>JASJET010000050.1:11495000-14252500 GCA_034092305.1 Diaprepes abbreviatus | reverse complement strand
TTTGAATATTATATAGATGAAACTGGTGATGTTTTAAAATTCGTTGTGTACTGCTGATTACTTACAGAATCCTGTCGCGTATTTAACGTAGAATCTACAGCAACGCGTCCCAAAACCGCTAACTCCACAACTTTATTTTGAATAGAGCGTTCACTATTTCGCTTTTGGTTGACCACAAATCCCGACTCTAGGAGTTTTGCTGTTAAGTCCTATACAACCTTGCGATGAACATGCTTATCAAGTTATCGTTCAGTGAATACCTCAGCTGTTCTCGCAGCATATTCGTTGTTGTTATAAAACAGTTGAATCATTCCCTCTCATTCTTGAATTGGGTACGCCATTTTTAACAATTTTGGAGTAAAAGATGAAATAGGCATAAAGTCGTCGGCAAACTCGTCAACGAGTAAGTAGTAAATAATCGAGACCATTTTTTATTGGAATGTTTAAAGAAAGCAAGACAAAAACTACAAGTTCGAATATGTTACTATAAGATGGTCTGAATAAAACCATTATTAATGTTTTAAAAATATTGATCCCTATTATCTTAAATACAAGAAAACCTCGTTACCTTAATTATTAAAGTCTTCGTATTAAAATTAGATAATTTTGGTCTGAAAATTTCTATATTTCAAGTGGTCGACGGTTGTATAGAAAATCAAAAAAACTTTGTGTAACTTGACCACCCTTTCCATTTAAAATTTTGGAGGCGATGCATCTCCTATGTAAGGTTTGCAGCTAGAACTAATTAGTGTACCCTGAAATATGTCCCTTTTCAAAAAAATTCTACGGTTTTTTGAATTAAAAAAATTTTTTTTTTCAAATACGGACCCCGTTATGTTTTCATTGTGAAACCGTTTGTACATATAATTCTATCTATTACTTTTAATGCTTTTTTATTTTTTAGCAAAACTTATAGATGACTCCAAACCACATATTTATCAGAAAGGAAAAAAAATTAGGCCAAAAACGGCAATATCATCAAGATTTATCAAATCAGCAACAATTACAACAGATATAGATAGTGCTGAGTATCTCTCTACATCAGAAACAGGAAAAATTGCTCCCATTGAACAAGTAAAAATTGAAGCTAAGAGAGCAGAGGAGAAAATTGAAAAAGACACTTCTTTCTCAAGTTCGTCAAGTAAAAAAAGTTCAGAGGGTGAAAGAGATTTTTTAGAGAGATGTTGCGACAATTTAGAAAAAATGGAAAATTTTTGGTTTATCTATAACAAAGTAACTGTTGATGTTATGGAACTAAAAAATGAGAAGAAGGTTGTAGAAAGTGAAAATAAACAGTTAAGGGGGATCATCAGAGCAGTTTTGGAAGCTGCAGCATTAGCAAAAAACATTCCTGATAGCCGAGTGTCTACTAGAGTGCCGTCTAAGCGAAGAAGTGCATATTCGGCCCCTTTGCAAAGAATAGTGTTTAATTAACTAAGCTATTATCAGTAATTCAATATCTCTATTTAAATTACTTAAATTATATAATATTTAGATATAGTTATATTTTTTAGTTAAGTAAAAAGTACAAATTTCATTTTTTTAAGTCTTTATTATGCCAGAGATTAAAATCCTCGGGACAATTTCATATTGGTGATAATTTCAGGCGCGGATCCAAGGGAGAGGGGGCGATGGGGGGGGGCGATCCCCCCCCCCCCAAAGAACTTTGAGTTCAGGAAAATAGAACCGATTTTGCCTCTTATACTATTACTTATATTATTATATTTATTCAAGAACTAGAGAGAGTAATAAATCATTTTTACCCTATTTTTCTCCGCAAATTACCTGTGTTCTTTAGTCCGGTATCTTTGACAAAATCTGTTAGACACATATATTTTTCATCGGAATGGGTTAAAAAATTTATAATCAAAAGTACCCGTCTATAATAATGGACTATTTGGGTTAGATATCAAGAGATTTTTGGAAGTGTGAATTGTTAAAAAGGATTTTAATCCTTGTCATAAGCGTCGGAAGGAGGTTTATTTTATCTCTAAGTATTTATATTTATAATAAACTTAAAATAAAAAGTGTTTATAATATTATTTTATTTCTTATGATTTCTTAATAATTCACATCAATTACAAAATGTAGATAATTTTGACATATTTAACATAAATCACAAGTGAATTTTCATTATTTTTAACTTTGTCATAGAAACCGTTTTAGGCACATTCAGACTAAAATGTAGCCTTATCGTCTCAAAAAATTCTAAGCTATAATTTAAAAACTTGCAAAACACCCACTGTCAAAAATACAAAAAGTTAAACATATATAAAAAAATAAATTTGTCCATATAATATTAAAAAATTTTTTGGGGGCTATTGGTCATTTTATTACTAACTAAAAACATTTTTAGGACATTTGACGTTTCAGTTTATTTATTTCTTAAACTATCTGCAGAATTACAATTAAACACTAAAATGGGATTCAAATGTAATTAGTTTTTATATGTTACAGTTAAAATTAGACCTAATATTTTTATTTCTATTGTATGTGTGATATCTTAATTTAATTTACTTTATTATATGGAAATTCGATAGCCCCCAAAAATTAAGATAAGCATGTTAATTCTACACGCTTAAGAAAAAGACACAAGTACAATAATAAAATAATAAAATCTTACGGCTAATTGAAATTAAATATATATAAAATTAAAGAGTGGGATACGTTAAAATAAAAATAAATAATATATATATATATATATATATATATATATATATATATATATATATATATATATAATAAACAACATTAAACAAAAAAATGCAACAAAAACAAAAATTTAAATAATAAATTGTGTTTACACTGGTAAACATTACGTATCTAATTCCTAATCAAAGTCAGTGAAGCTATCTTCGCTCAAATTAATTATAATTGGTTCCTCTATCTCACCGAACACGACATCAAGTTTCCATATTTGGTTTTGTTACTTTATTATATGAATTTTTCCTAATTTTCCGCAGTAACTTTATTCAAAAAAATCTTTCAAAAGTTCATTTAAATTACTAATTTTGTAAGTTGTGTTATTTCTAGCAACTCCACCTTTTACTTGAGAGAGAAATATTTCTTTCATCAACGGACAGTTTCCGGACGATTTATAAGAACAGATTTTCTATCTAGTTTTTGCCAAAAAAAAATTAAGTTCTTAGAGCAATTTCTAGAGTTCAGTTCGTTTAATTTCAGGTAAATTGACATCTTCATTGATTTTAGTTAGAATTTTGTCGAAGGTTGGGATCTGCTTTCCATAATAAAATGTATGTACAACTCCTTTCATTGCAATTTTCATCTCTTCTTCCAACGAGTTTTTTCGTCTGCCTGTGATCAAATGCGGCTTGGGAGTACTAACAATTCCAGTCGTTTTTTCTGCTTCAGTATTCGATAAATAGTAGATTTTCCAACTCCTGTCCTGTTGGAACACATCTTAACAGAGCTTTTAACTTTATTATCTAGATATTGATATCTTAAGGTATCATAAACATTCATCGTAATAAGTTTGTCGTTGAGGAAAAATGCCCTGGTTTAACGATTTTTAAATAAATATAGAGGTGGAAGCCATATCTTTTGGGTACCTCACTAATCTCAAATAATATATAAAAACCAGTGCAAACAAGATTAATCACTAAGGACACACTGTAAGGTGTACTTTGCTCACTGACAGAAATTAAATCGAACTATCAGAAATTTTATTGTTGCAGTAAATTTATAAAAGCTTATAATATGTACATATAATTAAATATAATTAGATTTACGGCAGTCGTCAGTTATCTGCGGTAATGAAGCAGGTACTTTGGAGGTTTCGGTAACAGTTTTGTTACTCTCTCTAGTTCTTGAATAGAGTTCTTGAAACGATGTTTTAAGATATTCTGAAATTTTTTCTTTTTCATCTTTCGTGAATATTTGAGTTAAGATAAATTTAGAAGAAACATATTTCACGGCGCCACCCTGCTTTATGTATCTTTGAAGGTTAGACCTGGGTATATCATATTTACTCGCAGTAGTTTTAATTTTTCCTCCTTTAGAAACCTCTTCTAATGTGCGCAAAATAACATCTTTAGGAATTTCGCGTCGCTTATTTTACTTTTTAAATGAAAACGGCATTGCCCTGAAAAGAAATGATTAAAACATTCAATACAATAGGCATAACATAAAACTACAAAAGTATGACACCAAAATGCACTATAACGGAGGGAGCATTGGGCATGCCCAAACCTCCTTCCTACGTGCGTACCTAATGCTCCCCATAACCTCATTTTTCAAATAAATTTGAATATGATTATTTTTATCGAATGTTAAATCCTAATTGGCAGGTAAATATAATCTTTAATAAACACAAAAGAAGAAGTTAACATAAATACACACACTTTCGAGCAGATTGCTTTGTTATCTTTCTCCAAATCACAACCAAAATATTTACTTCTGTACGCAAAAAACCGTTAACCGCATATGACTTTGACAACTAAGTGAAATGACAGCTGACTTTTGGTTAAGCGGTGTTGCCAGTTATCAAACTGATAGAAAACAAACAAAAATACCATGGATTTCGAGAAATTAGGGGATGCCCAAACCTACCGACTGCCCAATGCTCCCCTACCTCCCCTACTTATGCATGGTTTTAAATACTTTCTCAAAAATAGTTAGCATCCCTATTTGAATCATGAGAGTTGCAATCTCTCCTTTTTATTTTAATAATTCCAACTAATTTTTATATACAAACACAACATTTAATATGAAACCAACCTATATGTCAATTTATTCTATTTAATGAAAAAATATCAATAACCGCATATTAACCTTACCCTGTATTTTGACAACACCTGATCGTCACTTTTAAAACCCAAATATTAGACTAATCTGCGCCTTTTTATCTACCTATAATCGAATTTTTAAGGTCCTATATTTAATTTTTAATATTTAGTTCCGTTAAACGTATCTAAGTAATATGATATCTTTAAATTACTGAAATGAGCTCTCGAAAATTTTGTAGATTATGCATAAACGAAGTATGGTTACGTGATGCTGAAAACAAACAAATTTTAATTAATATTTTTCCTGAAATGGTAAGTTTTTATAATTTTCAAGTAAATTATTATCTTGTAATTCTGTAATTAGTATAACGGTTACATTTTTTGCACAAAATTTTTTATTAAAATAATAATGCTGTACAGGGTTCTAAATAATTCCTAGAAACAGAGTAATAAATACTTCTTAAATGGTACGTGATAGAAAATTGATTAAATTAGAAAAAAATGCCTTATTTAGTCCTCTTTCATATTCCCATTTATAAACTGAGAGAGAAGAGAGAATATTTTATTCGTTTCTGGAATATTTCGCTTAATTATTTCGATTAACTGAATGCCACAGTTTTCGGTTAAACGTTCATGAAATCTATCGCTTATCAATCAGAGTTGAGATAGTGATATTTTTTTCATACATTTTTTAGTATGAGAGATATCTGCATATTTTGTGTTACAAATAATACCCATAATGTTTGGTATTAATATTTTAGATAAAAATTTACATTAACGTAGATCAATGCAAAATCAAGGAAAACGATTTTTTTTTTGAAAATATTTCGATACTTGCCCCCTATCTCGAGGTCGTAGAATAAGATTTTATCCTTAGTTTTGTACTATTTTTCTTCACTTTCCCGGAAAATTCAAAAACACCGAGCGTCACTTTACAAAGCACTTTTATTTCTAGAGAAAACACCGAACTTATCTATTTATTTTCAATGGTACTAGTTAAAATGTATTTTATATGTTTCAACTATTTTTACACAAATATTATTAAACAGATTTAGAAAAACTTGTATTTACATTGAAAATTCAAAAAAACGTTTTGAAAACATCGTCGACCATAACGGTACAAAATTTGTCCATCTCAATCAACAATAACCTTGTATTGTTATCACATTTATACATGTGTATGCTTTTTGCAGATCTCGGTGTATATCTTGTTGTCTGTAGCTGATCATTCCTAGGTCCTAGTCCTAGGATATGTAAAAAATGTGGATTATTGACCCTCCCGCTTGGTTGGGTGCTAGGTGAAGTTCTTGCACAGTACCGTCGATGCTGTTGTATTTGCTGTTATTGTTGGGCTGTAGTTTCTTGTACGATAGTGGTCTGCCTTCTCAGCACCCAACCATCGACGTCGCATATACTGCCACATCCATAGTCGGTTCTATGGGTATCCTGGAAGTCCTCAGACAGTGGCATATGTTCAATATTTCCATTTGTCTCCAACTTCATGGGTATGCTTTTTAAATCTACTCTCCTAGATCTTTATAGAAACAGTGGCACTTCTGGTAGGATGTGGTTTTTCACCAGGCATGCCGCTCTTGAATTAACCGAAAGATCGCACGCATGTATACTTTTGTTTGTAATTTGTGTTTGTTAGTTTATTATTTGATGACAATCGATATATGTTCAAATAATATTCTATATAATTTCCTTACCTTTGTTTGTTTCTTTTCAGAATACATCACTTACTGATTATATACGACTATGTGAAGAATGTTTCAATAATATCAGTTTTGTCAATCGAGTAAAGCAAACGTTTATGGAAAACGAAAAAGACTTTGTTAATAGTAATTATGGAAGTTTCTGTTTACGATCATATTGTAAGCTATGTTTCCGATTTAAAACTCCCGATATGGTATTTTTGCATAAAGATAACTTTTCAAGTGACATTTTAGAAAGTATTATTGAACTAGCTTTATCGGAGGTTGTAAGTATTTTATCGTTAATTGAGATGCTTTGAGAGATATTACATCTTGCCTAAAAGTTATTATCAATAACATACTTCAGCGCAAGCGAATTAAAAATTAGCATACGGATTGAGGAGAAAAATCATTAAATCAGTGACATGATGTTATATCGCACATATAAGGCATTTTCTCAGAAGTTCCTGCGTTTCCCCTTTTTACTTCCCCTGCTCTGCTTCTCTAAAATTCACCTAATTAGACTTGTGAAAAATATTTTATTTTGTATCTTCGTTATCATTTTTGACATAAATATTTCTATGCAAGTTCTTCAAAATATTCCTAATAATTAATTAGATTATTCCACTATGTTATTTATTTTATTCTTTAAATCCTTTCTCTGTTTATATAAAAAAACTTTTTGGCGGTAAGATCACAAATTTTTTTAATAAAATTAATATTAGAACTTTTTACAAGCCAAACTACAATTTTACATTAAGTACCGCAAAGCATGATTCTGACAAAATATTTACTTATCTCCGACTTTTGCGATGAATATTCTTACATCACTAAAGAAGTGTTGTGATAAACTATGACGAATGTTTATAGGAAAAATATTCCTTATTTTTCTGTCGCCTTTGCTGAAACAGAAGCTAGCTAAAAAGCTTTACTCGACGTTTTTAAATCAATTCGAGGTTTGAAGTTTTATTACAGGCCGCAAATAATCTGAAAATGAATGAAATAATAAAGTAACTATTGACTTAAAGATATTATAATACAATTTAATAAATCTTACTGATAATGCAATTTAAAAAATCTAACAGAAAATAATGTTTCCATAATAACTTGGTGGAGTCTTTTTACTGCAGAGTAATATTAAAATGAAAAATTGTAAAGAATGCCTTTACATGTTAATAATACGAATTCTTAAGAAAATTGAGCTAATGAAGAATTTAACAAAATTTTACCTCCTGAAAAAGGTGGTTATAAGAGGCAAGAAAGGGAGAAGAGTACCAGTTTCTATGGTCAGGCACACATTAATATTCTATTTAATGTAATTTTTTTAATGTACTTGCTCGCAAAAGCAAATTCATTAACTAATATAGTGGAGCACAAAATATTAAGGAAACATTCCCATCGCTGTGAAGCGAAAATCCGTCATCAATAACGTTCACTCGCCTTGGAAAACACTTTGCCACTCTTACTTAATTTTTTAATCTATTCATCAATGAAATCCAACAACTGGTAACATACTTCAGCAGTATATAGAAATATATATTGTCATGATTTCACTCTTTTTATATTCACCCACTATTAAATTACAACTAACTCCTAGCTCATACTCTACCTACTTTCCCTAGAAAGATTACTATCAAAAGTTTCTAGATTGTATTTATAGAAAAAAGCGGGTGGTTTGTTTGATTGTTTTTCTTTTACCTTTGTAAAAAATTCCTTAAGAATACTATGATTACATCTTCATGAAGCTTATCAAATAAGCGAGTTAGATGAGTAATCCATATAATAATCCTAAATGCTCGATGACAAAAGCACATACATTCTTTGATATACTTTCTATAACGTAATTTCTGATATTTGAATCTTCTTGGCGTCGGAAACTACCGGTGAGACGTTTGGCAATAGTGCCGGACGTAATAATGTACAAGAAATTTACAATATACATTCGTGTGGAGCTGATATTGTTTGGAATTTAAAAGGAATCAACAAAGTACGAAATTTGTAAAAAAACGTATAAAAAAAAAGACGAGTTCACTAATTTGAAGACGATTATCAGATAGAGAATTAAGTTCTCTACCAACATACACGGCTTAAATTTGTCTAACATCACTCCTTTCAGTGGTTGCAATAAGATCATTTTTTGAAAGGACGCAATAATGATAGAATGCCATATATATATATATATATATATATATATATATATATATATATATATATATATATATATATATATATATATATATATATATATATATATATGTGGCATTCTATCATTATTGCGTCCTTTCAAAAAATCGTAACAATGGTTTCCCGAGATTACATATATATATTATATATATATTATTTATTATATATATTATATATATATATATATATATATATATATATATATATACATATATATATATATATATATATATATATATATATGTAATCTCGGGAAACCATTGTTACGATTTTCTCTCCCTATATTCTCTCACTGAGTGCCATTAAAAAGAACCTTTTCATACACTTTCTCTTCATCAAACTTAACCCACTACCCATATCATATCCCTATTTATATACTAAAATATACGAGAATATAGTCTAGGAATTACAAGTACAGTGACGACTGATTGATATAATTTTTCTATAAGGACTCATCAAAATAATATTTTTATAAGAACGCATCGAAACTCTCCAAAATCCATAAATTTTGAAAAAAAAACATGAAGTTATTAAACTTTACCTACGCTGGCCTTGAAATTTGACCTTGGTCATATAGCCAAGATCATACTCGGCTGAAAAATTGTCTGCTCTTTTATTTCCAGGATCAAAAGTATGGAATCCAATTTAAAATTTTGAGGATGACATTTAAGTGTGCTTAAAGGTCAAGCTAACGTCCGAGGTCATTTCTAGAATCTCTTTTCGAATATCTACAACTTTTGTTTGGGTAATTTTTTTCTGAAATGTGTATTTACGACATTAGCGGGAAGGTTCCACACTTTTTAAACAACCTTTATTAAATCGACGATATGCCTAAATCGGCGAGGGAAATATGAAGATTATGTAGCATCAAAACGAATATTTATCTGCAACTTAAAAACAGCTTTCAATTTTGGCGACATTTGTTAAGTTTTTTTATGAAAATCACTCCGAAACAGCCAAGTAATCTTGGTAAAAATATAAAAAAAAAGCGAAGCTAAAGTACCTATATCGCATTTAAATGAGACTGTGGAAGAGCGCGAGGCTCGACTTATTCAAATAAGATTATTTATGACGTCTGAACATCTGATTTGTTTGTTGACATTTATAATACCAATTATAACACTATCATAAGCAAAAAAAAATTTACTATCTATAAAGTAACAACTAGATCTAGTTAAAAAGTTCAAGATTTTTAATAAATCTAATTACAGATATTCACTCTTATTTTGATATTTACAAATATTATATCTAAAGTGAAGCTTAGAGCTCTTTGCTAGATGTACAATCTTAAAAGTTACCCTAACCTAGTGTAACTCACCGAATCAAATAAAACTTAGCATACGAGAGTAGAACACTGAAAAATATTAGAACGTATTTTTTTTGTGGTGGTTACTTTTAAAGGTAAAAATAAACGCCAAAATCTGATTCTACAGGAAAAATACGTCCGGTTTAGTTATTGTAACTATTAACAAACAATTTGTTACAAAGTAACTAATTTTGTAATTAAAAAAAAAAGAGAAAAAGACCCAGAAGGAAATGAATAGTCATATATGCATAGCTTAAATTGAATTATTATTTAAATTTGTCATTAGTGCTGTAAAATAAATTTTCTTCAGAAATTTGTTTATAAAAAAGTAATTTTGCACGATCAAAAAAAATGTTGACCTTGAAATTATCATGAAGATTATCGTGAAGGTCAAACATTTAAATATATTTGAACAGAAAATTTATCGCTCTTTCAATTGCAGATATTAAAAAACATTTGAAAAAATAAAGTTGACTTTCAAACAACTATGAAGGTCATTGTCAAGGTCAAATTCAAGGTCATCATTTGATTTATCGTTAAAAATCACTTCAGGAATGACCTTAACTTTTACCAAACAAATCATCCCTGTGAAAGTCTTTAGCTCTTCAGTAACCGACTTACCACCCTTTATTATACCGTCAAGGGGTGGTTTGTACCCTCAAAAGTGAGTTATGGCCACTACAAAAACAAATATTGTCTAATATTTTTCACTGTTCTACTCATACACCAAGTTTTATTTAATTCGATGAGTTACAGTCCAGTAAGTTTCCTTGTTAGTTATTAAAATGACAGAAGATATTTCAATAATAATTTTATATTTATTTTAAGTCTAATAAAAAATGTATGTTTATTTCAGAAAATTACAAATTCTGATATAGCTATATGCGGAATATGCTGGTCATGGATCAAAAAAATTTATTCGTTTAAAAAAAGATGTTTCAAAATGGAAGAGTACTTAAAGGCATACTGCTTAAAAAATAACTTGTCGGTATTAACCGATGAACATTTAAAAGTGATATATAAAGAAAATTTTATTAAGGTTTTTGATGTAAAAGACAGAGAGAATACTTTGAATAAGCCCGGAACTCAAAATAATTTAAATATACTTGTTCAGCAAGGGTATATCCAAGGAACCGAAAAAGTTTTTGGCAATAAATGTAAAATAGATGCCAATTTACAGGATGCTGGAGTTAATTTTATAGATATTGAAGGTATTATAATTAATTGGGTTATAAATAGGGGAATGTGGTCTGAGACAACATAGCGGTTGAGATGACAAGTCGGTGCATTTCCACAATTCGCAATCTAGTCGTGCCACTACCTACAAGATCACTAATACAAACATGTAGTGACCTACCCACCGCCAGTACGCGATAACGATCCAAGAAGACACTATATTTGTTTATGTAAAATTGTCTCGCGTAAATTAGTTTATCTGATAAAAGAATAACCAAGATTAAAAGTATTCTACATGAGGTACAAGGTAGGCTTAAATGTACTTTTTAGAGCCAAGTGTTATCATTATGATCTATTTATTAGATTAGAGTCTGCGACGCTACATTTAATGAGCATTCTTTTGAATAATTGTATTCAAAACGATAAAATCCCTGATAACTGGCAAAACACCCCACTTCTATACAAGAAATGCGACAAATTAGACATCGAAAATTATCGCCTTATAAGTTTTCTGCCACATCCGTACTAATTGCTTACAAAGATTATAACTAATAGACTTACAAACAAATTTGACTCCTGTCAACCTCCAGAATAAGCTGGCTTTTGAAAGGGCTTTAGTGTAATTACTAATTGAAAAATGCACCGAATATAATAATCAAATCCATCTGACATTTGTTGATTACAGCAAGGCTTTTGACTTTGACGAACTATGGGTCATATTTCAAGCAATGGATAATGCAAAGATTGACTCCAGAAACAAAAACTTTCTGAAATATATTTACGATAAGGCCACAATGCAAGTAAAGAAAACAGGGGACCTAGAAACACAGAAGATAAATATTGGCCGAGGGATGCGACAAGGTGATATGATTTCCCCTAAACTCATTACCTTAACACCAGAAGATGACTTTAAGCAACTAAACTGGGAACATAAAAGTATTAGCATCGGTGGTAGATATCTCAACTATTCATGTTTCGCGGATGACGTGATATTAATAAGAGAAGATTTAGGCAAGTTACAGGAAATGCTCTCTGAGTTGGAAAATGCTTTAGAGGAAGTTGGATTAAGCATGAACTTAGCAAAAACCAAAATAATATCTCCAAAAGATACACCACTTTATGTAGGAAACAATCAAATACAAAGAGTCGACGAATATGTGTATTTAGGCCATCTAATTAGACCTGGGAAAGAAAACCAAGAAGCGGAAATAAATAGAAGAATTAGAATGTCAGGGGCAGCCGTTGGAAAATTGAGGTACGCTCTTAAAAACCCAATATCCCCATTAATTTGAAAAGAAGCGTATTTAACTCGTGCGTTCTCCCAGTAATGACCTATAGAACAAAAAGATAACCACATTAACAGTTAAATCGGCCAATAAACTACGTACTACACAGCAAACAATAGAAAAAATCATGCTGGGAATATCACGATGTGACCGAAGAAGTAAGAAGATGTACGAAAGTGGAGGATGTGATAAAACGCATGGCAATCTTGAAATGGACCTGGATGGGACACGTCGCTAGGCTAGAATATACAAGGAGGACGCACATATATTGCAAAGGAAATCTAGGTTGTCAAAAAGGGACATCGGAACACCCCCAGAAAGATAGATAGACGACATAAAAATGAAAACAGATAGAAACTGGCACCGGATTGCAAAAAATAGGTTGGAATGGAAGAGACTAGAGGAGGCCCATTTCCAGGAGTTGAGGAAATTGGGCTGCTAGGAAAGAGTGAGAGAGTAAAATAGATTTATGTAGCTTCTAGATTAATAGAAGTGCAATGCTTTCTCTCGGTTATGTTCCTACCAAGTAAGATGGCATACAGGATATGCCATCTCACTCAGCAGACGATATTGGAAGTTCTAATAAATCAGTAGTTATTACTAAATAGTTTATTATTTAAAATAGTTTTTAGTGATAATAACCAACAGAAAGTTATCTTTTTTGTTTAGAATTAGAAAAACAGCAAGGCAAGCTTAGAATAGAAAAAAAAACATGAGAAGCGCAATTGCAATTGCAGAGGTTGGTAGCAAAACGTAGCAAAAAAATGGAATGGCAGAAGGTAGCAAAAATATACTATGTTTCAGCTACTACATTACGACGTAGAACAGAAAAAGGAGAAACATCAAAAGATTTAGGTAGTCATTAAGTTACATTTACCCATTTACCAAAGATCTCGAAAAACAAATATTTGAACACTTGCAAGAGCTGAAAGTACATTTTTTTTTGGAATGACTGCATTTGATTTGCCAAGACTTGCCGACCAGGTAACGGTAGCTAAAAATATTATTCATAGATTTTCCTCGGAACATAAAATGGCAGATTTAGACTGGTTGAGAAGCTTAAGAAAAAGTAACACGTCAATATTACTTTCAATATCCGAAGCTACATCGGCAACCAGAGCGCAAGGTTTCAACAAAGTCCAAATACAAATATTTCTGAAGTTGTCAATTAATGTTATTAACTAGCATAACTTTGAAGCCTATCAAATTTAGAATGTTAATGATTCTGGATTTAGTACAGTTTCACAAAACGCAATTTTCACGACAAGAGGCACAAAATAAGTTGGTGTATTTTTAGGCGCTACAAGAGGTCACCACTATACAACGGTTTGCTGTGTTAACGTTCTTAGAAATTGTATACCTCCAGCTTCCATTTTCCTCGTAAAAATATGAAAACGGAATTAATGGATTGTGCTCCAACTGGCGCTATTAGTTTTACCCAAGAAAAAATGAATGGTGAGGTATTCCTTAAGTGGATGCAGCATTTTGTTAAATGTGCAAGCCCGTGAAAGGAAGCCAAGGCTCTGTTGCTTCTCGATGGGCACTCGAGTCATAAAAATTTGGAGGTATTAACTTTTGCTAAAGAAAACATCATCCTATTTTGCTTCTCCCCTCACTGCACCCATAAAATATAGTACCTAGATGTCAGCTTCTTTGATCCTCTTAACATGTTCTACAAACATGAGCTCCATATTTGGTTAATGAATCATCCTGGGAGAATTGTCACACATTTCCAGGTGACTGAGCTATTCAAGCCAGCTTATCTTCGAGCAGTTACAGTTAAGGATAGTCAAAATGGATTTAATGTGAGTGGTTTTTTATTTTAAATGAGATCATTTTCTCAGAGAGAATGTTTGCGCCTGCAGATGTCAATGACAATAATCATGGAGATTTTTCTGTCTCTGTTCTGTTGGATGACCATGATGATACGAAGTCCTTAGATGCCCAGAACTCCCAGTCAAATGACCAAACTGAGGTAGATTATACAGAACTTACGAGCTTCCATTCGAAAGAACAAACTGAGGCAGTGCGACGTTGAAATCCTACGAATTCTCAGTCAAACAATCAAGTTTAGGTGCGGTGTTCCAAGCCTAATGGCTTTCAGTTAAACGATCTTTCAGAGGATGGGAGCTCCCAGTCAACAATGAAACTAAGCTAAGTCTAACCATAACAGATATTTCCCCATTGCCCAACTCTTCAAAAGTAATACAAATAAACCGAAAGAGGAATTAATTCGGAATGTTGAATGCATCTCCCGATGTAGCTCGACTGAAAGCTATTGTTGCTGAAAAAAAAGCTGTAGATTGAGGAAATCTGCTCGACAAGTAAAAAGAGAGTCATGTTGGCAGCTTCTAGGGACGAGGAAGAACCGTTAGTGTCGAACAATAAATACCAATCTTGCATTTATTGCATGGAGCTTTGAAGTCATTCCTGCTCAAGAGAATGGTGGCTTTGATATCAAATCTGCCCCCACGGAATGGATCCGATTACTGAAAACAAAAAAACGCATTATTTGTAGGTAACTCTGGTTACTAAACATAATAAACAATTAGTTTTGACTGCTTTGTAATTCATTTAAGTATATTAAGTGCATATTGCTCAATGTATGCCGTCTTACACACACCTTTTAATGTGGAATGGTATTATTTCAATTTAATTAAGTATTTTCTTATAATATTTTTTTTCAAAATCTGTGCTATATCAGACCACATTCCCCTTTTTATTAAAGAAAATTAATCGCTTTAATTTGTGCCAAATTTTAAATAATACAGGCAAACAGAATTCTAAAACAGAAATCAGAATAAATTTTTTTCAAGTCTTTTGGTGTCCTGAATTCGAATCTAACCGCCAAATATCTCCGTTAAGTCAGAATTTTGAAATATTTTAACTTGAAAGTTAAAAAAAAAATGATTTCGCATATTTTTAGATTATCTAAAATTACTCAGACCCAAATAATTCAAAATGCATTTTACAGAGGAAGAAGAGTATTTTAAGTTACTGCTATAAATTTTGTAAAGAAAATTTAACTACTGATGTTAAATAGTCTTAAGAAACTGGAAACGCCATGATTTTTTGCATTTTTAGGTTGAAATATCTCGAAATTCTGACATGGTGGTGAAATACAGTGGTCAGATTCGGATTCAGCGGGACAAAAACCATTGTTTGTTTACTGGTTCTTATTATAAGTCCGAATTTATCGGTCTGTGTAATTAATGCATATAATGATAATGCTATAATTATTTAGAAAAAAAGTGCACCAAAACATAGAGACCAAAAAGTGATTAACACTTAAATAACTTTTGACATAATTATTATCCTGTTGCACCAAAATTGTAAATTGATGGCTAATTAAGCATACAATAAACTCAGACATTCAAGATTTAATAATAATGATTTAATTAAGAACCAGGTAAAGAAGGTAGTGGGGTAATTAAAACTAGGGGACATCGGTTACAAAAGTAACAGTGGATAGAAAGTAACAAATGCTCTCTAGAATTGTCCAATAGCGGAAATGATGCGCACATTCGGCCATGGTCAGCTTGCGTCGCCCCCCGCGTATTCAATCAGTCGCTGCGCCCGCCCACACTCGTAGGTTGTGTTAGAAGACGCCACGTGTTTTTTCGAACGAAAAGTAAGTTTTCTGATGATTATTCTTTTAGTGTTTACGTATTGATATGATAATGATTATAACGTGACTGTTTGCCTAATCATTTGTTATTGGTTCGCCTGTAGAATGTTATAAAGGTCTTTTATACAATACATTTATATTTGAGGTAACGGCGTTTGTAATTTCAAAAATGTGCTCGGGTACAAAAGTAACGTGACATAAAAGGACAAAACATGTTACTTTTAACCCCATTGCAACATATTATCTGTGTGCATGTATTTAATACTTCTTTTTATATATTTTAATGAAACAGAATGCCTCAACAGCGAGTTAGAAAAACAGCTACAGACACTACTGATACATCAGTGTACAGAAAAGCAGCGGATGAGCATTTTAAGGACATCACGAAGATAAGAACACAAGCAAAATATACAACGTTTGCCATGTCACATTATACAGATTCATTCGAAAATTTAAAGCAGGAAATACTAATACAAAAGTTGGATACCATTGCGTTAATCGGGTCTTTACGACTGAAGAGAAAATGATTTTACAGGACTATATAATTCATTGTTCCAAATTGTATTTCGGTATGGCTCCTCCTAAAGTGCGAAAGTTGGCATACAAATTAGCGGTTAAGCATAACAAGAAATATCACATGGCGGGCAAGGAATGGCTAAAAGACACCCAAATTTATCTCTGAGAAGTCCACAATGTGCTTATCCCCCGCTTCGCGCTTTAATGAACATAATGTGAATTATTTTTTTGATAACCTCTCAGAATTTACAGATAGGTACAAGTTTGAACCAAAAGATATATGGAATATGGATGAGACCGGAGTGACGACGGTGCAAAAATCAAACAAAATAGTGGCTCAGAAAGAAATTAAACAAGTAGGTGTAGTACCTTCTGCCGAACGTGGAAGGTTAGTGACCGTCGCTGTAGCCATTAATACTTAAGGAAGACACATGCCTCCTTTTTTTGTATTTCCACTGACGCGGTATCAAGACCATATGATACACGTTGGTCCTATTGGCTCTGCTGGTACTGGAAACGCTAGTGGTTGGATGCAGGAAGCAGAATTTTTATTGTTTTTGAAACATTTCAAAAAACCAGCAAAGCCCACTATTGATGAAAAATGCCTATTGTTGCTCGAGAATCACGTATCACATATATCTATTAAAGCTCCTGATTACTGCAAAAATAATTGAATTGTGTTGATGTCCCTAGATAGAACGGTTTTTGGACTATTTAAGAAAATGATCAACATTGCCACAGATAACCAGATAAGAACCAACTCTGGTCAAATAGTGATCAAACCATCTTCTGTAACGGATCATCCCTTATCAGACAGTATTGAAATTCAACGAACAACCTCTGAAGATAATATTTCAAGACCAGATTTAACAGAGCAAATTTCTTTTTCACTCCAAGATATAAGACCTTTTCCTAAAGCTTGTCCAAGATCCGAAAGAAAAAGAGGTGGTAAAAAACATAAAACTGCGATTCTTAATGATACTCCGGAGAAAAATGCAATTGAAAAAAATACATCCAAAGCAATAAAGACAAAAAACTAGTATTAGAAACCACTACAGAGAAAGGCAAAAAAAAATATATCATCAGCAAAAAGAAAAGGCCAAGTAAAAAAACGAAGAATCGACTAAAAAAAAAAGAAAAATCTGTCAAGTGGAAATTGTACTGATGAAGATGATTGCTTTTGCGTCGTTTGTTTAAAATTATTCAGCACCAGTTTGCCAAATGAGAAGTGGTTACAATGTCCCTATTGTAAAAAATGGTCTCATGCTGCGTGTACTAAGGATAATACATATTCTATTTGCCATGATTGCGAATCTGAATAAAATTATTTCTGATAGTTATTATTATATTTTCTAGGACCTTATATGTGTTACTGGTGACCCGTATGACCCGTACCTTGTTACTTTCGTCCTGACCCTGGTTTCGAAAGTAACAAACGTCATTATTTTTTTTTCAATTTTGTAACTATTGGAAAACCAAATAAATTGACTAAAATTCTAATGTACATTTAAAATGTATAAATGAAAGTTTTATATGGCTATATTCCATATATCTAAAATATCATTAACAACCAGAAAGCAAAGCAAAAATAGAAAATGTTACTTTTGTACCCGGTCTCCCCCATTTGTTGGAAATATTTTTTGAGAAAAGGGGTTTTTGTTTATAGGAATACGTGATAAACTTGTCATTACTAATTTTAAATATCCATCTATAATAAACAAAACTAATAAGAAATAAAAAATTTTTTAGACAATATTCTTACATCACAAGTAGATAATGATACTAATAGGTTTAAAGACAATGAAAACAAACTTAATCATATTAAAGTAAGTAACGATGAGACAGAAATATATGATGATGATGATGACGATGATGAATTTGATGAAATAGCTGACAGAAGCGCCGAAAACAATAATGGCATAATTATTTTTTTAAACAATGATGATAATGGAAGTGATATTTTAGCTGATGAACTCACTCTGGAGATGCTGTATATGAATGAAAGCAATAAAAATGAAAATATTTTTAATAAATCTGAAGAGACTGAAGTTATTTTTGTAGAAACCACAGAAATAAATAGAAATGGTGAAATTAGTGTTAATAATGTTACTTCCTCAAGAGCTGCTATTAACAATAGTATAAATGTCAAGAAAAAAATTGTTATTTCTCCAGAGCCATTACATCCTTCCGATAGTGATGAAAATACAGAAATAGTTTCGAGCAATGTAAAAGGTGACAAAAGTCCTGCCACGAATGAAATTAATCTCAGTCCAGGCAAAGGTAGTATAATTAAGCTTAAAGTAATTTATTTCTCCAAAATATATCATATTTATGTGACGCCTGAAATTGAACCAGACTTTCAAATTATAGAAGTTAATACGAATAATTTTAATTTGTTTTAGGAAATGTTGAGGTTCATATTTTACCAGAAAATTTATCAAATAATTCAGTTTGTAATATTTCTAAGAATAACGTTGCAGAAGAAAACAGAAGCAAGTTTAATTCCACCGTTGATGCATTTCAAGATAAAGTTGAAAAGTTACATAATGACAAAAATGCCAACATCGTTTCAGGTGACAATGAGAATTTAATTGTTAATAATGAAAAGGAAATTGTATCAAGTGATGAACTTCTCTTGTGGGATGAAGATTGTTTCGAAATTGCTGAAGAGCGAAATAACATTATTGATAACTCCAGTGTTGATTCCAATATAATGGAGACAAAAGCAGTAAATCAAAGGTAACATAACTTTACTAAAACTTTTGGAAGCACTTATTCAAACAAATTAGGTGTGAGATTTCATTTTAAAAATTAATTCCTAAAAATAGTTTTTAATAAGTCATTTTAGTTATAGTAATGGGAATATTAAATAGGTTTAATGTTGAGCAAACCCAACTTGTTATGGTTAAACCCAAACCTGAAAAAACTTTCGTTTGACACTTATTAATAGAAAAGTTTATTAAAAATATTTGTATTTTAGAATTTTTAAAATCTCATTCGACTTTAATAGAAATTAAAACAAATAATAAAGACATTAATCAAAACAGACGAACGTATACCGAAACTTTTACCTATCATGGACGCCTCTGACACTTTAAAAACTTTAAAAATTTTAAGGTATTAAATCAATCTTATATATATATATATATATATATATATATATATATATATATATATATATATATATATATATATATATATATATATATATATATATTTACTGTGGAGTTCTGTTTTAACTTCAAAATGACACACGTGGTAATCTTTATTCTGTTATTTTACGAAGTCTATATTTCCAATATAATATTGTTACGAACGACTAGAAGGAACTTATTGATACGCCCTCCTATTCCGATGTGATGAGTCATCTTTATTATAATGTGCCGAAAATAATATTATATATATGAGTCATATTTCTACATAGATCTCAAATTTTATGCTCAAGATTTGTGCAGGGAATTCCATAGGTATATAAATAGGGATAGGATAAGCTTAGTACAGTTAGTTGTATAGTGGTATATGAATAGTGAAGATATTAAGTAGTAGTAATAAGATTGTGTTTTAGCTGTGTTTATTAGTAGTTAATATAAATATTGGAAGTATTAATGAAAAGTATTATGTTTTATTCTGCGAACTCAGTGAGCGATTTTTAAAAACACAAAATCGTAACAATTCGCGTTAGAAGTGAGGATTATTACCGGTTTTCCAAAAAATTATATTGGAAATTAGACGAGATAGAAAAAAACTGATTTCACTGTTAGATTTGTTATCAAGTAAGAATATGAGATTAGTTTTCTATAAAATTTTAGAATTTTCTATTTGAAAACTAAATGACATCGAAAAAAGTACTTCACCATCGAATTTGTCTTTAAGAAAGAATCTTAGAACCGAATTTTCGACAAACTTCTAGAAAATTCTCTTTGGAAACTAAAGGAAATAGTGAAAAATGGACTTCGCCATCGGATATTTCATTAAGAAAGAAGCCTAGAACGAAATGGAGCAATTAAATAAAGTATTGGCTCATTTTATGGAAACTATTGCACAAAGTCGCCTTAAAGATAAACAAAAAGAAGAAGATTGCCGCCAAAAAGAGAAAGAGGACGAAAAACAACATTGTAAAAGAAAAACAGAAAAAAGGGTTACGTCGCCAAAAAGAAGAACAACGTCGTATAAAGGAAAAATCGGTGCCAAAAAGGGGAGCAAGAAGAAGATCGCCGCCAAGAAGAAAAACAAGACGAAGAATGACGCCGTCAAAAAAAACAAAAGAAAAAGTTCGCCACCAAAAAGAAAAAGAAGACAAAGAACAACGTCGTCAAAAAGAAAAACAGGGATAGAAAGCGCATCGACAAAAAGAAAAACAAAAAGAAGAAGAACGTCTCCAAGTACAGAAACAGCAAGAAGAAAAATAGCGTCCTAAAGACAAACAAGAAGAAGAAGAACGACGCGTAATAGAAAAAGAACGTCGCGTTAAAAATGAAGACAAACTTTGCAAATAGATACATGAGGTCATTGTATAAAAACAGCAAAACTTTGATCAAATTCTACCGGGGTTTACACAAAAGTTTGAGAAAAATATTGGAGAACTGCGACAAGACTTAGAAGAAATCCGACAAAACATTGGAGAATTGCGACAAGACGTAGGAGAAGTGCAACAAGAAATGAAAAGTCGTAGATTGGATAGATTCTAAAATCAAGAGCCTTCAGATAGAAGTCAATAAAATAAAGGAGCATGGCCCTTCTAATAAAGTAATAACCACCGAACGGAACATTAAACCTCCAACTTATGATAGTCAAACATCTCTGATAATATATAGACGTCAATTTGAAGCTGCCGCTAGTGCAAATAATTAGAATTTCGAAGGGATGGCTACTGCATTAGTAATTACACTTCTTGAACCAGCACTAGAGTTGTTTCAAACAATTCCTATAACTCAATAAAAAGACTATGAAATCCTTAGTGCTGCGCTAGACAGAAAATTTGGAGATAAATTTGCAAGAATACGAAGTAGATATCCAACGCTTTGTGCACCTAGCTTACCCAAGAGCTACGGAAAAATTCCGAGAAGAGCTTACGATTCAGTATTATACTGATAGAATCAGAGATCAGGAAATAGAGCTTATGTTGTGTATAAACAAGTCTAGTTATTGTAATGAAGCGCTAGACAGGGCTCTGGAAATAGAAGCAGTTTACAATGTATCAGGGCCTAAAACAAGAATTGTTACCATAGAGAAAAACAAGGACTTACCGAACCAAATCACGGGGACAATGTTATCTGAAATTCTTAAGAAACTAGACAGGGGAGATGATACCACACAACAGGAGAAATCAGGAAGAACTGAACACAATAGGTGATATTCCACTTTATAGCAGAAATCAGATCGAGTGCTACAGATGTGGACCGAACGGGCACACGAGAAGGGACTATCGGGTGGAATTAAGAAAGCATATGAAGTACTACAGATGTAGACCGACTGCATACATGAGATGGGACTGTCAAGTGCAATTAAGGCCTAGCTCACCATACAGAGACCGCACAGAAGAGAACCAGGAAAAACTGCAGGATTCCAATTCTAAAATCAAATGTAGAATGAGCGCTTCATGTTATGGCCGAAACTATATCGAATGCTACAGATATGGACGAACTAGACACATAAAAAGGTAGTGTCGGGTGCTACTAAGAGACCTGATAAAGTGCTACAGATGTGGACGGAACAGCCACATCAGAAGGGACTGTCGCGTAGAATTAATAAAGCACATAAAGTGCTACAGATGTGGACAAACTGGACACATGAGGTGGGACTGTTAGGTGCATTTAAGGTTTAGTTCAGCATCCAGAGACCGCACAGAAAAGGACAAGGAAAAATTGCAAGAGTATAATTTTAACATCAAATATAGACCAGGAAGACTGCATAACAATGCAGATACCATTTCCAAAAGACCATGTAAGGAAGAATACAGGCACTGCAAGAAAAAAGAAGAAAAAGAAGAGTTTCCTATTCGGAGAGTCATTTGTGACCTTGATTCAAAGTGGAGTACAGCTCAAATACTGATGCTGCAGTATCTCTAATAAAGTCAAGCCTTGTTGATAATTCTAGGAATCTAGCATTGCCCAGAAAAGTAATGCTGAGATCTGTAACTGGAGAAGCAACTGATGTGATTGGAGAAATGCAAGTTGAGTTTCAACTTGGTGTTAGTTGTCGACATTGAAGATTAATTTATATTGGGAATGGACCTGATTCGTCAACATGGATTCTCCCTCGACAACAAGCTTAACATTGTTTAGCACTATAAAATTTATTCTGTCCCAGAGTCGTAATAGCGAATTGGAGGCATTGGAGGCAATGCCGAACAAACAACCAGAATAAGGGGAAGCACGGAGAAAATCATCTACGGAAGATTGGATAAACGTTCTGCAACGACGGATTAATTCAACGCTCCAACAAACCCTATAAATATAATATTTATATTTTAAACATCCGGGAAAATATTCCAATTTTTTTTTTCTTCTTAAAACCACTAAAAGAATTTTTTTTGTAAATCCTATATCTATTATCTCTCCAGAAACATCTCAACTTATTCATGATCTCGCTAAGTAAAACAGACTGTTTATTGAAAATTATTCCATAGGATCTCGCACCTTTTTTGTCCTAAACTGGATTCAAACACTTCTAGATATACATTTTACTTATCTTTCCACTATTTTCGATTTCAGACTATGTGACACCAGAATTTTCCAACTGCTTGCTTAATGTTATGTAGCCACAGTTTTTCTTATTTTACAAGGTCATCCAGTTTAAAATTTCATGCGCCCATTTATATGAGTGCAATCTGACCACATAACCCACCCATTCCCATTTTTAATCGTCTGATACCTTAGTTCTTCTTTGTATTTATTCGTTATATACTCTCCTTTTAATGCTCAGGCTTTGCTTTTCATCGACCTTTGTTTATATTGTAGTCGATAAACGCTTGTTTTTAGAGATTGCTTGTATTCCAGTTTATCTCTTAGAAAACTTCTATTAGTACGAATTCAAATAGTTTAGGTGAAATCGTAACGCCTTATTGAATTCCTTTTTATAAGCAAATTTTGTCTATTGTTGTGAGTTCATCGTTTATTTTTACAGCCATCATAGCATTGTCATATACATATTTCAAAAACGTATATCGAGAATACGTATGTACTGGCGTTATATATGGATTTCATGACTGCCCATTTTTCTATGAAGTCGAAAGTTTTTCTTTTGTCAACAACAAAATAGAGAAGGAATGCAACATGCTCTTAGAGGTTGTAGAAATATGGGTAGGAAAGGAAGGACTTAACAGCAGTTACTTAAAGACTGTGTTAATTTCATTTACAAAACGGTGGAAAGTGGAGGACTATATCGTATTATCGTGCAAGCATGTGGCAAAGATAATAAGAAAATCGGAAATAACTCTTGCAATTTTAAAAGCGCGGGGCAAATACCTCACCTAAGACGGTGCATTGTTTTTAAACTAGTGTGGGAGGATGAGTGAATATAAATGCAGCCTTAGTATAGTTGCAAATAACAATAAATGGCCTTCCTACACTACGTGACACCAGGCTACCGTAACATAATATAACTCGAGGTCATGTAATAAAAACACACCAGTACATTCCTCTCGTTTACTTGTTTGGTACCACCGATAGATCAGAAACCACAGAAGGACCGGAGCTAGAATGCATATAGATACCAGAACACGAAAGCTTATATGGAAACGACAATGCCAATGAGATTGCGAGTCGATATTATTGGTCCATTACCAACTCTTGGAGAGCGGAGAAGTACAAAATGAGAAGATCGATACAAAAATAACTGAACAACCAAATAGGGATTGGCAATAAGCTTATTATAGGGAATCTGGATTAAAAATGAGCTAGAAAACTACTTCAGGCGAGTAAGGGCTAGCTAAGAATAACAACAGGTATAATGACAGGACACATGACCTTTAGAGTTCACCAACAGAAAATTAGTCTTTGTGATGGGGACCTTGAAAACAGGCTATGCGGTCGAGTCAGAGAAACAGTGAAGCACATTTTATGTTATGGTGAGTCATTAGATTGAGAAAAACAACAAATTTTTGGATCCCCAAACTTGGAATCCAACGAAATTCATGCCCTTTCTTTAGCTGGCCTGTACAAATTAGAGAAAACCTAGTTAACAAAGTGGCTTTAAGTGAGCATCTATGATGGACGAAATAGGACAACTAAGGCCACAATGTATCTGGGTTGGGGTAAATCCTTGGAAAAAATGGCCAAATGGATTGCAATGTTATAATAAGTAGCTAGGATAAAATATTGTATTTACTTTCCTCTTCTTTTATTTTAGGAAAAAATCTGCTGCTTCACAAGAAAATAAAGTGTGGGGATGCTACAGATGCATAGCAAAATTTAGTGAAAAATTTAAAGCTAAGAAACACATGTTGGCCCATGAGTACCCACGGAATAAACACGGTCGATTTAAATGTAGAAAATGTCCATACAGATCGAGCTTCAAGGGGTTTGTATTTTATGTGTTCATATGGTGTGGATATTTTTAGTTATCATTGTAATACTTAGATTGAAATGAGATATGAAGACACAAAGCTAGAACTTCCCTGTTTTTTGAATTCGTCAAAACACTAAAATAATTTATTTGTCATAAATAAGCTTTTTCCTAACATACAATGAATAATAGAAAAATTTTCTACCTAAGCAGCGGCGGATCCAGCTTTTTTTTGGGGGGAGGGGGGTGATATCACAAGTGCTAAGAAAAGTTCGAAATTACGCTCCACTCCATTCGTATACAAGACAGTAAAGTATGACAAATGAAAGCAAATCGAATTCGCCCCTTCGATCTGCCTTTACATCCATATCTGCTGGCCGATCGCCTTTTGCGAATCCAAGCAGCCTTGTTAGTTGAACTTGCCTAACTGCTTCCGGTAACAAAACTATGTCTCCGAAATATCTCTGTCTCAGTCCGTTGAGTGCTGGGCACCCTCTGAGAACACGGTCAACAGTTTCATCCTTCTCCAAACACCATCTGCACGTCGGTTCGCCCTCGATACCGATTCTATGAAGATGGCCCCAGAGGTGACAATGTCTTGTCAACAATCCCACCACAATTCGCAGCTCTTTCCTTCCCAAGGAGAGAAGCTCCTTAGTACGCTGTGCGCTAAGCCCAGTTATATGTTCCTTAGCACACCTTATTCCAGGAGGTACCCTACATGATTTAAAAATTTGCTTTCCAGCAACGATTTTAATTCCCTTTTGCTAATAGCAATTGGGACAGGTAATATTGGTTGGGGTCCATACGCTTCGATCGCCGAATCTAACTTTGCCAGAAGTTCTGCTTCCTCATTCCCGCGTATGCCCGAGTGATCCAGGACTCATACGAGTCTGACTATGCAGCCTTTCTTTATCATACCATTTAGTACATCCTTGCACTCAGACACCAGTCGCGAAGTCACGACACTCGACTTCAGTGCCAATATCGCAGCCTTACTGTCTGAGCATATATTTATTACTCTATTCCTATATATGTCTCTCTCACAGAGATGGGCATACTGCAGAATAGCATAAATTTCCTCTGTGAAAATTGTCGCACATTGTCAGAGAGTCTAGTACTCTCTGACTCCTGTGGTCCTGCCGAATACTCCGGCTCCAGCTCTTTCATCTTGCCAAGATCGGTCAGTATACCATCAGGATCCATTTTTCGGAAGATTTTTTTCTCCCTCCCAATCCTCTCTACTTGTCATAAGTATCTCCAGGGAGAGGTTGGTTTTTAAAAGCGACGTCATTTAGTCTGTCTGCATGGGGAGTGATGGACACCTCTCGACCACGCTTTCCTAGATACCTGAGTCGCCGCCTGTTCCAATTCCAAGATGTCCCAAGCAACTGAGACGATAAACAGTCTTCAGGGCCTCGTTCTCTATGTATAAGTGAAGAGGAGGCAGGTTCACCAGGACTTCTAGAGCCCTGGTGGGAGCAGTCCTCATCGCACTCAATATTCCCACACAAGTCATTCTCTGAACTTTGTCAAATTGAAGAATGTGTTTACGCCTTGTTGTACTACGCCACCATACAATAGCAGCTTACGTAATCATGGGGCGGATCACTATAGTGTATATCCAAAATAGCACTTTAGGTGTCGGTCCCCATGTACACCCAAAGGCTCGTTTACAAGCCCAGAAAGCACATATGGCTTTCTTGGTTCGAGCCTCAATAAGATCATTTCAGCTCATTCGTGAGTCCAGAATTACGCCCAGGTATTTAACTATCCCCTTAAGTTGAAGAGTCCTTCCCACCAATATAACTGTGGGAAGTCTCCCCATTTTCCTCTTTTTTGTAAAGAGTACTATCTCGGCCTTGTCTGGATTTATTTCGAGCTCCTCCTTGCAGCACCATCGTTCCGTGATCCGGAGGGCCCGCATCATTGGTCCCTCCAGGTCCCAGATATGGCGACCAGGGCACAAAATGACTAGGTCATCAGCATAGGCCTGTGTATACAAACCGGCATCATTCAGTTCACTCAACAGGCTGTCCACTACAAGGCTCCCCAGCAAAGGCGACACCACTCCTCCTTGTGGACAGCCCCTACTTGACAGTGCTTTAACAATTACATTGTTAAGCTCAGCATATATTATTCTCTTAGTTAACATTGCCCTGATCCATCCACAACAACTGTTTAAAATGTAGTAATATTGTAGATACATACTAGAGCAGTAGCATAATATTGGCATGCGATATATTATACAAAAAAAAAACACTTCAAATTTCTATAGGCAATATTTGTCCTAGTGATAATTAGGTCATACAAAGTAGATTGAAGGCAAAAAAACATCGATGCGGTACCTGAACTGATAATGCAAGATCATCATGTGACATACCGTGAGATTGAGGCATCCCTGAATATAAGTAATATCAGCGTATATATTGGGCAAGTTCGTTCTTTACCTAAATATGCTTGGTGACGCTTGGAGCTGTTCATTTATCACCTGTGATGGAATTGAGGATTTAACTCTGCGTTCGGTTATTTATCAACAGAAGAAATCGAGGATCTTCGATTTGGTCGGTGATTTTAGACTGATGGGTTTGAGAAATTTAAATGGGGAGAACAACATAACCCCAAACTATTTGTATCGTTTATACTTAGAATAACTTTCTCAATATTTTCCATTTTGGGTGCTACTATACTTATACAAGAGTATTACTTTACAATAATTTAACAAAAACGTGCGACAATCTTCACAACGGAAATTTATGCTGTTCTGCAGTGTATATATCTCTGTGAGAGGGATATAGACAGGAATAAGGCAATAAGTAGATGCTCAGACAGTAAGTCTGAGTGCAAGGACGTACTGAATGGTATGACGAGGAACGGATGCATAGTCAGATTCGTGTGGATTCCAGGCCACTCGGGCATACGCGGGAATGAAGAAGCAGACCGTCTGACAAAGTTAGGTTCGGCAACTGAACCATACGAACCAATTCTACCTGTTCCAATTACTATTGGCAAAAGGGAATTTAAATCGTGGCTGGAAAGCAAATTTATAGAATCGTGGAGGGGAGCTTCTGAATAAGGTGTGCTAAGTAACACATAACTGGACCTAGCGCGCGGCGTACTAAGGAACTTCGATTTGTGGTGGGATTGTTGACAGAACATTGTCACCTGAAGGGCCATCTTCATAAAATCGGTGTCGAAGATGACCCGACGTGCAAATGGTATTTCGAGGAAGATGAAACTGTTGAGGATGTCCTCAGAGAGTGCCCAGCACTCAACGGACTGAGACAGAGCTATTTCGGAGAAACAGTTTTCTTACCGGAAGCAGTTAGGCAAGTTCGACTAACGATTCTGCTTGGATTCGCAAAGGCGATCAGTCTCAAATGACCGGCAGCTACGGTGGGATATATCACCACCCTCGTTGTCATTCATTCATTCATTCATTCAATACATATTTAGGAGATTTATTTTAGGATTAAAGAGTTAAACTTTTAATAATTTTTGACGTTGACATAATACAGATTTGCACCGTTCATTAAATAGAGATCAGTCTAAATTTCTCTGAAATCCATGATCAATATTTCCATCTAATCCATCTCCTCTGCGATGTAAAAAACGTACTCGGCCAATATGGGGTATAGAACAACTATACGAAGATATCACATAAGCCAAAAATCGGGATAATGACCCGAAACTTAAATACAAAGATAGGAAAAAGAAATTCACAAGACTATGAATACATAAAAAATTTTGAATTTGGAGAGAGAGAGAGCAAATAGGACAAAGAATGTTGAACTATCTTAACAGTGAAAAACTGTACTGTCTAAATATTTTTTTCAAAAAACAAAAGCAAAGAAGATGAACATGAAGTCACCCAGATGGGAGATCAGAAAATGAGATAAACTCAGGACAACTTTTATGATGAACACAAAACTTGAAAGAATAAAGATGCTGAACAGAAAAACTTTCCCAGCATCTGATACTCTGTTAGTGAATCAAGAAAAATATCCAATGGGACCCGAAGGAAAACTACAGCCCCAAAGAGAAGTACGAAATAAAGATATAGACCAAATGGCAAAATAAATAGTAAAAAGAATACAAACATCGACAAAGAAAATCTGTAGTAATACAAGAAACCATAAAGCTAGCTAAAATCGGAATTATTAAAATTAATGGATAAAAAAAGGACCGATCGAGGTAAGCTAGAGTATAGGGTAACTGACAAGAGAAAATAAAATTTACCAATATCTTCAAACTCTTGATTACAAATATATGAAAGTTCTAGAATCTGCGCTTCTGAGAGGCAAACAAAATATTTTCAAAATCAAAAATCAACACGGAAACATAGTAACGGACAATAGAAATTGCAAAGCATATTAAAGAATTTTTTGAAAAATTCAACAAATCTACCATGCCCAGTACCGATTGGACAACCAAGACTAAAACATGGGATCAGAGAATCTGTCTGAAATAACCTTGCCCGAAATTAAACATACTCTCTACAAATCACCAAGTGAAGATCAAATAACCGCCGAAATGTTGAAAACGGATAGAAACACTCTTAAAGAAGCTCTGAATATATTATTAGGCAAATGCCTTTTGGAAGGAAAAATACTCAAGTCTTGAAAAAATGCAAAAGTGATAGTAATATACAAGAAAGGAGAAAACACCAAAATGGAAAACTGCCGATCCAGTAGTTTGGTATCACATTTATATAAACTTCTTCCAAGAATCATAATAAAAGACTAACAGAGATTTGGGTTAGTCAAGGGAACAAACCGGCTTTCGAAAAAATTTTGAGTGTCGATAATCTATAAATAATGAAAATATTAATTGAACAGGCAACAGAATACAACATACCAATATTCCTTGCATAAGGCTTTTGATAGCATCAAAATCTGGGCTCTTCTAGCTGCAATGAATGATGCTAGGATTGATTCTAAATATTCAACAATTATAAGATATATCTCTCAAGATACCACCTTTTACATAAAAATTAATGAAAAACTCAAGACACATAAAATATGTCTTGGCAAAGGTGTGAGACAAGGAGATACTATATTTTCTAAACTATGTACATTGGCTCAGGAATTTTAATAAAATTAATAATTATAAGTAATGATTCTAATGACATCATAATCGACAACGAAATGAAATAAAAAGTTTCAAGCTACATATATTTAGAACACCTAAGTAAGACTGGTAAAAAAAAATTAAAGCGCAAAAGTGTCACGCAGAGTTCAACTGTAGTGAGTTGCCTTCAGTAAACTCAGTTTAAAATTGAGGGATAAAAACATTACGATCAACATTAAGCGGAAAGTATATGACAGCTGAAGACTTCCGGTACTTACCTACGGACTGGAAACAATGGTCCCTAACAAGGAAGGCAGCAGAACAACTGAGAGTAATTTAATGATCAATGGAACGGGCCATGCTCGGGGCCCCTCTCAGAGATATGATACGAAATGATGCAATCCGAGATAAAACGAATATAAGAGATGTCATGGAGCGTATTGTGCGTCTTAAGTGGAGGTGAGTTGGATATTCGACAAGGCAGAGTATAGATCGGTGGACATATAGAATAGAACAACGGGAACCACGAGAAATCAAAAGGAGTGTAGGAATGCCACAAATGAGGTGAAGAAACGAAAATAACTGGGAGAACTTGAATACGAACGAATAGAACAGGGCTAGCGAGAGTGGGCAAGAAAGTAAATTAGGCGTAGTAGTAAGAAATAAAACGCATGGAGTACAGAAGAATGAAACTTACCATTAACTATGTGAATTCATTCAACTTCCGCTTGTCCATCTCCCACTACGAAAAATTTTTCAAACCTCATACCGTAAATCTTCCAAATAAATATCCCTCATTCATCCATACTAAGTTTGCAGAGATTAAAAATCAATAGCCTCCCCCCCCCCCTTGAATAGATGAAGTAAATGTCTATTTATTCTCTCCCTAGAGAAACCCACCTATTAGCTATAATAACGAACTCTTCCTACTAAATAAAAAGAAAGAAAAGCCTAATATTCTAATCCAGGCATTGCATTATCAAATCATGCAAAACCAAATTTAGTAACCATGAACTGATTTTTATTGATGGTTCTAATAAGAATACATCACTAGAAGCATTATAATACGCCAAAAATGCTAAAAAGGTATGTCCACAACCACCATTTTCACCGTAAAACTATATCCAAAGCTTAGAGCAGTACAATACTGCATATTTATAGTTTCGAGTTCTCTTAAGCTCATCGATTTGTATTTCCCTAATCACTCAGTCACCCAAGAAATCAACAGACTTTTCTAAAATTCACAATTTATGGTTATCAAGCCTCACTGAAATCATAGGCAATAACAAAGCAGATATCATTGCTATCACAATCAAAACTCGTATAACAAAATCAATAAAATATTCATCATCAAGATCTCAAAAACTCCATTCTAAACATAATCGTAATCTTATGCTACTCGACTGGGACTTACAAGACTCTGACAATAAATTACTCACGATCAAAATGAATTTCTTTACTGGCACTCTCTCTGTTTGTCTGACAAGACAGAATCTTACCATAATGACCAGGGTATGTATCGGTTACGAGCACCTCCTAAATAAATCACCTATATTCTACTGAGGAACCTTTCATACCAACTTAACAGTCAAACGTATTATGATATGTAAAAAATAAGATCAACATCACTTTCACAAAAAGTTCGGAAATGAAATCGGAACCTTTCTTTCTTACTTCTTATTCTAGTAAAGTGATTATATTCACTAGGAATATTAGAATATACGAGGTGTTGCAGAAAAGTAAAGAGACTGACAACACTGCAAATGATCTTGCAACGCTGCGCTGTTGTCCTTGATAGAACACGTGTATTAGTACCCTCCCATCGCGCAGTGCGATTTTCAACGCCCTCCGTTAACTACGACTGCTATTAGTGAAGTTGTGTTTTGTTTGTGCGTTACGCAAAATGGAAAAGCGCAATTTGGAGCAGCGTTATGCCATTAAATTTTGTGTGAAGCTTAATGAATCGGTAAGTGTGACGTTTGAAAAGTTAAAACAGGGGAACATGCTTTATCCCGTGCTCAAGTTTTTTGCTACCACAAATCATTTTTGAAAGGCAGAGAATACGTTGAAGATGAACAACGCTCAGAGAGGCCTTAAAGCTCGAAAATCGACCAAAGCATCGAACGTGTGGAGACTCTTGTGAGATCAGACCGCCGTTTAACATTAAGAATATTGAGTGAACAATTAAATTTGAACAGATTTACCGTTCATCAAATTTTGACTGAACATCTGCACATGCGAAAGGTATGTACCAAAATGGTGCAGAAGAACAATCGAAAACACAAGTATCTTGATCTTCTTGACAGAATCGCCAATGAGCAAGATTTCTTTAGTCGTGTGATTACAGGTGATGTATCATGAATTTTTTAATACGATCCAGAGACCAAGAGGCAAAGTGAGGAATGGCACACTCCGAGCTCTCCTCGGCCAAAGAAAACCTGAACGAGCAAATCGAAAATCAAATCAATGCTGATTTGTTTCTTTGACAGAAGGGAAATCGTCCACAAAGAATTTGTTCTTCCAGGACAAACTGTCAACCAAGTTTTTTTATAAAGATGTCCTTGAAAGTCTCAGAAGAACGGTGATTCGCGTCAGACCAGACATTGCAAACAAATGGATGTTCCATCATGACAACGCCCCATGTCACAGTTCCCTCTCCGTCACAGAATTTTTGACCTCAAAAGACATTCCGGTGGTTCCCCATCCCCTCTATTCACTTAACATCAGTCCCTGTGACTTTTTTCTTTTTTCTAAACTGAAAAATGTCCTCAAAGGACGTCACTTCAGGACTTTAGAAACCATCCAAAAGAGTGTAACCGACATGCTGAGGACCATACCGGTTGAAGACTTTCAGCGCTGCTACCAACAGTGGGAAAAACGTCTCCATCGGCGTGTAGCTGCCCAAGGGAACTACTTTGAAGGGGATAACATTGATGTTTGAAAAAAATTAAAACTTTGATAAATAAAAAATCAGTCTCATTACTAGTCTAATATAAGAAACGAAGGGAACAAAAACGATGGGTGCTAAAAGACCCAGTAGACGATGTGCTCCTTATCCATATTTTCTTCCTCACGATCTTCTATGCTAGAGAAAGCTGTTGATGCGGTCTGAAATCATATTTTGAAGACATCACTTTCACAACTATTCTTCCTAGTACAAAGTGTTAAACATTTGATTTAATTTTGCCTATAAATAAAGGGTATCCCAAACTTTATGCAAGATTTGAATTAAATGGAAAACACAATATTTTTTTTAAATTGTGATTTTTTTGTTGAATCACAAAGTACCTGGGATAGGGTTATATATGGAATAGCTTATTGGGCAAATGGTCTCCATGGCTTTGCTGGCACCTATACACTTTTTTGTCAATATTTTCCAGGACCATTTTGCATAAATGTGGATAAATTTTGTTGATGTAGCATTGAATCTCCTCCTTCAATACACGGGTGGTTGTGGGCTTCTTGGAATAGACCTTTGACTTCAAATAGCCCTATAGAAAGGAATCTAGTGGTGTTAAATCACATAAATTAGAGGGTCAATTCTGATCACAGAAACGAGAGAGTACACGACTAGGAAATTTCTCATGCAGTTATTAAATTGTTTCACGGATTGAATGGCATGTGGCATCATCTTGTTGAAACCTCATGTCGTCCACATTAATATCATACAATTTAGGCAGAAAGAACTCGGTTATCATGTCGCGGTACCGAACAGTTACAACTTGATCAGCCTCATTTTCGAAGAAGTATGATCCAATGATGCATCCAACCCAAAATCCGCACCAGTGACACGTTCTGGATGCCTTGGTTTTTCCACAATCACATGTACATTCCCTGAATCCCAAATTTTGACGATTAACGAAGCCATCAAGGTGAAAATGAATTTCATCCTTTAGGATGATTTTGCTCGAAAAATCAGCATCCACTTGTTGATGTTCAATAATCCGATCAATGAAGTATCTTCGCTGTGCATGGTCATTAAGCTTCAGTTCTTGTATCAATTGAACTTTGTAAGCAGCACGAGCTTTCACCAATACTTTCACACACTGCTTTGACGTTAACATTTGAACGGCTTGTTATTAGATGGCCAGCATGTTTAGCATCACCAATTGATCCAGTCCCCCTGAATTTTTCATTTATTCTCTTCACAGCTGACGAAGTTAAATGAATATTCCGATCATATTTTCTACGAAATTTGCGAACTATTATCACCAAACTTTTATTATTTTTGAAATATTGTTCAACGAACCCTAAATTGTCAGATGTCAAACTATTTTTTTTAGTTACCAACACTTTGCCGCACAAATGACAGCAAATTCAAATCTTTTGTGAATTTTGGGACACCCTTTATTAAGAATTAGGGTAATGTTTAAAAAGGAACTACTATGTTTTATATCGCTAAATTTATTAAGAAAACAGTGACTGCAGTTTCAACTCACAGAGTCCTTTTCAAACTGAATTACAAAGGAAGACATACCTTCAATACAGAAACATGAGAAAATTTAACAATAAATAAAAACTACCTGAGAAATTACATTATTACAAAGGAGAGGTACTAAATTTTGGAAACTAATTATTATTTGGCGACAATAAATAACGCGGAAAACCCAAGTTCTGCCTGGTCATTAAGCAAATTTACATTTTTCAGATTCAAGAATATTAAACTTTTGGCCCTTTGTTGAATAATGTAATATGTCAGTGTTGCTTAAATCAGGAAAACTGTGGCTGTGTTCTAAGCAATGGTTGGCAAAGCTCGAGTCTGTTTTTTGTAGTCTATGATCAGTGGTGTTCTGAAAAGCGAGTTTTAAAGCTTCTACCACTTTGTCCAATATACAAGCTATCACACTCTGAACATTTTAACTTATAAACTTCTGATTTATCACATTTATCAATTTTATCTTTAGCATTGTAAAGGATAGTGGACAGATTGTGTTGAAATTTAAAGACTACTTTTATGTTATGTTTGGAAAGAGTATTAGCTATGTTTTCTGATAGGGTACCACAGTATGACAAAGATATATAAGATGAACTATCTTTATCATTTTTTATTTTGGGATATATTGAATTAAAAGCTAGTTGTTTTTGTCTTTTAGTTATTAATTTCTTTATGGTTTATTGGGAGAAATTGTTTGACATTGCAATCCTTTCAATGATATTTAGTTCCTCTTGAAGATCTTCTTCAGAGAGAGGCAAAGAGAACGCTTTATGTATCATTGAATTGTATGCAGCCATTTTGTGTTGTAAGGGGTGAAAATAGTCATTAGATATAGTATTAACAGTTAACGTTGGTTTTCTAAAAATTTTAAAATTACACTGATTATTGAGCTGAGATATGGTGAGATCTAAAAATTTATTTTATGGTTATTTTCAGTTTCCAGAGTAAATAGAATTTTTGAATGGCAATTATTAATGTACTGTAAGAATTTTTGAAGCTGTCTAGTAGTGCCTTTAAAACATGCTAGAACATCGTCCACATATCTGTACCAAAATTGAACATTGTTTTTGCTTAAAGGTGAATTAAGAATTTTGTTTTGTTTGACATGAAAATGTCGTCTTGTTCCTGTAAGATTTCTTGGATAAGTATAAAACACTGTAATATTTTCGGATTGAATAAATGCTTCTATTTTATTGACATATTCAACTTTTGGTAAAATAACTGTTGCATTTGATTTAACTGCTTTTGTTATTATTAGATCATTATCTTTTACTTTCTCTCTTATACTTTTTCCTGTGTCTAAAACGGTATTATTGGATTTTAAATTAGTGGATTTTGTATGTTTTTTAATTGTTCCGGTAGTTAAGTCAATATTATTGGTATGTCCTATTTTGTTTAGAGCTAGAGTACTTTCAGATATGATGGAATCGATAATATTTTTATTGTTTATGTAAGGTGAAAATTTAGGGCCTTTTGACATTAGATCTATTTCTTTACTATTAAAACCTACGTCTGACAGATTTATGAGTCTTTCACTAAAATTTTGATTGGACTGTGGTGTTTTGTTAGTTGTTTGGGAAAATTTACATGACTTTAAATGATTAAGTTTTTTAGATTGAGTTTGAAATTTTTTGTGGATAATTACGCTAATTTTTGATGGCTGCATACAATTCAATGATACATAGAGCATTCTCTTTGCCTCTCTCTGAAGAAGTTCTTCAGAGGAACTAAATATCATTAAAAGGATTGCAATATCAAACAATTTCTCCCAACCAACCATAAAGTAATTAATAACTAAAAAACAAAAAAACTAGCTTTTAATTCAATATATCCCAAATAAAAAATGATAAAGATAATTCATCTTATATATCTTTGTCATACTGTGGTACCCTATCAGAAAACATAGTTAATACTCTTTCCAAGCATAACATTAGTAGCCTTTAAATCTCAACACAATCTGTCCACTATCCTTTACAATGCTAAACATAAAATTGATAAATTTGAGAAATCAGAAGTTTATAAGTTAAAATGTTCAGAGTGTGATAGCTTGTATATTGGACAAAGTGGTAGAAGCTTTAAAATTCGCTTTTCAAAACACCACCGATTATATACACTACAAAAAACAGACTCGAGCTTTGCCAACCATTGGTTAGAACACCGTCACAGTTTTCCTGATTTAAGCAACACTAACATATTACATTATTCAACAAAGGGCCAAAAGTTAAATATTTTTGAATCTTTAGAAATATATAAACATAGTAAAAATAAAAATGTAAATTTGCTTAATGACCAGACAGAACTTGGGTTTTCCGAGTTATTTGTTGTCGTCAAATAATAATTAGTTCCCAAAATTTAGTACCCCCCCCCCCTTTGTAATAATGTAATTTCTCAGGTAATTTTTATTTATTGTTAAATTTTCCCATGTTTCTGTATTGAATACTTAGTCCACCTTCGTAATTCAGTTTGAAAATGACTGTGAGTTGAAATTGCAATCACTGTTTCCTTAATAAATTTAGTGGTATAAAACATAGTTCCTTTTTAAACATTTCCCGAAGATGATTAACTACCACATACTAACGGCTACCAGCATCATCTTTTTAAGAATTAGGGTGTACAGTAAAATTTTAATATTGTTAGGAGTTTTCTATATTTTTTGTATCCTGTGACAGACGGTATTTTCTAGCTTTTTATTATTTTTTTTATTATATTAAAGACACAATTATGGGACACCCATATAGATTTTTTATTAGTTTTAGAAATAATAAATTTATATATAAAATGCTAATTTTCAGGGTTCTCACAAGACATCAGTCCCTTCATACCGAAGCCAGCATAAAAAAGTATTTTGGGAAGAAAATTTCGTATTTTTGTCCATACTGCTTCGATATTTACTCATTTAGAGAAAACGTGCAGGCGCATATCAATGAACATGTTAACTCGAAGCAAAAGTTCCAGAGTGGCGATAGAATGCATGAAAATAAGAAAAATGTACAACTTTGACATCATTATTCGGTAATATTGCCTTTATTTAGACTTATAATAGAAATTATTTTGCGTTTTATAATGCTATGTTTTATTGTTTCAAATTTGAAATTAGCCACATGTATTTCGGGAAATTGCAACATCGTCATTGCAAGGTGACATCTAACATATCCATTATAAGGTTCTAGAAACTCACCTTACTGAAACTTTACTCATACCAAGTTTATCTTTAGAATTGTCAAAAAAAGTAGATAATTTCAAATGAGAATTAGTTTTTCCATTTTCCTGCAAACATCAGGATTCGTTACAGAGCTGAAAGCCTTCCACGTCTTAAGATACCTTTAATAGATTCATGACTCCGTCAAAACGAAAATATTTCTCATTAAAATATGATCAATTCCGACAAATCACTCCAGTCCATGACAATACGAGCTCTCACATATCGGTTCAAACAAGTGATTTTTTAAGCACTCACAACGTGGAATTTATGGTTCATCCGCCATAAAGTTGTGAATTGATACCCAATAATTTCTTTTTGTTATCGTGTATGAAGACGTAACCCCTATTTCAACATGGTCACCGCTCTTCTGAAACTTTGTGAGTTGCTTCATTTTAACGAGTCCGGTAACATTTTTATTTGAGAAAATTTTCGTATATGCTGCGCGCTCGAATACAGTTGTAAAACACGTTAATTTGGTGAGGTAATAAATTGATATGATTCACATTTTCTTTAGCAGATAAATTGTAGGATAATTTGTTAAAAAATACGAAAAAAATGTGGCCGACAAAAATAGTGCATTGGTAGTCGAGTCCATTACCTATAATGTGTCAAAATAAAGGTGCGTATAAATAGGGCGAGCCGAGTACGTGACGTGTTCGTGACGAGCTTCCCATGAGCTTACAGCGAAACTCTTTTGATTTTTGCCGATTTCTATTGTGGTCTAGAGCCTTTGGCAGCAGGTCTCAAAGGAGGTAATAAAGGCATTTAGTATACAAGAAATCATTTGTTTTATAGTTCGTTTGTTTGGAAAGAGAGCGACCGAGACTCGCGACGATTCATTTTCTGTCGGTTTTTTGGTGCGAACTCAAAGGATTTTTTTGTTTAGTAGGACGGGTTTATGGCACGTTTATCCGAAAAAATTTACTTTGCAACGAGACTGATGCCACAACATTTTTTTTTATTTGTTTTGTTAATGTAATGAGCTTTATTTAGCACTTGGCATTGATTAAAAGTTGTTGATAAGTGAATATGGAGTGATCCGAGGAAAATATGTTGAGTTTAGAGGAGACCTGGAAACAATTCCGAAATTTGTGAGTTATAGACAAAACTCTTAGAAAAGAAAAGAATTGTACGTATGGAATGAAATAGCGTCAAAAAATTTACCAGCGAGAATAAAATTTCGATTATCTGTCTAATGGAAATGGGCTTCTGAAAATATATTTCTCTCTTCGATCCTACCCTATAGATTTAAACAACAATAGATTTGTTTAAAGGCTGTTTATGGTCGATGGCAGAGAGGCTTTTGTGATATTTGACAGACATAAACATGTTTACTTATCTTTTTTTTTCAGTTTAATTGCTTGCGGTGACTCTTTTTAGTGTTTTTAAGTGTTAGAACTTACTATAAATGCGAAGTTTACAATTAATATTAACAAAAAGAAGTTTTAAAAATTTTTATTGGTAAATATTATTAAATATTGTCTACATATTGAAAATAACAATAATGATATTTTAAGCAACCCATATATTCACACTTTTATGTATTCAGAATTGAAGTATCGATTATCATATGATACTCATTTAAATAATGCAATTAAAAAAGGATAGCATAAAATCGGTATGTGTGTACCAAAAAATTAAATATCTACTGTTTATCAACACTTTTTCAAATATAAATAAAAATAGTATTACATTATTCAGCTTTCAAATAGCCGGGTCCTAGTTCTGAGGTTATACTAATTCTACAGGGGTATGTTCGAAGATTTCTCTTTTTGAAACGACTGTATTTTGTTTAACAGATATTCAAAACCTAACAGAGAAATTTTGATTATCTGCTTATATGTTGGAACTATAAATCTGCTAGAATTTTAAATCTTGACCGTTTTTATACAAGGTACTGCGCTATTATCGCAGGTTTTCGTTTTTTATTTAATAAACTGTTTAACAGTAAAATCCCACTGTATAAAACTAACAAAGGTGCCATTTATTCTTCGCCGTCAGATATAGCAAGACAGGTCTATCTTCTTCACTCACTTTGTATTAACTAGAACGTTCAGGAAACATTTAGATGGTGTTTTCCACTTCCACCGAAACCAGGCTGCTGTTTGTGCTTTCTCATCAATAAGTCCTATTTAAAAAAAGAAATAACTTAAAACCTGGTCAAATTCTTTACAAATTTATTTGTAAAAATCTACTACTGGACTCACTGGATAACAAGTTTCAGTCTCCGTGATACAAGACACATTTGATGCGAAAAGGCAACCTATTTCAAATTATTAAAATTTATAAATACTTATAACTATATCTGTCTACCAATATTAATATTTTTATTTATCTTTACCCTTTGTTGATTTACACCACCCAAACGTTTTTAAAAATCTCCTGTGACATCAGCCGCCGAAAGCATATAGGTCACGTGCTCGGCTCGCCATATTTATACGCATCTTAACATGTACATGTTTTTTATTACCCAGCAGCTGATTTATTCACAGTTATTTAACTAATATTTGTACAATGGTTCAACAAGTGGTCCAACAAATTTAATGTGCCATTTTGCCAGTCCGACGATAGGAAATTATCAGTTTCCCGTGAATATTTTACTGATTACTACAATTTCTTTTTCGATTATCTCATAAACGAAAGCTCGAAGCGACACCTAGTTATACCTACTAAACTTTTTCGGATCAAAGATATCAAAAAATAAGACCTTTTAATTAGAAATTTAACATACCGAAATACAAACAAGTTATAAAGCTGTAGATGTAAGGGAAGTGCTGCTGATGGCGCCCTCTGCAATGTACATAGAAATTTTAACCACATCTTGATATTTCATCCCAAAAACCCTAAAGTACCAAATTTACTGCAAACCAGACTATTATTAAGATAAATATATATATATATATATATATATATATATATATATATATATATACATATATATATATATATATATATATATATATATATATATATATATATAAACTATCAACTTTTGGACTAACGAAAATTAGGCTAGCTCCTCATATTTTAACCTCAGGAATTTGCACTAGCGTTTTGTAGAGATCTTTTAGTGACACCTTATATATGTTTTGTAACTTATAAATGCTCTTAAATTAATTATTTGTTTTTTTTTTAGAAATACCATTCCCAATCAAGAGACTCCAATTTTTCAATGCCGGTTAAGTATGGTAGGAGTTCCGTAGTATAGTTGTTTTGGAAAATAACATTTTTTTAGAATATTTTTATTTTGTTCCTTCTATATAGATTATTACATAAAAACTGATGCGAATAATAATTTTATGTTTATTTTATTATTTATTAAATAAATACAGACAACTAGTTATGTTTTTTTTTAATTATGGAGGTTCAATCGCTACCTATGTTAAAGAAAAAATATTAGATCAAAATGAAAATCAACTTTTTTATAATAGTTTAGGTCATAAACTGTACTATCGCGGAATATCGATTACCATTACTGTGTAAATTTTCGAGAATTCAGTTTTCAAAAATGGAAAAATTTGTAGAGAGTTTTATAAGAACTCTGGGTTTTGGCCCTTTCCTTCGAATTATGCTACTATTTGTTGATTGAATGAGGTTGAAAAAAATTAAAAATTACCTCTCTGAAACACACACATCCTTTTTTTTTACAAAAAAAGTAATTAGCTTTCCGTCGGATTTACTGAGATGTCAATAAAATAAATTTAACATGCATTAAAATGAAGTCTAAACGTTTGGCGACGTAGCATGAGCGCGCACTTCAGATCTTGCTTTCAATATGAAAACTTTAACAAAATGATATTTTGAAATAATACAAATTAATTTAAGAGAAATAGTGACACTTTTTCGAAGCAATAACACTTGATCTAAAATTGTTATTTTGTATGGTCATTTAAAACTATTTGTCTATTTCTAAGTAAATTTTTGTGGGAATGTGGGAAAATATGTTAAAAAATTCCTTTCCTCACAAACAAACGAATATGTGAAGATCAAGATATTGTACAAACACCATAAAAATTTGTACAACATATATACAGGGTGTCCGGAAAAATGTGAGAAATCTCCCGGATATGAAAAAAACACGCGAAAGGAATACTACAAGTTCATATAAACTTTTTTCGTATAGGCCTTCTCTTTGGAGATATGAGCTCTCAAAGATCTGCAATAGAATCAATTTTTAAACCACAAGGTATATTTCATTTTTTTTTTAATATGATGTATACCAAGTAAGACCATTGAAATTATTATCCAAGAAAGTGTTGTGAATTACTCACAGCTGCAGGGACGGACTAGCTGTGACAATCATGATCCCATTTTTTACACCCTGTATGATAAAAACTTTGGACAACGTTTTTTTCGTATCTTTAACTATTAACTAAAAATTAAGTGCTCTTAATTCATGTCGCACGTCATTTTACTTACACTGTTAGTCCCCTAACTTCTGTCGGGATGAATATGAAAAAGAGGAATTTTCCCCTATCACCATAGTTTCAATAAAAAGTTAAACTAACTGCTTAGTTAAGTACTTCTAAGACGGTTCAACATGGGCTCCGTGAAGTCTGTTACACTCGCGAAACCGACGAATTGAGGACTGCTGTATCCGCCACATTAACTCAGCATTGTTTCTTATTTGAATCCAGTGAAACATGATTCTCCGTAGAAAGTCCTCCATACTATCGACTGGAGTGGAATACACTAAGGTGAGGTGTCCCCATAGGTAAAAAACGGCGTTAGATCGGGAGATCGAGGAGGCCAGGCAAGAGGTCTTCCTCTACCTATCCAATGGTTTGGATAAACGTTATTTAGAAGCTTCCGCACAGCAACGCTGAAATGAGGTCGTGCCCCATCATGCATGTAGTACATGTTTTGGCGGAATTCAAATGGTAAGTGCTCTTTTAAATCGTGACAAGCGTTCTGGAAAAACTCCAAATAAAGTTCCCCAATCAGACGTGCCTGCAATACGAATGGTCCAGTCGAAAAATTTCCAATCATTCCTGCCCAGACATTACTTGATTGAAACTGATGTTGATGATGCGAAACAATAGTTGCATGAGGATTTTCATCAGCCCATATATGTGAGTTGTGTAAATTTGTGATACCAGTTTTGATAAACTCCGCTTCATTCGTGAAGAAAATAGTGCTAATGAGGTTTACATTATTTCGTTGCTGATCCAATAGCCAGTTTGCAAACTGCATTTTATGGGGAAAATCTTCAGGAATCAGTTCATGTACTCTTTTTAAATTCATGGATATAACAACTATTCTTGAAGAACTATCGTTTTCGACGTATTAAACTGAGCTGATAATTTTCGAGTGCTCATTGAAGAAGTGTCATCTACAGCATTTAAAATATTTTCCTCTAATTGCGGCGTGGGTACTGTTGTTCCCCGACCAGCATCAATACTTCTTTTCCCAAAATTTCCTAAAATTAGGAAGAAATTTAATAATATTACCTTATTAAATTGAATCGCCTAACATTATTTCTTAAACGTTGGTCAACTCGTTGAAATGTTTTCTGATATGGAAGAGTACGATTAGGATATCTGTAGTAATATAACCTCCTGGCTTCCAAAACATTGCAAGATGCAAAACCATACATTATATGCATATCTGGATACTCTATAAAGTGTATTTTATATCATGAATTATTTCACAATTAATTTCACCATGAAATCCAAAAATTAGTAAATTAATATCCATGTAAAGGATCAATGTGTCAGCGATGTGAGAGTCGGAAAGTTCTAAAATGCAGTATATTTATTTTTTTCGTACATTTGCAACAACAATACTTTGTTTTTGGTGCCGATAAAATAAAACGCACATTTTTTGCGAACCGAGGTCGATCTGCAATTCAAAGAATTAGACGTTTTAAACTAAAGATGTAAACTATAATTTTTGATCGACTTTTTTTATCATGGAGTTGATTGTTAAACATTTGATAGGAACAGAGATGTAGCTTTTATCGAAATACACCAAATACACGATGTAAATACAATAACCTTTTTTCGAGAACGGTTTGGATTGGCGACATGAACAAAGAGTACTTTTAGTCAATAGTTAAGGGTATGTAAAAAACGTTGTCCAAGGTTCTTATCATACAGGGAGTAAAAAATGGGGTCACGAGTGTCACAACTAGTCCGTCTCTGCAGCTGTGAGTAAATTACAACATTTTTTAGACAGTAATTTGAAGAGTCTAACCTGGTATATATCATATTAAGAAAAAAATGAAATATACCTTGTCGTTCAATAGTTTTATGTAAAAAACTGAATTCCATTGCTGCTTTTTGGAAGTCGATATTTCCGAAAGGGAGGCTTATATGAAAAAAGTTTATATAAACTTGTAGTATTCCTTTCACGTGTTATTTTCATATCCGCGATATCCCACATTTTCCGGGATACTCTGTATATAAATATAATTATATATATATATATATATATATATATATATATATATATATATATATATATATATATATATATATATATATATATGATTGAAGCAAAATGCGAACAGTAAATTCAAACTTCGTTCCAACCATATCATTTCCGTGTTGGAGGTTGTACAGTTGGGAAAAACTTCTAAAGAACACAATTTATCCTATTTCACCACCATCGAGATGATGGCCTACCTGTACCGCCATACCGAGAAAAAAATCAAAACTTACCCTCCTCGCCACAGTGATACGGCAGAGGTACATGTTTCGTCTCTACTAGACTCATCAGGGTACCGACATGCACCTGGCTGTGTAAAGGACAGATCGGAAGGAAGCATGCAAACACTAAACGCGGCTTCGCCGACCTCCCGCCGGATGGCGTATACATGTTTATGCGGCTTTAACGGATTCCTTCCGTGTGAGATGCAATAGCAGTGAATATATCCACATTATGCCGTTGTAGTGCTGGAATCACATTCAGCAAACGTACAACTATATGCAGCTCCGTATATGATTGCAGCAAAATGCGAACAGTAAATACAAACTTCGTTCCAACCATATCCTTTCCGTGTTGGAGGTTGCACAGTTGGGACAAATTGCTAAGGAACACAATTTATCCTATTCCACCACCATCGAAATGATGGCCTACCTGTACCACCATACCGAGAAGAAAGTCAAAACTGACCCTCCCCGTCACAGTGATATCCTATATATGGAACGAAGTTTGCATTTACTGTTTGCATTTTGCTTCAATCATATACGGAGCTGCATATAGTTGCACGTTTGCTGAATGTGATTCCAGCAGTACAACGGCATAATGTGAATATATCCACTGCTATTGCATCTCACACGGGAGGAATCCGTGAAAGCCGCATAAACATATATATATATATATATATATATATATATATATATATATATATATATATATATATATATACATATATATATATATATATATATATATATATATATATATATATATATATATATATATATATAGTTAGGCGCATTAAAAATACCTACAAAATGAGCTAAGGTCCATCCCAATCGGATAATTTATTCGTTAGTTATTGCCAAAAAACCTGCTAAAATGACTGTATATTTAATTGTTTATAAACAATAGGAAAATATATTGCATTAACTTTATACTGCCACTGTGTGGCATATAATAAATGAGCAAATTTTCAAGTAAAAATATTCAATACTTTTTTGCACAGTCAATTTATTTATAACTTTTTATGTTTTTTTTATTGTTTATTCTCAGCGATCTAAAGGTCGTTCAGCGGTCTGCGGGTACGCAAATAAAAGTTTCAGACTTATTCTGACAATAACAAAAAATAACGAAATAAGTTGTTGGTCTTAAAATTGTTAAGACAAATAAACAAATTTGGGGTTCGTTTTTTCGTTACAAACAAATAGAATAGCTCTTCGACAATTGTTGATATCGAAATGCCGATAAGTGGACGCGATAGCAGGGATTTTGATGCACATTTTGAAAAAGTGTCACATTTTTTTCCGCTCGCCGTAAGCTGAAAGAATTCCCCCCCCCCCCCCTTCACTGCTCACTTTCTGACTCTTGGAGTAGGTGCAACTTTAAACTATTGCAACATCAACAATTTTGAAATAATTGAGTTGAAAACTGTTGCATACAATAGTTTAACCATCTCCCTCTGAGTTCCTACTTAAATAATCCCTTAATAAACGCAGCATAGGTTAAATATATATATTATATATATATATATATATATATATAATATATATATATATATACTATATATATATATATATATATTTATATATATATATATAATATATATATATATATATATATATGTATATATATATATATATATATATATATATATATATATATATATATATATATATATATATATATATATATATATCAGCTTATAGTGGTCGTACAGAATTATTTTTTCTTTAAATATGCGCCAAAATCTCATCTATCACGTTCACTTATCGGCATTTCGATATCAATATTTATCGAAGAAATATTCTATTTGTTTATAACAAAAAAAAACAGGCACAAATTTGCTTATCTGTATTTCTCCTTCTGGTATACTATAAAGTTAATACAAATTTTTCTATTGTTTATTGACAATTGAAATTACAGCTATTTTAGCAGGTTTTTTGCAATAACTAACAAGCAATTTATATCCGATTTGGACGAGCTTTAGCTAATTTTGTAGGTATTTTCAAAACGCAGAACTTTTGAATGCAACTTTTTTTATTAAAAAAAATATTTTCCTAGAAGTGGAAAAACTGTTTTTTTCACGTCTTAATTGTTAAATAAAAAATTTTCCCCATAAAAGCAAATGAAACATAAGACACTACATAATTTCTATCATCATTCTAAAGGTTTCTACGTGGTCTACTATCAATAAATTTTTTCAGATGCTAATTCCGCTGAACTATGTGATAGTTACATGCGAAATTATTGCTTTCTATATTAACCAAAGAGGTGTTCTCTTTATCTTCGAATTTAATATTTAATTCATATTATTTTCGTATTATCAATGGAGAAATAAAACTGTAGTATTTTCTGCAGAATCGTGATTATTTTTTTGATCTTCGGGAATTTATATGCTTCCGAAAAAAAAAACACACGTGGAATTCTACAAGGTGTCAATCAAACCTTGTATATAGGGTGAATAACTTGCAAAATATAATACAATATTTAAACTTAAATACTATATATTATATATATATATATATATATATTATATATATATATATATATATATATATCTGCACTTCAGTATATCAAACTTAATATTATTATATTTTGAACTTAAAATAGTTATATACAGTTATTTCTCCTTAAATATCTATATTTGCATTTCTACCAAACCACTAATTATAACAATAATAAGAATATCTTACTCTAAGATGAAATACATATTTATTGCAATTCACTGGTACAGAAAAAAATTCAAATAATTATATTCAAAAAATATACAACAGCCGTATCTAGAGTGGTCATTTTCTATTGAGGGATCTCTGATGATGAACTTCCAATAGTTTTTCGTCGGATAACTTGGTCATTTTCTATTGAGGGATCTCTGATGATGAACTTCCAATAGTTTTCGTTTCGTCGGATAACTTGGTCATTTTCTATTGAGGGATCTCTGATGATGAACTTCCAATAGTTTTCATCGGAATAACTTGGTCTTGGATAGCTAAAAACGAGCCCTCCGCTTTTGGAAACATCTGTCCTAAAAACCAGTGGTTCGTCTCTGAGTTGTCGACATTGGATGACCTCATTTGAATGTCGTTCATGAAGTGATGTCTGTACCCAGGCTTTTAACTTCTCTTCGTCTGTTCGGTGGTGAGAAGCAATATCCCATTCCCTCAGCTATATGCACAATACGACTCACTTTGAAAGATCTGTCAGTTATCACCCTCTTCGTATATACAACAAACTTCCTCAAATTATCAAATCAGCCAATAACTACAATAGCTTTAAGAATAAATTAAGAAAATATTTAATTGGGAAGGGCTTCTACTCACTCGCGGAATATTTTGAGGATTCTTAAAGTGATACGATGGTTGACTTAAATTATGTGTTCCGTTTTTGTTCTTTGTTTTGTTATAGGAAACTAGCTTTTAATTTTTGAGAAGTATAGCTAATGTTGTATGCATATTGTATAATTTTGATATATATCTGACCATATGACGTCCTCCACATCAACCTTAAATGATGTTAAAGGTGAATAAATGTTTGACTTTGTTTGCTAATAGTGACAATAACTTTAAGAATAATTTTTTAAAGTTCTCAAAATTGAAGGTGTGTTGCTGACGTTGTATGTCCTCATTTTTATTATTTATTCTTGTAACTAGTTTTTAATTCTTTGACCTCCTTTGCTAGTGTTATTTTACTATATATTTTGGATATGTGATGTACCTAAGTGTAAATATATTTGGATATGTGGTGTGCCTAAATATCAATGTAAATTAATTTTAAAGATGAATAAAGTATAAAGTATAATGTATAGCGGCGTTGAATTGTCTGCCTCAAATATCGTTCGATATTGTGTGGAAGAGTCCGCTAACCTGTGGAAATAAGAAAGTAAGTTTATTATTTGTTGATCGAGCTTCTTACCAATATTGACCAATTCTCTTCCTCCTTGGTGTCTTGGAAGCATTGTACGTTCAATAGCACTCCGGGGTAGTATTTGTGTGCTTTTGTTAAGAACGTTCTCATCTTCCTATGCAGGTTTTCGATGTCCGTCCTGCTCCATTTTACAATTCTAAAAGAGTAGCTAAGCGCAGAGCATGCGTACGTATTGAGCGCCTTAAACGAATTTTTACTATTTAGCCTAGTTCCGTTTTACCCTCCTGACAAATTCGGTTATCAATTTAGCGTTCATAGTGCGATGGTCAACTCGTTTAGCCTGTTTCATACCTAGGTATTTGTATATTTGTTCTGCTTCCATTTCAGCTATAGTTTCACCGTTCTGCATCTCAAATGCTCCCGGTTGTATATCTCCTTCAACTATGTTCAAAGTAAGGTACTTGTCAAGCCCAAACTGCATTCCAATATCCCCGTAGATCCCTCAACAAATTTAAGCATTTGCTCCAGCTGGTTTCTGGTAGCAGCTATCAGTTTAAGATCATCCATGTATAGAAGATGATTCAATCTTACTATCTCTTCGTTGTTATTTCTAATACTAAAGTCGTATCTCATGGAATTCAAACGACGGGACAGTAGGTTCATTGCAAGACAGAACTACAATTGGCTTAGTGAATCGCCTTGAAATATTCTCCTTCCTATTGGGATCGTATTAATTTCAATAGTATCACTGGATGGCACTTGCAATTGGATCCTAGTTCTCCAGGTTAACATGATGCGTTCTAAAAGGGAAACAAAATGATTATCGACCCTATACATACTCAATATAGTTTTGAGGCACTCATGTGGCACTGAGTCGAAGATCTTCTTATAACCCACGTAGACAGCAAAGAGGTTTCTTGGGTTGGTACAGGCTTGGTTATATATGACAGAGTCAACAAACAATTGTTCCTTGCATTCCATTGCTCCCTTGGTGCATCCTCTCTCTTAAATTGCAAAAATGTTATTGTGTTCACAATGTCCATAGATGCGTTGGGTCAAGCAGAACGTGATTATTTTATACAGTGTGGGAAGCCATGTGATTGGCCTATACTTAGCTGGACCACGCGTGTTATGTTGGTTCTTTCGTAAGAGATACGTAATACCTTCTGTCAGAAACAATGTCATTTTTACTGGGTTTAGAAAATAATCATTAATAAGGTTAGTCAGTTGATGGTGTATACACCAGAACTTCTTTAGCCAGTAGTTCTGGACCCGATCGAGGTCTGGAGATTTCCAATTATGGAATTCCTTGATTATTCCTGAGACTTCCTCGGTAATAATTCGCTCAAACTGCATCTGGCTGTACTCTTGGCAGATTTTGTGTTCTTCATTTATCCCGCTGGTTGCCATGTTACAGTTGGCGGGTGTGGAAAGATGGTTTCCCTAGAACTTTTCTACCTGTTCTCTGTTGTGATATCTATTATCTGCCATGTTAGGTGGAGAATTTAACTTACGGTAGAAAGTCTTTTCTGATCGTTGGAATAGCGCATTGTCTCGTTTTCAGTTATTGCTGGTCTTGTATCTTTTTAGCCATCCCGCAATAGTAGAGAGCTTCTGTTTCAGTGTGTCGAGGCACTGATGAGCCGTATCATTCGCTGAATAGTGTTGCGAATAGTACCGGGCTCTATTCATTATTTCTTCAACTCATCTTTGAAGTTTACTTGTTCTCATGCCCTTAATATACTCCGTCAGCTGTTCTATATCTTTTCAAAGATCTTCGATTTTGTTATTTAGACGTCTCTCCCATGGTGGTGTACAGAGTTTCGTTTTTGCTGATCGGAGCTCTGTTATAATTTTAATTTCTAAAGCTTCAGCTATCGCAGTCGCAACACAAAAGATTGTCGTATGTAAGACTACAGAGTAGGCTTCTGAAACATAAGCTGGTAAAATCCAATTGTTTATGATGTCCAACATGATACCTAGTTTTTTAAATATTTAATTTTTGGCAGTGCCGGTCTATAATATACAAATGCTTTCTACAAATACACAGAATACGCATGTAGAAGACAAGTGGCAAGATTTAAGAGAGGCCATAATAAAACTTGCCCAGAGTATTCTTACCATAGAGAAACAGAAAAAAGGACAAAAGTGGATAACAAAAAAATCTTAGGACTCATGGAAGAGCGAAGACAGTGCAAGGAAAAATGCAGAAAAAAATATAAGGAAGTACATAAACAAATCAGAAACGAATTAAGGACAGCAAAAGAAACTTTTTATGGAAGAAAATGTGAGGAAATTGAAGAGCTGCAACTAAAACATGACACTTTTAATTTACATAAAAAGATAAGGGAATTGGCAGGTATACAAAAACGGAAACATCCCAATCTATTATGCAACGCAAATGGAAAAAAAATAACTAATCTACAAGAAAAGCTTATAACTTGGAAGAATTATGTAGTAGAACCTAATATAGATAACATACAAGGCGACGAAGGACCAGACATAACTAAAGAAGAAATACTATACGCTATAAAAACAATGAAGAATGGTAAATCACAGGATCCAGATAGGATTACATCGGAACTTCTCAAGCTTGTGGAAGGTGAATCAGTGAATATTCTTGTCGACCTTTTTAACTGCATTTACAAAACAGGAGAAATACCAAAAGAATGGCTCCTGTCAACTTTTCTCACCATACCAAAAAAGGCACTGACCATCACACAATAAGCCTAATGGGACACACATTAAAAGTATTCCTCAAAGTGATTCACACAAGAATTCACAGAAAACTAGATGTGGATATTGGTGATACTCAATTCGGATTTCGAAACGGGCTTGGAACAAGAGAAGCACTATTTGCACTTAACATCATGTGCCAAAGATGTCTATCATCATCTAATGAGACTGCTGGTAGAAATTCCCAAGATTTACTATAACCAGAAATCGAATATTCGAATAGAGCAAGAGACAACGGAGGAACTCACGATTAAGAAAGGCGTAAGACAGGGATGTATACTTTCACCAATCTTATTCAACCTATACCCAGAGGGCATCGTAAACAGAACACTTTCAGAGCAAAATATAGGTATTAAAATAAATGGCATCCCAATAAACAACTTGAGATATGTCGATGACACGGTTGTAATTGCAGAAACTTCGGAGGATCTTCAGATACTAATTAACAGAATAGTAGAATGCAGTGAAGAATATGGATTATCACTTAACATCAGTAAAACAAAAAAAATCAGAATTAGAATGGAAAAAGCTAGAGCTACGTTTATTAAAATGAAGAAGGTGTTCTGCGGACGAGATTTAAGTCTTAAACTTAAAATTCGCCCTTGTGAGATGTTACGTGCTGTCAGTTTTTTACTACGGAATGCAATACTTGGGACATGTTATGAGGGGAGATAAATATCAGTTGCTGCAATTAATTATCCAGGGAAAAATAATAAGCAAAAGATCCATTGGAAGAAGAAGGCATTCATGGTTAAAGAACGTAAGAGAATGGTACAATTGCAACAACTGCCAACTGTTCAGATCTGCAGTGTCAAAGATACGCATAGTTTTGATGATAGCCAAACTTCGGAACGAGGACGGCACCTAAAGAAGAAGAGTGCCGGTCTGTATAACGGATTGGTTTCATTATACTCCATCATCGCAGCACTCATTTCTGTTGATAGTTTCTGATAAAGAAATTCAGCGTTATCCTGTTGGGTATCGTGATTCAACTGTTATTAGACCTCGGGTTCAGGTTATGGCTCAGGTGCAGCAATCGAATCGCTCTTATTGTTAGTGCCCCTCGCGTTCGACTTCGGCTTTAATGGTATTAAGCCTTGTTACAGAAATAGGCTATTTCGGAGAATAACTCTATATTGGTCAGCTATTCTCTGTTCTAACACTTGTATGTGTGGATACTCCTTGCAAAATTTGGCGTAAAGTTGTTGCCTGTAACCGATTATCTTTCGTCCTAGATGAGTTATCCTGTAAAAAGTGCGTATTATTGACTCATTCATTGGCACAGTTCATTTCATGCGTTGTCTTGGCCATCCTGCTTGGTGAGCTCTAGTTAATGTTCCCACGCAGCACTTTTGACGGGTGGAGCTCTTGAAGTTGTCTGGCCCTCATGCTGATGTAGTTGTTGTTGTTGCTATTGGTCTTCAGCGATGTCCTTTCTCATGCCGTTGTTTGGTGGTTCTTCAATCGTCGGTGCTTCTTAACTCTCATTCGATTTCCGTTTTGATGATGTCAAGTCGCACTTCTGAGAGTAACTTATTTCGGAGAATAGCTCTGTATTGGTGTGATATTCTCTGTTGTGAAACTTGTAGGTGTGGATATTCCCTACAAAATTCGGCATGAAGCTGTTATAGCCGATCGTTTCTCGTTTCATTCATAGATGTAGTCCATTTCATGCGCTGTGTTGGAAGTCCCGTTTGAGTGAGCGCTGGCTGAAATTCCTGCTCATCACCTTCGGAGGGTGGAGTTCTTGCTGTTATTTAGCTCTTATTTTGCTGCTGTTGGGATATAGCTTTTTGTGCGACAGGGTTCCACATCCTAAACACTCTGCCACTTAAAAGTGGAGATGTCGAAATGTTGCCCCCCCCCCCAGAATCTGTCGGGCACACCGCTGCGGTGTGGGATTCTGGATCATTAGTCCTACCCACCTGGGGTAATTTATGTTTTACGGTCGACATATACATATTTAAAATCTGGAATTTATCTCCATTTAGTCGCCTCTTACGATTGGTTGAGGGAAACTATTTGTAGCAGGGTCCAGTCGGAAAGCTGAAAGAATGTGGTTCTAAGGGATTGTGTAGAAATTGTGGGTAGGTAGACTAGAACAGAGGGATTTTTAAAAGATAGAGAAAAGATATGGTTAAAGGTTAGCGGATAGCTGGCGTTACTGGCTGTATTGTCTACGCATTACAGTAGCGAAAATTATACTGCTGGCTGCAGTATACTGCCGGAATATTATTATTATATTATTATTAATAACTTTAATTTTCCATTTTCGTCCATCTGTGATTAGTTTCCACTTCAAACAGCAGTAGCTCCTGCCATTGCCAACAACTTTTCCCGACCTAACAATCACTAGAATAGATACGCAGAAAGGTTTTTCTCTTGAGTTCGCTTATATCTTGAATTTTCCTTGTTGTTGTTCTTTAAAATAAAATTGATTCACACCTAAGAGATCTGTTTTTTTACTTCACTTATTTCCATACATTATAATATCAGATTAAACTATTAAAATCATTTAAAATAATATCGATACCATTTATCCGTATTTTGTGTTTACTTTTATTAAAGTTGCTAGATGGTCAACTTTTTTGCCATCGAGATATATTCTTATCTGCCTTGATTTTTTAACTGCAAATTCAACATATATCTGATGGAGAGAAATATGGGCATAATTTAAATTTAAATTTATATATTATTAGGTTGTTACAAAGATATCATCCGCAAAAATAGATTAATCTAATTAATAAAATGAGTGGTAAAACATTTTGCAGAATCTGTTTAAATGAGCTTTCCTTAACGTCAAGTAATATATATTTAAATCATAGTGAAATTAAGCAAATATTGATAAATATTTTTCCAGGAATGGTAAGTTTTTACTAGCTATACTAGTATTAAAAGTTTGTTACCATTTAATTAAAATTTCTAGATGGATTTCAATTCTTGATTCAATTTTTCCCTATGATAAATCACAATCTAATCTAATCTAACAACGAATTTATTAATACATAACGATTCTGTTTTTAAATATCTCGATCTTATTTTATAGATGTGGGTTTTTCTGGTAAGACATGTTTATTTAGGAAATTCTCTCTATGTGTACAATAAAAAAGTGTGAGCTATTAGGCACTAAGAGCCTGAGTCACACTGAGTTTGCTGTATTTTAAGACCCATGATAAAATTATTTTAAAAAGATTTATATGAACAATATAAGAACTGTGTTATTCATCAAAGATGTTTTAAATAACAGATTATTAAAAAAAAAAACATTAACTTGAAGTGATAAATTTATAGCTTCATCATTTAAGGTGAATAAGTGGGCAACGTTTGATGTCGACACTTGACGCCAAAATAGGTTTATTTAAGTCAACTTATAGGCCGGCGGAGTTAGCCCCATATGAAGTTATTTTGAAATTTATTGCTAATAGACTTCTTATTACTTAGAAATCTTCAGAATGATAACAGTAATTATGTATGTATGTTATTATGTCTCATTTTCTTTTTTGGAGAAAATTTTTTATTTAACAGTTAAGATATAAAAAAACAGTTTTTCGAGTTGAAAGAATAGCTATTATTTTTTAGTAAAAAAGTTTCACACAAAAGTTGTTCGCATAGAACATACCCTCAAAATGAGCCCATCTAAATCGGATAATTTGTTGGTTAGTTATTGCAAAAAAACTTGCTGAAATAGCTGTTTCTTCAATTGTTTATAAACAATAGAAAAATATATTGTATCCACTTTAGACTGCAACTAAAGGAACCTCTTGTTGCATACAATAAGCGTGCAAAATTTCAAATAAAAATATTCAATAGTTTTTTGCACAGTGAATTTGTTTATAACTTTTTATGTTTTATTTGACTGTTTATTCTCAGCAATCTAGAGCTCGTACAGCGATCTGCGGGTACACAAAGGAAAGTTCCAGACTCATACCAACAATAACAAGAAAGAATGAAATGAATTGTTGATCGTAAATTGTTGAAACAGATAAGCAAAATTTGGGTTCGTTTTTACGTTATAAACAACTAGAATAACTCTTCAACGATTGTTGATATCGAAATGCCGATAAGTGGTCGCGATAGCTGAGATTTTAACGCACATTTTGAAAAAAAAATGTACAACCACTAGAAGTTGAAATAGAGTTTTTTTTTCAAAAAATCGCTGCAGAGTTGTTTATTAACATTAAGGGATTATTTAAGTAGGAACTCATAAGGAGATGATTAAACTATTGTAGGCAGCAATTTTCAACTCTATTTTGTCAAAAATTGTTGATGTAGCAAGAATTTGAAATCTCACCTACTCCTTGAGTCGCAAAGTGAACAGTGGGGTGTGGGCGTTCTTTCAGCCTGCGGCGCGCGGAAAGAAACGTGACTCAGACGTTTCAAATTCGAACAATGGACTATATATGTTTTTGTAATAAAATTATTGTTTAATGTAGCAATAAACAAATTGTTGCACTCTTATACATTTTATGCATAATTATAATTTTACCATACTTACGTGCTTTTGAAATTGCTGCAGTAGTCAACGATTAGGAATAATAAAAATTAAGTTGCTTTTCAATGTACCATTAATAAAGGGTGTTTTTTTATAGATGTATAAAACTTTTTTAACTGGCGGCCATTTTGTCAGGTGTCAAGTGACTTATGTTTAATTTGGTTTGGCATTTCAACATGAATAGACCGACGCCTGAACAACGCTTCCAAATTCTGCAAATTTATTTTGAAAATCATGGTTCTGTTCGAAATACGTATCGCGCACTACGTCCATTTTACGGTCAACATAATCGTTCATCAGAGCAATTAATTCGATTAACTATGGAACATTTTCGCACCACGTTTACTCTAAATGATAATACGCATCCACAAAGACGTCATACAGTGCGTACAGAAGAAGTCATTGTTGCTGTAGAGCGTAGCGTAGAGGAAGACCCGAATCAGTCTATCCGCCATCGTGCACAGGAATTGGATATGTGTCCATTCACTTTATGGAAGATTTTGCGAAAAGATCTTGGTTTGCGTGCTTACAAAATCCAACTCGTGCAAGAATTGAAGCCACACGATCATCTAGCAAGGCGTAGGTTCGGTGAATGGGCCCAAAACAAGATGGCCGTTGATCCCGATTTTCATAAGCGAATTTTATTTAGCGATGAAGCTCACTTTTGTTTGAATGGATACGTCAATAAACAAAACTGCCGTATTTGGAGTGATGATAATCCTCAAGTGTATGTTGAGACACCGTTACATCCAGAAAAACTGACTGTTTGGTGTGCTTTATGGGCTGGTGGAATCATTGGTCCCTACTTCTTTAAAAACGATGCTGGTCAGAACGTTACAGTCAATGGTGACCGCTATAGAGCCATGATTACTGACTTTTTCGTTCGTCAATTGAACAACCATGATGTGCAGGAGCTGTGGTTTCAACAAGATGGCGCAACATGTCACACAGCTCGTGCCACAATTGATTTATTGAAGGAAACGTTTGGTAACCGCCGCTGGACTATTTTCTGTGGGGATGTGTGAAGTCGCTAGTCTACGCCGATAAGCCCGAAACGGTTGATCACTTGGAGGACAACATTCGCCGCGTTATTGCCGATATACGGCCACAAATGTTGGAAAAAGTCATCGAAAATTGGACCTCCAGTTTAGACTACGTCCGAGCCAGCCGTGGAAGCCATATGCCAGAAGTCATATTTAAATTATAATGCCAGAAGGTTATCTTACGATAAAGTAAATTTCATGTCAATTTAAAAAATTCATCGTTGTTTTATTCCATTTAAAAGTTCTATACGTCTATAAAAAAACACCCTTTGTTTATCGAGATGTAACATGAAACAAATAGCAAAATTTGTTTATAGCATTATTATTTTTCGAGGTGCAGAATAAACTACATTTTACGAATATATTGTGAGCAATTATCCAAACGAGTGAAGGTGATAATTGTAATGGTAATAACGAAACCGATAAGGATTTCGAAAATAAGTGTCCATCGATGTCTAGGAACCGGAGAACGGAATAAATATTTTGTATAGATTTAAAAAAAAATTTTGTACGTGAAAAATATTCGTCCAATAAAATAAACAAAAAAGTTAACATATGTGTTTCTTGTACAACCAGTAATTTAGCGACAAATGACAGTCGCAATTTGTTTCATATCTCCATAAATATTAATGGTATATCTGATTTTTAATATTCCTAAGTAGTATACTGTTGACCACTGTAACCTTTTATTCGCAATTTGAAAAGCACGTGCAACAATATGTTTATTGCTCTGTTTAACAATAATTTTATTACAAAAACATATTTTCCATTGTTTATATCTCGTCGAAAAACTATACATTAAAATAAAATAAAGATTCTACGACTAATATTCGCCGAAATAATCCAAATTTTTCCGGCGAAATGAATGTGAAGCGTCCGAGTTACGTTTTTTTCCACGCACCACAGGCTGAAACAACGCCTCCCTCCGCTGCCCACTTCCTGTCTCTTAGAGTTGGTGCAACTTCAAAGTATTGCAACATCAACAATTTCGAAATAATTGAGTTGAAAACTGCTGCATACAATAGTTTCACCATCTCCCTATGAGTTCCTACTTAAATAATCCCTTAAAAAACAACAACACAGCAGCTAATTTTGGAAGAAAAAATCTATCTCAGCTTCTAGTGGTCATACAGAATTTGTTTCTTTCCACAATATACGCTAAAATCTCACCTATATTGGCATTTCGATATCAACAATTGTCGAAGAATTATTCTATTTGTTTATAACGAAAAAATCTACCACAACTTTGTTTATCTGTTTCAACAATTTAAAATCAACAATTAATTTGGTCCTTTTTCGTTATTATAAAATGGCTTTCGAGTTTTCATTTGCGCCCATGCAGATTACAGCACGATATCTAGATCGGTAAGAATAAACAATCAAAGAAAAAGATAACATGATATAAACAAATTCATTGTGCAAAAAAACTGCTAAATATTTTTACCTCAAATTTTGCATACTTATTTTATGCAACAAGAGGCTCCTTTAGGTGTAATTTAAAGTTAAAGCAATATATTTTTCTATTGTTTTTTAACAATCGAAGAATCAGCCACTTTAGCAGGTTTTTTGCAACAACTAACAAACAAGTTATCCGATTTTGTAGGCATTTTTAAAGCACATAACTTTTATTTGAAACTTTTTTACTAAAAAAACAATAGCTTTCCTAGAACTCTAAAAAACTTTTTCTTCACATCTTAATTGTACAATAAAAAATTTTCTTCAAAAAAGAAAATGAGACATATAATACTACATAATTTTTAATATCATTCTGAAGGTTTTTACGTAATCAGATGTCTACTAACAATAAATTTTTTCCAGATGCTAATTCCTCTGGCCTATTAGTTATATCCGACATTGCTTCATTTAGGCGGTAGAAAACGTTAAAATTTAAGAAGACATTGATATAGCCACCGGCTATAAACTAGTGAAAGTATTGTACAAATGATGTTACTTGTAAACATCGCTTCTGACTTTTTATATCATCAACATTATGACAACACATGTATTTGGAAGTTTTTTACTTCTTGAAAAATTTTCATTGGATGAGGGGTTTTGCCAGGAAAAAAATAGTTTCATTTACATACATATCCCAATATGCTATAATAAATGTTGTAAGTGCATGTATGTATTTCAAAATGATTGAAAAAACTAACTTAAAAGAAAACATTAATTAAGCAAATGTGAAAAATCGCTACCATTTTACTGAAAACACTTATTAACACTTTTTAAAAAATTATATTGGACTCTATTTAATGTTTCAGGATTATCAAAAAGCTTGCCAGCGTTTAAAATATACATCAATAATTCTTCGCGGGTTTTCACCGGAATTTTGTATTCTTTTGAATTAAAAGAGCCCCACAAAAAAGGTCACACACATTTAACTTTGGAAAACATGGTAGCTATCTTACTGGTATCTCATTACTTCTTCAAATTGATCGACTTGGATATTGATCTTGGAAATATTGTCGAAGAGCAACGGAAAAATGAAATTGGGCACCATCATACGTATACCATAATTATCGCCGTAGTAAAATCGGAAAATTTTGAAGAAGAACAAGTAAGATGTTTTGCAAAAAACTTAGATAAATATTTACATTTTTCCAGTCTAGTATCACACCAGGTCAATAAGGTAGCGATCAATAATACCTGTCCAAACATTTATTTTAAAGTTATGCTAAAAGTGTGCAACTTTAATGGCATATGGATCTGAAGTTGATGACTCCAGATCTTATAAAACACGCCTCGTCAATAAATAAAATTTTTCTACCAAAATTTCGATCACAAATTCTTTTGTGTTGAATAAATTCACAAAATATAAGGCGAATGGGGGAATCAATTGGTAAAAGTTCCTGAATCTTTTGAACGTGAGATAGATATAATAGCTGTCTATTTAAAATATCATTTACAATAATTTTAGTGATATCAAACTCACGTTCTAAGCAACAGGTATTAACCTTGGTTTTTGCTCAATTATTGATTATTTAAGATGTTCGAATATGACCCCTTTTTTAAACTTTTTTCTCAAAACTGCCCGTTTCTCTGAGATGACGCTCAATGTTGGCAAATGTTTGATTGTTTGGTATTTGGCAATTAGAAAATCTCTTTATGTAGAATCCTAACTTTTCGATGTCAATTTCCTTCACAAAACCCATATAGACCAGCGGAATTAGCATCTGGAAAAAATGTATTGTTCTGACATGGTAGAAACCTTCAGAATGATAATAGTAATTATGTAGTATCTTATATCTCATTTTTTTATTGGAAAAAAAAAATTATTTAACAGTTAAGATATGAAAGAAGGAAAAGCTATTATTTTTCAGTAAAAAAATTTAAATAAAAGTTGTGCACTTTGAAAATACCTATAAAATGAGCTAAAGTTCGTCAACATCGGATAACTTGTTTGTTAGTCATTGCAAAAATACCTGTTAAAAACGGCTGTTTTTTTCAATTGTTAATAAATAATAGAAAACTATATTGCATTAACTTTATACTGCACTAAAAGGAGCCCCTTGTTGCATATAAGAAGTATGCACAATTTCAAGTAAAAATATTCAATAGTTTTTTGTACAGCGGATATGTTTATAACATGTTATGTTTCTTTCATTGTTTATTCTCAGCGATCTAGAGATTGATCTGCGAGGACGCAAATGAAAGCTCGAGACTTATACTAACAATATCAAAAATGAATCAAATTAATTGTTGATTTGAAGTTGTTTAAATACATAAACAAATTTGTCGTTAGTTTTTTCGTTATAAAGAAATAGAATAACTATTCGACAATTGTTGATATCGAAATTCCGATAAGTGGACATGATAGGTGAGATTTTGGCGCATATTTTGAAAAAAAAAAACAAATTCTGTACGACCTCTAGAAGCTGAGATATAATTTTTTTTTTTTCAAAAAATCGCTGCTGCGTTATTTATTATTAAGGGATTAGTTGAGTAGGAACTTATAGGGAGATGATTAAACTATTGTATACAGCAGTTTTCAACTCAATTATTTCAAAATTGGTGATGTTGCAATAGTTTAAAGTTGCACCTACTCCAAGAGTCAAAAAGTGAGTAGTGGAAAGGAGGCGTTCTTTCAGCCTGCGACGCGCGGAAAATAACGTGACTCGAACGCTTTACATTCGTTTCGCCGGAAAAATTTGAATTATCTCTGGGAATACTGGTCGTAGAATTTTTTTTAATATATGGTTTCTCGACGAAAGATGAATAAAGGATGATATGTTTTTATGATTAAACAAATTGTTCAACGCGATTTACAAATTGCGAAAAAATGTTACAGTGGTCAACAGTATACTACTAATTAGGAATATTAAAAATCAGATTAATTTTTAATACCATTAATATTTATGCAGTTATAGCATGAAACAAATTGCGTTGTTAGCTTTTTTGCTTATTTTATTGGACGAACATTTTTCACATTACTGAAATCTATACAAAATATTTATTCCGTTCTCCAATTCTTAAATATCGATGGACACTCATTTTCGAAATCCTTGTCAGTTTCATTATTATTATCAGATTTACAAGCCAAACGGCTTCGCACTCCCTCCAGGAATTATTGACTCATACCAGATATACAAAGGCACCAAAAGTATGGAGCTCTGTGGGGACCCTTTACATGTTATCTGGTCCTAGATGGCATGGTCTTCTGTACTTCCTAGGAAATTTTGGACGGTTGCAAGAAGAACTGCCTTCTGATTTGGTTTATACAGATGCTTACTAAGGCCCATTCCCTTGATGTTCTTTGGTATCACTCCTATTGTTGACAGTATTATGGGAACCGTATTGACGCTGTTCATTTCCCACTGTCTGCGGATATGTACCTCCAGATCTCTGTATTTGGCGATCTTCTCATTGTATTTTGGTCTTAGATTGTTGTTATTAGATAGAGCAATGTCAGTCAGTGTAGTTTGCCTAGAAATTTTATGTGTCTGTAGTATAATGTCTGGCCTATTATGAGTAACTGTTTGATCTGTTAGAACTGTTCGGTCCCAATATAACATAAAATCGTTGTTTTCAAGAATAGATTCTGGATTGTATTTGTAGTAAGGCACTTTTCCTACCAGCAATAGTCTTAACTTATCTGCTAACTCTTGGTGGAGTATCTTAGCGGCTGAGTGATGTCTTTCCTTATACTCTGTTATGGCAAACGCTTGGCATCCTCCAGTTATGTGCTGGATTGTCTTTGATGTTCGACAGCCATATCTACATCTTTTATTTTCTATTGAGAGATCTCCTATGATGAACTTCCGATAGTTCTTCGTCGGAATAACCTGGTCTTGAATAGCTAACAAAAAGCCCTCCGTTTCTGGAAACATCTGTTCTGAAATCAACTAGTAGTTCGACGCTTAGTTGTCGACATTATTCTAAATGATCTCATTTGGATGCTGTCCATGAAGTGGCTTCTGTAGCCAGGCTTGTAACTTCTCTTGGTCTGTTCGGTGGTGAGAAGCAATATCCCGTTCCCTCAGCTGTAGCGGCGTTGTGAAACAGTCCGCTAACCTATGGAAACAAGAACGTAAGTTTATTATTTGTTGATCGAACTGCTTCTGAATATCGACCAATCCTCTTCCTCCTTGGTGTCTTGGACGCATTGCACGTTCAATAGCACTCCAAGGATGATATTTCTGTGCTTTTATTAATAGTGTTCTTATTTTTCTCTGCTGGTTTTCGATGTTCGTCCTGCTCCATTTTACAATTCTAAAAGAGTAGCTAAGTGCAGAGCATGCGTACGTGTTGACCGCCTTAACAAATTTTTACTATTTAGACTAGTTCGTAACACCTGTCTTACTCTCCTGACAAATTATTATTACAATTACCATTATCATTATCACTTTCATCGTCATCATCATTATTACTCTCATCATCATCATCATCACTATAATCATTGACATAATTATCACCATCAACATCATTATTATTGTAGTAATCATGATTATTTTTTCCCCTATTAATTTCATCGTCTTTGAAAGTAATATTACAATAATTCTCGATTGGATAATCGCTTACAATATAATCGTCAAATGTAGTTTATTCTGCATCTCGAAAAATAATAATGCTATCAATAAATATTGCTATTTGTCTCATGCTATATCTCGATAAATATTAATAGTACATTAAAAATCAATCTAATTTTTAATATTCCTAATTAATAGTATACTGTTGACCACTGTAACAATTTTTTCGTATTTTGAAAAGCACCTAAGTACGGAAAAATTATAATAATGCATAAAATGTATAAAAGTGCAACATTTTGTTTATTGCTATGTTTAACAATAATTTGATTTCCAAAAACATATCATCCATTGTTCGAATTGGAAGCGTCCGAGCCATGTTTGTTCTCGCGCCGCAGGCTGAAGGAACGCTTCCCTCCACTGCTCACTCTTGGAGTAGATGCAACTTTAAACTATTGCTACATCAATAATTTTCTAATAATTGAGTTAAAAACGGCTTCTTACAATAGTTAAGCATCTCTCTATGAGTTCCTACTTAAATAATCCTTTAATGTTAATATACCACTCCGCAGCGATCTCAGCGGTCGTACACAATTTTTTTTTATCAGAATCTGTGTCAAAATCTCAGCTATTGCGTCCACTTGTCGGCATTTCGATATCAACAATTGTCGAGGAGTTATTCTATTTGTTTATAACGAAAAAACGAACCCCAATTTTATTTATCTATTTTAACAATTTAACAAGAGACTCCTTTAGTTGCAGTATAAAGTTAATAAATTATATTTTTCTATTGTTTATAAACAATTGAAAAACAGCCATTTTAGCAGTTTTTTTTGCAATAACTAACGAACAAATTATCCTATATCAATGTACTTTAGCTCATTTTGTAAGTATTTTCACTGCCCATAACTTTTGTTTGAAATTTTTTTACTAAAAAACAATAGCTTTTCCTAGAACCCAAAAAAACTGTTTTTTCACATCTTAATTGTTAAATAAAAATGTCCCCAAAAAAAGAAAATGAGACATAAGATACTACATAATTACTATTATCATTCTAAAGGTTTTTACGTCATCAGAAGTGTACTAACAATAGATTTAAAGATCATCTCATATGAGACTAACTCCGCTGGCCTAATACACTAGGAGCATGTCAAACTTGTCGAAGTGCGTGTAGTTGTCCAAGTTTAATAGCAAAATGGACTTAGAAGTTTAGAATCTTGATTTTACTTTAACGACTTCTTAGACAGTGATGGCAATCTGTCAATAGTCAAATTATTAAATGCGGTAGCAACAAAGCCACTCAAACAATTATGGTTACAGGTATTTTTTATTATTACAATTAAATGGTGTATGCATGTAATTGAAAATATCTTTTTCCTTTCGGAACCGCTCATCCAACGAACATTTTTCAAGTTGTAAAAAAGCTTCCAAATATATGCAATTATCGGATAGAAATATCTAGGTTGTCATAACGTTGATGACATAAAAAGTCAGAAAAAATGTTTTTAAAAGACGTCACTTTTGTAACACTTATAGTACCTTATATCCGGTCACTCTACCACTAGGAAACCTCATATTATAGTATTAGACACACCACACACCAAAAATCATTAAAATTAATTACCGCGTTATTATGAAATTTAGGAAAAATCAATATTTTCTTAAAACTTTAACGTCTTCAACCGCCTAAAGGAAGCAGTAGTGGATATAACTAGAATGGCTTTAATCGACCTATTTTAATATGAAGAGTGTGTTATCAAACATGGTTCTCGTATTTTTTGGCCCTGTATATTTATCCAATCTTGTATTCATGTTTATTTGTTTATTATTTAATAACAACAGTTTGAATTTAGGAATATGATATGCAACTTTTTAATTATATTTGTCTCTTTTCAGAATACATCTCTTACTACTTCTTTACGGCTGTGCGAAGAATGTTTCAATAATGTCACTTTTGCTAATCAAGTAAAGCAAACCTTTATGCAAAAAGAAAAAGACTTTATTATAAGTGAATATGGAATATTCAGTTTACGGTCATGTTGTAAGCTATGTTTCCGATTTGAAACTCCAGATATGATAATTCTACATAAAGATAATCTTTTAAGTGACATGTTAAGAGGTGTTATTGAAATAGCCCTATCGGAATTAGTGAGTATGGTACTTAATGTTCATTAAACTGTTCGTAAAATAAATAATTTTAAACCTAACATTAAGCCTTATTTTTGAGTCATTGCAGCTCAAAATTATTTAGTTAAATTAAATAAAAAATTGGTGTCAAAATTGATGGTGAAAGCAATTGAATACCTTACGTAATTTTAGACCTCATAAATAATGTGTTTTCTCAAAAGTTCTTGCATTTTTCTCTTATACTTTCTCTAGTTTGCCTCCCGCTTGACATACTTTTAGAAAATTTATTACTTTATTACACAAACTTTTTTATTCTACTTTTTGAAAAATTTACAAATTACTTTTTACAATCTTGAAGCAAATTATAAACAGCAACATTTTTATTTTCAAATTCAGTTTCACTGTTGGACAGTCATATGTATAAATCTGTTGGATAAATGAATATTTATCTGGCTTAAATTACCTCGTCATTCCTAAAGTTAGCTAATGCATTTATCTTAAGTTTCTAATTTCATTCTTCCAATTATTTCTTGTCCTAAATTACAAATATTTTTTAATAAAATTTTTGGAAAAAAATTGAACCGACTTCTAAAAGTGCGCTAAAAAGTGAAAAATAACAATAAATTTTTATATTAAATTGAAATTTTTGAAGTCGGCGTCAAACTAATACCTGACAAAATGTGATTCGCATAAACAGATTAAACATATTTTATTTGTAATTGCTTTCTTACCATAATTTGTATATATTAGTAGTTATTTATTTCATTTAGAAATAATGAAATGCCAAATTCATTCTTTTATAAACTTTTGAAACTCAAAGTTCCGGTAAAAATCAGATTGCTGTCATTTCTACAAAAATGTTTAAAACATTTTTCCCATGCTACATCTTACCCTTTTAAATAGGAATTTTTTTCTTTATTGTATGTATATATATATATATATATATATATATATATATATATATATATATATATATATATATATATATATACATATATATATATATACATATATATATATATATATATATATATATATATATATATATATATATATATATACATATATATATATATATATAAACAAAAATAAAATAAAATCTTGGCTTAGCGGATATGACATGTGTCAATCTGCATTATTCTCGTGTTAAAAAGTGCGGAGCATTCCAAAGTATGGAAAGACTGCGGGTCCGACAGATGGCGACAGCGCTGTTGCGTCCTAATATGGGACTCGTCAGGCCACCGCAGTCGGTACAAACCATCATTTCGCGTCTGCATCCTATAAAGCTGAATTTAAAATTAAAAACAGCAAATAGGACGACAAAGGCGACATCTCGATGGTTCACTCGATAACTCAAGAACCACACAGATTGACAAAAATTGTAAAAACCGCCATGTGGTGTATTGTATAGATTTCTGTTTTAATTCACCATCGCGCCACCACATGGCGGTTTTTACTATTTTTGTCAATCTGTGTGGTTCTTGTGTTATCGAGTGAACCATCGAGATGTCGCCTTTGTCGTCCTATTTGCTGTTTTTAATTTTAAATTCAGCTTTATAGGATGCAGAGGCGAGATGATGGTTTGTACCGGCTGCGGTGGCCTGACGAGTCCCATATTAGGACGAAACAGCGCTATCGCCATCTGTCGGACCCGGAGTCTTTCCATACTTTGGAATGCTCCGCACTTTTTAACGCGAGAATAATGCAGATTGACACATTTCACGTCCGCTAAGCCAAGATTTTATTTTATTTTTGTTTTTCTATTACACGGACAATAACTTATTTATATATATATATATATATATATATATATATATATATATATATATATATATATTGGTCGACTGTGCAGACAATTTTGAATTATATATTTTATCCTCATCAACATCATTCTCAGCTTCATCTACCGTTTTTAACTACGGTAGAGCCCTTGTTTAATGTTTCTGTGGTTCCTTTTTCTGTTTGATGATGTAATTTATTCGGTGTTCTTGTAGTTTAAGCCTATTTGTGCCCATGTTTTTTCGTCTTTTGTTTTCTGGAACTAGTCGTTCCTGCCAGTTTTCTTATGTCATAATTTCATCTGAGATTCGGGCATCTCTTTGATGCCTTGGTGTTTCTGAGATACTACATAGTTGTTCTAGTGGTCCATGTACTGTCTGTTCTTGTTGCCTTCCCCATTGTCATTTTAGGGATTAAATTCTTTGGATTACATCAGTTTCTTGGGTTTTCTGTCGTATCTAATCTATTTTATTACGATTTTATTTGGTTATTCCTAGCATGCATCCTCACATGACTCTTTGAGTGACCTGGAGTTTTGTGATTACTTCTTTCTTTAATATCCTATTTTCACACCCTTATGCATTATGTGATATTCTAGACTTGAGGATTATAGAGTTTCGTCCAAATATTAACCACGCTAGTTTAATTCTTCTGTCGATTTTTGGAAATAATGAACCCGATTTGTTTATAAATTGTGCCAGGTATTATCTGCTACTTTCAGCGTTGTTTCATTTTTCCTTATTTCGACGTTGGTAATCAGATGGTTGCAAATTACTTTTGTCCTTGCTAGATCTACTTCATTACTGACTATATTGAGGTCATTAATTTTCTCTTGCAATTATTCAGGACGTTCAGCAATCACAATTATGTCATCAGCGAATATTAAGTGAGTTAGATGTTCTCCATCTATACATAGATCTTTATTTTTCCATTCTAATTTCCGGAAAATATTCTCATTGTTTGCTATGAAGAGCTTCGGGAGTATCTCCTTTTCGGACTCCTTTTTGGATAAGAAACTCTAAGGTATTCTAATATATGTTAACTCCAACTGTGGCTTCTCTGTACATGCTAGCTAACATTTCTAAATATGATTTGTCTAGTCCTTGATCGACTAGAGCTTCTGTTACTGCTCTAGGATATACTGAGTCGAAAGCCTCCTTAAAGTCTACGATCTCTCTTTCACTCACTCTCTCTCATCAAAAAAATTTGTTTTATTGATTATTCTGTTTTTGAGAGTGGCGAGTTGAAAAATTATCACACTCTAGTAGACGGTTTCGACTAATTCCAAACTGTGGATATTGAAATACATATATTAGAAATATTTTATTGGTAAACTTTACGAGACAGGCGAGAATATTGGTATTTTCGAAGTTAATGCACTGAAGTTACTACTCTGTGATCGACTCGACACACACACACACAAACGCAAGAATGCTGAAGCATGTGGGTCCTGAAGAAAATAGCCTAGCGTGGATACTACCTGTTCATCTTATTTACGAAACGAAGTCAAAAAATAACGTATTTTTGAAGGAAATTACAAATTTCCCTCTGTCTCTCTTTCTTTTAATAGCTGCATCAAAAAAAATTGTTTTTTTATATCCATTTTTCTGAAGGTGGTGTAACCCGTCTGCAAAACAAATCTGATCATATAGAAAGTTTAATCGAGTTAATTGATTTTAAAGAAGATGTTCATTTTCGTTCGTATTTTGACATATACCAAAATCATATTTTACTTACTAAAATAAATATATGTATTTCGTTAACTATAATTTAATATTTTCTTCAAACCTAATCGCAAGGGGATATGTTTATTTCAGACAAATACAAATTCTGAAACAATTATTTGCGGAATGTGCTGGTCACGGATCAAAAGTATATATTCTTTTAAAAAGAGATGTTTTAAAACAGAGGAAAGCTTAAAATGGTACTGCTTGAGAAACAACTTGCCAACGTTGACTGATGAACATTTAGAAGCGTTTATATATGAAGAATATCATATTAAGACAGGAAATATTTTTGATGTAAGAGATAAAGACGACACCTCAAATACCTCAGAAACCGAGGAAGTTTGTGTAAATACGTCTGAACGTGAATTAGATTGGGAAAAAGATGACAACTGCAAGGAAAATGGAATAAATTTTATGAATATTGAAATTAAAGGTATTATAAACAATTTTTAATAGCTAACGTTATACAGGTATACAAAAAATGGGATAATTTGCTGCGTAGAATGCGAATCCGAAGTCACAATAGGCCCATCACGTCAGAATTTTGAGACATTTGAGGTTATGAACTCGACAAATGTTTTTGGGCTAGTTCTGAGGTTTACGTTTCTGGTCTTTTTTTTTAACTGCATCAGATAATACTTCTTCTCTCCTAACTGTCATTTATGATTTTTCTTGCAAAATTACGGCCAGTACAGGTTACTAGGTTAAAACCCGATATGGTTTTTTGCAAATTTCGATTCGCCATTTTGAACTAAAAATAAAAATTTCTCAAGTGAAATTTTTTTAACTACCAATATCAGTTGTTTAATGCGCTGTTTTGGGTCCACATTCTTGAAAATTAAAATTTTAATTTTGTGACTACATAATCATACACTACAAAAATATACGCTTCAAAAGGTTAATGTAAATGCTCATGTTGTTGAAATATATTTTTTAACTTAAAATGGCCGTAATTTTGCAAAAAAAAAAATCTTAGGTGATCGCTTAACAGCTTATTTTAAAGGGTAAGAGTAGTGTAAAATGATGCAACTAGAAAAAAAAGGCCAAAAAAAGACCAAAAAAATTTTGTTGCTTATATACATAACTTCAAAAGTAGTCAAAAAACATATTTTTTTAGTACATAACCTCAAATATCTCAAAATCCTGACAACAGAACCTTATAGACATGTGTCATTAAAGCTAACTTTAAAGCTGTTATATAAATTGTTCAGTCATTATGATAATGATATTTAATAATTTATTTGCTATTGTATTCACTCAAAAAAAAACATATTTAGAAGATATAATGAAAAAATAAAAATATATATAATATAAATATAAATACATACGGCAGATTTCGTATCTACTTTAAACCAAGTTTAAATAAAATATTAATAAATATACACAAAAATTTATTAGAAAGGAATAGAATAATTATAGTCCATAATCTGTAACTTCAGAATCCATTTGGTAAATTGAAATCGGCCCTATCAGGTTAATATGGTAGCAGTTACAAAAAAATGTTCTAAATTCATTATACTGCAATTAGACAAAAACTGGTAATAAGACAAATTTCGTCTCCCTTCTATTCAGAGTACATGTAGTAAACTACCATTTTCTGAAAAGTCTTCGCTTATTGTTATAAATTATCAAATATATGAATTAAAGAAAAAGCCATTTTAAAGCGTTATTCCGACTTCCCTTGGTGAAAAATCGTCTAGTAGGGATCTAAAAAAAGGTTTTGTAGGTTTTTTAATTAGCTACAGACGGTTAATTGGAAATAATGCAGTCCATCCAATAATTTTCATTATATAAACAAAGAACCAAAAAGTCACCTTTTTTTCCCGTTTTAATTGTTTAAAAAAATCTAATGCTTAGTTGGAATTGGATTTTGTATTTTACTCATCTATAGACTACACTTCAAGTCATGGTGTAGTAAAATCGATATTTTTTTGCTCTATTGTTTGGGGTATTAGCACATTTTCAAAGATACAGGTGGATCACAACATACAGATATTATTTTAAAGAACAAAAGTTTTCACGGCTTTTATCAAGTTGAAAATCATGGTTCTTAGATTTAGACCGTGTCAAATTAGAATTATTATCCGACGTTTCGTCTACGATTGCACGAGGCATCTTCAGGGATCTTTGGTCGGAACACTAAATGACTATCGAGGAGCAACAGCCTGGTATCTATACCCGGCTAGTGCTCAGCGAACCGTGATCCAGCGTTGCAATTGATTTCCACTTGTGTTGTAGACTGTAACCTGCATCTCTATTAATATTATTTGGATATTTACAAATTTCGATTGATTCTCTAATTTTATGTTTAAAGAAACCAGACACTGATGCTAGCACCTTAATTTCTTTTACACTAAAAGTGTGACCTGAGCAATGCTGGTGTTCAGCTACTGCAGATTGTTCAATTTATTTCTTTTTTATACATGTTTCATGTTTTTTAAGCCTAGTGGATATTGGCCATCCTATTTCACCTACAATCGTCTTTATTAGCGAACCTCTATGGGGAGGATATCAAAAAAGATACCAAAACCTTCGGCGATCTCCGCCGCAGCAAGATGAAGATAATATGCCGTTTAACCTTTCTTCTAAGAGGTCGTGACGAAAATATAATACCAAAATCGTTACAGCTAAACACCACATAACCCTCAGAAGTGCCAGGAATATCTACAAGCATTCAAGCACTCCCTTTGGCAGAGAAAGGCTCAAGATAATTCGTCGTGATTTGGATACAAATGCCCATAATCTCTATAAATTACATCTAAGATTATCATCTCTAGTGGAACAGGACTAATTTGCAATGCTGGATAAAATTTCCTACGCCCAAGCAGAAAGAATCCATCAATAAGTCACTATGAAGCAAAAAAAGAAAATTCGAAGGACTTTTGAGCAACAATAATCCAGCAAACGCACCAATGAACACAGTCGTCAATTTGTCAAGTATACAACTTATCGAAGCAGAGAAATGTTATCCACAGGACAGAACGACAATACTTACACACTCATTCGGACGGATCCAACAAAAAAAATCGAAAGGAACCTCACATCTCTAATTAATGCCTCTTGCCTCACTCAAGATGGAAAGAAAGCCGTTCAACTAAGCAGCTCCAAGATTCCACGCTTCTACAAACTGCCTAAAATACATAAAGAAAATGTACCTCTACTTCCAACCGCCAGCGCAATAGACTCACAAACCTACAAAATAGGTAAATATCTGGCCAAACTTTTACACTCTTTACGGGAAAAACCGTAACAATAAATAAATATAATAAATGTACCTCCTATAAACAGTGTTGTCTTACCTACATACAAGGAACCACCGACAAGATTGCCAAATTGCTGTATGTAAGAAAGCTGGACAATATTTGAGGTCTCCAAAGGACGCAATACCATTTCAAACAGAAGGCGTTTACAAGATACCTTGCTCTTATAGTAAAGTGTATGTAGGTGAAATAGGGTGGTCTATATCCATTAATCTTCAGGAACATGAAATACGTATAAAAAAGAAACAAATTGTACAATCTGCAGTAGCTGAACACCCGCATTGCTCAGGTCACCCTTTAAATGTAAAAGAAACTAGGGTGCTAGTATCAATGTCTGATTTCTTGAAACGTAAAATTAGAGAATCAGTCGAAATTAGTAAAAATCCAATTAATATTAATAGAAATGCAGGTTACAGTCTACGTGGAAGTCAATTGTAATGCTGGATCATGGTTCGCTGAGCACCAACTGGATATAAATCTCGTAGAGTAAAGATCCCTGAAGATGTCTTGTACAATCGTATGCGAAACGTCGTATAATAATTACAATTCGACACAGTCTAAACTTAAGAACCATGATTATTAGGTATTATTTTGGTGTCGAAACTAACTCAGCATTTTTAAAACTAACAGCTTTTGTAATCCGAGTTTCCATGCCAATTTTAATACTTATCTGCCACCCAGCCATTTTTTCTTGTAGATCTAACTAAATTTATCTTTTTAATTGATTTTTCCTTTGGTCTCGATACGCCATCACAAGTTCAATGTCTCTCTACAAGTTGTAAAATAACGCGTCCTCGCTTCTATCACACTGCACCTCACAAATAGATACGTGCTCTATAGGTTGAGAACCGCTGTTTGTGTGAAAGTACTTTCAGAATATTCGATTATTTTCAGATTTTATTTTATAAAACGCTAATTTTTAAAAATTGATAACTAAATTTTCGGATCGTAATTGTTCATAATACATAAAAAATTCTGATAATATTCACGAATTCTTTTTACTCACTCAAAGTGTATATCGGCACTAAAAATATATTCTAATATATACCTTGGTATTCCCAAAGTTTCATAATTTTTTAAATTACCAGGCTGAATTGAAGTGATTACTAATTATCTTAATATCTTTATCTTTATCGTCAAAAATTGAGTAAATTTTATGTGTTTTTCCCATAAATAATATTTATAAAATACCTCGCTAGAGTAACAGTGCAGATTAAATAGATTATATTAGAAGTAATTAGAGATAAAAGTTCAATAGCAAATCAGCTTTTTCCGAGGGAGGTTTAACAAAAATTTAAATACGCGAGACATTTATATTTTTGAACATCTCATAAAAATTTTATGTAACAATTTGCCTTTTGGCTGGCTACTACCAACTTAATTTTTTAAATATGAACCTGGATACAATTTATGAAATATTTCTGTAGCCTAAAATCAAACGCTTATCTATTTACACCAAATGTAATACGCAGTTGTATTCAGAATTTTAGTTTATGTTATCGTTTTGGAGATAACAAAAGTAGTATCACTTGAATCTAACATCTTGTATAAAATTATCCTTCTTCTTCTTCTACCTTCTATAATAGGTCCCTGACCTGTTCCTTCTTCGATTTTCCTCATTCTGGACTTAAATTATCGCTCCACCTTTTCCGCGGTCGACCTCTACTGCATGTACCACTAGGCGATTTATCTCGTGCGATCCTTACCAGTCTATCCTCTGTCATTCGGCTTATGTGTTTGTTCCATTGTGTTTTACGTTGTAGGACTCACTCATTAATGCAGTCTGTGGTGCATGATTGCCTGATATTATCGCTTCTTTCTCTGTCTAGTAGCGTTTTTCCTGTTATTCGTCGAAGTTTTCTCATTTCTGTAGTCTCCAATAGTTGTTTCGTTTTTGTCGTCTCTGGCCGTGTTTCTGAGGTGTATGTCATAATAGGTCTAATTGTGGTTTTGTAGATCCGAACCTTTGTTTCTTGTTGTAAGTGTTTGTTTCGCCAGATCACGTCGTTGAGGCAACCCGCCACTTTGTTTGCTTTGGCCACCTGCCCTCTTACTTCATCTTCGATGTTGCCATAACTAGTTATGTCGATTCCTAGATATTTGAAACTCATTTCTTTTTGTATTATTCGACTGTCTAGTTCAAGTTTGCATCGGAGGGGTTCTTTTGAGGTTGTCATACATTTAGTTTTTTCGGCTGAGATAATCATATTATATTTTCTTCCCGTAAGATTAAAGGTATTTAACAATCTCTGGAGGTCGTCTTCATTTTCGGCACATATCACAGCGTCATCAGCGTAACAGAGAATTTTTATTTCTGTATCACCCATTTTATATCCGCTACCAAGTCGCACCTCCTTTATTATTTCGTCCATTATGATGTTAAACAATAAAGGACTAAGCGAGTCTCCCTGTCTAATACCGCTGTTGACTGGTATGGGTGTAGATAATTTACTGTTAGTGCGAATCTGAACTTTATTGTTTGCGTATATGTTTTCGATGGTTTGAATTATATTGATAGGAATATTTCTCTTATACAACAGGTGGATTACGTCATCTAGCTTTATGCGATCGAATGCTTTTGTTAGATCTATAAAGCATAAAAATGTTGGTTTATTGTATTCTAGAGATTTTTCGACTATCTGTCGTAGAATAAATACTGCATCCACGCAGAACCTTCCTGATCTAAATCCCTGCTGTTCGTCTTGTAGTGTTGTAACCGAATTAATTTTATTTTTGATTACTTTCGTAACGAGTTTCAGAGTTGTGTTCAGTAGATTAGTACCCCTGTAGTTCCCTGGTTCTTGTTTGTCACCTTTCTTAAACATAAGCATTATTGTGCTGGTTCTCCACCTATCTGGTACTTTGCATTGTGTCAGGATTTTTTGAATGAAGTTTGTAAGTTCTTGTGTTAATCGCTGTCCTCCGTATTTCAACAATTCGTTATGAATTCCGTCTTGTCCGGGAGACTTTCTATTTTTTAAGGATTTTATAGCTTTCTCTACTTCTTGAATGGTGACTTCCACATTATTCCTTATTGCTGGTATGTTGTTTTTTCCAATGTTAGCATCTCCCTCAAATAATTTTGTTAGGTAGTCTATCCATTTCTCCTCTGATATTTTGTTTGTTTCGGAGAGTTCAGATATTTCTTTACGCTGTTGTCTTATCAGTCGCCACATTTGTTTTTGTACACTATACAAGTTTCCTTCCATTCTTTTAGAGAACTGCTCCCAATGGTCACTTTTTAGTTGTCTGACTAGTAGATTAGTTTCGTTACTAGTTAGTTTGTACCTATTGTATGCTTCCGGCGTTTTTGACGTTCTATATGCTAAATATGCTTTTCTTTTTTCGTTACACTTATCTTTAACTTCCTTACGGAACCAAGTGTTTTATTAGGATTTTTATTGTTGATTGTGATTGTATGTGTGCCCAATAACTCATTTGAAGCTTCTTCTATGTTTCCCTTAATTTTTTCCCAGCTATGATTTATATCTTCCTCTTCATTTATTGGTTTTCTTTCAATTTTTTCCATCAATTTTTTGGAAATAATTCTTTCGTTGACGTATGCCACAGAGAGTCTATGTTCTTTTTTTGTATCCTAACATTTTCCAGCTGCTTTTTCTTTTGTGTAATCTTTATTCGAATTTTTGATAGAACTAATTTATGATCATTTCCTGCATTAACAGAGTTCAATGTTCTAATATCCAATATCTGGGTGGGATGTATAACTCGGTTACTAACTATAAAGTCAATCATAGATTTGTGTCCTCTTGTATTTTCAAAAGTGTATTTATATTTATCTTTGTGTTGAAAAAAAGTATTGTTTATCCTTAATTCGTTGTAGGCACAGAAATTTACCATTAGTTCTCCGTTGGTGTTGTGATATTGTTCTTTGAAGCGTTGTTTAATTCCCGGGATTATTTGGTTTCCTATAGGGGCATTAAAGTCTCCCAATAAAATAATAGCTTCCTCACCAGGTATTGAGTCTAAGGTGGTTTGCAAGTTCTCGTAGAATGCTTCTACCTCGTGTTTTAGTTTTCCGTCTTCTGGGCTGTAAACCGACAATAAAATTATTCAAGAAAGATATATCGCATGGTGCTATATATTTCCCAAATTTGAACTATCAAAATAAGAACATTATCTTACTTCAGTTTTAAGATGTTTTGTAATATTTAACATATATGTAACATTACTAGTTAAGCATATGCTACACTTTGTATTTGTTCTGTTGATATTATATCTAAAATATTAATTATTTAAATTAATATTTTTAGATAACATTCTTACATTACAAGAAGGCAATGATACTAAAAAGTTCGAGGTCACAGAAAACGATAATAACCACATTGAAATAAGCGACGATGAGACTGAAATAGATGCTGATGATATATTTGATGAAAACGTTGAAAGAAGAGTGGAAAACAATGATAATATGGTTATTATTTCAGATGATGATGATGATAATGAAAGTAACATATCAGCTGATAAATCTACTGAATTGGTATATATAAGTGATGACAATGAAAATGAGAATATTTTAAATAAGTCTCATAAGACTGAAGCCATTTTAATAGATGATACAGAAATAAATAAAAATAATGATCTTATTTCTAGTAATGTCATTTCTTCTAAAATTGATAATAATAATAATATAAACTTAACGGATGAAATAAATATTTTTCCAGAATCATTAAATCTTCATGATAGTGATGAAATTGTAGAAATAAATCCTAGCAGTACAGAACTCCATGAATGTCCAGCCACGATTGAAATTAATCACAGTCCAGCAAAAGGTAGTAAGAATAAACTTAAAGTAATTTATTGCGGTACACCTCAATTCTCCAAAATATATCGTCGATATGTGATGCCTGAAATAAAACCTGACAGCCAAATTAATAAAGATAATGTGAACTTTTTAAATTTTTTATTAGATAATGTTGAGATTGATGTGTTACCAGAAAAAAACTCAAATAAATCAGTTCATTCTGCCTCCAGTCATATAGAAAAACACGATAATGTTGCAGAAGATAACGTAATCACATTGAATTCAACAGTTGATTCATGTCAAGGTCCCTTTAATGACGAAAATGTTTTTATATTGTCAGATGACGACGAATATTTTATGGTTGATGATAATGAAAAGGAAATTGGATTAAGTGATGATCTTCTCTTGTTGGATGAGGATTGTTTTGAAATTGTTAAAGAGCGTAATAATATTATTGATATATCCAATGTTGATTCTTACATTTTGGAGAAAACATCACTAAACCAGAGGTAACATAATTTTAATATTAAAACTTTGTTTACTGGTGCTTGTTTAAATAAATTAAGTATGAGATTTTATTCAAACATTATTACCTGATGATAGGTATGTAATAAACCGAATTAGTAGTAGTAGTGGGAATATTAAAAAGGTTTAATATTTAGTAAGTAAACTAACGTGTTATATTTTAGTCAAGCAAAAATTGTGGAACAACAATTATGGTTTTGTTAAATACAAAACCATGAATTTTGGACGCCATTCTGGTTCATTTACAGAATTTTGTTAATATTCTCTTGAATCTGATCAAATTACCATGAACTCTTGCGTTAGGGTCGATAACAGAAAAGAGTATTAAAATTTTTTATATTTTATACTTTTTGAGACTTTGGTCCACCTCAATCTGGGTTCTGGAAATATTCAGGGTGTTTCCAAGTAAGTGCGAAAAATTAAAAAAGTCATTTTTGAGCTAATTTTAGACACAAAAGTTTATGTAAAAATATGTCTGATAATGCTTAGTTTTTAAGATATAGGGTGTTAAAATTTATTATTATTTTTGGTTTTTTAAAATTTATATCATTTGTTTTTAAAGAATGATGTCAAATTTGGAACACGTAATACTTTTTAAAGTTCTCATAAAAAATTATTATTATGTGAAATAATATACGGAGTGAAACTTTTTTCCGGGTGTGTAAAATATACCTTCTCGACCTTTTTTTTCGGGCACTACTGAGTCGATTTAATTACTCAATTAGCTTTTTCATCTTATTGTGAAACTTTTTGTTTCTTAAGTTTTCCCCTAAAAGTCAATAGTTTTTCCACAAAAAAAGAAAATGCATAATAAAAAATCATTAAGTATTTGTTTTAATCAATTTTCATTCAAATTTGTTTTAACCAACAGGGACTAAGAAGAATTTGAATAACAGTAACAAAATATTAATATCAGAACAAATGTTGAAAATGTCCACCATCAGCCAAAATGCAAGAATCCGATCTTCGTCTTATTGAATAGCGTATTTGTTGAAATATTCCTGGAGTATTTCTTATCCTTTAGCAAAACGTCATAATGCATTCCTCAAATCTTCAACATCTGCAACAGAAGATGTATAAACCAAAGATTTAAGGAAATTCCAGATGCCAAAAACCAAATGATTTAGATCCGGAGCTCGGGCAGACCAGTGCCTAGCCAACGATTTGAATACACTGCCTCTAAGTAATGGCGCACATTGATACTGAATTGTGCTGGAGCGCCATCATACATAAACCATAATTCTTTTCTAATTTGAAGAGAAATCTCTTCAAGAAAGGCAGGTAACGCTTTTTCAAGAAAGTGACGGTATTGGTTGCCATTTAATCTTAATGGAAGGAAACATGGACCGATTAGATAATCGCCTATGACACCAATCCATAGATTTAATGAAAACTGATGTTGAAACTGGTTGGCTTTTAAAAATGCATGCAATTGATATTCTTTTAAAATTTGGATTACTTTCAAATTACTTATATTTAATATATTAGTAATTTTTCTCGTATTTGTTTTAGGAAATTCTTCTATGAAATTAAGAACTCTCCAGTACGTCTACAATCAGTTCGTTTTAGAAATGTACCATTTTCTCGTAAACGCTGATAAAGACGAGCAAATGTGTTAACCTACGTTGAGGATATAATTCAGCATAAATCTGTTACATTCCCATTAGCACGGCCATAAACAAAATGAATACCTAACATTTCAACATTTGTAAAGTGTCATATTTACTATTTTTTTTACTTACTTTACATTAAGTGTACTTAAAATCAATCACACGTATCTACAGAAATTATAACACATTACAACAAAAAAAAAACGATTTGACAAATTAGACGTGAACTTATTTGACAATAGCGTTCTATATCTTTTCGTCACTTAATAAACCACCTCTACAGAACTTAATTGGAGATGCATCTGAACATATTTTTTTTGTAGAAAAATATTGGCTTTTAGAGATAAACTTGAGCAACAAAAAAGTTTCACAATAAGATGGGAAAACTAACTCAATAATTAAACCGAGTCAGTGGCGCCCAAAAAAAAGTTCGAGAGGGTTAAATTTTACAGACCCGGAAAAAAGTAGAACTCACGTAATAATAATTTTTTTATACGAGCTGTAAAAAGTATCATGTGTTCAAAATTTGATTTTATTATATTTAAAAAGAAATTAAATAGACTTAAGAAACTAAAAATAATAATAAAATTTCACACCCACTCATTTATCGGACATATGTTTATATTAACTTTTATGCTTAAAATTACCTCAAGAATAATTCCATAAAATTTTTCGCACTTATTTGGAAACACCCTGTATAATTATGAACTAAAACAGAATAAATTTTAAACTGCACTAAGCCCCAGCTCAGCCAAATACGATGAAAGAAATCCAATTAAAATATTTTGAACCATTTCTAGTAATCTAGGGTAGAGTCCTGAGACTGATTTTTAAAGCCAAAACTCTTGGTATCAATTTTTTAATTTTACTTTAAGTTCTTCGTTTGTTGTGAATTCTACCAATTGTTTGTCCCAATTTGATGATTTTTTTGTATCTACATTTGAGAACGGACTTAAAACCCAACTTGATATGTTTTTACTTAGATTATCTCCGAAGGTCTTCGTGAAATCAGGATGGAGATGTCTAAATTCTGGCAGTAAGTAAGTAAATATTTCCGCTTTGCAGACACTGCTGATTTTTGGATGTAGCTGTATTCAGCTCTATTGAGATTTCATTTGAACAGGACAAGTGTCTTCTCAAAAATAGTTATTAGGTTTTCTGTTTTAATTAAAATCAACCGATTACCTTGAAATTGTAAATTTTCTTCATCAGATATCTGATGCAGGAAATCAAGTTGATATGGAGTTGCTCATTTCTGTTTTCAATGAAATCTAGTATTGAGTCAAGCAAGACATAAAAACTATTTAGATCAATACTTTCAAAGATCCAACAATTTCTGTGTGACGCACCAAACGATTGAAATCTTCTTCATTTACTATAAAGTTGGCTAAGTAACCTGTTACTCAATAAATTGCTTCTAATTTTATTGATTGCTTTATTGGTTCAGATGCTTTGCAACCTAATTTTGACGATACACAATACAATGTACAGTGAGTACATTAGGTACTGCTTGTTTCAAAACCGTAATGAGACTCTTATGAAGCTCCGCACTTGGCCACATTTAACTTGTGCTTAGTTCCAATTCTATACCCAAATTTATTCACACTCTTGTTGTGACTAAATGTGATATAAGAACACTTAGCAACATTTAACTTGTAGTTAGTTCTTAAGCATCATGTCATCGGAATATTTGGTCTGTCTGAAGTAATTCACAGTCTTAACTAATCTATTGCTCTAAAAATTTTCAAAATCATACGCAAACAGGAGGTACTTAGAACTAAAACACTGACCCATAATATTCACAAGCAGTTGAAATAGTTTTCGACCTAAGTGCAACCCTTGGGGTACACCTGAGAACACATAAAACTCCCGTGAAAGAAACCCGGCCAGTCTAACCTGTAATGTTCTACCCTATATAGAGAATGATATCCAAAAATAGAATAAATGAAGCCATATCAAGAGACTCACGTCTGTGAGGCAATACACTTTAATCTGTCAAGTCAAATGCCTTACACCTCCTCACATACTGCATGAATCTCACAACTCCGGTTCATGGCTGTACTAATGTAATTTGTATACGAATAGAAGTTCGTTTCCATAGAACGCCCTCCCTTAAAACTCATATTCAATGAGGGTAGAATCTTTTCCATAACTTTGAGGGTAGTATACTGTATCCAGACAGGTCGGTAATTTTTGACATTAGAGCTATTACCTGATTTAAATATAGGGGAGACGTATAAGGGCTGCTGTTTGTTGAAAAAGACATCGTTAGACAAGAATTTATTAAAAATAAAAGAAAAACATTCACATAAAGACACAACACACTATGTAAACATTTTGTATGACAGCAAATCCGGTAATCTTTTTACCATTCAATTCGATAAGCAGTCCACCTCACCTTGACTTATATTAAAACGTAGATTGCTACTAATCTCTTGTTCCCGTTCATTTACGTCAACAGCCTAACTATGAAAACTTCGGAAATCAACTGTATAGCAAAGAAATCAGATTTTAAATATTTTTAAAAATGGGGAAGCAGATTTGGAAAAAACGCAACATTCCAGTTATTTCAAAATATCTCGGAAACTCAAATAGCATTATAAAATTTTTAATACGATTATCGAAAATCTGGACGATTTAACCGTTTATTTTTTGATATTTTGTACAATCTAGGACATTTTTTTTTATTATGTTTCTCTTCTTTAATTTTAGGAGCAAATCTGCCGTTTTGGAACAACATAACTTGTGGGGTTGCTACATGTGTATAGCAAAATTTAGTATCAAATGTAGAGCTAGAAGACATATGTTGCTTCATCAGGACCCATGGAATACCAACGGTAGATTTAGATGTCGAAAGTGTCCATTTAAATCCAACTGGAAAGGGTTTGTATTATATCTAGTGTTACAAATCCTTTTGTAGTCTCTGTATCTTTAGTTTAAAATGAAATACAAAAAATACAAAGATATTCCATAGGCTTTTCGAAAATACTGATGACTTGATTGACACCAACCATTCTTCCTAGGTGGTTCTCAAGCCAACTTGTCATTTCACAATTCTAATCAGAATCAAGAGATCCGAAAAAAGACACGTCTAGTGGTTCTATAGGTGCGGTAATTTTAGCGCTCCAGTGCTTCCAAATATTTGTGACTATGGTGGCCAACAATGATTGAAAGAACTTTGTTTTCAAGACTGCCAAAGTGTCTTAACTATCTGAGCTTAATTATCCTCAAGCATATAAACACTTTCATAACAAAGCTCAAAGTCCCTGCAGGTGCTTCATCGAAGTCCTCTGCCTTATGGTTTTTCCCTGGAAATATTAATGCTGGTGAAACTAAGCAGCCAGTTGCACTTCCACGCACAACTGTTGCTACATATTCACCTCGTTCTGCCCTAGTTAATTTACCAACTTTTTTCCTTCAAAAGCAAATATTTTTGGAGGTTAGACATTGATGAGGCTCGTTTCATTTATGTTAAAAATTTTGTGTGATGATATATTTTCGTCTGTAATGATCGTTCCCAAGAGAGTATAGCATTCCATGACTTGGGGCTCTTTAAGAACTCTTGCTAATTCAGCTTATGTTTACTCAGGGCCCATAATGATAGTTGTGGATTTCGTGCCCTATAATCTGTTGGCCAGTCCCAACTCACTATCTGAGTAGTAGTGTTTTCAAATCTATGTTTCACTCCAGCTTTTTCTGCGAACTGGTAGGCCTGCTTTTTCACTTCAGTGCTGGTAAAGACAAGCAATCTTTGTTCAAACTCCAGAATATACTGAAGACTTTGCTGCTCCAAATCTGAAATAAACGTTGGTTTTAAGTGGCCTAAATTATAAGGAATGATGCTGAAACGGCGATGATGGGTGGCCTATGGTAAATTATATTTTTTAGTTGGTAGTATCTAGCTCATTTTCTAATATCTGACTTCTTTAATAACTTTAGCCATATACTTTTTCCATCACGAATATCACGTTGATTTTGCATGTAGTTGTTAGGTGTCCTGAAAGTTAGAAAAATTTAAATTTTGGCCACAAACCTAAGTTTACTTAGTATATAGAATTTAAAAAATAAGGGTAAGTATGTCATTTTTCATGAAGAGGTATCACATATGCACTGACATTTAGAGGCAACAGTGTTGAGGTTGTTCTTGTTTTTATCTATATTCAAAAGGTTACACCGCACAAAATTTCACAAGCGTACCTATAATTTACCAAAAACCTGATGGATATTATCATGAAAAACGTAGGAATTAAATAAATTTTATTTGATAAAAAAATAAATAAATTTGGTCCAATGCTCACATGAACGCTAACAAGGGGGCATTATTTATTCCACAATCAGTACTGTCGACTGGTGAAACACGATGCATATCGGTCGCATTTTGGCGCGAATATTTGAAAAGTTAAAATGTATGTCATCCAATCTAGTATGTCATGTAAAGCAGATCTTTCCTACTTAAGGAAAAAAATTATGGCAAGACTTTATATAGGGTGTCCAAGGACAAACTGCCGCGATCTATTTCTCGGAATATAGACTGAAAAATTTTTCAAGTTTGAAAGTTTACCCAAGTCGACGAGGACAATTTTCAAAATTTTCCAAAGTTTATTTTTTGAGAAATGGATAGCGGCAATTTGTCCGTAAACCCACTGTATATTCTTAAATTAGTTTTATTACTAAACTGAGATGCTCGGTAGCATAGTGGTATAGCATTTGCCTACCAATTAAGAGGCCCCGGCAGATTCGATTCCTGGCGCAGCCAAACATCACTCTCATTTTTCAAAAGTAAAAACAACCATTTAAATCGACTTACTCTATAAATGAGTACTTGGGTGTAATCTGGGGTAAGTAGCCAAATCGCAATTCAGGCCACATTATCCTTCTTGAGGACCAATGAGCCTTAGTACAAAGCAGTTTTATCTGCTATAGTCCAAGGCAGACTAATGCTATTAAATTATTGTGAATTACTAATAAAATTGTATTTAAAAAGCTAATTTTTAGGAGTGTTACGAGACATGAGAAGTTTCATACAAAAGCCAGCTTCATAAAATATTTTGGGAAGACCATTTTGTATTTTTGTCCATACTGCTCCAATATTTACACATTTAAAGGTGATATGCAGTCCCACATCAATGAACACGTTATCTCATGGAAGAATTTCCAGTGTTGTGTTTGTGCGTTTACAACTAAGAAAAGTCTATCACTTAGACATCATTATATGGTAATAATATAAGTAATTATAGTAACTTTTAAATGTTCATACCTATTTGGAACACCTATTCTTACTTGGCGACTTACAATAGAACTCCGCTAATCCGCCATTAGCTTGTCCGACCGCAGCATAAGAACATACATCATGCAACGACTTGTTGAACCCTGGTTGACCATGACGTACCACTGTTCAATGGTCAGTTGTTTTAATATTTCACTAGACGGCATCTACCGTCTAGTCCATAGAAATAACTATAGTATCGAATGAATCTTACACATAGTTTTTGTTTTGTATATACACACAGCATATCAGGAGGAAAGTGTAAACACGTTTCTGTTCCTTTCAGTGAAAAATTGAAAGTGCTGCAGAGACCGGATAAAAAGAAATCAATTCAAGCTAAGGACTGAATGTGGGAATTATTACAATAAGGGACTGGAGAAAAAATAGAATATATATTGAATTTTTACGGTGATAGTAGATGACGAAAAAGCACTAAAAATCTCAAATCACTGAAAAATCCAAATCTGCAACTGCTCCATAACACGTTACGGATATGCTTTCGTCAAAAAAAGAGAAAAGGAACCCCGCTATTTCAGCTTATTATCAAAGAAAAAGTGCTAATTCTGCACAAGAAATTGGAAGTTGAAGATCAGTTCATAATTAGTGAAGGTTGATTATATCGATAGATGAAAAACTAAAAAAAAACATAATTTTCATTGAAACTTAAAAAAATAGTTGAAGATAATGAATTGGCACCTAGCCAAATTTATAATACAAATAAAACTGGCTTAGGCTATAAAATGTTGCCGACAAAATCACTTGCTGCAAATGATACTGCGATGGGATCAAAAGTTGTCAAAGATCATCGTCACTTGCAGTAATGCTGATGATACACACAAGCTTCCACTTTTTGTTATTGGCAAATCCAGAAATTTCAATTTTATATTCGTAGTCGTATTTAAGCTGAAGCCAAGAGACCATTACTTCATTAATAATTGGGTTTAGAGTTACGAATAAAAATAAAAGAATAGCAGATCTTTATAGTGCAGGAATTATTGACAAATATGTAAAAGTAAGCTTTTGAAAAATTTAATTCGATGAATTGTTAATATGTTTTCATGCGAACGTGAAATTTTTCATACTTTCCATTTCTGTTACTAAAAATGGGAATTCCCATTAAAAAACAGTTTGAAATTTCCTTAAACGTCACTCTCAAGGTCAATATTAATGTTGAATGTCCTCCATCGAAATTTTGTCCGAAACAATGTTCTCCAAAATGCGTTCCAGAAGAGAAACGTGTAATTAAGTTTTTAATGACAACTCGATCTTACAAAGTTATTTGAGGGTCTTTAGGAACATTAATTTATCATGATTACTCGTTTATCATAGTAACCAAAAATCAGCTTGAATGGACTGTAAATTTTTTAAGTCATGGTTTTTGACAAATTTGTGCCTGCTGTTGAAAAAACTTAAAAACTCAAAAACTTCCAGTTTACGCTCACTGTGAATAAGAATTGCCAAAAGACGACGAAACAGTTGTATTTTTTCCACCTAATGTTACTTCTCTGATGCAACCGATGGATCAAGGCTTATGCGGTCTTTTTGAAGCCATGAAATCCGTAACCATCAAAGATGCAATTTACTTAATTGCCAAGTTATAGGATAAAATGAAACCCAACGCTCTGCAAGAATTATAGCGTAAACTTTGGCCGGAAGTGATAATCGAGAGTGAGCAAACTGAGAATGACCAAAACATAGACATGCATGGATTTTTCAATGATTTACAGACTTTACACGATATTCAAGCAAATAACGTTGATGAGTGTTCTAATAAATGTGATAAAGATTGTGAAGTAAATGAAGAACTAAAGGACGATGAGATCATTATCGCTGTTTCACAAGTTCTTAAAGACACCGTAAATAAAAGCCTTGATGGTAATGAGGATGATGAATCGCCTGCCCACGTATCACTTATGGAAGCCAATAAAGCTTCAGTACATAGAACAGAACTCAGCCTCTACACCTATAGATTTCTTGTGTATCAAGAAATATAGGAGTATTGCAGCTGAGTCTACGAGGTGTGGCAGAAAAGTTATTACACTGATTTTTTATTTATCAAAGTTTTTATTTTTTTCAAACATCAATGTTATCCCCTTCAAAGTAGTTCGCTTGGACAGCTACACACCGATGGAGACGTTTTTCCCACTGTTGGTAGCAGCGTTGGAAGTCTTCAGCATGTCGGTTACACTCTTTTGGATGTTTTTTAAAGTCCCGAGACGTCCTTTGAGGACATTTTTCAATTTAGGAAAAAGAAAAAGTCACAGGGACTGATGTCAGGTGAATAGAGGGGATGGAGAACCACAGGAATGCCTTTTGAGGTCAAAAATTCTGTGACAGAGAGGACTGTGTGACATAGGGCGTTGACATGATGGAGCATCCATTTGTCTGCAATGTCTGGTCTGACGCGAATCACCCTTCTTCTGAGCCTTTCAAGGACGTCTTTATAAAAATCTTTGATGACAGTTTGACCTGGAGGAACAAATTCTCTGTCAAAAAAACAAATCAACATTGATTTGATTTTCGATTTGCTCATTCGGGCTTTCTTTGGTCGAGGAGACCTCTGAGTGTGCCACTCCGCACTTTGCCTCTTGGTCTCTGGAACGTATTCAAAAATCCATGATTCATCACCTGTAATCACACGACTAAAGAAATCTTGTTCATTGGCGATTCTATCAAGAAGATCAAGACACTTATTTTTTCGGTTGTCCTTCTGCTCAATTGTGAGGTTTTTCTGCACCATTTTGGCACAGACCTTTCCCATGTGCAGATGTTCAGTCAAAATTTAATGAACGGTAAATCAGTTCAAATTTAATTATTCACTTAACATTCTTAATGTTTAACGGCGATCTGATCTCACCTGAGTTTCCACACGTTCGATGTTTCCGATGGTTTTTGAGGTTAAAGCCCTCCCTGAGCATTGTTCATCTTCAACGTCTTCTCTGCCTTCCAAAAATGATTTGTGGCAACGAAAAACATGAGCTCGGGATAAAGAATGTTCCTCATAGGCCTGTTTTAACTTTTCAAACGTCACACTTGCCGATTCTTCAACCTTAACACAAAATTTAATGGCATAACGCTACCCCAAATTCTGCTTTTCCATTTTGCGTAAGGCACCAACAAAACACAACTTCACTAATAGCAGTCGAAAAAAACACATAGTTAACGGAAGGGGTTGAAACTCACACTGAGCGATGGGAGGGTACTAATACACGTGCTCTAACAAGGATAACAGCGCAGCGTTGCCAGATCACTTGCAGTGTTGCCAGTCTCATACTTTTCTGCCACACCTCGTAGACCGACAAAAGAATATTACCGAATTTTTTCACTAACAAAATGTATTTCTGTATAAATTTTATTTTATATCTTATGTCTTAGGTCTTATTTATGTACATACATACAGAATAAATATTTTGTTTTCTTCTGATAATCCGACCTTTTTTACATTCGGACCATACTATTAGCTCTAAAGGTGGTGGATTAGCGAGGTTCTACAGTATATTATATTTTTAAAATACACCATTCGATAAAGGGTCTCGTCCAATCTACTGCTGGACAGATTTCCTCTAAATTCTTCTACATTGATCTCTCTTGTGTAGTTGCAACCCTAAACTGTCGTCTTCTTCTATTTTTTTTTTCTCGTTTCATGATCCATCGACCGTGTGACAGTCTGGCCCATCGTTCCTTGAATTTAGCTAATAACATACATTTTGGTTCTTTTACGAAGGTTCTCGTTTCTCATCCTGAACTTTGTGAGAGTCATTGTATTTACCCTACAGGTACCGACTAGTTTCATGCTTTGATGAAAAGGTTTCATCGTTAAGCTTATGTGAATTTATAGGTCTACTTGTCTTTCTAATTTTCATTTTTATCTATTTTACAATTATTTTAATTTTCGAATCGATTATTTTTATTATACTGTAGTCAATTGCAGTCCGTTTGCTTGTGCTTAAGTTCTATGAGCAGGTATTCGACATCTTTTTGCTACGAAAACTGTAGATCAAGGATAGCGTAATTACTCCTCATCGATTTGAATTTTTAAGTTGTAAATAATTTGAGTGATATTGTATCCCCTTATCTAACTCCTCGTCGATGTCGATTGTTATGCTAGTGGCGTAGAGTCTAGAAGTAGTTGCATTTCAATACATTGTGAATCTATTTGGTAGATGATTACATATACATATCGAAACCCCGCCTGTTTTCTTGGCTAGTAAAATTCTAACTTGTATTCTAATCTGATGGTTATTATTTTTGTAAATAATTTATATCAACGGTCTGAGCGACTATTGAGTCTATAGCTCCCCAGATTGTCATTGTGTTCTTCTTTACGCATAAGAATTCTAATAGTTTGTTTCATCGGGAAAGTAATTTCATTGTATCAACATAAGTCAAAGAGTGCTTTATTTTGGTTAGTCTCCTCCTAATTTTATAAAATCTACAATGCTTCCATCCTCTCCGAAAGCTCTATTATTTCTCATCTTTCTTAGTGCATTTATATTTTCATTTGTTATCTTGGATATTTCTGGGAAATCTTCTGATCATTTCTTTATAAATATTGTCATGTTTCTTGTCTCCTGTTGCGTTCGCCAGGAACCTTAAAACTGATCGAATGCATCGATAAGTTATATTGCTCTCCTTTTTTTTTTATCAATATTCACATAATATACAAGTAGTCAATCGTACTAAATTTCTTTCTAGAGCCCTCTATTCAACAGGTTGATAAAAATCTAATTTTCTGGTTAGTCGATTTATTATTATTTTCATGAATAGTTTACATAAATGTAACAATACTTGTATCATCGCTTTTCTTTGACGAGTAGAATAATCCCCGAGTGACACCATTTCACTGAAATTTTTCCATTATCGAGAGTTGTGTTTAGCAAAATTTTTATTTTTCGTCCTAACTTTACAATTTCTGTTGTGATTTGTTTTCTTTCTGGACACCTGTCGTTCTTGATTTGTTTTAGGGTCATGCCTATTTCCTATTCAGTAATCTCCAGTATTTCTTTGTATCCTGCATTCAGGATATGTCCTTTTCGTACCGTTTTAATCTTTGCGATGAGTATAAGCTGAAGTTGAGTATTTCAGCAGCCTTGATAATATATTTCTTATTTTGAAATATTATGTTCCTTTTGTCTCGTATTTTCGTGATTTTTGTTTTTCCCTTATATAGCTCGCAGTTGTATTCTATTATTTCTTCTATTATTTTTTTTATTGTACCTTCTTTTAAATTTTCGAGTTTTTATCATCATTAATAAATAAATATTGATAAATAAATAACATTTTATATATATTTTCAAGTTTCGTTTATTTTTTATTTCCCATTTTCAGTCTTCGTGATTGTCCGTACTTCGTCATGGGTATTGTATTTTCTTAGTTTAGACTTTGGTCTAAATTTTTCTAACTTATTCTTATGCATGCTTCAAAGTTTTCGGGTATTCAGCTCACATTATTCACGTATTTTAGATGGTACAATCTTTATTCATTCATTATTATATTTATTTTTCTCTCTTCCTAATTTGTTTCTTTCATTAAGGTGTGAAAAGTTTAGAGTTGACTGAATCGCCTTGCTTGTTTCTTCAGTGTTATTCAAACTTATCTTTATTCAATACTATGACTTGTTTAATATTTTTTTGTTATAAGTCTTCTATTAGCACACTAAATTGTTTTTAATAATACCCAATATGTTTGGTAATGTATAAGTATTGTTAAATTTTTTATTTGTTTTATTTTTAGAAAAGCCATTGCCATGCAAGGGACCCAAATTTTTCAGTGTCAGTTAATTGGGGCAAACCCAATGATTATTAGAGGAACTATATTTATTTTAAGAAAAATTTTATTTTGTTACTTTTATATATTTTGTTATATAAAGACTGATGCTAATCATACTTTTATTTCATTTTAATAATTAAACAAGGAAAGACAAGAGGAATTTTTTAAAATAAGTTGAGTGTACTTTTAAATAATTTAAAATAAGACAAATATAAATGGTAACTAGTTGCCCAATTACAATTCACTGTACCTCACATTACACAAACACCAAACAAATTGCAGAGTGGATATGGAGGCAGCAGTTCTCTTCAAAGCTATAACTGATAGTTCCTCGTTCAAGAAATCTCACCTATGCAGTCTTCAATAGGGATATTTCCATTACTGTATTGAGGACTTGAGGATGTTAGATTTGGCTGCCACTAACATAAATATAAACAGAAGTACCTGCATAAAATTTTTCATACATTCAGAAAAATAGCCTTTAAACATAGATTTTATATATCTCTATTGAAATGGTTAATTGCACATCCAGACCCGTAGTACAATAGATAGAAAATCCATTTAATAATACAAAAATTCTAATAGTAGAGAAAATACTAATGAAATTAATACAGAATTAGTAATGGACTAGAGTTATTGTTAGAGTACATACCTGTAAAGTTTCGAAGCAAGAATTTAAAATTATAATGACTGGATACATACACACATTCTACATACTCTCGTTGCAATATGGGAGAGCGATACTTTCAACTAAATAGGATGATTGAATAACTTGGTTAAAACATTATCTCCATTTGCTTATATAGTACCTCCTAAATACAGGCCCGCATTTTTTTTTAACTCGCAGTCTTGATTTTAGAACAGTGACTTATTCAAGGAATGTATGAATTAAATATAACCTATTTCAGTCTAGAAAGTTACTCTACAGTTGTCTTGCTCTCCCTATTCTAGGAAGCCTTTAAAGTAATGAATATTTAAAAATGTTCTTTATTTAACTGACGGCAGTCACCATTACACTACATAACTATAAAACTTTGAAGCATGAATTAAAAAATGTAATGACGAGACACTCTGCATTGTGCTATATTAAGTTGTAAAATTGCATACACACATACACGCATTCTGCCTACTCCCTTTATAGGCGAGCAATAATTCCAACTAACTGCAGTAGTTGATTAAGTTGGTTAAAACATTATCTCATGGCTTACATAGTATATCCTAAATACAGTTCTATATTTCTCTTTATCTGACCGGTTGAATTTTAGAGCAACAACTTCTCCAACGGTTAGCTGAAATAAGTAACTGCGAGTTTAGAATTGTGTCAGTATCTTCTAAATACAATTCTATAATTCTCTTTAACTCCGACCGGTTTAATTTCAGAACAACGACTTCTCTAAAGGTTATCTGAAATAAGTATTATATTACCTAACCAAACAACAAAGGATTTTTAAGTGAGAGTGTATAAAGCCGCTGCGACTGAGATAATTTAGTCAGCTCCCCTTTCTCCCGTTCCGCGCTTATATCCCCTTTGCCAGAGAACCCATCGAGAATGTTTACATATTAACCGACTTAAGAGACATCATTCAACCAGAATTATTTGTCACGTGTGTGACCTATAACAAAAAAGTGATTTGTCACATGTGTTCATTCTTGTGCTTGAACTACCGAATGTAGAGTTAGTCTCCCACCATATGTACATTCATTTACTTTCACTGCACAAAGGAATCATTTGCTGGGTAAAAATAACTCTACTTTTCGTAGAGAATACAGCCACACACAAACTTTAACCTAAGCTCTTTAAGACTTAACCCGCAACTAACGTTCCCCCTGTACATTGTAAATTTAGTACGAATTTCAGCCTTCGCCCCCAAAAGATCAAGTCGTGTTTTTTTTTTTTGCTTTAACTGCAAATTTAATTTTAGAAGAATGAATTCTTCTAGGAATATTTGAAGTAAATATAACCTAATGTAAGCTAGAAAGATATTATATAGTTATCTAATTGTTTTTTAGAAAGGCTTTCAACTCAGGGAAAATTAAAAAATGCGAAGTAGTTATAGCAATAAAGAAATTTTTAATAAAATTAGTACAAAGATATGTAACGGATGTCACTATTATAGTACATAACTTTAAAAATTCGAAGCAGTATTTAATTAAAAACTACAATGACTCGACATTCTGCATTGTGCTATGTTAACTGATAAAGTTACATACTAATATACATACTTCTGTATTTCCATTGCTATGTAGGGGAGCGATACCTCCATTCAACTGGGATGGTTGACTCAGTAGGTTAATAATTTATCTCAATTGGCTTACAAAATTTTGTCTAAAGACAGTTCCATATTTCCCTTTATCTGATCGATTTGGTTTAAGAGCAACTACTTCCCCAAGAGTTATCTGAAGTAAATATAACCGAATCTAATCTAAGGAACTTTTTCTACAATTATTTTATTATTTTTCTTGCTTAGAAGCAACGGTAACGTAAAGAATATTTAAAAATGTCAAGCAGTTCTAGTAGTAAAGAAATTTCCAAAAAAAATAGTACGAAAATGGATGAGAGACAATAATTAATTGGAAAATATTATGACCCGATAAATTGTATTGTGCTGTATTAAATTGTAAAGTTACGTACTTACATATACGCATGATATGTATTCCCGTTGCAACCAAGAGGAGCGATACCGTCAGTTGACTGGAGTAGTTGACTAAGTTTGTCAATACCTTATTTCAATTGGCTTACATACTATCGCCGAAACACAGATCTATATTTCTCTTTAACTGATCGGTTTAGTTTAAGAACAATAACTTTTCCAAGGTAACTTATCTGAAGTAAATGAGACCGAATATAATCTAGAAACTTTATCTACAAGTATTTTGTTATTCTTTTCGTTTAGAAACAACTTCAACTTAAGGAATAATTTAAAATGTCAAGCAGTTCTAGTAGTAAACTACCAATAAAACTATTACAAAAATGGACAAGAGGCAATAATTAATTGGAAAATATAACGACCCGATACTTTGTATTATGCTATGTTAAGCTGTAAAGTTACATACTCACATATATGCATTATATGTATTCCCGTTGCAAAGTAAGGTAGCGATATCTCCAATTGACCGGGGTGGTTTACTAAGTTGGTTAGCACGTTAGCTTAATTGGCTTACATAGTATCTTCTAAACCAGTTCGATATTTTTCTCTAACTTATCCGTTGGTTTAGGAACTTTTTTTTAAAAAAAAACTGTATGTCAGCTTCTAGTGAGAGTACAGAATTTCTTTTTTTTTTCAAAATATGCTCCAAAGTCTCAGCTATCACGTCCATTTATCGGCACTTCGATATCGATAATTGTCGAAGAGTTATTCTATTTGTTTTAACGAAAAAACCAACCCCACATTTTTTTATCTGTTTCAACAATTTAAAATCAATAATTCATTTGGTTCCTTTTTTTATTGTTAGTATGTCTCGAACTTTCATTTGTGCACCTGCAGACCGCTGCACAACATCTAGATCGCTGATAATAAACAATGAGAAAAAACCTAAATAGTTATAAGCAAATTCACTGTGCAAAAAAACTATTGAATATTTTCACTTGAACTTTTACACACTTATTGTATGCAACAAGAGACTTCTTTTGGTGCAGTATAAAGTTAATGCAATATATTTTTTATTGTTTATTAGCAATTGAAGATAATAGCCATTTTAGCATGTTTTTTGCAATAACTAACGAAAAAATTATTAGATTTGGATATGCCTTAGCTGATTTTGTATGTATTTTCAATGCGCATAACTTTTATTTAAAGATTTTTTACTGAGGAACAATAGCTTTTCCGAGAACTCGAAAAAACTGTTTTTCACATCTTAATTGTCACATAAAAAAATTTTCCCCAAAATAGAATATGAGACTTAAGATAATCACATAATAGCTATTGTCATTCTGAAAGTTTCTACGTAGTCAGAAGACTACTAACACTAAATTTTTTTCCAGATACTAATTCCACCAGCCTATGTGTCAGATGTCATCTAACTTCTCACGTAGTGTGTTATATAATGGAATCTTAGAAGTTCAGACATTTTTTCCGACTTTCTTCATTTTTAATCTTTTTTGCGTAACATTTTTATTAAACCGAATAAAATGTAGCACATAATCGAACGAGAATAGTATCTTTCCAGCAATAAAGTAATGTTTAAAATCAGTTCGGAAGTTCCTCTATTATATTATTATAAATAAAGTTTTCAAACAAAATTAATTTTTGCTGTAACTACAAAAAAACAGAAGCAATTTAAGTCTTAATTAAAACCAACATCCAATCTCTTACACCACCTACGCTTCGTATAGGTAATAATATACCGGCTAATAAAAAAGCTATCAAATATTTTTACAACCATTATTTACAATCAATTTTTAGGTTAATTCAAATTTCTTAATTAACATTTGCATTTAAAGTGGATCCTATTAATTTTAATAATCTTTTTCAGAGGCGTAGCGATAACCAAATTTGGTAGTTCCAAGAAACCCATAGTTCCACTTTCAAACTTTGACCCGACCAATGGTCGTCCACCTGTCGCTCTTTAAATTTAACCACAAATATCACCATACAAAACAATATCTATACATTGCCTTTACTTACTTCTTTACTTGTTCAGTGAGAGATTTGTAGTGACAGAGAACTTTTCTAACAGCAAACGTTTTTCCGGTAGCTTAATAATATTTAAAAAAAAAATTAAACTTCACTTCTAAAAAAGCACTAAAAAGCGAAAAATAAAATTATAACAGCCGGATTCACTAACATGATTTAAATTTAAAACCATTATAAATTGACAATCGAGGGCTTAATCTGACAAGAGCAACAATAAGTCAAGCAAGTCCTAAACTCTAAAAATACTAGCATAAAAAAGTCATTTTGTTTTATTATTAAACCGGCAAAAATTAAGAACTTTATTTTCGGGATATAACTATTTCTCGGTCGCCAAGTTAATACCTGAGAAAATCAGATTTGCATATATATATATATATATATATATATATATGTATATATATATATATATATATATATATATATATATATATATAAATCTAAAAAGGAGATGTTGTCGTCTGTGCAATTTTATAATAAAATAAAAAATTCTCGTCAGTCAAAGATCGTTGATGAATATTACTCTCAAGCTAAAAAGTGCGGAGAACTCCAAAGAAATATGGAAAAACTCCAGGTCCGAAAAATGAGGACAGCGCTGTTTTTTCCTAATATGGGACTTGTCAGGTCATTGCATTCGGTACAAACCATCATCTCATATCTGTGTCCTATAAACAGATTTCACGGTTGAAAAATAGTAAATAAGACACAGTGGCGACATCTCGATGGTTCACTTAATAACACAAGAATACCACAAATCATCAATGTTATATAAAACTGCCATGTGGTGGCGAGACGGTAAATTAAAAAAGAAATATATGTTTATACGACACAGATGCGAGATGATAATTTGTACCGAATGCAATGGCTTGACGAGTCTCATATTAGGATGAAACAGCGCTGTCGTCATGTTTCGGACCCGGAATTTTTCCACATTTCTTTGGAGTTCTCCGCACTTCTTAACATGAGAGTAATATTCATCAACGATCTTTGTCCACATAGCCGAGAATTTCTTATTTCATTTTAAAATTACACGGACGATACATTCTCCTTTTCATTTTTATATTTGTTGGCCTAAAAACACACAACAGCTCTCTTAGGGAGATCGTTGGTACGATACTTAATATAAACTGTGGAATTCATAGCTAGTTTGGTTGCCGATGCCGGATAATGCGACCTCTATCCTTGGAGTTTCGTGTATCGAGTTTTGATATATTTCTTTGTGGTTTTAATATTAAACAAGTACACGTTTGAAAAACAAGAGAAAAAAAAACAACATTAGCACTTTTGAATTGTATTTAAAGGCATATTTTTGATGAAATTGTCAAAATTCTAGTAAGTTCGAAAACTGCCAAACATCCTGCTTGACTATTCCACCATTTTATAGTGACACCTGTCATATGTCAACCGGCCAGTGTGGGTGGTGTAAGTAATGGAAGAAAGTACGGATACCGTAAACAGTGGTGTAGTCAAGCAAAAATTTAACAAAAATAGAAAAATAATGTTAAGAAATTATTTGTTTGTTATTTTTTATATAATATGGGAGAATTTAATAGAAAACTTATTCGTCTGGAGATGGATTGTCCAGGAGGCTCAAATACTTTTCTTTTTCCAACTTTAAAACATAACTGTAAATGGCACTCAGACCATCGATGTCACTTTTTTATTCATGGTGTTACTTTCTTGGTTAATGTGTACCATTTCAAGGAAGAACCTTTTGTGGTAAGCAGGAACTCATTCCAGAATCTCAGTACCATCCCAGTTTATATTGTGGTCTTGATAAAAGACATGTTCAGCCAGAGCACAAGAGAGCAAACTTCTATTAATGTCACTACGATGGGAAATGAGTCCGCCTTTGAGGCTTCTGGAACTTACGCCTATATAAACTAGTTGACAGTTGGAACAGGGAACCTTATAATCTATGCAGGACGTCTCATTTAGCTGTAACGGCGTGTTGTTTTCGAATGAATTTTAAAGAGAGTAAGTAATTGTTGTCTTGTATATCTGTATTTTTAAAAATATTCATCAATTTGTCAGTAAGATTTTCTATATGTGGTAATGTGTGGAAAAACTGAGTTTGTACTGTTAAATTTGAAAGAGTGTTTGTTAACTGGGTTTAAAGATTGAGTATGTAACAGAGACGGTTGAGAAGGTATTTCAAAAATGTTTTCCGGAATATTGTATTTAGTATTATAAAGGAATGGTGGCTAAACCTATGGAAAGACACAAAACAACTGAAGGTTCGCTGAGGATATGACACACAATATTGCAGAATTGCATCAAATGCTAGAAGAATTAGATAAATAAAACAAAAATTTTGTGTAAGGAAGACTTACATTCAACAGGAACTGCTAAATTGAGAACGTTGATAGTGACGTATACCTAGGTCATCAAATAAAATTTAATGTATAGAATTAAACTAAAGAAATATGTCGAAGAAAAAAAAACAACAAAATAAACCTTAAAATCAATAGCACTGACTCAAAGTCATTGAAAACAAACGATCGAAGTATCTCTAAGAGAAAAAATACAAGTCTAAACAGAATTCACTATTTCGTGTAGCTCAAAAGTGGCTTTCATAAGGGTAACTGTAGATTAAATTTAATGACACTTTAACAAAAATTTTTTTAACTGCGAATGATTCGTTTGAATCACTAGATCTGGTTAAAATTACTGGTTCAGTTGTCCGCCTCCCTTCAAGAATCCAAAGTTCGAACGAATTTTCCATTTAACATTTTCAATATATAATTTTAGGAAATATTGCACTACTAAATATTACATTTTGATCATGTTTTTAGACGCAAACCAATTACAAGCTTCACTAATTTAAAAAAAAATTAAGCTTAAATGTAACGTTTCTCTCAATTGAGAAAATAAAATACTAAGGCAAATGCAATATTTAAGGTAAAAATACAATTAAGAACAGATCGAACATACCATTGAGAACAATAAAAGTGTGAAAGTATTGAGAAGAAAACTAAGAACGGGAACAAGACAGACAATCAAAGTGAAAGATAAGAATGGTCTGTTTTCAACCGACAGGGAGGAAATCCTTAAAGTAGTCGAAGATTTTTACAAATTACCGTACAGAAGCCAAAACCACGAGAATAGCAAAGATCAAATACCAGAAATATTGACAAGGAAAAGGGGCATTGTCAACCAAGGATCAGAACAAATACCGGAAATCACAATAGACGAAATAAAACTAGCCCTGAAAAAACTGAGAATAACAAATCTCCAGGCGAAGATGGTGTAGTTAATGATGCAATCAAAATCGGAGGAGTTTGTCTACTTAAAAAAATAAAAGACCCGACAAGTGCCACAATGCTAAGGTAATTTTGATTTACAAAAAAGGAGATCATCATGATTTGGAAAACTACAAACCAATAAGCCTTCTTAGTCACCTATATAAACAAGAATAGTAACGATTCGACTTGAGAAAAAACTTGATTTCTACCAATAAATAGAGCAAGCGGGGTTTCGTACTGGGTTTAAAACAAACGATCACCTACAGAGCATCGAAACGGTAATAGAAAAACTATCGAATACAATCGAGCACTCGTTCTGGCTTCTGTAGATTTCCATAAGGCCTTTGATACGGTAGAGCTTGACAAAATTATGGAAGCATTACAAGCATGCTGCACTGACTATAGATACACAAAGTTAATTTACAATATATACAGGAATGCAACTATGTTGGTGAAACTACACAGAAACACAGATCATACCCCAATTGGCAGAGGAGTCCGACAGGGTGATACCTTATCGCCTAAACTGTTTACTGCAGTATTAGAATACGCCTGTAAAAAACTTAACTGGGAAAATAAGACCTGAATGTAGACGGCCAAAAATTAACAAATTTGAGGTTAGCGCACGACATAGTTTTGTTTTCCGATAATCTCAAAGAGATATGTACAATGTCACATGAACTTCAGGTAGTGTGCGCCAATGTGGGTCTTAAAATAAATATATCAAAAACAAAATGTATGACTAATCTGGTACTCAGTGGAAATATCAATATTGGAGACAACTAAGTGGAGCTTGTGGAAAAATACATTACCTTGGACACGAAATAAAGATCACATCAGATAATCAAACATGCGAGCTACAGAGAAGAGTAAATCTCACATGGGCAGCCTATAGAAACTTAATGACATCTTTAAAAGCGATGTACCAATTTCTTTAAAACGTAAAATATTTGACCAATGCCTGTTACCGGTTATGGCCTACGGTGCCGAAACTTTGACATTGACAACAGCAACTTCTAAAACGCTGCAAATAGCTCAGAGAAAGATGGAAAGGTCAATGCTAGGTATATCGCCGCGTGACCGAGTTAGAAATGAAGACCTGAGACGAAAGGCAGGAGTTACCGACGTAATTTTCCTAATTGCCACACTCAAATGGAACTGGACTGGACATGTCGTCCGCATCAGGATGGAAGAAAAAGTAAGTATCCATTAGTGACTACCTGATCCAAAAGAAATAACTAACAGAAATACAGGAAAAAATCAATTAAATTCAGAAGAAATCAATTTGCTTGATACTACTACGAACCAATCAGAACAATTATCAACAGATATTGTAAAACTGTAAAGCAGTTTTTTATTTAATAACGAAAAATTAAATTATGTTTTTATTATCGTCACCTTTCCAAGAAATTCCTTTTCTGTTTTTTTTAAGAAAAATTTTCGTTTTAACAAATGTTCTTTATTTTTTGTTAATAATTTTCAATTAAATATCCAAAATTGGAATTAATTGTCATGTTATGCTTTTATAATTTCTGTCACTGTTTTGAAGACCAAACCAAAAAAAAATATGGGAAAACAGGCTTCTCTATGTGTCTACATCATACCACTTACTTATTTCCAGCAAAAAATATATGTACTTAACAATCATATGAACATACTTTTAGTAATTGAGATTTAACACCCTGTAAATGTAGTAAAAAATATTTTAATAAACGTAATATGGTGCAGTATAGTACGATGATAATACAAAATATTTATTAGTATTATATTTAGAATTACATCCACTTTAAATTGCAATTAAATATCCCTATCATATCCAATTAAATTTAAAACAGGCGAGAATCTGAATATAATGTTAATAAAATTTCTCACATTCCTAATTGATTTTAACTACCCATTTAGTATATTCGTAGGTATATATTCTACAAACGTCCTAAAGAAACATAATCTAACCTAGAGCAATTCTAAATCCTTGTATTGCTCAGCATTTGTCTTTAGCGTAATTTTGACTTTTACTATTTTTGTAATTACTCAGCCACACAAAAAAAAATCGAGCCTGGGGTTCTAACTATGTCTATCATATGTTTTTGGGACCATTAAATCCAAATCCCCATCACATAAGGGTTTTACCATAACCTCAAAAAACCTCAAAATTAAGACTATTAAGCATTATTGAAAGCTTCTAACCCAAAACCAATGCTGTTAAACCCCTAACAACCCCACGACCCAAAGACCTCGTGACCTAAAGATCCCGCAATCCAATAACTCCATAATCCCATGACTCAATAACCCCATAATCATGATACTAAAATTATTACACTTAATCTCTCACAGCACACTCATTCTCCCATAGCGGAATAGCTTGTCTTAGCCTCAATTCCTTCAAACTATGGCTGTTGAAACCCATAATTCTATAATCCCATAATCATGTTACTGAAGTCATTACACTCAATCTCCCACAGCGGAAGATCTTGTCGTGTCCTTAATTTATTCGAACCATAGCTGTTGAACCCCGTGATCTCATAACCCCAATGATTTCAGTCACATGGTTATGTGGTTATAGAGTGGTGGAGTTCTCGGGTTATCGGGTTATGAGTTTTTGGATCATGGGATTATTGTGTGTTTAACAGAATTGGTTTTGGGTTAACAGCATTCATTGATACTCGATAGTCATGAGTTTTGATTTTTTTTTGAGGTTATGGCAAAATCGTAACGTGGTGGGATTTAATGGATCGAAGATTTGGCTTTAGTGACCCCAAAAACATGTAGCAAAAATAGTTAAAATATAGAGATCAATCTCACTTACATGAGTATTTTCAATAATATCACAAGAAATAATTCTAATCTCTTATATTTACTTCAATATTACAATTTCTATATTTTTTACATTTAATTTATTATTTATTTAAAGACATTTAAAACAAATTAACCTAATATGGCCTATTATCTCTAAGTACAGCTTGTTTGATCATTTTGTGTTTCTCACAATTTCCCCACCAAGATGTTCTAACACATTTCTTCTTAGGTTTGAGGATGAAGCATTTGGTTTGAACGACATTGAAGAATAATTTTCCTACTAAGTTAGCGTCACTGGTTCCAACCATTTTGAGGCAAGCGCGAAATCTGAAACAATAGAAACAATTGATAAGTGCCCATGAAGTAAATTAGTACGAATTAATATAAAGTTTTTGTCGCAGTAAAGGATAATTTTTATCTTCACCCATCTTATGTAATGCTGAATATACAGGCTGTCCACATACATCAAAAGCAGACTTACATAAATAATGATGAACTAAATAATTCATTTAAAAAAATGTTAAAATCGCAACGAGGAAACTCGGTTGTGGTAATATATATCGTTTTCAATTTGTCAGAGCTTTTTTTTTCCATTACTGAACTTTCATATCAAATATCAACTAAATCCATCCAGGGATAAGCTAATTATGATTCAAAAATAATATATATTATCTGAAATTACGAAATCATCAGGATTTTGGCAATGTTTGAAACCTCGATTTTATCTTCAGGAATCATTTCGCTAACTTTGCGGATGGTATTTCTGGAAAACCTGAATAAGAAAATTGATAATTGTACAGGTATCAGCCAACAGAATTTTTAATTGTTAGAAGATTCTTCAAAGAAATCACTGTTAATATTATAAATGAAAACTGTTAAAAACCAGTAGATAATTGAAAATTTTATAAATAGTTTTGAACTTTTTTTTAATATCATTTATTTGTATAAACAATAAGACAACATATATTGAATATTTTGGAGACAGAATGAAGTAAAACTTACAACTTTAGACAAGAAAAATGCAAGCTAATACCCTGCCAATAAATTTTCTCTACTACAAAAACTTTTTAAAGCTCCAACTTTAATTTAATATTTATATATATTCCGAGCGAAATTACATCACTTACTATTCCTTATATCATCCTAAATAGCATCTCAAATTTTTTAATGGAAAATAAATCGATTAATATATTCGAATAAATATTACTATTTTGATTTATTTTTACAGTATTTATTAACTAATATGCAAAATTATTGTTCAGGCTTCTGTCTAAAACTATTGAATGGGAGATAAACTTCAAACTATTTTTAATAATCGCATTTAATTATTTTTATTTTCACATATTTTTGCGGTTATTTCATGATCTCAGCATTAAATGAGATAGACCTTAAGACTACCCTAAAAGATATAACTAACTTATGACTTTCAAGTTGGCAAAAATATTATCTTTAGGATCTAAAAGAACTTACTAATGACTGATCATATTAGCCAATAACATGTTGATATAACGACAGTTTAAAAATGGTTACTCCCCTAGAACACTGAACCAAGGAAAACAACATTCTGTTATTCATTCCTTGCACAGTAAAACGCTAAAACCGATTAATATTTATCTTAAAATGAAGCTACAATATTAGATTTTATATTTATCGCTTCAGCAGGTATATAAGTGAAGCAATAAGTTCAACAACCTCCACAATTGATTCTTCTCGTCTTGGTCACACATTCCACTTTTTTAGATCTGAATGGAAGGCAGCAGTTAATGCCTTGTGTGATTAAGTCGCTGTATTTTGCTTGAGCTATGGTTCTGTTCATTATATTCCGCAAGGTGTGTGCCAAAGCAATTACTCCAGAACTGCAATAAGAACATGTTGATCCTGGTGATGAATTTCGCGACAACATGAAGTAGAAAAAATCTTTCTGGCAAGGACAGTAACTGAAAACGAGACTTAAATCCGCTATCATAATCCCGAAGTCACAAGCGTAAGCAAGAAAAAACATTAAACCTATGCACTAAAAACAAAAAAAAGTTCGTACTCAACTCTTGGTAGGTAAGGTTACGCTGATATTTTTGGGTACGCCAGTTAATTTTGGAGAACTACATAACCAATGGGGTAACTATAACCAGTTTTGGATATCCAGAATCCTTTCGAGAATTCTTTTGCACCACAACCTGATTTGTTCAACTATGCATCTATCCAAGATTTAAAGTTTTAATGTCTATCCCGCTCTAGAAGATTATCACGGTTTGGTTCACATTAACATGCCTTTTATTTCAAAGTAATCAAAAGAATTTTATTTTTTCAAGTTGGTAAGCGGTTTCAAGTAGTAGAAAACGTAGTGGAAACTAAGTTGAAAAATGGTTCATTTACTTTTCTTTGACATTGCTATAACATTTTGTGCTTTAGAGTGTTTTTAAGGTTTGCGTTTGACTCTGTCTCGTATTATTCTATGGAAAAATAAAACATTTGTTTGTGGTAGGTGAAATTCTTAAAATAAAATGGAAACGCATTTTTTTTTAAAAATAACCTTGCTGTTTATTAGAAAAGTCTACTTATGAACTTGACTTTTGACTCTTATAATGTAGTTCTTGGAAAGCTACTTGTCACACTAGAATTAATTGCAACTATAAACAAACTTCAAGTAAAAAATCTCAACCAAGGTATTCACATTTGCTCTTGAAAATATCTTTAAAATACAGAACGGCAAAATGTTAATCTACTTTAGATTTGCTGACGATATCTTTATCATCGCTGAAACTTTTACGGATTTAAACAAATGTTCGAAAAATTAAAAATGGAATCTGAAAAAGTCAGTCTTAAAATGAACATATCGAAAACCACATAGATTTCGATCATGCGAAATAATCAGATATTACGTATAGGAAATAAATAGCTTAAAACAGTAGAAGAGTGAATTCCCCCCTCATTTTTTTAAAGACAAGAAAATTCAGCGGTCTCTTAAAACTAGGGTCTTCGATCAATGCTTCTTATCTATATCATCATACAAGCCTTGAATATCTATATTCACTAAAAAGAACATAGATGTGGTAGGATTAGGGAAGTAAATGCTGGGAGTACTTCTAAGATATAAAAAGTGGACTGGGCGGATACAAAATATCACAAAGGTAATTGATGTATGTAGCAAAAGCAAAGTAAAGTTAGACAAGTTACAAGCATGGTAGAAAGATGGTCGATGGAACAGCAAGATGTTCAAATGGAGACCTTGGTTAGGAAAAATAAAAAGAAAACATTTGATGATGCGATGAAGCGACGATTTTTAACTGGTAGCTGGTATGATTTGGAGCAGAAAGATTAACGAGCTAAAGACGAGAAAGAATAATATAATTCCTGAATTTCCGGAATGCGTATATATTTAATAAAAAAAACTAAATAAATCTAATTATGCTTAATGTGTGAGTGATTCCATTTTTAGTCAAACATCAACAAAGTTATTTGGAAATTACAAAAGACCAAATTTTACTATCAAATTATAACAACCATGTTAATAGTATTTGCTAGAAAAGTGGACATTAGATATAAACTTTTATCAAAATATTTTAATACAAAAATTGCTAGTATCATCAAAATTTGGCGTCTTCCCATTAAACGTCTGCAAACGACCTTTCGGTCATTTTAGAATATAATAAAATATCTTTCATTTAATATCCACTTGAGACAATGGCTCCTTTAAAAATCCTTGTTCCCGATATATTTATGGGGGTAAAATATCTTGGACGATAGTTAGTGTTGGAGACTTTTATCTATTTTATGGCATATCGATAAGCTTTTACAGATAAGGAGCTTCCTAAACTATGTCTCGACATTAAAATAAAATTTAACCGACTCCAAAAAATGGCACTAGTAGTGAAAAATACCAGCTAGAACGATTGATATTATTTTATATCATTATGATACTGTCTTTATAGTTTGTGATCTGGGTTTCATGCTTTTTGTATCAGTTAAGAGTGCCTTCGTACAGCTTATAGGTATTTTCTACAAATTATGAAATCAAAAAAGTGTTAAATGAATTTATGGTTATAAAAATTGCTAAGTATCTTCACTTCTTGGTGCAAACATTTAGCAGGAGTTAAATTTTTTTAATATATATATATTTTTTAATTTAACAATTATTAGATTTGACTGTAGGTAGGATTTTTATCCTAGACAAATGTGCAGTGTAAGATTAATGACTACCTTTAACCTGTTGCTACTTGTAACATGACTTCTGGATATTTTTAAGTTGTTCATTGTAAATATTTGGGGCAAGTATTATCTTGTCAGCTTGATATTACTGAAGGTGATCCATTTTTCCTTCTACTTATGCAATACAACTTTTTTGACAGTAATAATAGATCACTGCTTGTTGTATTCGATTCAATTCCTGTACCATTACTTTTTTCATTAATAGATCCATATTTTCATTTATCTCATAATGAGCTCTAATCCATGTGTTTTTACCTAACCGGCATTTGCTAATCCGTTTTTCTAATAGTCGAAAGCTAGCACTTGGTTTTAAAACTTAAATTTTTTGTTAAATAGGAGCTTAAGCACTGTCATCGTATTTAAACTTAAAAATTACTGTTATTTTATCATTTTGTATAATTTAGTACCAAAGCAATGACCTCTTTATGGAGATTGTCTTAGTAGTAAAAATAGAGCAACTTTCCTTATATTAGTTATTTTTATTTAAATAAGGAATAAATATGACTGTCCCACTAGCATCTGGGTACCTATTCTCGTTCTTGAGAGAACGATCACTTGATGGAAAATGGGCGTGGTTCTCACGAAAAAGTATGAAACCGTATTCTGGGTAACTTTTCTCGTTCTCGAGAGAACGATTATCTTGATGGAAAGTGGCGGTGGTTCTCACGAAAAAGTAAGAAACCGTATTCTGAATACGTTTTCGTACTTTTTCGTAAGAACCACGCCCACTTTCCATCAAGATGGTCGTTCTCTCAAGAACGAGAATAGGTACCCTGGTATTTTCATTGCGTCTATATAAATACAAATAAGATGTCTAAGATATTATATTGCGATTTTTATTGTTTTTTTTTAATTTATAATCATATTTTCTACAAACAGAGGGGGATTTCATTGCTATTTCTTCTGTTATGGTATAATAATAGTTGTTAGATGATGTTTTGAATATAAAATAATTCCTGAAAGCTTGTATTGCCTATATTTATTATATAAATATCGATTATTCAAAAACCAAACATTGGTATTAAAATAAAGTTTATTCAATAGAAATTTAAAAGCAAGTATTTCAAGTCTGATATAAAGAGGTAGTTCTAGAGCGACCAGTAGAATCTTCGTCGGTCCTGTGCAGATCCTGAGGACTTTATATTGTTCTCGATCTACTTTATATAAATTGGTTGATATAAATAGCTTCATAGAAAAAGCCCCAATAATTAATTAAACATAGGATATATGAGTAGTAAAATAGTAGAGATGTTTGTCATAACATTCTGATCATGTTTTTGCAACAGATCGCAAAAAATTGATACCTCTATAATATTTTTTTACTTTATAGATTATATGTTCTTTCTGAACTATTTTTTTTGTCAAAAACGATCTTCAAATAAAGGGTGTTTTTTATAGAGGTATAGAACTTTTAAATGGAATAAAACAAAGATGAATTTTTTAAATTGACATAAAATTTACTTTATTCGAAAGATAACCTTCTGGAATTATAATTTAAATATGACTTCTGGCATATGACCGTCACGGCTGGCTCGGACGTAGTCTAATCTGGAGGTCCAATTTTCGATAACTTTTTCCAACGTTTGTGGCCGTATATCGGCAATAACGCGGCGAATGTTGTCCTCCAAGTGATCAATTGTTTCGAGCTTATCGGCGTAGACTAGCGACTTCACATATCCCCACAGAAAATAGTCTAGCGGCGTTAAGTCGCACGATCTTGGAGGCTAATTCACGGGTCCGAAACGTGAAACTATGCGGTTACCAAACATTTCCTTCAATAAATCAATTGTTCCACGAGCTGTGTGACATGTTGCGCCGTCTTGTTGAAACCACATCTCCTACACATCATGGTTGTTCAATTGATGAACGAAAAAGACAGTAATCATGGCTCTATAGCGGTCAGCATTGACTGTAACGTTCTGATCAGCATCGTTTTTAAAGAAGTACGGACCAATGATTCCACCAGCCCATAAAGCACACCAAACAGTCAGTTTTTCTGGATGTAACGGTGTCTCAACATACACTTGAGGATTATCATCACTCCAAATACGCCAGTTTTGTTTATTGACGTATCCATTCATACAAAAGTGAGCTTCATCGCTAAACAAAATTCGCTTATGAAAATCGCGATCAACGGCAATCTTGTTTTGGGCCCATTCACCGAATCTACGCCTTGCTAGGTGATCGTGTGGCTTCAATTCTTGCATGAGTTGGATTTTGTAAGCTCGCATACCAAGATCTTTCCGCAAAATCTACCATAAAGTGAATGGACACATATCCAATTCCTGTGCACGATGGCGGATAGACTGATTCGGGTCTTCCTCTACGCTACGCTCTACAGCAGCAATGGCTTCTTCTGTACGCACTGTACGACGTCTCTGTGGATGCGTATTATCATTTAGAATAAACGTGGTGCGAAATAGTTAATCGAATTAATTGTTCTGATGGACGATTATGTTGACCGTAAAATGGACGTAGTGCGCGATATATATTTCGAACAGAACCATGATTTTCAAAATAAATTTGCACAATTTGGAAGCGTTGTTCAGGCGTCAGTCTATTCATGTTGAAATGCCAAACCAAACTAAACATAAATCACTTGACAGCTGACAAAATAGCCGCCAGTTAGAAAAGTGTTGCCAACTTAAAGTTCTATACCTCTATAAAAACACTCTTTATAAACGTTATTTTGGCAAGAGAAATTAATATTCTATAATGTTATGTAATCCACCTCATAAGTATTGTAACGCGAAAAAAATAATATCGATTTTGTTAAAAATATTTTAAAAATATGCTTTAAAGTCCAATCTAAGAGATGACCAATAGTACTTCATGAACGTAGATTACTTACATCCTATTTTTTTTTGTTTATACATTTAATTTTCTGGGAGAAGTTCGAAATGGTCATTTAAAAAATGGGTTCAATGACATATTACAACCCATTTGTTTACAGAATATCAGCAGTCATTGCATTTAATTCTAGGATCTCTTATTTTCCAAAAAATCGCTGCAAATATTCTGAGATCATTTATTTTAAGTATTGTTTTGGATTCTTCTAACATTGGCTTATAAAAAGTCTCTCTTTTGAGATCCAATTCTTTTAAGAATCTGTGGTTTGCAATTTTATTACAAGGAGTTAGTCTGTCTGGAAATGATACAATATACCGATTTTATTAAAGATATTTCAACAATATTGTTTAGAGTTCAATCTAAGAAACGTTCAGGAGCGTTTGATGAAAGTTGATTATTACATCATATTTATTATGTTTTATACACCTACATTTCTGGGACAAGATATAAATGGATTAAAAAAACATGTAGTTTCAAGGACATATTACAACCTGCAACTTTGCAGGAAGTCAGCAGCCATTCTATCTAATTTTAAGAGTTCCTTTTTACCAAAAAAATTGATACAAATATTTTAAAATGCATTCATCGGTTTTTTTTGGTATAATTTAAGAGTCTTCCAAAGTTGGCCTCTTAACAAAATATTCAGCTTTAAGATCCAAAGAAAATTCTTTCTTTGGAGGATTTAAGAATAGAGATTCCATTACAATTTCAGACATTGTCCATACGCTGTTACTCTATCCTCCATTCCTCGACACAAAGAAAAGTGAGTAACTTTCTATTGGTGTGTTTTCACACGAAAAGATCGATATTGTTAAAGGTATTACTAAAATATTATTTAAAGCCCAATATAAAAATGCTCAAGAGCCTTTGATAAAACTTGGTTATTTATATCATATGTATTGTGTTTTATACACTTAAATATCTGAAACAAAGTCCATATGAACGGGTAGAAAATGTGGTTTCAATGACATATTACAACCCATGGCTTTGCAGGATATCAGCAGCTCTTCTATCCAACTTTACGATTTGCTAAAGGATTAAAGAATAGAGATTCATTACAATTTCAGACATTCCCCATGCGCTGTTGCTATATCCTCCATTAATTAGGAAGAAAAACAGTGTTGAGCACATATCATGAAAGTATTTTTGTAGAATATATTTTAGGATAGAGAGCAAATTTCTTGTCTTGCCAAGAAACGATGGTCATCGAATAACATTTATTTTGAAAAAATGCAAATCGATGAATCTGGCATGGACGGGAAAAAGAGGTCCAAATTATTTTTGAAGCTTCATAAGAGTAAGGATTATCAGCTACCAATCCCAAATAATCCCAGTATTTATCTAAATCTTTGATCTCTTCACTTGATCATACCAATTTGACTCAAATATCAGCATCTGGGCCTAGATCTGAAATAGAGAGAGAACCTTCATTTGGACCTTCAAACTTTGCGTCTGAACATATCAGCTTCACTTCAGTGACACATCGGTTTTAGGACTTATACATGAAATAGCACGTGGTACTAAATCTTCAATTCTAGATTTGATCGCATCAGGGTTTTCTATCTCTTTGTAATATAGGTCCCGTGCCAATTAAATAGAGGAAATATTTAATGGGGCAAAGCTGATGTGACAGCAGTTATAACTTCCTCATCTAATAACAATCATCTGATAGAGAAAAATAAGAATAAAATAGAAACAGAAAAGAAATTGGCCAGCAGATAGAATAAGAAACCAGGCAAAATGAAAGAACATAAAACTAAAATTGGTAGTAATCACGCAAACACTGACGATGGAGATGAAGTCCAGTTTGATACAAAGAGTGAATCGGATGCCAAAATGGGACAAAAAGCGCCTGACTCTGAGGATTAAGAGTGTATATTTTGTCAACGAATTTTTATGAATATACTGAAGGAGAAAGATGGGTTAAATGTCCAATATGTGGGCTTTGAGCGCATAATGACTGCGTTGATCTAGAGGTAAAACCATTTAAATTTGTGATTCTTCCTAAGAGTTTTTTCTCATTTTTTTTTACCAAAGTTTAATGATCTCTTCGAAGATAAGAACTATTTTTGTTATTTTCTTGAAAAAACAAGTTTGTGTTTTATTCTAGTGTTCCATATTTGGCTAACTATTCAAAAAATATTGTAATTTCAATTTGTGCGTAATTTAATTACACTAATTAATAATAAAAATATAAAGCTGTTATCAAGTCATAATATATGACTAATTACGATTACCATTAAACATTGTTAATTGGTAAAATGATTTTTTTTGTCAAAAAAACAAAATGGTTTTTCATACTGGATCACTTTCCTCTATCAGTTTATCGTCAATTAAATATACATTTCTTCTTATTTTTTTAAATAATTTAAAATCTTATGTATGAATTGACTACTTCCCTACCTAATCAATTTTTCAAACCTTTTAAATTTTTAAGAAGTAGATGCCACTAGATTTCACTGATCCTAATTAAAATAAATATCCTGACGGCTTTCACCGAAACAAAGCCGAATCAAACCTCTGTTGTTTTGTAATATAGTTTTTTATTTGGCAGGTCAATTGGACCCTAATTTATAATTTATGTTCCCAATTTAATATTCTGCCAATAAATTTGCATTCAACAAACACAGTCTTAACAAATACACCGAACATAAAAAGGTTTAAGTCAAATAATCAAGGAGAGCCCGAAATATGATTTACGGGATGATCTTTACAGGCCAGCTAAATTAGTATTTTCATCATTGACGTACAGTGCAAATTTTTACTGAGTGTTTTGGAATTTTTTGTATACGATTTTCGATAAGATTCAACACTTTTTAAGATTGCCAGTTTTAAATTTCTTCAATGAGAAGATGGAATAAAAAAACTATCGATCTCTCATAGCGCCATTTTGACGATGCCGCCTTTCTTAGTATTATCTGAATATAAAAGCTGTTTTAGGTTGTTTCTATCCCCCAATTTTATAAAATTTTCAAATTTTGTTGTTTTTCAAGCATGTATATAAATATTAAAGCCGGAACCACGACAAAATATTTTTTAATAAAAATTTTACCTTTTGTAAGTATGTGCGTAGATTTGGGTCTGTACACTGCGACCTGTTAGATCTATTGTGCCCCCCTATTACTATCAAGACGTAAGAGTTACCCTATTGGCTAGGGCAGGTCTTCCAGTCCAATTTTCCTCAGAAATCTTAGGATAATGGACGGCTTCAAGGAGGGTAGCTGCCCTTCTTCGATTTGGTGTTGGGTTTTCTAGAGCGCTACACTCTAAAGGGATAAGAATAGAGGTAACATTCTCCTCTGCACAGAATCTGCACTCTTCTCCTTCTACCAGAGCGAATTTCTTGAGGTGTCACTTCAGGTGGTAATGCCCTGTCAGAACTCTGAGTTGGTTTTTACTTAAGCTTCTGCATTCTTTGAATCTCTTCTGGTCGTAGTTCCTAAAAAGTATATTCGCTTGCCTCGATCCTTGCAGCTCCGTCTAATAATTGGATCTCCTACTTTCTTCATCTATCTTTAGTTCTTCCAGCATTACGCTGCTATTGATTCTCTGGTCCCCTGTCTACTATTTCATTCCCCTTTATCCCGGTGTGTCTCGGTACCCACATGCAGGTGACTTTATTATTCTTAGTCAAATCATTCAGTTCCTCTAGGCATTCCTGGAAAATGCTTGGTGACTTACCCAACCTTTCGTAGTGTCTAGGCGCCGGATCCATACATTCCTATTCCAGTTCACTCCGTTCTTTTGGAGGCATCTGTATACCATATAATGGATTTCTTGTGGAGTTTTTCAATGGTGTTTCTGTCTCATTCGCTTTTGCGGCTCAAGTTTGTGCTAAAGTTTTTCACAAAGTTGAATTCCTTTTTCACTTCAACTTGGGGCATGTCCCAGATTTGTTGATTTCTGGAAAATTGAGTGAACCTTTGTTTTATGACCTCATCTCCCATCATCGTATAAATTGTCCTTTTCGCCATACTCTCTATAAGTATATGAAGAGGTGTGAGGCTTATTATTACTTCTATGGCGGTCGTTAGGCAGGTTTTCATTGCCCCGGTTATATACGCACAGGCCAGTCTTTGAACCAGAGGTTAGCTCTCGTATTATCCAGACTGGTTTTTTTGCTCCAGATTACTGTCCCATATGGGATAGTTGGTCTCATTATTGCAGTATACATCCACTGCAGGATTTTTGAATTTGTACCCCATCTTTTTCCAGCAAAGATTTTACAGAATATCAAGGCTTTTGTAACCTTGTCAATTACTTTTTTTCATGATTGTTCCAGAGGAGTTAATTATCTAGTGTCAGTTCCATATATTTAACCTCTGACTTCCATTCAAGAACATTCTCATCCATTTTGAAGGTTTCAGATTGAAGTTTATTTTCATTGTGAAGGCTACTAGGGTAGTTTTGGTAGGGTTGATATTTAGTCCCATCATCTGGCACCATTCCCTAATGTATTCAAGCCCTCTTTGAACTATGCCACAGAGGGTATTCTCGAATTTGCCTCTTGCCATCACGACCACGGCGTCGGCATAGCCCTGACAAGATATGCCGAGATCAGTCAGATTACAGAGGAGTCTATCTATAATTAAGCTCCACATAAGTGATGAGACTACTTCCCCTGAGGGTATCCTCTGGTGGTACAGAGGGCGATAGCATGCTATTCTATCTCTGTCTCTGCAATTCTAGTGGAGAGAAGTCGTACTATCTATTTAGATGTCGTTTCGTCTACTCTTTTGTAGTCAAGTGTTCTTTTGACTGTCTCATGTGGAGTATTGTCAACAGCCCATTCTATGTCAAGAACGGCGCATATTACAGTTTCTTTACTATTCAGTGCTTCTTGAATCTCATCTGTTAACTGCATCAGTGCGGTTTTCGTAGACCTACCCGCTTGATATGCATGTTGATGAGGGTGCAATGGTGTTTGTTCAAAAAAGTCTGTTCTGATATAATTATCTACTACTTTCCTCATCGTTTTTAAAATAAAATAAAAAGACTCCTGGGGTTTTAAATGGTTGGAAGGTGTTCATTGTCCATTTTAAAGTACCGCTACTGCATATGTGTCTGACTATTGCTATAACTTCTCTGATGAGTTTTTGGCCATGTTCTATTACACCATTCGTGATACTAGGCTTGCCCCCTTAAATACGAGCTTTCCGTGAAGCTATCGTCTGGCTTTCTGAGCGCCATTGCTGTGTCGACCCTACCCTTCGCCATGACTATGTGTGGACTAAATATCTTAACAGAATTTTACGATTTAACTCTACCAGAGTCCTCCGTCACATTTAGCCCTAGCGCGTTTCGGATCTTTGCTCTCATTCCACCAAGATGCATCGTTACAACTTTTGCTTTTTTATAAGGGGTAGCGTAATTCATAGGCTCTGAATATTGCCTCATTTACTTCTTTCAAGTCACTTTCCAGCACTAGATGGTGCTTAGCGGGTCCTCCGATCTGAAAGCGTGCTAAGTTTGTTTTCAGATTGGTGCTGTATTTTTCCTAACCTGTTTTCCTGGGATTCCTTCTGAGGACTGGCTCTGGAGCGTCGACTTCTAAACTGAATGTGATTATTCTATAATCTGAAAGAGACGGTTCCTTCAATACTCTCCGGTTTCCTACTAGGTTTGTTAAAATTTTATCTCTTACAGAAACTAACGCGTAGTTAGGTGCTATCTTAGAGAATTTTACCTTTCCATTTACAACTGTAAGAACGTTTTGAAAGACCAAAAAATACCACGACAGCTGAAAAACAATCATTCAAACAGTACAAAAAAACATTATGAATGATCGCCGACTGAAAACGAGTAGATGGCTGAGATTACTGTCATATCGAAATAAAGAACTCATCACATTCTAACAGATACATTGAGTGTTCCCCTCGGTGTGTTTGTCTTACTTTATATTTTTCGGTCCGCTAAATCCATTTTTCGTGGTTAGCAAGCCCAAATTTGGTCCAATTTTAATCTATTTCCGCTTCTGATCAAAAATTATAGTTTTTCTCACTTTCTCGAGAAATACAAAAAATACGATAGTTTTTGTTATAAAGGGTGTTTTTTATAGAGGTATAAAACTTTAAGTTGACAACACTTTTTTAACTGGCGGCCATTTTGTCAGCTGTCAAGTGATTTATGTTTAGTTTAGTTTGGCATTTCAACATGAATAGACTGGCGCCTGAACAACGCTTCCAAATTGTGCAAATTTATTTTGAAAATCATGGTTCTATTCAAAATACGTATCGCGCACTACGTCCATTTTACGGTCAAGATAATCGTCCATCAGAGCAATTAATTCGATTAACTATGGAACGTTTTCGCACCACGTTTACTCTAAAAGATAATACGCATCCACAGAGACGTCGTACAGTGCGTACAGAAGAAGTCATTGCTGCTGTAGAGCGTAGTGTAGAGGAAGACCCGAATCAGTCTATCCGCCATCGTGCATAGGAATTGGATATGTGTCCATTCACTTTATGGAAAATTTTGCGGAAAGATCTTGGTTTGCGTGCTTACAAAATCCAACTCGTGCAAGAATTGAAGCCACACGATCACCTAGCAAGGCGTAGATTCGGTGAATTGGCCAGAAACAAGATTGCCGGTGATCCCGATTTTCATAAGCGAATTTTGTTTAGCGATGAAGCTCACTTTTGTTTGAATGAATACGTCAATAAACAAAACTGCCGTATTTGGACTGATGATAATCCTCAAGTGTATGTTGAGACACCGTGACATCCATAAAAACTGACTGTTTGGTGTGCTTTATGGTCTGGTGGAATCATTGGTCCGTACTTTTTTAAAAACGATGCTGGTCAGAACTTTACAGTCAATGGTGACCGCTATAGAGCCATGATTACTGACTTTTTCGTTCGTTAATTGGACAACCATGATGTGCAGAAGCTGTGGTTTCAACAAGACGGCGCAACATGTCACACAGCTCGTGCCACAATTGATTTATTGAAGGAAACGTTTGGTAACCGCATAGTTTCACGTTTTGGACCCGTGAATTGGCCTCCAAGACCGTGCAACTTAACGCAGCTAGACTATTTTCTGTGGGAATATGTGAAGTTGCTAGTCTACGCCGATAAGCCCGAAACGATTGATCACTTGGAGGACAACATTCGCCGCGTTATTGCCGATATACGGCCACAAATGTTGGAAAAAGTCATCGAAAATTGGACCTCCAGATTAGACTACGTCCGAGCCAGCCGTGGCGGTCATATGCCAGAAGTCATATTTAATATTTTACTGCCAGAAGGTTATCCTTCGAATAAAGTAAATTTCATGTCAATTCAAAAAATTCATCTTTGTTTTATTCCATTTAAAAGTTCTATACCTCTATAGAAAACACCCTTGTCCCTAGTAAAGTTTACGTTAAACTAATATTTTAAGCATAAGTTGGAAGTTTTTTCTTTAATGGTAAACCACTCTTCCTATAAACTAAAGTTATAAAGAAGTTATTCAGTTCCTATAAAATGTGTTAAAATTTCGCGTTTACTTTCTTCAATACATTTTTGACATAGAATGTCATCTATTCTTGAAGTTTCTTCCTTTCCTTTTTTCGATACGTTATAGTTTTTGATAGATAATTTGGGCAACCGGAAAATTTACTTGCTACGGAATGTTTGTTTAATGTTGGTATATTTAATTTTAAAGGGAAGATCTTGGTTTGGAGTCTTGTTGGGATATCTGTAGGAGAAATCCACTTTTCTAAAATTATACTCACAAACTCTGTTACTATCAACTTTATTATGAATTACATGCTGATATTTTAAGCAGCGTCCATTTCTTGAAAACGAAATATCCGTAGTGACCGAATAGTTGGGTAATTTTCCTGATAACCTGGTAGAATAATATCAAAAAGCCAACGAAATAAACAAAAACACTCGAATAGTGTGTCACTTTGCCATATCCACTCCAGGGTAACAGTTTCATATCGCTCTTTCCTTTTAAGATATAGTTTATGGTGATTCATAATAAAATCAATATGAATCAATAATCTCAAGAATATACTACTATAGAATTACATGTTGACTACTTCAAGCCAATAATAAAAACCATCCAAAAAAGAAAACTTATTTTTAAACTCTTTCATTCTTAGAAACTTGGAATGGTCTGGCAATGTCGCTTCAATGAAATATGGAAATTATTCCAAAACTTTATTATCGAAGTTATTACAAAAGCAAAGGCTACCAGGTCGTGATATCATTGAGAAATTTCGTTTCAGTCTCGACCCTTTATAAGAATTCTAAAAGTTAGGAAAAGTATCATCATTTCACTGTAGGCTCGCCAAATTCTGTATTTGCGGTCTTTGATATTATCATATTAGACAGGTTATACGTCGAAAATGTAACACAAAAAAATGCAGTCGAATGTAAAAAAAATTATATTATTAAAAATAATATCCTTTAAATATTTTTTTTTTTTAATTAGATCAACGAAAATAAGTTTATCTATAATTTTCCTTTTTTTTTCGATATAAAGGAATGAAATTAGGACCACCTGCAAGTTACCCTTATATTTATTTCGGCTTGCTAAATGTTACAGTTTAGTTTATTTTCCCCATATTTTATATTGCTAATAAAACTCTACACCCATGTAATTACAGTTTAATAAACTCTAAATAATAAAACGATTAAAACGGATCAAACATCAACACTCAAAAAGATTTATTAATGATCTCGTTAACGTGCCGTTAAATTTTCTTTTTGATTGTACTCGGATAATAATTTTAACATCATTAATATTCGGTTGTTCCGCATTTACTCTTTTTTTTATTATTATTGTTGTTTAGTCTCATTATATTACGTTGTTAAAAGTGAGCGTAATTTTATAATTAATAATACCCAGAAGATAATAGAAGCATAATCTTGTTTAGTAAAAATATGTCGGTTTGAATCTAAATTTAAGAATTCAAGTACTATACTTGCAGAAACAGTTCTTATTTTTTAACCGACTTCCAAATATATATATATATATATATATATATATATATATATATATATATATATATATATATATGAAGTGAAATGCGAACTGTAATTGCAAACTAATTGCAAACTAATTGCAAACCTCGTTCCATCATATCCTTTCCGTGTTAGAGGTTGCACAGTTTGAATGAATTGGTTCAGAGCACAATTCATCCTATTACACCACCATCGAGATGATGGCCTACCTGTACCACCACATCGAGAAGAAAGTCAAAACTTACCCTCCCCGCTGCAGTGATACGGCAGAGGTACATGTTTCGTCTCTACTAGACTCATCAGGGTACCGACATGCACCTGGCTGTGCAAAGGACAGATCGGAAGGAGGCATACAAATACTGAACGCGGCTTCGCCGACCTCCCGCCGGATAGCGTATATATGTTTATGCGGCTTTCACGGATTCCTCCGTGTGAGATGCAATAGCAGTGGAAATATCCACATTATGCCGTTGTAGTGCTGAAATCACATTCAGCAAACGTACAACTATATGCAATTCCGTGAATAGATGAAGTAAAATGCGAACAGTAATTGCAAACCTGGTTCCATCATATCCTTTCCGTGTTAGAGGTTGCACAGTTTGAATGAATTGGTTCAGAGCACAATTCATCCTATTACACCAACATTGAGATCATGGCCTACCTGTACCACCACATCGAGAAGAAAGTCAAAACTTACCCTCCCCGCTGCAGTGATACGGCAGAGGTACATGTTTCGTCTCTACTAGACTCATCAGGGTACCGACATGCACCTGGCTGTGCCTCCTTCCGATCTGTCCTTTGCATGTCACAAATAAATTGAAATCAAAGGATATTTACCACTTGGCATATCACCGGCCGCCGGAAAACGGACATATATACGTCGACTGGGCAGTTGCTGTCAACTGGAGGCGTAAACTGACGAAGAAATATCTATATATGTATATTGTAGATACATTTTGATAATTGTAATTGACTTGATAATAAAGGATTTTGAAAATTAATGGATTAATTACTATTGTCCTGAGAACTGAGGGTTCGATCCTCAAAATAATTATCATCGGTTTTTTCGACTATTAATTATTCCATGTTGTTTTTGTTCACGAACTTTTAAATACATACATATATAATAATATGTGATGAAAAAACTTTTCTCTACCCTTTGGAATGGTTTTGCTTTTTGATTAATAATAACTGTTAAAGTTATTATTATTTATTATAAGAGTCAGGATTTTATTAAATTTTCTTTTAATCTCTTTAATCAGCCGCCATAATGAGTTATCTCTCGTTGGGAGATCGCACAGGGTATCTTCCCAGGCATCATTTTCATATTAATTTATTTTTCCTCTTATCGTATTTTGTAATGCTACAACTCTATCATAGTCCTATCATCTTTATAATATACCCGTTAGTTTATCAGTATTAGGTTTTATTACGCCTTTTTTGTAACTATATCTCTAGCAGCTTGGATATTAAGCGTTATATTTTTAACTTAATTTTTCAGTTCCTCCACGGTATCTATATTATTATTAATGACTGTATTATCAATACCTACGCCAGTTCACACCTTTATATACGAGTATAATACTTTTCGCTCCCATTTGCGCTACGGCGACTAATGTGAGAGAGCTTCTAAAAGAGTATTGCACTTGTCAGTGTACTACGAGTTCGACTTTAAAAAAATTTTCACAAAAATAAATGAACGATGGTACTAACGCTTTTGGGGATTTCTTTAGATAACCTTAATCTGTATAGTTCTTAAGTCTCATCAAAATCGTGATGACAATGTCACGACTTCCCCTTGTCAGTCGCTATAAAGATTTTTATTTCTACATATTCTTACGATTTGATATTTAAATTGAAATAATAAAAAAACACCTAAATTCGGTCCAATATAAACAAACACCGAATGATTCGATTCCACCGTTTTAAAATTCTAGTACTTATCAGATTAAAACAGGAATTCTCACCGATACCACCAATAAGTCCGCGCAAGAATAGGCAGGGCAAACCGTGAAATTTCGCATCGCCTATCGCCTTATCCATTTCCTGCAATCGTAGGTCCGTCAGTGGGTCGCGATGCGGCATCGCATCTCGTACACATGCTGCCAGATTGCCGTTAACGCCGTGGCTCCACCTTCAAAACACCGCGAAATTGCGCGACACGATTATCAGGAGTAGAGAAGATAGCAGGAGGCGAAAGTTTTGTCGAAGCTCGGCAGGAAATGCATGAGTATTGCTGCGGTGGAATTTGAAATGTAATGAATGGATTTTAATATGATGAGAATTTATATCCTTGGATTAATTATTTATAGTATCTTATATATTAACTATGGGCGACTGAAATAAAAGAGAAATTCGTTTTAATTTTAATCTTTTTTATATTATATTGTTATTGAATCATTTACGAATACGGCAATAGACTTAAAAATGTTCCGTCTCGCTCTGAACTTATATAAAATAACTGACTGATCATGACTTACAAGGAAGGAATCCGAAGTGTCCGGCTCCAATTTTAATGAAACTTCAATAACTCGTAGAGGGTACAAAAATAAGAGATACGTATTTTTTTTTATCTGCGGAGAGTCATTATAACAGGATGAAAACAGCCCCGAAAATTTACCCCCAAAAACAGTATTTTTGAAAAATCTCAGGTTCTAAATGAGATATTTTTACAAAACAAAATGTGAGTTACTTGTTATTCGAAATGATGTTAAACTATGTTATTTTCACCCCTAAAGATGTCATCCCTTATTTCTTATTAGTGTAAACAATATATTTACCCACGTAATTTAATTGTAAAAATTACGAAACTTAATGGAATTGTCTGAGAATATTTTTTTTACGGATACCACAAGTAACTTAAGTTGACGGGTTTCTAAAAATAAACTAGTGAAAGGGGGTGAGCCACTCCTGAATACGTTTTTTTAAATTCCAAGTTCTAATTGAGATATCTTTACAAAACAAAATGATTATTATTTTCTTTTTGAAATGATGATGAATTGTAGTATTTTTACCCCCAAAACATATCACCCCTTATTTTTTATAACGGTAACCCATCTATTAGCGCACGTAATTTAATTCTAAAATTATAATACTTAATGAAATTGTTTCAAAGTATTTTTTTCACAAATACCGTAATTAACTCAAGTTGGCATGTTCTGGAGTTTCAAAAAATGAAGTATTAAAGGAGGGAAAGTCACCCCCAAATACATTTTTATCAGACCTTATATTCTAATTGAGATATATTTGCAGAACAAAGTGAAAATTACTTATTAATTGAAGGGAGGTTACCCGTGTTGTTTTAGCCCCATAGATATCATCCCTTATTTTTTATGAGGGTTAATCTTGGAACTCGTTTACATAATTTATATCTGGACATTACGAAATTAAACCAAATTTGTTTATAATATCTTTTCTATGAATACAATAAGTAACTGAAGTTGACGTGTTTTGGGGTGTCTAAAAATAAACTATTAAAAGAGGATGAGCCACCGCCAAATACGTTTTTTAGTATCTACAGTTCTATTAAAGATATATATATATATATATATATATATATATATATATATATATATATATATATATAACAAAGTTTAAATTAGTTGTATATTATTCGTTATTTTTCGTGAAACTAATCCGCAATTTCATTCATATATTATTATTGTTAAAATTATCAAATTTTAATTTAAATGAACGTTACAGAATAATAAATCACTTTGTGTCATGAATTATAATAATTTAAAGATATGAATACTTAACCAATATGTTGTAGTAATAAGATATACAAATAAGTTTGCATATCTTATTACTTCAGTAAGCTCCGTAACGTTTATATCAACTGAAATTTGGCAATTTTAAGAATAATTGTACATGAAGGTGTAAATAGCATAGTTTAACTTCATTTCAAATAACAAGTAGTTTCCAATTTGTTTCGTAAAGTTATCTAAATTAGAACTTGAGATATAAAAAAAATATTTGGGGGTGGCTCACCCTCTTTTACTAGTTTATTTTTATAAACCCCCAAACACGACTACTTAAGCGACATGGTTTCGTGAAAAAAATATTTTCAAACAATTCATTAAATTTCGTAATTTTTACAATTAAATTACGTGCACGAATATGTGGTTTACTCTAATAAAAAATAAGGGATGATATCCTTGTGGGTGAAAATGCCATAGTTTAATATCATTTTACTTAACAATTAATTTTCATTTTGTTTTGTAGAGTTGTCTTAAATAGAACTTGAGATATTAAAAATAAAGTGTTTTTTGTGTATTTGGGGGTGACTCACCGTCTTTTACTAGTTTATTTCTGGAAACCCCGAAAGATGTCAACTTGAGTTAATTATTCGTGAAAAAAATACTTTGAAATAATTTCATTAAATTTCGAAATTTTTAGAATTAAATTACGTGCGCTAATAGATGGTTTGCCGTTATAATAAATAAGGGATGATATGTTTTGGGGGTGAAAATACTATAATTCAACATCATTTCAAATTACTAGTAACTTCCATTTTGTTTTGTAAAGATATTTCAATTAGAATTTGGAATTTAAGAAAAAACGTATTCGGGAGTGGTTTGTGATCTTTTACTAGTTTATTTTTAGAAACTCCGAAACCCGTGAACTTAAGTTACTTATGGTATTCGTAAAAAAATATTTTTAAAGAATTCTATTAAATTTTGCAATTTTTAGAATTAAATTACTTGCGTAAATATATGGTTTACTCTAATACGAAATAAGGGATGAAATCCTTGGGGGTGAAAATACCATAGTTTAACATCATGTCAACTAACAAGTAAGTCTCATTTTGTTTTTTAAAAATATCTCACTTAGAACTTGGGATATTTCAAAAATACTGTTTTTAGGGGTAAAATTTAATAGCGATTTTTACCCTGTTATAATAAATCTCCGCAGATAACAAAAAATACATATCTCTTATTTTTGTACTCTCTACAACATATTGAAGTTTCATCAAAATCAGAGCAGGACGCTTCGGATACCTTCCTTGTAAGTCTAAAGTGGTAATCCTAGAGACGTAAAAGTAAAGGAATTATTCGAACTAAACAAAAACATCACGATAACTTTCTTGTGAAACCAGGACAATCGGAATAGAAAGTAGACAAACTCGCAAAAAAACTGTTGAAATGGCCGTTTTAGGGGCTGAACCTTTTGGTGGGACTAGCAAAAGCGCAATATTACCGAAAACAAAAGGAAAATAATATGAGATAAAATTGTTGGAGAAATCTTCTAGAAATGAGACAAGCTAAGATACTTTTTGGGAACCATAACCAGAGTGTCCAACCATTATTTTCTAAAATACAAGACCTTATGCTTACGCGTGACATCATCACATGTAGGCCATTCATTTTCACCGCATTTATATCAGAATACAAAAAAAGTATAAAAAAACGTTCTTTTTATTAATTAATTGTTTTCGGTTTAAATAGTTTCTGCCAGTCGTTAACTCTTAATCACACCGCCATTCCATTTTTTAGGGAAAAAGAAATTTCAAAGTTCGTTAGCATTGAAAAAAATAAATAATATTTTTCTAGATTGCAGACCTCCTAGTTTTACAATTGAATCAGTGGGGGCGTCAGTCATATTTTTTACGAAAATCGCTCTAAAGTTGTATTGTATATTTTAGGACTAGATCTACCTTTTGCATTGACAAAGACACCAGTCCAATGCATATTGTGGTCACAGAAATGGTTTAAAAATACTATATATCTTGAATAGGATATCAGTCCAGGACTGATACCCCTTTCAAAAGAACTACGCAAACGCTGCCGTGTGGTCAAGTAGTGAAATTGATGAAACTAATGAAAATAGGAATGACCCATTCTGATACGTATAAAAAAATATGATTCAATAACCTAAAGTTAAGGGATTAGAACTTGTAAATTACTCCGGTAAGACTCTCAAAGCAAGAACTATAGGACTTGATTGTAAGTAAGTGGATAACCTAAAACTATATTATTTACCTGAATATAAATAACATCCATATAATTTAATCAACAGAGAAAAATATATATGAGCTTTGCAGTATTAGTACATAAGTCTAAAACAGAAGTCGGTTGCATGTCTTGAAATTTGATAACGAAATCAATATCAATGTAATATTGTATGAATGAAGCATAAACCCAGGTTTTTATTGCGAAATTCAATAACACATTTAATCTGCCTGAAATTTAGTGACACAGACCAAATATCAATTTTGAAAACATTACATGATTTTGAGACAAAAAGTGAACAGGACGTTTTTCTTTAAGGACTGCTGACAACAGTAGACGTTCACCGTAAAAGGCCACGAACTGATAATTCCAAATACCGAGCTTGTAATGTTCGTTATAGTATTTTCTGTGGTAGAAATAAACATAAGGTGTTTAAGAAAGCTTTTCTCGATATATATGAAGTATCACAAAAAAAAAAATAAAACACCTCATATCCATTGCTGGCGGTAGGTGAAACTTCAAAATAAAATTGAGGGAAGAGTAAAAATAGTAGAACTAAGGCTGTACCTGAAGCTTTTATTGAGAAAGTACATGTCCACATTATGTATTTTCCTGTTAGGGAAGCAGATATGCCAATCGAAATATTAAATACCTCAATGCTGAACTCACCGTTCAAATAATGCATTCTCTTTTTTGTTCAAAATGCCAGGAAATCAAAGTAACTTAAGGTTTTTATTTAAAATATTTCAATGAAAAGTTTGGTGATGCCTTTGGCAGACCTCAGAAAGATGTATGCGCCACATGCGAGGAACTGAGCCTAAAAGTTAGAAGTAACTTCCTCAATGATAACTCAAAAGGCGTTACAGCCATAGAGCTGTCAGTACACAAGAACAGATCAAAGAAATTTTATAAAAAATTGAATGACGTGAATAATATGTGTGAGACTCGGGACGATGTTGAATGTGTTTGTTTTGACTACATGCAAAATCTCCCGCTGCCTCACATACCTACTCAAGAAGTGTTTTATCTCCAGTAGCTGTGGGCATATGTATTCTGTATGTACGACATGAAGAAAGGGACATTGGAGTTTCACCTATACCACCAAGGTATGGAAAATAGAGGACCAAATAAAGTTTGTACTTTCCTGATTGATTATACTACACATAATATGCCAGAAACAGTAAAAAAGCTGCATTTATTTTCCGATGCTACTGAAGACTAAAACCGGAACAATACTGTTATTCGTTACCGGATGACACTCTTTTTCTCTGGACGGTTTGAATAAGTTATCAAATATTATCCAGTAAGAGGACATTCTTTCCTCCCGTGTGAAACGCACTGATCGTATGTGCAAAAATGTCATTGGAAGCTAGTTCAAGCTGCAAATTTACACGAGGAAATATTGCGACTGATTATAAAAACTCGTTGCAGTTTATAGGAAAAAATTTGTATCTGTGGAATCTCTAGAGAATATGGTTCCTAACGAGGAAAAAGAACTGTTTAGCATATCAAACTATTACATGCTTGTTTAACAAGATCAACAAAGGTGTGTTGAAAGTGTATCAATTTATTGACGGATTGATGTCCTATAATTTTAAATTGTGTGTGATGTGAAACCATACTTTTTTTATAGAGAAGGCGTACAAGGTTAAGTGTTCAATTAACCGTCAAAAGTAAATGATATCAAACGACTCCAACATTATATTCCTGAAGAGTATCTACCCTCTGACGCTGAAATATGCGAGTGGCCAACATAGGATGAAGAAGAAGCCGAGTAAAAATGAAATTATAAAGTATCCAACATAAATACATTTTTTGGTTATAATATGTCTTACACATTGCTATTTTCTTATATTTTGGTACAATTGTACAACAATAAAATGTTTTATGCCATATAATATATATTCCACCATGTGTTTATTCCCTCACTTTTGAAAAGTTCATCGGTCCTCATCCTTATTTAATTTTCTAAAAACATCCCTAACATGTGAAAATAACTAAACCTTGGTATAGTATGCCTTTTGACAATAAGTAACGAGGAATGAAAAGATACATCGGTCAAGCTGAAAACTTGTGGATAAAACAGTTTCTCTCATTTTCCCGAAAGTTAGAGTTCACGAACTGATGCCGTTTTTCAAAATCACTAATTCAATTATAATGAATACGCTAAAGTATAAGTATAGGTTCACATGTTATAGATGTAGAAGACAGATATCGAAAATTGTGGTAAAAAATTATAAAGAAATTCTAAAAGCTCTAAAATTATCGATTTCATAGACAGTTCAAATTTTAAAAATTAAAAAATTGCAATTTGCCGTTTGTAAGCTTGTACATAAGATTGTAAGTTCAAGAAATTATAGAATTTTGAGTTTGGAAGCTCTCTAGATAGGCAAAAAGAGATATCTTTGAAAAATATTCTTTCTTCTTTGTCATTCTTCTCATTTGCAATTCTATATTCGGTTAAAGTTTCAAAAATCCAAAAATATATTTAAATTTCACACTTTTAGTGCATTTTTCGAGGTCATATGGTCATATTTTCGTACATTCTTTTTCCAGGCTTGAACGAGATAATACACATCTCATACAAAGTTAACCTGATGGGGATAATTCAAATTATGAAATTTACTGCTCGATCGAAAAGGGATCAATTTCCGAGTTTTTAGATCATTTTTGAGAATTACGGTGAACCTTGACCTAATAGGGCGATTTGGACCCCGGATTTGTAATCAACATATCTGGATACATGGAAGTAGGCTTAACCTAGGCACGCAGAAACTCTGATAAATTTAATTAAAGTTGTCAGAATTTAGATATTTTTGGATCATTTTCTCGGATTTGCGGAAAACTCTGAATTGTTGGGGCTTTTTTGATCCCAGATTTGAATTGTGAGCACCAAATTCTAGTGGGACAGAGGGATCTAGTCTACCGAAAAACATACTTTTTTTGCATACCTTTTTAGAATGACAAATAATTTATTGGAATTAGTTAGAAGCAAGTGATCTGTTGATATATTATAAAATTGCGAGAGGTCAGAATTTATCAGATTTACAACTTGTTTAGCATTTTCTTAAGGCCGCAGAATGCTATGATGTAGAACACCATTTTTAATATTGATTTTATAAACTACCCTTTACGTTCTATCAGATAAATAGTTTTCATTAAACAACATGCATTATTGTCGAAACATATAAAGTAAAGAATTGAAAATAAAAATTTTTGATTAAGCAGGTCAAATGCTTAACTAAAATCAAGTTTGTCAAAGCCATGATCTTGCTTTTATTGATACAACGCTGCTTTTCAAATATAATTCTATCCAAACCAGGAATGGGAATTTGGCGAAACGTTAAATTAATTTAAAAATTATCTTATTTATTTTTCGATAGTTATTTGAAATTTAGGAAAATAAAACAAGGTATTTCATTTGATGTGTTGATCGTGACATTATTAACTGTCTTAGTGGTTGACTGAACAATAAAAATAAAAGATTCTGCTTGTTTTTCCAGTCTAAATTTCAATACTTATTTGTTCGTATATTATTAAGTTCACTATTAAAAATAACTTTAAATTTAATGCAAATGTAATGTCCATTTACATTAAATTTAATGATTTTGTACCAAAAATCTTAAATAATTTACATTTACTTTGATTTTAAAGCATTTCATTCACATACCAATTCGTTGTACATTAAATTTGATTAAATTGTATCTTAAATTTCAATAAGTAAATAAAAAGATATTTCGGTTTCTGTACATTAAAATTAATTCAATTATATCATAATACTAAAGAAATTTGCATTATTATTCAATATACATTGCATGATATGCCAGGAGATGGCGCAACTTGTATTAAACTTTTTGTTTAGTATGATATAAGTTGCTTAAATGACTCAATTTTTTTATGGTGAGGTGTACATATCTGACCCGTATTGACGGAAATCAATGAGTTCGAAACTGGTCAATATGGCGGACACTAACTATGAGAAAAATATCCACTTTTTTTGGCAATTTCAGAATTTTTTAACTTTTATTAATGTTGGAATTCAATGAACACTGGCTGTATATTTAATGTACATTGTCACCTTAAAAAGTAAAAATCAAACTTTAAATTTATTGTATGATTACATTAAATTTAATGGAATAAATGAATTTAGATTAATGTGAATTATTAAATTTAATACATTACATTAAATGCATTTAAAAAAACGTTTATGAAATTTGCTTCCACCACATTAACATTAAATTTAGTATATTTCTTTCTTACAGTGTTCGTCATGATACATATGAGATAGTTGCAATCAATATATTGCCTTGTCTAGTAATTAAAAAATTAATACCATTTGATTCAAATGTTGCACCTGATACACCAATCGTTAAAAGATAAAAAAATATATCATTATAGCGGAAATGAAAGCTAATGTCTTGAAGATAAGTCCGGTTCAGCTACTGCAATTATCTGTTTCGTGCAACTGAAAGTACCTCACTTATCATCATACTTACATGTAATGCCATACGGCATTAAATCTACCTAGAAATAACCTGTATAATTTATGCAACGTGTCCGTTAGAAAAAGGTAATTAAAAGTATCAGACATATGGATAGATTTATACAAGATTATATAAGAATATTCCTCCTAAGCGACAGTAAAAGAATAATATCTTTGACGAGGCAATAAAAAACTAAGATTCTAACTCTAAATTGCATCGTTTCGTAGCCATCTTCCATCTGAGCCTAATATATTCCCCTTCTTTTGCATTAAAAAGCAATTTTACACCATTAATGGAGTATTCTTTTAGTGAAATTTGTATTTCGGGTTGCATAGATTTCTGTTTTATAATTTTTGTGAGAAAATTTGGTCAAGTAACTTATTCCAATTCAGTATTGTCTGGCGGAAACTATATTTCTTCAATTTGAAAATAAAAATAATTGATAGGTTACTTATTTGATTTTGAGGCCAACATGTTAATGATTAATGAATTGTTTTAATTAACAAATCTATTTCAGCTAAGTTTTGTTGCTCGAGGTCATTTCTGTCAAACGTGTCATCCTTCTAAAATTTCTTTTTGACACTTGAAAGAAGAAGCGTGTTGCGCAATCTTCGATCTTGATTACAAAATGGAAGCCAATTTTGCATTAACTTTCACTTTTTCCTGGATGATTGGGTCTGATAAAACTGAAGACTTTTTCCGTCTCAATAGTTTAAACCATCCTTTGGGATTTTGGGCTCTAAAGTCATTTATTATCCCAGTAATCTGTTTAGTTATCAAGTTACTTTATCTTTTGTCTGTTTGTTGTACTTTATTGTCTTATTTTTACCGGGATATAGGAATTTTGTCAGTTTGCACATATCAAAGAAGGTATTGTGTTAAACCCCAATAACATAAGTGTGCTATCTACGAGTTATTCTACGTACGAAACCTAATTACTCGTTATTCGCTCTACTACAGACGCAGTGGCGCCCTAAATAACCCACCCTACTCTCCGACTCTGGCAATTTTGCTTTAGTGTTATTAATTAATTTTTCTTCTCACTCAGTTGTGAGATGCTGGTGTGAAATAGCAGTGTAGCACTGTAGATTGCCTTCTCCTGTTGTTATGTAACATTAATGTTACTACAACATCTAACTGGTAGTTTTATTTTAAATAGAAGAAAAATCAAATGCTAACTACCATCACTTACTTTTTTATACACAAATAACTTAATTCAGATGAATTTTTAAATTATGTTAGGGCAGTTTTATGATGAAATGCGCAAGATGCAATAAATGCCATTAATATAAATTAAACGTGAATATTTTTAAAATGCGAGAAAATTTTAAAGCAAAGTAACAAAAGCAATTAATAATTTTGTCAATAGGTACATAAACACTTAAAATTGTAATTATCACTTGTCACAATTTCCCCTTCAAGATGTGTAATATACTGACACCGTTTATACACTAGGAACATAAATTGTCTTGAAATTTAATCACCAACTTTGTACTATTCCAGACAGGGGGATCCAGCTTCTCTCTTTGGGGGGGGGGGGTGATATCATAAAAGTACAGTATAGCAAGCGAAAACAATTTGTAGACGAGGGGGAGGGGAGACACCAGCAACATTCTCAGTTCTAGTGTAAAAAACAGGGTCTTGGAGTGGGGGGCGATCACAATAAAAAGCAAGTTGCCGACAGGGGGGATGCAAGCAGCATACACATGCCTAATATAAGAGGCAGAAACCGGGACATTTTTTTCTCAATGGAAAACTTATTACGATGAATGTTTATGATGCTTTAAGATATCAATATCTAGATAATAATGCTAAAAGCTCTGTTGAGATGTGTTCCAACATGACAGGAATTTGAAAATCTACTATGTACCGAATACTGAAGGAGAAAAAATCGACTGGAATTGTTAGTACTCTGAAGCCACGTTCGATCACAGGCAGAGGAAAAACCTCGTTGGAAAAAAAGATGAAAACTGCAATAAAAAGAGTTGTACATACATTTTATTATGAGTAGCAGATCCCAACCGTCGACAAAATTCGAAATAAAATCAATGAAGCTCGCGATTTACCTGAAATTAAAAGAACTGATCTCTGAAAATTACTCAGACTACTTAATTTTCACCCGAAAAAACCAAATAGAAAATCTGTTCTTATAGATCGTCCGGAAACTGTCCGTTGGAGAAGGAAATATCTCTCAAATAAAAGGTAGAGTTGATAGAAATAACACAACTTACAAAATTAGTAATTTAACTAAACTTTTAAAAGATTTTTTTGAATAAAGTTACTGCGGAAAATTGGGAAAATTCCATGTAATAGAAGAATAAAACAAAATGTGGAAACTTGATCTCATGATCGGTGAGATAGAGGAACCAATTATAATTAATTTGAGCTAAGATGGTTTCACTGACTTTGACTAAGAATTAGATACGTAATGTTTACCAGTGTAAACACAATTTATTATTTAAATTTTTGTTTTTGTTGTATTTTATTTTTTAGTGCTGTTTATCTATTTTTTTATTTTTTTATGTATTTTTATTTTAGTGTGACCCACTCTTTAATTTTATATATATTTAATTTTAATAAGCGTGTTGAATTAACATGTTTATTTTATTTTTTTGGGGCTATCGGATTTCTATATAATAAAGTAAATTAAATTAAGATATCAGTACAATAGAAATAAAAATAAGTAGGTCTAATTTTAACTGTAACATATAAAAACTAATTACATTTGAATTCCCATTTAGTGTTTAATTTTAATTCGGCAGATGGTTTAAGAAATAAATAAACTGAAACGGCAAATGTTCCAAAAATGTTTTTAATTAATAATAAAATGACCGATAGCCCCGAAAATATTTTAATATTATATGGACGAATTTATTTTTTTATATATGTTTAACTTTTTGTATTTTTGACAATGGGAATTGTGTAAGTATTTATATTATAATTTAGTTTTTTGAGAGAATAACGCTATGTTTTATCTGAATGTGCCTAAAACGATTTCTATGACAAAATTAAAAATAATAAAAATACAGTTGTGATTTGTTTTAAATATGTCAAAATTATCCACATTTTGTAATGTATGTTTATTATTAAGAAGTCATAAGAAATAAAATAATATTATAAAACCTTTTTATTTTAAGTTTATTACCAAAATAATATTCTATGCCACAAATACTTAGTGATAAAATAGACCTCCTTCCGACGCCTACGACAAGGATTAAAATCCTAAAACACTTCACACATCCAAATAACTATTATTATTCAACCCAAAGAGTCCATTATTATAGACTGGTATTTTTAATTATTATTTCTAACCCATTCTTATGAAAAATATTTGTGTCTAACAGATTTTGCCAAAGGCACCGGTTTAAAGAACAGAGGTAGTTTGAGAAGAAAAAGATGGTAATAAATGATTTATTACTCTCTCTAGTTCTTGAATAAACTATAGTATAAGAGGCAAAATCGGGTCTTTTTTCCTGAACTCAAAGCTCTTGTGGGGGGGGGAGCGATCGCCACCACCGCCCCAATCTTGGATCCACACATGATTCCAGTTATACTAGATACTAATAAAGTATTGATTTATTTACTAAGGTAGTCGACTTGAACCAGGTAATACACATCTGATATAAGTTAACCTAATTGGGGTAATTCAAATTGTCAAATTTACTGTTTAATCGAAAAATGATCAATTTCCATGTTTTCGCGAATTACGACGAACCTTGACCTAATAGGGCAATTTGGATTCTGGATTTGAAATCAACATATCTGAATACATAAAAGTAGGGGAGACCTGGGCATGCAGTTACTCTGTTAAATTTAATTAGAATGGTCAGAATTTAGACATTTTTGGATCATTTTCTCAGATTTGCGGAAAATCATGACCTGCTAGGGCTATTTTGACCCCAGATTTGAATTGTGCACATCAAATTTTATTGGAGCAGAGAGATCTCGTCTACCGAGCAACATACTTTTTTTTGTATACTTTTGCACAATGACAGATGATTTATTAGAATTAATTGGAAGCAAGTGATTTGTTGATATATTATAAAATTGCGAAAGGTCACAATTTATTACACTTACAACTTGTTTATCATTTGCTTGAAAATATGAAAGGTAATTGTTGTCGTTGGGATAAAAATGGAAATTGCAGCAAGGCAAAGGCGGCAGAATGCTACCATTTTTATTATTACTATTTATATCCAAGTTTTATTTGTCCCACATGTTTGCATTTTTGTGTACTTGCCCATTCATAGGGGTAAAGTTGACAACTAGTTCCTAATTATATCGCGGAAGGTTTTCGCATTGAGCCTAGTTACAGATGCAGTAGCGCCCTGAATATTCTACCTCTACTCTCCGGTATAGGGGTTAGAACGGCATTTTTGCTCACCGGTGGTACTACTAGCTTGCATCTGGTGATTTTGATTTAGCGTTATTAATTAATTTTTCTTCTCAGTCAATTGTAAGGTGTTGGCGCGAAATAGCAATGTGGCACTGTTGTTATGTAGAATTAATTTTACTACGACGTGAACTGGTAATCTTATTTTAAATAGAGGAAAAATCAAATGCTAATTATGATCACTTACTTTTTTAATCACAAAATAACTTAATTCACATGAATTTTTAAACTATGAGGAAAGTTTTATGATGAAATGTGCGAGTGACAATAAACGCCATTAATATAAATTATTCGTGAATATTTTTAAAGCGAGTGAAAAATTTTAAGCAAAAGTAATAAAAACAATTAATAATTTTATCTATAAATACATAAAAACTCAAAATTGTACTAAGTCTTATCTTTTTGCTACAATTTCCCCTACAAAATGTGCAATATACTGACACCGTTCACACACTAGGCCCATAAATTGTCCTGAAATTTAATCACCTACTTTGTACTACTCCAGATATACCAGATACTAATAAAGTATTAATTTATTCACTAAGACAGTCGGCAAAGATAAAATATTGGGACATTATTATTAATAGGATTAAATCTTTCTTTACGATTATTAGGTTTATCGCAGTTAACTGATCGAAAAATTAACACGGCGTGTTCATAAATTAAAACATAACGTCTGAACATTGCCATAAAAGGTTGAAGATTTTTAAAACTAAGCGGTGTAAGTTTATTGAAGGCTAGAGGTGTAATATTAATATATATTATAATATGTGGAGACTTATTTTTACATTTTGAAATATTTACAGTTAAGGGTAATCCCAAGTATTTATAATATTAATATATCAATCAAAACTGACACTGGAAATCATTTGAATAATAATTATGAGGATGATAATGATGGCGATAAAGATTCTGATATAACTAATTAATTATTTCCCAACCACCTTAAAAAAGACATGAAACTTATGCTTTCAAATAATTTTTAATCATTTCTTGATATTTATTTATTGACAAGGTTACGTTAAATCGCATTGTAGAATAATAGGAGACCCGAGGTTGGAAATGAAGAGACTATACCTAAAGTCCATAATTCTGTCAGTGACTTATTTAATACTGATCTCTAAAGCGATGAAGCTGTGGAGTAAACATCTCATGCAACTATAAATGATTTGCTGCTCTATTAACAGAGCAAGGGCTAAAAGCTTTAGATGCATTGTTGTCATACTTGGCGAGTCTTAAATAACAATCAGCTGATCGCATTTAAAATATCACGGTGATGCCGACCAACATGTATTTAGTTTCTTATCGCGAAGATAATGTATGTGACAACACACATACATGAAATGTCCATCTTGAGGAGAAATAAGTTTCCCGACTGGGTTTTCGCATTGTTTGAATGTTTTATTGATTTATTATTGATTCATGGATAGATTATCTGAGTTCAAATTCCAATTACTATAGGTTTGTTGTATATAGATATTGTGTTGTGTAAAATAGTTTATTATAGTGTATTGTAGTGTATATTTGGCGTATATATTTGTGCTTAACTATGGATGTGATCGAATCTTCAACTAGTGGTGAGCCTACAAAAAAAAAAATAGTTTTGAGGTTAAAAGAACGAATAATGATTATAAATGTTTACCATAATATTCGGGGATGAAACCCTGAGGTAACCACTTTGGATGCAAAGCTGACGAGAGGATGGAAAAAAATAATCCTGGACGATAACATAAAATGCGCCATTAATCACAAAGTCCATGGTTTATTTTTCAAAAATTAATTACAAACATTAAATAAAATTAAGACACATCTTTACCTAAAATATCATTAAGAGTTTTGAAATGAACTTGAAAAAAAAAATGAATTAAAGATATCTTCGACCGAATCGAAAAGGCTTACTAATTGAGAAGAATTAAATTGTTTTATGACGACGAAAATATTTGGAAAAAATACAAAACATGGCTCAATTAGGAGCATACGGTTGGGAAGATATGGCAAGATCGGATCATTAAAAATTCAAAACAGGCATTTATGGAAGGATTTTTGCAAGGACTATGCAATCCTAGTAGAAAAGGTTGTCGTCTTATAATAATTCATAATGAAAATGTGTCTGGTTTCTTAAATGGCTGCCCTAACGTTTTCAAATCTCGAAAAACAGGGCACTACCATGAAGATATGAACGTCAGTGTTTTTGAGCAATGATTTTCTTCGATTTTAAACTTTATGGAACCCGATTCGGTAATTGTAATGGACAACGCCCCGTATCATAACCGATGCCAACAGAAATTCCGACTTCTGCTTCTAAAAGAGTGGAGATATGACAATGGTTCATCTCAAAAAACATTGAATTTGACTAAACAATGCTTAAAGTGCAGTTCCTAGATTTAGCAATAGTAAATAAACAAAAATATATCAAATATGCTCTTGATGAAATTGCTCGGGAAAAAAATATAACAGTATTGAGACTGCTGTTGTACCATTGTGGTACCTGAACTCTCTTCAAAGCGAATAAATTTTTCGCCTTTCAAAAGATTGAATTAGATAACTTTTGTGTTGGAAATTAAGAAATTCTGGGAGAGTTTATAACATTCGCGGAAATCTGAGCCTGCCTCCTCTTGATAAAGGGTGGTAACGAAGCGGGCAATAAGTCGTGGCAAGGCTTTTGTGGGCTTTAGCTCGAACAGTTAGTGTATTCTCCAGACTTACTATCTATCCAACAAACACAACATCTTGAACTACTGGAGTATTAGCAGGGTGTTTTTTGAATGAACTTGGTGGCATTGGATTGGCTGGCTTGCAACGTCTGTCTTTTGCACCAGAACTTTGAGATTGGCGAGTGGCCAACCTTTAGGTTTCGGTCGTTCGCCTTTTTTGTAAGAAAATTTTTGGATATTTACCAGCACTTTTCTTCGCACCTTTTGCTCTTTGAGTCTCCCATTTGATTTACCACGCAATAAACTCCTCTGACACGGCCACAGGCTGGGTTGGGGGGGGGGGGTTACATATACATAACATCGTTGCCAAGGTGGTCACTTGGACTGCCCTTTTCTTTAAAGCACGTGAAAACTTTCACACAAATCTTTACATAAGTTCTTTTTAGAACCATAATCTATCTATTTATTATTTTTTGTATTTACTCAAACTTTTACTTTGTTAGCACATATTTGCTTCGCTGGCGCGAGGGTTTGTTCAGAGTTCCAAGTGCAGACTCGGCTCTACCCGATTTATTGGGTTCGTTAGGTAAGGTGTTACAGTTCAAATATTATTAAAAACCCTGAGTACGTTAGATACCAAAGGTATCCTTACCGCCATTTAACTAATTTCGTCCTCAGAATGGAAGAACACCTATTTGAAATGGTCGGCGAATCCATCATCTGCAAATAGAGAAATCTTTTGCACAGACGCAGGCTATAAAGTGCATATAAACAGAGGCAGGTGTAGGAGATCATCCACAGCAGATGACAACATCTGTCCCATCTGCCATAAAGCTTACAATAATTACATGGGAATAAGGCAGCACATGAGGCTGTCACACCCGATGGAGTATAAACAAGAACTCGAGAATAAAAGACAAGGTGGTGAGATCGCTGAAACCAGCGAGAAACTGGCGGTCAAAGTGGCCAATCGAATTATTATAAACGTAAATAAAGAGTCAAATGGTACGGAAAAACAAAACATTCAAATTAGCATATGTCAAAATATTATTGGACGAGACAATTACTAACGTGACGGCCAGTGATTAGAAAAAGTATGTCGATCTTGTTAAAAAAGCAGAACAAATAACGTGGGATTTGAACACTTACGCTAAGGCAGTGATTGAACCATTAATGGTCATCCCCAACACTCATAGTTGCTGAGATTCAGATTTGTGTCTCCTGGTAGCACTTCTGCCGAAGAATCAAGGTGATCTAAGTGACCTACATTACCTACGTCACCCTGGTTGGTCCAAAACGAACAAACCAGAAGACATATGCACTAAACGCCACTCAGAGGAGCAGGTAAGCAACAAATGTTCGATTAATATGGATGAAATACCTTAAGGACACCTAAACTGCATATAAAATATTTTAAATGACAACCCTACATTGTGAGCAAAGTGTAAAAAGAGTGCGAAGCAATGGGTTCAGCTGGCACCTAGAGCAGCTACACTGGGTGATAACCAAAGGTATGTTAAGACTTAATTATCTGGAAACCGGGGCCTCACTTAATAATCTTAAACTGCCAGCAGCCACGGCTAATGGCAGACCAAGGAAAATTGGTAGGACTTTCAGTCTGGAGGGAGGGGGAGTTCAGTTGGTAAGAATTCGACACTACCTCTCATACTTTATGAACGTGCTTATACAAGGTTTCCTCTCCAGGAAAAATATTGTAAGGGTTGATAAAAATATGAGGAAATAAATTTTACTTAAAAAAATATTTTGATACTTTAACAAAATTTCATCATTTTCTGACAGTATACGCGAGCGATGAGTCACTGACAGAAATTATGAACTTTAGGTAGACATAAACTCAAGCTGTATTTGCACATGGAAATGAAATAGACCGGAATCAACTTCTGAAGCACTTATCTTGTACACTGATAAATCAAAACCCAAAGAAATTACTGGAGTTGGAATAAATTGCGTACAGTCAAGAAAAGATAAGGTGACCTGGAGGTGGTGAGAATTTAGAAAGTATGATCTAGATCGTCTTAAAATATCAAAGTGAAACTCTGACAAAAAATAATAAATTCATATGTCAGTGGGCATCAGGATTCGAAAGTTGCAAGATGATGAAATAGCCAACGAGTTTACGGTACTAAGGCTCGCGGCATGAGAAAACATTAAACAATGGATCAAGGAGGAACACAAAAATCTGTGAGAATCCTGGCAGGAATCGCATCTTGAGCAGCTTTGCCTAAGAAATCCTAACGTTGATCTCAGTTGGGCACATATTCCCCTAAAAGCGACTATGCTACACTTGTACAGTAATAATAGTAGCCCTTAATAGTGAAGGGTGACTTTTGAAATATAACATAGTTGTACTCTCAATTTTTTAACTGAATATTGCCCCTTCCGTTTGTAGTATTTATAGATTTGTGTGTATGTGTGTGAAATTCGAGATTTGTATACTTCGGCATAGCAGATCGATTGTGTTCCCCTTCTTCGGCTAAGTCGTTAGGGATACCTTGCCTTGCCAATTAAAGCAGGTGCTCCAGTCCTATTTACCTCAGAAATCTTAAAATGCTGTGCGGCTTCAATGTGGGTCTTCTTCTATTAGATGTACTCCTTATTCTAAGGTTTTCTAAAGCGCTACACTTTGAAAGGACGTAAATAGAGGTTTCGTCCTTTTCCTCGCAAAATTTTCACTCTCCTCTTTCTGCCAATCCGAATTTCTTGAGGTGTCCCTTCAGGTGGCAATGCCCTGTCAGGATTCCTGTCAAAACTCTAATTCGCTTTTTGCTTACGCTTATGCATTCCTTGAATCCTTCCTAATCTTAGTTTCCAAGAAGTATCTTTGCTTGTCTCATTCCACTGATTCTACAGCAGGGTTCGAGCTCCAGAAATGGTATCGCTGCCCCTTTCCTCGCGAACCTGTTTACTATTTCATTCTCCGATGTGTCCTAGTACACACAGGGAGGTGACCTTATTATTCTTACCTAATTCATTTAGTTCATCTAGGCATTCCCAGATCGTCTTGGAGCTGATTACTTTAGAACTTAGCGCACCGATAGCTATTTGACTATTCTACATAATAATACTCTCCTGTCCGCGATATTTTCTTCTTGTGTTGAATTTAATGCATTTCTTGATGGCGTTTATTTCCGCCTAGAAAATGCTTGATGACTTACTCAAGCTTTCATGGTATCTGGTACTGGATCCATACACTCCTACTCCAATTCCCTGGGTAATTTTGAAATCGTCTGTATACCATTTAATGGAATGTTTTTGAAATTTTTCAGTGGTATTTCTGTACCATTCGCTTTTGTGATCCAACTTTGTGTTAGAGTTTTTTACAAATTATTTTTTTTTCATTTGATCTTGAGGCATGTCTGAAATTTGTTAATATCTGGATAAGACATTGAGCATTCGTTTTTTGACTTCATCTCTCTTCATCCTGTATAGTGTTCTCTTCGCCATACTCCCCACAACTATATGTAGGGTTCAGGATTACTTCCATTGCAGCCATTGGGCAGGTTTCGATTGCTTCAGTTATGCACGCTCAAGCAAATCTTTGAACTTTCGAGAGGTTAGCTCTCTTATTGTCCACACTGTTTTTTTTTACTCCAAATCAGTGCCTCATATGTGATGATTGGTCTCACTATTGCAGTATATATCCACTGCGGGATTTTTCCCGCGAAGTTTCTACAGACCATCAAGGGTTTTGTAGCCTTGTTGATTACTTCTTTTTCGTGATTATTCCAAAGAAGTTTATTATTTAGTGTCAGGCCTTGATATTTAACCTTTGATTTCCACTTAATAACGTTCCCATCTATTTTGATGGTTTTCAGATTGAGGTTTCTTTTCCTTGTAATGGCTACTAAGGTGGTTTTGGTAGGGTGGACATCTAGTTCCATCATCTGACCCCATTCTTTAGTGTGTTCAAGTCCTCTCTGGCCTATGTCTCAGAGGATATTCTCAAATTTATCCCTCGCGATTATGACCACGTCACCGGCATAGCCCTGACAAGATATGCCGAGGTTCGTCAGATCACAGAGGGGTCGATCTATAGTTTTGTTCCACATAAGTGGAGAAGCTGCTCTTCCCTCGAGGGTATCCTTTGGTGGTACAAAGAGCGATAGTGTCACGTCCTATCTCTCTCTCTGCTATTCTAGATTTATCGATTTACAAAACTATATATTTTGTTGTATTAAAAAGTAACTTGTTGTACCACGAGATTTAGCAAACAATTCCCTAATTCAGATATATTGTTTTAAACAAAAATTCTAAATGAATCTCTCGTTGATAAACATAAATATTAATTTTGGAAGATCCACTAATACATTACACGGCTCAAAAAAGAAAAATCAGCACAATTATAAGCATCGAAGACCTAACTAATCATAAGGAACAAACGCACTAAAGACTCCGCAAAAACGCCACCGTCTCCGCACAACCTACTCTGCTTTTTAGGTTACTGTCAATCTACGGTAATGCAAATTTAATAACAAATTTACTATTTGCGCTGAATCGATGAAGCTCCTGTATGTCAAATTATGACATAACTTTTCTGCACGTTATGATAATTTTTCAGACTTTTAGTCTATTTCCGTAGCTCTCCGTTACCTCCTTTAACTTCTTTGTATGTTTCATACAACTACTTTATTTTATTCAGTGGTTTTAATTGTTTATAAAATCCAGAATTCGTATTGGCAGTTATCAGACATGAAAATTCTTAATAACATTCAAATTAATTAAAAACATATTCTTATGAAGGACACATAAAGGACTTCTGACCAAAAAGTAAAAACAACTAAAATTTTTAACACATTGCTGGAACATTAACATGCAACGAATAAACAGTGGATAAAGTTCCGACCCAGAACAAATGTTTTGCGCGAGAATAAAATGAAATAGAAAAATTAGACATATTTATTTAAATTAAATTGAACCATTAAGTTCATCAAATAAGTGGTTATTGCATCACATTTATGTCAAAAAATGTATGCGAAATATATTTGGAACAATTAATTTCAGGTTCAGTTGAGATACTAGGGAGCATAGATCGATACTGCGTCGGAACGTTAAACACGTCCGTACTTACAATAATTATTAAATTACCAAGTACTATATTGTCTGCGAATTAGCATTTACCGTTTTTTGCGACGAGAAATACTAATTTATTATAAGTAGTGTCGTCTGGAATTGCAAAATGCCACAACTTTTAATAAAAACGGCATAATGCGTTGTTTAAGTATCCCTGAGATGTAGTTGAGTTAATTTCTGCGTGTGTTGAAATAAAATTATTTACAATTAAAGTTTTATTCACGCTGTAATGTACTCAGCAAATAATGGGTGATAATTAAATAATAAATAAAAAAGTAATAAAATATGTCTGTCTTAAAACATACAGGATGCCTTAATGAATAAGAAAATAAATGAACATAAAAATAATATGCAGGTAAGTTGGTAATAAAAAAAAACAAGACCATTCATCAATATAAATTAAGATAAATGAGACAAATATATCTTAGCAAAATATTCTCATGGACAAGAGTTCGAAAGGTAAATACTCCTTTTGAGCTACATATCTCAGTTATTGGGCATCTTAGGAAAAGAAATTATATGAAACAATACTCTGTCGATAGTTCAATATATACTTACCGGACACCCTGTATATGTGGTTACGTTATTGTTTTAGTAATCCAGTATACTCTCTTGGTTAAAAAATGTTTTCGTTTACGTTTTCTATAAATGAACAAATCGCAAATGACTTTGTTATGAAGTCCAATAGATGACACTCTGTGTCCAATCGACTAGTGAATACACTACACGTCGCTCGTTTGTTCTTGAAAAGAAAAGTCGTAAATGAAAACAGTTATGTAAATTTTCAACGAAGGAGTTTGTACGTTGTTTTAGTATGCTTTTTAGGTGTAGTCTATTGTATGAAAGTGCAGTTTATGGCATTGAAGTGATAATACGTGCATCGAAACGCTCTTATAAAAAGTTACAAAAACATGGTTTGGACCTTTAGTGGTAAAGGCAGGGTTCCCGGGTAGGCTGTAAATAGAAAAAGCTTGTTACGGGTGGAGTCTTATTGTGTAGCTTGAGAAGATTTTGCATGATGTAGTGGTCGGTTAAGGAAAGGAGACGATTTCTCGTTGCAACTTAATTTTGTGACCTTAAAATGTAAGGATATAGCTGTGATGGGTACATTTGGCAGTTACGTTTTATAATATTTTTATCATAATCAGAACTTTCGTAGGTATACGTTACATTATTTGTAATTAATTTTAAAAAGACGTAGACCAAAGAATCGCTGGATAAGAAGGCGTAAACATGGGATGGATATAGAAAAGAAGGAGGAAAAAAAATTGTTGGGATTCAAATCGAGCGACTAGAAAGAATAATGCCGTTGTTAAGGCACATTATCAGGGGTTTATTCTTGCACAGTCCGTATGGTGTGTTTTGGATCATGTTCTGTTCTATTCTCAATAAAAACTAAATTTCAAATAATGTTTCTGAGCAGAATTAAACAAGCCGACTTAAGAAAATACCAAGAAGAACGCATAGAACAAATAATAGAAAAGAACCGAAGTCTAAAGGGAATGAAGTCTAAAATAGGAAAGAAGAAGATAATTCTGCTAAAGTACCGGGAAATAGAAAGGAGATAATAATGATAACTGAACAATACTATGAAGATCTATATAGCCCAAGAAACCCTCCCTCGGCTAATACCATAAAGAATTTGAAAAAGACAATAACAAATGTGAATTCTGAAGACCTGCCATATATTACAGAAGAAGAAATAGATAAAGCCATACAAGATATGAAAAGAAATAAAGCAGCGAGAGATGACAAAGTCTTAATAGAACTTCTTAAGGAAGGAGGAAGAAAAGTTAAGGAATATTTAAAAATCTTATTCAACAGATGTCTTGTCGAAGGTAGGATACCCAGTGGATAGAACAACGCTAACACAATTTTGATAATTAAAAAAGCGATCCGGCGACTCTGGACAATTATAGGCCTATATCCCTTCTCTCCCAGTTATACAAAACCTTCATGAAAATCATAACTAGCAGATTGACGAACAAATTCGACACATTCAACCTGTTGAACAAGCAGGATTCAGAAGGGGATATGGAATATGCGACCACCTGCATACACAAAAAATATTAATAGAAAAAACCAACGAGTATAATCTGCCTTTGTACATGACCTTTGTTGACTACGAGCAGGCTTTCGACAGCGTAGAACTATGAGTTGTTGAAGAAACTTTGGTAAAATAGACTCGAAATACAAAAATCTATTGCATAATATCTATCTAGACGCAACGATGATAGTACAACTCGATGACGAGCTAAAGACGAACCGCATCTCAATCAAAAGAGGAGTAAGACAGGGAGAACCAATCTCGCCCAAATTATTTACAATGGCCTAGAAGACTTTCTCAAATCATTAAATTGGGAAAATAAAGGGATAAACATTAATGATATATTCCTAAATCATCTGAGATATGCAGATGATATACTCTTGATCGCATCCGACTGGAAAGAGCTGCAGTCAATGATAAACGACCTCCATGAAACATCGCTTCAGCGAGGATTAAAGACGAATCTCAGAAAAACCAAAATAATATCAAACTCAGACAAACAATAAGTTATAACAGTTAATGCAACCGAAATAGAACAGGTGAATGAATATATATACTTAAGCCAGACCATAAGAGCGAGTAAGGACTACCAGACAGCTGAAACAACACGAAGAACTCGATTGGGATGGACGGCGTTCGGAAAACTCTCCTATGTTTTGAAAAATCAGAAAATTCTCTTATACCTAAGAACCAAAGTATTTGATTGTTGTATATTGCCGGTTCTAACATACAGAGCGCAGACGTGGACCTTTACAAAATCAAATTTGGACAGAATCCGCAAAACTCACAGGGCTATGGAACGACACATGTTAGGAATATTGTTTATTTTTTTTATTACTGCCAAGTTGGTAGTTTCCTGCATTGTTGGGCTTATGGAACTTCATGGTCTAGTTTAAAATAGAGAGTGTTTTTATCTTCTATGGCTAGGCTATGTCGACGTAAACCTTCCAAGTATAGTAGTTGATATGTTTACTTTTTAGATTGGTTTGCCGTTCACTGTGCAGGACACTGTCTAGTTTAACTTACTCTTTTGTTTTCATTTTCACTTTTCCTACGTCATCGAAAGTCAATAACTTTCGACTAAGTCATTAACAAAGTTTTTTTTTGCAATTTACCATTTGTAACCGCAATCAGATAGCCCCATTAGAGGAGCTTGCAATAATTCACATGGTGATAACTTTTTCCAGGGGTTGTACTTATTTTCTGGGAAAGGGTATACCGTGAGGAATAAATGTATTGGCCTCTATTTAATTGGTTTTATTTCCTATAATCTTAAATTAGAATACCATTAAGCAGTTAAACTCAGCGATTTATTTACCCGGATATGACATATTAACTATTTGTTCTTTTCCAAGTTTTCTATACTACAATTGCTCGTAGTATAATCATTAGGGCAAATTTTAAAGTAAAATTTGGTGGCGCCTTTTTCCTGAATTAGACATTTATAAAACTTACACAGGCAACATATTAAAAATAGTGGGAAAATATAAAAATAACGAATCTACCCTGAGATGAGCTAGCATGTAGTCAGCATTAAGATAAACATTAGGTAAGTCTGAACTGACGTACCTTACAGGGTGATGCCAGGATTTGGTAAGGCATTCATAGTTGGTAATATTATATTATATTTCATGGTAAAATATTAAGATTTCCTTTGCGCCAAAAATTCATGATTTCAACATGTACGCGTTATTTTGACATATTACGGGCGGTGTACTAGCACAGTTTAACTGCAAAAGAAAATGTTGGCATAATTTCATACCCCAGCAAATTAATATCTTTGGCAATGGTGCGTTAGAAATCTCAGAATGTACGAAAATGTTTGCAATTAAATAAGATGTCGAGCTCATCATAATGAAGCTACTCACAAAGTTTCAGAAGAGTGATAATCACGTTGAAATAGGGGTTATGTTCTGTGGACAATTAGTTTTACCACTAGATCTTGGAGCCTGATCTGTTATAAGCTGAAAAATTTTTCAAAGTTAACACCCTAGATGTAAATTTCTCTCACAAGGGTCTGATATATCTATTACATAGAATTTTCGAAAAAAAATTATAGAAAGGACACATTAGCTTTGCCTAAAGCATAATCATAAAATTTTTCTCAAGCGAAGCAGTAATTCCATTTGATGTTTTTTGAAGACGCAAGAAACAATTAGGGAATAAATGTCCGAAGTAATTAAAGCAGTTTAAGAGAGGGTTATCATTAAAGCAAAAGTAATAAAAAAGATTCCTGAACGCTACGGTAGTTTTGTTTCGTATAGAAAAGTAGTATAAAAGTTCCCAATCAATAAAAATAATTCCTGTATATACGCATTCGTATTTGATCTGAAATATACTCTTTTATTTGGGGTTTAAATAAGAATCTTAATCAAAGAAGCATATGTTTTTTCTCATTAAGATAGTTATGTAATGATTCAGGCTAGGTGGATTTACGAGTATTTAAAATGCAAATACAACTTAATAGAAAGTTTTTCTGGCATGCATTAATTTAATCTCGTATGATCACTTTATAGAAAATCGGATTAAATTTTTTTCTTTAAGATACTGCGCTAAGTCGACGCCATAACTTCGTAAATGGCAATGAATGTATATTTTTCATGTTTCTTCTTCTTGTAAGGAAGAACTATCACAAATAAGTATTTGAAATGAAACCCGCAGTTTAAAAAGAAAAAGAGCTAAAAAGAAATTTCCCGCTATAGTCACGGCCTAGTGGCCTTTGGTTTTGTGATATGTCTGATTATACGATCTTTAATAACTCCCATAAAATGTTGTTAAAGCTACATTGTCAAGCTATTCTAAATTTCTTACGAATGGAATAGCTTGAAAGTAACTTTTCTTTTTGTAGTGTAGTTATTGTTGTATTAAGGTAGTCAATAATTGCCTAAAATAATTCCTTGAGACTACTGCTCTATATTGAATTTTGTTATAAATTGTTTGAAATGAATGCCTTAAAAGAAAAGCACGATATGAAGGTGGTATTTATATTTTTCTGTTTCACATAATTTTTTCGGTAGTACCGGAAAACCTTAATTTATATATTTTCTTAGGTAAAATAAAAATTATTTCCTGAACAGGTAAAAAGATAAATTAAATCTGATAATATTGCATCATATCTGCAGTGCTTTTTGGTTTCCACATTGGTTATACGTTTGTCGTCGTGGTTTAATATCATCGATTTTTTGCACTTATTCGTTCATTACAAGTTAAAATAGTATTTTAAATGCTTTTAAAATGCCGATAGACATGGTGTACCCTAATGTAAGGGAAATTATCCAAACGGTCTGACAATACGATGGCGGATTTAAATAGCAGGAAGCTATTGAACCTGAAAGTTTAGTGTCCAGCCAAAAAATCACTATACAAAAAAAGATTTTATCTGACATATATAGCAATAGGACCCCAGAACGGATGATATCTTAAATTATTTTTATTTTTACCGGCGTAGACATCTCTAAGTTACTAAATCAGCCAAGGAGCAATATTATGGCACACGAATGATTAAAAGAGGAAGAATCGTGGTCTATTATGAACAGCTTAAGATGAAAAACAGTATCCCAGAATCTAATATTTAATTAGAGTTTGATGTCTTAAATAAGTTTTATTATTCAGTAGCTCAAAAAATCACTGCAAATATATCGTGTCAAAATAACTCCCCTCGATTACCTTATGAACGAGTGGTTTCTATAAGACTTCATATTAAACTAGTTCAGGTTGATTCACGTTAGTTCTGAATTACGAGATATATTGAAACATAGATAAATAAGCATTCTGCTGAATCTGGTGGAATTTCTTTTAAAGTGTTAGAAAATATTTCAGAGAGGGCACTTTATGTTCTTGCAAACGCAATAAATGTTTCCTTTCAGCCGCGTAATTTTCCTCCATATTTCAAAAGGGCCGTTGCGATTCCCTTGCACAACAGTAGTCAGATGACAATCTCAGTATCAATTTATATTACTGCTTGTCATATTGTCCAAGGTAATTAGAAGGCTATCAAAAGTTACATAATGCATTTCCTGAAAACCAATACTAAACTTAACTTAATAAAAACCTGCCTGGTTTTCAGGCATTTAAAAATACTAATAATGCCATATTCTCGCTTCTTAAAAGCATCTATATTATTATCACCGAAGGCTAAGCTAGTGAAGCAGTATTCTGCGATTTTTTGAAAGGTTTCGATTATGCAGATAACTGGATTTAACTTAACTTGGCCAGTCTCGTGTATTCAAACACTGTATCGAACACAAAAAAAATATAACTGGAGTCAAACTGAAAGTAATCGAACTAACAGACATCACGACGCTATATAATTCTATTATCAACAATTTTAGAACCAGAATGGGGCCAAGAGATTGAATACATTTCAGAAATACTCTAAAATGTATAAGCTAAATTAATTCTTTAATAAGTGAGGGTTATCGTAAATCCAGAGAGCAAATATGTAATAAAATACAGAAAATTTTACACTACACTGCAAAGGTAGTCTCAAATTAACTCTTATTAATATAAATGATATAATAATAGCAATAACAAGGTAACAAATATCAAATACTAAGCAAAAGTGAAAAGTCAAGAGTGTAGCCTTGACCTTATTTATGTCAAAGACCATACTTGCAAACACTAACTACTCTTTTAGGCGCTGTCAATTGACACTTTTGAAAGAAATTACAGCTCAAAAATCACCCTGAGCAACAGAAGTCGGCTGAATTTAAAAAATAGGCCAATTCATTGTTCAAAGAAATATATTTTAAGTAATAGATTGATATTTCTGAAAGTTTGGGGACCTCGTAGATTTGGGATTTCGCTAAGACAAGCCACACAAATTTATGCAACCCAGAGAAAAATTAAAATTAATAAAGTGGTGTAAAACCACCTGACAATACAAATTCGAAAGTGGCATGACCTAAACCTAAGAATAATATAAAACAAATCTACAAAATTATTCAAAACAGTTGCAAGAAAACTGTCCTAAGAAAGGATAAAAAGAAGAATTTTACTCGAATAGTAGTAGGCAGGAAAATCGAAATCTATCTAAAAACAAAGACATCAGTAAATTCAGAATGTATAAGAAACAGCCATGCACAGTGTGGTAAAAACCAGCAAAATCACAAGAATAATGGTCAAACTGATAATCAAATGTAACTTAAAATTGTAGTTTGTAGTGTAAGAATGTCGGAAAAAATTAGGAAGAAAATAATAACCAAGTTGGAAAGAAATTAGTAAATAAATAGAACTACGAGAATTCAGAGTACAGTCAAATCAAAAATGAAACAAATAAAAGACGCTTGAGGAAAATGACATTGTTTTGCCCATAATGTGAGAATTTGCAAAAACAAGGTAAAATGAACTGAATTGGCCATAGTGAAGTTAAGTTGAAATTTGAACCGTAATAACGAAGTCCTTCTGCAAAAACTTAGGATACCATGACAGTCATGGTGTACCTCACAGATGGTGCTAATCCTATCTTTCAGGAGGGCATTGGTTGTGAGGCTCGCCGACAACTTCTCTAGTTTTTTTGATTTGGACCGTGATATACCTCACAAATCCGTGCTTGACTCAATATTGTTCTTATTGTATATTAATGCTTTAACAAATCTAAACAAACAAGAGAGCTTTACGCTCTTCGCTAATGATACCTCCCTTGTACGTTTCTTCAAAGACAGTGAAATGCCTAAACATACTGTGTTTATTGATTTGCATAAAACTTATGCTTTCTTTTAATGTAAATGAAACTAATTTATTTACATTCGATGATCTTTCCTTGAGTATTAATTTAGGTAGTGCAAAATTTCTTGGAATTGTTATTGATTTTAGGCTTAAATTTGAGTATCATGAAGTAAAGTTAAATAAAAAAGCTTGCTTCAGGTTGTTTAGCGATTAAGGTGATGTCTTTTAAGCTTGGTTGATAACTTACTATGCATTGTTTGGGTCTCATCTAAGATATATAATACAGTTTCGGGGTTTTTACAGCTAGCAGTTTTTGAATTATTTTCTTGTAATTCCGAAAAGATCTTTTGGGTATTTATGTAGAGCCAGATATTGTAAACCATTGTTTGGACATTGTCTGGTTCATTGTAAATATGGTGGGAAACGGAGAAAACTATATAAACACCTTAGTTTACACTATCGATTGTTGATGCCTTATTCACTGTTTCGAGGGAATTTGAAATTCTTTAGCTCAGAGGGCATTCTATAGCTTGTAGAAATATTATAACGACAACTTTTAGTATCTAATGTTTTGATTTATCTTATCGACCTTTTACTAACTTTTCTATGCTACTTTTTAAATATGTTTTGATTTTTATGATTTCTTTTAAATTGAATATATTTTCAGCCACATCTAGTCAGATTTTGAACCATAGTTTTTAACCATTGTTTATTACTTAGTTTTGGTTAGCTTTGTCAACAGGAATATATTGAAATTCTTAAAGAATAAGGCATATATAATATTAATAATAATAATTTAACAGACCAAGAGACGTTAAAAGCCTGGCTACAGAAACCACTTCATGGACGGCATCCAAATGAGGTCAACCAGGACAATGTCGACAACTTAGCGTCGAACTACTGGTTGATTTCAGGACAAATCTTTTCGGAAACGGAGGACTTCTTGTTAGATATCCAAAACCAGGTTATTCCGACGAAGAACTATCGGGGAAATTCATTATCAGAGATCCCTCAATAGAAAATGACCAATGTAAATATGGCTGTCGAACATTAGAGACGATCCAGCACATAAATGGAGGATCCCAAGCGTTTGCTGCAACCGAGTATAAGGAAAGACATGATTCAGCCGCTTAGATAGTCCACCAAGAGTTAGCAGGTAGGAAAGGTGCCTCACTACAAATATAATCCAGAGCCTATTCTTGAAAACAACGAGTTCAAGTTATACTGGGATCCAACGGTCCTAACAGATCAAACAGTTGCTCATAACAGACCAGACATTATACTAACAGATAAGATTTCCAGGCGAACTACACTAATTGACATCGCTGTACCGAACAACAACAACCTAAGGTCAAAATACAACGAGAAGATCGCCAAATACAGAGATCTGGAGGTGCAAATTCGCAGACAGTGGGCAATGAACAGCGTCGACACCATTCCTATAATACTGTCAACTACTGGAATGATACCAAAGAACCTCCTGCAGAACATCAAGGGACTGGGCCTTAGGGAGCATCTGTATAAACCGATTCAGAAAGCGGTTCTCCTTGCAACCGCGCGAACCGTCCGAAAGTTTGTAGGAAGTGCAGAAGACCACGCCATCTAGGACTCGATAACATGGAAAGGGTCCCCACAGAGCTTCATACTTTTGGTGTCTTTGTATACCTGGTATGAGCGAATAATCCTTAGGGGGAGTGCGATGCCGTTTGGCTTGTAAATCTTTATTTAAAATTAAATATACCAAGATTAATCGCACACGGTGTACGAAATAAATTTCCCGATTGTTCAAAATACTTATTAAAAACTATAACACATCGCAAAAATAAAGACAAAAAACTCAAGGAAATGGACAAAATCGGATTTTAAAAAGGTTCCAGAAAGCGAATACAAAACTTAAAGAACTCAATAACTTGTTTATAACAGTTAATATAGGTTAGGGGAAAGGTGAAAACACTTCTAAGACTTTCGTTCGGATTGAATATACCCTGGGATCTTCTATTACATAGACCATTCAAACAATACAGATGAAATTGTTCTTTTTGAAAATCATTCTTCCAGGGGACATATAATAATTTGTTTGAAAATATATTTTATTAATAATTAAGAACGAAAAATCATGTCATTTGAAAACTGCTATTTATACTAAAAAACCTATCATTGCAATGTTGTAGCAAAGTTTATAATAAATAAATTAAGTAGAGTGCACTACAATATCCTAGAGATTCTGTAATTTGAATATTTATTTTCATCATGAGAAAAAATTCTTGACAACCGACATAAATTGTTTTGTTGTTTAATATTACGTATTATTGTAAATAATTTATATTAATACTCAGCTTAATGTATTGTCTAAAAAAACTACAATAAAGCCTTTTAGACAGAGAAGTGTTTTTTTCAAATTATCCTTCTTTCTCCCTTAAAATAATTAAATAATTTTCATCTAACCTTAAAAGTTCAACGACATATAAATTCAACAAAAGGCTAAAAATAATGTATTGATTAGCGGCAGCCTGGTAATACCCTCACAAATCAATACAGTCTTGGTATTCTAGGAGTTGAAGAAGATTTTTTAATATAAGGAATAATATTGGATTCCTTTATATTATCAATTTAAAGGTCATAACTGGAAGAAAAATTGGAGGTATGGAAGAACTATGTTAATGAACTTTTTACAGATGAAAGACATGAACCTAATCTAAACAGCATACAAGAGGATGAAGGCCCAGATATAACCAAAGAGGAAGTAATGTATGCACTAAGAAGAATGAGGGATGGAAAGGCTCCGGGTCCAGACGAACTACCGATGGAAGTCCTCAAGCTCATAGAGGAAGAGTCGATTTATGCATTGGTGGAGCTTTTTAATCATATCTACAACACAGGAATAATACCACAGGAATGGCTTTTATCCACATTTGTAACTATTCCAAAAAAGGGAAAAGCAAAACAATGCACCGACTATCGCACAATAAGCCTGATGAATCACATACTGAAAACATTTCTAAAAGTTATACACACTAGAATACATAAAAAACTGGAAATAGATATTAGCGATGCCCAATTTGGATTTCGAAATGGACTCGGAACGAGAGAAGCGTTATTTGCACTGAATGTCATGTCTCAAAGATGCCTTGATATAAATCAGGATGTATATATCTGCTTCATAGACTACAATAAGGCCTTTGACAAAGTGAGACATGATCACCTTATCAGTCTATTGACGGAAAAGAACCTCGATAAAAGAGACATCAGAATTATATCGAATATTTATTACAATCAGAAAGCAGTAGTGCGAGTGGAGCATGAGACGACTGAAGAAGTCGAAATAAAAAGCGGAGTGAGACAAGGGTGTATACTTTCACAGACCTTGTTCAATCTTTACTCTGAGGACATAATGAATAGAGTACTTATTGACCAATTCGTTGGTATTAAAATAAATGGAATTTTAATAAACAACCTCAGATACGCCGATGACACAGTACTTATCGCAGAAACACTCGAGGATCTCCAGACCTTAGTCAATAGAGTAGCAACGGTCAGTGAAGAATATGGACTGTCACTAAACATAAGAAAAACAAAATGCATGTTAATATCCAAATAAACCCAAAATGTCCCAGATATACGCATACAGGGTCAAAATATAGAACACGTCAGAAAATACAACTATTTAGGCACCGTCATCAATGAAAACAACGATAGCTCTGAAGAAATCAAAATCCGGATAGAGAAAGCAAGAGCCGTATTCACGAAAATGAAGAGAGTGTTCTGTGGCAGAGACCTGAGTCTTGAATTAAAGGTTCGTCTGGCAAGATGTTACATACTGTCAGTTTTGTTTTATGGAATGGAGGCATGGACGCTTAAAAAGATCGATATTAACAAGTTGGAAGCCTTTGAATTGTGGATGTACCGCAGAATGTTAAGAATATCATGGATGGAGAAAATCACAAACGCTGAAGTACTGAGGAGAATGAATAAGGAAAAGGAGGTCATACTTACAATTAAAAAACGAAAATTACAATACCTGGGACACGTTACGAGAGGAGAAAGATATCAACTACTGAGAACTATTATGCAGGGAAAAATTATGGGAAGGAGATCTGTAGGAAGAAGACGAAACTCTTGGTTAAAAAATCTAAGAGAATGGTATAATTGCAGCAATAACCAGCTGTTTAGGTCAGCAGTCTCGAAAATACGTATAGCTCTGATGATCGCCAACCTTCGGAACGAAGACGGCACCTAAAGAAGAAGAAAGGTCATAATCAGAATTTCATTGATATTACAGTAATGATCTGTTAATTATCTTAGAAATTATATTTAGAATGGCTTGGATTAAATCGTTGATTATAGTGTAAAATATTAGTAAGTAGCACATAAAGGTGGTGTAAAGATATCAAGCGTCTGGTATAATTTGTTTTCAAACTGATATTTCGCAAAGAATTTTCATTTCCTTTTGTCTAGACGATATTATTTGAAAATAAATCGGCATTTTACTTTTCTTTTTGTTCTGAGACTTAAAAAACCTTTAACGAGTACGAACTCTCTTCTTGGCAGGATTTCCTATGGCCATTAGAGTCAAAAATTCCGACACTAACCAGGGATTAAACTAATCTTAAAAAACGATACGGAGGCAATTGTTAGAAATAAAATCGGGCACTAATTGACACCAAATCGTGCTAAGTTGACCAGAAAGGGCTCGGCTAAACGTCCGTTTTGTCCTGTTCTTAACTTTAACAAGCGGTTTTTCTTTTTCAAAGAAAAGCTAAATACCAATTTAGTTGGACATACGAGAATGAGACTTTTGTAGTGGTTTAATTATATGTTTTTGGACCACACAGAAATGGAGGATTATTCAGTTTTAACAATGGGGAAAAAACAGAATCAACATATGTTAGCCTATGAGACCTGTTCGGACAGATATTGTACTGTAAAATTATTGTATGGAGTAATAGTCGAAAACAATGATTTCACAATTTTCGGTAATTTCATATTGGTCACTGGAAGATCAACAAATACTTCAAAGTTATATAGTTATTGAGTTTAGGATCATAAACAACACTAAGTTTTTTACAGATTTAACCGGAAGATGTAAGGATATTTGAGTTGAACTTAATCATATATATATATATATATATATATATATATATATATATATATATATATGTATATATACATATATATATATATATATATATATATATATATATATATATATATATATATATATATATTTATATATATATATATATATATATATATATATATATATATATATATATATATATGTATATATACATATATATATATATATATATATATATATATATATATATTTATATATATATATATATATATATATATATATATATATATATATATGATAGCAAATTTTAATAATGGAGTTTTAGATTAAATCGTTGAAACTAGATAAACTTTACGTAAAATTAAATAAAATTTTATTTTCCACCTAATGCAGACTTTACTGATGATACTTTGTACAGTGTAATTATAATATGTATTACTTTGAGACACGACCTACGTTTGCAAAAACAGTTATTTTATGAAGTTATCTTATTCAGGGTCAAAAACAAATAAACTTTGCATCACATATGACCAAATTTTAATAGTCCTTTTTGGATTTTGTAGAAAAACACACATTTAATATGGCGCTACTTCAAACAAAATATGTCTGGGATGAAACATTGTCAAAACTAAGAAGTTTTATGTAGGTTGCGTTGAGTCCTATTTCGCAACAGTGGTGCAATATACAAAAAATGGGCAAAAATCTAAATTATTTTCTGCAGCAGAAATGGGCTAAAATTTGCATTTCGAAAAACTTTCTCTATTTTTTAAGTTTTTTTTTGAAAAAAAATTAAAATTTCACAGATAATGTTAATCACGTGACTACTCTTTTATTGATTAATTTTCATCTCGATCGAAGTAGAAATTGATGTCAAAGTCAAATTTCAAATAAAGATAAAAAAATCTCATATGGTGCGGATTTTATTGGTCACATTGTATATATATATATATATATATATATATATATATATATATATATATATATATATATATATATATATATATATATATAAATGAAGTAAACTGCGAACAGTAAATGCAAGCTTCTCTCCACCAACATAGAAGGATATGATGGAGAGAAGTTTGCATTTACTGTTCGCAGTTTACTTCATTCACACACGGAGTTGCATATAGTTGTACGTTTGCTGAATGTAATTTTAGCACTACAACGGCATAATGTGGATATATCCACTGCTATTGCATCTCACACGGAGGGATCCGTGAAAGCCGCATAAACATGTATACGCCATCCGGCGGGAGGTCGGCGAAGCCACGTTCAGTATTTGCATGCTTCCTTCCGATCTGTCCTTTGCACAGCTAGGTGCATGTCAGTACCCTGATGAGTTTAATAGAGACGAAACATGTACCTCCGCCGTATCACTGTGGCGGGAAGGGTAAGTTTTGACTTTCTTCTCGGTAAGGTGGTACAGGTAGGCCATCATTTCGATGGTGGTGGAATGGGATAAATTGCGTTTTATAACAATTTATTATAACTGTGTAACCTCTAACATAGAAAGAATATGATGGAGAGAAGTTTTCATTTACTGTTCGTAGTTTACTTCATACACGAAGCTGCATGTAGTTGTACGTTTGCTGAATGTGATTTTAGCACTACAACGGCATAATGCGGATATATCCACTGCTATTGCATCTCACACGGAGGGATCCGTGAAAGCCGCATAAACATATATATATATATATATATATATATATATATATATATAATTTATTTTTGTATCTTAAACCTTTTGTTAAATATTTTTTTCTAATATTTTCTTGGGTATAGGTTTTTCATTAGAGAAACAAAGGACAACAATTTTCTTTCTGACGTTTCGCTCTACATGGCGAGCTTCTTCAAAAGAGCTTGGTATATTTATTTTACATCTACAAAAATTACAGAATTTTCTATATAATAAACATATATCACAGCAATTACATTTTTATATTTTCAATTTAATTAAAATTAATAAAAACAAAACAGATTTTAAAATAGTCTTATAGTTTAAAATTTAAAACAATACAAACAGGTTAAAATAGTGAAAATTATAAAATAGTACATACCTTGAAAGTAGTTTTGTGTGTATGTTTAAAAATAAATTCAAATATGATCTTTGGTATGCAATTTGTATAGATAGATTTATTTTTATAAAAAGCAAAAAATAGGAAAAAAGATTATTATTTATTTTTTAATAACGTTCTTTTACCTGTATGAGTGTATATGAAATCGTTCCAAGCATCATTACATTATTTCTCATATTTATTATAGAGTCGCTTCAAGCATGTTTTATTCAAAAATCAAATTATAGTATATCTGACTTAAATTTTTGACATCTTGCTTGTCATTTACAACATTTTTATCTTTTTTTATGTGTATCATTTCTTTGATGACTAATTTATGATAATTTCTGTCGGTATCTAAAATATGGGTGTTTTTAAAATCAAATTCATGCTTAGATGTTTGTTCATGCTTATGTAAAGATGTCGATGCGTTTTTAGTATACTTGTGTCCATTCACTCTATTTTCAATATATTGTGTCGTCATGCCAATGTATTTCTTAGGACAATTGAGGCATGGAATTGCATATATTACGTTAGATCTTTTTTTGGTGGGAGAGAAAAAAAAAAAAGAAAAAAAAAAAAAATATATATATATATATATATATATATATATATATACGTATATATATGTTGTTTGTGGCATAATGTGGTTGTATCCACTGCTATTGCAACTCACACGGAGGAATGCGTGAAAGCCGCATAAACATATATACGCCATCCGGCGGGGGGTCGGCGAAACTGCGTTCAGTATTTGCATGCTTCCTTCCGATTTGTCCTTTGCACAACCAGGTGCATGTCGGTACCCTGATGAGTCTAGTAGAGACGAAACATGTGCCTCTGCCGTATCACTGTAGCGGGGAGGGTAAGTCTTGACTTTCTTCTCGATGTGGTGGTACAGGTAGGCCATCACCTCGATGGTGGTGGAATTGGATAGATTGTGTTATGTAGCAATCTATTCAAACTGTGCAACCTCTATCACGGAAAGGATATGATGGAACGAGGTTTACATTTACCGTTCGCATTTTATTCCATATATATATATATATATATATATATATATATATATATATATATATATATATATAGCGTAATGATACAAATCTAATCCAACTATAGTAAAAGTTATTAACAATCCTGAGCCACGGTGACAAACCTAAGCCTGTATATTGGCTTGGAATTGTTTTGCGTGAATTTTTTTGGAAGGTTTCGTTATTACCAACTTCCCTTGGTATCAAAAACATGCTAATGGATAGCACTACCAGTCAAACTGCGAATTTTACGCAATAAATCCCCCAGCGATCAGTTATGACTATTTTTATAGTGGATTAGAATCGTATTATTCTTGAATAATTTAGTTCCTTCATTTCTCGACAGAGGCGCTCAATCGGCCTTGTAAATATACGGCCCAAATCTGTATATGAAAGGCAATTATCTCAATTCTGAGCCAATAGATGTGGCAACAGTGATCTTTTATTTGTGTTGTTCGGCAATAGTATTATTCAAAGCCGGTGTTTGTGTTGGTTGTAAAATGTCTTCGAGATGTAAACGATTGGTGGCTTTATGCCAAAAAAACGGTAAGCCATTTTTTGATAACCTACTTTTACTTTATTGTGTAAAATATTTGGGCATAGACCATAGTAATTTTAACAAAATAAAAATATTAACTTTTTCATTTTTAAATATTTAAGAATGAACCAGTGTTAAGTAAGTTTGGAGCAGGTGCACTTCAGTTTTTCGCTATTTCTTTTATTTTTACGACTATTTGCTCGAACTTATAAACGTTTTTTTTTTAATTGTTAACCAAGTTCAATAAAAGAGAAGGTTCTCAATTTGATGTGTATATATTTTAAGATAAATTTTAAATAAATTTACCTATTGTAAAGATGTAAATTTTTTAATTTTGGGGAATTATGGGGGAACAATTTGTTTTATTAGATTTCTCCATATTCCGATATCGGCAATCATTTCCTTGTCATCGGAAATCCCAACAACTATTAAAAAGCGGCATTTTTCTTTATGGTTTGGGAAAAATTTAAAAATAAATTTATTCCGAAACGGCTGCACCGATTTGAATGAAATTTTTTACGTTATGTAAAGGAAGTTGCTGCGGTGGTCCCATATTTTTTTAGATGAAATTGGTGCAGTAAAATCCAAGATGACGCTTACAATATGGCGGTCAAAAAAATTAATTTTGTCCGATTTTCTCCAAAATTGGTATGGAGGAATTTTCGGGGTTGTAATCAACGAATTTAAAATTATTTTTAAATAAATTCAAAATGGCGGATCCAATGTGGCGGACAAAAAAATTTAATTTAGTCCGATTTTTTCCAAAATTGGTATGGGGGAGTTTTCGAGGTTGCACATAACGAATCTGATATTATTTAAAAAAAAATCAATATGGCGGATCCAATATGGCGGACGAAAAAATCAATTTTGTCCGATTTTTTCCAAAATTGGTACGGGGGAGTTTTTTAGGTTGCACATAACGAATCTGATATTATTTTTTAAAAGTTCAATATGGCGGATCCAATATGGTGGATGAAAAAATCAATTTTGTCCGATTTTCACCAAAATTGGTAAAAGGGAGTTTACGGGGTCGCATATGACGAATCCAAAATAATTTTTAAAAAATTCAATATGGCGGATCCAATATGGCGGACGAAAAAATCAATTTTGTCCGATTTTCTCCAAAATTGATACGGGGGAGTTTACGGGGTCGCATATGACGAATTTAAAATAATTTTTTAAAAATTCAATATGGCGGATCCAATATGGCGGACGAAAAAATCAATTTTGTCCGATTTTCTCCAAAATTGATACGGGGGAGTTTTCGGGGTCGCATATGACGAATCTAAAATAATTTTTAAAAAATTCAATATGGCGGATTCAATATGGCGGACAAAATATCAATTTTGTCCTATTTTCTCCAAAATTGGTACGGGAGAGTTTTCGGGGTCACACATGACGAATCTAAAATTATTTTTAAAAAATTCAATATGGCGTACCCAATATAGTGGATAAAAAATTAATTTATTTTCTTTAAATATCGATATTGGAAGGTTTTGAGGCTTATATTACCAATCTAAAATTAATTTGAAATTTAAGATAGTGGATTCTCTATGACAGACTAAATATTCGTTTGATCCAATTTGATCGGTATTTGGAAAACTCTAAGAACTAAAGACTTTTTAGTGGTTCATTTTAGGATGATTTACAACTTTGGATAAAATGGGTACTTTTTTGCCAGTTTGGAGTCATTGCGAGGTACACTAATCTCGATTAGTACTTAGTTCAAATAATTTATGAATATCGTAATGAATTCTAAAACTAAAAATAGAAAAATAAAATTTTTATAACAAAATTGAACCGACTTCTAAAAGTGCGCTAAAAAGTGAAAAATAACCATAAATTTTTATATGAAATTGAACTTTTTGAAGTCGGCGCCAAATTATTTGTACACGAAATAAATAACTACTAATATATACAAATTATGGTAAGAACGCAATTATAAATAAAGTATTTTTAATCTGTTTATGCAAATCACATTTTGTCAGGTATTAGTTTGGCGCCGACTTCAAAAAGTTCAATTTCATATAAAAATTTATGGTTATTTTTCACTTTTTAGCGCACTTTTAGAAGTCGGTTCAATTTTTTTATAAAAATTTTATTATCATACAGTTTTCTTCTAATAGATTTCAATAGATAGATATATAAAATATTTATTGAATAAAATTAAGTTTTTTATAATACATATTTAAAAATATATATTTATTAAGGAAAAATTGAATTAAAAAGCTTCTTAATGATATATAATATGGATTTTTTTGATGCATTCCATTTGCACATATGTCGAAAATTTCAATTATAAACAAAAATGTATAAAAATATGTTTTTATTCTAACGTTTTAAAAGATATATATTTTTTAATCGATCTTTCATTTTTAACCGACTTCTAAAAGAAGGAGGTTCTCAATTCGTCGACTATGTATTTTTTTTATGTATGTACACCGATTACTCCGGAACGGCTGCACCGATTTGAATGAAATTTTTTACGTTATATTCAGGAAGTTGCTGCGGTGGTCCCATATTTTTTTAGATGAAATTGGTGCAGTAAAATCCAAGATGGCGCTTACAATATGGCGGCCAAAAAAATTAATTTTGTCCGATTTTCTCCAAAATTAGTATGGAGGAATCTTCGGGGTTGTACCCAACGAATCTGAAATTATTTTTAAAAAATTCAAAATGGCGGATCCAATATGGCGGACAAAATTTTTTTAATTTAGTCTGATTTTCTCCAAAATTAGTATGGGGGAGTTTTTGAGGTTGCACATAACGAATCTGACATTATTGTAAAAAAAATCAATATGGCGGATCCAATATGGCGGATTAAAAAATCAATTTTGTCCGATTTTTATCAAAATTGGTAAAGAGGAGTTTACGGGATTGCATATGACGAATCTAAAATAATTTTTAAAAAATTCAATTTGGCGGATTCAATATGGCCGACGAAAAATCGTTTATGTCCGATTTTCTCCAAAATTGGTACGGGGGAGTTTTCGGAGTCGCCTATGACAAATCTCAAATAATTTTTAAAAAATTCAATATGGCGGATCCAATATGGCGAACGAAAAAATCAATTTTGTCCTATTTTCTCCAAAATTGGTATGGGGAAATTTTCGGGGCTTCGCATAAATAATCTGAAATTATTTTTAAAAAACTCAATATGGCGGACAAAAAAAATCAATTTTGTCCGATTTTCGCCAAAATTGGTACGGGAGAGTTTTCGGGGTCACATATGACGAATCTAAAATTATTTTAAAAAATTCAATCTAGCGTATCCAATATGGTGGATAAAAAATTAATTTATTTTCTTTAAATATCGATTTTTGGAAGGTTTTGGGTCCTATATTTCCAACCTAAAATTAATTTGAAATTTAAGATAGTGGATTTTCAATGACAGACTAAATATTCTTTTGACCCAATTTTATTGGTATTTGGAAAAATCTAAGAACTAAAGAATTTTTAGTGGTTCATTTTAGGGTGATTTACAACTTTGGATAAAATGGGTACTTTTTTGCCAGTTTGGAGTCATTGCGAGGTACACTAATCTCGACTAGTATTTAGTTCAAATAATTTATGAATGTCATAATGAATTCTAAAACTAAAAATAGAAAAATAAAATTTTTATTAAAAAATTGAACCGACTTCTAAAAGTGAGCTAAAAAGTGAAAAATAACCATAAATTTTTATATGAAATTGAACGTTTTGAAGTCGGCGCCAAATTATTTGTACAAGAAATAAATAACTACTAATATATACAAATTATGGTAAGAAAGCAAATACAAATAAAGTATTTTTAATCTGTTTATGCAAATCACATTTTGTCAGGTATTAGTTTGGCGCCGACTTCAAAAAGTTCAATTTCATATAAAAATTTATGGTTATTTTTCACTTTTTAGCGCACTTTTAGAAGTCGGTTCAATTTTTTAATAAAAATTTTATTTTCTATAGAAAATTTTAAAATATTTAAGTTTCTTACTAACTGGTCTGGTTAAAATTAACTATATTTTTTTAAGAACACAGAAAACTCAAAAGAAAAAATTGTATTTTGTTATGAAAATTATTTTTAAACATAGGTAGTTATTTAAAAATATAAACTAAGTTTACTCTTTATTATATTATGCGTTTAGCATAATTTTATAAATGTGATAATGTTGAATAGTTTCTTTAAAGTAGTACTTTTTTTTAGAAATGGAAGTTAATGTTACTAAGAATAAAACTGAAAATATATCATCTTCCAATTTTAGAGAAAATAAAACTTGTTCAAATAAAGTACAAATCGTTGAAGATTGGCTTTTGGGTGTTAAACCTAAATGCATGTATTCTCTTATTCAGTCAGTGGCAGCCAGTCAATCGAAAAATACATTGTGTCAAACTTATGAAAAAACAGATCATCAGAATGATTTTAATATGTCTGATGACGACAATAACGATGACGAGGATTATGATTCCATTAAGGATCCAGATTATAATCCTAGTACTCCAAGTTATTCCATACAAGGAGAAATCTCTTCCATGAAAATTAATACAACTAGCTCTAATCAAAAACATATAATACGTGAAGACTTAATACCTGAAAAATCAGAGTCTGTAACAGTAAGTCAGTCGAAAACTACATACTGTCAAATCTATGATCAAACTGACCATGAAAATAATTTTTATGTTTCTTATGAGAAAGATAATAATAGTGATGATCATCATTCTACGAGAGATCCAAATTATAATCCTCCCGATAATGTCATACAAAGTGAAATATCTTCAACAAAAGATAACATAACTAGCTCTCTTGAAGTACCTGTAGCATCTGAGAACTTATTATCCAAAAATTTACAGGTATGTACTTTAGTTGTTCTAATATATTAGAAGCACAGTTTGATGGTTTGCTTCAGGCAATTTTCGGTACTACCGAATCGATTTCAAAAATAATTCACCGTTAACAGGCAATACTCTGCGTTTGAACACAAGCTATATTTAATTCGGTTTTATAAAAAAAAAGGAGAAGTAAAAAGGGCTTATAATGATAAAAGTCTGAAAAAATGTCCATATTTCTTAGGTCTTTCGATGTTTTTATTTAATGTGCGAGTGGTAAATTAAAATTTGACGTAGTTAAAAAGGTAACATATTAAATTTCTTAATTGAATTGTTGGGGTGATTTTTTAAGATGAAATGACTATCTTTTTTTTTCATATAAATGTACAATATTCCTAATTTAAATTTAAAATCTTTAAATAATAGGTTAAAAAGCGGCAGTTAATAACTTTTTATAGATTTACAAGAGATTTTTTTGAAGTTGGGTAAAATTTAAAAAATGTTCTGAGAAAACCTATCCTAGCTAAACTAGTTATATTTAATTATGAAGAGTTAACTTTGAGGATTCCATACCAAAAGGAATAAAAAACCTTTAAGCTGAGACTTCAGAATTTGTCTGTCTGTTTTTATGTTACAGCAGTTGTTTTCAGGAAGAACATATGCCAAAAACCTGAAACTTGAGGGTTAAAAACGAGAGTATTTTTTTTTCTTTTACTAGGTCAAATGGGCTCATATAAACGGTGACTTCTTATGTATTCTTAAACTGTTTTTCTTTTGATTTGGAATTGTATTCTCTTTTATTTAAAAGAAAAACTATGAAAAAACTAACATCCAACTTATATCCGAAGCTTGTAGATCGAAAATAATTCACGATGATAGACAATCATGTAAGGAATACGGGAAAAATAGAACGATGTATCTGTTACGGGAAAAACTGTAAAATACACAAAATTTCTCTCACATGTCCGAAATATCGGACCAAAAAAATATTTAAATTATGCTTAAAGACAGTTTTTTAAAGAAAGTTAAGACATCTCCAACATCTTTATTAAACCAGTCTATTAAATCTGTTTAGTCTATAAGGTTGGACGTTATGGAACCCTCAGCGCGCGAGGGTGATTACTTCTATTTATTTAGTTAGTGTTTTGACTACAGTTTGCAAAAACACATTAATATTGTTTTAATTTTTTAGGATATGGTGGAGGTTGTTTCACGAAAAAATTATACTGACCGAAGAGATTTTTGCATTTACTGTGAAAGAGATGTTTCGCACTTTGCCAGACATATGACATCCTGGCATGAACAAGAATTTGATGTACAACGAATTCTTTCTTTAAAAAGTAATTCCTTAGCACGACAAGCTTTATCAATTTTAAGAAAAAGAGGAAATTTTTTGAGAAATAGGCCAGGCACAAAATTACTACCAGTCAAAAGACTTCAAGCAGAACAAAAATATATTTCGTCAGATAGTTTTCTTCCTTGTAAATATTGCTTAGGATTTTACAAAAAAAAAGAGTTTATTTAGACATACAAAAATATGCCATGCTAATTATGACAATGGGAAAAAAAGGCAAAATTCTCAAGTGATGGACAAACTACATTACTTTGTATTCTACATTTAAATATGAAGAATTATTAAAATCAAAAATATTTCCTCGAATGCGAGCTGATGATATCAGTCTTACTGCTAAACAAGATCCACTGATATGCAAATACGCCTATTCTTATATAAAAGGGCGACAAAGTAAGGGCAATGTAGATTTAGTAAGACAAAATATGAGAAGATTAGCAAAACTTTTAATTTATGCTCGAAGTGAAAATAATAATATAAAAAAATTTATAGATATTCTCCGTCCATCTTATTTCCAGTTAATTATAGCCGGAGTTAATAAGATGGCACAGTACAATCCTGAGACGGAATTTTATAGTTCACCTACCCTAGCTATAAATTTTGGAACTTTAATCAAAATAATGTTGTGATCTAGCATATGTTGATCTTCTCCAAATTGCGGATACTACCGAGCAAAGGAAAGATCTTAAGATATTGAAAAGACTGATAGAATCACAATGGGCAGATGAAATTTCAGCTCAAGCTGGTTCCAATTTGAATCAAAATAAATGGAATAAGGAAGAGTTATTACCACTTACTAGTGATTTGAAAAAACTTAACTTATTTTTGCAAAAAACTTCAAATGAAGCGTTCAATAATTTAAAAGCTGACAATGGTGATATTAAGGCTTATAATAAACTAAAAGAGTTGCTTTATACTCAAATTATTCTTCTTAACAGAAGACGACCAGCAGAAGTTGCTCAGTTAAAGATTCAGACTTATAAATCAATTAATTTAGAAAATGATAATAATAACGAATTTGAAAAATGTTTAACTGAAACTGAAAAAATTCTACTTAGCACATACAGTCGTTTCTTAATTCGAGGAAAACGAGGTAGAGGTGTTCCCGTCTTATTTTCCCCTGAAATGAAAAAACAATTCGATTTTGTATTACAAGTACGACACAACTTTGTCAGCGAAAATGACTTTGTGTTCCACACTAGTGGCAAGAATTTTATTGATGGAACCAAAATTCTTCACAAATATGTAACAAAATGCAAAGTTGAAAGACCTAATAGTATAACAGCTACAAGATTGCGAAAACACTTGGCCACGATTACTCAGCTTCTCCAGTTTTCTAATATTGATATGGAACAGCTAAGTAAATTTATGGGCCACACGTTAAAAACTCATTGTAGCGTTTATCGTATGTCTGATAAGATATACCAAACCGCAAAGATTTCCAAACTTTTGCTACTTATGATGGAGGGAGGTGCAGAAGAGTTTAGGGGAAAATCACTGGATGAGATTAATATTGATTTAAGCCCTGTATATGATAATGAAACAGAAATAGAAAACATGAACTCATGCTTGAATTATGAAGAAGCTGACTTTCAAACAGAAAGTACTCAAAAAATGACCAAAAACAAAAGACAATGAAGTTTCCTACGATCCAAAAAAGAGAAAGCTGGACCACTGTACAAAAAAATATAATAGCAGAATATTTTTTGCAACATATTCAAGAAAAAAACCGCCGAAACGACATGAGATTGAAATGTTTTCAAATAATTATCCAGAATTATTTAAAGGTAAAAAATGGACTTCAATCAAAGCCGTTGTTTTTAATATGTACAGCGGAAAATTAAAATATTAGTTTTCTTTCTCATTTAAATTTTTTAAATTTATGTTAAAAAATTAACATATGTATACAAATATATTTTATTTTATTATTTTTATTTAGTTTTTAATAAACAGTATTACATTAAGAGCATTTGTTTTATTTCTTACTAATATAAAATAAAATTAGTTTGAAAAAGTGATATGTCAGAATTAAATTATATTTTAGTATGAATCTATTTACTGTACTCACACTGATTTTTTTTGTTTATTTTTTTTCTTGATTAAGTGTTTCCATGTTTTAGCTTTCACTGTATCATATCCTAAATATGATTTGTTTCTTTTTTTTGCACATACAGGTGCTGCATTATTTAATGTGATATTATAGTATTACTGTAGGGATGTAAAAATTTTGCAGGTTATGTGAACAAATGAATAAATAAATAAATGAAAATGAAATAAATGAAAAGTAAAAATTTTAGTTGTGTCAGAAACCTGTACCTAAGTCGTGTGCCAAGACGAGCTACAAAGTACAGTATAGCAAGCAAATGCAAGTGGTCCGGGGGGGGGGGGGGACGTTTGCAACATTCCCATTTCTAGTGGAAAAGGCAGGGTCGAATCTATTTTTTTGATTTCGAACCTCTAGGGGAGGGGGGGGGGGGGTGATCGCAAGAAAAAATAAGTTGTCGACGGGGAGGGGGGAGATGCCAGCAGCATACCTATTCCTAGTATAAGAGGCAGAATCGGGTCTATTTTCCCAAACTCAAAACACTTGAGGAGGGTTGACCCCTTTCCCTCCTTAGATCGATACCTGATTCACGTAGCCCGCTCTTTACCTAATATGATCCAACTGTGTGATTTTTGGTATATTTAGCTTTAAAACAAAAAATGAGTAATAGAGACTTTTTAATTCGATTGTTTACGGATCCATTTGGTTTAAGCTTATTAAATTGTAAAAAATTGATGATAAGGAATCGAATTATCGAAATTGATGTAATTATTAAACATATTAAATACAAGTTGTTATGTTTTAAAAAAAGCAATAAAATTCCAATAACATTTTTTTATAAATACAACCCTGTCTAATCACCAACTACCTTTTCAGATTCAACGGAAAATTTGACTATAATTTTATATACCAAAATTCAATAATTTTTGTAACAAAAACAATTAAAAAATAGTGTGCTTAATTTCTAAAGTAAGTCTTGATTTACGTTGAAACAAATGATAGGTACAGATTGGAAAAAATTGATTTGTTACAATTTCATGTCTTTCCGTAAAACCTAAAAAATTAAAATATCTTATATAAGATATCTCAATAACTATAATAATTTAAAAATTTGATACTTTATCAAATTTTAACAACTGCATTTTATTGTAAACCATCGACACAAAAATTGTACCAAGACCCTTTTTTTTTGTTTAAATCTAAATATCCTAAAATCGGTTCATCTAAGGTGTGGAATATACTGCATGAAATTAACTTAGTTTTAAAAAAATAAACCTTAATCTACAAATACGCAGATTATTTCATTAAAATAAAAAAGTAACGGTTACCATACTAATCACAAGAGCTAAACAATAATTTTATTTAATTATTGATAAACATATCTGAAAACATAAAACTTCCAACTTTTAACTAGATTTCTCCACTATCAAGTTTCAAAGGAAGCTCGTAGCGACAAACGCTGTATATTAAATATGATTAATATAGTTTCAAAATGTACACCCTCCTAAAATCGATTCATCTAAGGTGTGGAATATACTGCATGAAATTAACTTCGTTTTAATAAAATAACCCTCAATCTAAAATAAGCAAGCTATTTCATATCAAATAAGAAAGTAACGGTTACCATAGCAACCACAGGAGCTAAACCAATAATTTTATTTATTTTGATAGACATATTTAAAATATAAAACTTCAAACTTTAAACTAAATTTCCCCACTATAAAGTTCTAAAAAAAGATCATAGACACACGTTGTATATTGAATATGATTAGTATAGTTTCAAAATGTACAGCCTAAATTTTTCAATCAATTACGGAAAATGTCGTCTTCTATACAATTTCAGAGCTCATTTCAAATTCAGAATTTTTCTAACGATCATCCCAATAATTATTTAAAATTAATAAACACATTAAAAACTTTATCTAGACTTTTGTTACTACTACGGTGAAGAGTGAAATAAATATTTTTAGGTTACTATTATTGTGTTATTTATTCAAAGTAATATAATCCAGAAGCCGATTGAAAGTTTATTTAATTCGATTTTATACGATTATACGCAGAGGTTTGCAGTAATATCTAATTGTTGTGTACAAACCATACACTATTACTCGTCACTGATAAGGCATATAACATATCAAAGGTGCCGCCGCATTATCCTGTCCTTCACATTATGCAAAATAATAATAATAAGTTTGGCAACATTGCTCTGGCTCAGTTTCGCTAAGAAGTTATAATAAAAGAGTATGTTTTGGTCCAAAAATGTATGAAACATATTCTGGTCCAGAATTGTATTAATCAATTAAAATTTTTATGATATACAATTTTAAAATAACTTATTTTTTTGTGTATATAGTTAGTCTAAAGGTCTAAAATATATTAAATATTATATAAAACTGCTTATCAAGGCAATCTACGAAATATTTCTACAAGGTTCAAAATTGTAACGTTTTACGAAAGGCAGAAATGATACAAAGATGTATATATATATATATATATATATATATATATATATATATATATATATATATATATATATATATATATATATATATCTGTGAACTGTGTGCCATACAGTGAGCTTTGAAAATGGTAAAAGAGATTTCACCGAAACATCAGCTGCCTTACAGTCCTGAGAGGGACATACACTTTTTTTTATATAATTAAAAACATTCATATAAGAGCGTATCTACAATTTAAAAAAAAAACATTTTAAAACACTGTTCAAATTTAAAAAAAAAATTAATTTTACCAGTAGATACCTTACATTTTGTTTATTAATTAATAATGCAATGCAACTTTTACGTCGTCTATTTAGGTACTAAGGATACATGAAATGCGAATTTGTTTTATTTTTATATTTTACAATGCACCAAAAAAAAAAAAAGAAAAAACCATACATTTATTTTATGTTTAAGAGGATATTCAATTTTGATGTTTATTAACAGGATCGAACACTTAATATTTTTATTTAAATTAAGCTGGTGTAAATGTGGCTCAAATGTCCTACATCCGTTTTGCCGTTAACAGTGTTTTTATCCTTCCTAATTTCTATCATTTCCACAATTAGTTTACCGGAAAATTGATGTTAACATACCACTCTTTTTTAGGTAGGTAGACAACTGCATAAGCGCAATCGCAAAAGAGATACTTAAACTACTTTTGGCAGTGTATATAACAACATTCCTATCATTTCATTCCATATCCACATCAATGACTATTATCACATATTAATTTGTATCGACTCAGTGACAAAAGCTTCCTTGTTTCTAAGTTTTATTAAGAACGCACTACATTTCGCATATACCCCCTTTGGCAGTGTTACCTCCACTATTCTTCTACTTTCACGCGCTCCGCCGTTTAGATTATGTTTGTTAGTATTTTAATGCATTTCACAGACTTTTAGATGCAAAATGGAAATATTGTCTTATCGAATGATACCTTTACTTTCAAAATGTTTTTACAAAATTAAAATGGGACGATCCATGACGCGAGGCGCGCTAAGAGATGTGCACCAAAACTTTCAAATGGCAATTACGCATAAAGTAATGAACCAACAGAGTCTGGACTTGGCAAGCAAAGAGTACATATAAATTACCATTATTCCGCAAAGGGCCATCATTACAACTTAAAAAATAACGGATATAAATAAAAAAAAAACGCTGAATTTTCTGGCTTTTCTTTTTTTTTTTTTTCATTACTAATGGTCCGATTGAGTCGATCTAAGACTCATTTTGTTGGCAATTTTATTCTCTCCAATTCGTCTCTTACACCATCGAGATTGCGTCATTAGTTTTATTTTATAAGTGGAAAACGGAGAAAACGTATTTTTTGGTTTTAATTGTTATAAATATAACAAGATACCACGGATTGTTTTTAATGTGATGGTATAGTCGGTATCCTGATAGTATTTTTGTCACAGAATCACTTATTTTTTCTCGATTGATTGGCCTATATACTCAAATTTCACACGACAAACTAATTTTAACCTTGAACATTTATATATATTAAAAAAATAAATACTTACAAATTAAAACTTACCTATCTAACAGATTTCTATTATAAGTTTGAAAACAAAAATCAACTCAATGTTCCCTTGTCCCTCTAATGAATGTTTGCTGTTCGCTTTACTCTATTTCGAGTAAAACAACAGTTTGAACACTCCATCATTAACCCCGCTGTCCGAATGTTTGAACAGCTTTGGCCATTAAGCCGATCTGCGTAAAAGCAGACCGATCTTTGCTAGAAATTTGATATTATTTAAGGTATGTATCTTAAATAGGGAGACTTGTAACTGGAAATTTTTTAGCCGCTAAAATTTTAAAAGCTTCTTCATCCAGCTTCCTTTTTGGTATACGTAATTTTTAATACTAAAACCCTAATGTATAATAATATAAATTATTATTGCTACATATATATATATATATATATATATATATATATATATATATATATATATATATATATAGTACCTAAACCTTAAAGGTTTTTAAATAATTTGAATTTTGACAAAATCTAACCTAATTTTCATGTTTCAAATACTTAAGAAGTATTTCAGTTACGTACTCGAAAGTGAAGTGTAACAATAAATCATATTTTATATCCCAATTATAATAAACTTACTATATTATACAGGGTGTCGAAAATTAAAACTAATTAACTAAGAACTTTAATGACCTTTAAATACAAACTCAACATGAAGAAACGTATGTCTCTTGCCATTAAACCGTTTGGTTTCTAACCTTTTGCCTTTTTAAGTCAAAGAAATGACCTTCAAATGACCTGTAAATGTGAAAAAAAGCCTATGGCAAATTAAATGTCGTTGGACGACAAATTTTTCTCTAATTTTCATTTCTGCAATAAAAATAGGAGTTTCTATTTAAAAAACAAAGTTGACCTAAAAATTCAATTCTAAAGTTAGTTTCAAAGTCAGAATTATTTAGCCCAATTAAAATTAAAAAACTTTAGTCCCTTGTGTTTTTGTCGAAAAATGTTTGCTTAAAGAGAGACTAAAACTAAGAAGCAGGTTTGAACACCAAAATTATCTTAATGAACATTGATAATTATCGAGGGTTGGCTCAACGATAACCCAGATTTGGTCCTTCCATTTTCAAGGTCATTTTGACGTCCAGATTGTTTTATAAATAGAACCCCTTAGTCTCGTAGTAAAAATAACAGAAGTTAGCATCAACAGAGGGGTAAAAACTGGTGATACTAACATCCACATTCAAAGTCCTTTAAATATCACAGAGTGCTAATCGTATCAGAACCTCTGTTTTAAATATATATATATATATATATATATATATATATATATATATATATATATATATATATATATATATATATATATATATATATATATTTATATATATATATATATATATATATATATATATATATATATATATATATATGTATATTTAACATGAATGTGAATGAATGAATCAAAAGGTAGTGATACTTGTTTATCTATGCATAGACCTCATTGGGTCCTTTACATCCCACCACAGCTGCAGGTCATTCGAGGCCGATCGCCTTTGCGAATCTAAGCAGTCTCGTTAATCGAACTTGCCTAACTGTTTCCGGTAACAAAATTGTATTTCCGAAATGTCTCTGTCTTGGTCCGTTGAATGCTGAGCACTCTCTGAGGACATGGTCAACAGTTTCATCCTCCTTCAGACACGTTGAGTCATCTACGACACCAATCTTATAAAAATATTCCCTCGGTTGACAATTTCCTAAAGAGAGAAGCTCCCTTGAAAACCATGCACTCCGTCCTGTTTTAGGTTCCTTGGCACACTTCATTCCAGGAGCTCCTCTTAACGATTCACTAAATTTACTTTCCGGCAACAATTTTATTTCCCTTTTACCAACGGTAATTGGACAGGTAGAATTGGTTGCGGCTCATATAGTTCAATTGCGGACCCATCTTTGCCAGACGGTCCGCTTCTCGATTCCTGCATATGACCGAGTGACCCGGAACCAACACAAGTCTGATTATGCAACCGTTCGTTATCAGATTGTTCAGTACAACCTTGCTCCCAGACACTAGTCGCGAAGTTACATCACTAGACTTCAGTGCCATTATCGCAGCCTTAGTGCCTGAGCATATATTTGTTACCCTTTCTTCTCTCACAAAGACAGACACACTGCAAAATACCATAAATTTCCTCTATATAGATCGTTGTCCGAGAGAGTAGAAATTTTTGACTCCCGTATTCCTACCGAACACTCCGGCTCCAGCTCTTTCATCTTGTCGAGATCTATCAGTTAACTACCAGAATCTATTTCTCAGAAGATTTTGCTCTCCTTCCCAATCCTCTCTACTTAGCAGAAATATTTCAAGAGAGTGGTTGGGTTTAAAAAGCGGCGCAGTGAAATCTATTTGCATGGGGAGTGATGGACATCTCTTCATCATGCTTTCTTAAACACTTGAGTAGCAGCCCGTTCCTCATTTGAGATGCCCTCAACAACTGAGCTAATAGACAGCCTTCAGTGCCTTGTTCTCTGTGTATAAGTGGACTTCTAGAGCCAAGGTGAGGGCTGTCTTTATCGCACTCAATATTTCCTCACAAGCCATAATGGGGCGAATCACCATAATGTATACCTAAAATAGCACTCTCTCTTTTGACTAAAGCTCCGAAATAAGCCAGACTTTTAATATTGTGACATTAATCACAAGCTACTTGATTGTTTTTTGCTTCAAATTTATAGCTGTTATGTATGTAAATGTATACTTTGGACGTTCACTTTAGGCACAAATAAATTAGGGTTTATGGATTGATTAATTGAAAAGTCTTCCTTCTAAACTATTAGTGTAGTAACTTTTTACAAGAATATCTTTTTATGTAATTAATTTTGCGGAATTATAATTTTTAGGTACAATTTTAAAAAATAGGGATAAACGCCCTTGACTAAATTTGTCGCTCACTCTTAACAGTAGCATTTTATAATTTAGTTCGATACTAGAAAAGCCATCGATGCTTCAAACAGTTCAGGTTTAAATAAAACCAGTGTTTGAATGCCACCTTTAAAAAGTCTTTATATCGCATTCGCGGGCCTATGTGCATATGGTTTTTTTTCAGGTTTTTATATTTAGAATCTGCCTTCAAAGTATACGAACAGAATTTCTGGACACCCAGTTTAATTTCAGATATTTTTGAAGGCTTCATATCAACCTGAAGTAGCTAATGCTATCTTGTAACAAAATATAAGCTTTACTTTCTTGTCCACTATGTCAGTTTATCAGTTATTTCCCAAGTATAGATCTTTTACCGCGAAATTCAACTGTCGAAAGTCATGCTACTTCAATTGTATTACTAAACAAGTTGGGTGTCGCCACAGACCTAAAAATGAACAATCAATGAAGTGCGTAAAATGTTTGCAGCGACATTTGTTATGTTATCTATTTTTTGTGATACAAAAAATGAAGGTAAAAAAACTTTTACAATTTATTGACTTTAAGTTATTTTCTGTTCAAGTTAGATGATATTTTATTTGAGACAAAACTTCACGGGTATAAAAATATTCAGAGGTAAAATATCTTTGCAACACAACAACGAACAATAATATAATGAGCTCATTAACTTACATTTGTTTACTTATATATTTTATGGTATGTTTCTAAAATAGCGGCATAAAGCTATAAGCCTATTTGAGTGTAACAAGATCATATAAGCAGCTTTAAAAGTCTTGTGAAAAGCAGTTTTATTTTTATAACTACATCAGCTATTTAAAAAAAAATCAAAATTTAAGTAGGAAATCTATCTGCCGTATTTAAATAGTTAATATATATGTAATTCTCCTTTCAGGCCTCTGCCTGGAGGAAAGATATATTTAAACAGTTTATTTCCTGCAAATACCGCTCTGATCCTCTCTTCATACGCTCTTCGACCACCTTATGATCTCGTCAGTGAAGCTGCATCGGACCAAGACCAACATTCGCAGGAAATAACTCATATATGAAATATAAATTTCAAAGTATGTTGGTAGGATATTGCAACCTGCCACCCACTGATGTCGATGTAAGACTGAAAAATATCGCCAGTCGAATAACATCTATGAATCACTGGAGTAGTAAGAAGGTGGAAAATGAGAAATAAACTGTTTGTATATATTTTTCCTTATCTCTGCCTGAAAGGAGAATTACATATATAACAACTATTTAAATACGGCAGATAGATTTCTTTATTTCTTACTGAAATTTTATTTTGTTTTTTTAAGTTCTTACTACTCCAGTGATTCATAGATGCGTAAATGGTTTGCAGTGACCTTTGTCATACTTTGTATTTTTGTGATGCAAACAATGGAGATAAAAACATATACAATTTTTTGATTTTAAGTAATTTTCTGTTCAAATTAGATGATATGCTCTTAGACACAAAACTCAACGGGTATAAAGTTATCTAGATATAAAATAGCTTTGTAACATAACGACTAACATTTGCTTACTAATATATTTTATAATATTTTGCTAAAATAGCGCCATAAAGCTCTAAGTATACTTGAATTTAACAAGATGATATAAGCAGCTTTAAAAATCTTATAATTAAAAGTAGTCTTATTTTTATAATAACAGTTAGCTAATTCACTCCATACGATTTCGACTGGCGTATGTATTTCTAATCATTAGCGCTTGACGGCTGTTTTATTTTCTGTGAAAAAAGTAGAAGCCAAACACCGAGGGCAGTTACCCTCAGTTTGCTCAGAAATCTCAGGATATTCTAAACTAAAAGATACTTTTTTAAATCTGCGTTCTGAACGGAATCAAGAATTTTGGTGGAGGATCCTCTCTTTGTAAGTTTTTGAGATGCTAAATTCTTACTAAGAGTGGTTTCTTTGTTCCTAAGATTTCTCATAATCTTAGGATACTTTATAAATACAATTTGTACTATCGTTACTATTTTTAAGTTCATTTCTGGGAAAAAAACTTCTCAAAGAACTTCCAAATTATTCCTATTTCCAATTTTTTAAATCTTCCTGATCTGTTAAGATTCTGTTTCTATATACACAGTTCATTCAAAAAGTTCTAGGACTAATTTTGTGTAAAATATACAACGAGTGCTATCTGTTACCCGACAGCAGAACTATGTAATTTCATGTCTTAGTTACCCACAATAGAAATGAAACTGAAACTCTATTTATTGGTCAGCTGTGTTCGTTTGAAGTAGATGGTTTTTTGCCACTGCGTCACAATTTTCGCTATGGAGCAACGCACCGCAATCAAATTTTGTTTCAAATTGGGGAAAAAGTAGTTGGAAACATTCGAATTATTGACAATTGCGTATGGTGAGGATTGTTTAAGTGGTTTTTGGCGGTTCAAGAATGTTCCACAGTCGTTTGAAGACGATCCACGTAAGGGGCCCCTTCAACCTCGACTACCGATGAGAATGTCGAATATGTGCGCGTCGCACTGTCTCCTAATCGGCGAATTACGATTGAAACGTTATCAGATGAACTCAATATGAGTGTAGCAAGCATGCACTACACTATGCATGATGTTCTCGGAAAAAAAAGTGTGTGAGAAATCAGTTCCGCATATGTTAACGGAAGAGCTGAAAGAGCGCGCACCGTGTGGAAACTTCACGCAATTTGTTTAAATGGGCAGACAAGACCGACATTTTTTTTTAAATTGTAACCGCGACGATAATGGTATTTTCAATACGATCCATCGACCAAACGCCAAACCTCTGAGTGGCGAGGCAAGGGCAAATGGCGGCCCACCAAAGTTCGAGCGACAAAGTTGAAAATCAAAACTATGCTCATTTCGTTTTTGGATTCTTGCTGTGATTGATTTCTGTTGTACGACAATGCGCCAGCCTATTCTTCAACGCTCATAACACGATTTTGGTCCAAAAGTCAGTCTCCAAGTTTCATCCCCTACCCTATTCGCCAAATCTGGCTCCGGCAGACTTTTTTTTATTCTTTAAATTGAAAATGACGAAGAAGGGAAAACGTTTTGGAGATGTTCCAGCGGCTATACGAGGGCAGCAAAATTTATATAGAACGAAAAGGGGATTATATTGAAAACCAAATAAACTCTTTGTTCTAAAGTCTTGGTTTCATTTGTAAAAAAAATTAGTCATGCAACTTTTTGAAGGAACTGTGTACGAATGCTTTTAAAATAAAATTAAATTAGGGCTCCCTTGTGACCAATAGTTAATCCCAATAAACTTGGATAAATTCACTCTAAATCAACTCTATATAGTTTCAGCAATTTTCGAAGGCTTCATTCTGAAATACCTATGCTATCTACCTATAATTGAACGATTAACGAAGTACGTAAAAGGTTTGCAGTGATCTTTATTATATTTTGTATTTTTGTGATGCAAAAATTGGAAGTAAAAACATATACAATTTTTTTGATTTTAAATAATTTCTGTTCAAGTCAGATGCTATTTTATTAGAAACAAAACTTTACTGTTATAAAATTATCCAAAAGTAAAATAGCTTTGCAACATAACGACTCACGATAGCATAATGAACCCCTTAAGTTAACATTTGTTTACTAATATATTTTATGGTATATTACTAAAATAGCGACATAAAGCTGTAAGCCTACTTGAGTGTAACAAGATGACATAAGTAGCTTCACAAGTCTTATGATTAAAAGCAGTCTTATGTTTATAATTACACTCGACTAATTCGTTCCATAAATTTAAAATAATTACATGATGATTATATTCAAAAATTATTTCTAAATTAAAAATTGAAAACCTAGGTTATTAATGAAGACAAAAATATCATAGAACTCAGACTGTTCAATTAGATATATATATATATATATATATATATATATATATATATATATATATATATATATACATATACATATATATATATACATATACATATATACATATACATATACATATACATATACATATACATATACATATACATATATATATATATATATATATATATATATATATATACATATACATATATCCGATTTCATAGCGTTCTACGGCTTCCGGTTCCCAGTCTCCATTGTTTTCGGTCTTCCCAATCCCCTGGAAGTGAGTTTCTTTCGGACATGGCTCGGTTAATGCCCTTCATCCAGGTAACTTTTGGTCTTCCTCTTTTTATTTTTTCATTTGGTGTCCATTTTATGATTTGCTTTGGTAGACGTTCATCCGTCATTCTCTCCACATGTCCATACCATACCAGCTGACGTTGTTCGATTTCATCGAGAATAGTTTTCTTTACGCCCATAATCTCTCTAATTCTCTCGTTGGTTATCCGTTCGATCCTTGACTTTCCGGCAGATCTTCGCCAAAAGTCCATTTCAAGAGCCAGCAGTTTACGTTCTAAAGTTTTTATTTATCTGCCATGTTTCACATCCATACAATACAACGCTTTTAAATATTGCATTGTATAAAAGATGTTTTCTTTCCTTGGAGATATTTTTTGACCATAATAGTGAGTTTAGGCATCCGATAGCTATTTTCCCTTTAGTTGTTTGCTCCAATATTTCTTCTTAAGTTCGTCCACTTTGACTGATCTTTGTTCCAAGGTAGGTATAATCAGAACAAGATTTTACTATGTTATTGTCATCCACTTCCAAATCTGTTTCTTCTCCTCCGATACACATATATTTAGTTTTACTGCAGTTGACCGTTAATCCCCACTCTGCGTATTCTTTAAATAGTTTCCTCGTCATAAATTCGAGGTCTTCTTTATCTTGGGTCACTACCACTTGGTCATCTGCAAAATGAAGCGTATATAAATGGGTGTCATTATTTAATTCTATTCCATTCTACTGTATGATCTTCTCCAATTCTTTAAGCTTAATTGAGATATATTTTAAAGAGAGTTGGTGATAGACAACATCCCTGGTGAAGGCCTTTGGTTACATGAAAGCTTTCTGATAAGTTATTGCCGATCTTAATTCTGGAGAAAGCTTGGTCGTATAGTTGTCTGATGGCTTGGATCGCTGTATTGTTAATTGGAGACTTCTCCATCACGTGCCATAATTTTTGGATTGGCACCGTATCATATGCTTTTGTGAGGTCAACAAAAAGCAGATGAACCTCTCTATTTCTTGCCACCTTCTCTTCATTAAGTTGGGTTAAACTAAATATATGATCTACGCACGATCGGCTAGCTCTAAAACCTGCTTGTTCTTCAATTTCTTGGGGGCCATATTCTGTTTCTACGATGTTTCTAAGCAGTTTTTCGTATATTCTACTCATTGTGCTGGTTACAGTTATACATCTATAGTTTGAGCATTCCTTTTTTGTGGATTGGTGTTATCCAGCCTTCTTTCCATATAGTTGGGATATGATTATCATTATTTAGGAGTCTGTTAACTAGTTTTTTAAGAAAGGACGTTAGTTTTTCAGTACCGTTCTTTAACAGTTCAGCAGGTATTCCTTCCGGTTCAGCGGTTTAACTTTCATTAAATTATTACGAAGTTTCGGCTATTTCTAATCATTATCGCTTGACGAATATCTTATTTTCTGTGAAAAAAAAAGTAGAGGACAAACACCGAGAGCAGTTACCCGGAGTTTTCTCAAAATCTGAGGATTTCCTAAAATAAAAAATATTTATTAAAATCTGCCTTCAACACGATCTTTGTTACTAAGATTTTTCGTAATCATTGAATGGTTTATAAATACAATCTGTACTGTCATTACATGTTTATTTCCAATCTTTTGATAATCTTCATGATTTTCTAAAATGCTCATTCTATACGAATGCGGATCTTTATAGTCCACCTCTATTGACTCCTAATTTGTGTTTCAAATTTTGTTTACTACATACACTTACTAAACTTTCGTAAAAGGAAACTTCCAATATCAAGAAGTCCTTCGCTTGATAAGTAGACATGTAAATTAAATGCAGTGCGTTAATAGCAAATTGGAACATGTCGAGTAAAAAACAGCAAAAAAATACATTCGTAAAAAATTGAGGTTAATAGTTTGGGTGACTCTGTTGTTCCTTATAACATTGTAAAGCCATAGCCCTGTGAATTTAATTGTGATAGAATTTCATGCGAAGACAAATATGCAGGTAAAAAGTAATGGTTGGTATTACGACTCATGAAAAGATTAATAATGTACGTGATCTTGTTTCATTTGGTGAAACATTCTTCATACCGTGTATGACAGTTAAACAAAACATTTACATTATCAGGGTAGTAAAATCATACTAGAAACTTTTTTGTAGAAATGTTAAAAACAGAAACCTAAGGATAAAGGCTCTGAAATCGATAAAAGGGATGGTTCTGCCCAAAAAATCCAAAAACTATTTATGTTTGTCCGTTTGGTAATAATAAAAAATGATTGTTTGTGCTTTTCCTGTTAGTTTTAAACATTTACTATGAATTAACCAGTTTTGAAGTTAGATCATGATAGTGAATACGAAAATAGATATAAAAATGTTGTCCTCAAGCTGGATTCATGGGATATCGCAAAAATAATCTCATGGTATAGTGATTTCAAAACTTCTTCCAGATAGATTTAGCGGGAACAAATAGGATTCTCTAGACAGATTAATAATGATGGGTGAAACATCATCTATAACTCTGAAACAAGATGTCATTACAAACATCTTGGCTCTGCATATGGCTCTCTACATAATTATGGCTTCGACTTTTGAGATACTCAAAGGATCATTTTTATGGATTATTTTAAAGCTAGGTACGAAATGACAGAATTTTATTTTGTCAAATCATCAAAATTAGAGAACGTAATTAAAGAAAAACATAGCTATGCTTCTCTATCAAGATAACGCGCGCAGTGATACATCTCGGATAGCCATGGCTGCTCATACAAAAGCAAAATTTGAAATATCAATGCACATTACGGGTGAAGAAGTCATTGCCGTCGTAAGTCAGTCGTTTCAAATTTGCTTGACCATATTTTATCAAAGAAGCCATAGAAACGTTAAAACACCGTTGAGAAAAGTGTATAGAAATTGGAGGTTATTATGTTAAAAAATAAGATACATATTTTGCTTAGTTCTTATTCTAAATAGGCCAGGGTAAAACACTCTTGTTCGTCTTTTATTAAACGAACCTTATAAATGTTCTTAATTAGGTTACCTGTTGCTTTTATTGTAACACAAATTATATAATCATTCAACCTTAAATGCGAAGTTACCTCTTCGACTGCGGCTTATTTAAATGGTTAATACAAAAATATTTGATAATTAAAGTTGAAGTGTACATTATTAAAAAAAAGTTTGTATCTACATCGCAATATAAGCCATTTCTAGCACTATACTAGATTGTCATTATGATTACTAATGGTCGACCGGTCCTTTAACTAGTGACTCGCTTGGGACTAACTCACTGGTTGATCCTGATTGCCTTCAAACGGACTAACGTCAGATTACCTAACCAAGTTCAGGTTGACTAACCAAACGACGGTTGACTATCCACCCGCAACTTGACTAACACTTATTCCAAGCGCGTCCGTCCTTTTATCATTCTGTTGTTTTTCCATCCAGTCAACAATTCATATCCTTAAACAAACCTTGACTCATCTTGACTCGGAAAGCGAGTGTCCTGACTTGGTGAATTTGCACAACGACCCGTAAAAAACATAATTTTTCATAATAAGAATTTGATAAAATAATTATTTTTTATTTTAAAATAAAATGAATTGAATTTGGAAACTCCGATTTATGAAATATTTTATTTTTCCCTATATTTCATTATTTTTAATACGAGCAAAGTATTTTGACAGTGATATAAGGTTGTTAACCGCGGGTAAGAGGTGTTCTACTAAAGTTTGGAAACTAAACCCCTTCTTACACAACGGATTATTAAGAGTGGGGGGTCGGCTCACAAATTCTTCTCTTTCAAGAACATCCCATGATTTTGCCTGCTAAAGATCCTCTAGTGGCAATACTAGTAGATTTTAATCATTTAATTAGTTTACATACCGGGCCATATTAATTGGAGACTATTCTACGGCAAAAGTATTGGATTTTGGGGGGTAGAAATTTGATCCGAAATAAAGTTCATAAATGTAATAGATGTTTTCGAATGAAACCTCTAAACCTGATGCCACGGATGGCAGGCTTACCTACTCAAAGGGTATCCCAAACTAAACCATTTTTACACACGGGAGTAGATTATTTTGGAGGGGATCACAAATTTGTCAGTAAGTTCTCTATCTACAGTACAACTTTTGCAAGCATTTATAATAATAATAATAATAATAATAATAATATCCTTTATTTGCCAACAAAATTATGATCACATAACAAAGCAACGTCAGAGAAAGAAATGTTTAACATTAAGAATTGTAAATATGTCGAACTAACTACAGTTAATATAAAAACTAATCGACATTTCGATAGGAACCTTACACAAAGGAAAACAAAAGAAGAAAAAGACAGATACAAGATAATTTAAAAAAGTAGTAATAAGAAACTCAGTTTAAACTGAACAAAGTTTTAAAGTTTACAAAATAAGATATTCTAATTTAAAAGGAATAAAATTTTTTACATACAAAAATCCACTAAACAAAAAATATTAAATTAAAGATATTGACATTACAAAAACTATTCATTAAAATTGAAAGAGTAAAAGCACCTATCAGAAAGCCATTCATTTACGCGTCTCTTAAAGTAATTAATCGACTCGGTAAGCCAGATTTCTCTTGGTAACATCCTTACGGCTTTAATCGCCATATAGTATGGTCCTCTCTCATAGAAGGTGGAGTTATGTAAAGGTACCCTTAGATCATTCGCCCCTCTGGTAGTCATAACCATGTTTCCCCCATAAAACTGTCTATTCAGCGGAAACAATTCCGTATTCCTTCTGACAAGCATGACTAAAGATCTAAAGTATAATGAGGGAACAGTAAGCAACTTAAACTGAGTAAAAAATTGTCGACATGAAACTCTTGGATGTAGGTGAAAGATGCATCTTATTATGCGTTTTTGAATTTTAAATATATTAATAGCCTTTCTTGATGATCCCCAAAAGGAAATACCATAAGAGATAAGAGATTGTATTTGCCCAAGGTAGAAAAGCCTAACAGTCTCTGCAGTGATCACGTCACGAAGCCTTCGGACTACACCACACAAACTGCTAAGCCTAGCCCCAAGGGCTGAGATATGATGTTCCCAGTTTAAAGAGGGGTCCAAATGAACACCCAAGAACTTAACCTGTTCCAAAGCAGGTATAGATCTACCCCCAAGCCACACAAGCAGTGACTCAGACCTTATTGCATGCTTTGAAAAAAGAATGAGGCCGGTCTTATCTACGTTTAGAGCGAGGCCGTTATCAGAACACCACTGCTGCATTTTCAATGCAGAGTTTGTGCACTTTTGAGACAGTCCTGCCACAGAAGCGTCCGCCAGAATCACTGATGTGTCATCAGCAAACTGGCAAACGCTATCCGCGGCCAATCCATCCCCCAGATAGTTTACATATATTAAGAATAATATGGGTCCCAAAATGGAGCCCTGAGGTACCCCCTGCAACAATTTAGTTCTATCTGAAAAGTAATGATGATTATTTTTAGCAAAGCAGACTGTTTGCTGCCTATCCGATAAGTAGGATTGCAGCAAACTGGCAGCAACACCTCTGACCCCATACGCACCAAGCTTTGTCAAAAGCAAGTTATGATCCACAGTGTCAAAGGCCTTAGACAAATCAAAATATAGGCCTGCCACTTTATCATTTGTGTTAATTCTTTCATTTATATAGGAAATTGTGTTAAATATTGCCATTTCAGTAGATTTGTTAGGTCTAAAGCCGAACTGATTTTTACTCAGGATATTGAGTTTGTTTAGATGTTCAAGTATTCTAGTATATATAACTTTTTCAAAGACCTTTGACACTGCTGGAAGCAGCGCGATTGGTCTGTAATTTTTGATGCACTGGCGATCCCCTTTTTTAAATATAGGAATCACTTTGGCTGTCTTGAGATTAGTAGGAAAGATCTGTGTGGCAAAACTTTCATTAACAATATTTGCTAAGGGATTACTTATGCAGTGTGCGACAAATTTTAAAACATATACGGGCACGTCGTCCAGTCCCGCTGAAAATTTATTAGGTAAACTCATAAGTGTTCGAAAAATTTCATCGGAACTAACTGGTGATAAAAATATTGTAGGATAATTAACTTCAGTTTGAAACGTAAGGTTAAGATTTGAATTATTGGGTACATTGAACTGTCTGCTAAACAGTTCAGCAATATCTTTTGGGTCACTATGAATATGATCATCTATTTTTAGGGTTATGTCGTAATTCTTTTTAATCTCATTGCATTCGGTTTTAAGAATATTCCAGGCAGTTTTAATTTTATTTTTGGAATTAATAATCCTACTATCATTTAAATTTTTATGATAATCAGATAGGTATTTTCGATAAATCTTTCTTTCTGACCTATATGTTCTATACACAGCTTGACTTTTTGTCTGCTTGTACCACACATACAGGTCTTTGATGTAGTTTTTTTATCTCGACAGGGTTCGTGTTAGGTAATGTATTTGGATCACAGTACTAATTTCGTAGGAGCAAAAAAGGTATTACGAGAAATCAATAACTTAGTGAATTCGGCGGAATATAAAGATATGATTTTATCGGAACTGGCAATGGATGGTATTGAGTGGAGATTTAATACTTTTATGGACCCCATCAAGGAGGGTTGTGGGAGAGTAATGTCAAGGCAGTAAAAAATCATCTTTATCGAGTCATCGGGGAGCAATTATTAACTTATGAGGAAATGGCAACATTGTTTACGCAAATTGAATCGTTACTCAATTCACGTCCACTGTGTCGTTTATCTTCGGATGCTCTAGCTCCCGATGCTTTAACGCCAGCTCATTTTTTGACTCTTGTTCCACTTAGAGGGCTACCGACTGAAGATTTGTCAGATATTCGGATTAACCGATTAGACAGGTTCCAGTTAATCGACAGGATCGTTCAGGATTTTTGGGAACGTTGGCGTTTGGAGTATTTGACCAGTTTGCAGATTAAAGGGAAGTGGACGGAAAATTCTCCTTCGGTAAAAGTTGGAACAGTGGTGGTTCTGAAAAGTGATAATTCTCCGCCACTCCATTGGCCGTTGGCTAGAAATATAAACGTATATCCTGGAAAGGATGGGGTGATTCACAATGTTACGGTTAAAACTAGTAAAGGTATCTTTGTCCGTTCGGTGGTAAAGATATGTCCGTTAGCATTCCAATAGACTTGCGGATCCACTGTGGTGTTAACAGAATTTTTTTTTCATTTTTTGAAATTGTAATGGCAATTTTATTATTATTATTGTTTTTTGGTTGAATATAACCCTTTTTTTGAATTAAATTTAATTCTTTGATGTTATAGTATAGTTTTTTTTTCAATCTTGGCTGAAAAACAATTTTTCAGGGTGGGGGTATGTTTGAGCAAGTTTGCTAAGGAAATATATTTGTAATTATCAGCAACCTCGACTTTTTAGGATTAAGAAAATAAGATTGGAAATTAAAAAAATCTCTGAAAACGGTCAGAACAGATAAATAGCATAACGGCATGTAAATTTAAAAGTTAAAATTTTCGGGCTTTTTCGAACGGGTTTTATCAGAAAGTTGTATACGATGGGATTCCAGACGAAAGATAGTTCTCTAAATTCTTTTTCTCCTGTTTCCTTAATCTATTTCCTGATTGTAAGTACCCTCAAAATACCTGGTGGCAATAAAGAAAATTACACCAGCAGATATCGAAGTTTTTCGGTAAGTTATTTGATTTAAGATAAGCATATTTTCACACAGAGTATTTTTTCATACTCTTGAAAATAAATTATCGAATAACAAAAACACTGCAAAATTTCAACCCGTTGCATTAATTGGCTTTAATTTCTCAGTACTAGGACAATATTATGATTGAAAAACTTTTCAAAATGTCAATATCGAACCATGATAAAGCGTTTACTTAAAAAAGGTTTAACAACAACACAAATGAAGATACATGTTTAGGGGCATTCTTATCCTTCCTTTGCAAGTATAAAAAACTGGTCCAGAATACTCCAAATTACTCATGAAAACATGCAATTGCTGAAGATATTTTGACTGATCAAAGACTAAAAGTACCAGAAATAATGGTAGAAATTGTTTATTTGAAAACTAGTGCGTTTTGGATCCTGAGCATTTAAGTTTAGTAAGAGTGTCAGGTTATATACACGACAATACTCCAGGCCATTGAAATCGATCATCCATTATATAGCCATTAGATTATTTTTATTTTCAAGATTAACTCAAATTTAGTTGAAATTTTCAAATTTATACTTTTGAAATCGTAAGCTTTTAGGTACAATGTGTAAGAATCTAAAGGTGTATTTTTTAAGTACTTTGCACCAAAACAGACTCCTAGATATATGTAAAAATAGTACAAAAACTCATTTTTATGCTATTTGGTATCTATATTAAAGGTATAGTCAGAACTGGATAACAAATGTATTAAATAGGCTTTGGTACAGAATAATTTCCTTTTTACAAGATTCTAAAAGCTAATTTTTAAAGTGATTAATTGTAAAGTTAAAGTTTCCTCCAGAAAATTAACTGTCAGTAGCAAAGTTTCCTCCTAATTCAACATATTTTATTTTTACAAAATAATACGTATGATTTATTTTATATACATTACATTATAATTAAGAAATTTCTGTCTTATTACGATGTTGTTCACTTCTCTTAAGGCGGATTTTCCTAGCAACGCACATTTTGCGTGGCATAGAACGTAATTCGGCAGACGCAACGCAATAACCAATGGGCTGCCTAAAAGTGTTTTCCTAGGATTGTCAGTTGTTTGACGACCATTGCGATGAATTTATCTAAAAGTAAAAGAAATGCTTTGGCTTTATTAATATTACAAGACGAAATTGTGAAAGAAGAAGAAATTCTGCTAGTCAGTTATTACAAAATAGAAGCTGCGAAGGAGTATTTAAATTACTTATCCATAGACATCTGCTTGACGACGAAGTAAAATTTAAAGCGTATTTTACATTTTGTTCATTTCATTCCAAATTGTGTCCTTTTTGACAACATTTTTAAACTCTTGAAGCTTCATGTTCCAAAGAATAGGGTAACCATTCATTATTTCTACCAATTGTTCGTCCTCGGTAGCGTACAACTGAATAGACTGCTCTCGGAGCAGTCGTCCTGTTGCGTAGACCGTATTAAGATGGCGCAAGTCGTTTTTACGCAGTGTAGGTAAACGCCTGCATTTGATTTTCATTAGAGAAGTTCTCGGCGTTTTACGCCGACCGTATTAAGTTCTACGCCGCGTAAAATGTGCGCTGCTAGGAAAACCCGCCTTTAAGTCCAAAGCTGCAAAAAAACTGGATAAGTAGCGAGTCTTCTGGACTTTATATTCACAGAATCTACAGCGAACAGGACCGTCGCGTATAAACTTAAAATATATAAATATCGATCTATCAACAGCCAATAATTGTAGATGCTACACCGCGATTCACCACCTGGAGTATTTATAGTGAATGATTGTACATTAATTTGACTTTGAATACTCAAAATAGCAGCAATATTTTCGACGTTCTCTGTACCAAAATGTATTTAATTTTCGTCATTAATAATGAATAAATAAATAATGTAAAATCGAAAATAACCATGGGTTTTTAAATTTCTTTAAATTCTATATTTGGAAATGCATGCTTCCTTCTAGAAAAACATTTACCGAGATGAGTCAAATAGATAAGATTCATAAGACTTGATATTAAATATCTAATTAAAGCAGATAGAGATAAAAATTAATATTGGTTTTCTCTAATTTGTAAATAATTTTTTGTAAAAATTGGTAGGTACATGATAATTAACGGTACTTGCAGTCACTATTTATAGAGCATAGAATTACTCTATCGTTATCCAACAAAACTAAAAGAAAAGTCTTGGATTAAAACTATATCTAAATTTTCGTTTTTTTTGCCCGGTTTTTTAATTTTATTCAATTTTGTGTTAAATTTATTACGTTATCTTGTTACTCGAATAATTTATTTTACGTGAAACACAATGCCACAAGTTTCTTTTTAGGAAACTACATTAGCAACGGGGAAAATAGTAATGAGTTGGTCGAAAAATTTATAGCTAGCCAACAAAATAAATGGATGAAGTAAATAAAACTATATAACTTGTGGCTTAGGGATTTTAAAGCTGAAAAAAAAACGAAATTTATTTCCATTTAATTTAAATTAGATTGAATTTCTGTGTGTTACGTATTTACTTCTCCAATTAAAAAATTCTCGAATACTCTCTAGAACCAATAATGTAAAGTGCTTTAGTATATCTGGAATTCTTAATTCTATACTAAAGAAAAGAAAATTGGTATCGGCTACCCTAAACGTTAAAGCACAAGTCTTAGTAGTGAATTAATCTAATTTCAGGGTTTGGATTTAGGTATCCAGCTGATATTATAGATAAATACTGGTTTGAAACCAATTTTAAATTAAAGTATCTCCATTAGCAAATGTACCAAAATAAGGATAATGAGTCCTAATAGGAACGAAATGTAAGTTACTCTTCCTTATCTGGTAATCTTGAACTTGCTTGAAACCTAGACAAAATTATGCTAGACGCTCTTCTCCGTTTGATAATTGAGATTATTTATGACCTAAAATTAGTTTCTAAAATCTTAGTTCTTAGAAATGAAAATTTATATTTTAGTATATTCTTGAATTTTAGTTCCTATTTATTTTGCCTTTAGAAAAGCTACATTAACCAATAAATTAACAGTGATAAATGTTAAAAGCTTCAACATCAAAATAGAAAGCGCGTTTTTATTTTCTCTAAATTGCAGTATAGGTGTAATGAAAACAGAGTGTTCTGGCCGTAGTAAATTGGTACTTAATAAAAAGATTTAATTTTAAAGGGTTATTTTAATAACGTTATTGTAAACAAAACAAGATTGATTTCAATCTGGCTTAAATATTTATACATTTTCATGTTCATCCAAACAATCCCCTGTTACAAGCTGAAAATGTTTTAGGCACGCAAGAGATGTTTTTTAATTAATTTCCCAGTAAAGCACTTAGCGACTGTTGGCGTGCTTTAAAACGTAAGCTTCTATTTTATTTTCTGAAATTACTCATGAAATGTAGATAATAAAAATCCTGTGTTCTTAAACGTTTTTGTTTAGTGGGTTTTAAAAAAAATTATTATTTTTGAGCGACCCGTAGAAATGTAAAAATATTGTATTCGTCAAAGAATTAGATTTCAAAATTTTAATGAAATGTTTAATGGCTATCCTACAAAAATTGATAAAGAAATATGGTTTTATGGGTGTATATGCGATGAGCTACCTAGTGTCTAAGTTGAAGGATCATTTTTGTTCAAACTCTGACGTTTATATATCTTTATGAATACATTTAGATCATTTTTTTTGAGGTTGTTTATTAACTGCTAATACTACACAAAATTTGTCTACTGAGTTTTTGATTTAACTAAAATGTCTCTTTTCTTACAATATGTCAGGATGAAGAATAAGAAATAGGAGAAGGAAATATTTTTTAAATTGCCGCTGTGGAAGTTTTGCTACATATTAATTTGAAAGAGGTTTTTTAACCAAGAAAGAAAAGCAAATAAATTACAACACATTGAAAATAATCGACAAAATGTGCAACGTAACCAGCTTTATTAGCTTTTTTTTTCCTTCATGGGTCTGTCCTATAGCCTGATGCATTGATGCCAATATATGCCTATTATACTCATCTGTGATTTGCTGCCACTCTGTTAACTTAGCTTCCTGAACGAACCTGTACAAGTCCGCTAAGGAGTGAGTAATTATTTCATTCGGTTCCAAATTTGCTGACCTAAAGGTGTGTTGTCTTTTCCGATCTAGTGACTCGCAATCACATACCGTTTCCTCGGCTTGGACCATATAGTCCGCAACTGAGGTCACCGTTGTAAAGATTCGTTTTATTCAGGTGAACTTTGACGGCCATGTGTCATTATGTCTGTGATTGCCCTTAATTGGTTCCTGCTTACTTGCAGTAGTTTCTTTTTCAATTGCGGGTCAGGATTCCCAATACATATTTTACTATGAGTTAATCCCTGTCTGGCTGCCCACACAATCTTCTAACAATCATAAAGGTTGGTTCCGATTTTCTTGTTATCTTTTCCACATGCTTATTCCAACTCAGTCTAGAGTCCAAGATTACCTTCCTAACTAAGTGATATTGTGTTTCTTTATAGGATAATGGGACCAAGGTCTTCTAGTTTCCTCCATTTTGTGAAGGGGATTATGACAGTCTTTTTGGAACTTATATTTAGTCCTTTCTGTCCTACTCATTTTTCTACCACCCTTTATTAGCTATTTCTATACTTACCCTGAATGGCTATGGATTAATATAAATTAAAATTATCTAACCTACATCTAAAATACGTAAAAAAGAAATCAAACTTAAAAATAACAATAATAATAAAAAGTAACAATAATTATCCTTTGAGAGATATGTAATCTACTGTAACTCGAGGAACATATGTTTATACCGGGTTTTAAAGGTTCCTGGTTTCAAAAACTTGAGTTCTTTACCTAGTTTATTGTTCAAGTGCGCAGCCTGGTAGTTAAGACATTTTTTGAACAAAGCCGTTGAATGCTTAGTAATACTGAAAAGGTATTTAAAATGAGGGTTCCTTTGGTGCGTTATATTCCTGGGAATCAGCCTGCCGTAAGCAAAGAGGGAGATGATGAACGCTTAAAGCAGCGCGCCCACTGAATCGGCTCGGCTCCGTCCGTTCCGTCCGCTTCAGTCAAAACGCCGATGACCCCCGCTCACTGGCTCCGCACAATTCAGACTAAACAGTGATTAAAACTGCTTTAACCATTAGAGTTTCTAGAGCTGTTATTTTTGATGAAAAATGAATAAAATGAGTAGTTCTTCCGACTCTGAGGAGGATATTGTTGTGGCTGGTCTAGCCTGTGTTGAAGCGGAAGTGCAGGAAAAGCGAAGAAGAAGATATTGGGTTCATGATATTTACCTTAAAAGAAAAGTTCACGGGTTGATGACCGACAATGAAAAGTTTTTCAAATATTTTAGAATGTCTAGTATAAAATTTTATGAATTTTTAAATATGTTGCCGCTCAGGAAAAAAACACTAACCTTCGAAAATCGATTCCACCAGAGGAACGTTTAGCAGTTACTTTGAAGTAAGTGTATTATATAGTCGAATTAATTAAATTTGACGTTTACATCACTAATGTTTTTTGACTGTGACATGAAGGCCTAGACAATTTACTTCAAGTTTATTAGGCAACAACTATGTATAGAGAATATTATTATTATATATTCTGTATGCTCTCACGTCTTCTATCAATTCTTCGTCCGACATAGTAACAATACAAACATTACGTCTATACCACAGATTATACTACCTCTTTCTATTTTTAAAATAGTCGAAGGCTTTCAGACCTTTCGGAAATTTTTGCCCTCTTGAGAATAGTCGAAGACGCCGATGCTGAAAGCGCGGAAGCATTCTGGCCGGTCGGAACCAGTGAGCGGGCTCTCATTTATTTACGTGTAAACCAAAAGCCGAAGCCGAACCAGTGGGGACGCTGCTTAACTCTATGAACAATTACTGCAGAGTGAAGTTCTTTTCTATTATTCATATTGAACCTGCTGAATACGAGAATTTAATCAGAAATATGATCATATTTTTGTAGCGAGCAGACAAAATGACAGCATGAATTTTGTACTTTTTGTATTTTTCTCATTTCCAAAGCATTAAGGAATGGACCATAAACAATTGAACAATAATTAAAATGCGACCAAACTAATGATTCCGACAGCAAACACCTAAACTTTTTTGTTAACATATACCGGCTTGCATATGCACATTTTTAGACTGTGAAACGATTTTTTAATAATACAATCAACCTGATCCAATATGTTTTAGTATAGTCAAGTTGCAGTTGTAAAAGAAACAACATCCGAAATATTTCAAACAGCATTTTAAACAAGCAAGCTGTGCACCTAGAGCGTGTAATGCTCATTAATTTAAATTCTTCTTCCTAATAATATTTACTGTGTGATGTCCAGGGTTCTAAATACAGAAAATTTGCTTTAAAATGCAAGTAGTAGCAAAAGCACACACCTTCTATTATAGTTTAAACATTTGATCGAAAAACAAACTTTGACGAAATAAAATTAAAAATTCTGTGCAGTCATCACTGAACAAAACTAAATTCTTGTAAATTAATAATTTGAAAACAGTTTTGTCGAAATGTCTAAGTGGCAAGTATACATGCCCAACACAATACATTATGATACAAAATTCTTACCTTTCTCACATAAATCTCCACCCCTTCCCAAAGGACATAGGCACTTGGCAGGTTCTTCATCATTCTCGACGTGGCAACCTCCACCTGGTCCACAATCCAATGTACAAGGCCGGACTGTCGAAATGGGCATTGTGGACTTTAAAATACTCGAACTATCTGAGGTAAATTTTTGTTCTAATCTGGGACCGACTGTGGTATAATTGATTCTTTCTATAAAAAAATATGTTTTTATTATAACTGAAAGTCTATTTTCCTCATTTTAATTAATATGCTGGTTTTAAATTCTCAATATAAAATAATGGTATGATTCTTAAATTTAATCTGCAATATTAAATTTTCTTATGTTTTCCTTAATTATCATATATTATTTATGATTAGAAATTATTCAAAAGTTTTTTTGTCACAAAATTTCGTTCTATTTATCGATTCAAATTTATCGCCGTGCTTGTTTACTTTGCTTAAAAAAAAATAAAGCAAATATTATGCTTACAATTCACTAACATGATTTGGCTTTGAAACTAGTTCAATTTGACGGTAAAAAAGACTATCTTGACAAATAATACATTAAGTTAACTATGTTCTGAAAAACAGGCAAATCATATGCAATAAAATTAGAATCTATCGTTGAGATTTAAGTCCTCTAAATGCAAAACTCGGTGTTTGACTATACTTTTAAAAAGTGTTTTTGCGCAATTCTCTTGCTTATCAATCTTCCAGCAAGGATAGTAGTGGTTGGTAGGCATGCACTTATAAAGTATATGTACTGATCGTCAAATAAACAGAAAATGCTATGCGCCATTTTGGGTAAGGTGAAGTTATAATAACAGTGAATACGCTGTCGCCACTGAAAAATTATAACGACTAAACGTAATCGTGTACCTCCCACTGACAAGATTTGCAGCAATTTGCATACCTTTCCGAAATTTCATCGACATAAGTAGTTGAACGAAACGAATGGTAGAAAGAGATAAAATGACAGAATTATGTTATAATCCCAACCAACTTATCCAATTCGTATCAATTGATTGTTCTGTTGGATCTGTGCCATACTATTGGTCGGTCGTAAAAATAAATTAAAAATTTTTATTATATTTTTGGTTGTTAAAAATAACCAGTCCTTAAAAAAAGTAATATGTTGACGAACCGTTTCTTCAAAACGTTTTATTGTTTGAAAAAACAGTTGAAATATTAATTAGGTAGTACCCCGTTATTTTCTAACTAAAATTTCCTGAGAAAGTTGAATGTTTCGCAAATTTCAAGTAAATTTGAGATTACAGATTACACTAAATTCTGTTCATATCTCAATAGTATGAGCGTGCTGTTTAAAAATTGTTTTCCTACGGCTAGTTCTAATTATGGATTTAACGTAAACACTTGTGTCCCTATATCCCCAAATGGTCGCTTATCTTACTTTGAAACAGTTCAGTGTAACATAATTGTTTTCATCAACACAACTTATAAAAAATTTGAAAAGTAACAATTTGTAAGATATTTAAAACTTTTATTTAAATAAGTAACATTCAATTTTATATTCAAATAATGTTAAATGCAACATTTTACTTCCATAGACTGTGTTAAACATTATTCTACACTATAATTAAATAAATATTATTGATTATAATTTATTAGGACATATAAATTTGAACCCTATAAGCTAACAAACGAGGTCCTTCAGAATAAAAAAGCTTATTTATAGTACGTTTGGTCTTCAAACCACTACAAATCTTCACAAAATAATAAAAAAAAGTATATTAAAGGTTGAATAGTATCATTAATGGGGGTCTTCGGGCTGGCCTATGGTTCTGGCCCCTGGTCGTACACAGTTTCTCTATCACCGGTCAAGTTTCAGGTTTTCTTTCAAACTTACTTGTCAGGACAGGAAGTCTTGCAATAATCGGCTGGATGTTTAGTGAATTCATACAATAATTGATTGGTGGATACCTAGGACGATGGATTTTAGTAATACTACATAGAGCAGTGGTTTCTACCGTTTCAAGTTTTATGAGTGCCGGCTTCCTGCAATTACTGTATATAGGAGGTATGTATTCCTATTAAAGTCAGTATATTGCTTTGTATATATGAGTTGTTTTTCTTGATATGCCTTTTTCTTTGTACATTAAATTCCTAAGGTATTTGGCCCTTTGTATACATTTTTTGTTTAACAGTTCCAAAGTGCCAATTTAAGATAATTTTGTGGTCTATATTTACACCTAAATATTTGACTGATGGCTTGGTGCATATTACTTGGTTAATAAGTTATTTAAAATAAAGATTATTTCACAATAATAACAACAATGAAACTATTTTTTGACTTTTGACGGTTAATTTGACGTGCCAAAATGTCACTTTACCCAAAATGGCGCAGAGCATACTCCGGACATTTTTCGTTTGACAGCTCCATTACCACCTATCATCCATTTATTTTCAGAAATCCGTGTTGGTGGGTCAGCTGTAAATAATAACTATTACACATACTAAGCCATTACCTTGTGGTACTCCTGATTTTGTTTTGAAGATTTCACTACGTACTTCTTGTTGTTTCGCTAAGAAGTAATGATCGATTGGAAAGGATTTTAGAGTTATATAGAAATGATAAGGAAGATTTTTTAAGTTAGTTCATCAGCTAATTGAGTTCTTATTATATGTATGATTTTATAAGGTATGATATACTACAAAATAAAGATAATCAACCTCATCGTTAATTTCAGTAGTAATTTAAACCTTGTAAGCTTATAATATGTCGAATGGCTACGCTGTAATACGAATTAAGCGTACAGAAACAACATATACTCCGGTCGAATTAGATACAAAAGAAGCTTCAATTTGGTGTAAAGGGAGGTAGTTTTACTTTATGGATAAATCATGCCGGAATGACGCCAGGAATGATAACTGACTATCATTTGTCGTTTTAAAATATTTTTTAAATAACATATCTGGGTATATCTTTTGTATTTCAAAATGCTCGAAATTTCAAGCGTATAGTTATCCTTAATCAAAACGGTGTATTTAATGTAATTATAATTTTATACATCCCAAATATTTTAAATATAGATTCAAAACTAATTTGACTCGTTTTATGATGTGCGATTTCGAGTTTATGGATTAAATTATCTTGAATTACAGAATAGAGGATCATGAGCATCTAAAGAACTACTTTCATTCCAACTGCAAGATGTGTAATAAGAAATACCTTTCACTATTAGAGTGATATGATTTTTAATTTTTGATCATTTGAGAAGGTTCCATATTGCCATCAATCAAAGAAATGAGTCAGCAGACGGAAAAATAATTTGCAAATAACGATAGTGAATATTTGGATCTCCTAAATGAAAAAGTTAATGACCCCTTTAATGATTCCGAAAATCTCTTACCGACTTAGAAATCCAAAAAGTAACTCACTGTGATATTAAAGAAATATATACGATAGGCAAGCAAAATATATTTTACTCAAGGTGTTAAATTTCGTAAGATATATTTGTATTTCATGAAAATAGCAAAATCATATTCTTATCCATAAAAAAGACGAACGACATACATGTACCAAGGTTAAAAGTCAATCATACTTATGTTCAAATAAACTAATGAAAGAGAATAAGAGGTTATTTCAGCAATCCATAGTATTTTTAAAAGGTTACTTTTTCAGGAAAAGTGTTAAATATTGGAATTTAGGATTTTTTTTAAATACATATATATATATATATATATATATATATATATATATATATATATATATATATATATATATATATATATTTTTTTCTGAAATTTCTTGGGTATGAGGTTTTTTGTTTTTAAAACAATCTAATCAAAATTTGACGTTTCGCCCATTTTTTTTGGGCTTTATCAAAAATATATTGTCAGTCAGTCTATGGATAAAATCTGCAAAATGTATATTTGACACTTTAAAATTTAAAAACACAGGAAAAACATTCAAATGTTTGCATCTTAACAGGAAGATTCTTCTGTTCTTCTGCTTTGCCAGTTTACTGCAAGTTTTAGAGAATGCTTTCATCGTTTCCGCACATTGTAATCCATAGGTTTCTCTTGATAACAATAAGAGAAACCTATGGATTACAATGTGCGGAAACGATGAAAGCATTCTCTAAAACTTGCAGTAAACTGGCAAAGCAGAAGAACAGAAGAATCTTCCTGTTAAGATGCAAACATTTGAATGTTTTTCCTGTGTTTTTAAATTTTAAAGTGTCAAATATACATTTTGCAGATTTTATCCATAGACTGACTGACAATATATTTTTGATAAAGCCCAAAAAAAATGGGCGAAACGTCAAATTTTGATTAGATTGTTTTAAAAACAAAAAACCTCATACCCAAGAAATTTCAGAAAAATAAATATAGATGGTTTAAGAAAACAAAGATATTATAAAGAATTGCATGGGTGAAAAATGCAAACAACACCTAACCGAACGTTCCTGATAACAATAAGAGAAACCTATGGATTACAATGTGCGGAAACGATGAAAGCATTCTCTAAAACTTGCAGTAAACTGGCAAAGCAGAAGAACAGAAGAATCTTCCTGTTAAGATGCAAACATTTGAATGTTTTTCCTGTGTTTTTAAATTTTAAAGTGTCAAATATACATTTTGCAGATTTTATCCATAGACTGACTGACAATATATTTTTGATAAAGCCCAAAAAAAATGGGCGAAACGTCAAATTTTGATTAGATTGTTTTAAAAACAAAAAACCTCATACCCAAGAAATTTCAGAAAAATAAATATAGATGGTTTAAGAAAACAAAGATATTATATATATATATATATATATATATATATATATATATATATATATATATATATACGTATATACAGTGTAACCATTAAAGTTTTTTTAATAACTTTATTCGAAATTTGACTTTGGTATAAGATGAATTTTTGCTCATTTTTGTAAATTACACCACTATTGAAAAATAAGACTCAATTCAACCTTCATAAAACTTCTTAGTTTTGACAATGCTTCATTCCAATAATATTTTGTTTAACGTAGCGCCATATTTAATGTGTGTTTTTCTACAAAATCCGAATAGGGCTATTATAATTTGGTCACATGTGATGCAAAGTTTATTTGTTTTTGTCCCTGTATAAGGTAACTTCATAAAATAACTATTTTTGAAAACGTAGTTTGCATCTAAAAATAATACACATTAATATTAAGAAAATAATTTAATTGAAAAGACTAAAATTTTCTAATAAATCATAATATAAAAATTATGCCTGGAGGGGGCAAAAAGCTGTGTCAAAATTGAAGGAGAATGTAGCCAAACATTTTCTATCAACAGAGGATTAAAACAGGGAGATGCTTTGTCGCCAGTACTGTTTAACCTTGCACTGGAGAAAGCCGTAAGAACAGTATCAGTTGACGCGGAGGTTTTTGGGCCAAGCGGCCCTAAACTTATTTTGGCCTACGCGGATGATATGGGCGCGATAGGAGAAAGCACAGTCTGTGTGAAGGAAAACTTCATAAAGATAGAAAAAGAAGCTCAGAGAATAGGGCTCCGAATAAATGAAGGAAAGACCAAATACATGCATGTCTCCCTTAACCCCGCCCGAGACAGAATCAGGCAGAACGTCACCATGGATGACTATAATTTTGAGCATGTGCGAGTTTTCAAGTACCTGGGCGCAGTGATAACGGCAAACAATAATATGCAGGAAGAGGTTAAACAGCGCATCACACAAGCCAATAAATATGCATTTGCGATACAAACCTTGCTTAAGTCAAAATTTATCACTAGAAAGGCAAAAATCGAAATTTATCGAACAATAATACGATCAGTAGCAATCTACGCCAGTGAAACATGGACTCTGACAGTCCACGATACGGAGCTGCTAAGAAGGTTTGAGAGAAAAATCCTGCGGATAATATATGGCCCATACCGAGACCTTGAAACAGGCCGTCACAGAATGAGAAGCAACACAGAGCTTGCGCAAATATATTAAAGCCCTGACATCATTGAAGAAATAAAGTTCAGAAGACTACGATGGGCAGGTCATATACAAAGGAGTCAGAACGATCGACTACTAAAACGGGTATGGGAGGAAGCACCACAAGGAAAAAGACCACTGGGAAGACCTAGGCTTAGATGGAGAGATAACATCCACAAGGATCTAGCTATCCTTGAAGTTGACCAGCGAGAATGGAGGGAGCTGGCACAAGACCATTCTAGGTGGAGGCAGATAGTCGAGGCAGCCAAGACCCACCCTGGGTTGTAGTGCTACGGAGTCAGCCAGTCAGTCAGTTTGTCTTAATTATAATGTGTCTTACTTTTAGACACAAACTACGTTTTCAAAAATAGTTATTTTATGAAGTTACCTTATAAAGGGTCAAACAAAAATAAATTTTGCATCACATGTGACCAAATTTTAATAGCCCTATTTAGATTTTGTAGATAAACACACATTTAACATGGCACTACTTTAAATAAATTATGTCTGGAATGAAGCACTGTTAAAACTAAGAAGTTTTATGTAGGTTGCGTTGAGTCTTATTTTGCAACAACAATGGTGCAATTTACAAAATATGGGCAAAAAATCTAAATTATGTTATACAGCTGAAATATTGCGTTTGGGCTAAAAATTGCATTTAGAAAAACATTCTCTAATAACTTTTTTCGATATTTTGAGATATAACCCCACTTTTAAATTTTTTCTTGGAAATAAAATTTGACAGATAATGCTAATCACGTGACCACTTTTTTTGCCAAAGTCAAATTTCGAATAAAGCAATTAATAAAAAAAAAATCCCATATGATGCGGATTTTATTAGTCACACTGTATATATACATATATTCCACAGAGCCTTTTCATTTTAATATGAAACGTTTTTACTCTTTTTGCAGAAGTAATAAAACTCGGAAATGGTTAACGAACAAAAAATTTGCCTCGTCAAAAACAACCTACACAGGATAAAACACGATGTCTTTAGTATTTTCATTACGGAATGTAGGTGGACTGATACAGATAAAATAAATTTCAGAGTTTTCTTCTTCGAAAGTTAGTAACGTATACATTTACGTTAGGTTTAAACAAAGAAAACAATAGGTTTTCTTAAATAATGAAGTTAATTAAGAAATATGCCCTGTTTTAGATAAAGTAACGTAAAAGGGCTCTTGCTAACTTTAGAAGAGAAAAAAAGGTATATCATACAAAATTTTTTTAACCTTATTTCAACGCAAATAACTTAATTTTTTTTAATGTGCCCTGAAACAAATAACTCTAGTAATATTTTAAAATTCCCTTTTAAGTTTTTTTTACTTATTCCAATATTTTTGTCGTCGAGTAATATTTTCGTTACTCCATAATAATTTTTATCAGTATTTAATTGTATCGTAGTCTCTAAAACGCCAATAACTATACCTAATTTTTCCTGGATTTTATTTATATCATAACACAATTACAACAGTTAATTAAAAAATCCAAAACATTTTTGACATTTTTCAAAGTTTTCACCAATTTTTTTGGAAAAAAAATAAAAAATAAAGACGACTACAATAATACCTAAAATCCATTTAAGCAAAAAATTACCTAAATAAAGGAACGAATCAATAAAAGTGATGATACTACTTCTTCAATGTCTTAGCCTCATTGGGCCTTTCGCATTCCATCACTGCTGCAAGTCACTTGAGGTTAATCGCCTTTGCGGATCCAAACCATCTCGGTAACTCAACTTGCCTGACGACTTCAGGTTATAAAGACAATATTGTCATTCCGAAATATCTCTACTTCAGTCCGTTGAGTGTTAAACTCCCTATGAGAACTTTTCTCCTGACATTATCCGCATGTCAGGTCATCAATATTGCCAATCTTATCAATCGCGCAAGTGACAATATACCATCAATAGTCTCACCACGATTAGTAGTTCTTTCCTCTCCAGTTCTTGTAAGTCACATGTTAAGTCCATTTATATGTTCTTTTGACATGCCTTATTGCAAGAATCGATAAATTTACTTTCCAGAAAGAGTTTTAATTCCCTCTTACCAACGGTTATTAGAACATGTAGAATTGGTTAGTGTCCGAATGGTTCAATTGCTGACCTCATCTGCTTCCTTCTTCCAGTTGTACCCAAGTAACCCAGTTTTGATTTTGCTGCCGTTCCTTGTCAAACTATTCAGTACATCATTGCACTCAGATACCAGTTGTGAAACTACATTACTAAACTTCAGTACCTCTATTATCTTATTTCTGTTTATGCCCCTCTCACCGAGATGGCTACATTGCTGAATAGGATACATTTCTGTCTTAATGACTATTGCGTGTTGTCCGAGAGAGGAAACTTTCTGACCGCCGTGCCCATACTGAACACTTCAACTCCAGTGTTTTCATCCATTTGTAAAATACCAGGATCTTCCTTCCAATCCTCCAATCCCCTGGGCTTGGCAAAAATATCTCAAGAGAATGATTAGGTTTCAAAATTTATTTGCATTGGAAATGATGGACATCTTTCCACCACGCTTTCCCTTTACACGGGTAACTACCAGTTTTATTTTTATTACACTGTTAGTCCCCTAACTTCTGTCGGGTTAGATATGAAAAAGAGGATTTTTTCCCTGTCATCATAGTTTCAATAAAAAGTTAAACTAATTGCTTAGTTAAAAACTTCGTAAGAGAATTCAGCATGGGCTCCGTGAAGTCTGATACACCCGCGGACGAATTAAGGACTGCTGAACCCGCCACATTCACTCAGCATTATACCTTATTTTGATCACAATAAAATGTGATTCTCTGTAAAATTTCCATCGTGCATGTAGTACATGTCCTTCATTCAGTTGTGCCGACAATACGAATGGTCCAATCAATAAAATTTGGCAATGATGCCTGCCCAGACATTAATTGACTGAAAGTGATGTTGATGATGCGAAACAATAATTACATGAGGATCTTCATCAACCCATACATGTGAGTTGTGTAAATTTATGAAATCATTTTTGGTAAACGCTGCTTCATCCATGAAGAGAATAGTGTTGAAGTTTACATTACTTCGTTGCTGATCCGATAGCCTTTTGCAAACTGCATTCAACGGAGAAAATCTTCAGGAATCAATTCATGCATTTTTTTCAAATAATATGGATATAACAGCTGTTCTTAAAGAACTTCATATATCATTGTTTTCGACGTATTAAACTGCGCTGAAAAATTTCGAGTGCTCGTTGAAGGAGTGTCAGCTACAGCATTTAAAATATTTTCCTCTAATTGCGGCGTACGTACTGTCTTTCCCTGATCAGCATCAGTAGTTCTTTTCCTAAAATTTTCTAAAATTATGAAGAAATTTAGTAATATTACCTTATTAAATAGAATATCCTACCATTCTCCTTTAGACGTTGTCAACTCGTTGAAATGTTTTCTGATCTGGAAGAGTACGGTTAGGATATCTGTCTTGGCTTTCAAAACATTGCAAGATGCAAGACCATATATCAAATACATATCCGCATACACAATAAATGTGTATTCCATATTTCGATTTATTTCACAATTAATTTCACCATGAAATTCAAAATCAGTAAATTAATGTCCAAGAAAAAAATCAATATGAGCGATGTGAAAGTTGGCAAGTTTTAAAATACAGGATATTTATTTCTTTCGTACCTAGCAACGTTTGCAACAACAATACCTTATTTTTGGTGCCGATAAAATAAAACGCCCATTTTTTGCGAACCTAGGTCGAACTACAATTCACAGAATTAGACGTTTTTAACTGACGGGGTAAATTCTAATTTTGAATCGAATTTTTTATCATAAAGTTGAGTGTTGAACCTTCGATGGGAACAAATATGTATCTTTTATCGAAATACGCCAAATATATGATGTAAATAAAATTACTTTTTTCGGAAACGATTAGGATTTGCGACACAAATGAAGAGTATTTAATTTTTAGTCAATAGTTAAAGGTATGTAAAAAACGTTGTCCAAAGTTCTTATCAGACAGGGCGTAAAAAAATAGAGTCATGAGTGTCACAGCTAGTCCGTCCCTGCAGCTGTGAGTACTCCACAATACTTTCTTGGATAGTAATTTGAAAGGTCTTACCTGATATACATCATATTAAAAAAAATTGAAATATACTTGGTGGTTCAATAATTATGTGTAAAAAACTTGATTCCATTGCAACTCTTTGTGGGTCCATATCTTCGAAGAGGAGGCCTATACGAAAAAAGTTTATATGAACTTATAGTATTCCTTTCACGTGTTTTTTTCGTACCCAGGAGATTTCCTATATTTTTCCGGACATCCTGTATATTTAAGAAGACAGGAGGTGGTTTCATTAAGACGTCCAGTGCCCTAACAGAGATACTCCCCATCGCACTCATTATTTCCACAGAAGCAGTTCTTTAAGCTTTGTCAACTGGAAAATTAATTTTACGTAACTACATCCAAACAAAGACAATCAATTTTAAAATACAATGGAACAATTGTACATTGTACATGCCTACTGAATAGTATGTGTAGTGATTATTGCACATGTTCTTAGAAATTCAGGCCAAAACTGCCCATATACAATTTCAATACCAGAAACAGAGGAATTAATTGTACGTGTCAAAAAGTAGCATCGAATACACCAAAAAAATAAAACATTGTTACTACTACACCTTAAGAATTAGTGGGACACGGCTTGCTTAAGTATTCTAGGAAAACTGCATTATTGTAATTTTGTCTTTACGTATGGTATACCACAACGGATAGTAAATATTTTGTAAAGTAAACGTCTATACTAAACAGTGCATAGGAAAGAACTTTTCCTAAATCTAATTTTAAAAGAAAAACTTAACTTGGGTATTATCCTCTTTAATATATTCCATATAATCAAACAGTAATGTATTTCAAATTTAAGGATATGTATTGTTTTACAATGATATAATTAAATTTGATTGAATTAAAAATAGACTAATTAGCTCTATAATTTATTATTTTATTATTATTTAATACGTTTTATATAGTAATATAGAGGGTATCACACAGGGGGAGGGGAGACACCAACAACATTCCCATTTCTAGTGTAAAAGGCAGGATCGGGTCTATTTTTCTGAATTTGAAGCTCTTGGAGAGGTTGGGGCGATCACAAGAAAAACAAGTTGCCGATAGGGGAGAAGATGCGAGCATACACATTCCTAATATAAAAGGCTGAATCGAGTCTATTTTCCTGAACTCAAAGCTCTTTGGGGGGGGGCTATCGCAAGAAAAATAAATTGTCAATGGGGAAGAGTGCCAGCAGCATACACATTCCTAATACAAAAGACAAAATCAGTTCTATTTTCCTGAACTCAAAGCTCTTGGGAAGGGGAGGGGCGATCGCAAGCATGCACATTCATATACTCTATTCAAGAACTAGAGAGAGTAATAAAACTGTTACTGAAACCTCCAACGTACCTGCTCCAATGCCGCAGGAAACTGAAGACTGCCGTAAATCTAATTATATTTAATTATATTTAAATATTATAAGATTTTATAAATTTTACAATAAAATTTCTGAAAGTACAATTTAATTTCTGTCAGTAAGAAAAGTACACCTTACAGCGTGTCCTTAATTTATCTTGTTTGTGCTTGTTTTTATATATGGCTTCCACATCTATATATATATATATATATATATATATATATATATATATATATATATATATATATATATATATATATATTCCAAAATCGTTAAACCAGGGCATTTTTTCCTTAATGAAAGACTTATTACGATGAATATTTATGATGCCTTAAGATATCAATATCTAGATAATAATGTTAAAAGCTCTGTTCAGATGTTTTCCAACATGACAGGAGTTGGAGAATCTACTATGTACCGAATACTGAAGGAGAAAAAAATGACTGGAATTGTTAGTACTCCCAAGCCACATTCGATCACAGGCAGACGAAAAACCTCGTTGGAAGAAGAGATGTAAACTGCAATAACGGGAGTTGTACATACATTTTATTATGAGAAGCAGATCCCAACCGTCGACAAAATTCTAACTAAAATCAATGAATATTGGGATTTACCTGAAATTACTCAGAGAACTTAATTTTTGCTGGGAAAAACCAGATAGGAAATCTGTTCTCATAGATCTCCGGAAAATGTCCATTGGAGAAGGAAATATCTCTCTCTAGTAAAAGGTAGAGTTACTGGAAATTACACAACTTATAAAATTAATAATTTAGCTGAACTTTTGAAAGATATTTTTGAATAAAGCTACTGCAGAAAATTGGGGAAAATCCATATAATTAAAGAATAAAAGAAAATGTGGAAACTCGATCTCATGATCGGTGAGATAGAGGAACCAATTATAATAAATTTGAGCGACTTTGATTATTAATTAGACACGTAATGTTTACCGGCGTTAACACAATTTATTACTTAAATTTTCTGTAACATATAAAATTTAATTACATTTGAATCCCTTTTTAGTGTTTATTTGTAATTCTGCAGATGGTTTAAGAAATAAAGAAAGTGAAACGTCAAATGTCCTAAAAATGTTTTTAATTAATAATAAATTGACCGATAGCCCCAAAAAAATTTTAATATTATATGGACGAATATATATATATATATATATATATATATATATATATATATATATATATATATATATATATATATATATATATATGCTACAATGGATATTTTGTAAGCATTTAAATTATAACTTAGAATTTCTGATTATAAAATTTCAAACCCATTCCTATAAAAAATATATGAGTCTAACAGATTTAGCCAAAGACATCGGACTAAAGAACACATGTAGTTTGTTAAGAAAAAAAAAGGGTAAAAAATGACTCGCTCTAGTTATTGAATAAACTATAGTACAAAAGGCAAAATCGGGTCTATTTTCTTGAACTCATCGCCGCCACGCCCCCCCCCCCCCCTTGAATCTGCTTCTGCCTTAATATGAAGTTGAAAAAATCGTTAAGTCAATTTTTTTAAATGTAAATCCCCTATTTTTATAATGTTATCTTATTTAGCATTAAAAATAAGAGTGACTTTATATAAGGTTGTCTATTGTTTTAAAACTGCTTACCCACATAGGGAAACAACTTATTTTAATTAATATTCCAAATTTTCACCCTGAACTTCCGAACATTTATTGTATCTCCGAAGCTCTAATTGAATCTAGATACAAACTTTCGGAAGCACCTTGCCATTCAGCCCTCCATCCTTGTCACTGGATTCCAATAAAAGGATGATTTTTATCGTTCCCCATATAAAATAATCTAAGACAGTCAAATCAGGAGATCGAGGGGGTCAAAGAAAAGGTCCATTGTTAACAATCCACCTATCATAAAATGTTGTTTGTAAGACGTTGGTAATTAGAACGGTTCTGTGTCGTGTGGTGCCATCGTGTTAGCAAAAAATTTGCCTGTGTTCCGCCGAAGGTAAATTGTTTAAATATTGATCTTCTAAAATATTTAAATATCTTTCTCCTACAAATGATAATACATACTTTTAAATGGGGACATAATTTGCTTTGTATTATTAATGAATTACCATTTAAATTTTCTTCAAAAAAATGTGGATTAACTATTCCATCATTTTTTACAGCACAAACCACTTTAAATTGCCAAGTTTCTTGAAACTTCCACAATTTTACAGCATGAGGATGTGAATCACTCCAAAAATGGAAATTGTGTTCGTTGAAAAGGCCACTTTTCGTAAATTTTGCTTTATCAGTTCAAATTATGTTGTCTAAAAATAGAGTGTCATCTTGTATCATCGCTAATATAAATTCGCGGAATTGCACTCTTTTCGTCTTTGAGGTGTTGAAACACAGATATTAAATATGGGTGGAAGTTGTATTTCAATAGAATTCTATGTATTGAGCTCTTCAAGATTCCTGTTTGTAGAGCCACTTGTCTTAATGATGTCATAGAATATGCCGTAAAATATCCCAGAATTGCAATTTCGACACTTTCATAATTAAGAATATATTTTCTTTTATGCATTTTTACCTCAACAGTGCCAATATTTTTGCAATTTTGAAATATTCGTTCCGTCATGGTTTCCGTTTATCTGAATATATATAAGCAAATGTCTGGCATGTTCTTGATAAAACTTTGATACATTCCCCATAGATAATAAACAAATAATCTTTGTGCCTGCTCCTTCATAGTTTTCTTTTGTCATGTTTCGTCGTCATGGACAACTAATAACAAAACTTAAAAGCCGTACCTTTTTTACCTCCGAACATATTCACGTCATTTCTGAATAAGTATGAATATATGGTTGCCTAAATTATTATTATTGTTATTCTCGATACGCAAGCAATATTTAACAATATTTATCAATAAGAATAAGTCTTTAAATCCTCTTTTTGTTAATATTAATTGTAAACTTTGCATTTATAGTAATTTCTAATAATTAAAAACAGCGAAAAAGTCACAACAAGCAATTAAAGTGAAACAAAAGATAAGTAAATATGTTAATGTCTGTCAAACATAAAAAAGCGTCTCTCCCACCGACCATAAACAGCCTTCAAATAAATCTATTGTTGAGAGAACTCAGTATGAAATTAAATTCATTCTTCAAACAAATAAGTAACTTTAAACCAAGTCACAGTTTAAATAATTCAGTAGATCTCGTCCAAAAACTAAAAAACATAAAAACCCCAGATAACTCCATACTAGTTTCTTTTGACATAAAAAGCAAGTTTTCTAATATTCCAACAGATGAATATTTTATACTTATCCAAGAAATCTTCCAGGAACGAAATATAAATCCAATAGTTACTACTGAAATCTTGTCCTCTTGTGAACTCTCTATCACAAACCTATTTCCAGTTTAATAACAAATTTTATTTACAAAATTCAGGCCTACCAATGGGTTCTCCTCTTAGCCCTCTCCTAGCAAATATTTTCATGTCAAACATAGAAAACAAAATTCTTAATTCCCCTCTAAGCAAAAACCATGTTCAATTTTGGTACAGATATGTGGATGATGTTCTAGGATGTTTTAAAGGCACTAGTAGACAGCTTCAAAAACTCTTACAATACATTAATAATTGCCATCCAAAAATTCAGTTTACTCTGGAAACTGAAAATAACCATAAAATAATTTTTCTAGATCTCACCATATCTCACCTCAATAATCAGTGTAATTTTAAAATTTTTAGAAAACCAACGTTTACAGGTAATACTATATCTAATGACCCTTTTCACCCCTTACAACACAAAATGGCTGCATACAATTCAATGATACATAGAGCATTTTCTTTGCCTCTCTCTGAAGAAGATCTTCAAGAGGAACTAAATATCATTGAAAGGATTGCAATATCAAACAATTTCTCTCAACAAACCATAAAGAAATTAATAACTAAAAAACAAAAACAACTAGCTATTAATTCAATATATCCCAAAATAAAAAATGATAAAGATAGTTCATCTTATATATCTTTGTCATACTGTGGTACCCTATCAGAAAACATAGCTAATACTCTTTCCAAACATAACATAAAAGTAGCCTTTAAATCTCAACACAATCTGTCCACTATCCTTTGCAATGCTAAAGATAAAATTAATAAATTTGATAAATCAGGAGTTTATAGGTTAAAATGTTCAGAGTGTTATAGCTTGTATATTGGACAAAGTGGTAGAAGCTTTAAAACTCGCTTTTCAGAATACCACCGATCATATAGACTACAAAAAGCAGACTCAAGCTTTGCCAACCATTGCTTAGAACACAGCCACAGTTTTCCTGATTTAAGCAATACTGACATATTACATTATTCAACAAAGGGCCAAAAATTAAATATTCCTGAATCTTTAGAACTATATAAACATAGTAAAAATAAAAATGTAAATTTGCTTAATGACCAGACAGAACTTGGGTTTTCCCCGTTATTTGTTGTCGCCAAATAATAATTAGTTTCCAAAATTTAGTACCTCCCCTTTGAAACAATGTGATTTCTCAGGTAGTTTTTATTTATTGTTAAATTTTCTCATGTTTCTGTATTGAATACTTAGTCTACCTTTGTAATTCAGTTTGAAAATGACTCTGTGAGTTGAAACTGCAGTCACTGTTTTCTTAATAAATTTAGTGGTATAAAACATAGTAGTTCCTTTTAAACATATCCCGAAAAATCTATTGTTGTTTAAATTTAGGGTATGATCGAATATTTTTACAATACAAAAATGCTATATTGCCAATATTTCAAAAACTACAAATTTTTTGAATAGGAAACCCTATTCAAAGTCACCCTTATTTTTAATGCTAAATAAGAGAACATTGTAAAATATGGGATTTTTAAAAAATTTACTTTTAACGATTTTTAATGTTAGTTTTTGATCACTCGGCCTTTATTTATTATCAAAATATTAACACAGTACACTAGAGTAGATCCCTTAGAAGGAAACCAACCCCAATTAAAAATTCACATAGGAGAAATTGATAGTTATATTCAGGCCTACAAACGTCATTTTTGACATAGAATTTAAAAAATATCAAAAACAAACTTAGGTATAAGGACATTGACATTATATATGAAATATGTCTAAAATTTTGTGTAAGATCTAAAAATGAAATAACATATAGAGCAAGAATGTATCAATTTCCTGTATATTGTGCAAAATATTGTTTTCTATAAAATAATGTTTATAAAGATTTAGTAATTAACTTCACTATCACTGCTGAGGTAATCAATGCGATCTAGAAAAATCATGTTATTTAATTAATCTTAAAGTATCATCATTGATCATAGAGATTCGTATATTATTTCCATATTTTATCAATTTCTCTTGTAGGATATCCTGTCGTGATTTTCTCTTTACATTCTGGTCGGCATTGCAATAGTACATTTTTTAATGTACTTTTTACTCAAACAAACAAAGTTATTCTCGTTCATTTTAAATTTAAAACGTATGTATTACCTGAAGTTGCAGCCGTGGTCGAATTCGTAAAAGTTTGTGGAATTTCATTTGAGTCTGATGACGACGCGCTCGTGTTCGGAAAGGAAAATTCCAAGGCATCCATTACTGCGTCTTTTTGATAAATTAGGTCTAATTTTAAGTCTTCTACGGACGGAGTAGAGGCTGTCGAGTTCATTTCTGAAATGAAAACAAAAAATCTCATAAGAAGGAAAAAATTAAGAATTTGTTAATATAAAATATATTAAGACATTATTGTTCTCACAGAAAAAATATTTTTGAGACTGAAAATGTAGTGGAATAAGAGTGCTTCACCCGGCTTTCGCCAATTCCTCTTGATATGATTAAATTTCTTAAGTAATGGTCATGCTATATTCGGAGTTTAAATATATTTAACTTACAATTTTAAAATCTCTTGCCTCAATTTTATTTATTATTCTAGAGTTTTCCGATATGTCCAACACACAAAAATTACTTTAAGTTAATCTAAGTGATTCCGTGATTGTCTTCAACATTTGTTAAACAAAGCTCTGCATAATTTATTCAAAGTATTTTATAACTTTGATTCTTCATGTAAGAATTTGTTTTCAGTTTAAATCACAAGAATTTTTCAAAAATGTCTATTCTTTAATTTATATACGAAACAAAAAACTTAATCCTAAAGTAAGCAAGGAATGTTCCAAATATAGAACAAAAGAATTTTATTTTATACAAGCAAAATATTAATTTATTATAAGGAAAACTATTTTAGTTATAATAGTTTAAATTAATTCAAGTTTAAAGATAAGGAAAGAACGAGATTAAAAATAATTACATAAAAGAGAGCCCCGTCTGTTTGTGTGTCTGAGCCTAATTTCAAAAACTACTGAATAAATCGGTTTTGCTCAAAAATTTGCTCGCTTGTCGAGAAGAAAAGTTATGATTTATAATACTTTGACATATAATGTAAGGTAGCCGTGTAATGACGATAGTTTCAAATTAAACCAAAGACAAAACCTAAGCTTCTTTGGCTTAACTACTACTACTTATACTATTACTAAACTACGACACATGAATTTTGAAAAGTTCTATAAATACTGGTCACATTTAAAGAACTTCAGACATTTTTTACATCCTGACTTATTAAATTTATACTTTCGCGCGTACAAAAAAATCACAGTGCTTTTAATTAAAACCTTAATTGCAACATTTATGAAGCTGGGCGGATTATTGGTTTTAAAGAAAGTAAAACTGCTGCAGTAAATCATTTTCGAAGGTAAGTTCTATACCAGAGGTTTTCAGACTTTTTTGTCCAGTGAACTATGAGCCACTTTTTCCCGTAAGCGCCCCCTGTCTTCCGAATACCGAATAATTGCAATTTTATCAATGCGTTCTTGACAGCTGAAGCCTTAGTTTAATGATTGAACATACAACGAGGCGAATCTAGAATAGTACGAAAAAGTTAATGTAACAATAAACACTGTTGACGTTTTTCATAACATATTCGACACGGTGCCGCGCAACACGCACCGCCGCGTTATGCGTTTTATCACTAGATCAAGGTTTGATACACAGCTACGCAATTTGAAAGAATTTACTATAAAGTGGAGAATATTAAAATAAAAAAATGTTAAGTAACTATTTATATATTTATTTAGTTAAAATCACACAACATCAAATCTTGCCAAATTTCTTACTTAAATTAATGTCAAAAAAATCGATCCTTTTACTGTAATTTTATAACAAGTGAAGTATGATGCGCTGAACGTAAAAATCGCTGCAACTTCCATTTTTTTCTTCGGCGCATCGTTCCCTACCTGCCATTAACTTTGACGATAGTTAGAAAATATTTTTAATAGGATGAATGAGCCTCATGTTTTGATAACAAATTTTCAATATTTGGATTCAAATTAGTCAAAGTTTAACCTTAAATCTACTCGGCTAATGATTTCCAGTTTCGTTCTCCTTTTTCCTGTAAGAAGATTGGCAACCGAACTGAAACCCTATTCCACGGATTGTGAAGAGAGAAAAGCTATCAAAAACTTTCTTGCGATGGTCCATAATACAAGATAGGTAGCAGGTATGCCTTTCTGAAGCCAAAATTGCTAATATTTATTTCTAAACTGCCTTGTTCTTCGTTAGCACTTATTCTGATCATTTCTTTTTATAACATGACATCTGATTTATCCATATCATTATATGTATCATCAACCTGTTGGGAAAATTTACAGCGTCTAATATTTTCCTTTATAACAGTAATTCTGACGAGAAAAGCTGCGATAATACATAGCATTTAAAAACTCTAAAACACACCCAAGAACTGAAAAAATCAAATATGTCTTTCGACTGCCAGCGTACTTCAATATGAAAGGATAATTGATGTAGGTTCTTGTTATTTAAATGACCTAGTGGATTGCAAACACTCCAGCTACATTTCGTTTTAAATGGCTTATAAATTTACGATAACACATAACTATGGCAAAAGCTCCGTCTGGTCGTTCTGATATTATATTTGCTAAAGAACTCACTTTTTTCCATAAAATGACCTTCCAAAACATTGAATATTGATCCGTCTTTAGTGTATGTTGTCAAGGTTTCCGTAAAGAGTAGTTCTTCATGGATTTCTTAATCCATAACAAGACAAATCTATGCTAATAATAGTGATTCATTACCAGGTAAAGTCGTCCAGTTATATGGAGCACTGGGTCTTTTGAAGTTAATTATATTAGAAGCTTTCACTATTAACACTCTCATCAATGTCTTTGGACTGTATTGTTACTAAGTTTATTTTGAGTAGATCATATGACGATTTGTGCAGAATAACCTCTTTAATAGGTAGCAAAATTAGCGCTTTCCGGGTAGTAAGCGACTCTCCTGATTTTACTCGCAGGGAGATTGTAAGACTCCCACAAATCACTATCGTCTCTTTTTAATATTGAAGCAAACATACCGTCAACCAAGAGTTACTTCTGAAGTTTATCCTTCAGTGTTAAAAATTATTTCAAATCTTTACTTGTTTATCAAGATGACACCTTCTTAGATGATCCTCCACTTGGATTATTATTATTAGACCCATAGGCAGGTGTTTGGACGAAAATGATAGAACTAAACCAAATTTCACATAATCAATTCTATACTGCCTACATTTCAATTAGATTCGGCCATGTTTAGTAGCAGTTATCTGTGAACAAAAATGAAACTATTTAAATGTGATAAAGCTTAGTAATTAGAAATTGATTCTCCAAGTACAACCTTGTTTTAATCTTTATAGCGGTGGTTTTTTATAGTTAGGTATTGAATGTTGTCTATAAAGATTTAAACAGGAAAAAATAAGAAAAGACAAAAAGTAATTAATACGTGATGATTAAAAACCAAACTTGGGCTTTTTAATGTTCCAGGTTTTGATTAGATTATTGTTCTACATATATTTCGCCTTGTTAGACATACGGTAAAAAACCAAAACAGTGTTTTTATCATTTTTTCAAAAATACTCCATAAAAAAACCACTGTAGATTCCGTCAAATATATTAAATTATACCAATTATAGAATAATGTTATTAAAAAGAAATGTACTTACTTATTTCCAAACTTCCAAGGAAGACTAATTTGATTCAATTTAATTTGTATATTAGCTCCATTTTTATTTTTGAAAATAGTTAATTTTTATTAAAATTCCAACTTTAATTCCCTTTCCATACGCATTTCAAACACCTGATGGAGTCAAGAGAAAATTTCACAAAAAATAACTGTCTAAATAAAACTTAAATTTCGTGACACGTCGGCAGGATATTAAACTTGCAGACATTTTCAATTTCAGTTTGTAATATGTCAACAGTCAAAAAAAAGAAATCTTTACGATTGTAGAATTAGTTTAACAATATACCGTTTTTCTCGTTCAAGCTGTTTTGACCACCTGACGATCGATCGTTTATCACAGCTTCACTGACGAGACCATCAGGTGGTCGAAACTGGTATGGGGAGAGAATCAAAGCCAGATTTGCAGAAAATATATTTTTTCTTTTACGACCTGAAAGAGAAAAATCAGTAACAAACTAATTCCATGGCCATAAACATTCCTTCATATCTAAATGAAATTTTAATTTTGAAATATTATGCGTATTCCTAAAGTTTAATTAATTCGCAAGAAGGCTTAGAAAGTAATTACAAAGTTTCGGGCTCTCTACGATATAAATAACTGATTAAACGTCTGTTTTAGTTGCGGTTTTTTTTTTCTTAGATTGTAGAATTTGAAATTTTTGATTAAGCCTATTTACGAATTTATTAAAGTTTAGGAATTAGACCATTAGCATATTATTTATCGATTTTATAATTTTCAATAAAAATTGTAACAAAATATGAAATTTGTGACTTATATTAAACCAAAACAAGCATTCTCAGTATAATGAAACGTGGAAATAATCTTTTTCATAGTTTTTTGTATCAACTATCGATACCAGACCCACTGGAACCACTATTTTTAGTGAAAACAGACATATTTTAACTCTATTGTTTCAAACTAAGTTAAAATCCAAAAAATGCTAATGTTTAAAATTTTTAGTAAAAATAAATAAAAAAAAATTGTTTCGTCCGAAATAGAAATGTGTATTATGTATTTTATAAGCTACTAGCGACCCGCCCCGGCTTCGCACGGGTGCAATGCTGATACTAAATACACTACAGAAAAACTGTGACTATTTATTTTATTTTTACAACAATTATTACATCGGCCTCCGATGCGCTATTTATAGGCACGCTGCCGCCGCCCCGGTCGGCCAGTACCGCCGCAAGCGCTACTTCCCGCAATTTTAAATCTGTAATATCTTCGAAAATATTCATTTAAATCTTGTGCTGTAAAGGACCATATAGATCTATATTAAATCAACAATGTATTTAAGCTATTTAATTGGATAAGGATTAATGCTGTATTGGTTAAAATCGCTTCAAAATTTGCCATTATTTGTCGTAAAAAGTAAATGACAAAAAAATGTTATTGTGGGATATCCATGAGAGATAGACATATACCATCGCGGAGTTTTCTATAGACCTTTTCAATGTGTACAAATAATTAGTACATTATTTTGATAAATCTCGTAGGGTTCAGCCTGCGTTTGCAATGTAAGCGGAAAAAAATATGATAATTAACGACATCACATTAGAAACCTCAAAAATAACAGTATTTCTCCACTATTTAATGGATGCTATTATACATATAAACCTTCCTCTTGAATCACTCTATCTATTGAAAAAAACCGCATCAAAATCCGGTGCGTAGTTTTAAAGATTTAAGCATACAAAGGGACATAGGGACAGAGAAAGCGACTTTGTTTTATACTATGTAGTGATTTTTAGGTTTAATTCCTACTATTTTTGGTACCAATAGAATTTTCTTTCTATACTAATATTTTTTTATTTATATACTTGTAATAAAACACTGTTTCCTTTTTAATGTTTCAGTAGTTTAATAAAGGTAAAATATACGCCTTGTGAAGATAATTTTAAGAGCACATTTAATTCTAAAGTTAAAGATGTTTTTTAACATTTATATATAACCTCTATTTTGTTGTTTATTCTAAAAAGCAAATTTCTTTACTGCAAATCTAGGAATGACGACGTCAAATATTTATCTAGAGTTGGGGTTGAAAGAAAGTTTTTTTGGTCATCGGTAGCAAGATGTGGGTTATTTAAAAAAAAATTATTTCAAGGTGTTTCAGTTAATTTAATCTTTTGCTTTTATTTTCGGTATGGAGTGATGTAATGTTATTTAAATCTTTAAAATAGTTATGATCTATATAGTCTGAGGACATCCCTGAATTTTTTACATTATTTAAAATTGCCGTTCTGTGTTCTATAAGTCTAGTCTTTCTACTTCTACAACTTTGACCAATGTATGTAGCATCACAACTTACACAATTGATTTTATGTAATCCTGATTTATTTAATTTATCTATTTTATTCTTATTGTTAACTAATAACCTACCCATATTAAATTTATTTGTACATATATTCTTGCAATCTAAATTATTTAACCTATTACAAATTATATGACTAAGTTTTGCTTTATAGTTTATAAATTCAAAGTTAGTTTCTTTTGGATTATTAACGTTATAGAATTCTATTTTAATAGTTTTTTTTTACTTTTTCTTTAATAGACTATCGATTAGGTTTTTATTGTAACCGTTGTTTCTTGCAATTTGTTTAATAGTTCAGAGTTTTTTATCAAAGTTTTCTTTATTTCATTGAAAAGTGGTAAGATCTATGGATGAAACTGTAAAAGGAAGATAGTTTAATTTATCAAGACTGGTTTGATGCTGGATATATATACCCGTATATACCCGTATTTGTGGGTTTTGTGTTAATGTCGAATTTTAAGTGATTACTTATTTTTTTGATAATTGTATCTAAAAATTTTTTTCGTTATTTTATTTTTTTTCATTGTAAATTGGATGTTATCATTAATTGAGTTAAGGAAGCATAATATAGCGAAATTAGCTTTCTAGATATTAATATAAAAAATAAATAAATAACGACTTAGAATTTGACATTTATAGAAAACCCATAACCAAGGATACAGTTATACATCAATCATCAAACTAGTTTTGGCAGATAAAATTATCATCCTTTCACAGTTTAAGCCATAGACTTACCATTTTTCCATTAAGTAGGGAAAACTTTGATAGAGAACTATGAACTATTAAGCAAATCGCAAAAAACAACGATTACAATGAAAACCTAATCAACTGTCTAAGGAAAAAACAAAAAAACCATTAAAAAAAGAATTCTAGAGCCTTAATAACCCAAAAGAAGCCATCTTTAAATTAATAAATTATATACCACAACTTTGGTAATAGATTAAATAGTTTGTATTGCAAAATTATACAAGGTGTCCGCCAAAATATGGGAAATATTCCGGAAATAAGAAAAAAAAACGTGAAAGGAATACTATCAGGTCAAGTAAATTTTTTCATTTTAGCCTCCTTTCGGAGATATGGGCTCCCAAAGATCTCCAATGGAATCAAATTTTTACATATCATTATTGAACCACCAGATATATCTTAATTTTTCTGAATATGAAGTATACCAGGTAAGACCCTTCAAATTACTATCCAAGAAGGTGTTGTGAATTACTCACAGCTGCAGAGATGGACTAGCTGTGACAATCATGATCCCATTTTTTTACACCCTCTATGAACAGAAGTTTAGACAACGTTTTATATATACCTTTAACTATTGAGTAAAAATGAAATCCTCTTCATTTATCTCGCTAATCCTAACATTTTTCGAAATAACGTCATTTTATTTACACGATTAGTCCCCTAACTTGAATATGAAAAACATGGATTTTTCCTTGTCACCATAGTTTTAATAAAAAGTTAAACTAACTTCCTAGTTAAAAACTTCATAAGAAGATTCAACATGGGCTTCGTAAAGTCCAGTACACTCGCGGGCATGACGAATTAAGGACGTATTGTAGTCCTTACAACGAGTTGAGGACTGCTGTACCCGCGACATTAACTCAACATTCTTCCTTATTTCATCACCATAAAACGTGATTCTCCATAGAAGTTCCTCCCTACTATCGACCGTAGTGTAATACACCAAGGTTTTGATGTGTCCCCAACAAGGTAAAAATCCAACGGCGTTAGATCGGGAGATCGAGAAGGCCAGGCAATAGGTTTTTCTCTACCAATCCAATGGTTTAGATAGACGTTATTCAGGTGCGTTCGCACAGCCACGGTAAAATGAGGTGCTCCGTTGTGCATGTAGTACATGTTTCGTCGGGTTTCAAGTGGTAAGTGCCCTACTAAATCGTGACAAGCATTCTGAAGGAATTCCATTCAGTCGTGCCGGCAATACGAATGGCGCAATAAATAAAATTTGCCAATGATTTCTGCCCAGACATTAATTGACTATAACTGGTGTTGACGATGAGAAACAATAGTTGCATGAGGATTTTCATCAGCCCATATATGTGAGTTGTATAAATTGATTTTACCATTTTTGGTTAACCCTGCTTAATCCGTGAAGAGAATAGAGCTGATGAATTCAAGCACTTTTTTTAAATGATATTAATATAACAGCTGTTTTTGAAGAACCTCATGTACTACTGTTTTCAACGTATTAAACTGCACTTATATTTTTTGAGTGCTTGTTAAAGGGGTGTCATATACAGCATTTAAAATATTTTCGTCTAATTGCAGCGTTCGTACAGTTCTTCCCCGATCAGCATCAGTAATTCTTTGCCCAAAATTTCTTAAAATTATGAAGAAATTTAATAATATTACCTTATTAAATGGAATCGCCTACCATTTTCCTTTAAACGTTGGTAAACTCGTTGAAATGTTTTCTGATCTGGAAGAGTATGATTAGGATATCTATCATGTTATGCCTTCCAAAACATTACAAAATGCAAGACGATACGTCCAATGCATGGCTGCATACTCAGTAAACGTGTATTCCATATTTCGAATTATGTCACAATTAATTTCGCCACGAAATCAAAAAATCAGTAAATTAATATCCAAGTTGAGAATTAATATATCAGCGATGTGAAAGTTGGCAAGTTGGCAATGTAGAATATTTATTCCTTTCGTGTCCACCAACGTTTGCAACAACAATAGTTTTTTTTTGGTATCAATAAAATAAAACGCACATTTTTTTTGCGAACCTAGGTCCAACTATAATTCACAGAATTAGACGTTTTTAACTAAAGAGGTAAACTCTAATTTTAGATCGAATTTTTCTATCATAAGGTTGAAGGTCGAACATTTGATAGGAACAAAGATGTATCTTTTATCGAAATACGCCACATACATGATGTAAATAAAATGAAGTTTTTTCAGAAACGGTTGGATTAGCGACATGAATGAAGAGTACTTAGTCTTTAGTCAATAGTTAAAGATATATAAAAAACGTTGTCCAAAATTCTTATCATACAGAGAGTAAGAAAATGGGGTCATGAGTGTTACAACTAGTCCGTCCCTGCAGGTGTGAGTAATTCACAGTTTCTTGGATAGTAATTTGAAGGGTCTTACCTGGTGTACATCATATTATAAAAAATTGAAACATACCTGGTGGTTCAATAATTATGTGTAAAAAACCTGAGTACATTTCAGCTCTTTGGGATCCCATATCTCCGAAGAGGAGGCCTATACGAAAAAAAGTTTAAATGAACTTATATTATTCCATTCACGTGTTTTTTCATATCCGAGATTTCCCCCATTTTCCCGGACACTCTGTATGTATAAATAAATTGAATAAAAGTAGGTTGCCAGTTAACAATAAATTGTTCAAATTGTGGTGCTAAATACATAGATCAAAGTGGTAGAAGATCCAAAGAATACAGAACGGCAATTTTAAGTAATATAAGACATTCAGGAACGTCCTCACACTAACAACATTATATTACTCTATAGCGAAATAAAAGCAAAAGATTAAATTTACTGGAATAACTCGAAATAAAAAAATCTTTAAAAAATAACCCACATCTCGCTACCAATGACCAACAAAAGTATCTTTCAACCCCAATTATCCTTCATCCTACTTAGATTTACAGTAATAAAATTTATTCCTTTAGAATAGATAACAAAATATAGGATATATATATATATATATATATATATATATATATATATATATATATATATATATATATATATATATATATATAAATGGTAAAAAACATCATCAAAGCGAAACATATGTAGAGTTTACCTCTATTAAACTACTGAAACATTAAAAAGCAAATAGGGTTTTATTTCCAAATATTAAAAAAATGTTTCACAATGAACCAATTTCAGCAGTATTTTTGTGTTTGTCAGAAGCATCAAATGTAACATTTTTATTTATTAATTTATTTTATAAAGAAATAATATATTAACTTTAATGTAAATTATAACAAATTTACATAAATAGAACATATTAAAAACAGTTTTTAATTAAAATACGTGCTATACCTATATCTACAATAACAAAAATAAACTGGAAAATTAAATGCAAATGAATTTAATCTCCTAATAAAAATCAGAAGCTCCCTTGGCTTTGGATGCAACGAGACGTCACCGTAAATTAAATGGTCACCATCAGTGTGACGAGGGCTTAATGGACGAAATGAGTAGTTGATTGAATTACGGTTGCAATTTAATTTAAATCTAGAGCTTCTAGAAACGAGTTTGCAGGATTTCATTTCATTTTTAAGAAAGAAGTTGCACTAGTCAGGAACTGGTACACAATTTAAATTTAAATACATGTTAAGCAGTAGCGTAGAAAATATTTTCGCACGATGAAGATAACTTGAAATACGAGCCATAGAAAATGAAATATGAACTTTTGATGATTGAGGGCAAAATTGAGGGCAGAAGGGGAATGGGGAGGAAGAAAATGTCTTGTCTTCGGAACATAAGCCAATGGACAGGATTACGTGATGTACAAACACTGATCCATACGGCCCCAGATAGAGAAGCAATGGAGCATGTGATCGCAACATCCATTATGCATCCGAAGAAGAAGATGAACTTTATAGCAACGGTTTCGCTGTAAATTATATGTTTACCATCCCACACAGAATGGTAATATGCTCTATGATAATCAATGAAACATATGATTTTTTAACGCAACAATCGCCTCTTCTAGCATGGAAAATCGTTCACCACTCAGTTTGTTCTTCATATACGGGAACAAAAAGAAATCATTGGGTGCTAAATTAGGGCTATACGATAGATTGTCCTTCAATTCCATGTTTTCAGTGCTCAAAAGGTCACTTTTTTCAACTGATGTCAGAGCTTATGATAGAGGATTATCCGTAGTCTTAGGTTTGCTTTTCTCATTTTACTGAAGATTTTCGGCAAACAAGTGGTTTCATATCATACCCAGGGATGCCTCTATCTTACAATATGATATATAATAATCTGGCGTTATCACTTCATGCACAGCATCGATGTTTTCTTACACTGCAACTGATTTTGTATAACCTTGGCGCGACTCGATCGTGAGCGAACGACGGCCAGGATTGAATTCACTAAATCAGCGATATATAGTGATTCTTGTAGATCAAGTGGTGGTTCACTTTATAACGGGGATTTACGAAAAAATATTGCAATGGCGGAATTTTAAATTAAACATTACAACAGGTAACAATCTGTAAAGCAACAAGTCGTTACGCTACTGGTGATGCAAGTACATTCTCTAATGAGCTGGCAACTTTTACTTCTGCGAACTAAGACCTTTCTTGAATGCCTACGAAAGAACGAAAATAATGTCTGCTGCTATAAAAACACCTAAGTCACATATATGGAAGAGTAGAGTCAAACTGAATCGTACGCTGAGTTTAAGAACCTCGAGTAATTTAAAAAAAATAAATGAGTAAGTAGTTAATATGTAGTATGTACATAAATAGTAGTGTAAACCAGTTTAGTGAATTCTTCTTGTGTAAATAAATTACAACAAATATCCAAGCTTTACAAATCGCACGTACTCTTAATGAAAGTGATGGTAAATAATTGTTGCCCTGTAAATATATGATGATATGGGTAGCGGGTAGATACTTCTCTACGATCCCGGTAGGAAATAGATCTACTTCAGGGACGTGACCGCGCCCACGCGAGCGTTAACTCTCTCTCACATACCTCTTCTGAGAGAAGTTATGTCCTCCCTCTCCCTAAAACTCCTAACCCAACATACATTATGCCATTCAGGAGAAGAAACTGCTCTAAGAGGTGTTGGAATCCTAGTTCACAAGAAACATAAAAATAGGATTGTAGATGTGAAAAACATAAGCCCACAAGTCATAAGTGTGACACTCAAGATAAATAAAAAATACTCTCTAAAGGTTATTCGGGCATATGCACCAACTATCGAATTATCAAGAACCCCCCGTATCAGTTTGGGAGAAAATCGGAAAACGTAAAATTTTTAGGATATTACTGAATCTGCCAGATTGAGTTTTTCAAAAAATATTTTAAATTCATAATTAACACTAACAAAAATATCCCAATATTGATTTTAGACAAAATCGGGAGATGTAAAATCTTTAATCCGCCATCGTGGATCCGCTATATTGAATTTTTTAATAATTATTTCAGATTCGTTGTGTGCGACCTCAAAAACTCCCCCGTACCAATATTGAAGAAAATCGGACAAAATTAATTTTTGCGTCTGCCATAATTGAATTTTTTAAAAATAATTTTAGATTAGTTATATACAACCCTGAAAACTCTATCGTACTAATTTTGGAGAAAATCGACCAAAATTGATTTTTTTGTCCGCCATATTGGATCCGCCATATTGAATTTTATAAAAATATTTTGGATCCTTTATGTGCGACCCCGAAAACTCCCCAACACTAATTTTAGAGAAAATTTGACAAAATTTAATTTTTTTGTCCGCCATATTAGATCCGCCATATTGAATTTTTTAAAAATAATTTCAGATTCGTTGTGTACAACCCCAAAAATCCCCCATACCAATTTTGGAGAAAATCAAACAAAATTAAGTTTTTTGGCCGCCATATTGTGAGCGCCAGCTTGGATATTACTCCACCAATTTCGTCCAAAAAAATATGGGACTACCGCAATAACTTCCTGAATACACCGTAAAAAATTTCATTCAAATCGGTGCCGCCGTTCCGGAGTAATCAGTGTACATACATAAAAAAAAAACATACATTATCGACGAATTGAGAACCTCCTTCTTTTAGAAGTCGGTTAAAAAGAGTCAAACTTAACATGGGATTGATATAGATTGATTTTTCTATTCATAAATGTTTTATTTCTATTATATAAAAAAATACTGCATTTTTGAGACCATGTAAATGAAATTCGAAATATTAATTCATTATATTTTTTTTGTAGAATCAGCTAGTTTGTGAATACAAGATGAGAATAAGAGATATATTTATTAGATTTCAGGGATTAGTCAATGATAGCCGAGTTTTTCGAAGATCAGACTAATGTGCAACATTGCAAGAAAAAACTGGAAATGGTCTTTCTAAAGACAGAGCTCAGTTCACTAGAAGACAAATTAACTATAATACAAAATTGTCAAAAAATTCAGACATCTATTTCATTAAAGTTAAGAAATATGCGAGATAAGATACATTTAATAAGAGCATGTGTAGTTCAGCACAACACACGCCTGGAAGATATTTTCAACTTTAGTGAACTACTGCATCATCAGAGAGCTGCAATTTCATGATGAGGAGGATGGAAATGAATATGATATGAGGCGAAAATAAAGAATAATATTATTAATATGTTATAAATAAACATAATTTACAATATTTTTTGTATTATTTTTAGAATATATATCACTTTCATACTTTTATATTTTTTAAATTGAAATAACGCTGTAGTTACTATTAATCCAATTTTTTAATCGTTTGCTTAGATGTAATTATAATAAACAATATCCTTTGTCAAATTTCCTCAACATTCTGTACAACTTAGATAGGAAATTGGAATTACACAAAAATGTCTAAATATTATGATTTACATCGATACAGCCCTTTTTCCTGCATTTTATGTATACTAAGATTTTTATGTATACAATCTTTCCACTTTTTATTTTACTGTTACAAAAAAACATCAACTAAAAAAACATATTAATCACAATCAGCCTAAGTTCACAATATAATAGAAACTATATACTAATCTTGTACAAGTAAACATAATAAATCTACAATTTAATGGCACGATATAACTAACTAGACAACACATGAAATGTATTCCTTTTGATTTATTTCTCGACTAATAGTTTTTTTCTTTTTAGTTCTTTTAATTTTTCTCTTTCTATTTCAATTCTTTCTAAATCCAATTCTATTTTATTTTCTTGATATTCTATTCTATCGATTTTTATTTTTTCCAATATAGAATTGCTAGTATCTAATATCTTATTACGTTTCTTTTTTGGGTTATATATTTTATTCTTCTCAATACATAGATTATCTTTGCTCGGTGGTGGAGTATTTTCACTAGGCATTTCATCTATTGTGAAACTTGACAATAACAGCCAAATTTATTAAGAAAATTTAAGATTTAAACCCGATCTGGTTACCATGAAATTTAAATCTTATATTGGGCCGGTTTTGTTTGAGAAATAGTTGTATCCCGAAAACAAATAAAGTTCTCCATTTTTGCCGGTTCAATAATAAAACAAAATGGTTTTTTATGCTTACATTTTTGTGGTTTAAAATTTGCTTGAGTTACTGTTGCATTTGTCAATTTAAGACCTCGGCTGTTAATTTAGGGTGGTTTTGAATTTAAACCATGTTAGTGAATCCGGCTATAATAGTTGTGGTCTCGTATTTTTTTCTTGCCAAATGTTTCTTCAATTTGTTCTGCATATGTGGAAAAATTTTTCGACCACCTCAGGTTTGCTTTTGGTTATCAACGTATTTTTTATAATTTCGACCTAACACACTCCATCATCTATTTTCTACATCATTTCCTGTTACATTTATTCCAAATGTTTCGTTCCAGTTTTTTTCCAGTAACTCCCCATAGTTCTTTTAAGTTCCTTTATTCTAATGATCTTAATTTTTTTCTATAAATACCATACATTAACATTTTGGTAGGATCAATTGTCGGCTATTTATATTCTTCAACTATTGGAAGTCAGGTATTTTTCGAAAGAATTTGATTTCTTGGTAAAATTATAAACTCCTGCATTTCTACAACAAACTGCATTATGAAGTTGCGAAAATAAAGTTTTGCTATCTAAGATTTTTTACGTGTTATATATAAAGAAGTAACTACTGCTCTAAATCAATGGCTTAATACGGTTGGATAACTAGTTTTCCAGGAGGCCATAAAAATGTTAAAGAGCTTTTGGTACAATTAAAGAAAGATTTGTAGCGAACATGTGTGACCGTTATGAATTATGTTTATACTAACCCTCGAAGCGATTTCCTGATCATAATATGATGGCTGGCGCACTTTGTTAACAATTAACATAATCTCAATCCTCGATTATTTGGTTTGGTTTCTACATTTCAAAAGTAGTTAATTATAAATGTATAATTATTAAGATTTCAAAAAATGACAAACAAAATGAATGAAATAACACGTAAAAAATCTTAGATAGCAAAACTTTATTTTCACAACTTCATAATGCAGTTTGTTGTAGAAATGCAGGAGTTTATAATTTTACCAAGAAATCAAATTCTTTTGAAAAATACCTGACTTCCAATAGTTGAAGAATATAAATACCCGACAATTGATCCTACCAAAATGTTAATGTATGGTATTTATAGAAAAAAATTAAGATCATTAGAATAAAGGAACTTAAAAGAACTATGGGGAGTTACTGGAAAAAAACTGGAACGAAACATTTGGAATAAATGTAACAGGAAATAATGTAGAAAATAGATGATGGAGTGTGTTAGGTCGAAATTATAAAAAATACGTTGATAACCAAAAGCAAACCTGAGGTGGTCGAAAAATTTTTCCACATATGCAGAACAAATAGAAGAACTATTTGTTCTGCATATGTGGGAAAATTTTTCGACCACCTCAGGTTTGCTTTTGGTTATCAACGTATTTTTTATAATTTCGACCTAACACACTCCATCATCTATTTTCTACATTATTTCCTGTTACATTTATTCCAAATGTTTCGTTCCAGTTTTTTTCCAGTAACTCCCCATAGTTCTTTTAAGTTCCTTTATTCTAATGATCTTAATTTTTTTCTATAAATACCATACATTAACATTTTGGTAGGATCAATTGTCGGGTATTTATATTCTTCAACTATTGGAAGTCAGGTATTTTTCGAAAGAATTTGATTTCTTGGTAAAATTATAAACTCCTGCATTTCTACAACAAACTGCATTATGAAGTTGTGAAAATAAAGTTTTGCTATCTAAGATTTTTTACGTGTTATTTCATTCATTTTGTTTGTCATTTTTTGAAATCTTAATAATTATACATTTATAATTAACTACTTTTGAAATGTAGAAACCAAACCAAATAATCGAGGATTGAGATTATGTTAATTGTTAACAAAGTGCGCCAGCCATCATATTATGATCAGGAAATCGCTTCGAGGGTTAGTATAAACATAATTCATAACGGTCACACATGTTCGCTACAAATCTTTCTTTAATTGTACCAAAAGCTCTTTAACATTTTTATGGCCTCCTGGAAAACTAGTTATCCAACCGTATTAAGCCATTGATTTAGAGCAGTAATTACCTCTTTATAGCATGATAACTTTTTTAATTTTGAGAATAGACATCTTTTGCAATATTTTCAATTTCAATATGAATTAGACATAATAAGGTTATGTCATTGTAAACGCTTTCTTTAAACAATCAATAAAAATAATCTCTTCAACACATTAAGAAAGAGAGGTCATAATTTTTCCAGCAGACACCCGCAATTTTTGAGGAGATGGAGTGTCATGATATTTTCATTCCATACCACTATTGTTGGCAATGTTTAGTAATAGTCATGAATCCAGGTTTGATTCATCGTTATGCGTCGGTCGAGATAAGATTACCTACTATCTCCATGCATCTCTTCTTCTTCAAATACATATCCACCAATGGATGTTTGCATTTACATTTTCCATTTCTTCCCCACTTCTCGCGGTGTCTATCAGTATCCGAATATCGTGCAACCCCGTTCACTGATATTACAGAGCCAGGACATATTCTTTCTACCAATTCCTCTCTTGCCCTCGATCTTGCCTTCAATCATCAACTGTAGGAATTGATATCTCTCATTTCGCATGATGTGACCAAGAAACGCTGTCTTTCTTTCCTTGATTATGCATAGATAAAATAAATTTTGAAATCACTATCGACTTCAAGTTTCATGAATATTTGAGGTACCCATCTTGTAGGCCACTTTTTCATATATCAATGTTTTTTTGTTACAAAATAATACCAGTGCGTCCCTCCAAATGAGTCTATCAGCATCAGATGTCCGCCTTCAAAACTTGATAAACATTTTTTTAAATCGGAACAGTTGTCGGAAATTCACCTGCATGACTGGGCATGAAATATTGTTCCACTTAAATTCACTGCACGACTGTTTCACAATGTTATAATCACTCAAAATATTCTTCAAGTCTCAGTGACACTTTTTCTGAGGTTTTTTTTAACTGTTCTTCGCTCGGCACTCTCCATTTTGATAATTAACCGACTTCTAAGAGAAGGTGGTTCTCAATTCGTCGATTATGAATGTTTTTTTATGTACGTATACCGATTACTCCGGAACGGCGGCACCGATTTGAATGAAATTTTCTACATTGTATTCAAGAAGTTGTTGCGGTAGTCCCATATTTTTTTGGACGAAATTGGTGCAGTAAAATTCAAGATGGCGCTGACAACATGGCAGCCAAAAAAATTAATTTTGTGCGATTTTCTCCAAAACTGGCATGTGGGAATTTTCGGAGTTGTACACAACGATTCTGAAATTATTTTTAAATGATTCAATATGGCGGATCCAATATGGCGGACAAAAATATTTAATTTTTTCCGATATTTTCCAAAATTGGTGTGGGCGTTGGGGTTGGAGAAGTACCCTTGATTTTTCATGACCGGTGAGTGAGTGAGTAAAAGAGCAAATGAATGAAAAAGTGCGTTAAAATAGCAAAATTTGGTACTTAATTGGCTTAGAAGAGACAGTTTAAAATCGAATATTTTTATTTAAAACCATGATTTAATAAAACCGAAGTATTTCAAAGCAAGTATTTATGCTGAAAAAAAAATTTTTTAGTTAAAAGTAAACCTTTTTATATCAAAACTATATTGCCATGAAGAAATTTTTAAAGAAAAACCATTTTTTGTGTGCATATTTTTTAAACGAAATCAAATTTATAAACATTACACTGTCTGTTAATTCCAAAAATTTCCTCTTTACATAAATATTGCACAACTAGGATACCTCGTCACGGCTTTGCCCGAAAGAATAATGTAGCCAACTCATTTTCTTACAGTATTAAATTAATAGAACTTCAGGGTATGTGATATTTTTCATGGCGTTTTGATTTTGTGACTATCCGAGTTACCCGTTCTGAGTATTACTACTTATCTGTTTCGGCATGATTTTCGTAAAATAACGTAGCAAATATTACATAAATTGGAAAATATTTTCAAGAAGCAGGCATATATATATATATATATATATATATATATATATATATATATATATATATATATATATATATATATATATATATATATGTTTATACGGCTTTCACGGATTTGTCCGTGTGAGATGCATTAGCAGTTGTTATATCGACATTATGCTGTTGTAGTGCTGAAATCACATTCAGCAAACGTACAACTATATGCAACTCCGTATGTAAGTGAAGTAAAATGCGAAACAGTGAATGCAAACTTCGCTCCATCACATCCTTTCTGTATTAGAGGTTGCACAGTCAGAATAAACTGTAATAAAACACAGTTCCTTTGCACAGCCAGGTGCATGTCGGTACCCTGATGAGTCTAGTGAGAGACGAAACATGTATCTCTGCCGTATCACTATGGCGGGGAGGGTAAGCTTTGACTTTCTTCTCGGTATGGTGGTACAGGTACGCCACCATCTCGATGGTGGTGGAATAGGATAAACTGTGTTTTATTACAGTTTATTCTAACTGTGCAACCTCTAACACAGAAAGGATGTGATCGAGCGAAGTTTGCATTCACTGTTTCGCATTTTACTTCACTTACATACGGAGTTGCATATAGTTGTACGTTTGCTGAATGTGATTTCAGCACTACAACAACATAATGTGGATATAACCACTGCTAATGCATCTCACACAGACGAATCCGTGAAAGCCGTATAAACATATATAAGCCATCCGTAGAGAGGTCGGCGAAGCCGCGTTCAGTGTTGCATGCTTCCTTCCGATTTGTCCTTTGCACACCCAGGTGCATGTCGGTACCCTGATAAGTCTAGTGAGAGACGAAACATGTATCTCTGCCGTATCACTGTGGCGGGGAGGGTAAGCTTTGACTTTCTTCTCGGTATGGTGGTACAGGCAGGCCATCATCTCGATGGTGGTGGAATAGGATGAACTGTGTTTTATTACAGTTTATTCTAACTGTGCAACCTCTAACACAAAAAGGATGTGATGGAGCGAAATTTGCATTCACTGTTTCGCATTTTACTTCACTTACATAAGGAGTTGCATATAGTTGTACGTTTGCTGAATGTGATTTCAGCACTACAACAGCATAATGTGGATATAATCACTGCTAATGCATCTCACACGGACGAATCCGTGAAAGCCGTATAAACATATATAAGCCATCCGTAGAGAGGTCGGCGAAGCCGCGTTCAGTGTTGCATGCTTCCTTCCGATCTGTCCTTTGCACAGTCAGGTGTATGTCGGTACCCTGATGAGTCTAGTGAGAGACGAAATATGTATCTCTGACGTATCACTGTGGCGGGGAGGGTAAGCTTTGACTTTCTTCTCGGTATGGTGGTACAGGTAGGCCACCATCTCGATGGTGGTGGAATAGGATGAACTGTGTTTTATTACAGTTTATTCTAACTGTGCAACCTCTAACACAGAGAGGATGTGATGGAGCGAAGTTTGCATTCACTGTTTCGCATTTTACTTCATATATATATATATATATATATATATATATATATATATATATATATATATATATATATATATATATATATATATATATATATATAATAGCCGTCATTTTTAATTTTCTTCATCGGTCTCGGCGTGTAATTTTAATATTCATCCAAACCCCAAACAGCATATACTTACCTAAGAAACGAATTATATTTGTTTAGAATTCAATAATTCGAGAATTATATCGTTGAATTAATAATCAAACGCAGCGAATGCTTTCCTGGTAACAAGTAAACAGAACTTTGAGAAAGTTGTTGCGTGAAGCGCCATGAGAGCCATTATATTACATATGCATCGTGTATACTACGTATTGAAGTATTATTTTTTAACGTTATATTTTTTCACTGTAGTTAATGTTTTTTTAGATAAAATATATATATATATATATATATATATATATATATATATATATATATATATATATATATATATAAACTTTCTCATTTACGCTGAGAAATATGGATAAAAATTTGATCTATCACAATAGATCGAGTGGTTGTTTTTCTTGATCCCGAACAAACAAAAACTATCTTCTTGCGAAGGTCCAACACCGCTATGAAAATGTTATCCAGTCAAATATTAAACAAATTTAAATACTCCAGTACAAATTACTTCGATAGATTCTAGATGGCGAAATTGTAGGCTCATACTTTTAGTTACATACTCGTACACGTAATCTACAATTTTACAAAATTTTAACCAATGAACAAGAAAGTGATGAAGTCAAATGACAGCTAATAGACGAATCATTCTTTTGTATTTGTAGTGTAGTTATAACATATTTATCAACAGAGAACATCTGAAAAATAATATGGAAAAACGTATTTTTAGATTTGAACCTAATAAAAAGTTTAAAACTAAAAGATATTTGTTCTCTTCAATTGTTGAAACCATACAAACTTAGTTAGCTCCCTTGCAAAATTGCCTAAACTGACATCAACCTCTTTGTTCATACCACTTAAATTCAGTTTCCATTACCTAAACACGACACAATCTTTTATTACATGACCCTCCGATTGTTTCATGAAAATTTTGTTTCGGTTCAATCGGCTGAAACTCTGTGCAATTGTAGTTTATATAATTCTAACCAAATACGTTGATCTTTTAAAAGTAACAAAACTGACTTTATAATATTAATATTAATATTAATGAACGATTTTGTCAGCAAATTTTCATCGCTTTTCCCGTATATTTATTAAATGTAAATTATTAAATTTATATCCTGTTACACAAAAGTTTAAATACTTGGGTAAAAAATTCATTAAATTTCATGTTATTTAAATTTATTTAATGTTAGCAAGCGGTGTATCAGAGTTTATTTATTCATAACCTCAAAATTCAGTATAATTCCCTGTTATATGTAAAGAAGTATAAATTTTACTATTTAAAATTGTTTTACAATATACAAAATAACTCGCTAGAGCAAAGCATAAGTCACATACCTTTATGAAATAATACTGGTTTTCAAAGGGAACCGATTTTAAGATATTTTGGCATTAATCTCCACACATTGAATGATCGTTAGCAACTGTGAAATATCAAACGGAGAGGTTGTTTATTTTATCGGCAATTTAATATCAGTCAAAAACTGATTCTGTACTACGAAATATTTCCCATTTGCTCTAGTGGTTGCCTAGTTATGATTTAAAAAAAAAATAAGAAAAAAATAGAATATAGAGCTTCATAGGATAAATTTAAAGACAGACATTTCGGGGGTTAATAATGTAAGTACCTGTTGAATCCGGTATTACATATTTTTTCAGGTGATTGGTGCTATAACCATAACTTAATTTTTTATAAATTCCCACAAAAAAATCTAAAAGGATCAAATTGGAAAATTTCTAAGGTAGACTGCTACAGAGCCCCAAGATCAATCCATCTATATCCAAATATATCATCAAGAGTGTTTCTGACTGTGTTCGCGCACAGTGTGACGGAGTACAATCTTGCTGAAACCACATTTCCTCTTGCTGCTGGCCATGGTGTAACTTGTTCCATAAAAAATAATTGTAGTTTTCCCTGTTTAAATGGCCATCAAAAAAATGTAGTCCAATCGCTTCATCCTATTTATACCACACTACGTACTGTCTTACTAAGAAGGCTAATTCGCTACAACTCTCATTCAGTATTAATTTTCAGGTGTATGATGCTGCATAGGGTGTCGATTAACCTCAAATTATAAAAGCAAATTAGCTGATAAAAATTAATAAAAGGTGTTTTTTATAGAGGTATAGAACTTTTAAATGGAATAAAACTAAGATGAATTATTTAAATTGACATGAAATTTACTTTATTCGAAAGATAACCTTCTGGCATTATAATTTAAATATGACTTCTGGCATATGATCGCCACGGCTGACTCGGACGTAGTCTAATCTGAAGGTCTAATTTTCGATGACTTTTTCCAACATTTATGGCCGTATATCGGCAATAACGCGGCGAATGTTGTCCTCCAAGTCATCAATCGTTTCGGGCTTATCGGCGTAGACTAGTGACTTCACATATCCCCACAGAAAACAGTCTAGCGGCGTTAAGTCGCACGATCTTGGAGGCAAATCCACTGGTCCGAAACGTGAAACAATGCGGTTACCAAACGTTTCCTTCAATAAATCAATTGTGGCACGAGATGTGTGACATGTTGCGCCGTCTTGTTGAAACCACAACTCCTGCACATCATGGTTGTACAATTGATGAACGAAAAAGTCAGTAATCATGGCTCTATAGCGGGTACCGTTGACTGTAACGTTCTGACCAGCATCGTTTTTACACAAGTACGGACCAATGACTCCACCAGCCCATAAAGCACACCAAACAGTCAGTTTTTCTGGATGTAACGGTGTCTCAACATACACTTGAGAATTATCATCACTCCAAATACGGCAATTTTGTTTATTGACGTATTCATTCAAACAAAAGTGAGCTCCATCGCTAAACAAAATTCGCTTATGAAAATCGAGATCAACGGCAATCTTGTTTTGGGCCCATTCACCGAATCTACGCCTTGCTAGGTGATCGTGTGGCTTCAATTTTTGCACGAGTTGGATTTTGTAAGCACGCAAACCAAGATCTTTCCGCAAAATCTTCGATAAAGTGAATGGCCACATATCCAATTCCTGTGCACGATGGCGGATAGACTGATTCGGGTCTTTCTCTACGCTACGCTCTACAGCAGCAATGACTTCTTCTGTACGCACTGTACGACGTCTCTGTGGATGCGTATTATCATTTAGAGTAAACGTGGTGCGAAAACATTCCATAGTTAATCGAATTAATTGCTCTGATGGACGATTATGTTGACCGTAAAATGGACGTAGTGCACGATACGTATTTCGAACAGAACCATGATTTTCAAAATAAATTTGCACAATTTGGAAGCGTTGTTCAGGCGTCAGTCTATTCATGTTGAAATGCCAAACCAAACTAAACATAAATCACTTGACAGCTGACAAAATGGCCGCCAGTTAAAAAAGTGTTGCCAACTTAAAGTTCTATATATCTATAAAAAACACCCTTTAGTTGCTACACAAGAAAAACATTTTTCAATTTTAAACCAGTTACAAAATATTACCCGACTTTGAAAAACTTGACCATAGAATTCCTAATGAAGGGTGATGTAATAATAGTTAAAATTGTATGAATGAAAATTGCTCAATATGGATTTTTAACATATTTCTGAATCATTAGGAAGTTACGTAGAAACAACATGTGGATTTAAGCAACTATATCGAGAATTTTAACAGCTACCGCTTTATTGGTTTTGTTTGTGTCCAATTTCTTTTTAGTACGGAAATTTCTGGTACTACTCCTTATATTCTCTAATCTCTTAAATGCTATATACGATTTTAGAATGCTAGGAAATCAAATCATCCACAATTGTTCAGCTTCTCAGTAATTTCCTTCACGTTGATTAGAGCGTTGTATTTCTGTGCCTTGCTTTTAATAAACTGATACTACTGGAAGTCGGATTTGACACCAACGTCACACGTTAACCCAGACATTACGTAAGTAATTCTCAGGACCAGGTATTTATTGCTAAATTTTATTTTTTCTTATTAAAAAAAACATAACTAAGCGACCATTGGAACCAACAAACATTTTATGTTTACATAAGTAGTTTTCTATAGAGAATCAAGATTTATAATAACAGAAATACATTTTCATACAATATTTGGCAGCTGCCACCCGCCAGAAGAGGTAAACGTCAAAATATCTTAAATTATATACCCTGCCACTTTACTACTACATTAATAATTTTCAATTCTTTTCCCGACGTCTGTCATATGTAAAACTTTAAAATCCTCATCCTGTACAGAGTCTGGCTGCATATGGAAAATGTCTTCTTTAATAATTAGCCGGAAAAATACTCTTTATTTTTTCCAATATCAACAACTAGTTTAGAGAAAAGTTTTTCAAGCCAAAAAATAGATTCACATATACTAAAAAGATCCAGTTCATAACTCTTAATTTGACTAAATATGTATTAGTAGAATTTTCCACTAGAACCATTACCTATATGGAGAAAAAAAGTAGATGTCGAAGCATTAGTGGGGTGATCAAAGAGTTATTACTATATCTATTTAAGTTGATGTTCTTCTAATAAAACACGCTACAAAATTTCAGAATTAAAAATTTGACAGACTTTTCTGAAGGTTTTCGACACACTGAATACAAATCTGAAGTCTTTCCCTTCAAAACCTAATTCATTTTTTATTGATATCTTTTGTTGTTTTTAAAATATCATAAAACTGTGGTAAAAGTGTCATTTCCAAGATGACGGATGAAATAAAGTTTTTGAAAAACCCGAACTTACGTCTGAAAACTTATATTCAGGGAGTTTTGAGGTTGCTAAATACGGAAATCATTGCGAATTTTTTAAATTCCCATGTTTAAGATGATGTATTCACTTCAATTGATAAAATGGCCAATTTCACTCACGTACTCTTTATTCGATACTATACGTGAGTAAAATCTGCTATCTTAGGAATTGAAATGAATACGCTAATTTAAATACGAAAATTTGAAAAATTTTAACTGACTTCAGTATTCAGCGACCTCGAAAACCCACAAGTAGAAAGTTTTAGCCACAAAGTCAGCTTTTTCAAAAATTTAAGTCCGCCATATTAAATCCACGACATCCTGACTATATTTTCATTTCCACATACTTCGAAAATCCTCGACTAAAATTTGGATTTCGCTTCGTGGTTTCTAACGACCTCGCTTTGTCTGGATTTGAAAATCTGATCAGATCACCATATTGAATTTTCTATGAATTGTACGAAAAAAGTGATGCCACCAACCGAAAGGCCATTTTTAAAATTAATGAGTGACAGCAAAAATTGCCTGACAGTAGAAATTTTATTCATATCATATTAATTCTTGGGCAATCCTAAGTTGAGCATAACCTTTAGTTTTTCGAGAAAATTACAAAACTATCCCTTGTTAGGAGTAGAAAATAATTAAAAATAGTTAAGAATCGTATTTGATATAAATTACTTAGAAAATGATCCAGGCAAAGATATCAAACCTGCAGTACGGTTCGCATCTAAATAGTAGCCCCTGTCTCAGCAAGGGGATTGAAAAGAAATAATTTTACAAAACTGGTAAAAAAGAACAGCCCCACAAAGAAATGTTTGGAACCGTAAGCTCGGCTAGGAAATTCACATGCATTTTAGGACATTGAGTACAAGTCTGATGCTAAGAAAGCTCGCACATATTCAAAATAATTATAAGTAGCACAAAACTATCACTAAAATAGAATAAAAGTGGAATTAGCCCTGAATTATAATAAAACCAAGTTCAAGAGCGGAGTAATACAGATTTTTAGATGAGAAATATTGTCACGCCCAGTTTTGAGATGTGACTAGGGACGTAGCATTTAGGAATTTGGTCTTCAGAGATTACACTCTAACTAAACTTTTTCACTTAGGATTATATATAAAAAATAGTTTATTCAAAAATAAGCGACATTAACCATTTTGGACTGTACATCATTATGACTAAATTTTTAACTTACATTAAGATTATCTTCATCTTGGCACTCTTGAGGGGGGGTTGTCACTAGAGTTTTACCATTTGTCGACCTACTCTAGACTGGGACACGCTTGGGATTTTCGCTTCACTGATCTTCTGGGCACTTAACTAACTCACAATAGACTGGCTGCTCTGCATTGGATCAACTGACCTTTAAACTTATTGCACCGATTCAACCGATTCAACCGATTTAACCCTATCCCAAGCATGTCCGTCCTTTTTATCCTGTTTTATTTTTTTTCATCAAGTCAACGAATCGCTTTCTTACAACCTCGGTTCATCATGACCCGGAAAGCAACCTTGCTAACTTGGTGAATTTGCACGATCGACTACCAGTAAATAAATATAACATTTCATAATTAAAAGGTTATAAAACTATAAAAGGTAACGCGATTGTTATTGTTTAAATTTAAAATAAAAGATTAGTAAAATTGGGAAATGCCAATTTATGAAATATTATGTTTTTATGTTTTTCCCTATGTGATAATATGGAAATTGTAGGAGATAGTTATCTACCACTCAATAAAATTGGCATACAGCCCTAAAACGGATGTTAAAACTGCCCCTACATAATACCCCACCTTGCTATAGGTTGTAAAATCGAAAAGTAGCTATGAACTTCTGGGCATAATCTTTAAAATTATCCCTCAAGGGGTACTACCTATTTTAGTGCGAACAGTATTGTAAGGTTCATATCTTTGACTGGATCATTTTTGCAAGTAATTTATGTCAACAATATTAACAACAGTACTGTGTTCTGTTTCTTTTTTATTATTGACCATTATTTCCAACATTCAATAGGGGGTGGTTTTGAAGTTTTTTCGAAAACACAAAAAGTTATGGTCATCTTAGGGTTGCTCAAGGATTAATACGATATGAATAGAACTTCGAGTGCGTTTTTCTTGAATCAGTAATCGACTAGCGAACTTCAGACATTTTGCGGTCACTATTTCAATCGGGGATATTTTAGATATGAAACAAAATATCGATATTTATTCAGATAGGTTTTGAAGGGAAAGACTAGTAATTTCAACTATCGTATATGGTTCAATCATAAACTTTAAACTTGCTCTGTTAGACAACCTAAAAAAAATAGCAAAAAATGTTGATATTGGCAATTTTGTTCCAGTTTTTGAATCTGGGGGTTGAACGAAATTCTGTTGGCCTGTGTAATTATTACAATATTAATTTTGTACAAAATTTGATATTTGAAAAGGAAATTATTCAATTATTTATATACGTCATCAAAATTCTACAACACAGAAATTAGGAAACACAAAGGTTATCAAGTTTTTAATTAATGTATGGGATAACATTTTATTTAAGATGGACAATACTAAATATTTTTTTTTCTATTAATAAAAAATTTCCTCTAAAAATATTAAGAAATGTTCTCTGTAAGTAGAAGTCCATAATTGTGGGTTAAATATCTGGGCTTTACTCTAGATAATAAACTTCTCTGAAATCAACACGAAAAAGAAATAATCAACAAAGCTACAAAAGCCTTAATAATCTGTGGAAACTTCGAGGAAAAAACCTAAGGCATAAACCCCAAAATCCTGCAGTTGATACACAATAGTGAAACCAATCAACACATATGGGGCAGTGATATGGAGTAAAAGAACGAGTCTCGCCAATACAGGAGCTAAACTCTAGAAAGTTAAAAGACTGGCCTGTGCGTGTATACCTGGAGCAATGAAAACCTGCCCAATGGTAGCCATGAAAGTAATCCTAAACGTTACATTTTTAGATATACTTGTAGAGAGTATGGCGAAGAAGACATTATATATGTAGGATTATTAATAGATGAAGAAATGAAGGCTCAATCTTCAAAAATCGACCAATGTGGGACATACTACAAGATGATATGAGAAATAAGTTCAACTTTGTGAAAAACTTCAACAAAAAGTTAAGTCGCAAAAGTAAATGGGACCGAAATACCCTTGAAAAGCTTAAAAGAAATTCCATTAAATGGAATACAGATGGCTCCAAAACAACGGAGAAAACTGGAATAGGAGTGTATTTACTCAATACAGACACCATGAAAGCTTGAGTAAATCACCAAGCATGTTTCAGTCAGAAATACACGCCATCAGGAAATGTATTCAATTCAGCAAGGAGAAAAAATATCGAAAAATTATTAATCATATCGGATAGTCATTATTGTGTCGAGTTCTTAAGTATTCAGCTCGAAGACGGTCTGGCAATGCCTAGACGAACTAATCGAATTAAGTAAGAATAATAAGGTTACTCTCCTGTGGGTGTCGGAAGACACTGAGGTAAAGGGAAATGAAATAATAGATAAGGTCGCGAGAAAAGGGATTGAGACACCAATTCTGGGTCCCGAACCTTTATGTGGAATCAGTAGCAGCGTAATGAGGAACAAAACTTAAAACACAGGAAGAGAGCAGGAGAACCAATTACTGGACGGACCTGGAAGAAATAAAATAAGCCAAGATACTTGAGGAGAGATTCAGAAGAGATTCAAGGAATGCATAAGCCTGAGCAAAAACCAACTGCCACCTGAAGGGACTCCTCAAGATTGGCAGCGAGAGAAGAGTGCTAATTTTGCGAGGAGGAGCACGAAATCTCTATTCATATTTTTTCAGAGTACAGCGTTTTGAAAACTCTAGAATGCGATTCGTTGGAGTACACCAAATAGAAGAAGTGGTGCTACCCACTTTAAAGCTGTCCAACATTCTAAAGTTCCTGAGAGAAATAGGACTGGAGGATCTACTCTAGTCGGCAAGGTATCCCTTACTACTTGGCAGCTGAAGGAGAATACAATAGAATAGATCTATTAAGTCGCAGTGTATTGACCCCATTTCCATATACATACATGATTATGGGTTGCTCTTAATAAAAGTAAAAAGAAGTTATGTCTAATATATATTTTTTTGTTTTCATACCCATTATGGAAGAAGCAGAACATTTTATATTATATGTATAATTCTTCAAGTAGTGAAATCAAAAATAAATAATGTATTTAAACTAATTAAATTTACTAATTGTATTTCGTTTTTAAAATATTGTAGCTAGACTAGGCGTAATTTTGGATAATTTTACACTGATTTACTCTCTAAACGCATTCAGAGTATCGACCATTAGGCATTCAAAATATAATATCAATACTGGCCCTTTTAATGTAATTCGCTATTTCAGAAGTTTAATTAAAATGAAATAAAAACAATTATTAAATGTGATTTATCTTGGTTGGCACATAAATCAAAATTTAAAGCTTATAATTTTTTTAAATTAAACTGTAATTTAACTTTTATAAAACAAAGGTCTCGTCTTAAATTAATACTTAAACAAAACAAACAAAATTTCCAATTTTAATTGAATTTCAAATCGCTTAAATTTAATAAATTACAGTTATATCAACAAGAGGAAAGTAATGTAAATGGAATGTAAATTTTGTAACGGAAAACTGACCGAATAAAATATTCTCTTCTATTTACTTTAATATTAAATTTTTTTTTAAATAAATCTTTACGTCAGGTTTATATATTTATGCAATTAGTATACAATTTCAAATAAAGGAAACATTACTGCTAGCTTTACTCAAAATTTAATTTTTTAATCAAAAATGTTTATTTATTTCAAAGAAACTCAGCTAACAGTCAACTGCTAAGTTTTGTGAAAAACCTAATAAAAATTTGTTATTTCGTTAGTCATTTTTTAACATGCTGCATAACACCTTCTTTTCATTTAGTCAATGCAATTCTAATATCTCGTATACTCAAAAGTTTAAATAAGTGGTAAAGCCTAAAACATTTTTATTTTAAAGATATCGACTTAACCCTATTTTTTAACCGACTTCCAAAAGAAGGAGGTTCTCAATTCGTCGACTATGTATTTTTTTATGTATATACACAGACTACTCCGGAATGGCGGCACCGATTTGAATGAAATTTTTTTACTTTATGTTCAGAAAGTTTGGTGCAGTAAAATCCAAGATGGCACTGACAATATGGCGGCCAAGGAAATTAATTCTGTCAGATTTTCCCCAAAATTGGTAAGAGGGTATTTTTGGGATCGTACATATCGAATTTGAAATTATTTTTAAAAAATTCAATATGGCGGATTCAATATGACGGACAAGAAAATTTAATTTTGTCCGAATTTCTCCAAAATTGGTGTGGGGGAGTTTTTAGGGTAGCACATAACGAATCCAAAATATTTTTTAATAATTCAATATGGCAAATTCAATATGGCGGACAAAAAAATCAAATTTATCCGATTTTCACCAAAATTGTACGGGGGAGTTTTCAGAGTCGCACACTACGAATCTAAAATTATTTTTAAAAAATTCAATATGACGGATCCAATATGACGGATGAGAAAAATTAATTTTGTTCGATTTCCTGAACAATAGGTATGGGGGAGTTTTCAGGATCTTATATAACGAATCTGAAATTATTTTTAAAAAATTAAATATGGCATATCTAGTATGGCGGATAAAAAATAATTTTGTCCAATTTTTTTCAAAATTGATATGGAGGAGTTTTTGGGAGAGCACATTACGAATTTGACATTATTTAAAAAAAATAAAATATGGCGGATCCAAGATGGCGGATTAAAGATTCTACATCTCTCGATTTTGTCTAAAATTAGTATTAGGGGATTATTCGAAAAATTCAATCTGGTGGATTCAATATCGTGTCCAAAAATTTTACATTTTTCGATTTTCCCCAAAATTGATATTGGAGGTTCTTGAGGGTGTAAGTTATGAATTTAATAGTTTTACTTCAGGATTCAATAGGGCGGACTAAAAATTTTACATTTCTCGAATTTGTTCAAATGTGGGACTGAATGGTTTTTGAGTATGTAAATAGCGAATATAAAATGACAGTCAAAAAATTTTAAATTTCTGGATTTCATCCAAGATTGGTACTAGGGGGCTTTGAAGGGTATAGATTTAGATTACATTAAGACGTTAAAATTATTTATTTGAAATTCAATATGGAGAATCCAATATGATGGGTTGAAAATTTAACCTTAGTCCTATTTTTTAGCCGACTTCTAAAAGAAGGAGGTTCTCAATTCGTCGACTATATATGTTTTTTTTTATGTATGTACACCGATTACTCCGGAACGGAGGCACCGATTTGAATGAAATTTTTTACGTTATATTCAGAAAGTTGCTGCGGTGGTCCCATATTTTTTTGGATGAAATTGGTGCAGTAAAATCCAAGATGGCGCTGAGACTATAGAGGCCAAAAAAATTAATTTTGTACGATTTCTCGAAAATTGGTATGGTGGAATTTTCGGGGTCGCACATAGCGAATCCAAATTATTTTAAAAAAATTCAATATGGCGGACAAAAAAATCAATTTTGTCCGATTTTCTCCAAAATTGATATACGGGAGATTTTAGGGTCAAATATAACGAATCTAAAATTATTTTCTAAAAATTTAATTTGGCATATCCAATATGGGGGATAAAAAATTAATTTTGTTCGATTTCTTTCAAAATTGGTACGGTGAAATTTTTGGGATCGCACATTACGAATCTGAAATTATTTTTAAAAAATTAAATATGGCGGATCTAAGATAGCGGATTAAAGATTCTACATCCCTCGATTTCGTCTAAAATCAGTATTCGGTGATTTTTATTAGTGTTAATTGCGAATTTAAAATATTTTTTGAAAAACTCAATCTGGCGGATTCAATATAGCGTCCTAAAAATTTTACATTTTTCGATTTTCTCCAAAACTGAAGTAGGGAATTCTTGAGGGTGTAAACTATGAATTTGAAATTTTTTTCTCAGGTTCAATATGACGAATCCAATATAGCGGACTTGAGGATGTAAATAACGAATATAAAATTATTTTAAGAAAATTTAATACGTCAGAAATTTTCTTCAAAATTAGTATAAGAGGTTTTTTTGATGGCATTAATTACGAATTTAAAATTATTTTTAAAAAATTTAGTATGCTGGATCCAATATGGCGGATTTAAAATTTAACATCTCCCGATTTTATACTGGGAGATTTCTAAGAGCGATATAACGAATTTAAAATAGTTTAAAAAAATCCAATACGGCAGACGCAATATGTACGGGTAGATTAAGATTAGATTTAAAATTTAGAATAATTTATCTGAAATAAATATAGCAAATTTAAGAGGGAGTCCAAAATTTTGTGTTAATTACATTTTTTCGAAATTGGTATTAGGTTTTCGGAACATTTACGAATGTGAAATTCATTTTTTGCAATTTAACATAGCAGATATATTATGAGGAGCTAAAAATTTTTCATTTTTCCGATTTTATCCAAATTAATATGGGGAGTTCTTGGGACGTATATTAGTAATCTTAAATCCATTTTTTCAAACTCAATATGCAAGATAACATATGTCGAACTACCAAAATTTGAATGCCTCAGCTTCTTTCAATATCGAAGATGGGAGTTTTGGAAACCTCTACTAATCTAAAATTAATTTATTAAAATTCAGATAGCCGATTTCCTATAGCATACTTAATTTTATTTAATTGGTAAAATTTCATTCAAAACCGGTATTTTGGGAATTTTCAGTATCAAAGAATTTTTTTTGTTAAATTTGGTGAAAAATGAATTGGGCAATTTTATTGGACCGCCTTCTAAAAAAGCGCTAAAAAGTGAAAAATACATTTTCACTTGTAATTGAAGTCGGTGCTAAATTATTATTAAATGAAACAAATAACCACTTTTTCACAATTACAAATAAAGTAATTCTCAATCTTTTTTACCTGGATCAAATTTGGTAGGGTTTTAATTTGGCGCTTCTTCAAAATTTTCAATATCATGTAAAACTTTATATTGTTATATTTCGCCTTTTAACGCTTTTTTAGAAGCTGGGTCAATTTTTTCATAGAATATTTGTTGATTGAACAATGTTTGCGCAGAGCTGGATTAACAAATTATTGTATAAAAACTATGTATTTATTCGGGACCATTTCTTGAGAGTTTATTTGCTAAAATACGATATTTTATATACCCAAATGTTGAAAATATTGGTTGGGTTTAAAGTTGTGTACCGCTCACTTAAAAGAATGTATTTTTTCTCGAAAATCAGAATAACATATATCAAAAGAATTTTTCAATGAACAAATTATGTTCTGCAACATTTTGCTTTACGAGTGATATTTACGAAGATATAGTGGAGAAATGCTAAAAAATCGGTTCTATTTTAACATTTTTTCAGTTAGTAATTTTACATGCTTCGAACTCACCTTTTCAAGTCGGCATATAAGATAATTATCATTCCCGGCATCACCCCGGAATTAAACTATCGAGAAAGCAAAATTACTTTCCGCTACACAAAATCAAGCCTACTTTTGGATATAATTCGACTGAAATATTGTGAGAATGTTTAAATACATTTAACCCTAAAATGAACAACTATTCCCAAAATTTACTGAGTAATATCAGACGGAGCGAAGAAAATATAAACGAAAACACTTCTGTGGCGATTACTTTCACTCTCGATCTATAGGAAACCGATACGCAATGGTTCCGACGTATTTTGCCAGTGATTGTTTAAGCCGGTGAATTGGTGGAAGCAAGAAGTGCCTTTAGTTTGTTTTATTGAGTTAAATGGAGAAAATGGTTGAAAGAAAGGAAGATAATGTAAGGCAGTTTTATATAAGAATAACAGATTCAAATGAAAGTGGATGTAAGTAAATTGTAAAAATAGGAAGGAGGAAATACAAAAAAAAATAAAAAGCTTAAAGCACACCTTAAAATAAATAGAGGACCCTATTTCGATTCCTGGTCTGACATGAGTGTCTGATTTTGTGAATATTATATATATATATATATATATATATCCTTTTTTTTACATTAAAATACAACAACGAAGTTTTTTAGTTTGGAACATATTCACATGTCAATGTAACGTTTCGGCTGGAACTTCCTAGCCTTTTTCAAATATTGTACATCCAAATACTGCAAAAAATATGACGTTTGACTACCTTGCTATTATAGATATTAAATAAAAATTATATATATATATATATATATATATATATATATATATATATATATATATATATATATACATATATATTGGTGTGGTTAATTTCTTGGACCGTAGGATTATATATTTTATTTGGAGTTATAATTAAAATACAACAAAGTTTTCTTAGTTTAAAAGATATATTCATATGTCAATGTAACATTTCGACTGGAACTTCCCTAGCCTTTTTCAATATTGTACATCCAAATACTGCAAAAAATATGACGTTTGACTACCTTGCTATTATAGATATTAAATAAAAATTATATATATATATATATATATTATATATATATATATATATATATATATATATATATATATATATGAAGTAAATGCGAACAGTAAGTGCAAACTGCGTTCTAACCATATCCTTTCCTTGTTAGAGGTTGCACAGTTTAAACAAATTGCTAAGGAACACAATTTATCCTATTCCACCACCATCGAGATTAGGGCCCACCTATAACACCATACCGAGAAGAAAGTCAAAACTTCCCCTCCCCGCCACAGTGATACGGCAGAGGTACATGTTTCATCTCTACTAGACTCATCAGGGTACCGACAAACACCTGACTGTGCAAAGGACAGATCGGAAGGAAGCATGCAAATACTGAACGCGGCTTCGCCGACCTCTCGCTGGATGGCGTATATATGTTTATACGGCTTTCACGGATTCCTCCGTGTGAGTTGCAATAGCAGTGGATATATTCACATTATGCCGTTGTAGTGCTGAAATCACATTCAGCAAACGTACAACTATATGTGGCTCCATGTATGAATGGAGTAAGTGCAAACTTGGTTCTAACCATATCCTTTCCGTGTTAGAGGTTGCACAGTTTAAACAAATTGCTAACGGCATAATGTAAATATATCCACTGCTATTGCAACTCATACGGAATAATCCGTGAAAGCCGCATAAACATATATACGCTATCCGGCGAGAGGTCGGCGAAGCCGCGTTCAGTATTTGCATGCTTCCTTCCGATCCTGTCCCCACTGTGGCGGGGAGGGTAAGTTTTGACTTTCTTCTCGGTATGATGGTACAGGTGGGCCATCATCTCGATGGTAGTGGAATAGGATAAATTGTGTTCCTTAGCAATTTGTTTAAACTGTGCAACCTCTAACACGAAAAGGATATGGTTAGAACGAAGTTTCCACTTGCTGTTCGCATTTACTTCATTCATACACGGAGCTGCATATAGTTGTACGTTTGCTGAATGTGATTTCAGCAATACAATGGCATAATGTGAATATATCCACTGCTATTGCAACTCACACGGAGGAATCCGTGAAAGCCGCATAAACCTATATATATATATATATATATATATATATATATATATATATATATATATATATATATATATATATATATATATATATATATATATATATGTATATATATATATATATATATATATATATATATATATATACAATTTCTTTTATCGCTTGTAGTTAGTTCAAAAATGCTTTATAATTTTTTTTTAAACCTGAACACTATAGTTTTTGTAAAAAAAACTTTTATATAAATTCATAGGTTCATAGTTCACTTACAGGTATGAGATCCCCAGGAAAATATTTCAATGATACTTTATTTTAAAGGTTATTTCTGTCTAATTTACGTTTACCTTTTTCAAGGAGGAGTATTTTTTAAGAGGAACGACTTTAAGTTAAAGATTTCCAACAAAATAAAACGAGTAATTTTGAGTTTGTAAAAGAAAAGTTAAGTCAACTTTCTTTAGTCGTTACTTTATCTTGCCTGGAAAAGGCCATAAATTGAATTTAAAGGGGATAGCCATAATGTATTTTTTTTTTAATCAAATGAAAAAAAAACAAATCTCTATAAGTTTATCCACAAATAAACAACAAACAGTAGCGAAGTATTTTAAAACAAATATATAAAATATTCAACGATCCGATGGTAAGGATGAATTAACCCCCAACCCCCAGATAATTGCATTGAATTGACAAAATATTAGGTATAAATAATATAAATAAATAATGTTGCTTTTTGTGATAATTTCAGAATAAAGAAATTATATGGTTTTATTTCATTTTTAGTAAATTTGTTTACGAATTTGCACTGATACTGAGGATTTTGAGACGCTCATACTCAATAATTCTTCACAAATACTACACTGTTAAAAATAACCTTAAATTGATTGCAAATTTAATATCCATTCTAGATTAAACTTAATGATTTTGTATCAAAACTCGTGAAAAATTTAGATTTACTTTGAATTTAAATCAATTCATTCAAATATCAGCTCGTTGTACATTAAATTTGATTAAATGGTATCTTAAATTTCAATAAAGTAACTGAAAAGGTATTAGAACTTCTGTAAAATTAAAGGAATTTATATTATTATTCAGTATACATTGCATGAGATTCCGGGAGATGGCGCAACTTATCTTGAACTTTTTGTTTAGTATGAGATAAATTGCTTAAAGGACTCAATTTTCTTATGATGAGGTGTACAGGTCTGCCACGTACCGACGGGAACCAATGAATTTGAAACAGATCTAGATGCCGGACACTACTTATGAAAAAAATGTCCCACTTTTTCCTAGTAGTTCCAGAATTTTTGAACTTATATTAATATTGATGCATTAAATATGTGAAAACATATTTCAAATTCAATGAACACTGTCCGTGTATTTGATGTATGTAGTCCCCTTAAAATGTAATGATTAAACTTAAAATTTAATATATGATTAAATCAAATTTAATTAAATAAATTAATTTAGATTAATGTAAATTATTAAGTTTAATGCATTACATTAAATGTGTTTAATAAACTTTTGTGATGGATGGTTTAAACTGCCCATTCTAAAACACTAGAATAGTACATATTATATCGTATACTATATATATTACTACACTAACTTAACCTAGGGGCTTTATAGCTACATTACTATTTCGTTGAGGTAAAAAATTAAATTGATCTGACTTTTTATTGATTAACTTGTATGTACGATAATCCATTTCAACCATATGTACAAAAACCTATTAAATGTTTTCATTCTGACTTAAATAACTTTGGCCAAACTATAACTCAGTTTTTATATTATTTACCTGCACAACTATATCCATCTGCCCTTAATATAAAACCATCACGGCAGTCACATTCGTACATTCCGTCATGAAGTTCGAAACATATCTGCTCACAGGGACTGCCATGGTCACAGCGTCCTGAAACAAAATTTCGGAGAATTATGGTTTTGGATTTAAATAATATATAAATATATATATATATATATATATATATATATATATATATATATATATATATATATATATATATATATATACATATATATTGGTGTGGTTAATTTCTTGGACCGTAGGATTATATATTTTATTTGGAGTTATAATTAAAATACAACAAAGTTTTCTTAGTTTAAAAGATATATTCATATGTCAATGTAACATTTCGACTGGAACTTCCCTAGCCTTTTTCAAACATTGTACATTCAAATACTGCAAGAAATATTACGTTTTAATACTCTGCTATTCTAGATATTAATTATAAATTAATCCTAACTTAATGTAAACGAACACAACATCAAAATAATAAAACAAATGGAGGCAGAACAAACACAAACGCTTTAAAATAATAAATTATACCGAACTTGTATGCCGGAAGATTAACTTTTTTCAATGGTGTTTTAACTTTTCTGTATTAATAGATACGGATAATATGCTTAAAGGTAACCAAAGGGTGGCTATTTGTTAAAACCCGTGGATAGGTTCTATTTAAATAAATTGAGTCAATATTTAAAAAGAGAATAAACAGTTTTTATAATAAAGGTAATAATTTCATAAAAAGAAACAAAAATAGTACCCACAAATATCTGAGGCTTCCATACATCCCAAAGCTTTAGCATAACATATAAAACATATTTAAAAAGGAAAATATTACTATATGGCACAAAGCTCATAACTTACTGAAAAACAATTTTTGCAAATTAAAGACAAAAATTCCAAATGACAAAAAGAGTAATGTCGTATATGAAATTCCATGTAATTCGGTGTATATAGGGCAAAAAAGCCAATATATAAAAAATAAAGTTAATGGACATAAATTTGACAAAAAAATAAAATAAAACAGCCCTAACTAACCACAAGACGCAAACTACGCATACATTTAACTTTGAAAAAATCGAAAATCATATTAAAAAACGAGAATTCTATGAGAAAATAGAAATCCAACAAAATAAAAACTCTGTAAACTCAAAAACTGACACGAGACAATTAATTAAAATTTATAATAATTTATTTTAGCAAACAGCCACCATTTGGTCACCTTTAAGTATATTATCCTTATGTATTAATACCAAAAAGTTACACTATTGAAAACAGTTAACCTTCCGACATACAAGTTCAGTAAAATTTATTATTTTAAAGCGTTTATGTTTGTACTGTCTCCGTTTGTTTTATTATTTTAATGTTATGAAAGTTCAAACTAAAGTAGGATTAGTTTTTAATTAATGTCTATAATAGCATGGTGTTATATTTTTTGCAGTATTTGAATGTACAATGTTTAAAAAAGGCTAGGAAGTTTCAGCCGAAACGTTACATTGACATTCACAATGTTCGCAACTAGGAAAACTTCGTTTGTTGTATTTTAATTAAAAAAAGGGACTGAAAAACCCAAGAAAACCCACCAATATATATATATATATATATATATATATATATATATATATATATATATATATATATATATATATATATATATATATATATATGTATAATGGGCTCCCAAGGAGCTGCAATGCAATCAAGTTTTTTACACATAATTATTGAACCACTAGGTATATTTCAATTTTTTTAATAGGATTCATACCAAGTAAAAGCTTTTAAATTACTATCCAAGAAAGTATTGTGAATTACTCATAGTTGCAGGAACGAACTAGCTGTGATACTCATGATCCCATTTTTTTACGCTCTGTATGATAAGAACTTTGGACAACGTTTTTTACATACCTTTAACTATTGACTAAAAATTAAATATTCCGACCAGACTGAATACCTATACTAAATTTAATAAAAAAACTTCAAATATTAAAGTTGTATGATTTTTCCCTCATCGTCTCCTTGTAATTTTGACTTCCATCTTACTTACTCCTTAGGGTCATTTTGAGATCAAGTTCATTTTTCAATAGAAACCCGTTAGTAAGTTCGATTGTTCCGCAACATTCAAGCATTTGTTTCCAGAATAAAATTAATTACCTCAATAGTCAAAGTATTAGTCATTGTTAGCTAAGACTTTTTCCAATCTTTCTCTCAAAGAATGGAATCCGCGCCAAAAGAGCTGTTCGTTTTTGGGACCAACCATACATCAAGTCAAGTCTTCACTTCATCGTAAGAATGTAATTGTTGTTCTGAAAGTCCGTGCTGCATTGATCGAAATAAATAATAGTCCGAAAGAGACAAGTCGAATGAATACGACTGGTGAGGTAGGACGTTCTACTTAACACACATTCTTCAACGTGAGGCCGAGTATTGTCGTGTTGAGAAATTACTTGATCGTGCCTTTTGAAATTTATTAGTAGCATTGCTCAGTTGTTGTCGATATTATTCTCTAGTAATTGTTTTACCATGTTTAAGCAGTTCATAATAGACAGCTTTCTTATCATCCCACCAAATACAAGCCAAAGCCTTCTTTCCATATATAGTGTGCATGGTTATCATGTTGAAGGCAAGCCTAGATCTATCTTTGATTTTTTTGCTCTATCGATTATCAAAATAGAACCACTTTTCATCACCTTTCACAACTCTATGCAAAACCCCTTTCTCTACTGTCTGGTAAACAAAACTTCAGTAGTGGTTTTTCGTCTTTCAATGTCCTTTTCCTTCAATTTGTACGGAACCAATTGTTCTTATTTCTGGATCTTACACAATGCGTGTAAACGTTCGAAAATAGCGGAATACAAAGCATTGAATGCTGCTGCCAATTGTTTTAACGTTTGAGTTTAGTCTTCATCCAGTAATTTTTGCAAACGTTCATCTTCAGATTTTTGCGGCTGACCTGGACGCTTCTTATTTTTTACATAAAAATCACTACTTTTTAAGAGTTTAAACCATTGTTTACAAGTTCTTTGTGTTATTGCCACCATAAGTTTCACCAATAATCTATACCTTTCAGCACCTCTTTCTTTTAAATGGAAATTATTAAACTTCTACGTAAAACGTCTTTTCCTGGTTGAATAACTGAAATGTTATAATGTATCATATCAAATGACGCCATGGCATACGTCGTCATAGAAGATGAAACTGTGTGATAAAATCTCATGATCCAAATGATATCTTTTTTTTTTACTTCCAAGGGCTCAGAGTGGTTTAATTGCCACTAACAAATATCGTGTGTATTATCGTAATATTGTATTATGTCATCGAACATGAATTCATCATGTTATATTACGTCATATCACATTATTTCAGGTCACAAAATGTCATAGCGTTCATACTCGATTTTTAAAGCAAGTAACAAAGATACAAGATACAAATCGGACGCATCTGTATGCAGAAATGCTAGAGAAATGTACATATGCGCAGAATCTAGGAAATATATACACATTCGTACAAGTTTGAGTTCGACTGAATACATGCGGAGAAGTGTTAGCGAAGATATAGGCGTGTGCACACTTTAGAGTTGAAGTTTACGCACAAAGTGCATACGTGCACAGAAGAGTCAGAGACGATGTAACCTTGCGAACATATTAGAGATTGAGTGTATCTATGTGGAGAGGAGTTAAAGAAGATATAATCAAGCTCAAAATTTAGAAATTGACTGCACACATAGAAAAGCTTTATCCATATATACTCACGTATATCAGTATTTAATACCCAAGTTATATAAACTGAGATGAAATAACAGAATAAGCCACAGAACATTCGAACAAAAAGTGGCATGCAATCACTTCTGTGACACACTCTGGCATGAACAGATACGTTATAGCGGCTTGTGACACGACAAGCTTTAGTCATTGAGCAATGAATAATCTGATAACTCGCAGTAGAATGCAATATATCATAAAAAAATCGAAGTATAACTATGTGACTCGAAATTATCTGATGTGACGTCATATGACTTGAGGACTTAATGTGGCATGACATGATATGATATGTTTATAATGGAAACAATAGTTGCTATGGGTAATTAAACTACTCAAAGCCTCTGGGAGTTAAAAAAAGAATACTATACTTAAAATAACATTTCAATTGATTAACCCTGACAGTCATTAGATATTTCTGAACCTATCTAAGTCTCTAGAAGTAGAATAAGGGTTCTATAAGAATCCAATTCTAAGCATTGTAAAAACCCGACAATTCATACTTCAGCAAACTCTACGTCAAGATCTTGAAAGCTTGGGACTTTGTGCCCATTGAGACATTTAATTAGTGACCCGATGTATAAAATGTATCAAAAATTTTGCCGATTTAACGAACGTCAATTTTCCATAGGCAAATTGCTGGGTCCTTTAAAATCAAATAGAGAAACATAGATAACAATACTTTTCCACAATAACATTAAGCAGAAGATGGCACACCCGAAATAAACACGCACCAGCTTGACTGCTACGAAAATCGGTACTAAATAAAATTTATTAAATTCTATGTTGATATTATTTTTTAGATATTTTTTCCTATTACTCTTGCTTCACTATACCTAGTAAAAAGTGATATATTGGAACATTTATTATGGAAAACACAACAAATAAAAGTAGTTTGTTTAGAGAACAAAAAGCATAATTACCGAAATTACAAATATTTCAAATTGTGTCTATAGGGTAAACACAATACAAAAAAAAAAACAGACTTACTTTCCGGAGTGGTTTATCGAATTCTATGCATATTGTGTAAAAAGTCAAACTTAGGTCAAACTGGTCGTTATATTAAAACACGTCTATCTGAATGCAAAAGGAACTCTTAAAAGAAAAATACCGTAAACTCTATGGCTTTAGTAATTCACAGCCGTGAAAGGGAACACACTTTTGATTTCGATAATTCAGAAGTTGTCAACATTCAACCTAACTGAAGAATTTAAAAGACATCTACAAAAAACTAATGCATAAAGAAGTATGACTCGGTTAATATCCTAAGAATATGGAGAATTTTAGTACTTCTTACCTTAACTTAATCGCTAGATTGCCCACATAGACCAAACAGTTCCTTAATCTGTACATCTTTGATTTTTTTTCAATTTTAAATTTTTATTTTTAAAACTGCTCTACACAATTTAATTTTAATTGTTGTGTTTTATATAATAAATCTGCAAATACGTCCCTTTTTCACTACGTATAATCAAGCAAGGATATTAGGACAAATAACTAAAATATAATATTAATATTGAATTTAATAAATCATATTCAGTACCGTTTCCCGTAGCTGACAAGGTGGTGCAGTTTTACTTCTTGTATGTCATCGTCTGCTTAATGTTATTGTGGAAAAGTACTGGTATCTATTAGTAGGTGAAGCAGGCCGAAATTTCGCCGTCATTCATACTACGGCATTTCTCCATTATAATATGTTCATTCATTACCGGCTGTTACGTTCCCACGCAGGCGGACACCCTAGTAGATAACAGGCGCGGATCCTAGGAGGCGGGGGGCAATCTAATTTTTTTTTGGTTTTTACTTACTGATGGAGATATCACGTAAAAATTTTTCTTTCCATTTTTTGAAATTAGAATATGCGCCTATTTTCCGAACCAGTGCCTCAATTTTGACTTTACAGATCATAATTTTTCGTTTTTAATGAATAGTTTGTATTTATTTTAACAACATATCAAATAAATATCAATTTTTAAAAAGTTTTTGAATATTTCAATACTCTAAAAATTATGTATAAACGCTCATAAGACAAGTATCTCTTGCTTGTTAGAATAAATGAAAAATCTATTTTATAAAATTTTCTTCGATTATTTTTTATATTTCGAAATTGCAGAAATGTTTAAATTTCCTGACCTATTTGTTTTTCAATAAATAACGACAAATAATTTTTAATTTTTTTGGCACCAAATTTATTTCAATTTTAGTTTTATTTCAGCTTTTCAAACAAGTAAAATCGTTTTCATCATTTTCCACTTTTTTGAGTTATTTACAGCGGGAGCAATAAATAATTTTTATTGATAACAACAAATAATTTTTAATCCTATTTTTGCATACCAAATTTATTTCAATGGTATTTTAATTCAATTTCTCAAACTCGTAAAATCGATTATATCATTTTTCAATTTTTGAATCAATTAAAGTGAGAATAGTTTTAAATAACAAATTTTCATTTTTTTCACGTGGCTCAAAATTCGAAGTTCATTGCAACAGGATGAATCTAATAAATATTTCGACAACTTTCGATTTTAAGTAACTGAATTAATTTTGCAGATTCTTTAATGGCTCCACCAACAACAGAGGAAAATTCGACAGCTACAGATGAAACATCCATAACGACTGATGAAGCTTTGATTAGATCATCTGTTGAGTTCGCTTCTCAACGAGCGAACCAATTAGCAGAAGAGGTATGCTTATTTTGTAATAATAGATGAAAGGGAAAGCGAACAAAAAAGTAATAAGTCTTCAGAACTTCTAAATTTTTACGATTGCGAATGGCTTGAATAATAAAGAAATGATTAAAAATTGAATGCTATTGAAAAAAGCTCAAAAATCTATTATCATTTTCCATGGGAGCAAGATAACTTGACTAAAACCCTGCACCTTATAGCCAGGCATTTAATAAGAAGCCTTCACGAACAAGCACTTGAAGAAATTTGTGACTATTTCGCAAATACTATTATTGAAGAAAAATGTGTTATTCAATTAAATTATTGTCGGACACTTATGTATCAATCTTAAATGATCTTGATATTGAAAATAGCATTGATTTAAACAAAAGTGTTACTTCGAATCACTTGCCTGAGAAATTGATGAAACGGTTTGATGATAAAATAACAGCAATTATGATGTTCACAAATAAAACTTATTATTCCACGAGAGAGTTGCATTAAAAATGAAAGTTCGTTTAATGAATTAATGAAGTAAAAGAAATTGAAGAGTAAACACGGGTGATTGATTTTATGCATTAAAAAAGGCCTTAGCTTAAATGATCAGAAGCAAATCACTTAATTGCTGAAAAATGTGATATGCGTGATATTCTTAAAAATTAATAAGTCTTTTATTTTCAATAATTTCAGACAATGACCCAAGACGATTAGAAAATGAAAACTATATGAAAAATATATTTCATAGCCCAAGGCATCATATATGTAACTTTTAATAGTCATATTAAAACTAAACACATAGGCAATACATTAAAAAGCATAACTAGTAGTCAAACCTTATAAGCAAAAATTGATAAAGTGTTTATCGAGATATGAGAATCCACATACTGAATTAGCGCTCCAGTTAAGTGGTACATTTCACCACGTTTTACGACCCCTTGTATCCACCTGGCTGGTCATCCTTGTGGATTTAGGCTCCTTTGGGTTCCAATATTAAGGCAGAGAAATAGCTGATATATTACCCCTGTCTACTACCCCCTCTTTTTCTGCTCTTTAGGACTTCGTTTAATTATGTCAAGACCTTTGACAGGGAAATTGTTCAACCGGAATACTGCTTTTCTGACAAGTTGAAACGCTTATCTTTCCTGATCATCAATTGTGTTGTAGTTTTATGACAATTATTGCTTTTTTATTAGTGTAACTTTGTATGGTGTATATGTTATTGTAGAACATTGAAAAGGCTTTAAAATAAAGCGAAACGTCGACAAAGGCAAGAAATAGTTTTTTTTCGATTCGTGATCCAAATCTCAACTATCGTGGTTAAATAAATAATACTATTTTGTATACTTTGGTAATACTAACAAACAACTCAGGTAAAATAGGTCTTATTTATGGAAATAAGGTGTTATATGTCGACAATCAAAGAGATTTATCTTATAAAGAGTAAATTATAGTCTGTCAAATGTAGAGTACCTAGACCTATTTGATTCTACTTGAAACTTTAAAAAATCTACGGAAATCAATTATAAGACCTATTAAAGGACCAAATCATATAACCTAAATATATATGTAATTAATATACAAGAAAACAAATGAGGAGGCTGAAGAGTATTGAATATATTCTCTTGATCTAGTCCTCCTCCTCATTTGGTCTCTCATTATATTTTTCGAATACTCGTACACTCGTATACATGTCTCACTCGTCTGCTTATACGTTACTTTAAGTTCAATCTTACAGTTAATAACTTGGTTAACCTTGTATTCGAACACGATCATGGAAGAGCACTAATCTTTATTTGGCATTGAAGTCGATACAAAATTCCACCACCAGTGACTTTTTAGTTTAGTAAATGTATAAATAAGTACGTAGACCATGAAACGTTGTTAAATTAAATACAAAATAATAATAATTAAATAAGAAATACTAAATATTGAAAAGTAAATATTAAAAAGTAAAGTAGTCATTTCCAAATTTATATAATTAGATTTTAAAGAAACGGCTCCAGATCTAGAAGAATTAATTCAAGTGTTGGACACTAATACCATTGAGAACTTTAGAAAATATTTAAACTATGATTTTAATAATTTTTCAGATAATTGAAGCAAACTCTGTTAATTCTGATATTGATGAAGATATAGAAGAAAATAGTGCTAGTGCTAATTTTTGTTTAGTGAAATATAAAACACTGATCCGAAAGAACGTGTGTTTTGTTTTATACAAAGTTACATAACAGTGTTTTTATGGTTACAGATAATAAGGAAAAAACTATTTGTCACTCTTCTTATCAAATATTATAAAGGACCAGGTTCCCATAAACGCGTAAATACACATAGTAAATGCAAATTAAAACGCATAAGGGAAGATTTACATTGTGATGTATATTCTCAGCAATTATATCAAATAATTACTTGCTTAATTTGCAATTCCATCGTAAAAAATATTGATTGTGATTGGAAAACAAACATTTTAGGAGTGTCATATAAAAAACAAAGTAGAAGAAAGAAAATCGTCAAGAACAAAAAAAATGTAAACTAAATAAAACTAAAGAATGTCTAGAAGACATATCGGTTGATTTAAAGATTTCACCAATTCCTTGTAATCACAAACTGTGTACTCCTGATTTAGGAACGTGGGCTTTAATGGTACATGAAGACATGTCCAATGTGTTGCGAAAAACTCCATATAATTAAAAGTGAAAATGATGATAATAGATAATTTAGAATGTATAACTTAATATTTATCATTTTATATGAAATGTGTAGTATAACTAAATGCAATTAACAGTGAGCAATGAAAATATGTAATTTAGAATGCATTATTTAATAATTATTACTTCAATATTATTCTTTATTTAGTTGAACCAATTATTATTATCTTTTAAAATAAAAGACTGAACGATTTAGAAATGAACATGCTTCATTCATAATGAATTCTTCATAAAGTTCTTTTACAAAATTTTCCATTTTAAAACCATCCAACCAAACCATCGTCTTCACTATTCACTTTTAACACAACTTGACAACTAACATATTATTTTAAACCATTCATCAGGAAACCAAGTTAACTTTACTAATTCACGTATAAACTATGTTATATCTTTGTTTGAAAAATAATCTTAGCATAATTTCCAAGCTTCTAAGTAATTTTTAGAAATATCCAAATATGAAAAACAATATCAACTGCATAATAATCTAACTCAAAAGTAGAATTTTTACATTTTTAATAAAATTTTTGAATTGTTAAATCTAATGCCCTTTCGTTAGAAGCAGAAGACATATTTCATTTTAATATATTTTAAACTGGTGAAATGTAACTTTTATAATCAAAATTTAAAAAAGGGAAACAAGGTCATGTTACCATTATAATTTTGACAAAATAATTAATGAAAAGGTATATTAGATAATTCGAATAATATAATGAGAGAACAAAAGAGTATATACTCATAGAATATATACTCTTCCTCCTTCTCCTCCTCCTCCTCCTCCTCATTTCTTCTCCCATATATTCACTACTTAGGTTGTAAGCCTTTTGTGAATAGAATCAGCTCTTAAACCCTATATGCATTAAAACAATAATTAAATCGAGCTGTGCTGTGATGATGCTCTCTTGCATATAGTTGAGCCTATTCCGTGTCTGGATAAGGGGCTGTCAGCTCCTTTGGATAGGTAAGGCTGTTTAGGTATTATTGTAAAAAAAACACCGTTAGAATAATGTATTCCTTATATAACTCATGTACTATGATGTAAATACCAGCATTTTTTTAAAGAGTTTAGATGTGTCTGGCGAAAGTAGCACCCCGCGAAAAGTATCTGGTAATTGTACATAATGGTTTATATCATTTGCCTCCTAAAAATATTCAAAAATAAAACTTTATACTACAATGTTTTACCTTTGTATTTTTGTACATCTTTATTATCTGTTACCTGCAAAAGCCTCCCGTACTCAAAATTCTTAACACACGGATGTTCGTACCTACCATAATGTGAACACAAACACCAATTTTTAAATTTTATGCTATGACGTATGATTGGCGAAAGCGGGCTGTCACCCTATTATGTTTCTGTAAGCAATCCTCGAATCGTAAACACTATAAAGTCTATATACAAATGAATTTTAAAATTTTTATCAAGATAGATATTTCATGGAACGTCACTGATATTTAATTCAAAGTTATAACATAAAATTAATAAAATATAGACATAATTTTAAAACTTAGAAATAAATCTACTTTCAGGAAAAGCAGTGGTCACACCGTCCTGGCACAAACTTTGGTACAGTTACGAAAGTTTATAAAATGTTACTCAAGAGAGTTGGGAATAGAGTTTATTGGCCTTTAAAAGACGGTCCATCTTTTCCAGTTTAATGTCTCCATATTCTGAATATTCCATTGAGGTAAATTATAAAGCCATTTAAGAATCATAATAATATTGGCCGAACATTTCTTTTTTCGTGAATATTTAAAACAGTAAATGTAATATAATACAATGTCGAAAAACTGACGGAGCCTCCTAAGTATGTAAAAAATATTCGATGATATCCTCCAAAATACCTGTTCCTTTTGTCATAGGTTACGATAAGTTTTTCATGAAACTTTATTCTCTTACGCCTTACCCTTATCAAGTGCTTTGACATTGATAAACTTTAGAAAGAAACAAAAAAGAGATTGTCAGTATACACACCCTAATTTTTGTTTCGTTTATAACTAAATCCCGTCCCGCTTAGATATGTTCTCATCTTGTAGATATTAGATACGCTCCACAATAGCGTCAATAGCAGTATAAAGGCATAATTTTTAGTAAATATGATATGCATTTAGATAATATAGATATGACTCACAGGTAAATTTACCTAAGTTTCAGTCGCCAATTGTCTTACATGTAAGTCACGATAAAAGATTTTTTAAATTTCGGCTGCCTAAGATTTTGGAAATCAGAGATGAACCTAGATTGTTCTGATAAGAAACACAGATACTCCTCCGTCTCATGTTATGCATTTGCTTTTGAAATTCCTTAATCCAAACCAGACTTCCCCTTTACCCACCACATCAGGTTTCAACCTTAACCTAAAAAAAAGGATATGAACCCCTTGAATATTTGCTAAAAATGTTAAATTATTTTAAAATCCATCCATAAAAACAAGATAATTATACGTTTTTGAGATCACAGAATTTGAATCTGGAGTATATTTAATGTCAAGTTTTGAATCTCAAAAAAAAAAAGATTAACCACTTGATTTCTCGCTAAAAACATTTACCCTCTAATTCACTAACATGGTTTAATTTTAAAACGGATCTAGATTGACAGCACAGAATCTAAATTGACAAAGGTAATAATAAGTCAAGCAAGTTTTGGACCTTTAAAACCCTATTAAAACAATATCATAAGAAAAACAAAACTGACCATCTAGAAAATATAATTTCCAAGGTAACTAGATCGGATCTAAACCTTAAGCCTTCTTAGTGAATCTGGCTATAAATGGTTATTTTAAAGTCCATACACGAAAACAATATAACCATAGATTTTGGAGGTTAATGAATCTAAATCTGGAATTTCTTTAACTTAAAGGAATGACTTCTAATAAAGATTTTTTCTTCTCATATCCTGGATTGATATGAATGAACCAATAATTCGACTATTAAGAGTGATGGAAAAAAAATATTTTTCCAAAGTAAATTGAACTTTGACCTTGACCAAGACCTTGAGGGTCATATCAAAGTCATGATAATTTTTTAAATGGGACCCTATACTTTTAACCCCGAAAATGGAGATAGCTGAAAATTTTACGATCGAAGATGACTTTGAAATAACCTCGAAGGTCAAGGTCAAGGCGATTTCAAAGTAAAGTATCAAAAAATTTTGAAATAGCAGATCACTGGAAGTTTGGCTGAGAATGAAAATTTTTTCTTTTGAAAATGGCCTTCAATGATCCATTCTTGAACCTTGCGAGTCATCCACAACGTCAAATTGCGAAAAATCCGCTAAACTACGACTGCTGGAAAAATTCAAACGATAAGAGAAAATTAATAAGAATGACTTGATTCAATTGAAAATTGTTTCCGAGAATAACAAACGATTTATGTGCTTTCAACAAGTGGATAAAATGCAAACGTTTGAGTAACCTAAAGAATCTCTACCTTTGAATAAATTTTCAAGGTCATTGCAGGTCGAATTCATTTTCTTTTAATCAAATCCCCAATTTTTAACATCGAATTCGAAAAAAGCGGGAAATTTTACGTCAAAAATGATACTATAAAATTTGTTGTTTTGTTCTGGGAAGGCCAAATTAAGCTCAACTGTTTAAAAAAGCACTCAGAAAACTTTTTGACCTTAAGGAGTCTTTTAGGTTACAATTTTTCAAGAAAAAAATTTTTTTAGTCATTTTTTTTTAATAAAAAGAAAAGAGATATCATTTTATAATTTTGCGCATATATTTATTCGTACTTTAAGTATACAAAAATATTTTTTTTTTTGGATTTTTTATGGATTGTTTACACATAATAATTTTTTTTTTAAAAACATCAAAAAATGACGGGACGTGATTCCAGGTGATTGAATCGTCTCAAAAAAAAAATACCAAATTAATCCTTGTTCAAGTGCCCATGGTCGGTACCGGAATGACTTTTTTTTCATCAAAAGGTAATAAAATGGCAGCCATTTGTAAAAAAAATCCTTTTTTGAGGGTGAAAAATCGGGTAAAAATCGGAAAATTTGTTACCGATGAAAGTGATTTCGGTACCGACCATGAGCACTTGATCAAGGATTAATTTGATAATTTCTTTTTTTTTTCAGACGATTTAGTCACCTGGAATCACGTCCGCCGTCATTTTTTGATGTTTTTTTAAAAAAATTGTTATGGGGAAAAAACTATAACAAAATCAAAAAAAAATTTTTTGTATACTACTTAAAGTACAAATAAATATATGTGCAAAATTATAAACTGATATCTCTTTTCTTTCTATTAAAAAAACATTAATAAAAATTTTTTATTTTTGAAAATTGTAACCTAAAAGACCCTTAATCTTGACAATATACAAAATAACAAAAAGTCAAAAAGACTATAAAGCACAGAGAGTCTAGGTTTAAGTAAAGATAACAAAAAACTTACTTCTTAAAATTTGATTGTTTTACCTATGTTGTTGTAAAATTATGAAACAAGACTAAAAAATAATTCCTTTATTTTTTTGATTTATAAGTCTTTTCTATAAAAACCATATAAAAATCATGTGCATTTCGGGATGATAAATCCTTTGTCATCTATACATTGACTTGCCTGAAATCTGAAAAAATCTGTAGTATTTATTACTGAATCAACTTTTAATGTGTTCACAGTTGCCAGTAAGATTGGAAAACAATACTGAAATTTTTATATAATGATGAATACGTTTTTAAAATAATCTTTATTTTTATTAAACTGCAAGAAAATGTATGTCGAAAAATTCGTACTTCTTAATGTAATTTCAAAATGGTAATAGAAAACAATCATATTTTGTTCTCGAGATACAACTATTTGCTTATCATGCTAGATCCTTTTCACTCTTAAAATTACCACGTTCAGGTGGAATTTATTCAATTACTTATTACAATAAATTTTGCGCAACCACTTCTAAAGGGCAAATCTTGAATAAGGAATCCAGGTTTAGTTTGCTCGAAAATCTATTGAAACTTGGAATTTGTAGAGCGCTTAATATTTGGCGAACTACTTTAAAGTTAACAAGGAGGGTGTATGATAAAGTGGTTAAGTTTAGCAGAATACAAGATGAAAAGTACGCTTTTGTCTATACAAAATACGATTTTAATCTTAAATTATTACAATTGGAAATTTTACTACAATAGTTGAAAAACCGTTAGATTATGAACTACTCATAACAGGATAAAATTTATGACAATTTTTTGTTTCTTGTTTTTATGCAAGGCTTATCCCATGTTCCTGAAGTTTTACTGTCCTTAATAAATATACTAGATACATCGACATTAAATACCTTTATTAGTGGATGAATTGCATTTGATTCCTTTTTGGTCATATATACCAAAATACTCACAAGGAAATAGTAAGGAGTCTAAGAGCGGGCTGCCTTCAAGTATTTAATTTGCCCGAAATCATCTAATGATAGCAGCCCGAGAAGTGATATTTACATACAGATAAGTTGTTATGTTGTTTAAATTAGTGAATAAGAATGTATTACTAATATTTTAGAGAAAATTGCATTTTCGCCGACGAACAACGTTGTTGCTGTATTAATTTTTTTAATCTACACTTGGCTTACGTTTTTACTCAAGTAAATTTCATAATTTTAGTACAAGCATCTTGACTTGTGGTTTATTTGGATGATGTGAAGAGTCTATCTGTAGAGACAAAGTCTTCCCGGACTTATCATTTTATTAGTTTTAAACTTAAGATGCCGCCTTAAATTTGAACTATTGGTAAGGGTAACCTCCCCATATTTATTTGTCACAATAAGAAATAGCTGACTCACCCACTGTGGATTTATCAAAGAAGGGAGCTTGATTAACATCACTTTAATCACTTATAGACCACTTAATGAGTAAATAACCAAGTAATAATTGTTATAGAAAATTCCTAACCCCATATATATATATATATTGCATTGTCTTTACTTTTTATTTATTTTCACGACCTTTGGATTAGGTTGCATCTCTAATCGGTATCAAGTATATATTGAATGTTGTGTCTTAAGGCTACAAGTTTATATAGCAACTGCGTTCATGAAGTGCAAAGTTTCGCTTCACGGTACACACCTCAATAATTTGATGTAACAAAGTAGTGGTTTCCAAAGATTAGGTATCTCAACACTGGGTTTACTGAAGATTCTATTTTATTATTTTTAATGTAAACTGCTTCTATAAATTTTCTTTTTTCCATGTTGGGTTCCATATATATTGCCGCAGCTTCAGACCATTTTATATGGTATTGTTTATCCCAGGCATGTCCTGCAATACCTAATCTCGACGTTTTTCCTTTTTATGAGTTTTTTTGTTCCTTAATTCTAACTTCTAGCGGTCGCTTAGTTTCTCCATTATCCATTTCATTACACTCAGATGGAACTTTGTAAACACATTCTGTCTTATAAGTAGTTTTTGGTTCTGTTTTTGTTAAATGAGCTATGAGTGTATTTCTTGATTTAAAGGCTGTTTTTATATTATAACTGCTAGAAATTCGTATTATTTTCAACAAGGTTCCATTAATGTACAGAATTGTGAAGAAGGAATGTGTTTCTTGCTGTCCAGAGGTCGTTATTCTAAAGTTATTTATAACAGCGTCAATTAATGTTAAATGATATCCATTTTATTGTAAATCAGATCTAATGTTTGCTACCTCTCTTTCCAATGAATCGGTGTTATTACATATAGATATAGCGCGATTATAGAGGTTGCGTATAATTCCGCGTTTTGTTACAACAGGATGATTGAAACTATGGTTAATATATTGTGCAGTATATGTTGGCGTCCTGAATACTGAAGTTTTAATAGTTTCATTTGAACGGTTCACCATGACATCTAGGAAGGGCAATTTCCATGGTAAACTTAATTGTAGGTCGAATGGTGTTTATACGTTTCAAGAAATCATTAAGTTCGAAATTTCGACGACTGGAGAGAGCGTAGAACATGTCCGTTACTTGAAAGCAACACTCCAAAAGGTTCATCACCCCGCTCAGTGGTAACGTGGTTCGATCTGATAATATTGTGTCATTTGAAAGTCTAATTTTGATTGTGAGTGATGGCACATTAGTATATATGCTTTTTATATCAAAACTTATTAGTCTGCCATCTGGCTCTAGATTAATGCTACTAATAGTGACCAAGAAATATGTGGAATTTTTAACGTATGTGTATATATATGAAGATAATTGTAAGATTTAAAACGAGAAACGAGAAGATAATAACTGTTCTGCAGGTTTTCTCAACGACAGCTACTCTCAACATTTCTTTATATTACACACTATAGACAGACAAGAGCAAGAGTTAAAATATTGCATTGTGATCCAGTTCTGAGCCATGTTTAAAGTTTCAAATGTCGAGCTCATTTGGAAGTTAGTTTAAGACCCAATGCAAAATCTGTACTGAACAGACAAACAAACAAGCAGGTAGACAAGAAAATGATTTAGTATGGCATTGTCATCTAGTTCTGAGATATGATTAAAGTTTCAAAACTCTAGCTCATCGGAAAGTGAGCTTAAATTCGACTGCAAAATTTGTACCGAACAGGCAAACACATAAACAGGCATGTAAGCGAGTTAGTAAAAACGTAATAAAAAATATTAAAAAAATACATGATCAAATGAAATCGATGATTTTTTAACTCTTGTAAAGGAGAAACACATCTTTTTTTCTTTTCGAAATTATTGGGAACATCTATCTACCTGAAGCACAAAAGCCTTGATGGTCTGTTGAAACTTTCCAGGAAAAAGATGGGATACAAACCCAAAAAAAAATCCTGCAGTAGATGTACAGTCCAATAGTGATACCAATCATGATCCAGTCTTGCTAGTACGAGAGCTAACCTCCCAAAATTTCAAAGACTGGCCTGTACGTGTATAACCGGGACAATGAAAACCTGCCCAACGGCCGCCATAGAAGTAATCACACCTCTATATATAATTGTAGAGTATGGCGAAGAGGGCAATTTATAGGATGATGAGAGATGAGGTCATAAAATGGAGGCCGTCACAGAATGAGAAGCAACATAGAGCTTGCACAAATATATCAAAGCCCTGACATCATTCAAGAAATAAAGTCCAGAAGACTATGATGGGCAGGTCTTATACAAAGGAGTCAAAACGACTAATAAAACGGGTATGGGAGGAAGCACCACAAGGAAAAAGACCACTGGGAAGACCTACACTTAGATGGAGAGATAACATCCACAAGGATCTAGCTATCCTTGAAGTTGACCAGCAAGAATGGAGGGAGCTGGCACAAGACCGTTCCAGGTGGAGACAGATAGTCGAGGCAGCCAAGACCCACCCTGGGTTGTAGTGCTAAAATCAGTCAGTCAGTCAGTCAGTCAATCTCTAATCCAGAAATCAACAAATCTGAGATACGCCCCAAAATAAAATTAAAAAGAAATTCAAGTTTGTTAGAAACTTCAGCACAAAGTTTAATCGCAAAAGCGAATGGGACAGAAACACCATTGAAAAATTCAACAAGAAATCCATTATATTGTATGATGGCTCTAAAATAACGGAGGGAACTGGAGACATGTATGGACCCGGCACCAGACACTACGAAAGCTTGGGTAAGTCACCAAGAAATTTCCTGGCAGAAATATATGTCATTAGGAAATTCAATTTCAATTCAACAAAGAAAGAAACTATCACGGCAAAGAGATTATCATCATGTCCGATAGTCAAGCAGCCATCAGTGCGCTGAGCTCTCAAGTTAGCTCCAAGATAGTCTGGGAATTCCTAGAGGAATTAAATGATTTGAGTAAGAATAATAAAGTCACCCTCATGTGGGTACCGGAATACACTGGGATAGAGGGGAATGAAATAGTAGACAGGTTTACGAGGAAAGGGGCTGATACACCATTTCTGGGGCCAAAACCTACGGAATCATTAGCAGCGTAATACTGGCATTTTGCTTTAGAGACAAGGCCTATTTAAAAAAAAAATTATTCACAAAGTACTACTAATACGTTAACGCGTGCCCTTTTTAAATAGATTTTATAACATATGATTCATTTTAATTTTATTAACTTAATCAATTATAAATAAACACGATTTACCTGCACAATCCCGAACATGCACATTGCATTAACAAATTAATCAAATAACACCTAAATTATGTAAATGTTTTAAAATTAGCGAGATTAATTGAATTTAGATCAAAAATTTTAATGATTTTTACAGGTTAATATTTTTCGTTTAAGTAAATTTATTTGTAGTTTTTAATAAGAACATACAATCCCAATTAAAAATCGTTAGTAGTATTTTAATATCCACATATTTTTAAAATTTAAGATTATAAATATACAAACAAAATTTCAACTACAATTACGTATTGTTAAATGCACATGTTGGACGTTGAAATATACAGGATAGAATTTCAAATGGCTCGTTCTAAATTTCAAATGGGTACGATGAATAGTAAAGTATAGGCGGAATTCAAAATGAACATTTAATTGTGTTTTGTGTCCTAAAACTTTTTTAGTTAGTTAACCCCATAATAAATTAAACTAGGTTCTTGCTATTAATATTATACAGGTCCATTAAGCACGATGCAGCTAAGCATTTTCGTATAAAATGTCATTTTTATTTATTATATGTATATTCGGCGATAGTGCTAATTGAGTCATCCTTTTCACCTCCGACATAAGGACCACGTTCCATAATTTGGACATTTAGATCTTTGTAGCACTTAATATTAACTGTTCTCATAGTAACATTGCTTAAAAACTATTTTTCAGCGAAATTTCATTAGAAAATGTATCAAGGTGCCCCTTTCTTTCCATAAACTCTCTAGGCTCCTCTGTGGGGAAGGCGTACTACGATTTGGCAAAAACTATGCTATACGATAGCATAGAATAGAGTAGAGCAGATGGAGATTGAAGTAGAAGATAACGAGTCATTAACGATACTGAAATATGAAATAAAAGCAGCTATAAGAAACAACAAAAAAGGAAAAGCACTAGGTCCAGATCAAATCCCAGTAGAAATCTTAAAATGCATGAATGATGATTTCATGGATATATTGTTAGATCTGTTCAACACAGTATATAAAACGGGGAATATACCCAGAGAATGGTTACTCTCCACCTTTTGCGCTATTCCAAAAAACAAAAATGCAAAAGACTGCAGCGAATATAGAACAATATCTTTGATAAGTCATGTACTCAAGGTGTTTTTAAAAGTAATACACGGGCGCATTTATAAAGAACTTGAAAAGGGGATAGATGATAGTCAGTTTGGATTCAGAAATGGTATAGGCACCAGAGACGCGTTGTTTGCACTTAATGTGCTTTCACAGAGGTGTGTGGATATGAACACCGGTATACACATTTGTTATGTTGACTTCGAGAAGGCTTTTGATAGACAACAAAGATTTAAGAATAATAACTAACCAATATTGGAATCAACGCGCACAAATAATAGTAGATAATGAAACAAGTCCGGAAATTGAAATATGAAGAGGAGTGACACAAGGATGCATTTTGTCACCCCTACTGTTCAATGTGTACAGTGAATCAATTTTCGAAGAAGCACTGTTAACGAAAAGTAAGGGAATAATAATAAACGAAAGAGCTGTAAACAACATAAGATTTGCAGACGACACTGCTATCATAGCTAGCTCCGCTGAAGAACTCCAAGAACTAGTGAATGAAACAAATAACGTTTGCGAGCAACACGGATTAAAAATTTTCACCAAAAAGACTAAATATATGGTAATAACTAAAAAACAAAACATGCAAACAAGCATAAAGTTCCGAGGTGTGATTTTAGGAAAAGTGCAATAATACAAATACTTGGGCACATGGATAACAGCAAATAATGAACAAACAACAGAAATAAGAACGAGAATAGAAATGGCAAGAGGTACGTTTGTAAAACTGAAAACCATTCTGTGCATAGAGACATCACTCTAGATCTAAGAATGAGAATTTTAAGATGTTATGTATTTTCAGTGCTGCAGTATGGGTTGGAAGGCTGGGCACTAAAACAAGAACACATAAATAAACTGCAAGCATTTAAAATGTGGTGTTACAGAAGGATGTTGAGAATATCTTGGACGGAGAGAAAAACAAACGTAGAAGTATTGCTAGCGATAGACAAAAACTATGAAATAATTAACAACATAAAAATAAGGAAACTGCAATATCTTGGACATATAATGAGGGGCCGACGATACGAGTTGCTTATATTGATCATGCAGGGTAAAATAGAAGGAAGAAGAAATATCGGAAGAAGAAGAATTTCATGGTTGAGAAATTTGAGAGAGTGGTTCAATTATAGATCCGTAGAATTTTTTCGAGTAGCGGCAAATAGAGCGAGAGTGGCAAGCAAGAAAATGCTATACGATAAAAGTTTCTGATATTTATGGAAAAGATAATATCGAGAAACCTCAAGTTAGTATCCAAAAATGTTAAGTAGAATAAAAATTATTACTGGAAACCGCAACAGAGGTGGTCTTTATTAGTTTCCTCGTACATACACTGTTAAAAATAACCTTACATTCAATGTCCATTCTACATTAAATTTAAATATTTCGTGCCAAAAATCGTGAATAATTTACATTTACTTTGAATTTAAAGCAATTCATTCAATTATCAGTTCGATATATATTAAATTTGATTAAATGGTATCTTAAATTTCAATAAAGTAACTGAAAATATATTTCAACTTCTGTACATTAAAATTAATTCGCATATACCCTAATACTAAAGGAATTTACATTAATATTCAATATACATTACATGAGATTCCGAGAGATGGCGCAAATTGTATTGAACTTTTGGTTTAGTATGATATAAGCCGCTTAAAGGACCTCAATTTTCTTATGTTGAGGTGTACATGTCTGTATATTTAATATACATAATCACCTTAAAAAGTAATATTCAAACTTTAAATGTAATGCATGATTACATTAAATTTAATGGAATAAATTAATTTAGATTAATGTAAATTATTAAATTTAATGCATTACATTAAATACATTTAATAAAGGTTTGTGAAATATGCCTCCAGTACATTTATATTAAATTTAAGGTATATCCTTTTTACAGTTTACGAGGTGAAATGGTAGACTATTTACCCATGGTAGGGTGAACACAATTTACCAAGTAACATCTGACAGGGGATCTTGTAATTCACCTGAAAGGTTATTTCAATTTTGTAGAAGCTCTAAACAGAAGTAGCGAAAATTACCGCATAGTCCGTACAGGTATTGGTATATTTAAATTAGGTGACCTAATAAATGCTACCCTATTAGAAATATTTCAATTTTGGCAATACTTTCACATTTTGTTGATCTACTAAGTAGAGAGATATTCTAATTTGGATAAGAAATTATTCATAACAACTTAATCTATCTTGATACCAATAATGTGTTGAACCTCATTTGTTAACCAGATATTTGGTAAGTCGGTGCCGCATGGATTCCATGAGGTGGTTAATGTAATCTCGAATTATTGTATCTCAAGCAACCTGAACTTTATGTCGAAGAGTCTCTAATATTCGTTATGAGTGTGGTAGATTTTGTAGTCTTTTTTCCCTCATATCACAGTCATAGTCAACTGGAGAAAGATTACAATTTAGTGGAGGCCAGCCGACGCGACATGAAATGTGCGTTATCCTATTGATAATATATCAATATTTTCAGAAACGAGAAAAGATATGACTGCGATACTTCGTGAATTTTGTCTCTCAATGTGTCTTCTTGTTATTCTTGTATGATCGTCATGTGTCTCCATACAGAACCTGGATTGATTTTTGAATTCGAAGATAAATGATCCCCTTTGTTATTGGCGTTCCCTCCACATGAAATCATAGGTGCGTAATTGCCCAAGTTATGAGAAATCAATATTTTAAGAGTACTAGCCTAAAACGACGATTTTGAGATTCTGTGGCCTATCTTTGGTGTCCAATATCCCGGGTCCGCTAAGGTCGGTCTTCCTGAAATCATACCATGCTCATTAAAGTGGATTTATTTCGGATAATTGACTATTTTTCTAAGAAACAAACCCAGCTTTCTGTAAATCAATTATTTGATGACCATGAAACAAAGAGTTGCGTAAAATTAGCACCTCTTCGACCTCTAGGCACTTCAACTTCCTTAATCAATTCTCAACATATTGATATTTTTATTTCCCCAGGTATCTTTAAAAAACTTATAAAAAAAACACTACTTCAAATACCTTCAAAATTTTATCCGTTCGTATTTTTTATGTTCTTAACTACATTTCTAGGGAGTGAAAATTAGTCCTAAAATTTACTCCTAAAAGCTTTTTTTTAATTTTAATAATTTAAAAGGCTGATTTTTTCATGAAAAAAACTTTCGTACCTGTAGGCAAGGTCAGAAACTGGTTAGTTTTACATGAATTTCGAAAGTTAAGTTGAAGTGTATCAGCATTCTTAATAAATTAGCATTTTATGTTATAAAATGCAAAAGAAATTAACATAAACTTCGGGGGTAGTTTTACACTCTAGAACTGTTATTCAGTACCTGAAAAATTACGTGTGGGATATACTCCAATATGTCTCAGAATGAGACAAATCAGAGGCGGACGCCTGAGAACATTCCCTTGTAAGTATATTTATATAAACTAAAATAAAGTAACCATACACAGAAAAAGAATTATAAGTCAGTAAAATGACATGATTTTACGAATAAAATTTTATCGCGTATCAGCCATGCTCATAAAGCACACAAGAGTCATCTTGACCAATTGTATAAATCTTTTGCCTTTATTTTTGATAACTGTTTCAAGTATAAGACAAATCCAAGGGTGATGTAGGAGGAAAAACCCAGTAAAAATCTCTCCAGTTCTCGCAAGTGAATTTAAATTACGAACAACAAACAAATTTTATAAAAAATATCTGTTTTTTGCGACAATATTTACTATGAAACACGGTAAACAGAACAGAAACACTAAAGCAAATATTTTAAATATGACAAAAATCATAGCAGTGTTTAATTTTTCCCTACATACATTTACATACAATTTCAATTTGTTACATAAATTAAAAACTGAAAAACTAATTTTAGATATGCAATAAGTATCTCTGCAACAAAAAGTAAATCAAATTTATAACAAGTCCTAAATCACTTTTAAGGGAAAATATCATGATTTGTTTGCTACAGCTGTATTTGTTCTCATTTACTTCATAAATTCTTCATTTTTCCGTAATATGGAGACGAAGTGTTCAAAAGGAGCATATTCCCACAATAACCCTGTCGGAAATGACTCTTCAATACAAGAGAATAGTCAAACACCTGGGAGTAATCCTGGAATCACGACTGAGCTGGGACGATCATATTTAAATTCAAAACAACTGCTTGTCAACGAGCCTTTGGGTACACTTGAGGGCTGACACCGGGAAAGCTATTTTGAATACACACTACGATGATCCGCCGTATGATCACGTACGCCGCTATTGTATGGTGCACTAGTGCAACAAAGCGCAAACACCGTCTTCAAATTGACAAAGTTGTGTGGGAATATTGAATGCGATGAGGACTGCCCCCACTGGGACTCTGAAGGTACCGGTGAACCTGCCTTCTCTCCACTTATACATTGAAAACTAGGCTTTGAAGACTAATTATTGTCTTATTTTCCAAGAGCATTTCGAGACTGAAACGTGCGGCTATTAGGTGTCCGAAAAAGCGTGATGGAGAGATGTCCATCACTCCACATGCAAACCGATTACATGGCGCCGATTTTGAAACCTAGGCACTTTCTTGAGATACTTTTGCCAAGTAAAGAGCATTGGGAGGATAAACAAAATTTTCTGAGAAATGGAATCTGGTTGGTTACAGACCACAAGATGAAAGAGCTGAAGACGGAGTGTTCGACAGGAGCACAATATGCGACGATCTTCACAGCGGAAATTTATGCTAGTCTGCAGAATATTCACCGCTGTGGGAGAGACATAAACAAAAATAGGATAATATACGTTAGATAATAGGGCCGCGATAATATCACTAAAGTTCAGCTACGGTTATCTGTGTGTAAGGATATATTGAAGAGTCTGACAAGAAACGGCTGCACAATCAGACTCGTGTGGATCCCGGGTCCCTCGGGTATACACGTCTGACAAAGATAGGGTCCGCAATTAAACCCGAGAGACCAAACCAATTCTCCTTTTACAATTGCCTCTAGTAAAAGGGTGAGGAGCTCCTGAAATGAGGCGTGTCAAGGGACATTTAACTGGACCTAGCGCAAGGCTCACTAGGGAACTTCTCTCCTTAGGAAAGAAAGAGCTGCGAATTGTGGTGGGACTGTTAACAAAACATTGTCATCTGAATGATCATCTTCATAAGATTGGTGTTCTAGATGACCCGATGTGCGGATAGTGTCTAGAGAAATATGAAACCATAATCATGCCCTCAAAGAGTGCCCAGCACTCAACAGACAAAAGCATATTACCGAAAGCCGTTAGGCAAGTTCAGTTTACATAAATTCGTTATTGAAAAAACGCTAGGTTTCTTAAAAAATCGTTTGGACACATCGACTTTATTTTTTGGTATATTTTCCAATTTATTAAGTTTTACAGGGTGACTCGAAAGAAATTGTGCTATAATCAACTTTGATTTTTTAAATAGTGAATGAAAAAGGGGTGGTGATACTAGATCATCGGTGCCTAGGCCTCCATTGGGCCCTTTACATCCCACCATATCTGCAAGTTATTCGAGGCCGATCGCCTTTGCGAATCCAAGCAGCCTCGTTTTATTTAAATAGTAACCCTCAATTTTATGTACACTCTTATACTCCCTGCAAAATTCTTAGATGTAACTGTTTTTCGATTTATAGAAGTTAAATCTCAAAATCAAATGTAATTATTATTTGCCAGCATTCTGATTCATTTTGTCAAACTGTTTGTTAATTTTAACTGAAAATGAAACGTACCAAGGCATAGAAAATAGAAGTTCTTATGATGACAGGATGTAGCGATAGGGTAAGAACCCATACAGATAACAGATATCTATTATTTTAAGGAATATTTCCCTAACTGAAGAGGACTTATTGTATGGCTGCCGACGTCTACAGACTTAAACAGTTTAGACTTCTTTTTGTAGGGTTACCTTAAATGTAAAGTTTTTTAAACTAAGCTAATTGACATAGATGACTTAAACAATCCAATTATTCAAAAAATAATGTTAACTACTGCAGAAGTACACTGTCAAAAGGAAATGCATTTAATTTAATGTAAATGTGCTGGAAGCAAATTTCACTAACGTTTATTAAATGGTTTTAATGTAATCATACATTAATTTTAAATTTTGATCGTTAATGCACCAATATTAACATGAGTTCAAAAAATTCTGAAACTACCAGGAAAAGATGAACATTTTTCTCATAGATAGTATCCGCTATCTAGACTGATTTCGAACTCGTTGATTTCCGTCAGTACGGTACAGACATGTGCACTTGACCATAAGAAAATTGAGTCCTTTAAGCAGCTTATATCATACTAAACAAAAAGTTCAATACAATTTGCGCCATCTCTCGGAATCTCATGCAATATATATATTGAATAATAATGTAAATTCCTTTAGTATTAGACTATATGTGAATTAATTTTAATGTACAAAAGCTGAAATACCTATTCAGTTACTTTATTGAAACTTAAGATACCAGTTAATCAAATGTAATGTACAACGAACCGATATTTGAATGAATTGTTTTAAATTCAAAGTAAATGTAAATCATTCACGAGTTTTCGTACAAAATCATTAAATTTAATGTAAAGTGGACATAAAATTTGCATTAAATTTAAAGTTATCCTTAACAGTCTAGTCATAAATGTTCAAAATAAATTTATAAATTGCTTAGGTTACTGCCAGTTAACCAATGGAAGACATTTTCAGCATCTGATAAAATGATAAATTAACTATTGTTACAACTTCATTTTCAGCTTTAACTATCAATAAATAAAGAACAGTCGCATTTAGGTCTGGTACACGCAACAGAAATAATATTCAGAATTTTGCAGGGAATCTAAGCGAGTACGAAAATTAAGGGTCAGTGTTTAACAGAAAAAAGTGAGTGAATTACTACTTCTTTGGAGTTACCCTATATGATTTAATATTTTGGAAAAAATTCATAAGTCGAAGTATTCAAACGATTTTACAAAAGACTCACCGTTTTTTAAATAATAAATTTATTCCAGAGTTTTTAAGTCCTCATTGTATTTACATTACACTTAATAAAATACACTCATATGCTTAAGATATAAGTACGAACTTATTTATTATTCTGCTTCTTCTTTTTAATAGAATTTTACAACCATCTTTGCGGCAATTTGCATCCAGTCGACGTTCGCTGTTCATATTAATAACATCCACTCAAGGCATACACTTTCATCCTCTTAGTCTTTTTTGTTCATATTTCCTCCAACAAAATATTGATCGGTGCCACCTATTTGGATAGCCTCGCGATACGTGTCTGTGTATATCCATTTTTGTTTTGCCACCAGTTACTTTTGTTGTGTGTTTGATGAACTTATTAGTTTTCATATCTTTTATAGAAAATCCCATCAGTGATACCTCCATAGCAAGTTGTCACTCAGGATTTTTTTGTCCTTTTGAGTATTGTCCAATTTTGAGCTCCATACAATATTACTCAAACGACACAGACATCATAAATTGTTTTTAGATATAGCAGGTGGTCGTTATTCTTTAAAATATAACCCCTCTTTTCAAAAGCCACCCAGTTCAACTTTATTCTTCTTTTCAATTCCTCTGAATGGTTTTCCTACCTCAGAAGAATCTTCTGTCCCAAATATATAAATAGTGCCTCACTTTTCCAATTTCTTTACTATTTATCTTCTTAGTTCCTTTTCCAGTAATTATGACTTTTGTTTTATTCAAGTTTATCTTTAGACTCACGTTTCTAATTTATCTTTAGTTCCAGTATCATAACTTCCGGTTCTTTTAAATTACTGGCTATTATAATTATGTCGTCCCTCAGGGTCGTGATATGTCTATCACTTATGTTTATGCACTTTTGTGACCATTCCATTCCAATCTGTTGAACATATCAAGAGGATAATTAAGTATCCCTCCTCTACTAATTTATTAACAATCATATTTTACTCAAGTTTTTATAATTTATAGTGAGATTTTTTAGATTGTAATTAACCAGAATTTTATTTTCAACTTTCTCACCTAAATACATCAAAAACTAAGCGTTTTTAGAGAAAAACACGACAAATCAAATTTTTTAAATTGTTGAAGATCCTAAATTGTGATCTTGCGGTGTATTTTTAAAGTTGTTTCCCGGTAATGTTTTTTTCAAAATGGAACTCGTAGTTTTCGATATATTTGAGTGAGAAAAACACATGGTATTATAATTCTGTTGTATAATTTATCTTAATATGCAACATTAATTACAATATGGATCGGATATAAAAATTATGGGACCCTGGGCACAAATTGTGTAAAGACCTGCTTAAGAAAATCCAACTTCTCCGAATAAACTTGAAAAAAACCTTAAATAATCAGACGATAATATATTGAACATCAAATATATTATTTGAATACACATTAGTATTATTCAAAAACATAATTAACAATACAATTGGAAAAATACATAAAACGTTTACTTTTTTTTCATGCAAATACATTTAATATGTTATAAAAGTAAAAGCTTATGGAGGCCCTCAAAATGGGGAAAAATGTAGTGGCCTTTATTAAGGTTATTGCTAACTAATATACCGAATTTAAAAATTTGCGCGTAAAATTTTCTCGTGATGTACTTTAGAGACATTAAACATTTTTATTCATCATTCTCTTACGTTATTTTGACTTTTTCCCCCAATATTACCTTTAGATTTAAAATAATAAAGAAAGACAAAACAATTATTTACTTGATGTTTTGGTTAATGCATATTTTATTCAAATGGTTTCCATTTATCTTTAAAGGAATGGAGTTCGTGTCTTTTTTTCCTTCAATTTTTAAAATGGAAAAAATATTTATAAATATCATAATTTAACTGTTCTGGCATTTTAGAAATACAACAACAATATAGCAATTTTTCATTTTGCTGTGTGAATAATTTAAACTTGACGCAGCATTTTAAAACTAAAAATTTTAGTTTTTGGTATACAACCAGCGTTTCTACATCGAAAAATATTTTCAAATTTATTACTAGCGATAAATTCCATTTAGCTTTTGGGTAAAAAGTATTTTAATTTGTTAGGTGTTGTAGCATTATAGTTTTATCATATGAATTTTAGAATTATCCACGAAAATGTTTTTTCGTGTTTTAAATTAAGTAAAAGAATAAAGATTAAGGTAAATCGAATAAAATATATTTTGACAGATATCTGAAAAAATAGGGCTATAAAAAATCAAGCTACTAAGAAACTCCAAATAGCACATAATTATCATCTGCTAAAAATTTTCCATCAAAAAGAAAATGATTACATTTTCCAAGTGGGTATTTAACAAACTTCAGGAAAAAAGACCTTCACTTCTTAAAGTGTCTACTTTAAAATGATGTAGATACTTTAAATAATGATAAATAAAATCATCTAGAACATTTTCAGTCATATATATATTAGTGTATGTTCTTTTAGTTGACAAAGTTAAAATAATAAACGCTTTTTTATAGTTATAGTTAAATATTACAATAACAACGGCTTTAAATATGTTGATATTCGATTATGTAATATAAAAACATTATCTCTTCTTCTTCTTCTTCTTCTAGGTAGAACCAAGTTCTGTTATCTACACAATGCCTCATTGATCCTCGTTTGAGGTCGAAATCCAGCTGTCTCTCCATCTTTTGGGGGGCCGTCCAGGCGGCCGTTTGGTGTTTGGTTTCTCTCTCATCACGGTTTTTGCTAGTCTGTCATCGTCCATTCGTTCCATGTGATCTCTCCACTGCCCACGACGGTTTCAAACCCACTTCACAACATCTCCCACTCCGCTGTCCTCGCGTATTTTTGCGTTTCTTATTCTCTCTCTCTCCTAAACTTGTTCCCGTGATCATTCTCGACGTTCTCATTTCTGTGGTTCTCATAATTTGTTTTGTCTTTGTTGTTTCATTTCTTGTTTCTGCGCCGTAGGTCAGTATCGGTCTTACACATACCTTGTAAATTCTTGCTTTGCTCTCAACCGTCATATGTTTATTGTTCCAGATTATGTCTCTTAGTTGGCCTGATATCATGGCCGCTTTGTTGGCTTGTGTGCGTACTTCTTCCCTTACTGCCCTGTTATTTGTTATATGTGCTCCCAGGTATTTAAACTTCCCAACCTGTTCGATATGTTTGTCATCAACCATTAGCATCTTATCGGTTCTTTTGCTATTACCATTGCTTTGGTTTTCTCCACAGATATTTTCATATTATACTGTTTGGCTGTTCGATTGAGATGGAAAAGCATACTTTGTAAGTTGTCTTCGCTATTTGCTGTCAAGGCAACATCGTCTGCAAGGCATATAATCTGAACGGTGTTGTGTCCCATTGGGTACCCAATATTTGTGCTTTTTACCTCATCAATGATTTCGTCCATGATTACATTGAAAAGTGTTGGACTTAGGCTATCACCCTGTCTTATTCCTATGGATAGTGGGATTTCCTCTGTTAGAGTGTTATTTGGTTTAATTACCATGGTGTTTTTGGAATTCAGTTCGTATACTGTGCGTATGATTGCTTCGTCTACTTGTTTTCTTCTCAGTAGTTCTGTTATGTGTTCCAGTTTGACTCGGTCGAACGCTTGTGTAAAGTCCACAAAACAAATGAACAGCGGTTTATCGTATTCGATAGATTTTTCAACCAGCTGTCTGATAATAAATATACCGTCGATAGTAGAGCGGTTATTACGGAAGCCCTGCTGTTCTTCGCACGCCCCTAACTTGTCTACGATCCGTTGTGACATTATTTTGGTTAATAATTTGGCTGAACTATTTAGTAGGCTGATTCCCCTGTAGTTTTCGGGCTGTTTCTTTGATCCTCTATTGTGGATCGGAATTGTGATGTTTTTCCGCCATTCGTTGGGTACTGACGTTGTACGGAGTATTTTTTGAAATAGAACAGTGAGCTCTGTGACAAGGCTGGGGCCTCCGTACTTTAGCATCTCATTCGTAATTTGATCGGTACCAGGTGATTTTCTGTTTTTTAATTTCTTAATTGTCAGGTGCATCTCTGCTTCACTGATGTTAACATCTGTTAGTTCTGCGCTTTCTTGTTGGTTTTCGTCTACGTTGTTTTCTGTAGCTGGTGCCTGGAGTAAGTCCTTAAAATGGCTGACCCATTGTTGGCTGTCGATTGGACTTAGTTGAACGTATTCATTGATTGGTTTTTTTTCTGTTCCTCAGCATACTCCATATTTTCTTTTGTCCGCCATATAGGTCGTGTTCCATGTCTTTTGAATACTTTTCCCAGTATTCTTTCTTCATATGAGCTATTTGACTGTTGATTCTGTTTCTCACCGTTTTGTACTCTCCGAAATGGTTTGTTGTTTTGTGCTGTCGGTATTTTGTAAATGCTTGTCGTTTTTCTTTTGGTAGTATTTTCACCTCTTCTGTGAACCATGGTTTTGTATTACTTCGCTTGTTCGTGCTAACTGTTCGTGTTCCGATCGCCTCCCTGGCGCTCTCTTGTATATTTCTTTTCAGTTTTTCCCAGGCTTTCTCCACTCCGTCATTTTCTAGGATTGTATTAGCTTTTATTTTCTCCGAGAGTCTCTGCTGATACAATACTTTTATACTATCGTTAGCGAATGATTCGGTATTGTATTTAATAAATTTTCTGTTTGTGCGTTCTGTTTATACTTTGTTGGGACCGGTATTTATATAATACTAGTCGGTGGTCGTCTTTTCCCAAGTCTGACGAATTCAGAGTTCTGACATCGAGTATTTGGTGAGGTAAAAACATTATAATTGTACAATAACATGTAGAACATATACTTTAAAAATAAAAATAATTGCATATAAATCATCAAAGTAGGGTTCAAGGCAAAACCATAAAGATCCCAGATAATTAAGTTACTTTATCAGCTAATCGAGTTTCTTTATATTTTCTTGAATTCATTATTGATATAATTTTCCCTAAGACTAGGAAATTTCAGGGACCTTGCATCAATCAATATAAAAATGCGACATTTAAAATGGGCTATATGGGAAGACCATTTGTTAGTGCGACATAATCATACATAATGAAAAAACTTTTCTATTTATATTTTTCTTAAACTGATATATGACGTATAACATTATAAGGTACGATATATTACAAAATGAAGATAACTAGCCTCGTCGTTAATTCACAGTGGTGATATAAACTTCGTTATCTAATAATATTTCGAGCAAATCATCCGTGAAAATAATTCTAGATGCGGCAATGCTGTAATTTGAAGCAAGCGAGCGGAAACCGCATATACAGTTGATTTATGTCCAAAAGTAGCCTAATTTGTTTGTTGAAAACTTTTTCTCGATTTTTGTTTTTCCGATTTTTGAACTATGAAAATTCGCAATGCAAAATGGCAAAATACGCGAAAGAAGTGAAATGTTTTAAGTTACCGGCAAACAACTTTATGCCCAGACGATGTTTTAAGTCTTGAAACGTATTTAGTTTCACATTTCAATAAATAAATACGCTTAGAAATGGTCCCCATCTATCAAATAGTTTTTGCAGCTCAAGGTTCAAAACCGTTTTGGAAGAAGGTAAGCCTAGAAAATTTTTGTAAGTCACATTTTTTTGCTTATTAACCAAATGATGAGAATATTCGTCCCGATCTGATAAATAGCTTACGAGACATAGCATTTTAAAATCAAGCGAACTTTACGATTATAAGACAGCGGTCGTATCAATACTGAAATTGTAAGTTTAAAATCGCACCGCGCTATGAAAAGTTCATTATCGAACATTAAACAGTGTTCGCGCGACGAACTGGATTAACAAATTATTGCGCAAAAATTAGTTGATCAATCAGAATCGTTCATAGGAAGAATTATTTGTTGAAGTGCGAAATTTAATCTTTCCATAGCCCGAAAATATAGTCTAGGTCTAAAATTGTTCAAGCTAGCGGCAAGCTTGAAAAAATGTCTTTTTTTCTACACCTCTTCCGTGCATTTTTCCATTTTGCAATATAAATTTACATATTTCGAAAATCGCCATAACACAGATTAAAAGAAAATTTTTTGACGAATAAATTATGTGTCAAAACTTCTAGGGTTGATATTAATGGAAATATAATGGAAAAAGATAAAGAAATCGTCAATTTTTGACATTGTTTGGTTAATAATTTTTTACGCTCCGAACGTACCTTTTCAAACTGGCACATAGACCTATTATCATTCCTGGCATCATTCCGACATAATTTATCCAGAAAGTAAATTTACCTCCCTTTACACCCACCTCGATATCTCATTTAAATGAAGTAAGATATTCAAATCCTTAGCATAAGTTGTTTTCACTCTGTTTGTCAGCCCTAACAAAATGCTTCCCCAAATACTCAACACTTTATTATTGCAACGAAAACAGTTTTACCACTAAACGTTATCTAATGCGTCAGATGCTGTGAATACTACCAAAGTGATTAAATCTGATATATACTACTGTCACTGACACGTTCGGCCGACGTGAAGTATAAGCAGTGTTGCCAAATCATGTATTCCTTATTTATAAACGATTCGTTCGTGTGAGAGGTCCTAGCCAGGAGTATAGTAGAATTAATTTGTATATACAAATATAAAATACCAATTACCCACAACAAAAATAAAAGATTTAAAGTTGTTTATGATCATTCGCTAATTAGAACGATTTCAAGTTTGTACAAGTTTTTTCCAATATTAGTAATTTGGATACATGGCACAAATTTAAAAAAAAATTCCATTATTATTGTCTTATATAGAAATAATTCTTTATTTTAAACATTGAATAAAATAATTTTTAAAACTTATTTTTTTTACCTTTTTAATAAAATACAACACCGAAAAAAATAACAATAAATAAACCCGCTACTCTCAAATATAATTATATAGAAACAACTTATTTTCCCTAAAAAAAATATTATTAATATTAATAATACTCTTCATCAATACATTGAAACTTTAATACATAATAATAATTTAATTACAAACTTAAAAAATATATCCTCAACCTAAATTAATAATACAATTGGAAATAATATTAGAAAACCATATAATAATTCCTAAAAACTATTATTCAAACTGACCCCATTTCTTGTTTATATTTAATTTTTCCCGCATTTGTCTCCCTTTAAACTTTTTTTTAAAATCTGCGTAGAATCAATATTGTCTAATTAAATCTTCAAGATTATTTTAATCTAAGAATAGTCTGCTTTTATACATAATCTTTTTAAGGTATCTCCATAAAAAGAAATCCGTTGAAGTGGGATCCGCAGACTTGTCTGAAACAGATCCAGTAAACTTGTTTTTATTCACAAATGCCTGTTTCAGTTTGTTTTGCAAGAGGTTTTTAAAATACTGTTATTTCTTTTTGTTTTGTATTTTATTAAAAAGTGTTGAAAAATGTCTGTTATAAAAATATGTTATTTCATAAATTTTTTTACAATATGTCCAAACATTGATACTATAGAAAAAGCATAACTCTTGTATGTTATCAATGCTAAAAAGTTATGATAGAAAAAAAATGTCATTTACATAGAATGCTAGTTTCAGTCCGTTTCACAAGAAATATTAAATATAGCGAACAAAGTGCATCACAATTATTGCTGATTTTTTTAATAAATAACAAATATTTTACGATTTGACATGAAACTTATTTTAGTATTATTTTTTTAAGTTCTTTGAAATAGCATAAATGTACTCCTGTGCACACTCTGTATACAGAAAGATTTTTTGAATTCCAATTTGTAAATTTTGATTTCAAAATTTCCAGAGAGTATGGATTAAATTTCGATTTTTAAACGTAAAAGTTTTGCCGGTTATTGAATATGAAAACCAATTTTTAAACCAACTTAACTTAAGATGTTCTAAAGCAAAGGGTTTTCAATGGTGATCACAAAAAAAATATTTCCAGCGCTTATGGTTTATTCAAAAGCACCGAGATATGCTAGTGATGAAGTAATTAGTGACGTAGATGAACATTAAGTAGTGAAGCGTCTTATTCAAATAACAAGGAATCGAAGAAACCTGAAATAATTGCACAGAACAAACTGATCCACCTTGTCAGAGTTCTTGGACTATTAAAAGTTGTAGCAAAATATTTCGCAGCAATATTGAAAGCAGTTCTACTTCATAACTCAAATGTTAATGCTTAGACTCCAGTTGGACACTCACTTTGAAAAGGTGAACTCCAAGCAAGAAAGATTATTTATTGCGAAATTTTGACCTATTTTTGTTTTTTTTTTCCGTTATATCTTCTTGAATATCAGTTCTAAAAAAATTTATGAGACATAATTTATTAGTCAGAAAATTTCGTTTTCTTCTACTGCTATTCCGAATTTCCAAAATACTAATTGCAAAATAGAGAAATGCGCAAAAAAAATTGAAAAAAAAGACATTTTTCAAGTGATGTATAAAAAGATTTAAACTCAACCAATGTTGGACATGTACAATTTCACGTTTCAACAAATAAATCCCCTTTTGTTTTCCCTAATCAGTCAAATTGTTTTTCCACAATAATTTATTAATCCTGCTCGGTGCGCGAATAATAAGTTGCAAATAATTGTTAAAAATATACTAAATAATGATTTTTCGAGAATGCTGATGTTTTTACGTATACTAGACGTCACGAGTTTTCAAACTTATTTTCATTTTTTACAATTGAACAATTAGAAGAGTCTAGGGACTTTTTCAAGACAAAAGCTGTTTTTTTGCTTCTAAACAAATTGAATACTATTTTTCATCCAAATTTTAAAATGGTGAAAATTTGTTCCTATCCGATCATATCAAAGTGAAAACTTGCTTGCTGCTAAACGATCTAACAAGTAGGGACGGTTTTTTAACCATTTAATTAGTATCTCTAAGTACTTTATTGATATAAAGTATATTTGACGTATGCATCGGCCTCATTGTTAAAAACATGTTAAAATTTTAAAAAAAAGAGAAAATCCGGTACATTAATCATCCAAACAGCGGTTGCTCAAGGTTTAGATGTTAGGTCAGCTGTAGTAATAGCGGAAGACATTAATGTGTTTTTAATTTTATCCCAAATTGTACATAATGACAAAAAAGTATACTTCGTAAAACGAAGTAAAGACAAAATCTAGTTTAAAACCTTTACTCGGATTCATATATGCTCTCTCGGGATGTCATTCGATGTCAGCCTTTTTAATCAAGGGAAAAAGCTCTCGAAAAAGACCAAACACTATCTGGAGCGGCTTTAGTGTCTTTAACAGGGTTCATGCAGATGGAAACGAAATAGCCGAAGTAGGTCAAAATATAGTCACCACCCTACGTGCAGAAAAAGCGACAGTTAAAAGGTTGAACGATTATAGATATTTATGTTTTAATAGAAAATCGTTAAAAAAATCATTTAACTTATCTTAGCTACCATCCAGTAAACTTGTCACGAATGAGTGTTTCTATCGCATATATTATCAGGTTTCGACTTGAGTAAGCAATGATTAGTTAAAAGGTGCTGATTGGGGCTAGATGATCCGCGATGGTTTTCTATTATCTATTATTTTTCATAGACTTCTCATTCTGATAACCTCTTGCAAATTAAAAGCTGTAAATGTGTGAAAGGTTATCAAAAAAATTATAGCTATGTGAAGCATAGGTTACATTGTTCGGGATATTATACGTTATATCATGGCCAGACTGCTCGAATTCAGGTATCAATGATACCAATTCAGTTCATTTAAATGAAGACGATACTAATCACGATAATGATTTCATTATCGATACCAGGATATTACTAAAATAATTTCAAAATCATCGGAACCTATTGCAGGAGATATGGAGATTAAAAATCAGTCTGAATTACAAAGAACATGATTACCATTTTAGTGCAGAGAAACTTGACAAATTGATGTAATATAATATTTTATTATGGTTCTCTATATGTACTTTTATTAGTTTTGTGATATATAATTTATATATTTTAATAGTTTTTTAAATGTATTATTAATTGTGTTATAGTGATAATTACTTAAGGTAATATTGCAGAAGATCCATTTATCTTTGGATGCATGCCCAAAGTTCCAGATAAATTAAGATTTTGGCAAACAAACGCGAAAAATACATGTACTCATATTAATTGCCAATATAGAAAAGTACAAAAAATATAGAATAATATGTATACCGGTAAGTATACAGGTTGCACGTTTTAGGGTAAAAAATTAGGGCTCTTCGTTACATGTCACATCGATTTTTAAAAAAATCTTCAAAACTGGTTTTACAGATGTCGAGATAATCCATGTTTGACAGCGCGGTGCGATTTTGAACTTTCAATTTCATTCTTACTAGCTGTCTCGCTTCAAGTCACGAGCCTTTTTAGAAACTTCTAAAATATTTTTAACACTGAAGCCGATGTATACTTCTAATATTAGCTTCAAATCAAAGAATTATACGGAAAAACCAATCAAATGGCTAAAAATGGGTCCTACATGCTGCGTCATTTAGCAGCAAACAAGCTTGTTATATCTCCAAAACTACTAATCGAATCGGAATGATTTTTTTCTCAAAATAAAAGCGTTTCCAAGCACTTTTAGGCTATATTTCTATATAAAATTTGGATAAAAAATAATCAAGATATTCAATTTATTAAAAAATCTCCTTTAAAAAAAAATCATTTAACTTATCTTAGCTACCATCCAGTAAACTTGTCACGAATGAGTGTTTCTATCGCATATATTATCAGGTTTCGACTTGAGTAAGCAATGATTAGTTAAAAGGTGCTGATTGGGGCTAGATGATCCGCGATGGTTTTCTATTATCTATTATTTTTCATAGACTTCTCATTCTGATAACCTCTTGCAAATTAAAAGCTGTAAATGTGTGAAAGGTTATCAAAAAAATTATAGCTATGTGAAGCATAGGTTACATTGTTCGGGATATTATACGTTATATCATGGCCAGACTGCTCGAATTCAGGTATCAATGATACCAATTCAGTTCATTTAAATGAAGACGATACTAATCACGATAATGATTTCATTATCGATACCAGGATATTACTAAAATAATTTCAAAATCATCGGAACCTATTGCAGGAGATATGGAGATTAAAAATCAGTCTGAATTACAAAGAACATGATTACCATTTTAGTGCAGAGAAACTTGACAAATTGATGTAATATAATATTTTATTATGGTTCTCTATATGTACTTTTATTAGTTTTGTGATATATAATTTATATATTTTAATAGTTTTTTAAATGTATTATTAATTGTGTTATAGTGATAATTACTTAAGGTAATATTGCAGAAGATCCATTTATCTTTGGATGCATGCCCAAAGTTCCAGATAAATTAAGATTTTGGCAAACAAACGCGAAAAATACATGTACTCATATTAATTGCCAATATAGAAAAGTACAAAAAATATAGAATAATATGTATACCGGTAAGTATACAGGTTGCACGTTTTAGGGTAAAAAATTAGGGCTCTTCGTTACATGTCACATCGATTTTTAAAAAAATCTTCAAAACTGGTTTTACAGATGTCGAGATAATCCATGTTTGACAGCGCGGTGCGATTTTGAACTTTCAATTTCATTCTTACTAGCTGTCTCGCTTCAAGTCACGAGCCTTTTTAGAAACTTCTAAAATATTTTTAACACTGAAGCCGATGTATACTTCTAATATTAGCTTCAAATCAAAGAATTATACGGAAAAACCAATCAAATGGCTAAAAATGGGTCCTACATGCTGCGTCATTTAGCAGCAAACAAGCTTGTTATATCTCCAAAACTACTAATCGAATCGGAATGATTTTTTTCTCAAAATAAAAGCGTTTCCAAGCACTTTTAGGCTATATTTCTATATAAAATTTGGATAAAAAATAATCAAGATATTCAATTTATTAAAAAATCTCCTTTAAAAAAAAATTCGATAGGCTCTCCAAATGCCGTAACTAGCCTTTTATGCACCCGGTGCGAGCTTCTATAACTGCGCCCTTGAAAAATTTTCTAATCTTATTCGGCTCTGACAATAAAATAAACAATGTCTTTCAAAAATCTATCATTCTTAAACTAAATTTTTGTTTAAATATACGTACTTAGTAGAATTTTGAATAAGTATACACAAATTAGGTAAAAAAAAACTTTTATTCAAAAATATTTGCTAAATACACTATAATACAATACAAAAATGACACAGAATACTCCTTAGTAGAGATAGTATAAACGCAAGACAAACCATCAACGCATTAAAAATTATTTAAAAATTTCCTTTTCGCGCTTTCCTCTTTACGAAGACATTATCATACGACAGGAGCTATGCGATATCGCGTTCAATCGACAAAATCGCTAGACCAGACAAACTTCCTTGACCCATCGTCGTATGACTTTATCAATTTGAGCTTACTGAATGATCTCTCGCAGGAAGCTGCATTTACTGCCATCATTAGAAAAATCTCTATAGCGACTACTACATTGGAAGACATTTCCATTGGATCCAGTTCTACTATAGCTTTAAGAAGATCTATACTAGACTTTCACTTTTATCAAATAATGTAGTCGCTTCAATTTGACACTTTAAAGTTTTTAATTCAACCCAAAATTCAGTGGCGTTTATATCTGCAGAATATTTTACTCAAATGAGCTGCATTTTTTTAGTTCTACAACTGAATATGTAGTTATGTGTTTTATTGCCAAAAAAGTGATGAATGTTATGTAGTTTTTATAATAGCCTTGTGAATTTAGAAATTATTCTACCTATTGCTTCATTTATCTGAACTTTGAAACTTTATTGCGGAGTAAAGTCGTGTTCGGAAAAATTATCTTTGATGTTACATTCTTCACAAATTTTTTTGCCTTTTCGAAAACATTTTCCACAGTTTCGCGAATATTCTGAATCTACCTTGATAATCCCTTGATTAATTTGGAGGATTTGTCGATAATAATGGTTTTCGACTCTATTTACATTCACTCTATTAAGAGATCCCAAATTTGAGTACATACGACTTTATAATTTATAAGACCCATAATACTGTAAACTGTAGAGATTATTTCCGCATTATAATCGTTGATAGGTAGAATCTTTAGCACACACCAGGTATTTGTATGTTTAAAGCTTTGACGGCTCTAGCTTTAGGGGCCCATCTAGTATCGGCATGATTTTCCAACGAATTTTTTAAATATATCATTAGAATTTCCCATCTCGAAGAACTCGAAAAAGTACAAATATTTTCTGGATTAATCCAAAAAAATTGATCATATCAAATGTGACACTAGCGGGATGTATGCAAGACAAATTCAAAGAATGCACTGCACATGGCACGTAATCTGCATTATCATTAATTTGTATTATTTTGACTTGGACTTCGTTATATTTACCGGCCATATTACTATCATTGTTGTACACTTGGCAACGAACATTTTTCAGTGCATCAACTTCGAATTTTGTTAAAATTTCATCAGCAATTCCTTGCCCATTTTTTTATGAGACCGAATGAAATCTATAAAACGTTCTTCAATTTTAATCTTTCCCCGAATATTTTTACGAATTTCAATATTTGTGATATCTGTTCTTAATGCGATATGTCGGGGGTACCATCAAAAAGCAAGTATTTTTCCACACGAACGTCGTACAAAAATTTATTTTTTGACCTCTCGCTTGAATATATGGCGTAAAATATGAAATATTTTCTTTATTAAGCGATTCGATGTGCGCTCTAAATTCAGGATCGAATTTTGAAATCATATCCACCACACTTAAGAAAACTCCATATCCTAATTCTCCAATATGTTCATGAGAGTCTTTGAGAGGTCAATTATTTTTTGCACAGAACAAAATTATTCTAATACATACTTTTAAAATATGTCTCCACTTTTTCGTTTTTTGATGAATAGCCTTTTGTAAAGACGCATGTATTGTGATCTTACTTTTTATTTGCTGTTCAAACGATTTCAAATTAATAAAATTTCCTCTACGAAATGTCGAATTTTCGTGCTCAAAGATACATGGACTTATGACGATAATCATTTAAATCCTTTTCTGCATCAGCAATTGTATCTTTATCTGCTTAGTCGAGGAAGAACCGAAAGTATACATGGGTAACAAAACGTTGCATCTCCCTTTTTACTGTATATCAACTATGGCCTGGGTACCAGCTCGCCATTGCTTATCTTTATTATGAACCAATACACATGAAATTTCTCCACCTTCAGTTGAATAAATATTTTTACTGCCTTTTTCTTGATCAGGACCTTTCTCGACAAGGAAACGGATGAAGCCAGTTAAGGATTACCATGAAACAGGATCGTTTGTGTCTAATTAGGTTTTATCATTTGCAGCTGTTTCTACAATTTAGACTTGGAACTTGGACTAATTGTGGACAAGATCAAGATTTTATTTTCTTTTTCTAAATTCTTTCCAAATCCAGACGTACCAAGGGGTGTCAAGAAGTCATTGGGTACATCATCCTCCTGTCTATTTTCCGCCTGTGTCCATTTTTATAAAAAATTTCCAAAATGTTTGGCTTCAGTCTCACTTACGCGTTTTTTTTCGAAATTCAAAACCAGATGAACGTTTCTGTGACATGGCGTTAGTTATGGTGCACGTGCTTAGCTTACGGTAGCCGGCAGATTATATTCTGAAAGAAAAATCGCGAATCAGCTCAAGTCTAGTTTGTATAGATACTTGTATGCCAAACATGACCATTGAAATGGTTACCTTAAAAATGCCACTTAAAAATCAATATATTTAGGAAGGTACCTAATCCAAAGTCTAAAATAATGGCATTTACCAGTCCGTTTTATTTATTAATATTATCAGTCTATAAATATCTGATTGCTGGGCACAGGCCACTCACTCATTCCCTCTGAAGGCCGATCTTTCAAAGCTGTAAATTTTAACCAAAAAAATCAGGGGCTATATAAAACTTTCTACATTGAGAGACAAGTTTATTACACAAATAAAAACGCGTATTTGGATACTTGCAGGAATACATACTTAATGTAAATAAATCTCTCGACACGTAATGTTAGCATTTACAATCTCGTCGTCTATTATTATTAATGTTGTAAAAAGAATATATTATCTGAGCTGTGCATAATACTGATAATAGGGCACGTCTACAACCGTATTACGCATTACGCGATAAATAATAGGCACCGCCCTAGGTACGGCATGATTGGCATTTACGGATCTATTGTCAAAGATGGAAAAACGACGAAAAATACGTCAAAATATGAGAATTTTGCGATAAATATTTTTTTCTGCTTCGGACTCACATTTTCAAACTGGTGTAAGCGTTAATTAACATTTCTAGCATAATTCTGAAGTGATTTATCCAGAAACAAAAGTTGCGTGCATATTTTGCAACGCCTACATCTAATTTGACTGGACCATTAACACATCTGACATATCCGCTTCGCTGCCATGGGTCACGCCAGCTCTCGTACGTCACTCAAATAGGACATCACACGCCTTTTGCATTCGAAAATGCCTTGATGGCGCCGACTAGGCAGCACAGCTTACGTAGAACACACCATTGTTTTTAATAATATTAAGATTTGCGGGCTAAATGCGTCGCTGCACTAAACGTTTCACGTCGCTCACCTTACTTCTGTGATCGCTCGTATCCTTAGTGTTATTACTCCATACTAAATTGTTTCTTAATTAGAACACTAACCGAGTTAGTGAGATCGGCAGTGGCTGAAAGTTCTAATTAGGTTCCTAGCTGCCCTTACATTCACTACACTCATAAGTCAGTTAAAAAGACTGTTCTAATAGGCTCTTTACTTAAAAAAGTTAATTTTTAAATTTAGAGATTCAGCATTTTCCCTGTCGGTCCTTTTTTCTCATTTAGTACATAAAAAAGAAAATAAAATATTCGATTAAAAACTCATAATATGTATCAAAAAAGTAAATCACTGGCAAATATGTTTAGATATCCCCTATCTGAACTGAAATTCATGAAATAAATTTCAGAATACATTAATAACTCCCAATGTGGAATTGTCATGCCCTAAAGTGTTAAGAAATACATAAATCATTCATTTTCAACCATTAAATCCATCACAATACATATATATTTTATATGTATGCGAAATATGCTTTTTTCGTTCACAAAGCAAAATAAAAACCGTTTTTGAAACATAATAAAGTGTTTATTTAAAAACCTTTTTCAGTCATTTAATCTCACTAACAAATTGTCCTATATTTGCTTATATTATTTTCGTATTTATTAATTTTAATGCCCTGTTACATAACTTTTTCTATTTATTTTTAATAAATATTGAGATATAAAAGATGAAGAGAATAAGCTTTAAAACATTTGTGTCTTAGGTAATTTTTACATTTTTGCTACCTATGATACTCTTCAATAAATGAAATATATACTATAGTGCAACCTTTAACCATTTGGGTAGAAAATATTTCCAAAAAAATACAGTAAACTACCTATTTTCCTCCAAAAAAGTATGCGTGTTATAGAAATACTTTTTTAGTTTATAGGTTTAGTGATGATTTTTAGTTAAACTATCGAAATATAAAACAATTACCGACTGGAAGACTTTTTTCCATTTACGTTTTAGACAAAGCCAAAATTCAAAAAATGTGAAGAGATTTTTCTACATATTTATTTGAGTACATAAAAATGTAATTCAAAAGTAAAGATTAATGATGTAAACATATTTACGCCAACCAATAGAAAAAATAAGTGATTCTGTGACAAAAATACTATCTGGATACCTACTATTCCATCACACTAAAAACAATCCGTAGGGGTATTTTGTTATGTTTCCACTTGCTACTATAATCCATTACTTTGATACAAACAGTTAAAACCAAAAGAGTTCGTTTTTTTTGTTTTTTGCTTATAAAATCAACACTAATAAAGCAATCTCGATGGTGTAAAAAGATGAATTGAAAATAATAAAAATACCAACAAAATGGGCTTTTGACTGACTCAATCGGATCATTAGTAACGAGGAAACACCGTAAAAACCGAAAAATTCAGCCTTTTCTTCAAAAAATCATATCTACGTCAGTTTTTAAGTTGTAGAGTTGACCCGTCGCGAAATATTAGTTAGTAACTTACATGTACTTTATGAGTGCACTATCTTTCAGCGCACCTCGATATGTCATGGATGATCTGATTTAAATTTTGTAAAAAGATTTTGAACGTAGAAGTATCATTCTACAAGCTTATATTGTATTTCCATTATGCCTCAAAAAGTCTACGAAATACGTGAAAATAGCTAGCAAACATGATCGAAAACGGTCGAGGGTGTAACGATAAAAGAGTAGTGGGGGTAACGGTATTTTATAGACTTGTCAAAGCAAAATTAAAATATAAGCTACCAAAATCGTACTTCTACTTCCAACACATAAAGTACATCTAAGTTACTATTATTTCGTAAAGGGCCACCGCTACAACTTCAAAACTAACAGAGATATGAATTTTTGAAGAAAATCCTGAATTTTCTAGTTTTCCTGTGTTTCTTCGATACTAATGATCCGATTGAATCCATCCGAGACTCATTTTATTGGTATTGATTAGTTTTTATTTACAAGCTGAAAACAAGAAAACGCAATTTTTTTGTTTGACTTGTTTATAACAAATTAATGGCTCATAGTGAAGAATGGAAAATATAAAAAAATATCACTAAGGATTGTTTATACTGTGATGGTACATTAGGTATCCTGTTAATAATGATTTCACAAAAAATCACTATTGATTGATCTAGTACAGCGGTTCCCAACCTTGTTGTTCTTGCGAACACTTTCTAAACACATAATCGTAAAGCATTTACAAACACTATTAAAACTAAAGTGATAGCTAAATCTACAAAAAAGAATTGATATCAAATGAATACAATAATACAGAACTTGAAAAATACCCTCGATGGGGTATTTGTGCCTGTTTGATGGGACAAAAAAATTCAAAAGTTCGTTCGATATCTGATAGTTTGTCTTAGATCAGGTGTTTCTGTACTTATCTTACATATGTTGTACAAAAGAGCAATAAAACTTTAATGGCTTTTTCCGCCAAAACAAGATACTCATTTCTTACACTGGGCCAAAAATCAATTAAAGAGTGATCTTTAAAACAATTTTTAGGGAATTGTCAGAGGATAAGTCAATGAGCTTTTCATTTTCCAATAAAGTTAAATAAATATTCGAAGTTACATCTCCTTGAAAAGGATTACGTATCCAGTTGTATTCAGTTGAAAATTGTCCTTGTACGTTAATTGAATTTGAGATGTTCAATAATACCCCTTTTAATATCTTCGTTAGGTTGAATTTCATTTTCTAATAAAAGCGTGCTGAGAGAATCAAAACATTCCTACTCATTCAGCTGCAGACATTAAATCTAAAAGTTGAATTTCTTTAACATAGCTACTATTCTATCATGTACCTGGAAAATGGTGACACCTGAACTAAGTAAATACTTGATTCAGAAAAATGTCGTCTAAGTATGCTAATTTTTAGAGCCAAAGAATATCAGATTCACAAGAGAACAAGAAGCGGATGGTCAAGAAAAAATGTTGGAACTTCCGACTTCAGTTCAAACAAGCGGGTCAAAACGTTGCCACGATAAAGCCGTCCAATTTCTCTATGAAGTAATAAAGAAACATGAAGGCTTCCAAAGTTCTCACAAAACGCACGAAGTAGACTGGAGTTTGTAACATGCGATTTTATAAAATTTACAATTTTAACAGCGTTGCTTAAAGTACTAGATAACTCTCGGAAATGCGCTTACATGCCAGTGCTTGTCTATGAATACAGCAATGAGTCCATTAAATATTCTCGTTGATTTTCTTTACCCGCACCACAAGACCAGAAAATGTTTCGTTCATTCATTTTGCTCCATCAGTGCCCACGACCAAAAAAAAGACAAATTTATATCATACCAAAAATTGCTGCATTTGTCGTATAGGTTTTCAGTTGTTATGCAAATAATATATCTTCTTAAATGGAATTCCTAAAAATATATTTTACATAGACATGCAATAATGAAGGGTTTGCTACATTGGTCGACTCGTCAAACTGGATAGCGAAATAATTAAATTTTATTCTTTCTAAAGGACTACTTTCCATATCATTTAGTCACAAAAAAACTACACCTCGTATTTCTTACCATTTCAAAGCCAATGGCAGCATATTTATTGAATCAGGAATAAGGTTGCTTTATACAAATAATTATAAATAAAATTTTGTATAAAACACATTCTGCAGAAAGGTGAACCAAACGCTATTCTAACCTTTTAATAACCTTTTTCAAAATATCAACATAAAAATATACTTTTAAACTTTGACCTTTGTTATCTATTATTAAAACATTCTAAGCTCTAAAAGTCACACTTGACTCTAATCGCCTTGGGACAACATAAACATCATTGTAACAACATACCGGACTTAAGCAGGATTAATCCTACAATACTTCTTTCAAGCCCCTTGGCAAAGCTGATTAAACCGAGAGAGCTCGTTATCTATTCACGTGACGTCCTTTAAGATCTTTAAAGTTCTTAGAGGACAGTTTACGTGACATCTGGATACACTATATATTTTAACTACTTGGACAAAAAGTGTTTTCGGTAATCTCATGGACTTATTGCTATTAAGTAAAAAAATTGTTGTATACTGGGCAAAATGAATTAAGGATCACTTTTAATTATTTTCTTTTAAGACGAAGACTAAACAAATAACACATTTTACTGGGTTTTCATGCTTAATAGTATTTTTATAATAATGCATAAAAAATCCTACGTAATTTGTAAATTTTGAAGTAATTAGATTTGAATAAAGAAAATAGGACGCCAACTGAATACTTTTTAAGCATCTATAGTAATTATAGGTTTCAACATTGGTTTTCTTCAACGACAAATTACGGCTGAGCTTCACTTCAATCAATCCGATATTTTAAGAACGCAAAATAGATTTATGGAGGCCAATAGCGTAACAAAGGAGCTATATGAACTTTTTACATGCATTACAACCATTCGATAGGACTACATTTGAGTAAAAAGTGCCGTTTAGCTTCTAAGATCGATTGCTCCGCGGCATGCAATTTTAATGCGCAAGTACATTGACAGGCAACATGGGAGTCATATATAGATAGTCAACTTGGCTACCAGAGCCCATCTAGCGTTTTGTCACAAACAAGCACATAGGAGTGAACAGGAATGCCAACGAGTATTGTTCTCAGACGAGTTTCGTTTTTAAATATTTGATCCTAATTAGCAAATTCAAGTTTATTGGAGACAAAGTGCAAGATTTCAAGACAATATGGTTCAAGAGACTCTCCAATTTAGAGGAGAAGCAATAGTGGTGGAGACATTAGATCTAATGGAAGAACTAAGCTCTACGTGGTTCAGAGTGAGTGGAAATTTGGCAGGTCTCAGGCTCAAAATTATGTGGAAAAATTAATTTTCAACAAGATACGACTTACAATCATGTTGCCAAAAAGGTTCTTGAAGAAAACCATATATCGGTTATAACTGGGCCAGCCAACAGCCCTAACTGAACTTCAATAGAACACTTGTTGTGCGAGTAATGAAGACGCAAGCGTTGGAGAAAAAATTAGGAATGGGAGAAGAAATAATTCGAAATTTAATAACTAGTGCGCAGATTATAATAAATTTTGTTAAAAAATGGCACGATGAGAAACTCGTGGTTCAGAAAATCATTATCATTATCGCATGTCACCAATGATTTATCGTTCTATCAAAAAATTACAAATAACACAGCGCGACGTGAAATTTATACATAGAAAAGAACAGTAATTTCTTGTAGATTTCGGATCGCTGAATTCGAATCTGACTTCAAAATTACACCACAGGTTTTTTTAAATATCCAATTCTAAAAGTGCAAAAAATTCAATTTTGGCCAATATTGAGGTTATGTATTATCGCGACATTTTTTTTCTCAAAAAACTATACATAGCATCGTAATTTATAAGTCCCCCAAATTTCTCTAATTTTGCTCAAATGTTTTTCTTTTTTTTTTCAAGATGTTCAACTTTAAAAATTTCGAATTGCATGAATTTTTCAAGTTTTGAAAACCTTCATCTTTCGTGACCGATAAACTTTTAAGTAAGAATTCAATCAAAGAATCGCTTAATCCAAATTTATCATTAGTTTTGCAAAATAATTTTTTTAAAACAATTTGTTTAAACAAATTTTTGTAAATTCCTTATTTTTTAGATAAAGGCTTGCGTTGCATTGCATTTTACAAAAGTAAATACGCTCAGAAGAGCCGTTATCGTTATTACGATATATTTTGTTATAAATAAAATATTAAATAACAAATTTTGCAATTTAAATATGAACTCTAACGATATCCATTTGTTGACTTTGTATTTGTAGAATATGTTTTTTTGAATTCTGGAAATACATTCTTAATTATTTTGTAATAATCGTGTGAGGGCTTTTTAAATTGCTAAATTAATTGTTTATGATTTTTTCTACAACAAAATATATCGTAATACCGATAATGGCTCCTTTAACTTTATATATTTTTGTAAAACGCAATGGAAGTATTTATTTAAAAAATAATGAATTTTGCAAAAATTTGTCGATCACGAAAGGTGAAGGTTATCAAAATTTGAAAAACTCATACAATTTAAAATCTCGAAGAAAAGAACGATATTTGTACAATCTCAACGACATTTGAAAGAGTAAGACGTACTTTAAAATTCTGTGGATAGTTTTTTGAGAAAAAAATGTCGCGATGATATCATAACCTCAAATATAAACCAATATCGCGTTTTTTGCACTTTTAGGTTAGGATATTTAAAAAGCCTAATGTGATAGAGCAATTTTGCTAGCTACCCAAAATCTACAAGAAATGACTGTTCTTATTCAATGTACAAATTTCATGTCATGCTGTGCAAGCAAAGATTAAGAAACATAAAATTTTCTTAGTCTTAATTTAGATCAGCAAAAAAGGACATATTTTCAATCTGAAATATTTTATTTCTCGCCAAGATAACCACTTTCGTCTCACTCGTGTCTTCTTTTTTGGCAAGGAATAACGAGAAAAATACGGGACGAAAGCTGTAGTAGGTATTGTTATAATCCTGAGTTTATTAGATACTCAAAAATGCTAGAATATTATAGAAGAACAAAAATGAGATTTATTTTTATCAATCTTTATCTAGTAGTTTACTAAGAGTCCACATATCGAAAAGTTTCCTAGAAAATATATTGTAACAATTGTAATGGCTAATCTTATTAATGATGTTTTTCTTAACCCAGCAAAAATGCCATTGTTCTTGACCAAAGGTATTACGTACCTCCTACCAAAGGACCAACACAACACACATGACCCAGCTAAGTATAGGCCGATCACCTGCCCACCCACACTGTATAAGGTGATCACCTCCTGCTTGACCCAACGCATCTATGCACATTGTGAGCAAAATAACATCATTGCAACTCAACAGAAAGGATGCACGAGGGGAGCAATGGGATGCAAGGGACAATTAATTGTTGACTCTGTTATATGTAACCAAGCCTGTGCCAACCGAAGAAACCTCTTTGCTGCCTACGTGGATTATAAGAAGGCCTTCGACTCGGTGCCACATGAGTGGCTCAAAACTATATTGAGAATGTATAAGGTCGATAATAATCGGAAGTTCATCATTAGAGATCCCTCAATAGAAAATGACCGATGCAAGTATGGCTGTCGAACATCAGAGCCAATCCAGCACATAACTGGAAGATACCAAACGTTTTCCGCAACCGAGTATAAGGAAAGACACGCCTCAGCCGCTAAGATACTCCACCAAGAGTTAGCAGAAAATTTTAACCTATTACAGATAGGAAAAGTGCCTTATTACAAATACAATCCGGAGTCTACTCTTAAGAACAACCAGTTCAAGTAATATTGGGACCGAACGGTTCTGACGGATCAGACAGTTGTTCATAATAGACCAGATATTATACTAATAAATAAAATTTCTAGGCGAACTGCACTAATCGACATTGCTGTACCTAACAGCAACAACCTAAGGCCGAAATACAACGAGAAGATCGCCAAATACAGAGATCTGGAGGTACAAATCCAAAGACAATGGGCAATGAACAGCGTCCAAACAATTTCCATAATACTGTCAACAACCGGAGTGATACCAAAGAGCCTCCTGCAGAACATCAAGGAGCTGGATCTTAGTGAGCATCTGTATAAACCTATGCAGAAAGCAGTTCATCTTGCAACCGCGAGAACCGTCCGAAAGTTCTTAAGAAATACAGCAGACAACGTCACCTAGGACCCGATAACATGGAAAAAGTTTCCACAAAGCTTCATATTTTTGGTGTCTTTGTATGCCTGGTATGAGTGAATAATCCCTGGAGGGAGTGCGAAGCTGTTTGGCTTGTAAATCATAATAATGATAATAATGTGTTTCATGCGATAGCTCCATAAATATTCATGGTAGATTAAAAATCAATCTGACTTTTAATATTCTTAATTAGTAATATACTGTTGACCACTGTAATATTTTTTTCGCAATTTGAAAAGCACGTACAACAATTTGTTTATTGATATGTTTAACAATAATTTGATTACAAAAATATATCCATTTTTCATATCTCGTCGAGAAACTACCAATTAAAAAAAAATTAAGATTCTAGGACCAATATTCGCCGCGATAATAGAATTTTTTTTTAACCAAAAGAATGTGAAGCGTTTGAGTCACTTTATTTTCCTCGCGCCGCGGGCTCAAAGAACGCCCCCCCTTCACTGCTCACTTTCTGATTCTTGGAATAGGTGCAACTTTAAACTATTGCAACATCGACAGTTTTGAAATAATCGAATTAAAAACTGCTGCATACAATAGTTTAACCATTTCCCTATAAGTTCCTACTTAAATAACTCCTTAACTCGGCAGCGATTTTTTGAAAAAAAATTTCAGGTTCAGTGGTCGTACAGAATTTCTTTTTTGCGCCAAAATCTCACCTATCACGTCCACTTATCGGCATTTCGATATCAATAACTGTCGAAGAGTAATTCTATTTGTTTTAAACGAAAAAACCATCCACAAATTTTTAATCAGTTTCAACAATTTAAAATCAACAATTAATTTGGTTCTTTTTTGTTATTCTTATTATAAGTCCCGAGCTTTCATTTGCGCAACCGCAGATCACTGTACGATCGCTGAAAATAAATAAGCAAAAAAAAAAACATAAAATGTAATAAACAATTTCACTCTGCAAAAAACTATTGAATATTTTTTCTTGAAATTTTGCTTACTTGTTGTATGCAGCAAGAGGCTCCTTTCGGTGTAGTATAAAGTTAATACAATACATTTTTCTATTGTTTATTAACAATTGAATAAACAACCATTTTAGCAGTTTTTTTTGCAATAACTAACAAACAAATTATCCTATTTGGATAAGTCTTAGCTCATTTTGTAGGTATTTTCAATGCGCACAACTTTTGTTTGGAACTTTTTTACTGAAAAATAATAGCTTTTCCCGTAACTCGAAAAAACTGTTTTTTTCACATCTTAATTGTTAAATAAGAAAATTTCCCCAAAAAAGAAAATGAGACATAAGACACTACATAATTACTATTATCATTCTGAAAGTTTTTACGTAGTCAAAAGTCTACTAACAATAAATTTTTTCCAGATGCTAATTCTGCTATTAATTCAGAGTGGTATTATACATTCGCATACACATATTTACCATAAATGATATTTTTACAAAGCTATTACATCTCACGTAACGTCCCACTTACCAACAATTTTACGTTAAAATAAATATCTACTTTCACAGTTATATATTAGTAAGATATATCCTTTCGTTTAGAAAACTTTTGTTTTATCATTTTAATAAATATCCACTCTAGAAATCTCACTTTATTCTAATCTTCTCGAAATACCTTTACTATCATTATCGTGACATCTTGTCCTTAGACAAGATTATTTTTGTCGATATGTTTTCTTTTAAGTCCTGTAGCAAAGCTGATTACACCCGACGGGATCGTTATCTATTCTCGTGACCTACAGTAAAAACCTTTGAAATTCTCAGAGAGAAAATATTCACAGTGAGCTTAAAACGTTAGCTTCAATTTATGATGATGAATATAATTAAAAATAAATGGAAAGATAATACAAAAAGGTAAAAAATGACTTTAGTTTTTCAAGATTTAATAAAATAAATGAGTTTTGCATTATCGTAAAAATTTATTTTGGATAGTCTTTGATGATTGTTTAAGAGAACTTAAACAGTTTTTGAAAGGTAAAAAAGGATATTTTTATTAATATTAAGTTTTAGCACTAATTACAAGAACCTTATCTTTACGATTCACTTGCTTATTCTCATTTTATTATATATCCAATGGTTTCAAGCACTACCTCCAGGAAATATTGACTCATACATGGTATACAAAGATACCAAAAGTATGAAGCTCCGGGGAGACCCTTTCCATGTTATCGGGTCCTAGGTGACGTAGTCTGCTGTATTTTCTACGAACTTTCAGACGATTCGCACAATTGCAAGGAGAACTGCTTTCTGAATCGGCTTATATAGATGCTCACTAAGGCCCAGTCCCTTGATGTTCTGCAGGAGGTTCTTTGGTATCACCCCAATTGTTTATAAAATTATGGGAATCGTTTGGACTCTGTTCATGGCCCTTTGTCTTCGAATTTGCACCTTCAGATCTCTGTATTTAGCGATCTTTTCGTTGTATTTTGGCCTTAGGTTGTTGTTAGGTACAGCAATGTCGATTAGTGTAGTTCGCCTAGAAATTTTATCTATTGGTATAATGTCTGGTCTAATATGAGCTACTGTCTGATCCGTCAGAATCGTTCGATCCCAATATAACTTGAACTGGTTGTTCTCAAGAATAGGCTCCGGATTGTATTGGTAATAAGACATTTTTCCTACCTGCAATTATCTGCTATTTCTGGATGTAGTATCTTAGTGGCTGACTCGTGTCTTTCCTTATACTCGGTTGCGGCAAACGCTTGACATCCTCCAGATATGTGCTGGATTATCTCTGATGTTCGACAGCCATATCTACATTGGTTATTTTCTGTTGAGGGATCTCTGATGATGTACTTCCGATAGTTCTTCGTCGTTTACACAGTGACTCATCTAGGACGAAAAATGATCGAAAACAGACAACTATACTTCGAGTTCTCCAGACAATATCCACACATACAAGTGTCACAAGAGAGAACAGAAATAAACTAATCCCTGAAATAATCACAAAATAAAAATAGAGCATGAAATTAGGAATACTGAGCCAGAGCCAGAACCCGAGGTTTAAGCGCAATCAAACGACAACACGCAAGAGAACAACCCTGAACTCTACCCGAAACCATCCACTGAAATGAATAAGGCAGTTCTGAGTGAGGAACTAACCTATTATGCAGGTTTCCACATCCAAGTCTAAACTTATCTAGAATACTCAGTATCATATTAGATATCATAAACAACAATATTTGACGGGTTTGTATTTCAGAGACTCATACTTATGCATTTGCATATGCTATTCTACTTCGCCGCAACTGCAATAATTAGAACTTGGAGTTTAAGATCACTGAGACTACTCGAACACAGAACCTAAGGTCCTGAAATAGAGAATAAGTCATAATAAAAAGGTCTAAAATTTTTGAAAATCCATAGAACAGTTGATATAATATATTGGAGGTGATAGCATTAGAAACGTACATAATCAAATGGGAGAAATATTGAGTAGGGCCCAGTATTGCTCGCAATATACCCTAATGAATAACTGACCAACAATGTCTCGACACTACATACCCGTAATACAAATTTTTTGTGACTGCAAAACGGTTAAAATGATATAAAGTCATCAACAATCAAGTCCAAAACAATTCCTTTTTCCAACGACCAGAAAATACTTTCTCTCATTAGTTAAACTCTTCACCGAACATGGCAGAGAACAGATACCTGGATAAACTACTAGCTACAACCACAACGCTAGCTGAATTAATTCAGAACATCAAGAAATCTCTACCATTATCAAGGGATTTCATAGTTGTCCAGCTCAGCTCAAAAAAGTGTGGTTTACGCACCAAGGATTAAGTGTTTGAATTAACATTGTTTTGCTAGATCAATAAAAAATATCTTTATTTCTTACCAAAAAATCACGTATCTCTTACCAAAAGATCAGAATAATATACAAGATCCAGCTAAATATCAACCAATCATCTGCCTTCTCATGCTAAAGAAGGTGGCCACGTCCTGTTTGGCATAACGTTGTCCATTAAGAGTAAAATAATATCATTACAATTCAACAAATATGTGACAAGGCGCAATGGCTTGCAAAGAGAAACGTATTATCAATTCTTTCATATAGAATCAGACCTATACCAACCAAAGAAACCTTTTGGCCGCCTACATCAACTACCAAAAGGCCTACGACTCATTGTCAGTGACAGCTATAGTAAGAATATACAGACGATATATATATATATATATATATATATATATATATATATATATATATATATATATATATATATATGTATATATATATATATATATATATATATATATATATATATATATATATGTATATATATATATATATATATATATATATATATATTGTGTCCTTAGAAGACTTCATGTCAACTTGAAGAACTAAGACTACAATGCAAATAGTCTAGTAACAATATCGAGACAAATAGAATACAATATTTCAAGGCAAATCAATAGGCTCCTTATTGCTTTACATTGAACCAACTACCACTGTTTAAACTCCATAGAACACCTGAATTAAATACTTTAAATTGTAGAGGAGTTTTTTTGGAATATTAGAATGTTATTCGCATCTAATAAATGTCGCTTCTTAAATACATTTGATATGCATAACCGTCAAGTCATTGCGGCAATGCAGACAAGACTTAGTAAATATTTTTGGCATGAAGCAAATACAAAAATTGACCCACGACCTGTGAAAACTGAATTAATAAACTAGTTCGATGGACGATTACGATAGGTAATGCGAACTAACCTGCATGTAAAAATATACTCAAGGCACTTAATACATATATATGCTAAATGAAGCAGGATGGATAGAGAATGTCTGCAGAAAAAAATTGGAAAATTCTTGATAAAGACTTACAAACATCATTATCGTAGTGTTTTTGAACGGAAAATGCTATCAACTTACGTAGGAAGAGAATTGATGAGTGGATAATTCAACTGGACCAACAATTAACAAACTTATATTCATATTTCGACAGATTAGCAGATTCTTCTGTACTACACCAAACAGTATGTGAAGCAAACAACTCATCACTACGCTACAGCTTGGAATCTATGCTTAAGGACCATACAGACTTCATTTCATTAAATAATAAACGAAGTGAACAACACTAACAACAATTGAAAAAATTAGCAAAATACAGAGACATGAAGGTATACATACGCAGATAGTGTGGAATGAATCGTATTTTATCAACAACTGGTATAATACTAAAGAGTCTTCACATCACACCTGCAAAAAGCAGCATTACTAAGGTTTTCTATAATTGTTCGAAATTTTATGGAAAATGAAGCGAATCATAATGTCACCTGACGATAACGTGGAAAGTTTCCTCACAAAGCTTAATACTTTTGACATCTGAGTATATGTTATCACATATACAAGTGAACATTTCCTGCCGAGAGTGTGAAAGCCAGTTAAGCCGAGTAACAATAATACCTTATAGGCTAGTAAAATTAGTATTTTCTCGTACAGAAAGTACAACCAGAAATTTTATTGTGAAAAACCCATTTTTGAGCGGGCTAAACTAAGAATAAGAAGCTAAAGTAGGAAAATGGCATTTTTATTCATATTTTGCGTCATACGTCGACAGGTATGTGATATACAGAAAATTCAACAAAAATTTTTAAATTACCTTCAAACCGCCAACTACAGAATTTTATCACCACAATCAAGAATTAATAAAAAGTCTACGACTTAAAAAAAAATTACACCGCTTTTGCAGAAATCGCGCACTATAAAATAAACGGTTTTAGATTCATTTTTGGATCCATAATGCACATGGACTGTAGAAACAATCAAAAATGCCCTTTGTAATAAAAAAAAGAATAACCAAAGTGTATATCCTTAATAGTAAATCCTGCTGAACGTACTTAAAAGAATAGAAAAATAAAATAATAATACTGATTTAAAAAAATCCCTTCGTTAAAGGACAGGCAAAAATTATTTTCATTTCATGCGTCAGACAAGAATAATGCAAAATTTTAAATTTCTAGATGACAACAAGACTTTAGAAAATAGAAAAGAAACACACAATAGAGGAAGAAATACGCAGATACAAGTTTCTCTCAAGGAGACAAAAATAAATAAAAAAATGCGATAACGTTTGTATGCACTCTTATGGTACAATCACTGTCAAGAAAGAAAAACTAAACTTTAAGTTACAAATTTAATTTTTTGCTAACAAATAAAAGACAAAAAGATTAAAAATTAAAAGAAGAAATTACTAAAAAAATGTGAATAACAAAGACTGTTAAGGATGGAGTACGTTACAAATATATATTTTCCCTTTAAATTGTTTCAACGTTAAAAAATCAATTTATTCGACAACAAAAGCTTTCTGTCCCAACATGTAATTATCATTTCATTAGTTAGATATTCATTTTGTAAATAGAAAATTAAATATTTGCTGTATTGCTTTCTTGTTCAAATGTTTGTAATTCTTTTAACTTTTTCCTGTATTTTTTAGCGCTAATGATGTTTAACCAACAGTCAATAACAAACAACCAAGATTATAATCGCAACAATACACTTACAATTCATTCTTGATATATGAGGAATTACTACTAATTTTTAAAATTTAAGCTCCGAAAAATTGAATAAAAAAATGAACGACACACTATCAGAAGGGAGTTTTCCTTACTCCGTTACTCTTTTTTTTATGAAGACTTTTCGGAAAACTATTTTTTACTAGTATATGCTACTGGATTATTCTTTGTTGTATTATACGAGATCGCAACGAACAGTGACGTTACTAAGAGTATGTGCCCCCCCCCTGCAGAATTTTGAATGCGCCCTACTATTTTGCACCCGTCTTGATCCTTCGCATTTATTCATTTTCAGTAAGGGACTTGAGTGTGTCCCTGGATTGGCTGCGCCCCCCGCACCGCGGGGTCGTTATTTACGCCACTGCCAACGAAAGGAACTTATATAATGCTAAATATTTCTTCAAACTGAAATCCAATCTTAGGATATAATTACAAGTACACCCCAAAAATCATCCCCTGCAATTCAAAAAACCTCAACAGTCTGAAAATAAGATTGAATTTTTAGAATTGTTCTTCCATTTCAGAGTCTGATTGATTGTAAATTTGAAGGCATGTATGAAATAATTAAGTACACACATACATACAATAAATTTATGACAAACCCTCAAAATAGAGTGAAAAGTAGCCTCAATCACCATAAAGCTTACGGAACTACGGAAAACGCTCGGAACACAATTCTTTTTTTCTTTAATCTACAAGGAACTACGAGTACATTTCGGATGGATAACGAGTAAAAAAAATGTGTCAAAAAAACTAAGGAACATAAAAAAAATTAACAGTTTCTAATTTGTAGCGGTGGCTTTCAACACCAAACTACATTTTGACAGTACAAAATCCATCAGCATCTCGAAATTTCTGTTGTTGTTGAACATTATTCAAAAGGCCCTTTAAATAGGTGAAAATGGCCTTGATGAGAAAGCAAGAAACCACCCCTTCAATAAACACGTAACAATGTTTGGAAAAAAGGCCATTAATACTTGCTATTTTATTCAGTCTTTTTTGACAAGTGATTTTTTTTAATACAGGAAGATCATAATTCAGGAGAAATCATTTGGATATCGTTGGTTTGTATAGTTACTGGTTAAACATATTAAATGCTTTGTGGTTTTTAGAATTAAAGGTTACATAAGATAATATAAAACTTGAACAAATTTTTTATTAAAGAAAATAATACAACAAAAACTTTTATAACAAATGATGCGATCTTAAAAAAAAAAACAACCTCTTATTATACGTTACATATGGACTCCTTGCTCAGGTATTTATAAAGATTTATTGAAATTGAACATTTATTCCGGCAGCCATTCCCCCAAAGTTCATAGTCATCGAGTATTTATAATTTTGAGATGAAGTGGGTCTTTGACAAAATGGTACTGACTTCAGTACTTTCGTGACTAAGTATTTAGAGATGATAACTGAAATGTCATCATCAAATGACTGAAAAAATTATACTTTGTCCGTAGTTTTACTTTGCAAGAAGTATTTTTATGGAGATTTATTTTACTTACAAAAAATAAATGTAGTATTATAACGTAGTATTAAGTAATTCAGCGAGAATCTAGTAGAGGTTTTCACACGATTATTTGTAAAACAATGAAGCAAACAGTTTACTGTATTGTACATTACACAAAAATTATTTTTTCATGATTTCTATCCTTAAAAATGTGTTTCAGAAAATGAGTAAATAGGCACACTGTTCCAGTTTAGCTAAATTTATATGTTATATCAAACATTATATAAAAAAATTCACAATAGCAGATAAGTATATATAAAAAAAAAGAAATTTACGGACATCGAGTATCCATCGAATATCCTCATGAAATGTTCTAAAAACTAAAGTCACACGTCCATATGCAAAATTTATTGAAAGTACAGAGCAACATAAAGATACTATATATACTCCTAGAACCATCATCTTTCTAGTTATTTTTTGTATACAGTACCCATTTCGGTAATGTGAAAAATCGCTATTTAATGTCACTGTATTCAAAAGACTCATCTTAAAATTGCTGCATAAAAAGGTTGTAAACCTTTTGATCTGTAACTAAGACTCTGGAATTTTAAAGTCACCGGGAATTACTCATATATCTGCTAACTACTATTCTTATAAATAACTGTAAAGGTTCCTCTCAGTACTAATATATTATGTATTCCATTTAATAATTAATTCATATAATCAATAAAATTAAACCAATTTTATGCATTAAATGAAACTGCTGTTTTGCTCCTTTCTGCTTGGAACAAGATCAAACGAATTCACCTCTAGTATAGTTGCTTTGAAATCTTTTTAGTGTTCTGGATACTTTTCTTGGAAAGTTTTAAATCTAAAATAATGGTGTACCAGCGTAACAGAAATAAACTGAAAGTTATTATAAGGGGAAAGTATAAAACTTGTAAAGATTGGGTATTGTTATTTCCGTAAATGAAATTAATGAAATACGATTTTTATGGTTTTTCATTACTCAATAATTTCAATCTTTCATATTGGTGTTATGGCCAACGCTAGTACCAATGCTAAATTTAAAATTAATCAAAGTTCTATGAGCGATATAGTTTTCCTCCTTATTCATAATATTAAAGCATCATTATATTCTCGTAGTAATTATCAGTGAGTCGATCAAACAATTTCGCCAAGCATATAATAATTTTGGTTGGTAAGAGAATGATGAAAATATCTCAAGAACTGTAAATGCTAGAGTTATGATTATAGTGTGCTTCAGCAACTACCGTTTTTCCAAAATATTAGCTTTGCTAGTTCTGGAAAGAGAGGACCAATAATTAAATTTACGAATATTTATATATATATATATATATATATATATATATATATATATATATATACCAGGAGCTTCTCCATTGTCTTGGAGTTCTCTGCACTTTTTAACACCAGAGTAATGTTTATCAACAATCTGATGTTCTCATAGCCGAGAATTTTCTATTTTATTTTAAGATTGCATTGACGAAAACTTATCTCTTTGTAATATATATATATATATATATATATATATATATATATATATATATATATATATATATATATATATATATAATACTTGTATTTTTTTTACAATTAAGTTGTTCCGAAATAGGTAGTTTATTCAAAAAATAAAAAAATTCTTTTTTTCTGAATTTTAGCCTCACAAACTAGCGTTTTGGAAACGGAAAAAATTAATTTTATTTTTAATTTATTCTTTTTAAGAAAAAGTTAGAAATAAAAAAATAATTATTACACGTGTTGGCCTAATACTAGTATACATTTTTCTAAATTCTTCGTACACAGATGCATTCAAATCTGCATTTATAGTTACAGTAAATTCTATAATTTTTCTTCTAGTAGGTCAATGTTGTCATAAAATCATTATTGTAAACCTCTAGCTTTAAGTAGCTCCATAGAAAGTAATCTAATATTGACCAAGCAAGCTAGGCCATTAGTCCAAAACAACCAATCCACTTATTTCGGAAGTGAATTTTTAACCATTTTGTCACTTTCCATGTAGAGTGAACACGACATCCCGCTTTTTGAGAAAAATACTGTTTTTTCTAAACAGTAACAGCCAGATTTACTAAGAAGATTTAAGACTTAAAACCGATCTAGTTGCCATTAAATTTAAATCTTCTAGTCGGCCACTTTTGTTTTGCTTTTGATATTGTCATAATTTATATTACATATATCAACAAATAAACGCTTATAACGGAATATTAAGGACTAGAACCCTGCAATAAAGCCTTGAAATATGTAAGACAAACAGTTGTATCCTGAAAATAAATAAAATTCTCCATTTTTGCCTGTTCAGTAATAAAACAAAATGATTTTTTCTCCTTGTATTTTTAAGGTTTAAAACTTGCTTGACTTATTGTTGCTCTTGTCAGTTTAAGCCCTCTGCTGTCTATTTAGGACGGTTTTAAAGTAAAATCATGTTAATGAATTAAAGGGTTCAGTCGTTATAAAATTGGTTCAAATTTATATATACCAATTTTGAATTAAATCGACTAAAAAGTAGGATCGAATTATTCTATGATACATTACGCGACACCAAACATTAACTTTTTAAATTTTTGACAATGATTGGCAATTTTAATATTTCGATTAGTTGGAGTCCGAAAAGTTGCATTGTTGAAAAATAAAATGTTCCGATAAAAGAAATTATTAACTAAAATTTTCCCCATTAAACAAACAAAACTTCAAACTGCGAGCATTATTTCTCGAAATATTATGAATATAAGGCTTGCTAAGGTGTCTGCTCTTTTCCTTAAGGATAATTCAGAACTTCATTGTTCTATATCAAGAACTCCCACGATGGCAGCGTCATCATGGATGTACTGCTTTTTAACTTCTTGATGTTTTTCGTTTGCCAACCAGCATCCCATTATATACAGTGCCTTCATTTCAAAACGAACCATCCTTAATAACTTTCTTAAATAGAAAAATTTAAAAAAAAGAAAAAACACGTCAATTTAGATATACAGGGGGAAGTTTAATTTTGCATTTGTTAAAAGTCTGTCAATCACCTCCTCAACTCCAGCTAACCTCACTTTGATATGTCAAATGGGAACCCCCACCTTGTGACACATCATTGTAAGCAGCATAAAATTGTCTATCCAACCGTATAAAAAAAATTAAATCGGTTGACGTACAAGCGAATAGTGTGCAAAAATGTCTTGTAATAATGCATAATATATCGGCCTCGAACTTTGGTATGTCAAATGATTACCCTATAGTGTGATACATCATTTTAAAGGACGTACTATCTGCTATCCAACGATGTCAAAAAAAATTAAGTTAATAGACGTTATAGGCAATTAGGATGCAAAAATGTGTGTTAAATATAAGCAGTTTATTCAGTTTTATTCAGTTGAAGAAAATTATTTTATTAAATGTTCAAAATGTGCGCCGTTATTAGCGAGACAATAAAAAAGCCTATTTTGAAATTCCCCACGAACATTGGCAAGGGTTTCTCTGCTAATTCCTCTACATTCCCGAACAATTCGATCTTTTAAATCGTCAATATTTTCAGGTGGGGTTTTATAAACCTTGCTTTTTAAATACCCCCAAAGAAAAAAGTCTAGAGGGGTTAGGTCTGGAGACCGTGCTGGCCATTCAATTGCACCACGTCTGCCAATCCACATCCCTGGAAAATGTTCATCAAGCCACTCTCGAATTGCCAAAGCGTAGTGCGGGGGAGCTCCATCTTGCTGGAAATGCAAATTATTTTCATTTAGCACCATAACAGCATTTTCATCCACTTGATTTTCTAAAGATTGTACAATGGCAGGGTATATTGTGTTTTCTAAAAGGTTTAAATAAATTTGCCCAGTTAAATTATCTTCCAAAAAAAATGGCCCGATGATTTCATTGCCATAAATTCCTGCCCACACGTTAACTTTTTCGGGATATTGAGTATGCCCTTCTCGGAAAAGGTGCGGATTTTCATTATCCCAGTATCTGCAGTTATGTCTGTTAACCAGTCCATTTAGAAAAAAAGTTGATTCATCACTAAAGCAGATATTCTTAGGTAAATGGGGGTCCTCGTCAATTCGTTGGCACATTAATTCGCAAAATTGAATTCTCCTATCAAAATCGTCTTCTCCGAGTTCTTGAAGAATTTGAGTTTTGTAGGGAAAAAACTTATTTTGTTTTAAAACTTTATGCACAGAGCCAGCAGAAATGTTGGTTAAATCTGCGACCTTTGAGATGGATAAAGTTGGATCTATTGCAAACTGTCCTAGTACCTCGATTTGGCATGCTTCATCTACAACCCTTTTCTCAATAGATTTTTTATTACAAACGGATCCCGTTTCTTCAAACTTTCGTACCAATTCGAGTACATATTTATGGCCCACGTTTTTGTCTTGATGCCTCTCGTTAAATGCTCTGGCGGTTCTACGAGCGCACCGATCTTCAGCTCCATAGAGAAAAATTATTTCTATTCTTTCGGCTAGCGTATACACCATTTATATTCACGTTTCAACTAGGCGTCACAATGACAATTTTAACAATAATAAACAACTGGTGTTTAAAGATCTTAAAAATTTTATTTATTGCAGTGATTTTTTGTACCTATCAGGTACCGCAAAAAATATCATTGAAATAAATACACTAGATTGATTAGACTGCAATGAATTTTGCGATGAATTTTAAAACAGGCTTAGTTTTTTTCTCGAAAATATTTTAACTGTTTATTATTTTAAAAAAATATTTATTTTAAATTTAAAATAATATTTTACTCTATGAAGTAGCCATTTGACATAATAAAGTTTAATGTGATAAGGTGTCTATTATTACCACACATCTTTTCTTACTATTCGCTTGTACATCAACAGATTTTGTTTTTTTTATTGGCTAAATAGGAGATAGTATGCCCTTTAAAATGATGTATCACACTATAGGGTAATCATTTGACATACTAAAGTTCGAGGCCGATATATTATGCATTATTACAAGACATTTTTGCACACTGTTCGCTTGTACGTCAACCGATTTAAATTTTTTTATACGGTTGGATAGACAATTTTATGCTGCTTACAATGATGTGTCATAAGGTGGGGGTTCCCATTTGACATATCAAAGTGAGGTTAGCTGGAGGTGATGAGGTGATTGACAGACTTTAAAGAAATACAAAATTAAACTTCCCCCTGTATATCTAAATTGACGTGTTTTTTCTTTTTTTTTAATTTTTCTATTTAACAAAGTTATTAAGGATGGTTCGTTTTGAAATGAAGGCACTGTATATATATATATATATATATATATATATATATATATATATATATATATATATATATATATATATATATATAAGTCAACTTTCAAAACTATATATATATATATATATATATATATATATATATATATATATATATATATATATATATATATATATCTATATTGTATTTTTTTAAATAGAACACCCTATATACGAATCGTATTTTCGATTTAGCTTATAATTTTAAATATTTTTATTAAGGGTTTACTATAACGAAACTTTATAGTTTCTGAGATTATTAAGTTTAAAGAAAAAAAGTCACATTTTCAAGCATCAATTCAATCCTAAATAACGTTTTCAATTTTGTGACAAATATATTCAAATTTGGAATTTAGTAAAGCCAAGGACAAGTTAACATAATTTTTACCTAATATTTGCAATAAAAGCTACAGGGTATTGAACACATCGGCTCAAATTTGAACAAGTTTAAAAGAATAAATATCTTTTTTTTAAATGGTACACCCTGTATATATTCATGTTATTTAATAGAGTAATAAAAACCCTAAAAGTTTTGTTCAATATATCCTATACCTATTTATAATAGTTTTTGAGATATTTCAGTTTTTCTTATTTTCCATACTTTTTTACAGAAATAGTCTTCATTATCATAGTAGCCATGTAAAATAATAAAAAGAAACTACAGAAACAAACAGAATGTGGTTAAATATGATGAAATGCATTATTCGTTATATTACAACGGCAATAGTTTAATTAACCGTAATGTGAAAAAATTAACACAACAATAACGACAAGGCAAATACATATTTACTTTTATACTAAATTGAAACAAAAAAATTACCTATTAAATACTGAGATTAATTATTTCTTTTTAATAAGTGTTCGAATAAACGACCCTCTTGTGCAATGCACAAATTTAGTCTTTTTTGTAGATTTTCTCGGACCCTGGACAAAATTAGTGGCGTTATTGTTCTACAGGTATCCCTAATTCTGTTTCGCATATCTTCCACTTTTGTTGGTGGATTAACATACACCTTATTTTTAATATAACCCCATAGGAAGAAATCTAATGGGGTGATGTCGCAAGACCTTGGTGGCCACTCAATGAAACCTCCACGTCCAATCCATTTTTGCGGATATCGTTGGTCCAAAAACGCACGAACTTCACGATGGTAATGCGGAGGCACACCATCGTGGTGGAACCACATACTGTCGAGCTCATCCCTATTGAGACCTTGAAGCAGTTGGGGTAGCTCTCTTGCAGAAAGTTCAGGTAACTATGGCCATTTAGTGGTTCATTAAAAAAGTGGGGTCCAATAATTCGATTATGATGAATACCACACCAAACATTTAATGACCAGTGGTTTTGATGTTGCACCTCTCTAATCCAAAATGGGTTTTCTGTGGCATAATAATGCATGTTGCGTCTATTTACGGCAACATTACTTCTAAAAGTAACTTCATCACTAAACATTACCTTGCATAATAAATTTGGATTTAATTGAATCTCCGCATTTATTGTACGACAAAAGTTTACACGACTTTCAAAATCCTGTCCATGCAATTCTTGGTGTAATTCCATGTGATATGGATGATACCTATATTTCTTGGTAGTACGATTAGCGGTGGATTGTGATGTTTCACATAATGCTGCTAACTGACGGCTACCAATATAAGAATTTTCCTGAACATTTAACAATACTTGTAGTTCTTTTTCTTCATTAGTTACTGGTTTGTTGACCACTTTACGTTTTGGATAATCAACAGTACCAGAAGAATCAAATCTTTGCATTAAGTTTTGAAAAGTATGTGTATTAGGCTGACGTCGATCAGGATACTTCATTTTGTAAATTCTTTGAGCAAGAAGGCAATTTTTTGAGCCTCTCCGATTGTATAAATCATATCTATTAACTCATTCTTTGGAAAATTCATTTTACAATATAAGATGAATGCAAAAAAAAACCAAACTACACTACATAAAAACCAAAAGAAGCGATTGCGGTTATAAATTTGACACACAGAAAAATGTTCTTTTACGTTGTTTTTGCCATGGCTACTATGATAATGAAGACTATTTCTGTAAAAAAGTATGGAAAATAAGAAAAACTGAAATATCTCAAAAACTATTATAAATAGGTATAGGATATATTGAACAAAACTTTTAGGGTTTTTATTACTCTATTAAATAACATGAAAATATACAGGGTGTACCATTTAAAAAAAAAAGATATTTATTCATTTAAACTTGTTCAAATTTGAGCCAATGTGATCAACACCCTATAGCTTTTATTGCAAATATTAGGTAAAAATTATGTTAACTTGTCCTTGGCCTTGCTAAATTCCAAATTTGAATATATTTGTCACAAAATTGAAAACGTTATTTAGGATTGAATTGATGCTTGAAAATGTGACTTTTTTTTTTAAACTTAATTATCTCAGAAACTATAAAGTTTTGTTATAGTAAACCTTTAATAAAAAAGATTTAAAATTATAAGCTAAATCGAAAATACGATTCGTATATAGGGTGTTCTATTTAAAAAAAATACAACTTTATGCTGTCCTAGTTTTTTGGCTCACCCTGTAGAGTCCTAAATATTTTTAAAATCTGCGTAAAAATAAACTGTATCAAACAATAAATATAGTTTCTTTGTTAATTTCACCGAAAAGGCACAAACCTACTTCATCCAATCGTTGACTCACCCTGTACACATATATATATATATATATATATATATATATATATATATATATATATATATATATATATATATAACTACCTTACATGACTAGTGATGTAAGTATGCGTTATTCAGAGTTATCTAGAAATTTTCAGTGATACTTATTCAAATCCAGACAATTTAATTTCTAAAACATCCAACTTTATAAAATAACGCAGGCTTTTTAAACAACTTATCAGTAATCACTTTCTTTAACTTTTCCATTTCGAATCAAATAGTTGTACTACTTAAAATACCTGTCTACAAAAAAATTAGATTACAGTACGTTTCTAAAACTAAAGCCGATTTAAGAACCTACAAGCTAATCTCGTAAGATCGATGGCAAGTCATTTAGAAAAGGTTAAAACACCTACATGTCTAAAACTATATCCTTAGGAGACCGCAATCTTATATAAGCAGATCTAGATCCCTCGTGTAACATGAAGCTTTTTCATGTCACTCTTGGGTAATATGCAATGGAGTCTATCTCGTTTTCCAACACTCTAATCTGAAAATATTTTATGTAATGAGCCAGGTTAAGAAAAATTTTGTTGAACTGTATGACTAATTAAGAAATATTTAAAACACTTGAATGTTTTTTTTTTTTGAAAAAATATCTTTTTCATATAATATCGCAGCGCATTTACCTAATATCACAATATTTTCAAAATGTACTGGTAAGAACCTTTAACTGTATCCAAAGTGAACGATGTATTTAAGTTTTATAGGTTTCGAATCTTTAAAACTCCTTAAAATCTTACCTAACGTGTTTAGAGTATAAATTTTATGTTATGGTGCTTAGCTTTAGGTTTTGGATTTGAAGGTATAGCCTCCAAAGTTTTAGTTATTCCAAACTTCAAACTGGGAAGTTTTATGTTCTCTTGGCATGATGGTGTGGTCCAACAGGGTACCTATTCTCGTTCTTGAAAGAACGATCATCTTGATGGAAAGTGGGCGTGGTTCTCACGAAAAAGTACGAAAACGTATTCAGAATACGGTTTCTTACTTTTTCGTGAGAACCACGGCCCCTTTCCATCAAGATGATCGTTCTCTCGAGAACGAGAAAAGCTACCCAGAATACGGTTTCATACTTTTTCGTGAGAACCACGCCCACTTTCCATCAAGTGATCGTCCTCTCAAGAACGAAAATAGGTACCCAGGACGATTCTATACATCGAGACAGGTATTTCTGAGAAAATCCCGTTTTACCCTTAAGAAATTATTTTTAAGACTATATTTCAGACAATATTATTTTTAGAGTAGAGTTTATGTTCATTTTCTACAACTTTGATGGCAAAAAACTCCGTTACTTACCTTGAAACGCTTAAACTAAATAGCGCGTCGGAGGCCGATGTAATAATTGTTGTAAAAATAAAATAGTCACAGTTTTTCTGTAGTGTATTTAGTATCAGCATTGCACCCGTGCGAAGCCGGGGCGGGTCGCTAGTAAAATAATAAAAACAACTGTAAAAAATTCAGCTAGTAGGAAATGAAAAAACATGTACATGTTATTTTGACAGAAAAAAAACACTGCTGATTTTTTTAGTTGTTTAATTAATATTTTTACAGATATTTTTTTATTTAGCACCATACCTAGAGGTTTTTGTATAAGAGATGAAAAAAAAATGTTAAATAAGAAAGTTGTAGAATTTCTTACATATTATCTTTTAGATTTATTTACAAAAACGGTGACGCATCGTAAAGTTGAGAAACAAAAGAATTTTTTTAAATGAAATACACTGTATATTCTCTCCGAAAATGAAAGTTCTTCTTCTTCTGATTTCAAAAATCTATAATAAGTTAGGCTTCGTGTGACAGTATTTGATCGTAGACTCCTGCAAACGATATAAATTGGTAGCGTAATGTCGGTATGTCTACGATTTCCTGTTGTCGCATATTAATTTGTAGCTATTTGGAAAAGCTATAACTAAATATCACACTGACAAAGGGACTCTGGAGTCTGATCGTTCCTCTTGGCTGGTGCAGTTTTAGTCCTAAACAACTGCAGGTTATTTAGGGCTTACCACTACGAAAATTCAGAACTTCAGGACTCGGGTTAGGCTGCTAGTCGAATCTCGCCATTTTTATTGAACCTCTTCCTCGGCGCGCCCTCGAGTTTATTTTCGTGAAGGTTTTTATAAAATTAAACAAAACAAGTTTGTCATAACACTTAAATCTATTAACAAAAATAAATAGAAATCGATATTATTTACAATGAAAAACTTATAATCAATAATGATTAACAATACCAAAATACTAAAATAATTGCTCTTATTGGCCGTTGTATTTATTAAATGTAAAACCCAATTTAGAAGATAAAAAATATAAATAGCGTTTTGAAATATAAATTAAGAAAAGAATAAAAACACGAAAAAAACTGCAATTTAAATTGTTTAAACAAATGGCAATAAAGCCGGACTTTTACCGAATGAAATAAAAATAGGAAATTCTGTTAACTTTTCCATAAAAAAATAAAAACAAAACCTTCAATAATACCGATTATACAAGACCCGTAATTTTTTAAAAACTGTTATAACACCGTACCGTCCCTAACGAATTTCAGTTCGTAACTGAAGTTTATTATTTCTTAAAAGACCAAACTTGCATTCCTCCGGTACCCGCTGCTATCTCTCAGTCGTACACCTTGTAGGGATGAATTTTATTCCCGGAAGTTTCGGTCCTCATCTCTAGGGGGCATCAGCTATTCTATGTCGGTTATTTAATTCCCGAATTTATATAGATCGGAGCATCTTAATCCTATTTTTTTTATACAAAAGATTAACAAAACTAATCTAGGTGTTTCTATAACTAGAAGAAAAACGATTTTAATGACAGTAAAAAAAACTATTCACTCTCTTAGATATTTCACTCCTTCTTTCTTATGAATAGAAAAAACAGTCATTATACGAACTCCTTGGATATGTAGTCAAATAATATACAACATTATAGTGTGTTCATCTGATTATTCTTTTGTTTCCTAAAAATGGGAAAATCGTTCATAATTTAAAACTTACTAGGCAGTTTAGGCTATATGGTGGGTGCTAAATCCATTCTTGACTTAATCTTTAACAGTTTTTATAACTCTAAAGAGGGTAAAATTACCTCAATATATTTTTAAATACTTATGGTTTCGGAAAGACAGATCAATGACCCAAAAGGAATAAAATTGGTAAGTTTGTTAATACAATTAGATCTTAGGGTGGTAATATAAGATACATACTGTCTCATTCCTATGGTTAACATTTATCTGCAGAGTGATTATGTAATTACTCACTTTAGTGGAATATACTGCACGTTGATCAGCATAAAATTGTTTGTTTCATTACATTCGGACTAGCCGTTATTTAAATATTTAAGTTTAAATTATTAATAAACTGATTAAAAAAAACGAGGAGGCCTGAAGAACAAATGTTTTATTTTAATTTTCATTGTGATATTTTAATATATATACTTATTATATTGACTAATACACATTTTGATGACATGGGCTAATAGGAAGAAGAAAAACATTAATATATTAACAGTAAAACACTTTTTTCACTATATAGTGGAAATTTAGTAGTGAAAAAGTTATTTTACTATTAATCTATTAGTTACAGATTTCCACCAAGTATCGGCCAAAACAATCCATTTAAGAACAACATTAGATAATTTGTCAAAAAATTTAATGAAATGAAAAGACTTAGTTGAAAAATTAGAACCGTAATAAGAAATGAGGAAGATGATATAAATATTTTTCTCTATTTTCAAGGTAATTTTTCATTCTCAATTAATCATAAAATGAGAGAAAATATTTTTAAATGTGTTAATAATCGTTAAAGATACTTAATAATAATGTATAGAGATGTTCTTAATTTATTTTTTGTGTTATTAGGTGCAAGTTATTGAAAAATATCTACTTGTTGATCTTATTTCTGTTACTTCTGTTATTATAATTATTTTCAAGACAAATTATCTGACGTTTTTCTTCTTCTGAATAACCCATCTTTAAATATTTTCAGTGCCAATTTAAAAGTGTATATTAATCAATATAATAAATATTCGAAACTACTAAAACGTCACAATGCAAATTAAAATAAAGAATTTGTTTTCCATCAGTATATTAATAATTCAAACTTAAATACATAAATAAAAGCTTATTATACATTTTTGAAATCAGGAGGAAAAGAACTTACATTCTAGCAGAAAATATACAGAGAATTCCATTTCAAAAATTTAAATTTCTTTTGTTTCTCAACTTTAAAATGAGTCAATGTTTTTGTATACAAATCTAAAAGATAATATGGAAGAAATTCTACAACTATATATTCTCCGATAAATTTTATGCGCCATTTTTCCAGTCCGACGCACGAAAATTGTTAATTTCCAGTGATCGGAAAAGCAGCGTATACGAGAATTTTTGATAAGTAAAAAAGGTATTAAACTCGTCGTAGTGAAACCACTACGGACTAATAATCTAATATTAGTTTAAAATTAATTTTAATTTGAAATATCTCTAAATATAACAAGCTTTACTTTAGTAAACAAACAAAAAATCCAAGGAAATCCATTTTTTAAGTAATTTATTTCGTCCTAAAAGATCTTACAATACAAGAATGATTGGTAGTTTCTTAGAGTTAATTAAAAACAAAACCAGCTCAATTGCACGAGCGGCTTGCTATTTGGATAGACCATGAAAGCATAGTGGTTATCCATCTTGCGGCCAGAATAAGAAGTAATTTTACATTATAAAGCTACAATTAAAATTTATTAATGATTGGCTTAGTAGTTCTTGAGACTTTTGCAAACATACAAACAAACTTTCCTCTATAATATAGTGACATTTCTACTGGAGACTGCCTTGTTTTTTGTTCTCTTTTAATTTTATTAGAGATTGCACAATATAAAAACTTGACGACAAATAAAAGTATCACAAGTCATGGGTGATTTATTTTTTTTTAAAGTTATTCCCTTTTAAAGTTATTTAAAGGGAAATACAACCCGCTTTGAGACGGCATCAAATAGCTGAATTTATATGTCTCAGGAAATGCGATACTCCTTTAGGTTTCTCCAGGGAACATAAATATCTTCAAAGAAAAATATCGTGGTTTTCTTTTGATAGGGTACTTAGGTGAAAGATGAATATAGTCTTGAACAGCGTAGAGTATGGAAGACGGTAAATAAGTATAGTATGTTAGATTTAAAAATACATTTAGTTCTCGAATTGTAAAAGATTATTTTAACGTACTGATATAAAATTACAAAAATCACTCTTTAAAATGAGGATTTTGTAAGTATCTCATGTTGTTCTTGGGAAGCTGGAAATTCTATTTGATAAACAAATTTTAAAAAAATGTCTGACACTCGATTTTTTTTAGATAATTCTAAACATATATCATATAATTAACTCTGTATTCAAATCAAAATTTTATGAAATTATTGAACCGACGAAAAAGCGAAAAATAACAATATAAATTTTTATAAAAAATTGAAATTTTTGAAGTCAGCGCCATATTAATACCTGAAAAAATGGGATTCAAATAAAAAGATAGAGAAATGTTTTATTGTAAATACTTTCTTATTGTAGATTTTATGTACATCGTATGAGTAGTTATTTGTTCCACTCACCAATAATTTGGAGCCGACTGAAAAAATTTAAATTCATATAAAATATAAAAATAGTACATTTTCTCTTTTTAGAGTAAGTTCAATTTTTTTTTAACTTTTTTTCGATTTTTGGTTTTGAAATCGTTGATGATATCCTTTAATTATTGAAACTAAATACTAAACGAAGTATGTAGGGTATTTTGCAATGTTTCCAAGATCGCAACAATTTTACCCAAAGTTGTAAAAAATACTAAATTAGTCAACAAGACATTTCTTAATTCTAAGAGTTCTCCAAATAGTACTTTTAAGTGAAATTGGACCAAACAAATATTTAGTCTGCCATAGTAAATCCTCTATCTTCAATTTTTATAAATTAATTTTAGATTCGTAATCTTTGCTCATTAAAATTCACAGTACCGATATTTAAAGAACTTGAGACATGTAATTTTTAATTCGACGTATTTTATCGTAATATACGCCGCAATATCAATTTTGGACCAAATCGGAAAAATGTTAAATTTTTAGTCTTTTATTGCAGCCGCGATGTTAAATTGTAAGAAATTAACCAATGATTCATAACCTATGACCCCGAAAACCTCGTCATGCCAATTTCGAAAAAATGTGAATAATGTATAATTTTAAACTTTTAATCTAATCTTAATTTACACTCTCAAAACCCCATTAGTACCAATTTTGGACATACATTAGAAATGTAAAATTTTTGGTCCACCGTATTGCCTGTGCCATATTAAATTATTTTTTAAAATTTAACCTTGGTTATTTACATTCCCACAAACCCCCAACAAAATTAGAAATGTAAAATTGTTAAGACGCCAATTAGATCCGCCGTATTTAATTCCACAAAAATAACTTTAAATTCATAATTTAGGGGACAAGTGTACAAAGTGACATAGGTGAAACCACGATTAATTCAATTCACACAACTACATGTAGAGGGCCGCTTAGTAACAAGTCGCAATCTGTGGCAACGTCAGTCGCACATGCATATCAATTCTATGCGGACGGCAGTTTGAAATGTTTCTATTCCTACGAGTTTTCATCCACTGGATTTTGTTTTATCGTAAAAGTAAGTTATTATCTACATTCTTCTGTATTTCATGGTTTTTATTTGTTGTCAATGAATTAATTCGTGTTACCCACCTATTTTTTCGTTTTTTTTTTCAGATATTAATTAATCAATTAACATATTGCGTAATTATAACAGGAAGACTGACCGCCAGAACTGGGATAAAACATCGATGGAAAAGGCCATTGATGCTGTTAAAAAAAAACAAAATAAGCTTGCAGATGGCATCTAAATATATGGCAGGCACAAGGGGTTTGGATAGTGTTTTTACTGGTGAAATGGAACGGGAGTTGGTAGGGCATATCAAGCTTTTAGAAACGAGACTGATTGGTTTCACCCGCAAAGAAGTTCTAAAATTGGCCTGCCAGTTTTCAGTTATTAACAACATTCCACAGTGGAAGAGTAGTATACTAAAGAGCACCTTATGGTAAACCCTGAAAAAAAAACATTCATATCCTTTACTAAAAGAGGAAAGTTGTGTGAATTAAATTTACCAACTCTCTTAAATACACAATTGCAAATGAGCCAGGAGGTTAAATATCTAGATGTAACCCTGAATACAAAGCTTACCTGGAACTCACACCTGCAAAAAATGATCTCTAAAGGTTACATATCCATCATGGCAGCAGAAAGGTCACTGGAAAAGACGTGGGGATTAAGGTCACACATTGCGCACTGGCTGTATACTGCGGTGATAAAACCCATGATAATCTATGGCTCAGTTGTGGGGTGAATAAAAATCATGCAGAGACGGGCCAGTCTGGAGCTCTCCAAACTCCAGAGACTGGACTGCCTATGCATCAGGGGTAACATGAGAAACACCCCACCAGCAGCCACGAAAACCCTATTAAACCTTTCTCCCTTCGATGTAATAGTCAGGGGAGAGAGACAACGTCTAGTGGATTGGACCTGCTCTAGGACACACCAACATCAGAGGCGTGGTAACGAACTCATTGCTAGAAATAAGCAGTGAAACCATACCAAAAACCAACCACTTTGCAGACTCTACACCATTCAGCTTGACTGGAAGGCGCGGACTGTCCCAACAGTTAGTCACTCAAGAAATCTCATCTGGTTCACGGACGGGTCCAAAACTGCCCATGCTACAGGCGCCGGGATACACGGGGATATACTCAAACTCAATATGAGTGCAGTATTGGGGCAGCATAGCACAATATTTCAGACAGAAATTCAAGCTATTGATGTCTGTCTTCGGGAGAATTTGAGAAGAGGTTACAGGGCCGTTGTCATCTTCTCTGACAGTCAGGCAGCACTGAAGGCTCTAGCGTGTTATCAAATAACATCAAAACAGGTCTGGAACTATCTTCAAAACCTTACCGCTTTGGCAGAACACAACAGGATTACCCTTGCATGGGTACCAGAGCACTAGGGTGTCTCGGGCAATAAAAAAGTAGACCAACTTAGAAGACAAGGGTCTGCCACTTCATTTATTGGACCAGAACCAGCATTTGGAATTACTAAAGCCGTTATTCGTGGGTGGCTATCCTGGTAGACAAATTAGCCACACCAATTCCACTGGAACTACCTTGCTGGCCACAGGCACAGCAAGCTATTGCTCAGGAGACCATCCAGCAAGCCGTGAAATTCTGCGTCTAAGCAGACAACAAATCAGGCTGGTGACAGGACTTATAACTGACTATTGCAACTTGAGAAAACATCTATATACAATAGGTATTTTCAACGAAGAACCACTATGTACACTATGTAATGAAGAGGACGAGACGGCCTCACACATCATCTTCGAATGCGAAGCTTTGGCCTACTGGAGACACCTTCAGGGATTAATCTATTCAGAAGGCTTTTATCCAGAGGATAAACAAGTAACCAGACTGGTAAACCTGATCAAGGCAACCAACTTGTTCTCCTAGAACGGATATGGCAGGCAATAAAATAGTTCTGCAAGCTGCAGTGTAAGGGCTTTTCTACCCTGGCCTGCTATGTCATGCACTCAATTAATCAACATTCCACACAATTTTAATAACGGAAGAAAAAGGCAGTTCCTAAATGGTTGTCTGAATTCAGGCGCAGAAACCCTGACATATCATTGAGAAAACCTGAAGCGTCTTCTGCTACGAGAGCCCAAGCTTTCAATAAACCTCAAGTAGCATTGTTTTTTAATGCGTATCAAGAAATTATTAAAAACAACAATGTCGATGAGTCAGCTCTATCAACAGTTCAAAGACCCCAAAAATTGTTTGCTACTACTGGACATAAGCAGGTCGGGACTCTGACTAGCTCTAGAAAGAGTTCTCATGTAACAGTTGTTTATTACGTTAGTGCAAATGGGCATTTTATGCCTCCCTACTTAATTTTCTACGGTAAATTAATGAAGCAGAAGTTGATAGATGAAGCTCCAACTGGCCCTTTGAGAATTGCACTGGAATCCGGTTGGATGACGACAGCAGTATTTTATAAATGATTGGTGCATTTTCAAACCCACATAAAAACTAGTTTTCACGATAAAGTGCTTTTGATAGTAAACGGACACATTAGCCATAAAGGATTCAAGAGCTTAAAATTTGCAAAGAAACATAATATTCTTATCATATGCTTGCCACCACATACTGTTAGATGTCTCTTTTTATGGTCCATTGAAAACCTATTTTAATCAACAGCTGAGCACATGGCTTAGGAATCATCCAGATAGAGTCTTTATTCACTTCCAAATAGAAATGATACACAACAAAGCCTGTGACAGAGTGACAATGGAACAAAATGCAGTCAACGGGTTTCAAAAAACAAGACTTTGGCCTATTGATCCAAATATATTTCCAGATTATGTGTTTGAGCCTGCTAAAATAGCCAATATACCGATACAACAAGATGAGGCGGATGAAAATCCAGTTGCAGACGAAAACCCATGCATAACTTCGATCACTGAGTTTGAAGGTAGTACATCAGCAGTTGACAATCCAGATTTCCTTTCAACATTTTGTGCCGAAGACGCAGCTGTTGCAAGACCATCGTTAACTCAAGATCCTTCATCTAAGTTCCACTCCAAGATAGAACTTCCGTATTTCCAGCAAATGTGATTTCGCCAGTTCTAAAAGGAGTTTATGTGACTGGACAAGGTAAAAGAAAGCAACACAAGAAACCAACAGCGTTATTATTAACTTCAACTCCAAATATGTAAGAGGCTAAAATGAAATCAGCTCCCCCACCCTAAGAAAAAATAAAAAATGTAACTAAAACTTGTAGCTCGCTCTGGCAGCAATGAAGATTTCACTTCCTGGCAAACTTGAACTGTTGTTGACACTGATGACGAAGAGTTCCCTTGCATCTGTTGAAATGACTTGTTCTCCAGGTCAAAGCAAAAAGAGGTTTTGCTGCAGTGCTTGAGCTGTCAAAAATGGGGTCATGCATCTTGTGCAGACGTTGAGAAGAAATCCTTTTAAACTTCCCAAGTAATTTTTCATGTTTTAAAAAAAGTTTAATGATTTTGTTATACTAGTATTTAAGTTTATTGGTCTCTATAATTTCGATAAAGTACTGAACCAAAAAATGAAGACTATTGTATTAAAATAGTTAATAAAAAAAGATTTGTGACTAATTTGGCAGAGGATATAACTTTTTTTACGCTTTTCCTCTACACCCTCAAAGAGCCCTCAACACCAGTTTTATACAAAATTGTGAGATGTAAAATGTTTGCGATCCCATGTTGGATCTGCAATAATGAATTTTTTTTAAAGTGATTTTGTATTTTTTATATGAGACCCCGGAAACCCTTCCCTATTAATTAAACCATCTTGGATTTTATTGAATCAATTTCGGGTTAAATGACAAGGGACTGACGCAGCAGCTTTCTGAAGGTAATGCAAAAAATTTCATTCAAATTAGGCTACCTTTTCGGAGTAATCGAGGTACATACACAAAAAAAAATATAGCGATAGCCCTCCTTCTTTTAAAGTTAGTTAATTAAATAGTTCCCGAGGTACACTTGAAAACAAATCTTACAATTTGACAAACTTCGATAGCCAGAAAGTTCAAATTAGCGAAAATACGAGTAGTTTTTAAAATGAAAAAGAAACTTCTTTTTATCAGTAACTTATCCCTAAGATGCTAGAATATGTTAAAAGTTCGATCGATCCGTTTGAGCTCAACGAACATAAGCATTTAATAATTAAATCTTACAATTTCGTAATAAGATTACACTACACAACAAATTTTAGTTTATTTGTCGTATCTTATACGAAAAGTGGATTTTTTTATAATTTTGGGACGCTGAACACAAAAATGACAAAATTTAAAATTTTTTTTAATTTTATTTTTAACAAAATAAAAAATTCATACTCTTTAACAAGAGTCCAACAGTAGTCGGCAAGCATGGAAACATTTCACTTTCCCTGGTACCTTTTCTTCATTGTTGATATATCCCGATTGAAGCATTCGCCGTGTTCATCACTTACAGCTCCGCAGTTGTCAGGAAAAAAGTCCAAATTTGAGTGTTGGAAATGAGCTTTTTTTTACGATAACAGCATGTTTTCAACAAAAGTTCAGTTTTTTTATTTCCGAAGAAATTAGCGACCACGAGGCGAAAGTCATTCCAAGCATTTTTTTTTCAATATCTGATAGAGAGCTGTCAAAATGTTTGTCGTTCAGAATATTTCGAATCTGTGACCTAATAAAAATACCTTCTCTAATTTTTACTTCACTTAGCCTTGGGAATTTCTGAGGTAATAAAAAGCTGGCCCATCTCTATTCAGTGCCTTAACAAAGTTTTTCATTAGGCCCAGTTTGATATGCAGGGATGGCAACAAAACCTTGATGATTGTCCAACGGACCCGTCTTTTCTCTTGTAATGAAGTGCCTTTGCCCGACTATCCCATTCATACAAAAAACAGCAAAACTTGCTGTAGCCTTGTTGCAATCCAAGTAAAAGTGCAATCACCTTTAACTCGTCACAGATCTGCCATTGGTGCACATCGCATTTTATACTTGTCAATAGGTACTTCATATTAAAATATTCCCATATGCAATAATACTGCTTCTTTTCCGTATTAAAAAATGGTGCTAGGCCGCTATGGCGTTTACGAAAAACATATATTGAAACATCGTCTTCTAGTAAGTTCCACTGCTGCAATCTTAATCCAAGTAACTCTGCTTTTCTTTTTAGAAGTTCTAAATCTCTCATAAGATCGGTTAATTCTGATTGGTGGTAAAACGTGCTAGGGGTGAAATCAGGATGTCTTGAAGTTGATGGCATATTTTGATTTGATTCGTAAAAAAACTTGAACGCAATTTATCCGTCTAGATTTTTTAACTTATAAGGTAGGATATATTGAATTTTGTTTTATAAATCTTGCACATTAAAAAACCAAAAATCATTTAAAAAGTAATTAGTGGTAGTCCAACTCGGTGCTGTGATCAAAAATTAAATAGAACCTTTCTAAACGATAATCTACATAAATAAAAAAAACTTGTCCCATTACTGCAACAATGCATATAGCATATATGTAATTTCCCCTTTATGCAGTGAAACATAACTCAAAGTTCTTCTACATAATCAACTCGCTTTAAGCTGGCACCAGAACAATCTAACCTACTAATTTACGTTTCCACTTATTATCAAGAAACCAAGACGTCTTTTGAAACAAAACAATGACATACATGCATGTTAATGTCTTATATCAAGACAAAGGGAATTATTAATTTACTGCGTTATTAATTTACACTTACCTTAATACGGGAAAAAGATACTTTGTGACTGTGAGTATGACTAGTTTTGAACCGAAAACTTAAGAAAAAATAATAGCACTACGCTGTTTCATTTTATTTAACCAGTAGTAAATTAAACTACTACATTTATATCCTGTAACCTGCGTTCTTTTGTAGTCACTGACATCACCATCCAGCAGTCGTCAACCAACATATCCGTGCTCTATGTTCTGTAATTTTTTCGATTTAAGCAATGTCTTGGTAAAATCCTTGGGCACTAAACCTAATTTTTCTGAGTAAAATTTCAAATAGGTATATAGAAAATATACTTTCAATAACTTATTACAACACATGGGCCTGGTAGATTAACAGAAGTTCTACGTAAAAGTTGAAAATTTGAATCTTCTAATAACCGAAAAAATTACTGGATATATTTAGGAATACATTTTTTCTTTCATATTATTTAGGATGATTCAAAATTTATCATTTTTAAAAATTTCTCGAATTTGGTGTCAAATGGAAACCCTTTATTTTATCTTAGCCGGACTTAATTGTGTAAAGGAGAAGAATCTCTAGTATATCCTTCTTTAAAATAATATCATTATTTTTAAGTCAGCGGAAATCATCCATAGATGTTCTATACTTTATACTTTGGTGTAATACTCGAATCTTTTCGTAAGTTTATTTTATAGCTACCTCATGAGCTAAGAACCAGATAGCAGTACATTTAAAAGAATTAAAGCACTGATGAATTTCTCGCAGTAAGCTAATTTCAGTTATTATGCTGGGAACACCTTGAGTAGAGGGGTAAAAATATCGATTCTCTGTTATTTGGGTGATTCGAAGAGTGAAATTTGACTACTAATCCCAGAAATTCCTCATACAGTGCTACCATACTCTATTTTCGCATTGTGTGATGCTATTGACTCTCCCTTCCAAAAATGGTACATAATATACTAATTATCATTTGAATTATAATTAGAATTACATAACGTTTAGTTTAGAATGTTTTCATTCAATTGCCACCAAAAAATCGTAAGTGCTAAATGACTGCTGTTTTAATCAACAAACGGATTAATACATTTTTTGACAATAACTAAATATTACATTTATAAGTTACTTAATAGTGAACTTTTATAAGCGAACTAAAATGTATTTTTAAAACATACATAGAACTGTGTATTTACATAAATGTTCATGTTAAAATCACTTCCATGACCAGTCCGTGTAAAAATGTATTGTCTAAATCGTAATACACTGTATAAAAAATAAATTTGGATGGTGAAAAGCGTGGATAATTCCATTGGAAATCTTTATATATAAAAATATACTTACTTTAAGTATTATAAAAGCATTGTGGGTCATTATAATGTGTGATATGATGAGTTTTGTTTTATATTGGGAAAAATTGTGGTACATTAAGAGGGGCCGAAGAGGTTTGCAAATTTATGTGGTATTATAGAACATTTTTAGGAACTCTTTCAAAATGTGAATGTCCGAAAAGCTATTGGTGGAATTACTTATTGTATATAGCTAACAATTAATTGAAAATAGCACTTTCTTTGGTTATTTTCTGTAAAGTTAAACAAAGTCTATAAAACTACAAGTCCGTAATCTACAAGATAGGAAATGAAAGAGTACAGAAATTGGTCAATATGTCATTTAGTATTAATCCAGGAGTACATCCAATTGATCGTTTCTTGTGGAAGCTTGAAGACGTTAGATGTTTCGTCAAAATCTCATTTGTCATCTTTACAAGTTAGTCTGAATTTTCAATCGATTATCGCTTCACCCTTCGGGCTCTAGTCTTCAAATAGGAATGATCCCGAATTTTTCCCTAAAATTTTATGTACGAAAGGCAAAGATAAGGAAAAAAGAATGAACCATTAAGATATAATCAAAAAGGAGGCAAGTAGTAGGGGGCAACAAGTAGTATTTAACAAAAATTGTTGTTGTTATGTAGACTATACCAATGCAAATTGATTGAATATTTAGGATTGTAAGTCTTTACAATCCCGAAATTATTTTGAAGTGATATTGAATTAGTTTATTTGTCTGATTGAATTAATGTGATAAGCTTACTAAAATTTTTAAAATTGAAATAAAAATGCCCCTAAAACATTTATCATTTTCCTGTCACATCATTCTTTTGTAATTTTTTGCTTTTTTAAACTTTGTGCTTCCTCTTTTATATTTCTTTTTTCTTAAAATGTGGCCCATTTTCGTGTTTTCCAGCTTATTTCTGTTTTACACAATGGAAAAATCCTCCGCCCAACCAAATATTACTTTTTGATTAGGGTGGATCTTTTTTACGCGCCTTCCCTTTTACTTCTGGGTAATTTAAAAGAAACATTTTATTTGGTGACTTAAAAATGTAATATCCGTGAGGAGTGGAAAATTTTATTTACTTCCATCTTTTAAGTTTTACCTTCAAATTCGCATCGTTTAAGACGTTTTTATTAAAAATATTCCCCAAGGCAATTTTGGCCGGTGCGATGTGTTTTTTGTCTGAATTTTAATAAAAATAATATTTTAATATCCAATTATCCCCACATCACTTAGTTTAAAGATGCATTTTTTGAAACGACTGAATTTTAAAGAAGAAAACATTTATATTAATTAATTTTCGAACAAAATTTTTATCACTATTCTGCACGGTGTCCAAAAAGAGGAGGCCAATCCTTTACCCCTAATACACTCTTTGATTTAAAAATAGAACTTTTGTTATGTATTTGTTAATTTTAGCACTTCTTGAATTAAATACCAGGTGTCGAAAATTATTACACTTATTTTATGCTGAATTGAAAAATAGGACGATCTTGTAACGTCTATCCCTCAGTTTGTGCTTAACCATACCTATAGACTCAACACCTATGTCTTAATCAGCTAGTCAAAATACGTAAAAAAATTTTAGTGTGTTCAAACATTTTGATGGGTCACGAAAACCCCCTGCTTGCAAGGAATTCTTACAATTTTGGAATACAAAATAAATATTTTCAAAATTAATAGGCAAATTCAAATGAAAGTAAGTTACTTTCTCATTTTCTTAATTATTAAATGTAAAGGAAAATCATTAAATTTTTGACCGGGCCAACAGTCTGCGTAAGGGTCTTTGGAGATAACATTATTTAATATCATAATTAAATGTTCCGATAACCTATGCCCGTGTTAAGGAATTCGCAGCAAAATCAGGGATACCTTTTCTAATGTTGAAAATTGGCAAAGCAGGGCAGAGCAAAAATTAGGTTCCATACAGACATTTAAAAAAAATTCTTCACAAGTTCATTGGACCTTAATAAATGAGAAGCAAATGTGATAACTTTTGACAGTTCCCAAACTTACACTAAAGGTATCGATCATTAGCTTAATTTATCACTAGGTATTAAAATGGGCAAGAACTAATGGATATGCTAACCCTTGAAATTTATAAAATTAATCTTTCGTTATCATCGAGTCATTCAAAACTACCTACAAAATCTGTCGTACACTATTAAAAATAACCTTAAATTTAATGTAGATTTAATTACCATTTTATATTAAATTTAATCATTTTGTACCTAAAATCGTGAATAATTTACATTTACTTTAAATCTAAAGCAATTCATTCAAATATCAGGTCGCTGTACATTAAATTTGATTAAATGGTGTCCTAAATTTCAATAAAGTAACTGAAAAGATAATTTAACTTTCTGTGCATTAAAATTAATTCACATGTACCTTAAAATTAAAGGAATTTACATTAATATTCCTGGGATTCCGAGAGATGGCGCAACTTGTATTGAACTTTTTATTTAATATGATATAAGTTGCTTAAAAGCCTATATTTTCTTATGATAAGGTATACACGTGTGTCGGTACTAACGGAAACCAATGAGTTCGGAAATCGGTCTATGGATGACGGTACACTATAAATATATATATATATATATATATATATATATATATATATATATATATATATATATATATATATATATATATATATATATATATATATATATATATATATATATGTATATATACATATATAATTGTGGTAAAAACACGCAACAAAAATTTTTCAAAAAAAAAAGGATATCAAAATAGTTTCAAGAGTTAAGTAGAGTGAAAAAAATTATAAGGTTCACAAAAATATATACACATATATGAGGGTGTAGGGGAATAAAATCCTGAAAATCGTCTTCCCCTATTTATATTAGTATCCTTCGTTATATGTATGCAAAACGATAATTCACTATGAGCATGTATTGCGTCCATGATGTAATTAATATATACTTATTATTAAACCTATCTTGTGTAGATTTCATTAATTTTTCTTTTATTTCAATATACTCGTGTGCAGAATTACTGAAGGTAACTACAAATTCAAACTTTTTTTTTTTAATTTTCGCAATTTATTACTCTGTATGGAGAGCACGTAAACTAAAGCTTGCTCTTTTTATGTACTTTTACTATAAAAATCTAAAAATAAATAAAACAAATGAATTTATGAGTTATAAGGAGATATAAATGAAACAGGAACATATTTCCATCATACGATCTACCTTAAATGAGAGTTGCATATTATGACTATGTGGCTACAAAAATGCGGGTATAAAAATTCAAATATAGATTAATATATACTACAAACTATAAAATAAATAACGGATATGTAATGGTTACATCAATTATTAAAAAAAAACTTATTAAGCAGCAATATCTATATACATAAATTATCAATTAAAAAAGAAGAACTTGCTTCGCCGAGATTCAGATAAGCCAGAGTTTATAATCTAAGAAATGTTTAAAGTTTCCTATAAAATAAAACATATTTAAAGCTGCTTAGTTTCTATTAAAAGAATAGTTTAAAAAGAATAGACTCCAGGGATGTATATAATTTCCAATTTAGCCGATTTTTTCAAAGACTATGGGATTAATTTGTTTTTATTTCGGTGTCTAGACGGGGAAACGACTCTTATTTTTCAGGGTGGCATGAAAGGGGAGATTATTAGGTATAAGGACTCATACGTTATTAAGTTCATTTTATAAATTATTAATACGTTCAGAAATTATAGTCTCTTCGACAGTTTATTTAAACATTCGTAAGACTTTATTTTTATTATATATGAAATATCTGTATTAATAATGCTTTTGTATTGGTTACCTATCCCAATAATCTGTTGCGTTCCTTAAACCAAAAAAATTTCTTTATAGACCAAGTCGTTCATTTTACCTATGGCTTAGTCAGCGTAAACGAAGAAAATCCCGAACCGTTATGTTGTCATCGATTTAATTTCAAACCATTATCCTTATTTGACTAGTCTACCATGTATATCGACACCAAAGCCCTTTCCAAATAATGACCTAATCATTGTTGAAAACCAGAATAAAGTAAATTCAGTGATTTTTAAGTTTAACTCGAACAAACGCGCTGAGAAAAAATAATAAAAAAAGTGCTTTATAATTCAACCCGTAAAATTTTTTTTTAATTATTTCTTAAAAGATTGCTTTTTTGTTTAGGCGCCAGGAGCATTAAATAAGGGTCTTAGTTATCCAAATATTTTCCATCGAAATAAAGTTTTCAGTGAAATGAAAATGCTTTATTATTTTCTATATTTTTTTAAGTTATTTCAAAAAATTTTATTGCGTAAGACATGACACTTAAATGTGTTATTTTTAGGTTAGATGCAAACTTACATTCGCGGCTCGCACTAGCAACTCGGCATAAGTCAAGAATGGTAAATTTACTATGTTAAAACGTAAACATATATTGACCTGACCATCGACAGAATTGAAATTCGAAAATCTATTAGCCCTTGTTTTGGCAAAAACGTAAGCAAACACTTTGAAGAGCTCATTATACTAACGAGGAAACTAAGGTTGGTGTTCGGTGCCAATTTGTTTAAAACTTTCCAGAATGGTAGACAATAAAAATAAAGAGATGTGCATTTTTTTATCTGTAGAAAAACGTTTTAAAGGTATGAAAACCATCCCCAAATGTCACCTTCAAAATCGGTAATTTTTACATCTCAAATTCTAAATGAGATTCATTTACGAAAAAAAATTGGATTTATTTCCAACAGCAAAAGAATGCAGCCATGTTGCTCACATTTCCGGAACATCTATCCTTCAATTTTTAAAGGGGTTTTGGGATTAGCATTTGAAGGAATGTTTCTCCGTTTTTCACTTCAACAGCTTACAAAAGTCAGAGTCCATTATAAAGGCCAGGAGAGAGGTATGCTAAGGTCGCCATTTACATACATTTTATTCAGTGATGCCGAAACTAGACTCCTCTGCTTAAAACTACGTTGCACGTCGAGCTTGCTGCTTGTGGCCGATACTAGTTGCTGGTTACTCCGGCACACTACGCGCCAATCGTTAACTGCGTTTGTTTTTATAGCTCGCTGCAAATGTAACACAGAATGTAATACAGTAAGTAGGTTCAGTTCTAACGGGAATAAATTTCTTGTGATCTGCGCTTTCAACGTCTTCATAGTAGAAGCATGGATCAAAATGTAACATATTTATAAGCTTCACCAAACAGAACAGTCTCTTCATTCGCTCTACTGCAGACCGATCAAATTATTGTTCAAAACAAAGATGCAAACATAAGTGGCTAGGATAAGTAACTAAGCACAACCAGTGGCTCATTTTTCGTATAGTCTTCTTATATACTTAAAAAATAAATAAAAACACTTCATATATTTTTTAAATTAAAAATATTTAAAAAAACAACAATATATGTTTTATTTTATTTCATTGTTCAAACATATAAAAATAGTCAAATCGACTATAATAAGAATAGGAATGAAGTTCAGAGTCAAGATAGATCTTAAACATAAGTCAAGAGAAGCTGGTTCACTGAGAGGTAATAAATCATACCGTTAAAGCCGAGTAGAAGCATATTTTGTACTTCCCCAGTAATTTTAAGACTTTATGGAGGGATATGAAGAAAAATATTTTCTGTATTTCGTTTTAATGTCCGGTTTAATTTAAAAAAGTATTTTTAAATAAAATGGATTTTTGTATACAGAATATGTCATAATCATAAACGTCCATTACATATTTAAAGCAAAAACATTTATATAAAATTTTTATATTTTAGATCGTCACATCTTTCAGACATTCTGGCTTCAAATTTATTTATTAATATGGCCACCAATATCAACTTTATTATTATAAATAAAACATATTGTATAATATTGTGTTTTCAGCTTGAAATTATAAATCACTATTACAGTTTTACCAGCTTTAATATAAATTGCTACTGGAAACTCGCTTCCTTTACAATTTAAATAATTTAAATCACCATGGCTAATGGGTTGATACCACTGTGGCTTTGTTGTAACCGCATGCTAGTAGGTTAAAAATGAAGATGCGTTAAAAAATATGCTCTATCTCAGTTATTGTTCTACTAATAGAAGTGACTTTTTTTCTGCATTATTATTCGTGTAAAATTATTTTTTTTCGCCGATTTTGTTATGCATTTTAGTACTTCTCATACAATTTTAAATGTCGTATAGTGATATATATGCTAATTATAATAATAATTTTGGATGTTAGTTACTCCAATAATTAAAGAAAAAACGATCCTTATTGATAATATTAGCATTTAGATTTCAAACAGGTGAATGGTAGTTGGACTCACAAGTAGATGAACCTATTATTACTAGTTAACTTTTCCTTTTTTGGATGACTATGATATTTCAAAAACAATATCAGAACAATTAGACAATCATTCATTTATACTTTCAAAGTAATCTTTGTCTATTAACTCCTGCACAACTACGATATTATACGTATTGGTGCAGTCCTCCCTCAGCAATGTGTACAACATCTCCAGCATTTTAAACCATATTTCCAATTCCCTCCAGATTTTCAGCTCAGTTTTTTTTTTACCATTTTGTTTACCGTACTCCAGGGGATCTAGATAATTGCCCAATCATACCTGAATTCGTACAAGTTCTCACGCAACATTGAGCAGCTGCACCTTGTGTTGAAAGGAAATTATCTAGTTTGAAGGACGATTTTATCATTGATTGCTCAAAATGTTTATCGAGCTTGGTGGAAGACATCGTTTTGCTGATTCGTAATCCGTGATCAATAATTTTGTCACGATCAGCAGAAGAATTATAAAATCATTTTGGTAGATTAATTAATTTGCCACCTTCTAGATAATTTATTATTTTATGTTTGCCAATGTTATAAATAAATGAAGTCGTATCTCAGCTTGTGAAAATGTACAAAAACGCTATTATCTCTTTTAGTGGTGTTTTGTTGATACTAATTTTTTAAAGACTACTTTTGATTTTTCCTCTGCCAAATGCGACAAAATTATTAATTAACAAGTCGGTGTTTTTGTCAACTATGATGATATTGTAGTCATCGTATCTGGCTGCGTCCAATACAAACGGCATGTTTAATACGATAACCATTCAACCAGCATTCAATTTCGATGAAAATAATTTTTTTCAAATTATATTTTGTTTCTCGTTTGGTAAGAATTCTTATCGTTTTAATTATTTTCATAGCAGTAGTAAAACACTTTTCATGGCTCACGCTATCGAAAACGATAATACTATTAGCAAGAAAATTTTTCTCTGCGTAATAAATATATCCTGTGGAAAAATCACCAGCTTTCATAATATTGAAACTGGAATATCACACAAGCAATAGTTGAGGCTACAGCTCTATTTGTTTATATGGAGAAAGTTGTCATTTTTGACATTTGAAAACGTTTTATCAAAAAATTAATTTGCAGAAAATATTTTATGAAAATACAAGTTCTTAGGAGTAAAACTGAGTGTGATTTAGGTCAAGAAAATGTTCCATTTTCCCACAATAAGTTATTCAAAAAAATATTTCTGCGACTACTCAGGTGTCTGAAAAAGCGCGGTGGGAGGGGGGATGTCCTTCACTCCTCATGTAGACAGATTACATGACGCCGCTTTTAAAACCCAACCTCTTTCTAGATATATTTCTGCCAAGTACACAGGATTAGGAGAGAGAGCAAAGTCTTCCGAGAAATGGATCATTATGGTATGCTAATGGATCTCAACAAGATGAAAGAGCTTGAGCCGGAGTGTTCGGCAGGAGCACAAAAGTCAGAGAGTACTACTCTCTCTGACAACGTGCGATGATCTTCACAGAGGAAATTTATACTATTCTGCAGGGTGCCCATCTCTGTGAGAGGGATATAAACAGGAATAGGGTAATAAATATATGCTCAGACACAGGCTAAGATAATGGCACTGAAGCTCAGTGTAGTAACCTCGCGACTAGTGTCTGAGTGCAAGGACTTACGGAATAATATGACAAGGAAAGGTTACACAAATTCGTGTGGGTCCCGGACCTCTCGGGCGTACATGGGGATGAGGAAGCAAACCATCTGGCAAAATTGAGTTCCGCAACTAAATCATATGGACCTCAACCAATTCTACCTCTCCCACTTGCCGTTGGCAAAGGGAATTAAAATTGTTGCTGGAAAGCAAATTTATTGAATCGTGGAGGGGTGCTCCTGGAATGAGGTGTGCTAAGGAACATATAACTGGACCTAGCGCACGGCCTAATAAGGAGCTCCCTGCTTAGGAAGAAAAGAGTTTCTAATTATAGTGGGATTATTGACAGGACATTGTCACCTGAGCGGCCATCTTCAAAAGATTGGTATCAAAGACGACCCGACGTGCATATTGTGTTTGGAGGAGGATGAAACTGTTGACCCTGTCGTGAGAGAGTGCCTCGCACTCAACGGACTGAGATGTTTCGGAGATACAGTTTTGTTGCCGAAAGCAGTTAGGCAAGTTCAACTAACGAAGCTACTTGGATTCGCAAAGACGGTTGGCCTTGAGTGACCTGCAGCTATAGTGGGAGGGAAAGGACCCAATGAAGGCCTAGGCATTGATGATCTAGTATCACCACCTTTTGTTGCATCTCTGCAGAAAAAAATGTTACCATGAGGGCTCTCTTTTAAGAGAACAAAACCAATTAAAAAGTTATTTTTATACTAATTATTTCATAAATAAAAAAACCCTAATTTTTGCCATTTTTTCCCTTTTTTAACTACTTACAACTTGTTATTTAAACTTTTTTTGTCTATAATCAGTATCTAAGCTTCCAAAATTAAGAAACCGTCATTTGACATTTTCAAACACTCGTAGTGAACAATAGCAACTGTCAACAACTTCCATAACTAGAATTGTATTTACACCCTTTACATCTTTCAATAATGGGTTACCTCTTACACCAAAATGTCTGAACATTTTTTTTACTGATTGGTGTAAGATATAAATTAAGACCTACCTGAAGATAAAATTGACGAGTCTTCTAAATTTTAGAATTTTTTTAGGAAGAAATTAAGACTTCGGGGGTTCTAAATTAACATGTTTATCATTTTTTCCTTTATTTTTATCTGAAGCTAGTTGAGTTAAAGATCAAATTCATAAATACATGGTTTGTAGTTTTATTTATGCCTAAAAAATCATAATCCTTAGTTGAATAATTTCAAATGGTAAAGTCAATATTTTCAAATGTTTTTTTTTCTATTTAGGTTCTAGTATCTCAAAAAGCAAAGTCAAAACTTATATAGAATCACTTTTATTCATATGTCTATTTGTCGAATTTCTTTGCACTCATTAAAGGTATCAAACAAAAATTTGATAAAATAATTATGCTTACTAGACCTCATAAAATTTACAGCATGGCCGCAAAACATAAACCGATTTTAAGTTTGGCATGATAATCTTAATATATATAATTACCCGTGATAGACCAAATTGTCAAAATTGATTTTCATTTAATTTGAAGTGATACCGAACATTTCTCTAAGCAAGATGCTTGGAACTTTGGCGTATAAAGGCAATTGGTATGGTTGATAGTACGAAATCCTTTGTACGCAAGTCAGATATAAATTTGACTATTTTTTACTCTAACATCTATCTATATAGTCAATTTTAAGTACACAGATAAGAGAATGACCTTCTGAAATATTGATATTATGAGACCTGTATCTCTTAGGGTCGTAATTAAGTAAATGATTACCAAAGTTATGAAAGTGCTTAAAATATCACACACCATTTTGTTCATTGAACTTTTTAAATAACAGAAATTTTGTGTTAAATTTCTAATTTGATTTTAAAATCCCATTGTAACTACATTATAACTTCCACTGTAGCTAACTTTTCATTGTGACGAACTCTATACATATTTTTAATATTAGCTTTTACTCGTGACTTCACCGTCATGAAACATTAATATAATCAGTAAAAACAATAAACAATTAAGAAAAGTGCCCTATATCACTTCTGACAACCTCGTATCTATATCTGTAAATTTACATCGAAATCAGGACTGTCGTTTCAAAGATTAATCCGCACAGACAGAAAAAAAAAACAGCTTATATCACTTCTGATAACTCCTTCTTCATGACTGTAAAGTTTCATTGAAATCAGTTAAGCCGTTTCGAAGATTAGTCCATGAAGACAAATAAACAGACAGTCAGAAAAAAGCAACCTATATCCCTCACAGCCTCTTCTTCATATCTGTAAGGTTTTATCAAATCGGTTTAGCCGTTTCTAAGATTAACTCGTACAGAGACACAGACGGACTTTTCAATTTTATTTAAATGTAGATGTATATATTATCATGTAACTTTTTTTTATGTAATTTTTATTGGTACCCTGTTTTATAAATAAAATATTTTGTTCGAATAAATGTTACTTTTTTTTATAAGAACAGACTTTTCTAAGTGCCTCCCTTTTTATATTTGGGTAATTTAAAAGAAACATTCCATTCATAAAAAAATATTTGTTAAAAGAAAAACATTTTATTTACTTCTATCTTCCATCTTTTAAATTTTACCTTTAAATTCATGTCGTTTAAGACTGGTTTTATTAGAATGTTTCCCAAGGCAATATTGTGAAATTATGGGTCGGTTAAATTTTTTTCGGCTTTAATTTTAATAAAAATATCATTTTAGGGACTGCCAATACCCGCATTATGAAATATAAAACGTATATTTTTAATAATATAAACAACATGTAGTTAATTTTTTTGTTTGTTCACTATTTGCAGGACTTTACAGTTCATACACTTTTAGATTATTAAATAATAGGTCAATTGTTTTGACACTTAATGAAAGGAAGATATTTAAACAAATTCTTAAGGATATGGTAGCAAAAATGTTACATATTTTTAAAATAAAACCTAGTTAAAAAAAATTCCAAATCCTCTATTTGAATATTTCAACCTTTTGTCACTCATGCGAAAAAGGTTTACAACGTTAAAATCATAAAGCCGAAATCTAAACATTTTTAAGGTTTCTTTTCGATGGAAAATATTTTATATTTTATTAATATATGTACATTTTATCTTTTCGAGTTGAATATTTGAGATAAAAAAGTTTATTGTTCAATGGATTTATAAATTTTGGTATATTCGTGTTTTAATATATCTCCAAAAAATTATTTCAGAATAAGTATCGCAATATAAAATTATTTACTTCAGATGTAATTAATTTTCACAAATAAACATAATTTTTAAAAAATGTTTGTTTAATATTTTTCTGTTTTCAATTTAGGACGACTCCGCTGAAAAATATTTGAAAGTCTAAACGATAACTAAACTTGAAAAATAACTATTTTACTAATTTATCAAAAAGAGCCATCTATTATACTTGGTTATTAAAAACTGCATTTTATATTTTCGACTAAATTATATTTTGATTAAAATAAAAAATGTTCGTTTGAAGAGAAAAAGTTCACTATAAATGGAAAAGATATATAAAATTCTTTTTTCCCGCAAAGAGTTACATAAAAACAATTCTAACCTAGATTTCTTCTTGCCCGAACTATGATCTCACACTTTTTTATGTTCTGAATCTAATTAGCTTACCAAATATAAAAACCTAGAAATATTGATATATATCCCACTTAAATTATCAAATATCGAGTATTTACTAAGGGCAGGTGAGGTTTGTAATTTTTTAACATAGCCTAAATGGTTTTATTTAATAACTATTGATGTCTAAAGAAAGAATAGTTAGACTCGCAAGCTACTTAGCCGTTCCCTGCAGATGACTGGAAAAATTCACAGTCGAAACATTTTGATCGTTAATACCAAACAGAAAAGTCCAAAGTACCTCTTCTATTCTCCTTGGAACAAATTGAAGATGCAGCAAATTAAACATTGAAACAAATAACTTTAGGTCACATATACTTTTTCTATGCTTTTAGTGTTGAGATAGATTATAATTATCTAATTCTTATATAAACAATAGTTTAAAAAAGACACAATGAAAAACGGTATATCGACTACCAATCGGATATGCATTACCTAAATTAAATGTATATCATAATTTATTATATTATAAGGAAACTGACACTTTGTTATTAATCTGGTATTATGAATTATTCACTTAAAAATAATTAAAAGAAATTCACCAAAAGACTGAATTTGTCCTTCAGTAAAAAGTGAGCTAAAGTGAGCAATAATAATATTGCACCAGGAAAAGGGGATATCACCGTTTTAAATATTCTTTCGCATATATATATATATATATATATATATATATATATATATATATATATATATATATATATATATATATATATATATATATATATATATAAATATATATTTATAAGTTGTTCACAAGGATTATCACAAAAAGAAAAAAAACAAACTTAACTTCTACCAGTCTAAAAAAAACAATTAGCTTTTTGAAAAGGATTGAGTACTAATGACTACCTCTTAGTCGTAAAGATTATTATCGATAAGTATGTAGAATACTAGAATAGACTGGTTAGGGCAAGACTCCCCATAAACCTCAAACAGGAAAGATATAAGCTGATCCTTTCACAATCAACTCCTGCAGCTAAAGAACTATACACACGACAAAACGAATACTAATACGAAATGGCGAAAAATTTGAAATTGACTAATATTCTGGAACAACATAACATCAATGAAATGATAAATAAAATCCAAACTACTATAAAAATATCAATGAAAAAAGTATGTGGAAGATTAAGGAAAACTACAGACAAGAAACTTAGTGCAAATATATTACAGATGATGGAAAGACGAAGGTTAACTAAGAGAGACACAGAGGATTTTAAACAACTGAATAAAAATATCAAGAAAGAAGTAAGGAAAGACATTAGAATGTTCAAAACAAAATTAATACACGAAACAATAGAAAGAAACGCAAATATGAAAGTTTTGAGGTCAGGTCTCTCAAGAGGACGAACCAAAATAACAAAATTAAAGAACAGAGAAGCGGTGACAGTAACACGTGTAGATGACATCATAAAGGCTGTGGAAGCATTCTATGTGGACTTGATCAATACGGATCCAGATCCAACAAAAACAGTAAAGCAAATAAGAAATGTAGGATCAGAAGATTTGCCGGAGATATCGTTAGATGAAATAAAAAGAGCACTAAAACAGATGAAGGACGGAAAATGCCCGGGCGAGGATCAAATTACAACTGAGATGCTAAAGATGGGCGGAGACAGTCTTAAAAACGATACACACACTGATGAATAAATGCTTATACGAAGGTAGAGTACCAGAAAAATGGTATAACGCACAAGACGTACTTCTCTTCAAAAAAGGGGACACAACAAATATAGAAAATTACCGTCCTATCAGTTTATTAAAGCACCTATATAAACTATTCACCCGCATCTTGACAAATCGCCTGACTGAAAAGCTTGACTATTACCAGCCTGTGGAGCAAGCCGGCTTTCGACGTGGATTTAGTACGATAGATCATATCCAAGTCCTACGCACAGTCCTAGAAAAAACCGAGGAATATAACATCCCTATATACCTGGCATTTGTAGATTTTCACAAGGCCTTTGACTCTATAGAAACATGGGCGATCTTGAAATCACTTAATAATGCTAGAATTGACTCCAGGTATACCACTATCATACAGAACATATATAAAAACACAACTATACAGGTTAAAATCGACGGACGCAAAAACCGAATGGGCTGCCTTTGGAAAGTTGCAGTACGTATTAATAGATAGAAACTAAACCAAGCAACCTTAAACGGAAAGTGTATAACACGTGTGTCTTTTCTGTTGCTACTTACAGCATGGAAACGATAACACTAACCAAACAAAACGCAAATAGACTCCGAGTCACTCAACGCTCTATGGAGAGACAAATGTTAGGAATCTCGTTACGGGATAAAATACTAAATCAAGTAATAAGATCAAGAACCAAAGTAGTTGACGTCATTGAACGCATATCACGACTAAAGTGGCAATGGGCGGGGCACATAGCTAGACAACAGCCGGATAGATGGACTAGTAAATTACTGCAATGGCGACCGCGAGAAACGAACCGAAATCGTGGCAGGCCACAACGTAAATGGGTAAATGATATAAGATAGTTTGCTGGAAAAGACTGGCTCCAAAAGGCGAGAGACAGATCCCAGTGGAGGACCATCGGAGAGGCTTATGTCCAGGAGTGGACGTCAATGGGCTGAGAAAGAAGAAGAAGAAGATGTAGAATACAACAAACCCCTTATTCTAGTATTTTTTGACTTCCACTTTATAAACCAACAAAAAATTCTTCAATCCCTGACGAGAATACATATAGACCACAGACACCCGGAAATCATTAAAAATATAGACTGAAAGTCAGAGGCATGTTCCACACAGACTTCACGAAGATATTCCCGATTTTAATATTAAGGAAAAAATATCTCAGGGTGACGTCATATTGCCAAAACGTTTTACGAACCTCTTAGAATAAGTTGAAGAAACTAGAATTCATCAATAGTGGTATAAACATAGATGGCAAAAAATGAAAGGACCTGGATGAAATTATTCTCATAGCAGATCGAATAAATAAAATAAAAGCATGTTCGAAACATTAGCTGGGACTCAAGATCAACACGACTTAAATCTGTTTTGAGTGAGAGTTTTAAGCTGAAAAGATACAACATCAAATTCCAGTGACTGTTTACGTTATGAATTGCACATAAAGAGACAACCAATTTGGGCTGCGTTTGGAATCTTTAACATAAATATCCTAACTTTTCAAAATAGAAAAGTCTTCGACCAATGCATACCTGCCTGTTTTTGTTGATGGAGCTGAAATACTAACGCTAAATACGTATTGCCCACAGGAATATGCGAAGTTTTTTTATTCAAAGACAAAATTAAGAATACTAGAATCAGAGAAATGTTCAAAATGACTAATGCTGCGGAGCGCATAGTAACTTTTAAATGAAACTGAGTTAGTCATATAACAAGACTTTGAGACCATCGTAGAACGTGGAAATATCTGAAATGGAGGCCAGGACACGATATCTACCGGAACCAAGGTTGGCCGTTAACTAGGTTGTTTGGTATTAGGAAAATACAAACAAACTAGATGAATGCTGCGCAGAGGCCTATATTCAGCAGTGGATGCAAGTGGATGTGTGATGATAATGATGTAAAATATAATTATCAATGAGTGAGTCCAATGTTCGACTTATTAACCATTTTTATTTTACCACCACTAACTTATTTTATATTCCAGCTTTATTTATATTTATAAATTATAAAATTTTATTATATTTTTTAATGTTCCATATTTTTTGAAACCATATAAATGATAGTAAATAATGACGGCATACAATCTATACAAACTTAAATAAGACAATTATAGTTTGAAAAATCCGTAATACCTCCTAAAAGATATAAAAATATAATATGGGTATAAATCCTTGTTATGTTTGGCATAAAATATGACTCGTGACATATTCTCCATACGAGCGTTTTTATTACTGTTGCTTCGCATTGTGACATGAATTTTCAGTAAAACGGTGATATATAGAGATTATTATTTTGTAATTGACACAGTTTTGCCTGCTGTCAGAAACAAAACGATTTTCAAACAGAATGCATGAAATCAATTCGTGTTTCTGTTTATTTTTTTCTATTGTTAAAAAAATTGGTTATTTTTGGTCATAAAATTAAACAGGTTACAGTTTAAAAAAATACATTTTACAATATATATTTTGAACGATAAAAAATGCAACAAAGTCATTGTGTCTATTTTTTATTGAATTAATATAATCTAAAAACTGAAATGAATATTTTTAACATTGAAGATGATATTTTTTTATTGATACATTCGACATCTATATATGTTTTAAAAAACGAAAACAATCACGGCTTTGGTCAAGTTGAAAATTATTGGGTTTATACAATGTCAAATCAAAAAACTTATTTTTTAGTTTTTTAAATTTTTTTCAAACTCTATAAGTGTGGCATTTTTAAAGCGAAAAATTTGTTTATTGCTTAATTTATTGTGGTTTACAATAATTTAGGATAAGACAGATATTTTTTTAACTGACTTTAAAAAAGGAGGATATCCATTATTTAACCAGTATATATTTTTAAGTTATGTCCAGCAAATTGCTGCAGTAGTCCCATACTAAGCTTTTAATATATCTTTTATTCTTGAATATAATCTACAAAGTTCATTATACTTTTTCGAATAATTCCCCAATTTAAGTATTCCATCCCTGAAGTGGTTGTCCGGAGGGCCTTTAAAATACCCCTCTTCGGCTGCAGTTATTCCTTCATTCGATGAAAAACGCTTTCCACGCAGACATCTCTTCAGGTGTGGGAATAGCCATATATCCATCTATCAAGTCTGATGAATAGGGTGGATATTCCAACAATTCGTACTTGAATTCATTTAGTTTAGAGTTAGTTAAAGCACATTTGTGAGCAGGTGCATCGTCATGATGAAAGATGATTTTTGTCTTCGCTAATACACGTTTTTTCTTACGAATTTTTCAATCTAGCTGATCCATAAGATTTGCATTTGAAAAAACTAATGCCATAATCTTTTTAGACCCGTTTGTCAGCTTCGGAGCGGAACGACCAGGCCCAGTCCACTCAGATGTTTATTGAGACAGGATTATAGTGGTAAACCCAAGTCTCATGCATTGTTACAAACCGACGAATAAAATCAATTTTATTCTATATAACCGTTGAAATGTTCTGGTGGAAGTCTCAAACGAATATGTTTTTGTTCCAAAGTAACAAATGCGGCAACCATCTTGCCAATAGCTTTCTTATATCCAAACATTAGTCAAATCTCATGTACTGAACCGTGCCAAATGCCTATCACCTCAGCTAATTCATCCTCAGTTAATCGGCTACGCCTTTTTCTGCAATGCTGGTACGATCACGTTTAAAATCAGTTACCCATCTATTTACAATTTTTTATGAAAAACCATCCTCTTCCAAGAAATTCACTATGTTTTCATAAATTTCCTTCTCGGATAATCCTTAACTAATTAAATAATCGTTTGGCCCAATTTCATTCAAAATTGGTATTTGAAGAATCTCTGAATAAAAATTTTTTAATGGTAATCAATTTAGAGTGAGTTAGAATAGTGCCCATTTTAGGATACTTTTTTATGATCCTGAAATTATTGCGTGATATACAATATGTCTCAATTAGTATTTAGTTCAAATAATTACGGTTAGTAAGCTGTAGGTACAGTTGTTTGTGAACCAAATTGTGAATGGATTAATTTGGCGCCGACATTAAAAACTTTAATTACGTATGAAACTATCAAGAGTTATTTACGCTTTTTAGTGCTTTCTTTAAAATACATTCATTTTTTTTTAATTTTATCTTCTTTCTGTTTCAAACTACTAGCTTGTTTTGTATTAATAGTTTTAACTATTTATTTGCCTGTGAATATTTAGTCTTCCATCTATCGCATTTGCTCATTCTTAACATACACTAGCTATATGTTATTTTACCCATCGAACTATGGTGTTATGTGAGAATGTTCTATGTTTATATGTTTTTGATGCTTGGTCTTTATTTTAGTTTACCACTGACTCTGGAAGGCAAATAAAAGGAATATCAGTTCTAATATTATTAGAAAATTTTTTCTTCGTGACCTGACTAACCTCAAGCAACTTAATGCAGCACATGCTTTTTCAATGATTATATATATATATATATATATATATATATATATATATATATATATATATATATATATATATTTCCTTCTTAACGACTTATTTTGAGAAAAGTCAGTTTTTTACCCTTATCGGACATCAATTTTGAGTGCATACTTGTTATTTATCTTTAATTATCGTTTTCCAAATTTCATTTTTGCGGCTATAGTGGATTTAGATAAATGTTTAGCGACGAATTTTTCATGGTATTTAAATATTAGCAAACCAACTAAAAGGAAAAACTAAATTAAAACTAATTGAAAATATATCTTAGGGTTATTGAATGGAGTCAAGAGTCAAGGTTAATTACTTTCGCAAATTATTTTTATTAGAAAATTATTAAAATCTTAAAAAATATTGTAACAACACTACTTTACGGGCAATATGCGACTGTAATGTAAAAGGCAGGCTTTGGTTAATTTTTGCCTCTCAATGCAAAAAATTATGGTAAAAACTGCGTAACTCGTAAGATTTTTGAGTTATGATTTTTTTTAGCAAAAATAAATGAGTATTTTAAACACATTATTTTAAAAAGAAACTTGTAATATACCGAGGTGCGATATTGCCAAATTTACACTTTCCATAAGTTAGGCAAATTGTGCACAATCTGGCAACATTGCGTAAGAGTTTCTAGGGATGACAAGTCAACCACAAATTCTCAAACCCCTAGGGCTTAAAATAACGGAAGTACCCATTTAAACACATATAATTCCAAATATCACTCTGCCCCGTAGCCGAATCTGCTTATAGATGGCCCCTGTATACGAGAAGTACGCCGTCGCCTTTCGAACTTCCAATATCTGATGTTTCTAGAAAATACCAAAAGTACGGAACAGCTTTAAAAGCAGCTGGACGGCAGTCGTATCATCAATATTGGTTTAGCACCAGTAATGGCGAGTATTAGATAGAGGAGCGAATTGCTCGAACAAGCCAATAGTATGAGCCTTGTATTAATTTGTGTTCAATCAAATTAGCTGACGCCTGTAAACGTAGTATCCCATCTCTAAACCGACGTACGAGACAGTACAGAAACGTGGCTGTGTTAACCCCGCGGATAATTATTGCTACATATATGGTCAGTTTACTCCTAAATCGCAGAGAAGAACAATTAACAAAATGACCAAAGTAACTTGTCATAAGTATTTTGGATGCCTTGTTGGCGATCAAGATCGAGACTGGGCTCCTCAGATATGTTGCCAAACCTGTGCAGCAGATCTAAATAACTGGTTAAATGACAAACATTCTTCTATGCCTTTTGCAGTTACAATGATTTGGCGAGAACCAACAAATCATTTTAACGACTGTTACTTTTGTATTACAAAAGTGTCTGGTTTTTCAAGAAAGAACAAACATAATATTGGTATTTCCTCAACAATAAAACCGGTTCTTCATGGAGAAGGTTCAGCAGTTCCAGCACCTCCAGCAAAATTGGAGGAAGATTTAGAAATGTATGATCATAAGGCAGAACCCGGTAATATATCAGAAAAGAACGATTCTTATTTTCCCGAAAGCGAAGGAAGAGCACCCCATTTAACCGAACAACCTGAATTAAATGATCTAGTTTTGGACCTTCACTTCACCCAAGAGCCTGCTGAAGGATTAGGGTGTAGATTAGAACAATGGAATTTACTGATCACTGAAACCAAAGTTACAATATTTAGGAACCGTAACCAGGAGCTATCCCCGTTTTTTACCCTGAATTTTTTTGTTTTTAGGACAGTAAAGCAACACAGAGCCATTACCGAGTAAAAAAATGACTTCCGAGAAATCAGTATATTCCAGGTCAAGCTAATGTAAAGAATAAACAAAAAAGTAGATAATCACGAAAAACTTGTAGAAGAACTATTTGAAAGCTACTGCAAAATAGGCTAATATGATGTAGTAATTAAAAGTTATTCTAGATTATATATGGTGGATTGTGAATAGATTGTTAATGCTTTCTTTTCCCCTTTAAATCAACTAGATCTATAAGATCGTTTGTATGGTACTCTATTCTAATATAAACCCGAGATAGTTAGACTTTTAACAAAGTGTAATATGTTTCTTGGAGTAAGTGCTTTATTTCTTAGGTCTTTCAAAAATTTAAATCTCTTGCAGAAGCGGTAAATTTCGTCCTCAGTTTTTCCATTTTCTTGAGATGGTATCTCAGAAAGAATATCGCTTTTTGGGACATCGAGAGGCATTCTTGCATTGTTTGGCGATAAATTTATAAATTTCTTTGCTTGTCTGAGACCAAGCGTATTGTTTCACTTTAATTTTATCTGATTTTGTCCCAGCTCCAGAGCTTCTCTTTTTGTAGATGTTTGGTTATCCACAGAAAGGATCCGGGCCAAGAAAGCGAATATTGCCCCTTGTTTTGCGCGACTCATTCTTTTAATTGCCTCGTGTCTCGACATCTACATCAGGTTTACACTGTTTTTCCTGCCAGTTACTTTAGGGTTTACATGCAGTTCCCAGTCAATTTCAACTCATAGATATTTGACATGAGAACTTTTTGCGATACTTGTCTATCTGACAATATGTTATTTAGGCCTTCTTAGTATTTCTATTCAGGCACTCGTTGGTGCAGATTTGAACTGCATGCATTTCTGCTTGGAAAATGGTGGGGTATTTCTCTTTATCAGTAAACAAGATTATGGAATCATTCTCATCTCAAGTCATACCTTGTCAACGTGAAGTCTGTCGATTTCGACGTGAATTATGATGGAATTGTCTCCAGAATTTGTTCAACAAAGCTTCAAGGTTTAGAGTTTTTTATCTGGAACAATTTTAGAGAACTTGTTGCTGACACCTTTATAGACAGTAGAGAGAGGTTCAGCATTGCCGGTGGGGAGCATAAGAGCATAGTCCCCGTTACTCCTACACAGCCTATGATCGTGCAGCTTTCTTTGAGCTGCTTCATCTATTGCCATTATATTACGGAAGCATATATGATTATAGATTTTATGAACGTTTTATAGGACAATAAGATAATTTTTGGTCTCGAATCCAAGGTTTTCTTAAAGATTCTCCCGTATGTCTAGCTTGTTGCTACTGGCTTTTGGATATATTCTCAATGCGGCTGTTCCATGTCAGTTTCCGATTTATTATCACTTCCAGAAATATAACCTCTTTAAAAAACTCAGTATTATTTCATTTAAAAAGTTCTTGTAAATAGCATTATTATTTGTTGGAATTTTCTTTCTTGTATTAAACCTAAATAAAGATATTGACGCACGATCCGCTTTATCTTTCCATTATTTAAATGAAGCTGAATGATCTCTTTCACAACATTTAGCAAAACCTTTTATACATCGTCCTGAATAAGTCAACCCTCGGCATATTTCAAAATATTTTAAGCAAAATAGACGTGTGCAAACAGTTTGAAATAAAGTGATGCCATTATATTTGCATTCCGAGCTTAACGGAGACAAAAGTCTTTTGTTAAGTCATTTTGTAAATCATGGGCGGCTCGCTTAATAAATCAGGTTAAGCTTAACCACCAAAAATTTAAGATATACGTCAGAGCGTTATTTTTCTAAAAGTACTAAGTAATAAATAACGCAATTTTGTGCAGGTAATATTTATTGCTGGTCCCTCGCCATAACATTTTTCAGTAATGGTTTACACAGGTTAATTATATTATGCCGAGTTTATACTAAAATTTGCCATAATAAGTTCAACCACCTATTATAAGATAATATCAGAATATATGCTGTAATAAATCAAATTATATAACATTTAGAGAGAAAGAAGAACTAAGAAATTCATGAAATAATCTGCAAAATACGATATATGTTGATTTTCACAAAAAATTTAATGGAATAACGATACCAGTGAAACATGCGAGTAGAGAAGAAAATACGTAGCAATATTCATAGATTTAAAAATTCTAGACTGAGCACTCCCAATACCGACCGTTCCCTCAGTGTTCTAAAGAAGAAAGTGAAAGCAATAGTGTGGTTTATTTCTAATATGCGAAGAATAAAATCACGTAATACTCAAGTGGGAATAATACTTCATTCTATGGTTCTATGCTTCGCCCATTAAAAAGAAAGAAAAGTACTTCTCTTCTTCCTCTCACGGACTGTAGAAACGGCCGGCATTGGAAATGCACAATCTAATATTTTTTAAATCTATAAGAGTATTGTCTAATGTAAACGTATTTGTCTGTTCTAAATAGATGAAACAGCTATTGTTAAACTGTCATTCGAATTTAGTTATTGTACACTTTATTCAGAATAAGAAACTACTATATCTGTATGATATTTAAATTTTTTCAATATGAATTTATCCTGGAATATACGTTTCATCCCAGAATAACTAACATATATTATATTTCTCAAATCCTATAATCTAAAAAAATGAAAATTAATAAGTCTTAAATAACTTATCCCTGCTTACAAACTCAGACGCGACGATTTCTAGATTCTATGCAAAATTATAGACATATTTTGGGTATAATGTCCTGTACCTATGTCTAGGTCTTGACATATTTTAAATTGTGCATTTGCAGGCTTGAACATGACTACGAACTTATCCTATATGAAAGCCTTTATTATTTAATTAGGATTGGTTTCCTCCTAGAAGGGGATCTACTTTAAAGGACTGTGTTGATATTTTGATAATAAACAAATACAGGGCGATCCAAAACTAACATTAAATATTAACTTGAAAAAATCGTTAAAAGTCCAATTGTTTTTTTAAATACAAACCCCCTATTTTTATAATGTCATCTTATTTAGCATTAAAAATAAGAATGACTTTGTAATGGTTCTCTATTTCAAAAGTTTGCAGTTTTTAAAATATTAGCATTTTTACATTTTTGTATTTTAAAAATGCTAAACGGCTTACCTACACAGGGAAATAATTTTATCTTAATAAATGTTCAAAATTTCCACCATGATTTTCCAAGCATTTGTTGTATCTTCGAGTTAGTCATTGAATCTAGAGATATACTTTCTAACGTGTCCCTTACCCTTGCCATACAGTCCTCCATCATTGTCACTAGATTGCAATAAACAGTCAAATCAGGAGAACGAGGATGCCACAGAAAAGATTCATTGTTGACAACACACTTGTCATAAAATGTCGCTATCATATTGATAAAAAATTTGCCTGTGTAAATTGCATAAATATTGATTGTCTAACTCTTTTACAATATTTAAATATATTTGTCCTACAAAAGTTAATATATAATTTAAAATGGGGCATAAGTTACTTAATGGATTATCATTGCAGTTTTTTTTATAAAAAATGTAGTTTTACCATTTCATCATTTCTTAAAACACAAAAAACATTAAATTGCCAGGTTTCTTGGAAATTCCGGAATTTTAATGCATGAGAATTTCAATCACTTCAAAAATTGGAATTGTGTCTGTTAAAAAGCCATTTTTCGCAAATTTTGCCTCATTAGTCCAAATTTTGTTGTCCAATAATCGAGGGTCCTCTTCTATCATCGTTAATATAAACTCGCAAAACTGCACTCTTTTCAGTAAATCAATATCTCTTAAGTGTTGAACCAAAATATTAAATAAGGGTGGAAGTTATATTTTAACAGATTTCTATGTATCAAGCTCTTGGAGATTCCGGTTCGTAGAGCCACTTGTCTTAACGATGCCATAGGATATGCCCTAAAATACCCCAGAATTGGAATTTCGACATATTTATCATTTCCTTTTATGCATTTGTGCCTTAAGGGAAAATTTTTGAAGGTTTCCAGTATTCGTTTAACACTGTTCCGTGATGGTTTCTGTTTATCTGGATATCTGTCAGAAAATATATGGCATGTTCTTGATCAAACTTTGTTACATTACCTATAGATAATAAACAAATTTAAATAATCTTCGTGTGTATAATTTAATCGCCTCGTCATAATTTTTATTAATAATTGTCAAATAGCCAGAAATAGTGTCGTGGTCTATTGTTTTATTTCTTCGATTTTCGCCGTCATAGCCAACTAAACTTAAAGGCTGTATAGCGTTTTTAAAATAAAAAAAATGTTAGATTGCCGATATTTCAAACACTACAAATTTTTCGAATACATAACCTTATTCAAAGTTACTCTTATTTTTAATTCTAAATAAGATAATATTATTAAAATAGGGGATTTTTCAAGTTAATATTTAATGTTAGTGTATGATCACCCTGTATTAAAATCTCAGCACAGTACACTAAAGCAAATCCCCTTCTGGAAGGAAACCAAGCCTCAATTAAATAATAAAGATTTTCATATAGAAAATTTTGATGGTTCTGTTTAGGCCTGCAAACGCCATTTTAAACATAAAATTTAAAATTTGTCAAAAACACTTGGACTTGGGTATAGGACACTATACATGAAATATGTCTATAATTTTGCGTCGAATCTGAAAATGAAATGAAATATAGGGCGTTCCATTTAAAATAGATATAACCAGAAGTGTCACAATTTTGAAAATATTTTAGCCGAATTGCTCCCATCAACTGAAGTAAACTGCCAAATGTTAAAAAATTTCAAAAGTCTATTTTTCGATCGCGGTAGTTTGTCATGGGACACACCGTATTTAATTTTACTTATGTGTACGATCTAATAGTTTCGTAAACTTTCATTTACCTGTAATAGCTATTCGGCACTCGAATTGCAGTGTAAATAAAAGTGATCAATACATATCCATTTAATAGATTACATTTTTAGTATCTAGCACTCATTCAAAAAGTTTTCCCACCCCTTCGCGGCTATATATCTGTTTTTTAAATTTCTCGTATACATTTGATAGCTAAATTTAAGGTTATGTGAATTTCCTTTTCAAGTTCTTATTTAAATTGTAATTGGTTGTATTATATTTATATTAACCAGAACACATACTTTCCTAAAGTAAGCGCACAAAATGTTGTAAAGTTTCTCCTAATATTAATTTTCTATCGTGGTAGTCTTTGTTCAACACAGCTCCACCAATAGGTTTATAAACAATTATTCAGTGCTCATCAATTTCACCATACTTGGCTTCAAGGATCGCCAAAATTATATGGTCTGGTTATTCCGTGATTGTATAAGTGTTATTATTCAGATAAACATATTTGTGTTTTTCATTAAATATTAATAAATAATTAAATCGATTATTAAAAATTTTTCATAACTGCTATTATGTAATTAAATAAAGTAGTGTCTCGAGGATGAGTCGTTTATGTTGGTTTTTATTTTCCACTAAAAAAAGAAACACGTTCAGTTTAATCGAAAGTAAACATTTTCGAAAGCCTGGTTAAACAGAACATTTTTTCGATGTAGAATGAAAGACTAGCAGTAAGATAAAAAGATGTAAGCCATTTTAGTTAAGGTTACAGTATTTTGCCACCCCAATCTAGCAAAGTATGCAAATGAATTATTATTTAGGTCTCAATATATTGGGAATTATTTAGAGAATCCAAAACGCAACAGTTTGCAAGATAGTCCATTTAACGTAATGAAGTTAACTCAATTTTCATCATAATTCATATAAAGAAGTTTCCATATATCAATTCGGATTACTTTACCTCATACGAATAAGGACCTATTTTCGTAACGTCGTATCTGTTTTTAATCGTGTTTATTTTGATTAGATAAACCAGGAGTGTCCAAACTTTTTAGTTTAAAGGCCACATTGATTCCTCCACTAAGTCCCAAGAGCCAAGACCTAGCTAGATCATCATACCAACATATTGTATTTTCGTATTGGAACCAACCCATGATTGTGCTATCATCCATGGTACAATGTACGGGAGTGGAGTCCGGTTCATTCGCAATTTCGTGTCAGAAACATTTCATTGCGGCGAAAATAGTTGATGCGCGTGTTATGACTACTTCTGACCATGCTTTGACGTATTAAGTTATTTCGATAAAGATTTATTTTGATTTAATTTCAATTGTACCAAAAATGTTTCACGCATTTTATTACATATCAAACATTCAGTCAGAAAACTAAACCTTGTTTCCAGTAAATTTCATAATTGAAGCATTGGGTGTTGTAACGAAGTTACTAAATTTTTGGGCAAGTGTATGTTCGCCGGGATTTAATTCATTTATTTTACATCCGAAAAATCTGATTCTTGCGGGAAAAGATTGCTTAAAGTTTAAATATTACCGCAATGTAATTAGATTCACCACGCTATGCCGGGAAATATAATTTTCCGAGATTTTCAGAGCGTCCGACCATAGTAATCGCGCGCCGCATACAACAGTATCGTATGCGCGATCCCGCACACCGTCACACGTCAGCGTAGTGGGAGCTCGGGCCGTCTATTTAAACCTGAGCAGACCATTATTTCGGGGAGAACTACACGTTCTCCACCCGGGTCAACAGTCCAAACGGACTGGACTGGGTCGCCTGCTGGGCCGCGCCTTCCTGGTCTAGTAATGTAGGTGAGGCTAGGCTTGTGTGTATATGGTGTTTACCATACATTTCCTTCCTTACGTCTTACCCCTCTAATGGCCAGCATTGCCGAGGACCCTTATAAGAACGGGCAATGTTGTGTCATCCTACCGTCACTGTCGAGGACCCTTATAAGAACGAGCAGTGACGGTTCCTTTCCTAATTTCCTACCGCTATTGGTCGACATTGTCGAGGACCCTTATAAGAATGGGCAATGTCGTTCCATCCTGCTGACGCTGTCGAGGACCCTTATAAGAACGGGCAGCGTCAGTTCCTTTCGTTCCTTCCTACCGTCACCGATACACACTAGCACTGATGCCGTAAGTTTGTTATTGTTTCCGTAATGACCAGGAATGTATTTTACCGCCAGGTGCCCGCCAATGATAAGGGCGCTAAACAACTGCCGCTCTGACGCTTATCGCCGCCGCCGCGTGTAAAAACCGTCGCCGTGTAGAGACACCGCCTATCGCCGATCGATGCCGTGTTATTATTACATAACGCGTATACCGCCGTCGGTCGAATTTTAATACGAAGCGCCGTGAACCGTGAACGCGGATTTTAGATACGAGGCGCGATAATTTGCATACAAGCCGTCGGGAATAGCGTCGCAACAATATAGTACGAGGTACGTGAATAGCGTCGTGAATGATACCGCCGGGTTACCGTCTTTAGCGCAACCGAACAGTATGGGCTACCATGATCAGCTCTCTAAACATACATCGTTTATTTGTTTACTTTATTGTCCATCTTAGATTATAAGTTAGTTTTAGGCAATGTCTTTGTATAAAATAATGGAATAAAGGATACAGGATGTTTTAAAACCCTTTGTTTTATTACCTAGTCCAATTTTTACCATTACAAGTAACAATTGGCAGCCGGCAGCCAGCACTAATACACGCAATTGACCCCTGGCTTGCCGTTTCTCCACTGTAACAAGCTGCCCGATGCATAAAGTGGGCCCTCGACCACATTAAATCCCGAGGGTGGCGCCCGAGAACCGACCACCGAGTGGATGTTTTGACCTTCAGGCAGTCAAACCGTTGATCAGCTGAGAGAGCAGGGATATCCGGAAGATATGTAGATACCGCCGACCCGATACCCCTGCGCTGAGCATTTGACCGATGACTGTCTGCACGAGAAATATCCACTGACCGATGTTCCGCTGCCGTGAACGAAGAAGAGCCGTAGAGCACAACCTGCTCCCCCGCTCCCCGCCTACGTAAAAACGCGTCACAGTGTTTTTCAGATTTTGATGCCATTGCAAATGATATAAAGATTTCTCAAAATCTTTTTAACCCTTTCCTCAGAACTTCTAATGGAAATGATATGCAGTTTAGCGATATTTTCAAAGAAAATGATTTAATCAGCATAGCTAGAATTTTGAAAGAGTCTTCCATTCATACAATTTGATCCGTTGCATAAATTTACTCGTAGATTTTCTCTACTTTCGGCATTACTTATACATGTGGAAAAACATTCTTAAAATTGTAATATAAAAAAAATATTTACAGATCTAAATTAGCTGCTGAGCATTTAAAGTCGCTACGGATAATTTTCACTATTAAACTTGATCCGCAACTGCAAACAATTGTGAGTAGAAAGTCTCAGCTACATAAATCTCATTATATCGTAGTTAGAATGTTTAATTTAATTATGTGAGTTACTTACTCATTTATTGTAAGTTTTTAGAATAAATTTTATATCATTAATTACTGTTAAAAACTTTCATTATGTATGTCAGTTACTCTGATTATTATTGTCTATAATTTAGTTAAGTTGGTCCATGCGTCCTTAATCTACAAACTCAATTTGCATATAAATAATAAAAGGACAAAAAATTAAACATAATTCTTCTAATCCAAGCCATACAACTCCAAATATCTATGGGTAAAGCAAGATAGGGAGAGAAAATTGAGACAAACAAGTCATTTCATTAATGAATACAAACTTCCTTTTGACTTCAGTGTTGATAGTCATCAACATTTTATTTATATTATATTTTCGAGAAATCTTGGTCATTTAAGTGAATTTAAAACGGAAAATTGTTTTATATAAAGCTACTAATTATTGTTTTATAATTTATTCTAACCATGAAATCTGTCAGCGGTGTTCGACATTTAATATGTAAGGTTAAAACGTTTTCGCGTTATTTTAATCAATTGTAATAATCAGTAATTAAAAATGAGTGAATATAACTTTGAACGAGTCAAAGAATTTAAATACCTAGGAACAACAATATGCGAAGATAACGGATCACAGGAAATAAACAATAGAATACAAGCAGGAAATAGATGCCTGTACGCACTGCAAGATCTGATGAAATCGAAACACCTCACAAGATGAACAAAGATGGACCTATACAAAATAGTTATAAGATCGATAGTTACATATGGTTGCGAAACATGGACGCTAACGCTAGCGAACGAAGAGAGACTACGAGTCTTTGAAAGAAAAATCTTGAGGAAAATCTCGGGATCAACGATAGATGAAACGACAGGACAATACAGAACAAGAACTAACAAAGAACTAGAAGAACTGTTCCCAGATACAGATGTAGTAAAAGAAATAAAGGCCAGAAGACACCAGTTTTCAGGACATATCAGAAGGTTTCCTAACGACAGAATAATAAGACTAGCTTGGGAGGAAGCACCGACTGGGAGAAGGCTACTGGGATGACCCCGACTCCGGTGGAGAGATAATATAACAAAAGATCTCAAAACTATGGGCATCGAACACTGGATGGAAGTTGCGAGAGATCGAAATAAATGGAGGCATGTCGTAAAGTCGGCTAAAACCCACCCAGGGTTGTTACGTCACGGAGTAAGTAAGTAAGTAAGTAATTAAAAATTAGAATAAAGTAATGATATTCAATTTGTTCTTTTAAATAATGTATGGCGGAACTCTTAAAGGACAAGCATAAGAGCTTGTGATTAATTTAGATGAATATCTCAAGTTGGAGAAGAGAAACGGTGGTCCTGGGTGCAATTGAAACTTCTTTATGAATATAAACTTTATATTGATTAATTTTACCCATTCTTGAACGTGGTTTAACAAAATATTTACTATCAAGATCTTCGAAATATTTTTTTAATTCTTCCAAATGTAAGTATAAATCAGCTGAAACTTTGTAGAAAAACAGCCCTCAACAACTTTGTTCATAGCTTTAAAAGCACTGAGATAGGACTGAATTTTTAATTCATCACACGTTATTTCAGAATAATTCAGTTTATTAGCTTCTGTAAGAAGTTGTCGACAAGCATTATCCTCAAAAACGTCACCATGGTAACTTTGTACTCAATTAATCCTTTTTTCATCCAAGAAAACGACAATATTTACGTTCTGCATTTGTGACAAGGATTTGTAAAACATCTTTTTTGGAAAGGTTTAGTTAAATTAGTTGGAAATAAAAAAGCTTTAATATGGCCTGAAAAATTAAAAATTGTGGCCAGAGTTTAAAAAAATGTTTCGGAGACCTTGAAAGTACATATTTTATTAAACCGCGTTCAAGAATGGATGAAATTAATCAACAATGATGAATCTATGGTTGGAACAGCCCGGGAAGTCCATTCATCATATATTTGAGAAATATTGGGAGAAACATAAAATCAATTCAATGGAAAGTTATATTTTAAGATTAAAAAATGCTGTTATTAAATGCTCATCAGGGCATATTTGAACTGAATTAGAACAAAACGAAGTTATTTTTATTTGAAATAGAGAATATTTAGTTACCTAGATCAGAACCTACATGCTATTTTCAGTTAATTGATTATTATAAGTCAAGTTTTTGTTTACCGTTAAATATTAATAGTTTAAAATTGAATTTTTTTTTCCTTTGATATAGGGCCAGAAAGCCACTACGTCCCCGTCATTGGTTCTGTGTAACTCTAAATATGTTATAAATCTAATTACTACTTTAATAAGTTTAGTGTGTTTTATCTTTAATTTTTTTAATCATTCATAACTTAAAAACGATTAGCTAATTAGGTTGGCTTCAGGCCGGCCGTGTGCATATTGTAAATTTTGCAATGAAATCCCAATAAACTACGGCGGGGGCCGGATTGGTGGTGTTCGCGGGCTGTTATTGGTCCGCTGGCTTTAGTTTGAATACCCCTGCGGTAGACCATACCGAAAAGGAGCCAATATTGTAATAACAGTATTGATTCTTATCTCTATTTTATTATCATTAAGAAATAACACTAAATGTTGTTTCTCTCTTTGTTTTAGAGTTACATAAATTAAAATTTGCACTTTAAAAAAATAACTTGTAACTGTTAAAAGGGTAATGAGTATAATTCTAATATATTTAGAAAGGTTGATTCAAATAGACTCCAATTTATATTAGCGATTATTAACACATAATAATTACTAACTTTTTTCATACGAGTAATACTTTATTTATAGTTATAACCAAAAAATTAATTATCTTGTGACAGCTTTGCATGTTTATATTACCTAATAAAAAAATGAAAATATTAGAGTACGGAATCAGATAAAATTGGGTATGCCATAATGCAAACGAATATTATCTGCCAAGCAATAAATCATAACAATATATTAAAAGGGAACGAAACTGCCTAGTGTTATGAAGGCAGTCAGCATTAATATAAAATAACCATTCAATTTTGTTGACCTAGGTCTGGATTAGAAAGACAAATGTTCTTTAACAAGATATTCTTGTTCGATTAAATAAAACTTAGTGGAGCTTGATGCAATTTATTAGAACACAACGAGCGTCCTATTTTATGACGCGTCGGTTTGCAGGTATAACATTTTAGATTAATCTAGCCGGTATAAAGGCATATGTTGAGCCATTCCAGTCTGTTTCCTTCAAAATGTGTTGGTTAGTCTGTGATAAAGTTGGTTAAGTTCTTACTTAATAGTTCGATTAGAAATGCAGTAAGTTTAGCAAAGGACGATATGCTCTTAACCGATCACATGTGACTTTTAGTGTAGTGGTTCCTAACTTCCACAGTAAAGTTTAAACTGGTAATGGCACAGATATTTGTTTTCTTGAGATCATTACTATTAAGAAGTATTAGCAAAATAAACCTAATTAAAAACGTCTGCTAGATATATGTTCTACTATCAAATTTAAACAGTTAATTAAAAAGGTGCCTCAGATAACAATTTTGGTGAAAATTAGAGTCAACTTAGGAAATAATAATAAAAATGTTTCTTTGCTTACTTAATATTATAGCGTTAAATATATTTTACACGATTTATTTTAACTGAGAAATTCTGTTTATTTGTTTGCTTCATTTAAAATTTGTAAATAATGATACCTCCTCAATGATAGAAATAAATTGCGGAAATTCTCTACATATATGAATATCGTTTTTCTATTCATCAAACTTTCAAAATATGAATGGTCTATAATGCAGCACGACGTGAAATTTGTACAGCGGAACTAGCATCTGGAAAAAATTTATTGTTAGTTGACTTTCTATTAGGTAGAAACCTTCAGAATGATAATAGTAATTATTTAGTATCCAATGTCTCATTTTCTTTTTTGGAAAAAAATTTTTATTGAACAATTAAGATGTGAAAAAGCAGTTTTTTTCTATTTCTAGGAAAAGCTATTGTTTTTTAGAAAAAAAGTTTCAAACAAAAGTTGTGCGCATTAAAAATGCCTACAAAATGAGCTAAGGCCCATTCAAATCGGATAATTTGCTTGTTAGATATTGCAAAAAAAACCTGCTAAAATGGCTATTTTTTTAGTTGTTAATAAACAATAGAAAAATTATTGTATTAACTTTATACTACACTGAAAGAAGTCTCTTGTTGCATATAATAAGTATGCAAAATTTCAAGTTAAAATATTTAATAGTTTTTTGCAGAGTGAATTTGTTTATAACATTTTGTTTTTTTATTGTTTATTCTTAGCGATCTAGAGATTATACAGTGATCTGCGGGTGCGCAAATGAATGCTCGAGACTTGTACTAATAATAACAAAAAAGAACCAAATTAATTCTTGATTTTAAATTGTTGAAATAGATATAATTTTTTTCGGTATAAACTGGCGGCCATTTTGTCAGCTGTCAAGTGATTTAAGTTTGGTTTAGTTTGGCATTTCAACATGAATAGACTGACGCCTGGACAACGCTTCCAAATTGTGCAAATTTATTTTGAAAATCATGGTTCTGTTCAAAATACGTATCGCGCACTACGTCCATTTTACGGTCAACATAATCGTCCATCAGAGCAATTAATTCGATTAACTATGGAACGTTTTCGCACCACGTATACTCTAAATGATAATACGCATCCACAGATACGTCATACAGTGCGTACAGAAGAAGTCATTACTGCTGTAGAGCGTAGCGTAGAGGAAGACCCGAATCAATCTATCCGCCATCGTGCACAGGAATTGGATATGTGTCCATTCACTTTATGGAAGATTTTGCTGAAAGATCTTGGTTTGCGTGCTTACAAAATCCAACTCGTGCAAGAATTGAAGCCACACGATCACCTAGCAAGGCGTAGATTTGGTGAATGGGCCCAAAACAAGATTGCCTTTGATCCCGATTTTCATAAGCGAATTTTGTTTAGCGATGAAGCTCACTTTTGTTTGAATGGATACGTCAATAAACAAAACTGCCGTATTTGGAGTGATTATAATCCTTAAGTGTATGTTGAGACACCGTTACATCCAGAAAAACTGACTGTTTGGTGTGCTTTATGGGCTGGTGGCGTCATTGGTCCGAACTTCTTTAAAAACGATGCTGGTCAGAACGTTACAGTCAATGGTGACCGCTATAGAGCCATGATTACTGACTTTTTCGTTCATCAATTGAACAACCATGATGTGCAGGAGCTGTGGTTTCAACAAGACGGCGCAACATGTCACACAGCTTGTGCCACAATTGATTTATTGAAGGAAACGTTTGGTAACCGCATAGTTTCACGTTTCGGACCCGTGAATTGGCCTCCAAGATCGTGCGACTTAACGCCGCTAGACTATTTTCTGTGGGGATATGTGAAGTCGCTAGTTTACGCCGATAAGCTAGAAACAATTGATCACTTGGAGGACAACATTTGCCGCGTTATTGCCGATATACGGCCACAAATGTTGGAAAAAGTCATCGAAAATTGGACCTCCAGATTAGACTACGTCCGAGCCAGCCGTGGCGGTCATATGCCAGAAGTCATATTTAAATTATAATGCCAGAAGGTTATCTTTCGAATAAAGTAAATTTCATGTCAATTTAAAAAATTCTTCTTTGTTTTATTCCATTTAATTCTATACGACCACTAGAAGCTGAGAGAGAATTTTTCTTTCAAAAAATCGCTACTGCGTTGTTTATTATTAAGAGATTATTTAAGTAGGAACTCATAGGCAGATGGTTAAACTATTGTATGCAGCAGTTTTCAACTCAAAAAGTGAGCAGTGGAGGAGAGGCATTCTTTCAGCCTGCGACGCGCGGAACCAAACGTGACTCAGACGCTTCACATTCGTTTCGCCAGAAAAATTTGAATTATTTCGGCTAATATTGGTCACAGAATCTTTTTTTTTTTTAAGTTGTAGTTTCTCGACGAGATATGAACAATGGATGATATGTTTTTGTAATCAAATTATTGTTAGATATAGCAACAAGTCGTTGCATGTGCTTTTCAAATTGCGAAAAAAATGTTACATTACTACTAATTAGGAATATCAAAAATCAGAATACACCATTAATATTTATGGAGTTATAGCATGAAACAAATTGCGACTGTCATTTGCCGTCAAATTATTGGTTGTACAAGACAAACATATGTTAACTTTATTGGACGAACATTTTTCACATAAAAAATTTTTTGCTACCATACATATTTTTTGCTTAAATCTATACAAAATATTTATTCCGCTCTACGTTTTTAAGACATCAGTGGACACTCATTTTCGAAATCCTTATCGATTTCATTATTATCATTACAATTATCATCATCATTATCACTCTCATCGTCATCATTTTTATTACTCTCATCATCATCATCACTCTCATCATTGACATAATTATCATCATCAACATCATCATTATTATCATAATCATAATTAATTTCTCCCCTATTACTTTCATCGTCTTTGAAAGTAAGTAATATTACAATAATTCTCGATTGAATAATCGCTTACAATATAATTGTCAAAGGTAGTTTATTCTGCATCTCGAAAAATAATAATGCTATCAACAAATATTGTTATTTGTTTCATGCTATATCTTGATAAAGATTAATGGTACATTAAAAATCAATCTAATTTTAAATATTCCCAATTAAGAGTATGCTGTTGACCACTGTAACAATTTTTTCGCAATTTGAAAAGCACGTAAGTGCGGTAAAATTATAATTATGCATAACATTTATAACAATTTGTTTATTGCTATGTTTAACAACAATTTGACTACGAAAACATATCACCCATTGTTCGAATTTGAAGCGTTCTAGTCACGTTTTTTTTCGCGCGCCGCAGGCTGAAAGAACGCTTTCTGACTTTCGGAGTAGGTGCAACTTTAAACTATTGCTAAATCTACAATTTTGAAATAATTGAGTTGAAAACTACTGCGTACAATAGTTTAACCATCTCCCTATGAGTTTCTACTTAAATAATCCCTTAATGTTAATAAATAACTTCGCAGTGATTTAAAAAAAAAAAACTCTATCTAATGGTCGTACACAATTTTTTTTTTCAAAATGTGTGTCAAATGCTCAGCTATCGCGTCCACTTATCGGCATTTCGACATTAACAATAGTCGAAGAATTATTCTATTTCTTTATAATGAAAAACGAACCCCAATTTCGTTTGTCTGTTTCAACAATTTAAGGTCAACAATTCTTTTCGTTCTTTCTTGCTATTGTTAGTATAAGTCTGGAACTTCAATTTGCATACTCGTAAACCGCTGTACGACCTCTAGATCGCTAAGAATTAGCGATATAAAAAAACATAAAAAGTTATAAACAAATTCACTGTACAAAAACTATTAATCATTTTTAATTGAAGTTTTTTATATTTCTTGAATGCAACAGGAGGCTCCTTTGGTTGCAGTATACAGTTAATGCAATATATTTTTCTATTGTTTATAAACAATTAAAAAACAGCCAATTTAGAAGGGTTTTTTTGCAATAACTAAGGGACAAATAATCTGATTCGGATGTGCCTTAGCTCATTTTGTAGGTATTTTTAATGCGCACTTTTGCTTCAAACTTTTTTACTGAAAAACATTAGCTTTTTCTAGAATTTGAAAAAATTGGTTTTTCACATTTTAATTGTCAAATAAAAAATTTTCCCAAAAAAGCAAATGAGACATAAGATACTACATAATTACTATTATTATTCTGAAGGCTTCTACGTAATAAAAAGTATACCAACAATAAATTTCAGAATCACCCCATATGAGGCTAACTCCGCCGGCCTAATAAGAAAAATAATTTCTTGTAGATTTTGGGTGGCTGAAACTGGCCCCAGAGTTGTTCCATTACATCAGGTTTGTTAAATATTCTAAAAGTGCAAAAAATACGATTTTGGCCAATATATAAGTCAGCCAAGTATTATCGTGACATTTTTGTCTTGAAAAGTTTGCATCTTAAAGTATGTCTTACTCTTTTAAATGCTGCTGAGTTTGTTCAAATATTTTTTTTCGATATATTCAAATTGGAAAACTTCAAATTGCATGAATTTTTCAATTTTCAAGTTTTAAAAAACTTCACCTTTCGTGACCGTAAGCCTTTAAGATACATTCTGATAAATCATGGATGTTTTAAGCCTATCAAAGCATCGCTTAATCCAAATTTATCATAAATTTTGCAAAATAAATTTGTTTAAGGAATTTGTTTCAACAAGGTATTTTAAAAGTGATTATTTTTTAAATAAATGCTTCTATAGCATTTTACAAAAATAAATACGTCCAACGGAGTCGTTATCGTTACTATGATATATTTCGTTATAGTAAAGTATTAAATAACACATTTTGCAATTTGAATATAAACCCTTTAACGATATGCATTTGTAGGCTTTGGAGTTGTAGAATATGGTTTTATGAATTCTGGATATACATCCTTAATTATCTTCTAATGATCGATTGAGGGTTTTTTAAATTGCAAAATTAATTGTTTATGATTGTGTTTACAACAAAATACATCGTAATGTCGATAACAACTCCTTTAACTGTATTTATTTTTATAGAATACCATGGAAGCATTTATTTAAAAAATAATGAATTTTGCAATAATTAGTTTAAACAAATTTATTTTGCAAAACAAATGATTTGGATTGAGCGATGTTTTGATAACCTCAAAACATCCACGGTTTATCAGAAATGTCGTGTAAAAGCTTATGAGTTACGAAAGATGAAGGTTTCCAAAACTTGAAATATTCATGCAATTTAAAATGTCTCGATGAAATATAACCTCAAATATTGGTAAAAGTTGCATTTTTTGCACTTTTAGGTTAGAATATTTTAAAAACCTGATGGCTTGGAACAAATCTGGGGCCGGAGTCAAATTCAGTGACCCAAAGTGTAGAAGAAATGACTATTCTTATCCAATGTACAAATTTCATGTCGTGCTGTGTAATAATCTGCTGTTCTCTTCTTATGAATAATTAAGCATACGTTTTATCTACAGGTATTTTGTTAATTTATCAATAATTTCTAAAAGGACCAGGATTATATAACAGGATTTAGAAAATTAATTTACAAGATATGGACGCTAAATTCGAGGTTACGTTAATTATTTTTTCCATTTTATATTTAAAGTGTTATTGGTTGTATCATATATTAACAAGAACATATACTTTTTTAAAGTAAGGTCACAAAATTTGGTACAATTTTTTTCTAATATTGATTTTCTATCGCCTGTACTTCCGCTGATCTTAAATTGCTTTAATTCAGTAAACTAACATACCAACTATGCATATGGTTTATCTACAGATATTGGGGATTTATCAATAATTAACTTCTAAAGGATTTTCTAACATAATTGAGAAAATTAATTTACAAGATATGGATGCAAGACGCCGTTAAACTGCTAATGTATTCCAAATTCCAAAATTGCTTCCTACCTATAAATTTTGATGGTTTGTACAACCCTTGTACAGAAAGAATAAAATTTTAATTTTAAAAAAGTTAATTATAGCGGAAATTCTGAAACTAAATCCACTATACTTATTCCACACGAGTCGCCAGTGCTTCCTAATAACTCTCAAATGATTTCTAAGCTGTTTAGACGACTTCACACTATTTTATAATCCTAGATAAACCTTTTGAGCTTAAATAGTAAAGGCTTTCAAAGCGTAACGGCATTGTTTATTATTCATTGCTGTACTTGTGTATATGCGACTAAAAGCTTTGTTGTTCCTGAGTTCTTAAATTATGTTTAGAGGTGCCATACTAAAATCATGTAGCATAACACCTTCTATACAGGGAAAAACGTGTTTATTGAAATATATTTTTAATTTGCTATGTAAAATCACACTTTATCTATTCGACTTTTTTGAATTTCATCCAGTTTTCTCATGTTTAAATTTCGAACTTTATTTAAATATTATGCTAAAAAATCTTCTAATCTGGAAAGTTGATATTACTACTCTCCAAACTAAATTACAGAGATGGAATTAAGGAAACTCTTTTGTACATATTTCTCTGGAGAACAAGAGAGGCAAAATGGGCAACAAAACAGTCTCTCTCATACTCTCGTTAATACACCGCATGTGAATCTAACAGAGACCACCACATATTTTATATTCTAAAAAACGAGATGGAAATAACAAGTTTAGGTTTCTACGACACAAAGAAGCATAAAGAAATAATATTGTAAGTGATAAAGATATTGACAGCAGTAATAATCCTTTGTCTAAAATTTACCCATAAATACATTCTCAAAATCATACGACAACTAACTACAGAGCAGCCTTGCAATGGTCCGTGGCGTTACACAGCAAAGAAAGAGAGGGAAGGAATATGCGGAAGTGCTATCTCTCTCTAATTTTGAAGCCCGCGCCGGCCAATCACGTTTCGGAGCAAGAAAGATAGTACTTCCCAGTATTCACTCTTTCTCTTTGTCTTGTAACGAGTGCAGACCATTGCAGGCTGCTTCCAATAGTGTATGCGGCAAAATCGGCTTGAAAGGAGATGATGCAGAAACTGTATTGGTGAAGTTTGAGTCTGAAGGAAGATACGACATACGAATTGAATAAGTTCATTAAATCTTAGTAAAAAGTTTTATCAAAAAAGAACATGGGAAAGACCAGATAGAGAAACTCGAAATGACATCGATCACTTCATTACCGATTAAAACGAAATAGTGCAAGATCTTTGCGCAATGGACTTATAATAGGAAGTGATCAGAGAATGATAAAAGAAAGATATATGCTTATTCGAAAGAGACCCACAGCAACCTGGGAAACATCAAGAAATCCAAGAACACATTAAAAAAAACTATCAATATGCCAACTTATGCAGAAAACAATATCTATACATTAAACAACCAAAGAGTAACTTCAACTGCGGAAGAAAAAGAAACAAAATAAACTCTTGAATTTTTATAAAACTATTCTATTCTGGAGGGCAAGGGACGATAGCAAAAGAAATGGATGGAAGCTAGTCCAAATTTCAATCCCACCTGCACGTGTGGTGGTAAACACCACCCGGTGCCCTCTGCTAGATAACAGACAGGCTCTGGTGACCGAGTCACAGCGGTATAACTGTTTAACCAGAAATCAAGGAAATGTGATCTCTCTTCTCTTTATGTCATTACCAACACGCATTGGCCATCGTGGTAGTGTAGGGCTAAAAACCTCGTAAATCATGAAAATGATACAGAATATGTTACGGCCCTCAGTTCCCGGCGGCCCAGCGGTCCCAGTCAGATTAGATCAAAGGCAGGGGTGCTAAGAATCACCGGGTTAGATCAGGCTACCATAGAAAACGAACTCTGCATATCGCCACTTACAATGTTAGAACACTGTCATCAGAAGAAAAGACAATCGAACTCGAGAACGAGCTACGATATATAAAACGGGACATTCTCTGGATGAGTGACATAAAAAGAAGGGGAGAACATCAAATAACTCTCAAATCCGGAAATCTGCTGCACTATATTGGAGAAAATGATACGACTATGGGCGGAGTAGGCTTTATAATCCACAAACAACACAAAGAAAATATTATAAAGATAGAGAATATTAGTACTAGGGTTATATATCTTATGCTGAGACTAAACGAGAGACATCAAATCATCCAAGTATATGCACCAACAAGTAGCCAGAATGAGGAAGATATCGAAGACTTCTACGAAGATGTATATAAAGCCATGTACAAAGACAAAGCACATTATACAGTCCTCATCGGTGACTTCAATGCCAAACTTGGATTCAGGGAAGATGACGCGGAGATCTCTATGGGACTTTATGGTTATAGAACAAGGAACGATAGGGGTGAAACTTTGCTCAACTTTCTACTACATCACGAACTATATGTTATGAACTCGTTTTTCAAAAAGAGCAAACAACGTAAAAGGACTTGGGTGAGCCCAGATACCAGCACGAAGAACAAAATTGACTTCATAATCACTGACAAAAAGAACATCATTCATGATATCACAGTCCTTAACAAAGTGTCAGTAGGAAGTGACCACAGGTTAATTAGAGCGAAGATAAGGCTAAATTTAAAGCGAGATCGAGCAAGGATGGTAACAGGGAACCGAAAAAATAAATGGACCTCTATTAAAGACAAGGAATCCTATGAAAGGTTCATAACTTCTGAATTAAAACACATAGAGCTCCTCAAAGAAGACGAACTTGATATAGAACAAGTAACAGCACAAATAAACTCTACCCTAAAAGATGCTCACGCAAAATACGGGATCCAAACAACAAACAAGAACGACAAAATTACCCAAAATACAAGAAATCTTTTAAAAACAAGAAAAGAACTTACGGACAGAAACTCAACCAACTCTGAAGAACTGGGGAAATTAAATAAAGAAATATCTAAAGAAATTAGAAAGGATGTCAGGAAATACAATACAGAACTTATTTCCCAGGTTATAGAGAATAATAAGAGCCTAAAAGTCCTACGCAGAAAACTAGCAGAGGGTACAAATGATGTCTGTAAGCTAAGAAATAAAAGGGGTGTCTAAAAATAAATTGTGAGAAAACTAAACTTATGACCAACCTTGTACCAAACGACAATACCTCAGTAAGAGACCACAAGATCGAACAAATCACCACCTACAAATACCTAGAACATGAAATCCGTTTTGGCCGAGATAACCAAACATGCGAAATACTAAGAAGAATAGGGCTGACGTGATCAGCTTTTAGAAAACTGAAAAATATACTTAAATCGAACATCCCCGTTTGCTTGAAGAGAAAGGTGTTTGACCAGTGTGTCCTCCCCGTTTTGACATATGGAGCAGAGACGCTAACACTAACAAGGAAAAGCGTAAATAAGTTGAGAGTGACACAATTGGCCATGGAAAGATCTATGCTAGGAGTTAGAATCAGAGATAGAATACCGAATACAGAAATACGACGAAGAACGGGTGTTGCAGATGCAGTGAGGAGAATTACAACGTTAAAGTGGAACTGGGCTGGACATGTCGCTAGGAACACGGACAATCGATGGATGAGAAAAATCTTGGAATGAAGACCAAGACAGGAGGCGTACCGCGGAAGAGGCCGCCCGCCTACCAGATGGACTGACGATATAAGGCGCATAGAATCAAACTGAATGCAAGCGGCACGGGACAGAAATAAGTGGCAAAACTTACGAGAGGCCTATGTTCAACAGTGGACAAGATTGGGCTGATTGATAATGCTCCTATTTTATTTAATTTGCAAAATATTGATTACAAAAATAAAGTGAACAAGCTTTAAGTACTTATATGCTATAACCAATCTCTGAATATAGAAGATGTGAAAAACAAAATTCATTCATTGAGATGCCAACGTAATGGATAAAATGTGGCTTCTTTCAAAACCTGTACAGGTACAGCACAATGTGGTTCCTAAAACCCTGATATTTTTCAACGAAGGTGAATATATAAGTTCATATAATTTGGTAAGACAATTATTAAAAAATTTCTGAGTACCAGTACTGTCAAAACAATTTGATATGGTATTGTTAAATTAGAAAAAATGTAATAAGGATTGGATATAACCAAGGCAATTGAAGAATCAGGCCGAAAGACTCGGAAATGTTTTTTGATGTCAAGGTGAAAGAACTGATTAAGATTAAAGTTCAATCGCCACTATAAACTTTTAAAATTGTTATAAATATTCAATTAGAACTAGATACTTTACTTACCTCATAAAGTAAAAATAAGATGGGATAGTCACAACATTAGTAAAGTTGGAACTAACCTAAACGAATTTGAATTTTTTAAATGTTTTCATTTTTTTTTATTGTAGAAAAGAAAAGGAAACATGTAAGTTTGAAAATAATAATAATTAATTTTGATTGCTGATGAAATTTTCTAGTTTCAGTATTTTTGTCTTAAGCTTTATTTTGAAGCTACAGAACCAGTATACAAATAAAAAATACTTTGAGTATCAAAAATCACTTTTATTCCATCTAAAACCACATAACCGAACCACTGTCTATTTCTATCTTTTGGGCCTCTCAACTTTTAAACATTACGTTGAGATGAGAAATATTTTTTTGGTCCAACATAAGGCTTCAAAATTTATTAATTTTGATTTCCTTAAAAAATATTTATATTTGACATATAGAATGCTATTTTAAATTTATTTACAATTTCTCGTAGAATTCTAATTAAACAACATACAAGCTTATGCACTGAAAATTAAAAATTATACACTGTGAATAGTGAATTTTGGGAATACGTCATGTCGAATATTTTTCCAATAATTAGCACATGGAATCAGAAAACCTCTCGAAATATGCATTTTGACAAGCCCAGTTTGAAATTTTGGCATTCAGTCATTTCCTGGTCGTTCTAGCTGTCGTGTAGAATTCTTAACGAGTAAAATCAGTGATCATTTGTGTGTTTTATTATTTGATTTGATCAATCTATACCAAAATCCGATACTTATAGTTCATATTTTTCATTATAGTCGTCGAGTTTCAGGGACCTGCTTTTTAAATCATACAAAGGCGTTTTCAACCATAAAACAGCTTTTTAATCTCTATACTAGCAATTTAAAACTATTAGTTGTTTCAAGTTTTGTCCAGCATTTAAAACATTGAATCATTTATTTAAACTTTACTTCTGCAGGCTATTGCCCTAGTTTTAATTCTTTATGATAGTTATTGGTTTCTTGTTTTTATGCGAGGTTTATCCCATGTTCCTGAAGCCTTGCCGTCCTAAATATAGATACTTTATACATCGCCGATATTAAATACGTTGTTGACGAATGCATTGGATTAGACTCCCTTTTGGTCACATATATCAAACTACTCACAAGGAGATATTAAAACATCCAAGAGCCGTCTTGATTCCATGTATCCTTTTAGCCGAGATCACCTTTTAGTAACTATAGCCCGAAGTAGGTATACTATGAGAGAGCCTCCTCCTCCCAATGCCTCCTCCCAATCATAACCCTCCGTAATAATATGAGAGTGCCTCCTCCCGATCATAACCCTCCGTAATAATATGAGAGTGCCTCCTCCCGATCATAACCCTCCGTAATAATATGAGAGTGCCTCCTCCCGATCATAACCCTCCGTAATGATATGAGAGTGCCTCCTCCCGATTCTTTGTGCACATGACCTACTCCGTGAATTATGTGGGGATAGAGTGATATAAGACTGGAAAAGCGGAAATTTTACAACAGTTCTTTAAAAGTTATACTAAATTTTCGATGTCATCTAGTAATGATAGTGAAAGTAGTATTGTTGAAAGGAATAAGTTATTAATTAAAGCAGTAAAAGATGTGGAAAAATCTTTTTGTAAAAAGGCATTAGCTTATGAACACGAAAGTCTGTATGCCAGACCAAATGCTAAGAAATGTTATAGTTTTTACCAGAGTATGTATGAAGAAGCAATAAAAACGTGTCAAGGTTTCTACACAAATCAAGATATTAAGCGATTGGTGCAACATTTTGTGGAAAAATATTTTCTTTCAGAATTAAAGGTGTTAAAACCTTATTTGTCAAGTGAATTACAAGGTGAAATACTAAGGCGTGAAGAAGAGTGGGACAAAATTTCTATCAAAAATTTATGAGTGATATAGTTTATTATGGAAGATTTAGTGATTGAAATTATGGAGGATTTTTTAATATCGAAAGAGTGTTCTAGATACTTTGCCGTTACTGGAAGTGAGGAAATTTTAGACATCATGTCTATTGAGGCGCAAGACATGACGTCCTATTTCAAGTATATGAACCATATAAAAATATGTGAAAAAGCTGTAAAATTGTGTAAAATATTTTTAGAAACTAGGAATATTAATAAGTTGTTATTAGGATTAAGAAAATTAGGATTAAATAGTTGTGTAATAGATATATGTAAAAAATCAGGTTTAAAGTTTAATAAAATAGAATAAAATTATATTTAATTTGTATTTATTCATTCATAAAAAAATTGTTATACATAAAGAATACATTGGATAGTGCACACATAGACGGTGATTTAGAATGAAAAAAACATTTATGTTCAGATTTATGAAGAGCAGGTTCCTCATCTAGTTCAATAACAGGTTTGGCTGAATATTTTCGAATGTAGTCAGCTTTTTCACTTCCTTTAACATACACATAATTTGCATCTTTCGTCAATTCATTGACAATAGTAGAAAAATAGTGTAATGGTGTAAATCCTGTGTTCCAATAGAGACAGTGGTGATTGTTCATTAACCAAACAGCTTGTTTGTATATCTCTGTATTAAGTAAATTTAATGAATAGGGTTTCTTAAATATGTGATGACTAATTTTGCTGCCATCATATGCTGCCAACTCCTTTGGAATAAATTTATTGCCTTCATCCTTAAATCCTTGGATATCCAAAACTAGTCTCATATTTTTAAAGATTCAAATTTTTTAATCATAAATTTTTTAGCACAATATTCTTCAATTTGTATTTTGAGAATTTTAAGTTTTTTTATAAAATTTTCAATTTGTTTATTTTTGCGTGAATTCATTACAAGCAGTTGAAATCTATGTTTCACCTCTGAACATCTTCACACTACTGGAACACTCGATTAATATGTTTAAATTAAATGGAATCCATTAGTAGGAGAGGGGATAAAATTAAATTTGTTTTACTATTTTAGTTAAGGGATTGTAGGAAAATATTTTATCATGAATTATAAGGCAATATGCTGAAGTTTTTGGAGAAATGCTTTCTTTTGTTTCAAATTCAATCCTCATAGTTACCGGACCAGTTTGTAGTAAATCGCGCTGATGCGAACAATTAATGTAAACAATTGGTGCTTTTCCTTTAAAGTCCGATGGACTAAAAATTGGTTCTACAGGATGATTATAATACATGTGTCGGAATTCCGAAAACATTTCATACAAAGTAGCAAATTTATTATTTGCGAAATCAAGTTGAAGATCGTTATAAGGATATCTTTCAGAGTTCAAAAATACATTTATATTTTTTAATTCACAATGATCAAATTTACTCATGTCTTGTTTGACTTTTCCTCGTCTATCTTTTTGAAAAGCAATTAACACATGTCGAGGGGTTTCAACTTTTGTAGAGGTTTTTACCGACCAGTTGTGTCTAGTAGTTTCCAATAATTCTGGATATTCAATTAATTCCCAACTTCTAAAAGTAATGAAAATATCATTATTTTTATCAATTAATTTAGTAAGAGCTAATTCTTGAGGTATTGCTACAGTTAAATGTGGAACTCGCCAACAAAGTTTTGTAATAACAATTTTTGGTTTTTCATCTTCAACTGTGGATATAACTGCATCAGTACTATCATTACTCCTTATTAAAATTAATTCCTGTTGAGAATTTAAAATAATTTTATTGTAATCTTCAAAAAAGCCTGAATATAATTTAAGTGGAATGCATAAAGAAGCATTTCCTTTTTCATCCGTCATTATTTTTTCTCCCATCTTCGATTTGGGATACCATCCAGCATTTTGAAGTTTAGCACTTTCATTTTCATTAAAAGACATATATGATTTGATTGTAGAAGTTATTCCTATATCACGAACCGAATCAATTGTTACACCGTTAAGAACATAACGTAACTCTTTAAATAAAAACGCAGGAGCATTGTTAATTAAAGATGTATTTTTTAAGGGAGTATCTTTATCATCAGTAACTTTTAATTCTAGATATAGTTCGCTCCTGCAAGGTAAAGAATATTTTCCAGTTTGTTGTAAAGAAATTCTAATTTCATCATTAGGTCCTAATTTTGAAGGATTGAAAGGGTCAAATGAAAGCATTTCCCAACTTGAAACAGATTCATCAACAAGAATATTTTCCTTAACATTTAAATATTCCATTATTATTTAATTTTAAACCCCAAGGATTCTAGGAACAAACGATTAGAAGGTGTTAACTTCTTTGAGTTTCTTTTAGTACTAATTGAATTTGGCTTGAACCTTTTTATATTAAATTGAGTTAAGTAAGGCACTTTGTTATAAAGAAATACCATTTTAAACTATTTTCTTAAGATGTAATCTTACTGTTACGGTTTCCCCTCTAAAATTGATGAAATCACCCTCTTGATCTATTATTTTAATTGTAATTTTGTCTACTGTTTTAACTGTAACAGGGAAATAAATAATATTTTGAGGAGACTCTATGATCTTATATCCTGGAGAGACACTTGGAAAAAACTGATGAATTATGTGAACTGGATCACCATTTAAATAGGATCCTTCAGCAATACTGCAGTCTACATTTATTGCATTTACTTTTATAATTTCTGCTGGTGAATCAGATATATGCTCATCATTTGCCTGTAACTCTTTATCATAAAATCCCAAAATTTTTCCAATTGTTCCTTTTCGAAATGTTATCGGAACTGTAGTTTTAATATGAGTTCGTAAGGTATTATTGTTAGGATATAAATGAAAACTTATTTTTTCTTTATCAAGATGATTTTGTAACACATTATTAATATCATCTATTTCATAACTACCGGGTGGAATTCTAAATTCTTTATCTGTGTTATAGATAAATAAATTATTTGTTTCATCAATGTTGGGAATTGCATTAAAGGTTTCAAAATTTATAAGTCCGATCACATGTTCAACATTTTCATCTAAATAAATTGGTGGATGAATATCCGCCGTCAAAATAGCAGAATTACCACTAAGAACAAAACTGTATGACATATCTCCAAAAAATTGTGATATACAATAAATTTATTTCACACGTTTCATATTTTTATACAAAAATTTTAGACATAATTGACCACAATTAGTTTTATTATAAGTTTGAAATGTGGTGTAATTATATCTAACATTATTTTTGTTCCCATCGCTATAAAAGTATTTTATTAATTCAACAGGAGGTTGTAAATTCCCATAACTATCAAAATATATTATATTTTTTCCTTTTTTTGTGTATGCTATCCAATGACTTCCATCATTGTGAGAACTGTCCAGATTAACTATTCCACACTCATTCTTTTTAATTATTTTTGGTAATTTATCTCTCATGAACACACCTCGAAAATTAGGAATATGTAAAAACTTAACATACTTAAACAAGTCAATATTTGTAAGAGCTTTTCGAGGTATTTCTTTCAACAGTTTTTTGAATAAGGTTTTAAGTATAGACCACATCCTGTTTTGTATGGTTTTAAATAAAGACCACTACCTTTTTTTCCAATTGCTATATCCTCCATCGCTGCATTGTGTCTTTTATCTTCTTCTAATTTTTGTTTAGCAGCTTTGGCATCATTAACAGCTTTCGCAATACCTGCCGCTTCACCTCCAAGGGCACCTAAAGCAGACAAACCTGCAAATAATGGTATAAGCGGCAAAAATCCACCACTTTTTGGAATGGGTATTATTCGTTTTTTAGGAGGTGAGACTCTTCCAAGTTTTCTGATTGATGCCAATGCTGTTCTCGCACTTTCCGTTAAACTTCTGAACTTTTTTCCCCTGAGTTGTTTTCTAGCTCTTGATATAGCCGTAGCCAAGGAAATTCCCCGTCCCTTTCGTTTTCTTGATACTCTTTTCCTCCTTCTCATCCCCATTCCTAACTTAGTTTCAGCTTTCATCGCACCAGTAATTCCTAAAGCAGCAACTTTCTCTCCGAAACTAGCGTCCTTAGCTTTATATCTCTCCAAAGCCTTTTTAGCCAATAATTCATCTGCATCATGTCTTCCTTTTATATGTTTTATTTCTGAATATGCTATATCATGCTCCTTACAAGCTTTATCTAAAGGATTTATTCCTTCGTCACCTCTAGCAAGTCTTTTTTCTAATTTAGTTCCTGGACCGCAATATTGGTAACCTGGTATATGCAACTCAAATGGTAATTTATTTATCAAAGTATTTAAAATACCTCGTCCTTTCTTTTTTTTTAAATGATGCGTGGAGTTTATAAGCATTATATAAATAGCAGTTGTAACAAAAATGATCCATTTTAAGAGATCTTGTCTTATATAGGAAAAATGAAGATTGAAAAACAACCCTTTTCGATACAAATTAAAGATTATGAAATTTTAAATAGCAAGTTTAACAAACATGGTAAATTATTTAACGGTGCTAGTAAAAGGGGATTAGTTGTTGGACCATCAGGTTGTGGGAAAACAAATGTAATAATAAGTTAAATTGGAGATCCAAATAGTTTGAGGTTCGAAAATGTGTATGTATATTCGAAATCATTATATCAAGAAAAATATGAATATTTAAGAAAACTTCTTAATCCAATCAAAGAAATAGGTTACAATGAATCAGAAGATGCTGAAAATATTATATCACCACAAGAAATAAAACCAAATTCTTTAATAATTTTCGATGATATCGTTTGTTGCAATCAAAACATAGTAAAAGATTATTTTTGCTTTGGAAGACATAAAAATACAGATTGTTTTTATTTATCTCAAACTTATTCAGCCGTACCAAAACAACTTATTCGAGATAATACAAATTTGCTCATTATATTTCAACAAGATTCTACAAATTTAAAACATATTTATGATGATCATGTAAATATGGATATGTCATTTCAACAATTAAAAGACTTATGTTTATTATGTTGGAAAGACAAATATGGATTTATGGTAATAGATAAAGACTCACCAATAACTAATGGGAGGTATCGCAAGGGATTTGATTCATTTATTTTTCTATAAAAAGGTTATATTCGTTGAATTTTATTAGTTTCTTAAAATTTGCTGATGATGGATGAGAAAAAAGCTAAGGAATTGGTTAGAACCCGTTTAGCAGTTAAAAGAAAATATCAAGCGCTAAAATCAGAAATAAGTGAATCACAAAGACAACAAGAACAACAATTTAAACCAATAACTCAACCCATACAAGAATTAATTTCTACAATTGGTAAGATTGAACCTCTTGAAGTAAAAGAAGAGTTAAAAATCCCAATAAAAAAATCTTATGAAACACTCACATCACCTAAAAGATTATTTGAAACAAGAACACCAACAAAAGAATGGCATTATGGAACATCAACTCCCCAAAAAAGTAAAACTAATCAAACACCAATTCTTCCCTCAGAAATACCAACAATAATAGATTGGGATAAAAGTATAGCTTCAGTAAGTCAGCTACCATCTTTACAACAAACCAGTATAATTGCAGAAACCCAACCATCATCAGGAGAATCTACGTTAGGAAATATATCTGATATACTAGAACAAACAAGGCAAACTATTCAAACATATGTTCGTTCACCTTTATATCAAGATTATTTATCAGAATTTGATGAATTACCTCGGCAATATATTGATGGTGGTGTAAAAGATACAGAACATAAGTTTGACCATCAATATGGAGTTGTTCATGATTACGAAAATGAAAAATTTTATTTAGGAGTCACATTAAAAAATGTAGAAATTATTGGAAAAGATATAAGAGTAGAAGGAATAACTTATCCAGGTACACCTGGATTATATGAATTATTGTTTAAAAAGGAACCAATAGGTTATAAGAAAACAGATTTGGATAATTACATGGATATTCTAAAAAGAACCAATGCATACCGAAGAAATAACGACCCAAACGAACAAGTTCAGGGAAATGCATCACACAAATATATTTCTATAATTGGTCCCTACTTACAAAAGGCTGGGATTATAAAAACTAAAACTATTGAACGTGAAATGGTTCAAACATTTTTTTCAAGACGAAAAGCTCCATATAGAGAGAGTCGACTAGCATCAAAAAAAGGAGGAGCTATCACCCTTAAAGATATTAAACCCAATACAGATTATGTTTACTGGGATGATGTGAATGAACTTGTTGACAGATTAAAATTGCTTGTTGCTTCCCAGAGTGCCGGCCATACAGGACATAAAAACGAAATTATTTCTATTATTGAAGAATTAAAAGAAGCCGATATTATCATATAAAAGAATGTAATAGGTATTTGTCCACATTTCTAAAATGACTATTGATAAATTTGGTCGCCATATTTCAAAAAGATCCGCCCCTAACATATCTGCATTGGAAAATAAAATATTAACAAATGTTGAAGAAAAAATATTACAAAATTTTAAGAGTGATCTAAAATATATTGAGAACAAAATAATTGAAAAATTTGAACCTCAATTACGAAAAGATATTAGTAATTTTAATAAAAGATTATATCAGTATGAGGAAGATGTACAGAATACAGCCAAAAAAATTAGGTTATTTGAAGAAACAAAAAATAACAACAAAATCGAGGTTTTACAAAAAAAATTCAATGATATTAAAACAGAAATAAAGGCTCGCGATGAAGAAACTGTCAAAAAATTAATTGAAGAAATGTTGGGAAAAGACTTTATAAAATTGGAACAAATGTTTAGAACTTTGATTGAGGCTGTAAAAAAAGATTTATCAACTAAAGTTTTGGAAAATAACGAAAAACTACAAGAAATGTTTTACGATTTAAATGATCTTGAAACAGCGTACAAAGAGCTAAATTCCAAAGTTGAAAATTTAGTAAGAATAGATTTAAAAAATATGGAAACCATATTCACGAAAGAAATAAAATCTTTAAACGATTTAGTTCAAAAGTCTGCTGATAAGTTGCGGACTACCAAAACAGAAATTATGCTATCGAACATTCTTCTTGAGACTAAAATAGATGGGAAAATTTCGGACCTTGTAAATAAAATTAATCAAATCATTTCATCAATGGAAGGTGTTAAGGATGAAAACAGAAAATCAATTGAAACGTTAAAAAATAAAATAAAAGAACTTCATGAAAAAGGAGCAGTAAATTAAATAATGTCTAAGGAATTGGGTGCAATTTATTAGTAATGCTATAGAGAAAACCAATATGAACAAACCTATAAAAGAAATAGTCGTAAATGAACTACATAAACCAGCAAGAAAAAATTACAAGAGAAGAAGAACTATTGTTAAAGGACTAAATGATTTATGGCAGGCCGATTTGGTGGAGATGCAACCTTATTCTAAATTTAATAGAGGTTATCGATATATTTTGGTAGTAATAAATACCTTTTCAAAATATGTTTGGACTCCACTAAAAAATAAGAAAGGAAAAGACGTGTCTATAGCTATGAAAAGAATTTTAGAAAAAAACACTAAACCAAAAAATTTACAAACAGATTTGGGGAAAGAATTTTATAATCAACATTTTCAGGACTTAATGAAAAAGTTTAATATAAACCATTACAGCACCTTTTCAAATTTAAAAGCTAGTATTGTTGAACGTGTTAACCGAACTTTAAAAGGCACTATGTGGAAATACTTTAGCAAACAGGGAAATTATAAATGGCTTAGTATTTTGGAGGAAATTGTTGAAAAATATAATAACAGGATTCACACTTCAATCGGCATAAAACCAGCTAATGTTAATGAAAAAAATGAAAAACTATTATTATCAAATTTTTTCACTCATAAGAAAACCATTGATTCAAAGCCAGTTAAGTTCAAGTTAAATGATTATGTTCGAATTTCAAAAAATAGAGAAGCATTTGACAAAGGATATACACCAAATTGGTCTACAGAAATTTTTCAAATAAAGAAGGTTCAGTTAACAAGTCCAACCACATATATATTAAAAGATAATAAAGGTGAAGAAATTCGAGGAGGATTTTATGAAGAAGAATTGCAAAAAGTAAAATATCCCGATGTATTTTTAGTTGAAAAAATTTTAAGAAAAAAGGGGAAGAATGTGTTTGTCAAATGGTTAGGTTTTGATAAATCACACAATTCATGGATATCCAAAAAAGAATTAGTATAATTTTATTCACATACCTTTGTATTTGTTATTTTATAATAGAAAAATATTTTTAAATAAAAGAGAAATTAAATATATTTTAATTATTTTATTGATGGTAAAAACCTTTCGTTATAAATAATATTTCTATGTTCTACATTTAACACTTTAAAAAGTATAATTTCACATTGTTGAATCTTCCTTTCAAATCGAAGTCTGTCTAAATATTGTTTTTGAAAATCACTTTTTCTTGATTGTCTGTAGGCATAACTCCACACAAACATAGTAAAAACTGTATCATTTTCACTAAAAGTTACTCTTTTCGCTGAAGAATTTCTTTTTTCCGATTCCACTTGCAAGTTTGGATTCCAATTCATTTGGATACGTCATTAATAGCTCCATCATAGTAGAAATGTTTTCACTATTTATATTTTGTTTATAATTCAATATGTTGATAACACTATTTAAAATATCATTTGAATTCATTAAATTTTCTTGAAATACATTAAAATATGTAATAAAATCCTGTTTTTTGATCATTTGAATTCGATAATCTATAAGATCTTTTATCTGCAACAACTTGTCAACAGAAGAAGAACTAAGCACCACATAAAATTCATCCTTCTTTTGAATTTTTATTATTGGTATTTCCATATATTTTCAAAACATATTGTAATATCACCAAATTTGATGGGATAAAGATCGCTATTTAAACTGTAGAAATAATTAGCAATAACACCTTCATATTTTAAGAACGATTTCCAATCATCTTCATTTAATGAAATTTTGACTCCATTTTTTCCACCAAATACGATTTTAGGAGAAAAATCGTTCAAACTAATTCCAACACACACATGTTTTGATAATGAATTATTCAAATAGTAAATTTTTAAATTGAACACCTCTTCTTTTTTGTTACAATTCTCACTATTAGGAAACGTTTGATAATTCTTAATACTGTTAGAATACATTTTAATTTCACCAAGCTTAATATAGCACTGGAAAATCTTAATTTTGAAATCGCTACTTATAGTTTTATCCCCACCATGGCCCCCCACCAAAACGTGAAATATTTAGTTATTGACTTTAAAGTGGTAGCATATAATACCCAACAATGTAATAAAAATGGATATAATTAGATTTAAGACAAATGATAAGTAATCAAATTTATCATATATTGGCGTAAAATTGAAATAATTTGAAATATTAAATTTTTTTATTTCTTCAAAACCTTTAACTTTATGGTTTTCAATTTCATCAAAACAGCTTTTTTCATTCCAATTAGTATCCAAAATAGTTTTATTTGAATAATAATATAAAATTTTAAAAGCTCTACTTGATTTTTCTTTGTCTAACATTTCATATGAAAATACAGAAATGTCGTTATTAATTTTATCGTGGAACATGTAATGACAATTTTTGTCCAGTGTAAGCTTAGAATCATTTGAAAAACACACTACACTATCGGTAACACCAGAAGGGTGATATACGTACAAGGCACTTCCTAATATTGAATATAGCAGGATAAAAGGAGACATAATTGAAACTCTTTTTCAAATTTAAGCGTATATTAAGACCAAAAAGAGACTGATTGATATGTGTGGGAGATACAAATATTTATATAAATTTTGACAATCAATTTTTTACAATAAACAATTTAATAATCAGTTTTAAAATGGAAACCTTGTTTACAATCAATATATACAATGAAAACAATAAACAATTTTATAAACAATTTTAAAATGAAAACCTTGTTTACAATCAACATTTTTATTTATAAAATGAAAACATATGACATAGGAAAAGGAATGCGAATATTAACAAATAGAAAAATTTGTTATTAAATTCCTCCTTTTTAACATTTATTGATAGATTTAAATTTTTGCACCGATTTAAACATTCTGTTAAATCACAATATTTATTAAACTTGTAATGTTCACTAATTGGACAGTCATCACTATTCCATTTGTATATTTCGGTGCCACAATAAAAACATTTGCAAATATCTTCTTTCAATAAATAATAAAATCCATAACTGGCCAATACTTCAGGCTTTAGTTTCCCTTTCCAATTTTTAAAAGACCAAAGTCTTCTTTGGTAAGTTCTGAAGGAAATATTATCTATTTCCTTTTCAGTTGTTTCAAGACACATTTTATAAACTAAAATGATTATACTTTATATTTGGTCAACTTTAAATACTTAAACGTTTATTGGTGGAAGGGGAAAATAGATACCAATGGCTAAACATTGTCTTTTAACCATAAATATAGAGGAATATCCTGATGACCCCAAGCAAGAGAATCATATTCATTTGGTATTAAAAATCGTTTATCATCGGCACAAGTTAATGCCACTTTATTTATTAACTCCGTATAAATATTGTGTAATCGAGATCGAAATACATACATAGTACAAAATGTTTTTGAACCTTTTTCAACCACATCTTTATAATGAACAAACTGTAATTGTTTTTCCACACTACTTTTTTTAACCCCTTTAGCCCTTTTAGTTAATCCCTGCGTTGTTTTAATGCAATAAGCTTTTGACCCTGTCCCATAAAAACTCTCAATTGGTATACCAGCATACTCATCTTTAAATTTTCCTACTACAGACTCTGTAATTGGAATATTATAAATGTTATCTGTTTTATAGTTTGAAGTGTCAAAATAATTTATATTACGTTTAATGTCTCGATAAACATCATCAGTTTTAATTTCTAAAACTAAAGAGTCAGTATCTGTATATAATAATTTTACGTTTTCCTTGTAATAAGGTTTTAAAAAATTATAAAAGAAATTGTACATGACAGTTTTAGAAATATCTAAAATTGAAAAGCCTATATAAACTGGTTTATTATACACTATTTGAACTTTTTGCATTTGAATAGCTACTAAATCTTCACAAAATATTGAAAGATCCTTGAAATAGGGTTTTGCTATTAAATTCTCAGCACCATCTTTTTTTTGATTTTTTGACCATTGGGTTACCAAGCGGACATCTACCCTCCGATCAACGTTTTCCATAGTTTTCCCAAAGACACTATTGTTTGCCAATTTATAAGTATCTCTATCAAAAGGACTTTTTGATTCGTTTCTTAATTTAGTGTTCAAATCAATATATTTTTTTAGCCATGATGATTGGGAAAATTTTAATATCCTATGTATTTTAGTTAATTTTAAACCATTTTGAATACTTTGTTTTAACAATGTATAATGAATTATATATTTTGTTTTATTGTGTAAGTTAGGAATTAATTTAAAACATTTGGAAGTGGGAGATTTAAAATTTTCAGGACAAAAAGGTAAATCATTATGATCTTCATGTAGAGATGAAGGATATTCTAAATCTACTTCCAAAACATAGCCTTTTTCTGAGGTATCAGAAATATTCATAACATTAAAATTATTAATTTCTTGTTGGGAAAGCCAAGAAAAATCTTTTTGAGGAAGATGTTGCGACATAGCATAACCATACAAATTTGTAGCGTCTAAATATAAAATATATGTGCTAGGTTCGCTAGGATTAAAACTTGGTAAATATTTGTTATTTGCTATTGATTTCCTACAAGTACATATACTAACTCCACCTCGAACGCTATTTTTGAAAAAATGTAACATATCTGTATCCGTTAATAATTCCAACTCCACCCCTGTATATTTTAAACATGCGTCAAAGCTTAAACCTGGAAAAGTAAAATAATGTGCTGGATCTAAATTATAAGTTTTCATACAAGTTTTCCTAAAGTTTTGGAATATGTCTGCCAAAAGTAGAACATCTGATGTTAAATAAATATCTGAATAGTTACCAATTGTGGTACATTTGAAAAATTTCCAAACATGTTTTGCTCTGTCATATTCTTCATTAGATATATGTTCATCAGTTAACTGATTATAAAACTGTTCTTTTTCCGGCAATGATGTTTTAGATAATTTTGTATATTCATCAACATAACTATATGGAAATATTCCTTTTTTGCGAATTAAATTAAATTCATCATCATTAGGAAAATATTTTCTAACGTCAATGCATTGTTCATTAGAAAGTCTATTCGAAAGTTTTTCGATCGAACTTGGTAAAAATTGGAAAGAATCAATAAATCTTAATTGAATATATTTTCTCTTCAAGGTGTTTGAAACACGATCTCGATAAGTATCAACTTCAATAATTTTTTCAAAAGAAATGTATTTCTCTTTATTTTGAGCGATTACACTTATTTGTTCATTATTTTTACACAAGTTTTTAATAAATAGATGGGCATCATAATTTTTTAAATTGTGAAAAATAACTGGAATATATTTAGGAATTTTAAAATTTAAATTGCATATGGAATGTGCGACTCCTCTATACTTTCCGGTTATGTGGCAATGATCGGCAACTTTGTCATTTTCAATGATTTTATTACAAATGTGACACATATTTGTGTAATTGAAATGTATTTTTTCTAGTTCAGTAAGCTTTATCATTTTTTTAGGTGATTTAAGGAAATTTTCATATAAACCATGAATATCTCTTTCTAAAAGATTTATAAATATTTGTGCACAATTTTTTCCGCGATATAATTCCAATTTTGATAATGAATTGTTGAATGAACATTTAATGTAGTATGCAAATGAATATGGAATGTGTTCATATTGTTGAATTGTATAAGAAGACTCTGAATTTATATTTATATCAGGATTATTAATATTTTGAAGTAAACATTCGAAATCTGCATAAACTACAAATGGTAGCTCCATTTGTTTTTGAATATTTTCAAATTTAAGTATATTTTCGGGTACAATATTTCCAAATTTATCCTTTCTATTTTCTGTAGAAGGTAAATCCATTCTTATGTGATCACAATCATACTCAGAATGACGGATTAATTGTTCATTAGTGGTAAAATACTGTAAGCAACCGTCACACAAATGTTTTTTGCCATTATGTTTTGTTACTTGGGTTGAAATTAATCGTGATAAATCGTTAATTAGACAATAATGAAAATTTCCTTCATCGTCGGAAATTAATAATAAATTTACATGAACATTTCTTTTAGTTTTTTTCCCATAGTACAGTGGACCGATAACTTCATATCGATCTTTAAAAATTTTATTTACTTTTTCTATTGTGAACACGTTTACGGATATGTTATTTTTTTTTTCAAAAAATATAATGTCCTTTATTGCTAAAGGAAAAGTCATACCTGCTATATCAAACAATGTATTAAAATGTGGATATGATGTCGGCTCTGTTGGTAATCCTGTTGGAGGATGAAGAGCTGCAACGATGCTCCATAAGAAGCAATATGGATCCTGATTTTGGATATTAAGGATGGCTTGCCTTTTACAGATGTCTTGTGGTAAGGGGATGTATGAGGAGGCACGTAGTGGATTAAATCGATTTATGTTTACCTCTAGATGTAATATACGAATTAATTTCCAACCTGCAAATGAAAATATTGTTATTATAAAAACGGAAAAGAAATTTCATAAAATTTTACAAAATTATATATTATTTTTATTTATTATTACCTGACTCTTTTTCTGCTAGTTCATCAGCTTTTTTGTCTACGATCGCTATTAACTCCCCCAAAACTTCGTTTAAATCGGATCCTTCGCAGACTACTTGAAAAGGTGTATTAAAGGATTTTACACCATGTTGATTTGAGGTTTCACAAAAATAATAACCAAACAGTTCCAAGTTAACTTTAATACATGTGTGTTTTTCCATTTCTTTTTTTATTAAGTTGATGATTTTTGTTGAATAATTATTCAAAAATTCAATTACATTTATGTACATCTTCAGCGCTCGAACTCTATAGGATATAATTCGATCTTGAAATGCGGAGTTAATAACATCAATGCCATTATCATTTTTCAAACATGCATTTTCTTTGTGAATATTTGATCGAAGATGTCCACTCCATGCTCTTCTTTTGAAACCTTGGTTACACAGATTACAAAAAATCTCTTCTGAAATATTTTTCACATTTTTTTGTATTTTTGACATATATTTTTAAGATGTCGTACCAAGTTGTCTCTTCTTGTAAACTTTTTTTTGCATGTTACACACTGCATACTCAGTCTCTTTTTGGGAAGTTCCTACACAGATAGTGAGAGCAAATTTTGAAAGACGAATCTTAAATAGGTAATAAAAGTAGGGGGAGAAAATTTTAAATAAGTGACAAAAGTAGGTGGGAAGAATATTACTAAAGGTGCTTAAATTTTGAAAAATTTAATATAATATAGCTCCTTAAATTTTGAAAAATTTCCTAAAGCTTCGAAAAACTATCTTTTAATTTCGATACTACCTCCATAATTCTAGTAAGATTTCTAACAATGTTATCTGCATAAGCATTATTAGGACCTTCAACTGGTGGAGGTCTCAATAATCCTAAATTTAGAACTAATGAGTTTATATGTGCTCCATGTATTCTTTTTCGTCTTTTTTGGTCTTGAGAAGACTTTCCACATTGACAAGGGCTTTTTAGGTTTGTTTGGGTTTCTATGGATTTTTGATTACTTTCGGTTTGAACCCCTATATCCTCCCCGAAAGTAAATGGAGAAAAGTTTCGGATATGAGGTGGAGATGGAGAAAAGCGATCTACAGTGGTCTTTTGACCACAAGGAATCTCCTCATCTTCAGAACTTTCCTTCTCCATGGAATTTTGAAAAATGTGATTGGAAAGTAGGGAGGGGGAGAGCGGTTCTTGTGGAATAGGAGATTGGGCAAAAAGTTCTGGAGATTGTGCAAAAAAATCTGAATAAGTTGGAGGAAGAGGTGAAGGAGTTGGAAAAAGAGGTGAATAAGTTGGAGGAAGAGGTGAAGGAGTTGGAGAAAGAGGTGAATAAGTTGGAGGAAGAGGTGAAGGAGTTGGAGAAATAGATGAAGGAGTTGGAGAAAGTGGTGAAGGAGTTGGAGAAATAGGTGAAGGAGTTGGGGAAAGAGGTGAAGGAGTTGGGGAAAGAGGTGAAGGAGTTGAAGATGTAGGATGTGGTGAAGGAACGGGGGTGATATTTTCATATATTGGTGGAGCTAAATTGATTTTATCCAAACCTAAAAATGTTTTTAAAGAGTCAACATTTTTTACCGCCTGTGTTGGTATGTCGTCGTTGTTGGTAGGTGTTGGGTCTCTTTGAGAATTGTTAAAAATCCCCAAATAGTCATTTTGTTTTGTAATTTCCATTAAATAGTCCTCATCAATGTCTATTTCGTCTAAAATATTTAAATAGGAATTTTGTTCTGCCAGAAGATCATCAACAACCATTTGTTCCTGGCTATTAACTCTAATGGCTAAATGTTGCAAAACATTAATTTTGTTGGAGTTCTCTACGTAATGTGTTATTGTTTTATTTTAAAAAACGTTAAAAATTAGAATGTAAACGGTGGTTAAGGGGTAGAGTTACTTAAGAGTTAAAAAAAATACTTGGAGCTTTAATAAACAGCAAAAATTTGAGAGAAAACGAACCAAAATTTGAAAAATAGATGTATTAACAAAATAAACTTTTAAAAATAAAATTCACAAAATTTAGTTAACAATTTGGAAGAGAACAATGGTTTTTAATAGTTGAAATTCAATCAGAGTTACTTCTAAAGATTTAAAAAATATATGAACCTTTAAGCGTAGAAAAAACTGGAAAAATGTTTAAAAAATATCAAATATGGTTTTAAAAATAATATTTTAAAAATAATATTTTAAAAATACAATGAAAAATATAAGCCACAAAAATTTGGAAGAAATCGTCCTTAAAAACACTGAAAACCCGTTAAAATTTGAACAAAAAGATGTTGCAGTAACAAAATAAGCTTTTAAAAATAAAAATTACCTATTTAAAACTTCAAATTCACAAAAAAAACATTAAAAAACACCAAGAAATCGCGACAAATAGAATAACGTTGTTCACTGTGTAGAAACTTAGGCGAGACTGATCTTCTTTCCGCTTATATATTGTGACGAACAAAGAAAAACCTTGACTTGAAGAAGTTCGATGACCAACCTCCCCCCCCCAATTGTCCCCCCACCCCGCCCCCGATTGTCCCCCCCCGCACCCCCCCTTCCCCCGCGGATTTTTTTTTTGCCTCTCGTTGTTGAGGTGTGTGTCTGTGTGTCTGTGTGTATCTGTGTGTGCGTGTGTAGGTTTGTGTGCGTGTGTATTTGTCTGTGTGTGTGTGTCTGTGTGTGCGTTTTTAAAAAAACTGAGTACTTTTCGGCGATAAAACCCCATAGAAATTTTCTTTGACTGTCACAATTCGAGGGTCCAGGGGGCGGCAGCCCCCTTATACGCGGGGGTCCAGGGGGCGGCAGCCCCCTGGTCAGGGGTCCAGGGGACGAAGTCCCTGGTGGGGGGGAGGCGGGGGGGCGAAGCCCCCTCCCCCCCCGAGGGGCTGAAAACCGGTTTTCCTGGCTTTAAAATCGAGTTTTGAACACTTTTTAAACAACTCCAACAAGCCCGTTTAGTCGCATCTTTTCCATTAAACAACACAGTCGGGTTCGAAAATTAAAGTTAAAGTTAAAGTTTTTTTTATTTAATATGGGTGAAAACTGGCACGGACGGTTCCTTCGATTAGAAGGACGGAATGTGCGGATTGTTGCAGGGATTGCACAGCCCCAGCAACAACAGCAGCTACAACAGCAGCTACAACAGCAACAGCAGCTACAACAGCAACAGCAGCTACAACAGCAACAGCAGCTACAACAGCAACAGCAGCTACAACAGCAACAGAGGCCCTTTCAATTGAGGCGACCTCTGTTTTGGGGGCGACCTCAATCGCCGGGGCGACCTCAATCGCCGGAGCGACATCGTCGTTCTCCTTCGCCATTAGAAGGGGAGGACAATGGGGTTGAGAGAAACTTTTTAGATTCTCCAACTCCACCTCCATCTCCACCTGCGATCGAAGAGGACGACGTTTGGGAGGTCCAAACAATTACATATCGCCCTATACAGGTTCACGAGATCTCCACCACTCGACCGAACCTGTAATGTAGATAGTGTAAAGTGTAAAGTGTAAATAGTGTATTAATTTAGGGACTTGTGTAATGACTTTAAGTGTTGTAAAAAGGTAAATAATTTTTTTCACATATTTTTCTACAATAAATAATTTTTAACATTTAACTGAAAACATCTTTTACCTGTAAATAGAAATTTTTTGTTTCAATAATCTACCATCTCCCTCATAAAATCCATACTACTTGAATTTTGTCATTATTTTATTTGCTTAAAATAAATAGTTTGTATTTTAATTTTATTAAATCTCATCTAATCCTGTATTTTTCACTTCAATTATTTTAATTTTTCAAATCAATAAATTACAACAAAAAAAACTGTTTTTATTTAAATATGTGGCTATGGTTTGTCTTTTACCTGTAACTAGAATTTTTTTGTTTATGTAAGTCTTGAATTTTGTAATTATTTTATTTTATTTCTGTAAAATAAATAACTCGTATTTTATTTTGATTTTTATTAAATCTCATTTGGTCCCTTACTTTTCAATTCAATTATTTTAACAGTTAGGTAGGTAAATTTAAAACAACATTTTTAATTTTTCAAGTCAATGAATTTTTTATTTCAATTAACTTAATACTAATGAATTCAAAATTTTTCTACACTGCTTCGAAGAAATTAAGTAAAAAGTTTAAGAAAGTTTTAGGACAATAAAAATGTGATTTATCAAATTTACTTAACATAAATTATGTGTTATAATATATAATAAAATTTATAAATTTATTTTAGACTGTTTTGTTTCTTGATTTTATCAAATTTACTAACATAAATTATTTGACACTATACTAAAAAATTATAATTTTATTATAGGCTGTTTTGTTTCTTGATCTATTTCTAAAGTTTGAGTTAAACTATTACAAACTAAACAAACTTCACAGTTTATTATTTTGTACAAATCTTTTTCACATATAGCACATTTTAATTCGTCTATATTGTGTTGAACTTTTCTTTTTATGTGAGTGTTAACATGTATATGAGTTTCATCCTCTTCTACCATTGCTCTATATAAAAAATAGCAATAATGGCAGAGAGGATTATTTGAATTGTCCATTTTTTTAATATTAATATAAGACTGCATTACACAAAATACTTCCTGAAGGAAATTAACAGATGGAGTAAAAATGTTTTTAACGTTTGCTTGAGCTCTTGCATCTTCTACATCTTCTTCCAATTCTGAATCTCCAGACTCGTTTTCTAACAAAACTTCATTGTTTACATCGTTATTTCTAAGCTCTTGAAGCTTTGGTAATGATACAGAACCTATGCGGTGAAATTCTAGTAACTGGAACACTTCCACCAAGTCAATTTCTTGATCTTCCATTTTTAAACTTTTTACTTAATTTCGCGAAGCGGTGTAGAAAAATTTTAAACTGAACTCCAGAGCTCTGCAACACATTTTTATATGGTGGCTAATGGAGTGGAAAAGGTGGTAAAACCAGTAGCGGAGCGGGAAAGGAGGAGGGGCAACCAGTAACGGAGTGGGAAAGCCGTTCTTAGAGATATGTCTTTGCAACAATGTATGGTAAGTTTTTAACTATGTTATTTTCACACTATAAAAATGTGAAAAAGTTATAGAAGCCTTCACAATCACAATATTTCTCTTCAATAAGGTCTTCTACACAAATAATTTCCCCTGTCTCACGCACTATAAGTTGTTCATATACCGTTCTACAAACAGGACATGTTTCTTTTGTTTTAGACCACTGTTTAATACAATTTACACAAAATAAATGATTACATTTATTTGTATAAGTAATTTCAATTTTTCTTATATTTTCCAAACATATGGGACACTCCAACAATACTTTTTTATTAAAATTAGCTGCACTATTTTTTTTTTCGGACAATTAAAAACTTTTTTCTTCATTTTTCTTTTGATTTTACCAGCCATTTTCTTACTCTTCTTCACGCCTTAGTATTTCACCTTGTAATTCACTTGACAAATAAGGTTTTAACACCTTTAATTCTGAAAGAAAATATTTTTCCACAAAATGTTGCACCAATCGCTTAATATCTTGATTTGTGTAGAAACCTTGACACGTTTTTATTGCTTCTTCATACATACTCTGGTAAAAACTATAACATTTCTTAGCATTTGGTCTGGCATACAGACTTTCGTGTTCATAAGCTAATGCCTTTTTACAAAAAGATTTTTCCACATCTTTTACTGCTTTAATTAATAACTTATTCCTTTCAACAATACTACTTTCACTATCATTACTAGATGACATCGAAAATTTAGTATAACTTTTAAAGAACTGTTGTAAAATTTCCGCTTTTCCAGTCTTATATCACTCTATCCCCACATAATTCACGGAGTAGGTCATGTGCACAAAGAATCGGGAGGAGGCACTCTCATATCATTACGGAGGGTTATGATCGGGAGGAGGCACTCTCATATTATTACGGAGGGTTATGATCGGGAGGAGGCACTCTCATATTATTACGGAGGGTTATGATTGGGAGGAGGCATTGGGAGGAGGAGGCTCTCTCATAGTATACCTACTGCCCGACAGCAAGTGCCCATGAACAGATAAGGAGCAGTATTGTTTGAATTTGTGAGAAAAAAAACATAGAATCGTATTATAAAGGAAACCAATTTTTCGTTGGCAAACTATGGCATTTTTGCTTTATTATTTAAACATCAGATAACATTTCTATGTAACTTTTTGCTTAGTTATTATTAACTACAGCTAACAAGTATTTTTTATTAAAGAATTAAACTTAACATCATTACCTAATCCAGTTGTATTACTTAAGTAAGTAAATAAGTAATAAGTCTTATAATATATATATATATATATATATATATATATATATATATATATATATATATATACTAATACAGCTAATCCTATGGAGATTCCAATGTCTAAAAAAATATTAGCTTTTTAATTTCCGTTCGTTTAATTTGAAAAATAAGTTGTTTTTTTAGGTCAAAGGGTAAAGTTTCCTTCCTTCAAACCTAAGCCAGATTTAAAAAAAAAATAATAATACGGTTTTAATAATACTCCAAACCACCAACGCAACGAGCTTAAATACAATTTTGATTAAAACTTAATTTCCCACTACCTCGAGGTTTTCATCTAAAAGACTGCGGTAGAGCTTTGTATATTATTCAGATACTATACTCCCCACAAATTCCAACTCAAAGGTATATTAAATACGAACGTTAATACGAGGATTTGCAGTAAATAGAAATTTGTAGCCCCTTTTATGTGTATTGTTAGTTTATAACGCCTTCAAAATAAATAGTATATAGAAATCCGCATTTTTAAAAGCTCAAAATACTAGTATACTTAATTATACTGAATATGGTATCATCGAATGACGCAAGTTGATATTATGGAGATTATTAAATATTCGGTAGTAATAGGTTTTACGCAGTGATTTGAATGCTGATTTGCAGTGTTAATTTTTTTTATTGATACCGTACGAGTCCGACTCGGGAATTTTAGAACTATTATTAATCTTTTCCCAAATTTGTTAACCAATCACAATGTGTAGTGGTCAACGTTTTTTAGAAGTTATTTAAGTTTAAATATAAATTCTGAGTATTTTTTGTTAGTATTTTCCCACCATTTTATTTGAGATGCATGTAGCACAGGCATGGATCCAGGGGGGGGGGGGGCGGTGGGAACGATCGCCCCCCAAAAAGCTTTGATTTCAAGAAAATAGACCCAATTATGCCTCTTATACTATAGTTTATTCAAGAACTACTTGTGTTCTTTAGTCCGGTGTCTGGCAAAGTCTGTTAGACACATATATTTTTCATAGGAATGGATTAGAAATTTTATAATCAAAAACACCGGTCTACAATACTGGACTATTTGAGTAGTGGATATATGAGAGAAGGAAAGAGGAGGAGGAGGAGTAAGAGTAAATCATCAACACTTTTCATCCTCCTCCTCTTTTCTTCTCTCATTATACTTTTCAAATCTCTCATTATACTTATTAAAAAACCTCGTATCATCAACATTTTTCATCCTCCTCCTCTTTTGTTTTCTCATTCGAATTATCTCGTATACATTCGAGTTACTTCGTATACATTCGAGTTACTTCGTATACATGTTAACATGACCTTGTATCCCTTCTTTAAATTTTGATTATAAAAGCAACACTTTACCAGCTTAAAACATACTAAAATGAAATATGTCTTCTGCTTCTAACGAAAGTGAATTAAATTTATTAATTCAAAAATTTTATAAAAAATGTAAAAGTTCTGCTTTTGAGTTCGAACATTATGCAGTTGATAGTGGTCCATCTTGGTTTCAATATTATTTGGATATATCTAAAAACCATATAGAGGCTGTGAAATTGTGCGAACGTTATTTTCAAAACAAAGATATTGTACAGTTTTTACGTGAATTAGTGAAGTTAAGTTGGTTTCATGATGAAGTTCGTCATTTAAACCAATATATTAGAGATCCTGTTGTATTACAAGAACTAATCAAATCGCGTGGTGAAGATGATGCCTAAAATTGAAAATTTTGTGAGGGACCTTTATGAAGGGTTCATTATGAACGAAGCATGTTCCAGATATTTATCTTGTTTAGTTGAAGAAGAAAGTGAGGGTCAAGATTTATTGTTATATATAAAATATGTTGATCATGCAAATTGTTGTAAAAAAGCAGCAGAATTGTGTAGTGAATTTTTGAAGACTAAAAATGTTTTAAAATTCTTTGATGAACTTAAAAAAATTGGACTCAATAAAGAAATAAATTTATGTATTGATTTATTGGTTAATTAAAGTTGGTGTGAAATAAACTATTTAAATTTGTATAGTTGTTTTATTATTGTGTAACGGCTGTTATGTTTAAATATTTGATTATGTAGAGATAGGAAAATATAATTTTCTGTTAGTAATGTGGGGATGTGGATAAATAAAAAAAATATTATTACATTCATTGTTAATTTATTCATTCATAAAAAAATTTTTATACATAAAGAATACATTAGAAAGGGCACACATTGAAGGTGATTGAGAATGATAAAAACATTTAGGAGATGATTTATTTAAAACAGGTTGTTCGTCCAATTCAATTATTGGCTTAGTACAATATTTTCTAATAAAATTAGCTTTCTCTTCTCCTTTAATATAAATGAATTCTCCTTTTTCTGTTAAGTTTTTTACTATAGATGAAAAATTATGAAGAGGAATATATCCTGTATTCCAATTGATGCAGTGATGAAATTTCATTAACCATTCTGCTTGCTTGTATGTTTCTGGTGGAAGCATTTGTAGTGGATACGGTGGTTTAAAAATATAATGACTCATTTTATGTCCATCAAACATTGCAAGTTCTTTAGGAATAAACTTGTTGTGTTCATCCTTAAATCCTTGAACATCCATAACTACTCTCATTTTTTATTTAGCAAATTTTTAAAGTACTAAATTTTTTTATTACAAATTGTTTTTTCGAATAGTCTTCAATAAGATTTTTTAGATGTTTAATTTTTTTTAAAAATAGTTCTATTTTTTCTTTTTGTATTTTGTACATTCCATTTGATGTGCAACAAACTATGGTATAGAAACAACTGATCTTATTCGATATATTTTCATTTTAATAATGATATTTGATGTGGTGGGAGAAGTTAAAGTTGTTTAACAATTTTTGTTAATGGATTATAGCTAAATACTTTATCATGTATTATAACACAATACGCAGCTGTTTTTCCCGATATTTTTTCTTTTGTCTCAAATTCAATTCTCATGGTTACTGGGCCGGATTGTAATAAATCTCTCTGATGAGAGCAATTAATGTAAGCAATAGGTGCATTATCTTTAAATTCTTTGGGATTAAATATTGGTTCTATTGGAAAGTTATAATATACTTGACGAAATTCAGAAAACATTTCATACAGGGTAGCAAACTTATTATTTTTAAAATCAAGCTGAAGGTCCTGGTAAGGATATCTTTCTGAATTTAAAAACACATTTATATTCCTTAGGTCACAATGATCAAATTTACTCATATCTGATTTTAAATTACCACGTCTATCCTTTTGAAAAGCAATTAGTACATGTCTTGGTGTTTCAATTTTTGTGGAGGTTTTGACAGGCCAATTATGTCTTTTATTTTCTAATAACTCTGGATATTCAATTAATTCCCAACTTCGGAAAGTAAGAAGAATATCATTGTTTTTATCAATAATTTTCGTTAGTGCCAATTCTTGGGGAATGGCCACAGTAAGATGTGGAACTCGCCAACAAAGTTTGGTTATTTTAATTTTCGGTTTTTCATCATCACTTGTGGTTACTAAAGCATTAGTGTCATCATTGCTTCTTATTAGTATTAGTTCTTGTTGTGAATTTAAAATTATTTTGTTATAATCTTCAAAAAATCCCGAGTACATTTTTAATGGGACGCATAGGGAAACGTTTCCTTTTTCATCAGTCATAATTTTTTCTTTAGGTTTCGTTTTTGGATACCATCCAGCATTTTCCAATTTAGCACTTTCGTTTTGATTAAATGATATGTATCCTTTAAGAGTTGAAGTAATTCCTACATCTCGAACTGAATCAATTGTAACACCATTTAAAATATAACGTAATTCTTTAAACAAGAATGCTGGAGCATTGTTGATTAATACCGTATTAGCCAATGGAGTATCATCTTCTTTGGTAACTTGAAGTTCTAAATATAATTCACTTTTGCAAGGTAAAGGATATTTTCCTGTTTGTTGTAGAGCAATTCTAATTTCATCATTTAATCCAAGTTTTGTAGGATTGAAAGGTTCAAATGATAGTATTTCCCAGCTTAATATTGATTCATCTACAAGAATATTTTCTTTTACATTTAAATATTCCATTTTATTTTAGTTTGAAACCTAAACTTATCAGAAATTTTTTATTAGAAGGTGTTAACCTTTGAGAGTTTAATTTATTACTAGTTAAATGTCGTTTAGTATCTTTCTTATTAATGTTTTTAGAGTAAAATTTTTTTGAAAAATTATAATTTGAGACTTTTTTATTATATAAAATAACCATTATTCATCTATTTTTTTAAGATGTAGTCTTACTGTTACCGTTTCTCCTCTGAAATTGATGAGATCACCGTCTTGATCTACTATTTTAATGTTTATATTGTCTATTACCTTTACAGTAACAGGAAAGTAAAGTACATTTTGTGGTGATTCTATTATTTTAAAACCAGGAGCTACACTAGGAAAAAATTGATGTATTATATGAACAGGTTTTCCATTTAAATATGATCCTTCGGCAATATTACAATCGATGTTTATGGCGTTTACTTTAATAATTTCCGCTGGAAAATCTGAAATGTGCCCCTTTAGACCTTCTAATTCCTTATTTTTAAAACCTAATATTTTTCCTATAGTTCCATCACGAAACGAGATAGGAATATCTGTTTTAATATGTGTTCGTAAAGTATTATTATTGGCATAAATATGAAGAAAAGTACGATTGTCCAAAAATTTTTGAATAAAATTATTTAAATCATCTATTTCATAACTACCTGGTGGTATTCTTATTTCTTTATTTGAGTCATAAATGAAAAGATTATTAGTCTCATCAATATTTGGAATAGCATTAAAAGTTTCAAAATTTACAAGTCCAATGGAATATTCAAAATTTTCATCTAAATATATTGGAGGATGAATATTAACAGAAAGCGTGGGGGAATTACCACTAATGACAAAACTGTACGACATATCTCTTTAAAAATTTTTAACAAAATGAATTAATATTGTTTTTCAACCATTATTATAAAGAAATTTAAGACAGAGCTCACCACAATTTGTTTTGTTAATTGATTGATAATGATCGTAGTTATATTTCACAATATTTTTCTTTTTATCGCTGAAAAAATATTTTGTTAATTCGGTAGATGGTCGCAAATTGCCATAACTATCAAAATATAAAATATTTTTCCCTTTTTTTATGTATGCAGTCCAATGAGTTCCATCACCACTATTCTTATCGAGATTAACAATACCACTTTCATTTTTATTAATTTTTTTTGGTAATTTATCTCTCATGAATATACCTCGAAAGTTGGGAATTTTAAGTAGATTAATATATTTACTTAAATCATAATTTGTAAGTGGTTTTCGAGGTATTTGTTTTAACAGTTTTTTGAATAAGGTTTCAGATATAATCCACATCCAGTTTTATATGGTTTTAAATAAAGACCACTTCCTTGTTTTCCTACTGCTATAGATTCCATCATTTTATTATGTCTTTTGGACTCTTCTAATTTTTCTTTAGCAGCTTTTGCATCGTTGACAGCTTTCGCAATACCTGCTGCTCCTCCTCCAAGAGCACCTAAAGCGGACAAACCAGCAAATAAAGGAATAAGAGGTAGAAATCCACCAGTTTTTGGAATTGGTATGATTCTATTTTTTGGTGATAATATTCTACTATCTCCGATAGATCTAAGTGCGGTTTGAATAATATCGGTCAAACTTTTAAATTGTTTTCCGTTTAGTGCTTGTCTTGCTTTTGAAATAGCTTGAGATAAAGTTATTCCTCGTCCTAGACGAGTTTTTCGACTTCTGTTTTTCCTTCTTTTTTTTAATCCCATACCAAATTTTCTTTTAATTTTCATTGCACCTCTTATTCCAAGTGCAGCAGTTTTTTCTCCAAAAGTGGCGTCTTTTGCTCTGAACCTTTCGGCAGCTTTGTCACCTAATAATTTATCAGCAGCGTGTCGGCTTTTTATATCATTTGATTGTGCATAGGCAATATCATGCTCTTTACAAGCTTCATCCAATAAGTTTATGCCTTTATCGCCTCTAGCTAGTCTCTTTTCTAGTTTGGTTCCAGGTCCACAAAAATTATACCCAGGTAGATGTAATTCAAAAGGTAACTTATTTATTAGAGTATTAATTAAACCACTACCTCTTTTTCTGACTCTTCTTTTATAAATGGATTGTTGCTTATATGAGATTGGCATTATATAATTGAAATCTTGGAACAAACTGACTAGTTTTAAATTAGAACTTACCCTTTATACATCCTCTTATATATGAAAATTGTCAAACAACCTTATTCAATTATTATTAAAGACCATGAGACTTCAAGAAATAATTTTAGAAAACATGGAAAATTGTTTGAAGGCTCTAGTAAAAGGGGGTTAATTATTGGTCCATCAGGGTGTGGTAAAACTAATATCATTATAAGTTTAATTGAAGATCCCAATGGTTTACGGTTTGAAAATTTATATGTTTATTCAAAGTCTCTATATCAACCAAAATATGAATATTTGAGATTACTTTTTAAACCATTGAGAGAAATTGGATATTATGAATCCGAAAATGAAGAAAATATTGTTTCTCCACAAGAAATAAAACCAAATTCCATAATTATATTTGATGATATAGTGTGTTGCAATCAGAATGTTGTAAAAGATTATTTTTGTTTCGGAAGACATAAAAATACTGATTGTTTTTATTTGTGTCAAACGTATTCTTCGATTCCAAAACAATTAATTCGTGACAATGCGAATTTGATTGTTATATTTCAACAAGACAAAACGAACTTAAAACATATTTATGATGATCATGTTAATGTTGATATGTCATTTAATCAATTTAATGAGTTATGTTTGATGTGTTGGAAAGATAAATTTGGATTTTTGGTAATAGACAAGGATTCGAACTTAAAATCTGGTCGATATCGAAAAGGATTTGATTCATATATTTTCTTATAAAAATAAAAGTTTTGTGAAAAATTTAACTAATCATGAATGAACGCTTAGCAAGAGAGCTTGTTAAGTCAAGGAAAGCTGTTAAACAAAAATATCAAAGTTTAAAAAATGCTGAATTTGAAGCACAATCCAAATTGGAGGAAACCTATAAACCAATAACTCAACCCCTACAACAATTAATTTCAACAATTGGTAAAATTGAATCGGCTGAGGTAAAGGAAGAGCTACAAACACCCATTAAAAAAAATTATGAAACACCAGAAAAAAGATTGTTTCCAACACTAACACCAAGAAAAAAACTACAGTATGGAACATCAACACCAGAAAAAAGAAAGACAGGGAAAACTCCAATTCTTCCTACGGAAATACCAACAATTATTGATTGGGAAACCAGTATAGCTTCACATAGTCAGATGCCATCTTTACAACAAACAAGTGTCATAGCAGAAACCACCCCTTCTTCAATTTCACAATCTACGGTAGGAAATCTTTCGGATATATTAGAACAAACACGCCAAACAATTCAAACATTTGTCAGTACACCTTTATATCAAGAATATTTATCAGGATTTCATGAATTACCTCGTCAATATATTGACGGAGGGGTAAAAGATGTGGAACATAAGTTTGATCACCTCTATGGAATAGTACATGATTTTGAAACTGAGAAATTCTTTTTGGGTTTAACACAAAGACCTATAGAAATTATCGGTAAAAACATAAAAGTTGAAGGTATAACTTATACAGGTACACCAGGTTTATATGAATTATTATTTAAAAAGGAACCAGTAGGTTATAAAAAACAAGATTTGGAAAATTATATGGATATTTTAAAGAGAACCAATGCATACCGTAGAAATTATGATCCAAATGAGCAGGTACAGGGAAATGGATCACAAAAATATATTTCTATAATAGGGCCTTATTTACAAAATAAAGGAATTACAAAAACTAAAACCATAAATCCCGAAACGCATAATATAGTTCAAGGATTTTTTGACAGACGAAAAGCTCCATACAGGGAAACTCGAATATCTTCGAAAAGAACAGGATCCGGAATAACTTTAAAAGTTAATAAACCTTATACCGATTACGTATATTGGGATAACGTAAATGAACTTGTTGATAGACTTCGACTGTTGGTAGCATCTATGATGGCTGGGAATACAGGACATAACAACGAAATTATTTCTATTATTGAAGAATTGAAAGAAGCCAATATAATTGTATAAAAGAATGTAGTAAATATTGTTACATAACATTGTTAAAATGACCATTGATAAATTTGGACGTCATATTTCTAAAAAGTATACCGTAGATATACCTACAATAGAAAATAAAATACTAGCCAATGTTGAAAATGAAATATTAAAAAATTTTAAAAGTGATGATATTGTTCAAAGATTTGAACCTGTGTTAAAAAATGATATTGTAAATTTAAAAAAGAGAGTTAGTGAAAATGATGAAAATGTGGAATCTATTTCGAAAAAAATTAAGTTATTTGAAGAAAATGTTGTGTCAAACTATGATAACAGGATATTAAATATAAAAAATATTGTCAAAGACAATGATGAACTATTAAAAAGTTTTTCTCAAAAAACATCGAAGTGTGAAGATGATTTTAAAACAATAAAACAGAAATATGATGAAGTAAAGAGTTTTGAAAATAACATAAAAAATGAAATAACATTGGTTAAATCAAAAATAAATGATACTTCTGCAATAGAAAATGTTAAACAAATTATTATAAAAGATATGGTATCAAAGTTCCAAGAATTTACGAACAAACTTAATAATAGGGTTTCTGAAGAAATAGGTAATTTTCAAAACATTCATGATGGTATGAATAAAAACACACAACAAATAGAGAGAGCTATGAATACACACTTTATAATCCATAAAAAAGATAGCGATAATATTAATGAAATAAATCAGAAAATTAATTCAATTGAAAATAATGCTGAAATAATTCTATTAAACTTGAAAAATTTGGAAAAGAAATTAAACACAGATTTACAAAATGTAGATGAAAAAATTGAAAATAAATTTAAAAATGAAATTTTAAAAAATAGTGAACAAATCATGGAGATAATCTCACAATTAAACAATCTAAAAACAGAATTAAAAACCACTGTTGACGATGAATATTTTCAAAAGATGTTGAATAAAAGATTAGAAAAAGAATTAGAATCTTTAGCAGAACTAATACAAGCTATGATTAACACCTCTATCCATGATTTAAAAAAAGGACTTGCACAACACAGTTCAAAAATTGAAGAAATTTCAACAAAGTTAAATGATTATGAAAAATCTTTGAACGATGTAAGAATTGAAATTGAAAAAGCGATTTTAGATATAAAGAAAATAGAAAAAAAATTGGTAGAAATAAAATTAAATTTAACAAATGTAGAATTTCAATTAGGAAAAGATATAAAAAATCTAGAAAATAAATTGGTAAAAGAAATAAAATCACTAAACGAATTAGTTCAAAGAGCAGCCGAAGTTTCTAGAAAAGAGTTTAATGACACAATGGCATATGCTAGAGAAGAATTAAACGCAACAGTAAGAGAAATGAGAAACGAAAGTATAAAATCACTTGTTGTTTTTGAAACTAAAATTAATGTAAGAATTACCAACATTGAAGATGAAATCAAAAAAGTCAAAGATTCGAATAATGCATCTTTTAAAAATTTGGAATATAAAATCGAAGATGAAATCAAAAAAGTCAAAGATTCGAATAATGCATCTTTTAAAACTTTGGAATATAAAATCGAAGATTTGCTAAAAAAAGATAACAAACAAATAAAATAAGTTATTTAAAGAAGGTATTAAGAAATTTTATTCTAGTACTATGAGTAAAAATATTAAAGAAACAGTTGTAGATGAATTACATAAACCGGCAAGAAGAAGATATAGAAGAAGACGAACTATTGTTAAAAGCCTTAATGACTTATGGCAAGCTGATTTGGTAGAGATGCAACCCTATTCCAAATTTAATAAAGGTTATAGATATATTTTGGTGGTGATAAATGCATTCTCAAAGTATGTTTGGACTCAACCACTTAAAAGTAAAAAAGGAAAAGATGTAACTGAAGCTATGAAAAAAATTTTAGAAAAAACAAGTAAACCGCAAAATTTGCAGACAGATTTGGGAAAAGAATTTTTCAATAAAGATTTTAAAGATCTTATGAATTATTACAAAATTAATCATTATAATACTTACTCTAATCTCAAAGCGAGTATTGTAGAACGCGTAAATCGAACTTTAAAAAATATAATGTGGAAATATTTTAGTAATAGAGGGAATTACCAATGGTACTCTATTTTACCCACTATTATTGAAAAATATAATAACAGTATTCATAGAACTACCGGATATAGACCTGTTGAGGTTAATAAAAAAAATGAGAAAACTATACTGCAAAATTCTTTTACTTTTAAAAAAACATTTGATTTAAAGCGCACTAAATTTAAAGAAAATGATTTTGTTAGAATTTCCAAACAAAGAGAAGCTTTTGAAAAAGGATATACTCCAAATTGGTCAACTGAAATTTTTCAAATTAGAAAGGTTTAGTTAACAAATCCACCCACCTATTTATTAAAAGATAGTAAAAATGAATATATTGAAGGAGGTTTCTACCAAGAAGAGTTACAAAAAGTTAAACATCCAGATGTGTTTTTGGTTGAAAAAATTTTAAGGAAGAAAGGGAACCAAGTTTTTGTTAAATGGTTAGGATTCGATAAATCACATAATTCATGGATTCTTAAAAAAGATGTATTGTAATTAATTTTAAGTAATATTGTATATCAAATTTTTAAATAAAAGACCTATTTATATAACATATTTTTTATTTACGATAATCCTTTTTACAACAAATACTAACAATATAATTTTTAAGATGTTTACAACTGAGATTAACAATATAAATTTATATTTTTACATTAAATCTTTCAATATATATTTTTTTTCTATGATCTACATCAAAAATACTTTTAAGAATACTTTCACATTGTTCAACTCGTTTTTCAAATCTTAGTCTGTCAAGATAAAATTTCTGATATTCACTTTTTCGAGCTTGTCTAAATGCAAAGTCCCATGTCACTAATATATAAACTTTATTATTGTTCTCACTGATTGTCACTGATTTCTTCATATTTCTATTGTAATGCACCGGATTTTCTTAACTTGTTTTCTAATTCCTGTTTATGTAGAGATAACATTTCTAAAACAGTTCCGACATTTTCACTGTTTAAATTCTGACATGGATCCAAAACACTATAAATATGAGACAACACATCTCCTGACTGATAATTATAGTGATGAAACAAATTAAAATATTTGGAAAATTCTTGCTTTTTAATTATATGAATTCTGTAGTCAACAAGTTCATCGATTTCAACTAATTTATCTATTGATTCTTTTCCCAGAATCACATAATGTTCATCCTTTTGAATTCTGATAACAGGAGAATGATTAATTTTTTCAAAAAACACTGTGATTTTTTCAATTTTTAGTGGGTATGCATATGCTTGAGCAGAATAAAAATAATTCACCAACACTCCTTGATTTTTTTGAAGTTCTTTCCATTCTTCTTCATTCAAGTAAATGTGAAATCCATTTCGACCTCCAATTAGAACTTTTGGTGTAAAATCATTTATACCAATTCCAACACAAACAAATTTTGATAAGGAATTGTTAAGATAGTAGATTTTTGAATTTAATAATTTTTCATTACACTGACTAATTTTATCATTGGTTTCACTAGAACTGGATTTATATCCATTAAAATTGCTACTATTAAACATGATGTCTTGATGCTAACTGAAAACTAAAATACTGGGTCTGAATATATCTTATCCACCCCACTCCTCTATAAATTTCAAGGTCAAGCAAGTTTATTAAATTTTTATGACCTATCTTGATAAAACAAAATTGTCAAGAACGACAAAAGTGAAAAACTACCTATTGATAAAATTATATTGAAGATAAATAGAATTAAACAGTTTTTACCTTCCTCATCATTTTTAATATGAGCACAGCTAGAAATCGTAAATGGTTTTTTATTTTTTTCAATCCAGTTAGTGTCAAAAATTGTATTATTTGGATAATGAAAGTAAATTTTGAAAAAATTACTATTAGATTGACTATTATTCATATTATATGCGAAAGCAGTTGAATAATTATTAATATTCATAGCTTTCATATAATTACATATTTCAGGTTTAATAGTAGAAGTTTCGTTTTCAAAACACACCATTCCATGTAAAACCCTTGGAGGATAAAGTACATATAAAGTATTATTTAAAATTGAATGTAAAACAATGTAGTTGATAAGGGATGCCATTAAAACACTTTTCAATTTTAAATGTCTATTAACAAAACAATAAGAGATTGAAATAAGACTGAACAGTTTTAATTAATTTTCTACAATATATAGACATTTTTTTTTTCAAAATATTAAATAATTTGTTTACAAATTAGAGATACAAACATGGTTATTAAAACTATTAAAAAATGAAAGATGTTGACATATTTTCTTTCACTTTAAGGACATTAAATAATTTGTTTACAAATTAGAGATACTAACATAGTTATTAAAACTAATAAAAAAATGAAAGATGTCGACATATTTTCTTTCACTTTAAGGACAACAGGTTCACATTTTTTATTTTTTTCACCTAACCACAAACACTCGATTAAGTCACAGTTCTTCCAGTGACGATAATGTTCCTCAATTGGACAATCATCAATTTTCCAGGCAAATATTTCTGCACCACAGTAAAAACATTTACAAACATCATGAATAGCTAAATAATAAAACCCTGATTGGGCTAACACTTTAGGATTTAATTTTCCATTCCAGAATTTAAATGAGGAAAGTCTTTTTTCATATGTTCTATATAATTTGTTATCAATTTCTTTTTCAAAAGATTCTAAACACATATTTATTCTAGACGGTGGTATATTTTATACTGATATAATTTTAAAATTTACCATGTTCTTAAATACTTCAAATTTAGCCTTGAAGAGTAAAACTTTTAATCTTAAAATAATTTTTTATAATTCATTTTCATGGTCTATTAACCACTGAAAAAATGGAATATCTTGGTGACCCCATGCTAATGTATCATAACTATTGGGAATTTTAAATCTTTTATCATCATTGGAAGTGAGAGCTAATTTGTTAACTAATTCTGTATAAATATTGTGAAGTCGAGATCTAAACAAATACATTGTACAGAAAGCTTTTGAATTTTGTTCTACAACATCTTTATAATGTGTTAATTCTAATTGTTTTTTAATGCTACTTTTCTTTATCCCCTTAGCTTTTTTAAGCAACCCATTTTCTGACTTAACACAATAAGCTTTGGCCCCTGTGCCATAAAAGCTTTCTATTGGTTCACCAGCATATTCATCCTTAAACTTTCCAACAACAGATTCAGTTATTGGTATTTCATGAATATTATTAACATCATAATTTGAAGTATCGAATTTATCAATATTAACCCTAATGTCTTCATAAACATTACTTGTCTCAATTTCCAAAATAAAGGAATCTGTATCTGTGTACAGGAGTTTAATATTATTCTTATATAAAGGTTTTAAAAACCCATAAAAAAAGTCATACATCACCGTTTTTGATATATCTAAAATACTAAAGCCTACATAGACAGGTTTATCATATTGCACTAACACTTTACGCATTTGCACAGCTACTAAATTCTCTGAAAATATTGTTACATCTTTAAATGATGGTTTAGCAATTAAATTTTCTGCCCCATCTTTTCTATGATTTTTTGCCCATTGTGTAACCAATCGTATATCTGTCCTTTTATCCACATTTTCCATTGTTTTTCCGTAGATGCTATTATTTGCCAATTTATAAGAATTTTTCTGAAATTGATTTTTAGATTGATTTCTTAAATTTGTATTTAGATCAATAAATTTTTTTAACCATTGAGATTGTGTAAACTCTACAACCCGATGAATTTTAGTTAGTTTAATTCCATATTGAATACATTGTTTTAATAAAGTATAGTGAATTACATATTTTTCTTTATTTTTTAAATTTGGAATTAATTTAAAAGTTTTAGAATTTTGAGGCTTATAATTTTCTGGACAGAATGGAAATTCATTATGTAAATTGTGTAAATTTTCAGGATATTCTAAATCAACCTCTAGCACATAACCCTTGTCATTAGTCTCAGATATATTCATTATATCTAAATTTTGAATTTGTTGATTTGATAACCAAACAAAATCTTTTTCGGGCAGATATTGAGACATCGCATATCCGTAAAGATTAGTTGCATCAAAATACATAATATATTTAGATGGTTGTAATGGATCATAATTTGAAAGAAATAAATTGTTTGCTATAGATTTCCTACATACACAGGTACTGATTCCTCCTCTTACACTACCTTTAAAAAAATGTAACATATCTGGGTCTGTTATTAACTCCAATTCGACTCCAGTATATCTTAAACAAGCGTCAAAACTTAAACCTGGAAAAGTATAATAATGTGCAGGATCAAGTTTGTAAGTTTCCATACACGTTTTTCTAAAATTTTGAAAAACATCTGCCAAAAGTAATACATCAGATTTAAGATATAAATCGGAATATTCACCGATTGTTTTACATTCAAATAAATTCCAAACATTTTTAGCCCTCTCATATTCTTCATCAGTAATGTGTTCATCCGTGAGGTCATTATAAAATTTTTTTTTATCTGGTAACTCCGTTTCATTTAATTTGGCGATATTATCAATATATTTATAAGGGAAAACGCCTTTTTGACGGATATACTTAAATTTTTCCTTTTCATTAAAATATTTGAACACTTCTTTGCATTGTTCATCATTAAGGATGGAAGCTAAATTTGACAAAGAATATGGTAGGAACTGAAATGAATCAATAAACTTAAGATATAGAAATTTTGACTTGGTGAAACCAGTCTTTTTATCTAAATATTGATCTACTTCAATAGATTTTTGAAATGAAATGTATTTCTCTTTATTCTGGGCTATGACAAATAATTGTTCATGATTTGGACATAAATTTTTTATAAACAGATGAGAATCATAATTACGCAAATTGTGTAAAACTACCGGAATGGAATTAGATAATTTATAATTTAAGTTGCATATAGAGTGTGACGGACCTCTATAGGAACCTGTTAAATGACAATGATCAGCAACCTTATCCGAAATTATAGGTTTATCACATATATGACAATCATTCGTATATTCAAAATGTAATTGTTCCAACACATTTAATTTTTTCATTGGTATTAACTTTTTCATATATTTATTGTAAATATTAAGAACGTCTCTTTCTAAGTAAGTTATAAAAATTTGTGCACAATTGGGACCCATATAATTTTGAAATTTGGAAATTGAATCATCAAATGAACACTTTATATAATAAGCAAACGAATATGGAATATGTTGACATTTTTTTTCAGTATATGGAGAACTTGGATCTACATCATTAATTTCATTATTTAAAGGCTTAAGAATGCATTCAAAATCTGCATATATAACAAATGGAACTTCAATTTGTTTTTGTATATTCTGAAATTTTAAAATATTTTCGGGAATAATATTTCCAAATCTATCTATTTTGGTTTCAGTTGAAGGTAGATTTATTCTTACAAAATCGCAATCATATGTGTTATGCCTGACTAATAATTCTTCAGTAGTAAAATATTGTAAACAACCGTCGCATAAAAATTTTTTCCCATGATGTTTAGATAATTGTTTTGAAATTAATCTAGATAAATCCGAAATATAACAGTAATGGAAATTTCCATTATCATCTCCAATTAATAATAAATTAAGGTGACGTTCTCGCTTATTTTTTGTATAATGTAAAGGTCCTATAATTTCGAATTGAGTTTTTAAATTATTCTTGATTTTTTCTAATCCATAAACATTAACCGAAATATTGTTTAAATTTTCAAATTTACTTATGTCTTTTAAAGTTAAAGGAAAATTGATACCTTTAAAGTTTAAAATAGTGGTGAAATGTGGATACGACTCCACCTTTTCAATTGGTCCGTTAGGTGAATGAAGAGCTGCAACCACAGACCAGGCGAAACAACATTCATCATTGTTTTGAACGTTGACTACAGCATTTTTCAACTTGATCTCTGACGGTAGCGGTATATATGAAGAAGCTTTTAAGGGGTTGTACTTGTTGATGTTAAGCTCAACGTGTAATATTTTTATTAAAATCCATCCTGAAATTAAAGAAGAATAATTAACAACAAATGTATTTTTGGTTTAAGTTTAGTTACTAAATATTTAATAAAAAATAATTTACCCGAATCTTTTTCTGCCAGTTCATCAGCTTTCCGGTCAATAATTTTAATAATATCTTCTAGTTCTTGCGTTAATTCTGAACTATTACATAAAATCCGAAATGGGGTATTGAAAGACTTAACTTCATGACTTTCATTGGAAGGATTTAAGTAAAGACCAAATAACTCCATGTTGAGTTTGATGCAGGTGTGTCTTTGGATTTCATAACTGATTACCTCAATTATTTTTTGTTGTATTTCGGAGAAAAAATCATAAATGTTGATTTGGTATTGAGTCGATGATATTTTATATGAAATGATTCTTTCCTTAAATGCCGATTTTATTACAGACACATTTTCATCCCTAACCACCATTGAATTGGTTTTGTGTTTATTTGTTCTCAAATGACAGAACCATAATGACTTTTTTATAAATATTTTGCAGAATTGACAATATCTTCTTTCACCTAAAATTTAATAACTTCTTTATTAAATTTGCCTCTAATTCATCAAATTAATAACTAATTATTAAACTGAAACAAAATTTCTATTTAAAATTAAACTTACAGCTTTTCTTCTTCTGTTCTAACTGGGGGCCATTCTTAGAGTGAATTATCTTCTTGTGGCGATTCAAATTGTCTTTTCGAGTAAAAATTTTGAAGCACTCTTCACATTTAAAATCCATTTTTCTAAAACGAATCTCTTATTGTGAAGCCCAAGTCGATTTTAACATACTGAAGGTAACACGGTCAGGTATGAATTTAAATGGTGGAAAAGAAGTAGGAGGGGAGTTAAGGAATGGGATGGAAAAAGCTAAGAGTAGCTTTATAAAGTTCTATCGCCCTTTCCCACATCTTCCTTTTCTCCTCAGCTGTTTTATTAGGATCGCAATTTAAAATAGAATCCAAAACAAATCCTAATGATCTTTGATAAGACAAATGTTTATTTTTAATTTTGAAATTTGATTTTGAATGAAAGCTTAGTTTCGGATAATCGTTTTCGAAGGGGATTGACACTTCCGTTTGTGTTAAAACAGAATTTTGAACTGTCTCTGTTTGTGTAGAAACAGAATTTAAAATTTCATCGAAATCTGGTGGCGAGTTTTCAAAAATTATTGGAGAATTTGGAAAATTTAATTCACAGTAGGTATTTTGGCCGCACGGAATTGAATTTTGACTAAAATTTTCATTTTTTTCAGATGGTTCACTTATTATTGGAAGAATTTCTTGGGAACCACCACCACTAGTAAACGATGCTCCCAAATCTTCACTACAATCTGAAATTTTGTAACTATCCCGTGAACCATCCTCCTCCCCCAAAACATCAACCCCCATATTTCCACTACTAGTCGATTCCGAAATTTTATTTTTTTTTTGATTAGTTGAAATTTTGAACAGAGATAGAGGAGAAAATGAAGAATTACCCGGTATTCCTCCAGAATTGTTTTCACTTTCAAAATTTCTAGTTTTCAACATTCCAAAAAAATTTTGTGATTTATTTGAACTCGAATCATTGTCACTGTCATTGTCACTTTTACTCTGATAATTTGTTAAATTTTTATTAATTTTGGGAATCCCCATTAGCTTTTTAAAATTGTCGATATTATCTAAATCTTGAGTTAATATGTCGGGAGTATTTGTAATGGGAGTGTCCGTTGTTACATCTAAATCTTGAGTTAAAAAATTTGGGGTTTCCGGCGTTAAAATATTATTAAAATCTAAATTTTGTGATAAAATTGAATTTTGAAAGTCAAAATCTGTCTCCGAAATATTCTCTAGTTCAGGCAAATATTCCAAATTTTCTAAAAATTTTATGTTCGTTTCTGAACAACTTTGGAGTAATTTGTTTTCTAAATTTTTTTCTTGCATCGTATTAATCATCGCGTTAAAATTTTGAGTTCTCTGACTTAAATTTTGGTTGTCACTTTCATTTTCATTTTTCAAAAAAGCAGGCTGAATTATTATATTTGAAATTATATTAATTTTGTTCACCACTCCTAACTGTTCACTGGAAGTTGAGGCAAAAGGAAAAGACATACCTTTAAAATTTGAGTACACTTGACAGCAACAAACTAAAACACACTAAAACAAACTAAAACAAACTAAAATTGGAGACTTTAAATTTAAAGCGTGGTAAACTCGACTTAAGCTTGCTATAAACTGATCCTCGACCGTTTTATATGAAAGCAGACCACGGTTTGTCCTCGTACGTATAGTGACCTCAATAAAGGTCAATGACCTCAATTCTGCGCGTCACACCCCGCGGAGCCCCCCTTCCCCCTCCCCCCTTCCCCCGCAAAATTTTTTCCCCGCCCCCTTCCCCCGCAAAGCCCCCTTCCCCCGCAAAGCCTCCTTCCCCTTTCCTCCCTTCCCCCGCTGAGCCCCCCCAGCTGAGTCCCTCTGCTGAGCTGCTTAGGGAGCTACGTCCCCTATAAGTCTCAGTGAGACGCCCTAAAATGAGCTGTAATTATAAAAACTCGAGAGGTTTGCGGGCGTATAAAACACAAAATTCTCTTCGGAGCATCTTACCTTAGGGTCCCCTATAACTCTCAGTGAGACGTCCTAAAATGTGCTGTAACTATAAAAACTCGAGAGGTTTGCGGGCCTATAAAAAACACAAGGTTTTTTCGGAGCATCTCGACTGGGGAGGGGTCCAGGGGGCGGGGGGCCGAAGGCCCCCCGCTCCCTGGAAGACAGTGCGCGCGGCCGAAGGCCGCGCGCCGCCCCCCCCCCCCCCCCCGCCCCTCCCCCTTTGGGGGCGGGGCGGGGGGGGGGTATAGGAGGAGTATAGGGGCGGTATGAGGGGCCCTCTCCGCGATTTAAAAATCGAAATTTTACCTTGACCTACTTTCATAAAATGACTGTTTTGCGAGGTGACTTTTTCATTTTTGGTTCATCACCAGTGCTGTCTTCCTAAATTTTAATTTTTATTATTTCATTTAATTATCAACATGTTCAGGAACAGAAATTATGAAATTCAGGTTATGGATGGTAATAGACTTGTAATAAGAAGAAGAGTCAACGTTCCTCCTCCGGTACAAGTACCATCCATAACCTCCTCGACAAATCCAGAGGAAAATGAGGATCCTCAAGCGGAACCTCAGATAAATCCGGAGGAACCAGTCCAGTGTGACGAAGTCGATTCCACTACAAAGTAAGTAGCTTATATTAAGCTTATATTAAATTTATTATTAGTCTTCCTAATATCAAAATACTAATTGATTTTTTTTTTTCAGTTGACAGATACAAACAATAGACCAAGTTTAGGGACAGTGTTAAGTGAAACTATTTTTAGGTTAAGTTAAAGTGTTTAAGTGATAGTGAATAGTAACGGAGACGATTTAAGGTAATGTAAATTTTATTTAATTGATCTAATTATAAAGGAGTATGAAGATAACTGTACCTAAATTTCCTATAATATTTTTCTTTCATATTTATAAACTTATTAATTTTAGATTTAAAACTCTCTAAAATAAGAAAGGATTAAGAATTTTTGAACAGGGTGGTTAATTTAAAATATTTTTTCAATCTATTATGAATAATCAAAACTCTTGTATTTAGTTGTTATGTTTGTTCGTTATTCTTATAAATAAAACATTTTTTTTCGAAATTGTTCAATTCTTTATTCCAATAAGATAAGAATAAATGGATAAATTAAATACAAACAATAATAATTTTAAAATAATAAAAATTAAATAATAATACATTTTAAAATAAATATTCTAGGATTATAATTTCTTCATTTTCACATTTATGAAGTGGTTTGCAATACATAAATATTAAATAATACATTCTAATCTAAATATTCTAGGACTACAGTTTCTTCATTTTCACATTTAATTACACATAGTTCATTGCGACAGATTGGACATGTTTTATTAATTAACATCCACATTCCTAAACAAGGGATGCAAAATCTGTGATTACAAGGTTCTGGTGATATCATTTTATTAGATAATATATCTTCAAGACATATAGGACATTCTTCGGTTTTATTTTCAATTATTTCATTAACAACTTTTTTTTTTACCCTTCGCGACTTCCTACCGTTTTTATATATTGGTTTTTTACCAGGCATTATATTGGCACCACTGGAACATTTGCGTCCCAATCTAAATCAATATTTTTAACACTACTATTGCAAATTAAACAAACTTTGGGGGTAATAATTTGATACAACTGTCTTGAACACATATCGCAATGTAAATCATTGCTTAAGCGTTTTAATTTTCTCTTATTATGAGTATTTACATGTCTATGAGCCCCTGCCCTTTGATAAAATTGTATAATTTGATAGCATGCGTGACAAAGAGTTTTTTCTTGATTTTCCGTCACTACAAACACTACGATATAACTCTGAGTAATACAGAACACAACTTCTTTGGGATCAGTGTACTTATGTTTCACTAAACAAAATTTAGCACTAGCACTGTCTTCTTCATTATCTTCTTCAATATCGGAGTCACCAGAGTCAGCTTCAATTTGTTCGAAATTATTTATATCGTAGTTTAAACAATTTCTGAAGTTCTTCTGAAATTTTTCTTCGTTAAGATGTGTATTGTAATCCAATACTCCAATTAATTCATCTAGATCTGGATCTTCTTCTTCAATATTATTATCCATAAATTTTTGAATGAATTTTTTAATATTTACTTTGTAATATTTACTATTAAATATAAAATTATTTACTTATTATTTACTTATTATTTGTTGGTATTTAATTTATCATCTTTTGTTGCTCCACGTATCTATTTTATAAATTTACTGAAGTGAAAATTCATTGGTGGTAGGACTTTATATCGACTTCATGGTCAAATAAGGTTATCCACCTCAAGGTCAAACATAAGGTTAGATCTCCTACTATGATCGGATTCGATGAAAGGTTAGCCATGTTGTTAACTTTAAGATTAAACTCAAGGTGATGTATACGAGGCTTTTTGAAAAGTATAATGAGAGAACAAAAGAGGAGGAGGATGAAAAGTGTTGATGATACGAGGTTTTTTAATAAGTATAATGAGAGATTTGAAAAGTATAATGAGAGAAGAAAAGAGGAGGAGGAGGATGAAAAGTGTTGATGATTTACTCTTCTTACTCCTCCTCCTCCTCTTTCCTTCTCTCATATATCCACTACTTATTTGGATTGAATGCCAGTAGATATGTGGACGTGTGAAGTGTTAAAAAGGATTTTAATCCTTGTCATAGGCGTCGGAAAGAAGTTTATTATCACTAAGTATTTATGGCATAGAATATTATTTCGGTAATAAACTTTAAATAAAAAGTTTTTATAATATTATTTTATTTCTTATGATTTCTTAATAATTCATTTCCATTAGAAAATATAGATAATTTTGACATATTTAACACAAATCACAACTATATTTTCATTATTTTTAATTTTGGCTTAGAAACCGTTATAGCCACATTTAGGTTAAAACGTAGTCGTTTTCTCCCCAAAAATTCTAAGTTATAATTTAAATACGAAATATCCATTGTCAAAAATACAAGAAGTTAAACATATATAAAAAATAATTTCGTCCTTATAATAATAAAAATTTTTTGGGCTATCCGTCATTTTATTATTAATTAAAAACATTTTTAGGACATTTCACGTTTCAGTTTATTTCTTAAACAATCTGCAGAATTACAATTAAACATTAAATAAGGATTCGAATGTATTTAATTTTTATATATTACAGAAAATTTAAATAATAAATTGTGTTTACGCTGGTAAACATAACGTGTATAATTCGTAATCAAAGTCAGTGAAACTATCTTCGGTCAAATTAAGTATAAATGGTTCCTCTGTCTCACCGATCATGAGATCGAGTTTCCACATTTTCTTTTATTCTTTTATTATATGGACTTTTCCCAATTTTCTGCAGTAAGTTTATTCAAAAAAATCTTTCAAAAGTTCAGTTAAATTACTAATTTTGTAAGTTGTGTTATTTCTAGCAAATCTACCTTTTACTTGAGAGAGATATTTACTTCTCCAACGGACATTTTCCAGACGACCTATAAGCCTTTTATTTGAAAGAGATATTTCCTTCTCCAACGGACATTTTCCAGACGATCTATAAGAACTCCTATCGGGTTTTTTTCCAGCAAAAATTAAGTTCTTTGAACAATTTCCAGAGTTTAGTTCTTTTAATTTCAGGTAAATCCCGATCTTCATTGATTTTAGTTCTGCTTCTCATAATAAGATGTATGTACAACTCCTTTTATTGCAGTTCACATCTCTTCTTCCAAAGAGGTTTTTCGTCGGCCTGTGATCGAATGTGGCTTCCAGTCGTTTTTTCCTCCTTCATTATTCGGTACATAGTAGATTTTCCAACTCCTATCATGTTAAAACACATCTCAACAGAGCTTTTAACATTATTATCTAGATATTGATATCTTAAGGCATCATAAACATTCATCGTAATAAGTTTTTCGTTGAGGAAAAAAATGCCCTGTTTTAACGATTTTCGAATAAATATAGATGTGGAAGCCATATTTTTTGGGTATCTCACTAATCTCAAATAATATATAAAAACAAGCACAAACAACATAAATCAGTGAGGACACACTGTAAGGTGTACTTTGTTCACTGAGAAAAATTAAATTGAATTATCAGAAATTTTATTATTTCAGTATATTTATAAAAGCTTATAATATTTATATAATTAAATATAATTAAATTCACGTCAGTTCTCAGTTACCTGCGGCACTGGAGCAGATATATTGGAAATTTCGGTAACAGTTTTATTACTCTCTCTAGTTCTTGAATAGAGTATAGGAATGTGTATTCTTGCGGTCGCCCTTCCCCTTCCCAAGAGCTTTGAGTTCAGGAAAATAGAATCGATTCTGCTTTTTATACTAGGAATGGGTATGCTGTTCGCATCCTTCCCCTATCGGCGATTTGCTTTTTCTCGTGATCGTCCCTCACCTCTCCAAGAGCTTTAAATTCTAAAAAATAGACTCGACCCTGCCTTTTACACTAGAAACGGGAATGTTTCTGGTGTCTACCCCCACCCCCCACCCCCACCCCCCGCCCCCGTCAACAACTTGCTTTCACTTGCCATACTGTACTTTTGTGATATCACCTATTCTATCGTACTCTGTAATAACATTGTTTATATCAGTTACTGTGATCGCTGTCACTTCTTCCCCATAACAAGGAAACCACCCCAACCAGACCTCACCGAGTTTGATCGTTTTCGAATATGTTGTTGTACTTGAAAAAACAATAGACATTTATTTTTTTATCGGCTGACATCTACTTTTAAGAAGTGAAATTCATCCCCAAACTCAATTCTCAATTTTTTTTCAATATATCTTAACATATAATGAATATATTAAATAAAATCAAGTGGAAAATATTCAAAATAAAAAGTCATAAATATGACATATATTTATGAACAAAGGAGTTGCAACCCGTATTTTAGATTTAAAAAACTACATTTTTTAAGAATATTTTTTATAAATATAAGTTAATAAACTTTAAAAAATTATAAAAAGCATTTTCGTTAACCATATTGAATATAAGTGTTGACTTATTTCTGGATTTATCAAATCAACACCCCTAAATACCGTTAACCACCCTTTACAGTGATAGACCACGTCTAAATGGTAATTTTTTTGAAATCGTCCAATGTGTAAAGCGAATGTAATTTATAACAAATAGAAATATATTAATCTTTTTTTTCAATAATTGTACCAAAAGGGCGAAAAAAGTCATCCCCAAATGCCATGGATAAGATAAGTACGCAAAAATAACAAGTACCTTCGATTGAGTAAATATTAATATTTTTAATTTTATACTCATATTTTCGATTGAATAAATATTAATATCTTCAATTTAAGAAATATTTATCAAAATTTAAATATAAATAATGATCTCGAAAAACGATTTTATTCAAGTTTAAGAAATAATTATTTCATGATTTTTTTTTAAAACAAAGTGGATTTTGATAATACATTTGAATAACATTTAAAACTTTTTCCCGTAAACCAAATTCACACTTGCATTTGCATTAGCTATAAATCCTATATAGTTTACACATGGAAAAGGGTCTAGCCTATTAAGAGAGTCGAAACTGCCCCCTCGATAATAAAAAAAACAAAAAACACCCGGTTGTTCTACATCAAAAAATACCCACACAAAAAAATTTTTAGCAGCTTTTATCGTCACAAAACTCAATAAAAATGCAACAAAATTCTAATAAATGCCGTTTTTTGCGATTTTGACAATGTTTCACATTTTTAAAAATCTGAAAAACTCATGGACATAGTTTGGTGTCTAAAAAACAACATATTTTATTTTCAGCCCTACTATTGTCCTAGTTTTTATTTTATCGAATATAAAAGTTTTCGAACACCCATAAAAATTTGAATTTCGAGCCAAACATGTTTGTAAAAAATATCTTGTTGTAGGCAATAAAAAAAACCTACAAAATGAAAATAAAGGGGTTTTTACGATGATTAGAACTGAAGATATCTTCAGAAAACAAAAAAAGATGTTATATTTTTTTTTAGATTATGTGACGATAAAAGTGGCTAAAAAATTTTTGTGTCGGTACTTTTTGATGTAGAACAACCGAGTGTATTTATTTTTTATTACCGAGGGGGCAGTTTCGACCCTCTTAATCGGCTACCTAAGCGATTTATAAATTCATTCAGAATATTTATGACTACTTCTATAGTAATAAGCCGTATTTCTTGAATAATCCAATTCTTTAAGTATTCTATATCAATTGTCTTGCAATGGAAAACTTTACGCTTAAAATAACCCCATAAAAAGACGTCAAGAGAACTTAAGTCTGGAGATCTCGGCGGCCACTCACTCACTGTCGATTGCAAAACAGGTATAAGATTAGGATATTGTTCTTGAAATAGCTGACACCATTTTTCTGGGGTTCTTACCCTATCGCCTTATCCTCATGTAGCACAGAAATTTCCATCATCTATGCTTCAATAAGTTTCACTTTTATTTAAAATTAACTCTTTGTGACAATTTCACAAAATGTGATGAAGGCATAAACAGGTCATTGAATGAATTTTGCTGGTAAATAATTTTTGTATTTCATTTCGAGTTTTACCAGTCGATAAATCGAAAATAGTTACATATAGATAGGTATAAGACATGTAATAGAAAAAATGTTGAAAATTTTTTCAGGGAGCCTAAAAGGGTACAAAAATCTGAGCGTCACTATTTTAAAATCAAAGTTGATTATAGCACAGCTTCTTTTGAGTTACCCTATAAAATTTAATACAGGAAAAAATTGGTACCAAAAAAAAAACAAAATCGATTTTTCACAAAACCCAGCATTTTTAAATAACGGGTTTTTTTCCAGGCTTCACGCCCTCACTGCATTTTATTCTAAAGGGTGTTTTTTATAGAGGTATAGAACTTTAAGTTGGCAACACTTTTTTAACTGGCGGCCATTTTGTCAGCTGTCAAGTGGTTTATGTTTAGTTTGGTTTGGCATTTCAACATGAATAGACTGACGTCTGAACAACGCTTCCAAATTGTGCAAATTTATTTTGAAAATCATGGTTCTGTTCAAAATACGTATCGCGCACTACGTCCATTTTACGGTCAACATAATCGTCCATCAGAGCAATTAATTCGATTAACTATGGAACGTTTTCGCACCACGTTTACTCTAAATGATAATACGCATCCACAGAGACGTCGTACAGTGCGTACAGAAGAAGTCATTGCTGCTGTAGAGCGTAGCGGAAGACCCGAATCAGTCTATCCGCCATCGTGCACAGGAATTGGATATGTGTCCATTCACTTTATGGAAGATTTTTCGGAAAAATCTTGGTTTGCGTGCTTACAAAATCCAACTCGTACAAGAATTGAAGCCACACGATCACCTAGCAAGACGTAGATTCGGTGAATGGGCCTAAAACAAGATTGCCGTTGATCCCGATTTTCATAAGCGAATTTTGTTTAGCGATGAAGCTCACTTTTGTTTGAATGGATACGTCAATAAACAAAACTGCCGTATTTGGAGTGATGATAATCCTCAAGTGTATGTTGAGACACCGTTATATCCAGAACAACTGACTGTTTGGTGTGCTTTATGGGCTGATGGAATCATTGGTCCGTACTTCTTTAAAAACGATGCTGCACAGAACGTTACAGTCAATGGTGACTGCTATAGAGCCATGATTACTGACTTTTTCGTTCATCAATTGAACAACCATGATGTGCAGGAGCTGTGGTTTCAACAAGACGGTGCAACATGTCACACAGCTCGTGCCACAATTGATTTACTGAAGGAAACGTTTGGTAACCGCATAGTTTCACGTTTCGGACCCGTGAATTGGCCTCCAAGATCGTGCGACTTAACGCCACTAGACTATTTTCTGTGAGGATATGTGAAGTCGCTAGTCTACGCCAATAAGCCCGAAACGATTGATCGCTTAGAGGACAACATTTGCGGCGTTATTGCCGATATACGGCCACAAATGTTGGAAAAAGTCATCGAAAATTGGACCTCCAGATTAGATTACGTCCGAGCCAGCCGTGGCGGTCATATACCAGAAGTCATATTTAAATTATAATGCCAGAAGGTTATCTTTCGAATAAAGTAAATTTCATGTCAATTTAAAAAATTCATGTTTGTTTTATTCCATTTAAAATTCTATACCTCTACAAAAAACACCCTTTATTAGCAGTTCTAATTTACTCAGATCATTTTCGAAATGCAAGTGGCATACGTCAAAATTAACAGTGGAGACCTTAGTAAATTTAAGTTGAGGAATAAATTATCACTTCGGAACACATGAAAAATTTATAAGTACATCATAACTTTAGGATCACACTTTGGTTAGCATGTTTGAGGTACATCTTCTAGTCAATTCTCCCTTGTCATGGTATCAGTTAAAGTTAAAGAATTTAAACAAAAGTGATAGAAGAGAAAAAGTTTAAATGAAATACAATAACTTACAACTTCTGGGAGATTATTATTCATAGAATATTTAACAATGATTAAGAATATATCTCAGATATCACATAACTAATGGTACGTAGAACACTAGCAGATCCCTTAGGTAAAATATTGCACTTTAGAAAAACTTACGTCAGTTCAAAAGTTAATGATAACCTAAATAAAAAGTGTTAAAGTTTTTCACTAAAAAAAAAAGAGGATGTTTTTTGAGGCGAGGAAATTATATTTACTATTTGATCGTTAAGAAGTCAAAATCAGAAAATTTACTTTTAATACCCTGTATTTTAGTTAGTATTAACTTTTGGGACTAAGATACATGAGAGATCTGGTGTTGCTCTGTCGGCCACTGATTCTGAGGCATGTAACTTTTTTATATTAAAAGGAATGTGTGAGTACGCACTATTTAGAGTATTTTAATTTTTGTCAAATAGAAATTTAAAACAAAATATATACATTTTAAAAATGTTATTTCTTCTGTTTTTTAAAGAGAAAACATTTGAAAATGTTAATTTACTTTTCTTTGATATAAAATAAAAACCGCAAAGAAATATTACACTGAGGTTTTAAAGGATCATTAAGCTTAACGCCTACATGTTTAAATGAGTGATATTATTATCATGATTTTTTCTCAACATATATGTTTTAATTAAAACTCTGCATAGCGAGTCAAATAATCCCACAAAATGCAAGTCCAAAGTTAATAAGTATTCTGAATCTGTAATGTCCGCAGTAAGGCTAAGCTGGATAAAATGGGTTGGTCAAAAAGCATAGGATTATCTTAGCAGACAAAGAAGGTTAACCAGATACAAAGAGCTCCTCTGCAATTTAAGTCTGAACTGGAGTACGTGGATATTGTAGCCGAAGCTTATGTTAAATTCTATAAAATATAAATGTGTACTACTAAATACGTTAGTTATTTTGGTTACCCTTTAAACTAGCTTACTAAATTATTAGGAGAACGATGCATGATTAGATTTTGTCCAGAATTCACAAACACAAACTGGGAGGAAAAAATAGATAAATTATAGTCAGAAGGCTTTATCGTGAACCTTTATAACAACAACAAAAAAAAAATAAATATCCACAAACAAGGCTTCCGAAAAGATTATATTCCAAAAAGAACTCATAATTATGAACTACAACCACTAAGAATAAAAAATTTGAGGCACCAACATGTCAAAGTTGCATGGAAATGATTACGTATATTGCCATGGCATGAAAACCCTTTTTTACCAACTTTTAAAAAAAGGAGGTTCTAAATTCGACCGCTGTATATGTATATACATCGATGACTTCAGAATGGCAGTACCGGCTGAATGAAATTTTTTGAATCATTATTTTTAACCGAAATTGGTTCAGTAAAATCCAACAAATCGAAAATAATTTTTTTTTTAATTCTATGTGGTGGATCAAATTAATAGGTTGTTATCATTAAAATGCACAACAAGAAATAATAAGTTTGCGTGTTAATATGATGGTCGGATGGACAACGGTGTGGTATATTCGCCTGGCTATACAGATACTAGTGTAACATCAAAAAGGTAGATGCAACACATAAAACATAAACAATAGGAAGTAATGCAGTAAAAAAACCCGGAGGTAGGATACCAGTAATAAAATAACCAATAGGAAGAATTCTACAAAAGAAGAAAGCATGTGTAAGAAAATGAGTTTATTAATCAATCTTCGCCAAAGTATCAAGAATTTAAATTCAAATCTTAAATTTCTTGCATATTCAAAAAAAAAATATCAAAGATGATCATTAAGTTAAAGAAACATGCGAAAAAGAAGTATTAATCACCAACAAATTACTAATAATTAAACAATAATCAATTTAAACTGATGAGCTCGAGATAGATAATAGTAAAAATTTATGTAATAAAAATCCAGCCTCCAGATCGTCACCAATAATTAATTTAATATAAGGTCACACAAAATATTTACTATACAAAATAATTAATTCCTCAATTAAAGCAACTATCAGAAAATTAATAATAAAATAAAATAAATAATATTTCGAATTTGAGACCTACATGCTTGGTTGTATTAACGTTAATTACTATTAAAAAAACCAGCGTAAACATGGCAAAATAAACACAATTTTAGTTAAGAACCAAGACAAAAATAATAAACCAAATATAATCAAGATATAATCACAAGATTCACTATAATAATAAATAATAATAATAATAACGACTTTTATTAGCCGACTTCTAAAAGAAGGAGGTTCTCAATTCGTCGAGTATGTAATTTTTTTTTATGTATGTACACCGTTACTCCGGAACGGCGGCACCGATTTGAATGAAGTTTTTTACGTTATCTTCAGGAAGTTCCTGCGGTGTTCCCATATTTTTTTTGGACGAAATTGGTGCAGTAAAATCCAAGATGACGCTAACAATATGACGACCAAAAAAATTAATTTTGTCCAATTTTTTTCTAAAATCCATATATACTAGATCATCGATGCCTAAGCCTTGTCTAACTGCTTGTGGTAACAAAATTGAATCTCTAAAATATCTCTGTCTCAGTTCATTGATTGTTGGGCACTCTCTGAGAACACGGTCAACAGTTTTATCCTCCTCCAAACACCATCTGTACGTCGGGTCGTCTTTGACACCGATCTTATGAAGATAGCCCCTCAGGTGACAATGTCCTGTCAACAATCCCTCCAGAATTCGCAGAATTTTCCTTCTTAAGAAGAGAAACCCCTTAGTACATCTTGCGCTAGGTCTAATGATATGTTCTTTAACACACCTCATTCCAGGAGCTCACCTCCACGATTCAATAAATTTGCATTCCAGCAGCTATTTTATTCCCGTAATTTTGGCTTATTTGTACCTTATGGCAATATAACTCTAAATTCGGAATAACATTATCTACATTATCTAGAAATTAAAATACATGCATTCAGGATATCAGAAATATTCAACTCTGAACAGATAATAAGCAAATATCTATTTTTTTTGTAGTATCAGCTACCATTAAATTAATAAAAAATAAAAACCTAGTGTTTTTTTTTCTTATTTTTGCATATGTATTGCAAAGTTTATAAAACTTTTGCACCAAAATATTTTACTTAACGGTAAGATTTCATATATCTTGTAAGATAAAAAAGGGTTCTCAAACAGTCAAAAAAATTTTCAGTCGTATCAAATTTTATCGCTGACCTATTTTCTACCTGCTTGAAAAATGCTGACAAGGGATGAGGGCGAGGTTAATCTTTAAATCTTCATTTTAGAAAACATACCCGCAAATTTAGGAGATTTCAAAGCCTGTAATACTTATTTGTTTTCTTAATGCTAGATAGATGTAAAAAGTAGCGCAACAGAAAATTTTGTTAATAAAAAATTAGGTTATGATTTCTGTTTGAGCAAGTTTGCTAAGGAAAAATATTCGTAATTATCGGCAACCTCGCCTTGTTTAGGATTAAGAAAATATGATCGGAAATAAGGAGAGTCTCTGAAAACGGTCAGAACAGACAAATCGCATAACGGTATGCAAATTTAAAAGTTCAGAATTTTCGGGCTTTTGCGGACGAGTTTGTTTTGGAAAGGTGTATACGGTGGGATTCCGGACGAAAGGTATTTCCCTTTTCCTGTTTCCTTAATCTCTTTCCTGATTGTGAGTACCCTCAAAATACCTGGTAGAAGTAAAGAAAATTAACCAGCAGATATCGAAGTTTTCCGGTAAGTCATTTAAGTTAGGATAAGCAGATTTTTACAGGGTATTTTTTAATACTCTTCAAAATAAATTATCCATGTTTTGGTCCTGTTCGAGTCGAATATCGGTTAAATTTTGATGATATCTTGGAATTTTTTATTGTTTACGGTGAACGATAAAGAATAAAAACTTGGGTTTTTTTTGGGTACTGATTTCAGCAAACGGGTTGCTGTTGAACGGTGTTGCCAGTTGTCAAAGATAATACGCAATTTGGCTAATTTGATCGGTGACAACTAACAATTAATTTGATTATTGTTTCGCGGATAATTATTTAAAAATAAAAATAATAGTATCGGGTCTATTATTAATTTAGAAATTTATTATTTCATTGTAGAGCAATTTATGATAAAATTTGTGGTTTTTCAATTTATTACGGTAATAATTTGAAATCAGGTTGCCTTTAAATACAGAGTGTTGAATTATTTGGGGCCGTTCATTTTCATCATTATTTGTTTTTGCATTTTGGATAAAATTAATTACTGTTTTGGCTAGGATTGAAAGGATTTCATTTTTTCAGTTTTAAACATTTGATAATTATAAATTAAAATGAGTACCACAGCGGAACGCAAATTTAAAAGACTAAATGCCAAGAAGGAGTCTTTATTTTTGATTATACAAAATTTGTATGATTTGACAAAAAATATTTCCCAGCAGTCGCAAAGAGAGAAATTTGAACTATTGTATTCATCATTAGAGTCAACAAGGGATTCTTTAATTATTGTCATTGATGAAATTAATGATATTGGTTTTGATGTTAAAGACGATTTTATTCCAGATTATCAGATTATCTCTACTATTAATGAAATGTGTTGTCATATTCAAGTAGCAGCGGCTAAAATAAAGGCTACTCGGGCTAATCCTTCAGATAGTACGCCAGTAGATCCAAATCGAGTGTTGCCTTCTTTACCAAAAATTGAGTTGCCAGAATTTTCAGGTGAAATCCGGCAATGGGAAACATTTTCTGCCATTTATAAAAGTTTAATTCATGATAATCCTACTTTAAATAAAAAGGAAAAGGTTCATTATTTGATAGGGCGTTTACGCGGGTCAGCCTTAAATATGTGCTCGGGAATAGCACCAACGGGTGATAATTATGACATAATTTGGCAGTCACTTTTGGATAGATATCAGGACAAACGATACTTAGCTAATAATTATTTGGATCAAATTATGAATTTTAAAGGTCTAAATGTGGAATCGGCAAAAAATTTAAATTTGTTTTTGGAGAGGTTTGATGTAGCGGTTAGTGCACTTAAAAAATTAAATTTACCGGATTTATCTGATTTTATTTTATTTTATCTGGCTCGAAATAAGTTAGATATTGAGACGGTTAAAACTTTCGATAGTTTTAAACGCAGTTCGAGTATTCCTACATATACTGATCTTGTTACTTTTGTAAAGGAGCAATCAAAATTGTTAAATTTAAATAAATCCACTAGTTCTCTAGCCTCGTCTTCTCGTAATACAAAATTCTTTTCGGGTCAGGTTAGAGGTGACGGTAAAATAAAACACACACTTTGCGTATTTTGTAAAAAAGGTGGTCATTATTTGGGACGTTGTGAAAAGTTTAAGGCACTTACACCATCAAAAAGATATGAAACGGTTAAAAATAATAATTGGTGTTATAATTGTTTATCTCCTAAGCATGGGGTTCGGTCCTGTCCTACGGGTAGGACATGTTTAGAATGTTCTAAAAAACACCACATTTTGCTCCACATGGGGAAACCGGTTAAAGAAAAAATATGTGAGGATGAGGAAGCGGTATCCTTAGAATCACCAACAGATGGTCAGCAGTCACTTTGCTCTACGATTTCGAAAAATTGCAATTTAAATTGTAGTAGTACGGTTTTATTATCCACAGCGGTGGTTTATGTTCTAAATAGTCCAGTGTTAAATGCAACGGCAAGGTTTATTTTAGACACCGGTAGTCAAGTAAATCTATTAACAGTGAAATGTTGCAAGAAATTGGGACTAAATATTTCGAAAACTTATTCTTCAGTTCAAGGTCTGGGTGAAATTTCACAAAAGGTGAAAGGTAAGACGGAGTTAGTGATCGGTTCTCGGTATAACAAAGAAAATATATACAATATCAGTGCTTTTTTAGTGGAAAAGATTACAGATAAGTTGCCTAAATTACCTGTCGATTCAAAATTTCTTCCTGAATGGAAAAATATTGATTTAGCGGATATGCGATATTCAGATCCAGGGGAAATAGACGGCATTATAGGCGCAGAATTATTTCCTTATATTTTTGGAAAATCTCGGATAACTCGTGATGATTGTTCACCTGTTGCGATGGAAACTGCGTTTGGTTACGTAATAATGGGACAAGTGCCTAACGTTGTTCAAACCGCGCAATTAACCTTTTTAACTCAACAAGATGACTCATGTGTTGAAGAGCTTTTGAATAAATTTTGGGAGCTGGAGCAGGTTCCACAGCGATCGATATTTAATCCGGAAGAGTTGAAATGCGAGGACATATTTCTTAAAACATATAGCCGTGACAAAGTCACAGGAAAATTTTGCGTGGCGTTACCTTTTAAACATAATCCAAAGAATTTAGGAGATTCTAAAAGAAATGCTCAATTTCGGTTGTTATCATTGGAAAAACGGTTAAATAAGTTTCCAAATCTGAGATTCGAGTACAACAAGGCTATGAGCGATTTTATTGATCAGGGTCATATGCAAATTCTAAGGAATGATTCGGCAGATGATTTAAGCTATTACATTCCTCATCACGCAGTAGTTAAGTTGGAAAGCTGTAGTACTCCCCTTCGAGTGGTGTTAGAGGCAAGTGCGCCCTCGGACTCTGACGTGTCATTGAATGACATTTTGTATAATGGTCCTAAATTACAAGCGGATATTTTTACACTTCTTTTAAACTTTCGGTTATTTAAAATTGCAATGACGGCAGATATTCGGCAAATGTATCGGCAAATAAATATAGTAAAGGAACACTGGCCTTTTCAACGACTATTATGGCGTTTTGATCCAAAGGATCAACTTGAAACCTATGAACTTACGGTAGTTGCATTCGGGGTAAAATCATCTCCCTACTTAGCGTTGCGGGTTATTCAACAGTTAGTAGAGGATGAAAAGGAAAAATATCCCTTGGCTGCCAGCTTTATAAGCAGGGATTTGTATATGGATGACTTAGTGTCTAGTATACCATCGGAAGATCAAGCACATCAACTTTATCAAGAATCAGTCCAACTTTTCACAGCGGGAGCGTTTGAATTAACGAAATTCTCAACGAACTCTCGAAAATTATTAAATAAGATTCCAGTTAATAAGCGACTTTCAAAAGATGTGACCTTTAAATCGGATACTAAAATTTTAGGCATGCGTTGGAACCCAGAATTGGATATTCTTAGTTTTAAACTTGATGTTCCCAACGAGAAATGTACAAAACGAACTCTTCTATCAGCGGTCGCACGATGTTATGACCCTATTGGTTTAATATCTCCTTTCATTTTCTTTTTGAAATTACTTGTAAAACAATTATGGAAATTAAAAATTGACTGGGATGCAGAGCCTCCAGAAAATGTACGGAATATCTGGAAAAATGTTCGGTTAGAGTGGAACGAAATTTATAAATTAGAATTTCCACGTCATTTAGGTGTTACAGAGGACACACCAGTTACAATTTTGGCTTTTGCAGATGCTAGTCAGGACGGTTACGGAGCGGTAGTTTATTCAAAGGTCTTAAATGAAGAAGGTGCAGCGATAATTAGATTGGTTTGTGCAAAATCCAAGGTTTCTCCGTTTAAGTTAGTCACTATTCCACGATTAGAATTGTGCGCGGCTCTTCTTTTATCCAATTTGGTTAGGCATATCATACATACATACGCAAATAGGATAGTTATCGTAAAAATATTTGCCTTTTCAGATCCATCGACGGTACTGAATTGGTTAAATTCACCGTTTGTAAAAGATGTATCGAGTGAGTCAAATTAAAGAAAATATTCCGGACGCACAATGGCGACATATTGAGGGAATCGGGAATCCTGCAGATTGTTTGTCTAGAGGACTTACTCCACGGCAGTTAATTAATCATCCATTATGGGTATCGGGCCCTGAGTGGATACAATTTTCGGAGATGGATTGGCCTGTTAAACAAATAGGCTTTTCAAGTATGCAAGTCTCGGATGTTTTCAAGGATGTTTTCATTATGACTGACGAGGAGAAAAATCATCCTCTTTTGGAGTTAGCTGAAAAATGTTCTTCTTGGTTAAAAATTTTACGCATTACAGTCTGGGTTCTTAGATTTCTGAAGCTACTTCCAATAAAAGGTTTTATCTCGGTCACAGACTTGCACCGGGCTGAGACAACCTTAATAAAATCAGTTCAAGCCAAGTATTTTGACAGTGATATAAGGTTGTTAATAGCAGGTAAAAGGTGCTCTACTAAACTTTGGGAACTAAAACCCTTCTTACACAACGGAGTGTTAAGAGTGGACGGTCGGCTCACAAATTCTTCTCTTTCTTTCTTTCAAAAACATCCCATGATTTTGCCTGCTAAAGACCCTCTAGTGTCAATACTAGTAGATTTTAATCATTTAATTAATTTACATACCGGGCCATATGTATTGGAGGCTATTCTGCGGCAAAAGTATTGGATTTTGGGGGGTAGAAATTTGATCCGAAGTAGAGTTCATAAATGTAATAAATGTTTTCGAATGAAACCTCTAAACCTAACGCCACGGATGGCAGACTTACCTACTCAGAGGGTATCCCAAACTAAGCCATTTTTACACACGGGAGTAGATTATTTTGGGCCTATAAGCCTTACTCTAGGTAAAAGGAGGGGATTACAAGTTTATAAGGCATACGGTTGTCTATTTGTTTGTATGAGTGTTAAGACTAGTAAAGGTATCTTTGTCCATCCAGCGGTAACGATATGTCCTTTACCATCCCAATAGACTTGCGAATCCACTGTGGTGTTAACAGAATTATTTTTAATTTTTTTTTGAAATTGTAATAACAATTTTATTATCATTATTATGTTTTGGTTGAATATAACCCTGTTTTGGGTTTAATGCGATTTAATTTAATTTTTGATAGTATAGTATAGTTTGTTTTTTTTTATTTTTTTATTTTTTCAATCTTGGCTGAAAAACAATTTTTCAGGGCGGGGGGTATGTTTGAGCAAGTTTGCTAAGGAAAAATATTCGTAATTATCGGCAACCTCGCCTTGTTTAGGATTAAGAAAATATGATCGGAAATAAGGAGAGTCTCTGAAAACGGTCAGAACAGACAAATCGCATAACGGTATGCAAATTTAAAAGTTCAGAATTTTCGGGCTTTTGCGGACGAGTTTGTTTTGGAAAGGTGTACACGGTGGGATTCCGGACGAAAGGTATTTCCCTTTTCCTGTTTCCTTAATCTCTTTCCTGATTGTGAGTACCCTCAAAATACCTGGTAGAAGTAAAGAAAATTAACCAGCAGATATCGAAGTTTTCCGGTAAGTCATTTAAGTTAGGATAAGCAGATTTTTACAGGGTATTTTTTAATACTCTTCAAAATAAATTATCCAATTTCCATAATATCAGTTTTTACAAGCTTTACCGCTTGGTTATAAATAAATCAACATTTTAATTAAGTTTTTAAAAAATTAAGTATATTTTATGGTTTAATAATTTTCTTAGACAATTTAATGTTTAGACCAGTTTTAAAATAAAAGATTAAAACCTTATACTAATGCTAGTCGATCACAGGTTTCGATTCATGCAAACTCCGAACAAACCAATTCTGAATTTAGTTTTAGCCACATTTATGTCAGTCCGTTGTAGTTTCCAACCCTATTAACAGAATTTAAGAGTTGTAGAGCTTGAAGGTTATCACTTATGATGGCGGTATCATCGGAATAACGAATCGTGGTTATTCGTTCACCGTTGATTTTAAACCAAAATACTTTGTTATGTAGGGCTCCCATTAAAATTGTGTCTGAATATAAATTAAACAGCAGTGGAGAGAGAATATATCCCTGTCTAACTCCTCGCTGAATTTGGTATTTCTTTATATCCCTTATATCCACACTAACATTGTTCAATATATCTATCAGCTTCACTTGCTGTACTCCCTCAAATGCTGTCTCGTAATCTATAAAGCATACGAAAATATGTTTATGTTCGTCTCGACACTTATAGAGAAGTATATTTAGAGCAAATAGCGTTTGTCTAGTACCAGTGGCATTTCTAAACCCAAACTGAGTCTCATTTAGGCAGCTTTCGCATTTATCTCTTATTCTACTGTGAATAATACTCAAGAAAACCTTCAAGATGTGACTCATGAGACTTATTAACCTGTATTCGTTACATTTTTTGGTACGTTGTTTTTCTCGTAGTGTGATAAAAACAGATTTCAACCATTCTTCCGATATTTCTACATTGTTGTGTACAGAATTAAAAAACTGAACCAGTATATCGATATTGTCTTCATGAATCAGTTTCAAGAGTCCTACTGTAATGTTGTCTGGGCCTGTTGGTTTTCTGGATTTTGCACGTCTTATGTCGTGAAGAACTTCTGACTTCAGAATTTTCGGAACTTCAACTCCATACACTTCGTATCATATTGTGTGATTGGTCTTCAAATAATTGAGTTATATATGAACTTCAGGCATGAAGGATTTCTTATTCATCAATAAGAGGTTTACCGGTTGTGTTTACTGGTATATTAGGGGTCTTCCTGTTGAATAATCCAGAAACTTCTCTAACTTTCTTATATATGTTCAACGTATCATGTTTTCTCACTAATTCCTCCATTTCTCTACATCTGTCTCCCATCCACTTCTCCTTAGCTGCACGTATCTTTTTTTTATATTCTTTTGCTTCTTTTTAAATTCCTCTATGTTGTTCTTATACTTTCTCATTTTCTCCATGAGATCTAATATTTCGTCAGTCATCCATCATTGTTTATTATGTTTGGTGTTATTTGTAACATGTTTCTCCATTAACCTTGAGATTAGATCATGAAATAATTTCTACATTTCATTTACATTGTTAGTAATATTTATCTCTTTCATGTGGTTGTTAATCTCTGTTTCCATCTGATCTTTTTGTATACCTGCTATTTTAAACTTTTTCAGCCTTTCCTTTATCTTTGACTTGACATTAATATCGGTAATTAGAGGATTGTAGTCTGACCCAATATCACAACATATTCAAACCTGGATACGTTGTGTCCTTTTTTGCGGTTTCTGAATCTCTTGTTAACCAATATGTAATTAATTTGACTTCTTATTATGTGTCAGATTATCGCCCGGGCCTTTCCATGTATACGATCTTGGCTATATCATGTCTTTGTCATTATCATTTCGTTATCCTAGCAAAAATCGCACAGTCTATCACCACGTTCATTGCTCTCACCCAAGCCATATTCTTCTATCAAGTCAGATTTACCACTTATAAATTTTTGCATTAAGATCACTACAATACTTCAACGTCGTTTTCTTTTCTGCTGTAGAAGCGTAAATCTATAAGATGTTAATATTAAGTGGGTGGGGGTATAATTGTAGAAGCATTATACACCGACCAGTTCCTTTTATTTTAACGTTTCTGATACTATTGAGTTGCCCTCAAGAACATAAGTTTTGTCGTCGTCACAGCTTATTTAGTTGTTCTTAAAATAATCCTAGACACCCTTGCACAAATGGGAAGCAGATACTAAACTCATCTTCCCAGAATTTCTATGGTGTTTTAGCCCATACACCTTAAAAAACTTCAACCATTTAGTTTTTTGATATAAGGAAAAGATTTAAATATACTTAGAGCCAAAACGGGAATATGGAGAGGTTGACTCAATAATTTACTTTATCCTTAATTCTTCCTGCTCGATGGGTCGACGCTTTATCTATGAGTTCTCTTTTCATGACTTTAATAGCCCTGTATACTAAGACGTTGTGACAGTCTTCTGCTTATAGTCGAAATACCTCTCTGATTTTTAAATTATTTTTAGAACCAAATTAAACCTTGAAATGAAAATACCTTTTAAACAAGGTATCACATGTCATTATTCCTGTACATTTGAAATTTATCAATTAAAAATGGAGCTTACGTCACTTCTAACATTTAACTTAACCCACGCAAATTTTAGAGAAAATAATTTGCAACCATACCTCACTGTATTTCAAAATAAAACGTATACATTTTAAAAATTTATAAAAGCTATTAATATAAAATAAATTTCATAAGAACAATTTTCCATTCTCATGCGTCAATTCCTCCTGGAATACCTATATCCATTCACCGACCGCTTTATAAAACTTTCACTTTATAAATAAGCATACTTTACCCACTCTTTTATACTTCCAGTGAGTGTTTAGGACTCAAAGCACTCCCCCAAATGTAAATAGGTTCCATTTTAGCCCCTATTCTCTTGTTCGTTATTTGTTTGATCTGTTACACCTATTCATGTTGTTCTTAATTGCGTCCTTTTTTACTGAAAGCATTCGATTAACGGCTCGAGGGTGCGTGGGAGACCGTAAACAAGAAAAACACACAAAATTACATCTCTGGAGAAAAAAATTATAAAGGGTGAGCGTGGACTATTGATTTTTCTTTAGAAACTAGGGGACAACGTATTATTGGCTTTCTAAGTCTGTTAGTTATAAGATTATCTCCTGATTGACAAAAACAAGACCTTTTTTTTGTATTGAAAGCTTATTAAGACAATCTTCACTCAAGTTAACGAATTAACTTTTTATAAAAAGTACAGACGAGTTAATGGAAACTGAACGTTGCAAAAATCCGAAATAGGTTAAACGAGATATCTGTTCCTTGAAAGAAAAAATAAATTTAATGTACCATTGCATTCTTTATAAACAAATTCCAATTTATTGATTTCTATTTATGATCAACTGTTCCAAGAAAATAATTGAAACCATGAAATAATAATATAAAACAAATTAATTTGTAGACAGAATATGTGTTACTGTTTCATCTTTCAAACGTATTTCCTCTCTCTTCATTTTCTATGTTCTCTATTCGTTGCTCTAATCTAGATGATTTTTTGAAGACACATTTTGTTCAATATTATATTAAATATACAGGGTGATTTAGATTTATTTGTCCAAAAACGTCTCCATATCCTGATCTTTACCCTCAAAAATGAAATGTGAAATGAAATTTTCTTAAAATAAATTTTGTTTCGCTTGATAAAATTTAAGCTATAATAAAGCTATAATAAATGAACAACCTTAGAATGTAAAAAACCTAACTCCTCACGATGCGATGACTACCGGATAATAAGTGTGATCTCTCATATCCTCAAAACGTGTCTCAGAATCATCCATACATGAATTTGTAAGAACGCGAGAGGTTCTTTTTTCCCTAAATCTACTGACATGACATGAATGTAGATATATACACATGTTTTATAAACTACCGAAAGGCGATCCACTGCGTTAACCATCAAAAGATGAGGGAAATTCTGAGAACAACCGGGGTCCACGAACATAACCTAGGCATTATTTCAGAACTTTATTGGCACCAAACGGCAACAGTCGAGATGGAGTAAACAACATGGGAAGATATTCTGATTAGACGAAGAATGCGACGGGTTGCGTCTTGTCTCCACTCCTGTTTAATCTGTATTCGGAGTTCGTATTTAGAGAAGCATTAGATAGTGTCCAAGGTGGAATCCAGATCAACGAAACTATGATAAACAACGTTAGGTACGCTAATGATACCGTCCTAATAGCAAACAACGTACAAGAGCCACAAAATATAATTCCGTGTTTCGTCAAAGCGAAATGTTCGGCTTACATTTAAATATCTCCAAGACCAAAACACTAGTCTTCCCAAAGACGCCAAAAAACGTACATCTACATGTTAAAGGACAAACAATAGAACAGGTAACATCAATAAAATACCTGGGAGCCCGTGTAACCCGAAACAGTAAATATTATTAAGGATCGAACAAGCGAGAAAACATTTTTACAAGATCAGACCTTAGTCTAGAGCTCAGAAACCAGATGATCAGAAGTTATGTTTTCGCTATATGGGTGTGAAAGTTGGACAATTGACCCACAAACAGAAAAAAGAGTAGAGGCCTAAGAGATGTACATATATAGACGGATGCTAAGAGTTTCATGGGTGCAGAGGATCACTAACGACGAAGTTCTCCAGTAAACCAAAAAAAACTGCTGAAAACCATTAAAGAGAGAAAAATATATATCTGGGTCATGTGCTGAGAGGTGAGAGATACGAGTTACTCCGTCTCATAATAAAGGATAAAGTGCAGGGTATAAGATCAGTAGGAAGACGGCTAAACTCATGGCTAAAAGATCTGAATGGACGGTTCGACCGCTCATCTGCAGAAATATTTCGTGCTGCAGTTTCGAAAACTACAATTGCCATTTAGATCGTCAACCGTCAGAAAAAGATGGCAGGTGAACCCGGATAGCTGTAACCTTGTACATTTTTTTCACTAAATTTTAAACCGGTCATATTTTCAAATGTAACCTACATTTTTTAAATACTTAGGCTCTTCACACAAAAAAAAATCTTTTATTTTAAAAAGGTGAACAATTTTCAAGATAAATGCATCTGAATATTTCATTGCATTCAATTTGAATATGGTTTCGTAATAAAAGTTGCAATACCTGTTGATTTTAATTAACAATGAATGAGTTTTTCTAGAAAAAATATTCACCTGTATGTTCAGCCTATTATTATTACTTAAAGGTCCGCGTCAGGTACCTTCATTTACACTGCTGGTAGTATAAAATAACGAGTTTTCTTTTTCGAAACTGCATTTAAAATGGATGCAGTGAAATGTTCAGATGTATTTTTCCCGAAAATGATTCATTTTTTCGAACTTAAAGAATAGCAACTTTTTTTAAGAAAAGATCACCTAATTAAAAAATTTATTTAACAATTTGAAAATCTGACTGGATTTAAAATTCAGAGAAAAAAATTAACAAGAGTTACATCACAATCAACTCACCTAATGCTCAATAAAAAATTTGTTAAACCGTTTTAAATTTTGACTAACGTTTTATTACATGTCATTAAGCTGAACAACATATATTTTGAGAAAACTACATTTCACATGAAGTCATAGAGAATGAGAAATGTCCCAGAGTACATCTATTTAAGCCACGTCATGAAACTGGGCAAAGAAAATCAAGCGGCGGAAATAACAAGGAGAATAGGGCTGACATGGGCTGCCTTTGGAAAGTTGCAGTACGTATTAAGAGATAGAAACACACCAATCAACCTTAATCAGAAAGTGTATAACACGTGTGTCTTGCCTGTTGCTACTAACAGCATGGAAACGATAACACTAACCAAACAAAACGCAAATAGGCTCCGAGTCACTCAACGCTCCATGGAGAGACAAATGTTAGGAATCTCGTTACGGGATAAAATACGAAATCATGTAATAAGATCAAGAACCAAAGTAATTGACGTCATTGAACGCATATCACGACTAAAGTGGCAATGGGCGGGGCACATAGCTAGACAACAGCCCGATAGGTGGACGAGTAAATTACTGCGATGGCGACTACGAGAAACGAACCGAAATCGTGGCAGGCCGCAACGCAGATGGGTGGATGATATAAGGCAGTTTGCTGGAAAAGACTGGCTCCAGAAGGCGAGAGACAGATCCCAGCGGAGGACCATCGGAGAGGCTTATGTCCAGGAGTGGACGTCAATGGGCTGAGAAAGAAGAAGAAGAAGACATTTCACGAATAATGTTCGAAGACTCATTTCTTCGCATGGGGACCTACTTCAAAAAAACATTAAATGAATATATGATGTTGTTTTCAAGTAAGCTATATGCCGCCGAGAAACTACCAACCTTTTCAAAATCACCCTGTATATTTATTTTTTTCGTAAATTGTGTCTATTTTAATTTTTGTAAGCTTCAACGTGTTCATCATTTAAAACCATTATCTTATGACAATAACTTTGATTTTGATATGTATTTATGTGACAATATCAAGTTTATTCTGTTAGAACAAGAAATTATTTTTCATGCTCATTGATTTTTTTTTTGTAATAAGGAAATATATTTACTATTTATTTTTTATAAACTCCACCGCCATGTAAAACCACGTTTTTGAATTTATAAAACATATTTCTATATTTATACGTGTCTTAAAAAACTATTAATTACTACTTGACATCAATGTCGATATTATAATTATTCTTGGGCGAATTTACTTATTACTTTTTACTTATTACTTATTGAAACAGCTTTCCTATCTTTAATAGAAAATTATGTTGTCTTAAAATCTATTTCTTTATAGACTATATTTTTAATATGACTGGTGTTTAGAATAAGACTCAGTTATTCAAAATAGGAAAGTCTTGTACCAAAATTAAATAACATAAACTTTTCAGTAGGATGCACTGCGACATTTTAAATTTTTAATATTCAATTATACATTGTTTATTTCTCACTACTAACTCCTCTAAACAATAAAATATTTAATTCGTCACATTTCACTGATAAGCAGAGGTCGCAACCTTGTCATAACCAATTTTAATGAGACTTTAGAATTATATTGACTGAGATCATCTAAAGATATCCCCATCGCTCATTAGATTGTTGTGAAAAAATTTTTAAAGTCGATGGCGTTATACGATGACAAATGCGATACTCTTTTAGAAACTCTGTCACGTCAGCCGCCGTAACACAAATGGGTAAGCACTTTACCAGTGCTTCGAAAACTGACGATTTGTTCCCCACCCAATGCAATTTTTTTTTATCATTTCAAAAAATAATTATCATCGGTTTTTCCGATTATAATTATTCCATGTAGTTTTTACACAAGAAAATTTAAATACCTATATATATATATATATATATATATATATATATATATATATATATATATATATATATATATATATATATATTAATAAATGACGAAAAAACATTTCTCTATACTTTTGAATGATTTTGTTTTTCGAATAAAAATAATTGGTTTCGAGATTTTTCGATCACTGCTTTTTGTATAAATTTCATTTTTCATTGTTTATTTCTCAAAAATTAACACAACCGATGATATTTATTTTTCGAAATTATAAAAAAAAATTTTGCTTCAAGCTAGGATCGAATCTTCAGCTCTCAGAGTTTCCAAAATAGTATCACACTTATCAGTGTATAGCGCCTTCGACTTTAACAATTTTTTCACAACAATCAAATGAGCAATGGCACGAACGCTTTTGGGGATTTCTTTAGATGACCTTAGTCGGTATAATTTTTAAGTCAATATGTTTAAAAAGTGAACTTTTTGGCAAAAAAAAATTAGAAAAAATAATACAACTTCCTAACACAAATACAAAAAGTATTCTCCGAAGATGGAGATCATGAGATATAAGAAGACAAGGAAGAAAACTGGGAGAAAACTGAAAGTAAAACTTGTAGAAAGACTCGAAGAAGTCAAGGAATTTTAATTCGAAGGCAGAATTATATTTAACGACGATCGAAGCAAGCGCAAAGTAGAATAATATCAAGTCAAAAAGCTTTCTTACAAAAGAGACAGTTACATAAATATAGATGATATCGCTTTCTGAAGGCGTCAAAGGGTACGATATTGAATACGATGTGGGTATATCTGGGAATATGGAGTTCTCTCATAGAGGAAGTAGCAGAAGGCGAAAAGGGAAAACGTAGACCAAAACTGCAATAAATAGTGAAAGACAAATTCAAAAGTAACAACACGAAAACTAAAGATTTACAGTAGGATAGAGAAAAGTGAAAACGTGTGTCAAGTTAATCCTAGGTTTATTTTTTAAATTAATCTTCTAGAATGAGTTAAAAGTTTTACTTCCGTTTGCCTAAAATAATTAATAAAGTAACTTGAAGAGCACGTTCATATTTTTCTTCGATCTCCACTAGCTCGAATTTATCAAGTCAAATGTTAAAATAAAATTTTGATAAAAAAATTGAACCAACTTCCTAAAAAGTGCTCAAAAGCTAAAAAACAATATACATTTTTATAGGAAATTGAAATATTCGAAGTCGGCGCTAAAATAATACCTGACAAAATGTGATAAATACTTTATTTGCAATTACTTTCGTACCGTAGCTTGTAATGTACCTCATGTTAGTTGTTTTTTGTCAAAAATTTCAATTTGTTTTTTTTTTCGTTTTTTAGCTCTTTTTTTAGACGTCGGTTCAAATTTATTATAAAAACTTTATTTTTCTATTTTTTTATGGAGTTGAAATTGTACGGTCACGAAAAAGTGCTTATTTCATACAAAGTTGTACATTATTCTAAATCGAACAAGAATTTTTTTTTAACTTTGATATTTCTCCAAATATCAGTTATAAAAGAAATTGTATCAAATAAATATTTTGTGTGTAAATCCGCTATCTTAAATTTTAACAAATAAATGTTAGATTCGTAACGGCCTCCAAAATCCCCTAACACCGGTAATGAGACATGTAAATTTTTAATCCAGCATATTTTTATTAATTTAATTTCGAAAACTCCCTGATTCCAATTTAAAAATTATATGAATAACGTAAAATTTTCAACCTATACTGTTGAATCCGCCATATAGATTTTCCTATACCAGTTTTAGACAAAGTCGGGAGATGGAAAATTTTTAATTAGCCATATTGGATCGCCATATTGAAACTCCTCCATGCCAATTTTGGAAAAAATCGGAGAACATTAATTTTTTTGCGTTATATTATGAGTCCAAGTCATAGGTGTTGTTTTTGACATAAATTCCGGGATGGATGAGTCCTATCTAAGGGTGTTGAGGGCAATGTAAGAACAAACCCTACATAAAATGCAACAGCAAAAAATAAGATGGGGCCAAGAGGGGGAGTTCAAAGTTGGCTAAATCAGGTTTTTTGTATCTACAAACCAAGGAAAAAGTTTCAAATGAAAGTTATAGAGATGTTAAAAATCTGCAATTTGAGCTTTTGTTCGATTATTTTTGGAAATTTGTTAATGCAATAATGCCAAAAAATCTTTAAATTAGGCCATTTTTTGCCTATCAATTATTTATTGCAAAATTGACTTTTTTTGCACTTTTTTGATTCTAAAGGAAAACCCTTATCATTTTGAACAAAATGATATTTTATAATAATAATTCAGATAATTCGTTGCTGAAATTTGTTTATCCCAAGACGCAAAAAATGTTGATTGCTGTAACTTTTTTTTGGGTGAACATTTTGACCTCCACAAAGGCTCAATCACTTCGAGAAAGCCGCAATTTTCATATTTTGTTAGGGGCAAATGAAAAAATTAGTTTTCAACCCCTTAAATATTGCTCTAAAAAAGGCAGTGTGCCATGTTCATAATTTTTCGAACTATCCCAGATTAAAACAAATACAGCTAAATTGATCCATTCATTGCTGAAATATGGCGAATTTTTTCTAGCGCAGCTGATTTGAAGCTGCGAGTTCAGTTTTCTCGCCCGCGCGAGAGCTCTATTTCTTTATAAAAAAAAACACCCCCTTTTTTAAAGTGATATTTAGGGGTCAAAAATTTATTTTTACAATTGCCTCTAACAAGATATGAAAGTTTAGGCCTTCACGAAGAGATTGAACCTATGTGGAGGTCAAAATGTTCACTCAGAAAAAACTTATAGCAATCAACATTTTGCGTCTTGGAATAAATAATAAGCAATATCTCAGTAACAAATTATCTGATTTACTATTATAAAGTATCATTTTGTTCACAAAGACGAAGGCATCCCTTTAAGAGCAAAAAAATGACCGCACAAAAGCTCAAATTGTAGTTTTTTTAAATTTCTTTAACTCTAGTTGGAAACTTTTTTTGCAAAATGTGCTCCTTGGCTTGTAGATTCAAAAAACCTGTTTTAGCCAAGTTTGAGCTCCCCCCCCCCCACTCTTGAAAACAACCTATTATTTGCTGTTATATTTTATGTAGGGTTTGTTCTTACATTACCCCCAACACTCCAGGGTAGGTTTCATCCATCTCGGAATTTACGTCACTATATTTACTTATGGCTTGGACTAAGGCAAAATAATATGAGACCATCGCAGCAACTTCCTGAACACAATGCAAAAAAGTTCATTCAAAAATATGCCGATCTTTCGGAAAAATGGATACACATACATAAAAAAAACATATAGAGGTCGAAATAAGAAGTCAGTTAAACAGTAATAAAAATCGTTTAATTAGTTTTCCTTTCTTCAACATAAAAATGAACTTTTTATGTAGACAAATCAATATATTTCTTTTACATATTTATGAGATAAATAATAGAAACAGTTAAGCCGAAATTAATACTCCATTGCTGTAAAAAATTCCTTTTAAAAGACTAAATTTCGCAAAAAATAAAATTAAGTCGGTAATGGGGTGTATCATTTGAATATAAATCTTTTTCCGATACTATATCGAAGCTAGGCCTTTTTGCTGTCATTTAAGAAAATATATACGTTTTTTTTCCTTCTTCCATCGTTTTCTCATTTTTAAAGGCAATTTAAATATTAATGGACAAAGAATGACAAGTTTTGTTTTATTTGGAAAATAAATGTAAAATAATTTTTTGTCAAAATTAGCTTTTATATGTTGGTTATATTCATTTAATTGTTGCATGTCACATGAAAATAGATTAATTCGTCTTGAAAGAATTCTACCTTATATGAATAATTCCAGAAATATTCAACAATTTGAACAACTAAAACAATCAATTTCTTGCCAACATTTCCACGTATAGGCTAGCCGAATAAATTTTTAAAAATAAAGTAGTGTTTCTAGATATGAGCCGGCGGGACGATGTTCAGAATGATGGTGGTGACTCATGGTTACTCAGGCTTCAATTTTTTTTTTGTATAACTTTTTATTAAATCCTTAAGGTGTGGGAAAACTGTTTTTTTTTAGAAAAAAAGTTTCAAACACAAGTTATGCGCCTTCAAAAAAATTTATACAAAAAAAAAGAACATCAAAATAGGCTTATTTGTTCATTAGTTATTGAAAAAAAAAATGCTAAAATCAAATTTCGAGAATTAAACTAGTAATATCCAAAAAGAACGCAATGAAGTATTAATTTTAAACTATTATAATAGATTCACAAAATTAGTCTCCATTTTTTCATTTTAAATAAATAGAACAACATCAACGAATAACGATATCAAAACGCCAATAACTGGGCGTGATAGCTGATATTTTTGCTTCAATTTAAAAAAGAAAAAAGTCTGTACGTCCAATAAAAGCCGAGATAGAATTTTTTTATTAAAAAATCACTTTGGCGTTGTTTATTTAGATTAAAGAATTAGTTTAGCTGGAATTCACAAGGCATTGCTTAAATTATCGTATGCGGATTTCGACTCGATTATCGAAAGATTGATGACGTGACAATAGTTTCAGGTTTCAGCTTTTCCGAGAGTCAATGTGGGCGCGGTGGTGGGTGATGCCGATAGCACATGGGCAAAAACAAAACTCTGACGCTTCAAATTCCGATTATCTCGGCGAATATTGGTCGTACAACCTTTTTTTTAATTTGTAGTATATCGGTAAAATATGAATAATCAAATACATATTTTCCTGACAGATTGTTTTTAATCTTAGCAATAAACAAATTGTTGTACTTTCATACTTTATGCGTAATAAATCATTAATCGATTAACAATATTTTTTACATTTCGTGCATTTGAAATTGCGAAAGTTCATTGATTAAAAATATTGAAAATCAGATTAATTTTTAATATACCATTAATACTTATCGAGATGTAGCATGAAACAAATTAAAGATTAAAAAATATATATATATCAATATTTTTTGTATATTTTATTGAGATGAGCATTTTTTATAAACATATGTTGTAGCATTAATATTTTTCAAGTAATTTTTCATACAATATTTATTCGATTCTCCGTTTCTTAGAGATCAAGATAACCTCATTTTCGAAAGACATCATTTTCACTATTATCATCATCATACTTACAAGCCAAACAGCTTCGCACTCCAGGGATTATTGACTCATACCAGGTATACAAAGACACCAAAAGTATGAAGCTCTGTTCATGACCCATTGTCTTGGATAGGTTGTTTTGTTAAGTACAGCAATGTCGACTAGTGTAATTCGCCTAGAAATTTTATCTGTTGGTATAAGGTCTGGCTTATTATGAGCAACTGCCTGATCTGTTAGAACCGGTCCCAATATAACTTGAACTCGATATTTTCAAGAATGGGCTCTGGATTGTATTTGTAGTAAGGCACTTTTACTACCTGCAAGAGTTTTAATTTATCTGTTAACTCTTGGTGGAGTATCTTAGCGGCTGTGTATTGTCTTTCCTTATACTCGGTTGCGGAAAACGCTTAGCATCCTCTAGTTATGTGCTGGATTGTCTCTGATGTTCGACAGTCATATCTACATTGGTCATTTCTATTGAGGGATCTCTGAGGGTAGTTCTTCGTCGGGATAACCTGACATTGGATAGCTAACAAGAAGCCCTCCGTTTCCGAAAACATGTCCTGAAATCAACCAATAGTTCGACGCTGAGTTGTCGACATTGTCCTGGATGACCTCATTTGGATACCGTCCATGAGGTGGCTTCTGTAGCCAGGCTTGTAACTTTTCTTGGTCTGTTCGGTGATGAGAAGCAATATCCTGTTCCTCAGCCGTAGCGGCGTTGAATCGTCTGCCTCGCATATTGCTCGATGTAGTGTGGAAGAGTTCACCAACCAACATCATCATTATCATTATCATCATCAATGATGACCATCATTATCAGCATCATTACTATCATCTTCTTCGGTATCACTTTCATCGTCGTTTAAAGTAGTATCGTAATAATTTTCAGTTACATTGGATTCTGAATTCTCAGTGGCCATGATTGTATTATCAGTTATAATGTCATAGTCAAAGATTAAATTTATAGGCATATTGATATTTACTCTTTCATTACAAGTGGAACAAAACGACAAACAACGTAATCTCAGTAAAATATACAAAAAAGTATTCATGTGATTTTTCTTGTAAAACCAATTATTTGGTGGAAATGACTATCGCAACTTGTTTCATTCTACATCTCGATAAGTATTAATGGCATAGTAAAAATTTATCTGATTTTCAATATTTCTAATCAGTTGTATATTATGAATTAATGAATATTCGCAATATCAAATGCGCAATGTGCGTTAAAAATATTGTTAATAACTAATTACTTATTATGCATAAAATGTGAAAATACAGTTTGTTTATTGTTAAGCTTAAAAGTAAAAGTAAAGTTTTCAGGAAAATATATATTGTTAATATTTAATTGAAACACCACAAATAAAAAATAAAGGTCCTACAACCAATATTCGCCGAGATAATCTAAATTTTTCCAGCGAAACCAATTTAGAGCCTCAGAGTCTCGTTTTTGCCCGCGCGCTGCCGGCTGGGCAAAAAACTATTGAATATTATTACTTGAAATTTTGCATGCTTATTTTATGCCACAAAATGCTTCTTTCCCTGCAGTATGAAATATATGAAAAACATTTTTCTACTGTTTATTAACAATTGAAAAATAGCCATTTGAACATGTTTTTTTTTTGCAATAACTAATGAAGAAATAATCCGATTTTAACGTTTTTTTTCCTTTATTTTGGTGCTATTTTTAAGAAGCACAACTTTTGTTTAGAAATTTTTCTTGAACACAATAGCTTTTTCTACAATTCAAAAAACCGTTTTTTCACACATTTATTATTTAATAAAAAATTTTACCCAAAAAAAAAATTGAAGCCTAAGAAACCATAAATTACCACCATCATTCTGAACATCCACTCGTCGGCTGATATCGAACAGTAATTTTTTTTTCAACAGCGGTGGTTTGATCCGCGTCTATTTTGTAAATATTTCTCTGTATCTCTCATCGATACCGGACCAGTTCCTTGGCAATAACGGTTAACTAAAAACATTTCGGTCATTTCTGTGTTAGTGTAATGTTTGGCCATAGTGAAAATTTTAAGAATTCAATGACAAATTTTAAAATAAGACGATAAAGATTTGTCAGATTGAATCGCTTGGAAAGACTATTTTGTAACTAAGGGCGATAATTCTCATTATGAGCTCCTGACTATGTAAACTTTTATTGTTGTTGGTCTGTTGGCCTTGAAACATGCTCCAAATTAAGTCTAGATAAAGTGTGAGAGCGGCTACGACAAGTCCCAATAAAACATTTGAATTCGATTATCTCAGAAACGGTTGCTCGAAGAGACATCTACTAGGTATAAGTTTTTTGAATGAAATATGTCAAGTAATAAGACGTTTTAATTAGAAATTTAATATGCTGAGGCACAAAAAGTTAAAGCTTTATATGGAGAGGAAGTATTGCTGCTGGCGCCCTATGCAATGTACATCAAAACTGTACTCATGTCTTGAATGTTCATCGTAAAAAAAAACAAATTTAGTGCAAATCAAGCTATCTTCAAGATAAATATTTACAAAAAGGGTTAAAGAAAAGTATAACTTTCACACCCTGTATTTCGGAAACTATTAACATTTGGAATCTGAAGTCTCAAAAATTTGCACTAGCGTTTGTACAGACCTTTTAGGGATACCATGGAGACAAGAGAAATATACCCTTTAAAAGCGTTTTTCTGAACATACATCTAGAAACGCTTGGCTTCGGAATAGTGGAAACATAATCTCTACCACCTCGACATTTTTTATCGTCCGTAATCTCCCACAAATCCATAAATTTTGCGATTTAAATATCTAGTATATCGTTACGTTGTTAGTATACAGGGTGTCCGGGAAAATGAGGGAAATCTCCCGGATATGAAAAAAACTCGTGAAAGGAATAAAGTTCATATTAACTTTTTTCGAATAGGCCTCCTCTTTGGAGATAAGGGCTCCCAAAGATCTGCAATGAAATCAAATTTTTTATACACAATTATTGATCCACCAGGTATAATTCAATTTTTTTTAATATGATGTATACCAGGTAAGATCCTCCAAATTACTATTTAGGAAAATGTTGTGAATTTCTCACAGCTGCAGGGATGGACTAGTTGTGACACTCATGACCTCATTTTTTTACCTCTTTACTTAAAAACGTCTAATTTGTGTGAATTGCAGTTTGACCTAGGTTCGCAAAAAATGTGAGTTTTATTTTATCGACACTAAGAACAAAGTATTGTTGTTTCAAACGTTGCTAGGTACGAAAGAAATAAATATCCTGGATTTAGAACTTTCACATCGCTGACACATTGATTCTTTACTTGGATATTAATTTACTGATTTTTGGATTTCGTGTTGAAATTAATTGTGAAATATTATATATATATATATATATATATATATATATATATATATATATATATATATATATATATATATATATATATATATATATATATATTGACCAACGTCTAAGGCAGAATGGTAGGCGATTCCATTTAATAAGCTAATTCATAATTTTAGGAAATTTTGGGAAAAGAAGTACTGATGCTGGTCGGGGAAGAAGAGTACGTACGCCGCAATCAGAGGAAAATATTTGAAATGCTGTAGATGACATTGCTTTAACTAGCACTCGAAAATTATCAGGGCAATTTAATTCGTCGAAAACAATAGCACATGAAGTTCCTTAAAAACAGTTGTTATATCCATATCCTTTGAAAAAAGTGCATAAATTGATTCCTGAAGATTTTCACCGTAAAATGCAGTTTGCGCACAAATATAGGCTGATGAAAATCCTCATGCAACTATTGTTTCGCATTATTAACATCAGTTCCAATCAATTGTTTTCTGGGCAGAAATCATTGGTAATTTTTTTACTGGACCATTTGTTTTGCCGGCACTACTGAATGGACAACTTAATTTGGAGTCCCTCCAGAACCCTTTGCACTATTTAGTAGAGCCTTTACCACTTCAAACCCGCCAAAACATGCACTACATGCACGATAGGGCATCAACTCATTTCAGCGTTGCTGTGTGGGAGCACCTGAATATCGTCTATTCTAACCGTTGGATAGGTAGAGGAAGACCTGGCCTCCTCGATCTCCCGACCTAACGCCATTGGATTTTTACCTGCGAGGACACCTCAAAATCTTGATGTATTCCACTGCGGTCGATAGTAGGGAGGAACTTCTACGGAGAATTCCGTTTTATTGTGACCAAATAAGGAACAATGCTGAGTTAATGTGGCGGGTACAGCACTCTTCAGTGTATCAAACTTCAAGGAGTCCATATTAAACCCTCTTACGAAGTTTTTAACTAAGCAGTTAGTTTAATTTTTATTGAAACTATGGTGACCTGACAGAAGTTAGGGAACTAACAGTGTAAATAAAATGAGGTTTTTTCGAAAACGGTTGGAATTAGCGACATAAATGAAGAGTACTTAATTTTTAGTCAATAGTTAAAGGTATATAAAAAGTTTTTAATATACAGGGTGTCAAAAAATGGGGTCATAAGTGTCACAGCTAGTCCGTCCCTGCAGCTGTGAGTAATTCACAACACTTTCTTGGATTGTAATTTGAAGCGTCTTACCTGATATACATCATTATAACAAAAAATTGAAATATACCTGGTGGCTCAATAATTATGTGTAACAAACTTTATTCCATTACAGCTCCGAAGAAGTGGGCTATACGAAAAAGTTTATATGAACTTGTAGTATTTCTTTCACATGTTTTTTTTTTCATATCCGGAAGATATCCCACATTTTCCCGGACAGCCTGTCTAAATAAACATGAAACGGATAGTGTTAACATCAAAATTAACACTTTTTAGAAAATGAAATTAGAAGTGAAACACTATCAGGTTTTAAAAATTTAACACTCTTTTAGTATTATAAGAATTACAGTTTTAATAACTACCAAGAATTTTAAATTCATGTTTTTTCTCTCCCTCTTTGTACTTTTAGTTTAGCGCTTAATGAATCCCATTTATACTATTCTTTTCAAAAAAATATCAATAAATGGTGTCTTTAAATGGTTGCTACGCTTTACAGTCCCTAATTGACAAACTTTTTCCAGAACACATTACGAGAAACATCTTCCCTTTTCAAGTTTCTTTTTTAAAGTGAGGTTCATTAATCTCATTTTAATTACTGCTGAATAGGCGGTGACGTTCCATGCAAAAAGACTAATTAAAATTCAGTCACGGTTTACAATATTAAAGTGTCGTTAAAAGTTATATTGTGTTAAAGAATGGAATTCCTGATTTGCTGTATTTTATTTCGGCGTTTTTGAAAGGTTGCTAATATGCTTTAAATGATTCGATAAAACGAAAATGTTTGTGTGCTTTAATTGTATCAGCCAAGTTCTCGCTCGGACGTCTGTTTGGACCCCTAATTTATTGTGGTGTCCACGAAAGTAATAATTTTTAATATAATAATAAGGGCGATTCACTAAGCCCATTGTGGTTCTGACTTGCAATGAACCCTCTGTCACGCCGTTTGAACTCCACCGGATACGGCTTTAGTATTAGAAAAAACAACGAAGAGGTAGCAAGATTGAATCATCTTCTATACATGGATGATCTTAAACTGATGGCTGCTACCAAAAACCAGCTGGAGCAAATGCTCAAAATTGTCGAGGAGTTCTCCGGGGATATCGGAATGCAGTTTGGACTTGACAAGTGCCGTATTTTGAACATCGTTAAAGGAAAGATACAACCGGGAGTATTGGTAATACAGAACGGTGAAACCATTGCGGCAATGGAAGCAGAACAAACATAAAAATACCTAGGTATGAAACAAGCTAAACGAATTGACCATCGCACTATAAAGGCCGAATTGACAACCGAATTTGTCAGAAGGGTAAGACAGGTGTTACGAACTAGTCTAAATAGTAGAAATTTGTTTAAGGTGCTCAACACGTATGCCTCCTCTGCGCTACCTCTTTTGGAATAGTAAAATGGAGCAGGACGGACATCGAAGGCCTGCAAAGAAAAATAAGAACACTCCTAACAAAAGCACACAAACACCACCCTCAGAGTGCTATTGAATGTACAATGCTTCCAAGACACCAAGGAGGAAGAGGATTGGTCGATATTGGTAAGCAGCTCGATCAACAAATAATAAACTTACGTTCTTATTTCCATAAGTTAGCGGACTCTTCTACACTACATCGAGCAATATGCCAGGCAGACGATTCAACACCGCTACAGCTGAGGGAACGGGATATTGCTTCTCACTACCGAACAGACCAAGAAAAGTTACAAGCCTGGCTACAGAAGCCACTTCATGGACGGCATCCAAATGAGGTCAACCAGGACAATGTCGACAACTTAGCGTCGAACTACTGGTTGATTTCAAGACAGATGTTTTCGGAAACGGAGGGCTTCTTGTTAACTATCCAAGACCAGGTTATTCCGACGAAGAACTATCGGAAATTCATTATCAGAATCCCTCAATAGAAAATGACCAATATAGATATGGCTGTCGAACATCAGAGAAGATCCATCACATAACTGATAACATTTCCAGGCGAACTACACTAATCGATATCGCTGTACCGAACAACAACAACCTAAGGTCAAAATACAACGAGAAGATCGCCAAATACAGAGATCTGGAGGTGCAAATCAGCAGACAGTGGGAAATGAACAGCGTCCACACGATTCCTATAATCCTGTCAACAACTGGAGTGATGCCAAAGAACCTCCTGCACAACATCAAGGGACTGGGTCTTAGTGAGAATCTGTATAAACCGATTCAGAAAGTGGTTCTCCTTGCAACCGCGCGAACCGTCCGAAAGTTTGTATGAAGTACAGAAGACCACGCCACCTAGGACCCGATAACATGGAAAGGGTCCCCACAGAGCTTCATACTTTTGGTGTCTTTGTATACCTGGTATGAGTGAATAATCCCTGGAGAGAGTGCGAAGCCGTTTGGCTTGTAAATCTAATAATAATTTATTACCACTAAATAAGAAAGTTACAATAATTTTCTACATCCATGTATTTATTGAATCCATAAGCTACAAGCAGCTTGTCTGGATATCAAATAACAAACTTTTACTTTCTAATACACTATCACAAAATAAAGCAATGAAAATTCGATTCAATTTAAAATTAACTAAAGAAATTAAACACCTATTTAAAGAGAAACATCACACATACATATCAAATCATATTCAAAGATATTAACACAAAAATCATCTCCATTTCCAATACTAATTTAATAATAGCTTTGTATAAACAATCTGATGTTGGTTTGCTTTTATCCACTCAGATATTCTCACACAAAAAGAATATGCATTTACAATAGATTTTATTTTGAAAGGTAACAAATTAAATAACTTTGGACCGATATGCATAATATGCCTCTGCGAAGCCGTATAAAATGCCACAGGAAAGGTAAGACGTCCATTGTGAACAAACCTAGTATGAACGTTGTGCATAATCGGACTTTTATATTTATCACACTTTTTCATAAATTTTAGAATATTTTTAAAATACAATTGTCTGATAGTTAGAAGGTCAACTTGCTCAAATAGTAATTCCGATGGAAACTTCCTTGATTTATTTAAGAATATTTTTATTATATACTTTTAAGTAACAGTTAACGGGTAAAGGACGCTACCATGCACTGTCAATAGTTTCAAAGATATGCATTCTTTCAGTTGGTAGAACTTGTATATACTCTTTCGAAGTTTTTTAGTGATATAGTTTACGTGAGCATCATATCTCAGATTCCTGTCATTGAACACCCCCAAGTATTTAACCTTGTCCGTCACTGCCACAGACTGAGTGCATCCGCACTATTTCTCACCCACAACACATTCATAATCATGTACTAAAAGATTATAATATAGAGTATTAACTTTATTATTCACAGAAAAGGCTATGTGGACAGTTTTTCTGACATTAATAGTCACTCGTACCCTCGAAAAGTAATCCTATGCTCTCTGAAATGTTTCCTGCCAAGATTTATCTTTAATTAAAATAACTGTATCATCGGCATAACAAATACATTCACTATTTTCACTTGGAAGAACATTAAAGGGATCATTTATATATAGAGAGAACAAGACAGGACCTAATACTGTACCCTGCGGTATCCAAACTCCACATTACCTGTTTTACTTAGTGTTTCATTTATTCTTAATTTCTGTATTCGATTAGTTATGTATAACTCAAACAAGACATACACGATACCTAGAATCCCAATACTCTCAAGTTTATTCAGTAATTTTTAGTGCGCCACAGTGTCAAATGCAAGAGCCAAACAACAACAGGCAATAAATATCCCCAGTGTCTTGAACTTGTTATTAAATCCACGAATTATATAATCCATTACATGCACTATTGCATGTGGATCCTATATCGTAGATCATCACCAAAATTTAGGCATAAACGTCATAATATACTTAACAAAGATTTTACCTATGTACTTATCTATAATTTATAGTATACTAATCAAAAAAATTACCTATTTATGTATTAGTTAAGTCTATTTCATTAAATGATTGTGTAAGTGATTGTATAGTCACCCCACTTTTAGGTTATAAACCCTTGCGCATTTGGTAGCAACGAATTGCTCTGATGCGCGCAATAAAAAAAACATATTTAAATTTGCACCAGCTTTACAAAAAAAGCAGCGCAGACTTTTTTAACTTAAAAAAGTGATAACTAAATATTTTCATCTAATATACAAGTTAAAATTAAAATTATCTTCTATGGGAGTCTGGAGATAATAAATATATTTTTAATAACATTATTCTTTTTTAATACCTCCGGTAGTATGACTGCTAATCATGATATGAAGGTCATTTCAGATTATAATCAACCGCTTACACCAGTACATAATATTTTTATTGTTTCGTTGGTTTTTTCATTTTAGCAATTTATATTATTTACTTTCTGTATTTTCTTCTTTCTTTCTGTCAACGCGTGCAATTCTAGATCATTTTCCCAGTTGTGTGAAGAAAACGACGAAAACAATAATCAATTAATCGTTCAACTAAAGTACGTTTTGATAAGATTTTTTCAGTATTTGAGACTATTTTAGAAGTTTTGAATGCTAAACATCCTATTTTAAAGAAAATTTAATCAAACAGAAACAAAGCATTATCTATTTAACAGATTTGTTTACCAAATAAACATAAACAGAAAATCACCTGGTACCGACCAAATTACGAATGAAATGCTTTGTCACAGAGCTCACTGTTCTATTTCAAAAAATAGTCTGCACAACGTCATTACCCAACAAATGGCGGAAAAGCATCACAATTCCGATCCATAAAAGAGGATCAAAAAAATAACCCGAAAACTACAGGAGAATCAGCCTACTGAACAGTTCAGCCAAATTGTTAACCAAAATACTGTCACAACGGATCGTAGACAAGTTAGGGGCGTGCGAAGAACAGCAGGGCTTCCGGAATAACCGCTCTGCTATCGACGGTATATTTATTATCAGACAGCTGGTTGAAAAATCTATCGAATACGATAAACCGCTGTTCATTTGTTTTGTGGACTTTACACAAGCGTTCGACCGAGTCAAACTGGAACACATAACAGAACCTCTGCGAAGAAAACAAGTAGACGAAGCAATTATACGCACAATATACGAACTGAATTCCAAAAACACCATGGTAATTAAAACAAATAACACTCTAACAGAAGAAATCCCACTATCCGTACGAATAAGACAAGATGATAGCCTAAGTCCAACACTTTTCAATGTACGAAATCATTGATGAGGTAAAAAGCACCAATATGGGGTACCCAATGGGACACAATACCGTTCACATTATATGCTTTGCAGACGATGTTGCCTTGACAGCAGATAGCGAGGACAACCTACAAAGAATGCTTTTCCATTTCAACCGAACAGCCAAACAGTATAATATTAAGACATCTGTGGAGAAAACCAAAGCAAAGATAATAGCAAAATAACCGGTAAGATGCAAACTAATGGTTGATGACAAACATATCGAACAGGTTGGGAAGTTTAAATACATGGAAGCACATATAACAAGTAACAGGACAGTAACGGAAGAAGTACGCACACAAGCCAACAAAGCGGCCATGATATCAGGCCAACTAAGAGACATAATCTGGAACAATAAACATATGACGGTTGAGAGCAAAGCAAGTTCTGTGTAAGACCGATACTGACCTACGGCGCAGAAACAAGAAATGAAACAACAAAGACAAAACAAATTATGAGAACCACAGAAATAAAACGCTGAGAATGATCACGGGAACAAGTTTAAGAGATAGAGTAAGAAACGCAAAAATACGCGAGGACAGCGGAGTGGGGGATGTTATGAAATGGGTTCGAAACCGTCCTAGGCAGTGGAGAGATAACGTGGAACGATTGGACGATGACAGACTAGCAAAAACCGTGATGAGAGAGAAACCAAACACCAAACGGCCGCCTGGACGGCCCCCCAAAGAATGGAGAGACAGCTGAATTTCGACCTCAAACGAGGATCGATGAGGCATTGTATAGATAACAGAACTTGGTTCTACCTGGAAGAAGAAGAAGAAGAAGAAGTTTACCAAATTTAACGAAGTTAACTTGCAGTTACAAGGTGACAGCCTAAATTTAATAAAAACAAAATCTGTCGTTGCAACTTTGCTTGTCAAAATATTGGACTTCTCACAGACATGCTGCCAAAATAATGACATTTCGGCCTACGTTCAATATTTAAATATTGTACACAAACTTTGAAACCAGGTTTAAAGATGTTTTTACCATGAAAACACCACAGCGGTATTAGTAATGAATTGTATGTCATAGTACGAGAACTGAAGGGAATGAGTACTAATGAAGAACGTAAGATGCAGTTTAGAAATGGATATCAGCAATTGAGGCTTCAAAGAAAAAAACGTACTACTTATTATAGAAAATTGCAAGACAGTTTTTGATAACTTCTCAATTTTCATACTTCGTGGGAAAGGATTTCAGCGCGGTCGATAATCTTCTTACTAAAAAAGAACTTCAAACTAAAAAAGCTAGCAGAAGAGAATTAAGATTAAACCTGACTAATTTTAGGCCAAATATTGAAAATTTGCTGTCAAAGCATCATCCTCATCCCACCCATTAAAAGCACTTATCGTCAACATTTATGGCTGGTAGGGAACGATGCTGCGAAAGAAATTCATAATATTTCCGATAGAGAGCCGCGCTCCGCAGCGTTATACATTTTATCACCAGATTAAAGCTTGGCACTACGCAACTTGATAGGATTTACTGTAGAGTGGAAAATATTAAAATAATCAAATATATTTAAAAAAAAAAATCAAAATTGCAGTAAAAAATCTATCTGCCGTATTTAAATGGTTGTTTATATGTATTATCCTTTCAGGCAGAGAAAAGGAAAGAATATATACAAACAATTTATCTCTTGCAAATACCACTCTCTCCATACGCCTTTCGACCACTTTATGATCTCATCAGTGGAGTTGAATCGAACCGAAAGCAACATTCGCAGGAAACAAATGCTAATATACTTCACTGACGAGACCATAAGGTTATCGACACGAGTATGGAAAGAGGACCAGAATGGTATTTGCAGGAAATAAACTATCCTTTCCTTTTCTCTTTCTGAAAGGATAATACATATAAACAACCATTTATAAACGGCAGATAGATTTCTTTATTTCTTAACGCAATTTTTATTTTTTCAAATATTTTTATTTATTTTAATATTTTCCATTCTACAGTAAATCCTATCAAATTACGTAGCTCGGTGACAAGCCTTAGTCTGGCGATAAAATACATAACGCGGCGGAGCGCAACTCTGTATCGGAAATATTATAAAAAATGTCAACAGTGTCTGTTGTTACGTCGACTTTTTCATAATATTCCCGACCCGCTGCGTTGTGCGTGTGATGATCATGACACGTTTACGTTGATATAATTGTAAAAAATCAATATTAGAAAGACAGGGGGATGTACGGAAACAGAAAAGTTAGCTTGTGGCTTATGGGACAAAAAAGTTTGGGCACCTCTGAAGTAGGGGATCGTTCAATAGCTCTATATAAATATGTCATGTAGTTTAAATAATCACATTATTCGAAAAGTACGAGTCCGTAAAATTGCTGATAGTATATCCTCTCGTCTTGAATTTTCTGACGGTTATTATTACAAATCTGAAAAAATTTTACATTAATAAATGAAAAGGGATACCACTGAGTAATACAAATTGATTTATGAGATACCCTTCATTAGTCTTCGATAATTAATTATCTTTTTTGAAAAAAATTGTCTTTTTTCAAAACCCGAAAATAAACTATGCTAAATTGCAAAAAAATGAGGATACCTCTCCATATGTGACAACTTAGGTTGAAAGTTTTTTATTTGCTTCATCGAGTGAGAAGTTATCGTTAAATACTTTTTAAAAAACTAATATAAATTTAATTAACATTTTTTTATTTAGAAGCCCTACTTGGGAAGTATAAACCTCTAAAGTTGCCTGTTTTTAGTTTCATTACAATAGGAAATATTCAACACAAAAACGCTTAATAAATACATTCAACATAAATAAATACGTTGCCTAATAATGATGTACAAGAAAACTGTTTAAAATTTAATTTTCTGGGATTACACATGCGGTCTGATAAAAAGTAAAACTTTTGTGATAATAATTTGTGGGCACATGTTTTTATTAACATAAGGACAGACATGCGAAATTCCAAAACAAAACACTAACATCAAGCATATATCGATTTTAGATAACTATAGGTAATTTCAGGTATCATTTTCATAAATTGCAACGTTGCAAACTACTGCACAATAAAACGCCAAACACAACACCTTAAATCTGAAAAATTTGTTGGGCATAAGAAGGTTCTAGATACAATTGCAACAGAATCCATATCAAACCGAGAGACTGCATGTCTATAAGGCATGACTTTGACGTGAACTATGAAGTAGTAACTGACTGCTAAGAAGTGAATGAAGAGAGAATCCTCGACCAGGAAAGGATCCAGCGATATGATTTCCTAGTGGGTCCAAGATGAAAGAGAGAGATGGAGTAGGAGTATCAGGCCCCAACTTCAGACCTGCAAAATTCCTAGGAAACACCCCCACTATCTTCCAAGTATAAATACATGCAACTCAAATCTGTGCCGATAAGGACTGAATAGGACACTAAAAAGGCTAAAATATACAACCCTAAGCAGCTCTAAAAGCACTCAAGTCAAACACCTATCGGTCTAAGTTGATTTGCGACTGCAGGTAAGCCTTAAAATAATTGGCAAAGAACAACAGGATAACCCTGATGCAGGTGACAAGGCTTAAGGGAAACAAAGGAAATGAGGAAGCGGATAACCTGACAAAAGAGAAAGCAAAAACTTTTTTTTCTCAGCCCGGAGCCTTTCTATGCATTACCCAAAATCCACATAAAAACGAAACTCCAAAGCTGGAAACGAAATCAGATAAAATTAAGGTGGAATAAAATGCTTGATTTCAGATGAGCGGAAAAATTAAAAACTTGTCGATAAAGAAAACAAAAAGACTTCTCGATTTCCCGAAAAGGGATATTCGAGTAATAACGAATCTCTCAGAACACTCCCTCTGAGATACCATCTCAAAAATATGGTTAGAGCTGTAAACCAAATTTGCCGTTTCAACGATCATGCAGCCAAAACAGCGGAATACTTGCCATGAAAATGGGTGGCACTATTTTGCGAAAAACTTAAATTTTTGGAATACGTCATTTTAACGCCTGAAGAAATAAAGAACTCCAGACAAATTAATAGACTTAGTGAAAAATATAAATATCCCGGGCCTATATTAAATTGAGGCACAAAAGGTCATAAATCGAGGTGATGTAGAAGGGCAAGAAAAACCTGAATGACCCACTCACAATTTACACAAGCTAAATTCTACGATTGCTATTTCTTGAATTAAAGAAAATGTTTAAAATTTAATATCCGATGTGCGTTCTGATAAAATGAACATCTACTACGGAAACCTAACATAATGCGTATCCAGCATGGCTAAGTAGTCAGTTTTTGAAATATCCGCTACCTACTCAGTATCCCGCTTAAAATGGCTTATATTTATTTACATTATTTTTTAAAGCCAGTGATGATGTCTAATTACAATAACTTTAAAATTATTTTAGTAGGACATAACAAACTTTTATCCTACTACCCTAAAAAGCTTCAGAGCATGCTAAAACGCAACTTTCTTTTGACAGAATTCACAAACCTAAATTTTATTAATTATTAAATTTCCAAGCTTCCATAAATTTGCATGTTAATTATTGTAGCTTAGAAAAGACCTGATTATATTTTACCAGTAGAAGCTACATGGAAATTTTATATAAACTTTGATGCTACTTCTAATAAAATATTGTATTTTTTTAATCAAGTAATGAGATTCTAAAGACAGTTTTAAGATTTTATTCTAAAACGGAATGCATCTAGCAAAAAATGGTATGCTTAATTTTCTTATCCGTAGTTGGTAGCGTTTTCAGGGCCTTAATCCATTGTTTCATTTCTGTAATGGGGTAGCTCATATTAGACCTGATATTCGTAATCCTCGTTCAATTATTGTAAAGATGTTATCTAATACTAACAAAAAAAGTTTTACTTACTTAATGTTAGGAAAAAAAAGGATTTAGGCTTTGTGATCCAGGTCTGCTAGATGAGACACAAATTTATGTTATTGATCACTTGGTTTCTTGAAACAAATTGTTTTTGAAAAAAGATACGGATTTAAGTAAAGTCATAGGATGCAATTGTACTATTAAATATTGCAAAATATATATACGGAATCCTAAAATTGGCAAAATATTCTTAAATGCTAATGAGGTCCCATTGAGGGCCATTGAATAAAAAATCTGGAAGTCTGTTCGTTTATCTATGTAGATTTCTGTGCGATAGTAGAGTTCTGCATTTTCTCTGGATGTTAATTTTTACTATCAAACCATTAAAATCCAAGATTCATGATTTTACTAGATCATGTCAGGCTTATTCGACCAATATTATTTGTGGCTTAATAGCGGTATTTCTGATGGAAAGTTAATCGACTTAAATTCATTTACTGTACACAGGAAGGATCGAAACTTTGAACTTGCAGATAAAAAGGATCGAGGAGTCGTTAGCATCAAATTTATAGACGTAACAATCCCTAAACGGTCGTGCAGTGGTTTGAGTGAGATTATTTGGGTGTCCATTTCCTTGGGAGGATTAAAGATTCACAGACGCTGTGTTTATGTTCCGCCATTGACTAATTATATTAAGACGACTCATTCTTATGTGAGGATTGGAAGCGCTAAGTATGAAAACTCGGTCATTGGTAAACGGTAGTTTTTACTATAAGTAGTAAAACGGCAAGGAATGATGTATACGTAGTGTTGCCGTATTGGATAGTTGATCTAAACTTCGGGTACAAATTTTTTTTATCCCTTGGTTTATTATATTTGTTTAAGTTTACAAAGGGAACGTTGTAATGATCAAACATTTCAGTAAAATTTCGCTAAACTGCGGCAACCTTGCATTTAAATCGATAAAAAGGTGGAGCTTACCCCTCAGTCGGTAGGAAAGGATATGCAGAATTACCACGTTTTCAATATAAATTCGAAAATTTAAATCTTTTACACTTGTTTCTAATAAAAGCATTTATATCACATTAAAATACTGATATCTAATCATAGACAAAATTGTAAATTGCTTTTTTATGAATAAGACGGCGTACCAGTTTGGGGAACCATTTAGGAGCGTCAAAATTATAGCACAGGATAGGAATTCTTGGTATATTTCTTCTATGGTTCCGCCTTTTGCGACTGATAATCATCATCTTTCCCATCTTAATAAAATTAGTGAAATTATTTGGGCCCATCCCGATGATGTCATGATAGTGTTAGAAGACTGGAATTTGCCGAATCTGAATTGGATAGATGCACCATTAGAAGATAATTTTAATATCGGTAATGCTGTTTTGAGCGACTGGAAGGGAAATCTTGCTGATACGTTCAATTAGCTTCAGTGAATTCAGTATAATGGCATGAAAATTTGTCATGGTAAAATTTCAGATTTAGTTCTTTCCGTCGTTCAATTATGTCAAGATTTCTGCTTGCTCTTATCTGCTAGTTCCGGAGGATTTATACCCCAGATCATTTTGCGAACTAATTTTACTCAACACCTTTAACATAGAAGTAAATTTACTGAGTATTGATTTTGTTATGCTGATTACAAAATTAGTAATGTTAAAATTCGTAATGCTGATTGGATCCGTTAATCAGAATGTTAGTTAAATAATAATATTATAAGTTTTTGATCATTTACAGATAGTAAACGTAATTATTCCTAGGTTAGATAATGATATTGAAGATGTTTCTTTTTTTAAATTTTGCTTCGACTTTTGAGCCCTCAAAAACCTCCTCTCTTATATCATTAAAACCATGTCTTTTAGAACCTATTGGTACATCTGCCATAGATGAAATAGTTAAAAAATTTATAGATAAACTTAATAATAACGAGGGAAAGGGCTTTAATGGCCTGCCTGCTTTGTTTATCAAGAAATGTAGGGAAAACATTTGGTTGCCTTTGTATCTTATTTTTAGCCAATCTTTGTGTCCGGCATTTGGAACTGCCCGGATTAGCCTGGCGCATAAGGACGGGAGCAAATAAAAGATGTCAAATTAAAGATCTATATACATTTATCATTGCCTGGTGAGATTCTTGAGATAATTGTTACTGATGATCTCTTTTTTAATGTAAAAATTCGCTTTGATGAAGGTCTGCATGGTTTCTTTCATGGTCGTTCAGTAAGCACTAATCTGACTTCTTATTTTCAGCATATTTTTGAATTTTAGATAACCTTTAAGATATGAAAACTGTGGACACCAATTTTTCTTAAGTGCATCTTGATACCCTTTCTATAACAATGCAAATTATTGGTGTTCATAGTAACCTATTAGCTTGGCTTAAAACTTACCTTAATAATGTTGCCAGTATGTTAATTTTAACAGTTTTTCAATAATATATTAATAACATCAATACCCTGAAATGTATTTTAATCCCAGGTAAAATATTTTTAGATATATTTTGTTTAATAATTTTTATTTTTGAAAGTCACTTAACATTCTTCCTTTGAAATTTCTACATCAATTTCCTAAGTACATTTCTACCTGAAATTTTGTATTTGAAAAGTTAGATAACATATAAATACTGCCAATGCTCTGAGAATCTAAACAGCAATTAAATAAATGTCCCTATTAAGCTCATAGTAATAATATTTTCAAGGTTACTTCTGTGGTTGTACGTGTCATATTTGCGAATTTAATTCCCCAGTTCCAGTGTTACACTACTTCGAATTTCGCATAAAATTTGGAATATATTTGGTATAAAATACTTGAGGTTAAAATTAAATAGTTTACTTTCCAGTTTTCGAACTATACAAATTTGCTTATCATTTTAATTAGGTAATTGTTATAGCTTTAATTATATTTTCTTACACTATGTATTTTAGATAGTATCAAGGACTACTAATTTGTTCGACAGCGCTTGGTAATACTTTGAAAAAATAAATTTTTCTGGAAACAACTTTATGCCTACACCCCTGATTAATTTCAATTAGATTTAAGACGTAACATATCACAAGTAGCCAAGTTCTGGATTCAAATAATTTTAAATGATGATATGTCGACTTACCTAAGCTACGAAAACATTTTCACTTGAAATGTTTTATACAAAAGTTGAAAGGTAGATCGAGAGTAATATTGAATTGACCTTATTTTTTACCTGTTTTTAGCTCAAAAACTCTACGTCGATCTTGGAAATAAAGTGATGAAATATTTTACGTTTAAAAAACTTTCCGAATTATTATATACTTTAATATAAAGTTGTGACAAGGTCGTTTGAAGATCATGTTGTCCTAAATCTTTGTTTTTATGAAGGACAAACGAAAAGATTTTACATTCATATCACCTTGGACATTTTCAGAAAAAAAAATATAAGATATTAGAGTGAATATACAAGACGTCCGGAAAATACGTGTAAAACATTTAACGACAGACAAACGATTTAATCCAACTTAGTTATATTCGATACTGCCTGGTTTAAGTGGTAGAAGACGTCAAAGTTTTAATAAAATATTGATACTTAATATAATGATTGGTGTGTGGTCTAACACTATAATATGACGTTTGCCAGTGATATGAAAACAAAAACCTCACATTAATGGTTGTTTGATGAATTTTTTGATAGAATTGCTCCATCTACAGCTCCTACTGAATCAAAACAGTGCCGCGTGAATTACCCTTCTATCCATTTTCTTTGTAAACCTTTTCTACTCAATGAATTAGAATGTGTTTCGAAGAATACTGAGAATACTGCCCAGGATACGATGACATACAATATTGTATGCTTTCTTATCTGCCGATTGAAGCAAAGATTTTGATGTTGGGCATTTTTAATATGATGTATCTTCAAGGAATAAAAATACCAGATTTTAAAAAAGTGATTGTTATTCCAATACAAAATCCTGGTAAAGATACCAACTTGGGCTCCTCTTATAGGCCTATATCGTTACTTACATATCTCCTAAAAATATTGGAATGTCTCATCAAATTACGTTTAGAATATTGGCTGATTAATCAATACATCTTACCTCAAAAGCAGTACGGCTATAAAAAAAGGTTTTGGTACACTGGATGCAGTATCTTCTATTACTCTTGATATACAAAATTGTTTTTCTAATAATGAATATCTTACTTTACTATTTCTTGACATTGAAAGTGCATATGACTCTGTAAATCTGATTATTTTAGAAGGAAAAATGGTGAGAAACTTTGGAATACCTCCTATTATTGCCAACTCAATTGTTAAATTGTGCAATAACAGGAGGGTTTATGTTAGAAATACTCTAATGAGAAAATAGGTCCTAGAATTGTTTCCTCTGGCTAGCCTCAGAGTTCCTTGCGCTTTAATCCATATACAGCCGATGTTCACAACCTAACTGGTTTTAGAATTGTGCAATATGCTGATGATTTTTGTATCTACACACAACATAGTAAATATAATACCAGTGTTCAAATGTTATCACAAGCAGTAGGAAAAATCTTAAATTTACAGAAATTAACTATACCCAACAAGACTGAAGTTAGGTATCTGGGCATTATTTTGGAAAAAAGTTAACCTGGAAAGAGCATATTAATCACTTGGTGACTAGGAGTAATAAGGGCATCAACTTTTTGCGACCTGTTACAAGAGTGTGGTGGGGCTGTGAGGTCCAAACAGCATTAATTTTTTACAAAACATATATTAGATCTATTCTCAATTATGGAAGCTTTCTTTATGGTTCTGCTTGTAAAACTCATTTGCAAAAGGTTGATAAGGTTCAATATAAGGCTCTAAGAATTTGTTTAGGGGCAATGTGCTCTACTCCAGTAGAAACACTTAGGTTGAGGCTTTAGAGCCTCCTTTATGTTTTCGTAGAAAAATATTAAGCGCTAAATTTTTATTCGAACATTAATTTTTTGATACTTATTTATTACAAAATGTAGCAAAACTTAATACATTTGACCTAACAAATAATTATTGGTGTCATAAAAACTCGCCTCCTTGGTGTGAGGCATTCAGAAATTATAACCAAATACTAAATGATATCAATCCTTTTAGCATTGCCGACTATGAATATTATAGTAGCATCTACAGAATAGATATACGATTTCCCCCACTCAAGGATAACAAATTACTCAACAAACATATTTTAAACAGTGAATTTTGTTATCTCAAGGACTCTATACTAATATACACAGATGCTTCTAAGACACTAGAAGGTAATGGGGCAGCAATTTTCATCCCCCAAATAAACATTAAACGCAAATATAAAATAATTGATGATTGTAGGATTTTTACTAGTGAAGCTATAGCTATATCTGAAGCTCTGAAGGTTGTTTTGGATAGCAAATTTCAGCATTATGTTATTTTGTTTGACTCAATGTCTGTTCTTAGATCCTTGGATAAAGTTAAACCTTGGGACTGTAAAAGTAATCCGCTCATTTGGAACATCACAAAATTGTTGCGAAGATCAATGCTTCGCAGTAAACATATCACATTCATATGGAAAAAAGCTCATACGGGACTTGAGGGTAATGAATTGTAGACACTTTGGCTAAAGATAGCATTTAAAATGGCATTCGCCTTAAAAATAAATTTACTCTTTCTAATGCATATAATAGTTTAAGTCATAAAATAAGGCATAAATGGAAAGAAAGATGGTTCAATTTTTGTAGAAACACATCGGCAAGATATTCACTCATATGTTATAATATACCAAATAAATACTGGCATAAAGATATAACAGTCTCAAAACACTATATAACAACTATCATTCGTATGAAATTTGGTCATGCCTGTTATCCTGCTCATTTACATAAAATTAATGTTCTACCGGCAGAAAACTGTGATGTTTGTCATATTAGATGTGATCTGGATCATATAATTCTACAGTGTAGAAAATACCAGAATGAAATAAATACACTGTTTAAAATTTTGTTAAACAATTCTAAAGTTGAGAGTCCTCTTAATGTCCTTAGTCTTCTAGCGTTAAAAAGAATAGAATTATATACTGCAATTATGCTTTATCTGCATAAAATAAATTTAAAACTATGATCTCACACTCCTATTTTTATCCTTCAGTGTACATTCTTTTATAGTGGTCTTTCTTGTTTATCTAATCCAAAGACGCCCTGATAGATCCCAGCGGCGTGAAGTGTGTGCCCCTGTTAAACACCTATGTTGACTCATTTTTTCAATATCTCAAAACTTAGTGAAGAATTTGTTTTTCACTATTGATATCAATATATTTTTAATAAGATAACACTTCGTGACTGGCTGCTGCATGGCTGATCAGCCAATGCCAATAAAAAAAAAAGTGATATGGCAACTGGCTATAAAGTAGTGTGTTATAAAAGTGACGTCACTTGTAAAAATTGCTTCTGATGTTTTATGCGATCAACGTTATGATATATATTTATATCGAATAACCGCATGTATTTGGAAGCTTTTTACCTCTTGAAAAAATTTTATGGGGTGAACGGTTTTGCCAAGAAAAAAATATTATCATTTACATGCATATACCAATTTGCTGTAATAATAAAACAATTTTTAAGATAGATGTTGGAAATACATGTATGATTTTAAAAAATATTGAAAAACTAACTAAAAAGAAAACATTAATTAAGTAAATAAGCACAATGGCAGTCATTTTGCTGATTACACTTATAAACACTTTTTAAAAAATGAAATTCAACTCTATCCAAAATCTCAGCATTATTAAAAAAGTGTTTCAAATGCGCATCAATAATTCACCGAGTGTTCACCGGAGTGTTATATACTTCTATTATAAATACGCACCACAAAAAACAGTCACACATATTTAACTCTGGAGAACGTGGTGGCTATCTTACTGGTGCATCATTGCCTCTTCCAGTCCATCGGTTAGGATATTGATCATGTAAATATTGCCTGACAGCATAGTTCTCGTTGAAGTAAAATAGGCAAAATGTGTTTTGCAAAAAATTTAGATATATATTTCCATTTATTCTGTCTGGAGTCACAATAGGACCAATAAGGTAACGAACAATAATTCATGCCCAAATATTTATTTTAAAGTTATGCCGATGGTATGCAACTTTAACGGCATATTGATTTTCAGACGCATAAATATGTTCGTTTTGCAGGTTATTGAATCCAGATCTTATAAAGCAGGCCTCGTTAATGAACAAAATTTTCCTACCAAAATTTGGATCACAAATTCTTTTGTTTAGAAAAAGTAAGATACATGGAAGGATCAATCCTGAAACATTTGGATGTAATATGGATGTAACAACTGTTCTTTTAAAATATCATTTACAATAGTTTTAGAGATATCAAACTCACGTTTTAAGTGGCGCGTACGAACACTTAGTTTTTCTCCAACTCTTTCCAAAATTTCATCTTCTTTTTTGACTATTCGAACTGTTCGAATACGAACCTTACCTTCAAGTTTGTTCTGACACCTGCTCATTTGTCAGAGATGACCCTCAATATTGGCAAATGTTTGACAGTTTGGTATTCGGTGGGTAGGAAAACTCTCCATGTAACCCCTAACACTTCGACGCCCATTTCTTTTACACAAGCCATACACCAAGAGCATATCAACCTTCTTGGAGCACATGTAGTTGTCCACGCTTAATAGTAAAATAGTCTTAGAAATATGTTGATCTTCCTTAGACAGTGATGGCAATTTGTCAATAGTCAAGTCATTAAAAGCCACAGCAACAAAGTCACTTAAATATTCTTCAAGAGATAAAAAAGCTTCCAAATATATGCGATTATTTAACAGAAATATCTAGGTTGTAATTAGGTTGATGACATAAAAAATCAGAAGTGATGTTTATAAGTGACGTCACTTTTATATCACTTATACTATTTTAAAGCCGGTCGCTATACCACTAGAAAATGTCATATTATAATATTAGATCACACACCAAAAATTATTAAATTCAGTTCCAACGTTTACAAGAAATTTAGGAAATATCAGAATTTCCTTAAAACTTTGATGTTTTTTTACCGCCTAAACGAAGCAATGTCGGATATAAATAAGTTGACTTAAATCGACCTTATTTGACATCAAGGGTCTGTTATCAAACGTTGTACACGTATTTTCCGGTCACCTTGTATATTTTAAATTTTATTCAATTATTATTTCGATAAGTGAAATCTAGAAAAACGACGTTTTTTTAAAATCTTCGACACTTACTTCCTGTCTCAAAATCGAGAACACAATTCTGGCCTTGGTTTTCCACTGTTTTTTCCTTAGTTTCCTGGAAAATCGAATCGTTAAAATTTTGTTACATCCACAAATTTCACGCTAATAAAAGTTTCTGTATTATATAAAATTTCATAAATTTGCACTTTTTTAATCGGAAAAGTCAAGAAAAACGACCAAAAAACAAATCAAAACAAAATCATCTGACTACTGCCAGAGCATAAATACGATTTCTGTGAAAACCGCACATATTCTTTTTTTTATTAAAGCTGTAAAGAAAAAGACCCGAAAAACATATTTTTCCCTTCTTTGATTTTTATATTATCCACGATTTTGCCTCCAAATATTAAAGGTTTTAAGGGGATTATATTGGTTTTGTCACTGTTAGCAAAATGTGTTGAGTGAAAACAAAATATAAGGAAAAAATTACAATTGTAGAAAATTCTGAAAAATTGGACGAGGAAGGAAAAATTGTTGAAACAGATAAAAGGAAGATGGGCAAAAGATAATACAATAGAAGCAGAATTATTGACGAACAATAGATTTTTGGAGAGATGGAGCGGGAAACAAAGAAACTCTTTCTCGTTACCCGTGTGGAACGGTCGAAGGAGACTCTTTTAGATGTCATTTAAAATTGGATTCTGTCAGAAACCACAATTACGTCGGATCTTTAGAAGTCTTACGACTGCTTAGTAGATGAAGGCTTTCAACAACTGACCGTGAATCAGAAATATAATTTGGTAGATTCCGATAACGAAGCTCACACTCAAAATACTAAAAGGACTTGGAGAGATTTACGTAGAAATGTCTGACGATTTGGTCGGTTCAATGAACACTGCTATGGCCATTAGCGGAACATTTGTTTCGAAAATAAATTTCCGACCATACCATGAATTTTTTAAAGACATAGGAAAACTTTTAATAATTCGCTGTTATTTGATATTTCGTTATACCGCCTATTTCATCTGTTGTTTTGGTACCAAGCAATACCCTTCTTCCATCGGATTTATATTCCTAATTTATTTTTATACATCTTGGCCTTATAATTTTACTAATCATACCTTTCCAAACATTCCTCACTTGCGAAGATTATCTTGTTCTCTATTGGGCAATAAAAAATTAATTAATATACCCAGGTTAGTTAGGTTAGTTCAAGCTGGTGACGGTTTCTCAAACTAACTAAAACCATAGACATATAACTATATTATTGAACCTACAATATATTGACGGTTTGTTCTATAGAAATGCGATGTCTCTCGCTAGGAAAAAGACAACGAAATAAAATAGTAGTACCCCTCTTTCTATGGGCGAAGCTTAACACCATACCCCACTAGCTTAAGCGTCATTAGAAAGAGAAGTAGTATTGTCCTATTTCGCTCTGCGGAAGGTGAGGTACTAATGTACTATTTCGCTCTGTTTCTTTCTAAGCTAGATCCAGCGCTCTTCTATAGGATCTGCAATCTATTTACTTTTATGTCTATAGCTAAAACCGAGCTAAACCTGAATTTATTGGAACTAACAAAAAATTTTGGTTGATTCAGACTAATTGTCTACATGTTTTTACATTACAAATATTAAACTATATTGTTGACTGAGATGAACAAATTTTATATTTTTTTTAAATAAAAGTTTATACCACGAAAGTATTTTACCTTTACATAGCAGCGAATATATGGCGTTTTCCATAATAGACGGATCGATCAAGTTTACGAAATTTACTTTTCCTTTTTCGTTGAAAATACAAGTTTTTCTAAATTTGTTTGTTAAAATTTATGCAAAAATAGTTTGAATTTATTACATTACTAGTACCATTCAAGAGAAATACGAAGATTCGATGATTTCTTCAGAAATGAAAGTGACTTCGTGAGGTGAAACGTGGTGTTTTTGTATTTTTCGGGAAAAATGGAAAAATAGTGGAAAACCAAGACCAGAATCGTGTTCTACGACCTCGAGATATGAAATAAGAATCGAAGTTTTTTCAAAAAACGTTGTATTCCTAAATTTTATTTCATCGAAATAATTCTTTTTTTTTTTGAAAACTCTACTGTAATTTTCTCAAAAATACGTTTTATATAACAGTTTTATAGTATTTTTGCGAAGTGGTAGATATCTGTTGAACTTCCATTATCTTAATTTTGTTGTTGAATATTTTGACGGTTCGACTAGTAGTTTTCTTTAGCCATTTTCAAGTGAATTTGAACCAATTCGTACGCTACATAAGTATTTATACTAAAAGTAAATGCAGTGGATTGAAACCGAGATGAGTGCAATCTCGCGTGGTACGCTAGGCTCCCATTTGGGATTGTAAGAAACCTTGTATATAGAACATTGACTCTTTGCAATAGCAACGATAACTTAATCAAAGAAATAGATTACATTAAAAGTGACTTGACAGTCAACGGATACCCAGTAAATCTGATGATAAGATTCTGGATCAACGCAGAAATGGGACAAGGCATTTCGGAGAAAATTAGAAGAATAGGAAAACGATATAATATCTACGATGGTTTCAATTCAAATAAATCTATGAGAACTCACCTCACTAGGGTCAAACAAACTACTCAAAGGAACATGAAAAACTGTATGTATCAGATACCATATGGAAGTAGCAACTCCTGCGTTGGCAAAATCAAGAGACTCCTTGCAATAAGAATCAAGAAGCATCAGAAGAACACATCTCATGAAGAAACAGAAAAATCTGGTGCCGCCCACCACACCTGGAATCATGGACGTCATCTGAAATTGATGAAAGCTAGAATCCTGCACCAAGAACAACACTGGAGAATACGGAATTTCAAAGAAGCAGCGGTTATCCATCAGAATCCAAATTGTTTAGTTAACCGTCTTTAGATATAAGATAAGTATGGAAACCACTTCTAAGCAGTTGTAAATTAAAACTAAATACAGCATAAATGGGACTTAGAGTAGCATGTGTGATTGCGTTCATACACACATCTCGGCCTCACTCCAATGTATTTACTTTCAATATAAATAGTTGTTTAGTTTAAGAATTTGTTCAAATTCACTTGAAAATGTCTAGAGATAACTACTAACAGAAACGTCGTGACATTCAACAACAAAAATAAAGAAAATGGAAGTCCAACAGATATATACAAGTTCTCAAGAATCGTATGCCATTCAAGAAAACACCAGTTTTATAGTATTCCGGAATTTTTTACTTTGGTTGGATTTAGTATGAAATTGGATTAAATCTCAATAAAAGCTGGTACTGGCTTTACAAAAAAGAACAAGGATAGCACAACGAGGAATATGGTGATACGTTAGGTAATTTGGCATCAGATGCTGTCACAGGATCAAGTTATATAACAAATGAAGAAACGCAATTAAATATAAAATATTTTTGTCTGTCCATTTTCAGCATATAAAAAAAGATTTTTGATAAATGACCTAAGCGCACTTTAAGATCAGCAAGTATTAAAATGCGAAAAATAATCTAAAGACAAAATATTTTATCAATTCATTTTCAACATTAAAAAAAAGATTTTGTACAACTTAATCTTCTCCGCAGCCTATATGAATCTGAACCTACATTAAATTCTGGAAGTGTTTTCAAACGGAAAACCTTTTATTATTTCATTTTTAAGATCAACGTAACTTATTTGGGTTTAACAAACAGTTAACGTTATTGTGAAGGTCAAATATAAGATCATCATGCTAATATTTTTCATCATATAAGTTAAAACGGAATACATCGAAATCAACGTTTTCCGAACATTTCAAGATCTTTATATCCAAATAAAAACCCGCACTTCATCCATACTTGGCAAGCCTGAAATTTTGTGAGAGATTTGGTCGTGGACTCCTGCAAATGGAATATTTTGGTAGCGTACCGCCGTTTCGCCCACGATTTACTGCTGTCCCATATTAGTTAGTAGCTATTCTAAAAAACCTCAAAATAAATCTCAAAGGCACTCTGGAACTCTGATCGTTCCTCTTGGTTCTTAGAGTTTTAGTACTTAACCACTACAGGTTATTCACGGCTTATCAATACCAAAATATAACTTCAAGACTGAGCAAAACTGCTATCTTTCTAGCCAGATCTCACCTCTTATGTTGAAGCTTCCAAAACAGTACGCCCGCGAGTTTAATCGCGTGAAGGGTTTTATAAAATTAAACAAAATAAGTTTCTCAACTATTAAACTATTAACAAAAATAAATAGAAAACAAAATTATTTACAATAAGAAACTTATAATTAACATTAATTAGCAATTGCAAAATAACAGAATCAATTGCTCCTCTTAGCCGATTATCAATAAAAATCCAACAAACCGAATTTTGACAATAATACGTTTAAATAGCTTTCTAAAATATTAACACTAAAAAGAATAAAACACAAAAAAAAGCTTCTTAAATTGCTTAAACAAACAGTATTAAAGTCGCCCTGTTCCCAAGTAAACTAGAACAGGATTTCCCTTTAACTCTCCCTAGATAAATGAAAAGTCAAAAATAAGAACCTTCTCATTCTTTTAGTAATTTTCCAGGAACTGTTCTCAAAACCGTACCGCCTCTAACAAATTTTATATCCCATCTAGAGCTTATTATTTCTACCAGAGCGCCCTCGAACTTTACTCACCGGGTTCCCCGCAGCGGTTCCGGTTAGTACCTATCTTACCCTGATTTATACCAGAATGTTTCGGTCTTTTCATCTATAGAGGACGTCAGCCATTCTATGCCTGTTATTTAATTTCCGAATTAGTTTAGATCGGAGCATCTTAATCTCATTTTTTATATAAAAATCAATCAAACTAATCTAGGTTTTTCTATAACTAAATGAACCCGATAACATATGTAAAACCAAAATTATGCAAATTTTATTACATGTAATCAAACGAATATATTGCATTATAAGGATTTTATTTGATAATTCTCGTATTTTCCAATAATGGAAAAATCATTGCATATCTAAAATCATATTATCGATATTTACTCATACCACATGTTATGACTACCTTTGGTACTTATCCTTTTAGTTTTAATTACCTAATAGGATAGGATTTTTTCGATAGATTTATTATTAAATATTACAACAGGTCAATCTTGTTAGTTTATGCCGTCACAAATTGTCTGGGTTTCTATACTTTTAAGAAAATATTTAAACGACCCAAAAGTAATGAAACTGAGTTTAGGCTTAAGTATGTTAACTGATTTATTAGATATTAGATTAGGTAATATAAGATACACATTGTCTCAGTACCCATGGTTAAGATCCATCTACAGAGTGAATCAATGAATTTCCCCGTTTAGTACAATTTAGTTTAAGTCAACATAAGATAAAATTTGTTCCATTACAATTTTATCTATTATCGAAAGCAATTTTGAAACCTAAAGTAAATGAAGTACTGTTGCTTTACAACAAATTTTGTTAATTCAGTTTGCTTTGCGTATTGCAGCTTATAATTCGACGAGTTTTTTAGAATCAATTCGACTTAATTACTTTTAAAAGGAATCGTGTTAGAATTCTAACCTTAATTACTAAATTTTGTTATTAGTAGTCTACTATTCAAAGGCTCAAATTCTAAAAAGTACTTAGATCCTGTCAAGTGATGTCGAGTTATAATCCTAAAGTTATAAATTTACATCGGACTAAAAAAATGGCGTATAAAATTTGTCGGAAAATATGACCACTTCATTGTACAAGCATTGACTGAATAACTGTGATAAAACCAGCTGTTTCTTGTATCACTGACCATTAGTCGGCCGGTATATATTCGCAGTTTTACCAGTTTTCTTCATTTGGCATTATTTTATTGGATTTCTGTTAATAACTGACTATTATACTTACATACATTCATCAAAATTACTCTCTCAATATGTTATTAACATATTACCTTATTCATATGAAATTAATAAATCGGTGCTTTTGCAAATTATATTAACTCGAAGTCTTATCGCATAATACAAATTGTTTTGGAATAGCTAATAATATTATAATCTACCAAAGGGGATCTCCAGTGTAGTTAATTCACTTCGTTTGTATTTAGGAAGAACAATAAGGAATAATCTTTTACTTGGAAGTATAACTGCTGTATAAATATTTTGATAATATAGTTAAAATTGAAAATTACGTAAAGTTTTACTAAGAGGTCTAAAATTTTTGGACCTAGGTTACCGAGGAAATTAAAATTGTTAATATTACTATCATAATTTCAGTTGAGTAACTTTTCTTACTCCATACTAAGAAAACTATTTAATTATCATTATTGAAATTTTGATAATACTAATTAAACTTAATAAAACAAGATATAATTTAAATCATTTTCTGCTGCAATAAAAATTAATTTTTCTTTAATTGAAGTGAATAACCCAAATTAATCCAGGTTAATTGTGACAATTAAATTATTTAATAAACACAATTAACAAAATTCAAATAATAGTTTTATGAAAATTGTTACAGGTTTTTATTAAAATATAAGAACCAATTTCTAGGAATAATTAGGCAGTTCTAAAAGATGCGCATTCGCCATATTGTATTAAATTATTTTGCAAGTACGGTAAAGGAACCAAGAATTCAAAACTCGGTTTAAAGTGTCAAGAAAAGGAAAACCATATTGTTATAATAAAAATTTTGAGAATAAAAAAATAGAAAATGATATAACTGTGTCAAGAGACATTTTTTAATATATTACGACGAAACTAAATCAGGTAAAGTATGTAGGAGGAAAAGTATTCTAATCTAACCCTAGAGAGCTATTCAAAGTTTTAAAAGATTAATGTAGAGTCTGCCTCTCTTCATTTCGAAAAAGGTGAATGTTTATTAAGTTAAATAACACAGGTTTCCAAAAAAAAAATTGATGCTTATTTAATCAAACCATTTTATTCCTATATAATTTGACGTCCTGAACCCAAATCTGAGGTCCACTAACCTCTATCACGTCAGGTTCAAGGTCATTTCAAGGTCAAATGGTGTATAATTCACTAAATAAATCTAAAGAAGTAGATATGTAGGTTCTTGAGCTCACTGAATCCGAATTCATGGTTTGTTTAATCCCCCAAAATCGATCAGAGATCATTTCAGGGTCGTTACAAGGTTAAATTTAGAAAAAAACGCTAAATAATTCTGAAAAAAGATAGATTTTTGGGGTCGCTAATTCGTAGTTTATATAATCGCCCAAGTTCAGGTAGAGCTTATTTCAGAAGTCATTTTAAGATCAAATTGAGAAAAATCCACTGAATAAATCTTAAAAAGAAGATATGTTGGTTTTCCAGGTCGCCCAATCCGAATTCTTAGTTTGCTTAATCCACAAAAGTCATTTTAGCATCATTTATAGGTAAAATTAAGAAATATCCACTAAATAAATATGTAAAAGGAGATATGTAGATTTTTTTATGAGAGTTTATGTTCTGGCATATTTATAACAACTTGGCCCGCTCGCCTGTCTGCTGTGTAATGACCTCTATCTGACCTTGGGGGATTAAACAAACCACGAATTTGGATTCAGCGACCCAAAAACCTACAAACTCTTTTGCAGATATATTTAGTGTTTTTGTCTCAATTTAACCTTGTAACGACCCTAGAATGATCTCTGATCGACCTTGAGGGAGTAAACAAATCATGGATTCGGATTCAGCGACCTCAAAAACGCACATATCTACTTCTTTACATTTATTTAGTGAATCCTACTCCATTTTACCTTAAAATGATCTTGAATCTGACGTGATAGAGGTTAACGGACCTCAGATTTGGATTCAGGGCGTGTAATTACAAAAGAGTAAAACGGTTTGTTTAAGTCCACTTTCTTTTTTGTAAACCTGTGTAATTTTTTTTAATAATATCGTATTCAGTATTCGTTACTATAAGTCTTCATCTAGAAAACAAACTCGTCACCGGTATGAGTTACACAAGGGCAAAGTTTAACTATGTGTTCAGAATACATCTTGTAGGTTTATCCTAACTACTAATCGGGATTTCAATTCGAATTGCGAATATCATATTATAATTTTTTAATAAATTAATTTGCATATCACCTTTTAAAGCGCGCACGTGTGTGTGTATGTGTTAAATATTATCACACTGATTTAAATCAGCCAATATCAATGCGATATATTCATAACCTAGGAATATAAATAAAAATGTCATATTGGCCATTTAGTTGTGATTTAATAGAATTTCAAATATCGTTTTGTTTATTACATAATTTATAATAACGTATGCTCAGTAACGATATATATGATAAACACATAACATTATTATTAATTCTACACACCTTCATAACTTCAGAAACCCATTTCAATAAATAGGATTTTGGGAAAGAGAAGAATACTTTAATGATGTATAATTGAAATAAATGGTGCTCTAGTCGGTTGATGGGGCCTTAAGAAATCGCCAAAGAAATTTTTCTGCATCTAATCGGGCTATTTAAAAACGAATCCAGTCTTTATTCTAAGAATTGGACCACAAATATTACCATATATTTTATCTAATTTTAGACAATTTAAGTTCACTAGAAATGAAGTTATCATTATCTTATTGTTAAAATCATCATTTTCGTTGATTTGTAAATCGGAAGTTCAGCATATTCAAACGGGTAAAATTTAAGGGATTACAATAAATTTTACATCCGCAGGAAACGTATTTTAAGAAAGACGTTTGTAAAACTAAAAGGCATGATTTCTAACTGTATTTCTTTTAAATTATGGTCCAATACAATTGCGATTTCTACAATGAATTCTAAAGGTTTGCCAAAATTGATTGCTGCGCCTGAATAACAGTTTCATTATAAATGAACATTTCATCGCGGTTTTTAAGGAAACTAAAACGGCTACATAAGATTATTATACAGAGTGTAGTAATCTTAAGTTTCCTACTCTTATTCGCTAGGGAGCGGAATCATGACACATATACAATGTGTTCCACGACAAAATGCCTGGATGGATTTCTCGGAAAATAGATTTCGGATAAAATATTTTTAAGATGGTGGCACTTCCGGTTACACCGGAATGTGATGCCCTTCTGCTTATTTAAAATAGAATATCCTATTTGCTATTTCATTTTTACATTCTGCGCAAAATTATAGATATAAATTATGTATAATGTCCTCTACCTCTAACTGTTTAAATTTTATCTCCAAAATGACGTTTACAGGCCTAAATATAATTATCAATTTCTTTTATATAAACGCCTTTATTATCTAACTGGGGTTAGTTAAATATTAACTTGAAAAAATCGTTAAAAGTTATTTTAAACATAAACCCTCTGTTTTTAAAATGTCATCTTATTAGGAATAAGGGTAGCTTTGTGTAAGATTGTCTATTTCAAAAATTTGCAGCTTTTGAAAAAATGACAATTTAACATTTTTGCACTGTAAAAATACTAAACATAGGGAAACAACTTATTTTAATAAATGTTCAAAATTTCCACCCTGAACTTCAAAACATTTATCGCATCTCCAAGTTAGTTCGTCATGGGTGGCCACTCTAATTGAATCTGAAGATAAATTTCCGAGTACGTCCTACAGTCCTCCATCGTTGTCACTGGATTACAATAAATGATGTGTTTTATCGTTTCCTATACAAAATAATCCAAAACAGTCAAATCAAGAGAACGAGAAGGCCCCAGAAAAGGTTCATTCTTGGCAATCTACTTGTCATAAAATTTTGCTTGTAAGAAGTTGGTAACTAGAACGGTTCTGTGTGGTGAGACGGCATCGAGTTGATAAAAAAATTTGCCTGGATTCCGTCAGAGGTAAAATGGTTAAATATTGATTGTCTAACTCTTCTAGAATATTTAAATATCTTACTCCTACAAAAGTTAATACATAATTTAAAATGGGGACATAATTGGCTTTGTATCATTTACGTTTTTTTCATAAAAATGTATTCTGTCATTTCTTACTGCACAAAATACGATAAATTACCATCGACTTGCGTATAATTTAATCACACCGGCATGATTTCTATTAATAATTGTCAAATGTCAAGAAATAGTGACATTTCTGTTGTGCTTCATTGTTTTCTTACATCTCGTCTAGCCAACTAATAACAAAACTTAAAATCCGTATAACGTTTTTACAATAAAAAACTATTAAATTGCCAATATTTTAAAAATTACAAATTTATCGAATAGACAACCTTATTTAAAGTCACCCTTATTTGTAATAAATAAGGTAAAATTATAGTAAAATTTTTATAAAAAAAATTGAACCGGCTTCTAAAAGTGCGCAAAAAGTGAAAAATAACTATAAATTTCTATATAAAATAAAATTTTTGAAGTTGGCGCCAAACTAATACCTGACCTAATTGGGATTCGCATAAACAGATTAACCATACTTTATTTGTAACTGCTTTCTTATCATAATTTGTATATATTAGTAGTTATTTGTTTCATTTAGAAATAACTTGGCGCCGACTTCAAAAATTTCAATTTCATATAAAAATTTATAATTATTTTTCACTTTTTAGTGCACTTTTAGAAGTCGGTTCAATTTTTTTTATAAAAATTTTATTTACGATTTTTAGTTTCAAGTTCATTATCATATCCATAAATTATTTGAACTATGCACTAATCGAGATTAGTGTACCTCGCAATGACTCCAAGGTGAGAAAAAAGTTCCCATTTTATCCAAAGTTGTAATCACTCTAAAATGAACAACTAAAAATTCTTTGATTCTTAGAGTTCTACAAATACTAGTGAAATTGTATTAATATTTAGTCTGTTATAGTAAATCCAGTACCTTAAATTCAAATTAATTTTAATTGGTAATATAGGCCCCAAAATCTTCCAATATCGATACTTAAAGAACTTGAGATGTAAATTTCTTAGCTCGATATATTTTATACTCCATATTGAGTTTGCATACGCTCCAAAAACCCTGCAATGTCAATTTTAGACAAAATCGGCTAACGTAAAATTTTCGCTCCCCCATATTGTATCTTGTCAGCCTAATATTGTAAAAAATTAACTTCATATTCGTAATACATGACCCCGAAAACACCCTAATACCAGATCTGATAAAATGCGAATAAGGTAAAATTTTCAACTCACTATATTGGATCCGCCATATTGAATTTTAAAAAAATATAATTTTAACGTCATAATGTAATCTAAATCTAAACCCTTCAAAACCCCCTAGTACCAATTTTAGATAAAATTCAGAAATTCCAAATTTCTAGGCCATCATATTACTTCTGACATATTAGATTTTCTTAAAATAATTTTATATTCGCTATTTACATCCTTAAAAACGATTCAGTCCCACATTTGAGCAAAATCGAAAAATGTAAAATTTTTAGTCCGCCATACTGATTCCTGAAAAAAATACTATTAAATTCGTGACTTACACTCTCAAGAATCCTCTATATTAGTTTTGGAGAAAATCGAAAAATGTAAAATTTTTAGGAATTGAATCCACCAGATTGAGTACTTGAAAAAATATTTTAAATTCGTAATTAACACTAACAAAAATCCCCAATACTGATTTTAGACAAAATCGAGAGATGTAGAACCTTTAATCCGCCATCTTAGATCCGCCATATATATTTTTTTAAAATAATGTTCGATTCCAAAAACTCCCCCATATTAATTTTGAAAAAAAAATTATTTTTTATCCCCCACATTGGATACGCCATATTGAATTTTTTAAAAATAATTTCAGATTCGTTATATACGACCAAGAAAACTCCCCCGTACTAATTTTGGAGAAAATCGAACAACATTGATGTTTTCGCCCGCGATATTGGATCCGCCATATTGAATATTTTAAAAATGATTTTAGATTCGTCTTGTGCGATCCCGAAAACTCCTCCGTACCAATTTTAGAGAAAATCGGATAAATTATTTTTTTTGTCCGTCATATTGGATCCACCATATTGAATTTTTTAAAAATATTTTGAATTCGTTATGTGCGACCCTGAAAACCCCCACACCAATTTTGGAGGAAATTGGACAAAATTAAATTTTCTTGTCCGTCATATTGGATCCACCATATTGAATTTTATTAAAATAATTTTCGATTCGTTGGGTACAACCCGGAAAATTTCCCCATACCAATTTTGGAGAAAATCCGACAAAATTAATTTTTTTGGCCGCCATATTATCAGCGCCATCTTGGATATTACTGCATCAATTTTGTCCAAAAAAAATATGGGACCACCGCAGCAACTTCCTGAACATAACGTAAAAAATTTTATTCAAATCGGTGCCGCCGTTCCGGAGTAATCGGTGTACATACATAAAAAAATGCGTAGTCGACGAATTGGGAACCTCCTTCTTTTAGAAGTCGGTTAAAAATAGGAAGTTTACGTTTGAAAAAATTGACTCTTATCAATTTTTTCAAGTTAATATTTAATATTAGTTTTGATCACCCTGTATTTATTTATTATCAAAATTTCAACACAGTACACCAAAGTAAATCCCCTTCTAGAAGGAAACCAACTCACTTAAATAACAAAGGGTTTCATATAGGGGAAATTTAGAAATACGTTTAGGCCTGCAAACGCCATTTTTGACATAAAATTTAAAATATGTCAAAAACAGTTAGACTTAGGTATAGAACATTATACATAGTATATGTCTATAATTTTGCATAGAATCTAAAAACCAAATGACATATAGGATATTCCATTAAAAATAAGCAAGGAGGTATCAACCTCTGGTATAAGGGAGTGCAACCATCTTGAAAATAGTTTAGCCGAATTGCCCCCATCGATTTTAGTAAATTTTTAAAATTATCCAAAGTCTATTTTCCGAGAATATGGCATTTCGTCGTGGGATACACTGTATATGTGTCATGTTTCCGCTCCCCGGCGAATAGGAGTAGGAAGCTTAAAACTACCAACAATTTAGTAGCATATTATATTTATAGTCCCATTATTTAGTTCTAGTACAATTAGAAGCTGCGTGCTTCCCAAAATTTGTTTATATGAACACAACTTAAAGCCTAACATTAAACGCCCGTATTGTATAGCTAAAACGTATATAAATCCAGTAAAATAAATCGTTTCCGCCCACGATCGCCTACGCACTAAAAATTGCATTAGTGAAGTACGTTGAAGCTCTTCAAATAACACGACATCGTCAGAAAATATTGAATCCATGTAGAGGCGAAACAATTAATTTAGGGCTTGAAACATTATTATATAGCATTTAGTTACAAATTCATTTTTTTTTTCATTAAATGTAAATAATTTGCATTTTATTAAATTGAAGCTGGATTAAAGTGAAAATATATCAAATTAAATTAAATTTTAATAACTACAATAACATGTATACAGGGTACGATTGTGGGAAAACTATAACTAGGTAGAATCTAAAAATTTGACAGTGTACTAACGTGTATGGCGGACAGCCGCCTAAAATATTTTCAAGATGGCACTACCGATTATACTGGAAGTAGTGTCAAGTTGCTTATTTTAAATAGAACATTCTATATATCCCCGTGCGGGGTTGCTAGTCCTCCATCGGGCGCCTCCCCAGGCGGCGGATAGGGGAATGCCTCCCAGATATGGGTGGTACCGGGGAAATGAAATACCCGGGGTGGACCAAAACTAGCACCTAGGACACGTCTGTCTCTATGTTAGGAGCGGTGATCCGACAGCGTCTGTTCTCCATGTAGGAGCGGCTGAAACTACATTCAGGAAAGCAACGGGAAACTACCTGACTTATATATCTTCCCCAAGACATCACAATGGATACACAAAATAAAGCAACGGCCCTCAGTCCCGAGCACCCCTTAAATGGGGAGAGGGTGCTAAGAATCTCCCGGTCGTCCAATGATGACTCCAAAGTGAACAAAGAAAAAAGAATAGGAACGTGGAACGTACAAAGTATGTACCAATCTGGCAAAGCAGCCAACGTAGTGAAAGAGGCGAAGCGACTCAAACTTGATATACTAGGATGCAGCGAGACCAGATGGCCAAATTCAGGCCACCGCAACATAGATGAATATCACATATACTTCTCAGGAGACAATACAACTAAAAATAAAATCGGAGTAGCAATAATTCTTAATAAACAAACAAACGCAGCTGTTAATGGATTTATCCCTGTTTCAAGTAGAGTCGCGTTAATCAAGATAAAGGGAAAACCATTTGACCTAAATATCATACAGGCATACGCACCAACATCTGACAGCAGTGAAACTGAAATAGAGGAGTTCTATGAGCAGCTTAAAACTACTCTCAAACACACAAAGAAAGAAGAAGTTAACATCATCTTAGGAGACATGAATGCCAAGATTGGAATGGGAAAGGTTGATTGCGTGGTGGATGGTTTTGGACTGGGAGTGAAAAATGGGAAAGGAAAGAGATTGATAGAGTTCTGTCAAGAAATGGACTTTACAATCATGAACACCTTTTTTAAACTACCTCCCAGGAGACTATACACTTGGAAATCTCCAGCTGATAACAGCAACAAGATCGTGAGAAATCAGATTGACTTTGTGATTATAAACAGAAAATATCGCAACGCAGTTGTCTCCTGTAAAACATACCCAGGTGCAGACATCCCATCAGATCATAACCTGCTACTAGCTCGTACCAAACTTCGACTAAAAAAAATAGTAAAGAAGAGGGGTTGATGTGCGGAAACTCAAACAAGAGAACATACTCCAGCAAACGAAAGAAAAGATAAACAACGAACTTAAGAGTGTATCAGAGAACAACAACCATGAAACAGAAGTAGAAGAGCTCTGGAACAAAATAAAAACATCTATAACTTCAATCACACAAGAAGACCTGAAACCTGATAGAATGATGAAAAGGCAAGAATGGATGACAGACACTATCCTGGAACTTATGGAAGAAAGAAGACAATACAAAAACAGAAATAATGAGAAATACAAAGAACTACACAAAAGAGTATTGAGAGCAATCAAAGACGTTAAAAAACGATGGCTACAGGAAAAATGTGTTGAAAATGAGATATTACAAGCGAAACACGACAGCTTCAACCTCCATAAAAAAAAATAAAAGAAGCAACAGGAAGTTACCGTAAACGGAGTCCTGGAATAATCTTGGACTCGGACAACAACATTATCACCGAAATTGACAAAAAACTTGTAAGATGGAAGCAATACATGGAGGAATTGTTTGGAGATGAAAACAACAGTACTGTGAATGCAGTCGTTGACGGGGAGGGGCCTACCATCACTCAGGCGGAAGTGGAATCAGCGATAAATAGACTCAAAAATAACAAAACCCCCGGGCCAGACCAGATACATGGAGAAGTTCTCAAATTAATTGACTCAGAACAAATAAAACTACTGACCACCCTCTTTAACAAAATTTACATGAACGGTCAAATACCAAAAGACTGGCTACTGTCGACATTCATCCCGATTCCCAAAAAAACGAACGCAACTAAGTGCTCCGATCATAGAATAATCAGCTTGATGAGCCACGCTTTAAAAGCTTTTCTTAACATCATTCAAGCACGAATATATAGAAAACTCGATGAAAACGTAAGTGACAATTTGGCTTCAGACAGGGACTTGGCACTAGAGAGGCCTTGTTTTCCATGCAGGTTCTGATTCAAAGAGCACGTGACATCAATGCCGTCGTCTTTGCATGCCTCATAGATTTTGAAAAGGCATTTGACAAAGTGCAGCACAGTAAACTGATTTCAATCCTACAAGAGACAGGAATCGACGACAGAGACAGAGAGATAATATCAAAGCTATATTCACAACAAAAGGCTATTGTACGAGTTGAGAATGAGACAACAGAAGAATTTAATATAAAAAGAGGAGTACGCCAGGGCTGTATACTGTCGCCACTTCTATTCAACGTATACTCAGAACATCTCTTTAAAGAAGCACTGGGCAACATAGAAGATGGAATTATTGTAAATGGAGAAGTAATAAACAACCTAAGATACGCGGATGATACCGTTCTTATAGCCGATACTGCAGAGGGACTTCAAAGAATTATCGACCGAATAGTGACAGCTTGCAACAGATATGGTATGAAGATAAACTGCAAGAAGACGCAAACGATTATTGTCAGTAAAAACGACGTCGGCAATATACAGTTTACTGCCAACAACGTAACTCTCACGATGACCGAGACGATCACATATCTAGGCTGCACGTTGAATAAGGACTGGGACCACTCTCGAGAAATAAGAAGCCGAATCGAGAAAGCAAGAGGTACTTTTAATAAGCTGCGCAACATACTCTGCAACCTATCCCTCAATATACATACGCGGATCAGGATTTTGAAATGCTATGTACTCTCAACTCTCTTATATGGAGCAAAAGCCTGGACCCTTACCGATGCTTCATGTAAACGTATAGATGCATTTGAGATGTGGTGCTACCGCCGCATGCTTAGGGTTCCTTGGATACACCACGTATCAAACGAAAACATTTTACAACGTATCGGTGGAGAACTGGAATACCTTACAAATGTCAAACGCAGAAAATTGGAGTACTTTGGACATATCATGTGGAATGAGAAATATCACCTGCTCCAACTTATCCTACAGGGGAAAATAGAAGGCCAGAGATCAGCTGGACGAAGACGAATATCATGGCTGAGTAACCTACGAACATGGACTGGAATGACATCAACAGGTCTGTTCAGAGCAGCAGTGAATAAAGTAATATGGACCAATGTGATAGCCAACATCCAAAGAGGATAGGCACTTTAAGAAGATATATTGATGTATTTTTGATTTCTATGTAAAATTTTAGACATATATTATATATAATGTTGGCTACTTAAGTCTCACCGTTTTAGACATATTTAAATTTTTATGTGAAAAATTACGTTTGTGGACCTCTAAATTTTTCCTATAAGAAAATCTTTATTATTTAATATGGGTAATTTATCTTGTAGACATAGATGGACTTTAGTAGTCTTTTTATGACATTTTGAAAATTATAGAGTGGTCAAAAAAAAATCAAAATTATATTTAAAAAATTGTGAAAAGTCAATTTTTTCTAATAGAAAGCACTTATTTTTATAATTTTATCATTTTGAGCATTAAAAATAAGGATAACTTTATATAAAGTTGTCTATTCCAAAAATTTGTAGTTTTCAAAATATTGGTAATTCAACATTTTTCTATTGTAAGTATGCTATATGGCCTTTAAGTTTTGTTATTAGTTAGCCATGACGGCGAGGCGTGGCGAAAATAAAACAATTGAACCCTAAGAATTGTCACTATTTCTTGCTATTGGACATTCATAAATAATAATCATGCCGGGGCGATTAAATTACACGCACGTAGATTATTTAAACGTATTTATTAATTATGGAGAATGTGATAAAGTTATTTCAAGAACATGCGATACATTCGCGATCCGATATCCGCAGAAACAGAAACCAACACCATCAACTGTTAAAAGGATTACAGAGAACTTCAAAAACTTTGGATCCATAAAAGCAAAAAGAAATAGAAATACACCAGTTGTTAATAATGAAAATATTGAAACTACAATTTTAGGATATTTCGCCGCATATCCGATAATATCTACAAGGCAAGTAGCATTAGAGTTTGGATTATCTCAAACATCAGTTTTAAGCATTTTAAGGAAACCCAATTTTCATCCCTATGTATATTCCATAGTACAACATTTAAAAGGCACTGATTTTCCACGAAAAGTAGAATTCTGTCAATTTATTTTACTTCGGTCACGAGAAAATGCTGGTTTTTGGATAATATTATTTGGTCGGACGAAGCCAAATTCAAAAAATATTTATAATCAATGCAATTCTCACTATTGGAGCGACTCAAACGTACATACATTTAGGGAATTAAATTTTCAAAAGTCTTAGCAGTTTAACATGTATTGTGCTACAAAAAATGACGGCGTCGTCACCTTAGAATTCTGCTAAGATAATCTGAATGGTAAGTTATCCCTTTTTGAAGACTTTTAGATACAAAATACGTTTTTAACCTATAGGTGAGCGCTATTTCGACATCTTGAGAAATTTGGAAGTGAACTATTTAGATAACTTGCAGCTGGCTGATCATAAAAATCTATTTTATCAACGTAATAGGGCGCCTCCACATAATAGTCATTTAATTAACAATCATCTGCAAAATTTGTTTTATGATCAATGGATAGCCAAGAATGGGCCACATCTTTGGCCACCTCGCTCCCCCGACCTAACAGTACTTGATTTTTTAATTTGGGGAATAATCAAAAATAAAATATACAACACCGCATTAACCACTATGGAAGATTGCATGCACCGCATCAAAATAACATTTGAAGAACTTAATACTCAGTTAATAAGAAGAACCACCCATGAAGAATTCCTGCTTAGGTGCGAAAAATGTTTGGAAGTTCAAGGGCGTCAATTTGAACATTTACTAAAATCATTTTTGTAACTTTATTTTATTAACAACTGGTTTACTTCTCTTTCTTTTAGCTTTTATAAATCCAAAGTTCTTGAAGTTTTTTATAATCTTTTTAACAGTTGGTAGTGTTGGTTTCTATTTCTTCGGATATCGGATCGCGAATGTATAGCATGTTCTTGAAATAACTCCTTCTCCGTAAATAATAAATAAGTTTAAATAATCTTTGTACGTGTAATTTAATTGCCCCGGCATGATTATTACTAATGAATGTCAAATGGCAAGAAATAGTGACAATTCTGTAGGTTTCGATTGTTTTATTTTAGCCACGCCTCGCAGTCATGGCCAACTAATAACAAAACTTAAAAGCCGTATAGCATTTTTACAATAGAAAAATGTTGACTTGTCAATATTTTAAAAACTACAAATTTTTGGAATAGACAACCTTATACAAAATTCTCTCTTTTTTAAAGCTTAATATGATAAAATTATAAAAATAGGTGCTTTCTATTTGAAAAAATTGACTTTTGACGATTTTTTAAATATAATTTTTATTTTTCGTTTTGACCACTCTGTACAAATAATTTTCAAAATATCATAAAAACATTACTAAAGACGATCTTCGTCTACAAGAAAACTAACCCAAGTTAAGTAAAAAAGATTTTCTTATAAGAAAAATTTATAGTTAAGTTGAGGTCCGCAAACGTCATTTTTGACATAAAAATTTAAATATGTTCAAAACAGTGAGACTTAAGTATAAAACATTATATATAAAATATGTTTGAAATTTTACGTAGAAATGAAAAATGTCATAATATATAAGGTATTTTATTCAAAATATGCAACGTGGTATCTACTTCCGGAAGTGCCACCATCTTGAAAATATTTTAGCCGACTGTATCCTATACACATTAGTACACTGTCAAATTTTCAAGTTTTTCCTAATTATAGTTTTCCCACAATCGACCCATAAAATTCAAGGAGAATCACCCTATACAATTTGGCTATTAATATATAATCCTTTTCCTTTCTCAATTATTTCCCAAAAAAAGTTTGATGAGGGATGATTGCTGCAGCTATTTTAATAAATACAATGAATGAACAATGAAACTATGAAACATATATTTTTTTTAATAAAAAAGAATTTATAAGTCAAAACCATACTGACTTCCGCTTATAATTCCTTTTGCACCTAACCACACGAACTAGCGTATTAGCCTCGAAACTTTATAATCAAGAGTGCATCGGTGAACTTAATTCTTTATATGGAGATCAAGCAACAACAGCGTGTATATTATATTGCTTGGATATTTGACCGTGATGCACCTATGTTCTCATCGGATCCTGCATATTTTGACAATTGCTCAAAAAGGACTATAATTGATTGGTAGAAGAAAATGCTCAAAAAATCATTTATAAGATCATGACAGGGGACTAGCCTTAGATCTATGCGTATGAGGCCGAAAGTAAACAGAAGTCGATCGAAAACGGACAATAGTTCCCTGTGTACGAACTCTTCGAAGCGATTTTTTTTTGCCAAAAACGGTCCATATTGCAACCATGCCTTTAGAGAATCGTAGAACAATCAATTCGAAATGTTATACAACCATTTTTTTTGCGAAAAATCTCCTGTGAATTGAGAAAAAAAATGACAACCATAACAATGCGAGCTGCCATGCGGCTCAAACAAGTGACTTTTTGAGCTCTCAAAACGTGGTATTGAGAGGTCATCCGTCGTGCAACTTTAATTTTGTACCCAATAATATCCTTTTGTGTCCGTACATGAAGGAACTGCGTTCAAAAATAATGTTTTGGGGGATATCAAATTCACACTGGCAGAAATACTTTTCGGATTGTTTTAAAGGCATACAAAAGTCTACTAATAATCGTGAAGATTATTTTTGTATTCCCGAATTATAAACATCTACCTAGTAACAACTGTTCTGTTTTCGTATATATTTTTATATTTAATAAATTTGAAATCTACATAAATATTTCAGTTTCTAGATATCGGAGGTTTTTTAAGTATTAATATAAATCAGACCACAAGAAACCAAAATTTAAAAAAAGATCAGTTATTTCTTTACTTTTAGTTAAGCTAAAACTTTTTTTTTATTTTTACATTTTTATATTTTCAATAATTTGGATATTGTCTAACCTAAAAAAATCACACTGCGTGTAAAGAAAAAATACTTCATAATGCTATAGGTGTGTGTATCCTTCCTAGATTATACATTTATTATGAAGTTGCGTGACCCTATTTGCGATTAAGTGTAGCAAGTAACACATTTTTTTATAAACATGACATGGAATATAGAAAGATACACACATATAGTAAAAAATGCTATAAATTTCTATGACTTCTTCACATTTGTGCGCTTCTAGCGACATCTTGTGAACGACTTATTTTCGGATTTTATTAAAACAAATTATTTGTGCCTAAATGCGAGGAGCATCAAAATCAAACAAGCTATTTGAAATAAGCCATATTCCTTGATATAATAATAAAATACTAAAATACCGCAATATGAAACAATAAAAGCAATATTTCGTCTTAAATTAAATAAGGGCCTAAGTAATGGGGTATTTATTCTCCCCTTGCTATAATACAATTTGCTCAAAAACGGCAATGAAGATAAATTTATGCGCTTAAACTGTCATAGGAAAGATTCATTATAGCAATAAAAATAATGCAAAAAAAAATATTAATAAGGAAAAATAGATATTTCTCGCGTATAGGAAAAAAGTAGCATAAGTCCAGAAAATCATGTACGTAAACCATAAATACAAGCATTGTTTATAAAAAACAATTGAATTGAAGCTATCTTATTTATTAGGAGCTGATATTTTTGTTATTTTGAATAGCAGAAGAATTTTGGATAAAATATAATTTTGCGAAGACTTGTATAAGCATTTTTCTACCGAAAATATTTTTTTCATAATATGAACATAATTATAAAACAAGTAAAATTTTTAAAATTTTTTTAAAATTAGATAAGATATTCAGAAATTTCTTATATTTAGAAAGACGAAAATAAGAAGAAAAACCCAGTTTGTAAACTTTTGAATTTTTGTTAATAAGAATAAGTAGTTTTATTATTATCAATATTAAAAAATATAAATAAATAATATTAAAATTGTTAAGAAGAATTATCTTAAATCTTTATTTTTACTGTTGCTGATTAATATAAAAAAACAGTATAAAATAATTGAAATAAAGGTGAATTTTAAACAAAAGCCACCATTACTTCTTAGCTTTAATTGAGAATTAATTTAAATGCCGTTAAATATAATACAAATAAAATGTATAAATAAAATAAAATCAAATTAGTAATATCAAGTATCGTAAATTTTTTAAATTGTGGGATATTTGTTAATCGAAACATTATGCAACAATAAATCAACACACTGCAATGAATTTTATAATGAATCATTACAACAAGCTCTCCTAAAAATTTCGAAATATTTTACCTTGGATATTTTTTAATAAAAACACGACCAGGCTTACCAAAATGGTTTGTGACATTTTCTTCATCGTTTACCCTTTTTTACTTTGCCGCCTGAAAGTATTGCTCTAGACCCTTGTCAGCATTTTAAAAATATAATCCGAAAAGGGCAAGCGCTAAATTATCATCTTTCTGGCATTTTAATTGTAACGATTTTTTCCTGCGGTTTAATTTGACAGGTGAAACATTTATTATTAAACTCCGTGGTTTAATTTTCAGAAAATATTGTGTATTTATCGTTAAAAACATTAAGGGAAATTAATTTCAAGGATATCTATATCAAGTTGTAGAAATTTAATATTTCTTTTAATGCATATAACAAAATAAAATCAATAACATAACACATAAAGCAGAGATGGAAAACAATCAATTTTATATCTGAAACTATCAATAACAACCATTAATAAGGAGTGTTCAATAGTTATCCATTTGTGTATGAAAACCTATGAAACTTCGAAATATAATCATGTATTATGTGATAAACAACCTTCAGTTTTTTAAATATTTTTATCGTAGATTTTTGCGAAGGAAACAATTCTAAATAAAATTGTTCATGCATCGGTTGCTAAAAACCTAACTGTTTAATATACAGAAATAGAAAAAAAAAGGTAATGTTATAATAGAACAGGTTTTCATGAATACGTTTTTTTCTTAGCTTATAGCACATTTTAAAAATAGACTTTCGCTAACACTTATAGTCATAGTACTGATTTTAAACTCTACAATGGAATGAGAAATTGAACAACACCGCCTTATATCGTAATAGAAAAACCTACTTGTAGGAGAATAGTATCTATAACTTCCATAATAGATGACATCTCTACAGAAGTATTTATGATATGAAATTGCATAATATAAAATTTAGTGTATCACTGATAAATAATGCGTAGACACATTTCACATAGAAAAGTAAAATTTCGTAAAAAAAGAAGTTTTGAATACAAAATATACATACTGATGCCAAACCTCCTTCAAGATTTATGAATTATATATTATTAATAACTGTAACTTTCAAAAACGTTATATATGATAATGATACAACTCAAAATATAATACAATGTTAAAAAAGATATTTTTTTTATCTAAGATCTGCCTATTTTTCCATCTCATGCCTCGGTTCTCCGCTTTATGACACCAAACATCCTTAATGTTACTGAATTGAATATCGTGTCACAACACATTTCCTTTATGTGTTTAAATATTAGTTTCTAGTTTATTTATTTAACCCAAAATACTTGATACTAAACTGGAAAATATTGATATAAAACTAGGTAGTATGAAATTGTAAGAATAAAAGCATTATTTCAAGTTCGTATTGTTATCACTTATCTAATACACTACATATTTCTCCAACATTCCACTTCATAAATCAATGATAATAACTGGTAACTATAATTATGGTCGCATTTCTATAAAACCTAACCCTTAATTAGATTCAATAAACAAGAAACATTTTAATCTTTGTCTTCAAATGTTCAAATCATGACTGGGTTCATTTTCAAATACCACGATTAGGCGTGTAAGTCCGGACAGAATAAAACACTTGGGCGATTTCTCAAGGGGCCATCAGCTGACTAGCTATAGTGTATTACAACATTAGATGGATATTGATCGTGCCAGTAAAAAGAAGGGAAAGCAAAATTACCATCATTTATATCAATCTAACATAATTAAAGCATTATTTTTCTTTACCCTTAAAATATCTCTAGTGAAACCAGTTTTTGAGAATACTTTATATAGTTGTATGGCGTTACTAATTTTATTATGTGTATATCATATTTATGATCATTGTGCTAAATTTGTAACAAATTGTATAGCGTAATCCATAATATTATAACCATAAATATAATCGATAAAAATAATGTATTCAACTATTTGAAATGCTATCAAGCATCAAATTTTGTTTATATTCATAGGTTATGATTAAATGCAACTTAATTCATTAGGAATTTGATTGTATGCTATTTGCGGTTGAAATTCTAGTCAATTGAGATTGTGAGAAAATATTAGTAGTGAATGAAAATAAAAGATAATCTGATATATCATGATTTACATCTAATGCCACTTTTTCCTGCGATAGAACGAGGAAATGTAACATGGTAAACGAAAATCTTCAAGAGTGTTTATCCTTGTTTATCTATTCAATTCAAGTTTTTGCTATAAGCACAATGAAATGTGCAAATGAGATTGTGTCCAATTTAATAAACTGTATTCAGATTTTTTGATTTATGCTTAGTCGAGACATTCGCCAGTGGGCTTTAAATCTTGTGTTATCAATTTATGTGTCCAGGTTATAAATAGGGATCGACGACCTGAATTATTTCCTTTTTATTATTATAAAAATATACTGCACAAATGAAAATTTTTTTCAAATTTACTGATGTTAAATGTTACACAAACTTAAATATAAAACCAATTAAAATAATCTGTTAAAAACTGATTGATACATGCTACAAGGATCAATGAAATGGAAAAACCATCGTTTCCATTCGACTGATCCTTAGAATAATGACCTTGTTTTATCACTGGACGTTAACTCACTGAAGCAGTTGATTTAATGAATCAAAAATAAAACATAAGGTGGAGTTCAATTAATATAAAACGTCAGTAACATGGTTTATCACAAGAAATAAATTTGATATCGAATATTTATTTTTGAGCTATATCAATTAATAAATTTACATTTTATCTAAAAATAAACTAAAATGTACTGATGTTGCCTTTCAAAAACATTTATATATTGTATTTGATAATATGTACATTATTTATTTTATTTAAATATAGTATAATATGAAGGTAAAAATACTTGAAAATACTTTAATTTAAAAAATTGAAAAACTTGATGTAACATGGTATTTATGCATTTTTAAAGTTCTTATAAAAGGAGATCTACATGCAGTTTGAATAAAGTCATGATTTCTGTTCTGCGAAATAAAATTAATATTTGTGACAATATCTACTTGATTTATTAAAAAAATATTAAAAAAGAACGCAGTTGGTTATGCTAAATAATAATAAGAACGTAAGCAATAATTTAAAGATTTTGAAATATTTATAGAATATTTACAAAATTTGTGCCACTTAAACAATCTTGTATAATATGTTCCTTGAATATCTCTAATTTACTTCTTGCAAAGTCTAATTATACAAGATGCTTTTAAAAATGTAGTAATTGCAGGGATAACAGTGATTTTTTAGGAAAATAGTGAATTTTTTTCTACGACCTACGTAGTCTAAAATGAAATAAAATATGACGCGTAATCCGCAAAACATATTTTAACTTTTTTTAACTACTTTACTTTTCTATAATTAATATAGATAGCAAATTACAACTTATTTTAAGCAAATTGAATAAAAAAGTAATATATCCCAGCAACCCGGGTGATAACATAAAAGCTAAACAGCATATCTTACGGGTCGTTGGATTTAAATTAGTTACTAAAGGGTGTGACAAAAAGTAAGGGATTTGCGAAGTTAGGTGTTATCTAAATTTATTTTGTTAGTTTGGGAACTCTCAACCTTTGGGAATTAAATGTCAAGTAACTGAAACTAAACAAGCGATAAAATGATTTGCTCGCCATACAACACTATACAAAATTTTACTCCCTTTTGGGATTATAAAGTAACTTTCTTACGATAGGCTATTACTTACCTAGTCTCCAGTTCTTTGAGTGGTTTTTAATAAATTTGATACTACTTTCTAAGTTAGCTCACAATATATTTATTTACATGTGTTTGTCCCATTTATACTTATTTAACATATAAATTACATACATTAACCAAAAAATTGGTCCCCAAAATCCCAAAAACAATTAGGATCAGAATGAAGGCAAAAGCTTCAAAATAAAATTATATTCTTTTTGTAGCTCACTAAGTCTTACTAAAGAATATCCGACACAAATCTTCATTATTAACATTTATTTGAGCTGAGCTAGTTGTAAATAAATTTATAAAGGAAAATTTTCCAATAAAATTATTTTTAGTTGTAGTCACATCAACAGCTAACATGTCTGCCAAATTATTATAGTCTATGAATTTAATTAAACTTCAAAGCGAGGTTTTCGCAGAATCCTCAGTTACTTTTATTTATTAAACAAAATTGTTAAATGATAAAAAATAAATCGAGGAACTTTTTGAAGAACTTGAAAACCTGAAAAAAAAAATAACTAAACCATTGATTCCCATATTGGACCCCCTGAGGTCGACTACGACCTGTAGGGATCCGTATCAATGGAAAAAAATGCGGGTGCATTAGATGTCAATGGAGGTCCAAGAAACTGGATCCCATTTCAGCAGTTCATCTTCAAAATTTAGGCGTTCCGTAAATGTAATAATGTACCTGACAAAGATTATACCTATAGACTTACATAATACTATTAATATTTCTTTATATACTAATTTAGTATATTCCATTAAATTTTTTTTTATGGTCACAGTACTGACAACTTATAAAAATTTGCAAATGGGATTGCAATGCATTGCGCTCATATGTACAATAGCATACACATCTAGACTTCAACTGAAGCTACAAGAAAGGCAGCGAAGTCTTCGGTCGGAATATTTATAGACAAAATTCAATGGTACATTGTCTGTACCTAACTATATATGATCAGCGATCGACATAAAGATCTAAATAAAGTTTTACGTGGGAAATGAAAATCTAATTTGAATTGCTAAATCTTATCATATTTAAATAGCCTTATTTTTGTTTACATATAACTGTTAGTTAAATATTTGAAAAATGTTTTGTTTCATTATGGTTGGCTAAATACCTGCTTATGTGCCTTATAACCAACAGAGTTTTAAGCAAAAGTCATTCTGATAAAACAGGTAATGATATGAAATATTTTCAAACACTGAAAGAATAACTTCAAAAGAGACCGACAGTAGACAGTACGTTCACTTCAACTTCAAAGAGAGGCGATGATGGCTGACCACACATTCACTTCAACTTCAAAGAGAGTCGATGATGGCTTGCGAGCGGCTCACACAATCCCTCTACTGCAAAATCAGGGAAACTGATTTTTCCAGCTACTGAAGAGGTTCTTAAAAGTTCTTCATAAACCTGCGTCTGTTATACTCAAAAGAATTGCTTTCAACAACAATACAATCCAAAGATATATTAATGAAATGAGTTCTGACAATAAAATCTTTTGTGTAATTATCTGCACACGGTCCAGTTCTGCATACAACTAGACAAATCAACTTTACCTGATAATAAAGCATTGTTATTGCCATATGTTCATTTTATGATTGACAAGATATCCAAGAATGCTCTTTGCAAGAACTTTGTGAACAGACACTAAATGATATTCAAGGTTTTCAGGAACTAATAGAAAAAGTGATTCCTGTATCAAATATAATATTAGCAGCAACAGATGGAATATCTGCCAAGATTGAGCGTTCCCGTAGTTTTATAAGCCACTTAAAACGAAATGTACCCCAATTCACTGCGTCGTCTATCAGCTAAAAATCTGAGTGGTAGGTGCAACAATCTCTTCAATTCGTCATAAACGCAATTAACAAAATTTGGAGCAACGCGTTGAATTCTAGATCACTTTCGCAATTGTGTGACGAGAATTTTCATCAATTACTTCTTCAGACTAAAGAATGATGGCTATCGAAAGATTTATACTTGTCAAGATTTTTGTCAGTTTTTGACACCGTTTAGAGTTTTTAGATGCAAAAAATCTCATTTAAAAAAACTTAATAAAATGGAAATCTGGAATTGCCTATTTAACAGATTTATTTGTCAAATTTAAAGAGTTAACTCGCAAATGCAGAGAGTGACAGTCGGAATTTAATACAATCAAAGTATATCATTGCAGCTTTTCTTGCCAGAATTATTCTTATGAAGAAAAATACCGAATGTTGAGAAGTTTTCAAGCTCCCCGTATCTGTCAATGACATGCTGCCAGGATGATAACGTTTCGGCCTACGTTTACTATTGGAATGCTCTGTACACAGACTTTGAAACTAGACTGATGATGTTTTGATCATGGAAACACCACAATGATGATGTTGATGAATCGGATGTCATATTACTGCAAGAAGAACTGGTCAGGATAAATACTAACCAAGAACCTAAGGTGCAGTTTACAAATAGATATCAGCAATTTCAGCTTCAGAGAGACATGCTTGCTCCTTATTCTGCATTATAGAAGATCGTAAGGAAGTTTTTGATAGCTTCTAAATCTTCGTACCTCATGGAAAGGTATTTCAGCTCAGCTTTCAATCTTCATTTTAAAAAAACAGATTGGGAATCAGTGGCTGAGGAGATTTTTAAACATGACTAATTTGAAGTCAAAATTGAAAATTTTATATCAAAGCATCAGGTTCATCCCCCTCCCCCACTAAAAATAATTTATATTACCATAATTTATCACCATAGCCTATGGCAGGGGGGAAAAATACGTCGAAAAAAAAATGGAACCTGAATCGATTTTTTTCTTCTGCGCTTCGTCCCCCACTTATCATAAAATTTGACAAGTAGAATTAAAGGACTGATTTTTTATGTATTTAATTTATGTAAAAATTTTACAAGACTTGTTTTAGGTTACTTTATTTAATAAAGATATAAGTTGGAACTCTACTATTTTTGTTAATTTTCTAATTTTTCACTCCAGAGTAAATCGTTTTTTTAAATTTTCAAGTATTTTTCTCAACATCATCTTTATAATAAGGCTATTTGAACGTTATGATCGCCTACTCTTATTTATTAAACTATTTTTGTAAGTTCTTAATTAATTTTCCTACAAAATTGCTTCATAAATCTTCTGAATCAACCATTAATAACAGCAGCTCGACGTATCAATTAAGAATCTCAACTAAAACATTTTTTTGCTTGCCTAGCACAGTATAATCATTTTTTAAAAAAAGGTTGTTTTTTTCGGCGATTCGTGAAAAGTTACTGAAAATATACAAATTTAAATAAGTCTATTTAGGAAATAAACTTATTACATACGTTTCGCAAGAAGTCAATTTTCAGTAGTGGTTTTTCTTTGAAACAAGGAGCAACGTCGATTTTCAGAACTTATTTAAAATCTACATTCTTTGTAAAGACAAATATTAATTTTCTTATTTTTGTATTTTTAAGAATATTCAAACGCTATGAAAAATTTCGTATATTAATAAATTGAGGTTTCTAATTCTTATTATTTAAACAAAATATTAACAAAGACTTTCCATTCGTATGTAAAAAGTGTTGCTAGTAACATATGCTTCTAATAGTGTAAGATGCGGCTTCAAAATTTTTGTCTTTTTTTTTTGATAAAATGTCATTTAAATGAAAGATTATTAACAACATAACATATTACGCCTCAGTTGTCTAGCAAAATATTTCCACAATTACCATGAATTTCCGGAATTGTAATTAATGTTTTTCGAATAAATGTACTCATATATTGTTAAGTAAATGCAAGACAGAATATACTGTCTACCCCCTTTCTTAATAGTCGTAAGGAGAATAAAATATCTTTTCCAAATACATAGATTTTAGTATCTAATTATCTAAAACTGTATGGTTAACCTTTTCTGCAAATTATAGAAAACCTATTTCTTTTTATATACTACAGGGTTAGTTTAAAACAGATGATTGTTCTGTTGATCACTGTTAAAACAATTTAAACTTATTATACAGATTATATTATAATTTTTACATTTTTTTTTTTGGTAAATCATCCTTGAAGTATTTTATCATTTTTTTTTTTCAACCATTATATATATCTTGGTAATAAATTGCTTATTGTATTTTATTTCCCACACACTGTTTCTTTCTAGCCTCACATTTTCTAAATTTAGATTAAAATCCTTCTAAGCTTCATTACCAATAATTTGTAGGGGATGCAAATTTAAGAATAATGACCTTCACTTCATTCCAAACTTTATTGTGTTAGGGATAAAGTTTAGTGACGTATTGCGGCGCATGTTATATTTATTCTATGTAAATAGGTTGGTTGCCTTCATAAAGTTTATAAACCGTTTCCCTAGTTTGTCCTTCGAGTATATACTTTTCGGATTGATCGCTCCTTAAATGTATCTACAGTAAGTTAAAGCTTCGCATTCGACGATTATGTGTGAAAATGTATCATCCTCGTTGTCACATAGGCTTCGATATTAATTAGTAAAGGAGCTTTCATTACCGTTAGACACTAGAGCTTTTCATGTCATTCGGAAGAAAACAGTGATATAATGATTAAATAAATTGATTTTAAATATCTACACAAAGAAGCTGACCTGCGAATAATGCCCCACCTCAGCAAGGTGCATCCCAGAACAAAAATGTAAGTTCATATTAGTTCAGCATAAAGATTTTAGTGAAACTTGTTCATATTGAAGATCTAAATATTTTGTTGTGCAATGTACTCAAAGTTCATGGCATTGGACTGTCCGGTACAACCTCAGAGAAAGAAAATAACGACGAAAGCTGTATAAATTCTATACAACTAGCGTGAAGCTTGGTTCTACTTTGTTATCTTGCGTTACCAGTATTTCACGTATTTACTGACAGCGAATATACAAACGCGTTTTACGGTAATGAAAAAGTATGACCTTTTAATGTGATTTCAAAAAATTAAGCCTTTCAGAAAATTTCCGCATCGTTGACTGACGTAAAGAAGAAAAATTAATGGTGTTCAGAAATGTACCTCTCTTATATACGGCGGTAATATACAGGGTGTCCGGGAAAATGTGGGAAATCTCCCGGATATGAAACAAAAAAAACACGTGGTAGGAATGCCACAAGTTCATATAAACTTTTTCCGTATAGGCCTCCTCTTCGGAGATATGAGCTCCCAAAGAGCTGCAATAAAATAAAATTTTTTACACATTATATATTTATTGTTGAACCACCACGTATATTTAAATTTTCTTTAATATGATGTATACGAGGTAAGATCTTTCAAATTACTATCCAAGAAAATGTTGTAAACTAATCACAGCTGCAGGAACGGACTAGCTGAGACACTCATGACCCCATTTTTTACGCCCTGTATGATAAGAACTTTCGACGTTTTTAACACACCTTTAACTATTGACTCTTCATTCATGTCACTAATCCTAACCGTTTTCGAAAAAACATCATGTTATTTACATCATGTATTTGGCGTATTCCGACATCTTTGTTCCTATTAAATGTTCAACCTTCAACTTTATGATAAAAAATCGATTTAAAATTAGGGTTTACCTCTTTAGTTAAAAACATCTAATTCCGTGAATTACACTTCGACCTAGGTCAAAAATATGCCTTTTATTTTATCGGCACCAAAAACAATGTATTATTGTTGCAAACGTTGCTAAGTACGAAAGAAATAAATATCCTGTATTTTAGAACTTATCAACCTTCACATCGCTGACACATTGATTCTTTACTTGGATATTAATTTACTCATTTTTGGATTTCGTAGTGAAATTAATTGTGAAATAATTCGATATGGAATACACGTTTATTGAGTATGCAAATATGTATGGTCTTGCATTCTGCAATGCTTTGGAAGCCAGTAGGTTATACCACGATAGATATCCTAATCGTACTCTTCCAGATCAGACAACATTTCAACGAGTTGACCGACGTCTAAGGGAGAGCGGTGGGCGATTCCACTTAATAAGGTAATATTATTAAATTTTTTCATAACTTTAAGAAATTTTGGAAAAATAAGTATTGATGCTGTTCAGGAAAGGACAGTACGTACGCCAGAATTAGAGGAAAATATTTTAAATGCTTTAGGTAACACTCCTTCAACGAGCACTCGAAAATTATCAGCGCAGTTAAATATGTCGAAAACAATAGTACATGAGTTCTACAAGAACAGCTGGTATATATCCATATCATTTGAAAAAAGGGCATGAACTGATTCCTGAAGATTTTCCCCGTAGAATGCATTTTACAAACTGGCTATTGGATCAACAACGAAATAATGTAAGCTTCATTAGAACTACTATATTCACGGATGAAGCAGAGTTTACCAAAAATGTCTCATAAATTTACACAACACACATGTATGGGCTGATGAAAATTTTCATGTAACTATTATTTCGCATCATCAACATCAGTTTCAATCAATTAATGTCTGGGGGGGGATCATTGACAATTTTTTAATTGAAACTTTATTTGGAGTTCTTCCAGAAAACTTTGCCCGATTTGTTAGAGTATTTACTACTTGAAACCGGCCGAAACATGTACTATATGTAGGATGAGGCACCACCTCATTTCAGCGTTGCTGTGCAGGAGCACCTGAATAACGTCTATCCAAACCATTAGATAGGTATAGAAGGACCTATTGCCTGGCCTCCTCGATCTCCCGACCTAACGCCGTTAGATTTTTACCGGAGAATCACGTTTCATTGTGATCAAGTAAGGAACAATGTTGAGTTAATGTGGCGGGTACAGCAGTCCCCAATTCGTCGTGCCCGCGAGTGTATCAAACTTCACGAAGGCCATGTTGGACCCTCTTATGAAGCTTTTAACTAAGCTGTTAGTTTACCTTTTAATGAAACTATGGTGACAGGAGAAAAATCTTTTTTTAATATTAAACTCGACAAAAGTTAGGGGACTAACAGTGTAAATAAAATGACGTTTTTTCGAAAATGTTTAGGATTTCCGACATGGACGAAGAGTACTTAATTTTTAGTCAATAGTTGAAGGTATGTAAAAAATGTTGTTTAAAATTCTTATCACACAGGGCGTAAAAAAATGGGGTCATGAGTATCACAGCTAGTCCGTCCCTGCAGCTGTGAGTAATTCACAACAATTTCTTGAATAGTAATTTGTCTTACCTGGTACAATTTATATTAAAAAAAAAATTGAATATCCTTGGCGGTTCAATAATTATGTGTAAAAAACTTGATTCCATTGCAGCTCTTTAGGAGCCCAAATCTTAAAAGCAGGGGCCTATACGAAAAAAGTTTATATGAACTTGTAATATTCCTTTCACGTGTTTTTTTCATATCCGGAAGATTTCCCTCATTTTCTCGGACACCCTGTAGATAGCGGTATGAATAACGACGGGTGCCAAGTACTCTTAAAGAAGTATGCAACAACAAAAACGAATAAAAAATGTGTTGTAGAAACAAACAATTTCCACTTGAAACATATCACAGTACTAGAAGTCATTGGAGCAGAACATGTAGCAAAAAATTTTGATCAGTTCGATGTGGCTACAAGCAACAAACCCATTTTGTAACAAATTGAATCCAGAAGATTACGGTTAAATGTTAATTAATTCCAATTTAAAACCAAGGTAGTTCATTGGTGATCCTACATCAATAAAAGTCGAAGATATAATATATACGTTTCGAAGACATGAACGAAATTTCAGAGAAGCAGAACGAGGATATGGATGAAGATTCTCAAGATTTTGTTTCCGTCCTTCATTTGCAAACATCATTGTTTCACAAATAAAAATTAAAAGACAATATTAATGCAGCGCGAGAGTAAATCATTTAAGTGCAGGCAATTACCGCTTGCGACAACTTTTTGGCAGGCAGCATTAAGTTATTATGTACAGAAAAATTTAAACTTTAATTTGGTATAATTTTAAAAACAAACTTAATGAGCATAAAAAATCAGCAAAAAAATATCCATGTACACCTGGAAACCTAGAATTTGTGACAGGCTAAGAGCCAGTAAAATATATAAGCGAACTTATTCGAAAAAGACAAATACAATTCGGAAAATTAAGGGTAACAGCCACAAGTTTTTGCTACACAACTCGGCCATAATATATTATGTTGTTAATAATTTTTCATTTAAATTACTTACTTACTTAACCCGGAAACAATGTTAGGTGTATGGCCACCAGCCAGTTGAGTTTGTATTATTTGTTTACACTGTTTTCTGTTCTGTGGTAGCCTTCTTATTTCACTCAATGCTAGTCCCTTCCTTTCTGCTTCTTCGCTAATTTTATTTGCCCATCTTATCCTTGATCTATCTCGCTCTCTCTCGCTCTCTCTCTTTCTCTCTCTGGTTTTGTATTTTTCGCTTTTGTTTCCTATTATTCAAAAACCTCATTTTCATTGCATTGATCGTTATTCTTGTCTTTTTGATAATGTTCATGACTCGTTATTATACAGGGTATCTGGTAAGTACCTCCTAATTTCTCATAAGAATACAAGGGAGGTCAAAATAACAGTAATTTATCATAGAAAAACAAAATCCTAAAGTGTCTTTCAACAGAAATAGAGATCCGTGAAGGATACTCAGCGATTTACCTTATCGGCTCGAAGTTTTGAACCAACTCATGTAATTTAATAAAATTTAAATATTTTATAGAGACCATAAAGACTCATTAAACCATACTACAGTAAATGGTTTAAATCACCAGGGAAGTCAGGAATGGTCTTGCTGGCAAACTCATTGGGCGTAATTTTTGACAGGTGTGATTTTACAGAGCTGGAAACTAAATTTTTAAATACTTTGGTCATTTATCTTCAAAAAGATGATCTTAATTTGTTTCGATAAAACTGGCGGTTTTCAAGATAAATTGATTTTTATGCAAAATATTCCAAAATTACTAATTCCAAACACAAACAGGTAAAAATAAAATACACAGAGTGTGCTGATGTGCTTTAATTTATGGGGAAGCGGTGTTTAACTCTTCGACGGCAAGAATATGTTATACTAAAAGATTACCAGCTCAGACATTGTCAAGCTCAGAAACCTTTTGGTCGGGGCTCAATGAATTTACGATGTTATTAAAATACAAAACTCGTGAAAACGTTTAAATATTATTTTGACAAATGTTCAATATGGGATCCACGTACTTCAATACATTTTCTTATTCTTCGAATATTATTCCGCTGCACTGCAAATAATATTCCGGCATTATTACGGACTTCGTTGAAATGCTGTGCTATTCTCGCTAGTAGTTCTTCTCTAGCATTTACTGGTGTTGAATAAACTAATTCTTCTAGATGTCCCCAGAAATAAAATTTTGAGGGATTTAGATCTGGAGACCTTGGTGGCTATAAAACAGGCCCACTTCGACCTATCCATCGAGGGCCAAAAACGTTAGTTAAGTGTTGACGTACTCTCCAGTTAAGACGAGGTGGAGCACCATCATGCCTGTACCACATTTGCATTTTTCTGTCAAGAGTTACATCTTTCAATAAATTATTTAAATTTTGCTGTAAAAATTCTAAATAAATCTCCCTAATGAGTATTCATTCCAAAACTAATGGACCTATAAGGTCATTTCCGATGATGCCAGCCCACACATTTACAATAAACTTTCATTGGTGTTTGTTTTAAATTATAGTGTGCGGGTTTTCATTAGCTCAAAAATGTAAATTGTGTGAGTTTATTATGCCATCTCTTGTAAAACCGGCCTCATCGGTAAACAAAATAAGATTAGAAAAATTTAGATTTAGGTTATGTTGCTGTATAAACCATTTGGAGTAACGTGTACTTTTTCATCGTGGTGTGGATTAGGTAACTGTTCTGTTAGAGTTTCATGTACAATCAATTTTGTAACATTGTTTGTGTAGCGAGCTTTCTTTTGCTGTTTGAAGGGTTGTTAGCAATATCTTGCAAAATTTGTTCCTCTACGTGAGGATCTCGTATTTTAACGGGAGGGCCCTCATTGCCGCGTCGCGGCAAAAATGACCCTGAATAAAACATATAAAAAATTAATTCGTTAACTCTAATAATGACTTTCTAATCATTTTTTACCTGTTTCCCTTAGGCTTCGGTCAACCCTTTGAAACGTTTTTGAACTTGGCAATGTGCAAGAAGGTAATCTTTCAGCATAAAGTTTTCTTGCCTTCGAAGAATTTGACAGCACTTCATCATAAATTAAACGCATATCAGCATACTCTGCGTAAGAATATTCTTCCATTTTTTTAAATTATTTTTACTTGAAGACGGTTTTGACAAGTTCCGTCAATATTAGTTCGTTATGTTGGTATTAACAATAACGACCTGATTTTTACCTGTGTCTGTTTAGAATTAGTAACTTAAAGTGTATCACATAAAAACCGATTTATCTCGAAAACCTCCAATTTTATCGAAATAAATTAAAAGTACCTTTTTTGAAGACATATGACCAAAGTATTTAAAAAATCAGTTTTGAGCACTGTAAAATGACACCTGTCAAAAATTAGGCCCAATGAGTGTGTCTGTAAGTCTGTTCCTGACTTCTCTGACGATCTGAAACATCTACTGTAGTATAGTTTAATGAGTCTTTATAAAATATTAAAATTGCATTAAATTAAACAAGTCGGTTCAAAAATTAGAGCCGATAAGGTAAATCGCTGGGTATCCCTTTAGGGTTTTGTATCTCCATTAAGGGGCACTTTAGGATCTTTTTTGTGGCAAAGTAGGGTTATTTTGACCTCCCTTGTAGACTCTCGAGAAATTACGAGATACTTACCGGACATCCTATATATGTATTGGTCTCACAACTTTTTCACTATTCTGTTTTTATTTCTTCCGATACTTCTCTTTTTCTTAGAAACATTGAATTCATTGTATTGAATGTGTCTCCTTTTCCTATTCTTTCATTTTTAAATACTTAAGAAACGCAATATTAACTGCTCTTTACGTACTTTTACCATAAATTCTATATGTAATAAAATAATGGACAAATAAAATTTTAAAAAAAAATGTAATTTTTTTTCAAAATTGGTAAGCAATAAGCTTCTGACTTTCCAGTGGCGTGCTGCAGTGAAAGAAGGTTCTTTAATTCCATCTGTACGCCACCGGTTTTAAACCCTTATTTACCGTTCTGCAAAATAGGATAACCTTTAATTACTCAAAAATCAAAAAGTTTTTTTGATCATTATCAATCTATAAAATGAAAAAAATTTGTTTTGTTCTGATTATTTTAAGTTTGTTTTATTAAGTTAATCCCTTGCTTCAATAACAGTAAATAAAGAATTTAAACGTAGCAAATAACTGTCATTTAACCAGTGGCGTAGAAATTAGAAGGGCTTTAGGAACTCTTTCCACTGGAAAACATGTTTCTGGTGAAAATTTAAGGCTTTAAAAGAGGTTCCCTTACCAATTTTGAAACAAAACTTTCTTATCATTTACAAAAACATATCTATTTTTAAAGAGTTTATGTTTCTTACGTCATTGTCCATCAGTTTATATATATATATATATATATATATATATATATATATATATATATATATATATATATATATATATATATATATAGAGAGAGAGAGAGAGAGAGAAAATTGCGATTGTAAATTTTGAAGAGAGATTCTACATATAAAAATCGAGCTAAGGCTTAGTCAAAATGTTATAGCTTTCATTATTTTATTTTACATACAAATAATGCTGGATTCTTAACTAACTTCTTTATTTATAACCAAATACTCCAATATATAAAAGGTTGTTAAGATAAATTTCAAAATTAGATATTACTTAACATGCACAAATAAGTAAAACAGCATTACAAATATATTCATCTCGGTGAACTCCTTTCAATATTGGCTTTAAGGTAGTTAATATTGCACATATCGACCACATTTGAATAAATTTACAGAATATTACAAAATACAGTCGTTATCAGGTAGTCACGAAAAAGCTTGCCGCAGTACTAAACCTGATTAATAAGCATTCAATAACAACTGCACGTGTTATTTAATACAACCCCTTAACGAATTCATAAATTTAATAACACTTGTTACGAAGTCGTAAACTTGTGGAGAATATTTAACTACTATTAAGTAAGTTTATATACAGCTCATATGCCATGCGAGGTATTAAAAAGACATAAAAGCCTGCACATGTAATATAAGGGACTCGTTGTTGCCAAATAATGTACATTTTCCGTAAATTAAGCCCTAAAAAAGATACAAAAACCTTATAATTTTAATGTTAATGTCGATTTACCTATCACTAAAGCCATAAGCCTATTTAATGCATAAAAACCAAATAAATGCTAGATAAATGACAACATGCTATTTGAGTAATGGATACGTCATCTGAATTTTTCTTTACTAAATATACCGCGTAAAATTATCACCTTAAATTTTCTGGTGTTTTGCTTTGGATCGCAACAGCTAAAGCCAGCTCTTATAAGAAGAAATGAGGTTGTATATTTGCAATCTCATATACTTACTTTGGACGAATTTCAAAACAAGATTGACTCGTTAGACTGTAACAAAAGTACAGGACCCGATGGAATATCACCATATCAAGAAGTGCATGTTTCCCTTGCAACTCATCTACGTCGCATTTACCAAAAATCTTTTAATGATGGAAACAGTCTACCTTGGGGCCTATTTTCAAATCTAGTGTCCGTAATCGTGTTGAAAACTATCGGTGTATATCATTGCTGTGCATTATTGGAAGCTTTTCGAACTTACATCGGCCCAGAACAACATGGTTTGTTCCAAGGAAGGTCAACGGTTACCAACCTGCTGGCTGTTTATCAAGATTTTTTTAGTTCGAGATGTAGAGGCAGGATATCAAGTGAACTCTATATACACGGATTTGATAAGAGCCTTTGATAGTGTTTGCCACAAGTTGCAGGTATACAAGCTCGAGTATCTCGGTCTATGTAATCCATATTTTAAATGGATAGCCTCATATCTCTCTTCTCGTACGCAGTGTGTTAAATTGTGTGATAAAATATCAGGAACGATCCTCATGTTATCTGAAGTCCTCTAGGAGTCTCATTTAGGTCCAATTTTATTTTTAGTGTTCATTAATGATGTTATAAATGTTTGAAAATTTTGTCATAGCCTTTTGTATGCTGATATTTAAAACTATTTGCAATTGTTTCCTCGTCAGATGATTGTATTTATATTCAAGGAGAGCTAGATTTACTAGTCAGATGGGGTGATAATAATTTTTTAACTTTTAATGTACACAAACGTCAAGTTATGGGATTTTTTAAATGCTTTTCGCCTGTGTTAAATTCTTATGATATAAATGATTTAGATTTGAAGTTTATGCCACTTTTTAATGATCTCGGGGTTATCTTCGATAAAAAATTAGGTTTTAATATATATATATATATATATATATATATATATATATATATATATATATATATATATATATATATATATATATATATATTGACAATATCGTACTAAAGAGATATAAGATGTTGGGTTTTATAAAGAGAAACTGTAGACATATCGAAGACACAAGGGCTATCCAAACACTTTATAACAATTTGGTACGTAGTATTTTAAAGTTTGCTTATGCCATTTGGGCACCTATTATATATCAGTGTCACTTAGCTAGACTTGAGAGACTCAAAATTTGTAAAATTCTTGCTATATAAACACCGATTCCCATATGAGAATTTATCACACGAAATTCGATTATTATTGATAGGTATTCCAAGTTTAGAAATGCGTAGAAGAAAACATTATTTGTACTTTTTGTACAAGCTGTTTAATGATTTGATTAATTGTGATAAACTTTTTGGTCAGCTTAATTTTAGAGTACCCAATAGACATACTCGACAAAGTCAGGTATTTGCTGTAACAGTACACGGAACAAAATATGGTTCGAAAGCTTTGTCAATTGCTTAACCAAAATTTATAATGAACACTTTTTAAATATAGATATTTAGTATGTAAGTTTTTATCAATTGAAAAGAATGACTGGATAACTGTTAATCTGTATTACCAATATTATTTTTGTATTTAGTTTGTAGGATTTATATACTATTTGGAAATTGTTCTGTGATGTACATGTAAATGGAATAAATCAAGAAATAAATTTGTTACTGAAGTTTAATAAATAATTTTATTTTAATTTTGTCAGAGCCAAGAGTAAATAAATACCAAATTTTTGTATTTGTACGTATTAGTACACTAATAAACTAAATTAAATTTTAGTTCGTTATTTATGAATCAGGGAAGGATGATGTAAAGAGGATATCTGACAAATTGAAACCGACATTCACTTTTGGAGGCCAGCATATTAACAGGCCTATTTCTACACAAGTAATTACGAATAGAAATCCGTTCAGAGAGATGAGACTCATATATAGACGGTCCGCAATGATACCAGAGCATGTACATTAAATTGCTTAGGAATGCTAATGAGTCTCGTTTGCGAATTTATAGTCCTGATAGGCATGTTCGAGTTTGTAAGAGACGTGAAAGATTTCACGACAATATGATTCAACAGACTCATAATTTTGGGGAGGAAAAATTAATTGGGCGGATTCTAGTAGAAGAACAGAACAAGAATAATTACAAATAGACTGAATGAATGAAGGAATGAATGAATAAAAAGGTGGTGATACTTGATCATGGATGTCTACGCCTCACCGAGCTCTTTACATCCCACCATGGTTGCAAGTCATTCGAGTTCGATCGCCTCTGCTAATACAAGCAGCCTTATTAATTGATCTTGCCTAATGGCTTTGTTTTAGTTCGTTAAGTAATGTGCACCCTCTGGGATATGGTCAACAGTTTCATACTTCTACAGACACCATCTGCACATCAGGCCATCTACAACCAATTTTATGATGATAGCCCCTCAGATGACAATGTCCTGTCAGCAGTCACCACGATACGAAGTGCTTCCCTTGCTAAAGAAAAAAGTTCGTTAGTAAGCCATGTGTTAGGTATAGTTATATGTTCATTGGCACATCTCGTTCCAAGAACCTTTCTCCACGATTTAATAAATTTACTTTCCAGTAACAATTTTAGTTCCCTTTTATCAACGGTAATCGCGACAGGTAGAATTGATTGGAATCCATCTGGTTCAATCGCAGATCTCATCTTTGTCAAAAGATCCGCCTACTCATTTCTGTATATTTTCAAGTAACTCAGGACACAAACGAGTCTGATTGTGCAGCCGTTTCTTGTCAGAATATGCAGTACATCCTTGCAGTCAGATACGAACCGCAAAGTCACCACATTAGACTTCAGTGCCAATATCGCAGCCCTACTGTCTAAGCATATGACTATCATCTTATTCTTGCTTATGTCTCTCTTACAGAGATGGCCATACTGCAGAAGAGCATAAATTTCCGCTGTATAGATCATCGCCCGTTGTCCGAGGGAGTAAAACTTTTATCTCCTATTTTTGCTCCTCCTTCCAATCTTCCCTACTTTTTGAAAAGTCATATCATTTGTAGAATATAAAAATGTCTTCGATTCCGTAGAGCATTGGGCGATTATGGAAGTAATATTCATACCAGAAATGACTGCCATTACAAAAAATTTATTAAAAGTACTTACAGTAAAGCACCACCACTAGTGAATCTAAACGAACAAATAAATGGATGACCCTTTAGAAGAGGAATAAGAAAAAGCGATACCATTTCCAATTTCCCCTCAGCTATTTAGCTTGGCCCTTTAAGCGTATTTAAGAAATTAAATTAGCCCAGTCGTGGTATAAACCTAATTAGCAAATGCTAAATCACTTAAGGTTTGCCTAAAATGTGGTTGTCGGACTTACATTGTCTTTATTTTTATTTATTTTTACTATGTTTCGGTTAAGTTCTATCCCTAATCGTTATCAAGTATAAACTGAATGTTTTGTCTTAAGACTACGAGCTTATATAGGGACTGTATCCATTGAAGCGGAAAGTTTCGCTTCACTGTACACACCTCAATGATTTGATGTTACAAAGTAATGGTTACCAAAGATTAGGTATCTCAACACTCGGTTTACTGAAGATTCCATTATTGTTTTTAATGTAAGCTGCTTCTATATATTTTCTTTTTTTTTTTTTTCATGTTGGGTTCCATATATGTTGCCGCAGCCTCAGACCATTTTATATGGTGCTGTTTATCCCAGGCGTGTTCTGCAATACCTGATCTCGACGTTTCCCCTTCTTGTGTATGAGTTTGGGGTTCCTTAATACTAACTTTTAGGTTTGTTGATGAAATGGTTTTGTTCGCCGAAAATAAAAATAACTTAAAGAATATGTTGATAAAATTAGAAAGACAATGTGCTCTGAGAATATCATTTTAACAGTGAATTAAAAAACGTTACAGAATACATATATCTGGAACATGAACTAGTAGTCAAGAAGGAAAATGAGACAATAACTGAGAAAAGAGTAAAATTTGACAAGCTTAAATTTATTTTAACAAACAAGAAAATCCACCAGCAACTTGCGAAACAGACGTGGCGATTACGAAACAGATTGGAAGTAGTTCAGAGAGCCACGAAGTGGAAAATGATAGACGTCACATTGATAGGCAAGATCAGGAACAAAAAATTTCGAGAACACACAAGGATCTTAAACATAACAAGATAAATGATACGGTTTGCAGAACATGTTGCACCTATAAACGATGAAAGATGGAACAACAACAGGCAGACCCAACACGTTGCTGGATTGACATGAATTCGAACTGCAAGCAATAGAAACAAATGAAAGGAATTATGAGAGGTCTATGCTCAAACTGAAAAAGAAGGAGAAACGGAACTCGTTATAATTCAAGATGAAAATCTGACAGGTCGCTGACACTCTATGCACATTGAACAACCCCATAAATTAAAATATGCTCAAAGTTATGACAAAAAAAAACAATTTTTCAACAGGAAAATGACCTCTCCCATCGTCAGAGAGGTTCGAACATTTTTTAGAAAAAACATATATCGGTTATGGATCGGCCAGTTAAAGGCCCTTACTTAAATCCCCTAGAATACCACTGGGATAAGTTAAGGTGACGCATGCAGCAGAGAAATGAGAAATAGCTTCTAATAACTGGTAAATAATTTACTTCAAGAATGGGAGCAAATAACTCGAAAAAGAATTCGACATTTAATCAACATTATACCACCTCGATGTCAGGAGGTAATACGATCAAGAGAGGAACGTGCCTATTACTAAAGACTATGTAGTATATAAAACAATATCAAGAACTCACAAACATCTTCAAATTTGTAAGATTTTGGTCTTGACCTGAATATATAACAACAGACTCAGTAATTTTTTTAACTAATATATCAAAAAAGGACAAATGGTCGGAAATTATTAAGGACTGTTTGCAAACTGTAGTATCATTTTTCTTACAGACAACTTAACCTCAAATTTTTTTTCTGTTAAAACACGCCAACTTAATCTGATTTTATCTACTTATACATAACCGGAGTTATCAGCTACTTGACAAGGTAATGTACACGTATACACTTTGCACTCTCTTAGCAGCCAAAACGTAAATTAAATAGTTTTTCAGATCTCGACATTTAAAATATTGTTGTTAATTAATGATGCAGAAATTTATAATTTGTTATATTATCAAATTTGAAGCTCCGTGTCGTCCAAACTAAATTCCATGGAAAGTTATGACAATGTTAACTTTTTCTAGAAACCTGAGATTTACAACCAATTAAGCTTTCAGAAAATGTAAATGACGATAATTTCACCAAATCTGTTTTGAGGCCAATTAGTACTAGTATGTTTAAGACGAAGAAAAATCACATGGCTTTGTCAAAAATATTTTGACTATCCTAGTTAAAATCTCTAGGAATTTCTCAAAAGCCTAGTATAATCTTCAACTTAAGTAGAGATTTTAAAGTGGCAATTATTATTTCTAAATTTTACTTTTAACTCGATACAGATTAATTAACAAGATCAATACACATCTATAAAATTAAATGCACAGGAAATAACAAACATCTAAAGAACATGAGAAGAAAATGCAGTTTACGACCATAAATTCTCTTGGATGTTCAAATTTTTTCTGGAAAATAAATTTACTTTTCCTTCGTTCCTACAAACCTTACTCTACAAAAATAAATTGTCGTAATTTAACAGTTTACCGAGAATTCTGTTAATTAGACCTGTTCAGTTACAAATTAAAAATATTACATTAACGTGAAAGAAGTACAACCCTTATTTCTATTAAATTCGCTGAAATAAAATTTTATTATACTTACTCTTGTTATACCATTAATTTGTAGCAATAGCATTTTAATTTTACCGCTGCATAACTGGCCAAAATGTTAACATTCATTTAAATAACACTTAATTTCGAAAATATAAGTTCTTTTGTGCAGTTATTTGTCTGAAATACTAATTTAATTAAAATAATATTGTAAATCTCATACTGCATAAACCAACAAGGTTATAAAATATGTTATAAGGTTATAAAATATGTTATTTAATAACAATAATCTTAGAAGGTAATTAATCAATGATTTGTTGTGTTACAAACTATTAAAAACAAAAATGATTTTATAATAACTTAAATGTATGTATTATAAAATATACCCCTATACCTTGAAATGCAGCTTCAAATTGCAACTTCTGAATTTCTTCTTGGTCCAACCCGAATCCCGTGGCCAACAAGAAAAATACTAAGCCCCAGAAAGGGCTCCAACGTGCATCCATGTCCCTGTACACCGTCAGTGGCTCCAGGTAACCTTAATTTTACTGTTAATACTATAAGCGCACATAACCACCCTTGGGTCTCGTAAAACACTCCGGCACACACACTGCACTAATTAAGTAGATATTATTCATGAAATCATCAACTGTTGAATGTCCCGAAACATCCACAAAACTTAAAGGAAATTATCCTGAAAATTATATTAGTGTGACGAGGTAAAAGGCCAGTGTCCCGTCATTCACCGAACGAATATTTTCTTGTACGCGCACACCGTGGGTTCTAATCGACTCTGGGGGGTTGAAATACTATATCACACTCCGTACGTTCAATACGAGGCCTTCGAATGGTAACACGCACGCCTGGCATCCCCCGGACTCGCTGAAGGGGTGAAATTCCTGCGAGGCGTCTAGTAGGGACATCTAGCGGCTTATTTTAGTTTTAAAATGTAATTGACATTATATTGTCTTTTTGGAATTTTAAGAATCAATTAAAATGTCACAGCAGCTGAACGAAGGGGGAGTTTAAAGTAAGTTCTTTTTATGACCTGTATTTAGCTGAAGTTAGAAAATACAAGTTAGTTAATTTTTACTTTTGTCCTTGGTGAAAAACTACTTAAAAAAAAAGATCCAATTCGTACAGCGAGTTTGATCATAATGAGGGTGAAGCTCTTACAAAAAAAGTTTTGTCACCTTCCATAGTTGGGTCTAATTCAAAATTTACAGATAATTTTACCCATTACGCGATCTAACTTTAGAACTATAATAATAAGGAGTGTTGACAAGCATAACACAAGCAATCAAGCATTAAACTTATACTTTCTTAGTGACTCTGGCTGTTAATTTTCAAATTTTTTCTATTAAAATTATAAAATATAATAACTGATCTAGAACAATGTAGTATAACCTTTATTTTTTTTTTTAAATAGTTTATATCATTCGAATGTTTTTTTCATTCGCTGCATTATTCCTCTGAGTTCCTTAACATAATACATCCGACAATATTAATATCATGTCTCAAAAAAGTTAATCTGGCAACTGTAAATGAAGAAAATGTTATCATTTTAAAATTATATTGCAAAAACTGAACTAAAACAACAACACAAAAATTAAATTTCATTTCAGAAAAATATAAACCAAAATATAATAGTTTGTTTCTTGCTTTGTATTTGCAGTAACAGCAGGAACACTGAATTTTACCCAACACCTATTCTTCTGTCTACAATTCACACCAACAGCTTAAGCAAACATAATCTCAGACACAAAACACATGGTAATAATAAAATCCGGCTCTATGTTGTCTGTTTATAACATAATTCTTTGCATTTTTTTTTATCTATTACAGTAAAGAAATAAAAAATATATGACAAGTGAAAATACAACAGATTAAATTTTAAAAAAAAAGTATATAAATAATTTTCGGCTAAATAATGATCTTTTATTCTAAAACATCAGCAATTCCACGTATTCACAATCATTATTTCACAAATAAAAAAAAAAAAGGATTTAGATTCAGATAGGGTTGATAATGTGATAATACGTTTATAAAATGTTTAAAAAATATAATCTATAGATTGGACATAAAATTGATTTGTAAGTAATCTTTTTATTAATAATAACATAACCACATAGATAAAACCATACAATTTGCAATAAAATTCTTATTATTTTTTGACCAGTTCTGCTTCAATGAACTGCCATCTAGTTATATTTGTATGTACTGCAAATTTTAGGAGATTTCGTAATCAATAAAATTATTCCAAATAATGAAGAACTCTTTAAATCAATATTAGAATTTTCCTTTACAATTAAAAGAGGTGGGATGTTTGAAATTTTTTATAAAGAATATTATATTAAAATTATTATTTCTTTCACATATTTTATACAATACATTTTACGATAATTGCGAAAATATTTATGTACTATTTGATAAAGGTTGGATTACAGAAGAGAAACTACGATTATCTAAGTGTAAAAATTAATATATTTACAAAAAACAATCAATTAATTTAATAAAATTTTCATTAAATATAGATTTAATAAGTCGCTTGAAGTTAAAACATCTACGATAAGTCAAGGAGTTAATTTATTAAAAACTCTTCCTAATTTAGAAAAACAAAATAACTGTTAGATGAACGTGACAAAGATCACCAACTAAAAAACACGAAAAACAATGCGACAATAAGAATGCTCCATTTTAAATCAATAATGCTTTTGATACAAGTCAAAAAATACCGATTTAGGTTTAAATGTTTTGAGGTTTGCTGCCTAAGCCAGATTCTTTTAAAATATTTCGATTTAAGAGCGGCATTTTTTGTAATATTGAGTTGGTGATTTTGTTTAAGTATTATCTTGAAGTAATCAAATTGTGTCTGTAATACAGATAGTAAATTTCATTCACTAGAAAAAACTTCACTTATGAGAGACATGCTAAATTTGTATATTATATATTTTAATAACGATATTTTAACTTCTATATGACGATATTCGAAAATAAAACTATAAAATATATTAACGTTAAAGTATTTTATTTCAAAAATTCCAAGAATGGGCAAAAGGGAATTTTTTCGTTTTTAGATTTATAAAAATATATATGTGCCCTTGCCCTTCGATGGAAATCCTCATCTAAATATATTGCAAAAAGTTATTATGAACACGAGTTCTCTGACGTTTCGTTACTAAAATACAGCTTAAAAATTTGTCAATATTTTAAGGATAAATTAATTTATATTTTGTATTACAAAGAGAAAAAATAAGATACAAAGTTTATACGGTAAATAAAGAACAATGTTGGTTTAATAAAACTGTTTCGCAATTTTCTAGTGACGATTTCAATTTTTCTTCTCAAAAATAAAAATAGTAGATATAAAATCTTGGTTCCAAAGATTTGTACTGGTTCTAACTATAATTACGTTTTATTTCATGTAATTTATACATCTCACTCAATACATATTAAATTATATAAGTACCAATACTCAGAACTTAATTCATGTAACTTTATGATACTAAGTTATTTTGCTTGAAATTTATGTACATTTGTAATAAAGGAATAAACATATATTTTTTCAGGATTTGCAAATAACCTGCAATCAAAAACGGTAATCTTGACTGCAATCTTCTGCAAGTTGCCCGGCCAAACTGTGCCAAAAAAACAAGTCAATTTAAAAAAAAATCGAAATGCATATTATTGCAACGGAAATTATATCAAATTACTTTGAATCTTAAAGTAAATGGCGGATGTTGGGAAAAATTGAGATAAGTCCAAAAAAAATAATGAACTAGACATACATCATAAAAGTAATATTTTTCATTATTTATAGAACCATTTAAAATAAAGCCGCATGGTACTGAAATTTTGAATAAGAAAAATATATTTTTGTGAAAACTGGTACACCTGAAATATACCTAAAATGTTTTTAATCTTACTAGCGTGTACAAAAAAACTAAACGATTTGAGTTTTCGCGATTCTCTGTACAAAATTTTAACATTTTGTAGGCAAGAAAAGCGGCAGAGGTTTTTGTAAAATTAGTAAAAAAAATTCTTTCGTTATTTAAATATAGGTTTCTTTATATCCAGATATTACTGAACTGATTAAAATCGATATATTTAGTCTCATAACTTGTATGAGTTATTGTTAAACTGCAATGAGAAATAATAGTAAAACTTTTAACAATATCTATTTTTTGCGAACGTACAGCAGTTATTCCCAATACCCGTCATAAATCCTGAAAATACAAAAATTAAATAAATAAATATTATCATTTGAACAGGTTAATAAAATTATTATATGTAAAAACTCGGTAACTCTACAAATAATATATAGGGATAAAATATGTACTGTGGGTTACATAAAACATTTAATATTGTTTATAAATCATACGTCTAATATATTTTCGTCTTCCTTTTTAGGGAATTTCTCTGAGCCCAAGTATAATACAAAATTAAAATAAACATAATAATTAAATTTAAAGTTCAAAAGTGTCAAAAAAAGTGGCTCTAAAATAAAAAAAATACTCTAAAAATTATAACAATTCAATAGTCCCATTAACAATAATATAGGTCAAATAACATTTTATGAAACCCACTGAAGTTTCTATCAAATGTCAGTCACAGTTATTTACAACTACCTAATTTATAACTTGATTTTAAAACTGGTTTACTTAAAATAAACTTATAGATATTCTGACCTTTACAGTTCAGCCTAAAAACTAAAAAATATATTCAAAATCAATTGACACATGAAGATATAAAATTGTAAGTCCCTGTGCCTCAATACGATTGTCCCATTCGACTGGCACTCAACGACGTAATTTGTAGAGCCAGCTGGAAAATCGACATTCTTGTATAAATTCCTAATCAAATCAAAGCATGTAATAATTAGAATATTCTCTCTCTTAATGATCTTTTAATCTAAGTAAGTAAAAATTGATTGCTATAGCATACTGCTTATCAGACGCGAGGCTTTAGTTCTAAACGTTGGCAATCAGCACACGTATAAAATTACTAATATCTACGCAGGCTAATAATTTATCATTTTTACGTCAAATATCGCCTGTTGGAGGTTATAAAATTCATACTTCTTTACAGTTTTAATATTATTGTCTCAGTAAAAAGTTCGCAATGCAAGATTTGTTTCTATTTAGCACCTTTGTTAGTTCAGGTTCTTAAATAAATATGTATCTTAGCACACTAAATATTAGTGTAGCAACGACGATTACTTTGAGAACATACCTCATTCCTCTTTTTTCTACTTTATATAAACTACCATTTTATACAAATATTGAAGCCATCACCAAACTTTCTCAACTTTAGCTACAAAAAAAAAACTAAATAAAAAAGTTCAAATGCACCTACATTTTTTTTAGTGACAGAGTAATTGGCATAATAAAATATAACAAGAACTAAGTTGTGGACTACCCAGGAGGCATTAGTGAAATATATACTTGTTTGTTGTATGTTAAATATTTTGGATAATTCAAAATTATTAATTTTAATTCACCACTGCTTCAATTTCCCCCTTAAATTTCGAATTCTGCTACTTACAAGCCTTTTACAACGATGTAAGTAATCAAATAGAGTGAAACAATTTAATGTAATATGAAAAAATTTATGCTTAAATCTGTATAGAAATATAATTCGTTTCCCCAAAGTGGTGATTAAAAACCGGTCCTGCTATTGTTTTACAGTTTTTTAAACGTAAGCTCTTGGTGATTTGGAGTTTAATCCCTTAATTTACTAACATGGTCTAAGTTGAAAGTAAAGGGTTTATACTGACAAGACCATAAATAAGTCAAGCAATTTTTAAACCTTAAAAATACAAGCATAAAAAATTATTTTCTTTTATTACTAAACCGACAGAAATGGTGATTTTTATTTATTTTCGGGACAAAGATAAAAATACAGCTTTAAAAGATAGTAGATATTTGTTACTCACAACCTTGTTTCTAACTTAGACTACTAACTAGAGACCATTCTTTGTACACATTGCAAGTTAATAAATTTTTAACCAAATACCCATTATATCTTTATGTGTCATTCTTGATTTTGAAGAACACTAATTGTTATTTATCACTGATGTTTTTAAATTCGACCAAGTTTCTTCGATAGGTGCTAGAGCTGTTATCACTATTAAGGCTACTACAATAGCGATGATGATAATAATATATATTGCCAGAAGAGCCTTCCTGAAGGTTGTGAACTGAAAGAAATAAAATAATACATATTTACAATTTATTACTACAAATAATATAAAATAACAACAAAATTTTAATTTCTTTATTGTAAATTTAAACAATTACTTTCAACATTGATATTGTTGTTAATATATCGTTCCGAGCCGATCGAACAACGGAACTTATAGAACCATAAACTTTTAAATACAGAATAGTAATGTATCAAAAGTAATGCAACATTTTAAGATTCACCCAAATAAGAAAATGTTTAGTAAATGTACAGTCTAGAATATTGTGGAGTCTATTTTATGTATAAAAAATATTTCTGTGCTGAATTAGTCATACCGTTCCAATTTTAAAAGAATTAAAGTAGCGTTTTGAATGAATTTTTGGAAGTTAAAAAACAAGTCGCAATTTCAAGACAATTGGTTTTTACCGAGATACAGCGTATCTAAAATAATTTCATGTTATAATAAAACGGGATATCTCGAGGATCTACCGAAATCAGGATGACAAGAATATGAACTGACAGACGCATCAAGAATTATTGCTGAAATTCCAGAAATTATGGGTACACCCAAGACAATTCAACGAAGGTTAGCAGATCCAAAGCTGTATAGTAGGTGCCCGGCTAAAATGCCTCCGACAAAAAAATAGATTCACAAGGCTTACATTTGCACTTGAATACTTGAAATGGACAGTAAAAAGAAAAAAGTAAAAAAAAAATTCTACTTAGCCATACAAATTTTTTATTCTGAAGGAATTATAGTGTAAGGCGGTCAGTCAAATTCAAGATTTAATCCCAAATATGTTACAAATCTTTTTATGACATTGTTTTTCTTAGAATGGGATGAGCCAATTAAACTTCATAAATGTACCATGAATTGATTTGCCTATAGAAATATAATACAAAATGTAGTGCCACTTTGCCAAGTTGAAAATGCGTGCAACAGTGATTTATGGAAAATAACGTTCGGATTTTACAGTGACCGGCACAATTTCCAGATCTTAACCTCCTTAAAAATATGGGGCCGAAGGAGAAAGTATTCAAACACATTTGTTTACAAAGAAACAATCATTCGTAAACGAAATTAATGAAGTTTTGATAACTCTTCCCATATATATTGCACTGCTTTAATGCCGCGACGTTTTCATCAAGTAATGAAGAATACAATACTTTTAAATGCAATTTTTGTTGCTTTACTTTTATCGCACCTAAATTTCAATTTGAATAAGATCGTAAGAATAATATTTCATCAATATTAGCTATAATTGCACTTTGTTGCTCTACTTGTATCCAGTAGAGTATAAGACAAGAAAATAACAATTATCCTTCATAGAAATATGTCCATTAGTGCAGGGTGGAACAAATCCAACCCTCACTATTATAATCTTATAAACCATAAAAGATACTGCAGAGAAGTATTAAATCATTGAAAATTTAAAATAAATCAGAGTTTTTCAGAATATATTCCTAAAAACGAGAGATTGGTCGTTTTCCTTTTGATTCTTTTAAAAGTTAATTTTAACAAACATCAATTTTCTAATGTTACTTTTTCTTCTCTACAATAAGCTGTTTTCAAATTTTAAATTATACATTTATTATTTCGACAACCACCATAAGAAGGTTCTAAATTTCAACACAGTAATCCCGATAGAACACCAGCGATTTTCTTCTAATTTCAAAAAAAAAAAACAAATTAAGATAAAATATTTCTTTAAAAATGCCACTTAAAAACAACAATATTTATGTTGAGTCTATAGTTTTTATTTATTTAATTTTGTTACCTCTACTTACGGTGTAACAAAAGTTTCTTGATTTACTGTATGTATTTTGAAATTAAATAGGACGAAACTATATATTTTTAAGTTTTTCTTATTCTTACCGGAGCATCTGCACTTCTGTCTGCATAAGCCGAACTTCTACCTGTACCGCCAAGATCTTTCATTGGAAATGATGTTACTCTTCTTTCCGATGACTTTTCAGCTACACAATTTAACATCTAAAAAAATATATTCAAATCTGATTTATTTGTTCGCATTCTGAGACAACTGTGCTTTAGTTATTAAAAGAAAATATTTCCTCATATAAAGTTATAATATTCTTTCTAAGTAATATTTTTATAACAGAAAGAACATTTATTTAAAAAAAGTACGCTCATTCAATACTTCCATGTATTTATTAGGCTATAATATTGTACTGTCGGATATAAATGAAGTCAATTTTCCGATTTAACACTTTTTCACATCGTGATTTGTTCTGAAGATTTAAAACGCTTCGAAGCATTTTCTATAGAAAAAAGGCATTTAGACACTTATATAGAGGCAATTGTATATATATATATATATATATATATATATATATATATATATATATATATATATATATATATATATATATATGTATATGGAGATGGGGGTGTCTACACTACATCAGCATTCTCTCTCTGCCAGTCCAAATGTTTTAAAGTATGCCTAAGGTGGCAATACTCTGTTACATAGGCATGGTATAGAGCGGGAGAGTTCGTTGCTCTGTTTGGACTCCTGTTAGAATTTTAGGTTGATTTTTACTTCAACTAATATATTCTTTGAATTTCTTCTGGTTATAGTTCTTCAGGAACATGTTGGCTCATCTAATTGCTTATAGCTTTGTTCAATAATTATATTTTCTATTCCCTTCACGTCATTTTAGTTCTTAGTTGCGCTGTTGCTAATCAGGCAAAATGTTCAGGCCTCAGAAATGTTATTACAGTCTCCTTTTTACGAGTTTGTTTGCAATTCAATTTCCTTCCAGTCCAGTGTGTCTCAATACTCATTAACCGTATTGTTCTTGTCTAGTTTATTTAGTTCATCTAAACATTCCCAGAATATCTTGGAGCTGATTACATAGGAACTGATGATGATTTGTCTGCATCACTTTTTTTGCTTATTGACCTGAATGCTTTTCCTTATAGCGTAAATTTCTGTATGGAAAATACTCGATGATTAATTAAAGTGTCTGCTCCCAGGTCCATATACTTCTATTTCAGTTCTCTCTGTTATTTTAGAAGCACTTGTATACCATTTCTTGAAGTTTCTTTTAAGTTTCCCAATGTTCCATTCACTTTGACGACTCAAATTTGTGTTAAAGCCTTCCGGAATTTGAATTTCTAAGTGAGAGATGAAACCTTCGTTTAATCATTCCATTCCTCATCATTCTACATTATCTTCTTTGCCATACTCTGCTCCTGCTATATATACATACGCTTACACAAAATTTGGGTGAACATTGATATCCATCAACTAACACCATATTTTAGTATGGCAAGTTCTCTTTGAACTATGTCATGGAGAATATTCTAGAACTTGTGCCTTAAGATTATAATCTCGTTATCGGAATAGGTCTAATAAGTTATGCCCAAATCAGTCAGATCACAGAGGAGTCGATCTCCAATTAGACTCCACATGAGTAAGGACGCTACTCCTCCTTGAAAACAATCTCTTGTAGTAGAGATGGCGATAGTGTCTTGTCCTATCTCTATGTCTGCTATCCTGGTAGAGACATCTAATTAAAAGTTTTTCCATCTATCCCCTGTCATCTAGTGCTCTTTTGACAGCCTCATGTGAAGTATTGCCAATCTTTCTAGCATATTCAGAAAGGCATACTACGATTTCCTTATTTATTAGTGCATCCTGGACTTCATCTCTTCGCTCTACCAGTTGAGATACGGGGACAGGATTTCTATTCTGATGAAGGTATTAATAGAAGCAAGTGTCCTTCAATATGAAAAATGGTAAGGAATATAAACCTGGAATTCCTATTATATTTTGTTTAAAACCAAACAGAGCAAGAAATTCGATCGGCAAACATGTTTAAACTCAGAAGGGATAGAAGAGCTCAATTTCATTGAAGCATAATAAATTCAAATACAAATGGAAAAATATAATGAATAAATTCCAGATGAATTACAAAAAAAAATATTTTTTATTTTATCATGTCATGAAACAGAGGAAAAGGAAAAAGTGTATAACTGCTCAATTATTCTTAATTGTCGAAGGAAAGTCAAACGAGTAACTGAAAGTTTTTGTAGCATTGGGTAAAAAATAAGCCAATAGAAACAAAAAATATAGATTAAACACAACCCCAAAAAAAATTTACCATAAGAAACATGAAGGGTAATATTTAATAAAATCAGATTACCCCATTGCGAACTCTATTTCATCTTATCTTTAGATATAAGAGATAGTTGACCTGAGAGCCAATTATTCGTTCTTTTTGTGAGGTAGTTATTCACCAATTTTTAACATCTATGTCTATGACTAGAAATATAACTACTTCAAAGAAAAATCATATATTTTTGTCACATTTTTCCTACTTACCGAAAGCACCAAATGACTTATGACATGAATAACTACGTAGGCAACTAGAATCCAATCTACAAACTCAGGAAGTTCTGCTTTGGTAAGTTTAACAGCAAAGAACAACGTAACAACTAAAAATAAATATATGTATATTAATTTTTTAACTTAGTTATATAAGTTATTATACCAACTTAAATTATTAGCTTAGTTTGGAGACAATAAGGTGAAATGATACGATAGAAACAAGTTCATCTTACTACTTACTGGCAATAATATGCGCCGTATTTCCAATACCCCAATGTAACCAATTAAAAATGGGTCTCTTAGGAGTACCAGGATGAGGTCTAAAGTAAGCACCAATGGGCTGAATGAAACATAGAATCGTTGTGATAGTACCCAAAATTGCATGGGGATTGTTTTCTCCAGACCATGCTTTAAGCTCTACGAAGATAAGAACGAAAGCAACAATTGTAAGAATCCAAGTAAGAACCATAAATGTTCTGTGCCACTGAAAGGAAAAACAGTCATAAAATAACAAGAGATAATTGTTTTTTTAGTTAAATAAAGCTCCAAATTTGTCAACATATAATAAATCGTTATAACCAAAATTCCATAGAATTGTCCTTATAAATTTAAAATAAGCCATAATAGTTATGGAATATGTAAGAAATCCTAAGAAATAAGACATTAATACATTAGGTAGATAATTAAAAACTGGCATAGAATAATTACTATAAACTTTTTGTTCTAAATAACTGTTAATCAATAGAATATTCTAAATTATTTCCGCTTCCGGAAAACCCGAAGTTAAATAGCTATATATTTTCTCTTAAAAGTATATTTCGATGGTGGCTACTACAAAATTATGTGTAGAAAAAAAATCCCTTCGTGAAAAATGCGTGGAAGAAAAGCACTCAAGTGCGGTGAAGAAAGTCCCTTCGTTAAAATTGCGGCGAAAAAAATCCCTCCTTCTCAGTGCCGTATAAATAACACTACTTTACAGCCAATTTGCGACTGTAATGTGAAAGGCAGCCTTTGATCTCTGAATGCGAAAATGATGGTAAAAACTTCCTACCACGTAAGATTTTTGAGTTATGATTTTTCAGCAGAAATGAATGAGTATTTTAATCGCATTATTTTAAAAAGTAATATGTAATATACTGGAGCGCGACGTAGCCAAATTTACGTTTTCCATAAGTTAGGGAAATTGTGCACAATCTGGCAACCTGTGAAGTAATTCTAAATAACTAGTTAAATGGCGAACGCTCTTCTATGTCTTTTGCAGTTTTAATGATTTAGCGAGAACCAACAAATCATTTTAACGACTGTTACTTTTGCATGACAAAATTGTCTGGTTTTTCAAGAAAGAGCAAACATAATATTGAATATCCGGGTATTCCCTCAGCAATAATATCGGTTCTTCGTGGAGAAGGTTTACCAGTTCCAGCACCCCCGGCAAAATGTGAGAAAGATTTAGAAATGTATAATGACAAAGCACAACCCGATAATGAACGATTCTTATTTTTCCGAAAGTGAAAAAAAAGAACTTTATTTAATCAAACAACCTGAATTAAATAATCTAGTTCGAGACCTCCACTTGTCCAACGAGCATGTTGAATTATTAGGGTCTAAATTACAACATTAGAATTTAGTAGCTATTGAAACCAAAGTTACAATATTTAAGAACCGTAACCAGGAGTTATACATGATTTTTACTCTGCAGGATGTTTGTGTTAATCCAAATAACGTTATGGAAACATTAGGATTGGCACATATCCCGGAAGAATTGCGCTTATTTGTAGATTCTTCTAAAATAAGTTTAAGAGCAGTTCTGCTCTATAATAGCAACAAAAGACCCTCTATTCCTCTTGCACATGCAGTTGACATGAAGGAAATATACGAAAATATGTCACTTATTCTAAATGCAATAAGCTATGATACGTATAATATGTGGTGACTTAAATGTCATAGGACTATTAATAGGGCTTTAGGGTGGTTTTACGAAGTATTGCTGTTTTCTTTGTCTTTGGGACAGTAGAGTAACACAGAGCCATTACCACGTAAAAGAATGGTTTCCGAGAGATCAATATATTCCAGATCAAGCTAACGTAAAGAATATACCTCTTGTTGATCCCAAAAATGTACTGTTACCTCCATTACCACATTATACTGGGATTGATAAAAAATTTGGTTAAAGCATTAGACAAAGAAGGAGATGCGTTTAAATACCGTAAACAAATTTTTCCTAAACTAAGTGATGTTAAACTTAAGGAAGGAATATTTGTTGGAACACAAATTAGAAGGATAATGAGGGATCAACTGTCTGATCAAAAATTAAGTGATGCTGAATTAGCAACGTGGAGTTCCTTTAAAATAGTTGTTATCCTTAAATATATATATATATATATATATATATATATATATATATATATATATATATATATATATATATATATATATATATATATATATTGTTTTGAACTCATGTTTAAATATTATATAAAAATGTTTGTATTAAATAAAAATAACTGATACATTCTATAACTCAAAATCTATACGCGGTGGAAAATTTTCGTTGTTGAATTTGCAATCAAAATGCTATAAACTCCCATGAACAGCCATTATAACATCAGTCGCAATTATTTTTTTGGATTTGTGGTGTAATCACACCACCAAGAACGGCGAAAAAATGTTTCTTATATTGCCCCAAAGACTTATAGACTTACAGGGTTCCACACCACAATCCAGGTGAGATTTTCCATTGTATAATATATCATAACTCTACTATAATCTATAAATTATAATCTCTATCTGTACGTACAAAAATACTGTTTTTTAATTACACTAATCAACTTTATTGATTATATTATAGTACTTTCTCTATTGTAACAAGCCTTAGCCAGACGGTATATTGAAAACAAGTTTATGCTATATTAAAATGCTGGAATGTTATTACTTCAACTCAAACTCACGGCTCACAGCACTTACTATTTATTTACCAATATTATAAATTGCATATAGAAAAGTAGTTTGAACAACCTGCATTTTAATTAGAATTCCTGTAAGGCATTTGCAACGAAAAAAATAAGTATTAAAAAATCAACTTCTAGGTTAAAAATTATCTTAGTATGTATCATCATATTAGTATCAGTATATTAGAATGCAAGCTATTTAATACCAAGTCAATTGCGCAGAAAGGATTTTTTTCGTTTTCACAACAAGCGAAGGAATTTTCTTCGTCGCTCATTGTCTAGGAGAAATTATTCTCACGGCACCAATTTAAGGAAGATTTTCTTTGCCGCATAATTTTTAAGAGGGATTTTTTACGCCTACATAGTAAGCAGTGTGATTTTCTCCGCCGTTTTTTTCTGGAAAGATTTTTTTTGGTGCACTAATTCTGGAGGAAATGTATTCGCCGCCACTATAATCATAATATTTTTCGTAGCCATCATCGATATAATTGTCACTGTTGTATTAAATTTCATTACACTGTCTAAATTCAATTAATTATGGTACCATGGTCAGCAAGTCATAATCACCTGCTGAATATTTATAGTAAAACACTTACAGCAAACCACATATCCTTTCCAAACATTTGGTGCCCAACCCAAGTTTGTCTATAATATCTCGCCAACAGAATTCCAATAGATGCTGTACCTAACCATGCTGCTAACATGAAGGAACCGTGAAGTCTTATAAGAAGTTTGGACTTCGCTGCTAAAGCTGAGACATCAGCTAATGCTTGCGGTTCTGCACTGGCTAGGTACACTAGGTCATGAAATGAAACGGTGTTAGCTGAAAAAAAATATCGATAAGTGTAATAGTAAAATACATGTAAGTAATATATTTTATGCGTTAAGTTGAGTTAAATGGTTATTAAATGATTAGTATTAAAAAAGTGTAATGTTTGTTACAAAATTATTCTGTTTATTTTTACTTACGTTTAACGCTTGATCCAGAAGCTACTAATATATTGTATTTTTGGCTGATTAAATCAAACACTCTACCATTTACATTAGTAAGAACGTCCCTCCTTACTTTGCAATACATGACTCCATCAACTATGCTACCATTTAACAGCTGAATTCCAAGTTGTGGCTATAATAAAAATATATTACTATGTCTATGTCTATTATTATTATTTTATAGAAATTGCTTTAAAGGACTTTAGATTCGTATATAAAAAAATCAATTTATAGGAAGAGCTTTAAATATAATTTTTGCGGTTGTCAATGTAATTTATGGAAAATTTTACAGACGTTTTTACTGAAAACATTTCATTTTATTCGATAACTAAATAAGAATAAAAGTAATTTAATTAATTATTCGTTGAAATGTATACCTTGTACCCAAAATCTCTATACTCTGGCATATTCCAGTCAAAATTCAAATTATAAAAACAAAGTTTTTAGATTAAATGGTATATTTGGGCATCCTTACCCTAGTTTTTTACTGTAGAGAAGATATAATTTTTACAGTAAAATTTTTATATTTAACTACATACTAAAGAGATTCCTCCTAAAAATTAGAAAGTATATCAACGCCATAATAACCTTCTTGTGTTTTGACAAAGCGATAACATATTGAAGACAATCCCAAATCTATTTTGATGTTACCTGACGACATGCAAGCTCTATCAGCGCTGCCTGACTATCGAAACTGAGAACTGTCCTGCCCCTATAACCCTTCTAAGATTATCTCTAAGGCAGGTATCAATTGCACGTATTTCTGCCTGAAAAGCTGTAGTGTCCAGTGCCGCGTGCAGTAAGTGAGTATGGGGGTAACTCCATGTGTTCCGGGTCTTATGCTATGGTCAGTTTTTGGACCTGTCTATAAACCAGATGAGGTTTCCTAGCTGACTTAGTGATCGATCAGATATTGTCTTCCAGTGAATCTAAACGGTGTAGGGCCTGTCAGACTTATAGGCTCTTGACATGGTATTACTCAAATGATGCACAGGCAGATCAATCTCTAGAGTTTTGAGAGCTCCAGAGTGGCTCGCCTCTAAATGGTTCTTGTCCACCATAGAACCGAGCCATAGTTTATCATGGATCTTTCCACTGCAATGTTCAACTAGTGCTTAATGTGTGGTTTTGATCTCCATGTTTTGCCCAGTACTCTTTTTGCTGTCATGATGACTATTTTACCTTTGGTAATACCTTCCAGCAAGTGTGCGTTCCCAGTAATCTTGGCTTCCCGGATAGCACCAAGGAAGTTAACCTTCTGGTCTATCTACAGTTGTGTGTTAAGGAATTTTAATTCGCCAAGCTTCCTTCTTTTAGTTAAGGGTACAGATGTGATTTCAACAGGATTTGCTCTAAGTCCATTACTCCTTCATTATGATCAGAGTTCCCAACATAAGTTTCGATCATGTTTTGCCATACTTTCCGCACGATGAGTATGACTAGATCGTCATCAACATACCCATGGATATAATATTCTTAGTCATTAAAGTTTACCAGAGGTTCGTTGACATGCCACAAAAGAAACCCCTCCCTGTGGACAGCTTTTGACTATCATCTGTACGGTTCCTCCCAACAGATTTGATTGTACTCGTCTGTCTTGAAGCATGTATTGTACTCACATGCATAAATGTCATGTCTTCTGACGGATACTGTCAACATACCCATGGATATAATATTCTTAGTCATTAAAGTTTACCAGAGGTTCGTTGACATGCCACAAAAGAAACCCCTCCCTGTGGACAGCTTTTGACTATCATCTGTACGGTTCCTCCCAACAGATTTGATTGTACTCGTCTGTCTTGAAGCATGTATTGTACTCACATGCATAAATGTCATGTCTTCTGACGGATACTGTCACGGAAATTAACAATAAACGGTACCTGTTACAAAGATCTCATATATTTTCGAAATTTTTTTGTTAAATAAATATCACATGCTATTTCTCGTTATTAGAAGTGATAAAAAGTGTCTGTTACATATAGCCATTATCGTTTTCCAATTTGGTAACCCTTTTTTTATTCCATGATATTATATAGGAGTGTATTCATGCATTCAATTATATTTATAATTTTAAAAGAAAAAAATAAATATTTACCTACCCAAAATAGTCCGTGTCAGATATACTTTGAATAAATCAATAAACAAAGGGTCGTAATACTTGATCATCAATGCCTAGGCCTCGTTAGGCCCTTTACATCCCACCGTTGCTGCCGATCATTCGAGGCCGATTGCCGTTACCGATCCAAGCACTCACTCATTACTTGAACTTGCCTAACGGCTTCCGGTGGCAAAACTGTATCTCTGATATGTCTCTGCCTCAGTCCGTTAAGTGTTAAACATTCTTTGAGGACTTAATCAACAGTTTTACCCTCCTCTAGACACCATCTGCACATCGTATCATCTAGGACACCAATTTTATGAAGATGACCCCTCGGGTGACAATATCCTGTCAAGAGTCCCACCACACTTCATAGCCCTTTCCTTCCTAAGGAGAGAAGCTTCCTAGTAAGCCGTGCAATAGGTCTAATTATACGTTGCTTGGCACACCTCAATCCAGAAGCTCATCTCCACGATTTACTAAACTTACTTGCTAGCAAGAATTTTAATTTCCTTTTACCAGCGGCAATTAGAACATTTAGAAGTGGTTAGGGTCCGTATTGTTCAATCGCGGACCCCATCTCAGCCAGGCGATCCGTTTCATCATTCCCGTGTATATTCAAGTGACCCGGAGCCCACACGAGTCTGATTGTGGAGCCGTTCCTTATTAAACTGTTCAGAACATCCTTGCACACAAATACCTGTCGCGAAGTTGCGACATTAGACTTCAATGTCATTATCGCATTCTTACTGTCTGAGCATATGTTTATTATCTTATTTCTTAGAGAGATGACCACAATGCAGAATACCATAAATTTTCGCACTTTGTCTGAGAGAGGAATATTCCCTGACTCCCGTGCTCTTGCCAAACACTCCAGCTCCATCACTTTCATTTTGTCAAGATCCACCTATAAACCACCAGGATTCATTACTCGGAAGATTTTGCACCTCCTCCAAATCCTCTCTGCTTGGAAAAAATATCTCCAGAGAGACGTTGGGTTTTAAAAGTGGCGTTATGTAATCTGTCTGCATGGGGAGTGATAGACACCTCTCCACCGTGATTGATACCTGAGTAGCCATCCGTTCCAGTTTCGAGATGCCCCAGGAGACTGAGATATTAAGTAACCTTCAGGGCCTCGTGTGTATAAGTAGGGAGGAGGTAGGCTCGCTAGGACTCAAAGAGCCTTAGTGGAGGCAGATCTCATTGCACTCATTATTTTCACAAAAGCTAGTCTTTGAATTTTGTCAAGTTGAAGACGGCGATTTGTTGTACTAAGCCACCATACAGAAGTAGCGAATCTCCATATACACCCAAAGGCAGATTTTCGTCTTTTAGCCTTAAGAATGAGAAGCATCTCAACACAAAATATCTATTTAGAAATATAAAAGACAAATTTCATATAAAACATTTTCTTCCGCCAATTAAGTAACTCTTATTAGATACGTAATACCCTACTAAAAACTTCAAATGTTAAAGAATGCAATTTAACATTGTATTTCACCAATACAAAAAAAAACAGGTCAAATGTAGAATTGAAATAAAAACATTTAAAACAAGTAACACCAATAATGGTTCGGAAGATGTTTAAGATTAACCAGTTGTCCCCCAAGTCTTAAAAAAAAAGATTAATACTTATTTTATATTTTTAGTGTTAATGAAAAAGACTGGCATTGGAATGTTATTTAGCAAATTTTAACTATATATTTCCTTTCCAAATTTTTTAATAACATAGAAATGAAATATTGTATTATGTCGCGTACATTTTTAGAGATCTCATTCTGCAAAATAACTTCTGATATGGCTTCCTTTTTTTCGAGAAAATCGGCCCAAAATGCTCAGAATTTTATGAAAGGAATAGTTATTAAAATAAACATAATATTTTCACTATTTAATGACAAAAACTTACGTTTGGTAATCGTGCTGCCCCATAATTAGGAGCACTAGTATATGACATATAAGCTGCTACTCCATTACCTCTTTTTACGCACTCAATGACGGAATCGTCACCCATTTTATCATCATTAGATAATCCAACTCCAATCCAAGCTGCGCTACTTTCCGCCTTCAATTCAAAATCGTATTTATCACCTGCAACTGCAACTGCAACTACCTAAAAAAAATTATTATAAAGTATAGGTCATTAAATTAAGGAAAAAAATATATATTCATTTCAATATAAAAACAATTAAGAGTGGCATAAATTTGAAGTATTTTTAATTTTTAAAAATATAAATATATATTTTTGCTATTTTTAAATTCTACTAAAACTTCTAGATATAATTTAAGTACAAGCTCTATTTCTAAAAAAATATTAGCTCTCGAGTTATAGCTTCGGTGGGCTCGTTATATGTGATCACTCTGGTCTCTTCAACGCAGTGTTGTCTCAACGTAACTGATTAAGCCGTTATGTAATTTATGCCAAATAAGTCTAGCTCAGATGAAATAAATATTAAACTTTTGTAAGTCATATTAACCACAACATTAAGCACCCATTGTTGCACATAATCAATTTTCACTGAAGAACAGTACAATTCCGGTGTCAACAGTTATTACTATACCTAAAATACCAATATCAAACAATGGGTTCAATTTATAACCAATAAATTTGTTATGTTCAAATGAAGAGATATTGAAAAATACAATGTATTTATTAATCAGTATTTCGTAGCAATTAATTCAGTTATGGAATTGCAGTACGTAGATTGGAAAGTAAGTGTAGATCAAAACTCAATTGGTGCAATAATATAAACAAAATCAAAACTTATGCGTCAAGAGTACGTTACCCCAGTAATGAATACACTAAATTAGATATTCTCTCCTAAATTTCAATCGTGCCACATGGAGTTCTCTCAGGAGTCGAAAGGTACTTTGGGTCTAATTCCAACCTGCTTGAAGATAAATCTCTAGCAATTCGTAGATACCTGTACTTTCCAAGTCTGCGCTAAGGTATGTTGAAGGTGACTTGCAATGATAGCTATTTTGCGTCTGATTCCAGCTCGCCTTAAGTTTTATCTCATGATTTCTGTAGATATTCGTACATTCCGAATCTTTATCACGCCATGTTGTAGGTGACTTGCAGTCACATGTCTTCAATGCAAAGTTAAAGAGTCAAAAACCGATTGCTTATAGACATACTTGCTGAGACGGCCTTGTACTATACTTATCTCATACACTCCGGTCTCTCAGACCTAACCACCACTCGAGATAATATGGATAAACATAAGCCCACTAAATTTGTGACATACCTTTGACTCCGTCCACCTTAAATAAGAAAGATTATTCTGAACACTTAGTCCCCTCCAAAGCGAAATTTTAGTTTGCAATAACTATTTGAAAAATCAGTTATAAAACTACCTACCAACTACTTTTGATTTGATTAGTTGAAAAATCTTACTTTTGCTTGCATTAATTATCTTTCTACGAAACTTTAAAACTTTAACATAAAATTCGATTTTATTTTTTGAGCTTAATTAATATATTCCGAATTTATTTCATGTTCCTTCACTACGATTTGCTCGTTTTGTGGATTATTTCACTTTACTTTTAATTTATTTTGTAATAGTTTTTTGTAACAAATTAATATTGATTAAATGAAAAATTATATAATATTTTCGTAATTTATGGTCAACTTTGATTCACTTTCAGTTAAATTATAAGTTCGAAATATTTTATTTTTGATTACACCGGAAATTGACATTTTGGGATACACCATTAGAAACTAGGAAAAAATGACACAAATCGTTTGAGTTAGCTAAAATAACATAATGTCAAAGTGTCTGATATCCGCCAAAGTTTATATAAAAATATTTTATATGAATTTATAGAAATAAATTGTAAGCTCCTTTAAATGATAGCATTACTTTTCTCGAATCGGTTTTCCCCATAATGTGGACACAACAGTCTACGACCTCTTATGGAAGTTTTACTTAGGTTTATTTTGTGTTTGAAGGCCAACAATAAGTATAAATTTTCATAGTAACTCAATAAAACCACTTCTAGCCTATTGACAAACCAAATCTCTTAGATTATTTAAGGTCCCATCTAAGGCTTGCTAACGTAATCAGTTTAAATGCAAAAATAACGATCACTAGCCCGCACTGGAAATTCCGCTGACAGAAATTGTAATTATGTATAAATTAGATGAAAATGATGTTTCATTGTATGTATTTGCAGTATAAAAAAAAATATCGAAATATTTATCACGGAAGTTAAAATATAATAATATGAGTTAAATGAATCACATTATCGTATACCAGTTCTATTTAATATTGTGTTTATTAAATAATATTACATCATTCAAAGATTTACCATTAATTGAATCACTTTTCAATTCTCTTTATTTTTAAAAAATCGTTGATTATTTTCGATAACAAACCGTGCTTTTTGGACCGTAAATAAGCCTTAAAGAAATTAGCAATGTCCAACAGGGTAACCTTAACGTGGCTGTTAGGATACAAGGGAATTAAACGAAATGAGGAAGCGGATAGTTTCGCTAAAGAAGGAGTGAAAACTCCTTTTCCTGGCTCGGAACTTTTCTGTGAATTATCAAAAAACGACATAAAACAGGAAGTTCGGAGCTAAGAAATCAATGAGATAAAATTAAGGTGAAATAATAAGTCTAGTTTCGAACAAGTGTATTCATTATCAAAGAACACAAGAATGATTTTTGATCTTTGAAAAAAGGATATTCAACTAATAACCAATCTTTCCATAGGACCCCACGCTATGAGACCATTTCACAAATAGGCAAAGCTGAGGAAGAGGTTTACTGTTTCTGGAAGAGGTTACCTTAATATTCAAAAAACTAGAGCACCCTTCCTCCAGAAAAATAAAAAACTTTGTGTAAAGTCTGCAATATTCTAGGCTTGTATGAGATTGCGGTAATGTACAAAACATCTTACAGATCGGAGTGCTGTAGAGAGGCAATGTTATGTAAATATTACGTTTTCCTCACCAAGTTATTAAAATATGTTACTGTGTTAAAATATTTGTTAAAACTTTACATTTTGTTCTTTAAACATACAATTTTTGAATTTTTGATAAAACCCAAAATAAAAATGACTAAACTAACTTTTATATTGTTGTACTGATTTGAATGGCGTTAGAAAAATATTGTCATCAGCAATAATGTGTTTGATGTGAAACTAAAACATTATTACAATATTCTCTTGAAATATCTCCGGAAAATCTAGGACTGTATTGTGCTCTTTATAATAAAAAATGTCTGTTAAGAACTAATTCGTGGGTGAGTTATATTTTCTATTTATTTATTTTTCAGGTGGTTTGTGATCGTTTTACTACTTACCGCTTTACAGTTCTTTGAATTAACGCAGTTTACTGGTGAGCCAAAGCATAATTTAGTTACTGAACAACCATCATAGAAAGGATCAAACTCTGCGGAATTATCTTTGGCTTCGGGGGGTACATAATTTGGCTGTGTAGGAACATTTGGTACTACTGGAGCAATAAATTGGGGATCATTTGCTCCTCTCTTTGTAATTTCTACCGAAGGAGATTCTACGCCTACCCAAAATGTGTCGTAAGCCTGAGCTATTGTCGCACTGAAAACAAAAGTTTTTTTTAGAGTATTTGTTTGAGTTTTCCTCTATATGTTCTTAATTTTAAAGTTTATTGAGTGAATGAGGAAGTAAATGAATCGGTATTTAGGTCCCTAATTTCTTGAGGAATCGTATTTCCTAGAATATTTAATATGGAACCTTTTTCTAGAACTCCGCTGAAATACGTATATCAAGAGTGAATTCCATAAATTTTATTTTATGTAATCTGGTTTAAAGAGACAAAATATACCAACTTCAATATTTCAAACGGAAAATCATATTTAGTTTTTAAATACTATAATAAATTTTAGTTCATTACTATTCATTTTATGTCTCTAAGGTCAACAATTTTGGAAGTATTGGCTGGCATATATATATATATATATATATATATATATATATATATATATATATATATATATATATATATATATATATATATATATATATATATATATATGTCTAGAAAATATAATTAAAAATTATTATCATGTGGAAAATTTTTACATGTGAATTAGAGCTTATTGTATGGAAATCAAAAGTGAATTTTTGATTACTTATTTCTAAACAACTAAAGCAAAGTAGTTTAACTTTGATAGACTACTAATTCATATTTTAGTTTTTCATTCTCTTCCTAAAATATTAACATTTTTGATCTAACCAGAAATGTAAAAATGTAGTTTCTAAATATTTCCACACTCTATATCACTGAATATAATTTGACATTAGTAACCTAATTTAGCGCCAATAGCAAAACTTTTCTATATTTTACAAATTTTTCTCAACACTGTATATAATTTCCTATTTAGTACCATCTTACCACATAAAATCCACTTGTCTGATTGAAATAACCAGTTTTATTATTCTAATTCTATTTTATGTTATACAACGCATTATGTATAAATTAGCATATTTTCCTCTTGGTCAATTTTATTCTGCATTGACAAAAACATTGTGAAAGGATAAAAATAAAACATTGTTTAATTCAAGGCTATTTTTACGATACATTCCAATCATTGTTAATTGATGAAGAAATACATTAAAAAATAATTGTTTTGGGTATAAATAAATAATGAAAACATTTTTAATTTGATGTTTTCCAAGGTCTTATTTATTTTTCCTTTTTTTGCGCTTAATGGTATTTTGTTTCCACTTGGGCTCTTATTTTTAAATTTTGTATGTCATGTTTTTTTCATTTATATTTGTTGTTATTGCTAACTTTTCCAGTGAACCCGACAATACCTAGAAAAATAGTAAGGTTTTTAGATTATTATGCTTTTACTTAGGATGTTCGTTAATAATTTGCAAGGTCTTAAAATAATAGTTTTTATAATGCCAACCCCCCTAATTAGATTAAACCACAAGAAAAAAGAAATAATTAATATAAGGCGCAATCTTAACTCTGTAAAAGTGAAATAGAATATCAAGTTCATCAGAATGGAGCAAAAAATGCGATGTAACAGAGAGACCAATTTTCTGTAATTTCGACTATATTTTGGTTGTTATAAAACACTTTGTCAAAAGCAGATTTTACCTTATTTTCAATTTACTTTGAACGTAATTTATTATTACTCACAAGTTTTACAACATATTTCAAATGCCCCTTAATGATAAAAATATTAAGAATATCCTAAGGAAAAACTATTTTTCGTCATTTATCATCATCACTTTTTCTATCTGGCGATTAATGAATATAGTTTCTTGTCATTTGATTTCAATATTATTGATTAATCGCAATCTGTTGATTATCAGAAACGTATGAGAGCGATGAACAGCAGCAGTCAATGTAAAACAGACAAAAGATGCCAGATCCATCGAGGTGTCAAAAAAAGTACTAATACTTTAAACTTTATATCCGATAAAATACTTAGACGGACATTGCACTTACAAGAATTTTGTGTTAAGATCAATGGTTAACTAATCAACATCATCCCATACGCAGGTGATTTTGCCATCTTATCTGATAACCTTTAAAGTAGTTTATCGGTTGTAAGCATTTCCAAAAGTATCACGCGAAACTTAATACTCTTTTGTATGACATGTCCCCTAATTTGCTCCTGAACTTTTGACGCTGAATATATCCTCTCATACGAAAGACCCGTATACGAATAAGGAAGCAGTGATTCGGCACCACTGCTTATACCCGATGGAGGCCGAACGTGTCGGTGTAAGTCTTGTGTAAATATGTTGAATAGACACTGAAAATCAAATGGAAAATATGGTAAAAAGACAGTGGGTTCCGAAGAAAATTAATGTGCAGCAGCCATGACAGAAGTAAAAAAAAATGTGTATCAAAAAAGTAGTTGAAGAAATATACAACGAAAATGCAATTGATAAAGGATTGTATACCACAAATTTGACCAATATGATAAAAAAATTTAAAATGTTGCAATTGCAAGCAGGCTCTTCATCTGATGATTGTAATTATTGAAAAACGTCTCGGACTACACAGTATTTTATGCGGAATATAAACTAAGCAATAAAGTTTACACATAGAAATTTAAATTAGGTACTTTATGCTATAATTTTCTTCATATTGGAGACACTGAAAACAGTGAATCGTCTTTTCGTAATGCTGAATTTGATGTCATTATATTACGAAAGCTTTCACTCCTAGAGCTGAATGTAGATTTTGTCAAACTCAATATCTCTTCAAAAAAGTTTAACAGAGTTAAGAGATAACTGCAAGATTAAAGTAGGATTATAACGTTTGAAAATTTTCAAAAATATTCTTTCGGTACATATTCTTAAGAAAATGACTAATATAACGAGCTGTTTGCATAGATATATAGAAAATATGTATAAAAAATGAAAATAGCTTAAAAGGTTATTTATAAGTGTGATAATAAAGTATGAAAAATAAAATATTTTGTAAAGCGTTTTGTTAGTGCTGATAAGTAACGCGAAAATAATACATGCTACGCATTTCAATAATTTGTAGTTTACGCTCGCATATTTCGTATCACAGCGTTGCCACTTCCTCATTTTAAAATTGCTTTCACGAACAATGCGCTCAAAATTTTATGAGATGGCAAAGTTTACATTAAAAGTGTCAATTAACGGCATGGCTAGATATCCCCAACTTGTAGTATATAGTGCCTTATGATGTTATAGACCAAAGATTCGGTATATATAATTATGTCATGCTAACTATGGTTCATCCCATACAGCCCATATTAAATGCTTTTGCTGAATAAGCTCTAATTTCATTGTTTTTTTTAAGACTTTCACTTTCTTTCTTATAAACGAATCACATTATGGGCGGAGAAAAGGAATATGCAACTAAATTTAGATATAAATGTATAAAAGATAAAAATGTTTCTTTTATAACTTTATATTTGTTGTAATTTTGAGATTGATAAATACCAACCCACTCTTAAATAAATCTTCGTTTATTCATTCATTTATTTTAGCCTTCACTCATCCAATGTCGGACATAGATCTTCCCTTCTCTTCTCCAGCTATTGCGATTTTATATTTTCCTTGTCCATGTCAGACCGGCTATTATCTTTATGTCATCTTTCCATTTTGTTTGAGATCTTCCTTTCGGGCTCTTACCCGTCCAAAGTCTTCATTTTTGAATGATTTTGCTCAGTCTATCGTCTGGTTACCGCATTAAATCCCAAATCATCTCCATTTTAGACTAAGTTTAATATCTTATTAAAATTGGAAAATTCATTTTTTATTCTCACCTATTACCCACTTTAAAAATCTAAGCGAAAAGACATGAATTTATTTCTTGGTCTCTAAAAAGTTTATTACAAGATCACATGGAAGAAACTACACGAAGCACAAAAAGATCTGGGTATCCATAAAAAGTTGGTACATATAAAAATGGTAACAGTACAAAAGACAGAGAATAAAGTTAAGAGGAAATCAAGAAACATCGGAGAAATTTGAAGTAAAGGAAGGAATCTGATAAAGAGATCCATTATAGTCGATTTTGCCCAACCTTGGAATACAAAAAAACATGCAATTTGCAAAAATTAACAGAACGGGACTCATATCAGAAAAGCTTCTATTTTCGACTATAAGTACTTAGACAAAAACTGAAAAAATTGGCAATGAAACTGAAAGAAGAAGTAAGAAAAAGAGTTCTAATTTTCAACTAAATATATCAGGTGACTTCAACAAAAATTTTGAGAAATGAAGGGACATATAAATGTGAAAGAGTGGAATTTCACGTATTGGGCAACTGTATTTTTGAACATACCAAATGTTAGGTAGTAAATAGAGAAATCGGGAAAACGATGCTAGTTGCACTATATAAAATCAGCAAATAATATTTTTTAAAGAAATCGTAAAAGACAGTGATAAGACCGACTGTTGTGTATGCAAGTAAAACATAAATTTTAGACAGAGCGGAAAAATATTTCAGATGAAGGAAGGTAATTATTAATCAGGATATTTAGAGAAAATAAATTAAAAGATAAATGGGTAGAAGGACGAATGAGGAATTTAGCTTTTCAGGGAAATAAATATAATAGAAGTCATAAAAATATAACGAATATGATGACTGGGACACTTATAGATAAAGTTCAAAAACTCGAAAAAGATATGAACGAGCTAAAAATTGCCAAGTTGATGAAGAAAGCTAAAGATAGAAGGAAATAAAAGAATGTAGTCAATCAAGACAGTTATAGATCAGACACTGATATAAATTTAAAATAGCGATATTCGTGGGATAGAAATTTATGAACATATTTATATTAATACCTTTCTTAGAAACATACATATTTGTATAGTAGGTGTACGTTCAATGCAAATCTCAAATTTGGTATTAGCAATAGCTAGGCAGTTAGTTCCCAAATTAATAATAAAAAGTATGAAAAGTAAAAAAAAATGACTTAAAAGAACTAAAGAGTAAGAAAAAAATATAAAAAAATAATATTTACTATAAAACTTAATGTAACTATAATAATAATTTTCAGATAATTACTATTTTATACTAAGTTTCTTGGAAATTGACGCAAATTAATTTATGTAAGCATAACAACTATAACTGACGGATATATACTAATTCATGCTAGAAGATATAATTTTCTTTGCAATTAAAGAAACTTACACAGATTTCAAAGAAATTAAGTGTGAAAAAAGTAACTTAAAACTATTCGTTTTTTTAATGATTTGTCATAATTTCCAGTAGTAGTAACCTGAGTTATGAGATGTATTAATAGATTTGGTATATTAGCCATAACATACAATTTTCTAAATAAAAAGTTGAAGACTTAAAAGTTACTCATGTAAATAAACATCGTCAGATGCACCAAACTTTCATTGACACACTACTGTTCGTCTAAATTTATACTTGTTTTAAATGTATAACTATTTAAGTCATTTTATAACCCATCCCATAAAACCATACAACACAAAGTCACTAGAAAAAAAAAAGATCTGAGTAAACCAGCCTATATTACCTACGGATGCCTATGCAATGACTAGCACTTTAGTTTTTACCTCAGTTGCTAAATTATTGGTAATATAACTTTTAATAACCGCCATTGAATTCTCCTATTCTTAAGTATGAGAATATTTTTAAATTCTCCTTTCACGTGATCAAAAACCAAGGTTTGGTCAATTAATTTTTTACAAAGTCTAATTTTACTTATTAACTACAAATTAAATTCGAATAATATGACTCAACAAAATCATAATTTAAAGTTGTTAAAGAATGCATTTTATTCAGTAAAAACAAAATATTTAATATGGTTAAATTTTATATTCTATAGAAAGATGCACGAATTAGACAATTGACCCAATGGCAGTATTCGCTTATACTCACAGTGAAATAAACATATGAAGTACTATGTGTTAAAATAAATTAATATATCTGAAGACGGTTTTGTACCTCACAAAGGAAAAATGGAACTCTTTTGAGATTACTCGCTCGTCCAGCTGTCTGTCAGTCGAATTTCTCTGGACTGAATCTTATAGTAAAAGCATAGATTTAGCCGATGCGATTATATCCAAAACCAAATTTTGTCACTATGCTTACCTCACGACCCGGCATGTCGCACTGAGAAAATTTGTAAAATTAGGAAGAATACAGCCACAGATTATTTCATCTTATCCCGATGCGACAAGTGATGTTCCGGCCAAAATCAAATTTATATGCGATTTTATATTAAATCTAACTTTACGTTTTTCTTTTGTTTTGTTGTAAAGAATTAGACCACAACACTATTAAATATATTTGACAGATGTGTTGTTAATACTAGGTAATGAAACTTTGAACATATTGTATTTGAATATTGTTTATATAAAAGGTTTCTCCATATTTGGTGAAATGGAATCACCTAGAAAAATAGAATAAACTGTTTTCACAACATTCTAAACCTAAAAAAACTTTACTGAAAATAAAAACCTAAATAAAAAGCTTCAGTTGTTTAAATAAACTTACTTGAATATTATAGGGCCTTCATATCCTCTTGGAGGTGTCCACACTACATCTATACTAGACTTGTCGCTTGGTGAATTATGTGTCACTGAGTCAGCTGGTTCTCCACAATCTAATGGATGTCCTTCATTGATAGATGAAGAATCGAATTCTCCAAGAATTTCACTAAAAATTTTTAAAAATGTATATTTACTGACATTGTTAAAAATTAATTTAAAAATTAAGCTACAATGAAGACCTTCTTGTATATTTCCATAGTGCTGTGGTAACTTAACAACTTCGTAACCTAAAAATTTTGAGAAGACGCAAAATAGACAAATTTAATACAGTATTCTATATCTAATTTAAAGCATATTTGAGTTCCGCAAGTAAATTAAAAATCAACTCTAATATGTTAAGGTAAGCGTGTAAGAATATGAGTGGAAAGAATAAATTAATGATTTTTATTGTTGTTTTTGAGACCTTCCTATAGAGTCCTTTTTGCCATAGTTATTTGACAATTTAATACTAAGGGATAAAATTTAGAAAGAACTTTACCAATAGATTAAACTACCACCAAATTTATCTAATAACGCAAACTCTCAGGTCAAATTGTTAGGTATTGTATTAGGCTGCAGAATGCGCTACAGTTAAACCTACCGATTAGGTGTCCGTCCTTGCAACAAGAACCCCTGGAAAGGTATTCCTAAACTAGATGTCACTGTGACCGTCACACGTCCTCCTTGTCTTCTAGGAACTATTGTGTAAGGTGATATACCTCCTTGAGGAGGAATTCCCCCTCCATGAAAAGGCATCATTGTTTGACATACTGTAGGTGGAGCACCTTGGGGTAGAGCATGTACTACAGTGATCGTAAAGATAGAGAGAAGTAGTGTGCGCATGGCTTTATGTATCTGAAAAAATAAATAAATAAATTTTTATTAAAACATTTTTTAATAGTAATACAAAGACACATTTTGAAATAACCCATCTTAGAAAATTTTTAAAAAACATTATTGTAACTCTAGAAAAAATCAATTAAATGTGAAATAACTAAGTGTTAACTGCATATTATGACCTAATTTACTAATCAATTTGGGCAAAATTTCTAAAATAATTAGGACATTGATCTATGCAAAATAGAAGTCATATAGAAACTATTTGATAGTTAAATATTTTAAAATATAAATTTATTTAGTAAGTCGTTAAATAACCATTAAAAAGCAACTGTGAACATTTCAGAAATTCAATAAGTTAAATTTGTCACGCCGAGCTATATTAATTACTGAAATTTTGCCGTGGATCTTCTTTGAATTATAGGCAATAGATATAAGAGTTTTACCTAACAAACGCTGACTATTGATTATATGATATTAGTTATTAATTTTGTATTTGTATTCCTTGTTATCCTATTGACACACACAAAAATAACTGCCAAAGAATGCTGTTAAAACTACTAACTTCAATTTAACCAAAGCACTTGACAAAATGGAAAAAGGAGACGACAGTAAGTCATTTTCAAAACGCGGTCTCTCATTTCAAAAGCTTAAATGACGAAATAGTAAAGAGTTATTTAATTATTTTCAAGGGAATAATGATACTCAGTTAAAGGCAAGTAAAAAATAAAATTTATAATCAATAAATATCGTTTTAAAGCTTGAAACTCAAAAAATATTGAATTTAAAAAAGGTATTTATTTTGCTGCGATCAAAACGTGTGAAATTACTTTATGATTTTATCAAATTTGGAAACAATTAGTTCACACGCTATTACATTCAAAATATAATTTTTATAACAAAAAGTAAATTCAAAGTATTTTGATTTATATTATCCTAATTAAGATGCAAATAATCTTTTAAAAACCATAGAAAAGTAAGTAATTATTATTTAAAACAATATATTTATATAAATTTTTAGATTTTTGATACAATCGTTGAATTGTGATACTACAGTTCTTATTGTACTTTTATGTTATTGATATTTTGACTTTAGATATTTCAAATAAGTAAGTTGAATTTATAGAAAATATTCATGTTGTCTAAATTTTGATTGTTTAACTAATATATCGTCGTTTCAAGATGCAGAAATCCATTTTTAGTCAAAACCAATATTTTGGTACTCTCTAATGGCAGATATCAACACCTATAATCTGATTCTTTGCATATAAATAATAAATGTTCGCAAGTTGATTGTTTTTTCCTTCATTAAAGTGGTAAGTGTCAAAGGTTTATGATTTTATAAATTTTGAAACGATTATAATCTAAAATTATATTAAACCATTGAATTTTTTTTTGTTTTACTGAGCTTTGATTATTATTTGGAGTTAGGCAAATATCTGCTTCTAATATATAATGATATCTGGACTTACACAACCTAATATTATTAGCTTTTGTGTACTTAATAACAGACTTTATAAATCTGCATTAAATAATTCAATCTGATACTAACTATTTAAACCATAGATTTAAAAAAAAAATGCCCGATATTCAGAAAATGCAAAGTTATTTAAATAACTTTTCTCTTTGAGACTAAGTTTATTACTTTAATTTTCACCGCTCATCTGTCAAAATTTTCTTCCCAATCACAGCATGAATCCACAATCCAGAGAATCGAAAATGTAATCATTAACTAATTTAGATATATAAAAAAAATCAAGATCCCGAACCATCAAATATAATAAAAAAAAGAGGAGGAGTAAGTTAACCCGTGCACTCGTTGAATGAAAAGCGACCTATTTTCGAAGACCTAGAGATTCAAGAATGGTTAAGTCTGTTTTTATAGCACTTCCTTAGAAACAGCAGACAAATAGGTGCGACGAATACAAATTAATTAGTCTGATGAGCCACACACTGAAGATTTTTCTTCGCATAGTACATGGAAGAATAACAAGACGATGCTAAATGGATGAAACTCAATTTTGCTTTAGAAATACCCTTGGTACGCGTGAGACACTTTTGCCTTAAATATACTCCTCCAAAAGTGTCGTGACCAATGTAAAAATATTTATGTAGCTTTCATCGATTACGAAAAAGATTTGATAGGGTCCAGCATGGAACGCTTTTGAATATATCAAGAACCTCGATGGTAGAGATCCGCATATCATAGAGAACTTGTAATGGAAGCAGAAAGCAGTGATTCAAATCAGTGGAAGACTAACCGACGAATGTTACATTCAACGAGGCTTCAGATGGGGATGCATTCTGTCCCCGCTATCATTCAACATCTACTCGGACATAACTTTCAAACAGGTTTTGCAAAACCTTGGAGTGAAGATCAATGGTGAACTGATTAATACCAATCGATATGCCGACGACAAGGACATTTTGGGTGATAGTATCCAGGACCTTCAAGAGTTGTTGGATGGTGTAAACACGACAAGACGAGAGATGGGTTTAAAAATAAATGTCACTATGACAAAATTTATGATATTCCGTACAACCGCCAACCGTACGCCGATCCTTCCCTACAGATAGATTAACAAAACATTAAGAGAGTTGCCCAATTCAAATATGCGGGATGCTACATCACAGGACAACTAGACCCAAAAAATGAGATTAAGTGCAGAATTGAAACAGCTTGCACAACTTTTCTGAGAACGAAATCATTATTCTGTAATGACAACTTAAATCTAAAATTACGTCAAAGAATGACCAAACGTTACATTTGGTATGTGTTGTTACATGGAGGTGAGACCTGGACTCTAAAGACTGATATGGTCAACCGCCTAGAAGCGTTCGAGACCTAGAAGAATGCTGCAGTGTTAAATAGAGCAAGTGCCGTTCGTGAATTATTTAAAACTATTAAGATAAAAAAAAGATATCATACCTAGAGCATGTTCTTATAAGAGACCGATACAAAATCCTTCAGGTTATAAAGAAAGGTAACATCGAGGGCCGCAGAGGAATTGGAAGGAAGCAGATGTCATAGCTAAAGAATATCCGCGACCGGACCGGAATACGCAGTGCCGAACAACTATTTAGATTGGCTGAAAACCGTGAAAAACTCGCCAATGTAATTACCAAAGTTAGAAGGACCTGATATGGCATCGTAAGAAGAAGAAGAGATTCATTCTTGATTTTTATTCCCCTGTAATAAAAATAAAGGTGTTGGAGTGATTTTTTGCATACAAAATAACAGGTAAGAATTTCTTAACTAAAAGGCTCTCAGACTGCTTAGTTCGAAGGCTAGTCAAACGTTCCAGGTATCTTTGCAAGATTCTACCTTGGCTAGAATATTACCATTTTCATAAACATTAGAGTATCCAACACTCAATATAATGAGAAATTTTTCCGAAATAGGTAAAATTAATTCAGAGATAAACTTATCGGAAAAAGTGAGACTGAACAATTTTTAAATCCGGATTTCAATATACGAGAACTCAATTCAGAAAAGAAAGTGACTTTTTTCGGAATAATTACAAATAAATTATTAGCATTAGATAATTAGCGATAAGCTTTGATGCGATAATAGTAGATAGCTTGCCTAAAGTAATATCAGGTTAATTAATGTTAAACGAAAGATTACACTACGCAACAAATTTTAGTTTATTTGTTGTATCTTGTATGAAGAGTGCATTTTTTATTAATTTCTGGGGCTCTAAATACAAAAATGACAATGATATTAAAGACTTGCAATTTTCAAGAACAAGTTTTCTTTATTTTATTTGTAATAAAATAACAAAAAAAGCCTACTTTTACACTTGTAGAGAAACTAAAAATCGTGACTTTCTGCTTTTTTTTAGTGAATTATTTCTGAAGAATCTCTAACAAAAGTTCAACAGTCATCGACAAACTGGGAAACATTCCACTTTCTCTGACACCCCTTCTCCATATATCCTGATGGAAGCATTCGCCGTGTTCATCACATACAGCTCTGAAGTTGTCAGAAAAAAAGTCGAGTGTAGGAAATAAATCTTATTGCAACTTATTTTCTGATAAGATGACAGCATATTTTCAACAAGAGTGACGTAATTGTCAGCTTCTTTATTTTCGAAGGAATTAGGTACCACAAAGCGAAAGTCATTCCAAGCTTTTTGCTAATAGACTACTGTCAAAATGTATGTCTTCGAGAATATTTCGTATCTATGGCCCAACAAAAATACCTTCTTTAATATTTGCTTCACTTAGCCTTGGGAATTTCTGACGCAGGTACTGAAAAACTGGCCCATCTGTATTCAGCGCCTTAACAAAGTTTTTCATTAGGACCATTTTGATATGCAGTAGTGGCAACAAAATATTTGGAGTGTCTATCAATAACATATGTTGTACATTTTTTTCATATAGCTCTAATGATTATCGGGCGGACCAGTCTTTTCTCTTGTAATGAAGTGCCTTTGCCCGACTGTCCCATTCACATAAAAAACAGCAAAACTTGGTGTGGCCTAGCTGCAACCAAAGTAAAAGTGCAATCGCCTTTAAGTCGCCACAGATCTGTCATTGATGCTCATGGTATTTTATACTTATCAATAGGTACCTCATATTTTCATATGATTCTTTCATGTGAACCGTATATCCAACAGGACGGTAAAGTATTTTCTACTTTTAAACTCAGTGTTGAACTGTTTATAAACAGTGTCCATTCCTCTGACTTGTAGTTTATATTTATAGCCACCAATAAACCGCTAATGTTATTGCAGAAAATCAAGTTCTTTTTCATGTTAAAAAATAGTGCTACACCTTTATGGCGTTTACGAGAAACACACACTGAAACATCGTTTTCTAATAAGTTCCACTGCTGCAATCTTGATCCTAATAACTCTGCTTTACTTTTTGAAAGTTCTAAATGTCTCCACGAGATCGTTTAATTCTGATTGGGTTATTTTGTGCTTTTGAAAATATAACGTGCTGGGCGTGAAATCAGGATCTCTTGATGTTGATCGCATATTTTCTTTTTGAGAAATCATTGTATCGTCATTATCGGATTCATAATTGAATGTTTCTGGGGGTTCTGGAATAGGAAGTTCGTCACTATGAGGCACAGGTCTCATGACAGATGGTATATTTGGATAGTTGATAACCGACTTGTTCTTTTTGGATATACCTGTGCCTCGCCCAACACGAGGTATGATGCAGAAATACCAATCATTAACATGATTTGAAGTCTCTCTCCATATCATTGGGACAACAAACCACATAGATTGTTTTTTACTATTTAACTCAGACTTGAAATGTATGCATTACAGCAAATATGTAACACCCACTGTTTGCCTTGATCCCGAATATTGCACCCGAAATAAAGCTGATATATCTTTTTTATCAATGGAGTAATAGACCGCTTCTGAGATGCAAAAGTCACCTCACTACAAATATAACAGAAGTGATCTGAAAATACAGCTTCTGTATTTTTAGAGAATATTCTATTCAATTCCATAATATTCGCAATAGTGGCGTTTGTAACTTATTTTAAGCCATGGCGGTTTGACACTTCTTATATGGCGGGTTATCCCATGTAGTATTGCCAAGATGTGCAAAATTTCCTTAATTTGGGAAAAACATATATTTGACAACGTCGCACCCCTCTATTGTTATAATAATACAAATATACCACGTGCATTCTTGCAGTTAATTGTTAATATATAGAGAGACATGACATCACGTATCCTCTAAAACTTGAACTAATATTAAAAAGATAAGTTTAGTTTCGGTTGCAGCAAACCAAAAATGGTAAGTATGACTAAAATGTGGTCGGACTTGTATTGTCTTTATTTTTATTTTTACGTCGTTTCGATTAGGTTGTATCTCTAATCGTTATCAAGTATAAACTGATTCATTCAAACGATTAGAGATACAACCTAATCGAAACGTCGTAAAAATAAAAATAAAGACAATGCAAGTCCGACCCCATTTTAGTCATTCTTCAACATTGTCTAGAACTTTCAAACAAACGTTAAGAATGGTAAGATTTAATGGATTTTATTTTAGACACATTTTGGCTGTTGTCCGGTGTAATTTGCTTAATTTAAGATTAATATTTGCCAATTAAAGGAGTACAAATGTTTTTCAACCTTAAGGTAATTATTTCAGCAAAAGTAAAATGTAAAATATATGATATTAAATTTAAGTGTTTTATTTATAGTCCGCTAATTGCTACAGTAATTGACGTCATTAATCGCCCTTGTATACAAATAAAATACCGTTGAAGCAAAGATACCCTTGTCGTTTGCCTTTAAATAAAAAAATCCAAAATTTTAAGAACATAGGTCACTCCCTAAATCTGTTATAGATATTTAACCATTTATAATCCCAGCTTATTCCCCAGACATTTCAACCAAACTTCAAGAACAAAGCCCATTTCCTAGACCCGTCAAATATTCTAACTCGTCAAATTTACTTCATTTTTCCAAATTATATTGTCAAACACTTCAAAACCATGTCTCTTCATCACGGTGAAAACAATTAGGTAAGGCAGCCAGAGAGTCCATTCTGGGAGGGTGGTTTTTGAAGGAATCTCACCAATAACTCGTGTTTGATATAATTTATATAAATCAGTATAATATAAAGAAAACATTTATGGATGATTACATTGAAATCTCCGCCATCGCAACTCCTATAAACACTAGTTCGGAAGAAGACTTAATTATTTTCTAAGAAGTTCTCCCTAACTATTTTGATATAAGTAAATTAAAAAATAAGCCTGGTGGGAAAACCCCATCCCGCTTTCTTACAAAGAAAATAATTAATCGTTATACGCAGGATAAACTTGAAATAGATTCATAGGCGGACTCGTCAAAACTAAAATATTTATCATATGTTTTTTTACAGATCCTGGAAATGAAAACGGTGGGCGGTCGTTAAGGCAGAAATACTAATGAATTACTAAATATTGACATAGGTCGGGAATTTTGACCAGAGCTGTATTGACTCATTTTAATTATTTCAAATCTTTTAGGTAATTTAAATTCATTTTTGTACCAATAAATTGTGATTTGTAACCTTAAATAAATTTTGAATTAGTTATATAATCTCGATGTTTTTCTACGTTATGGTTTGTGTCAAATGCATGGTTACAAAAGAAATAAATAATTGCAAATATCATCAGAAAATAGTCAAGCATTTTTGGCTCATTAATAACTGTTACTGTTACTCAAATATAAAATCTGCATGATATATAGACGTCCAAAATTAATAAAACTGATGTAATGGTCTTCAAGTTTCCGAGGTAACATTTTCGTTCTAATTAATTCCAGTAAAGCGAGTTAAATTTGTAATATGATGAATTTACGTCATACAACTTAAAAGTCATTATAAAAATTACATTGCAATTTGTCTTTTATTTTTTGAAAGTTGACAGAACAATTCATTGAACGACCTTATTAAAACATATTAGAGTTTGTTGAATTAAAAACAAATATATTTTTTGAACTATTAACCGGGCCCGGTTTCGCACAGGATTAATTGATGTTACTGATTAACTATTCGTTTACGCCGCGTAGGCCAACATACCTCTCCGGCGGCTGATTTTTTTGAAACAAAAACCGGGATAAAATATGATCAGTAATTACTGAGAAAATCGTGCATAGACAGACAGACAAACGCGACGGAAACTTTATTTTATGCTATGTGTTGTAAAAAAGTTGAAATTTAATATTCTATAAAATTATAGTAAAAGTAACTGTTGCGATAACGGAAGAAATCGGCAAACAACCAGGGACATTCTTGATTTCTCGATTAGCTCTTTAAAATTACTTTCTTATACCTTGATTTTGAAATTGTAGCGAACAAAAAAAGATTGTAGAATTTAACTAGCTATAAATTAACTTTAGTGTTCAGAACATACACTTAATCTTGTTTACTTGATGCAATTATCACCTTCATAAATACAATAATTTGTATGTGCATATTGTAGATTGTAGAATTAATTTGAAATTGTAGCGAATAGAAAAAGATTGTAGAATTTAACTAGCTATAAATTAACTTTAGTGTTCAGAATATACACTTAATCTTGTTTACTTGATGCAATTATCACCTTCAAAAATACAATAATTTGTATGTGCATATTGTAGATTGTAGCATTAATTTGAAATTGTAGCGAACAGAAAAAGATTGTAGAATTTAACTAGCTATAAATTAACTTTAGTGTTCAGAACATACACTCAATCTTGTTTACTTGATGCAATTATCACCTTCATAAATACAATAATTTGTATGTGCACATAAACACTAGCTGAGGTCAAGAATAGGACAACTCTAAAATTCATGAAACTTTCATGCAATACTGTTTTCGAATTGTGGGAGTTCGCTTCAAGCACCATAAAGACTACCTGCTTCCACAGTTTCTCCCAGTTGCCTTAATATAAAATGTAAATATAAAGTTTGAAGTTGATTATAGTTCTTATATAATTTTAAATAAAATTACCTATAATTTTCGAAATTATAAAATGTTTTTTTTAGGTTTTAATAGGTAACATATATATAGTTTAAATATACATTAATTATTATTCCATTTAACTACCGATATACTAATGACGCATTTGCAAATTTAAAAGGTAACATATTGAGTAACTACTATCTTCCTAACTTTAAAAGTATTTAAATATCAATGACAACATAAAAAAGCCAATAAGCTACTCAGATGCTAATGTAATATTAATGGGATTGTTCACCGCCTTTTGACAATATATTTTACTATAAAGTTGATTCCTGTTCCACCCTTGCCTAATTAGTAATAATATAAACACATATTTATTAACATATCACTTAAATAAATATGACAATAACAACAAAAACTTGTTGAGTAGATGATAGCATCTCTCATTCACCTAACCTTGAAATATTTGACCGCTCTAACATGTTTTATATATTTTTGGTTTGTATGCGATAAAGAGATTTTAGATTACATCAGAGACATGCACAGACAAGAAACTCTGGTTTAAATTCATAAAAAATGTTATTTTGTCATAAAGGTTTCCAATTTTTTGACCTGTTGCATGTCCGTTTTTTAACATATTATTAAAATATCTTAAATGCTAGATTTACATTCTAAACTGGATAAATAATACATGAATAACTTCACAAAAAACAAACGTAAAAGTAGCATTTAAGATATATCAAGAAAATTTTAAACTAGGCAGTGACGGCTCGTGACTGCTTAAACAGATAATGCAAATACGTGGAACAAAATATAAGATCATCATAAAACAAGTGAAACAACAATTTCCTTACCTATAGTCACGGTAAGGTTTTATCCATGTAAATCTTAAATATGACATGAGCCTTTATTTTATCCCATATATTAACATGAAGATCTGTTGTTTTTTCCGACCTCCAAACAACACATATACAAAACAAAGCGTGTTTCCTCATACCCGCGTAGCCAACTATTTTCATCATAACTATATAGTTGTTTAAAATTGGCGAGACTTTTTCCTACTTCCACTTTGTTTTTCAATTCTTAAAGCAGGTAAAGGTCATCCTGATTCGTTTTCTCTAAGATTTTCCTCTAAAGAGAGCGCATTAAAATAATTCTTTGAAAAAGTAACCTTGTTTGTAGTCATAGCGGCAAATAAACTGACTTTTAGAAACAAAACAAAAACACACTCAGGCGCATATTCACAATAAATAACTAAAACTGATTTAAAATAATTTTGTTTTAAACCACAAACACGAACTCCTAAATAAAAAACTAATGTCACCTGTCACCCGGTAACATATGCGTTCTTTGTTCAATTTATTTAATAGTACTCCAGTCATTTAGCGACTGGCATAAATTTTGGTTGGCTTTAAGCATATTAGCACGGGAAAGTATTAAAACACAGTTTTACGTTTCTTGCACACATATAAACAACGATAGATCTTCGTGTTTCCACTATACCGTATCTATGAAGCATACCATCATATATTGTCGATTTTAGAAAGTTCTAGAGTATTGAACAGTTGCCAGGAGTCCAATTAATTAATATAGAAAGGGAAAAAATATTCGAATAAATTCAAAGCGAAAATAATAATAAAAAAAGGTTTTAGAAAAATTTAAGTAATGTTAAGGCACTGTAATAGGAATCAGGTCGAAAAATTGGGTATTCTGGTTAGATATATATAGTTTGTGTTTCAAATTTTTTGCAATACTAAACGCTGTACAAATTCTGCCTTCGACTTATTTTTTTTTATCAGTAAATAATGATTAGTTAACCCTAAACAAATAATTTTCGAATTTGTTTTTTTACAACACAATAATACATTTAAATTGTGGTTTTATACAAGTTGGACAATTTAAAACATTAAACTTACGACGTACAATATTTTCAAGTTATGAAAGGACATTTACTACAGATTTCCTCTTGATCTCCTTCCTTGATAACTTATAGCCTTGTTTTTGAATGTAAAATATATGAATATGTTTTCTATATGGTTTTGAAAGTTTATTCTATTTTTTTATATGATAACTATATATAATAGGCTACCCAACGACAGCTTTTCATCGAAGAGTCAGTGGCGCGGTGTGCGGAGTGCTCGTACCAGGGCGCCACTCAATTCTTAGTAGGATTTGTTTTTTTTTTATTTGAGTTAAACCACTGAATTGGAACGAGCGGTTTAATAGTATTCAGTGCCAGTATGAAAACGAAATAAACTAAGACTAACTTCGATCAATTCTGTTAAGTAAATCGTCACAACATTATTTACAATATCTTGAAATTAAATTTTAAATGAAACTTTTTTGCATTAAAGTATATAATAATGACATTATTCCATTAAATACATTACAAGCGCACATAATCTTGGCCAGAGATAAAAAACATAGAATATGTAATGAAAAAATATCACAACTGCATCGCAGAACGGACACAAAAACTTATAATGTTCATTAATTAATGTTAAATTAGGTGTTATAAATAATTTAGCAAATATTCAGAGGAATAACATGTTCTTCCTAAAGGATTTCAGTGTTTGGAGGGAGAGTTAGCAGCTTGAAAAAATATGAGGTGGAGTTTAGAGCGTTTCCCGTTGGGTAGAGATCGCACTCCTGTGGAGAACAAGGCGGCATGACGGAGATAACAGTACCGTCAGTGAGAAAAATTCTTAGGAACTTGGAACCACATTGAAATCATAATAACCCCGTACCACAAGGACTTGAGATCACAGGGAATTGGGAGCCCGTAACAATAAAATAACAAAAAAATAATAGGAGAGGCTTACTTCTTATCTAGGAGAAACACATTATAAAGCACATTACTTAAGGAAGGTAATTCCTCCGAAAACTTAACTCGAGCTGATTGATGTCAAGTGAAAAAAAAACTGATTTTCATATTTTTGATCCTAACATCGGTTCTACATTCCTTTTCCCAGGAAACAATTTCGCTTCGCTTGATTGCTATCAGCTGTGCGCGCCACTTCAGTGATTACCACGTTGAAGTTAAATTATTATTATTGATCGAAATCACAATACTCAAATCTGCATTCGCATAGAATAATGATGGCAGAAGAATGGCAACGCTTTGCATTTCGAGGAACTAGACATTCAGGGACGAAGCTAAACACTTAATTACATACTTATAATTTAAATCAAAATTATTTTAATAGTTATTTCCTGACTAATTTACATGGTTAATAAATTATACTGCTCCCATAAATAAAAATGCTCCAAACTATAATATGACAGTTATAAGCAACCAAACCCTTAATATTTTCTAGTGATATTTATCAATAGCTTCTTGCTAATTTCCTATTTATTCATTTTCAAATCATTGGTAACAGAGTTTACACCAATTAAAATGCACTAAAAAAATTAAAATAGCATACAATAAGAAACAAAAATCCTAAAAAAATAAAAACGAAATAAGGACACGATTTAGAGGTATTTGAAATATAAAAAGAAGTGCAGAGCTCATAACCTTAACGGAAAATAACCAAAGTTAACATTACTGGCTTAAATACAAATATTAAATATTATGGATAATCAGTAAGTACATATTGCTTCTTGGCTTAAAGGAACCCGTAATATTCTGAAGTTTGATCTTCAGTTAGGATTTGGTTCTTAACAAAATTTAGATAATGAATGGAATGAGATAAATGGGATAAATATATATGACCAACTACTAGTAATACTTATAGGATTTTTCTTAAAACCTCATTTTTAATACTTTACCGGGCTCGAAAAAGCACAAATTTTGTATATAAAAAATTTTTGCTTTAACCCTGATAATATTTTAACTCTTTGTTTTAGCTCGTATTTAGATAGGTTTAAAAGGAAATTTCTAAAATATCAGAGCACGATAAATATATATTAACCAGAAAATCATGGTCCTTCGGTTTAGACCGTGTCAAATTGGAATTAATATCCGACGTTTCGCTTACGATTGCACTAGAACATCTTCAGGAATCTTTACTCCACGAGATTAGAAGATTGAATGACTATCGAGGAGCAACAGCCCGGTATTTATACCTGACTGGTGCTCAGCAAACCGTGATCCAGCGTACAATCGATTTCCACATGTAATGTAGACTATAACCTGCCTCTCTATTAATATTTGGATATTTACAAATTTCGATTGATTCTCTAATTTTAAGTTTAAAGAAACCAGACACTGATGCTAGCACCTTAGTTTCTTTTACATTGAAAGTGTGACCTCCTGAGCAGAGCTGTTCATGTTCTCTAAGCCTAGTGAATATAGACCATCCTATCCACCTACATACACTTTACTACAAGAGCAAGGTATCTTGTAAACGCCTTCTGTTTGAAATGGTCCTTTGGAGACTTCAAACATTTTCAAACTTTCTTACATGAGTTAAAAATTGTCCGAATATTTTCGAAGCAATCTGGCAATCCTTACATAAAATTCACTATGGAAACTGAATTAAATGATGCCCTTCCCTTTCTTGATGTACTAGTTCAAAGGAAAGAGGATGGCAAATTAGGACATTTTGTATACACATACAAATCGATATCTCCATATAACGTCATCCTTCTCAAAAACAATCAATCATAAACTCTTCGGCACATAGACCACTTTCAATATGTGACGAACAATTACTGAAATCAGAAAAAATGGCTAATGCTCTGAGAGGCAACGGATATTGCGCTGAAGAAATAAGACGTTCTATTAATAAATATAAAAACCCAACTCCTAAACAAAATATCATAAATGAACATTCTATGGACAGTGTTGTCTTATCTTACATACACGGAACCACCGACTAGTTTGCCAGATTGCTCCGAACGTCAAACATTCGGACAATTTTCAACACATGTAAGAAAGTTGGACAATTTGAAGTCTCCAAAGGACGCAGTTCCATTTCAAACAGAAAGCGTTTTAAAGATACCTTGCATCTGTGGTAAAGTGTATGTAGATGAAACAGGACGGTCTATATCCAGTAAACTGAAGGGACGTAAAAGATGGATAAAAAGAAACAACAATTTGTTGTTGTACAATTACAAGCTGCAGTAGCTGAACACCAGCATTGCTCAGGTCACACTTTTAATGTAAAAGAAACTAAGGTGCTAGCATCAGTGTCTGGTTCTTTAAACGTAAAATTAGAGAATCAATCGAAATTTGTAAATATTCAAATAATATCACACGTGGAAATGGATTGTAACGCTGGATTACGGTTCACTGAGCACCAGTCGGGTATAAATACCGGGCTGTTGCTCCTCGAGAGTTATTCAATGTTCTAATTTCGTGGAGATCCATGAAGATGCCTCGTGCAATCGTGGACAAAACATCGGATAATAATTCCAATTTGACACGGTCTAAAACCCAAGAACCATGATTTTCAACTCGACCAAAGCCGTGAAAGCTATTATTCTTTATATATTAACCTATACTTTAAATCTGTAAATAGTGAATTTCGTGAATTTTAGTAGATGTATCTTCTAAACTTGATACATATTTTTGTGAGAAATTGATACGGAAATATTTAAAAAACTATGACAGTTATTTCTATACACACTGTCTTCTTCGTATAGTGAACAATAGCTAAAAAGCGAATCACGCTTAAACTTGTTCACCATCCGAAGAAGGCACTGCGTGTCGAAACAATTCTCATGGTTTTTAAATATGAAAAAATAAAAATACAGGAAATTTATAACAATTGTGTTATTATCATTATTTACAATGAACTTCCATCAAGTATCAGCAACATCTATAAACATATAGATTGAATAAACACCAGTGAAAGTTAGAATTACCGTAGAAAAAGATGCTACTGATAAATTTCTATTTTATTAAAAGTACTATAAAACAAGACTATATTTTCTTGAACAAGAAGGATTAAACCGCAAATTTTTGTTTTATGGAATATATGAATCACACATTGGAGATCTAAATTTTCAAAAACAAAATTGAGAATTGTGATTTAAAATAATTTTTTGGACTGATTTGTACTTTCAGTTTCTTTTTTTTTTCAGTTGATGTTAATAGTTCTTCAATAGAATCTACAATATTCAATTAACCTTAACTAAAATTAAAACAAACAACACTTACCCTTAATTATAAGAGAAAAATATATCCAGTAAATGGCAATATTTATTGCACCATTTAATTTATACAGCTGTTAAAACTTAATTTACAAAAACAAATTAGTACCTTCACTTTTGTAACCAACAGTATAAATTATAATTCTTTAAAAATGGATTTATTTTATTATAGTAAATTATTTATTTACTACTATCATTAAACTACGACCACAACACAAACATCAAACTTCTTCTTCTGCACAGTTAAATAAACAGTGAGCAAATATAATTCAAAGCTAAATATCTTAACCCACATGTGGTTCGATAATTTCTTCTTTAGCTTTAATTATTTATAAAATTAATGTATTAGAAAGAGAAAACCAGCTTAAACGGTCCTATTTACTCCATCGAACTATTAAACGAACAAGAAAAGAACGTAAAATAATATGACGTCCTTTAGCTTTCCTAAATGAATCACGTTTCAAGGGAATTCCGCATTATTAAAAATGCTAAAAACTAGTGACCCTGACCATTATGACCAGCAACTTTAGACTGAACTACATATAACAAGTTAGCGTAGACTTTAAGATAAGAATCTAGCTATAAACCATGGTTAGAAGTTTGTTTTCGCGTTTGTTTATTGATTTTTCTACTGCTTTTTGTAAAATATAAGGCTAATAAATACTTTAACTATACAAGGTATTAGAAAAATAGCTTACTATATTTGGAAAAATAAGAAAAAGAATCGAAAATAAAAAAAAATTCAAAAAAGAGTACGTTCACAAAATCGTGAGGTAGGTAATTTAAAAGAGATATTTATAATATGTTAATAAACCAATATATGGTTCGTCCTTATTGGAGCTCATCCCTTATGCTATTTTATGTTATTAGCTTTATATACCATATGGCACTTTCCCTGGTGCCATTGTAAATAGAACAACCTATGTAAAGTATGAGACGGTATTTTTAGTTATGAAAAAATATTATCCGAAGCTAATGAAAAAAGCCTGATAGCTTAGGGATAGCTGTCTGATAGACCATTCAGCACGGGCAAGTGAACTTGAATCCATCTAGTGCACTATATTCCAACAGCCAAACCTACAGGATGTCTTTGAACTTAAGTTTCTTACATTACTTTACAGTGTTATTTAAAATGTCGATGACGTAATATTCTTTAGAATTATTACACTGCAAAATAAATTAAATTGGTTTTAACAATCGTTTCCTTCGAGAGATTTAAATTATTTAAAAATAATGATTAAACCAACATTTTTGAGAAAACAAAATAAATTAAGATTTTCTTATCACTCTACTCAAAAAGTTTTTATAAAAAAGCAGAAAACAGAGCTTTCGAATGAAATATGGTTGAATTACATAAAAATAAAAACCACCTTTAACCACGTTGAATTTCAAAGCAGTTCAACCACAAAACAATACTGTTTTTATGCTGCATTTTCTACAAGGTAAGAATCTAGCCCCCTAATTCACTAATAACAACTTTAAAACCAGTCTAATTGACAGCAAATGGTTTAAATTGACAAGTCAAGCAAGTTTTGAACCTTAAAAAACAAGGAAAAAAAATTATATTCTTTTATCCGAAGACTTCGCCAAACGGCTTTTATACTCCCCCCAAAGAATATTTACTCATTACAGATATACTCGGATGGAGCCCTGTGGGATCCTTTCCATATTGTCGGGCCCTAGGTGATGTTATGGTCCTCGGAATTTCCCATAAACTTCCAGACCGTTCAAGCGGTCCCAAGTGATACTGCCTTTTGCATAGACTTATATAGGTGTACTCTAAGGCCCAAGCTCTTGATATTAAGCAGAGAACTCTTCGGCACTACGACGGACCTTGATAGAATCATGAAGATCGTACAGACGCTACTCATTCCCCACTGTTTGCGAATTTTTACCTCCAGGTCTCTGCATTTGGAGATCTTCCTATTATGCTTGTCCCTTAGATTTTGGTTGTTAGGGTTAGCGAATTCAATTAATGTTGCTCGCTTGGATGTTTTATTCACTAAAATGAGGTCTGATCTGTTATGTGCAATTGTATGGTTCATAAGCAAAATTCGATTCCAGTGCAGCTTGAACTCGTTGTTGGCAGCTCATTCGTGTCTTTCCTTATTCTCTGTACTAGATTGTCTCTGATATTCGACATCCATATAGGCACTAATCGTTCTGGATCAAGGGATCTCTGATTATGCATTTCAGATAGTTTCTCGTTGATATGACCTGATATTGGATAGCTAGTAGGAAACCATCACTTTCACCAAACATTTGCCCTGACGTTACCCAGTAGTTCGACGCTAATTTGTCGACATTTTTCTAATTGACGTCATCTGGGTGTCGTTCATGAAAGGGCTTCTGTAGCTAAGCTTGAAGCTTCTCTTGGTCTCCTTAGTAATGAGTATTATTACTTTTATTATTATTAGAAAGGGCATATTTTGTGTATTCCTATTACCCATTTTTAAGTTTGTCCCAAGATGAGATGAAAATTAAGTTCAATTTTGTATAAAACTTCAACACGAAATTAAGTTGCAAAAGTGAATGAGACAGAAATACAGTTGAAAAACTTAAAATCCCATTAAATGGTATTCAGATGGCTCCAAGACAACTGAGGAAACTGGAATAGAAGTGTAAGGATATAATACCAAACACCACGAAAGCTGAAAGTCATTAAGCATCTTTCAGGCGGAAATAAACACCATCAGGAAATCCATTCAATTCAGTAAAAATAAAAACTATTGCGTACAAGAGACTATTATCATATCGGATAATCAAGCAGCCCTCATTGCATTGAGTTTTCAACGTAACCAGCTCCAAGATGGTCTGGCAATGCCTAGAGAAACTAAACGAATTAAATAAGAATAATAAGGTCACCCTCCTGTTGGTACCGTGACACACTGGGGTAGAGGGAAATGAAATAGTACTCAGGCTCGCGAGGAAAAGGGCTGAGACATAATTTCTGGAACCCAAACCTTTCTATGACTTCAATAGTTGTGTAAAAAAAAAAGAACTAAAACGAGAGGAAGAGCGCAGGGGATCCAATTATTAGACGGATCTGAAGGGAATGAGACAAGCGAAGATAATTCGTTTGAACTACAACCAGAAGAAATTCAAAGAATGGATAAGCCTAAGCAGAAACCAATTTAAAGTTCTGACAAAAATCCTTACGGGACATTAACAGGTGAAGGGACATCTCAAGAAACTCGGATTAGCAGAGAAAGAAGTGCAGATTTTGTAAAGAAGAGTACGAAACCTCTATCCATATCCTTTCAGAGTGCAATGCTTTAGAAAACCCTAGAATAGGGTTCTTGGGAGAACACCAAATAGAAGAAGAGAGCAACCCACTTTAAAACCATCCAACGTTCTAAGATTCCTGAAGGAAATAAAACTGGAGAAACTGCTCTAGTCGGCAAGGTATCCCTAACGACTGGGCAGCAGAAGTGGAACACAATAGATCTATTAGGTCGCAGTGTATTGATGGCCAAGATCTATTAGGTCGCAGTGTATTGATCGCCATTTCCACATACATACATACATACATACATGTAAAAATTTCTCAATTTTCAATCTAGACTGTCAAAAAGACATATTTAAAATGCAATTTTATTATTTATGCAATTTGATATATTTAAGATTTAAAATTCGTAAACTCTATAAAAATAAAAAAATAAATAAGTGAATAATGCCTAATATTACAAAAAATAAAAATAAGGCAAGAATTTACCCTAATTGTATCCTGAAATGACATAATTCTTTTGGGTGTAAAACAATATATAAAAATAACTTAAACAATAAACAATCAGCCAAAAATATGTTATGAAAATTATGTGAAATTTTACATTCGGGGAAACGGAAACGGAGATGATTTCATTTTAGAAGGTAAATTTTTTTGGTTTATAAATTAAAAGTTGGCACATTATACCTTTCATATATATTATTTTATACTTATACGCATGTGATTTTCCAAAAAATGAACTTCAATATTTCGGCATATCCAGTAAAAAAGCCCATCTATTCAGAACATTATGAAGATCAGAACTTAAATAAAACTTTATAGGAAGACAAGAAGGCAGCCCCGTAAGAAGCAATCGGTATGCAACGGTATCAACTAATAAATTTCCCAAATTTGGCTCATATATCCTTAAAGATTTAGGGCCAGAAATGATTTAAGAAAAAAAAAGCGCACAAGGGAAAATTCAATCTATGCAAGTTATATTGTAATAAGAAATTGAAAACAGTTAAACTAATCTCGATATCTCTCATGGAATTACTGCCTTCAAAAATCAACACCTGTTGAAAAAAAGTATTTCTACATAGGGTAACTTGTAATATTTTGTGAACTTGGTTTGAAGCTGTATGTTAAAATTAACTAATATTTAATTTTTCCATATAATTATACGTACGTTTATGTATCGAACTAATACTGGTACAAAAAGTAGTTTTATAATATGTTTACATAGTCCCGACATAAATTGTGTCGCTAATGTAATATAAACTATAAATAATAAGAAACTAAAAAAAAATTTTTTATGTTTATCTATATATCATGCGATACAAAAAAAATATACTAGATTATCAAAATGTCACTACAGAGCCTTTGTGCACTTTTAGCAACGAGTAACTAATTTGAAAGAAAAAATTTTTACTGCAGATCAATTATAACACTTCTGGCATTGCAAGAATTGAGCTTGCTTCTCTCAGTACATAGTTTAAAGAAGAAAAAAGACATGCCTCTATTTTCGTGTTAATATAGAGTCTGCGAAACTTGAGGCAATATTTGACACAATAACATATTGAAAAAAACATAAACCCCTATAATGATTTCCTGCTTACAAAATTGCATGAGATATTTTTTAAAAAATTCTAAATATAAATTTATGAAGTTTATATTAATATAGTAAGAGAGTCAAAATTTGAATTCATTTTGACTACTGCTTATTAGTGTGGAGGCCAATAGGGTTTTTTGGAGCCTGCCTTATTTAGATGGAATAAAACAAGGTTTTTTTATGTACAGGGTGAGTCAACGATTGGATGAAGTAGGTTTGTGCCTTTTCGGTGAAATTAACAAAGAAACTATATTTATTGTTTGATACAGTTTATTTTTACGCAGATTTTAAAAATATTTAGGACTCTACAGGGTGAGCCAAAAAACTAGGACAGCATAAAGTTGTATTTTTTTAAATAGAACACCCTATATACGAATCGTATTTTCGATTTAGCTTATAATTTTAAATCTTTTTTATTAATGGTTTACTATAACAAAACTTTATAGTTTCTGAGATAATTAAGTTTAAAGAAAAAAAGTCACATTTTCAAGCATCAATTCAATCCTAAATAACGTTTTCAATTTTGTGACAAATATATTCAAATTTGGAATTTAGCAAGGCCAAGGACAAGTTAACATAATTTTTACCTAATATTTGCAATAAAAGCTACAGGGTGTTGAACACATCGGCTCAAATTTGAACAAGTTTAAATGAATAAATATCTTTTTTTTAAATGGTACACCCTGTATATTTTCATGTTATTTAATAGAGTAATAAAAATCCTAAAAGTTTTGTTCAATATATCCTATACCTATTTATAATAGTTTTTGAGATATTTCAGTTTTTCTTATTTTCCATACTTTTTTACAGAAATAGTCTTCATTATCATAGTAGCCATGGCAAAAACAATGTAAAAGAACATTTTTCTGTGTGTCAAATTTATAACCGCAATCGCTTCTTTTGGTTTTTATGTAGTGTAGTTTGGTTTTTTTTTGCATTCATCTTATATTGTAAAATCAATTTTCCAAAGAAAGAGTTAATAGATATGATTAATACAATAGGAGAGGCTCAAAAAAATTGCCTTCTTGCTCAAAGAATTTACAAAAAAACTTAATGTAAAGATTTGATTCTTCTGGTACTGTTGATTATCCAAAACGTAAAGTGGTCAACAAACCAGTAACTAATGAAGATAAATAACTACAAGTATTGTTAAATGTTCAGGAAAATCCTTATATTGGTAGCCGTCAGTTAGCAGCATTATGTGAAACATCACAATCCACCGCTAATCGTACTATCAAGAAATATAGGTATCATCCATATCACATGGAATTACACCAAGAATTGCATGGACAGGATTTTGAAAGTCGTGTAAACTTTTGTCGTACAATAAATGCAGAGATTCAATTAAATCCAAATTTATTATGCAAGGTAATGTTTAGTGATGAAGCTACTTTTAGAAGTAACGGTGCCGTAAATAGACGCAACATGCATTATTAAGCCACAGAAAACCCATTTTGGATTAGAGATGTGCAACATCAAAATCACTGGTCATTAAATGTTTGGTGTGGTATTCATCATAATCGAATTATTGGACCCCACTTTTTTAATGAACCACTAAATGGCCATAGTTACCTGAACTTTCTACAAGAAGAACTACCCCAACTGCTTCAAGGTCTCGATAGGGATGAGCTCGACAGTATGTGGTTCCAGCACGATGGTGCGCCTCCGCATTACCATCGTGAAGTTCGTGCGTTTTTGGACCAACGATATCCGCAAAAATGGATTGGACGTGGGGGTTACATTGAGTGGCCACCAAGGTCTTGCGACATCACCCCATTAGATTTCTTCCTATGGGGTTATATTAAAAATAAGGTGTATGTTAATCCACCAACAACAGTGGAACATATGCGAAACAGCATTAGGGATACCTGTAGAACAATAACGCCACTAATTTTGTCCAGGATCCGAGAAAATCTGCAAAAAAGACTAAATTTGTGCACTGCACAAGAGAGTCGTTTATTCGAACACTTATTAAAAAGAAATAATTAATCTCAGTATTTAATAGGTAATTTTTTTGTTTCAATTTAGTATAAAAGTAAATATGTATTTGCCTTGTCGTTATTGTTGTGTTAATTTTTTCACATTATGTTTAATTAAACTATTGCCGTTGTAATATAACGAATAATGTATTTCATCATATTTAACCACATTCTGTTTGTTTCTGTAGTTTCTTTTTATTATTTTACATGGCTACTATGATAATGAAGACTATTTCTGTAAAAAAGTATGGAAAATAAGAAAAACTGAAATATCTCAAAAACTATTATAAATAGGTATAGGATATATTGAACAAAACTTTTAGGGTTTTTATTACTCTATTAAATAATAACTATGCTTAATTCCAAATTTGAATATATTTGTCACAAAATTGAAAACGTTATTTAGGGTTGAATTGATGCTTGAAAATGTGACTTTTTTTCTTTAAACTTAATTATCTCAGAAACTATAAAGTTTTGTTATAGTAAACCCTTGATAAAAAAGATTTAAAAATATAAGCTAAATCGAAAATACGATTCGTATATAGGGTATTCTATTTAAAAAAAATACAACTTTATGCTGTCCTAGTTTTTTGGCTCACCCTGTAGAGTCCTAAATATTTTTAAAATCTGCGTAAAAATAAACTGTATCAAACAATAAATATAGTTTCTTTGTTAATTTCACCCAAAAGACACAAATCTACTTCATCCAATCGTTGACTCACCCTGTATATGGATGCCCTAGACACGAATTTCTAGGGCAGAACTTCGTAAGAATGTCGATTAGTTTGTCATAAACAGGTTAGTGTTGTAAAATTACGAAACTCAGCTTTTTACAAAAATTTTTTTTTCAGTCTTAAGATAATTAAAAAAAAAGGTTCTTACATTTTTTTACCTAGTTTACTTTGGTTTCGAGATAAAAAAAATATTTAGGATCCCAAAAGTAGCCAACTTGGCGATTTTTAATGCGGTCACACACTGCGATTTGCTATGCATCTTGCGTATAACGTTTTTTTTCGTTTTTGTCTATCCAAATTCTTCAATTTCTATATTTTGCAACATTTTGAATTGAAATTTTAATACTGAGAATCGTTGAGTATCATAATATTGGTATGAACATTTGATATATCATTACTGTCAATCTTTGATAAATAATATTGTTGCTTTATTGATAATATAGTTAACCAAACTTTCTGTATTTTACATCTATTCAAATACTGTAGATTCCACGCCTTGCGAGTGTAGAGATTTACATCGGGTAAGTTCCCTACTTCAAGTTCAAATTTTGATTTAGAAAAATTGATTAAAAAATTGTTTAAAGTTGCAATTAAAGTTAAATTCTAACATTGGAATATAAATATGAATTAAAAAATAGTATTCATTGAGTTTATATAGGTGCGAATTGGAATAAAATATAATAATTCGTATATAATAATATCTCTGTGTTATTTTTTGTTTTTACACGTATTTTATTTCATGTAAGCACAAAAAGAACAATAAAGTTCTAGAGCATATTTTACAATTACAAAATGCTGCTAATTCTTCACTTTGAGAAAACAGAGATTTTTTTGCAACAACCTATCTTCTTGCTCCAAAAATACAAATGATAAAGAATTCAATAAATTAGCATTTGGATACAAACAAATTACAAGTATTCTTGAAAAGATATGATCTTTGCGTCGTCGTCCAGTGTACTTGCTAGCTTGATCGATTTTTAGGAGGATATTTTCTGTTGACAAATTAAATATAACTTTATTTGAAATATTTCATTCAATTCGATGAATTGCACAAACATAGAATACTTATCTAGTACTAAGCAACATTATAGTCTACACGACGGAGTCTACTGTGCCTTACCTAAAAATATTTATTGATTATCAATAGAGCAACTATGCATCAAATGTTTAATGACACTTTGTGTTATCCCATAAGATTCCCTATATTGAAATTTCAGTGCAAAGTGTGGCAAATTATAGATGTTAAAATACTGAAGAACACAGAACACCAGTGCTGGCTTTTCCTTAGGTTTGCAGGTTTGCGCAACCCCTAAAAAACTTGTAAATTAAAATAAAATATACTAATAAATATAAGTAAATTTTTTTTTATTTTCTACTGATAATTTAATCATTAAATTTAAATCATTTTTTGCCTAGATTATACGCGAATAGCAATCAATTATTGAAACACTTTAATATACTTAGCCTAAAGATCATTAATAATTTGTTTCCATTACCATTGACGAATTATACTATGGTATTACAGATTTGCGCCTGGAAACGTTATCACTTTGCTGATGTGCAATTTTAATGCCATCCAAACTAATTCATTGGAGGGTATATGGAGTTGTCTATCTAAGACGTGGAAATTAATTTCGTCTCATGAACTTCATGTAGGTTGCAAGTAAACTTGCAAACCTGTGTTTAGTTTGCCCCACAAAAAATCCCTCTACTAGAAAAATTTCTCTTATGCAACCTACTGAACGAGTATTTGAACTTTTGCTTCCAATCGTACGTGGCGCTGCCAGTATCAAGTAAAGGTTTCTTCTTCAAGCAGCAGTTAAACCATTCCTTTAGTTCAGGTTAGAATACAACCGTGGTGTCTACTGTGCCGATATTTCTATGCGTGATGTCTACTGTACCGGTATTTTAATTTTTGTGAAAGTGGCTATGTTTTTACTTAGATCAAGATATTTTGTTACGTTTTAAAGAGGTTAAAAATGTTTGGCGAGAAAAAAAAAACATCGAAAATTAAGTATTCTCTCGCAAACTGTGTAGACAAATACAGTGGCCGATTTTAATTTCGGAATTCAGAGAATTCCGAGTTACGAAGGAATTTATAAAAACCATCGTATATGTGTTAGACATTTTTAAAAATCTCTTGTAAGAGATTGTAGAAAAAGAGTTAAATATAATGCAGTTTCTGCTCTCTATCTTCCTGTATGTGTAAGTAAAACCATGTTAACGCTTTTTATTTTCTAAAAACATGAGCGGCTCGTCAAATGGGGTGCAAACAATTATAAAAAAAACTATGAACATGCTGCTTACGTGCACTGTTATGCACATCAAATAAATTTGGTAATGTTAAAAGCTGCATTCGCCAATAAAAGTGTCCGGATATTTTTTTCCAATTTACAAAGGATTTGTTCTTTTTTTTCAAATAGTCCTTAAAAAAAGTCCTGTACCATATTCGAATGCAAAGACAGCATTCTGGAGACAATGGAAAAAATCTTAGATGACAGTAGAAACGTTAGTACCACGAACCAATTATCAAGGAATGTCAAAATTCTCAAAAGCGAGATTTTGCTTTCATGGTTAAATTTATTTTAAAAAATAATGTCTCAAGTTGATTTGTTATTTGGCAAATTTCACACAAGACAAATTGATGCTATTATCGCAAATAAAAATATATTGTCATTTAAATCAAAATTAACAGAAATTAGAAATAATATTAACTCAAACGACGCTGACGCTCCATCCCCTTTAGAACGACATAAGCTCGATGATTCCGCGAAGTTTTCTCGGAAAGAAAAAGTAGTTTGTAATATAATTATTTGTCAATTAAAAGAACGATTTAGCTTTACAGGTAACTTGGTAGCAGCTAGTCATTCTTATTTCGAAACAATATGTCGAATATACCACATGCGTTCCCTAACAAAAATTTAAGGATACGGTTAAAATTTACCTCTCTTTTTATCGAACAAAATCCGTACAGATTTGATCGTCATATATGAAACTGAAGAATTTAGAATAATTTCAGGACTTCTTGTAGTTTGTGACTATCTTTCGCAAAATATTAAGCTAAGTGAGATATTTAGTGAAGTTCTAAAACTTTTATAAATGTTTATTTGTATTCCAATGGCATCAGCTGAAGCAGAACGGTGCTTTTCTACCCTCAAATGGGTAAAACTGTTTTTACGGAATACTATGAGACAAGAAGGACTGCTTTGGCAATGCTTTCTAAAGAAAGGGATCTTATCGCAGGCATACCTGATTTCAATCAGCGGGTTATTAATAAGTTTGCTAATGCCAAAGATCGCCGTATATTTTTAAAATTTACTACCTTCGTTATGTTTAGTTATTTAAAATACTCTTCTTTGTTTCATACGAACTCAATTTTTAAATACTTTTATTTTTTCATCCACCGGTACCTATGACAGGTTTTATCTTCTTCTTCTTAAAGTGCCTATCCTCTTTGGACGTTGGCTATCACATTGATCCATATTACTTTATTCACTGCTGCTCTGAACAGACCTGTTGATGTCATTCCAGTCCATGTTCGTAGGTTGCGCAGCCATGATATTCGTCTTCGTCCAGCTGATCTCTGGCCTTCCATCTTCCCCTGTAGGATAAGTTGGAGCAGGCGATATTTCTCATTCCGCATGATATGTCCAAAGTACTCCAATTTTATGCGTTTGACATTTGTAAGGTATTCCAGTTCTCCACCGATACGTTGTAAAATGTTTTCGTTTGATACGTGGTGTATCCAAGGAACCCTAAGCATGCGGCGGTAGCACCACATCTCAAATGCATCTATACGTTTACATGAAGCATCGGTAAGGGTCCAGGCTTCTGCTCCATATAAGAGAGTTGAGAGTACATAGCATTTCAAAATTCTGATCCGCGTATGTATATTGAGGGATAGGTTGCAGAGTATGTTGCGCAGCTTATTAAAAGTACCTCTTGCTTTCTCGATTCGGCTTCTTATTTCTCGAGAGTGGTCCCAGTCCTTATTCAACGTGCAGCCTAGATATGTGATCGTCTCGGCCATTGTGAGAGTTACGTTGTTGGCAGTAAACTGTATATTGCCGACGTCGTTTTTACTGACAATAATCGTTTGCGTCTTCTTGCAGTTTATCTTCATACCATATCTGTTGCAAGCTGTCACTATTCGGTCGATAATTCTTTGAAGTCCCTCTGCAGTATCGGCTATAAGAACGGTATCATCCGCGTATCTTAGGTTGTTTATTACTTCTCCATTTACAATAATTCCATCTTCTATGTTGCCCAGTGCTTCTTTAAAGAGATGTTCTGAATATACGTTGAATAGAAGTGGCGACAGTATACAGCCCGGGCGTACTCCTCTCTTTATATTAAATTCTTCTGTTGTCTCATTCTCAACTCGTACAATAGCCTTTTGTTGTGAATATAGCTTTGATATTATCTCTCTGTCTCTGTCGTCGATTCCTGTCTCTTGTAGGATTGAAATCAGTTTACTGTGCTGCACTTTGTCAAATGCCTTTTCAAAATCTATGAAGCATGCAAAGACGTCGGCATTGATGTCACGTGCTCTTTGAATCAGAACCTGCATGGAAAACCAGGCCTCTCTAGTGCCAAGTCCCTGTCTGAAGCCAAACTGCGTGTCACTTACATTTTCATCGAGTTTTCTATATATTCGTGCTTGAATGATGTTAAGAAAAGCTTTTAAAGCGTGGCTAATCAAGCTGATTATTCTATGATCGGAGCACTTAGTTGCGTTCGTTTTTTTGGGAATCGGGATGAATGTCGACAGTAGCCAGTCTTTTGGTATTTGACCGTTCATGTAAATTTTGTTAAAGAGGGTGGTCAGTAGTTTTATTTGTTCTGAGTCAATTAATTTGAGAACTTCTTCGTGTATCTGGTCTGGCCCGGGGGTTTTGTTATTTTTGAGTCTATTTATCGCTGATAGATTTTATACATATCTAAATTTTTCATGTACGATTGGAATTGCAACCCCTATTTTTTTAATGCACCAGCCACCACTACTGAATACTGGAAAGGTAAAAACGAAAACAGCGTCATATAGATCATCCCGCAAAATTTATATCCAAACATGACTTTCAGAAGGTCGAGAATCGCATATTTGGCAAATGATTATCGTCTCTATACTGCACAGACTCATATACGGAGGTAAGTACACTTTCCTGCTCTCTCAAGCTAGCATACTTCATTTATTTGAAATCCACCCTATACCGATACAAAGTCTTTGCCTCAGCACAATTTTATCTCTGATTTATTAAAAAATATTGAATGAATGAATGAATGGAAAAAGGGTGGTGATACTAGATCATCGATGCTTAGGCCTCCATTGGGCCCTTTACATCCCACCATATCTGCAGGTTATTCGAGGCCGATCGCCTTTGCGAATCCAAGTAGCCTCGGTAGTTGAACTTGCCTAACTACTTCCGGTAACAAAACTGTATCTCCGAAATATCTCTGTCTCAGTCCGTTGAGTGCTGGGCACTCTCTGAGAACATGGTCAACAGTTTCATCCTCCTCCAAACACCATCTATATGTCGGGTCGCCTTCGACACCGATTCCTCTCAGCAATTGGGACAGGTAATATTGGTTGGGATCCATACGGTTCAGTCGCCGAACCCAACTTTGCCAGATGGTCTGCTTCCTCATTCCCGCGTATGCCCGAGTGACCCGGGACCAAGGAACTTGGAAGGGATAGGAAAACTACAAAAATAGGCTAAATGCGTAAAAAAGTGTTCCACCATGCAGAAAATAAATGTCATAAATTGACATCGACTGGCTATGTGGAGCAAGCGCAAAAAGAAATTTCGTAGTAAATTTGTTGCATGAAGTTAGCAATGTGAGAACGGGAAATCAGGGCTGGGTTTGCGACACGATCGGCGTCCCGGCGTATTCTTTATATTTAATGCGGTTATTTGCCATCGTCCTCGACGCTTATTTTCTTTGTTGTGCGGTGCAATATCATTAGTTATATTTCGGAATTTATATTTGTGTATGTTGTCAAGACATTTGTATAGACTTTAATTTATAACAATGTATCAGTGTATGGTATTGTTTTGTAAATCACGTGGTTCGATCCCGGAAATTCATTATTTTCGGTAAGTACCTACGTTTTTTGTATTACATCAATATGTAAGATTATACTGAGGATCTTTTAATAGATCGACGATTTTAAAGTTTTGTTTGCGCTAGTGTGTAGTTTTTATCACTTTTTTCATTTCATTTTTTTTTTTTTGATCAGAAATTAATTATTTTAAAGTTTAGAAGGTACACGGAAAACACTTTACTTAATAATAACATAAAAGGGGAGTAACATATAGTTAATCCCTATGGCCAGATCCTTTTTAACATTGTAGATAAGATATTTAGAATTATGTTTAAATTTCTTTTAAGGCAGTGTTTATTTCATTAGTCGTTTTATAACCTGAACTTTAAGTTGTAATTTTTCAATATAACAACAAAATAAGAGGTTTCTCAAATCCAGTCCTGTCTCTTGACCTACTGCGCAAGTGCAGCATAGCCACATTGAAGGGAGTACAGAGTTACATGAGGAAGCAAATTTAGTTAAGGGTATTCTCCTTCCTTTTACCCCTTCCAACTTCTTTGCCCGGGACCCACACGAGTCTGACTGTGCAGCCTTTCATTGTCATACCATTTAGTACATCCTTGCACTCAGACACCGCGAAGTCACGATACTGGACTTCAGTGCCAATATCGCAGCCTTACTGTCTGAGCATATATTTATTACGCTATTCCTATCTACGTTCCTCACACACACACATTAAAAATATTAAAAATTTGTAGTATAAGATCATGTGAAAAATTGCGAGATTGGCTATTTAATAAATCTTAAATATTTTTATCTCGAAAACAAAGCGATCTAAGTAAAAATTTGTTACAGCCATTTTTGTTCAGAATCACCTAAGGATTATGAAAAAAATAAATTGCGAAAAACTGAATTTTGCAATTTTGCAACATTAATTTGTTTATAACAAATTAATCGACATTCGTTCAAACTTCCACCCCATAAATTTCTGTTAGAGTGTCAAAATAAATTTAAAAAAAAACTTGTTTTATTCCATGTAAACAGAATCAGCTACAAAAACCCTATTAGCCCATTCGCTAAATATAGGTCAAAGCATACTTCAACTATTTTCAGATGTGAAGGTATTATATACCTATTTGACTAGGCATCGGTTACATTATCATTACGTACCATGCGTACCACGGCAGTCACGCCCCTGAAGGGAAAATTAAGCATAAAGAAATCAAATTTTGATATTTTAGGACGTTATTATATTCGGTACATTCTATACCTAGATAATAACATATTTATATTTTCTCGATTTTCATTATTTTATTGTTTAATTTGCTACATACCATGTATGTTGATGACACATGTTTTCTTTAAAACGAATATTTTTCCACGTAGTGTATGTTTCAAAACTAAGAGTTTTAAATTACGTCCAGTCACACCACAATGACTTTGTAGTTCGTATGATGATTATTAAACTAAATCTGTGCTTTTACTCACCAGCATCTAAGATAAAAGATTAAAATTCTTGCCTCGATTGTTATAAATTTTTTATGTTTAAATCATGACTCGTTTACTAAACCTACCAAGCCCATAATAATATATTTTAACTTGTCTTTGCTGCATTTTTTAACTACCATTTTTTATTGCTGGAATTTTATTTATATTGGTCAACATTATAATGACAATCCTATTTGGTTGTTAGCTTAGTCGTCATTGACCATGATATACACCTTAAAAGTGTAGTAAAAACATTTATTGGCATCGATCTACCATAAATATATTTAATAACCTTACAAATATTTTGCAACATAATTTGCATTATTACTTTGTACCGGATTTTTTTTAATTATTATATGTGTTTTCACGGTATACTTTGATATTAATTTATTAGTACCAAGTTTTCAAATTATTTCATCTTGCAAATTATATTTTCTCCTTAAGCTAGGTAGGAGATTACTCTGTTCTTCGAAACTTCTTTTGCTCCCTCTTCAGATTCGTTTGACCTTATGTATGTGAGAGTGTGGATGTGAAATTGAGGAGCAGCACACTGTGACCTAATAGATCTATTGGGTTCCCCTCTAGTCCTATTTCTCTTAGAAGCCTTAGAATGCTACACAGCTTTATAGTGGATAATTCCCATTCTATTTGGTGTGCTCTCAAGAACCGCATTCTAGTGTTTTTTAAATCGCTGCACTCTAAAAGAATGTAAACAGAGGTTTCGTCCTCGTCGTCGCAGAATCTGCACTTTCTTCTTTTTGTCAATCCAAGTATATTGAGGTGTCCCTTCAGGTGGCAATGCCAGGATTCCTGTCAAAACTCTAAGTTGGTTTTTACTTAGGCCTATGCATTCCTTGAATCTCTTCTGGTCGGAGTTCCCAAGAAGTATCTTCGCTTGTCTCATTCCTTGCAGATCCGTCCAGTAATTGGATCTCCAGCTGTCTTCATGTCTTTTTAGTTCTTTCAGCATTACACTGCTACTGATTCCACAGAAAGGCTCGGGCTCCAGGAATGGTGTCTGATTCTGGATACATACACTCCTGTGCCCATTTTCTCCGTTGTATTGGAGCTATCTGTATACTATTTAATGGAATTCTTGTTAAGTTTTTCAATGATTTTTCTGTCCCAGTCACTTTTCCCACTTAACTTTTTGTTAAAATGTATTACAAAATTTTAGAGTTTCCTTTTATTTACGTGGAGCATGTCCCAGATTTGTAGATTTCTAGATGGGGCCTTCGTTTTATGACTTCATCTCTCATCATCCTATATATTGCCTTCTTCGCCATACTCTCCACAAGTATATGTAGAGGTGTAAACTTTAGGATTACTTCCATGGCGGCAAGTTTTCATTGCGTTTGATCTTGTGGTTGGATAGCGTAACTAAATTTTATAGCCACAAATGATATAAACCAAACTGTAAAATATCAACAGTCATACAATTTATGAACTCATCGGAATCAGAAAAAAATATTTAATAATTACAAATTACATTTTCTCTTTATCTTACTAGTATGTTCTAGAACTTAATTATTTTCCCATATTTATATTCTTAGACAGTACAAAGGGCAACTTTATGTAGAATGAGAAGTAATCATCATCAACTTTTCTTATTTTTTTTATGTCAGTAAAAAATTTGTGTTTTTAATTTTTACTACCGTTGTATTATCTACTTGTAAGAAATGTCAATTGTCACATAAAGTTTATGTCAAAATAAAACGATTATTAACGATTTAACAAAGGTGTTATCTGAATTGTTATTTTCATAGTCACCTAGATAATTAGAAACGTTTATGTTCCTCAAATTAGGTAAACACATGTTTTTTTGGTAAGTGATTATGATTTATTGAAATTTGGAAAATATATTCAGTACCGTTATTAAGCAGATGTTATAGAAACAGATAAATTAAAACAAACACTAGAAGTAAAGGGGACATTGATAGGAAATACAAAAAATATAATTAAATATCTATGTTAACTATTCTACCATTCTGTTTCGAACAAACCGAGTAATTATTTTATTAATATTTATAATGTCATGAAATTTTTAATAAGTTGGTACTCATTAACGTTTTTAGTGTGATAAAAAAACAAAATTATTTATATACAGGTCTTTAAAAGGTCTCTAAAAAAGGATAGCGCAAATTCCTGAGAAGTCAAGATTTAATTACAGTTTCGATGTGCATTGCAGGTAACGCCACCAGCAGCATTTCGCCTAAATTTAAAGCTTCATACCTTTTTTGTGCCTCGGTATATTAAATTACTAATTAAAAATTCTTATTCCTTGACATCTTTTGTCTAAAAAAGTGATACCTAATACGTGTCGCTTCAAGCAGCCGTTTCTGAGATAATCGAATTTAAATGTTTGATTGAGACTCTTCATAGTTCGCCTTCGCGCTTTATCCAGGCTTAGGACTTTGAAAATGTTCAGAAACCGACATACCAACAACAAAAAAGTTTACATAAAAAACTCTAAGTGTTCAAAATGATCTCCGTTTTCATATACACGAAGATTAATTGTACGGAGAAAGTTGAACTGCACCCTTTCCATCATCTCTACATCTAAGCATAAAGTATTTCATGAATTTTATATTTATGCCCACATTTCTTTTTTAGTGTTTACATGTCTACGTTACACTATATGTTTAGGAGTGTCCCATAAAAACTAATCCATAGAAGTAAGATCTGGTAAACAGGATGGCCAATTGGCAGAAGCTTCATTTCTTCTACCCTTCGAACATACCCCTGTAGAATTAGCATAACGTCAGAACTAGGGCCCGGTTGTTTGAACGCTGAATAACGTAATAATATTTTTATTTATATTTGAAAAAGTGATGATAAACAGTATATATTTAATTTACTGGCACACTTATACCGATTTTATGCTGTCCTTTTCTAATTGCATTATTTAAACAAGTATCATATGATAATCGGTACGTCAATTCTGAATACATAAAGTGTGAATATATGGCTGCCTAAATTAATGTTATTTGCAATATGTAAACAATATTTGCCAACAAAGATAAGTTTTTAAATCCTCTTTTTGTTAATATTAATTGTAAACTTCGCATTTATAGTAATTTCTAACATAAAAACACCGAAAAAAGTCACGACAAGCAATTAAAACTAAAGACAAGATAAGTAAACACATTTATTTCCGTCAAACATCAAAAAAAGTCTCCCCCACCGACCATAAACAGCCTTCAAACAAATCTATTGTTGTTTAAATCTAGGGTATGATCGAAGCCTCTACCGATCTATCGATTTAAAAAATTATCTTTTAAATGATTTCTAACATTTAATGTAAAGTATTGGAGAGCACCGTCGTGCATAAACCACTTATTTTGTCTAGTAGCCCGTCGAAGATCATCCAATAAATTTGGGAAATTTACTAGGTGTTCTAGATAATTCAAACCATTTAAGCGAGGTGGTAGAAAGAATTATAAATCTTCCGTGAATCACTGCGCATACGTTAATTTTTAATTCATGTTGCAAAAGAACAATCTTCATTAAATTGGAATTTTCGTCAGCATAAGCACGCTCATTATGGAAATTTGTAAATACCCCTTCTTGTAAATCAACATTCATCGGTAAATAATTTTTTTTAATAAAAATTTACATCATCAATGAAACGACAGAAGCCAAGTCTCAATTCGAGGTCGCGAAGTAAAAGCTCTTATACTGTCTGGAGGTGGAATGGACGAAGCAGTCCTATTTACTGTATTTTGGAAACTTTACGTTCCAAATTTGTGGTCTGGTTCTTAAAATCAGATTTTTTCAACTCGTTCCAAAATTTCTTCTTCAACTTCCCGTATTCTAGTCGTAAGATTTCGTTCATAATCAATGTTGCAAGCAAAACTGCCGATTTCTCGAAGACATCTTTCAATAGCAGCAAATGTTTGGTGGTTTGGTACGCGTTTATTTGGTAATCTTCCTCGATGTACTCTCATTAACTTTCGAGTATTTTGTTGGCCAGTAACCGTAAACTAATATCATATCGGTCGTTTCTGCATTAGTGTAATATTCGTCAATAGCGAAAAATTTAAGAACTGACCAGTAAAGGTTTTTTTTGTATCCAATGACAATGCTTATCAGTGTTAGCTCATTGCTATATAAATTTTTAATGTTAGCCTATTGGCTTCAAATTTCTTGAACCAGTTCTAAGCCTGGTAAAGGGCAGCTACGATGAGTCTCAGTACACAATAAAGCATATAAATTCGATTATCTCAAAAACAATTGGTTGAAGCGACACCTATTACGAATAACTTTTTCGGATAAAAGATGTTAAGAAAAAGGAGTTTTTAACAACAAATTTAATATACGGAGGCACAAAAAGGTTACGAAGCTTTAGGTATAGACCAAATGATGCTGGTGGCGCCATCTGCAATATTCATCGAAACTGTAATATGATCTTTATTTTTTATCCTGAAAAATCCCCAAATTATTAAATTCACTGCAAGTCAGGCTATCATTAGAAAAAATATTTCCAAAAATTTTTAAAAATTATAAATTCCTCACCCTGTATATAGAGGTAAATTGGGTTAGATTCTCATATTTTATCGTCAGAAATTTCCACTAGTGTTGTGTACAGACCTTTTAGAGGCAGCCTGTATAATTTGAAAATCCAAGAAAGTTAACATCGAATACAATTTAAAATAACCTTACAGTCTTACATTTAAGAAATTTATTTGTCTTCTAAATCGAAATGTTATTGAATCTTTCTTCTGCGTACGAACAAATATATTTGAACGTAAAAATAAAATGGTCCCAAATCGGAGGATTCCTTGATTATTTTATAATAATATATAAAAGTAACAAACACTTACAGTGGTATTTACAGTCGAGCTACAGCCACCTGACAGCAAAAGGGCCTTAAAAATCTGTAACAGAAAAAAGGCAAATCAACTATTTTTCCAAAATTGTGCCTAAATATTTATTATTTTATATAAAGACCAGAAAAATTAGCAAAAAGTCTTTGTGGCCTGCGATAGTTTACGAACAGGTGTTTTAAATACTATGATTTACAACAATGGTTAATAATTGAAGATCAAAAAATGAAAATTTTTACGGCTTTTTGCTTATAAGTGAATTTGATTTTTTTATTCGCCAAGCTCAAATTTAAAAAAAATTGTCATAAATCACACATACATTTAAACTAGCCAAGAAATTTGTTTAAACCTTTTAAAATAAAAAATTATTTTGCAAAATATCACTTCTTTTTGACTTATAAACATTAAAAATTATGGAAATGCTTTATGCCAATTACATAATAAATCGAAAATTGACAGTCATCGTTTAGAGTTTTATTTACGTTGTGTTTTTGAGAAATATTGATTATTCAAGGAAAAACACAAGAGTGATTAATATAAAAGCTATTGTTTTGTAATTTATTACCATTAAGTATATACTAATTTTATTAAAAAACTAAACCTAGATTTATAAATATTTCTTCGGTGTCTAAATACCGGACACACGTATACAATTTTAAAATATTTTTCGCAACACTCAGTCGTAATAATAGGGCATTAAAAATTAGAATAAAATAAAGAAATTCAATTTGTCCTTTTAGATAATGCGTGGAGAAGTCTCTAGAATCTGTTTCATCGATCCAAGAGGTAAAAAAAATATTTATGGAAATAAACATTTTCAATTAAGTATCATTATTTTATGAGAGTAAACACTGCCCTTAAAATTTCAAGGTTACACTATATGCCATTAAAAAAGGAAACGAAACAATCTAATTATTTTCTGGAAAAAATATACCTCGTCGAAAAGAAAAAACCACAGCACTTCCCGAAGGAACCAAAATTGAAATTCGAAATACCCCCTACAATATATGCTAAGAAAGTAAACTTATAATCTCTGTTAGAATATAAGCTAACCTTGAAAGTAGTATCGTTGGTCTTTAGTAAATAATCTTAAGGTTTTTTTATTTTCAGACAACATGTTACTTTAAAAAGCTTAAATACTGAACACTCCAACAAAGAGATTGTGTCTCTGGATAAAACGTCTTTAAGTATTCTTCTTAAGGAGCTGAGACTAAAATTCAAAAATGCTGACGGAAGAAGAGCACTAATTGAAAGATCATGCTTTGCTTCGGCAAGAGCTCGTTTTTTTTCGAAAATATATGGAAAATCTCAATAGTTCTTATCCAAGAGTAGTTTTCCATATCTCATTATTTTTGTTTTCTCTTAGTCTGATATGTTATTGCTCTATTTCTGCGTATTTTCCAAGGCTTGATTAGTGGAAGGTTTTCAAAACTTTATTACATATATTTTTTATTGTAATTTGATTTTCTTTTGGATTAACAGATCCAATTCTTGTTCACTGTGACATTTATGTATTTGCCGTTATATACTTAGCTAATAAATAAATAAATAAATTTTTGTTTTTTATACTATTTTTAAGGATTATTATTTTATTCGCACTTTTTTAAACATTAAAAGTATATTTTATAAATATTGCATTCAAAAAAACTGTAGGAAAAAAAGACATATTCTAAGGATTTACAGGTAAATCTTATTGTGTTATATTTAATGTTTTTTTCGATTAAGAGAGGAGCCCTAATTCCGCCTTTTTACGTTTTGTGATATTTTTTTTCTTTTCAATAAATCTATTATTATTATTTCATTGATATTTTCATTTACCTAAGAAAGTAACAGTATAATCTCTGTTATAATGCAAGTTGAAATTTTTCCCTTTTCCTGATAACGAATCCGAAAATATTAACGAAATTTTCAATATACTGTTTAGTTCCGTTCGTTGGTAAAATCGGCAGGTCTTTATGAATATAAACGGTGTATTGCCTAATTAATTTTGATTTAGTTAAGGCGAAAATTATTGATGACCCATGGGTATTCTTTCGCTGGTCAAACTGTATACATTTTTAGGTAATGATTTTTTTTCTACATATGCTTGCTTCATGTCTGGGGTATCATTTTTTCATTTAGCAATATTAAAAATTTCGAACTAAAAAAATTCTTATACCATGAACACTTTGAAGCTTTGTCAACACAATATTTTTCATACAATAATTTTACAAATTTCAACACCATAACTTTAACGATCAGTAAAATACTGTTTGTGTCGTTTCGTAACAGTTATAAATAAAAAAATTTTCAAAATAGATACGCTATCTCGAATTCCAAGTGACTTAGTACACTATATATTTGTTTTAATATACATAAAAATAGCACTTTGTCGAATAAGACAACTAAGTTCCTCTAAATGTGATTGCAACTAAGTTATATCATTTGTTTATAACCTAATGTTATATGTAAAGTTTTCGGCAATCTTATAATTCAATGCACCAAAACAACTCATTGCAAAAAAAGATCTCTAGGATAAACAATTGCAATTTTACAAAATCTACTGGAGTATCGATCTAAAATCTTTACCATTTAATAAGTACACGATAGCTCATGTTTGCATATAATATCTAAATCCTACGTTCATTTTTACAAAAGGTATTCTTTATTAAACAACTAGTGAATTTTTACCTTTTTTGGGATCTTCTCAGCAACAAATATTCCAGTCAACTGCAAAAATCATTTTTTCACCTTTAATGTTAACCAGTACTTCAGTTAAATGAAATTCCTACAGAAAACCTTTATTTTTGTTCTTATACCTCCATACTAACTGAATTACTATCGCAGAAAGTGTAACGACAATAAACTAATTATCCTGGCTTAATATTGAAATTACCATTAGTATCAATAAATAATGCAAGGTAAAAGTCATCGAACGGCAAAAAGCCCTATTTAAGGTTATTTAAATTTTATATTAACCTAGTTTTGTGAAAAAAATCATAAAAGAAATTAATACAAATGCATTAAATTTAAAACCGCATAAAACATTTGCAAAAACAAGAAATAAAATAACTCAACACAAAAATGTATTATGTTAACCACGGTCTCAAATATGTTTTATTATCCATGATATGGGTCATGAACAAACCCATTAGAAATATTAATAATGTCATTTAGACCTTGGATATTCTTTAACATAAATGGAATAAAAATCATAAAGAGTACATACTTGTAGTCTTATATTACATTATATTGACGGTAATAACTTCAAATGATCTGGGAACTTGTTATTGTATATAAGAAGTGACCTTAATTACAAATGCCAAATTGGAGTTATTGAGAAGCATTTCGTAGAGTTATTATTATTTTAAAGTAGGTTTAATATCTAAATTACTTCTTTTCCCATAAATTTATTCATATAATCAATTGTAATTGGAATTCTGATAAAACGTTACAGTCAAAATTTCCAGATTAAAATTTGCCGAATTGCTTGACGGCTGTAAAGAAATAGTGTATTAATTTAAGAACATATTTTCCTGGAAAAGTTTATGAACACAAAATTAAAGTAGTATCTTGAAAATGAGATGATTTCCCCAGTGTGATAAAAATTAGGCAATGAATTATTTTAATCCATGAGAAGATATTGAAGGTTCAATAACCTTTTATCAAACCATTCATATCTATATACATATATATGTAGATATATATATATATATATATATATATATATATATATATATATATATATTCCAGATTCTTGAACCATAGATTATATCATTTTATTTTTATTTTGTCTTTTCTTGGGTTTGGGTTCTTTATTTAACAAAAAATCAAAAAAAATTTGACGTTTCGCCCTTTATTTTAGGCATCTTCAAAAATTTTTTTTTATTTATTGATTTTCCTAAAAATATTTTTATATAATTAAAAATATTCATACACAAACATATTTACAATTTTAAAAAACAAACAAACACTTTAAAAAACTATTCAAATTTCTAAAAAAGTATTTAATTTACACAGCACACACCTTGATATTTTGTTTATTTATTAATAATGAAACGAAATTTTAACATCGTCTGTTTATGTACTTAGGATACATAGAATGCGAGTGTGTTTTATTTTTTATATTTTAACAATGGACCAAAAAAAACCGAAAGAACGCATACATTTAATTTCATGTTTAAGAGGATATTCAATTTTTGATGTTATTATATATATATATATATATATATATATATATATATATATATATATATATATATATATATATTAACAAGATCGAAAACTTAATATTTTTTTTTTTAATTAGGCTGGTGTAAATGTGGCTCAAATTTCCTACATCGGTTCTGTGGTTAACAGTGTTTTTATCTTTTTTAATTTCTATCATTTCCTTTATCTGCAATTTTTGATAATTCATATCTTTGTTTTTAATTATGGTACTGTTTTAATCCTAGTTATGTTTTTCATCCTGTGTGTTTGTTTAACGCTATTGAAGCGTTTTTCGTATATTTATTCAATCTGTTCTTTAGCAATTGGCTTGTCATGCCTCTCTATTATTTAGGACAATTTGAGCAAGGGATCGAATATACTACATTTGACTTATTCATGAGAGGAGTTTTACTTTTTAACTTAGTAAATAGTGTATTTAATTTATTATGAGACTTGTGACATACGATACTATCATGCTTTTTTAAAATGTGTTTTATTTTTGTTGACAGTTCACTAGTGTAAGGTAATGCTACATATTTTTGCTGTTTATGTTCTATGTTTATTGTTATTATGTTATTATAAAATTTATATGTTGGTTTATTAATTATTTCGGTGGTAGTATTTTCATTGAAATTATTATTTATTAGCGTATTGTTCGCTTTTTACAATATTCTTGGTCGGAATTCTGACTGATAAGAATCTAAAAATAAAGTTGGTAAAAGGAATAGTTCTCTCCAGACTGTAAAAATTGTTTGTAGGTATTTTTAAGGCTGAAAACTTAGTTGACTTATTCTTGCACTTGTCACTATTTATTATCAATTTCGAACATGCTAATGAACTAGGGAGTTAAATTTTCGAAAAAAAAAGTAGTAAGAAATGTGAGATAATGATGTTGAATCACTTGTGAAACAAACTAAAGGAATAATTTTTTATACTACAACCCACCTTTTTAGATCAGAAATATACAAGAGTCATGCAGGCTGCTATACTATGAATCTTTGGATACAGAAAAGGGAAAAATATTTCTTTTTTTTTTTAAATGACGTACAGTACAGAAAGAAGAAAGTGAGTTTATATTAGCGTTTCTCAACCTTTCAGTATGTGTGATCTAAATTTCCATGCAAATTTCAAACCATCTTTGAACGGTTTATTCATTAATTTTTTTTGGTAGCAATACACCATCACAAATGAAGAATGAAAGCTTTCACGGCTTTAATCAAGTTGAAAATCATGATATTTGGGTTTAGATCGTGCCGAATTGGAATTATTATCCGACGTTTCGCCTACGATTGCACGAGGCATCATGAGGGATCTTTACTCCAAGAGATTAGAACCCTGGAGAAACGTCGGATAATAATTTCAATTTCACATGGTCTAAACCCAAGAACCATGATTTTCAACACCATCACAAATTCAATATTTCCCTATAAGTATACCTCTCTTGTTACACAGCGCTCCCTAAGGGAGGCGCGCTCCATGGATTGAAGGTCGCTGAGTTATCGTATAAATAAACATTTCACAAAAGGTATTTTCTTGATGATTTTTGACAAAATTTGAATATTTAAGTATAAAAATTTAACCTTTTCACATTTTTTTAATGGAAATAAAATATAGTATGTGTCCAGGGATGGACTACCACACTATTTTAAACTTCAATAATTTTGTCATTAAAATCATTGTTATAAAACTTTTATTTTAAGTAAACCCATAGAAAATAATCTCATGGTGTTGGATCAGGCAACCGGGTAGGCTAGGCTATTCGTACAAAACGGCCAATCCACGTATCCTAGACGTGAATGTTTAACCAGTCTGTCACTCGTAATATAAAGTGAGCAGAATATTCATCTTGTTAAAAAATAAGGTTTCTTTGAAACCTTATATTTTTTGGAAATATGGAGATAAGTAAGTATATTTTGTAAATTTTTTTGTTTTAGCAATCGGTCTGATTTACTTTGTGTCTTTTTTCTTTCTTTCTGTCCGAATGTTTATAGACCAAATTCGATGATAAATAATTCCTCTGTATCTAATTAAGGAACAACAACCGTCATAAAGATTAAAATTGGGTTTTACGTGGGGAATCAATTTTGAATTTTTAAGTCTTATTACATTTAAAGTGCTTTATTATTGTTCACAAACAACTGCTACTAAACATGGCCGAATTTAAGAGAAACCGTAGGCAGTATAACGTTGATTATTTGAAGTCGGTTTCATTCAATTATTATCGGACAAACACCTGTCTATGTACCATATATGCAACATAGTTTTAAGCAATGACATTTTAAATCTATCCAAGATGGAGAAGGTTTTTGATAACGCGGTTGTCAATGTTAATGTACCACGTTTTTAACACCGACTAAAAAGTATATGATAAACAATTTTTCTTAACCCCATACAGATTCCTAACCCCATACCCATTGTCCAGAAAATTTGTGATTGTGAATTTCTTTCTATTAGCTAGCAATGAAAATATTTGTAAGATTTAAATCGAAAAACGTGGAGCGCATTCAATAGATAATAGTAAGGAGTAAAGAGTAGCTATGATTAAGAATTCTCACACAACAGTTATTATTTACTGCACCCCACGTTTTCCAAATATTTTCATAGCTATCAAAAATTCGCAATCGCAGATTTTTAGGACAATGTGTATAGCGTTAGCAATCGGTAAGGGGATTATAAATCTGAATGGGGCTAGGAGAAATTATTTTATACTTTTCAATCCGTTTTAAGAACGTGGAATATTAAGAAATTATATTATTCTCTGCTTTTAAGTCTATGGTTTAAAATCAATTGCAAAATTTGTACCAACCAGATAAACAAACAAATAGACAGAGGGGAAAGCGACTTAATATCGTGTTGTCATCGGGTTCTGAGCTATATTTAAAGTTTCAAGTCTACTCATCAGGAAGTTGGTTTAAAGTCCATTGCAAAATTTATATTGAACAGAAAAACATACTCTATTCTATTTCTATTCATTCGATTACTCATAATTAAAGAAATAGACATACAAAAAGGCGAATTAATAGAACTAGGGTAAAAAAGAACCAAACTGGAAATCACTGGCTGCGGATTCCTAAAATTAAACCTGACTAATTTGAAGTCAAATATTGAAAATTTGCTATCAAAGCATTAAACTCATCCCTCCCATCAGAAGTGTTTTATAGCTATTACCGAAGTCTATGGCAAGTGGGAAACGATGCTCCATACGGAAAAAATGGAAGCTACGACGATTTTTGCGTTCTGCGCATCATCTTCCACCTACCATAAAATTTGACGAATAGAATAAAATAATCAATTTTTTGTTTATTTAATTTATAGAGGAACTGCATAGGACTTTATTTTGCGTCATTCTAATTTTAATTAAATAAAAAAATGAGTTGTAACTCAAATAGTTATTTTATTTTAATATTTTCCACTCTACAGTAAACCCTATCAAACTACGTAGCCTCTGTGAAAAAGTCAGTATCTGTTGTTACGTTGACATTTTTCGTACTGTTCCCGTCACGCCACATCGTGTATTCAATCCCCAAACAAAGACTTTAGCAGTGAAAACACGTTTAAGTTTAGAAACTTGTAACAATTAAATATTAAAAAGATAGGACAAGTCTACAGAAAAATTAGGTGTTGAAGGTTACAGAAATAATGAGAAACCAACGGTTCATTTCCGAGAATCTTCATAGATATACGGTTATGTATATGTAAAATGTTAAATTTTGCTAATATAATATTTAGGAATAAAGTTTTAATTTTAAAAAATATATTTTCGAAATGACTTTTAACGTGTTATATCAAAAAAATTAAGCAATTTAAGCCCTATTTGCAGAAACTTTTTTTACTGTGACCACTCAAAGCACATTAAATCATTTTTACTCCTAGAGGTTTGTGCCCACTGATTATATAGTAATTTGAGCATACGTTAGAACCGTAACCACACGGTTATATAGCACCACGTACCACGCAGCTTCGTAAGCGATCCACACCGTGGGGACATATTTCACCTGCAATAACACGTTCTGTTCATGATACGCGGATCAGAGTCTATGCGGGCGACAAACGACCACATACTAAGCGCAATTGTTAGATAATTTCATAAGAATCATAATACAAAGATAAAAAGAATATTCATAATAGTAGCGAATTCTACCGCAAAATATACAGAAATGCGGTCGTCAAACGAACATATGTAAGACCAACACCATGTTGTGCTGACGTTAACGGGTATTTCAGTACGTCAGTGACCTAAACAAAATATTCATCAGACCCGCAAAGATTAATCTCAAAATGACAAATTTACTATGTAAAACGTAAACATAGACACAATCTTTTTAGGAGTGCGCGAACTTCGAAAATGTATGTGCTATTATTTTATAAAAACATACACTTTGTGGAGCTCATTAATACTAAATAAAAGACACAAAACACAAATAATTTAGTCACTATAAATCCGTCTAAATTGCACACAACTTACAGTACAGATACCAAAAAATATAAAAATGGCGTCGTGCCCGTACTGTTCATTTACAAGTGATGCTATCAAAACAACCGATCGATAAAAAGAAATTGGTTATGCTTGTGCCGATAAGTGCGGGCTTTTCAAAAATATGACTGGCGCCCGATGTGCACAAATGTACATTTTCGTTTGTACGAGTATTTCGTAGTTTTGGGCTTCAACAGCCTACAAGAGTGAACCTTATTATAAAGATCGGTGATCGGCGATAGAACGATGATGATCCGTTCTTGGAGTCGTATAATCCGACATGCTAATGCTGGGCTACAATATGTTTCTGTTACCGTCATTGCCCAGTTCGCTGTAACAAGAGGAAACCTTAAAAAATATGATTTGTATAGGTTGCATAAAATGGCAATCGATCAGGTTCTGTGGAAGGCTGGTATGTAAAATAAATTTTTGTTCAAAATATAAGTAGCTACAAAATTTTTACCAGTTATCTTATAATAAGACGAATCCATAGAATCTTGAAGAATATCTACACCAAACAATGTTAGAAATCAAATTACTAAATTTTTGGACAATGATAGTATTAGTAATAAGAAGAGCATTGTTATAATGTCACAAATGTTAAACCTTGTATTGGATCAGAGAAAATCAGTCAATCAATCTGGGGTTAATTAAAAATAACTTATCCAAAGTGATTCTATTATTTACCTTGAAAATGAGGTCGCTAATTTACATAAATATTTCGAAAAGCTTAAAAGTAAAGACAACAATCTAAGGCCAACAGCTGCCAAAGGGCGTTTTTTTGTACAGCAAAATAGATGTTGATTCGGAGGTGCAGGACAGAAATGAAAGGTCTAAAAATATATAATATATATATATATATATATATATATATATATATATATATATATATATTATATATATATATATATATATATATATATATATATATATATATATATATATATATATATATATATAATATATATATATATATATATATATATATATATATATATATATATATATAATATTCAAGAAAGCAATTCTAAAAAATGGGAGATCATGTTAATCATAATAAATCTCAGGTGCAGACTTTTTTGGAGAGATTGAAATTAAATACTAATACTAAAAACAAAGTTTCTAGAATTAAACATCGAACAGAAAATTCACCGACAATAAGGATTGTGTTCTTCAAGAACTCAGTGTCTCAAAGCAGTTGCAAATATAACTTAAAAGCAAGCAATATTAGTGTTAGCCCTGACCTTACTTATCTCCAACGTAAACAAATGAAGGCTCTCTATGAGCAACTCAACGAAAAAAAAAATAATGGTCAAACAGGTTAATTATTAGGTATAAAAATGGAAGGCCCTTCAGTGCAAAATCAATCCATCATCTCATGGTAAACTTGCAGCAGGGCAATATAACGCGTCAATCCAAAAAACTATTGAAAAAAAAAAACAAAAACACTTCACTGCTACCATCAAAGCACGAGTGGAAGTGGAACCAAGTTGAACAATCTGAGCATGGTCATAAATGTATGTGCATATGACATTACAGTCTTTATAGAAAGTTGGCTGAATTCTTATTATGATGATGCTGAATTGAGCTTTAGAATTTTAATGTTTACTGACGTGAGAGGAATTTTACTTCTATTTTAAAATCTAGATGAAGTGGTACATTAATTGGAATCTATAATCAAAAATAATACAAGTAAGTCCCCCACAAATCAAACATGTTAAAAAGTTCGTATTTGGATCAGTATTGGATATTTGGGGTTGACTGATAACTATCCAATTAGTGAGCTTGTCATCTCTGTTGATCTTAACCTCCCTAAGAGCTTATGGGATAATTATTTTGGTAACCCTAACGTACAGTGTTCTGTTCTTTTCCGGCTAACATTGTTTGTTTTAATTATTTGAATCTTGTTGCGGGTTAATCAGTATCATAATCCGAGTAATCAATTTTTAGGTTTGGTATTTAATAATAGTCATTTTGATATTTAATATACGTGTGTTTCCAGCTGATAACGTTGTGCCGTATTTCAATAATGATGTTAATTTATATGAAATTTTCTGTTGTTTTTAAAAGGAAAATTTGATAATAAATGATTCACTTGGAGTTGTTCGAAAGTATTCAGGGTAGGGCATGTATTAGCTTTCAAGAGAGACAAATATTTATAACAATTTTGTTAACTGGATTAGTTGAGATATTAGCTTTGTTCGCGGGTCACTTTCCGAACCGATTCAGAGCTAGTACGGAATTAGTTCAGGATTGCCGTACAGCGCATGCTCAGTTATTAATCGGTTCAGGATTTGTTTTTACCGCGAACGATTTTGGAACTTTGAATCGTCCACTCTGATATGCATACGGTGTTAAATGCTGATTAAACTAGTTGTTTTTTTTTTGTTTTAAATAACTTAAAACTGTCTTTTATTAGGTTTTATTATTTGTATTATTTTAAATAAATATTGAATTATAATTGTTATTCTTATATAATATAAAGTCTAACTCTCAGTTCCTTTTGGAATAAAATGTCTTGTTTTTGCTGAATAGAATTTTTGATAAACAAATATATATTTTAACAGATATCTATTGTTTACTCATTATTTTGTGTTGTTAAGTTCATATTTCGGGAGCCTTAAAGTAAATCTAATTCTAAACATACGCCTAATAAAAAGATGGGGGTTTTTCTAAACAAAAAATAAAACGCAATAGTTTTAGGTTCATTTCTTTTTGATTCAAAAAACATTTTTAATAAAACTAAAAACGGGTCTGATACGTCCCTATACGATGCAACTTCATTTATCGCAAACCATAATACACGCCACGAACCGAATTATTTTCTCCGCGAACATGGGACTGTAACTAAAAATTCTGAACTTTGTTATCCGCGAACGCTGCTATTTCAACTGCGCATGCGTATTAGTTCAGAATCGATTCTAAATCCTTACCGCGAACAAAGCTATTTTCTAAAAGAAGTAGTCGACAGTCCCTGTTAATTGCAATGTATTAGTATAAATATGATTCATACAACCATAAGTGTCACTGCAACACGCTCTTACGCGCAAAGTTTGCTCACTCAATGACCTTAGTTTATATCCTTTCGGGGTGAGTTTGGGAAAGCATCGAATTGCTACACTGTTGACAGGTTAACTCAGCTTCGGTTAATAAACGACTTTTATGTAATCTTTTCTCTCTCTTTAACTTTGTGACATCTTGGTAGTATTATTTGTATTACTACGTCGACATTTCTTGCGCTTAATTATGTTAATTTGATTATTTATTATAAACTATTGTAAAATTAATTTTCCATTGGAATTAAATAAATACTGCTTATAAAAATACTTTGATGAAATCAACCTATTAACATATTTAAATTTAGAAATGTTTTCATTAATAGTCAATTAAGGTGCACAATCAACTGATGAATCTAAGGATTTGCCCAATTAATTTAATTATCATTTTACATATAAGAATAAGTACAGCTAATAACATTACAGTTTAAGACACTGCATTTACCTTTGAAACTTTTTAATGAAAATAACTATATATTTTTTGCCATAATCAATATTAAGGAATTAATTAATACGTCGTTTAACGTCCTAAAAAGTAATGAACAAAAAATAGGTTATGTTTTTCCCGATTATGTTATATAGTAACGATATGCGATTTATTTGGTGATTTATTGTTCAAATTAAGGACAAGACAAATGATAAATATTATGACAACTTGAATGATTTTCAATTAACAAAGTCGTGCTTGTTATTCAGTACTAACGAGCAACCAATCAATACCGACAAAAACTGATTAGGAGTTAAATTTATCAAAACTGTTTTTATAAGAACCAAATACCTCTGTAATAATCAAGCAAGGCACTACAAATACTTTTTAAATTTTTTTATATATTAGGTAAGACATTTTTAGACGAAATTTCAACGACATGATGGTTCTGTATTTTAAAATAATTCAATTTAAGTATTCTCAACAAAAAGCTTGCAAGTTATTCTTCGATTTTTCTTTAAAACAAATTGACCAGACAATCATTCTCAGGTCTAAAACAGACTAGTGATAAACTTTTAGCATCATGTAGATTTGTTTGGGAGTAACTTATTATAATTTAACAAGGAAATAATTAATTTTGACAGAAGGGACCAGTTTTTTTGTCAAACCAACTTACTCAAAAAATCAGCAGTGTAACCAACAAAACCGAAATTTTAACATCATTCGTTGAACTGAGTTTTGATACACTTCTTAACTAAGTAAACTTGCTTTCCCATTGCAGTTATCATTAAATATAGATTCATGTTAAAGAAGTCTTCTTAACGTTATGGAGAGAACTATTTCACGAACCACTTATGTGAGCAAAATAAGAATTATTGCTATTGTTCAAGAGAGCATAACTTCAAATAGAAGGTCCTATTTTCTTTCTATAAGTAGATATGGACTCTATACCTAAAGGAAGTCATGCAGTCAGTTCTTTAAAAACGTGTTGCTCCGTTCTTGAATATGATGCTTGTTTGCTCCTGTTTACTTGCTACGTCCTCCACCACTTAAGTCTGCAGATTACTGCACTGGGTTTTGATAGTAAGTTGCTTCATATTCGTGAAATCTATTTGACATATTTATAATGAGTAAGAAATATCATAAAAAATTCGAAGCATTTTTCTGTGTGGACACCAAAAAGGCCCAAAAACAACGTATGCTGCCACTGTAAAATATATGAAAAAGTCTGTATCCTTACAGAAGTGGGTGGAACGGTATGGTAGAGAAAAAATGTCAATGGACCAAATATGATGACGTCACGCGTAAGCATTAGGGCCTTATATTTTAGAAGATGTTGGTGCGGACGTTAAATAGGCAACAAATCTTATTTAAGGAGAGTAACATATCAATTTCGATATCTCATTAGTGAATTACCTATTCTTATTAGTATAGATTATAAATACACCAATTACATATTTATATTTATTTTTGCTTTTCATTAATTTTACGTAAAGGACTGCTGATGGAAAAACTAAATCAATAAGTTCAGTTGCCCTTTCAAAAATCTCGATACCTCACTCGGTTAATACAGACACTAAAAAACTTACGAAAAATTCTCAGTTCCTGTATCTACACAGTAAAAAGGAAATGCATTATATTTAAGGTAAATGTGCTGGAAGCAAATTTCATAAACGTTTATTAAATGCGTTTAATGTAATGCATTAAATTTAATAATTTACATTAATCTAAATTAATTTATTCCACTAAATCTAATGTAATCATACATTAAATTTAAAGTTTTGATCATTACTTTGGAAATTACTTGTTAATTGAAGTGCGGTTATACCATGTTGTTGTAGCCCCATAGATATCATCCCTCACTTTGTATGAGGGTTAATCTTGTAATTTATTTACATAATTTAATTCTGGACATTACGAAATTAAATCAAATTCGTTGATAATATCTTTTTTACGAATACAATAAGTAACTTAAGTTGACGTGTTTTGGGATTTTTGAAAATAAACTAGTAAAAGGGGGTGATCTATCCCCAAATAAGTTTTTCTGATATCTGCAATTCTAATTAAAATATCTCTTCAAAACCGAATTAAAATTACCTGTTATTCGAAATGGTGTTAAACTATAGTATATTCACTCCCAAGTATAGTATTCGTTATTTTGTGTAAAAGTAAACCGTAACTATATACCTATATTATTATTCTTAAAATTGTCAAATTTTAATTTAAATGACGTTACAGAATAAGAAATCACTATTTGTCATGAATTATAATAATTTAAAGACATGAATTAATCCAAAAAAAAAATTCAGTAATCCCTGTAACGTTCATATCAACTGAAATAGAGCAATTTTGAGAATAATTATACATGAGGGTAGAAATACTATAGTTTAACTTCATTTCAAATAATAAGTAGTTTCCAATTTGTTTCGTAAAGTTATCAAATTAAAACTTGAGACGTAAAAAAAAGTATTTGGGGATGGCTCATCCACTTTTAGTAGTTTATTTTTAGAAACCTCGAAAAACGACTACTTAAGTGACTTGGTATTCCTGAAAAAAATATTTTCAAACAATTTCATTAAATTTCGTAATAGCTTAATATCATTTCGATTAGCAAATAATTTCCATTTTGTTTTGTAGAGTTAACTTAATTAGAACTGGAGATATTTAAAAAAAATTGTTTGGGGGTGACTTACCCTCTTTTACTAGTTTATTTCTTGAAACCCCAAAAGATGTCAACTTGAGTTGATTATAGTATTCGTAAAAAAAATACGTTAAATAGGCAGCAAATCTTACCTAAGGAGAGTAACAAATCAATATCGATATCTCATTAGTGAATTACCTATTCTTATTAGTATATATTATAAATACATCAATTACATATTTATTTTGGCTTTTCATTAATTTTACGTAAATGACTGCTGATGGAAAAATTAAATTAATAAGTTCAGTTGCCCTTTCAAAAATCTCTTTAACGATACCTCACTCGGTTAATACAGACACTATAAAAATTCTCAGTTCCTGTATCTACACTGTAAAAAGGAAATGCATTAAATTTAAGGTAAACGTGCTGGAAGCAAATTTCATAAAAGTTTATTAAATGCGTTTAATGTAATGCATTAAATTTAACAATTTATGTTAATCCAAATTAATTTATTCCATTAAATCTAATGTAATCATACATTAAATTTAAAGTTTTGATCATTACTTTTTAAAGTGACTATGTACAATAAATACACAACCAGTGTTCATTGATTTAAGATATGTTACCACATATTTAATGCGCCAACATTAATATAAAGTCAAAAAATTCTGCTACCAGGAAAAGGGGTACATTTTTTCCATAGGTAGTGTACCGTCATCTGTAGACCGGTTTTGAACTCATTGATTTCCGTCAGTACCGGCAGACATGTACACCTCATCATAAGAAAATTGAGTCATTTAAGCAACTTATAACATACTAAATAAAAAGTTCACTACAAGTTGGGCCATCTCCCGGAATCTCATGCAATGCACCATGAATATTAAAGTAAATTCGTGTAATGTTAAGGTACATGTGAATTAATTGTAATGTACAGAAAGTTGAAATATCTTTTCAGTTACTTTAATGAAATTTAAGATACCATTTAATCAAATTTAATATTCAACGAACAGATATTTGAATGAATTACTTTAGATTTAAAGTAAATGGAAATTATTTACGATTTTAGGTACAAAATCATTAAATTTAATATAGAATGGACATTAAATTTAAGGTTATTTTTAACACGTAGAGAGCGGCACTTAGTTTTGTGAAAGTTACATGCTAAGAAAATTTCTTTGGTTGAAAAAGTTCAATCAGATACAAGATTCTGCTTCGCAATTAAAGTTATATTATAAAACATATAATTTTCCATTCTTCGAGAATAATATTGCTTATTCAAATGTTTAGGTTTACATTAAATAGAAAAGTAAAGGTTTAAAAAAATTGTAGAAATTATCGGTTTCACAAAAAAAATTAGGATTTAGTTTCAACCTTCCTCTCTAGATGTGAGGGGAAAGTTGTAACTAAATCTTAATTTTGCTTGAATTGCTACCTTTTTAGTGATCAATTTTGAAAAATTTACGAATTTTACACAGTGTATATAGATCTCACTTTGTGTCCAGGTAACCTATAATTAATGTGTGTTAAAAGACTGAAATTATCAAAAAAAAGTTTATACTGGCCTGTGATGTAACCAAGACTGCGTCCAACGATTCCAAATGATGTTATTAAATTTGCTACGTAAACCAATTTTTTTTTCAAGAGTTAATATTCATTGAACTCGCACTGCTGATATTTTACTGATGCCCAGTTTCTCATGTAGAATTGTCAAAACATTTAGTTCAGACATATTTAATTTTTTGTTGCAATACATTTCATAAAACTTTAAAAAATTAACGAATTTGTGCCACTATTGAACCCAAGACAGGTCAGTTGTGTTTATCCTAGCTCGATATATATTTTTTCTAGAATCCCTTCCTGTATGACACCTCTGCCAGTTTGTATTTTCTTATTTTTTTCTTGAAGCTCTATTTGGAATGACATTTTTTATAGATATTTTGAATGAGTGTTGGATATCTGCAGCTAGCTAAATCCCCGGGAAAAAAAATTTAAAAAAATCAAAGTTGTTTTTTACATACCAAATAACCATATTTCGAAGTTTCGTAGTTTTCTCTACACGAAAGCGCAGTGTGACCAGTACAATCCGCATCATATGGGTTCTTTTATTAATAGCTTTATTCGAAATTTGATTTTGACAACAATTTCTGCTTCGATCGATATGAAAATTAACCGAAAAAAAATAGTAGTTTCGTGTTAGTATTAGCATTATCTGTCCAAGTTTAATTTTTTTCCAAAAAAAAATCAAAAGTAGGGTTATATCTCAAAATATCGAAAAAAACTGTTAGAAAAAGTTTCTCTAAATGCAATTTTTAGCCCATTTGAAAAATTTCAGCTGTATAAGAAAATTTAGATTTTTAACCATTTTTTTGTAAATTGCATCACTGTTGCAAAATAAGACTCAACGCAACCTACATAAAACTTATTAGTTTTGACAATGCTTCATTCTAGATATATTTTGTTCTAAGTAGCACCATGTTAAATATGTGTTTTTCTACAAAATCCAAATAGAGCTGTTAAAATTTGATCACATGTGATGCAAAGTTTAAATGTTTTTGACCCTGTATAAGGTAACTTCATAAAATATCTATTTTTGAAAACATAATTTGTGTCCAGAAGTAATACACATTAATATGAAAAAAATAGTTTAAATGAAAGGCTCAAATTTTCTAATAAATAAATAATTTAAAAATTAAATGCATTTAAAATTCCACCTTTTTAATTGATAACAAACTATTTTTGGTATTTAAATAGTAAACTAAAAACAATTCAAAAACTTAAAATTTAAAATTGCGTTTCTGTGTACCTTCCATTGCGTTCAATACAAACAATTGTTCTTCTTGACACATCTTTAATAGACTCTCTAATACTGAGGAGCCTTATTTCTAAAATACAGTTTCGAATCACCGTGTCCAAATAATCAACATTACGGAAAGGTCTTGTAAACTTTATAAACTTTTTGTTATAGGTAACCCCACAAAAAAATGAAGTGGGGTTAAAAAAAATCAAGTGGGGTTAAATAAACTAGATTAACTTTACGTAAAGTTAAATAAAAATTTATTTTAAATTAATGCAGACTTTGTTGTTGACACTGTATACTTGTTTGTCTTAATTATAATGTGTATTACTTTTAGACACAAACTACGTTTTCAAAAATAGTTATTTTATGAAGTTATCTTATACAGGGTCAAAAACAAATAAACTTTGCCTCACATGTGACCAAATTTTAATAGCCTTATTTGGATTTTATAGAAAAACACACATTTAATATGGCGCTACTTTAAACAAAATATGTCTGGGGTAAAGCATTGTCAAAACTAAGAAGTTTTATGTAGGTTGCGTTGAGTCTTATTTTGCAACAGTCTACAAAAAATTGGCAAAAATTTAAATTATCTTACACAGCTGAAACTTTACATATGAGCTAAAAATCGCATTTAGTAAAACTTTTTCTAATAACTTTTTTCGATATTTGGAGATATAACCCCACTTTCAAATTTTTTTGGAAAAAAATTAAAATTTGAAAGAAATTTTGAAATTAGATTTAATGAACACAAAGCCAGTTATAGGCTTAAGAAAAAAATATCTAATTTCGTAAAACAGTATTTCGAAATAAATTACAAATTTTCAGATTTAAATAATTTAGAAATATTATTAGCTGAACAAAAAGGAGGAAAATTGAACACATCAACTAGATCACCTTTCTTAAGTTTAGGACCAAAAAATTCGCTATTACAGCGGGTTATTGTAAAAGTTCAAACAGTTATTGCACCATCTTTTGTCATATCTTTACATATATTAACAGTAACTAGGTTTGTAAATCGTTACCATGAAATGACTGTAATATCAAAATATTTTAATATATGTGCCAAATAACTAAGTATATATTTTGCTAATGTTACGTTTTTTAAAAATGCAATATTATCACCAAGTTATGGATGAATCCATCACTTCTACAAATAGAAAGTGTACTTGCAAGTAAAAATTTCGAAAAAGAATATGCAATAAAAAACTTACCTAGCAATAACTTTTTTATACTAAATTAACAGTAAGCAACCAAGTGTACTAACAACCCTTACCATACTGAACGATAATTAGATATTCCTAATTCCTTCACTGAAAAGAAAATGTTTATATTTTATTCATGACCAAACTAAAACTGGGTAAGTTGAATAACCCCACTAGTCGACAATATTTTCTTTATTTAGTTTACCTATAAAGGAGCGAAAGACAGTGGAAAAATCATTAAAATGTTAATAGTAATTGCGTGCTAGATCTAGGGCGACATTTGTAATGTGGCTGAATCGCTAACAAAGTTTATTATTGAAATTCTAAAGAAACTTTATACAAGGTACCGAAAATTGAGTAAAATCTGGATAACCATAACAAACACACAGACAATATCGAAAATTGACTAAATTACCTTTCATGTACATGCGTGGTCTTGATTTTTTTCATTAGTTTACTAATCATTAATCAGTGTAACTAAAATTTCATTCAAAAACTACGAAATTCGATGAGTACACTGCGACGAAATAGATAAAATTCGGCCGACACCAGAAGATTTCTTAATTTTCTAGAAGGATTTCCATACTACATGGTGTAAGAAAAAGGAGTAATCTGGCGATTTCTAGACTTTCTGTCAAAGGCAATCCATGTTTAAAACAAGGAAATAGAAAATTACTAAAAAGTTACAGACCTTCTTTCAATGACGTTACATAAGGAGATTAACAAAAGGTAAAATTAATTAAATAAATTATGAACTCGTAGAAAGTAAACCTAAAACCGTACAAACTAGAAACTATGGAATGTATACTGCTATAAAGTCCGTTACATTGCCCCCCTTCCAAGTATTGATCATCTCGATCAACCTTCTTGATCTTGATAATGGGCCAATGTGTCAAGATCCACAACTTTCATCTTCGCATGAGGGCTCTTCTGAATTCGGTACACCAGATCGTTTAGTCGGGTCACTACGTTGTGCGAACCTTCTCATGACCTCTGAAGCTTTGGTGAACACCCCTTGGTTCTTTTCGGATTGTACAACGATAATTTTTCACAAACCATGAATTTATCAATACTGGCTTTGAGGTCATAGCAGGTCTTCATACAGTCGAGTTCTATTTGTAGTCGTTTCTACACCTTTCTGAGAATGAGTATTATTACGTTCTTCTTCCGTAGTCCCTTTCGCGATCCCAGTCATTCTCGAAGTACCCTCTCGAGGATGACCTGTAGAACATTCTTCTTCCGTAGCCCCTTTTGCGGTCACGGTGCCTCTCATCTCGTTCTCCCCGGTCGCCTAGAGTACTCCTTCTATCTCTTCCGTATCTATCCGCACTGGTAACAGTGCATATTATTCGAATGGTGTTGGCGACCCTGACCTCTTCTTCTTGGTCTGGCATAAGTCATTCTAATGCGACAACCGCATACTTTAACTCCATCGCAAGCCTTGACGGTAACTGCAGCATCTTTTCTATCTTTGTAAACAGCAAATCCAAAACAGGGGATACTATTACTTAACCAGCCTTCTTTAAGTTCACCGTAAGAAGCAAAAACTTTCTTCAAGTCGCTCCTTCGAACTTCATCACCTATATTAGCAATATGAAGCCGATAACCATCAGGATCTCTATCAGGAACAGTACTGCAAGTATACTGGCTTTGTAGATGCCCCTCTGGGCCACACTTCCAACAACGAATTCTATTTCTGCTACGAAATTCCCTCATTAGCCTCATGAAAATTTCCTCGTGTGTCTTACGATAATCCCGGAAAACGTTGACTCTTCTTATGATTCTTTCTTTGTTCCATGAGGTCTGTTTGTCTATCTCAAACTGAAGGATATAAGCAAAGCCCTCAGTCGGGTCCTTCTTAGAGTTTGACTTGTTTCTGGGTCGCGTAAACCTTCGATAAAACTATTTACTGCTAACTCTTGCTATATTTCTTCAGGATAGGTTGGGTAAGTCAAATTTATTAGTCTCATTATATCCGCCTTGTATTCTTGAAGACTTTCGTTATATTTTTGTCGTATTTCTTGGATTTAGGCCTTATAAATTTCTTGGAAGTGGACTTCCCCATAGCGTATCTCCAGAAAAGTAACAATAAACTCGTAATCACTCTGTTTTTGTTCGGGAATGTTACGCATAACCTCTATATCTTCATTCATAGTGCTAGAACGAGAGCCCGTGCCTTCTCCGGTGGACTCCAGTTATTGCCAGTGGCGGCGGCTTCGAATTAACGGACATAAGTAAGCCGAGATACTTTGCCGTCGAAGGTAGGTGGCTTCATCACCATCTACTTTAACTGTACTTGTACCGATTACCTTCTCGATTATTAATTGTTGCATATGTTTCTGGATACCAGACACCTGATGCAGTACTTCGCCATATACGTCTAATTGCGTGCCATTTAGTTAATCTTCTGTTTAATTCCTTGTTCTATGCACTTCATATCTTCTTAACTTGTCTTAAGTTCCTGTTGCATTTCTTGTTCTATACGCTTCATATCGTCTTGATTTTTCCTTAATGTCTTATTTCAGTTCTTGCTTCATGTCGTCTTAACTTGTCTTAAGTTCCTGTCTCATGTCCTCCAGAGTTGTTTTTATTTCTTGTTTTATATCAGCTTTGCTTGTCTTTAGTACTTGTTTCATCTCTTCTTAGCTGGTCTTTAATTCCAATTTCATATCGTCTTGGCTTAGTTTCAGTGTCATCAATTTTTGTTTCATATCATCTTAGTTTATCTTTAATTCTTGTTTCATATCATCTTGGCTTGTCTTTAATTCCTGTTTCATATCGTCTTAGCTTGTTTTCAGTGTCATCAATTCTTCTTTCATATCGTCTTGATTTTTCGTCATATCTTCTTTCAATTATTGTTTCATCTCTTCCTGGCTTGTTTTCATGTCTTGTATCACCATCAGTATCTGATTTGAACTAATTTAAAATTATTTTCCCATTTTTGCTTTATGTTTCCTAGTTTCCCCTGGCAAACAATTTTAATTCACTATTTTCTCATTTTCTAACCTAAACTAACCTCTTCTGGATTTGATCGCATCTCTGACACCTATATGTTCTGGACGGCTGGTATTGATAAACACACTGTATACACTGTAGTATCTAATAACCTTTTATTAAAACTTCAGTTTTGACACTTGTCAAACAATTCTAGTTACTTAACTCTAATTTTCTAGAAGGATTTCCATACTACTTCGTATTCATTCGTGATGTAAGTAGTTCAATGATTTTTCCTTTTTCCACATATATTCACTAAGTAAAGAGGAATAAAAAAAATAGGGTAGAGACTAAAGTTTTAAAATAGATTTTTAACACGAGGTGAGATTTTATACATGCAATAAGTTTTTAGAAGTTCACTCCCTAAGGATAAAAACTAGAAGTTAAATCTTCATTGAATTCACACTGCACCTTTGAAAAATCAAATACATAGGTAAAGGTTGCAAGTACAGCCGCTGAAGACTTCTTGCTAGTTTTTAATATAGTTCAAGTTTCTATGTTATTTCTCTCAGGTATCTCGACTATTAGGTAAATAAATATTAGGTAATATGGGTAATAAATATTACTGCATCACCACATTCCTCTCATCGTTCATGCAACACCCATAAACCAATAACTATATATGGTAACCTATAACGTAATATATAGTAATACTTTATATCATTAGTTATAATGATTATCGGATATTTATTATACATCGACGCGTTAATTTTATTTTGAAACCATGACCATCGCATTGTAGAATCTTAATTTGATTCAAGTGTCTTTATTACAGTAGCGTAGCGACTGGGAGGTTTGTTTAGGTTAGTTAAAACACTCGTAGATGATAAAAAAGAATATTTTTTACAACTTAGAGATGATAAATTGTTAAATAATATTACTTTACGAGTAAACAAAATTTAAAAAATGCGATAATTATATTATTCAATATATGTCATGACAACTATAACGAATTAGAATCTGTTAACAAAATTTTTTATTACCATTCTTTATATTCATTCTTATGCAATGTATTATGTACAGATTTTCAGTTTTGGTATATTGAAAAAAATTAAATAAAAAAATGTAGTGAAACATAGATGTTTTAAAAAAAAATAACAAACATTTACAGTATCTCTTATATTAATTAAAAATAATTCTGGAATCTATAGACAACGTTTTCTTAAAACAGTATGACTTTGTTTTATATTATGTGCCACTTTATGTCATTAGGAGCCAACAGTAGTCTCCTATCGTAAAGGTGTCCCGCCTCCTCTGTAACCGATGTTCGATTATTAAAATGTTTAGTGGAATCGTTCAACTTGTTCGTTACTGCATCCGAACTCCTCAGAAAAATAATTTCATTGTGTCACAAAAATTGGTAACAAATATAACGTGTCCAATTTCAATATTGCTACACTATAGGGTATCTAAAATATTTAAAGTAAGCCATTTTTATGGTTGCACCGATGACTCTTTTTAGAAATTTAGAGGCAAAATGGTCACCTACATAACAAAATTAATCAGTTGGTTTAACACAATCACGTTTTAATGCTGTAAATATTTTTTTTATAAAACTTAAGTTGTTTAATATTTGAATAGAGACTTTGTGATGATACAATTTGTTTAATAAATGCTTTTCAAACAGCGTATTGATATCAAATCTTAACTAGAATTTAACAACTACCCTCAAAGAGAAAATAATCGCTAAATTTCAAACACCTTAAAAAGGGAATAATATAAGAAAGACAATAATTTTATAAAAAACATTTACTATTATATTATCAATTTCCTTATAAACGCAAAATGACTATTGACTAGTAAGCCACTGAATTTTAACACATTATTTAACAGTTTGTGATCAATACCCGAACAAAATTTTCATTAATCAACAATTTAGACAGTTTTGGTACACCACCAATTATACTGATTAGTGTGACCAGAAAGAGTATATATTTAATTAGCATTGTTAGGAGGTAAGGTAAAACCTGTTGTTTACCGGCAATGAAATTAAAAAAAAAAAGAAACAAAATACGCCTTCAAAAATTTGTGCAAAATTATCAAATATTGAAGAATATAGGTTTGAAATGGAGGTGTCTGTATGTAAAGTTTCCAAAAAAGTTATAAAAAGGAAATTCGTCATTATTTATAATAATATCATACAAAATAAATTTACCTGAAAAATAATGCATATAAACTATTTTATTTGACTTGCTTAAGCCAGTTTAATGATATAATTTGACAAGCAACGAATTTCTACTCAAAATAACCACTTTTTGTTAAATCGTACTAACAAATGCATTGTATAACATTAGCATTACTGCAAGAAATAATATAAAATATAATTACGAAAAAAGAGTGGCTCAAGTTTGTCAGTAAAATAAGGCTTGGGATTGCAGACAAACGACAGTAATTATTTAAGGAGTAAATATTAAAACTAATTGAAAACATGGTCCAGATATAGTTTTGTTTTCAATTTCGGCCATCTCAGAAAAAAAAACAAAGAAAAATCAGTAGTTAGAGGGAATTTCCGCTATTGTTTCTTATAACAGTAAATTTTTGTTAAGTATATGATAAAAATGCTACCAATTTTTAATATATCATGTAAGGTGTGCGTACATCTACAAACTGTTTTTTTGGTCAAGCCTGCAATAAATATCAGATACTTAGACTTTAAAATTTAAATATTAGAATTAAATATATATATATATATATATATATATATATATATATATATATATATATATATATATATATATATATATATATATATATATATATATATTTATAATTATTTGACAAAAAATACAAAAATAAAAATTTATTTAAAGAAATTAAACTTTTGACCTTTTTTTATAAACCCCTGTACTCAAAAATTCCTACGCTGGCTCCAGATTTTCACGTAATCATGGATGCAGATAAGCTGCTTTATAGATTTAGTGATCAACTAGTTATTTGACGATTTAGGAATTTTTCTATAAATCCAGCCTTTCACAAAATAAATATAGTGATTAATCGAAATTCGGGGCTTATAACTTTCGATTGAAAAGCACTTTTTCGATACTAACTGATGCATTTATTCTGATCTACAATAGAATGCTATATGGAAAAATTATGTTGCATTGTCTTTTTTTAACTATAAGAAAAAAGCGTTTGACTGACTCTGATCTTTTTAATCCGGCCTTACTTTTCTTTTTCTAAATTATTTGAATATCAAAATCAGTGTCAGGCATGCGCACGTATCACTGAAATCTGTTCTTACAGATTTTCTATTTTTCAGAGTTGAATCTGGTAATAAAGTGCTAAAAGAACATCTAGAATCTAGTTGCAAAAAGAGTCTGCATATATCTCATCAAATTCAAAATGAACTCATTCAGACATGTTCCCAGATAGTCACGTTAGAAGTTATTTCAGAAGTTAACCGTATAACAGCTTTTCCCGTGTTAGCTGATGAGACTAGTAATGTTGAAAGGACAGAGGAATTATCAAATGGAATAAGGTATGTAAATTTAAATGAAGGAAATAAACCAATCTTCCACGAAAAATGTCTAAGATATAAGCTAAATGCTAAGTCGATATCAGCAACAATTATTCAATTCTTGATCAAAAGTATTCTAGATTTAAACAAACTCGTTGCCTATGATATTCATTTTACCTTCAAGCAGTTTAAGGAAAGAATATATACAAAGAGTTTGCTTTCTGCACATCCATCCCTAGTTCTGTCTGTCGTTCTACTGGCGATATTTTTCAGTCTAACATCGAAAAGTCAGCAGGTTTAATATACTGCCGATATGTCTCCGAATTTATATTTTATATAGACCGTTGTTTCCTACGAAAATTCCCCTTCTTTGTGAAGTACAATAATCTGAAAAATATAAAAGTACTCGAATATCATTTTAAAACTTATTGATGATTGTGCAAGCTTTACAGGATCATGCGCAAAATGTCACTAATCAAGCAACCAAAATCACAGCCTATCTATTATCTCTAGCAATGACCACCCCAACTTACAGTGTAACACTAATAGTGTATACTACGTATTCCATAATACTATATCCTGTCTGCAATAATTGCAGCAAGTTAATAATAGCATTAAAACTGTAAGTAAATAAGAATATTAATAAATTGATAAATATGTTTAAACCTGAAGGGGATGATGCTTTTTCAGAATTTGTTAAGGTTTTCAAAAAGGCAAAACATATTTTAGAAAAGTTGAATATTGAGATGAAATGACCTCGAATAGCTACTAGACAAGTGCACAAGGCTAGTCCAATATGTGTGGATGACGAAGATTTCTTCAGAATGGCAATTTTAGACTCGCTCATCTCATGTTTGATAGATTATTTCTCTCAATTGCACGAAAAGGCTTTTTCACTCACGCAATTTCATCTAGAGGAAATGAAAAATCTGAACAAGCCATCTTTCCAAAATATTTTTAAAAATGTCACAAGTGTGTACGACAATCTCCTACCGAATGTTGCAACCGAATCTCTGTCATGGCTTGACATGTAGAAAATAGAAAAAAAATCGAATACCCATAAGATTGATTATAGAGACTTGGTTGGACACACTATACAATTCTTTCCAGCTGTATCTGAAACAATAAAAATTGGATTGACTCTGCCAGCAACGACCTGCACAGTTAAACGTTTGTTTAGTACCTTAGGGTACATCAAGACTTGAGGAACATGTACAATGAACGACAGCGGGTTAAGCGGTCTTTGCATGCTCAGTGTTCACATGGATAGAGTTACGTCAAATAAAAACTTTACTGATTTAGTTATCGAAGAATTTGGTAAAGAACCTGGATTGAAGCATTTTTTCAAATCTTAATTATACTATTTTATAATGTATTACTCTATATACTAAATAAACTGTTCTTAATGTTCTTATTTTAAATTACAAAAGTAATACAATCATTCATTATTAAACTCATTTTTAAAGCCATTTTTGATACGTTTTATGCGCGATCCTATTGATTGTATATATTAATTTATAAATTAATTCCTATTTATATCCATTCTTATAAAGAAGTATAGAAATATACTTTGTTCAACATATTATTTATTTATACAGATTTCTATAAATTATGACAATGAAATTCATTTGAGATATAGCCTATAGCAAAGCGTATAGTGATTTTTCACTTTAGAAGATGATTCCAAAAAAATTTTTTATTCAATATTTCCTAGAGTCAGGGGGATGCAAGTGCACCCCCTTGCATCCCCCTCCCGGCGCCCTTGGATACCGATTATAGTATACAGGGTGTCCGGTAAGTACCTCTTAATTTCTCGGGAGCATACAGGGGAGATCAAAATAATCCTACTTTGAAAAAAAAATTCCTAAAGTGCACCTTAACGGAGATACAGAGCTCTAAAGGGGTACTCAGCAATTTACCTTATCGGCTTCAAGTTGTGAACCGACTTGTATAATTTAATGAAATTTTAATATTTTATAAAGGCCAAAAAAGATACAGTAAATGTTTTAGATCATCAGAGAAGTCAGGAACGGACATGCAGCCACACTCGTTGGGCCTAATTTTTGACAGATGAAGACAAGTTTCACTTGAAAACGGCTAGAGATAACTACTAGCCGAAACGTCGTGATATTCAACAAAAATAAAGACAATGGAAGTCCAACAGATATCTACTACTTCGCACGCTTTAATGAGTCTTTGTGGCCTCTATAAAATATTAAAATTTCATTAAATTATACAAGTCGGTTCAAAACTTGGAGCCGATAAGTTAAATCGCTAGGTATCTATTTAGCGCTCTGTATCTCCGTTAGTAGGTTTATTTTGACCTCCGCTGTATGCTCCTGAGAAATTAGGATACCGGACACCTTGTATATGAATATTTATAATTTTTGTATAAATCTACTTTAAAATTTTGGTTTTTGATATTCGATTTTGGTGGGAACTTATAAGCACTTTTGCAAATAGCATTAAAACTGTACTTCTTTAAAATTTTGTATAGCCTATAAATAGGGAATTTGAAACCTGTGGGATATGAAAGACTTTTAACCATAAGATTCAGCTTATAACATGTTACAGGCCTTATTATCTCAGGACATATTTAAATAGATATATAGGAGTAGATTAACAAATATTTGTAAATAATGAACAATAGTCATTATTTAGATCTTCCATATTATGTTTACAACACCACGATTAATTATTAAAATACTGAGTATATCATCGTAGATAAACAAATATAATTATGCATTCTAATAAATAAATGAGGAATATTTAAATAAATTTTTACGGGGAGTTGGCGATGCAAATGCTTTGTAATTCTTAGTAAAATGTGATTGTACGCAGCGCATATAAATATCTTAATTCTACAGTTATAGCAATCTAAAATCAGTGATCTGTGTAAGACAGTCTAATTTAGAAGAAGGTTTATAAATGAAATTAAAACCATTATTGCCCTGAAATATTTTAGATCGTAGCTAATGATAGAATGTACCGTAAGAAATTTAAAACCGTTTACCTACTATTTTATACATTTCTAATAATGTAAATCATTATATTTATCTTATCTTATTATTAACTGATAATCTTCCGTAAGTCATTTCAATAAAATATAGGATATTATGATTATCGTTAAGAAAAATAAATTCTTATTATATATTAAATAATAATGAAATGCATTATTTGTGTTCCACATAATCGACGTTCTTTCTTATAAAACACCTGTATTTTAGGAGAAACTTAATATGCACACAATAGTTTTAGGCAACAGTATAAAGAGTACCGTTATATAATATTCACCATGGGAGTAACTTTTTTTTAAATATGGTAGATAAGTTTTAATGTATAACCAGAAACTGGCCCACGCAATTTTTTTTGTTTTTTTCCTCCACACCCCTTATCTAAGGAATTGTCATTGAATCAATAATGTACTGTAGTCCCTATTGTGCTAAAACAAACATACTTTCTTCAACGATAATCGTATTTTTATTTATAAATTTAGTATTATTATTGCACTGATTTTCGAAAAACCCCTAAAATATTTTCAACCAGATATATTATTTCAAAATATCGGTAGGCAAAAAAATCATTGACGAAGTGTCCAAAAAAAATTATATTAGAGTGGAAATATCTAATTTTTTAATGACAAATGTCGTGAATAATTACAAATTGTCCGATCATTGCTCCTATAGAGGAAGGTGGGGAAAGACGGGTTAGTGAGGTAAATGTTATGGCTGCGAGTGGCTGCTGCAATATTTAGTAAGAAAATTATTGATTTCTATGCTATTTGATCTAATTTTTAGAGTAAGTAAAGTGTGTGACAGTTCGTAAAGTAAAATCTACAAGACAGTGAGCTTATTTTTTTCTCTTATTTTACTATCTCATATACGAAAAATCTTAACGGTGACAATTGCTTTATAACCTTAAAGAAATTATTTTGGCTAAATGATCGTTAATACTTATCTTTTTTTTTTTACTAAATTTTAAGGTAATGATTCGAGATTATAAAAGCAAAACGGATAGAGGGCGGTGATGAAAAGATAATGAAAAAGGCAATTGAAGCTATATAAGATGGGAAAAAAGGTTATAAATTAGCCAGTAAGTTTTACAATGTCAAGGTCTCTTTGGATCCTATTGAGACAGTTTTTGTTAAAGAAGAAGAAATGGAACTTGGCAGTTATTTAAAGGAAATGGAAGGATTTATATACTATTTAATCTAATTTTTAGATTAATAAAGTGCGTGATAATTCGTAAAGTACAATCTACAAGACATTAAGCATATTTTTTTTCTCGAAATAGGTTCATTTTACTATCTGAAATATGAAAAATCATAACGGTGACAGTTGCTTTATAACCATAAAGAAATTCTTTTGGTTAAATTATCGTTAGGAACATGATAGGGTTATTTAAAAGAAATGGAAAGACGGCTGTTTGGCTTGACAACCACGGAATTGTAGGAGTTAGCGTACCAGTTAGCAGTACGCAAAGTTTCTGTAGGTAAATTTTTTGAGTTGCTGGAAAAAACGCTTGATGAATACTCAATCACCCAAGAAAAGATAAACAATTGTAATAAGACTGGTGTGTCCGTCATGCCGAAAGTCCAATTAGAAATGATTGCTATAACAGTGAAAAAACAAGTGGGTGCTCTAACATTAGCAGAGCGCGGAACAACAATAACTGTTGGAATTTGTTCCAACGCTGCAGGAACATACATGCCACCAAGGTTCATTTTCCCAAGAAAACGCATGAAGCGTGAGCGATTGAATAGAGTTCCACCAAATTCTTGGGCCGAATGGTCAAATTCCTGCTGGGACACAGCAGATATATTTCTAAACTGGTTCACGAAATTTGTTGAGTTTACCAATGCCTCAGAAAAGAATCCCATAACGCTCCGACTCAGTTCCAAATAGCTGCGCTTTTTGGGCAAACATGCTTTTAAGGGTTGTGGAATATCTCCTTACAATGCTGAAATTTTTCCTGAATCTGATTTTGTTGCTGCGGAAGTAACTGATATTGCTTTAGATGCCGAAGAACAACTTCAAAGTGATTCAAGGGAATTGTCAGTGTCAACATCTCAGCGATTACTTTTGGGATCTAGACCTGTACTTTCGACAAGCTCAGACTCGGTTGTTTCAACTGTGGATATTCCTCCTGCACAATATCAACTTCTTAATTCAAAACAATTGTTACCTCACCTGCACATGGTACAAAAATGCAAGAGACAGGTTCATCGATGAGGCAAAACTGCTGTCATTACTGCTCTTTTGTACAAAACAGAATTAGAAGAGAGACAGCGAAATAAAAAACAGCCAGTAGAAAAAAGGGCGAAGCAGAAAAAAAAACATAAAAAATAAGAAGGAAAGCCAAAGAAGCAGACAGAATGTTTATACTGTCAAGGTTTATACTTAAAGTCAAATAAAGCATGGGTCAATTGTCTGGTATCTGGCAAGTGGGCGCATTGCGGTAGTGCTGAAGTAGAAGGTAACGACAATGAAGCAGTCCATATTTGCCCAGTTTGTGAATATAATGACGAATAAACATACTATACCCTATCTTGCCCAGGGGATTGTCTCGTCTTACCTAACAGGTAAGGTAAGAGGAGATCTCGCACGTTTTCTTTTAGCATGTTTTCTTAAGGTCCCCATCTTACCCTCAGTTCCCCAACACTTTTGCAAGATTTGTAGCAGGTGTTTCATTTTGTTTCACCAAGGCAAAAAAACCCGTATAAAAGAAAGTTCCTCGGCTGCGTATATCTGCGAGATCGGCCTTATCTCTAGATGTCACTATTAATTAGGTTGTTTACCACGAAAGGATTATAGTTATATAATATTAAGTATCCGAGTACAGCCGATGGTTTCAAATTAAGTCAGAGACGAAACAGATCTAGGCGCTGAGTAAATGATTTGAGATATATTAAGATAATGTAGAACAAGATTTTCCATCTTTTACGGACGGCGCACACTAACTGCATATGTCGGTAACAAATTTTAAAAAACGTATAATGTTTGATATCATACTGTTTTGGTGAACGAATATGAAAATCTTCAATATATTATTTGAAAGCTTCATAATTATTGTATGTTTCAACTAGATCTAAGAATACGAAAAAATGTATTTACTGAGAAGATAAAAATACAAGCATAAATTAGTCTTCTAAAATCTAGTCATAACAGAAAGTCGCTAATATTACTTCAAAATATATATTTCGCCCTTTTTTCATAAAAAATACTCATTTAAAAAAACTAATTTAGGAAAATGTACTGAAGTATATTTTAATAGCCAAATTTTCCACAATTAATGTAGTTCATTGTTAAATCATCTGGAAAACAAACAAAAAAAAAGTATGTTTACAGCAAAGAAACCAATTAACATGTTAACGAATGATTAGTTAAAAAAGAATAAAATTGTTATAAAAAAAATTGCACTAACTTCTAAAGAAGCGCTAGAAGTGAAAAATTATGCAAATTCTAATGTAAAATTAAAATTTTTGGAGTCAGCGCCACATTAATACCGGACATAATATGATTCACATAAAAAGATTGAGAAATACTTTAGTTGTAATTGCTTTCTCACCGTAGCTTGTATATATCTCCTGTTGGTACACTGAAAAAAAGAAAATGGTTCAATTAACCAATGCCGTTCATTTCAGTAGTTATTTTCTGTTAAGTACAGGGTGAGTCAACGATTGGATGAAGTAGGTTTGTGCCTTTTCGGTGAAATTAACAAAGAAACTATATTTATTGTTTGATACAGTTTATTTTTACGCAGATTTTAAAAATATTTAGGGCTCTACAGGGTGAGCCAAAAAACTAGGACAGCATAAAGTTGTATTTTTTTAAATAGAACACCCTATATACGAATCGTATTTTCGATTTAGCTTATAATTTTAAATCTTTTTTATTAAAGGTTTACTATAACAAAACTTTACAGTTTCTGAGATAATTAAGTTTAAAGAAAAAAAGTCACATTTTCAAGCATCAATTCAATCCTAAATAACGTTTTCAATTTTGTGACAAATATATTCAAATTTGGAATTTAGCAAGGCCAAGGACAAGTTAACTTAATTTTTACCTAATATTTGCAATAAAAGCTACAGGGTGTTGAACACATCGGCTCAAATTTGAACAAGTTTAAATGAATAAATATCTTTTTTTTAAATGGTACACCCTGTATATTTTCATGGTATTTAATAGAGTAATAAAAACTCTAAAAGTTTTGTTCAATATACCTATACCTATTTATAGTAGTTTTTGAGATATTTCAGTTTTTCTTATTTTCCATACTTTTTTACAGAAATAGTCTTCATTATCATAGTAGCCATGGCAAAAACAATGTAAAAGAACATTTTTCTGTGTGTCAAATTTATAACCGCAATCGCTTCTTTTGGTTTTTATGTAGTGTAGTTTGGTTTTTTTGCATTCATGTTATCTTGTAAAATGAATTTTCCAAAGAATGAGTTAATGGATATGATTTACACAATAGGAGAGGCTCAAAAAAATTGCCTTCTTGCTCAAAGAATTTATAAAATAAAGTATCCTGATCGACGCCAGCCTAATACCCATACTTTTCAAAACTTAATGCAAAGATTTGATTCTTCTGGTACTGTTGATTATCCAAAACGTAAAGTGGTCAACAAACCAGTAACTAATGAAGAAAAAGAACTACAAGTATTGTTAAATGTTCAGGAAAATCCTTATATTGGTAGCCGTCAGTTAGCAGCATTATGTGAAACATCACAATCCATCGCTAATCGCACTACCAAGAAATATAGGTATCATCCATATCACATGGAATTACACCAAGAATTGCATGGACAGGATTTTGAAAGTCGTGTAAACTTTTGTCGTACAATAAATGCGGAGATTCAATTAAATCCAAATTTATTATGCAAGGTAATGTTTAGTGATAAGGCTACTTTTAGAAGTAACGGTGCCGTAAATAGACGCAACATGCATTATTATGCCACAGAAAACCCATTTTGGATTAGAGAGGTGCAACATTAAAACCACTGGTCATTAAATGTTTGATGTGGTATTCATCATAATCGAATTATTGGACCCCACTTTTTTAATGAACCACTAAATGGCCATAGTTACCTGAACTTTCTACAAGAAGAACTACCCCAACTGCTTCAAGGTCTCGATAGGGATGAGCTCGACAGTATGTGGTTCCAGCACGATGGTGCGCCTCCGCATTACCATCGTGAAGTTCTTGCGTTTTTGGACCAACGATATCCGCAAAAATGGATTGGACGTCGGGGTTTCATTGAGTGGCCACCAAGGTCTTGCGACATCACCCCATTAGATTTCTTCCTATGGGGTTATATTAAAAATAAGGTGTATGTTAATCCACCAACAACAGTGGAAGATATGCGAAACAGGATTAGGGATACTGTAGAACAATAACGCCACTAATTTTGTCCAGGGTCCGAGAAAATCTGCAAAAAAGACTAAATTTGTGCATTGCACAAGAGGGTCGTTTATTCGAACACTTATTAAAAAGAAATAATTAATCTCAGTATTTAATAGGTAATTTTTTTGTTTCAATTTAATATAAAAGTAAATATGTATTTGCCTTGTCGTTATTGTTGTGTTAATTTTTTCACATTATGTTTAATTAAACTATTGCCGTTGTAATATAACGAATAATGTATTTCATCATATTTAACCACATTCTGTTTATTTCTGTAGTTTCTTTTTATTATTTTACATGGCTACTATGATAATGAAGACTATTTCTGTAAAAAAGTATGGAAAATAAGAAAAACTGAAATATCTCAAAAATTATTATAAATAGGTATAGGATATATTGAACAAAACTTTTAGGGTTTTTATTACTCTATTAAATAACATGAAAATATACAGGGTGTACCATTTAAAAAAAAGATATTTATTCATTTAAACTTGTTCAAATTTGAGCCGATGTGTTCAACACCCTGTAGCTTTTATTGCAAATATTAGGTAAAAATTATGTTATCTTGTCCTTGGCCTTGCTAAATTCCAAATTTGAATATATTTGTCACAAAATTGAAAACGTTATTTAGGATTGAATTGATGCTTGAAAATGTGACTTTTTTTCTTTAAACTTAATTATCTCAGAAACTGTAAAGTTTTGTTATAGTAAACCTTTAATAAAAAAGATTTAAAATTATAAGCTAAATCGAAAATACGATTCGTATATAGGGTGTTCTATTTAAAAAAATACAACTTTATGCTGTCCTAGTTTTTTGGCTCACCCTGTAGAGTCCTAAATATTTTTAAAATCTGCGTAAAAATAAACTGTATCAAACAATAAATATAGTTTCTTTGTTAATTTCACCGAAAAGGCACAAACCTACTTCATCCAATCGTTGACTCACCCTGTACAAGCAATTTTAGGCTTAACAGAATAATAAAAAATGTTAAATTATTCTACTTGAATGAAATGTAGAAAATATCGTTCCAATCATAAAGATCATTTCAAATAAACCAAAAAAAATTTTGTTTATTGTTTGTAACAAATGTAAGATTTAAAATTTGAATGACCAAATTAAACTGAACAGAATTAAAATGTAAAAAAAATGTAAGAAAAAAATTACTCCATATAACTTTTGTTTGACTTAAACAATTAAAGGACAACAATTTTAAGACTCCTGAGATAAGTATTTCTTTTATTGTTTCATTGAGTAATGATTTGTACCAACATTAAAAATTTCAATTTCATATATAAGTTTACAATATTTTTCGCTGTTTGGGCTTCTTTAGAAGTCGGTTCAATTTTTTTAAACAAATTTTACTTTTCGGTTTTTAGTTTTTAAATTGAGATGAGTTTTTAGGTTGCAAAAAAAGTACCCATTTGTTAAGTTGTAAATAACACTTAACTGAACAACAAACCAATTATTTAATTGTGAGAATTCCCCAAATACTAGTTTTAAATACGATTGTATTCAACAAATATTTAGTCTGCTATCTTGAATTTTACGCAAGTAATTTTATATTCGTAACCTAGGCCACTAAAACCCCCCAATACCGATATTGAAAGAACTCAAGACGTGAATTTTTTAGTCAAGACCTATTTTATCCTGAATATTGAATTTGAAGAAATGAATTTATGATCCGTAATATACGCCTCCAGAACCCCTCAATATTAATTTGGACAAAATCGAAAAAGTGTTAAATTTTTAGTCCATATTAAATTGAGAAAAATTAACTTCAGATTCGTAACCAATGTTTCCGAAAATCCCCTAATACCAACTTTTAAAGAAATGTGAATAACATAAAATTTTATATTTGATCCATTATATTGAATTTCAAAAAAAATTATTTTAAACTTTTAATCTAATCTTAATCTACACCCTACAATTTTAGACATAATCCGAAAATTTTTAGACCATCATACATATTAAATTTCTTAAAACAATTTTAAATTTGTGATTTACATTGTATCATTTTTGAACAAAATCGAAAGATATTAAATTTTTAATCCGCCCTATTAGATTCGCCATTAAATTTTTTAAAAATAATTTTAAATTCGTTATGTATGACCCCGAGAACTCCTCCATACCAATTTTGGAAGATATCGAACAAAATTAATTTTTTTATCCGCCGTATTATCAGCGCCATCTTGGATTTTACAGAACCAATTTCAACTAAAATATGAGATCACTGCAGTAACCGCCTGAATATAATGCAAGAAATTTCATTTTGAACCAGTCACGCTATTCCGGAGCAATTGACGTACATACATAAAAAACATAGCTTCGAATTTAGAACCTCCTTATTTTAGAAGGTTAATAAATAAAAGCCTTTTACTTTTTGACGAAGCTTTTAACAAGCCACTGTTAAGCTGTGCATAAGACAAAAGAATATTTCTATCTTTTATGTTGAACTCAGATTCATCGTTGTAAAAATTTATGGGTGAATATTTGGATTCGTTTGAGAATATATAAAAGACGTTAAGTTTATAGATACGATATCTCGAAAACTCATTATTCATCTAGAAGCAAATTAGTAGACTATTTGATTAGGACTAATGCATCATTGCTCATGCTAACTAATACGAGAATATCTTTAAGGAACATTTTTTATATTAAATATTCCTTTAAAATGAATATATTCGTTTCTTAAATAAAAATTTGCAACACCTTTACTACCAGCAATGAATCATAATGTATCAAATATTAAAATTCTATTGAAGTACACATGATTTATGGCATGGTAAATTTAATTATTTACACGAACACCTTCAGAAATATTTGAATCGCTTATTGGTGATTTAAAAAAACTAAGAAAAAATAATAAAAATTACAAGTTAACAGATTAAATTTCTAGAAGATGGTTGATTTCAACAAAAAAATTAACTTAACATCGACAAAAATTTTCTTCGATTCCTCTAGATACCATACTTTTTAGGATTTCAATATATATATATATATATATATATATATATATATATATATATACATGGTTTCTGAATGCAATTAAATTTAATGAAAATCGCGTACCTTGTCATCTAATGCATTTACTCTTGGTAAGGTTATTGCTCAAGTTTTCTCCTGCTAATCATGTAATGTTTGAAATAATTTACACACTTTTCCTCTAAAGTCAGTGACTCTCTTTTGATATAGCCCGTAGACATGCAAGAGTCTTGATTTATGGGGGCCACTTTCTCTGTACATTTATGAATATAAACAATAGTGGCTTTACAAAAACTTGTTAACCTGTGAACAAGATTTGTTTTTTATAGGCTGCGTGGTGCAACGTTATTCATAATGAAGCCGTTTACTTTTTTATGACTTAATAAAATGCACATAATAAAATAATCATATTTTTTACGATTAATATAATAATTATATCATTAATTTTGAAATTCCGGATATGGAAATATGCAGCAGTTTAAGAGACAAAATTCTTGACAGTTTACTTTTATATTACAGTACAGCATACATAATCACATATATGACATACAAGCAGTTAAAAAAAAAAGTCATTATTGTATTATTTTTAAAATTTTTACCTCACTCTGTATTTTTGTACAGCATTCTGAGTGTTTTTGAATTGAACCTTCATATCTACACTAAGTCTCTGCACTGAAATTCCAAGTAAGTGTCCAGAGCGGTGCACCGCACTTAACCTGACAGCATCGCCTAAGTCATAGCGTGGCACCCTGACCCTCGCAGACACAAGCATTGCCGTAAGTGTGTGAGGTCACAACGGCGCACCATACCTCGCTTCGCACATAACCTGGTACTATAGCCTCACACAGTATGTTCGAACTTAATATTATTTCGACCCTTGCACATCGTTTTGACGTTAGTGAAGTTTCCATTTTTTATTTAATCTGCCTCAGGATATAATCAAACGTGGTTATATCCAATCTCATGTAATCAGAAAACTTATGACTATATTTTTTCAGATCTTGGTTTTTCCTGGTACTGTAGGTTCGTTTCAATCTTGAATCATAAACAGATTTCCAACAGTTTGCAATCTTAGCGCACTTGTCTGTAAGATAATTGGTCTCCTGATCAATTTTTGTCTATGGTTGGAACAACTGATGGTTTTATTTGAAGTGTGAAGTGTGAGTTGTAACATAACCTTAACAAAATATGTGTAGACTTTTCTAATATATTAGGATAATGCAAATAACAATTTTTATGTGTTTTTATTCGATGAATAAACAAATCCACAACAGATTTGGTACTTTGGTGAGGTATATGTTAGGATACAATCCAAGCAATTGTAATATGCATACGCCAAATGAATAGTCAGATATAACCCGCAAACCATTCTGATAGTTTTCAACCATGTTTGAATCTTGAATAGAACAGAAAACTAACCGTTTACAACTCGTCTGTAACTCTGGTTTAAACACATTTAAGTTAATGCGTAGATTCCAGACAGTCAGAAACTGTTTCTGACGCGGGTTGAAACAAACCTTATATCTTCTTCTGACGATTCGACAGAGAACGCCATGATGGAGCCGATTAGAGAAGAGCGCAGGCCAAGATTGTGTGGAGCGCATATAAGGCCCTTGCCACACCGGCACACCACACATAGCACCGTACCTGGGATTGCCTCTGATTTGCACATTAGTGACTATACAAGCTCCTAGAACAGTGTTGTCTTGTCTACTTCCCTAATCGGTTCCACCATGTCAGATATCGAATGAAGATACAATTTTCGAAATCTGAGAAAAGATTTTCATGAGTTTGCACAAGATATGAGAATGGATATGGACACATTTGTTTACATTCTGAAGAAAATATAAAACAAAATAAGAAGAAAAACGGGTTAAATTAGTGTCGAATACGCATTATGTTAAGGTTCCGTAAAAGTTATTGTTAGCTGTTTTTTTTTCGAAATTTCGTTGCACGAGCTGAGTGAATTAAAATCATCTCTGCAAAATTTTATTATAAAAAATGGACTTTTTATCAGAAAACATATTGAGACATTGTATATTAGATAGAGAAATTTTAATTTTTTTTTTTATTTTATAAATTAGTATAAGTAATCATACTAATTTTCCTTAAAGGGTTTACTAAATGCTATTATGTCGAATTTCTGCATATTTTTAAAATCTATTTTCAGAAATCTAAAAGAGGGTACATTAAAATTTCAGATTTATGTCTTACAAAAATAAAGACAGAAATTATCAAAAAAATGATGTTTGCATTTTAAACCGATATAAAGGTTATGGGAAATATTAGGCTGACACATCGAATATAAAAAGCTAAAAAATAGGTTAAAAAATAATAAAATATATTATTCCACATGACGTAACCTCTGTTTTAACATAATCACGATTTTTCTCAAACTTGTAAGTGGCTTCACTTTAAGGAGACAGACAACTTTTTTATTTGTGAAAATTCTCGTATAGGTTGGGTTTTTTAATACGGAAAATTGACAATTTCCGATTGTCGGGAGGAAAAATAGTGCACAAAATTTGTCAGATAGAATGAACACTCAACTGTACAAACATTCGTTAAATAACTTTTAAAAATTCACCTGATTGGTAGTAAAAAAACATATACATGTCTCAATATATATATATATATATATATATATATATATATATATATATATATATATATTGACCAACTTAGTCATATCCGATACCGCTTCCTTTAGATGGTAGAAGACATCAAAGTTTTAAGAAAATATTGATTTTTCCCAAATTTCCTGAAAACGTGGTAACAGAATTTAATGATTTTTAGTCTATGGTCTAACATTATATTAAGACATTTCCTAGTAATATAGCGACCGGCTATAAAAAATTGTAAGTGTTGTAAAAGTAACGTCACATCGCTTTTGATTTTTTATGTCATCATCGGTATGACAGTTTAGATATTTCTATCGAATAATCGCATGCATTTGAAAGCTTTTTTACCTCTAAAAATTTTTATAGGATAAATGGTTTCGCCAGGAAAAATTTTTTCAACTACATACATACCCCAATGTGCTGTAATAATAAAACAATTTTTAAAATAAGTATTGGAAGTACATGTAAGTATTTCAAAAAGATTGAAAAAATTAACTAAAAAACATTATTTAAGCAAATGTGCAAAATGACCGCCATTTATTAACACTCTTTAAAGAAATGGAACTGGATTCTAATATCTCAGGATTATTAAAACGGTTGTAAGCGTTTAAAATGCGCATCAATAATTTTGCACGGTATTCACCGAAGTTTTGTATACTTTTGTTTTCAGAGCATCCCATAAAAAGAAGTTACACGTATTTAACTCTGGAGAACGTGATAGCTATCTTACTGATGCCTCATTGCCTCCTCCAATCCATCGGTTGAGATCTTGGTTGTATAAATATTAAAGAACAGCAATAATAACTGCCCAAACATTTATTTTAAAATTACGCTGATGATAGGAAACTTTAATAGCATATAGATTTTCACCCGCATAAACATGTTTGTTGTATAGGATGGTGACTCCAGATCTTGTAAAGCACTCCTCGTCAGTAAACAAAACTGTTGTGCCAAAATTTGTATCATGAACTATTTTGTTTCGAATAAATTGGTAAAAGTTCCTACACCTTTTAGACGTGATATGGAAGTAACAACTGTTCCTTTAAAATATCATTTACAACAGTTTTAGGGATATCCAAGTCACGTTCTAAGAGGTATGTACTAACACTTGGTTCTGCTTCAACACTTTTCAAAATTTCCTCTTCTTTGTCAACTGTTCGAATTGTTCGAATACGACCCCTTTGTTCAAATTTTTTTCTCAAAGCTGATTGTTTCTCGAAGATGAAGCTCAATATTGGCAAATGTTTAATGGTTTGATATTCTACGCTTAAGAAATTTCACCTTGTAAACCCTAACACTTCGAAGCTCATTTCCTTCACATAACCTGAACACTAGCATATCCGCCTTCTCGAAATGCATGTAGTTGTCCATGTTTCATAATAAAATTAGATATTGAAAATATCGACTTCTTTAACAGTAATGGCAATTTGTCAATAATCAAATTATTAAATGCCATAGTAACAAAGTGACTCGAAAAATTATTGTTACAGGTATTATTATTATTACAGTAAATTGATGAATACATGTAATTTTTTTCCTGGCGAAACCGCTCATCTAACAAAAATTTTTCAAGAGGTAAAAAAGCTTCCAAATACTCGTGATTATCTGATAGAAATATCTATGTTCTTATAACTTTCATGACATAAAAAATCAGAAGCGTTATGTTCAAGTGACGTCACTTTTTTAACACTTGTCTTACTTTATAGCCGGTCGCTTTACCACTAGAAAACATCATATTATAGTATTAAACCACACTACCACACAGTTACCACATTTGGGTAAAATCCAAATTTTGTTAAAATAATGACGTCTTCTACCGCCGAAATGAAGCAGTATCGGATACAACTAAGCGGGTTTAAATTGACCTATTTTGACGTCAAGAGTCGTACACATATTTTTCGAAAACCCTGTATACTTATATAGTAATTTCAGAGTTATAATCTGATGTGTCATTTTTCGCAGGCCCATAACAGGTATTTTTTAAATACAGTTACTTGCTCTTTTAGTGGTCTATATTATAAAAATCGCTTAATATCCACGTTAATTATAAAACTTTTATTATTTATCATATACCAAGTATGACACAGAATTACATTCAGCGAAGAACAAAAAGAATTTTAGAGGAAATACGGATCTGTAGTTTTTAATAAATATCCCTATAATGGTAAATGAAAAATTAAAAATTGGAATCAAAATCTTAAAAAAGTATGGAAAAGAGGAAAGCGTAATGGGAAGTAAAATTTTGCATTATCTCTTCAAACAACGCTAGGTAAAAATAAAAACCAAAATCCTTGTGTCAAAATTTAAAAATTAAGTAATTTTATGTAATACGGTCAAAAACATAATATGTATTCAGTAGGTACAAATACGCAGTATTGTATAAAAGAAGCGAACTCAAACTCTGAATATTTGTTCTCGTTAATTAACGCATTAGTTTATTTTTATTTTACCTATGACCACAACAGTGACTTAATAATTATACATAATAGGAATCTGTAAACTTCGACGTAAATAAAACTGGTGTGGTAAAATAACTACAATCACTATTACAAAGAATTAATTCTATTTTTTATTTTTATTAAACAATCTTAAGCACAAAAACAAAACGTCTTGAACATAACTCTAGATACAGAATCAATATACGATAAAACTACAGATTATAACATAATTATCGATTATCTTGTTAATAATATCAGCCAATCTGATTTCAAAAAAATCATTCTTCATCAAGAAAATTAGCAACTAAGCAACAGAAAACATAAACTCAAGATGAAAATTCATTTTTTTCTTTCGGTTACCTTCAAAGGTAAAATAACTCACAAATGTGTGACTAGCATATATGATTAAACACTATTGATGAAAATGTGGTTGCCCGACTTGCATTGTCTTTATTTTTGTTTGTTTGTACGTCGAGTAGATTGTATCGTTAGCAAGTTTGATCTAAAGGTTTTGTCTTAAAGCTACAAGCTTATATAAGGATTCCGTCTATTGAAGCGCAAAGTTTCGCTTCACTGGAAACGATTTTGTATTACAAAGTAGTGGTTGCCAAAGATTAGGTTTCTTGACACTGGGCTTACCGAAGATTTTTCTTTCTCAAGTTAGGTTCCATACGTATTGCTGCAGCTTTTTATATGGTGTCGCTTATTCTAGGCGTGTTCTGCAATCCCAAGTCACGACCTAACAATCTATATTTTCCTTTTTCCAAAATATCCTCGACTTTTTTATCAATTGTGACGATATCCATGATTACCTTTGCTTTTCCTTTGCACGCTGATACATTTTTGGTAGATTCATGCTTATTAATATAACGTTAGGGGAATCATTAAACATAATCAAAACTCGACTTTCAAAGGATTAAATATTTTCACATTACTACTGAACCGGGTGATTAACCTTTTGGAGTGTTGCCTTCATAGTGCTTACTTTCAAGTAAAAGACAATGTTCTACACTGAAAACGATGGTCGTGGCAAACATATATATGGAATGGTTAAAAACTCATGCCATAGAAACAGCAAAAGTAAAACCGAAGATCTGGTTGAAATATGTCGATGATACCTTCATCGTATGGAAGGGTAAGAATCGAGAACTAAATGATTTTTTTTTACAATTTAAACCATAAAAAAGAGGTAATCAGTTGTCCTTCCTTGACGTCATGAACAATCGTTCAAATGAAATTATTAAAACTTCTGTATACAGGAAATCAACATACATTGGAAAATGGCTCAATCATTGATCTAATTATTCTGCATAATATCTAAATTCAACAATACAAATTCACTTGAAAAATAGTAAGCCATTACAATGGAATGGTTATCCTCTAAAATTAATAGATTATGTTATAACTGACCTTAGAACAAGGGCCAGTGAACAGCAAGACCCTCATTTGTTCTTCAGAATCCTGTATATTAAGGGAATTTAACAAGAACCAAAAAATCCTAATAAGGAAAATTGGTTTACGAACTTCACGTTTTAATGAACATAATTATTATATAAGCTTTTGGCCTTAAGACACAACATTCAGTTCATACTTGATAATGATTAGAAATACAACCTAATCGGCATCTTGTACAAACAAACAAAAATAAAGCCATTTCAAGTCCAACGACCACAATCTTCAACATTGTTTACAATCTTCAAATTAAACATTTGTTTACCTAATTTGCCTGTATAGTTACTTGTATCTCCTACTATTTCTAAGATCCCCAAATCAAATTAGGTATAGCATTCTAAATCGAAGACGATTAGTAATTGTCACAAAACATTGAAGAAAAAAACCATAATTTACGAAGAAAATATAAAAAATTCTTCCGAAAATATTAATGTTGGCATTGTAAGGACTGATATAAACGTTCTGGAATAAGTTTAGCAATATCACATAATTTTTTTTTAAAGATAATTAATCTTGTTTTGATGTTAGACTGATCAGTCAAACAGTCACAAAATTATATCTTGTAATATTAGTAGTTTTCAAAATTTTTACCAGCATTATGTTTATTATTCATCCAAGCTGAATATTTAGTAAAGTTAGGGTAAAATGTTTCCTTTCTTATAATTTTAAATTAATTCTATTTAGTGTATCAAAAATTGTGATTTTCTGTAACGACAGTAAATGCAGTAAATTAATAATTTACTATATATTACACTGTTTAGTTAATGTTTTATACAATATTTCTATTATATTGGCAGTGAATTTCTTATATTTATTATGATCAAGGTAACACTTAATTTGACATTACAGTTGGCAGGATATTTATCTTAGCACATGCACAGGGTAAGATGCATGAACGAATTTTAAACGATTGATACTTTTGATATAAAATAGAAGGTCCAGCACATTTAAGTTTATGTGTCAGTGTAATTTTTCTTTCCTCCTAACAAATATAGCCTTTTGACAGTAATAACGTCATCATTGATAATTACAGCCGATTTAACTACTCCGCTGTCCTTAAAAAATTGACCTATTTCATTATAAGGCCGGGGATTAGCCTAACCATTTAAGGCCCTAGGACTGATAGGGACGACCATGAATAGCGCGGGTTCAAGCCCTGTGCGCGGCAACTTATTTAAAAAAGTTGTCAAACCATTAGAGGATAGTCTCATTAGTCGGAACACATGAAACTGACAATGAGTGAAATCTCGGGGTTAGTTGAGTGTTGAAGACCGTGGTTCGGAACCCACGTTAAACTGTAGGTCCCGTCACTAAAAAATTCAACTGGTTGATGTGTCATTAATTAATACTTCTCACTCAATCTATTTCATTTCCATTTATCCCACAATTAGTTCTAACCCATATTACATTTATTTATTTCTTAACTAACATTTCCAGACCAATTTCGTAATAGTCCATTCAGGTATTAGTTTTAAATTTCATATATTTTTTGTTAAATAGGGTCTTAAGTTTTTAATTAATTAATTACCATACATCATATGAAAACCTTAAATCAAAAAAGGAAAAGAAACAAGAATAGATGACAGACGAGATAGTGCAAATGATGGAAGAACGAAGAAAACTTAAAGATAAAAATGTTAATGAATACCATAAACTCCACAAGAGTACAATAAGAAAAATAAAAGAAGTCATGGCTGACTAAAAAATGTATAGAAATCGAAATTCTTCAACAAAAACGACGACTTTCGTATGCTCAAAATTTAAAGAAATGCAGAATACCAGTGAACAGCGCAACACAGGCATAATTGTAGGCAATGAAGGCACAAATTTTTCAAATAGAATGCCTTATTTTTATTATATTAAAATGAAAGGTCTTCTAGGACAGAGTGCAATCCTAAAATGTTTTTCCGCATTGACCATGTTGTCAAGTTTAAGTGATATTTACCCGTTTTTAAATGGAACATCAGGAAAAATTATAGTTAAATTTATTATTTAAACCTTATACATGTAGCATCACATAATTGCTCTTTAAATTTTAACAGACTACAACGAAATTTTTATTTTCAGGACTGCTCAAAGTTTTAATTTTTAAATTTATAATTCTACACTTTTTAAACTGCCCTAAAAAATTAGCAACGTGTAAATAATGAGAAATATTTTAGAATTATATGGAATCTTGACAGAAGTTTAATTTTCAGTTAAAACGTACAAGTTATTCCCTTTGAAAAAATTCCAATTATTGCATCCAAAATTTAGTGGCCAAACACCCGAATACAATGATAGTTGTAAGACATAAACAACCTAACTTGCTTAAAACTACTTCAACAAAGCTCTAAAAAGTGAGGTAATAAATTTTTTTGCAACAGCGCTGTAGAACGGAAAAAATTAAATAAAGAACAAATAGATGAAATAATTAAAAGAAAAAACAGAGAATATTACATTGAAAAACTGAAATATAAGTTGTCATGTTTTTTCAAAACTATGTATTTAAATAATAAAATTTAAAATAAGCATGTTGTACAACTAAGAACCTTTTTTATTTAAGGTTCGACTGTTGATACAAGCAAATTTTACAGATTATGTCTATATACTATATAGGGTAAATAAATTAATTTAAGTGATGCTACGGTTATGTTATTTATACCCCCAAGATACGAACTCAGTTAAAATAGAAAAAAATTCCTTTCACGAAGTATTAAAATACACCAACAAAATTTCTCTTTTATTTACACAGATGACACAAATTGTATTTTGCTGAAAAATTTGATTTTGGGAAATATATTTCATGCAAAAAAAATTTCAAAATTTTTGTTCTCTATAAAATATTCTCATCTGAATTCTTGGATATTTTACTTTAGAATTATTACTAATAACTCTTTTTTTAAATTGATATCTACTGACTTAGAAGATATAATTTAATTTTTTGAAAATTCATAGAAATTTGTATCAAGTATGAGATATAGTTGCATTTGAACCATTTTACACACAAAAAAATATTATTTTAAAATAAATTTTTCATTTGTTTTAATATATCGGTCACAAACATTTTGTAAAATTTTTAACATTAATTTAATTGTCCTTATATTTCCTAGAACTTTAAATATAGCAATGATGGACCAATTTTAATGCAATACCCTGTATGTTATTCATTCAATTACCACATGGTTTACGAGATATCAAAGGATTATATACTAAATCGACATCCTCTACTAAATTATATGTACATTTAGATTAATAAAAAATTATTATCCAATAAAAAATAATTATAATTACACCATATGCATGCATGGACCATTTTATTTCGACTATCTCAGTGAATATTTGTACAAAAGTGCAGATGACTTTCACTAATTTCCAAATTATTACTTGTTACCATTTCAATTCTTATTAAATGCTCTCTAGACTTTTATTTAAGATGCAAAATATTTTTACACACATCTGCCAAACACACACGAACAGATTAAGTATAGTAAATTCTTCAAGAACTGTCCCTTCCAAAAAAATAGTTTCAAATATTTGTGTTCCTTTGAACTACTAACATATTATTAACTTTTAAGATAACCAAAAAAACATTTTTAAAACCTAATCTTAACTTTAAATTACCTTTAAATAACAGAACTCTTATCTCAAGTTTGACGTATTGAAATATCCTAGGAAAACAGTTTTAAAGCAGATAAATGAATCACTCTGTCCAGTCACTTAAAAGTTTCACTCTCACTCTAATTTTCAAAACTTTATTTTGAAAGTGTTTTCGTTTCACGTAGTAAAATGCGTACACGCTGCTACGCTACAACCGCTAACAGAATGTTTATGTTCTCAGGTTCTTTTCGCTCTTTTCAATAGTTAAGTCAATGTATACAGACAGGTAAGTCATTAGCGTCGCGTCTGGGAAATTGGAATTTTTAAGTGGTCAAGTCGATCCTAAATTACTTTGCTTACGTATGTCAATATTATGCTACAAATTCGCTTTTCTGAAGTAACCAACAGGTGTTGAGTGGCTAAAGAATAATACCCCTCAGTAAACGGATGTGCCTAACAACTCATTCAAAGAGAATTTGGCTTAATGGTATCACGCAGAAAATGAAAAATACAACTTAAACTACAAATGAGCAGAAGGGGGAGGAGAAGAAGCCTAATTTAGATCTAAAGAAAAATCTATTCTGGCGTAAAAGGCAAAAATACCACTAATATTCTATTTGTAGTATTGTTTTTGCTTAATAACTAGGGCTATAATGTTATCAGCCAGTTATTAATTTTATAAATTAAAATAATTATTTTATGCAGTAACTAGAAAAATAATAAGAAGCTTGAAAAAAAAATACAATCTTATCATGTATTTATATCTTCTTGTATTAGTAGTTGCCTATTCCGACTTTCACTGATTGTTCATTCAAAGTTCTGCATTCTACAAGAAATGTAGTCAGTGTCGCTGTTGATTTGTCATATTTAACACGAACTTATTAACTTAAATATATTTATAATTATCAAATATGTATCGATATTTTTCAATAAGGCGACAACTATACGAAAGATACGAACTATGAACCTTTATCGGTACTTAAAATTGATGAAAAAGTCTCCAACCTCTGAATTCACTAACATGAAGTAACCCTAAAACCGTTCTAAATTCACAGCAAAATGTTTAAGATTAACAATAAGTAAATTTTAAACCTTAAAAACATAAGCATAAAACATATTTTTCTTTTATTACTGAACCAGCAAAAATGGAGAAGTTTATTTATTTTCGGGATATAATTATTTCTATTATATATTTCAAGGATTTATGGCAAGGTTCTTATCCTTAATATCCCTTTATAAGCATTTATTTATTGACATATGTAACACCATGGCAATATCATAAGCAAAACAATACTGGCCGACTAGAAGATCTATTTTTCTTGGCAACTAGATCGGATTTCACTCTTAAACCTTTCTAGTGAATCTGGCTTCAAGTTTTTAAAATTCCATATGGCCACTTCAACGTTTTAGACTATTGCAACCAGATTTACTAAGAATATTTAGGAATTAAATTCCTGTGTAGTTGCCATAAAATTTAGATCTTCTAGTCGGACAATTTTGTTTTGTTTATGATATTGTCATAATTTATATTACATATGTCAACGAATAAACGTTTATATAGGAATATTAAGGCAGAGGTGGATTCAGCTTCTTTCTTGGGAGGGGGGACATCATAAGAATACAGTATGGCAAGCAAAAGCGAGCTGTTGATGAGGGTAAGTGCGTCAATTTATCTGAATTCGAAGCTCTTGGGAGAGATGATCGCCCCCACCACCCCCTAAATCCGCACCTGTATTAAGGATAACAACCTTCCATTAATGCCTTGAAATATGTAAGAAAAATAGTTGTTTAACCGAAAATAAATAAAATTCTCCATTTTTGCTGATTGAGTAATAAAAGAAAATAATTTTTTTATGCTTGTATTTTTAAGGTTTAAAACTGGGTTGACTTATTGTTGCTCTTGTCTTGTCAGGTTAGACTCTCTGCTGTCAGTTTAGGACGGTTTTAAAGTTAAACTATGTTAGCGAATCCTGCTGTTAGAGTTGTAGATTATAAATCTCTCTATAACTAAGTCTCCAAATAGGCACTAAGGTTCTTCTTAAAAAATTTTCTAGTATTACAAGCTTGAAAACATAGAATAGTTCTGAAATAAAGAAATGTTTAAAAATTTAAGAGAAAATAGAACAAGGTGGAATAAAATCATATTAAATTTCATCCTAAAATGATATTTGACGGTTTTTATAATTACATACTAAACATAGAACTTTTTACACCAAAGACATAACGCAAAAACTTTGGCAGCCAGTTTATTTTGCTTCTCCAGTTAATAAAAGCAGAGGGTTAGTATCTTCACATAAATATTGTATATCACGGAAAACATGAAGTGTTTCTGCATTTTATTCACTAAATAAGATTTAATTATTTTTCTCAAAAATAGCAATTTCCGTGAAAAATAAGACATTTCAGTAGAGAAATTTATATGCAAGTCCTTTTTCTAAGTGGTAATTACAGTGCACCTTTTATGTTGAAAAATTATACCACGCAAATATATATTAATTCATTTTTTTTTTTAGTTTTTTGATCTTTTTTATCAGAAATATTAGATCCATATAGAACTAAAGAAAAGAGTATATTTTCAGACATAAGAATCTGCATATTTCTTTAAGGCATCTATGTTTATTGGCACAAATACAGTTTTCTAATTCTCCTTCACGATTACTTTAATCTATATATTCCCCAAAGCACGCTTATGTCTTCCACAGGTGAGCCAGCAGAAGTCATTACCACACCAGAATAATACCATCATGGTCCTCTGCACCCATTGAAAGTCATTTTAAAATTCAATCTTATTAGGCCACAAGGTCAGCAAGTGTGACGTCGCATTAACTCACTCAAATTACGATAATACAGAACAGAACTCTATTGAAATATGGGCATGAGCCAATACTAGGAAGTAGTATGTTGTTCTGACTACAACGTGCTAAAACTGATCGTAGACAAATTACATACCACGATCAGTAGCGGCCCTAACTCGTAGTAGTGATCCTCACGCTCACAGATATTTCTTCAAAGAGGCGCAGAAAATACTTAAAATTATGACTAAAGAAAAAAATGTCTAGATATTAGAAAAAAGATTAATATCTGGGAAAAATAAAAATATCACAAAAATATTAATATTGTTAATAAAAAAGAATAAATAAAATATTCTATTATAACACTAGCTAACAAGCCCCAAGTCAATGTTTTCAAACTGTAATAGGCTGTGGAACTTTTTTAAGTTGCTACATAAATAACAGAACACCTCATATCAAGTAAAGTAATTGAATTCAAATATTCAAATCGATATTACTAAAGATGCAAGAGATAAATTTATAAAATTTTTATAAAAAAAATTGAACCGACTTCTAAAAGTGCGCTAAAAAGTGAAAAATAACTATGAATTTTTATATGACATTGAAATTTTTGAAGTCGGCGCCAAACTAATACCTGACAAAATGTAATTCATATAAACAGATTAAAATATTTTATTTGTAATTGCTTTCTTCCTATAATTTATATAAATTATGAGTAGTTATTTATTTCATTTAGAAATAGTTTGGGGCCGACTTCAAAAATTTCAATGTCATAAAAAAATTTATAGTTATTTTTAGCGCACTTTTAGAAGTCGATTCAATTTTTTTTATAAAACTGTGATCCATATATTATTGAAACTAAGTACTAACGAGATTAGTGTACCTCACAATGACTCCAAGGTCGCAAAAAAGTACCCATTTTGTAAATCACCGTAAAATGAACCACTAAAAATTCTTACAGTTCTCCAAATAGCAGTGAAATTGTGTCAAACAAATATTTAATCTGTCAGAGTTAATCCGCTATCTTAAATTTCAAATTAATTTTAGATTGGTAATATAGGCCCCAAAACCTTCCAATAGGGATATTTAAAGAACTTGAGACGTATATATTGTATACTGCATATTGAGTTGGTATCCGTTCCAAGAACCCTACAATATCAATTCGGAAAATGTAAAATTTTCAGTCCCTCATATTGCATTTGATCAATCTACTAGTTGTAAAAAATTAACTTCGTACTAGTAATACACGACCCCGAAAACCTACTAATACCAGATATGAAAAAATGCGAATAAGGTAAAATTGTCAACCCACCATATTCGATCCGCCATATTGAATTTCAAAAAAGTAATTTTAACGTTTTAATCTAATCTAAATCTAAACGCTTCAAAGCCCCCTAGTACCAATTTTGGATGAAATCCGGAAATTTAATATTTCTAGACGGTCATATTGCATCTGACATATAAGATTTTCTTAAAATAATTTTATATTCGCTATATACATCCTCAAAGACGATCCAGTCCCGTCTTTGAACAAAATCGAAAAACGTAAAATTTTTAGTCCTCTATATTGGATTAGCCATATGGAATTCTAGACAAATACTTTTAAATTCATAACTTACATCCTCAAGAACCTCCTATATCAGTTTTGGAGAAAATCGAAAAATGTATAATTTTTAGGACGCCATATTAAATTCGCCGGATTGAGTTTTTCAAAAAATATTTTAAGTTCGTAATTTAACACTAAAAAAAATCCCCCAATACTGATTTTAGACAAAATCGAGAGATGTAAAAATGTTTAATCCGCCATATTGGATACGCCATATTGATTTTCTTAAAAATAATTTCAGATTCATTATGTGCGACCCCGAAAACTCCCCCATACCAATTTTGGAGAAAATCGGACAAAATTAATTTTTTTCTCTGCCATATTGGATCCGCCATATTGAATTTTTTAAAAATAATTTCAGATTCGTTGTGTACGAGCCCGAAAATAACCACATACCAATTTTGAATAAAATCGGACAAAATTAATTTTTTTGGCCACCATATTGTCAGTGCCATATTGGGTTTTACTGTACCAATTTCGTCCAAAAAAATATGGGACCACCGCAGCAACTTCCTTTACATAACGTAAAAAATTTCATTCAAATCGGTGCCGCAGTTCCGGAGTAATCAGTGTACATAAATAAAAAAAATACATAGTCGACGAATTGAGAACCTCCTTCTTTTAGAAGTCGGTTAAAAATTTAAAATAATTAGGATTATTTTTATTTGTGAATGATTTATCATGAATAATATTCAAAAATTTCAAAAAATATAAACAGTTAGAAAAAATCTAGAAATATAATTAGAAAGACGCTAACAAAACATCTAACAAATATCCTTGAGATCCATCTAATTCTGTCACTAAGCCGTTAATTTTTTTTAGAATTTTTTTTTCAGTTCACTTGAAATCTCTTTTACTTTTCTGACTAGCATCAATGTTAAGCGACCGTAAATTAACGACAGATTTTATTAAAGCAACAGCTGCTACGTTTTCCTATTCATATTCAACAAGGTGTAATATATATATATATATATATATATATATATATATATATATATATATATATACGACAATAAGATTAAAGTTATAACTTGCTGTACTGAAAATGCCAGAAAACGTTTAACATTGCAGAGAAAAAGGCAAAAAAGGTGGAAATAGAAATAAATCAGAAAAAGACAAAGAACATTCTAGCATCCAGAACAAGAAATACAGACAGAATTATGTTACACCTTGTTAAATATAAATAAGAAAAATGTAATAGCATATATATATATATATATATATATTTAGCGTTTTTGTTGGGCGCTAAACTTATAGTTTTTAGTATGCGTGTAAGTGTGAAATAACAACGCGTTTTAAATGGTTTAACAATGTTTATTATGTTGTTGCTTGCACTGAAAACGGAAATCACTGTAAACGGAGTATGACTAGTAGAGAACAGGAATGGAACAGAGCAGAATAGAATAGAATTGAATAGTATAGAGCAGACTAGTATAGAGCAGAATAGGAGTTGAATAGACCTCTAACTTGGAAGTTGAGGGTATTTAAACGAATCTGCCTATAATTTACTAGTATCGTACGATGTTGTCACGTTATCCAACTTTTCAGCGGTCTATTAGTTCCGATTCAGAAATTTGTAAATAATTCCGCCTAAATGGCAACACCGTACACATTTTGTTGCAAACAGTTGGAAATCCCGAGTACACATCTGTTTGCAAGTAGTTGGAAATCCCGAGCCATCAATGACCGTAAAAGGGCCCGATTGTTTTATTGGTACAATTCTTAAATGGTGCGAAAAAGTATAGGTTATTTTAGTAAAGTAAGAAATATCACGTTTTCAGTGCAGCGTAGAAAAATGAGCTATAAAAAATATTACATAGAACAGATGGTAAAATATAACAAATAATAAAATTGAAATAGGTATAAAAGATATTTTTTTTTTTGACAAAAGAGTATGAGGGGCCTAGATCCGCCACATCACCCCCCTGCCAGTGAGTTAGCTCACGAGAATCGTGCTTGAAAACGTTCCGGGAAATGGACTCGTCGGCCGGATCTGGTTCGTCGCTCTGTGCTTGGTTGACTTTGACAAGGCTGTTCCGCAGCTGGTGGTGTACCCTGAACATGTGGTTCCCTGAATGGCAGATCGTCGTTAGCAGGCAATGGACTTCCTGCTGGTGATGTGTTGCCTTTAATTGTAGACTCTCCAGCTTGTACACTTGGTCGTGCGGGATGTGTTGTTGGCTGGTCGAGTGGAAGAGGATGGTATATTACGTAATCCGGCTGCATATTCTGTGTCAGTGGCATGTCCATGTCTTCCGCGAGGATGTATGCAGGCTTCAGGCGATCAATGGATATGTTGACTTCACGGCCTCGGATGTTAACTAGGAAAGTTCTGTCCCTTCGGTTAAACACGGGATAAGGGCCATCGTAATGTTGCTGAAGGGGTTTCTTTACGGCATCGTGACGAACGAAGACATGCGTGGTAGAGGATAGGTCTTTGAAAATGAAAGGCTTCCTATTAGTGTGGTGGGTGCCATGAACTGGACGAAGTTCATTAAACTGCTGACGTAGCTCCTTGAGAAAAGTTGAGGATCCATCGTCACGTTGATCTGGGGATGGGTGTGCCATGAATTCTCCTGGGAGTCTTAGCGTTTGCCCATAAACCATTTCTGCTGCTGTGGCTTTTAAATCTTCCTGCCATGCGAGTCGGATGCCAAGGAGAACTGTGGAGAGACTCGATGTCCAGCTAGATTGGTGACAACTCAGTGCTGCCTTTAGCTGCCGATGTAAGCGTTCCACCATGCCGTTAGCTGCTGGATGATATGGAGTTGTGCGTATATGAGTCATACCAATCAAGCGGCTTAATTGCTTGAAAAGGTGAGACTCAAATTGTCGGCCTTGATCCGTGGTGATTCGTAATGGTATGCCAAATCGGGAAATCCAGTTGTCATAAAAAGCTTTGGCGACGGTGGTTGCTTCCTGATCTTTGAGCGGAACGGCTTCAGGCCAACGGGAGAATCTGTCCATCATTGTAAGGCAGTACCTGTAACCATCAGACAAAGGCATTATGATTAGGTCCATGTGGACGTGTTCGAACCTGGCGGAAGGCGGGGCGAATGAGCCAATTGGTGCTGACACATGACGCGTGACCTTGGATCGCTGACAGTCGATGCAGGATTGAGTCCATCTCCTACAATCGGCCTTGATGGATGGCCAAACATAGCGTTGTGTCATGAGCTTGACTGTTGCCTTGATTCCAGGATGGCTGAGTCGATGGGTGCTGTCAAAGGCTGTTTTCCGGAATGGCTTGGTTAGGAATGGGCGGGCACTAGAGGTTGAAAGGTCACACCATACCATACAGTTAGTCCCCGGGTGGTGAACTTGTTTGAGTTGCATTGATGTCCCTTCGCGTTGCAGCTTCGCCAGCTCTTCATCGTTGGTTTGTGATGCTGCTAGTTCCTCGTAGTTAATCGTGACTTGAAGTTCCTCAATGCGTGATAATGCGTCAGCGACTACGTTGTCACTGCCAGCTACATGACGGATATCGGTGGAAAATTGACCAATGAAATCTAAATAGCGGAACTGTCGAGGTGAGATCTGCAAAGTTTTCTGACGGAAAGCATAAATTAAAGGTTTATGATCAGTAAATATGGTAAAATGCCTTGCCTCAAGCATGTGCCTAAAATGTTTAATGGACAAAAATATAGCTAGAAGTTCCCTGTCGTAAGCGCCATATTTGCGTTCGGTTGAGCTTAGCTTTTTGGAAAAGAACTCCAGTGGCTGCCATTGTCCATCGATCCATTGCTGAAGAGCTGCTCCAACAGCAAAATCTGAAGCGTCGCAGAAAATGGCAAGTGGTGCGTCGATTTTGGGATGGGCAAGAAGCGTTGCCTGTGACAGGGCTTCCTTGGAGGCTTCGAAAGCTGTTTCAGCTTCCTGTGTCCAATTAATTGGCGTCTTTCCTTTAATGTTTCCCTGGAGAAGACTGTTAAGTGGGCCTGGATGACTGCAGAACTGGACATAAACCTCCTGTAAAAATTAAGCATACCCAAGAATCTTCTCAACTGTTTGGCTGTACTTGGCTTAGGATAGGCTCTAATGGTTTCTATTTTCTCTGCAAGGGGACGTGAACCGGCGCTGGATACCAGGTAACCTAAAAACTTAACTTCAGGCAAACCAAATTTGCACTTACTTGGATTGACTACAACTCCATAGTCTTTTAGACGTGTGAAGAGTATTTCTAAGTGCTTCAGATGTTCTTCCAGTGATGTAGAAGCTATGAGGATGTCATCGATGTAAGCGAAACAGAAATCCAACCCTAGGGTAACCTCATCAATAAAACGCTGGAATGTCTGGGCTGCGTTCCGGAGGCCAAAAGTCATAAAAGGAAACTCGAAAAGTCCAAAGGGTGTGGAAATGGCGGTTTTTTGAATATCTTCTTCGGCAACAGGAATCTGGTTAAAAGCACGTACAAGGTCAACGGTAGAGAAAATGGTTTTTCCATATAGCATCTGCGAAAAGTCTTGTATGTGACGTACTCCATATTGGTCTGGACACGTGCGGCTATTCAGCGCGCGGTAATCACCACACGGTCTCCATCCATCGCCATCTTTCGGGACTAAATGTAGAGGAGAAGCCCAAGGACTTTTAGATGGACGAGCAAGTCCTAAATGAAGCATGGCTTCAAATTCTTGCTTCGCGATCCTTAGTTTGTCAGGTGCAAGTCGCCTTGGTTTTTGTGCTACCGGTGGTCCAGGCGTGGTAATGATATGATGCCTGGTTTGATGTTTTACTCCTTTGAAAACTCCGGATGGGCGGGTGATTTCTGGATACTTCTGGAGAAGGGTGTGGAACGGTGAATTTCCAGAGATAGTCCGAATGATAGGTAAGTCACACTCAGTTACCTCGCCTCGGAAGGTAAGCTGAGTAGCTGGGTCCAGAAGTAAGCTATTCTGCAAGTCTGGCAGTAAACCATAGTGTGCTAAGAAATCAGCTCCCAAAATAGGCTTTGAAATATCAGCCACAACGAATCGCCATGAAAAGTCTCGCCGTAAACCTAGGTTCAAGATGCGTGTAATCGTTCCATATGTCTCAATGGGTGTTCCATTGGCAGCCATAAGGTCATAAGTGGATTTGACATGTGGTCCTTGCACTCTAGATCGTGGAAACACACTAATGTCGGCTCCAGTGTCGATTAGGAAGTGAACTTTTGAAATTTTATCCCAAATGAAAAGGCGGCGAGGTCTCGTTGGGCAGGCGTTATTTGCCGCATTTATCGACTGCCCTGATCGTTTTCCGACATCCAATTGCATGGCTTGGTGCATTTCTGAGCGGCTTTCTGGAACTTCTTATGATACCAGCATATTTCAGAAGGGGGAGGATCACCTGAACGATAGCGAGATCGCCTATGTGTGTGCGAATGCGATCGTGAAGGACGGTCGTGTCGATGCAGTGCTTTCTTTGTCGTGATATTATGTTTGATGTTGCCTAATTCTGCTCTAAAATCGGACATCTGTAATGTTAAGTTATGAAGTAATGTTTTGAGCTGGTTTTCTCTGGAATCTGCCTCAGGCGTTGAAGCTGCTACAACTGTTATTGCCGACCGAGGTGGAGGTAAGGTTGCGTAAATATTATCGGCTAATTGACATGAATTCTGCATCTTGTACAAAAAGAACGAAATATTTCGATAAAAGCAACAGATGTTACACAAAGTTTTTAATAAAGTTTTCTCGGCGTTATTGGTTTAATGTCACTTGTCACGTAACTCGAAAGTTAGAAATTGAAATAAAAATGTCACTAAATATTCGAGGGTACTTACGTCGTGATGCAACTGTGGAGTCTTCCCAAAATACCTTTTTTGTTTTTGCACTAACACTTACACTTTCAGATCACGTCGGGGTCACCAATTTTTAGCGTTTTTGTTGGGCGCTAAACTTATAGTTTTTAGTATGCGTGTAAGTGTGAAATAACAACGCGTTTTAAATGGTTTAACAATGTTTATTATGTTGTTGCTTGCACTGAAAACGGAAATCACTGTAAACGGAGTATGACTAGTAGAGAACAGGAATGGAACAGAGCAGAATAGAATAGAATTGAATAGTATAGAGCAGACTAGTATAGAGCAGAATAGGAGTTGAATAGACCTCTAACTTGGAAGTTGAGGGTATTTAAACGGATCTGCCTATAATTTACTAGTATCGTACGATGTTGTCACGTTATCCAACTTTTCAGCGGTCTATTAGTTGCGATTCAGAAATTTGTAAATAATTCCGCCTAAATGGCAACACCGTACACATTTTGTTGCAAACAGTTGGAAATCCCGAGTACACATCTGTTTGCAAGTAGTTGGAAATCCCGAGCCATCAATGACCGTAAAAGGGCCCGATTGTTTTATTGGTACAATTCTTAAATGGTGCGAAAAAGTATAGGTTATTTTAGTAAAGTAAGAAATATCACGTTTTCAGTGCAGCGTAGAAAAATAAGCTATAAAAAATATTACATACAACAGATGGTAAAATATAACAAATAATAAAATTGAAATAGGTATAAAAGATATTTTTTTTTTTTTGACAAAAGAGTATGAGGGGCCTAGAGCCGCCACATATATATAGATATACTTTGATTCTGTCTGATTAGTTTCCCTGCTTCCCCGGGTCTGAGCCTTCTATGGGCTCGCTGTCCTGTTTTTCTGTTTTATTTTTGGTTGGGTTTGATTAAGATTTTCCATGTATTTCAGATGTTTTGTGCATCATCTCTTCTATTAAAGTTTTTAATGTTTTCTATTTCAAGCGCTTCTCTGATATAATAACATATAATAATAATTTTGTCAAATATTTCAAATTGACTACATTTCCTAAATATAAAGGGTAAATTTACTACTCAAAGTAAAGAAGTAGTAATTTTCGAACTATTTTTATCCACTGAAAAATATAAATGCTGCTTTTCTACTATTGTGATATGTTATAATTATTTTTTCTCCTGTATTAATAGAGGCAAGAAGCAGTATATTTCATATAGCATTTGTTTCCTGCGAATGTTACTCTCAGTTCGATACTGCTCCACTTACGATACCTTAAGGTGGTTGAAACGCGTATGGAGAGAGGACCAGAGTGATATTTGCAGGAAATAAACTTTTCGTATATATTCTTTCCTTTTCTCTGTACACGTCGAAAATGTAGGAGTTGCTCCTTAGAACATGGGAGTCAGATGAGGAGCTACAGGCACGGGTGCCGAAACAAGGACAACGCAATTCCTTCGTATTACAACAGTTTCCTGCGAATGTTTTTCTCGGTTCGATACAGCTCCACTCACGAGACCATGAGGTATTCGAAACGCGTATCGAGAGAGGATCAAAATGATATTTGCAGGAAATAAACTGTTTTTATATATTCTTTCTTTTTCTCTGCCTAAAAAGATAATACATAAAAACAACCATTTAAATACGGCAGGTAGATTTCTTTATTTCTTATTGAAATTTTGATTTAATATATATATATATATATATATATATATATATATATATATATATATATAATCGATATCAATTAAAAATATGTGAGCGTATTTTGAGTTATGAAAAAAACAATATATTTTGTCAATTTGAACACTCTTAAAAACAAAATTCCTCAAGATTTTCCCAGATATAGTAGCCAGAAAAAGTCAAGGAGTACCACAATTTTTAAAAAAGAATAGTGTATATAACATGAATCCCAGACAAAATCAAGAAAATCAATATACAAAAGGTTCAGTGTTACAACAGTTTAATTAACAGCTAACAAAAAACATTTTTTCGGAAACTTTTACAGAATTATTACAAATTATAAGGAAAAATTGTACATTATTTGACTCGTATAGGTCTAAGTACTTAATATAAATTTATATTTTAAATGCATAGTAGGCATTTTAAATGAAATAAGATATTAATTTAAATCGACCAATTAATACCTGGCAAGGTAACCTTTCAAATGAGTACGTCTTAAAAACACTTTGACATTGTCTACATCAACTTTTTTGTCACTCTTTTTCCCATGTCTTGCTTTACAGCAACTAAAACTTCTCGTCATTTATTTTTGCTCGTTATTTCATAACATCTAATACTCCTGCCGAATAAATCCCAAAGGTGCCCAATCGGAATGATACCGAGTTTCTGAGCAGATGTTTGAAGCCTGTGAGAGGTATTGTATAGTAGCCATTAACGCGTAATTAAAGCTTTGCTTTGAATCGTTGTTTTGCTTAAAATAGTACTCACTTTTCTGCACTCTAGTTCTAGATATATTAGGATCCGACAACATCAAAAAAGTATTAAAAACCCTTTCAAAACTGTTATTTTGATGGTAATCTCAGGAACCATGGATAAAAGAGTTTTAATAGATGGACAGCAAAACATAAGAGAAGAAGTAGCACAAAAGTTAGCGCAGACTATGTCAAAGCGTCTTCAAGACGTACTCGATTTAAGAGATTACCCTGCCAAGTATTAATTAGTAGATTATTTCATTTAAAATGCCTTCTTAGACATTTAAAATGCAAAGTTTTATTATGCGCTTAGACTTTTGTGAGTCAGAGAATGTAAAATTTTTCCTTATGGAATGTAGTAATTCTGTAATAGTTTTTCAAAAAATGTTTTTTGTTTGTTGTTATTAAACCGCCATACACTGAACCTTTGGTATACTTATTTTCTTAATTTTATCTGGTGTTCATTTCATCTACACTTTTCTTTTTTGTTGGCTACTGTATTTTTAAATTTACATTTTTTTTTGTTTTAGAATTAAACAATTAATCACCTGTTATTTAAAAACGTACTTACTTAACACCTCGTATTGTGAAAATAGCTAAATCCGAGTATTTTTAAAAAATGTGTATGATTTATAGAATCTTTTCATGAATCACCTGAACAATGCCAAAGAAATTGCTTGATCTACATGAATTATATATTTTTTGTTGCGACTAGTACTTGTTTTTTCTTGGGGGTAGGAGGAGCAAAAATTAGGGGCAAAACAGAAAGTAAGAAGTTTGTTTTTTATCATTTTGTTTAATATGTGTATTCTGTAAAGCAAGGTAACGTAATATTTTATGTTATCGAAAAAATTTTATTTTTTTGGAAATGTTTAAATTTGGCAGGAAGAGCGGCGCCCTAGCACAAGCACAAGTGAATCAAAATAATATAAAAAAAAATTCGTTAAAAAAATTTTGTGCGAATAGTTTGCCATATATATATTGGCTAATTTCCTCTGTGCCTTGAATATCTACTTTTGTTATTGTAAGTATATTGGGCACGTATTAAACAACTAAACGAAATTTCAGTAAACTTATTGATTTGTAGATTTTTGATACATAAAAAGTAATATTTTACGATTTATATGCTGTTTTTCTAATTTAATAATATTTAATATATAATCTACGCAATATTTTACATTTAAATAATACAAGCATTTATTATTTTAAATTGTTACTACTCTGAATTTTATTTGCAAGGTGTTTACATCGATGGAAGTTGACTTCCGAAAGCTTTGACAATAAAACCGACTAATAGCAATTTCCTTTAAAACAAAGGAAGTACTTGTATGTAGAAAGTGAAGTTTATTTTATATTAGTTAAGATTGTGTCATTGGGTGTGTTATGGTTGAATAGTACAGGCTTTAATCGGAATGTATGTGTACCAAATATTAAAAAATTATTTAAAATGAGAAAAACATTAATAGCGATGGCTATTTATCCACTTAAATTATTTCTGAACCTAAGCAACATAAACATTATATTTTGTATAATAATTGACATATTCAGTGAACTCTAAGTATCGATTTTCCCGCTCTAGAGAAACAAATAACAAAATCACTTGCAGTACACGCTCTGGCATCTTAAATTTTATAAATTTATTGAATACTAGCTTTTGTCCACAAACTCGTATGCGTGGCGGGCGACATCAGATATCCTATTGGATAAAACCAATCAACCATGATTCTATCCCCAGTAACTTCGTGCAAATTTTCATTCTCTATTTTACTCGATTAAGGGATGAGTTTCCAAAAAAGAGTGACACAGTAAACTTTTCCTTCAAACCATAAGGCTATATATTAATTTAAACTTTCGTTCCCTACTTGATCCCCTTAAAAGAAGGATTTTTTTCTAATTATAAGTTTATATACAAAATTTACATTTCCAACTACCAAAACGAAGAACTTTCATACCAAATTTCGTCCCCTATTTTACCCCCTTAGAAGATAAATTTCCAAAAATTCTTTCTTAGTGATCACTTACGTCATTAAAGAAATCTTTATGCAAAATTTCATGCGTTTAGCTACGCGTTGATCAGTCAGTCAATTGGTATATATATATATATATATATATATATATATATATATATATATATATATATATATATATATATATATATATATATATATATATATGTGCTGAGTCCCTTCAGGACTATAAGGCAACTGACGTTTCGGTGAAATCTCATTCACCATTTTCAAAGCTCACTGTATGGCGTCTACGAGCGAAGCACCAACGATTTCGGGCCCGGAGTTTTTCCGTATTCTAGTATTCTATGGAAATCTCCGCACTTTTTAGCATGAGAATAATATTTTTCAATGGTCTTTGTCCGCATAGTCGAGAATTTCTTATTTTATTTTAAAATTACAGGGACGCTAATTTCTCTTTTTATTTTTATATTTGTTAGCTTAAAACATACACAACAGCTCTCTTAGGGAGATCGTTGGCGAGATACTGAAATTGAACTGTGGAATTCATAGTTAGTTTGGTTGCCGATGCCAAATAATGCGACCTCTATCCTTAGAGTAGCACGTTCGTGTATCGAGTTTTGATATATTTCTTTTTTAATTTACTGTCACGCCACCACATGGCGGTTTTATACAACATTTGTTGATTTGCGTTATTCTTATGTTATTGAGTAAGCCATCGAAATGTCGCCACTGTGTGTTATTTATTATTTTTCAACCGTGAAATCTGTTTATAGGACACAAATAAGAGATGATGGTTTGTACCGAATGCAAAGGCCTGACGAATCCCGTACTAGGACCAAACAGTGCTGTCGGCATTTTTCGGACCCGGAGTTTTTCTATGTTCTTTGAAGATTTCCACGCTTTTTAGCATGAGAATAATAATTTTCAACGGTCTTTGTCCGCATAGCCGAGAATATATATATATATATATATATATATATATATATATATATATAAACAGTTGATTGACAGAAAACAATTTGTCCACTTTATCGGAGATAGATCTTATCCATAAAATGTCAACTATTCGTGTGCTGGGACTACACTTGTTTATTATTCACAAATAATGTGTATTATTACAAAAAAATAATATACAAATTAACACTGATTGCAATTGTGATCTCAGTTTTGATTGTACTGTCAATGCTGCCAGGAAGCTGTCCCATTATCTGTTACAGAAAGTTGGATTTTAATCTCTGCCAATCTTATACAGTTTGACTGTAGCGATTTATTAACGCAACCTAATAAATTTTCGTAAATTTATACAGGTTGCAGAAAGGAGTGATACGACTTTTAGCGAAAGCGGCTTTTAGGAATTGTTGTTAAGCATTGATATAATAGCACTATTATAAATCTATGTATATGTTTCAGTTCGTTTTAATTTATTATAAAAGAATCAGCCTATCAAGGCACTCCGACTTGCAGTTTTTTCTCCACTTTAGTTAGACAAAATTTCAAATTCACCATAACTGTAAATACATATAAGCATACTCGAGAAAAAAAATGATTTCTCACTACAACCACAATATGAAATCGTTAGTTTCTGAAGCTGCTATTTAGATCTTGTGAAGTTTATATACATGAATAACGATTACTCTTTCTTTAAAAAAATTGATGATTATAAAGAACTACGCTTACTGACAATTAAAACAGCTTTGAATTATATTTGACTCCAACAATTTTATATAAAATTATAAGAGATACGAAATTTTACGAAGCATGCGACTACTATGAAAGCATTGAACATATCACTGGTCTATTATATATTCAAATAAATTTAATCTGGTTATCATAGATATCGTAGGTACCATAGGTATCATAGGTATCATAGATATTATAGATATCATAGGTATAATAGGTGTTTTGACAAGGGCCTTAATCGTCCTTCACTAATCCACAAAATGTTGTTAAATGTTTCTTTTTTGGTTCTTCTTTTATATTAATAAAACGGTTTATTCTTAAAATATGTAATATATTTTTGACCGTTCTGGAAACAATTTAAAATTCTACATTTTTGCCATAACATATATTGCCAGTATCAAATAAAACTTAAGGATAAGGTTGAGGTACTTATTTAATGTACCAAGAAACTCACTTATAGATAATATTCAAAAAAAAACTTTTACAACCAATTAATTTTATGGATCACTGCTCAAGGTTAGTATGCTTTTTGATCACTTTAAAATCAGTACATTGTAATACGAATAAATAAATAGCAACAATAATAAATTAAATATCTTATATAAATAATCACACAATTCACAACTAATGACTATCAGTTTTATTAGATCTAAATTATTCAGTTATAGGGTGTGAAATATTGGTAATGGGCACAGGCTTCTAAATATCTCTATAATTGGTATACAAGGTGGTAATAATAAACGAGTCATTAAGTAACTGTGGATTCTCTATTTGAAAAAAAAAATACGATTCAGTCAAATATTCTTAGTAAAATATTTTTCATTATTGAGATACGTAGAGGGTGTTAAAATGTAATTTTTCTTTTCAATGTTTTTCATTAATATTTGGCGATTTTTGAGAACAAATGTTAAGAATACGTAACCTTGTTTAAGGACGTTAGTTATACCCTAAAACCTATCTAGAGCCTATCATTTTCTCTAGTAGCTTTGATGCAATATAAATTTGAAGGGTGTTTTCATTTCTTGAAAGATATATTTTATTAACATTACTAAATTATTTCGTTTTCGTGATATTTGCCATTGAAACTTTAATTGCATATATAAGTCCAAGGCTCCTGGAAACATGTAAACAAATGTATTAAAAATTAACACTGACAATTGCATTTTCTTTTTCTCAATTACCCACGTCGTCAATAATCCATAAAAATTATTTTAATTATCAGTTTCCAAAAACATTTTTACATATCGTTTACCTTTACTTAATATGCCAAGGCTTAATAAATTAACAATAATAAAATGAGTGATAATTATCAAAATGTACATGGCAAGGGGAAGCTAGCTACAAATATAGAAACAACAAAGTCGAATTAACTCTTGTCCATATAAAATAATACATAATGCTACCCTAGGTAAAGCACTCAGTTGTTGAAGTAAAGAAATTAAAAAATGTTTTTTGATTACTCTAATACGTTCAGTCTGTTTTTAAATGCATTTTTTGCATATTGAATATCCCATATCTTTACTATTATATAAAGAGGAGCAGGGTTTTTTTTGTCCGGGATAAACAAGAAAAAATAATCGCCATCAAATTTTTACCCATGTTTGTAGGTATAAATGAGAAGATTTATAGATATATTTGATCTCGAAAAAAATATTAACCACAATAAAAAACCCATCAACCAACAACCATGAACTGCAATAAAAAAAAACAACGTTAAAAGATAATATATTTCAGTGGGTTGTATACATGGTCGTGCATATCTAGTATGCTGACTCTCCACTAACAGGCGGATACGTTGTAATGCACTCCACGCAACAATTTTCTCACAGTCAACTTTGCCTCAGCTCGCTCATTCGAACTAGGTCTCACTCATCTTTTTTTTCTCTGAATCGCTCTCTCGCTCCTCTTCGTGAAATCTAGCTATTTTTAATACGATTTGCCACGGCATAGAGAGAAATATTCTTGTGTAATTTTTTTGTAAGAGTTAGTTGTTTTATTTCTTGTTTAAAATAGATAAAAACCTAGTAGCACAAACTGTAGACTTGTAGTTATAATTTAGTGAAAAGTTTAGCTATTCTGGTATAGGTTGTACTACTTTTAATGATGTTTAAAGGGTTGCCTATATCGACTAAATTCTATAATAGACTGGTTCGTAGAGAAATCCCAAACAAGTCTGCGCCAATCATAATTTACAAAACCAGTCAGTGCTAGTTGGGCAATTGTTTTTGGACAATCTGATTAGCGTAAACTAGTTTTTAGTTGTTCTGCGAACGAAGTTATAAATTTTAAATTTAAGCAAGTCGAATATCATTAGATTTTTTTTCTATTGGTTTTTTCAAACATCTTGCTTTCTAATTAACATAAGTTAATGTATAGTGATTGAAGTATTTCATCCAAAAAGAATCTCGCTCTTTGATTTAAAATTTTAACAGTTCTGTTCACTTATAATCACGTTAATGTTCGCTACCGTTACCTGTTTGATTATTAATTCGATATTATTTCCCCATTATTGAATATCAATGATATTTCGTTTTCTAAGTTTAGCGTTTCGGCTCCTTTACGAAAATCATACCGGAATACACAAGAAGTAATATCCAGAACTAACAATTCGGATAATCAAACATTCGGGTACGAGAAAATTAAAAGGCTAAAAAATATTATGTACCCATAAGTTGTATCAATTTAAAACAGATAGAAAATGAGTTAGCTACATTATTATCTCTGACGAATCCGAGACGAGAGACGCTAGTATGAAATAAATGCTCTTAATGACTCATTTGAGATGTTAAAATGAGATTTCCTAATTTATCTACTAAGCTGAATCCCTATACCCTACCTCTGACCTTCTGTATACCATCTCTAATGGCACTTCAATATATCTTTCTTTAAACAATCGACAAAATGACTGCTTAAGCATCCCAAAAAACGTTTATTTTATACTACAATTTTTACTTTTAGAGTCCTAGTGATGTACAAATGTTTCATCCATCATTATGAGTCTGTGAAAAAAATATTATCTGTTCTCTGTAAACCTATTTAAAAAAAAAGCTTTTGAATCCCTAAATGAATTTTCTTTTAGGTTACTGATACATTTGCGAAGAAGTTATTCATACGATTTGCTAAAATATTATAATCAGTATAATACAACTGCATTGCTCCTTGTAACAAGGGAACGTTTTTAGGTGTTCACTTTCGATTTGCCTGATTCTACGCTGTAAAAAAACTTCACATTAATTTTAAGGTAATGTGCTGGAAGTAAATTTCATAAACCGTTTATTAAATGCATTTAATGCTAATGCATTAAATTTAATAATTTTTACATTAACTCTAATATAATTATGCATTAAATTTGGTATGTTTCCAGCTACTTTATTGAAATTTAAAGTAGTATTCAATTAAATTTAATGTACAAAGCTTTAATTTCAAAATACATGTAACTTATTCACGATTTGAGGTACAAAATCATGAAATTTGATTAAGGAACATACATTCAATTTAAGGTTATTTAACAGTGTATACATTGTTAAAAATCTTCATATTAGTATTAAGGTAGAGTGCTGGAAGCAAACTTCATAAACCGTTTCTTAAATTCATTTAAATTAATTCATTAATTTAATAATTTTTACATTAAATTCAATGTATTTACACCAATAACTTCATTGAAATTTAAGTAATATTTAATTAAATTTAATGTACAAAGCTTTAAATTCAAAGTACATGTAACTTATTTACGATATAAGGTATAAATCCATTAAATTAAATTAATGAATGTACCTTAAATATAGGTTTTTTTAATAGCGTATGCTATATTGAAGTATATTCAACTTATATTTTTTTACGTCCTAAATTGCACTACTAAGAGGTGAAAGCTACTCCCAGATTTCAATCGCCAAAACATTTTTTTTTTTAATTGTCATTTCAAGGTTAGATTTTTTTTCGTGTAAAAGCACTTGCATATTATTAGGTTTATTAAAACGGTTTCATACATGTCAATTTTTCATTAAGAGCTTACTTGGTATTTCTTATAGGGGTGAAAACATTTTTTTGACAGTTTTTATTCACTGATTAAATGAATTTACTTAATACGGCCAAAAACCAATCAGTCATATATGAATTTAAAACATGAGGTTGATGTGTATCTGTTTTATTCCCAATAAAATTTATTACGGGAGTAATTACCACCTATGTACTACTTTTTAAATTTTATGGAAAAGAATGAATGAATATTTTTTCTAAGAAATCCATTTGCCGACAATAAAACAAACCGTCAGGAACATTAATTGAAAGTAGCAGTGTTCTAATAAAATTCAAAAAGTCATTTTAGTATAGAATTTTGGAAATTCACATCCATAGTTACTTTTTCATACAAAATGTAACCTTTAATATATTGTGACAGATTCCGAAAGTACTAGGAAATGTACTTCGGGACAACTACAATTTTTTGAAGATTAGACAATAAGTAAATTTACATTAAAGCTAGCTTTCTCTATAATCACAAGCACCTTAAGCAAGACATATTTATTTTATCGTTAAAACTCCATCGTAGTTTCATAATCATGTATATTTCTTCTTAAATGTTTAATTTTTTTAATGATCTTCATTATTAAGTTCTTGTTTTATTTTTCTTTTATCTGATCCAGCGTCTTTTCACAACCTTCTTCTTTTTCATTTTTTACCCTATTTCCCCCACCTGCACTATATCCAGGTAACTCAATACTAGGAAACATATTTCTTCTTAACGGTAGATGGTTATTGGGTGCTATCATAAGAAGGTTATTGCCGTTCCTGTCGCACACAGGTAAAGATTGTGGTATATTCCTTCTTAATCTAGCTCTATTTCTTACTATCTGATTCATGGATATGATATTGTGACGCGATTGATGATCTTCACATTTGATGTTGACTTGAATTGGACCTGAGCTGGCTTGCTGCCATTCTAGAACGCTACTAAGGAGACGAATATACCTGTGAACAATAAGATAATCTTTAAAACTGATGACATCATAAAATAAGGACTTAATATTGGGTATTTGTATATTTTGCTATATAAAAATAGTATTTCGTTAGTGGAAAAATGATATAAGTATTTTTCAACGTTTTAACCCCAACCGTACTAACTTTTAGCATGCGTATACCTAGTAAATGAATACTATAAAGTCTAACCACTAAAAATAAGAATACCAAAAATGCAAGAAATAAAATTAAAGAATAAAAGAGTGACATGAGGGACAATTATATATCTGAAATTTCAGGCGTATTATCCTCTATTTTTAGAATATTTCAAAACAGATCTAGTTATATCCCAAAGCTAATGAAAAGATCTAGTTTTGGTCGTTCCAAAAATATTGCAAACAGAGAGGAACAGATAAACAAATTATAAATGTCAATTTATTTTATTAACACTAAGAGACCATAGAAAAATACTACTTTTCTCTAAAATATTTTCAAACCGTTTTTAAAATCACTTATTCATCAACCTGAGTTTCTTTCAGAAAATTTGCTGTTAATAACTACCACATGATAATTAACTACAATTTAAAGTGCGTTCTAAATAAGACTTGTGTCATAAGTTAATAGCAAACGTTATTATGCAAAATTTTTATATTTGAGAGCCACAAAGCTAAATAACTGATATTTGGTGTTTGGAGCATTTTTCATGTTTATTAAAATGTTAAAGCTTATATATAAGCCATCCGACGAGAGGTCGGCGAAGCCGAGTTCAGTGTTGCATGCTTCCTTCCGATCTGTCCTTTGCACAGCCAGGTGCATGTCGGTACCCTGATGAGTCTAGTGAGAGACGAAACATGTATCTCTGCCGTATCACTATGGCGGGGAGGGTAAGCTTTGACTTTCTTCTCGGTATGGTGGTGCAGGTAGGTCACCATCTCGATGGTGGTGGAATAGGTTGAATTGTCTTTTATCACAATTTATTCTAACTGTGCAACCTCTAACACAGAAAGGATATGATGGAGCGAAGTTTGCATTCACTGTTTCGCATTTTACTTCACTTATGTACGGAGTTGCATATAGTTGTACGTTTGCTGAATGTGATTTCAGCACTACAACAGCATAATGTGGATATAACCACTGCTAATGCATCTCACACGGAGGTATCCGTGAAAGCCGTATAAACATATATATATATATATATATATATATATATATATATATATATATATATATATATATATATATATATATATTTGTAGGTGCTAATTATGTGGAAGGTGTCGGGTCGTAGAAAAATACAACTATATTATTATTTCAGTCTTCTTTAGATTTTTTCAATAGAAGTATATGGTTAGTTGGGGTCCTTTTGTCTTTGTTACAAGCCGGCATCTTAAAATATACATGAAATTTAGAAAACTAATTCAAAAAACAAGTATATTTCCCGTATAAATCATATCAATATAATATTTTTACTGTAATAATATAACCGGTATATTTGAAGATTTCAACATTAAACTTGATCCCCATGCTTGGAGTGTAAAATCGATACTTTTCCTCAACGGTAACAAATGCCCTTCCGTCCTGTAGGTGACGCTGTTTTTATGGCAAAAAAATCGGAATCTGCCACTTTTGCTTAGAAAAATAAAATATAAATAATTTTTACAGAAGACATGCTTTAAAGTTATTGCAATTATTTTAAGAATACAACAGGATTTTACCAAGTACTGTTGCATTTTATGTCGCTGGAAGAGTCGAAATAGAAGGCCTGGCTTTCAACAGATAATTTTACACCAGAAACAAAGACTATATCCACCAATAGTTCAAAGAGAGGAATTTGTATTTAGGCTCTAAAATTAGTGATAATAAAAAATTAGGACTCATTATTAATCTGTGAAAGTGAGGCATTTTATACCCAAAAACCCATATGAAAAGTTAGTATCACCAAAGATTATTTTAGCTATAATAATCTTTGGTATCACTCATTTCATAAGCACAAAAAATGTTCTAGTTTGTGGATCAGTATTACTTGCGTTAATTGAAATACAATACCAACGTTATTACTTATTAATTTTGCAATCAAGAACTTCTTTGAGTTATTGACGAAATGATGACGGCAATGAATTACTGCTAGGTTCAATTATTGACATTTTTAGAATATTATATATATATATATATATATATATATATATATATATATATATATATATATATATATAGAGGTATATTTATAGGTATATACAGGGTAGAAACTTATACTGAAATAAATTCTGTAAAAGGAAGCCCATTATTTTTCAGGAAAAAAACAAAAACACTTCAACTTTTATTTTCGATTTGCCACCAGTTTTATCATCAAATATGGATTTTGTGTCGAAAAGCATATTAAAACATTGGGGATTAAATTTTAACAAGTTTTTTTTGTATTTCAAAAATTAGTGAACATACCAATTTTCGTTGAAAAAATGTACTAGGTTGTGCTTTGTCGAATTTGATCTGATTTTAAAAGTTTCCCATTGGGAAACTAAAAGGGAAGAACAATAAAAATTCAGATTTAAACAAAAACAAGTTTAATAAAAAAAAACGTATGTTTAATGATCACCGATATATAGGTTGTAGAAAATATTAAGCTGATAAATCAGGTACAAAATGCTGAAACATTTGGGCTAAGGAATAACGAAATATATAATTAGTGTGGTATCAAACCTCTAGGATATCTTTTCTCAACCTGGTGATAACGTTAAGAAATAAGGGGAAGTAGCAAAATGTTCAATAATAAGTCCAGTTTACAAAATATCTTTTTATTAAAATACTTTTAATTTATAAACAAGTGTGAAAATTAAATATTACCCTGTAATAAGAAAAAAATAAGATTAAATAATAACCAAAGCTGTTTGAAATAGTAGCGATGGTTGGTTTTGTTTTTCACTTAAAAGTTTGTCTATATGCGGATGATCATTGCAAACACACATTAGCAAATTATTTTCCAGTGATAGTAGACAATTTCTATAACTAGTTTTTAAAGCCACCATAGACGAGAAGTTTTCTATGTATAAATGAGAAGAAGAATATTTTCAAAGCTTCCATTACACATCGTCGTGTAAGCCAAAATTCTAAATTTTGAGTTAAAAGTTCTAGTTATAGCTTTTTGTAGGCCGATATTTCAATAAGTTGGTTGAGAATCTTAATAGGTAAACCCATCTTTTCGACAAATCATCGTTGCTATCTGGAAAATATTCCAGCAACTGAATTTTAAGTTCTCGTAAAGACGTTTCGATACTCTCCAACACGCGATCAACAACAGATCAACACGATTCGTAAGCATGTGAACACGCTGCTAAGAGTTTAAAAATAAAAAACAATTTTTCATAAATCATGATACTGAAAAAAGGACTAATCGTCGTCGTGTTAACTAGCCGATGTAAAACTTCGATAAACATCAAATTAACATATTGTAGTGAGGGAGTCGCAACATTTTTTACTAAACTTTTTAGCTCTTTACGGGGTAGCAACACTAAAAGGGTTGAGATACAATGTTGTAGTCCTCTCAACTTGTGCTAACAACGTACGTGTTACACGGGAATCGAGACGCCTTGTGTCCAGTATACGCGCGACACATATTATCTCAATTTTGGATATAAATATATAAATTTTTCTTCAGTTTTCCAGAAAACACAATAAACGCCACATTTCACTTCGAAGGTCGTAAACATTTAGTTCGTACTTGATAATGATTAGAAACCCAACCTAATCGAAACGTCGTACAAATTAAAAAAAAAATAAAGACAATGCAAGTCCAACAATCACATTATGGTCGCTTCACAGAAAAAAAGTAGATGAAATTTCCTTCAAAATGGTGTGCTGGAAAAGTAATTTAGATTAAAACTGACTGAGATAATCGTTCAAAATAAGCTTTTTTTTCGATTTTTATCGCGTTTGCCTTGATATTGTTTTAATTCCTATTATTTCCTGATTTTTGCTTAATGAAAAAATTTATTCCGAGTGTATTTATTAATAATGAATAAGAATTTCAACAAATCTATTAAATTTTAACCGGTTTTTAAATAATGGGACAATGCAGCTCAAGAAGACATAGCTTCATTATATTCATTATAGCGTTTTATATGGGGAAAAGTCGAATAACACTCTCAGTAACAGTAGTTTTCAACTTTTTTGCAAAATGTTAATAGTTTTCTCTGGCTCAATTACCGCCAGCGAGTGATGCCGTCAAACAGCATCGGTTTAGAACATATTTTCAAATGAAGCAGGGGAACGAAAAAAATTTTAATCCTCTTGACTAGGGTTGGAAAAAATATAAATATAGTTTGATAGCTAATGGCACTAATGAATTTTCTGCTCCAGCGATTCTGCTTTAAAAATGGTTTGCGGATGTTCTACAGGCTGCCACGAAAACTGTGGCTGCCGAAAATTAGGATTGACTTACTCTATGTTCTACAAAGAATGTATGGGTATCAATTGTGACAATGTACAAAAAGCAGAGATTTTAGAAGAGGATGTCCTTGAAAACGTGGATGAAGATATTGAAATTTAATTTGAAAATGTTATTTGGAGAAATGTTATCAAACGTTGTTAATTTATATAATTAACGAATATTGAATAATTTAATATAATGATATCTTTATTGCACAAAAAGTCATCTTCATATTTCAAATAGAAAAAAGCAATAGTTTAGTTCAACTAACTGTCCCATTATTTAAAAACACATAACAATTTAATAGATTTGTTGAAATTCTCATTCACTATTGACAAATTAACTTGACACACGTTTTTTTTTTAAGTAAAAATTAATTTTATTTAAAAAAATAAGAATTAAAACAATATCAAGGCAAACGCAATAAAGATCTAAAAAATGGCTTACTGCTTTTTTGTGTAGCACTGCCTATGCCTATCTCTGCTCAAAAAAAAAGTTACAAGCAAAAGAGTAAAAAAAAAAACATTGGATTTTTTCTTTTTTTTTATTCATAGTTTTTCCAATATTTATCTGGTAAAAAATCGTTTTTCATTTTCTTAATAGGTCATTTAGATGGAAAAGATAATTCTCTGCAATAAAAAAACCTTGAACGTCTTAGTTTTTCCTGAAAAAATTAATTTTAAGCTTAGCAATAAGCAAATTGTATTTTCATATTTACACATAATAAGTATTAATCAATTAACAACATTTTTAACACACTTGGTGCATTTGAAATTGCGAAAATTCATTAGTCAATAATATACCACTGATTCAAAATATGGAAAATCAGATTAATTTTTAATATAGCATTAATACTTATCGAGAGGTAGCATGAAACAAATTGCCGCCTAATAATTGATTTTACAAAAAGAACCCATGAACAAATTTACTTACATTTTATTGAGATTGCTGTTCATCGTTTTGTTCCACTTGTAATCGGAAACTTGTTCAAATGTCGAAGAAATTGATGCAAATATCGATATGTCTGAAAAAATCCAATCATGGCCACCAAGAATTCAGAATTCAATGTGCTTGAAGATTATTACGTTATTATCTCAAACGACGATGAAAGCAATCGAAAAAGATGATAATAATGATGATGCTGATAATGATCAGATAATGATGATAACGGTAATGATAATAGTGCAAACCATGAGTCTTTTGAAAATGAGGTTTTCTTGATCCCTAAGAAACGGAAAATCAAATAAATATTGTATATAGAGTTACTCGATAAATATTATTGCTAAAAAAAATGTTCATCTTAATGAAATATACAAAAATTAGTTATCTTTTTTCTTGTAAAATCAATTATTTGGCGGAAAATGACGGTCGCAATTTGTTTCAAGCTATATATCGATAAAAATTAATGGTAAATTAAAAATTATTCTTATTTTCAATATTTCTAATCAGTGGTGTATTATTGACAAATATCAATGAATTTTCGCAATTTCAAATGCACTAAGTGTGTTAAGAATATCGATGATCGATTATTGACTTATTATGCGCAAAGTATAAAAATTCGTTTGTTGGTAAGATTAAAAATAATTATTTCAGGAAAATATATATTTCGTTCTTCATGTTTTATCGAGACACCAAAAAAAAAAAATGAAGGTTCTACGACCAATATTCGCCGAGATAATCCAAATTTTTCCGACTAAATGTATTTGAAGCGTCAGAGTTTCGTTTTCGACCGCGGTGCCGACTTCCTCCACCCCGGCACCTACACTGACTCTCGGAAAACCTTTAACTGAAAACTATTGTCACATCATCAATCTTCCAATAATCGAGTCGAAAACTAACGCATACGATAGTTTAAGCAATGCCTTGTGAATTCCTGCTAAAATAATTTCATAATATTAATAAACAACGCCAAAGTGATTAAAAAAAAATTATCTCAACTTCTATTGGACGTAGAAACATTTATTTTTAATTCTCACAAAAATATCAGCTATCACGTCCACTTATCGACGTTTCGATATGGGTATCTGTCGAAGCGGTATTCTATTTATTTGTAACGAAAAAATGGACGCTAACTTTGTTAATCAATTGCAACAATTGATATTACTAGTATAAGCCTTGAAATTTTATTTGCGCACCCGCAGATCGCCGTAGAAGCTCCCAATCCCTGAGGATAAACAAATTCACTGTGAAAAAACTATTTGAATATTTTTACTTGAAATTTTGAATGCTTATTTAATACTACAATAGATGTCTTTTGCTGCAATATGAAGTATATGCAATATGTTTTTTCTATTATTTATTAACAATTGAAAAACAGCCATTGTAGTATGATTTTTTGCAATAACTAATGAACAAATAAGCCTATTTTGATGTTCTTTTTTTTATTTTGTAGGTATTTCTAAGGCCCACAACTTTTGTTTGGAACTTTTTTTCTAAAATTTAATAGCTCTTTCTAAAACTCATAAAAAAACTGTTTTTTTACACCTTAATTGTTTAATAAAAAGTTATGTACAAAAAAGAAAATTGAAGCCTAAGAAACTATGAATTACAACCATCATTCTGAACATCCTCCCGCCTGTTCATATTTAGAAACACTAAATATTAAAAAAAAATTATTCGCCTGGTTGAAACAGCGGACTACCGTTTATTTCGATCAATGCAGCACGGATTTTCAAAACAACACTTACATTCTTATGAAGAAGTGAAAATTTGGCTTGATGAATGGTTGGCCTAAAAAAATGAACACTTCGTTGGCGTGGAATCCATCTTTGGCAGAAAGAAGAAACAAGTTATAGCTAACGATGGCCAATACTTTGATTATTGAAGTAGTTTCTCTTATTCTGGAAACAAATGCTCAAATTTTGCAAAAAAATCGACATTACTAGCCGAAACACCTATATACATGAAAACAGATTTGCATGACAAAACGATATTGTTTCAACAAAATGGTGCACCAGCTCATTATGCTCAAAAGGTGCGGAAATATCTGAATGTGGTTTTTCGTTATCGCTGAGTCGATAGAAGGAGTACTATTCATTGGCCAGTAGGATCACTGGATCTCAATCACTCGGTTTTTTTAAGAGGTCACCTTAAAATAACGCGAAAATATCAATGATATCCGTCAAAGAATAACACAAGACAAGCAAATTACTCCATAAATGTTATATAATGTTAGGGAAGAATTTTACTTTAGCTTAGGGTTCTATCAAGAAAAAATGACACATTTCCAACATTTTTCATAATAAAATAATTTAGTAGCAAAATCTTGTTTTTAAATTATTTTAACTTATGAAAGGACAATCATATTTAGTATTTGCGACCTTTTTAACGAGATACTCCAAGACACCTACTTAAAAAAATGGGGGTCGTTTACACCTCTAAGTGTAGGCTAAAATTTCCAAAAATACTCTAAAAATATGACAAGTCAAAAATCAATGTTAATGTAATTCTGGATTTTTTTCAGACAAATAATGCGTCTTTTTTTACAGAATTTATTCCAATTAAAACTTCAGTCCTGTATAATTTATGCTCTAACGAGATTATCGGAATTGACTTAATGGAAAAAATACATGTTATGTTACCACATTTAAATTCTTCATTCAGAATACCATATCAGCTCATTTTCAGCTAGTAATTTCAAAATATTCGAGCAAATACCAAAATTAAAAGAGAAAGTAGAGATTTTAGAATCCATACGCGAAAATCTTAGAGTTCAACTTTTACCCAACAATTTCAATATCGATATAAATTATAACTGTTATATACAGGGTAATTCCCCGGGAACTTTATCAATCGATTTTGCGAAAACTATAATTTGGAGGAATCTGAAAATTTGACAGAGTACTAACGCGCATGGAAAAGAGCCGGTTAAAATATTTTCAAGATGGCAGCACTTCAGGTTGTACCGGAAGTAGATGTGAACTTGCTTATTTTAAACGCAATACCCAGTTTTCGATAATCCTTTTAATAGTTGTGTGTTGGTTTCTGTTTCTGCGGATATCGGATTGCGAATGTACCGCATATTCTTGAAATAACTCTATCACATTCTTCAAAATCATAAATAAGTTTAAATAATCTTCGTGCGTGTAATTTAATCGCCCCGGTATGATTATTATTAATAAATGTCAAACGGCAAGAAATAGTGACACTTCTGTAGTGTTCGAAATTATAGAAATAGTTGCTTCCTATTTGAAAATATTGACTTTTGATGATTTTTTAAATATAATTTTTATTCTTCTTTTTTGACGACTCTGTATTAATAATATTCAAAATATTATAAAAAAGACTACTAAAGTCGATCTTCATCTACAAGAAAACTAACTGAAATTAAATAATAAAGACTTTCTCATAAAACAAAATTCTAGTTAAGTTTGGGTCCGCAAACGTCATTTTTGACATAAAAATTTAAATATATCCAAAACAGTGAGACTTAGGTAGAAAACATTATACATAAAATATGTCTACAATCGATCGATAAATTTCCCGGAGAATCATCCTGTATAAAACCATAATAAAATGTGTAAAACTTTGTATTTCAAATGTTAATCATGTAAGTAAGTATGTATTAAAAAACAACGTAATAACATAGCCTTTTTAGGGAAAAGCCGGAAACCTAATCTGAATAAATTTTAATGAATGTTATCTGGGTCATTCCGATATAATATATAATTTTATTTATTTATTTTAATAAATTTATAATCAAGATATTTTTTAATTCTCCAATGATTGGAAAATGCTAATAAAAACGAACAAAGCTCTCCCAAAATACTCAAATCTCATTAAAAATATTAAAAAAAGCATCAAAGGAGATCTAAGAAAACAGCACATAAAACATTACCACAGTAATTGAAAAGAATAAGAACGTGAGAATATTGAAGTGAAAGAAAAAAACAGAAAAACTAGAATACACCAACTAAAAAACAATGACGAAAAAATTAACAGAGAAAATTCAAAAATTGCCTCTATAGTTCAGAATTATAACAATATACTATATTTTTACATAAGGGCTTAAAATGTCAGCAAAAATTACTGAATATAAAAAACATCAGAGAAAATTCCTACCTATAGAATAAAGGTATTGCTATTTCTAATGAAAATTGCTCCAGGGGAAGATGGAATTCCTGTCGAGAAGTTAAATACTTGTAAGCGAATTTTTGGTGCATTATTTTATATTTCTGAAATAGTATACAGGTTATGTTACAAAAAAGATATAATCTCAACCTAGACAACTTTAGGTCTATCAATATATTACCACACCTCTATAAGTTATTCGCAAAGATCATTATTAAGAGGATCAGTACTAAATTCGATGAATCTCAGCCACCTGAATCAACAGAACCCCAAAAAAAACTACAGTTCAACTGACCAAATCCACATATCATGTTTAAAATATAGTGAATATAATGTTACAGTCCACCTGGCTTTTCCAGTCAGCATGGAGAAGTGAAGAATTGAAACAAGGTATAGAAATATCCACAAACATATTTACGAACATGCAACCTTTCCAGTCAAAGTCACCAACGCCTATTAAGAAACAAAATCAAGTTAAAAAGAGGAACGGTAAGGAGATACAATGTCTCCTAAATTCTTGACCCTCGCTCTGAATGATGCGTTCAAAAATCTGATGTAGGATAAAAAAAAAGGGTAAAAATGTTGACGGGCGATACATCAATTATTTCCTTTTCGTGGATCGCATCATTAACTAGTAGCAAATTGGATAAGCTTCAAAATATACTCATTGACCAAAAGATAGCATAAAAAAAATAGGTCTAACTATTAAAATAGAGGCAACCAAGATCATGACTACGGAGACTGGAGCAGTTATACTAGCAAACAAAGAAGCTGGACAAGTTGACGAATACACGTAGCTAGAACATACAATTAAATTAGGAAAACAGAACTAAATAGCTGAGATACAACGAAATATGAAAAATTAAATTAATCCTCAAAGAAAAAATTTAGAAAAGAAGTATTCCAGAGACAGTTTATGATATAAAAACGATATCATTAACTATCAGTAACGCCAAAAAAATTTAAAAAAAAACTGAAACGACCATCAAATGGCTAATGCTGAGAATAAGCCTTAAAGATTGTGTTAGAAAAGAGGACACAAGAAAGCGAACGAGGATGGATCATTTTGTCGAAAGAATAACCCAATTAAAGCGGAATGGGCTGGCCAAATAACAAGGCCCTGTCTAGATGAACAATGAGATTAATGCAATGGCAACCAAGATAATCCAAACGCGGTGTAGGTGGACCGCAGAGATGATGGTCTAATGATATTTCTGAAAAAACTGTAAAAAATGGAAAAATGGCACAGGGCAGATTAATGTAGAAAAGAAAAAGATCGATATTCAGGAGTAGGTACCAACATAAAAGCCTGCTAAAAAAGAAGGAGGTGAATTGTGAAGTATTTCTATTTTTTTTGTATTCATTGACACATATTAAAAATAGTAGAATTTCGATTTAAAAGTTTGATTTAATAATATTCTTTTCCACATATTATCGAAAAAACCCATAATGTTTTATGGCATTTTCTCAGCGATATATTTAAAAAGTATATCAATAAAATTGGTACAGAAACTACAGCTGTCAAATCTTGAACACTAATAAACGTTTATTTTAGCTCCTGTAGCCGTTCTAATTGAGAGAATAAAAAACTGGAATTCTGAAATTGTACCAACTTAATTATTTTTCACAATCCACATTTTTTTAAAACTTAAAATATTTTCAAATATGAAAAAAAAAATAGTATTGTAGGTATGCTTTGATTATAAGATAGTATTGTGTGAGAAGAGAGCTTGACGAAATTTTGGTATAAATCACGCCATGCTTTGCAACACAAAGCGGATTTGTTTTCGAATACGTAAGATTTCTCGTTTCGTAGAATATTAACTGGCATATACATGTTTCATCATTTTGCAGATAAAGGTGTATTTTTAATCACAATACAATAATTTTTAAAAATTAAATAGATATAAAAAAATCTTTATGGTCGTAGAATTATTTTAATAAGTTACAGTTTTTTTTCCTTCAGACCGCCAGGTGGTCGAAACGGGTATGGAGAGAGAACCAGGGTGGAATCTTAACAGCCAGAAGGAGAAAAACGGCAACTTATTAAACAATAATCAATTAAATGAAATATAGTTTAAAATTATATACCTACCATGGTACCAGAGGCAAAATAAATAATAAAGACAAATGGACAAACACAAAATAAAATTAAGTCTTTCAAAAACATTACCTTATCGCCATTCTTAATATTTCATTCTTGGACAGTTTCTTATCTGGAGGGTGTGTCGGGACCAGCCTCCTTAATTCCGCGAAAGCCCCGCTGACATTTTGTTGCCTCCACCTTTCCCGAGTGTTCGTAAATATTTTCTTTACAAATCCTCTTGGTTGTAAATCTTTAGGGGCCTTAAATTAATAGATTAATTTTTAATTAAAAGAACTAAATTAAATTATGAGATTAAAAAATATATAAGCTTGAAGTCAGTGACGTAGCTCGGCGGTGCGATAGGTTCGGTTCGCATCATGCTTCTGAAATACGATAGGCCTATAGGAGCCCCAGAATGACAGAAAAAAAAGACTCGAAAAAGTGTTCACCGCAGTCAGAAAAAAGCGTTGGGTGCTCGAGTTGCTGGGGCCCCTATCACACAGAAAAATTAGTTATACATTATATAAGTCCCTACTTACACAAAAAATATTTTAGTCCTTTTACATAAACAAAACAAAAAAATATCTAGCGCAAGAAATTTAACATGTAAACACAATGTTTTTAAATTTCTGGAAGTACCTGCCTATAATAACTTAACCAAAAGAAGCAGGCTTTTACATCTCTTTCTAACTTTTACCATAATTATTTCGCTTACTCTGTCATGATTGATACGTCACACAACATTAAATATATACGCATTTTAAAGAATAAAATATATTTTCTGTGACCGCGCCGTGACCGAGCCCCAAGCCGAATCATTTGTTTTTGTATGATTATTCCCAATTAGCATTACAGAAAAAGGATACCCCTGCAGAAAATTTTTTTGGGGACCCACAAGTCGGTTTCCGCACCGGATCTGGAGAACCCTAACTACGCCACTGTTTGAATTATAGAGTATCGTCTGTAGTTTCTTAATTTTATAGAATTTGAATTTGATGGCAAACTCCAAGTAGAAACAAAAATGTCTGTCTTTGGAATCGGACAAGACATTAAAAATCGCAGCAAAAATAGTAGATTTAATGTTCCCGCCATGTTTCATTCATAAAATGGTTTCATCTAAGAGCAATGATAAGGTCGTATTCTAATATAACCGAATCAGGGTATAATCAAAGTAACCAGTAAGCAAAAAGTCGCTCATTCAATCTGCTAGATTTTCTGTAACCCAGTACTGCCATAAATGAATTTCAACGAGAATTAATCTTTTACCATAGGCGTGCGTTCTTTGTTGAGCTTTGTTGGATAATAATAGAATAATTATGTGACTCTTTTAATTATCTTAAAAACAACTTGTTTAGTTTTTTCGGTAATTATTTAGTTAAACTGCATGTATTTTGTGGCATAGATTGCAAAAATAAAAAAGAAATTTCTAGAAACATTTAGTTTTTAAAATATTTATTCGTTCTTAAAATGTATATACGTTAAAGGGCAGGTTATCAATGCTTCATTTGCAATTTATCTATTTTACCTTTCTTCCACTTAAACATTCACACTAACTGATTCACTAAGAACATTTAAGACTTAGACCCGATTTAATTGTCACTGAAGTTAGTTGGCCAGTTTTGCTTATGATATTGTTATAATTTGTATGAAATATGTCAAGATAAAAACGCCTATATAGGAAAATTAAGGATAAAAATTCTTGGAATTAGTAAGAAAAATAGTTGTTACCTGAAAATAAGAATTTTAATTTTAGACGGTTCGATAATATACAGAAACAATTTTTTACTCTTGCATTTTTAAGATTTAAAACTTTCTTGACTTATTGTTGTACTTGTCAATATTATCCCTCTACTGCAATTTTAGACCGGTTTTAAAGTTTTTTTTAAAGACCATGTTGGTGAATTAGGGGGTTATAATTTTGGAAGTTTTTGTTAAGTTTTGTGCATTGTTGTTTTTAAATTTAAGATCAAAAATTCGAGATGTTAAATAATCACAATTAAAGGGAAATTAAGTGTTTCTGTAGTTTTGTTGGCAGAACTGTTTTTAGCGCCATTTTATTTGAATGAGAACTCAATAGTTTCTAAACTTCACTAATTAGAATTGCGATTTAAAAAAAAATGAAATCAAATTTAAATGAATAACCCTAAAGATTGTAATGCTAAAAACCAAAAAAAAAAAGCAGCAATTTTTGAAGGATGGAGACAACTTTTTTTTGCTTACGATAAAAAAACAATAAATGCAAAAAATCAACATTACTCGTAGGCCTTTTTAATATTTTTGAAATGCAAAAAAGCTGATATTTAGGACTTTAAGACTGGATAATCAAATAATAAAAAAAGTGGTCAACTGAGTGTCGGAAACACATCAGGCTGTAGTTCCGTAGCAGTTATTGGTGATGTTACATTTTTCTGCAAATTCATTTATTATTTGTGTTTCATATGTTAGTAAACGCAGTTTAGTCGTACCAACTTTAGTAAAAAGAAACTAGATAAAAGCAGAAGAAAATTTTAGATTTATGTCCAAAACAATAATTAAGAAAAAATCTTGTTTAAAAAACAAAGTTCAAATAGAACCCATTATAAAGGTTGTAGTAAATACTAAACTAACAGATTAAGAGAAAATAATGATAGAAACTGGGCTAAAAATATAATTACTTGAGAATCGAATGAATAGTGACGAAAAATAACAACTGAGAGAAAAACAGAAAAACTAATTTCGACTTCTGAAAATTGTTTGACTACCTTTTAGCTACCTCATGAAAGTATGAATATGTAAACCCATTTAAAGATCAAAAATTATGTTTAACTTACTCAGTGTCTTGCTCGGCGGATTCACCAAAATGTATACTCCTAAAATATAGCCACAACTGTAAAAAACTTCAGAAGCTTATATTTCAGGAATGAGACAGACAAATAAAAAATATTATATGATCCATTTCTTGCATTTTTCAAGACTTATTTAACGGTATCCCACTTGATGGGATAAACAAAAAAGACAAAATTGAATTTTAAACATTTTTCTTTTTTTTTATAAGTTAATGGACGTTACCACAATGACTTTCCTTGAATATAATTAGTGTTTTGCCAAATTTTCTAAATGTACCTTTGAAAATTTCATTGCACAGGATGAAAAACTGACGAAGTCTGTGACTTACGGATGGACGAACAGGACAAAACTATAAAGGTTCATAACTGACTACGGAACCCTAAAAGGGAAAAAAGGCAGATTAAGCATTGACATCCTAACTCTATCGTATATTTTAGTTTCGATTTTCGCAATCTATGGGATAGTATACCTAAATAATTATCGTAGTTTGAAATAAAATATTACTGATACCAATTTTAAATGGTATGCAGAAATTTGTTCACTTTTAGGAAGTCACCGAAAATTTCGGCTGGCGGCTGGTTATTTAGTTCTTGCTTATCGATCAAGAATTTTAATGTCCTTTCTGCTCTAACAAGTAGCTATAATTCCTCTATGACATAAGTAAATTTACATATTCATCGATGTATTTATTATTGACATCAAATGCATCTCAGTTACCGCCATAATCAGTTTAATGAAAAATGAGAGATTACATTCCATTCACTGACCTGTACAATATTTTTATATCTATTTATCAAAATAACAACTCAAAACCTAACACTTCAAAGTAAAAATATTTAAAATGCTTCCTGCGCAAAAAATTTAGCAAATTTGGAAGCTGGAAACTTTCATTCAAAAATGGTTTAAAAATGAAGTAGACCTTATCTTATTTCAGGATATATCCCTGTTTTGTCATATATTTTACTTTTAATGAACTAATTTTTCAAAATTAATATTGCTTTCAAGATATTATTGGAAAGTTCAAGAGTGTTTTCTTATACGGCAAAACTCGAAAGTTTTGATTACAAATTATTCAAATCCTATTTTTTAAGGAAAGAAAGATTTAAAATCCTGACGTATCGTTCAAGATGCTCTGAAAATAGTTGAAACGTCAAACATTTTAAATAATTATGAAAAATTTGTTATAAATTAATAATTGCGTTTTCACCATTGAAGCCAAGCGAAACAGCTCAAAAATCTAAACTCTTCATCGTAATGTCGGAGCAATAGAGCAGCGAGGAGACAAAGGAGCTATATAATAAGTCGATTGTGTGGATTTATTTCGTGGTTAAACAAGACGATACTCTAAAATTGCCGACTGTGTAGTAGAAAAATATATTATTTACTCCGAGACATACTCCCCCTTACTTAAAAATGTAGAAAAAATATGTACATTGAAATGACGTTTCAAAAATTATTTTCATATTTAATAGACCGGTGAAAACTTGTCCTAACCCAGAAGAAGTCGATGTAACAACATTTTGTGCCAAATCAGAGATATTACTTTTTAGAAAAAAAAAACAATCTTCTTTTATCCATCGAAACGTACAGTATGATGTACATCACCAATATTTCTCTTAATAATACAGCTACATACAGTGGTGTTCATATTTTCAGCTAAGATGAATAGTTAAAGAGACATTTATGATTTAAACTTTACTCATACCAAATTGTTGTAAATCATTATAACGATTTCACAGCAATTGTAAAACTGATCTAGTTAGAAAATATGTATAAAAGTTTTGTTTCTTAAATTTTTCAATCTATGCGGATACTAGAGAACATTTTAACGATGATATAAATATACTAGAAACAAATCTCGATCTTGGATCTTTATAAAATTGAATGTAAACTTAATTTGAGGAATAACTAATATTCTACATTTTTATATTATATTTCGAATTTTCTCTAAAAAGATATACAGAATTTTAAATTATGTTCTATAAATTCATACCTGAATAGGGTTGTGAGGTGAAAATCTGTTTAAATCTGTTCTTTTTTCGTCGTCACTGTCAACTAATGATAACTCATCTGAAAAATCATCATCGTCTGATAATGAATCACCCTCTTGTTGATTGTGACTGTGAACAATTATTCTACGTCCATTTGGAGATGACCCAGCACTATATTCTGTGTTTTCTCCATCAGCAGACCATTCCATATGATCTTCTAGACGATTTGTGACTACGGTAGTTATTAACGGCTAAAAAAATAAATTTAGTCTCAAATCTGAAAAATTTTAATACATTAAGATATTATAATCTATCTTATAATATAATTATAAATTAATTATATAAGATTTCCGTTCAATTATGCAGGTTTATAACGATGAATTTTCACCACAAAGTTTTTTTTTGAAATTTTTGTACTAAACGTGAAATGATAACAATCTTTTTGACGCCTCACACCCGGATATAGTAGAAACTAAGGTAAACTTTATTTCTAGTAAAGAAAACCAATAATTCAATTACCTCATTCCTATGCAAATGTTTTTATGTCATAATTAAAATAAATATAATACAACTGACATTTTTTGGATAACACTGAATTTATAGTCAAAGCATATATATATATATATATATATATATATATATATATATATATATATATATATATATATATATATATATATATATATATATATATATCTATATATATATATATATATATATATATATATATATATATATATATATATATATATATATATATATATATAATACCTGACAAAATGTGATTCGCATAAACATAATTTGTATATGTTAGTAATTATTTATTTCATTTAGAAATAATTTAGCGCCGACTTCAAAAATTTCAATTTCATATAAAAATGTATAGTTATTTTTCACTTCACAGTCGGTTCAATTTTTTTATAAAAATTTTATTTTTCGATTTTTAGTTTTGAATTCATTATGATATTCATAAATTATTGGAACACCTCGCAATAATTCCAAGGTAGCAAAAAAGTACCCATTTTATCTGGAATTGTAAATCACCCTAAAATCAACCACTAAAAATTCTTTGATTCTTAGAGTTCTCCAAATACCAATGAAATATTTAGTCTGTCATAGTAAATCCACTATCTTAAATTTCAAATTAATTTTAGATTAATGATATAGACCCAAAACTTTCCAGTATCGATATTTAAAGAATTTGAGACGTAAATTTCTTAACCCGATATATTTTATATTGTATATTAAGTTTGTATACGCCCCAAGAACCCCGCAATATCAATTTTATATAAAACCGGAAAATGTAAAATTTTTAGTCCCTCATATTGTATCTTATTAATATAATAGTTGTAAAAAAATTAATTTCATATTCGTAATACACCACTCCCCCCCCCTCCCCTAATACCAAATTTGAAAAAATGCGAATAAGGTAAAATTTTCTTCCTACCATATTGGATCCGCCATATTGAATTTCAAAAAAATAATTTAACGTCTTAATCTAATCTAAATCTAAACCCTTCAAAGCCCTCTAGTACCAATTTAGATGAAATAACGTATTAGATTTTCTTAAAATTATATTCGCTATTTACATCCTCAAAAACGATTCAGTTCCACATTTGAACAAAATCGAAAAATATAAAATCTTTAGTCAACTATATTGTATTCGCCATATTGAATCCTGAAAAGTACTATTATATTCATAATTTACATCCTCAAAACCCTCTATATCAATTTTGAAGGTCGAAAAATGTAAAATTTTTAGGACATCATATTGATTCCGCCAGATTGAGTTTTTCAAAATTATTCTAATTTCGTAATTAACACTAACAAAAATCGCCCAATACTGACTTTAGACCAAATCGAGAGATGTAGAATATTTAATCCACCATCTTAGATCCGCCATATTTATTTTTTTTTAAATAATATCAGATTCGTAATGTGCTATCCCAAAACTCCCCTATATTAATTTTGAAAAAAATCGGACAAAATTAATTTTTTATCCACCACATTGGAAACGCCATACTGAATATTTTAAAAATAATTTTAGATTCGTCATGTGCGACTTCTTGGATTTTACTGCACCAATTTCATCTAAAAACATATGGAACCATCGCAACAACTTCCTGAACGTAACATAAAAAATTTCATTCAAATCGGTGCAGCCGTTCCGGAGTAATCGGTGTACATACATAAATAAAAATACATAGGTGACGAATTGAGAACATCCTTCTTTTAGAAGTCCGTTAAAAAGAGAGACTTGCCTTTTCAATATATTAGTTTTGATCAAAAAATATAATTAACTTTTTCATTGGCTAATGGAAATAAAACTATATTTTAATTATGACAATCAAATCCACAATTAACAGTGAATTTATTGGAAGAAATTCCTAGATTAACCATAGGCAAAATAGAGTTTTCATTAGGAAAAAGACAATCATAGCCGGCTAAAACCTATTTTATTTTTAATTTTTAGACTTTTCTATGTTGGTAAGATAGGTGAGCATCAATATTTAGCAAATTAAGAAATTTCTTTTTTCCTTCAATTTTTTTGAAGCTTCAAAAAACTTGTACTAATTTCGGACTTGTACCTTAGAATTCCAAGAAAATAAAACATACTGTGAGTCTATTTTCTTCCAAAAAAAATTTCTAAACAAACGAAATTTTGAACATACAATGATCTCTAGAACATATCTACAAAACATTTGTTTTACAGGTACCACAAACCGAATATATAAAAAATAATTTTGACTTAAAAATCAACTAAAAATAGAAGTTTTTAGTCGGAAATAAGGTATTGAAAATGAGTTTGATAGTGATAACGACAAAGTAGTATAGCATTTGTGTCGCCATTCTGATACATGTAAATTTTCTCATATCAACAATCAAACCTATATACATTGCACTTAATACTCTTTTGTATAAATCTTCAGCACTATAAATTCAAAAGTTGACCACCAAAATAGCAACGAATGGGCTTACACTTCTCAAAACCATGCAAACCATATTTTAACAAAGGAAGAATAGCATCACTGATTTCGTGATAAGATTAGTGAAAAGTAAAACATGATGATTTACATAACTGCGAAAAAAGGGTCAAATATCAGACAGAGACTTGACAAAGTAACATAATGGATAAGGAAACAAGGCGCTGAAATCATTTCTTGCTTATAAGATATGGTTAGATATTTCAGAAGGATTTTAAAGCCTTAGCAAAACTATATAGCGTTGATTGAAAGTGCATCTTTTAAAGTTTATTGATATTAATATTAACTATAAGGGGACTAATATTTCAATTCATTTTCGTGGCTACTTGTGAAATACATTAGAGGTAAGCGCTTACGAATATTTTATATTTTAGAAATAACAAACCAAAACAAATATTTATAATTGAATATAATTTTTTTTTTCAAAACATTTTCCACGATGATCAATACACTGCTGTACCATCCCGAAAAAGAGCTTTGCCACTGTGAAGATGATATACCCAAAAGATGGTTTTTTGAATTGATTAATCGCCTCTGCTAACGTAAAAAATCGTTGACCACGAAGTTATAAAGTACGGAGATACAAAGAAATCACTGGGTACCAAATTAATACTGTTGGCGGATAATATATCAATTCATTTTTTGAGTGCTCATGTGCGCACTGTCATGGAGAAGAATGATCCATCGTCTACAGTTCATTTTCCTCAATTCACCGAAGAATTCCGGTAAACAAATGATTGTGCATCATTCAGGATTGAGTTTTCTACAATTCTCCAAGAGCACGCTTGCGACATGGTCGGTTTTTTTTCGAATTAACAGGTAACCAGTTGCTGCGAAGTATTTCATGCACAAGCAACTTTTGCTGGTTTCGATTCATCATGGAAGACCCATGAGTCGACTGCTTTTTACTGTCAAATTGTGCGATATTCAAAGTGCACATAGCTTCTTCACTGCCAAAAATGCATGCAATGGATTATATGCGGTGGTATTGTTCAAGACTTGTCCATGAGCGAAGGATGGCCATGATTGAATTCACTAAACCTGGGGTATACAGTGGTATTTTTTAGCCGAAATGAAATTTTGGAGTTACTGTAAAAAACATAAACAACGTCCGTGTGTCAAAACGAGTGTAAACTGTCTAAAATGTCAAACTTTACAATTAATATGTCAGCCGACAACAGCAGTGTCACCAGTTCCCAAAATATAAACGGCTACGCTCGTACTTCTAATCTCATAAAATATGAAGAGATAAAAGACCTTTACGACAAGTCATCAGTTGCATTTCTACTTGTTATATGCGTAACAATAGTCATGAGTCTGGATGGAAAAAGAAGTGTGTACAGACTAAACTTGGATATTTCGGAAATTGTTATATCTTGAAAATTCTACAAAAAATAAATAATGAAATATTTCTACCTCCTCGGTATTCATTTTACTATATTCATTTATACACCATTTTATTATGACCAGATCGTTTAGTCTGGATCAACCAAAGTTTTAATATATTAATATTTTGATATTAAGCTAACGAAAATACAAATGTTACCCTTTTTATTAACCTAGAATACAGTTATTTTCTCCTTGTTCTCTAAACTGTTGATTTGAAGTTAAATTCGCAGGAAAAATTCATATTTTGACCCGTGAACAAACTTGAACAGTATTAGGTAACAAATGAGAGTTGTCGTCGGATATTATTAAAAGAGGAGCACAAAGGTTTTGGAACTTGCGAAGCTCTATTTGCTTACAGCATTCTATCACAGAGATGTCTCGATGTAAGCCAAGATGTTCATATTTGCTTTGTGAATTACAATAAGGCTTTCGACAAAGTTAAAGGCGACCAGCTCGTAACGATACTAAAGACAAAACAAATGGATACCTGAGATATAAGAGTAATAACCAACCTCTATAGAGATCGGAGAGATGTAAAACAGAGATGTGTACAGTCGCCCTTACTATATAATCTATATTCCGAGGAGATCATAAAGAAAGCATTAGAAGAGGAAAAGGCTGAATAAGGATTAATGGTAAACCAACAAATATTGTCAGATATACAGATGACAGTTTCCTAATAGCAGAATCTTTGGATGACTTGCAAAGTATTCTAGACAGGGTAATTGCTGCCAGTGCAGAAAAGAGATTGACACTAAATGTAAAGAAAACCAAATTTATGATAATATCAATAAAAAACTATTGGGGAACAACTATTAAATAACAATAACGGCATCATAAATGAAATTCTAATGAGAATTAGAAAAGCACAGACTACGTTTGTAACGATTATAAACTTCTTCTCCAGTCACGACATAAACTTAAATTTAAAAATGCAATTAGGAAAATCCTGCAGATCGAAAAATTCCAATTACTATCAAACCACAATGAATCGAATATTTGAGGATGCAAAATACCACCTAAAGCAGTTGACCATGCAAGAGAAAATTTAGGGCAAGAGAAATGTTCGACGATGGCGTATCTCTTGGCTTCCCAAACTAAGAGAGTGATCTGGATGAGCATCTACTCAGTTGTCTAGAGCAGCAGCTTCAAAAATATGTATAGCAATGATGATTGCCAGATGCCACAGCGGAGGTAGGACTTCAAGAAGAAGAATAGTCCAGTGAACCAAAACCTACAGGCACTTCAAGAAGAAGAATACCCTAGTGAACCAAAACATGCAGGGACAATGAGATAAAACACATTTTCGTGACGAAAGTTTGGAATAGAATATATTTAAAAATTGGCACGTAACGGTTTTATTTTATTTTTCAGCAGTTCCTTATACATGTAGTTAAGATTTTTTTATATAAATATTTTTTTAACATGAAAAAAGTAATGGAATTTTTATGTGATAACTTCCAGTAAAGTAGTGACTTAAAAATTGGTTGAGTGTGAACCGGGAAACACAAACGTTCTAACTCACTAAAATGGTCTAACTTTAAAATTGGTTTAAGTTGATAGTAGATAGTTTAAATTGACAAGTCCAATATTAAGTCATTATTTATTTTCGGAGCAAAACCATTCCTATTACCGATTTCGAGGCTCTCTATCTAGGTTTTTACCCGTAATATTTCCATATAAGCTTTTATTGGGATATAAGCAAACCAAATCGGCCAACTACAAGATCTAACTTCCATCGCAACTAGATCAGTGATAAGTCTTAAACTTTTTTAATGAATCTAGTTGCAACTATTTAACAAAATGATTTTAAAATGCATTTGTGGAAAAAATATTGATAGATGAATACCTATTTTATTTTTAATATAAACATATTCCAGTACTAATAAAAATAATTGTACAATTTTTAAAATATTATTTGACTATTCTTTTTTCTTCAAAAGAGGTTAAAAAAATGAAGTATGATAACAATTTGGGGAACTATCTAGATGTTTTGGAATTTTCAAAATATAAATTAATATGGCACTATTATATTTTGTTTCACAACGTTAAATTTCGAACTTAGACCTAATATATAGATACTTAAAGAATTACAAATCAAATTATATTCTTTAATAGTTCGCTTCCTTACCATTATCAGGTCTCTTAAATTATAAACTTTTATATTACAATGCCATAAACAATTAATCCTTTTATACACTATAGATACACACTAATTCTTATAATAATACTAATAAAACACTAATATTGCACCACTATTAATAACATCAAATTTAATTAAAACTTGGCGAACACCGAGACTTTCAAAACGGAAGTGACCAGAATAACAATTTGTGATATCAGCATCACACATCCCGTTCCCAACTCTTATCAGCACAATCCAGACACCCCTGCACTGGCCAATAGAAACTGGAGATTTCTAGGGTTGGGGTCGACCGGGACTATTGGGATACGCCCCTTAGTGTTACCTTTGCAGGAAAGCAGGATCCATATTTATTTGGCAAAGCGTATTATTGCGAATAAAAGAGTGAAAAATTTGTTTTATGAATTTATGTAAAAATATAAGTAAGAATTTTATAATTTTTATTTGGTTTTGTTACCTGATTTGATGATGATGAAAGATGTATTCAAAAATAAGAACACGACAAGCTACATAGCCATAAACGTAAACTAGCAAACATAAAAACAATTCATTACCAATTTTTACTTATTTTGATGGTGATTTTGGAATGAAAAACGTCCAAAAAATAACCGATAAAACCCTCCCGCTGAAGGAAACTTTTTAGAATATGGGAAAAAAATTATTTGTTTTTAAATACACACACAAGTATGTTGTTAGTCCTCAAAAAAGGCTTAGAAGTTATTTATAATAAAATAAATACTTGTTTAGGATTCTGTACGAATCCATATATATTTAGTCATATCCGTCCGTCCGTCTGTCTGAGTGTCACAGACTTATAACTTCATCATTTTCTAATGTTTTGCTATGAAATTTTACAGACTCATGTGTTCCAGTAACCCAGGAACAGATCTGTTGTAAAACTGAAAAAAAAATTGTTTTTTTGTGTGAAAATTAGGGATAAAGATAAAGTTTTTCCTTTCGCGCCATCGAATGGGATATTGTTATTATCATGTTGGAGTTCCGCACCATTAATTCACATTGCCTCGTTTTTTCTAAAATTTGGTTGCACGTTTATCTTTGACTTAATTAAAAACATATGCCTGCAAAAATGTATCACAAAAGATGAGATTTTTGACGGAAAAACTTGTTAGGTACATTGGAGATAAAATTTTAGGAAAATTTATTTTTGTATTTCATAAGTGTAACTTATTCATACCACTTTTCTTTGAAAAAATGTACTTAGTGATGTTATGTCGAAGTTTTTCAGATTTTTAAAATCTGCAGTAACAAATTTTCAGATTTATATTTTTAACAAATTAACAGAATTTAATTTAAAAAATGTTTAAATAAGAACCGATATAAAGGTTTTCATAAATATTAAACTAACAAACCAAAAGTAAAATACTGGAAAAATTGAACTATATAATTAGTGCACAATCAAACCTAATAAAAGTACGGAAATGAATTGGTTAAAACCATGGGCTTTCATATTTAGGTGCCCCATATGATCTTCAAGTTTTATAGTTGTCTCAGGGATAGCCCTAATTTAGTAATTAATAATTTTTATAAGAAATATTGTAAAATATTGAAATAAGTTATAGTAGAGGCAAAAAGAATGAGTATAGAGAGCAAGATAAGAACGTCGGAAAATATGTAGTAGACTGTATGAAACATAAACAATCACGAAACAAGAAAAGGGGAAGGCAAATAAAGAATTATAAATGGAAAGTTACCATAGATGATTGGGAGATCACTGACAAATTTGAAATTGCAAATATCTTTAATACGTTTTATATCAATTCCACAAACTTTCCCAATTTTCATAACTTGTCTTAACCACAAAAAAAATCAACTAATAGTTTTTTACTTAAACCTGCAACAAGCTTGGAAGTAAAAATTGTAATTTTTCATTAAATAATAACAATTCAGTTTTAATAAAAGCCACATGGAGATCTTAGCCTCTGTATTAACAGACCTAATAAATCCGTCTTATATAGAATATTGCTTTCCTGGCCAGCTAAAAATAGCAAAAAAACTAATTTAGGTTCTTTAGTTTCGAGACGCAAAATTTTAAAATCCTGGTTAGAACTATGATTTGACTCTATTAGATGGTTGTCATAATTCGAATCACTTTCCCCATTTATTAAGCTATTGAAATATTACTTGATTATTTTTGGAAAACTTCTACCTGATTGACCTACATAGGTTTTTGGACAAGTTAGCTCCGCACACCTGAATAGTCACTGGGTCGAAATTTAGTTATATTTTTTATTAATTTGCCTGTGGAATTTTTGTGTTTTCAAAATTGGGTTAGTATTAAGATTTTTTAGAAATTTACTTATTTTTGTGCTACTTCTGATTTATGTAATTATTTTATGACTATTCGATTTCTCTTTTGCTATTGGGTAGATCAAGAAATCAATAGAAATGACATGTTATAAAGTAATTATACAAAAATAAGTATATCTTTAAAAATCTCATATAATCAAATAAAAATAACAAAACTAAAATTAGACCAAATCAGGTGTGTTGTGAGGACTATCCAAAACCTATGTATGCCACTCAGATAGAAGTTTTTCCACAATAATTAAGGAATATTTCAATAGCTTTATAAACGGTTAAAATGATTCAAATTATGCCAACCATTTAGTCGAGTCAAATCATAGTTTTAACCGGAATTTAAAATTTTACACATTCTAAGTAAAAGTACCTTTGTCAAAATATAATATATTTAATTGAAATTTCTTAAACTGTAAAATTATACAAATTTAATAATTCAATGATTAGACATAAACATCACGTTCTTCTTTTTGTAATTGATAATAGGTTAAATAACATAGCACCACAAAATTGTATACAGTACCTGAAGAAGCGGCCGTGCAATGAAAAACATGTCGTAACGTCAAAAAGTACAGTGGAAATTTAAGTGAGAATGTGTTTTACTTGTCACTATTGGAAAGTAGTATAGATTTCCATCAAGTAATAACCAACAAACTCAAACAGGTAAATTTCTCTTCCGAATCAAATTTTTGTCTAACAAAGAAGATACCCGAAGTGTCCGGTTCCGATTTTGATGAAACTATAATATGTTATTGAGGACACAAAAATAAAAGACAGGTAGGTTTATCTCTCGGCGGAATTTAATGTTAAGGGAGTGAGTACCGCTCCTAAAGTTGACCAATAAAAACATTTTTTTAAATACCTCAGGTTAAGGTATCTTTACAAAACAAAGTGGAAATAACTTGTTATTTGAAAAACTATGGTAGTTTAATCTTCACGCATATCATCCCTTATTTTTTAAAAGGGTAAAGCAGTACTCATTAACTTATTTTACTTCTAAAAATTATTAAATTAGATGGAATTCTCTGAAAATATTTTTATGAATAATACAGGGTGTCTCAAAAGAAAGTTCACATTTAAAAAATCGATTTAAAAAAAAGTCAGGACTTTATTGAAAAAATGTTTATTACATATTAAAATACATTGTTTGGGAATTTATTTTTTAAAAATGATATCGTCCAAATGTAATCCGTTGCGCTCACGGTATTCATTTAATCGAGCACTAAAATTGCCCATGACGGCTCGGCAGGTATTCTCCGTGATGTCTGCCATTTCGTTGCGGATATTTTCTTTTAATTGTGCCAGGGAAGTCGGTTTGTTGGCGTAAACTTTTGATTTGACATAACCCCATAGGAAAAAGTCCATAGGTGATAAATCAGGACTGTGTGGAGGCCAACTTATGTCACCTTTCTTTGAGATCAATTTGCCAGGAAAAATTTCACGCACTCGTGGCAGAGACATGTTGGACGTGTGTGAAGTTGCTCCGTCTTGCTGGAACCATGTTCTTTGGTTATAGCCAGGAAAATTTTGCAGTTCAGGCACGAAGAAGTCGTCTAACATCTCCACATACCGCTCTGAAGTCACTATTACTGTGCGTTCCCTTTCATCTTCAAAAAAGTACGGGCCGATAATTCCTCGCGCCGACATCGCAGCCCATACAGTCACTTTCGGCGAATGTAGAGGTTTCTGATGTTTGTGTTTTGGATTGTTTGCACTCCAATAGCGGCAATTTTGCTTGTTTACATGATCATTAAGATGAAAATGGGCTTCATCCGAAAAGAAGATGTTGGTAAACGTTGAAAAGCGTTCAGTCATCTGGTTTACGAAGTCAAGCCTCTGACCAGCATCCTGAGGCTTCAATTCTTGCACCAACTGAATTTTATAGGGGTTCAGCTTTAAATATTTGTGTAAAATGCGGAATAATGATGACCTATGCACATTTAAAGCAACAGCACGCTTACGAATCGAAACGTTTGGGTCGTCACGAACAGACTGAGTAACACTCTCTACGTTTTAGACCGTTCTCGAAGACCTCGGACGCCCGGATTTTGGTTTATCTAGTGTTGAACCAGTCTCTTCAAACTTCTGGACCCATTTTCCAATAAGCCGTGCGCTTGGCGCATCATTTAAGTGACGAATATGTCGAAAATTGCAGAATTTTCTACACGCTACAGTCGCCGAATTACCGTTTTTGTAAAACGCTTCATAGCGACTAAATTCCCAAGAGCCAGGCTACCGATTGACATACCCCCCGCGCCGCTCGGAATAGTTGCGTTCACGCAATAAGCAAAACAAATGTGTACTTTCTTTTGAGACACCCGGTATAAGTGACTAAAGTTGACATGTTTCAGAGTTTTCGAAAAAAAACTAATAATAGGTGGTGAGTCCAACCAAATATCTTTTTTCACATATCAAGTTCTAATCGAGATATCTTCATAAAACAAAATAAAAACCAATTGGTATGGGAAACGAAGCGAAACTATGATGATTTTATTATGTTTTTGTGCTATTTTCAGTATTTAAATAATATCCAACAATGTTTACCGATAAAAATAACTTTTTAAATTAGATATAAATCTTGCATTTGTATTAATTTTTAACACATAAAATTATTCAAAGGAGTTTCTACAAGCAAAAAAGTTTAGAGCAAAACTAGATAAAAGAAAACTTGTTGTCGTTTAGATCTACTGGTATGACCGAAGTTCCTAATACAATGGTCTAAATGTTTAATATGTTGTGATTAAATGCATGATAGCACCAAACAAAAATTTTGAACACTATCACACCTTTTCAGCAAAAATCATTCACTGACACAAAAATTTGCACGTTAGACAAATCACATAGCAACAAAAAATTAAAAACAACATAATTTTACCTAAACTATTTTAGATCTGTTTATACGAACGCGTCAAAGAAATTATGTTTTACTCTTTAACAAAAAAGTTTAATTTCCCATAAATTAAGCTTTGCTGGAAAAATAGTATATTTTAAAAATGTTTTTCTTCTTCTCTAAAATAGCATCATAATTATTTGCCCTGATTCTACGAGGGCAGGAGGAGATTCTACCATATATAGTGCGAATCAGTCAAAATATCCTGAAATTGGACTACAGTACAGAAATTATGGAGATGTACTAGAGTCGTCTTCATTCCAAAAGCAGGAAAAAAGACACTACACACCCTAAATCTCTACGACCTATCGGCGTCTCATCGTTTATTTTTAAAACTATGTCACAAGCAGTTGATAACTATATCAAAGCAAAAATTCTTGAAGAGATGCCACTGCACCCTAATCAACATGCGTATCAAGCGGGTAGGTCTATGTAAACCGCACTGCTATAATTAATAGATGAGATTTAAGATGCAGTGAAGAGCAAGAAAATCGTAGTATGTGCCTTTCTTGATATAGAAGGGGCTTTTGATAACACTCCACATGAGGCGTCAAAAGAGTACTTGATGACAGGGAAATCGACGGAACGATGTCCATATGAATGGCGCGACGTCTCTCCACTAAAATAACAGAGACATAGATAAGACAAGACACCATCGGATGCCCTCAGGGGGAGTAACTCATCCACTTATGTGGAGCCTAATTGTAGATCGACTTCTCTGTGATCTGACGGACCTCGGTATATCTTGTCAAGGCTATGCCGATGAGGTGATCATAATCGCAACTGGCCTAACAGTATATCCTCAAAGATGACTTAAATACCAACCATCTTATTAGCCTTTACAAGGAAAAGAAACCTCAACCGAAAACCATCACAATGGATGGGAACGTTATTGAGTAAAGTCAGAGGTTAAATATCTGGACCTGACACTAGATAATAAACTTCCCTGTAATAAGCATGAAAAAAGTAATCAACAAGGCTACTAAAACTTTGATGGTCTATAGAAACTTTACAGGAAAAAGCTGGATCACAAACCCAAAAATCCTGCAATGAATGTGCTCTGCAATAGTGAGACCATTCATCACATATTGGGCACTAATATGGAGTAAAAGAACCAGTCTGACCTATACCAGAGTCCAACTCTAGAAAGTTCAAAGACTGGCCTATGCGTACATGACTGGAGCAATGAAAACCTGCACAATGGCTACCGTGGAAGTAATAATAAACCTTACACCTACATATACTTGTGAAGGGTATGGCGAAGAGGGCAATATATAGAATGATGGGAGATGAAGTCATAGAATGAACGCCCAATCTCTTATCCAGAAATCAACAAATCTGGAACATGCCCCAAGATGAAATGAAAAAGAAGTTCTACTTTGTAAAAAACTTTAATACAAAAGTGAATGGGGCAGAAACACCTTGAAAAACTCAACAAGAATTCTATTAAATGGTATACAGATGGCTCCAAAATAACGGAGGAAACAGGGCCAGACAACACGAAAGCTTGGGCAAGTCACCAAGCGGAAATTCACACCTTCAGGAGATACATTCAATTCAGCAAAGAAAAAAAACCATTGTGGAGAGGAGAATATTATCATATCGGATAGTCAAACAACCATCAGTTCGCTGAGTTTTCAAATAATCAGCTCCAAGATAGTCTGGAAATGTCTAGAGGAACTAAATGAATTAATAAAGAATAATAAAGTCACCCTCCTATGGATTCCAAGACACACTGGGGAAGACGGGAACGAAATAATAAACAAGTTTACGAGAAATGGAGCTGAAACATCATATCTTGGGCCCGAACTTTTCTGTGGAATCAGCAATAGTGTAATTCTGGAAGCACTAAAAAGAGAGAGAGACTGCGGGAGATGCACTTACTGGACGGATCTGTAAGGAGTAAGATAAGCGAAAATATTTCCTGGGAACTATAACCAGAAGCGATTCAAAGAATGCATAAGCCTAAGTAAAAATTAACTTAGAGTTCTGACAGGAATCCTAAAGGGATATTGCCATTTGAAGAGATACCTCAAGAAACTCGGATTGACTGAAAAAGAAGAGTGCAGATTCTGCGAGGAGGAGGACGAAACCTCTATTCACATCTTTTCAGAGTGCAGCACTTTAGAAAACCCTTGAATGTGGATTGACTGAAAAACAAGAGTGCAGATTCTGCGAGGAGGAGGAAAAAACCTCTATTCACATCTTTTCAGAGTGCAGCACTTTAGAAAACCCTTGAATGCGGTTCTTGAGAGCATACCAAATGAAAGAAGGGGAGCTACCCAGTTTGAAGCCGTCCAACATTCGAAGGTTCTTCAGGGAAATAGGACTGGAGGACCTACTTTAGTCAGCAAGGCATCCCTAACGACTTGGCAGCAGAAGGGAACACAATGGATCTACTATGTCGCAGTGTATATATACATATATATATATATATATATATATATATATATATATATATATATATATATATATATATATATATATATATATATATATATATATCTTTTTCATTTTCGAAATAGAATTTAAAGTGACAATTTGTCAACTTCTCAAAACATTCTTAAAGTTCTTAACCCATTACACAATGATTTTAAAGTTACAACTTAAGTAAAAAGAAGGAAATGCAACTTTGTAGTAAATTTGAAACATTTTTTGGTGGGGTTCCATGTATAAAAGTTTAAAAAAAATATATCTAGGATCTTGTACTGAATTTCAAACCTTTCATATTTGTCTCTTAAGAAAAAAATAAAATTATAATTAGTTAAAAATGGGCAAAATATAAATGAAAACTTTTGAAATTACAAACAAAAACGATATATATAATAAAGATTGATATAAATGTCCACTATTTTCATTACAATATTTCGACTCACGGTACCTTCTTGAAAAGTATGGAAATCAACAAACTAAAAGATGCAAATATATTGGAACTTGGTAACATTATACCCTTATTTGGGATTTGCGATAATAAAATATCTTATCAATAGTTAAATAGTTTAGTGATTCATTTTATATTACATAAATTTAGGTAGTTTAGGCCTGCTTCGAACTTGATTTAGTCTTCACTATCCGAAGGAAAAATTGTAATGGTTTTTTAAATATAAAAAAATAAAAATAGTTGAAATTTGTAACAATTGTGTTATTATCATTATTTACAATGAATTTCCACCAAGTATCAACTACATCTATAAAGAAAATTATGTCAGTAACACTGTAAAATCCATAACATTACATAATAAAAAAATAGTCAATTATAGAACTTTCCATGAAAATGCCATAACACAAGATATAGTCAAATTAAAATCCATTGAGACAGCTAAAAATGTTATTGCTACTATATATGTTTATTTTACCTATTAGAAGAATCAAAAATAAGCAACTCTAAAAGATAAAAAAGTAAGTAATGCAATATCTCACTGTTAAGCCAGCATGAAAAGGAAAGCCTTTTTGACTTCAACTTTTCTCTTCTTCGTGGGAACAAGAGACAGTCAAAATGCTAATCTAAAATATAATTTGTTGTGGCACGCGTTTTTAATCCCCTCATCCAAATTAATTAGGGCTCAAGGACCAAAAAAGATCCGATTCAAAGATTAAAAAATCGCCGAGGGTTAATCCAACACTCTCCACCCCTAACAGGGCTTTATTATGAGGCTATTAGGGTTATGGGATATTTTATTTTCTATTAGAGTGTTAGGTGTTGATAACAATGGTTATGTTCCCCCGTTATCAAGTAATAAAATAACAATTTTTTAAAATATTATAAATTTTCTCCAATTTAAAAAGAACGTGTGAAAGTTGTTAAAATAACTGTATAGGGAATATAACATTGAAATTAAATAACAGTATAAATGATACACATTTTCAGCTAATCTGCATATAAACTGATTATTTATTTTGTGTAATTTATAAAATCTCCACCAAATTTTTGGTTGAAATCCGAGATTACAGAACCATAAGTCCGCCATTTTATTTAAGTTTTGCCAAGCGTATTTAGTCCATCATTCAAAATTTAACATAACTTATAAAAGTGACACTAAATATACCAATGGTTTTAGTTAAAGACTTTTATGAGTCAAGTATTTTATATAATTTTAAAAACTAAATAGTCAATTTTGTCCTCTGGGTTTCTGATCGACCTGGAAAATCAAGAGAAAAACATATATAGACAAAACTAACAGAAAAATATCAGCAAGAGTAGAAGAATATAAAAATAAACCGACATCTGCCCTATTCCAACATCACCTCGCGACAATTCAAAAAATTAATTTTAACAACTGTAAATCGCCAGTACAGTACATTATTAGACAAGATTGATTCACGAGCCGTTGAAATTAAAAAGAATGGCACTCTGAATAAGAGAGAGGATGCACTTAACCTTCCTACCACCCGGAACACTCTACTCAAGTGAGAACACGACGCTTCAGTCCAAAAAAGCGCCAACCAATCGATACGCTCTACCACCGCGTAAAAAGAAACGTTCCATGCAATTAGTTGATCTTCAACCAGCGAGCACCAAAGATACCAAATGAAATTTTGGCAAAACATGAGCAAGCCAAAAAACTAAAAACGAACGGATGTACTCACATGATCACACCCCTGAAACAGTACGCTTTAATGCTATATATAAATATATATGGGATGCCACGTTTCATTTCTTACACAAATTCGGAGACTGCTTGATTACATATTCTATAGATCTATAGTAACTTGTTACCGATTCACTGGATAAGCAGATGACTTTTGACCACTCAAGTTATTTATTCCGTTGGATGCGCAGTTTCCCAGATTTTCGATATTTACAATAAAATATATGGTGCTCACGATGTTTATGTCAAGATTACGACATTCCTTTCTTACTTATTTACAAATTTTATATTCAAACTTTTTCTCCAGAACCATAAGCTGGGTGCGAGTTTCTTTATAACTTCCCCCTTTTCAGAAGACGGTTAAAAGTATAACTCGAAAATAGCGATGCAAATCCACATTTTAAAAACTATATTATATTAGAGATAGTTTGATCAAATGCCAAATAAAATCTTCAAAATTATTTTTTTAGTAATACTAAATTAAACTTAAAAAAGCTTTTATCTAAAATCAATAACATAATGACATATAAAACTGGTATCCTCCCCAAACAGTTCCCAGCACGTCCTTATTCAATAAGCTTCTCCGGTTGTTAGTGGTGACCATTTAGATTTTTTATTATATTGGGGCACGTGGCCTTGATTGCCTAATAAAAAATAGATTACGGCTATAAAGTAAAATCATATATTTTTTTTCAATTCTCTGATAAATATTAATAACCACAAAAATAATTTATTTCGTTTTGAGGAAATAATTCTATGTATTTGCGTGGATTCTGTCATTATGTATATGTAGTGATTTCAGAAAATATTTTCGAAAACATTACCAAAAAATAACAGCTACCAGGTATATAACACTATGTAAATTTAAATCTTTAAATATACATAAAAATATTTTTAACTGACTTCTAACAGAAGGAGGTTCTACATTCGATCGCAATATGAGTATATGTTTTTTTTATGTATCTATGTCGATTACCGTAACGGCGTAACCAATTTAATCGAATTGTTTTGCATTATGTTCAGGAATTTGTTGCGGTGGTCCCATATTATTTTGGCCGAAATTGGTTCAGTAAAGTCCAAAATGGCGTTAATAATATGCCAGACAAAAAAATTAATTTTGTCCGATTTTCTCGAAAATTGGTATAAAGAAGTTTTCGGGGTCGTATATAATGAATCTATAATTATTTTTAAAGGATTCAATATAATGGAACCAATAAGGCGGACTAAAAATTTAACATCTTCCGGTTTTGTTCGAATTTGTTGCTTGTTTAAAAAAATCAAATATGACAAATGCAATCTGGCGGTCTAAATATTTTATATTTCCGGATGATGCCCAAAATTGGTACTGGCGGGTTTTCGAAGATGTAGATTAAATTAAGAGTTTAAAATTATTTTTTGAAATTCAGTATGAGGAATCCAATATTGTGGGTTGAAAATATTACATTATTCACATTTTTTCAAAATTATCTTTATGGGATTTTCGGAATCGTAGGTTACGAATCTGAACTTAATTTTTTATAATTCAATTTGGCAAGTAAGACATGGGGGACTAAAAATTTTACTTTTTTCCAATTGATATTGGGGGATCTTAGTGCGTAAATTACGGATCTTAAATTTATTTCTTCAAACTCAATATGCAGGGTAAAATTGGTTAGGCTAAAAAATGCACATGTAAACCAATCAAAAGTAAAAAAAATAAGTGATTGTATGACAAGAATTCCATCAGGATACTGACTGTGCCATCACACTAAAAACAATCCGTGGTGATATTTTGTTATGTTTTCCCCTCTCAATTATTTGCCTTATAAAATCAAAATTAGTAAAGCAGTCCCGATGGTGTAAACAGACGAATTATGGAGAATGAAAAAACCAACAAAGTGAGCCCTGGATTGACTCAATCATATTATTAGTAACGAAGAAAAACAGATAAAACTGAAAAATTCATCGTTTGTTGAAAAATTTGTATCTCCGTCATTTTTCAAATTGTATCGTTGGCCCTTTGCGAAATAATATTAATTTATATACACTCTATACGTACCAAAACCAAGCACTGTCGCTTCATTAGTCTTTGCACAATTAATTTTGTAAGAGATTTTGAAAGTAGAAATATAATTCTTCAAACCTATATTTTCATTTTGCGTCAAAAAGTCTATGAAATATGTGAAAAATGTTAGCAAACCTGACCGAAAACGGCGGGGCCCATAAAAGAGTAGTAAGGGCAGCGGGGCTGCGGAAAGAAATCACATTTATATAGTTCCGCACTACCTCTACTCTTGTTTTACTGTCAGGCCCTAGGTCGTTTTCGGTCATATTTGCTAGCATTTTTCACGTATTTCACACTTGTAGAATGATACTTTTACTTTCAAAATCTTTAAATAAATTAAAATCTGATGCAATCAGGCGCGCTGAAAGTGCAATAAAAATTTTAACTGGCAATTGTTCAAAAACTGATGAACCCACAAAGGTTTTTTATTTTGTTTCCGTTACTACTGAGCCGATTGAGTTGATCCAGGGCTCATTTTGCTGGTATTTTTTTTCTAAACAATTTGTCTCTGCACACTATAGAGTTTGCTTCATTAGTTTTGATTATACAAGTAAGAGAACAAAAAAAACACAATGTTTAGGTTTTAATTGCTTATAACAAATTAATGACTGAGAGTGAAAAAGATAACGAAATGTCACTACGGATTTTTTTTAGTGTAATGGCACACTCGGTATCCTGATAGTACGTTTGTAACGAAAAAGTCTGTATTGATTGGCCTAATATCTCAAGTTCTTTCAACATATTTATTGAGGGTTCTAAGAGCCTAGTTTCCGAATCTGAAATCAGTTTTTTTTTTAATTCAAGATAGCGGATTAGCAGACTAAATATGTGTTTGGTACAATTTCATTAAAAGCTAGTATTTAGGGAATTCACAGCATCAAAGAATTTTTTGTTATTCAATTTAGTGTGGGTCTATAACTATGGATAAAATGGCTACTTTTTTTGTAACCTTCGAAATTCAACTCAATTCAAAACTAAGAATGAAAAAATAAAATTTTTAGAAAAATATCAAACCGACTTCTAAATAGTGCTAAATAACGAAAAATAACAATATAAATTTTTATAGAAAATTGAAATTTTTAATATCCTCGCGAAATTATTACAGTTATTTTTTATCGCTTACAATTCATTTTTTGTAGATCTTATTTTTTACTTCCAATTAAACATTTCCCAAGATCTCATATGGGAGAAGGTTTATTAAAAGCATTCAACTCTTTCTAAAATAAATGAAAATTAGAACGGAACCTAATTCACCTTGTATTACCGGATAATGTTATAAATATTATAAATAGTTTCTTCAGGCTGACGTGAATTATGAAGTATATTTTAATCATATTTTGCAACCTAGAATTATTGCTTCTCTATAAAGTTAGCGTTTAGTCAGTAATCAAATTGCAAAATCACGAAAAATCATTTCGCCATTTAATCACTCACAAACTGCTTGTGATCTGTCGAATCACAAGAACAACTAAATCTACCGAAACTAAAACCTAGTCAAATATCCAAACACCCTAGAATTACACATTTTATATAGTTTATCATATGTTATTTTATTGGCCGTTCAACTTTAAGAGATTTAAGCTTTTTATGGAAACTAGTTAGGAGCATTTTAAACACGTTAAGGACTAGTTTCACAATGTGTGGTTACCTAAAAGTACAAAAGCATTAGTTATTTAAAAAAAAAACTGTTTCATAAATGCTAGTATGTTTTACCGAAAGTTATCTGTGAGTTAACTGGTGGACTATCTTGTGGTTACTTGCTTAACCTAAAAAAACATAACCTCAAATCTCATTACTTTGCTTGGGCTTTTTGTTTATCCATGATTTATTTTATTAAGTTGGCTTCTGTATCAATTAATATATAAATCTGTAATATCACAATTGAAAAACCCAGATTTGCTTTAAGTTATACAAGTCATCGTTGGAATTATTTGACTAAAAAATTTGGATATGCTTAGCTTTGTTAGAAAGAGTTATGAAAATATTCATCAACCAATGTCTTTAAAAGTTTAGTTTAAATGGTAGAATAAACATTTTTGGAAATTATTTTTACCACATTTTTATTGACTTGCTTTCTTGTCTGTCTGTTTTGTTTGTTTGTCTATCCGGTACCACTTTTGAAATCGATTTTAAACTAAATTCCCGATAAGCTAAAGACTTTAAACTTCCAACATAGCTCAGACCTACGCTTTTTCGTCTGCCCGTTTGTTTATTTGATACAAATCTTTCAATAGATCTTAAACTAACTTCCCGATGAGCTAGAAATTTGAAACTAAAATAAAATTACAACCACGTTTCTAAAATAGACTAGAAAATATAAAATAATTACTCCCAACCCCATACATACATATAAAAATACGTATAATATTTAAAACTAAAAACGTGGGGTGCAATAAATAATAACTGTTGTGGGTTTTCTCAATGACAGCTACTCTCTACATTCATTACTATTATCTATGGCATGCCCCCACGTTTTTCATTTTAAATTTTGCAAATATTTTCATAGCAAACAAATTTTCAAGTTAGTATGTACGGTATTGGGAGAAATTATTTTATACTTTTCAGTTCATTTTAGAAACGTGGTTATTATTATTTTTTATTTAAATGATTATCAAATGTTTAATCTGTATCTCTAAAATAAAAAATATTAATTCCACTGTATTTAAATTTCTGAGATCTGTTTTATAGAATAACATTAACAAACTTTTTAGTTTTGTATTTAAAAGTAGGAGAACTTCCATTAAAAAAATCCGTTTACTGTATAAATAACAAGATACCTTTGAATTTATTTTGATACTGGAGAAAAAATAGAAGTTTTTTCAGCCATTAGTTTGTATAACCGCTACTCTTTTCCCCTTTCCGCACTTATACCCTCTTAGTCTGGGAACCAATCAGTAAGGTTTACACGTTAACTGGGTTTGGAAGATTCTTTTTTAACATAAAAAAAAAAGACCCAAAAGGATGCCTGACTTAAGAAGGCCTAGACACTTCCATCATCCAATCAGAAGTTTTGGTCATGTGTGTGATCAACTATAGGTTCGTTCCAACCCACACCAGAAACAGTTTCTGACCGACAGAATTTTGCACTTTAACTTAAATATAATGTGTAATAAGGAAAAATTTTTTATGCGTAATTGGTATTGAAGAATTGTTTGTAAAATTTAGAATTGTGAATTCAAAATGGACAATTATTAAGAATACAAATAATATAATCAAAATTAATATAATTTATAGACTTACAAATTCATGGAATTTGATAAAAGCCACGCTAACATTATAGTACTTTGTTGTGATTTTTACTATTATTATAGTCGACAAACAAATTTATTTTACAATAATTCTTTCAATAGACCTTACATCGTTATTTTCCCAACTTTCATATTTCTATAAATACTCTTCCCAAAAATTAATGCAAATACTACTTTTAAGATAAATATTGCATTTGTGCCTAGTAATATAATTTTAAACCATTTTATCTAGTTATAGTTTATCTCTTTAACTTAAAATTTCACCCCAGTAATCTCCAAAAAAATATATAATTTCCTAAACAATAATTACTACTATAACCAGACGTTATCGCCAATAGAAAATTTGTTAGATTGCAGCTACAATATGGAATGAATTTTTAACGAGGCAAATAAGACCATATGTATTCCACTGACTCTGTGCATCTTCCCAGAAATATTTTCAATAATGATAAGCATTTTCTACCAATGTTTACTTTAATTTCAATGCACACTTGATTCTAATGTGATAACAATGGGTGTTTTGACGCGTCAATATGTTCCTATCTAAATAGGGGTGGGGCACATGCCAGTCAGGGATGAAACCAAGGGTGTCACCAACACCAGTAGTCTATGAAGTTTGAGATTTAGAGTGAACTGGATCTTCAACTAAATTATTTAAAACATTTTAGGCGATCAGGCGCTTTCAATGTATAAATAACAACAAAAAAAGGTTTAATTACGTATTAAATTTTATGAAGGTTATTGCCAACTTTTGTTTTAATCTAACAAATTTGTAGCAGTACATAACTAAAGGGAATTATCAATTATTGTTTATAAAATTTTTAATGTTCTATGTTTTTCTCCTGTCTCGAGCTGCTGTTATAAAAGGCTGATGTTATCTGTTTCTTATGCTGAATTTATGTTTTTCTAGTTTTGCCGATATTCTTCTGTTGGTCTGGTCTATGTATGTTTTACTGCAGTTACCTCATGAGATCTTATATACGCCTTGATTTTCTAGACCGATTTTGTCCTTTAGATTTCTTAGAGATGAGCTTATTATTTGTGTGGTTTGAAATCTGTAGATATGGTATGTTTCTGGAGCAATCTGCCGAATTTTTTGTGTCTTTTATGTATAGAAGCATGGTGATTTGTCTCTTTGCGATAGGTGGTTGTATTTCTTGCGTGGGTTCTTGTTGTTGTTTTTTTGCTTTATTTATGACTGGTGGTTTGTAGCCATTTTGTTTGAGGGCCCTTTTATGCTTGACTACGCCCTTTATTTTTGAGTGGTGATGACGAGAATCTGCATTGAGATATCGGTGTAGGTAGGCTTTCGATATATTTTGTGTTGCAGGTGTCCAACACCTGGGTACCTATTCTCGTTCTTGAAAGAACAATCACTTGATGGAAAGTGGGCGTCGTTCTCACGAAAAAGTATGAAACTGTATTCTAAGTAGCTCTTCTCGTTCTCGAGAGAACGATCATCTTGATGGAAAGAGGCCGTGGTTCTCACGAAAAAGTAAGAAACCGTATTCTGAATACGTTTTCGTACTTTTTCGTGAGAACCACGCCCACTTTCCATCAAGTTGATCGTTCTCTCAAGAACGAGAATAGGTACCCTGGAGATAGTGATGAGCCCATGGCAGCGTCATCTATCTGTCTGTATAAATATATATTCTTAAAGCAATGTCGGCTGAGATCCATAACGTAAGTTGAAAAATACTCTCTTTAGGTGATCTAGATCAGTGCTTCATTCTTCGGTACGGTCGGATATAGTGATTTTACATCAAATCTTGCAATGATGTCATCCTTGTCTTACGTGAGATGCGGCCTTCTCCACATGTGATTGAATGAGGCCAACAAGGTATTTTTCTAGGTTTTTAGTGCTAGAGTTGTAAGCGCTGACGATGGGTGTTAGAGGGGAATTTCGCTTATGGATCTTTGAAAGTCCGTAGAGTATTGGGTACCTGCTGGATTTTTCCTGTAGTGTTACTTTTCATTTAGTTGAGTTTATGGGTCTCTCGTTATTAGAATTATTAAAATTTCCACAACAAAGCGTTCTTTTTAATAGTATCAATAACATTTAGGTCTTACCTGAACTCACGTGTCCCTCTCAGTCATTAAAACTAAGATTATTTTATACATCAGTCGTTGCCACCTTTGCCTTACCATATATTTGTAAGAAAAAATCATTTGGACAAACTTGTTGACTAGTGTATTTTTTTCCAGAGACCACCACTTATATGCATTTCTCCGACACAGGAAACTTAACAACCAGAATAAAGTATTTTCAATCGATGGAGAACTTATCTGATATTTTAAGTATAAATAACACATAATAACATATTCCAATTATAAATTTTTTATCGAAATCTTACTATGCAAGCTCGTTGCTCAAAGACGCACCCCTTAATTGGTTTGTGCTCATGCAGATTAAAAAAACACATGATCTGTTTGAGGCTGATACTAGCTCAAATCGAGATAAGACACGGATCGATGTTCTCATGAATTTATTAGTCTGTTAATAATTTTACTGACAATTTTCGCTCTTTTTATTCTCCGAAAATGTTTTTTATATACTAGATTTTTTGATCAAATCTTATTGAAATTTTACTCGTTCTGTCTTGTATTCTGCCATGACTATTTGTTTTTATATTTATAGATTACAAAACTTCAAACATAACTTGATGTTTTCTAAATATTTACATATATCATGTGAAAACTCTACTTGAATGACCATATATAAGTCAAGAATATTTCTTAAGTTGAAAGAAATGTGTGAACTGGTGAATTTTTATTGGTAAAACAAATTTTTATTATCCAACAGCATGAAAAAAAATAATTCTATTGGATACCTCCATCTAAGCAAAATTATCCACCATAATCAATAAAATTTTTAAATCAGAATTTTTAACCAAATACGAGTATTGTCAGATATATAACTGTTTACTAAAAAAATCTCTAGTTGTTTTAGAACTAAAAACTATATTTACGAAAAAGCAACAAGTATAATAATAATAGGTACAGCTATCACACAAACTGCATATATTGCAGTCCTAGGTTCACATTCAGATTCAACGATAAATTCTTCATTCCAGAAAGTTTCGTTTTCTTTGACTGGTAATTCTAATACTAATTTTTCCGAAGAGAAAAATTTTAGATCGACTACGCAGCTGTCGGTGGTATTTGCACAAACAGCTACTGTATTTGACAGGTTGTAAAGAGCCTTATTTAAATGAAACTGGACTCGAATATAATTCGGTTGGACCTCATTCTCACTGTTGAACACAAAGAAATAGTAGCCATTTACTGGAACCCTAAAATTAAAATAAAAAAGTAGACAAAAATAATTTAAAAAATATATACATATTATAGTCAAATTTTCACATGATCCCAATCATAACCTCTAAAGAATGACATTGCTATAGATCGCCTGTTAGCGATAATGTTACTCTAAGGATATAATAAAAGAATTAACATTTGAAATCATGTGATACTTCACGAAATCGAAAAACTTAAAGTAGACTATAGCATCGGTCGTAGTGTCTACTATCTGTCGAAAGGTAAGCCGTTAGAAATTGGAAATTTTTACTTATACAAGGCGTTTTATAATCCATGTCCAACCCTTAGAATGATTTCATCGGCAAGTTTTCAAAAATTGTTTAAAAAATGTTATACAACAAATTTTTCTAATTGCTTAGTTAATTGTTAAATTTTTCTTCTATAATGTATCATTCTACCGAAAAGAAATCTAATATCTTATAATATATATATATATATATATATATATATATATATATATATATATATATATATATATATATATTGTCGTACTTAACGGATGAGTGCGAGTGTTTTTTTAATTTAATTTTGAATTTACTTTACCGAATTTTTTAGTTAATTTTTTTCCAAGGGTCTCTTTCAACTACCTTTCGCAATTTTAACTATTTTTCAATTCTAACAAGACGTCAATGCATCTCGCCATTATTCGGCATTTTTGTACCTATCTCCGAGAATATGGACCTATTTACCGGGTTTATTGGATTAATTTTATCCTTCAAGAAACGTGGAAGTTCGTCTCCGTCGGGATAAATTTATTTTAAGATTTTTTTTTGTATTAGCAATTATTTGTGTAAAATCTAAGTTTTAACACAAATCAGGGGTTGTTGGTGAAGTCCCGCCAAACCTCCCGACTAGAATAAAAACTCTAGCCGCCTCACCTTTTTTCTCGCTCACCGAGGTAGAAGGGAAAAGAGTGAAGCTCAAAAGTTCACGAAGATTAATTTAATTTTATTTTTTCAAAGGAACACTTCTAAGGAATAAGCCAATTAGGAAGAGATTATCAAGTAACACTCGTCCTTGACTCTTCGTTAACTTTTTTTTTCACTGTTTTTTTTTAAATCAGTACTGTTTTCCGCAAGTCAATCTCGGAATTATTTTCTCTCCACTGTCACGTTCGGAATTTGTCAAGATCGGTATTCATAACTTTATAGTCAACACGATGTTGACTATTAGTCGCAGTGTCAATATCAGGTTTTCTCCACTTTGTCACGTTCTGGTAATAATGTTTAAAAGTCAGGACGCGTCGGTTCAGTAATTCGTACGCGCCACTGACCTCGTCTTTTTATCGACGGTGTCAATATCAGGAATTAAGATACGTGCACGATCTTTATTGTCTGTAGAATATTATGTTGTCAAAGACAACCCAGTCAACGTGGCCCCCGAGAGCTAAGCTCGATCGGAAAAAGGACAAGTTGACTCCAAGAGAGCAACTCGTAATGTCCTTAATTACTCCGCTGCCTTCTCGCTTTTATAGTAGTGGTGACGTCACATTCTGAATTAGGGGAAGCACCGAGCCAAAGCGCCGGTTAATTTCTGGGTTTCCCCGCAATCGAAGAACGGTAGGTTTAGCACTGTATGCCGTGTTATTTAGATTATTTTATTAAAGGAGTTTTAGGGAAATATTAAATCTGAAATTTAATATTTTGTCATAAAATAAGCGTATATTCACAACAATATATATATATATATATATATATATATATATATATATATATATATATATATATATATATATATATATATTCCTCTAATTATATAATTGCATTCTTGCTTTAAAATAGCTCGAAGAAATAACAGAAAACTAAACAAATTAAAGATCTAAAAGAAAATAGTAATAACAAATAAGTAGAACACTCTTCTCATATAAATTATTCAGAGACATGGCACTGGTGGTATATACAATTAACTGGTAGAGGAAAAAATATTATATTCAACATCATTCCATACAGAATGATTATGAATGCTTACCCACCGAATTTCAAATATGCACATAGCTTAAAATAACTGCTAATTTTTGAATATACTAAATCAATTTAGAACAAGTAACTTTTTTCGTGAAATATTTTGTAACAATAAGTAACAGTACTTCAAAAACACTATTTATTTTTCTAATATTTTACATGATTTTATTTATAACAAATGAAAAAATTAGTACATAGTACTTACCAAAATAATAAAAAGTGTTTCAATAAATATGGGTCTGAAAATGCTTTGTTTCCAAGCTATGACTTTTTGAAGATTGTAATAAAGGAAGTGGATCTAAAAGAGTGAATTTAGGGGTATCATAATAAAAACGAAAGAGAGGCTATGTCAGTTATCTTTTTGAAAACATCTTGTAGAAGGTATTAGCTATAAATTACAACAGTGTCTTTAAAAAAATCGATACGCCAGAAACTATAAAAAAAATAGATGTTGCCTCTAAATATATCCCTACTCGATGATTTGATAAATAAACAGGTTAATAGAAAAATAAATCTTTTCTAGATCAAGATAATAACACAACCTAAGATTTGAGTATTTAAAAGTTATATTTGTATTTCGAAAAGTTATTTTTTAAGGGCCATATTTCAAAAACTATGTAATTTAGGATCTATGGTCACAAGTCTCAGATACTTATACTATTTTTTACATTCGCTATCTAATCAAGTTCATTAATTAATGTGTAACTCGAAACTACCAAAATAGTGTAGGAGCCAGGGAGACCTACCCAATTTTTTTAATGTTTTTTGAGTCCCTGAACAATAATTTTTAGGGTGGAAGTTCGCCGGGGTGTGGATAAGTTTGTTATAATCAAATAATTGTTTAAATCTTTAAAAATACATTTTTGCAAAACCAACTATTGAATCATATTCTTTGAGTGATATTAAGCCAAAAAGGGTCCTGACTAACTTTTACGTGCGTAGTTTCCTAGGTAATTGATGTTAAACAATTAAAAAATGTGATTTTTTCGATTTTAAAATTCTAATAACTTTTGACTAAATGATCTTTATTCAATTTTCTTGACAGCAATCGAAAGTTACAATCAGCATCTACAAACTACAATCAAATGCCATACAAAAAAGTTACGTCATAATTGTTTATTTTGGTTTGGGCAGCTTTCATATGGCGTGCGGAAGCTAGTCTACTTGCAGGTACCTCGCGCGACCAAGCGCAGATACTTAAAGCAGCGCGCCCACTGAATCGGCTCGGCTCCGTCCGTTCCGTCCGCTTCAATCAGAACGCCGATGGCCCCCGCTCATTGGCTCCGCACAATTCAGACTAAACAGTAATTAAAACTGCTTTAACCATTAGAGTTTCTAGAGCTGTTATTTTTGATGAAAAGTGAATAAATTGAGTAGTTCTTCCGACTCTGAGGAGGATATTGTTGTGGCTGGTCTAGCCTGTGTTGTAGCGGAAGTGGAGGAAAAGCGGAGAAGAAGATATTGGGTTCATGATATTTACCTTAAAAGAAAAGTTCACGGGGAATTTTATCATTCATCTCCAGAGTTGATGACCGACAGTGAAAAGTTTTTCAAATATTTTAGAATGTCTAGTATAAAATTTTATGAAATTTTAAATATGTTGCCGCTCAGGAAACAAAACACTAACCTTCGAAAATCGATTCCACCAGAGGAACGTTTAGCAGTTACTTTAAAGTAAGTGTATTACATAGTTGAATTAATTAAATTTGACGTTTACATCACAGATTTTTGTGACATAACTAATGTTTTGTGACTGTGACGTGACCGCCTAGGCAATTTACTTAAAGTTTATTAGGAAACAACTATGTATAGAGAACATTATTATTATTATATATTCTGTATGCTCTCACGTCTTCTATCAATTCTTCGTCCGACATAATAACAATACAAACACTATGTCTATACCACAGATTATACTACCTCTTTCTATTTTTAAAACAGTCGAAGGCTTTCAGACCTTTCGGCAATTTTTGCCCTCTTGAGAATGGTCGAAGACGCCGATGCTGAAAACGCGGAAGCGTTCTGGCCGGTCGGAACCAGTGAGCGGGCTCTCATTTATTTACATGTAAACCAAAATGGGCCGATTGCGCGGAGCCGAGCGGTCTGAACCGAGCCGAACCAGTGGGCGCGCTACTTAATACATCATAACCGAAATAAGCCTGCAATAAAAGTTTCCTGCATAACATACTGTTTCAGAACATTATGAACAGTCGTTAGTTTCTTGTATATAAAGTGTTTACTTCTTTATTAACTTTTTAAATGTTGGGTGACTTATTTAATTTAAAGTTTTGTATTATTGTGAAAAGAATGAGAAAATAAAGGTAACAAGTACAGAAAATGGTCGAAATAAAATAAGGCATGCAGCAAGTGTACTTGATAAAGTGTATTATAAATTGCAAATCTTGAAAGACCAAAGTAAGTATTTTCGACAGTTACAGCTCATTGCCGATACGTATGTACCTTTTGGCAGGTGTAGTTTTTATATACTTTGTGCAAAAATATAGTTATATAAATAACATTTCGGTTGTAAACGTAATTTTATTCTGCGCATTGTAATTGAAATATTATAAGCTGAATAAATAAATAAATATATATATATATATATATATATATATATATATATATATATATATATATATATATATGTATATATATATTTATATATATATATACATATATATATATATATATATATATATATATATATATATATATATATATATATATATATATAATCCAATTTATTCAGCTTCATGAAATATTTCAACTACAATACGCAGAAAAAACTTACCTGTACAAGCAAAATGTTATTTATAATTTATACAGCTATATCTTTGCACAAAATATATAAAAACCACATTTATCACGAGGTACATATATATCTGCCATGAACTGTAACTGTCGAAAATACTGACTTTGGTCTTTCAAGACTTACAATTTATAAAACACTTCGTCAAGATTGTACATGCATATTCTGTACTAGTAACCTTTATTTTCTCATTCTTTTCACAATTAATACAAAGCTTTAAATTAATTAAGTCACTGAATATAAAAAACTTAATAAATAAGTAAAAGCATTATACATAAGAAACTAACAACTTTTCATAACGTTCTGAAACAATATACATTGATGCAGGTTTAAAAAAGTAAAATAAAAATCAAAAAAAAAACACGCGTAAATAATTTATATTGCAGGTTTATTTCGGTTGTGATGTAAGAAGTACCCGCGCTTGGTCGCAGAAGACGCCTACAAGTAGGCTTCCCTCCGCACGCCACACGGGACAGCGCATATATGTAAGGGGCCGAAAGCCATTTGTTTATAACTGAAATAAACAATTAAGACGTAACTTTTTCGTATGGCATTTGATTGTACCTTGTAGATGCTGATTCAAACTTTCGAGTGCTGTCAAAAAAATTGAAAAAAGTTAATTTAGTCAAAAGTTAATAGCATTCAAAAATCGCAAAAACACACAACTAAGCGTTATATGTAAAAGTTAGTTAGGCCTTTTTTGCTTAAAGTCACTCAAACAATACAATCCAATAGTTAGTTTGCGAAAATTACATTTCTTAAAGGTTTAAACAATTATTTGTTTATAAAAATCTTATCCCCACCCGGACGAAATTCCACCCTAAAAAGTATTGTTCAGGAACTCAAAATATATGAAAAAAAAACTTGGGTGGGTCCATATAAATTAAAAGGGACACTGCGGACCCTCTGGTCCCTACACTAAAATACCGTTGACATCAATTTTAATTAAAATCATGTTAAGAAAAAAGATATGTCATGTTAAATCTCCCATTTCAAGCTTCAATTATTTTATTTTAGATCAGAGATTGCAGAATGTATTACCTATATGTTATTGAATTCGCCAAATAAGTTTCTTCAGCCTCATGCTCACTCAAATCTCTACGACAGTTATGATGGGGCATAAGCGGTAAATTCAAAATAAGCCCTTCACAGTTAAGTAAAGCTTCTTCAGAACTAGAAAATGAAGACCAAAATTCACTGTTGCTCATATCGTGGTCTGTGGTTTCATTTATCCGGCCCCTGTGGTTTGCTATCCCATCTGGACTTTGCACAAATCCCTAAAAACAATATAAAAACGTTCTTAATCGCCATAATTCGTAGTGATTTGCATAAACAAAAGGTAACAAAAACAATCCAATTATTTTTATCTTGTATATCCTGATTTAAAAATGCATTGCCGACTACTTTTAACTTCTGAAGACCTCGGTAGTGAAGCGATCATGAGCTTGCATTCCCAATGTCGAGGTCCCTGATTCAATTCCCGTGGGTGTTTGGTGTTTATGCATGGTGTTACTAAAAAGTATTTATCATAATATTACATAAAAATTAAGTTGATGTACTGATTATGTACACTAAGCTACAAAGCAGCGGAAGGAAGTCAAGAACTTTATTTTTAATCAATTTCTTACAATTGAACAAATTAAGTCACGGCCATGTTATGTAATATTTTCTCACTCAATTATGTAAAATGGGGCGAACGGAATGATCTCCGTTATAATTATAAAAATTGCCCAAAATATCGGCTGACAGCATTTTGTGTTATTGTGTTTAAATACGGACATGAATTATTTCTTTTGATAGAATACAACATTTTTTATAAGAAAGCGAATTTTTTCTACTGTATGTAACAAATAGCATTTCAGGAACACATGTTTCTTACTGAAACTTCTCATTGCCCATACCCGGTATTATAACAGCAGCATAGGTTGGGAGATTGTCATAAATTTTATTTGTTCCACATAGTCAGACCTTATAAGATAAACAAAATAATGTAAAAGGAAAAAATACAAGTAAATATGTTAAAAAAAAAAGCCTTTACAACAAATATATTACATTAAAGTATAAGAAAGAGGATACTTTTTCGAATTAGCAATGTATATTTCTTTTTTGTTTGATTTTTACTAATTTAAAAAAAAAACAAATATGAGAAAATAATTTAGTTCCTTTAAATTATAATGTAGATTATCCACAGTATAAGTATCTACTCTACATTTAAATAAACTCATTTTAGAAATACCAAATTGGTAAATGAGGTAAATAATATTTAAAAGAATAATATGGCTGAACAAGTAGGTTCTTATAGAAGATGAAATATCTTCTTCTATTTTCACCGTTGCTCTGGGGTTTTCATTTTATGATACATGAGTAATAAAAAATAAATCTGTTAAAATACGGTAGACGACAGTAAAAACAATCTGTAATTTGGTAAATGCATTTTTATATCATTATATTTTTTGCATAGCATGGACTTTTCCCCCAGCAATCGAAGAAAATTCATATTTACCTCCTCATTAGCATTATTATTATCCGCATCATCCTTATTCAAATCTGCAATGGCTTGTTCAACATCTCTTTTCCTCCGACGATTATCAATTTCTCTGTTAAAATCAACTGCAGGTTTTTGATAATGTCGTCCTTGTGTTTCCAAAGTTTGTTCATTTTTATTTTGTAGGCCATTTTCCTGAAAAGTATTGACATTTTGGTTTCTTTCTTCATTATTTGCGTATTTTTTATTTAGTTCTTCTAAAATTTTTGGACCTTTTTCACCTAGACTTTCTAGTCTATTTAAAAACTGAGTGAGAACTTCTTGTGATGAAATTGCTGTATCTTCACCTAAAATAATAGTTTGGCATAACTATATTTTTCACGTCACACTCACACTATATATATATATATATATATATATATATATATATATATATATATATATATATATATATAACATTTTTCATGAGAAAGCTAATTTTTCCACTGTATGTAACAAATAGCATTGCAGGAACACATGTTTCTTACTGAAACTTCTCATTGCCCATACCCGGTATTATAACAGCAGCATAGGTTGAGAGATTATCATAAGTTTTATATAGTCAGTCACATAGTCAGACCTTATAAGATAAACAAAATAATGTAAAAGAAAAAAATACAAGTAAATATGTTAAAAAGAGTATTTACAACAAATATATTACATTAAAGTATAAGAAAGAAAAATTAAGATTATAAACTACTATATACTACAACGTCTACTAGTGTCACGATTAAAATTTCCTCTTAAGTTTACTATGGCTGATTCAGTTAATTTAACCTTATTTTTGAAAATACTGTTGGCATGGGCATCACAGTATCATTTTCCTTAAGTATTTCTCAGGAATTCTTTGAAGAAAAGCATTTCATAAAAAACAGTTTTAATTAATTTTATTTTTCAAATTTCACCATTATTCGGTATTTCACTACACTGTGCTTAGGTATTTTCTTATCGATGTTGAACTTACTGCTACCTTTTTTTTTAATCAGATAGATCTCGTTTTTTCCCTGCCATTAATATTTGAGTTCATTTATATGTATATTGGGTTGCAGGACGCTTATTCCTTTATTCGAAACGTATTTCTTTAATTTAAAAATAACTATCGGGATACTTATTTGATTTCTCTTTTTTTAAACGTAAAATGCTAATGATTAACGAAGAGGGTTGTGTAACCAATGTATTTCATCCGACTACCTGTTGCCAGGGTCATTTTTTTCTGCTGTTATTTCTTTCACACGTCGCAATTCTTTTGCCTGATTGGCAGTTATGGTCTTTTTACAGGGATAAACCTGGAGACAAGGATTTTGGAGAGATTGCACATGTCAACGAAGGAATTCTGTTAGACCCCACAGACATTGGGTAAAATCTATTAATTACAGCTCATTAAAACAATCTTCTATGGATTTTTGTGATTCAATAAGATTTAAGCTCAAAATTGAGCCTTATCATCGAGTAAATTTAATGTCTAATTGGAATCTGGCCATACCATGCAGTTCTAATTTTCATGAAGACCTAAATTGACTGCATTAGGTTATTATTAAGTTGTATGTTGGGTTTTTGAGGCCGATTATTATTATTTATTCTTAATCAATAATTTTTTTGTAATTTTCTTAATTTTCGATAGTTGTTATCTTATAAACGCCTTATTTATTATTGTTATAATAGTGATACTTAATTTTGAGCGCAGGTCTACTGTTTTGAAATAAATATATACCGCTAGATAAAATTAATATTTTTAAATGTTCAGATAAATGGTATGGTGAAAAAGAAGACACCTCACTCGCCTAATTATATTAAAATATCGATAAAAAATAATAGAGAGTAAAAAAGAAAAAGATAAAAACAGGATTAATCACTGATATCATAGAGTCGAGCACTTCTAGAACCAATGATTAGCGAACATCCCAGTACAAATCAACAAAAATCTGCAGATGTAACATATAATAAAACAATGAACTCAGTGAGATAACTCTAAATAAAAATTAACCAAAAGAAACAACAGAAAAAAAATTATAAGGAAACGATTCCTTCAGTTGCTACAGCCAAAGACTGGCAACTTTACCATGAGCGGAAAGATGCCTTGAAGAAAGAAAAAGGGGAACAAAGAAGATTACGTTTAGAAGAGAAAAAACGACAAGTATAGTACAACTTAGGACCGAAAAACAAGAAAATAAAATAAAAATAGGAAAAGAAATCAAGCGATCTCTAAATAAACAAAAACAACGAAAAGTCAAACAAAGAAAGTACGATATACCATAAGTAGTAGTTCTTCCGAATCTGATGATTATGAAGAATGGCAACCATCCAATATTAGTTTAGAAATGGCCATCTCTGACATTGAAAATCATAAGGAATGAGACTTTTCAGAATTTTCAAGAAAGAAATATGATTGCATCATTCCAGAAAATTTTTTCAACGGTGAATCCGAAGCCGTTGCTTTAAACGCGTGCAATACTAAAAGACACAATTTAAAATCAATCAATATTTTTTTCAAGCTGGCATTCGACATTATTCCTATTTCTACGTGATCCCTTTTTAGATCTTATTTTCTTAGAGTGCGTAGATGATGTTTTCCTACAGAATTTATTTTTAGTTCTATACATCCAAATTGTTATATTATCTAAATATTTGTAAAGAAATTAAAAGATATTTTTACTACCTTATCAACTATTAATTTTTCTTTTTTTCTTTATCATATACCAGATTTTTACTCTATTTTAATCTAGCAATTTATATCAATACTGTTTAAAGGTTTCTCTTTTCATAATTAAACTCTAGTAAGTAAAATGCATGTTAAGACTAGAGAAAATTAAATAGGTATAAAGAAAACAAATTTTATACCTTATTTTTTCCAAAGTTTTCTTAAATGTATCAACTACCGGTTTGTTACGCTACTTGTACTATAATCGCTAATTTCAAGTTCAAGATAAATTAAAAATTTTTTCTTCCTTTAAAGTTTTAGAAAATAAAGAAATATTTTACTTTAAGTGACGTGCTGTTTTAAATAGCATAGCACTCTTGAAAACTTCAAATAACTTGTCATAATCTCAAATACCTTGTCCAACTACAAATTTTGATAGTGTAATTTAAATGTTTTGACAAGTGAAAATTCAAAAAACTTCATATTATTAATCTAACTGGAAGTACCAAAATTATTTTAAAAAAGTTCATAAAAAAATTACCAAAATACACTTTTAAAAAAATATATATTTTTTATTTTAGAAAGTCGCCTTGAAACATCTAAAATTTTGAAGTGTGGTATTCTTAAAAAATGAAATCTTCAAACTAAATTCTTTATTTTACCTGGTGAATGAATATTAAAATTAGCAGTTTCATTTTTAGCAACAGTCGTATTTCTCCTGAAATGTGGATGAACTTCGTCGGGTTCTTTCTGTTTCTTCTTCTTTTTACTTTGTAGAGCCTCAAGAATTGTTTTCATCATTTTCGGGTCATTCAAGTCAGACATATCTATATTGTCTTTTAAAGTATAATTTTCTTTGTTCACCTCATGATGCGGACTAAAAACAATAAAAATTTAAGATAATAAGTTTTCTTGATTTCACAAAATAAGAGAAGAAGAAATTAATAGAACTTGGGTGACAAGTATTTGAACTTATGATAAATTTAATCTTCAAATTTACTATATTTGTTCACAACCTCGTTAAAAAACCAGGGCTCATCTAGCCCAGATGTTAGTACCCTGTGAGGGCTCCTGCATAGGATACAGGCGAAGCTCCTGTTTTGCAGTTCGGCGTTGGATTACCAAAAGCTAGGAGTTGAAAACCTCAATTAAAAATCATTCGGTCCACCTGGACGACCAGCAATTCAGTATCCGGAAAACCACAAGACAGCTAAAAATCCCGGTACTACGCCTCGAAACAAGACTGGATACAATGGACAACGTCAAAGGCAAAGAAATATTTTAATAAGTATTGGAATATGGAATGTTAAAACTCTACGAGGAAAAACTGGAGATATGATAAAGGAACTAAGCAACATGAAAATAAATATAGCAGCAATAACGGAAACAATAAAAAAAGGAAACTGAATCGGACAATTCGGGGGCTATGTGCACATTTATAGTGGAATAGTCAAAGAACATCGAACAAAATGTGAAGTATCAGTTATGATAGCAAAACATATTAAATGATCGATGAAAAGCTGGGAACCGAGCAATGAACGACTGAAAAATTAACTTGGCACACCTAGGACATCACCTCACTATAGTAAGAGTCTATGCACCTAACGACGATGAAAACCTTAAAACTAAGGATACCTTATGGAAAACCTGAGTATCACCATTAGCGAGGCAAGAAATAATAAGGAAATTATAATACACATAATGGACGATATGAATGCAAGAACGGTCATAATAATAAAGGATCCAGTAGTGGGACGACATAGAGAGAAGACAGTGAACGACAATGGCCAACAACTAGTGAATTTATGTGAACAACACAAAAATATTCATAAATATACGTGGAGAGAAATCGCACTCAACATCCATTACCGACTATTTTATAACCAATCAATAAAAAACAATGAAAACGCTTGATATTAAACTTTATGAATCCCTGAATGTGGAATTGACCACTTCTTGGTCAAAGTAAAAATAACCTTCAATCTATAAAACATCAAAAAGGAATTCACCAGTACTATTAAACACTACCTACATTGTTAATCCAAAATATAATTCAGATTTTGTTTACAGACAGTACCAGACACCGCTATCAAGAACGACTAAACCAAAAACTTAATGAGGATGTATATCACTTATCTCTTGAAAAGTTTCTGATCACGTTAAACAAATAATGCACACTGTACCATCAGAAGCCTTAGGAAACTAACCAACAAAAAAAATTTCGGTTCAACAATGAGCTGAAAGAACTCAAAAAGGAACAAAAAAAATAGATTCTGATATCTACAAACTAAAGGCGAAGCTGCTTATAACACACATAACGAAGCAAGAAATCTGTTGAAGAGAAATATCCCACAGCAAAATCGGCAAATCAAAATCGTGAACTAGAACGTTATATAGGAGGTAGATATGCAACAGAATACTGGCAGTTCATGAAAGCATGAAAGATCAAACAGGTAACAGAATAAACATAGAAATAATACCAAAATTTGAATGGAATACGTATTTTGCGGAAAAATTTACACGACATCGAAAAAAATCCCAAAACACAACAACAAATAATAGAATACAAAGGCATGGGAACATCGAGGAAAAACAGGATGACATGATAATAAAAGCGATAGAACGACCAAAGAATAGAAAAGAGTGTGGATCAGAAGGATTAGCACCCGAACTGATAAAATATGGATCAAACAAACTAGAGCTAGATTACACCCGTACATAAGAACATACCTCAAAAATTTACAAGAAATATTTCATTTTCAATATTCAGGTTGTTTAGAGTTTAATATTTTAATATTAGAATAAGTAATAGCGGTAAGTTACTCTATGTTTAAAAAAAAATATATCCAATACACAGAAATTAATTTAAGAAAATATGTAGAAAAGCATTCCAAGGTAACTTGAATCATTCAGTACTCTGCAATTAATTTAATTCTACGCCAAATTAGATTGAGCCGTAAAATACATGAAAAAAAGTTTTATACAACAGATTTTCTTTTGTTTTATTAAAAAATCATCATCAATTTAATGAATTATGAAAATGTTGAAAGAATTAATTTTGTTTAATTCATGTTAAGGTTTAATTACAATTATCAATATGAAGAAACAATTATCGGGACAAAAATTTATGTCAGTCATCAGCAAAGATATTTCTCATATCCTCTCTATGCTAGAAACCTTTATGTTAATTCATTATATCTACCTGTGAAATTCTACATCAGCTCTATGTCTTTTCATCAACTCTGGATCGTTAGTTTTAGATTCATTAGAATTAAGTTTTAAAAGATCTTCGTCTTTGGCAACATAAGTTCCTTCTCTAATTGCTTCCATCAGTTCATCTAGTTCTTCCGAAGAATCGTCTCCAATATAGGCACATTCATGAAGATGCCTGTGTCCTCGTATAACTATCAGAGATGCACCAGGCCATCTGTAAAAAAAGTTTAAATCGATCACATATGAAAATATGTTTCTCCAAAAATTTAAACACTAGACCACCAATTATTTTTAATATTTTTTTTAAAGACATAATTATGTACAAAAGAATAAAAAAATTTTTCTCTTTATTATATTTATTTAAAATTACTGGTTGGGTTAGAGTCTGAGAAAAAAAAACTTATAATTTTTTGTTTAAGATTAAATATATCATTATTAATTTAGTTTACCTTACGCAAGTATTAACAGTAACGGATGATCCTTTCAAAAGGTAAAATCCCCAATATTCCTTAGTATCATCTTCAAGAACAAGATGTCTTACCATAGAAATAGGTGTTAAACTACTTGATAATTCTGGGGGTTCTGATAGCAGAAAGGCGTTAAACGTAGTGTTCGTCTTAATACGTTGTCTCTAAAAATTGATAAAAGGATTACCAAAAAAAAATTTTCTGAACACGGAAAAAATTGTATAATTAAACCAGTTTAGTTTTATTCTTGCGTTATAGTTACTCATGCCCTCTTTAGAAACCGTAATGAGATAGAAAATTGATGCCAAAGAAATAAATCCAAAGTAAAACAATAATATGGCGATCTATGAATCCCTAATCTTAGCGCGTACAGTCTTAGAAAGACGTTAATTTCCCAAAGAAAACCTAAAAGTATCATTAAAGAAGATTTTTTTAAGTTTCTTACAAATATCAGTTTCATCAATTCCTAAAAAAAACAGTTACTATTCAAATAGGGGATTGACGGTGACATAGATTGGGAAAATCTATGTCACCGTCATATTCCGTGATAAACTCAAAAAGTGTAGGTATATAGTAAAATACGATTATTTTTAAAAAAAGGTAGGTAAAATTGCTGTTATGTAGGAAGCTGTAGAGTGAAGGGTGCCTATGTATAACAAGATGTACTACAGTTACACCAAATAATATGATTATCAGTTAGCTTCTTGTATTAAGAAAAAAACAAATTTTGAACTTTAAAAGGATTTTGGTTGATTTTATTAAGATTCTATTTTTTAGTCAAAAAAAAATAGTTTTATTGTGTTAAAATCTCTTGATCATCTCACGTTTGAAAAATAAATAAGATTTTCTAAGAAAATTTTTATTTGAGCCTTTCCCAATTTGCGGTTTGCTTTGGCAAAATTTTTTTATTAAATTGAAGGATATATCCTAGTTCCCAGTTTATTAGGGGTATTGCATAAGCAATATATTCAGGTAGCGTTTTTCTCAGGAAATCTATTATCTATGAGTAATCAACCAGATAATAGCAAATAAAATCGTCACATCGCTCCCCAGAGCCTACCAGTATCGTTGAGTGTGCTCTGAAGGGATTTATTTAAGGTCTCAAATAGATTTATTTATAGTGGTGTGATTTTTTCATCGGGACTTGTAAAACGTTTTAAAACCATGTTTAAGTTTACGAAAAAATGTGTTCTGAGAATATTATTGCGCAATTTACAAGACTTCCTAGTCACATAACTACACGAGGCCAAATAGACTATATAAATTAAAACATAAAAACTATTTATTATAGAAGGAATGAGAACAAATTTATCACGAATATGTTTATTTTATATTCCCATAAAGACTATTCTCAAGTTACATGTTTTTTTTTTTTTGAAAATTGTACTTATTTATAACAGCAGCAATAATGTTACAACCAGGGACGGATCCAGTCTCTCTCTTTGGGGGGGGGGGTGATATCACAAAAGAAAGCAATTTGTCGTTGGGGGAGGGGGGGGGGTTAGACACCCAGAAATATTTCCATTGCTAGTCTAAAAGGCAGGATCGGGTATATTTTTCTGAATCTGAAGCTCTTGAAGGAGGGGGGAGTACCAGCAGCATACACATTCCTAATATAAAAGGCAGAATCGGTTCAATTTTCCTAAACTCTGAGCTTTGGGAAGGAAGGGCGATCGCAAGCATACACATTCCTATACTCTATTCAAGAAATAGAGAGAGTAATAAAACTGTTACTGAAACCTCCAACGTACCTGCTCCAGTGCCGCAGGTAACTGAAGACTGCCATAAATCTAATTTCTCTCAGTGAGCAAAGTACACCTTACAGTGTGTCCTTAGTGATTTATCTTGTTTGCGCTTGTTTTTACATATTATTTCAGATTAGTAAGATACCCAAAAGATATGGCTTCCACATCTATATGTATTCCAAAATCGTTAAAAAAAAGGCATTTTTCCCTCAACGAAAAACTTATTATGAGGAATGTTTATGTTGCCTTAAGATATCAATATCTAGATAATAATGTTAAAAGTTCTGTTGAGATGTGTTCCAATATGACAGGAGTTGGCAAATCTACTATATACCGAACACTGAAGGAGAATAAAGCGACTGGAATTGTTAGTACTCCCAAGCCACATTCGATCACCGGCAGACGAAAAACCTCCTTGGAAGAAAAGATGAAAACTGCAATAAAAGGAGCGATGAATGTTTATGATGCCTTAAAATATCAATATCTAGATAATAATGTTAAAAGCTCTGTTGAGATGTGTTGCAAAATGTTTAATGTTGGTTATATATTTTTTTTATATATGGAAAAAAAAACAGCAAAATGAATTTGGTCAGGCATGTAACGAAGTACAGTCCTAAGGCCGGATATAATATGTGCGCATAGGATCAATGGGCAAGACAAGCCTTTCATTTAACAAGGGTGACACTCTAGATTAACAATTTTTAGTATATTCCTGTCTGTTAAATCATATTATTTTTAACCGATAATCAATAATTGCATTTATAGAAGTGAAAACAATTACTTGATGGTATTATATATATATATATATATATATATATATATATATATATATATATATATATATATATATATATATGATAAAAATGATAATGATTTAAAAGGATGTACTTTAAATTGTCATTTTATTCACCAACTTTAAGATGTTAAAGTTGAAATGATTTATTACAATGAATACATTCCGAGTTTCTCAATCAATTACATAGAAAACACACACACACAGATATATTTAGAAATTCAATAATTGTTTAAAATATAGTAATATTGCAGGTACTTAATAAAACAATAGCATAATATCTATCGACTTGCGATATATTATAAAAATTATTGTGTTATTGGACAGAAAGCAATACATATATGATGTACTTAAAAGTTTATATTACGAGTAACCTTCCCAGTTCATATTTTTTAACAAAATGAACCCGTAAACAAAAATAACCAACAGGTATGTAAAAATAAAACAAAATATAAACAACATAAATAAACATCTATGAATAAACAAATAACATATTAGACATTCTTCTTGTTTAAAAGTAAAAATATAAAAGAAAACACTGTTCAAACTTTAACCTACAGGTATTTAAGTAGAAAGAAAATTAAACGTAAGATTATTACGGTTTAAAACCGTAAATATAACTTATATAAATTCCAACCATTGAAGAAGGATTTAAATCAATCAACATTCAAAATTCACACACTTATCCATACAATTTCACGATCCCTAGTAAATTCCCTACCGTTCCGATCGATCACCTTGGCACACGAGCTTCTTATGAGATTTGTTTATAAGATGTGTGCCTTAGTATCTCAAAACTAAATCAAATCTATTAAAATAGAGAAAGTTATATTGACAGTTCCGCTACAGTAACCTGCAAAATACTGATAAATACCGCCACTTTTTCGATCCCACATCGTATGTTTCGATACCCAACCAAGTGTATCGCAAATATCGGGTTTAGAATCACCCATCTCTAGTTGTGGCCCCTTGCTGGAACTTAGGTTAAAGTTTATTTTATCACTGTTTCCTTTTTATTTTATTTCTATTCATACTTATAAGGGCCCTTACACTTATACAATATTCGATTACCCTTCTAAAATCATTGGTTACAACATATTATGAAATACAAAAATACCTATTTTGCTATATCAATTTTATCGCTTATTCATTTTCTGACTGGTATGATTTCTCCAAATTTATTTTATGACCCACTAATTGCAACAAAATATATTTAATCCCTTTATCAAATTCTATGACTTTTACAAATAATAAGTACAGTAATTTATAAATCAATATGTTGTATTTTATTAAGATTACACTATTTTATATGAAGTTCAACAAACAAATACATGAAGAAAATAAAAAAATTAAAAACTTTTGACAACAACTAACTGCAATTGAGTAGTAGTATGTATTAATTAAGGACACATCAACCCATAAGAACTGTTTAGTGATCGGACCTACAGTTTAACGTGGGTTCCGAACCACGATCCTTGGCACTCACCTTGAAGGGGCTATACTGTACTTGTGCAGTAGGTCAGGCGACAGGGCTGGATTTGATCAACCTTGTACTACATTATTATATTGGAAAATTACAATACTGGCATAAAATAGATTAGACATAATTCTCTGGGTAAAAATTTGTATTATGGGAAATCTTGGAAAACGTTTTTTTGAAAAAATGTTGAGTTCCCCCTACTTCGAGGGCGTAGAACACGATTCTGACTTTTATTTTTCGTAATTTTTCTTGAGTTTTGCGGAAAACAGTGAAAAAGACTTTTCACTTTAGATTCAGTTGTTTGTACTAAATCGTTAAAATTTTGTTACAACCACAAATTTCACACTGATAAGTAGCCTCTGTATTATTTAAAAATTCAAAAATTTGCACATTTTTACTGGAAAAATTATAAAAAAAAACACGTCAAAAGAAAATGGGTTCCCCCATTAAATAATGGTGTGACTCGTTCCTAAAACCCGAAAAATTAGCGCTGTTGCCAAATTGCAAATACGATTTTTGTAAAATTCACACATATTCTTTTCTTTCACAGGTCGTTCCGCCTTTATGTGGTCTCGGCTAAACGACAACATTTTTTAATTAATAAATTTAGGTTAGTTCAGGTTAGTTTTAGTTTCTCAAACTAACCAAAACTAAACTAACACTGAACTAACCAAAACTGACCAAAAATTTTCGGTGGTTAAAATTAATTTTACGTATCCCCTCTAACTTCCTTGACGAGGATGGATTCGCGCTGGTCGCAGTCGTCCTTATAACGGTAACTGCAATTTATGTCATGAAGGAAGAATATAACTTTTAACCACCTAATTCACTAATATCGTCTAACTTTAAAAGTGATCTAAGTTAGGAGAGAGTTTAAATTAACAATTACAACAATAGGTCAGATATTATAATATTATATAAACTCTTCCCCATGCCGATTTTATACAAAAAAAAACTGTTTCCAATTTTGTCCTTGGTCTTATTTAATCCTTATCAAAAAAAGTTAATAAATAAGGTTATTTTGCTTTATACACCCATAATTATTTTAATTTTATTTATGTTAAACTTGTCTTAGTATTTGTGACTCCTATGAACACTTTTAAATATTAAAAGTTCAATTTCCATCTTTATCGGTAAGAGGTGTTACTTGTTACAAATCGAAAATAATGTAAATCAGAAAACCAAAAAATCTTAGTCTCTTAATATTAATTAATATGGGCGATTTATTTCATGTATAGTAGTTAGTTTGTTATACTTGCTTAAATAATGCAACTAGAAAAGGATAGCACAAGTGAATGAAAAAACTCTACTACTTATCAACACTTTTCCAAATACAAATAAAAAATATGATGTGACTCAACGGCGACACAAACGGGCTCTAGTTTTTACAATACATCGCGAGGGAATTCACTACAAATTACTAAAACTGATAACAGGTAATTATAGTAGATAAGATTTATATAATTAGTAAAGCGTTTGAGTTCTTGAATTTACGCTTATACGGAATATATAAAAATATGTCTGTTGGATCACTGAGGATACTGTATGCCTCATTATTGAGTTCCTATATAAAAAAATGCTTCAAATGTGTGGGCACACTATTATAGAATACAATTTGAGTATATTGAAAAATTTTTTCAAAAAGTGTAGGACTGAACAATAATTATAATATACTATATACTTTTTAAACTACATTCTTTCGTAATTATTTACTAATGACCGTAAAAATAATAAAAATACCAGATCTGAAAATTTACTTCTTTATTGTCTACGAAGTTAGCCATTTATATTTCAGGAACAAAAAAAACTAAAACAAATATTTGTTATTGAAATGGATTTGATTATTTTTTAAAATATTCTTCACGATGAGCAATATACTTTTGCATGCATTTGAACCAATCCGAAAAGTTTTTTGTTGCCACTGTAAAAAATGGTATCACGAAAGCATGATTTTTGAACGTAATGACCGCTTCTTCTGGCGTTAAAAATCGTTAACAACGCAGTTTGCTTTTCATGTACCGGGAGCAAGAAGCAAACATTGGGTACCAAATCAGGGCTGATTCATGACTCTTAGTTCCACGTTTTTAGTCTTCAAAAAGTCATTTGTGGGAGCCGATGTGTAGGAACTCGCGTTATCATGGTAGTGAATAATTCGCCGTATCCCGTTGGTTTTCCTCAATTTACAGAATATTTCCAGTAAACAAATGGTTGTGTACCATTCAAAATTTCCGTTCTATGAATCTCTAAAGTCACGGTTATGATATGGCCAGTTTTTCAACAAAAACAGGCGACCATGTGCTTTAAAGTGCTTCGTGCATGAACAAATTTTGTTGGTTTTGGCTCATCATAGAAGACCCATATGGTCAACTCCTATTTACTTTCGGGCACTTGCGCATATATCTAAGACTTCTCACCTATCACCATCTTATAAATGTTTTTGAAGTACCGCGATCGTATGTTTTCAGCGTTCCTTTCGTCAATTCACATGATCCTTTTTTTAAACAATTGTTGAATTGTGCGGAATCCAACGCGAACATAGCTTGTTCATGGCCAAATGCTCATGAAATATATTATATACTCTGGTGTTACTAAACCTCAATCTCATGGTATTTTACATGATAGTCATGATTTATCAGTTCACGCACAGCATCATCGAAGTTTTCTTGCACAACCGATTTTGGAGGACCTTCACCTAACTCGTCCCTGGGCGAACAACAGTCACGATTAAATTCCCTTAACCAGCGATATGCAATGATTTTTGTAAGGGCTTCATCGCTATATAAAGAATTAAGATAACGCACTCTTTTTGAAATAAACGACGTCGAAAGTTGTGAAAAATAATATCTAGAAAGTATCACGAATTTATTCCATTTCTTAGTCGAGATAACATTTTGTAAGCAACACAAATAACTTCCGTATGTTAAAACATTCTGAGCACGAATATGTTCTAAAAAGTCAAACTTTACCATGTATATGTCACATGGCACCAAGCAACGCCAGGCCAGTTCCTGAAATATAAACGGCTATCCTAGTATTGGGTCTCAATTTTATGAATACGCATTCGGAACTACCCCCACTAATACTTCCAGAATAATTTCAAAAATAATTTGTTATTTTATATAGATCAGGGATGAGAATCCTCCCCATATATTTGTTTTCCTACACTAAAGTTCATAGTAAAGTCCATTATTTTTAGGGTATACTTGTTGTAAAGTCCATTCCAAAGCTGAAAGCAATTTTCTTATTTCAATGGAAAAAATACAAATTAGAAATGAATACACAGAGTGTCCGGGAAAATGGGGGAAATCTTCTGGATATGAAAAAAACGCGTGAAAAGAATACTACAAGTTCAATTAAACTTTTTTCGTATAGGCCTCTTCTTCGGATATGGACTCCCAAAAAGTTGCAATCGAATAAAGTTTTTTACGCATAATTATTAAACCACCATTTTTTTTCTTTATACCAGGTAAAACCCTCCAAATTACTATCCAAGAAAATGTTGTGAATTACTCACAGCTGCAAGGACGGACTAGCTGTGACACCCATCACCCCATTTTTTTTTGACGCTCTGTATGATAAGAACGTTGGACAACGTTTTTTACATACCTTTAACTATTGACTAAAAATTAAGTACTTCATTCATATCGCTAATTCTAACCGTTTTAAAAGAAACGTCATTTTCTTTATATCACGTATTGGGCGTATTTCGACAAAATATACATCTTTGTTCCTATAAAATGTTCAACCTTCAACCTTACGATAAAAAAAAATCGATCCAAAATTAGAGTTTCCCTATTTAGTTAAAAACTGTGAATTGCAGTTCGACCTAGGTTCGCAAAAAATGTGCGCTTTATTTTATCGGCACCAAAAGCAAAATATTGTTGCAAACATTGCTAAATACGAAAAAAATAAATATCCTGCATTTTAGAACTTGTCAACTTTCACATCGCTGACTCTGACTTGGATATTAATTTACTGATTTTTGGATTTCGTGATGAAATTAATTGTGAAATAATTCGAAATATGAAATACTCGTTTATTGAGTATGCAAATATGCATCTGATGTATAGTCTTGCATCTTGCAATGCTTTGGAAGCCAGGAGGTTTATCACGACAGATATCCAAGTCGTACTCTTCCAGATCAGAAAACACTTCAACGAGTTGACCAACGTCTAAGGGAGAATGGTAGGCGATTCCATTTAATAAGGTAATAATATTAAATTTCTTCATAATTTTAGAAAATTTTGGGAAAAAAAGTACTGATGCTGGTCGAGAAAAAACAGTAGTTATGCCATAATTAGAGGAAAATATTTTAAATGTTCTAGATGACACTCCTTCAACGAGCACTCGAAAATTATCAGCGCAGTTTAATACGTTGAAAACAATAGTACATGAACTTCTTCAAAAACAGCTGTTATACTCATATCCAGTTTGCAAACGGACTAATGGATCAGCAACGAAATAATGTAAACTTCATTAGCACTATTCTCCTCACGGATGAAGCAGGGTTTACCAAAAATGGTATCATAAATTTACACAATTCACTGAACACATGTATGGACTGATGAAAATCCTCATGCAACTATTGTTTCGCATCATCAACATCAGTTCCAATCAATTAATGTATGGGCAGAAATTATTGGCAATTTTTTGATTGGACCATTCATATTGCCGCCACGATTGAATGGAGAACTTTATTTGGAGTTCCTCCAGAACGTTTTTCACAATTTAGTAGAGCACTTACCACTTGAAACCCGCCGAAAGATGTACTACATGCACGATAGGGTACCGCCTCATTTCAGCGTTGCTGTGCGGGCGCACGTGAATAACGTCTATCTAAACTGTTAGACAGATAGAGGAGGATCTACTTCCAGGCCTCCTCGATCTCATTACCTAACACCATTGGATTATTACCTGTTGGAATTAACTAAACAGTTTAACTTTTTATTGAAACTATGGTGACAGTGGGAAAGAGTGTTACAGCTAGTCCGTCCCTAAAGCTGTGAGTAATTCACAACACTTTCTTGGATACTGATTTGAAGATTCTTACATGGTATACATCATATAAAAAAAATATACCTGGTAGTTCAATAACTATGTGTAAAAGACTTGATTCTATTGCAGCTCTTTAGAATCCCACATCTCCGAAGAGGAGGCCTATACGAAAAAAGTTTATAAGAAGTTGTAGTATTCTTTTCACGTGTTTTTTTCATATTCGGGAGATTTCCCACATTTTTCCGGACACCCTGTATACGATCTTCCACTCATCTACAGTCCAAGTCCTTCTAACTCTTATTATTTTCGTATTTTAGGGATACGAAATTGATATGTAAATAGTTTAATGGTTCATTGGAAATAAACGTATATTGCTTAAATTTAACCTTTTATCTAAAATGTTTTATTACTTGATTAATATATTCGTTCATAAATAATTCGGTTAAACTAAAGAAAGGTTTGCAAATAATTTTGTTATGAGTTGCAAAAACATTGTTATTAAACATTAATTAATAACAAGACTTATTTTACAATGTGATATCTTAAGCTTTATTTGAGGTATTAAATTTGCTAAAGTATATACATATAACAAGTTAATGTGAAAAAGGAATTTTTGAAAAAATGCTTTAATAGGTTAAGTGCCTCACAAATAGTTTGTTTGACGTTACCTAATTAAATACTAGATAAATAAAAAACTAATGACAAATTCAAATAATGCTATAAAAAAATTCCCATGAAACCAGTTTACACTGGTATTGATAATGCGATGAGTATAAGAATAAACATCATTATACTGTAGGGGAGGTTTTTAAAGCAAAAACATCCACATTCATGGAAAGAAACATAAATATTTGAAATTGTGGTGTTTACAGAAAACTAGTGAATATATTTACTTATATGAAATAATTCTGTCTATAGATTTTAATGCAATTTTCGTTGTTATAATCAGATTTTTTTATAATATTCTTGAATATTTCTTTTAGAAGGCCACACTGAGATGAAGTCACAAATTAATAAAACAGTTACCATTTACAATTATTTAAAACTACGTCAGAACAAAAAATGTGGCCTGTAACAGCTAATCATTATTATATTATATGATATATAATATATATGATTTCGTATTAATTCGGTAATGATTTTCATTTTAAGTAAAAACTACAGTACACTTATGATATGTGTGAAAACTGTCAAGAAAAAGCAACTAAAATTTTGCAGGAAAAACTCGAAGAGCCAAAAGAGTAAAATTGTTTATTAAAAATAACATACAACTAGTTTTTTTAAGATTCTGACAACTTGTCTGCCTTTAAAAAAGATTATTTTTCAAAATTTAGGCCCTATCAAAGTTTGAATATAATTGCTTTGTTCCCTTTTTTTAAACTCGAATAAAATAATTGTTCAGGGGGGCAGTTGTACCATCAGGAATCTTGGCTTGTAAGCTTTATTAAAAGCCCCATTAAAAACTTTTTGGTGGAACCCTTTTGATAAGAAAACTTCATGATGACGTAATTATTTCCATAAACAAACAATGAAATAAACAAAGGAGTAGTGACGATTTCTTAATGTTCGGTTCATACTTCCAAAAATTATCAACTACCACTAAGAATTCTCACTAAATTAACACCATGCGTGGTTCATACTTCAAAATTTAACAATTAGTAAAAATTAAGGATGCTTAATTAAAATCGTTCATAAATATTCTAACCTAAAAGTAATACGAAAATTTTTTGCTTTTCAATGTAGGTTGTTTAACTAATTTTATTCCAAAGTGTTTCAACTATTTTATGACACATTTTTACCAAGTTTTATTTATAATGTTATTTTTAATATTTTGTCTTGTCAAATTTTTTTCTAGCCGAAAACATCCGAAAGCGAACAAGAATTATGTCAACCTTTTAAAAGTTAACGGTTACTATACTTCTAAAAATTATCAATATCCACTAAACTAACATTTCCCCTACAAAATAAAAATGCATGATTCATACTTTAAAATTTAACAGTTAGTAAAAATTAAGGATGACCAATCAGAATGCCCATAAATATTCTAATCTAAAAGTAAAAGGTAAATTTTTTGCTTTTCAATTGTAATTGTTTACCTAATTTAATTCTAAAGCATTTCGACTATTTTATGACAAAGTTTTATTTGTTTTTAATGTAATTTTTTATATTTTTATGCACTTCTGAAATATGCCGACAACCGATAACACCCGAAAGCGAACACAAATTATGCCGACTTTTTAAAAAGTTGAAAATTGTTGAAAAATGTTTAATTTTTGGTTGGAACTATGGACAGATGAAAGTAAAGTGTATCATTTAACTTGCAAGTGAAAGTTGATAGTGGAAATTCTGAGTGGTAGTTGATAATTTTTGGAATCGACCATAAAAGTTGACCAACTTCTTAGGGGGTAATTAATTGAGAGTTGTTAATTTTTAGTTGGGATTATGAGCAGAAAGCAGAGTGTATCATTTAACTTTTAAGTGAAAGTAATTAGAGAAAATTCTTGGATAGATAATTTTTGGAAGTATAAATCGACCATTAGAAATTAATTCTAATATGAAGCCCGTTCCTTCAGCTGCTATATTTTTAGTAGTCATATATTTGGATGTTTCTTTTAACGGCAAATGTATACGAATTTCGGAAACTTAATTGCTTTGGTTTTTTTAAATTAAAAAATTAGACATCATCAATGTAGATCTTCAGAAAATTCCAGGTAAAAAATGTTCCTCTATTTCATTTTTTTTATTAATCCAATCTCATCGACGTGTCATTTATACAAAAAACGATTAAGCATTTCGCATATACTAAGAAAAAATTAAGGTCTTTTTAAGACGCGTAATTCTTTTTTAAGTCTCAAATGGTCTCCTTAAGACGCGCAATTTCGACTTTAGCATGTGGAAAAAGCTTCTGAACTCACGATTCCAGAAATATTTGATGTTTTAGAGATCCAGAAAAATTGCGCTTTTAGTAAGGTCTAATGTTTGTGTTTCAACACTTTCTAGAATTACAAAATTTGATCTTTTTGTAGATTATTGCTTTTTCTGGTAGACTTGGAGAGCTTTGAATCTCAGAATTCTACAGATGTGTTCTTAAAAAAAAAAATCATTTTTGGCAAGTTATACGTGACTAGATCTGAAGATAGATAAGCTTGAATTCCCAAGCTCTCATTACAGAAGGACAGCGAGTTCCACGCGAGTTATGTAGGTTGGGAAGTTTGAGGTATAAATCTTGCCTATCTGCAGTTTTGATCACAGTGATACAGATTTCCTGAGGTTATGTAGGTAACAATTTTTTAAGTTTTCAAACTGAAAAAAGGGTAATTTTATGAATTGAACAAAACAATTCATGAACTGAACAGTAAAGAAAGCAAAATGGCAAATAAAGCACTGACAACCTCACATAAATACGTTCATTTTGAAAAATATTGTTAAATTTGGCGTGATGTAATATAACTAATAATTACCGTCGTTTCATGTAAAATATTGTTAAAACATATTTTAATAGATATACAAAAATTGTGCCTATTTTCTTTTTTAAATTGAAATGCAAAGCAATCACAAGTATAGAAATCACAATATTATTAACATTTAAAACTGTAACCTATTGTCCTACAATACTAAACTGTATTCGGGAGACAATTGGGATGATATCCTTTCAAGATCACCGAAAACTTCTTCTGATATGAACTGGTTATTTAAATTTTACTGTGTCATAGGTAAAAGCTATTATTTATTATAATATTCCTTTATCAGTATGTTCGATTGACTATAAAATATCATAGATCTCAAGTAATAAATCCAATTAAATCTTACTTGGCACCACGTAGTAGACACTCTATTATCAATCATTCTCATATCGGACATCGCAAGTGGATACAGCTGTGCACCATACACATTGTATCTTAGGTATAAAGGGACCCCCAGAATAAGGCTTGGGACTATAACTCCTAGGAGACATAATCTGACAACCCTGAGGGGTCCCTTTAAATTCTTCGACGGTCTTCTTTCGTAGGGTCCTAAACTCTGTAATGGTATTTCTACAGACAAAAAAAAACAACTTTAGTATTTATTAATTTATCTACAGTACACTTGCTATCATCAATAAAAACAAGGGTTGTAAAATTGTATGTATTGATTTAAGGTAGTTGAAAAATTAGGAACGAGTTTCTACATAAAACATATCGACACGAATTGAATAATAATCTGACAATGTGTTTTATTAAAAATCTATACCTATTTAATATCAATATTTTTCATTTTAAGATTTCCTATTTTTTTAAAGATATTATCAAAAAATATATTTCCTTAATAAAAATTTAATTGTACTTTTCGGGACATGATTTGGGTATTTAGAGTAATGGTACAAACGAAGTTTGACAACATTAAAAAAGTCAATACTTGGAACTTTGACCGGTTTTTAATACATTCTGGGAAATCTTGTTAGCTTCAGCAATAATATCCGCAACTAGAGGTGACAGAGGGAGATATAATTCTCGTCTAGGTATGATTCGGTCTTTCTGGTGGCTATATAAGGAATACTAGAAAAATATCTTCCGAGACAACCAGACAACTAACTGTGCGTTGTTCAGTAACATTCAATAGTGAAAACCTTTAGTTCGATTATTTAGTTTTTTGCAGAACAGAAAATTAGTTTTATTATGGGCGACGGGGGGAGGCAAACAGGTACAAAATTTGATCCTCAATTTTCTTGGCAAAAATTCTCGACGCAATTTTTTTTTATTGTAATCACTTGTTTGCCTTTGAATATTTTATGCATATATATATATATATATATATATATATATATATATATATATATATGTATATGTATATATATATATATATATATATATATATATATATATATATATATATATATATATATATATTTCCAAAATTTTTGAATCAAATCAAATACCTTTCCACACATTCAGCTTTCCTGCAGACAAATTGTTGCAGGTAGTGATCAGGGGCGTACTTGAACATTGGGAAACCTCAAAAATTAAAACTAACCTTGAGACATTGGGCTTTACACCTCAAAGTATAACACGTTGGTATCAAAAAGATAAGTCACCGATGCCATTGGTGCTTGTGGCTTTAACAAAAGATCAGAAGCATATTTACGAACTCGACACTATCATTTTCAGGGTCGAGGCACACAAATCAAAAAGCCATAACACCCAGTGCCATCGGTGCCAGCTATTTGGACATGCGCAGTGTAAATGTAATGCGGAACCTAGGTGCCTAAAATGCGCAAAGGCACACCTAACATACAGCTGCAAGTTGTCACCTGGTCAAAAATCCAGGTGTGCCAACTGTGAAGGTGAACACCCCGCAAACTATACAGGGTGCTCAAAACACCCAAGGCATCTAAAAGCAGTCACCAGGCCCTGCAAAATTTAATGCAGATAATGCAAACCTCAATGGAGGCTTTCAATTCCCTATCCAATCAAATGCATTTATACATGGAGACATTTATGTCACATGCATCTGCTGGTTTTCACTAGATGCAAACTGTGATGATTAATCCCTCCTACTTGACGATTGCCACTTTTAATGTCAACGGCATATCCGACAAAAAGTTGGAAATATATATATATATATATATATATATATATATATATATATATATATATATATATATATATATATATATATATATATGTATATATATATATATATATATATATATATATATATATATATATATATATATATGTATATATATATATATATATATATATATATATATATATATATATAATTTATGCCAAGAGTTAGGGTACTTTAAAATTCTGAAAGAACAATCATTATAGACATGGCAAGTTTGGAAATATCTACATTCTGTTAATAGAAGTTGAGAATAAATATTCAATAATTTCGTGAAATTTTTTTAAAATTCAGCTTTTGTTCATATTTTTACTCTTGAATATACACCTATATTGTTAATACATTAAAATTCAATATACATTTCATATAGACTCCACGCCACCACAGAGGTAGAATCCAAGACGGTTTTTTTAAATAGTATGTGTAATCAACGAATTCGTTCTGGTCTTGGTTCGGTGTTTTCAATTTCCGTGTTAATTTCTCCACACTCACCCTACTTTTTTTCAGTTCCTCCCTCATTTTTCTCAGTAGTGCCATTGAAACTGAACACGTATTCGTCATCATATTTATCTTCATTCAGCTTTGCACATGAAATTGTTAACGTATTTTCACATGCTTTTCTCGCGCAAGTCTTACAAAGCACTGAGAATTTTATGCCTGCTTTCCTGCATCCACAAGATTTATCACATTTTCCAGTACATTTGCAGGATATTAATTTGAGCATTTTTTGGGCGCTGCTTCCTTCTGTGTTATAACTGGCTCGAGTCCAAGTCCATGATGATTTTTTTACAGCCCCATTGTTCTGGGTCTATTGATTTTTTCCACTATTGTACTTGTTGTTCGCAAACTGTTCTCTGGCTGCGGCTGCTGTCGATGGAAGTAAACATTGGTGAATATTGTGTTCGAGATAGATTTAGCATCGCATTTAAAACGCAAATCATTTATTCTTGAATTTTTGCTTTCATCACTTCCATACAAAGCGGTGAATATAAGCTCTCTGGTGGTAGCAATGACGTTTTGCGCAATATTGGAACAGCTGAACGGTTTTGAGGAAATTAGTCCTTTTCCCCAGTACGTTGATAATTTTATTTTTCCAATCGTGTAAGAGTATGAAGTCATGTTGCAGCCAGTAAATGCATGTACAAACAACAAATGTTCTGCAGTGAATTTATCGTGTTTGAAACTCTTCGGGCTCTAGATGATTCTGGCAAGTAATGTCACAAGAGAATGTGTTACGGTAGATTAAATGCTCGAAACTTCTAGAATAAATGTTTCTACTGAAATAGTGTGCGATAAAAAATACTCCACAACAATAGCAATGTTAAACAGTGGTTATAATAGAATAAACAATTAAATATAGCCATTATTAACTACATAAAGTAATAAAATGATTACAGAATGGTTAAAATAGTCAAACACGTAACAAAGGAGTGATTTCAATAAAAAAAATATCTCCGAAAAACAGTTTGCCCCTTTGCAATTATGACAAAAGTCATGGGATGCAAAGTTGTACTGCTCGAAGCGCCCTCTGCTTCTGTCGTAACTTCAACAGAAACCGAGAAAATCAAAAAAACTATTTTTGTATCTGTTCGCTTCCCCTGCCCCCGAGACTAAAGAGAATATAGAATTTTATGCGTTTGAGATACTGAGGGGGAGGGGCTTAAAGTGTATGTAAAAAAATCAGCGAAGTAGATAGGTCTAACAAAAAAAAAATTACCTTTTACTTGTACTATTTGTGAAATTGAAATCCTGCTATATTATCAAATTTCCAACAAATAATTCACGAACGAATGATTGTTGTATATGAGACAAAGCTTCATATTATTTTAAGATAAAATGTCAATTTCAATAATTTCAGTGGGGTCATAAATTTATTGAACATGACCCAAGAAGTGGGAAATCTTCCGATGCAACTTATGCTGATTGCTGGAAAGTGGAACAATGATCAAAGATTGCCATCTGAATATGTATTCTTGTAAAGTATTTAATGTATCTGAACCAAGCATTTTGACAATTTTACATGATAAACTAGATGTTAGTAAAGTTTCAGTAAGGTTTGTTTTAAAATTGATGGCTTCCGGAAAAAACTGTTTAAATTGCCAATTTCACAAATTCATTTAGAATCTATGACTAAAGACTCTTACTTTTCTCTGAACTAGACACCTAGGCAGAATTTACTAAGACGTAAAAACAAAATTAGAGTCCATGCAATGAATTAATGAGAGTTCTCCGCCTTCAAAAATGGTTCATACCCAAACCTTAGCTGGAAAGCTCATGGTCACCGTCTTTGAAGACCAAGCAAGAATTATGAATACATGTCAGAGGACACCACAATAACAGCAGCTAGCAACTGTAATAGATTAACAAAACTACGTACAACTGTTGATTAAAAGTATCTTTGTTTAGGTCACAAAAATATCCTCCATTACGACAATGCGGTGGTTTACAACTCATCTTCTGCCAGGCGCAGATCCAGGGGGGGGGGGAATTGCCAAGTGCTCCGCATTCAGAAAAATAGACTCACCTGTCTGCTGCATTAGGAACGTCAATGTCGCTAATGCCCCCTCCCCCGTTGACAACTCGCTTTCGTATGTTTTGCTTTACTCTTGTGATATCACCTACCCCCCCTACGACTGTAACTTCTTTAAGTAGGCTTCATTTTATTCATAAATTTGAAAAAGCATATTTGAGGAAGTAATGTTACAAACGACAATCAGTTGAAAAGGGAGATTTATACCTATTTCGCAGCCCACCAGAAATCATTTTTTAGGAGAGAATAAAGTTGTTGCAGGATATGTGGAGCAAGTAGATTGAAGTTAAGGTAGATTATGTTGAAAAACTATCAAAAAGTGTTTTAATTGTTAGGGAGAAGAATTTCTAGTGCCGGTAATAATTTAAAACGATTAAAAATATTACAGAATTCTTGTGATTTTAATTACACCAAAATGTTGTAAATTGACTAAAAAACAGTAACAGGATATCATATCACCTTATTAGGGATAAAACGGAAGCGTATAAAGCCTTACACAGATATTACGTCAATTTTTCAGGACTGTAAATACTTACAAAATTTATATATTTTTAAATTAGTTTAAAGCAACTAAAAAAATATAAAAAAAACTTCACTATTTATCTCAAAAAAGAACTGTCGGCGTATCCATATTCATAAGAATTTTTATACCATATTTAGATAAAGTATTTCAATCTCAATGTTTGTTGCTTGGAAACAGTTTTGAAAGAATACAAAAATTATTTTATTCCATCTATTTTCAATAAAATTAATAAAAAGTCATAAGAGATCATCAAAAAATATATAACTATACAGACTGTCTCTTAAAAGTCGATACAAAACTGGAGTGCTAATTACTTAAATTAAAATATGAGGATCTAGCCTAATTTACCATAGTCCAGAATTCTCCAGAATACAGAGTACCAAAATTATAGTTTTTTAAAACTTTTTTTGTAAATATTTATCTTCATAATAGCTTGATTTGCACTAAATTTGATGCCTTGATCTAATTCTAAAGTTTGATAACTTTTTTGTGCCTCGATATATTAAATTGCTAATTAACAATTATTATTCCTTGACATCTTTTATTGAAAAAAGTTATGCTTGCTAGATGTAGTTTCAAGTAGCCATTTCGGAGATAATCAAATTGAAATATAATCTTTGAAATTTGGAGCATGTTTAAGGACCAACAGTGTATTTATTTTTTTAACTAAACTCAAAACGTTTTCATGTACACAAAGATTAATTCTACAGAGAAAGACTACATTATTTCCATCATCTCTGCAGCTGTTTACTGGATTTCATATACGTCCCCATAATTCTTCTGCGGTGTTTTCAGATCTATAGAATATCATCTGTTTAAGAGTTCCCTATAAAAATTAATCCATAGGCGTTAAATCTGGAGAGTGAGGTGGTCAATTTGCAGGAGCAATATTTCCTCGGCCAGATATCAATTAGGAAAATTCTCATTTAAATGATTTCTAATATTTAATGTGGAATGGGGGAGTGCATGGACCACATATTCTATCTACTAGCCAGCCGAAAATAATTCAATAAATTTATTAGATGTTGTAAATAATTCAAACCATTTAAACGAGGTGGTAAAATGACAGGACCAATAATATATCTGTCAATTATCCTTTTCCATACGTTAATTTTAAATTCTTGTTGATAACGCAGAACATTTATTGCATGCGTATTTTCGGCAAAATAAACATATTCGTTATGTAAATTTGTCATACCCCACATTTACATCATATGGCTCACAATTTTATTAATTGACAATGCTGCAGATTAAGAAGATTTAGACAATCGCTGTATGTCATTTTTTGACGGGAGAAAAAAAATTAGTTCAATGACCTCTAATCGAACTACTCTCGCCAATTTTAAGTGTTTCGCTCGTCTCACTCCGTCATTGACTACTTCTCCTTTTCCTTATACACGAGATATTAAATGTTCAAAATTTATCCAAACATTATTTAGATTAATACTGACACGACAAAAGCTGTTTTCATATAAATAATTAGATTTAATACACCACCAACACAAACTGATACACAAATTATACGTAGTAACCTTTTAACATTGAATGAGCGTAAACAAAATATGAAAATTTATCACATTTAAATCGCTGACCAATAGTGAATTTATTGCAATATATAGAACTACAAGACGAAAAAGTGTTAGGTAATGCGCCTGGTTTGATTCAAAAAAATAGTGATAAAATAGGTAATTTTAAAAACTCAAATGAGGCATTAAAGCATATTATTTTGGTCTGTATTTTTTTGTAATCAACATATTCAATAAGAACTTTTTGATGCAGGCATCCATTTCTGACGGTATATTAACACAATACCTAGGAATACTATTTTTGATTGATATACTAAACCCCGAATAATATTTGAAAAAACTACAATAATCCAACCAAATGGCGAAATAGAGAAAGGTGATTTAACCTATAATTTTTTCAGAGTTGTCTCCAAAAATATTTAAATCCTGTGTTCATAAAATGTATAAATTTACCAATATTTTAATTTCGTTTTAACGAAATTTAAAATTCGCTAGATTATTTTTTAAAAGTTAGGAGTATCCGAGAAGATAGCTCCTGGGTTGCAATCCTTCCATTCCATTTAAAAGAAATTTTTTGAAAGATAATTATTAATTTTGTTGCTAATTGTTTTATGAGCCCTATAGTTCTTTTTAATTAATTATTAAAGTTTTATAGTTTTATGTCTTCCACGCTAATTTGTGCAATTAGTTCCACAAAAACGCGTTGACAATATATAGCTATTTTTCACTCTAAGACACGATAATGTCAATACAGGATTCAGTTGCTACTATTATTTATAATTGACTAGCATCACCAAAGTATGTGACTAACCAACATTCTCATATAACCAGTGATAAATTTTTTCTTTAGTTATAATACGTTATAATCAGATAAAACTAGCATTCAGCAGACTTTATTTTTTCATAAATTCTTTACATTCTCGTTGCGTTCAGGTTTTCACTAAAAAGTCATAATTACCCAAAACCATCCAAAGAGAAGCATCCCCAGACATGCACTTTAACAGAGCTTTGTTGCGTGGATCAAGCATTCTTAACAGACTTCCAGGCTCAAATTGATGAATCGTCAGTAAAAATAACCAATCCCTATCATTGTTCTCTTGTGTCCAGGTTAAACGTTTTTGAATGGGCTTTTCAGACTGTAAGAGTTTTTACCTCGTTGTTTTATACTTAATGCCATTTTCTTCAAAATCGCCGACGAATAGGATTTAGGCCAACACGTGTTCCCTTTCGAGCTAAAATACTTTGTCCTTGTCACAAATTAAGATGAGGCTTTTTTTAAATAATTCATTAATCATCCTGATTTTTTTTGTAGGCACACTTGTTAAACCACAATCTAGAAGATCATCGACATTTTTTCTTTATCGTACTTTTTCAACCACTTCTGTACGAACGATACAAACTTTTTAATATATTTTACAGCAGCAGCAAGAGTAATTTTCGGGCCTTTTTCGTGTCTACACAGAAAAACTCCTTCAAGGGTTCTGATATTTATGAACTGATTGTGTCATTTTTTTTTAATTTTCCGTCATTTTCGTAAAAATTTTCAAATGGTCTGATTTTAACTTTACAAATAATCATATGCATAAATAATTTAGCGGGTGTTAGAATCATGTGTCAATCTTCCAAGCCAAATCTAAGTAAAATTGTAAAAGAAAAAATAGTCACGTAGTCACTTTAGTTTGGTCTAAGCTCATCCGACTGAGTGAAATAGGTAAATTCAAAAAGCACGATCTGTTTTCTAGCTCAACAATAAAAAAGCGGTGATATTAAATAAGAAACAGAAAACAAAAAAAAATACATAAATGAAACATTAAAGTTTTGCCATAAATTTTGGATTATATAAAAACATTGTTTTTGTTTACACATACATACTAATTAAATGCTTATCAAGTCTCAAGAAGACAAATATAAATAATAAAATACTAACCAGTTCATATAATCAGTTAATGACTAATTAACTTTGAAAGAAACAATGATAAATCAAAAATATGAAGTATTTCAAAAAAATTATTTGATAAAATCGGACCAGCAAAACTATCCAATGACTTTTAAGTCATAATAAAATAATAAGTATAGATATATGCCAGTCTTAACCTACGAAATTTTCGAAATTTTTTTAAAATGCACTTGTTTTAAATTCCGTTTTATATCTGAAATATTTAAAAAGTCTTGGGCACAACAAAAGATCTATAAATATTAGATACTTTGCCTATACGTTAGATGTATGGGCCCAAAAAGCCTCTAATTATATTTGATTTTAATCTAAGATCATAGTTAATAACACAACCTTGCAAGTATGGAGAATGGAAACTATTTCCTACTTATTATTTTGGGATGAATCCAAATCATATTGAGTTTCCAAAATATATAAAATTTAAAATGTCAAAAATGAAGATTTTAGCCATATTTATCTTTTTATTGCACATATACTAAACATTGTCGAAGTTTTCTCAAAAATACCATTGTATCTTTTCCTTTAAGGTCAATGGGAGAGGGGAGATCTTTGAGCAATTACATGTCAAGAAAAATATAATATGTAGATATGAAGTACGATTTCCCATCATTCAGAATATAACTTTGGAGTAAAAATTTTATTTAATTATTTATACGAAAATTTTGAAATTCTTGGACGACTTCTACACCCTATGGGGGCTTAGTCCCTGTAGCCCTTCCCTCAAAGATCCACTTCTGATGTATATATGTACATAATACAGATAAAATTCAAAAACCGAAGAAGAATATTTTAAATAAACAACTAGCACGCTGTAGATCCGGTTTTCAAGTCATGTTATAGACATTTTTTTCACTTTATTTCATTATTCTCTTTGAGTTGATTAAAATCATCTTTACTCATTCAAGACTGTAAAAAATGCTTTTCTATGTAGTTTTATCAGGTATTTTTAATTCAAAAATCAGTGAACAATTATAAATAGAAGCAAAACAAATTATTTTTCGTATCAACATTTGATAAAAATTTCTGTTTTTTTTTGTAATTAAATAGATTTATCACAGGTAACTGGAAAATAAATATCAACACAAACTAGTATATTTTTAAATTCCGTTAATTAGCAAGTCAATTGGAAAAAATTATGATTTATCAAGTGTATAATGCTGAAAATAATTTATTCTAATTGCATCCATGATCAGTGTTCATTAAACGAAGATGAAGAATTAAAAAGCTTAATAATTAATAATTTATCAAAGGACAATTTCTGTTCCTTAAACCGATTTTTTACAATTTTGGGATAAAATGAATGTTTGTTTAAGAATGAATAAAAACACAAATATTGTCAGCATTAGGGTTGAAATCCGGAGTCTACAGCTGGTGAGCCGATGGTTTTAATGACTTGACTACTCAACCAAGTTTCAAGTAAAGGATACATACTGTTCATTGTTGCCAAATGATAAAAACATTTGGAGCTAAAACATATTTAAAAATCGAAGAACAATGATACTATAAGATTTTTATATGACAACACTGTGTCAGCGTTACATCTACATCAAATTCATATTTTATTAAAATCAAGGCCTGATGATTCCCTTGTGAGACTTTTGACGCTAACATATTGTTGCTAAAAATCAATTAAATAAACACAGGAAGTTCATAGAACGATTACACACCACAACGTGAAATTTGTACATTGAATAAGAATAGTCATTTCTTGTGGATTTTGGGTCGCTGAATTCGAGTCCGGTTCCATAACATCAGATTTTTTCAATACCCCAACTTAAAAGTACAAAAAAAAAAGAATTTTAGCCTATATTCTGTAATATCGAGATATTTTTTTCTTAAAAAAAAACATACATAGCATCTTAAAGTACAAGTCCTACTATTTCAAATTGCATGAATTTTTCGAGTTTTGGAAACCTTCACCTTTCATGACCGTTAAAGCTTTTAAGCGGCAATTCTGATAAACAATGGGTGTTTTAATGTTACCAAAGCATCGCTCAATCCAAATTTGTTATTAGTTTTGCAAAATAAATTTGTTTAAACAATTTGTTTAAACACATTATTGCAAAATTCCTTATTTTTTAAACAAATGCTTCCATTGCATTTTACAAAAATAAATATGTTTAAAGGAGTCGTTATTGGTATTAAGATATATTTTGTTGTAAACAAAATCATTGTCAATTAATTTTGTAATTTAAAATACTCTTAAATGATTATTAGAATATAATTACGAATGTATGTCCAGAATTCACAAAACCATATTCTACAAATACAAAGTCTACAAATACATATCGTTAAAGAGTTTATATTTAAATTGCAAAATTTGTTATTTATTACTTTATTTATAACAAAATATATCTTAATAACGAAAACGACACATTTGAACGTATTTATTTTGGTAAAATACAATGGAAGCACTTCTTTAAAGAATAATGAATTTTGCAATAATGTGTTTAAACAAATTGTTTAAACAAATTTATTTTGCAAAACTAATGATAAATTTGGATTGAACAATGCTGTGATAGTCTTAAGACATCCATGGTTTATCATAATTGTCGCTTGAAAGCTTATCGATAACGAAAAGTGAAAGTTTTCAAAATTTGACAAATTCTTGCTATTTGAAATTTTCAGAATTGATTATCTCAAGGAAAAAGCAAAATATTTGAGCAAACTTACCAGTATTTGAAAGAATGAGACATACTTTAAGATGCTATATAGAGTTTTTTAACAAAAAAAATATCGCTTTGATACATAACCTCAAATATAGGCCGAAATCGCGTTTTTTACACTTTTAGATTAAGATATTTTGAAAAAGCCTGATGTGATGGAGCAATTCTGAGGCCGAATTTTTATACAATGTGCAAATTCCACGTGATGCTGTGTTATTAGGGAGTATGGTATTGTATATTTTAAAATGAAAAGGAAGAAGCAACTAGAGAATAAATGCACGTATGTACCTATTAAATATTTCTAACATGCATCATAGTAACAATTACTAATCTGATCTCGGTAAGGAAACTTAAAACAATTTATTCGCAGTAACTAAAATAAAACTTGTTAATTGAATTATAATAGAATGATATGATTTTCTAAAATTTTACGTAATTTAAGCGACAACACATAAAGTAATTATTTACAAATTTTATCTAAAAAATGCGAATTTGCTCTTTAATTATCATAATATGCTAATAATTACGAAACCTAATTTGAATGAATACGATAAAAGTTGCCCGTCGTCGTCGAGTCGTACTTTAAAATAATTCTATATCAAACTAAAGCAAGATATTCTAATTATTATAATCTACATTCTGAGTGGTTTAAATACTAACAAAAATGTATAAATTTTAATTGCGAATAAAAAAATTCAATGCGATTTTCAGCATACTTGTGGTTATTTCTTGGACTTAAAGTAGAGTAGTTAGGCATGTTTTGAAATGGCTCTCATGCCTGTAAGCATACGGAAAAACTTCGATTTAATATTAATTACTACTGATAATGAATGACAAAGTACTAGACTATCAAAAATACTTTTTATTTTATAAACAAAAATCTGTCGTTAGTTTTTTTTTTTTTAAATCAAGTCAAAATTTTAATAAGAGAATGAAATTACATATTTTTATCAATTATGTTCGTATATTTTGCTTAAATAGTTAGATTAAATTACAGAAATTTTAATTTTAAAAAATAGGCCAATATATAAACCAATTTATAATGTAAATCTTTGAAAGTCTTTTTCATAGGTCCGCAGTAGTGCGCCATCAAACTATTATCCCACTTTTCTTCATATTTTCGGTTGATATTTTTATAATTTGATGGAATTTTTAACCCTCCTCGTTACTGAGCACCTTTGAAAATATTTCAGATGGGAGAATAAAGAAATCAAGTCCTTGATCACAAAATATTTATTAATAATATGGATTATTTATTTAATTATCTAGTTATTACAGTATAAGTACGTATTTTTTTGAATAAAGCATTATATCCTAAAATAATGTTCAATTCGCTTCAAATTCAAATAATTTGTGATAATTTTCGAAAATCTTGTAGAAATAATTTTAGTACAATTAAATTTTGGACGATCTACCCTCCTACTTAGAGTAAGGGAACCAACTTCAATAAATATTGCCAGCTGACAGTTTGTTTATTAGTGTTTTAGTTGGTATTGTTGTTTTGTTAAGTCTTGTTACCAACAATCAGATTACAACTGTGTCAGCAGGTAGAATTTTATTAAATGAATGAATGAAAATACTGACCCAAATCCAAGTAACTTTGTTCCCTGAATTTACTTAACTCAGATGTTAATATTGTATCACCGAAATGCTTTCTTCTTCATCTACTGAACGAACCAAGAGTGAAATTCACAGAAAGAAGCTACCAATTTTAAATATCCATTCCGTAATGTTTCGGCAGGAGGTTACACCTGCAAACTAGACCCGAACTATAAACCATCACTTTTGCACTGAATTAGTTATGGATAGTAGAAATAAAAAAACAGTTAATGACGAAAGAGATATAAGTAATCTAAGCCACAAATCTCAAAATAATGTTAAATATTTTTGGAGCTTTGTCAACTCAAAGCTTAGGATCAACGATATACCTGGTAGACATGGGTCCTGGGGCTGCCGATCTGTTTGCCCGTTATTTTGATTTTGTCTATAATTTAGACAGTCCTCAGTGTGCAGAGGAGGTTTCCGCCAATCATGTTAACGTTTTTCTTATCCGATTCAAATTTCTGATATCTTGGAGGAGTTAAACAAATTAAACATACATAAGGGCCCTGAGCCTGATCTTATTCATCCGATTATGCTAAAAAATTGTTATTTTATACTTGCTAGGCCACTACATATAATATTTATTGCATCGTCATAGTACGGTTATGTTCCAAATTTTTGAAAGGCCTGTTAGGTTGTTCCTATACATAAGTCTGGTGACAGGGCGGACGTAACAAATTATAGGCTTATTAATATTGTATATGTCATATCGAAGGATTTTGAAAACCTAGTAACTAATCATCTATCGTCTGTGTTGATGCAGAAATACTGAGCTCAACCTTTTGTCTTATATATCCTATATTACAGAGGCCCTTGAGGGTGGCTTGGAGGTTGATTCCATTTACACTGACTTTTAAAAGGCATTTGATAGGGTTCCACACAACGTATTGTTGAGCAAACTTAAAAACTTGGGAGTGTCTAGTTTGTTGCTTGAATGGATTGAGAGCTCTCTTGATGGTCGAACTCAGATAGTTCGAGTCAACAATTTTGTCTCTAGGGTGATTCTGGTCCCTTCGGGAGTGCCTACGAGGTCTCATATTGGATCCCTACTGTTTAATCTTTTTATGAATGATGTCAAAAAATGTTTTAGAAATACCAAGTTTCTATTGTTCGCTGACGTTTTGAAATTGTTTAGGGAGATTGACAGTTTAAATGATTGCCGGTTGGCCGGTTTTCGACATGGTGTGACAAAAATGGGATGCGTTTAAACACTACCAAATGAAAATTCATGAGATTCTCTCGTCAACGTCGGAGGGTGATTTTTAACTACCCAATCGGGAGTGATATTGTATCACCTGTTGCTCTCGTTAGGGATCTCGGAGTTACCTTGCATCCGGAGCTCTCATTTGCTGAGCATATTGCCACCAATTCCCTTAAAATACTAGGCTTTATACAAAGGAACTCTAAAGATTTTTCGCATCTGCAGTCAATGAGACTTCTTTACTGCTCTCTCATAAGGTCCTCCCTTGAGTTCGCCTCGTCTGTGTGGAACATATATTACACAATTCACAGACAGAAGGTGGTGGGTGTTCAAAAAAAGTTTAAGCATTACATTCACTATAAATTTTATAACAAAATTGAATTTCATTATGATCTTATGTGTCATTTGACAGGCCTTCCACAACTTTCGGTCAGAAGAGCCCATCATGACCTGTGTCTGTTTTACAAGGTAGTCAACCCCCTTGTTGACTGTCCTGCCTTGCTTGCCAGTGTGGGGTTGCATGTCCCCATCAGGCCAACTCGTAGCTGCCAAACTTTTGACGTTCCATACCATTGCACTAATTATGGAGTGAACTCTTTCATTTCGCGCGCTTCTTCTCTGGCTAACACTCATCCAGAGCTCGACATTTTTTATCCCCATAGGAAATTTTTATGACAGTTTAAATATATAAACTTATAATACTAAATAGTTATTTACTGTTATAGTTATTTGTAGATATTAAGTTATATTGTTTTTGTATTTTAATTTAAATTCTTGTATTAGTATTAGTATTTGGTGTTTGTAGATTTGTTAATGAACATCGTCTGTGAATAAACAAATAAATAAACGAATAAAACGAAGATCTTGGTAAAATAAATAAAAAGGAATATCCTCTTAAAACATAACTTTTTCACTGGCAAAAAGTTAAAGAATCCATAAATAATTAAAAACAAAAGTAAACTTAAAAGAAACAAAAAAGAACAGGGTTTCCAAACTTACAATTCTACATGTTATATAAAATATTAAAATTTGGAAAAAAATATTTTTTGCCTCAAAAACGGCTAGAGCAGGGCAAATAAGCTTTGAGTAAAAGCTATCTGAAATAAAGAAAATAAGAAAAAAATATATAATTTATAGAGTGATCCTTTTAAAATAAGTGAATTCTGGACAACTTCCGTTATAACCGGAAGTTACACAAGATCGCTTTTACTTCACTTGAAGAGAGCGTCACCAAAAACCCCATTATACAAATATGCAGGAATCAAATCGCATACTTCCCGAGATATTCTAATGGACGGTAACCGTGATGCATCTTATATGTGTAAAATAAAAACTTATTTATATATTTAATAGCTGCGACAAAAATAATTGTTATTTTTATACCCATTTTTCCGAACACCAAGATAGTGTAACTCCTTAATTATTTTCGTAGCTAAATAAACTAGTAGAAGAGATCGGGTACATTTTCATTTATGTTTCTTATGGGACCCTTTTTACTAAATCTTGAAAAATATTTCTCAATTAATATTAACATTCTGAAAATTTATATTTAATTTATACAAGTTTTCCCTTTGCCATTATAAGTTTCGACCTAGTGAAAATAAATCTGAATATCATTAAATTAATATTTTACCTATTCTCAACACTAAACCACAATCACAATGCCGCGACACACAAAACCCATATTCTAAGGTTCATTTACTTGTAATATGAGAAGATATTGTATTTAATTATTTTATAATAATTAAAAACTGCTAAATGTAAACAAATTAAAACACAACACAAAAAGATTATAGTAAATTAGTAATTACCGTAACAGTGGTGGAGGTCAATGAAATAGTATCGGACATGGTCACCCATAGATATTTTTTTAGGGGAGGTAAGGGAAAATTAGGCATTGCATTATCCTTTTATAACACAAAATGAAATGATTATTTGCAACAAAGTGCATTCATCACAAGATCATCATAATAAAATTATGTACAAATCAAACAACAAAATAATGGACTTAAAATATAAATATTTCATTAATAAAAAACGAAAGCTTTAATAACTTTGATCAAGTTGAAAATCATGGTTCTTGGCTTTAGACAGTGTCAAATTGGAATTAGTATCCGACATTTCGCCTACAATTGCACGAGCCTTTTTTAGAGATTTTTACTCCACGAGATTAGAACACTAAATGATCATCGAGGAGCAACAGCAGAATTAAGGCAATTTGTCGTGATTTGAATACAAATGCCCGTAATCTCTATGAACTACATCTAAGACTATAATCTATAATGGAACAGGACAAATTTGCAACGCTGGATAAAATCACCTACGCCTAAGCAGAAAGAATCCGTCAACAAGTCACTATGAAGCAAAAAAGGAAATTCGAAGGACTTTTGGGCAACAATAATCCAGCAAACACACCAATGAACTCAGTCGTCCATTTGTCAAGAATACAACTTACCGAAGAAGAGAAAACAATCTTATCCAAAATACATCACTCCAAGGCGCATATCAGTGGAAGAAACAGTTTCTAGTGTCGAAGCCTTAATTAGAAAATTGCCTTCAGAGCAAGCAGATACGATTCGACATTCAAATATTACATCAGCGAAAAGGAAGGCTATTAAAAAACTGAACGAGAACAACACCATCATAGTTCTCCCAGCTAACAAAGAAAATGCAACTGTTGTTATGGATAAGGATAAATACACTGAAACAATAAATCAGTTCTTGGAAGACAATACTTACAAAGTCATTCGGATGAATCCAACAAACAAAATCGGAAAGAACCTCACATCTCTAATCAACGCCTTCAGCCTCACTCCAGAAGAAAACCAAGCAGCTCCAAGATTCCACGCCTCTACGGACTGCCTAAAATACACAAAGAAAATATACCTACAACGTCCAATCGTCAGCGCAATAGACTCACCAACCTACAAAATAGGTAAATATCTGGCCAAACTATTACCTTCGTTTAAGGAAAAACTGAATATTTTATTAAAACTCTGGACACTTTGTCCAGAGATTACAAATTATTAGAGCCGGGAGACATATTGGTCAGTTTTGATGTAGTATCCCTGTATACAAATGTTCCTATAAATAATTCAGTGTCCATAATATCAGACATATTACGAAACAATAACATGAACTCCAGCCTACTAGAATTAATTAGAGCATGTCTGCTTCCCACTTATTTTACTTTTAAAGGGACTTTGTACGAGCAGACTTCGGGAGTGGCCATAGAATCTCCGCTGTCACCCGTGGTAGCGAGCATCCTCGTGGAAGCGTGCGAAGAAAACGTTTTGTCTTCTACTCCTCTAAAACCTAAATCTTGGTGCAGATACTTTCTTAATTTGGTTGCATGGCACAGATAACCTCCATAATTTCCTGGATCATCTAAACCAACACCCTAGCATAAAATTCACTATGGAAACTAAATCAACGAGTGCCCTTCCCTTTCTCAATGTACTAGTAGAAAGAAAAAAATGGCAAATCAGAACATTCTGTATACAGAAAATCAACACATACAAATCGTCAATGCAACGTCACACCATCCTCCTTCTCAAAAACAATCCGTCATTAACTCTTTGGTACATAGAGCTTTTTCAATATGTGACGAACAATCACTGAAATCGGAAACAGAAGAACTGACTAACGCTCTAGGAAGTAACGGATATTGAGCTGAAAATTAGACGTTCTATTAATAAATGTAAAAACCCAACTACTCAACAATATGTCATAAATGTAACACCTATTGACAGTGTTGTTTTGCCTTACATACATGGAACCACCGACAAGATTGCCAAACATTCGGACAATTTTCAACACATGTAAGAAAACTGGACAATGTTTGAAGTCACCAAAGGACGTAATACCGTTACAAACAGAAGGCGTGTATAAGATACCTTGCTCCTGTGGTGTGTATGAAACAGGACGGTCTATATCCACTAGGCTTAAGGAACATGAAAGATGTATTATAAAGAAACAAGTTGTAAAATCTGCAGTAGCTGAACTCCAGCATTGTACAGGTCACACCTAAAATGTAAAAGAAACTAAGATGGTAGCATCTGGTTTCTTTAAACGTAAAATTGGAGAATCAATCGAAATTGTAAATATACAAATAATATTAATAAAGATACAGGTTACAGACTACATCACACGTGGAGACCTATGATAACGCTGGATCACGGTTCGCCGAGCACAAGTCGGATATAAATACCGGGCTGTTGCTCCTTGATGGTCATTCAAGGTTCTAATCTCGTGAAGGAAATGTCTCTGAAGATGTATCGTGCAATCGTAGGCGAAACGTCGGATAATTCCAATCTGATGCAGTCTAAACCAAATAAATATGACTTTTAGATATTTCATTATTAACCACGGAATATGCAAAATATGTCAGTGTCTCAAAATATTCAAATTTAATCCCTACAGACTTCTTGTTCATTCAGAGCCATGACTTTTGAGGCAACCATCACATTTAATGGAAATGAATTAATGCATTGACATAAAGTTCTATAATGCCTTCATTTTTGATGAAATTTCAAATAAGCTTCCTTATAGTTAACTTAATAAATTCACTCCTAATTAACACTCTATAGTTTTAACGCTTTGCAAAAGCTTTTAGTTATTCTAAAATGCCCCCGGTCAAAGATTACTTTAGAGCTTTGCTTTCTTATCCATCATGCCACCATATCACTTTTTGCTCGAGCTTCAACTTATTTTCATAGAAACGCAGCCCTGTGTAAAATCATTATATTTCACTTCCCAATAATCCTATCACTAAAATAAAGTGTCATCTTTTATGCCGTAAGAATCGTAAGTTTATACTTTGCATGCATGTAAGTAAAATATACATATATTTAGCTCACACTCTGGCTTTTTTGAAGGAGATTAGTTTAGTTCTTATGGAGTGATATTTGATTCTGTTGAGAGTGACCTTTCCTTCTTCTATTGCTAGGCGGCACTGATCATTCCCAGGTTTTATTAGTTTGGGAGTCATTTTAGATACGCATTTGTCTGCAGTGGTGAGTATTAAGTCTGTAAAAAGGGAAGTTTATTTATTTATGCCATGCGTATCGATTACTGGGGGAAGGTAAGGAGAGTTGTAGAAGTCCCAGTTGTATTTGTTAAAAATGTATACTGTTAAAAATAACCTTAAGTTTAATGCATACTCCATTCTACATTAAATTTAATGATTATATACTAAAGGTCTTAATAATTTACATTTATAATAAATCTAAAGCAATTCATTCAAATATCAGTTCGTTATACATTAAATTTTATTGAATGGTACCTTAAGTTTCAATAAAGTAACTGAAAAAATATTTCAACTTTCTGTACATTAAAATTAATACACATGTACCTTAACATTAAAAGAATGTACATTAATATTCATGGTACATTGCATGAGATATCTTAAATTTAATGCACGTTCCTTAATCAAATTTAATAATTTTATAACTTAAATCGTGAATAAGTTACCTGTGCTTTGTACATTAAATTTAATAAAATGTTACCTTAAATTTCAATAAAGTAAGTGAAAACATACCAAGTTTAATGTATAATAACATTAGGTTACATGTGAAAATTATTAAATTTAATGCATTAACATTAAATGCATTTAATAAACGGTTTATGAAATTTGCTTCCAGCATTTTACCTTAAGATTAATGTGAAGTTTTTTTACGGTGTAGACGATCTAATTGACGGTGATTAGTTTCTGATTCTATTATTTAAAAGTGGGAGAGAAAATCTTTAACCGTTTTTAAATAATCAAAAAGTGAAGGTAGGATAAAATCGCAGATTAGATAAACCCAACGTAGTATAATAAAACATAATCTACCAAAATTATAATTTAATGTATATTACGTTATATGGCATTTTTGTAATTGCCCTAATAAAATCTATTAATTATTTCAATAGGTTCGGTTAATTACAGGTCAAATCCTTTCTTATTCGAATTGAATATTAGTTAATATTTTAGCTTTATTGTATGTATGTATTATACCTGTGGGAAAAAAGATTATAATTCTTTTTATTATTATCTGTGAGTATTTACCCTTTAAATTATTTATTTGGGTAATAAAAATATTTTATTATAGCCATAATAAAGTACGATTTGGTTTAAATTTAGAAGATTTTTTCTCTTCTTTATCTAATGGTAGGAAGTTTCTAGTAATTCTAAATCCAACGCAATTTAAAATTTACTCTTACCGAGTTATTGGCGTCAATTGGTCCTACATTCTTAACTAACTAGTAAGTTATAAAGCAACTTAGAGATAAATACACTATTTACTAAAATTTAGGGACCGAAAAACATAGAAAGACTAATTTTTATTGTCATAGTCATACTAACTTAACACAATATTTCATTTCTGTCAAACCATTTTAACACTCTCAAAATCCTACAAAAAAAGTAAGAAACAGTCTGCTAGCAATTTTTGGATAATGATTTATCTATATATCCTGTTTCTTTGTGGTTAAGATCACTCAGATGGAACAAACTTATTTTTAATTTACTTGTACTATAATAGGAGGTGGCTAAATAAGAATGAATGCCGGCTGTATCTCAAAAACCGTTATAGACTGGAAAAAAATATAAGTGGTTCTGTGACAAAAATATTATCAAGATACTGACTGTACCATTATGCTAAGTAGTGATATTTTGTTTTGTTTTCGACTCTCAATTTTGGTTGATAATAAAAATGAAAACCAAAAAATTGCAGTGTTTTTTTTCGTTTTTTGCTTATAAAATCTAAACTAATGAAGCAATGTCGATGGAGTAGAGATAAATTGCAGATAATAAAAATATCCAGAAAATGAGTCCTGGATTGACTCAGTCAAATCAGTATGAAAGGAAAAAAATAGGAAAAACCAGATTACTCATGGTTTTTTCAAAAATTCACATCTCCGTCAGGTTTTAAGGTGTAGCATTGGAATTCATAGAATAATAGTAACTTATATGTCCTTTATGCGTACCAGGCGCAGTCGGTACCTTAGTTTTTGCGCAATTACCATTTGAAATTTTTGATGCATCATTCAGCTCGCTTCAATGCGTCATAGATGGTCCAATTGTAATTTTGTAAGAAGATTTTGAAAGTACATGTATCATTTTACAAGACTGTATTTTCATTTTGGCTTAAAAAATATATGAAATACTTGAAAAATGCTAGCAAACACGTACGAAAACGGTCCAGCGTGTGAAAATAGAAGAGTAGTGGGGGCAACACGGCTGCCTCATTCTATGTGCATAAGACTCCCCTCAGCAGCCTGTCCCCATTACTTTTCTGCTTTCACGAACTAGACCGTTTTCAATCGTTTTTCAGGTATTTCACAGTTAAAATGAAAATATAAGTTTGTAGAATGAAACTTTCAAAATCTTTTTACAAAATTAAAATCGGACCATCCATGACGCATCAAGGTGCGCTGAAAGATAATGTACTAAAAATTTCGAATTAATTTAGATTTTATAAGAAAAAAAAAGTTTTTTGTTTTAATTTTTTATAATAAATTAATGGACGATACTTGAGAGTCGAAAATATAACAAAATATTACCACGGATTGTTTTTAGTGAAATGGCACAGTGGATATCCTGATAGCATTTTTGTCATGAAAAAATCTCTATTAAAGGGCTTATTAATCGCACAGCTTTCAGAAAAAATATTTATACAGTGTGTCCACGGATAAGGTATCGCAGCCTGGTAAACTTTAATATTTTTGATTTTTCGAGGAAATGTCGTTCTTTAGTTACTCCGAAATAAAAACGTATTTTATTCAAATAAAAAAATTAACCTTTATTTTATTTTTTAAGCAATATTGTGAAACCATAACCATAAGTTTGGAATAAAAAGAGCATTATTCCATATATTTACGTCTTACTAATACACGTTTTTCTAATCTTTCTAAATTATTCGTACATAGATACAATTATATCTGCTTTTATAGTTGCAATGGCCACATTCTTTGCTTTTAGTAGGTCAGTCGTAAAATCGTTGTTGTAAACTTTGTGCTTTCAATAACTCCAGAGAAAATCTAATGAGGATAGATCAGGCGTCTGATCGGGCCAAGCCATTGATTCAAAACGGCCAATCCACTAATTCTTGAACTGAATGTTCAACCTTATGTCACTCGTAATATAGAGTGAGCAAGACATCCATCTGGTTGAAAAATTATTCATACATGAATTTTGATTCAAATTGCCTACTAAAAAATAAAGTCCAATTACTCTATAATACAATACGCCGTACCAAAATTCACTTTTAACTATAAGTGGCAAATCCAAAATTCGGATTTTCCTGTGTCCAGCAGCTACACATAAAATTAATCAAAGTTCAAAGCACTAAAATAAAATAATAATTTCAGCGACTTTGGGCTAATATAGAACTAGAATAATTTACTGATTTGGAGAAATTTCAAACGCCGTGTATCACACGATCCATATCATTTTTACGTCATTTGTCTGTCAAATCGACATATTCTCTTAGTACTACCAGTATAGTAAATGCAGCCCTAAAAAAATCACTGGATATTATTTTCAAATTTGTACAACAATCGTTAGAGGGCGTAACAAATATAGTCAATTAGGCAAAAGAATTTTTTCCGTAATTTTCTCGAGGTAATACTGAAAAAATATTCTTTATGATTTTTTTTTGTTTCATACATGGTACTCCTCGTTTAGATAAAAGTGAAGGGGAACGTCAAACTTTTTCTCATTAAAGTTCCGATAACTTCAGTTTAGCCCAATGGAATTGAACAAACTTAGAATCGTAGATTTTCATACTTCTCAAATTATGTCTATGCAAGTTTAACAGTGGCCGGTAGAGGGCGCTGTTTGACATCTCCACAAAATTATAATTTTTTTTTGAAAATTTCAAATGACATGGTATGTATCTTTCTATCTGATTCAATAATGGACCAAAATCCTCAAAATACAGCAAACACCGCGACTTCATAACATTATCATAGCCGGAAATAATACACCCTTAGCGGCGTTGATTTCTAAATTGAGTTTTAAATTTAACTCATAATGGTCAATAGTCTTATTAATATCTCACAACATTTTGACAAACTTTAAATAAAACGTAGGTTGACAAATATTTATGAATATAAAATCGACGAAGACCAGTGCGACATAAGTAAAGCAACAAAAAAGATATTTTATCTGATTTCACTTTATGTATCATAGTAACAAATATTAAAGATATTTATAAACTACAGTAGTTGACAAAAAAAACGTTTTTGGAAATATGTAACATGCAATTTTATTATTTTGACATCCTAAAAAACATATCTCGATGTGAGCATTAGCAACTCTGTGCTAACAAAATGGCGGACAAAAAATAGTCTCTTTTTTCGATTTTCCCAGTTTATCTCGAAAACTAAAGGTTCTATGAAAAAAAGTTTCAACAAACAAGAGTTGTAGATAATTACCTATCGATTCGTATAAATAAAGCTATCGGTGGCGCCACTAGTTATCGAGATATTTTCTTTTTTTTTGCAAAATATTCGATTTTTGTGTTTAAAATAAAACCATATTTGTTTACAAACTATTGTCTCAAAATTCACGTAATATATAGATATTAATCATTTAGAAAAGTATGCTAAACACGAAATCTGTGTAATTAATTTTTTCGGAGAAAATCGACTTTGAAATTGAAAGTTCGAACATGATTTTTCGCTCTCCTAATTAAAATATAGCAACAATTTTTATAGAAAATTATTAAAAATGACGTATATTTTGAAGATATATTCTTAAAAAAACTTGAAAAAATCAATTTTTGGACCACAAAAATTGCAATAATTTTTTCCTTAGTGAACTTAAAATCTTTTTAATGTTCTCATTAGACTTAGATGCATCATTTCCGATCTCTGGAAAAAAAAATTTATCGTTCGATGAAAAACATTTTTTTTTCATAAATGCGAAACGTCGCGGAAAACGAATATTAAGGGATTTTTTTGCTTTACATGAGAGACACTCCTCTAAGATCTGTGGACCACCGAAAGGCACCCAGAATCTCTCCTATGATATCCAAATAGCGCGGGTACAAGTAGTAAGCGGGAGGCCGGACTACAGGCACTGAACACACGCTCGCTCACCGCTCGGCGCAGCATCCTCATTTCGGAGCAGATCTTTTTACATATATAGTGATTTTGGAGCAGGCTTAGTCAGTCATATGTATATAACGTGGTCGCTTTAGTACTTATAACAATAATTTTACGCAATGCACACACTGTTAAAAATAACTTAAATTTAATGTAAATTTAATGTCCATTCTACATTAAGTTTCATGACTTTGTATCTAAAATCGTAAATAATTTACATTTACTTTATATCTGAAGCAATTCATTCAAATATCAGTTCGTTGTATATTAAATTTAATTAAATGGTATCTTAAATTTCAATAAAGTAACTGAAAAGATATTTCAACATTCTGTACATTAAAATTAATTCACATGTACCTTAACATTAAAGGAATTTAGATTAATATTCATGGTACATTGTATGATATTCCGGGAGATAGCGCAACTTGTACTGAACTTGATATAAGTTACTTAAGGACTCAAGTTTTTTATGTTGAGTTGTACATGTCTGCCGATTCTGACGGAAGCCAATGATTTCAAAATCGGTCTACAGATGGCGGTACACTACGTATGGGAAAAATTTCCACCTTTTCCTGGCAGCAGAGTTTTTTGAAATCATATTAATGTTGCTGCATTAAAAATATGATAACATATCTTAAATTCAATGAACATGATCAAAACTTTAAATTTAATGTATGGTTACATTAGAGTACATTAATAACAAATGTACATGTCAAAAACATGGATTAAAAAATTAGTATATAGGCTTATGATTATCAAAAAAAATGTTTACTATATCATTCTTTTTTAAAAATTCATCTTTTAAGGGGGTAAAATAGGGGATGAAATTTTGTTTGAGAGTTCTTCATTTTGGCAGTAAGAAATGTAAAAATTAGTATATAGACTTATGGTTAGAAAAAAATGTTTACTATTTCATTCTTTTTTATAAATTCATATAACAATTGTGGGGGCACAGTGACGGTCAATGTAGCAATTGTTTAGAAAACATTACGCTTGAGGTAAACAGTGATGATGAAAATAACGATGACAACCTTTATATGTCAATGATGAAAATAACAGTAATGTTAATAATAATGATGAAAATGATCAAAGCGATGCTGAAATAAGCGATGAAAATAACGAAATGATTACAAAAGGAAAAATTTATATAATGATTATTGTACGTCTGTCATATTTTTCAAACATGTAACTTTTTGTAAAATCATTGATTTTAATAAAATAATGAATGATAATAATAAATAATAAACAATTCATTATTATTTAACATAATCTGAATATTATGAGAACCATATTTGTTCCGAAATGACCCCGTTGCAAGGCAAAGCGATAAATGCATGCAGCCTCTGCGCCTGTAGAGTAGCAACATGCTCACTACTTGTACCCGTGATCTCGGATACCATAGTCGCATGAATTGTGGGCGCCTTTCGATGGTCCAGAGATCTTAGAGGGGTTTCTCTCATGGAATGAAAAATTTTCCCGTTAAAGTACAAGTACAATAGTTTTTTTTTCCAGAGATCGGAAATGATCCAAATCTAATGAAAACATTAAATTTTTTTATGTTCACTAGGGAAAAATTACAATTTTTGTGGACCAAAAATTGGTTTTTCCAAAATTTCTCGGTACAGAATCAAAAATAGTTCTTTTAAAAAATAGATTTTAAAAATATGCGCTAAGAATGGTTGATGTATCTAATTAATTAGGAGAGTAGAAAATCAAAGTCACATTTTTAAATTTGATATCAATTTTCTCAGAAAATATTAATCACACAGACTCTGGATTTAGCACACTTATATATATATATATATATATATATATATATATATATATATATATATATATATATATATATATATATATATATATATATACTGTGAATTTCAAGATAACAGTCTCTCGCCATCTATAACTTTATATATAAGAATCGATAAGCAGTTTAATTTTCTATAACTTTCATTTTAAACTTTTTTTATACAACCTTTAGTTCTTGAGATAAACTGGAAAAGCCGAAAAAGGAACCATTTTTGGTCCGCCATCTTGTTAGCACAGGGTTGCCAACGTTAACATTGAGATGTTATTTGGAGTATCGAAATATACATTTTTCACTAATGAAATCGCAGCTTACATTTTTTTTGCGACAAAAGTCTAATATCCACTATTATTTATAGGTTGCCGTTATTATATTTAACCGTAGGTGTAACATATTTAGAGTTAAATCTTCTCTATTGACTGACTGACATTTCATTTCATCAGAACTAAAAATCCTGTTATGCATTTCATCGCGAAATAGAACTTTTTATCACTCGTCTACTGCCAGTCTTAAATGTCTACGGGCAAACGCAAGCCTTGCGACTCTATTTTTTCCAGGAGTCTACTAAACAGTTTTGAGTCTACCAAGTTTGTCTAAACTATCTGTGAACTGACGATAATATCAAGAATTTTAGAAATAATTCTAGGTGCTTTGATAAATTATTTTAACATGCCTGTCAGTCCATGTTGGTGTTTGTCTTAATTTTTCCGATTTCGATAGATTTATACATATCTCTTTTCATTGTAATATGAAATTATTTTGAAAACGCTGTATCGGGATTTGTAGATCTTTCGAAAGTGTTACTCTACTTGGGTCCAGTAGTGTAAATAAAAAAATTTACTATTAAATTATGGAATCAATGTAAGAAACCCTTAAGGCGCTTTCAGTATCTATGAAAAACTGAAAACCTCACATTAACCTCCCCGATCCCCATCCATTTCATTAAGGAAATCTTATAATGGGCTGCCAAATTCAGTTTGAATATCACACATGACAACCATATTATGTAAACAAATTCTGAAATTATTTTCACATGTTTAGACTTTTCTTTTAAAATTAAACTATTACATAAACTCAGATTGCCAAAACCTGAAAACTAGCGCATATTTATGCACTTTAAGAAAAAAGGATAAGCACCGTTTCGCCTAAACTAGCCAAAAAATTATATTTGTAGAGTTAGACTCCACGAGGATTTTTGCGTTTTAAGAATCCCGGTAACCAGCAGCAAGAACCCACCAATACAATTACGTCAAAAGGCTATTAAACGATTATGTTCTATTGCCCACTTATTTTATGATAGAAATCAGATAACCATAAAACACTGAAACAATAATAATTCACAAATATAAATATTTACAACAAAAATAAAATTATTAAAGTAAGTATCTTTAGTTGAAAATTTATCAAATTTATCTGAACATTCTAAATCTGTAGATTAGGTGCAGCTGTTGTACATTACGTAAAGTAAAGATAATATAGCTGTTTAATTATTTCCTTTTTCATTTTCTATTAATATATATATATATATATATATATATATATATATATATATATATATATATATATATACCGTTTCTATGCTGCTGTTATAGTACTCCCTCCACTCGGCTTTTTTCCGAAGGTCGCATATAAATTGCCATGCTAATACTTATGTTTGCATATATTTCCACGTATTTTATGACTATGAATCAAAACGATTTATAGTAACTTTTGTCTAGTTTTCAGATCTTTTTTCAAAATTAAACTACGCATTTTGCAAGATAGTGAATTTTACCGTATTCAAAATAAAAAATGAATTGCATTGCTAAGCATTCGTTTTTTGCACACATAATCTGAAATTGAGAGGATACCCATGCGTGATCAATCTACGAAGATATGAAAGACAGTGCTAAGACATGTTTATCTTAATCTGTATGGAAATAAAAAAAATCTAAACCATTTGTGGCAAAAAATCTGACATTATGAGTAAAGCAAGATAGAAAAGACAACCGAGACAAATAAGCATTTTCACGTAGTTATAGCCGAGATTGATTTGGGACGAAATGATACAATGAATGACCAATGGCATACAAAGCTACGTTAAATTTTTACTTAAAAAAGTACCAGACAACCTTTTAAGATTTTAATAATGCATGTTAAATTTTTTATTGCTTATTCTTGGTCCAATACGTAACCTCTTTATATCTCTTAAAATTTTTATTACATATGTTTGTTTATTGTCATCTGATGTCCTTTTGCATTTCAAGATGTATTTTTAGTTTACCGTATTATTTGGCCATTTGTCTGTTATGTACTTAGATAATAAATAAATTTATGATATTTTTTTGCTATTTTTTGAGGATGGCAATCAATACTTTCTGTATTTTTTCTTTCTATCTGAATCTTTATAGACAAAATTCAATGGTATATGATTGCTCTGTACCTAGCTACTCGTATAAAACACCACGACCGCGATAATGATTAAAATAATGTTTTACGTTTCGAAGCAGTTTCGAATTGCTAAGTCTTATCATATTTAAATATCGTCATATTTGTTCACAGATAACTGTCACTAAACATGGCCGAATCTTAGGCAGTATAGCGTTGATTGTTTAAAGGTTTAATTTTGTTATTGTCGGACACACACCTGCCTATATGCCTTATATGAAACAGAATTTTAAGCAATTACTGCATAAAATCATCCAAGTTGGAGGATCACCTGAGAAGGTATGATCGTAATAAAACGGATAAAGATTTAAAATACCTGAAATGAAAACTTCAGAAAAGACCCAAAGTGGACAATATGTCTGCTTCAATGTCAAGAAGAGACGATTATGGTTTAAAGGCGACTTACATTATCTCTCGGCTGATCAAAATCGAGGAAAAGCTAATTTTGCCAGTTATTGAAGAGATTTTTAAAACTTTTCTACACAAACCTGCATATAAAATGTACTTAAAAGAATCCTTTTGGGTCACAACACAGTCCAAAGACTTATTGATGAAATAAGTCATGATGTTGAAAGCTTCAGATGTAATTATCTGCAAACGACTCAGTTCTCCATACAATTGGACCTGATAATGATGCATTATTATTGGCATAAATTCATTTTGTTATGGTTCCAAAATTCCACGAAGAACTGCTCTTTGCGAAAATGTTGACAACAGACACCAAAGACAAATCAATATTCCATGTTTTGATGGACTAATTCATGGAAAAAGCGATTCCTTAATTCAATATAAATGCGCAGTAACAGATAGAGCATTTTTCCCTGCCTTATATTTGAGAAAATTTTCCTCAGTTTAGTTGTTTTAGAGTTTTTGAATGCTAAATGTCCCATTAAAAAAACAATGAAATTGAAACCAGACAGTGTTTACTGAACGTATTTGTTTACCAAATTTCACGAGGTAAACTTTCAATTGCAAGGTGACACTCCCAGTTCCCGAAATTACTACAAACGTTTCGACCTACTTTCAACATTTAAATACACCGTACATAGACTCTAAAACCAGATTTGGGGATGTTTTGACCATTGCAGTAAATTATGAACCCATATGATGATACTGATTAATCGGATGTCATATTCCAAGAAAAACTGTTCGGAATAAGTGCTAGTGGAAGATTTAAGGGATAGTTCAGAATTTTGGGTTCGGGAAAACATACCTACTACTTATCCTGCATTATAAACGATCTCAGGAAAGTTTTTAGATAACTTCTCCTTCTTCATACCTTGCGAAAAAAAATTTCGGCGTTGTTGCCAACCTTCCTCCAAAAAAAAAAGAACCAGATTATAAATGAATGGCTGAGAAGATTTAAGATTAAACCTGAATAATTTGAAGCTACATGTTGAAAATTTGCTACCAAGACATCAGGCGCATCCCTCCCATTAAAAGTATTTTATAACTATCTCCAAAGTTTATGGCAGATGGCGAACGATGCACTGAAAGGAAAAAATGGCAGCAGCGATTTTTGCACATAGTTCTGGTCTGCCGACTCGCCGCGTTGTAAATTTTATCACCAGACTGAGGCTCCAGCTGTCAAAAACACGTTTAAGTTGGTAAAATTGTAAAAACTCACTATGAGGAAGACAGAGGGCTTAGAGAAAACAGGAAAAATTAAATCGTGGTTTATGGAACAAAAACATTTGAGAATCTCTCCGCCCGTATCCTCAAAAATGTGAAGAGTGATATGAACGGCGATTTGAACTTTCACTGCATACTTTAACAATCAAGACAATATTTTTGAATTAATAATGTTGCCATATATTGAACGTGCCTTTAATCATATTTTTCTAGTTTTATGCAAAGTACGTCTGCATGAAAGAACACTTTGTAGAGTATTTCGGGTTAATTTGTTTTGTTTTTTTTTAATTTGAATTCTGCCATGAAGTTATTAGAATGAAGAAAATTTAAACTTCTATCTTCACGGAAAAACATAAAAAAAATGCTAATCGAATTTGTAAAAAAGTACTCTGATCTATATTATATTTTAAAATATAATATTGTTAATTATTCAAAGACTACTACACTACAAGCATATCTCCTACATGCAAATCCTTGATAATTTGGTTTATCAAAAATACTTCGTCGAAATTTATTATAATTATAAACACAACATTTTCTATACGTAACTATGTGCGGCAAGTATCGAAAATACCAATCGTCATGTCTGACATTTAATTTTCGCAAACTTCGGAAACTCCTTTCACAGTACGCTTACTTTCCACCAGACGAGGAGGAATGTAAATGATGACTGCGTTAAGAATACAAAACTCGCCATTTTTTATGACATACGACCGTTCACTTCACATTCCCTAGTTCGAGGATAGGGTCCTTGGTTTAAAAGAGGTAATGCGTAATGCCTCGGGGGAACCTGTAACCTCTTGAGGGCGCGTCCCTAGGTGGCAGACAGAGAAATGCCTCTCAAATATGAGCGTCTGACCCAGAGTGGTCGGCTGCAAACAGCGTCTGTCCTCATGTTAGAGGCGGCTGAACTCAAAACAGTGAAGGCAACGGGAAACTACATTATTAACTTTACCCAGGATATTGCTATGGCTAGGAAAACAAAAGTCACGGCCCCTAGTCCAGGGCAGTGGGCAAGAGGTGCTAAAAATCCCCCGGCCCAAAATAGCAAAAGCCACTGTATGGATAGGCACATGGAATATTAGAAGCCTTTATGGTGCCGAAAAATTTGAAAATCTTATTTAAGAAATTATCAGTAATGAGTATAAGTGAATTACAATGGCGTGGTTCAGGAACATGCAGACACAAAAACGGTATATTGTACTATTCCGGGAGCGATAACGGCGACCCACATCATAGAAGCGAAGTAGGAATTTTCATAATATCGGAAATCGAGAAATATGTCCTTAACTTTGTCCCAATTAAGGACAGAATAATACTCTTACAGCTACACGCATCTATCTTTAATATCAACATATTACAAATATATGCCTCTACTGCAGAAAAAAGTATGCCAAAGAAATGGAAATCCTGTATAATCAACTTAGTATAATACTAAAAGGCTTAAAATTGAACGAAATCACATATATAATGAATGATTTTAATGTCAAAATTGGTAAAGGTCGTAGATCCGATCTAGTAGGGAAACAGGGTCTGGAAGAAAGCAATGAACAACGGGACAAACTGTTTGATTTTTGCCAAGAACACTATATGGTAATAACAAACACATGTTATAAGTTACATCAACGCAGGCTATATACTTGGAGAGTCTCTAGAGGTAATCCAATACATATAGTAAGAAATCAGATATATTCTTATCAACAAAAGATTTAGGAACTCCATCTACAGAGTTACAGCATACCCTGATGCGGATATTGGGTCTAACCACAACCCTTTGATCGCTGACGTAAGCGTCAAGCTAAAACGAATAGAGAGGAAACACCAACAAAAGAATATCACTATTACCGAAATCAACAAAAGTAAAATCGAAAAAGATATAAATAATTACTAGAAAGAAATGAGAACAACCGAAAGTATCAGAAAAGGATACATGGAGATTATTTCGTGAACATATGACCAAGACATTAAAAAAACATAGAGTAACAAATAGATACAAGAAACAACAATGGATGACGGAAGAAATACTACAACTTATGAAACAAAGAAGACAATGCAAGGACCACGCAGAAGAATACAGGAGAAAACAAAGAGAATCAAAACAAAAAATACGAGCGGCTAAATAGAAATCGATGGCGGAAATGGAAGAATTCGAAATGAAGCATGACATGTTCATCATGTACAAGAAAGTTGGGGAGATTGCTGGTTTGTATAATAAGAAAACCATTAATATTCTAGTGGATAGTTCCAGAAAAACTATTACTGATGAACGAGAAATTCTTGAAATATGGAGTAAATATGTAACCGAATTGTTTGAAGACGGCAGACGAGACATATAGGGTAATGTACATTAAGACGAAGGACCAGGAATTTTAAAATATGAAGTTCTACATGCCATGAAATCTGCCAAAACAAAAAAAGCAACTGGACCAGACAACATCCCAACAGAACTCCTATAAGTGATCCACGAAGATCACATCGGTGTCCTAGTTAAGTTTTTTAATGTATACACTTCCGAAAAAACAGCAGACAAAGAGGTGCGACGAATACAGATTAATTAGTCTGATGACCCACAGACAGGACAGGGAATGGGTCTAAAAATGAATGTCACTAAGACAAAATTTATGATATTCAGCCGTCAACCCCAAGTCGATGTTTCCCTACAAATAGAGCAACAAAACAAATATCTGAGATGCTACATCACAGAACAACTAGACCCAAATAAGGAGATTAAGTGCAGAATTGAAACAACTCGCACAACTTTTGTGAAAATGAAATCATTCTTCTGTAACTTTAACCAAAGTTGCGCCAAAAATATTATATTTGATCTGTATTTTTATATGGAGCTGAGACCTGGACTCTGATTGCATAGAAGAATGCTCCGAATACCCTAGATAGCTATGCAGACCAATAAAGCAGTGTTCAATAAAGCAAGTGCTGCTCGTGAAATATTTAAAACTATTGAGATAAGAAAGATATAATACCTAGGGCAGTTCTTAGGGGACACCGATAGAAAATCCTTCGGCTTATAATGAATGGCAAAATCGAGGGCCGCGGTGGAACTAGAAGGAAGCAGATATCATGGCTAAAGAACATCCGCGATTCGACAGGAATACGCAGTACCAAACAACTCTTTATTATTTCAAACGTTAGGGGGATCTGATATGGCACCATAAGGAGAAAAAGAATGCGTTTTAAGGATTCCCTACCTAACTTATAAACATGCTTTTAATTATTTCAAAGACGGACATGGAGCAAAATTCCAAAGAAAATTAACTCCAACAATTGCTAAGCAATCCGAAAGTTATGACTTGACTCTTTATTTCTATAGCTCACGTTAATTTTAAATATATTTGTTAACTTTCTTTTCAGTTCAGAAGCTCCAATTACCTCTTCCAGAGAGGCGCTCTTTTCAAAATCTCTGCTAAAAATCAAACTTGTACTGGACACTCAAAGAGAATCACTGTTGTCATATAATTAATTATTATAAAAAAAATTGTTCATTCCTTGAAGTATTCCATACATTATGAAATAATAATTAGAAAATGTTTTTATCTTTGAAATAAGGCTAGCCTCTCAAGTTCATTTTAAAAATAAATTTAAAAAATTTGTACCTATTATCATGCCTAGACAATATATGTTTGATATCGATAATAATGTACTTGAATACTATCGGCCGACTTTAAAAATAAATTTGTTGCCTTTCCTTACTCTTGATTAAATAACTGTAGTTCTTGTGATTCCTTCAATTTCCTCATTTGAAAGTCTTTGGTTTATGGCGTAAAATATTATATCATAAGTTATGTGTTAAACAATAAATAAATAATTCACTTTTACTTCCAAAAAGTAATGCAAAAGTTGTTTAGAGTCTTAGTTCATCATTCATTAGTGCAATTTTGAAAATAATTTCAAATCTGAAATTTTGGTAATTTTAATCTGAATTATATGATGTAAAGTCGATTGAACTCATATTTTGTATCAAATAAAACTTAATTCATGAGCACTCTTTCAAAATAAAACAGATCTTAATTCATAAGTGTTAATAAGAATTTTTGTCCAATATATTGCCGTGCACGTGCAACAACAACTTTTTAAAAATTTTTTGTTGTTTGTATAGTATTTGAAGTTCTCCATACTACTAAATAATACTTCGTATTCGATACAATTTGGTGATTCGGAATCACAAGTTCAGATTAAATATGGAGAAAATGAAAACAGTACCAATCCTAAATCATGTGCTAGCCTTCGCCATGATTAATGAGGCATTTGACTCACCCTAGTAATTGCAAATTATTGGCTGTTTTGTTATTAATACCCTTTCCAAAACGACTTTGGTCATAGGTTTAGTTGGCAGTTAAACAATGCCTTAAACATCAGTTGTCAGTGACTTGTTAAATATTTGCAAATCTCTTCCAATGGCTAAAATTGACACGTGTTATTAGAACCCAATTGTGTTTATATGTTTTTATTTATCAATTATTTTATAATATATCCTATAAAACTAAATAAACCTATCTTTTTTAAAAATATTTGCAGTAATTTTTATCACCTGATTAATTTATAATAATCTTACCTTCAAGTTCAATTTTCCGATCCTTCATAATCTTAAATTCACAGCTTTGTCAAAAAAAAACTTTATAGCATTCACAAAAACTGAAATATTAGTTCACTCAGTAAACTAAAGATCACGACTGCGTCGTCTTAAATAATAAAATGTCACTATATATTTCCAAAAGAAAAATAAAAATCTTATCACCAAGTCTGCTACTAAAAATTGAATTTGTTTTTATTTGGAGAAATATATCCAAAAGTTTTATTTAATTAGGCATTTCCTTGAAATTAGATCTTAATTATTGAGACTATACGAAGTTAATGACTTTTAAGCATATAAATGGCGTCTTTTTGTCTAGCTGATATGAAAAAAGTCAGGTTAATAGTCAGAAACACCTAGATCAATTTTAGACACAACTCGCATTATAAAATTACAAAATTAACGTAAATCTTTGTTTTCTTATCTTGGTAATGCGAGATCGTCGGTATTAAAACTACTTGACATAATACTGTTTCACTTTTAATAACACTTCTGATAAAATGAAAAGAATAATATAGGAATCAGTTCTAAATGGATGTTATTTATTACTAATTGAATGCAAATAATTACTATTTACTGATATAAATGCTAAATTTTACCAGGTTATTTCCAAAAGTTGTGTGTTGTAGCTTTCTATATCAGTCTGCGCTAATTCACCAGCATGTTATCATTTTTATTTTCCAATTTAATGGTCAGAATATCTAAGCAATGATATTGATCAAAGTATCTAAAAAATTATAAATAGCGAGCCAAAAGTCTGGAATGAATGAATAAATAAAAGTGGTAATACTAAATCTTCAAAGGCTAGGCCTCATTGGGCCCTTGACATCCCACTATGGCTACAAGCCATTCTAAGCTAATCACCTTCACAAACACACCCTCGTTAACTGAACTAGCCTAACGGATTCAGGTGATAACATTATATCTCCAAAATGCCTCTGCCTCTGTTCGTTAACTTTTAGGCACTCTGTGAGGATATGATCAAAGTTTTATCTTCCTCCAGACACTATCTGCATTTCGGATCATCAATAGTGTCAATCATAAAAAAATGCCTTCAGGATTCAATAAATTTGCTTTCCAGGAACAGTTTTAATTCTATCTTACTACCGATAATTGGAACATATATAATTTGTTTGGGTTCGCTCTGACAGAGATAGTCACATTGCAGAATATCATTTCTTCCTGAAAGACAGTTGCATGTTGTTCAAGAAAGTAAATATTTCTGACTCATACCAAACACTCTAGCTCCAGCTCCTTCATCCTATCGAAATCTATTTGTAAATCACTAGGATATAGTTCTTAGAAGAGTTTGCTCCTCCTCTCAATCCCCTATATCTGACAAAAGTATCTCAAGAGAGTGTTTAAGTTTCAAAACCGGTGCCATTTACAAGACTAAAAAGTATATACGGCCTTCATCACTAGAGTTTTAATATGATCCTTTCAACTCAGTTCTAACTACAAAATTACTTTTCCTTTGTATTGAAGAGTCCTTTCCGTCAGTGTAAATATGGACGTCTCCCTATTTTCCGTTTTTTTTTCAAAGGGCATTGTCCAGCTTTATTCCAAGCCCTTCCTTGTAACACCATCGTTCTGAAATCCAAAGAGTTGCAAAGGACTGTGTATTATTATTCCTGCCTTTATGTGTCGATCAACCAGTATCCAGTATCTTTAATAAGAAAGTGGTCCGGCTGATAGAATGGAACTAAGGGTTTTCATAGAGATTACTTTTGTGTCCCTCCAGACCATCGGCATGTACTCCAAAATGAATTTTGTAGTAAGGCTGAAAATATGCCATTATTACCACGATGAGTTAAAAGGGCCGAAGGATTCCATCAACCACTTTACCTTTTCATTTGAAACTATTATTTTAGATATATTGTATCATCTGCTAAATTGAATTGCTGTTGTTCTCCATACTGCATTCCTACTAATTTCCCTATGATCCCCTCTTCTTTCGTGATCTGACCTCCTTCAAGGAGAACCAATACTCCCATCCAGGCACTAGGATCTCTAAATATTATCTTGCAGAGGCGGGATGCCGAGGTCACGCTTCCATGCTTACGCAGTATTTCTCCAACTCTTTCCTCTGTGGGTCCCTTATTAATCTTGTATGTTCTCTCTGAATAATTTTATATTATTCCCAGTTTATTTCAGTTGTGTATTTTAGCCTGCTTTAATGCAAGTGATTAACTACGGCAAATAATTGGACGCCAACCAATACCTCAACGCCAATTCACATCACCACCCCGCCCAATTATTTGCCGTAGTGAAATCACCGGCGTTTCAATCTCAGTCGCTTACAGATCAAGAAAATTACCAAAAAGGAATAAATATACTGCAGAACGCCCTAACAAAAAATGGTTATAAAAAAGAACATATAGACAAGGCACTAAAAAACAAAGACATGGCCCCGAAATATCGTGAAAGCCAAGAAAAGAGCTCCAAAGCTTTTATTCTTTGTCAGAGGCACCACAGACAAAATCGCAAAAATTCTCAAGAGACACAACATTGAAACTATTTTCACCACAGACCGTAAAGTAAAGGATCTTCTGCCAACATATAAAGAAAAAATCCCGCTAGAAAACCAGATAGTGTACGAAATTCCATGCGGAGAATACTACTCATCTTACGTAGGCCAAACCAACCGCCAGAAGAGACAAACATATGAACGCTATCAAGCAAAAAACAATTTCTTCTGCACTGGCCCAACCCTTGTTAAACGCAGAGCATAAGATAAACTCCTCAGAAACAAAAATGCTGTCGAGATGTGAAAATCTGTCCACAAGTGTTATAAGGGACGCCATCGAAATTGCATAGAGGCTCAACAACTTAAATAGCAGAGATGACAGCCAGCGATTGCCTAATACTTGAAAAAACCTACTTACGAAAGATCAACCAGTAGTAGGTAGTAAAGAAACGGATCACAACTCGGCAACATGGCCCCAAACACTGACAACAGGGCCAATGGCACGCAGTAAGGCTCGCAACATAATTGGCCAGAACCATACAGTTAACGAACACGCCCTACGTACACACGGGACCAACAGCACCCGAGTCGCAAGCGTCAGTTCGCCCACAGACGCCATGCAGTGAGCTTTGAAAATGGTGAATGATATTTCATCAAAACGTCAGCTACCCTATAGTTCTGAGAAAAACTCAACACACACACGGTATACCCGGAAACCTTCGATTACATACACTGAGAGAAAACTCCACATTAATTTTAAGGTAATGTGCTGGAAGCAAATTTCATAAACTGTTTATTAAATGCATTTAATGTTAATGCATTAAATTTAATAATTTTTACATTAAATCTAATGTAATTAGATATTAAATTTGGTATGTTTTCAGTTACTTTATTGAAATTTAAGGTAACATTCAATATAATTCAATGTACAAAGCTTTAATTTCAAAGCACGTGTAACTTATTCGCGATTTAAGGTACAAAATCATTAAATTTAATTAATGAATGTACAGTATATTTAGGGTTATTTGAACAGTATATATATATATATATATATATATATATATATATATATATATATAATATACCGCTAAACATATGTTGTAATTTTGAGATTTGCATTTATTTATACCTGTATAATTTTTAATATATATATATATATATATATATATATATATATATATATATATATATATATATATATATATATATATATTCTGTGTATTATTACTTAAAAAAAAATCATAAAAAATTTTTAAAAAAAGTTTTTTTGTATTAGAAATAGTATAACTTAATTCTCCCTTCAAAATGGCATATTTTTTCTTTATCATTTTTTTGTAGAGCGTGTATATTTTTAAATAGAATATATTTTCGAAAAATAGTGTTTTTCACAAAAACAGCAATAACTTAATAAAAAAATGGTTAAAAATAACGCTCTGGGTCTCATTTTAAAGCTTTTGCAATTACGTTTATTTACAGCTGCTACGCAAGCGTTTAAAATTTCTCAAAATTTTACAATTTCAAACATGCACAGAAGAGACAATACTTACTCCAAAAAAAATTGTTCAGAGGACTTGGAATGGGTATCACAAGAGCTTTTAAATGAAAGATACAAAAGTCTTTTATGAAAAATAAAACTTTTAAAATTTTAATTTTTTTTTTGTAGGTGAGCTTGTACTTTTGAGCTGTAGTGTATAAATGAAGAACGCCAAGAAAATAATGGCTAACATGATATTTAAGCGTATAAAACTAGAAGGACACCTACCATGTATGTCTTACCAAAAGACCTGAAGGAACACGAGAAAATTCTTTAAATTAATTGAAAAATTTTGTAACTAAACCTAAAGCTTAAATAATAAATAATGCATTCGAGAAATAAATATCTTCTCCTGATAAGAAACACGGAACAACAAGAATATATACAATAGAGAAAAACATAAATATATGGAAATGGTCAAAATAATATATATCCAATGGTCCGACGTCGAAATTAAGTAAGTATTCTTTTCTCGACAGATTAAATTTTGGTTACCATTAGTAAACACACTATTTGCTATTTGTATTTTCACTTTTATGATTTACACAACCAATTCATCGATGCAGGTGTGAAAAAATCCAGGCTGTGAAATATTATTGTCAGTCATATGATTATAAATTTTATTCACCTAATTCTCACAGTTAATTTTGGTTACGTTAATTGATACTACCAAAATATAAATTTAATAATAAAGGGTCAAATTCTTTTCTAACTTGTTTGGTCACTATAAAAACCGAAATAAGAAAAACGTGCTAAGTTTATATTCAGTACCAAACTAGATAAATGTATGTGCTTTTTAAAGCTCGTTTTTAACCTGAACATTAAGAGTCATGGGTTTTGTTAATAACGTAATAACTTTTTTATGTTGATGTTTTCACTAGTATGTTATAAACTTTAGTTTCTCTTTTAGTAATGAAATAATTTAAGTGTGTGTTTCTGCTGTTAAAATATTGTAGCTTCAGAAAAACGTAAAATTACTAAAAAATAAAGAAAGAAATAGTTTATTTGAAAAAAAAAGATTCAACAAAAAAATAATTTAAGAGTATCTGTTACTCTTACCAGGGAGCTTACTTTGTTTTCTTTTCCGCATAAACGAAAGCATATTTTGCGAGCTACTGGGAAAATACTACTATAATGCACACACAAACAGAACGTTCCTTCACACGGGAGTTCAGATCAACACAGGGCAAATTCTTAATGGTAAAAATTATCTAAAAATATTTTTTTTCGAAACCAACTTATCCAAAATAGTTTATTTATGATTTAAGTACATTACAGAAAACTGCCGAAATAGTGCAGTGAAAAAGAAATACATCTTCAGATCCAAAAAAAAAAAACATCAAATGACTCAGACTAAGAATAAGCAATGAAACGTACATAGGTTAAAAGCGCATTATTATTAAAATATCACGAGATTTTCAGGTACTTTTGGAAGTAAACAATTTAACGTAGCCTTGAGTCAAAATAAACTTATTATGAAAAGCCTTGAATCTGTTCATTGTAGCATTCCATCCCAAATCTGACCGACTATAACTAAGTTAAACGGCTATGTCGAGTCTTGTATTCGAGAAGGAACTCTAAAGTTAAGCAGATTAAGCAACTCTAGGAAGTCAATTCTATTACTATATATTTTATGGCCCAAGAAAGGTATAAGTTTCACTCTACACCTTTCAAGGGTATCTAAACTAAAAATATTTAAACGCTCGGGATGTGATCGCGACGATTTGATAATATTACGTTTAAAAAGCAAAAAATTGGTATATTATATCCATACTCTTTCAATTTTATTTACATGTTTTTTGTAGATAGCAGCCCTGAGAGTGCAGAAATATTCAAGGTGACTTCTAACTAGAGAAAAGTATAATGTTTTAAGTACTACAAAATCTCGAAACACAAAATATTGTCTCATTAGAAACTCCAATATCCTGCAAGCGGTAGAAGCTATCCAGTCGAAGTGACAGACAAATATTAATTCACTCTCAAATAGAACGCCGATATCATTCACTATTGTCACACGGAATATCTCCGCATCTCCAATATATTTTAATACTTTCAAATCCATACAATTTTCATAGCAACATGCATTCAAACGTATAATATCAGACTGTGATAGATGACTATCGGTGTGACTCTTAACTACGCGACACATTTTTAGGTCGTCAGCGAAAAAAAAGAAAACGATAATGTTGGAAAACATAACTCATATCGTTAATAAATAATAAAAATAAAATAAGTCTCAATGGGAACCTTGAGGTGCTCCGAAATGTGTATTGATCTTAGGACAGATAACTCCACTGACTCTGACAACCTGCCTTCGATCACTAAGATAACTCTCAAACTAAATAACTAGTAACGTACTTACACCATAACATTTCAATTTGTAAATCTATAGTTAATGATTCACCCGATCAAAGGCCTTTTCAAAGTCGAAAACAATGGCATCTACCTGCAAACCAGCATCAAGTGAGGAAGCTAAAAGGCTTGAGAATAAAGTAAGATTTGTACTACAAGATCGACTCGCGAAAAATCCGTGCTGTTATATGGATAATATGTTCTGAAAAGTTTAGAATAATGCTTCAGTGACAATCTTTTCCCAGATTTTTACTGGGCAATTTAATCCAGAAACCGGTAGATAATAAACAGAGCAGTGATGTTAGCAAATTTTCAAATGGTTGGGAAGACACCAGTAGTAAACGACATATTATAAATATAAGAAAGAGACATTGCGAATGTAGGACTTCAATTGAATAAAAAACAGGAGTTATCATGTCAGGGCCTGCGCACTTATTTATATCCAAATCATAATTTATTAAAAACACTATCGCTGTCAAAGGAAACCTTATGAAAATTAATGTCATTTGTACGAGAAAGGTGAATGTTACTAGATTGTACTATGACGCGTTTTTACGTAGGCGGGGAGCAGGCCGTGCTCTTCGGCTCTACTTCGTTCACGGCAGCGGAACATCGGTCAGTGGATATTTCTCGTGCAGACAGTCATCGGTCAAATGCTCAGCGCAGGGGTATCGGGTCGGCGGTATCTACTTCTATTCGGGATATCCCTCCTCTCTCAACTGATCAACGGTTTGACTGCCTGAAGGTCCAAACATCCACTCGGTGGTCGGTTCTCGGGTGCCACCCTCGGGATTTATGTGGTCGAGGGCCCACTTATGCACCGGGCAGCTTATTACAGTGGAGAAACGGCAAGCCAGGGATCAATTGTGCGTATTAGTGCTGGCTGCCGGCTGCCAATTGTTATATGTAATGTTAAAAAATGGGACTAGGTAATGAAACAAACGGTTATAAAACATCCTGTATCCTGTATTCCATTCTTTTATACAAAGACATGGCCTAAAACTAACTTACAATCTAAGATGGACAATAATGTAAACAAATAAACGGTCTGGAGGGCAAGAGTATGTTTTGAGAGCTGTTTACGGTAGCTCATAATGGTCGGTTGCGCTAAAGACGGTAACCCGGCGGTATCATTCACGACGCTATTCACGTACCTCGTACTACACGGTTGTGACGCTATTCACGACGGCTCGTACGCAAATTATCGCGTTTTGTATCTAAAATCCGCATTCGCGGTTCACGGCGCTTCGTATTAAAATTCGACCGACGGCGGTATACGCGGTATGTAACAATAACACGGCATCGATCGGCGATAGGCGGCGTCTCTACACGGCGACGGTCTTTACACGCGGCGGCGGCGATAAGCGTCGGGGCGGCAGTTGTTTAGCGCCCTTGTCAACGGACATCGGAGGGCACCTGGCCGTAAAACACATTCCTGGTCATTACGGAAACAATAACAAACTTACGGCATCAGTGCGTGTGTATATCGGTGACGGTAGGAAGGAAAGAAAGGAACTGACGCTGCCCGTTCTTATAAGGGTCCTCGACAGCGTCAGCAGGATGGAACGACATTGCCCGTCCTTATAAGGATCCTCGACAATACCGACCAATAGCGGTAGGAAATTAGGAAAGGAACCGACACTGCCCGTTCTTATAAGGGTCCTCGGCAGTGACGGTAGGATGACACAACATTGCCCGTTCTTATAAGGGTCCTCGGCAATGCTGGCCATTAGAGGGGTAGGACGTAAGGAAGGAAGTGTATGGTAAACACCATATACACACAAGCCCAGCCTCACCTACATTGCTAGATCAGGAAGGCGCACTCCCGCAGCCGACCCAGTCCAGTCCGTTTAGACTGTTGACCGGGTGGAGAACGTGTAGTTCTCAGCGAAATAATGGTCTGCTCAGGCTTAAATAGACGTCCCGAGCTCCCACTACGCTGACGTGTAACGGTGTGCGATGATCGCGCATACAATACTGCTGTATGCGGCGCGCGATTACTATGGTCGGACGCTCTGAAAATCTCGGAAAATTATATTTCCCGGCATAGCGCGGTAAATCTAATTATATGTCGGTAATCTTGAAACTTTAAGCATTCTTGTCCCGCAAGAATCAGATTTTTCGGATGTAAAATAAATAAATTAAATCCCTGCCAACATACACTTGCCCAAAAATTTAGTAACTTCGTTACAGTACTACGTTAGATCGAACACAAACTGACTGAACGAAGGTGGAAACTAGAGTGGCCATTTCCTTAACTTTATAGAAGATATTATTTTTATAATTCATAACTTCAGAGTACCCACTACATTACTCTTTGAGTTTATACCAGACCACAAAGATTTTACATTTTTTAAAATATCAAACTTCGTAGTGTTTAAGAAACTATTATCTTCTGCATTAATGGATGTTTAAGATTCCCTTCTCAGTTGTTTGAAAATAATCTCATCAGGCAATGGCCTAGATATTACAAATTCATTATATTCGTTATTTTTTTATAGATTGCATTCATGATTTTTTTAAAGTAAGTTGAGTAATTTAGCATACATTTATTATTTTTTAGAACAAAGAAATGTATAGCAGCCTTACATTATAGAGTACGATATTTCCACACCATTCCAATTAATACTCAGAGTTGGAAAAATTAAAGAATCTCGCTGTCCACATTTACAAAGTTACATAATTACTTTACTAGACCTCGCTGCTGTGACACATTAAAGCAGCGCTTATTATATGATCCTTATACACATTCACTGATGATAACAGACAAATATACCATACATAATCGTTTGTATCAAAAGTCACTCCGACTGATAACCCTTCATTCAGATTTTCTGGCGGATCATATATTCATACATTGCTAGGGCAGATCCAGGAAGGGACTATGGGGCAAAGTTGCCATATATATTGCCGCAATTAGCAATGCCCCTAGTGGTAAGGACAGGTAGCTAGCGATCTATTTTCGGCCACCGTAGTAAATGTGTGGATGTTTCGTCCCGATACCGGTAGTGGACTCATCAGTGGGATCCACCGGTATCTTTCCCAGACATCCTTGTACTTTCCATAAAGTCGAACCTCTATTTAAGTCCAGTTTTGCCGGAAAGCGGTGGTGAGATGTTAAGTTCCACAACATGCCCCCCGTAAGACATTTGCTCTCCGGCTTAAACTGTCGGACAGTCCAAGCCGTTAGAAAGCACAGGCCTAAAAGGAAGTGGAACGGACATCCTCGGTGGTCTTTCAATGGCCGGGTCAGGCTTAATCAAAGCCAACGGCGGTTAAGACCCTCGTCTGCCGCTGTCCCTGCTCGGGCGCCATGTCGTAGTAATGCCCCTGATGTTAAGGGCATATAACTAACGAACTATTTGCGACCACCTAAAATGTACGGATGTTTCGTCCCGATACCGGTGGTGGACTCATCAGTGGGATCCACCGGTATCTTTCCCAGACATCCTTGTACTTCCATTTAAGTCCAGTTTTGCCGGAAAGCGGTGGTAAAATGTTAAGTTCCACAACACGCCCCCTAAGGCATTTGCTTTCCGGCTTAAACTGTCGGACAGTCCAAGTCGTTAGGAAGCACAGGCCTGAAAAGGAAGTGGAACGGACATCCTAGGTGGTCTTTCCAAAGTAGGGTACCGGCTTTAGCACAAAGCCACGACTCGACGGCCTTCCGTCTCGTCGTCCCTGCTCGGGCGCCATGCCGCAAGTAGCAATGCCTCTGGTGGTAAGGACATGTAGCTAGCGATCTATTTTCGACCAACGTCGTAAATGTATGGATGTTTCGTCCCAATACCGGTGATGGACTCATCAGTGGAATCCACCGGTATCTTTCCCAGACATCCTTGTACTTTCCACAAACTTGAACCTCTATTTAAGTCCAGTTTTGCTGGAAAGCGGTGGTGAGATGTTAAGTTCTTCAACAATATATATATATATATATATATATATATATATATATATATATATATATATATATATATATATGTATATATATATATATATATATATATATATATATATATAAATAAATAAATAAAACGTTGCTTTAATGCATGACAGAGGTCTAGTATAGTAATTTTGTACAATCTTTCAATCAATAGGGGTTAAAGATAAATCACTGCATTTAGAAAAATACTTTTTACTTCCTTTCCTCCACTGGTGTTAACTCTATTGAACAGAGTGCCACCCCCGTAAATGTGGACAGTGGGATTCTTTAATTTTTTCAACGCTGAGTATTAATTAAAATGGTGTGAATTCATGTTGTCAAAATATGTACTTGGCTGTAGAAATATTGTATTCTATAATGTAGGTTGGTATAGATCTCTATATTCTAAAGCATAAAAATTATCCGACTTACTAAAAAAAATTATTAATGTAATTTCTAAAAAAAAAATAGCGAATTTAATGAATTTATAATATCTAAATCATTGTCTGATGACATTATTTACAAACAACTGAGAAGGGAATCTAAAACATCTATCAACACTACGTACTTTAATATTTTAAAAAATACAAAGTCCTTGTGGTCTGCAATTAACACAAAGAGTTATGTAGTGGGTACCCAAAAGTTATGAATTATAATTATAATAATAATAATAATAAACTTCATGGACGGCATCCAAATGAGGTCAATCAGGACAATGTCGACAACTCAGCGTCGAACTACTGGTTGATTTCAGGACAGATGTTTCCAGAAACGGAGGGCTTCTTGTTAGCTATCCAAGACCAGGTTATTCCGACGAAGAACTATCGGAAGTTCATCATTAGAGATCCCTCAATAGAGAATGACCAGTGCAGATATGGCTGTCGAACATCGGAGACAGTCCAGCACATAACTGGAGGATGCCAAGCATTTGCCGCAACCGAATATAAGGAAAGACACGACTCAGCCGCTAAGATACTCCACCAAGAGTTAGCAGAAAAGTTAAACTTATTACAGGTAGGAAAAGTGCCTTATTACAAGTACAATCCGGAGCCTATTCTTGAAAACAACCAGTTCAAGTTATATTGGGACCGAACGGTTCTGACGGATCAAACAGTTGCTCATAATAGACCAGATATTATACTAATAGATAAAATTTCTAGGCGAACTACACTAATCGACATCGCTGTACCTAACAACAACAACCTAAGACCAAAATACAACGAGAAGATCGCCAAATACAGAGATCTGGAGGTGCAAATCCGAAGACAATGGGCAATGAACAGCGTCCAAACGATTCCCATAATACTCTCAACAACTGGAGTGATACCGAAGAACCTCCTGCAGAACATCAAGGGACTGGGTCTTAGTGAGCATCTGTATAAACCGATGCAGAAAGCAACTCTCCTAGCAACCGCGCGAACAGTCCGAAAGTTCATGGGAAATACAGCAGACCACGTCACCTAGGACCCGATAACATGGAAAGGGTTCCCACAGAGCTTCATACTTCTGGTACCTTTGTGTGCCTGGTATGAGTGAATAATCCCTGGAGGGAGTGCGAAGCCGTCTGGCTTGTAAATCATTCATAATAATAATAAATAATAATAATAATAAAAAAAACTGTCAACGGAAATGAGTGCTGCGGTGTTGGAGTATGATGGAAGTAATCCGTTAAGAAGACCGGCACTGCCAAAAATTAATTCATCCAAAAAACTGGGTGCCATGTTAGACATCATGAATAATCGGATTTTACCGGCTTATGTTTCAGATGCCTACACTCTGGAGTCCTTACATATGACCATCTACTGTGCCGCGACTGCTATAGCTAGAGCTCTAGAAATTAAAGTTACAACAGAGCGCCGACCAGCAAGAACAGAACCCAACACACCACCATGGGAAAGACGTCTAAATAAGAAAATTGAAAATCTTCGAATAGATATAGGACAGCTGACGGAGTACATCAGGGGCACAAGAACTACTCGACTGCAAAGGCGAGTTGAAGAAATCATGAACCGTGTCCGATATCATTCGCAACAAGATCCAGCGAATGTTACTGCTCAGCAATGCCTTGATACGCTGAAACAGAAGCTCTCTGTTATTGCAGGACGGCTAAAGAGGTACAAAACCAGCAATAACCGAAAACGAGACAATGCGCTCTTCCAACGATCAGAAAAGACTTTCTACCGTAAGCTAAACTCTCCACCTAATATAGCAGATAATAGATATCCCAATAGAGAGCAGGTAGAAGAGTTCTGGGGAAACCAACTTTCCACACCAGCCGATTGTAACATCGCAGCTGGCTGGATCAATGAAGAACACCAAATCTGCCAAGATTACAGCCAGATGCAGTTTGAGCCATTTACCACCGAGGAAATTTCAAGAATAATCAAGGAATCCCATAACTGGAAAGCTCCAGGTCTCGACGGGATCCAGAACTACTGGCTCAAAAAGTTCTGGTGTATGCACCATCAGCTGGCTAATCTTATTAATGATGTTTTTCTTAACCCAGCAAAAATGCCATTGTTCTTGACCGAAGGTATTACGTACCTCCTACCAAAGGACCAACACAACACACATGACCCAGCTAAGTATAGGCCGATCACCTGCCTACCCACACTGTATAAGGTGATCACCTCCTGCCTGACCCAACGCATCTATGCACATTGTGAGCAAAATAACATCATTGCAACTCAACAGAAAGGATGCACGAGGGGAGCAATGGGATGCAAGGAACAATTGATTGTTGACTCTGTCGTATGTAACCAAGCCTGTGCCAACCGAAGAAACCTCTTTGCAGCCTACGTGGATTATAAGAAGGCCTTCGACTCGGTGCCACATGAGTGACTCAAAACCATATTGAGAATGTATAGGGTCGATAATAATTTTGTTTCCTTTTTAGAACGCATCATGTCAACCTGGAGAACTAGGATACAATTGCAAGTGCCATCCAGCGACACCATCGAAACTGACACCATTCCGATACGAAAGGGAATATTTCAGGGCGATTCACTTAGCCCATTGTGGTTTTGCCTTGCAATGAACCCACTATCACGCCGTTTGAACTCAACCAGATACGGCTTTAGTGTTAGAAATAACAACGAAGAGGTAGTCAGAGTGAATCATCTTCTATACATGGATGATCTTAAACTGATGGCTGCTACCAGAAACCAACTGGAGCAGATGCTTGAAATTGTAGAGGAGTTCTCCGGGGATATCGGAATGCAATTTGGACTTGACAAGTGCCGTATTTTGAACATCGTTAAAGGGAAGATACAACCGGGGGCTTTTGAAATGCAGAATGGTGAAACTATAGCTGCAATGGAAGCAGCCCAAACATACAAATATCTAGGTATGAAACAGGCTAAAAGAATTGATCATGGCACTATGAAGGCCGAATTGACAGCCGAATTTGTCAGGAGGGTAAGGCGGGTATTAAGAACTAATTTAAATAGTAGAAATTTGTTTAAGGCGCTCAACACGTATGCTTGCTCTGCGCTGAGCTACTCTTTTGGAATTGTAAAGTGGAGCAGGACGGACATCAAAAACCTGCAAAGAAAAATAAGGACACTCCTAACGAAAGCACAAAAACATCACCCTCGGAGTGCTATTGAACGTACAATGCTTCCAAGACACCAAGGAGGAAGAGGATTGGTGGATATTGGTAAGCAGCTCGACCAACAAATAATAAACTTACGTTCATATTTCCACAGGTTGGCGGACTCTTCCACACTACATCGAGCAATATGCGAGGCAGACGATTCAACACCGCTACAGTTGAGGGAACAAGATATTACTTCTCACCACCAAACAGACCAAGAGAAGTTAGAGACCTGGCTACGGAAGCCACTTCATGGACGGCATCCAAATGAGGTCAATCAGGACAATGTCGACAACTCAGCGTCGAACTACTGGTTGATTTCGGGACAGATGTTTCCGGAAACGGAGGGCTTCTTGTTGGCTATCCAAGACCAGGTTATTCCGACGAAGAACTATCGGAAGTTCATCATTAGAGATCCCTCAATAGAAAGTGACCAATGCAGATATGGCTGTCGAGCATCGGAGACAATTCAGCACATAACTGGAGGATGCCAAGCGTTTGCCGCAACCGAGTATAAGGAAAGACACGACTCAGCCGCTAAGATACTCCACCAAGAGTTAGCAGAAAAGTTAAACCTATTACAGGTAGGAAAAGTGCCTTATTACAAGTACAATCCGGAGCCTATTCTTGAAAACAACCAGTTCAAGTTATATTGGGACCGAACGGTTCTGACGGATCAAACAGTAGCTCATAATAGACCAGACATTATACTAATAGATAAAATTTCTAGGCGAACTACACTAATCGACATTGCGGTGCCTAACAACAACAACCTAAGGCCAAAGTATAACGAGAAGATCGCCAAATACAGAGATCTGGAGGTCCAAATCCGAAGACAATGGGCAATGAACAGCGTCCAAACGATTCCCATAATACTGTCAACAACTGGAGTGATACCGAAGAACCTCCTGCAGAACATCAAGAGACTGGGCCTTAGTGAGCAACTTTATAAACCGATGCAGAAAGCAATTCTCCTAGCAACCGCGCGAACCGTCCGAAAATTCATGGGAAATGCAGCAGACAACGTCACCTAGGACCCGATAACATGGAAAGGGTTCCCACAGAGCTTCATACTTTTGGCGTCTTTGTATGCCTGGTATGAGTGAATAATCCCTGGAGGGAGTGCGAAGCCGTTTGGCTTGTAAATCATATAATAATAATAATAATAATATCTTCTATATAGCTAAGGAAATGGCCCCTTTTCTACCTTCTTTCAATCAGTTTGTGTTCAATCTGATATACTATAGTATAGTAACATTCACATTGCAAGGGCAGATCCAGGAAGGGGCTATGGGGTAATGTTCCCATGAAAATTTGTTGCTATGAAAACTAGTATTCTATCACGTGAAAATATAGCTTCGTCGGTGAATAATATGACTTTAATGAACTGATATTTTTCTAAAATTTATTCGCACATATTTAGTTGATCACTCTCAGGAAGCTTGCACCTTTTGTGAATGGAAAAGGTAAAGGACTTCCTCATGAAGGACTTCCCAAACCGTAAAAATAACAATTCCCTCTGTTAAACATATCTTCCAGTACTATTACGTAGATCAGCATATATCCATTCAAGAATCTTTTCTTCCATTTCAACACTTCTAACCGATCTTCGTCTTCCTTTAGCACCAAAATTATTTTTCAATCCTACAATTTCGCCCAGACTTCGATGGACGCTGGTAAATATTCTGGCACATGGAATATTGCTTTCATAAAATGCTTCCAAATTCAACCGCTTTGCTTCGATTGCATTTCCATTCGCTTTCCCATAACAAAAATGCATGCGCGATATTCAATATTTGAATAATCATGAACCATTTCGTAAATAATTAAATATAGTGTTAATTTCACATCTACTAACGTATAAAGAATATTTTACTTATTAACTACTTTTTATCAAATAAAACTTTCTTTAAATATTTGTCAAATTTAACTGAATATGAAACATGGAAACTTGATTTTTTGCTATCACTTGAGAAACTAATTTTAATGGTAATTAAATCTTTATTTTTAATTTACGCCTAAACGGTGTAGTTTCTAGACTCGAATAGTACCTTTTTTATTTGGTATTCTTTTGTCTTTAAAAAGGCATGTCCTTTGTTTCCATAACTGTCAAAAAAAAAGATATGCGAAAACTAAAATTTGAATTTCAGGTAAAGTGCCTCTGCCGACACAATAGAGAATGATAGAGGTTATCAAGAGTATTTCTAGTGCGAAATATCAACTAACTCTACGATGTTAAAAATAGGGGGAGAAAAATTAACTTTGACACGACATTCCAACTCTGGAAAATTTCTATGACCCCCCCCCCCACCCCACGAACGTTCTGGATCCGCCCTTGCCTTGTAGAGGACAACTCAGTTGTTAAGACAGTTAAAATTTCTCCTGCTCATTCCAACATTCAACCATGTTTCACTCAAAACGACAATATCATAGCTGGAACGAAGAAATTCATTAAAGGGTCGTACTCTAAAAGTTTCGCATGGAAACTACCGGGAAGATCCATCTACTTCCAAACAATCATATTTAAGTGGATGGTGATAGTTGGTTGCTTTAGTATCCTCTGACTCAACAACAATCACTTTATTTTGAACCTTAACCTTATCAAGAATGTCACTGCATAAATCAGCAATCAACTTCATTTTCTCAAAATAGCCGTTCTTACTTGGAGTGACAAAAAACAGTTTTGCTTTAACATTTTGTATGGATTTTCCAACGGTTAATATATATATATATATATATATATATATATATATATATATATATATATATATATATATATATATATATAAAATCCTTAAGAATAGGTTCATTATATTCGTAAGCGGGTCCGATAATAACTATTTTTTTGAGCTGCTATTTCTACTAGAAACTTCAACCACACGTTGTCAACATTTTTTCAGCCAGAGCATTCTCTCTGCCAACAAAAACAATTACGTAATAATTTTTGGGTAGGTTCAAATATTTCATAAATTCCTGCAGAAGTAATCCCTCATCATACTAACAATTTATGTCATTTCGTATAGATACTTCTTTGTGCCCCGATCTCCACATAATTTGTGCCCAGCCTTGAATTAAGGTAAATAAAAAATAAAGTTAAAAAAATTGATTTACCGCATTGACACTCTGTCATAATATCATGAATTTTCTTTTTAATTTTAACAATTCTTGGGATACAATATTATTAAGAAATGTATACAAACGATGGTGACTGAAAAACAAAACACTGAACTGAATTCTGAAGATCCCACCCAATTGTAATTTTACATTATCTTCTCAAATCAATACTGAATAAAATTTTTATAAAAAAATTGAACCGACTTCTAAAAGTGCGCTAAAAAGTGAAAAATAACTATAAATTTTTATATGAAATTGAAATTTTTGAAGTCGGCGCCAAACTAATACCTGACAAAATGTGATTCGCATAAACAGATTAAAAATATTTTATTTGAAATTGATTTCTTAGCATAATTTGTATATATTGGTAGTTATTTATTTCATTTAGAAATAATTTCGCGCCGACTTCAAAAATTTCAATTTCATATAAAAATTTATAGTTATTTTTCACTTTTTAGCGCACTTTTAGAAGTCGGTTCAATTTTTTTATAAAAATTTTATTTTTCGATTTTTAGTTTTGAATTCATTAGGATATTCATAAATCATTTGAAGTAAGTGCTAATCGAGATTAGTGTACCTCGCAGTGACTCCAAAGTGGCAAAAAAGTACCCATTTTATCCAGAATTGTAAATCACCCTAAAACGAATCATTAAACACTTTTTGATTCTTAGAGTTTTCCAAATAACAATGAAATTGAGTCAAACAAATATTTAGTCTGTCATAGTAAATCCACTATCTTAAATTTCAAATTAATTTTAAATTGGTAATATAGGCCCCAAAAATTTCCATTATCGATATTTAAAGAATTTGAGACGTAAATTTCTTAGCCCGATATATTTTATATTGTACATCGAGTTTGTATACGCCCCAGGAACCCCGCATTATCAATTTTATATAAAACCGGAAAATACAAAATTTTTACTCCCTCATATTATATGTTATTAACCTAATAGTTGTAAAAATTTAATTTCATATTCGTAATACACCACCCCCCAACCCCCTAATACCAAATTTGAAAAAATGCGAATAAGTAAAATTTTCTTCTTACCATATTGGATCCGCCATATTGAATTTCAAAAAAATAACTTTAACATCTTAATCTAATCTAAATCTAAACCCTTCAAAATCCAAAAACTTAAAATTTCTAAACGGTCATATTGTATCTAACGTATTAGATTTTCTCAAAATAAGTTTATATTCCCTATTTACATCCTCAAAAACCATTCAGTTCCACATTTGAATAAAATTGAAAAATGTAAAATCTTTAGTCAGCTATATTGCATTTGCTATATTGAATCCTGAAAAATACTATTAAATTCATAATTTACATGCTCAAAAACCCTCTATATCAGTTTTGGAGAAAGTCGAAAAATGTAAAATTTTTAAGACACCATATTGATTCCGCCAGATTGAGTTTTTCAAAAATTATTTTAATTTCATAATTAACACTAACAAAAATCCCCCAATACTGACTTTAGACAAAATCGAGAGATGTAGAATATTTAATCCGCAATATTTAATTTTTTTAAAATAATATCAGATTTATAATATGCTATCCCAAAAACTCCCCCATATCAATTTTGAAAAAAATCGGACAAAATTAATTTTTTATCCACCATATTGGACACGCATATTGAATTTTTTAAAAATAATTTTAGATTCGTCATGTGTGACCCCGAAAACTCCCCCGTACTAATTTTGGAGAATATCGGACAAAGTTGATGTTTGTTCGCCATATTGGTCCGCCATATTCAATTTTTTAAAAATAATTTTGAATTCGTTATGTGCGACCTCGAAAATTTCCCCATACCAATTTTGGAGAAAATCGAACAAAATTAAATTTTTTTGTCCGCCATATTGAATTTTTTTAAAATAATTTAAGATTTGTTATGTGAGACCTCGAAAACTCCCCCATACCAATTTTGGAGAGAATCGGACAAAATTTATTTTTTCGTCCGCCATATTGGATCCACCATATTGAATTTTTCAAAAATAGTTTTGGATTTATTATGTGTGACCCCGAAAACTCCCTCGTACCAATTTTGGAGAAGATCGGACAAAATTGATTTTTTTTTCCGCCATATTGGATCCGCCATTTTAAATTTTTTTAAAATAATTTCAGATTCGTTGGGTACAACCTCGAAAATTTCTCCATACCAATTTTGAAGAAAATCGGACAAAATTAATTTTTTTGGCCGCCATATTGTAAGCGCCATCTTGGATTTTACGGCACCTATGGGACCACCGCAGCAACTTCCTGAATATAACGTAAAAAATTTCATTCAAATCGGTGCAGCCGTTCCGGAAAAAAAAAAAAAAAAAAATATATATATATATATATATATATATATATATATATATATATATATATATATATATATATATATATATACGCGACGAATTGAGAACCTCCTTCTTTTAGAAGTCGGTTAAAAATAAATATTAAATTGTCAATTTTCAGTTTATCACAAATATCTTAAAAGCTATTTTATTATTTGCTCCCATTTATCCTTCGCCTCAATAAATATGTGAAATAAACAAAGATATTTTACAGTATTGATATAACTAGAAACCATTTTTAACGAAAATCCGCTCTCTGTTATTTTGTCATACTGTATTATTAATAGAAATTCAAAAAAATGTTAATTAATGAATTCTAATGGTCAAAATTTATTACAGATCTATCTCTTGGCCTTATACGACAACGAGTGAAAATAAGAAAAATTCACTTTTTGTAGAAATTACGGTCTAAAATAAAAACTTTACCTACAAAATTATTTTAGATCCCTTGCTATTTGTTACACAATACGATGTTTTTGATATTATCTTTTTATAATACATACAGCTTAAGTTAATTAAAATAATACAAATAGAAAGCCAAATTTGTATCCAGATTTGTTAGTTGTTTATATAATTAATAAATGTAAAACTGTCTATCACTTTGTAGAGCACTTTGTTATCACAAATGTATAAACAAATCTAATTACAAATGTAAACAAAATTAGTCTCTGTGTAAGTTCGTCTTTTATTAAATAACATATTTTATTAATAAATTAACTCAACTCGTATATCATTGCTAATTATGGAAAACCAGAAATATAAATGCGCAGGTAGATATTTAAATAATGACTTGCTTAAACAAAATTTTTTGCAAATATTCGATACATAAATATTTTTATTGTGACTAGTCTTTTCCCATTGTGAAAAAAAAGCTGTGAAAAAAAAACACAGGCATATCATTCGAGAGGTTTGGGAGTTTAAACACCCTCATGGTTCCTAAACTTAATTAAAGCAACCAACCTACTCACATAGAACACAATACACGACACAACACAAAAAACCTTCAGATTACAGTGTAAGGGGCTTTTCAACTCTAGCCTCATACGGCACGGAATACTGAAGCCAAAATATGTGACCTTCAAAAAGTTTTGCTTTTGGGATATATAGGGTCTAACATAGCTACTTTTTAAAATTATTTTCATATTATACAGGATGTCGCAAAATCTCTAAAAGTATCAAAGTTATGTTTTTTTAAATGGAACCCGCTGTATATTATTGCATTTTTGGATTCTCTGATCAAAATAAGTGCCTATTTTAATAACGTTTATAGTACCTAAACCTTAAGGGTTTTTAAATAATTTGAATTTTCACAAAATCTAACCTAATTTTCATGTTTCAAATACTTAAGAAGTATTTCAGTTATGTACTCGAAATTTACAGTGAAGTGTAATAATAAATCATATTTTATATCCCAATTATAATAAACTTGCTCTATTTTACAGGGTGCCCAAAAATTAAAACTAATCAAATAAGAACTTTAAGTGGATATAACTTGATTAGTTTAAATAGAACGCTATTATTTTTACCTTACCAGAAAATGTACCTTTTAAATACCTATCGAATGGTTAAGAGTCTTCTATAGCTAAGTCTTCACGTTTTCACTAAATACGCTAAATAATCGTTTTCTGCACCATTTTGTGTTTTTTGAATGGATGTTCTAATGTATCTAATTGTCTATGACATTTGGAAATGACAGGTAATTTACAACTATAATAATAATAATCAGAAATATCTTTACAAATATTCAGAAACTCGGAACGCGATTTATAATCGTCCAACAGGCTATAATAGCGATAATGGTAATAACAGTTGGCCAAAAAATAAACAAACACAAAACGAAGATTGTGACAAATCTGGTCCTTGGCGGCTGAGTACGATTAAGGGATAAAGACATTGAACAGGTTCAAGAATATCGGTACTTGGGATACGACATGAAAATAGCAAGAAACCACCAAACACATGAAATACCAAAAAGAATTGGCCTTGGTTGGGCTGCATATGACAAACTAAAAGAAATGTTTAGCGTCAAAATTTGCATCAACTTCAAACAAAGAATATATAACCATTGCGTACTTCCTGTTGTGACTCATGGATAGGAAACTTAAAACTCTCACCAAAACAAATGCAAATACTTCAAGAATCGCTCAACGCAAGATGGATAGATCTATGTTAAGTATCAGACTTTCCGATCGTATGAGAAATTCGGAAATACGTAGAAGACCAGATATACAGTACATAAAAGTGGAGATTCGCAGCCACATAGGGATGGCAGATGGACTAAGAAATTGCAAGAGTGGAAATCACGTGAAGATAAGAGAAGTAGAAAAAGACCTCTTATCCGATGGGGGAATGATATCAAGAGGATCGAAGGATGTCGAATACGAATGGCTCAAAAGGTCTGGAGACGTTTAAAGAAGGATTACGTCCAGCAGTGAACAAAAGAAGATGCTCAATGATAATGATGATATTGACTTTAGAACAGAAAATAGCATTAAAAAAATATTGAGATTTAGAAACGTGGTATTAAATAGTGATCAAAAACAAACAAAGATTATTATATGACGTTAAAGCCTAGCGGCCATCAGTTTATTGACAACATCACTCTACGCATCTTGGTGGACCATGAAGAGAAGATAGTAGTCAAATTATAATTTAAAAAATTATAATTAAAAGTTCTCAATATAATCGTCAGCAGTACATGATAACCACGATAAAAAATTTCATGAAACACCATAAAAAGAAAACAAATGTTAAGGCAACATTCATTCCCAATCTAAACATTAAAGGGAAAACACGTCGTAGTCATCGTAGTCATAATCAATGATGATCAGCCGCATACCGCAAGTTTTTAGACTAAAAATACAAAAATCTAGAAAATGATAATGTCCACTAGCGAAAAAATGTAAGTTTTTTCCGAACCCATTTTTGATAATTTCATCCATAGTTTACATAGACAGGACCTTTAAATCCAAAGATGCAAACAAACTATATTATTTATCCAACAACGCACTCACGTTCCCATTCAATAAAATTAGTTATAAGATGAGGGCGAGGAAATCACCGACATAACAATATTGCTGAAAACTATAATGTCCTATGGTGCAAATGGTTTATCTTGAATGGGATCTTTATGAACCGAAGACATTATGTCAAACTTCGTCGGGCGTCTAGGCTTAACGAACAAGTACAACTCTGGAAAAGCTACGTTATTTGATAATCATTTCCAGGGCAGTAAAATGTGTGACGAAAAAGACGAAAATACCACCCATTTTATTGGTGCCGATATAACCAACATTAGACTGTACCACCGTGTTTCCGTACGAACGATAAAACTTGGACTTTTCAAAGAAATTGTATACCGCAGCAAACTATAACTACGAAAATTTCCAGAACACCTACTACGGGCGTGAAATAAATGAGTTAATGATGGATTTTACAGAATACGTCGATAATCCAATGTTCGTTATCGACTGGAGGCTATAAATGTGTGGATGTGCACAGTCGATGTAAAATTGAAATTTGAAATCCGTAAGAATAAATATTCCAAAGATACTAGAGAGTATGCATTGGTGATTCACGACTCTTATTTTAATTATAATGTACTGAAAGGTTCTATAACCAACAAATCCATATTTTAGACTTCAACAATTATATAGTATGATAACCTTAAATTATAAGCATGTAATACATTTAACTCGAAATAAAGATAGACATATAGTAATTTTTAATGTTCATAGTTTTTCAAGTAAAAGAATAAATTGGTAAAAAAAAAATTATTTTGAATCCAAATATAATATGTGACTGAAAATACCAAGAAAATATTTTCGACCACACATAATATGTAAACTAATGCACCTTTGTGAATATTGAAGAACTGGTTGCTGAACATTCAGCATCGAATTGTATCAATCACTAAGTCACATAGGAAACTAGAACTACAAAGTATATTGTCGTCATGAAAAGGGAGTTTTTTTTTATTTTTATAGATTGGCTTTGTACTAGTTGAACGTATACAAAACACAATGACCTCTATCCATAATCAGGTAATATGGACAACCACAAAAATCACATTTGTTCCAAATTTTTGGTTAAGTGCAACGACATTTTCAAATCATTCCATAACTAGAAAGTAGACCAAGCTTCATAACATGCTCTCCAAATGTTTTGTAAGGATGCCGTTTTATGCACAATGAATAAACATTTCCCAGTCTCTACATCACATACGATACCCTCGTCTTCCATGTCTGTAAATTGGAGAAAGGTACAGTTAGCAATAATTCTATAAATTTTGCCTCCACATATATATTTATATCCAAGATCCTCCCTTTCTCCTCCCTCTTTCTCTCTCCCCTTCACCCTCCGCCCTTCACTCTATTCCCTTCCCCTCTCCTATTTCCTCACCCCTTTCCCTTTCCCCTTCTCCCGTCGCTGTTATCTCTCTGTCCTTCCCCCTCCCTCTCCATTTCCCACTGATAAGGCATAGCCCTAACACAAGCGAAGCGAACCAGGGCACTGCGCACAAAGAAAAAAAATGTATTTTTTTCGTATCATGTAGGGAGAGCCTTAAAAAATAATGAACAACTATTGAGTAAACTAAATTCGTTGATTGATACATGGGCTCATAATAAAGATTTTTTGCTCTTAAGTTTTTCTGTATCATATTAGGGACACCCTTAAAAAATTAACAAAATTTGGAAAAAGCGAAAAAATTGAAACCAAAAATAGCATATACAAAATTCGGCGATTGGTACTTAAGCTCAAAATAAAGATTTGTTCTGTTTGCATTTATCTGTATCATGTTTGAACAACCCTTAAAAATTAATGAACACCAGAAAATACGAAAAATTAAAACCAAAAATCGAGTAAACAAAATTTGAAGTTTGGTTATTGATCATATTTTTTTATCTTGTAAATTAGAAATTAATTTCGGCAATTTTGAGGTTTCTGTTGGAGGTATGATATTTTCCACTAGAAAGGGAAGATCAGAATATGCATCTTGCAACTCAGTCGGGCAATGCACATTCATTTTCAAAACGTAGCCATGTAAACTATCATCGTTAACAGTGATAATATTTAAATTGAATATTACGTGGTCTATTAACCATAGAAAACCACCATATGGTAATGCTTGTGGCATAATATAATGGTTTTGTTGGATCATAGTCTGGTAAATAAGTGTTATTAGCAATGTGCTTTATTTCTGTATACTGGCTTATACAAGTCTGTATCACTTAAAAGCTCTAACTCTATCTTGGTTATATCTAACATACAATCAAATGATAATCTTGGAGGGTATAGTCATGCGCAGGATCCAATTTATCAAATTTTGAACAATTATCCCAAAACTGCTCAAAACCATCGCATAATTGCAACATATCTGATTTTAAATATATATCTGAATAGTTTTCCAGATTTTTACACCCAAACCTGTCCCACACGTCTTTTGCTCGCCTATAGCTTTCATCGCTAATGTGTTCGTCTCGTAAATTATCTTAAAATTGATTTTTAGTTGGAAGACATGTATTTTTCATTTTTTTATTGAGTCAATAAATCTATAGGGAAAAACACCCTTTTGGCGCATCAAATTAAATTTCCTGGGGTCTGAAAAATGTTTTCGCGTTTCATTAAAATCGTTATTATCTAAACCGTTGCCTAAATTTTCCAAAGAAGTTAACAAAAATTTAAAACTAAAGGGTTTTCCAATAAGAGGTGTCATTTTGAAAAGCCCGCTATTTCGGTAGATGTCACTTTTGAAGCTGTAAGTTTTTGACGTTTGACAAGTAGAAACTACGCCATAAATAAAGATGGAACGATACACGCTTCAACAACGCATTGAAATTATTAAAATTCACTATAAAAATGGTGAAATTTTGGCAGAGACGGTTCGTAAAACTCGAACCTTTTTGGGTCGTCATGAAGCACCTTGTCGGAGCGCAATAAAGAAATTGGTGAAAAAATTCGAGCTGTTGGGACAAGTTAGTTATGTGAAGAAGAAAACCCGTGCACGTCGCTCAAGAACAGCCGAGAATATTGCTGCTGTAGCCGAAAGTGTTGAAGAAAACCCAGGTTTGTCCATTCCTCGTCGTTCTTTGGAATTAGGGATTCCACAAACGTCGTTACACCGTATTTTGCATAAAGATTTGGGTCTTAAGGCTTATAAAGTTCAGTTAACGCAAGAACTCAAGCCGGCCGATCATCAACAACGTCGTGCCTTTGCTGATTGGGTTCTTGAAATGCATGAAAATGATCCGGAATTCCATCGAAAAATCATCTTCAGTGATGAGGCCCATTTCCACCTCGGTGGCTTCGTCAACAAACAAAATTGTCGCATCTGAGGCTCGGAAAACCCAAGAGTTATTGTTGAAAAGCCTCTCTATCCTGAACGTGTGACTGTTTGGTGCGGTTTATGGTCCGGCGGGGTCATTGGACCTTACTTTTTCGAAAATGAGGCTGGAGCAACAGTTACGGTGAATGGATTGCGCTATCGAGAGATGATTAATGATTTTTTATGGCCGGAATTGGATGGTATTTATCTGGACCACGTTTACTTTCAACAAGACGGCGCTACGTGCCACACAAGCAACGAAACCATTGATCTTTTACGGGAAAAGTTTCCGGGCCGTGTTATCTCTCGAAGAGGTGATCACAATTGACCACCGAGATCTTGTGATGTGACACCTTGCGATTTCTTCCTTTGGGGCCACGTGAAAGACAAGGTCTACGCCAACAGCCCAGCGTCGATTCAAGACCTCAAAGATGGAATTCGTGAGGCTATCGAGGACATAGGGCAGCCACTTTGCGATTTGGTTATGGAAAATTTCATGAAAAGGATATGGTCCTGTAGGCATGGTCGTGGTGGTCATTTGGCTGATGTTATTTTCCATCATTAACGGCATACCTTCCTCTTTATAATGTAATAAATATCCGATCATTTATCTTAAAAAATGGCATTTTTCTTTGAATATCAAAATAACACCTCTTATTGGAAAACCCTTTATCAATAAACCGCAACTTCAAATATTTTGTCTTTACTTCCCCACACTTATTATCGAAATAGTCGTGTACATAAATGTTTTTTGTAAAGAATAAGTACTTTTCTTGAACCAAAACATCAGTTTAATACCCATATCTATACAACTCTTTTATAAACAAATGACTGTCGTAGCTGCTTCAGTTATGAAATATATGGGTGCAAGAGGGTAATTTATAATTTAAATTATAAATGAAATGTACAACACTAAATCTTCTTGCATCAGTTATGCAATAATCATCTCTTACTTTAATTTCGTCATCCTCAAGAGGGCATTCACATATACTCCATATTTTAGCATCATGTGTTAACGGTTTCATAGGCTTAATGTATTTTAAATATGTGTTTTATAAAGCTTTCAAATCGCATTGAATACTATCCACAAAGACTTGGGCTACATTACTCCCCCGAAACAGCGCAAATTTCCAAATTAAGTAATCAAAAGAGAATTTAATTAAATAAGCCAAATAATATAATTCGTGTTTCAAGCTTTTTACACCGATTAGTAAAAAATTTCCGAAAAATCGTGTAAGCTGTTCAAAATTTTTATACGATTTTTCGGAAAATTTCCACGATTGGTTCAACTTAGGGTGCATGCCAATTTTCCCAAAGTGTTATTTTGGTTAAAATTTAAATTTTTCACATCGGATTGAAATTTCAAAACACGGAAACTTTTTTTTTTCATTTTTATGTGAGTCCTTGAGCCGTTTCGGTTACTTGGGCATGTATTCATTTCATTACTAGACCTTAGATTTCTTTGAACTACCTTATTAAGTTTTTCAACCCTGGGAGAACATCACCTGTCACCATCTTCCGGTGTATAACATTAGTCTAACACAAAAGACGGAGTTGCCAGACCTAGGGAAGTTTCCTTAGATCCAGGGAATTTTGCGACATATAGGGAAAAAGGGAATTATATGTCTATTTTAGGGAATTTTTGAATAAGATACTATTTTTCTAATTATTATATAAAAACTAATAAATAATATTTCTTTTTAGGCATTGACATACAAAACAGCTTGCAAATCTTAAATGTAGTTATACGTATCAAGAAATTTCGGTGATTTCCCATGCTTCCTGGCTTTTAGTCGGTAAACTACCTGGGAAGTCTCGACTGCTTTATGTATTATGCCATTTTGGTAAAAAACGGCAACATTGCCGGACACATTATGTGGGATTTTGCATACTAAAAGTTTGTTTTAATCTCTGTATTAGCCCGGAAATGGTTAAGATATTTAAATCAGAAAATTTGTATCGAAAGAACAAAAATCCATCATACATTTAAAAAAATGCTATGTTTATATTTATAAGTTAGCGACTGGGTATATAAGGTACACATTTTTACATTTTTTAAAGTTTAGATTTATTATTTGTAGATAAATAAACTTAAAAAATAAATCAAAAATTATTAAAACGATGATTTACTTACTGGCGTAAAAGCGACCAATCACATTGCGGCGATGTCACATGTAAGGCGTCAGTTCGGTCACATGTAGGGCGTCCTTCGAAGATACCCCTGTAGAATTAGCATAACGTCAGAACGAGGTTGTTTGAACGCGGAATAACGTAATAATATTTTTATTTGTATTTGAAAAAATGTTGATAAACAGTAGATATTTCAGTACTTGGTACACGCATACCGATTTTATGCTATCCTTTTCTAACTTCATTATTTAAACGAGTATCATATGATAATCGGTACGTCAATTCTAGATATGAATGTGTGGTTACCTAAATTATTATTATTGTTATTTTGAATATGTAAAAAATATCTAACGATATTTATCAATAAAAATAAGTTTTTAAATCCTATTTTCATTAATATTAATTGCAAACTTCGCATTTTTAGTATTTTCTAACACTTAAAAATACTGAAGTGAGTCACAACAAACAATTAAACTACAAGAAAAGATAAATAAACATGTTTATGCCTGTCAAACATCAAAAAAGCCTCTTCCCCACCGATCATAAACAGTCATCAAACAAATCCATTGTTGTTTAAATCTATAGGGTATGATCGAAGAGGGCGTCAATTCGTTAATTTCAAATACCGCGCCGAATACGTGAAATATGGTACGGGTAAAAAAGAGAGAAGAAATGTAAAATAAGATAGGAATTCTATCGTAAAATAGAGCGTGCCATAAATTAGAATGTCGTAAAATGGAGATTCCAATGAACGTGCACAGGGAAATTTAGAGAATTTTTTGTCAAAAATGTAGGGAAATAAAATAAAATCGTTTGGCAACCCCGACAAAAGGGCACTTTATTACTGCCCTTGATTCATAAGCATGAACAGCTCGGAGCTGTACAGGTGCAAGAAACCCTCGCTTTATTCAAATAGTGCATTATGCCTCGGCGCTTGTCAAAACTGCTTTCCCCTTACCCCTCAAGCACAAAAAAAAATATTTGATGTATAAAGCCCTAACAGCTATCAGTTATCATTTTTAGATGCTACTTTTGGGCAGTATATTACTGCCCTCGATTCAAGAGTTTTATACTCGGATGCATCAAACCCTGACTAGCTCCGAGCAAATCTGAATAAAGCGGGAAAAATTTTAATTGGAACAGTATATAACCTATAAATTATTTTTTTTCAAAATTTGTGTTTTTAATATACCTAGCGAAACATATTGAAGACAAAAAGGTAAAAATATTATATTATTACTTATTAGTTTTGAATTTTGTCTGGTGTCATGGCATTTTCGGCAATAAATATTTCGCAGTTCGTTAAAAAAACTATGAAGGTAAGTTCGATATCTTGTGAAATAATCTTATTTTTGTGTCTCCATTTCATGTATAAAATGTTTTTTTACCCAAAAATAGCATCTAAAAATGATAACTGATTGCTGTTAGGGCTTTATACACCAAATACTTTTTTTGATGCTTGAGGGGTAAGGAGAAAGCAAATCTGACAAGCGCCGAGGCATAATGCACTACTTGAATAAAGCAAGGGTTTCTTGCACCTGTACAGCTCCGAGCTGTTGATGCTAATGAATCGAGGGCAGTATATGATGTCCAATGAGGATTCATATTATGGCTGTATTCTTTAGAGTATATATCAATTGATCAAAGTGAAAAAAGTGTAACTGATAATTTCATGTTCTTTTGATATGCATTTACTTGTCATTGGGTGGAAGTGATCATGATTACTTCAAGTGATGGAAGTGAAAGTAATTATTACTCAAAAAAATAGCCCTTATTGTTTTGTGAATAATCTTTATCCGTGATTTGTAGCGAATTCAAGTGTTCAATAGTTTAACTTTCTATGGTGGACAACTAACAATACATTCAATAAAATGACCCCAAATTCGGGATGCGCGATACTCTTAAAAGTATCAATATTTGGTATCGATATGTATCGCAGGAAGTGGTATCGATACAGGAAAATATCGTTATCAAAAAAATCGATACTTAGAATATCGATATCTTTACGATACGGATATTTGCAAAAAATCTTAGAAATCGCGTTTGAATTTAGAGAACTAATATTACAATAAATGAATACCGAGTTCCTAGAGCAGATACATATACAATACAAACAGAAAGCGAGAAATACGATAATTGATTAAGATAAAGTAGCACAGTAACATTACTATCTATCGGGATGGATCTTAGGATAGAATTTTTTCTAAAATACGCCCTCTGCTATCTAAGCTCAAACTATGATATAATTCAATGGTATTTCGGTAGATCGGGTAATCGAAGTGAAAATCGGTAGATCTACAGAAAAATCGGTAGAGGTGGTAACACAGATTCAAATGTTCTGATAATTTCAGGATTCCTAGAGAATCGGGATTCCCCGCCGTCCTCTTAGCACACGAACACGTTAAAATGCAGTGATCTAACCTGCTAGCTAAGTTACAGCAACCTGTAAACTTATGTAGGCATTTTGTCCTAGTAATTATTAGATGCCGTCACTTTTTCAAACCCGGATCGCATGTTTCGATACCAAACCCAATGCATCGATACCAACAATGTATCGCAAAAGAAATATCGATACAAAATATCGGGTATCGGAGCAAATGTATCGATACTCAAAAATATCGTTTCGTATCGCCCATCCCTACCCCAAGTAGGAAGAGTAGGACATTGTTGAACGTAACCTGAGCTTTTGTTTATTTTTTTTTTGGAAAAATGAGTAACATATACATTTTAGAGCCTCCGACTAGTGGCAAAGTAAATATATCTTATAAGGTAAAGTTGCGTTTTTCCATATTTTAAATTTATTTTTTGTTAGGTTTTGCTAAATACGACAGCTGGAGATATTGACATAGAGCTTTGGTCCAAGGAAGCACCAAAAGCATGCAGAAACTTTATTCAGCTATGTCTGGAAGGGTATTACGACAGTACTATATTTCACAGAGTAGTAAAGGATTTCATAGTGCAAGGTAATTTTGGAAACACATAAATTTTCTTTTTAAGAACCCAGTGGAGAACTACAGATAAAAACTTATTATATTTAGGTATTTACTTTCTTTAGTATACCTGAATCAAAACTAAACAACTTTATCATTTTCATTTATAACTTTTGTTGATTTGTATTTTTTATAGGAGGAGATCCAAATGGGGATGGGACGGGAGGAGAATCTATTTATGGGGAACCATTTAAAGATGAATTTCATCAACGTCTACGTTTCAGTCGCAGAGGATTAGTGGCTATGGCAAACGCTGGAAAAGATGATAATGGTTCACAATTTTTTTTTACTCTCGGCCCTACTCCAGAATTGCAAAATAAGCATACAATATTCGGTAAAATTGTAGGTAAGTTGAAAATATATTACTTTCTTGGAAATTTTCTAAAGGGATATTCTACAGTAACAAGAGAAAAAAGGTTAACTTTTTTATATGAACATTTTTTTAATTTTATCCGTGTGGTTTTCATAGGGGATACTATCTTCAATATGGTAAAACTTGCGGAAGGATTGATAGAAGATGAAAGACCAGTATACCCATATAAAATTATTAAGACTGAGGTTCTAAATAATCCATTTTCTGATATTGTACCCAGAGTTAAGCAGGCACAAGTTAAGGAAAAAAAGAAGAAAGAAAAGAAACAAGGTGTAAAGTAGGTATTTATTCAATAGATAAAAATTTTATTCAAATCATTATTATTTTTGCAGTTAGGTATAAGAATTAAGAAATTATATAATTTTGATACAAAATAGAGAAAAATATTACTTATATTTACCTTTATGAGAAACTGATCAAGGCACACGACATTCAGCAAAGAGGTACATGCCATCGGGCTATTTTTGAAATACCCAGGCATACTGCAGCTGCTTTTCAACACAGGTTTACTTATAATCCCATAATAACTTGTAACACCTTACCCCCTGACATTAAAGTGTGCCCATTCATAAACAGCTTTAAACATTGCCTTATGGAATGGATTGCAAGGTAAAGAAGCTAATTTTATAGATTATTAAACAAAATTTGATGAAATTAATTCAGAATATCTGTTTTTTTTTTTTTGCTTCTTTATCCATTAATATTGTATTGAATAAGAAGTAACAATTTTTTTTATTTTAATATATTGTTTGTTCTTTTATGGTAGTTAAGTAAGCAGCATTGTGCTGGATCTCACCACATGTTTAGACTGGTTCATACTGTAACCTTTATTTCTATTAAGTCGTCATTATTATTATTATAACATAATCATTGTAGTAAGGCTGTAATTATGAAACTTTTAAATTAATCATTTGTCCATAATTATTGTTTTGTGCCTCATATGTTACAAATATTTTGGGGAAACTTTATAAGTAATTCATAGCTGCATGAAGAAAAGGTTTTAAGTCAAAAGATTAAGTTTGCAAAAATTATCATTAAATTTTTGCTGTTGGCCATAACCAAGTTATTTATTTGAAATGAACTGAACTGTAGTGGTTATACAGATATATAGTTGGACTTTTTATTAAACATAATATAAATACTTCCACATTTACAATACATGTTCACCTGTTATTTTTTTAATTATATATCTTCAACATAGAATGGAGGGACATAGAGTTCTATAGATAAAATTACTTCATTATTATTAATATTTGAACTTAAAAATATCGTAGAGGTTGACTTTGTTAGCATTCTCTTACTGTATAACAGGGTTTATCATTAAGACATCACCAGAAAGTGGTTATTTTGAGTAAAAATAATTAGTTTCTTACTAAACTATGCTAATAAAGCTACTCCAAAATCAACTGTGTCATCACCCTTTGATGGTCTATCTTTATTATATGCAACATATATCAATGTATAAATTGTCTTTCTGTGCAATTCTACAATGAAGTATTGTACAACAATATTTTCATAAACAACTATACAAAATAATGTAAAGAAAATTGAGTCTATAATTATTAAATTTTTATAAAGTAATGGAACTGACTTCTAAAGCACTAAAAGGCGAAAAATAACAATTTAAATTTTAAAATATAGCAAATTTTACATGGGCCGACTTCAAAAATTTCAATTTCATATAAAAATTTATATTGTTATTTTTTAGGTTTTTTTAGAAGTCAGTATATTTTTTTTTTTTTTAATTTTATTTTTCGATTTTTAATGTAAATTATTTGAACTAAGTTCTAAGCAAGATGTGCAGTTTACATCTCAATTTTTCCAAGGTTGCAAAAGATACCCATCTTCTGAAATAATTATTTAGATTTGTTATGTGCGACCCCGAAAACTCCCCCATATCAATTTTAGAGAAAATTTAATAAATAACAAGTTTGGTCATTCTTTATGATCGGTGGGGAAGAGGCTTTTTTATGTTTAACACACATACATACTTTTTTCAATTTAAAATTTCCTTTTCATAGTTGATTTTATGGGGGTAATTCTTTAAAAATAATGTTGATATTTTATTATTTCCAGAGGTACTGAACATTTTTTATTTTAACGCTATTTCTTAACCCTGTTTTAAAACAAAAAATTTGCACCTCGACTCATAAACACATCAGATATAGATCGCGGGTCCGATAGAGACGCATTCGCCCTCGCTTAAAGAGAGACAGACCGAAATAGGTTAGTAGTACCTTTCTCACTTTATCCATTAAATAATGTGTATATTTCTCAGTTGGTTATGGCTGTTATGCAAGAGGGGTATCGTGTATACATGGCTCTTAACTTCGCTCTGTCTCTTTATAAGTGAGTGATATTATTAACATGTTTCTTGCACAAAATACCAGTTGGATCTTTTGTGGTTTCCACAAAGGGTAATTTTGTGGCTCTGTCTTAAACTAAATGATCAGCATATATCTTTTTGTTAGAATTTATGTAACATGTTGAAGTAAAGGAATTAATTATATTAAAATATTGATTTTTAGAAATTTTAAACTTTTATCATTTGGTGAAGAAGCAGAAGAAGATGAAGAAATATCCACTAGAGAAAGTGAGAAGTTTGGTACCAAAGGAAAGTCATCACATGATGTTCTTAGTAAGATCTGTACTATTGTACATACATTTTATAAAATTATAAAAATAAGTTTTTTTATAAAATTGATAATATTTGTATCAGACTAATTTATAAGTCTCAAAGCCATTAACTGACTATTTGTAGAAAATCTAAAGCTTAGAACACTCCAATCAACTTGAAGATTAAAAATAAATTGTAAACTGTAGAGAATACACACACTTTATTTTTTAACTCAAATTATTCTACTTAGCTTTGGGTCATTAACTGGCCATGTAAAATAAGCTTATATCTATGTAACAATTTATTTTTTATAAAACAGATGACCCAAAACTAAGCTCGAACACGGAAGAAATTGCATCAAATAAAGAAAGTGATAAAGAAGATGAAAGAAATAGTGATACAGAAAAACAGCTTGAAAGTATTCGAAAAAAGTTGAAAACAGGACACAAAAGGTTAAAATCTGCAGAAACGCCAAGAAAAGCAACAAGTAATAACGATGATGATAATGAACTAGAAGAGTATTATTTGCATAAGGGAAGGGATCAGGAAAAAAAGAAGAAAATGTAAGAACAATTTTTATATATCATTTTTCTAAATTTTAACTACACTGCATTGGTATTTTGACTGATATACTTCTGAACTATGCAGTATTTTTAGTGTTAAAAATTATTACAGATGTGAAGTTTATATCTACACGAAGAGTTATTTTTATCAGTAAATATTGTTATGATATTACTTACATCTTGAAAATAACAAAACAATTTAGGCAACCAGAAATTCATACTTTACTTTATTGCCCCGTTACGTTAATCCTCCACTGACGGACATGTTGTTTAAATAATTTAATTAGTAAAGGATAGCATAAAATCGGTATGCGCACCAAGAAATAAAAAAGCACTATTTATTAATACTTTTCCAAATATAAATAAAATATACGGCGACCACACTAGTTCTGACGATATATTAATTCTACACGGGAATTCGTTGTTTTTATATTTGGACAAGGTATAGCATCTTAATGATACAATTCAAAGAATTCATTACACATTTCTATATTAGTTCAGGTTAGTTCTGTAAAAATTTACAGTACAAATTCAAGCTATTAAAATATTATTATAAGTGTATATTTTAAATTGAGAAGAAGTAATTTTTTAATTTAAAAATGTAAATATATTTTACAGAGTACCTGCAATAAATATTGTGAATATTATATGTGATTAATGTATCATTCTTGAGTATCATAAGAAAATACGCCACCTCCTCCCCTCAAACCCTTAATAATTTATGGATGACCCCTAATTTTCTTATATATTTACTTTTTTGTTAAGGGAGGATCTGAAAAAAGAAATCCAAAATGTAAAAAAGGAATACCACAAAAATAAACTAAAACATGAAGAGGAAAAGAAAGAAGAAGCAAAGGAAGAAAAAGAAAAGAGCAAGACATTTAAGGAATATAAAGAAGAGGTTGACATGTACAAAAATAGGAAAAAATCTCTTCCTAAAAAAGGTTTGTAAGTTGATTTACGTAATTATAATTTAAATACTATTTATAAGAGCTAAAATTATTAAAAACCATGCATTTTTTATTGTGAGCCATTGAGATTTTCAATTTTATTTTAGGCCCCATATATGATCAACAGTATTCTTTTAAGTCAGGAGATATCCTATAACTTCTTTTTATATTTATCCATACACGGGATAAGCATTCGCACAAAAAGTATTAAATATTAATCACAATTGTCTGTAGATAAAATATAAATTACAAAAAAAATCAAATAACAAGCACAATTACCAACTACCATCTAAAGAAATAACATCAAGATTTATCACAAATATACAAATTCCGACAATTGTAAACTCTCCTTAAAACAAACTTTTATTCATTTAGAGAAATATTAAACAAGCCACCTTAAAACCCGTTTCCATTTCTCATAATACAGCTGAATGGCCAATTTTCTCCATATAATATTCAATATTGCCTCAATTTGAATGCTTTACATTCTCTCAGTTGTCTATGAAGTACACATATTTAAAATAATTCAATACGTTCTGGGCTATTAATTAACCCACTCAAAGTCTTGAAAGAAAACACAATTTTCCCTACGTTTTTCTATACTATTCAAATATAACTCTAATTCTAAGCTTTGTATTCTATATTTTCCTTTGGTATATGCTTTTTAAAGGCTATATAACGTAAAAATTTCCTTTGGACTAAATCAAGCTTATTAATATAGATGTGGTACAATTTTCCAAGTGTAGGCTTACGAGGGCGGTATATAATATTTTGATAGTATTGACATTATTAAAATCCTTAGTGTTTCTCATTATAAGGAGCCTTTTTCCGGCAAGCATCAACATGCTGAGCAAAAGTAAGTTTATCATCAAAGAGAACTCGAAGATCCTGAACTAGTTTAACATTCTCAATCTTATAATTGTTCAAACAATAATTACTTTCTTTAAAATTAGTTGTTCGGAAAATTGTATATATTTACATTTTTGAACATTCAAAACCAGTTTGTTTACATTGCATCACCTAGAAAATGTATTAAATATTGTTCTGTAAATTGCACACATCAACACTACATATCTTTATAAAAAATTTTAAGTCATCTGCATATAATAGATAATTAGAATGTAAAAAACGTGACCCAATATCATTAATATAAATATTGAATAATAATAGTGCAAGATGTGCTCCCTGTAATAAAGGAATTAATTATATCAAAATACACCCGCGGTAACAATTATTGGCTTTGAAAAATAATGATTTAATTTAACTAATTCTGATTCCTATCTGAGATATATGATTTTACCTATTGCAAAAATGAGCCTTTTGTACTATATCTAGACAATTTACATAACAAAACTTCATGATTCAATTTATCAAAAACCTTTGAAAAATCTGTGTAAATGGAATCAACAGTCAGTATATGTTAGCAAATTTTTTACTATTGATCTCCCCTTACTGAAACCATGCTGACGTGTTATAATTAAGTTTTGAAAGGTAGTTTTAAGAAAGTCAGATATTATTGATTCCATAATTTTTGGTATATAAGTGAGATTTTAAATATTATTCTATAACTCGATATACAATCTCTTTTACCAGCCTTTTTTAAAAACTCTGAAAGGACGTTTTCTAGACATTAGGGAATGTTCCACTAGATAAAGAATTATTAAAAATTAACCATAGCAGTCTAGCTAGTGAAAAAGAACATTTTATTAGAAATTTTGGAGACAATCCATCTGGCCCGGGACCCTTTCTTCAGTCAACGTTATCCAATGTTTCAAGAATATTTGAAATATTAAATTTAATCAGAAAATGTTTAAGTCGATTAGGTCAGAGAACTCCTTAAGTCCGTTTACCTGATTATTCCATTTACCAGTATATACAGAAGCAAAGTGGTCTATAAAAGCATTAACAATTTCAAATTAATTTGTTAATTGTATATTTTTGTAGGTCATAACATGAGGAATAGCAAATTGTTCCTTCTTATTATTAATATATGACCAAAAATTTCTATAATCACCATGTATTCCTGCTTCATCTCGAATATACTTCTCATGACTAGAGAGATCTTTAACCGAGTATGTAGTTCACAAAATTTATGTAACTGTTTTCCTTTATAATACAGTCTAAGTTCAGGAGAAAACCGTTTTGGAAAGGAACTATGTATGTACTAAAATATAATAAAATCTTTCAATCGCCAAAGTAACATCACAATCTAAGATCTGGTCCCAGGTGACATTAATCAAAAACTCACTGATCGTTACATAATCACAATTACTGAAATTAAAATCACTTTTTACCGAGTTAATAGGAACAAATTTTTCACAAAAGAGTGCTCCAAAACCAAAGCAGGGTAGCGACTATCACAGCGTAATCATATATTACAAGCACATTCAATTATCAGTATTTTCTGCTCTATCGCGAGCAATTTTGGAATGAATTTCGCACACATACGAGTTATTCCCAAATTCTCCGTTAAAATCCTCTAACACAAGTTTTTGGAATATCAAAGTTACTTTCTAATTCACGAACAGTCAAACGACGATTTTGTGCAATCGCAAGTTACACACGCCCAACATTTTCCGGTGTTATGGTTCTCAAAGGTTAGTCAGAACATAAATCACTGTCAACAGAACTACGGTCATCTCTGAACCGCTCATACCACTCTTTTATCGGTATTTTGGCCATTTTTTTTCGAGTTTAAAGCAAAACTTGATATAAATTCGTGCTCCGTCATTTTCAGTGATAACAAATTCCAACGAACGTTAAAAGGATACCGTAAACAAAAATATTATACGCGTGAATTAACACGGTAATAAGTTCGTGAAGGGTCGTTAGTTAAACCAGCAGCCTACAGTGCTCGCTCGAACATTAAAGCGCTAAATTATAAAACGCAGGTCGGATGCTTTTAACACACCTAGAATTATTGACATTTTATGATCTAACAAAATATTTCATATACAAGGAGAAAAAAGAATTATTGAAAAATTAATTAATCTTTTTGAATATTGCATGAAACGTGTTCCATAAACTTTAAATTATGTCTGTTTTAAGTTTTTTTAACTTTAAACTATGAGTAGAAAAACATTTGAATTTTAAAAAAATTTCTATATATTTTTCGTTTATAGTACAACTCCTATATAATTCATCGCCAAGAATCAAAATAAGCAAATGGATTTTGAAACAAACTAATGATAATTTGAAATTCAAATACTTTTAGGACAGGGGAGAGAACAGTTTACTTTGCAGTTGCTAGAAAACTTTAAGAAAAAATTGCACACGGTTAAAGAAAAGGAATTAGAAGGTGGTGATGAAGAATCCAAAGATGATGACATCGACAAAGACGAAAATTGGTAAAGGTTACTTATTAACTTACTTTCTGTAACTTCTTTCTTATAATGAATTTTTTAAATTTTCTCTTTTGAATTGTTGATATAATTTTTTTTTTTTTCCTATTTCAGGTTAAATCACAAACTACATTTCCAGGACAACCTTGTTTTAGCTAAGGACGCAAACACTAAAGATGATGACTGGTTTGAAATCTATGATCCAAGAAATCCGCTAAATAAAAGACGAAGGGGTGAATCAACAAAATCCAAAAAATAGAGCTTAAAGAATCCTGTAAAAATAATACAATACTGTTTTAGGTTATTAATTTTATTTCTCAATAAATATCTACATATGAAAAAGAACAAATACTTAAATTATTTCTTTATATCTAATAAAAAACATTCTATTAAAAAAACTAATACTTTAAGAACTGAAGTCTGTAACCTAACAGAAAAATAATCACTCAATATCCATTTTTTCTAGAGGCTCCAGCTGCTCATTGTTTTTAACATTTGCAACATCACTGATATATTGTTCTCCATCATTTTGAGTACTAATAGAATCTATGTTACCTTTATCAGTTTCTAGTTCTGCCTCAGTTGAACGAGTTTCATTTTCTTCAATTGCTATGTCATTTCCTTCATTAACTTCAAGAGAAGATATACAATCCTCTTTAATAGTTTTGTTGGCAATATCAATACCTTCTTCGGATACCTCACTTTGAGTTTTAATCACTTCTTGTTCATTTTGTTCCTTTATTAAAAACTGTAACTCACTTGGCCTATCATCTATTCCTCTTATTTCAGATTGTAAAGTTTCTTCCATTTTCTCAGTTTTACTTTCATTCAAACCAATATCTTCGATATTCTGGGCAATCTCTGCTTTTAGATCCTCGCTTGCATTTTCTATATCATCAGTAACGTTAATCTCTAAATCGCCTGCTCCGCTACTTTCCGCTACATCAATGGAATTCTGTTCTGCAAAACTTTCGGTAAATTCTGATGTAGAATACTGGAAAAAAAAACAAGATATATTATATAAGAAGAGAAAACAATAAAAATAGACTCGGCAACTATCAAGGCGGTTCAGTTTAAAAATTGGATGATAGTAAAACTTAAAATATCTTCCATAAATATATATATATATATATATATATATATATATATATATATATATATATATATATATATGTTATATCGTAGATTTTCACGGATGGTAGAATGAATAGTTTGGTTATTCCGGGTTTCAATCCGTTCGTTCAAAAAATCGTTTTCACGACGTTTCGCCAAAATCTCATTTGGCATTTTCAAGTGCGGTTCGTCTCGTTACTCGCTGAGAACTGATCAGTATAACCGCACTTGAAAATGCCAAATGAGATTTTGGCGAAACGTCGTGAAAACGATTTTTTGAACGAACGGATTGAAACCCGGAATAACCAAACTATATATATATATATATATATATATATATATATATATATATATATATATATATATATATATATATATATATATATATTATTTCCGAAGTTATTCGTTTCTAGGTCTAGCAACATGCAGTAAGATTCATTAAGAATTATGGTTTTTGAAGATACGATAATAAGAGTTTTCCTAAATGGACAAACATTTTTGATGGCTGGATTTTCATATTTCATATATACCGCAAAATGAACTTCTACTAAAAGTTTTTAATTTATACATGTTTACTGTTTAAAATCTCCCTATTCTCAGAAAAAATATACACCTACAATTCTAAAAACATCTTGAAAAATCTGACCAAGGATTCTGATTAGATGACGGTAGTAAAATTGAAATATTTTTTTAAGAAAATTTAATTTTCTGGTAAAATAGACTTTTGAATAACTAGGTACTTTTTGTATAACCCTGAATATTATTAACTATATTTTTATATGAGGTACTATTAAACGTGGTATTGTATCGCGCTACTAAATTTTAAATAAATGTCATATGTTCCGTGAACTAAAATAGACTCGCGTTCCTTAATAAAAATAAAAGCTCAAGTCTACACTCTGAAGAGAATACCATAAGATTTCCAACTGAATAAGACAGTTCAACATTCCCAAACTTTTTTTTTTAGGTAAGTTTCAGTTTAACAAAACTGATCTGATTTTTCACATAGTTCTTTGTATAATTTAAATCCTTACTTTTCCCAAATGTTTCTAATATTTAGACATTGGGAAAGACTAACATCAAATTTTGAGGTAAGTAAATTCGATTATTGCTGTTTGGTATTTTGGGTGTATTGACAATTAAGAGTTACAACAAAGTGAAAATAAAAAAGCTGGAAGTTTTTTTCCAAATTATTAGAATGTTATGTCAGGGCAGCTGCTACGTTCCATATTAAAAACACTAGGTTCTTTTTACAAAAAAAAACTATAAATATTGCTGAATACGAGTTATTCCAATAATTACAAATATATTTTGTTACCTGTAAGGTAGACGACAAACTTTCAGCACTATCTTCAAACAAAATTGATGGTAAAGTTTCCATTTTCGGTAAAGTTGGTAAAGAGTAGTCAATCATTTCCGTCTTGACATTATCATTGGTAGGCATTGCATAATGTGGTGGAAGATCTAACGTGTCATCAGCATCAGATTCAGACTCCTTCTGTAGATAATGTGACGTTAAGAACAGACAAATGTAACAAAAACTCTAACTACCTTAATTATATTAACTGTTGTGAAAAATCAAAAAATATTTACTAAAGTTTACTAACAGAACGTACTAAACCAAAAAGCCTTTCAAAGTGTATACAAGCTAAAACAAAAGAGTACTTGAACATTTTTACATAAAGTTTTATGACGAATAAAAAAAAACACTACTAAGAAAATTAAGATCAGTTCCCTACCACATGAGTCAAAGTATAGTACCTAATATTTGACAAACTAAATTAAAATGCCAATAAAAAATAATATAATTTAAAAATTAATAGTTTGCAGACATTTATCGTTGAAATAGGAAATATTATAAAAGAAAGTAGTAAATATGGAACTTCATTTGACTCAAACAAAACAGCTGCTCATAACTAGTGTGTGATTTGGTAACGTTGTTTTTAGTATTTATGTTTATCTGATTCAGTAGTTCAACCCGACTCTCATAATAAATAAATTTACAAAATAGTAAAATGTTCATCCATAATAGTCAAATGTCTCGTGGCAAAGATGCTGGTAAATTTGTCTCAAACGTAAATGCAAAAGAACATAAATTACAAGAATATTTCATTCCACAAGATGTGTATATTCATCACAAAAACCAAGTGATAGAAATGAAATGTATTGCTGAGGATTTGTGGTGTAAAAATTGTGATTTATGAATAACTTTAAGACATATCGTTAAAGAGGAAATGTTTGGGTTAGTATTTTTCATGTAAAATGCAGTATAAATTTAGTTCATACAAGTAGTTATAAAACAGATAATACACATCATAAACGTACGACATTTACTTCAGATTAGATAAGTATTATATATGTATATGTTATATATATATATATATATATATATATATATATATATATATATATATATATATATACGCACATACATGCAACGTTGCCAAAAGTTTCGATTTTATTTTAATGCAAGTTAATCTTAAATTTTATGTCATTTCTTTTAGTTGATATCTCGAAATTTTATTACAAAAAAAATCTCGTATGTTTCAAATAGCTAGTTTTTTTTAGCCTCATCTACTCGACAAATTGTAGTATAATTCAAAAGAAAGTGCCAAGATCCGATCTCCCACAAGACTATACAAATTTTCACATTTTTAAAAATTGAATTATCAAAAATTTATACGCCTTAAGCTATTATAAAAAAAATGATTTTCATTATGATCTAAAATTTCTTATTTAACATGGGCAGCGATTGGACTTTCTTAAGTAAAAAATGACCTTCACAGCAAACATCACAACGTTTATAAATTAAATTTTCTTCAATTCCTTATTTAAAAAAAAAATAATAAGGAAGAAATACCATTAATTGAAAAAAAACTTTAGATTGAAAACGTCATACAAATGGTTATACATCCTCTACTGTATATTTCATAAAAAAAAGAGCAAGACAAATTTCTACAATGAAGTGCACTGAACGGTAACTTTTTAATAGAGGGAAGAACTAGTATTACTACATTACCGATGGTTCAATAAATATAGTAAGTTCAGCTTGCGCTGGATCAACTAACAAATGTGTCAAACATATATAAATCTAGACTATTTAGGTTTTATTTGAATCTTCAAATAAAAACTAAAGTCTGTATTACTTACAAATCTTTGTACAAGTACAGCTGAGCCCTATTATATCAAGCGACAATTTTCTTATTTAAAACCTAAGGTGATTATGGAACCGTTAACAAGTCCTTTACATTTTAAGATATAGGGTTAAAAATTGGGTTAATCTTATGATAAGAGGTAATGAACACTTTGTTATAAAAACAATTGAATATTGTAGTCGGTTTTACTAGAAATAACTTTCTCCTTATATAACTAATTATTTTTTATAGATAGGCCTGTAGTTATGACTTTTATTTTCATTTATTTTAGTGATTTTTTCATATCTTACTGTGATATTAAAAAAGTTATATTACAGTAGAATGCTATCTACTTTTCTTCCTAATACTTATTTTAATTTGTAAAGTGTCTTGTTTATTTATATAGTGTATTTTATATACCTAAGTAATTACACAGTGGTGAAAGTGTTATGTACACAACTGTTAGATTGTTTCCTTTTCCTTTTTATAAGATGCATCAGACTGCTTAGTCAGTAAGGATTACATATTCGTTGGAAAATCTTTCCTTCATACTTAATGATCTTTTTCATGTGTAGATTTTGGTATCACCTTGTATTTTATTTACATCTCCGCTTGCTAATACAAGTTTGGATTTAATGAACAAAATAATATTCAAACATATAATCCTTTTTCATATTTCAAATAAAAAATAGAAAACTTCAGGGCATTTATAAAATCAAAAACTACTGAAGAAGAGGTATGTAGTTTCTAATGGGAGAAATATACAAAAGCAGTTACAAAACTGGTCTACAGCACATCTAAAACGACGTATAAATAAAAAACGTTTAATAATAAACTACACTACCTAACATCACTACGACTAAATTTGATATTTTTAATGTACCTGCCCTTAGTTGTTAAGTAAATAATATTTTTAAATAGACATTATAAAACACTATTTGTTTTGAAATGCTGTGACAATTATTGTTAGTTTTCGAGAATATAAGTATCTTTGGGTACCCTAAAATAAGTAGTTAAGGCAACATTTTTTCTCAAAATCAACAGATAGAGGAAAAAAGAATGTTTACATTTTTACACTTTTCTATAGCTTAAAAATTTCTTAAATGCTTAAAAACACTTTAGAAAAGATACTACCAACACAATAATTTAAAACGTTTACACAAACCGGTTCAATATGTATACGGACATTATATTACTTATAGGAATAGCTTTTAGGAACTTAAAGTGATTAAACCTCAGCATATATTCAGTAGGTTTGGACGTCCTTCCATCATATTATTAAGACTAATTCTAGATTAGTGGAAATAATATGTCTTTTAGGACAAATTGTAATTAACTTTTGTTTTTTTTTTAATATCAGAAGTTCAGTTAAAATATTATTATCTAAATGGCTATTTTAAATAAAAAATGACAGAAAACATGTATCTTATATTAAATATATCAAGGTTAGTCATAGTTTAGGTAAAACTCGGAGTGATATTCAGTAGTTTATATGTTAAAAAGTATATATTCCCTAACTTATAATGAATGCTTGGTTACCTGATATACCTATGGTGCAAAACATACTTGTGAAATCAAAACCGAAATTAAAAGCAAAATTACAAAAATATAACTCACCCCTTTGTATTTACTTCCTTGGGAAGTCTAATTGTAACAAAAAATGCACATTAAAATATTAAAAATGATTAACAAATCTTATAAACTAAATTTATTGCGACAATAAAACCTATCTAATGTTTATGCGTCAAACTACTATACAATGTGTCCGGAAATGTCACTTTTTTTAAATTCTTCCTAAAATTATGATTCCGCAGAACTATTTACAAAAAAAAAGATGTTCTTGTAAAAAATCACAACACTAATAAGTTAAGCGAAAATAAATTCTGATTTATTTAAGTTTAAACTAAATATCAAAGTAGGTTTATGACGACATCAAGTAGCTTGTGGTTAATGTGAAAATAATAATCACAAAATACGTATTCAAAGGCCACCTTTTAACAGTCACAGCTCCCTTACGATTCTTTAGAGAAGTTCACAGTTCTTTTTTCACCTTTTACATTATTATAAAATTAACATAAATGTTAGTCAGCTTTATAAGGAAATGAATCTTGAAATTTTTTTTTAAATACCGTGGAAAAAATAGAAGTCTAATTAGTCCAAGCTATAGGTAAAAATTTGTGCTGTTTTTGACGTAAATTCCAAGATGGATGAGTCATATCCAGGGGTGTTGGGGCCAATGTAAAAACACCCTACATAAAATGTAACAGCAAAAAATAGGTTAGGGCCAAGGGGGAGGGGGTAAAGTGCGATCATTTTGTCAATTTGTTATTGTAATAAGACCAAAAAAACCCTAAAAATCGCAATTTTTTGCATATCAATTATTTGCCCCCGTCATTCTGAACAAAATGATATTTTATAATAGTAAATCGGATAATTTGTTACTGAGATATTGCTATTTGTCCCAGGAATATTTCACAAACTAACACCTGGAAAAAAATCAAATAAATATTTCAATTGCAATAGTTTCAAATTCCCTGGATTAAGAAAAATGATAGCGTTTTACACATATTAGCTGTGATACATGTATTTTTTGGTCTCGGGAAAAATGCTATTTTACAAAAAATCAATGAAGATACGTTAATCGATCTCGCGACAACCTTTTATAATTCCTCAGCTGATGGTGTAAAATTACGTAATAACGGTAAAAAAATTATAAAACTATTATATATGACAAGCGCTGATAAGATGCTAAAAAATCATGAGTTTACGCTGAATTACCTCCGCGTTCCCTATTTTGAGCGTCAAACTAACAAGGCCACTTTCAAGCTTCAAAGTTTGTCGCCGACTGAAGCTACAGCCGTTAAGCACCGTAAGCGTACTTACTTGCAAGTGCAAGCGTGGCTTGGAAATTATTTACACCCTCTAAAACAGGATGGAAAAAAAGTAACATCGAATTCGAACCAATTTATTCCAGTGAACAAATGATAATATCCGAAGTTTCAAAGAGAGTTCCTTGTAAATGCCAAAAAGGCTATCACGCTGCATGTAGCTGCCGCAAGCACGACTTGAAATACTTACGATTATGGGAATTCACGCATGAATGCGAATGTGAAATATTTTAAATAGTATTTTTGATGACAATGAAGAAAAAGAAAGTTAACTAGAAGCAAAAAAAAACGGAAAATTACATAAATAGCTTACGGAAAAGGAAAAATTACATAATTATTTTATACTTATATAATAAATCAATTAGTAAATAGAGGAAATAATTTTTTTTTTAATTAAAAATTTGCATTTTTAATTTTTGAATAAGATAAAGTTTCAATAATTATATACTACGTATAGTAGATTAAAACTAAAATTAAGCTTGTCCACAGATTTCAAATTTTATAAGTACTTCAAATAATTCATTAAATATAGCTTATTCGTAATGACGGCACCAATATTCATAATTTTTCGAGCTACCCCAGATTAAAAAAAAGACATCGAAATTTGTCCATTCGCCATACGACGAATTTTTCCGAGCGCCGCTGATTTGAAGCTGCGTGTTCAGTGTTCTAGAGCGCGCGAGCGTTCAGCGGCGGGGTCCCCCACCACCGCGGTCGTCCAGTTGCTTTTTGGACACTCGACTCTACATATGATTTTTAATAACAAAAAGCCGCACTTTGTAAAATCTGATCATGGATTTTGAAAATATAACGCCGTTGGATTTTTTTTAATTGCGATTTTTTGAAAAAAAATCCTAACCCGGCTCCTACTGGTCCAAAAAGGTTTTTCTTTTTTTCCAAAATCTTCGCCTTGAACTCGGCTATTCGAATTTTTAAATTAGAAATGTCTAGCTTGTAAGAGAGAGGCTCCAGCTCTATTTCTTTAGTTTAAAAAACACCCCGTTTTTAAAGCGATATTTAAGTTAGAAATTATTTTTTTTATTTTTCCCTAATAAATTATGAAAATTTAGACCTTCACGTAGAGATTGAGCCTTTGTGGAGGTCAAAATGTTCACTCAAAAAAAAGTTATAGCAATCAACATTATGCGTCTTGGAATAAACAATTAGCAACATCTTAGCATCAAATTATCCGATTTACTCTTATAAAATATCATTTTGTTCAGAAAGACGAGGGCTTCCTTTCAAAAGCCAAAAAGTTCAAAAAGGTTAATTTTGCAATAAATAACTGATATGCAAAAAATGGCCGATTTGAGGGTTTTTTGGCCTTTTTGAAATAACAAATTGACAAAAATGACCGCAACAAAAGCTCAAATTGTAGGTTTTTAAAATCTATACAACTTTCAATTGGAACTTTTTTTTCCAAAATGTTTCCTTGGCCTTTAGATCCAAAAAACTTGTTCTAGGCCACTTTGGCCCCCCTCTTGGCCCCAACCTATTTTTTGCTGTTACATTTTATGTAGGGTTTATTCTTACATTGCCCCCATCACCCCTGGGTAGGTCTTATCTATCTCGGAATTACGACATTAGACCTATTTCCATAAAATTCAAGCACCAACATTGAATAAAACTGAACCAATTATTTCGTAACCAACCTTCAAGTTTTATTTTTTGTGAAACACCTGCCCTTAAAAATGGTTAACTTCAAAATGTTGGTTATTAAACTACTTGATTTTACCATCCATTTTAAAACTGGGCCTGAAGATCATTTCGATTAGTTCAGGTTAGTTATTTAGGATGTGTTCACAGTGTTGTCATATTTCCTAGATTTTCCGACGTATTATTAAAAAGGTAAAAATCATTAAAAATGTATTTTCCTAATAATCACCAAAACCTTTCATCTCGAAAAAAATATTTCAAATTAGAAAGATAATTTCCCCTTTCTGTGTAGAAAAAAAAATTTCACCTTTGAATTACCACTCTAAACTTTATTTATAATACAAACCTATATATTTATTTTCTTTATTAAAAACTCTAAATGCCACCTTGTATTCCAATATTTAAGCACATGCTTAACTGCAAGAACACCATAAGTAAAAAAAAAAGCTGGAAAGAATAACTTCAGTATCAATTTTACAACACTCTATTGATAACAAGTGTAATACTATATTATATTTAACAGCAAGAGCTTTCAAAAAATTAGTCAAATACAGGTCTGTACTTAAAAAATTTAATTTATAGTAATAACTCAAAGATAATATGGTTTAATTTACCCTAAGATTAAAGTAAATATATTTTAAAACCTTTTCGTTACCACTCACCGGGTGGTTCACGCCCGTTTTAGATATAGTTTGTGTGCATGCGATACTAAAGATTTTAACTCTACTAAAATATGTTTTAGGACTTACCCTTGGTTGACTGTAAGATCTTATTGGTGGAATTTCCATATGAAGTTTGCAAGTGCTGTCATCAAAAATAGCTTCGACTGGTGTATTGCATTCAACATCTCCATTTATTTTTCCACAGGCTTTAAAAAGAACTTGATTCGGGTCCTAAAAAAACGCAGAGAATATAGCCACCTTTCAGCAGAAATTCTTATGGTATTTTTTTATAATTTTTCATTACAATATATGGAATGAATACCTACTCTGAATTTATTTTTGAATGAATCGCATACGGAGTATTCTGGAAATAAGTGCATATATTTAAAGCAGTAAATCCTTGAGTGAAATAAAAATATATCTCTTTTTTTGTAAATTGTTAATTATTTTAATTAAGCCTCTAATGCCACCACTAGTGCTATCACTCTATCTTCAACTAATGTAAAATAATTAGAGAAACAGCATTTTCGATGAGCAGTACCTATCTTTCTAATGACGGAACTAAGAACCATACTCCAAACGTCATCGAAAACGCTCTATCTCTTTCTACGCATGAGCCAACTTTCTTCTATAGGATCCGCAGTCTATATTAAGTACTATTAATTACTCTTATGTCTATGACTACAACATAAGACAACACTTAACAAATTGCCAAATACACCCATACGCGATAAATTAATGGCGTGCTTAAAATACCTATTTTTGTATCAAAAATGATGGCCCAATTTCATTTATAGTTTATCATTTTCACTAAGATGATTTAGTTTTACACCCGTAACTAATTTAAATGTAAATAAATAAAACACAACTTAGAGAAATGTTCATAATTTAACTGTGTATTAATATTTTAGCTCTCAAAACAGTAAAATTCAGAAGTAACCACAAATCAGACATTTATTAGTACAGTTTAGAGAGAAGCAAACTGGAAATTGAGATTCTGAATAAAGCTGCATCTCATTTCCGAAATATTCATATTAGTAATTAGTCTATAATTCCGGAACTGTTTAAAAATTAAAATAGATTTTGTGAATATCTTACTATTAATATACCTAATTACGGCCGATTTACTGTACAATATACAAGCAGGTACACCAGATGAATGTATTGATTTTGGATGTTGCTCTTACAAATGTTGATATAGTAGTATAGAGCATATAGATTTACACATGGTGACGGATCATCAGCTGGCTTATCGTTTTTTAAAGGTCAAAGTGCCTAGAGATAGAATAAAATAAGAAACATTTAGAGAGTTTGCTCCTTTTTCTAATGGTGATTTTAATAATGATTTGCACTTTACCTTGGCAAAAAATATTTTATACAGAAAATATTAATGAAAAGGTCAACATAATTACTGATAATATCTTTATTTATTTAACAAACATGTGCCATTTAAAACAGTTCATAACTCCAAACCAGCGCTCCCTGGTTTACAGGAGCATTGAGAGAAATAAAATAAAACACTGATTGATTAGCTTATAAGGAAATGCGAATTTTGTGACAAATGTCGCAAAAGATGCTACACGAGCGGGCCTAAATCATACTTGTCAGGTCGACAGTAGTCGAAAAATATGAAAAGCTTTGAAGTACCTCAATATGTACTCCAAGAAATTTGTAGATGTTCCTACTCAATGTGTGCCAAAAAACATAAATACTTATTTTTTGGACTCTGTGTAATCTAGTATAAGTATCAGACCGGCCCTGATGCTATTCAGTTTTACTCTAATAATAAGGTTTCCAAGGTATTGGAACCTTTTCAATTAAAGCCCATCTTGGAAACTGACGTAGTGAAAGCTACTGGCTTAATTAGGCCTATTGCTGTTGGATTGGATAGAGTGAGTATAAAAATGTGTAGTGACTATATTATCCCGTACCATAACACATATTTAACTCATGTATAACTGAGCGTGAAAACTGGCTTTAATACGCGCTTTTCCGAAAAAATCTAACCCAGAACAATTCTTCGATTTTCGACTAATAGATCAGCTGCCTTTTCTGAATTTTTGAAAAAATTCTTTACTTGCAATTGGGTAACTTCATAACTAAGAATGGCCTGTTTCGAAAGTAAAAGGTTTTTGGAGTGGACATAGTACTACAACTGCTTCAACAGGTGTAATGAACAGCATTTTTACGGCAGCGGATGAAAACAACATTACTTCCTTTGTACTTCTAGATTATAGTAAAGTATTCAAAACCTTAGGATATAACATCTTATGTGCAAAATTAAGATATTTTTGCTTTTCAGACAGTCTGGTGGAACTCAAGCAGGACTGTTTAACCAACAGGAGTCGAATGGTTGTGACCAATGATTCTCAATCTAAAGGCCTTTTCTCATTTATGGGTGCCCACCCCGGGTTTTACCAGTGACTATAAAAGAAGTATACCTCGTATATACTGTGACCCATCAGCGGATTTCGGGGGTTTTCCATTTTTAATTTATAGTAATTTTTGTTTTGTATGGCCTGATCTCACAATTAACCTCGCTCATATCAATATCAAAAGTATAAAACAAAAAATTACTAGAAATTAAAACCCTAGTAAAAAACCTTGAAATCTGCTGATGTGTCACAGCATAGACGAGGTATATTTCTTCTTCTATGGTCACTGAGAAAACCCGGGAGCCGGGGTGGGCACCCAAAAATGAGAAAAGGCCTTAAGCCTAAATACCTTTCTACAAGGGTCACTCAGTGATCCATATGGGGACCTTTTCTGTTTACACTGTATACTATGGATCTACAATTAATTTTTCGTAAATGTTGTACGCACCAGTTTGCGGATGACACTCAACTTTATATTAGTTAGAAAAAGGATAATACTAGAAAATACATATGACTATCCTATGAGGCACGGGTTAAGGTTGAATGCTTCTAACTCAAGATTGATCTATTTTGGAAACACATTGGAGGATAATAATAATCTTGAAAATGCTGTAAGTGGTGTTGTTGTATAACAAAGATACTGTAAATAATTTTGGTTTGTTAATGAATAAAAATTTGTGTTTTAGATTTCATGTAACTGCAGAACACAAAAGGTGTATGTATGCTGCTTTAAAAAGTCTATATCGCAACCAAAACCTATTAAATTCTAACTTAGGGAAAAGCCTTGTGATACTCCAGTTTTGGTTTAGAACTCATGTAAAATTTATATATGGAATTCGTAAGCAAGACCATATTTTTCCTTGATTAGCATAATCAGGGTTATTAAATATGTTTTACAAAAGGAAATTATATATGGCTACTTTTGTTAAGAGGTCTTCAATATAGGCACTCCATTATATCAAAGGAACAAGTTAATTTAACAATGTTCATCTTTTGGAAGTTCCACAACATCAACCCGTCCTATTCAAAAAATCTCTTCATTATACAACTGTTAATATCTACAATTCCATACCCCTTGCTATTCAAAAGCATTCTTTGTCCGGTTTTAAAAAAGCATATTGAAAGTACTTACTACATGTATAAAACGTAATAAGTATTTTATCCTGTATATCATGTACTGATTGTTAAATTGTATGGTCATATTATTTTTCTAATAATTTTTTCAAATATTTAATTCACATTAGCAAAAACATTATACTGATATTAGTGTGATGATTAATGAGTTTATATACTCGGTTAGGTTGAGTAGTTATATACTGAAATGCGCCGAGTTTAAAATAAAGACACTTATCTACAGATTTCACTAAACGGCTTTCGCACTCCCTTTAGAGAACACTCACTCAGCCCAGGTATACTTGGATATCATAAGGATGCAACTCTGTGGGGGCGCATAAATTTACAAACAGTTCGATCGCTCTCAAGTAGCATTGCCTTTTGCATAGCCTTATACAGGTGTTTGTTAAGGCCCAATCCCTTGATATTAGGCTGAAGACTCATTGATACTACGCCAATTGATAGAATTATGGGGATAGTAGGGACGCTACTCATTCCCCGTTGTCTACGTATTTGTACCTCCAGATCAATGTATTTGGCGATCTTCTCATTATGCTTGTCCCTTAGATTTTGCTATTAGGGGTGGCGACTTCTACTAAAATGAGGTCAGGTCTTGTTAGAACTTTAGAAACCGCCCTCGTATGGACGTCTCGATCTGCGGTCCGTGACGGAGTCGCCTCTAGTAGACTTTCTTAGAACCAGTAAGAACTTGTTTTGAACGCATAACGAATAAGTTGCGTTTTGTAAATTCAAGAAATAAAAATAAGTTTTCTAATATCGAAAGAGTACTATTTTATTTCTAAAAAACACTCGATCAATCGTCTATATATTATGGTCCTTCAGCCGAATGGTAAAAATAACCTGTGGTTTACAAGAAAAAACGTGAGAAATCAATAGAACAATCGAATCGACTCATCGCATCGACCGGAGCGAAAGGGAAAAGCTACCATTGTGTGATAATCGAAGAAAAAATTGGAAAACAGTAAGTCCGTTCCTTTTTTTTTTCCTATTTCCAGTGGTTATTCTCTTTTAATTCAACGCTTAAGCTTGTGCATCGTGGATAGCTTAGTAAAAAATTAATTTAGTTAATCGATATTCAGTTGTAAAATACGGGGGTCATTTGTTTAGTATAGATGACAAAAAATCAGAAAGAACCCAAGATGGGGAGCAGGAAGAGCAGTTATCAAAGCAAGGAAAAATTAAGCAAGTTCTCGAAAACAGAGAGTAAATCAAAGCGGTCTTAACAAGATTTGGGATATTGGTTAACAATTTTACCGAAGACAAAATTGCAAATTTGGAATTACGTTTACGTAGCATAGAGAGCAACCTAATGAGGGATTTTAATGAAGTACAGTCAAAATTGGAGTTATTAGATAAGGGTGAATTGCAATCAGATGAGCGAGGATGTTTGAAGATTTGTATTTCGAGGTAACGGGTAGTGCTGTTACAATCATAAAGCAGTATTATGAGAATAAATCGAAAGAAAAGGATCAGCTTCAAAATACAATTCCTTCAACTCATCCTAATTTAACTTCTAATTGTATATCGAATGTAAGCAAAGGCTTTCCAGCTATCGAATTAGTAAAATTTTATGGGGAATATGACAAATGGGCTCAATTTCGAGATCTTTTTCAAACATTAGTTCACAATGACAAACGATTGATAAAATTAGAAAATTTTATTACTTATTAAGTTCTCTCAAAAGTGATGCTGCTAAAATTTTGGATTCAAGTCACAGCGGATAACTATGATATAGCATGGAGTATGCTTAACGAAAGGTGTGAAAATACAAATTTGACAATTAAGAACCATGTCAAGGCATTATTCGAATTACCAATTGTTTCCAAGGATAAATATAGCCTTAGAAATTTATTCGATGAATTTCAAAAACGTTTTAGAGCTCTTAAACTACTAAACGAACCAGTAGATTCTTAGTCAACTATGTTAATCTATCTTCTAACGAGTAAATTAGATTTTAAAATTTTTTATCTGATCATTGCATACTATTAGAAATGTCTGAGGTACATCTTAAAATTGACGAAAAAGATAATATTAATTCATAGAGTGTGTCTAATAAAACAATCAGGAATCAAAATAAGTTTGATAAAATAGGGAATAAATATCAGTCATATCCTGATCAAATTAATAAGGGATTTAATTTGAAATGCATATTTTGTAAGAAAAAACATATTTATCATTGCAAAAAATTAACTAATCTGTCTGTAACAGAAAGAATCGAAGCGGTTAAAAAATCAAAACTTTGTTTAAATTGTTTGCGTGCTAATCATTCATTGAATCAGTGCATTGCACAGGGTTGTAAGGTTTGTTATAAAAAGTATAACACTTTATTTCATATTGATTCAAGTGATACTAAAAGCGTTAAGGAAAATCAACCTACCGAGGTAGTACCAAATGTTCAAACATCGGGATTGGTAGTGAATCATATCAGTAATCAACAAACGGAAATTTTACTCTCTACAGCAAACGTTTTAATTCAAGATAATGATCGGCATTGGCTTCAATGTAGAGCATTGCCAGACAGTGGCTCGCAGTCGAATTTTATCAGTAAAAACTTAGCGGAAAAATTTAAAATATTGCCGTCTAACTTAAAAATTCCTGTAGTAGATATAGGAACGCTTCTTTTACAATTTTAAGTCAAATTTATACTAAAATAAAATCGTGTAATGATAAATATAACAAAGAAGCAAATTTTTTAATAATCAATAAAATAACAGAAAATTTACCATCAGTTTCTTTCAAAAAATCAGTTTTGGATTTACCTAGTAATATTACTTTTGCTGATAATAATTTTAATACATCAAAATCAGTGGATATTTTATTAGGGGTAAACATTTTTATGATGTTTTACGACCAGAACAAAAGCAGTTAGGTTCAAACTTTATATATTACAAGATGCCGCCTTTGGTTGGGTAATATCTGGTTCGTTACCGATAAGTCGTAATATTAAAAGTACCAATTGTAGTTTTTCTCAATTTGGTAATATTGAGCAACAATTAGAAAAATTTTGTAATATTGAAGAATATTCGCCTAAAAGATTTATTAAAACATTAAAGCGTGATACTACGGGACAATTTGTAGTGACTTTACCTATTCGTGAAAATGCAGAACAGATAGGAGAATCGTTAGAATCAGCTATGAAGCGACTATAATCGATTAAACGGAAATTTCAAAAAAATCCAGAATTTAAACAGCAATATTCTGAATTTATGAATGAATATGAAAGGCTTGGGCATTTGAGAATAGTCAAATTAGAAAACGTGAACGTTAAAAACGACAGGAAAAATTTATTTTATCTACCACATCACGGAGTTATAAACGATTCAAGCACAACTACGGCTTTGCGTGTCGTGTTTGACGGTTCTTGACCTTCAAGTACTGGTGTTTCTTTAAATAATATTCTTATGATTGGTCCATCCATTCAAGAAGAGTTATTTTCAATTTTAATCAGATTTCGTCAACATAATATTGTAATAACGGCAGACGTTGCTAAAATGTACCGCCAGGTAAAAATCTCTATGGGATCAAAGGGATTTACAGCACATAGTATGGCGAGCTAGTCCTGATGAGGAAATATCGCATTATCAGTTGTTAACAGTAACGTATGGTACAGCGCCTGCGTCTTTTTGGCGACTAGGGCTCTTCAACAAACGGCCATGGAAAATCGTGATAAATATCCGGAATCTAGCAAGGTAATTCTCCGCGATTTTACGTGGATGATTTAATAACTGGAAAAAACAGTATATCGGAAGCAATAACTTTAAAAAATGAAGTTAGCGAAATATTAAGTGCATATAGTTTTAGTCTTAGAAAGTGGGTTTCAAATAAGATTGAGGTCATAGGTGAAGTGAATTTTGAGAATAATGATAAGTATTATGTCCATGAAAACGAGATTAAAAAGACTTTAGGACTTGTTTGGCAAGCGAAAATGGATATATTAACATACACGGTAAAAAATATTCATAGCATAAATAATACGATAACTAAGCGAAGTATACTATCAGCCATTTCGAGTATTTTTGATCCATTAGGCTTAGTGTCTCCTATTATAATACGTTGTAAGTTACTTATTCAAACTTTATGGCAGTTAAAACAGGGTTGGGATGATCCTATTCCAGCTGAGATTTGTAACGAATGGTTAAATTTAGTAAAGGAATTGCCATATCTTAGTAACATTAAAATAAAGCGGCATGCGTTAATTGGAAACGCAAAACGTGTAGAATTGCAGTGTTTTGTGATGCGTCAAAGGTTGCATATGGTACTTGCATATACAGTAGATCGTTCGATGAAAATGACATTTGTTTTACCCAATTACTGTGTTCTAAATCACGTGTAGCGCCTCCTAAAACGATTTCAATACCTAGACTAGAGCTTTGTAGTGCTGTAATGGCAGTCAATTTATGTAAAAATGTAGAACAGTCTCTTAACTTAAAGATAGAAAGGGTATATTTCTGGATTGATAGCACTATAGTTTTAAGTTGGGTTGCGTTATCTCCCAGTAAACTAAAAATATTTGTTGCCAATCGTGTAGCTGATATTCAAAATCAAACCGTAATATCACAATGGGGACATGTATCTACTAATGAAAACCCTGCGGATTTGGTATCACGCGGTGTTAAAGTAACAGATCTTCAAAATTCAGATCTGTGGTGGACTGGCCAGATTGGCTTAAAGGTAGTAATAATTCATCATTTCCTAAAATTCAGGAAATAAATATAGAACTTTCAGAAATAAGAAACAATACATTGGTATTGACTACAGTAGAAAACGAATTAAAACTTTTTCATAAATTTTCATCATTTTTTCGCTTATTACGAGTAACAGCATACTGTTTAAGATTTTCTCGTAACTGTAAACAAAGGAATAGTAGAATACACGGAAATTTAACGTTATATGAGATTGAAAACGTAATGAAAATTCTTTGTAAAATAGCACAGACGGAAATGTTTCCTGATGCTCACAAGGCAAATTATTTTTCTAGAAATTCAAATCTTAAATCATTAAATCCAATTCTCGGACCTGATGGTTTATTGCGCATTGGTGGAAGATTGGAAAAAGCTGACTTATCGTACGATAATAAACATCAAATTATTTTATCATCTAAACATTCGTTAACCCGTCTTATCATTTTAAATGAGCATCATAAAAATCTTCATGCTGGTATTTTATCTATTTTACCTTCTTTGCGCGAAAAATACTGGATAATTCACGGCCGCCGGACATTGCGTAGTATTCTTAAAAAATCCATAACTTGTATTAAGGTCAATCCGAAAGCAATGTTCGGAAAATGGGTAATTTACCTGCTGATTGTGTTAAACAGTATTGACCATTCTATGTAACCGGAGGTGATTTCGCGGGACCTTTTACATTAAGGACGGAAAACTTCGCAACAGCTCCATAATTAAGGCTTACCTTTGTATATTTATATGTTTCACAACTAAGGCTGTACACTTGGAGGCAGTTGGTGATTTGAGTAGTGATGCTTTTCTTAATGCTTTGAAAAGGTTCGTATCCGTTGTGGATTATGTAAAACTATTTTTAGTGATAACGGCAGGTGCAAATAACGAATTAAAAACATTTCTCAAAAATATTCCTAATTTAGTTAAGGATCCTGGCATAGCAGATGATTTATTAAAAATGGAATTAGTTGGAATTTTATAGCGCCTCGATGCCCTCATCATGGTGATTTGTGGGAAGCTGCGGTGAAACACGCTAAGTATCTTAACAGAATTATAGGAAAAAATCATGTAACGTTTGAAGAACTATCTACGTTCTTTGCACAAGTTGAGGCTGCAATTAATTCCTCTCCTATTACTCCTATGTCAAACGACCATTAGATTTAACATGTGTAACCCCCAGTCATTTTTTGATCGGGGAACCACTTTTATCCATACCTCAACGCGAACCGAACTGCCCAGAATCGCTTAAACCAGTTTGAAGCGCTCCAGGAAATGTTTCAAGTTTTGTGGAAGAGATGGTCACATGACTATCTGTTAAATCTACAGCAACGCTCCAAGTGGCAATCGGCTCAAGAAGACTCATTAAAAATCGGCTCGATGGTTTTGATAATGGATGAAAGCCTCCCACCGATGTACTGGCGTATGGGACGAGTCATTCAGCTACACCCAGGAGAAGATAACATCACCCGGGTAGTGACGATAAAAACTTCTAATGGTGTATTTAAACGTGCGGTTCAAAAACTTTGTCTCCTTCCAATAGACGTGTAATTGTATTTGAAAAGCATGTTTTCAAAGGCCGCCGGTATGTTAGAACTTTAGAAACCGCCCTCGTATGGACGTCTCGATCTACGGTCCGTGACAGAATCGCTTCTAGTAGACTTTCTTAGAACTTGTTTTGAACGTATAACGAATAAGTTACGTTTTGTAAATTCAAGAAATAAAAATAAGTTTTCTAATATCGAAAGAGTACTAATTTATTTCTAAAAAAACAAAAACAATCGACCAATCGTCTACAGGTCTGTTATGTGCAACTGAATGATCCGTACGCACAGTTCGATACTGTTGATGGTCATCTTAATGAGAATTTGACGAAAATTGGTGAAGATTTTTGTGAACAATTCGCTAATATTGCCCAAAAAACCTTATATCGTTGCACGTTCACACAACATAAAAACTGTTCTTTGCAGCCATCTATTGCTTAATCTATTTACTTCTGGGGAAAAACTAATGAACTGATATATTAGCCTCAATACAAAGCAAACCATCGGGCGATCCGGACGAAGTACCTGTAACTGTTATAAAAAAAATAGTATATATTTGTTGAACCACCAAAGTGATGATACACACGTGATACGAAATTATCGGCCGATATCACTCATTTTATCATCGAGTAAACTAATTGAAAAAGTTGTAAAGTGCAGATTCTTGGGTTTCTTGGAGTCAAACCAGGTTTTTGAGCCCTTGTTAGCAGGGTTTTATACAAAATCTTGATACAACTACTGCCAGATTTGCTTTGCTGGACATGGGGTACCGAGAGTTAAATAAGTCGAGACTTCAGCTAGGATCAATACTTTGATCTTACTCATGCCTTTGACTGTGTGGCTCCAAGCAGCATGCTCGCTAAATTGGTTGCAATGAAAGTTCGGGAACGGTGCAATGAATGGGTGGGCTCATTTCTGACGGAACGTAAGGTCAAGATTGACAATATTTTCTCCTCTTCGGGTTCCGCAGGGTTCTACACTCTCTCCTTTACTGTTCCTGGCTTTCATCAATGATTTGGCTAACTATATCATAAATCTGAATGAGTCCTATTTGCTGATATCATTGTGGTGTTAGGAACTGGAACCCTTGAGAAATTACAAATTGTGATAACGAGGATATTTTCTGATTTTGAGATATGGTGCAGAAAAAACCGGCTCGCGATAAATACATTCAAGGCCGCCTACATCATTTTCCACGAAAAGAAAGAAATTTACAAATTTCATCTAACTCTTAATGGAAAGGAAATATCTAAGTTAACTTCAGTAAGTTTTCTTGGGATGTTTTTTGTATGATAAATTGTGTTAATTAAGTCACATATAACATGTTGTCGGTAAATTGAACTCGACTTTACTTTGCTATACGAAATTTCAAAGCTATTTTTGATAAAAACAACTTATCGATGTATATTTTTCACTTGCATATCCCCACCTAAATATCTGGTTCTATTTTGATGCCAATCTACTGACTGGGAGAGAGTGCTCTATTAGTTAAGTTTATCTTTTGAATAGGTCCTACGGACAGTATCTGGAGAGCTTTAATGTTTGTTAGGAGAAATTCCATCAAATACTCATGAACACAGTTCGAGGTACAAGTCTGCTATCTTAATTAACGCGCATCGACTTCAAACTTTAAGAGATAACCTAAAATATTATGTAGTACTATTTTTAACAAGTTTCCCGAAAATCTCGAGAACCTACCGATAAAGCAGTTAAAGAAACAATTAGTCTCATTTCTTTGTGCTAAGGCATTTAATTCCATTAGGATATACTTAAAAGGCTAGCTGCCTTCTTAAATTATTAGTTACTTTATATTTTAATTCCGATGTAATATTGGTTTTTAATAAAGATTCATTGAATGATCCCAGTACATCTAGAAATCGCTGTTTTCCAGGACAGGTTTTGAGCTATGTTCATAGTATGGCATTTTCTCTACCTGCAATAGTCTAAATTTCTCTGCTAACTCTTGATCTTGGCTGCTGAATCGAGTCTCTCCTGCGCTCCGTAAAAGAAAGAAAGCTGGTGAAGCTCACAAAAAGGCATGTGAAGCTTATGGCGGTGATTGCATAATAGAACGCATGTGTCAGAATTAACAGATTTCGTTCTTGAGATTTTTCATTCAAAGATGACCAACATTTTGGTCGACTTACTAAAATTGATGACCAAATCAAAACCATAATTGAACAGAACCGCTAAACAGCTGTCGAAAGATTGCAGAGAGGTTAAATGTATCGCACACAACTGAAAATCACTTTAAATGCCTTGGACTCGCTAAGAGGCTCGATATTTGGGTTCCGCATGAATTGAAAGAGATTCACTTAACACAACGAATCAGTATTTACCATATTCATCAATCACGTAATGGAACCGACCCTTTTTTGAAAAGAGTCATCACTGCTGATGAAAAATGGGTCATTTACAGTAGGATCATTCGAAAACGATCATGGCCCAAGCGAGATGAACCAGCACAAACCACATCTAAATTATTTTTTTAAGTTCTTCATTTCTTACAACGTTCGATCCTTTGCATTTATTTTTACGTAAAAATTTTTCTTACCTCCAATATATGTTTTCGACAATGTTTGGCCATTGGTAAAGATCTTTCCCCACATTTTACCCCACCTTCTGTAAATGTGCACTTGAGTAACTTGTAGACTTGACTGGCAAACCGTCTGAGATCTAAAATAAATATGATGAAATTAGATCCTTTTTTACATTACTCGCGAATACCTACATTTATATCGTTATTAACACGAATGAAAATGGAGGGCTACTCCGATCTTGAGTCTATATAATCCTGCCAAATTATCGTTACATTGCCGCTATTTTCATGACATATACTGCCCAAATTACGAAAGTTAGTTTTAATATGATTGAACAATAATTATGTAATGCATTTTAAAAAACTAGATTTTTAAAAATTATAAGGATTTATATTGATGTTATACAGTGGTAACTCAAAAATCTGTTTAACTCAGATATAGTCATTCCAGGCAGAGGTGTTGTGGTACAGAAAAAAATCGAACGCCAGACGAGGGAAGTGAGGATGAATACAGTGTATGTTAAATTAAACTTACACATTAAAAAACATTTGTGTTGCTGTGTATTAGCGATTGGATTTACTAGTATAGGTCGTATTTTCTCAATTACATTATTATAAAAAGTATAGCATCTAAAAGTCATGCTTGACGGTGAATCTTCTAATAAATGGTGAAAATCGAATGCGCCGTTCATTCTAGTAAGTTCGGAGCATCTCGAGGAAAATAGACCGTTTGGACTAGAGTGGACAAACTAAACGGATTTCTAGTGACAATTAAACGTCTGTAATACTTAATGTTTGATGTTGCATTTAATAAATGGTTAAATCGCCCTACCAAAGTACTGGAGTTAAGGAGGTTGGTTCGGTGGTTTCACTCAACCTAAGAGAATTCAATGAAACTTACTGCAAACTTTACTAATGTAGTCCTAAAGTTACTTAAATTACACGAGTATTTACGAAAATGCAAGGTAATGACCATATTTATTCATCAAAAAGGAACTAACCTGAACTAAAAGAAACGAATAGAATTCTTAAAAGTGACAGAAAAATATATTACAATTCATTTGATATATTAATGAACTCGAGTGACAGCGAGGTTTTGGAAATATATTAAATTAACTTTTTTACATGTCATCTGATTTCCAACCCTCGAGTGCTCGTCGAAACCAAAAGCGGCAACGCTGCTCTGTTAGTGCAGAAATATTTCAGTTTGAAAATTCTTTTTGGAGATCATTTTTCAAGGAGATACAAAATCACTCTCACCTTTGGTGTCTCAAATTTTGTTTGGGAAAGAGTTTTTTTATTAACAATTAAGAGCGAAAAGTCGGTTTCCTTCATTTAATTGAAAACTATTGTTTTTACTCAACAATGGACCATTACAAAATTGTAGGAAATATAAAAATCTTTTGAACTATGTTTTGTTTGTCAAAATCCATTCAGCTGAAATATTTGCAAAGAACATTAAAAAATTACGTTTTTGTTATTGTAAATAATTTTGCAAAAAATAATTCAAATAGTTAACAAACCTATAGTTCAATAGATTTGCACTAACGGTCCTTAAAAAAGGATCATCAAGATTGCAAAATAAGTTGTTCAAAATATACAAGGGAATGCTGATATGTTAAATAGTAAATATCTCTGGGTATTCAAATATCCATTTTACTTGTACCACTATTTCGTTGCGCGCGAGCTGCGCCTTCCCCTAGTTCAGCGACATGTAATTGGGTAGGCGAACACAACTATAATAGACTTTTATTTAAACAATTTTACATACAATGCAAAAAAACATATCGTATTCTGTAGTTTAAAGTTTTGACGGGGAACAGACCAAATTTGAGTTCTTAATGTTAATAAACAAGGACACACACACAGCCATTTTTTAAAACAAAATATATTTCGGTTTCTACTGGTCAAAGAAAAATATATTTGTTGTGAATGTACGTTTTATCTCCAGCTTTAGAATGACACCAAATAATTCGTAGCGTTCGAAATAACGGCATTATTTAGTTTGTATATAAGCGAAAAGAAGGTTCTTTTTATTGCTGCAGAATTTATCTTGAGAATAGTGGTAATCCTTTTTTAGGAGCTGTCAGTTTAAGCCTTTAGGACAAAATGATCCCTCATGCGTCTCTGTACGACTCGCCAAAAAGTTTTCCCACACCAGAAAAAATGATAATTTTTTATCTTATCAGGATAATGAATTGTAATTAGGACACAAACTATTGGGCTCTTAGAGTCCATCTTTTGTCAACTTTTCTTGTATCACTAATTACATATCGTTAGCTTCGTTAACAATGTGAACAAATTTTTGCAGTGCTATTAATTTCCCAAACAAGATTCGAGGCTTCAAACAAGGGAGGAGTTCATCCCCTGAAAAAAGATCTTCAAAAAGAAAAATTATTTTTCATTTAACGTTGATTTTTACTTATTTCCCAGTATAATCTCCTAGTCTAATACTAACCGAACGACGCCGATGTGTGTCCGAACGGACGGCAGGCTAGATAAATTTACCAACTTTTGATGTTATGCTAGATAGGGCGTTGCCAGACTTCTTACCATATTTAATGCTACTGTTAATGAAAGTTTTTCAACAAAAAAAATTTACTATTTTAAAACAGTTTAAAAAACTATTTCCATAACACTGCTTAACTATTTCAATTGAAAATGTCGTTTTTATTACTATATAATATTTTTTCTTAAGTTTTTGCCACGGTCGCCTTCCCATGTTAAAGTATTGACGAGACTCCCCCCCCCCCCCCCCCACCCCCCCGCCCGAAAATAACCCGCGTCACCTATTAATACTTTCTATAAATTCACAAACTATCTTACAGCCGCTCTGGAAGCGAAACATTTTAATAATAGGTAAATGAAAATTCAAATACAACAATTTATTAAAAACTTACTTTTGCTCTTAGATCATGAAGTCTTTTATCTAAAATTGCCTCTTCCCCACATGCTTTATGGTATTTATTGTACTGCTTTAATTTTCTATACAACCTTTGTTCTTTAGGATTGTCACGTACTTGGTTGTATATATTACCTAAAAAAAGGTATCATTTAATTATAAATAAAGCAAATTTAATACATTTTCGTTGTTCAAAGATTTTCGCCATTTTATCTTTAAGATAATACTATGGCTATTATAAAATAAATTAATTTTTAAAGTTATTGCAATGGAAAAAAATTATGGCAAGTTGATTATTTATCATTAAATATTTGTTCAAATATTACAGGTCCTATATTAATGATTTTTTGCTGTATGGAAATTTCGTTTCCATTCTAAAACAACAACCGAAAATCGAATTAAGGACGAAATTTAAAGAACCACTCTTAGAATTGTTTTGTTTTCATAGATTATTATTTGATCAATTACTTTCTTTTAAAAAGTATCTAGCAAATTTAGAATGAGACTAACAAATATCCTATAGATTGAAGTTTTCATACATAATGCGCTATCTGAATCTGGTTAATGGAATTTTTGAATAAATTTAACAATTCTAAATACATTTCAGGAAGTTGATTTTTTAATTAAGTTTACTCTTTTACAATTTATCTTAACTAGTTTCCGAAAACAATATGGCCACCGTTATTAGGGAGACCAAAGCGAGCTCTTTTTCTGTCATTTTGCTTTACATTGACCAGTGTCTCGGGCGATATCGGTGCCATTTCGGCTCGAATGTTGTCTTTGAGCTCTTGTATGGTATTTGGCTTGGTGGCATAAATTTTACTATTCAAAAATCCCACAAATAAGACCGGCTGAAACAAATCCGGAGATCTTGGTGACCAGTCAATATTTATATACATATATATATATATATATATATATATATATATATATATATATATATATATATATATATATATATATACTTCTGGTTCCAACAAGATGGTCAACAATGCTCAATGCGTTGGAAGTTCCCAGGATGTATGGTGTCGAATAAAAGCCAAGATCTCCGGATTTGCCTCTGCCGGTGAATAAATTTGAATTCTTTTCCAACAGTAGCTTTTTAAAAGTTTTTCGCAAATTGCTAAAATGATAAGAAAATTTGACCCTGACTTTTTTTAACGGTTTTGTGCCGTTTTAGTTAGAATACTGTTTATTAAATTACGAAAATTCCATAAAAATATAGTTTAAAAAGCATAAGGAAAAGGAATATAAAACATTTGTTGCAAATAACCTCCTCCATTTGAAACACATGATTTAAGGGTCACTTTGCATTTTGAAAAAAAAAAATTAAAATAACTACAAAATGGAATGGTAAATGAGGAAATGCTTGATATCGAGAAGACCACTATATTTTAATTTCTTACAGCATGTTTCCTTTTCTCTCTTAAGGGAATGGATATATTTGCGTCTTCTTTCCTTTAGAATAGCTCTTAAATGTTTATATTGTTCAATATACAGAGATTGCAGCCTCACTAATTTATCTCGTGTAAGTAAAGATATTTCTTCTGCTGTATATACATTGGCATGCCTAAAAAAATGTGAAGCAAAAATGAAAATAAGAAAATCATATTCAAATATAATAAGAGTCAAAAATATTCTAGACATCTGAAATATACTTGACTGGCAAAAGTAAAAAACTTCAGCACTATTGTACAGGGAATGAGTTTCTATTGTAAATAAATAAAAAGACAAGTTTAATGAACTGCATTTGAATCCATTTTTGGCACAGAATCGTAAAGAACAAACATACTTTACTTGAAAGTGTCTTTTTAAAAGTTCTAGAGCTTGAAGAAAATGCAATTCATTAAAATGATACTGCATATTTAAGAATATTCACAATTCTTATTATAATAAACTGATAAGACCAAAAGTTAGTCGATTTGTAATTCTTTAATTCCACGCAAGTCGAAGATGCACAATATTTTATTTTATAAAAATGACAAAATAAATATATGTGTCCAAAAACTAGTACAATACTTCAATAAAAAAAACTAAAAAAATATTTTGGAGAAAAGAGTAACATTTAAAATTGACTATATAACAAACATTAATTAGACTATACAACATTAGTATTCCCCTCTAAAATTTAGGAAAGGAAAATATTTAGAGTGCGCCAGTTACATTGTCCTTATTTGAGATCCTAAATCAGTGAGAGGTTGATTATCGAGTATACCATAACTCCGATATCTACAGTGGCACCCGCGCATAAAAAAAGACCGTGGCCTAACCGTAGTGGCTGGCAGTATGAAAATAAAATCTAAAATAGATATTGGGGGCTTTTAGACCATATACTATTTAGTACTCCTCACTAGAAATTAGGAAAGGAAAATATTTAGAGTGCGCCAGTAACATCGTCCTTATTGAAGATCCTAAATCGGTGAGAGGTTGATTATCGAGCGTACGATAACTCCGATATCTACAGTAACAGGCGTGGGATTAGCCTAACTGTTTAAGACGCTGGACCAGTGCGAGTTTGAATGTCGTGCGCGGCAACTTATTAAAAAATTGTCAAACCATTAGATGTTAGTCCAAATAGTCGGTTGACACGAAACGCAAAGAGTGGAAACTCGGAGTTAGTTGAGTGTCGAGGACCGTGGTTCGGAACCCACGTTAAACTGTAGGTCCCATCACTAAAAAATCCAATGGGTTGATGTGTCGTTAATTAATACTACTCACTCACTCTACAGTAGTACCCGCCCTTCCTAAGCGCATAAAAAAAGATCGTGTCCTAGCCGTAGCGGCTGGTCGAATGAAAATAAAAAAAAAAGGAACTGTTGGGGAAGAGCACCGTATTTAATATTATTATTTAAATAATTTCTATAATTTTTATTCCATAAGTATAACATATCATTATAAATATTAAGAACATACAATAGAACTCCCTTTTCTTTATTTATCATTTTCGGACGTTCCGACGATACCTCAGCTCGCGCCGCTTATATGGTGGTATATAGAATATATTAAAATTACATATAACAAAAAGTTATCACACAAAGCCCATGCACCGTCGACTGTCCTTATCCATCCGGCCATAGTGACTATTAAACATATGGAACATGTATATAAGCTCCGATTGGGTGCCCAATAGTTTGCACTTAATCATGGTTTAGGTTGGTTTTGTCAGTATAATTGCGTTAATATTAATTCATAATATTCATAATAAATAGTTTAATAAGCTACCTCTTTTTTCTCCAACAGGCCGTTAAAGGAAACAAGATAGACGGTTTATTTCCTGCGAATTCAACTCTGGTTCTATCTCCAAACACGTTTCGATCGCCTAATGATCTCGTCAGTGGAGCTGTAACGAACCAATAGCAAAACTTACCAGAAACAACTGTCTATATATAATCTAAATTCCGAGACATTCGGTAGAATGGTAAACCTGTGAATACTTTCGATGTCAGTCTGCAAAGTAGCATCAATCAAAATGCATAGATCGAAATAGTGAAAAACTTAAAAAATCTTTTACAACCTTAAAATTAGGTTATTAACCTACCGCCTTTTTCTCCTTCAGACCGTTAAAGGAAACAATATAGACAAACAGTTTATTTCCTGCGAAACTCTGATTCTCTGTCATGCATTTAGATCACCTAATGATCTCACCAATAGAACTGTAACGAACCAAGACCAAAACTTACAAAAAATAACTGTCTATATAAAATCTACATTCCGAGATATGTGACGAGACGTTTTCGTCAGACTGTAAAATCTCAACATCCAAACGACATCTAGGACAAAAAACTAGAAATAAAAACTTGGAATCGGTAAAAGAAACAACTGCCTCCTGAAAATGAACAAAACTGTCTATTTTTGACGGTTTAGTAATAAATACAAACAATTTTTAATTTCTTATTTTTAAAATTCAAAATTTGCTTGGCATAGTAGTACATTTGCCAATTTAAACCCTGCACTGCCAACTTACACCGATTTTAAAGTTAGACCATTTTAGTGAATTAGGGCGTAAATTTTTAAGCTACTCCCTACTCCGGTGTATGCATAGATGTCGTTAGACTGTTGATATTTTACAGTCCGACGTCGAAAATGTCTACAGGTTTAACATCCTGCCGACATATCTTGGAATTTGAATTTTATATAGAAAGTTGTTTCTGGTGAAGAGAGATAGAGAAAGGTCTTTTTCCTCTTTTTTTCGTCCTATCTTTCTTTCTATCGGTGTAAAGCTTTTGCTTACATGCGGCCCAACTTTATCTACAATAACTTTATGGTCGCTCGACGCTTCCTAATACTATTACACTAAACTAAATCGTTTTCTAATTAGGACACTAACTGAGTATGGAATATCGGCATCGCTCGACCATCCAAAGTTGGTGCCTACCTTCCCTAAATACTATTACACCACACTGAATTCAATTCCTAACTCAGTTAGGAAGACTCAATATCGAACGGTCTAATAGGCTGTTTGGCCTACGATTATTTTTTCGAGATTTCTTCCGGAAAATTTACGGTCAGTAGCAAAGTTTTGATTCCCACACGATATTTTGTCACAATTTAAATTATCATCTACCTATTTAATAATTATTGGATACAAGTAGCAATTCTTTTTGATTTGCGAACTAGAGCTCAATTACATTTTTTAAAATTTTTCTTAAACTTCCTTAGAGAAATATATATTTTATTCCATATTTAAAAATTTGCGTTACAGTATCCGGAAAAGATTTTTTTTATTATTTAGTATAGATAAAAATCGATAATGCATTTAGTTTTTGCATGTCTAATTTAACATTATTAATAACAATGTTCTGCATGAAAATCCTTCCCGCCAAACTAATGTGTTACTTCGATAATTTATACCTATGTAACCCTTACACTGACTGTAAATTGTCGTATAACGTAGCAAAATCCCGATTGCCCCCCCCCCCCCAGGAACTTCGAATTCAGAAAAATAGCCCCCGCCATCAACAGCTCGCTTTTTCTTGCCATATTGTCGACAACTCATTTACGCTAGCCATACTGTACTCTTGTGATATCGCTGCCCCTCCCCTCAAAGAGAGAGGCTAGATCCGTTCCTAACAGGATGGGTACTGGGTACTCACAAGTCTATGAAGTTTGAAGTGTCAATGATTTGACGAGAACCTCAGAATCATATTGATGACTGCTACTTTCGCTTAACGAAAATCCTGGGGTTTTCTAGTAACAGCAAACATAAAATCGAATATCCTAATATCTCCTCAGCCATGAGACCTGTACCTCATGACGCTTCTACCATAGCTGTCCCTACACCTCCAAAAAAATACGATATCGACTAGGAATCGGATAAACTAAATGATTTTGGACCTTCCAGAGAAAGACGATTACGAATGCAATAGCAGTAAACAGCCCAGTTTTATATTTTAGGAAGAGCTCAACGATCTTATTCGTAATTTGGATCCTCCCAAAACAAAGTCACAGCTGCTTGGATCTCGTTTACAGCAATGGAATCTTACAAAAAGGAGTGAAAACTTCCACGTTTCGGAAAAAGCAGTCTATGCTGGCAATATTTGTCTCAATAGCAAATGACTTAGTTTACTATCATAATATTTTGGGTTTAATAACGAACTTGGCGTTTTCTATAAATCTACAGAGTGGCGACTGTTTATTGACTCTTCGAAGACAAGTCTAAAGGCAGTTTTATTGTTTAATGAAAATGAACAACCATCTGTTCAATTTTTATGCGAATAGGACAGCAGAGTCAGAAACCAACATAATGTCGTTAAAGAATGGCCGTTACGTCAAACTACTGTGTCAGGTCTGAAAAATGTTTTTAATGAACCCTTAATAGAGCAGCAGAAAATTTATTTACCTCCTCTACACATAAAACTAGGGTTTATAAAAAATTTTGTTTAAACCTTAAATAGAGAAGGAAATGCTTTTCTTTATTTGAGACGGAAATTCGCAAGTATAAGTGAGGCAAAGTTTAAAGAAGGAATGTTCGTTGAGCCCCAATACGAGAACTAGGTAACAAGAAATCGGAGAACTACAAAGATCTAGTTGAAGAACTTAGCCAATCTTACGAGACATTAGGTTGCAACATGTCACTTAAGCTGCATTTTCTTCACTCCCATTAGGAATTGTTCCCCGACAGTTTAGGTACAGTTTCAGATGAACACGGCGAAAAATTTCACAGCAAATTGTTCAAACGGAGAAGGGGTATAATGGTAAATGGATCCCATACATGTTAGCAGACGACTAGTGTTGGACTCTCGAACGTGAAATCGATCCCGGCGAATACAAGGGAAAAAATACAACAAAATAATTTATTTGTTTGTAGTATACTTTTTTCAATACAAAATGAAGTATATTTTGTAAAAAAAGTGATTTTGTTTTTTTAAATCTTTGCAAATTGACTAAGATAGCTTATGGTTTGGATTTATCATAATTTATATTCTTCTTTCTTTCTCTAAAAACTTATTGGTGATGGGTAAAAACCGAGCTCATATTTGAATTCCAACACATTACAGTAGACACAAAAAAGCAAAAAAAAATATCAGGGAGCGACAAAAATTTTGAAAATGCAGAACAGTATAACAAGTCTCCAAAAACGCCCTTATTTATTGGTATTTTGGGAAACTCTATCTAAAAATTTTATTTACTTTTAACCCAACTACAAATTTTTTTCAATTTATAAAAATTTTCATTCATTGTCATTTTTTCTGAAAATTTTGATCATCCCTTGAAAATTAACTATTATATCTCAATGTTAAACTATTTGCTTAGTATATAATTTCATCAATTTTAAACAAAATAACCTCCAAATAGTTATGTAAACGGAAAATAGTAGGAAGCTTAGCTCAAGAATTATAATTTATTTTGAAAAATTATTATACCGAAGACAGGTTAGCAACGGCCTTTGGCAACGCTGTCGATTTCCACCATTGGTGCATAATTAAATGTACGAAAACTAAATGTCTTAATTAAATAAATAAATTTATTTGCATTTTGGAAGATAAATATGGGAAGCATTTATATAAAATCACTTGCGCGTCTGTCTGTATGTTTTTATTAAAAATTTGTTAACACACATTTCACACATATCCACAAGTGTGATTGAGCTCAAATTTTGCAGGTATGTATAGTCCCGATGATAATACAATAATATAAGTGCGTCTGTCCGTCTGTCTGTCTGTATGTAATAAGATTTTGTTATATATTTTAAAGAATATTTCACTCGTCCGATTGGGCTGAAGAATGCTACGACATTTTAGTGTGTCTGTAAGATACATTTCACTCACTCCCATGCGGAATCTGTATATAATACACAAGTACGATAGAGCTGATAATTTTATGGTATTCGTAGTCCCGTTAACAATGCAATATTTTGATACTCCACATGTTCATTTTTGTGACGAAAACAAAACTTTGAATCAAAAATAAATTAAGGAGATGATTGAAAGTCAAGAAATATAAATAATTTTTGGAGCAGCGAAGAAAAATCATAATTTCATTTAAAGAAGAGTATCGTTGCTAAGAATTTTATTAGTTACTATGACTTTTCAGCTATTTTTGTTATAAAATAGCAAAGGCCGACATAAACAAATTTAGAAAAAGATCTAAATTTAAGAAATACAAAAAATATGCTGGAGCGACGATGGAAAAATCATTGTATAATGTAAAAGCAGAGCGTTGCTGGGAGTTTTAATACTTCAAAAAGAAGATAATATGTGCCTCAAGATTTCCATGTTATAATATAGCAAAAGCCGGCATAAACAATTTAAGGACGGGGATCCAAATTTAAGAAATACAAAAAATATATAGAAGCGACGATGAAAAAATCATTGTATAATGTAAAAACTGAGCGTTGCTGGGAGTTTTATTACTTAAAAGGGGAGATACCATGTTGTTTAAGCTATTTTAGTCATAAAGAAAAAAAGGCCGACATAAAGAAGTTCAGAAAGGGGATTCTAATTTAAGAAATACAAGAAATATGTTGGCGCGACGATGAAAAAATCATCGTATAATGTAAAAGGACAGCGTTGCTGGGAGTTTTATTACTCCAAAAAGAAGATAATATGTGCCTCAACATATCCCTGTTATTATATAGCAAAAGCCGGCATAAACAATTTAAGGACGGGGATCCAAATTTAAGAAATACAAAAAATATATAGAAGCGACGATGAAAAAATCATTGTATAATGTAAAAAGTGAGCGTTGCTGGGAGTTTTATTACTTAAAAGGGGATATATTATGTTCTTTAAGCTATTTTAGTCATAGAGAAAAAAAGGCCGACATAAAGAAGTTCAGAAAGGGGATTCAAATTTAAGAAATACAAGAAATATGTTGGCGCGACGATGAATAAATCATCGTATAATGTAAAAGGACAGCGTTGCTGGGAGTTTATTAATTCAAAGGGAAGGTACTATGTGTCCTAAGATATTTAAGTTATAAAATAGCAAAAGCCTGCATAAACAATTTAAGGACGGGGATCCAAATTTAAGAAATACAAAAAATATATAGAAGCGACGATGAAAAAATCATTGTATAATGTAGAAAGTGAGCGTTGCTGGGAGTTTTATTACTTAAAAGGGGAGATACCATGTTGTTTAAGCTATTTTAGTCATAAAGAAAAAAAAGCCGACATAAAGAAGTTCAGAAAGGGGATTCTAATTTAAGAAATACAAGAAATATGTTGGCGCGACGATGAAAAAATCATCGTATAATGTAAAAGGACAGCGTTGCTGGGAGTTTTATTACTCCAAAAAGAAGACAATATGTGCCTCAACATATTCCTGTTATTATATAGCAAAAGCCGGCATAAACAATTTAAGGACGGGGATCCAAATTTAAGAAATACAAAAAATATATAGAAGCGACGATGAAAAAATCATTGTATAATGTAAAAAGTGAGCGTTGCTGGAGTTTTATTACTTAAAAGGGGATATATTATGTTCTTTAAGCTATTTTAGTCATAGAGAAAAAAAGGCCGACATAAAGAAGTTCAGAAAGGGGATTCAAATTTAAGAAATACAAGAAATATGTTGGCGCGACGATGAATAAATCATCGTATAATGTAAAAGGACAGCGTTGCTGAGAGTTTTATTAATTCAAAGGGAAGGTACTATGTGTCCTAAGATATTTAAGTTATAAAATAGCAAAAGCCTGCATAAACAATTTAAGGACGGGGATCCAAATTTAAGAAATACAAAAAATATATAGAAGCGACGATGAAAAAATCATTGTATAATGTAGAAAGTGAGCGTTGCTGGGAGTTTTATTACTTAAAAGGGGAGACACCATGTTGTTTAAGCTATTTTAGTCATAAAGAAAAAAAGGCCGACATAAAGAAGTTCAGAAAGGGGATTCTAATTTAAGAAATACAAGAAATATGTTGGCGCGACGATGAAAAAATCATCGTATAATGTAAAAGGACAGCGTTGCTGGGAGTTTTATTACTCCAAAAAGAAGATAATATGTGCCTCAACATATCCATGTTATTATATAGCAAAAGCCGGCATAAACAATTTAAGGACGGGGATCCAAATTTAACAAAAACAAAAAATATATAGAAGCGACGATGAAAAAATCATTGTATAATGTAAAAAGTGAGCGTTGCTGGGAGTTTTATTATTTAAAAGGGGAGATACTATGTTTCTTAAACTAATTTAGTCATCAAGTAAAAAAAGCCGACATAAAGACGTTCAGAAAGGGGATTCTAATTTAAGAAATACAAGAAATATATTGGCGCGACGATGAAAAAATCATCGTATAACGTAAAAGGACAGCGTTGCTTTGAGTTTTATTACTTCAAAAAGAAGATAATATATGCCTCAACATATCCATGTCATTATATAGCAAAAGCCGGCATAAACAATTTAAGGACTGGGATCCAAATTTAAGAAATACAAAAAATATATAGAAGCGACGATGAAAAAATCATTGTATAATGTAAAAAGTGAGCGTTGCTGGGAGTTTTATTACTTAAAAGGGGAGATACCATGTTCTTTAAGATATTTTAGTCATAGAGAAAAAAAGGCCGACATAAAGAAGTTCAGAAAGGGGATTCTAATTTAAGAAATACAAGAAATATGTTAGCGCGACGATGAAAAAATCATCGTATAATGTAAAAGGATAGCGTTGCTGGGAGTTTTATTAATTCAAATGGAAGGTACTATGTGTCCTAAGATATTTAAGTTATAAAATAGCAAAAGCCGGCATAAACAATTTAAGGACGGGGATCCAAATTTAAGAAATACAAAAAATATATAGAAGCGACGATGAAAAAATCATTGTATAATATAAAAAGTGAGCGTTGCTGGGAGTTTTATTACTTAAAAGGGGAGATACCATGTTCTTTAAGCTATTTTAGTCATAGAGAAAAAAAGGCCGACATAAAGAAGTTCAGAAAGGGGATTCTAAATTAAGAAATACAAGAAATATGTTGGCGCGACGATGAATAAATTATCGTATAATGTAAAAGGACAGCGTTGCTGGGAGTTCTATTAATTCAAAGGGAAGGTACTATGTGTCCTAAGATATTTAAGTTATAAAATAGCAAAAGCCGGCATAAACAATTTAAGGAAGGGGATACAAATTTAAGAAATACAAAAAATATATAGAAGCGGCGATGAAAAAATCATTGTATAATGTAAAAAGTGAGCGTTGCTGGGAGTTTTATTACCTAAAAGGAGAGATATTATGTTGTTTAAGCTATTTTAGTCATAAAGAAAAAAAGGCCGACACAAAGAAGTTCAGAAAGGGGATCCTAATTTAAGAAATACAAGAAATATGTTGGCGCGACGATGAAAAAATCATCGTATAATGTAAAAGGACAGCGTTGCTGGGAGTTTTATTACTTCAAAAAGAAGATACTATGTGTCTCAAGATATCCACGATATAAAATAGCAAAAGCCGACATAAAAAAATTCAGAAAGAAGATCCAAATTTAAGAAATACCAAAAATATGTAGAAGCGACGATGGAAAAATAATTGTATAATCAAAAAATGGAGCGTTGCTGGGAGTTTTATTACTTAAAAAGGGAGATACTTTGTCCGTCAAGCTACTTATGTTATAAAATGCAAAAAGCCGACATAAATAAATTCGGACAGAAGGTCTAAATTTAAAAAGCATAAGAAATATTCTGAAGCGAAGATGAAAAAATCATCGTATTATGTAAAAGGACAGCGTTGCTGGGAGTTCTATTACTTCAAAAAGAAGATACTATGTGCCTCAAGATATTCATGTTATTATATAGCAAAAGCCGGCATGAACAATTTAAGGACGGGGATCCAAATTTTAGAAATACAAAAAATATATAGAAGCGAGGATGAAAAAATCATTGTATAATGTAAAAAGTGAGCGTTACTGGGAGTTTTATTACTTAAAAGGGGAGATACCATGTTCTTTAAGCTATTTTAGTCATAGAGAAAAAAAGGCCGACATAAAGAAGTTCAGAAAGGGGATTCTAAATTAAGAAATACAAGAAATATGTTGGCGCGACGATGAATAAATTATCGTATAATGTAAAAGGACAGCGTTGCTGCGAGTTCTATTAATTCGAAGGGAAGGTACTATGTGTCCTAAGATATTTAAGTTATAAAATAGCAAAAGCCGGCATAAACAATTTAAGGACGGGGATCCAAATTTAAGAAATACAAAAAATATATAGAAGCGACGATGAAAAAATCATTGTATAATGTAGAAAGTGAGCGTTGCTGGGAGTTTTATTACTTAAAAGGGGAGTAACTATGTTCCTAAAACTAATTTAGTCATGAAGTAAAAAAAGCCGACATAAAGACGTTCAGAAAGGGGATTCTAATTTAAGAAATACAAGAAATATGTTGGCGCGACGATGAATAAATCATTGTATAATGTAAAAGGGCAGCGTTGCTGGGAGTTCTATTAATTCAAAGGGAAGGTACTATGTGTCCTAAGATATTTAAGTTATAAAATAGCAAAAGCCGGCTTAAACAATTTAAGGACGGGGATCCAAATTTAAGAAATACAAAAAATATATAGAAGCGACGATGAAAAACTCATTGTATAATGCAGAAAGTGAGCGTTGCTGGGAGTTTAATTACTTAAAAGGGGAGTAACTATGTTCCTAAAGCTAATTTAGTCATCAAGTAAAAAAAGCCGACATAAAGACGTTCAGAAAGGGGATTCTAATTTAAGAAATACAAGAAATATGTTGGCGCGACGATGAAAAAATCATCGTATAATGTAAAAGGACAGCGTTGCTGGGAGTTTTATTACTTCAAAAAGAAGATACTATATGCCTCAAGATATTCATGTTATAATATAGCAAAAGCCGGCATAAACAAATTCAGAAAGACGATCAAAATATAAGAAATACACAAAATATGTAGAAGCGTCGAAGGAAAAGTAATTGTATAATGAAAAAACAGAGCGTTGCTGGGAGTTTTATTACTTAAAATAGGAGAGACTATGTCCATTAAGCTACTTATGTTATAAAATGCAAAAAGCCGACATAAATAAATTCGGACAGAAGATCTAAATTTAAGAAGAATAAAAAATAATCTGAAGCGAAGATGAATAAATCATTGTATAATGTAAAAGTTGAGCGTTGCTGGGAGCTTTATTACTTAAAAGAGGAAATACGATGTTTCTTAAGCCATTTTAGTTATAAAATGAAAAAGGCCGACATAAAGAAGTTCAGAATGAGGATTTTGATTTAAGAAAACAAAAAATATGTAGAAGCGACGATAAATATATCATTGTATAATGTAAAACTAGAGCATTACTGGGAGTTTTGTTATTTAAAAGAGGAGATACGACGTATCTTTAGCTATTTTAGTTATAAAATAAAAAAGGCCGACATAAAGAAACTCAGAAAGAGGATTCTAATTTAAGAAATTAAAAATATGTTGGAGCGACGATGAAAAAATTGTTGTTTATTATAAAAACTGGGTGTTGCTAGAAGTTTTATTACTTCAAAGAGAAGACACTATTTGCCTTAATATATTTATGTTATAAAATAACAAAAGCCGGCATAAACAAATTCAGAGAGAAAATCCAAATTTAAGAAATACAAAATATGGTCTGTATGTCGAATGAGGTTTAGGTGTGTCAAGAAATCATTTACTTTTTGATCATTACCCTTCTCTACGTTAAAAGCATCATCTTAAGCAGATTTTCGGTTTAACTGTTGCTGTTTGTATGGCATAAGTTTCGAACCATCACACTGAAAGCCCATCGTTGTAAATTTTATAAGCATAATTTAAAATTTTGAAAATTTTAAATTGTAAAATTTTTTAACTAGATCGGGTTTTCAAAATTAATTGCAAACATATTGCAATACACGAATGGTTAAATAGAAAAATAAGGCTTGTATGCAGCTCTTGCTTGTTACATTTTTAAGATATTTTAAGAATATATCAAAAAATAATTGTAAATTATTTATTTAGGACAATTTTTAACAATTCAAAAAATAATTCTAAACCAATTTTTGAGGCAAACGTCTTTAGTAAGATTCCTCTCACATTATTTCGACTTTCTTAATCTGTATTTACCGTGGTTTTTTCTTATTGGTGCTATATTCAATTATATTAACTCACCAAAATGTGTACCATATCAATGATTATCTTACGCAGCAACACAAATTATATATAATTTTAAGAATAAAAAAAAGCTTTCTATAAATCGAACAATATAACACTACAGAATATTATTTATGTAACAAGTAAATACCATTTTTGTATATATTTAAATGGACACCAACTTGCGGAATCAATTATAATTGTTCAATTTATAATATAATAACAAAATTAATAATATTTGCTGGTGTTCAATTGTGAGGTGTCGGCTAGTTCATCGAAAAATTATATATTTTTTTATTATTTAAGATTGAGGAGAGGTAAAATTGAATATGACGCTTACTGATAGAAAGTAGTGGATGATAGTTCCAGAAAACCGAAATGTAACTGAAATTTAAATACAGAAGAGCATTTGGCGTAAAAATTATTATGGAAATATTTTAATATGAAACATATCAATTTATTCAAAATATTTCAAAAACCCAAACAGCTAAAACCCTTCCATGAGCATCATTAAATCACCGATAAAATTTTCTAAAACTCTCTCTAATTGATTACTATCTCCTATGGTTTTCGAGATCCTAAAAACGTATGTACAGGGTGAGTCAACGATTGGATGAAGTAGATTTGTGCCTTTTCGGTGAAATTAACAAAGAAACTATATTTATTGTTTGATATAGTTTATTTTTACGCAGATTTTAAAAATATTTAGGACTCTACAGGGTGAGCCAAAAAACTAGGACAGCATAAAGTTGTATTTTTTTAAATAGAACACCCTATATACGAATCGTATTTTCGATTTAGCTTATAATTTTAAATCTTTTTTATTAAGGATTTACTATAACAAAACTTTATAGTTTCTGAGATAATTAAGTTTAAAGAAAAAAAGTCACATTTTCAAGCATCAATTCAATCCTAAATAACGTTTTCAATTTTGTGACAAATATATTCAAATTTGGAATTTAGCAAGGCCAAGGACAAGTTAATATAATTTTTACCTAATATTTGCAATAAAAGCTACAGGGTGTTGAACATATCGGCTCAAATTTGAACAAGTTTAAATGAATAAATATCTTTTTTTTTAAACGGTACACCCTGTATATTTTCATGTTATTTAATAGAGTAATAAAAACCCTAAAAGTTTTGTTCAATATATCCTATACCTATTTATAATAGTTTTTGAAATATTTCAGTTTTTCTTGTTTTCCATACTTTTTTACAGGAATAGTCTTCATTATCATAGTAGCCATGACAAAAACTACACTACATAAAAACCAAAAGAAGCGATTGCGGTTATAAATTTGACACACAGAAAAATGTTCTTTTACATTGTTTTTGCCATGGCTACTATGATAATGAAGACTATTTCTGTAAAAAAGTATGGAAAATAAGAAAAACTGAAATATCTCAAAAACTATTATAAATAGGTATAGGATATATTGGACAAAACTTTTAGGGTTTTTATTACTCTATTAAATAACATGAAAATATACAGGGTGTACCATTTAAAAAAAAGATATTTATTCATTTAAACTTTTCAAATTTGAGCCGATGTGTTCAATACCCTGTAGCTTTTATTGCAAATATTAGGTAAAAATTATATTAACTTGTCCTTGGCCTTGCTAAATTCCAAATTTGAATATATTTGTCACAAAATTGAAAACGTTATTTAGGATTGAACTGATGCTTTAAATGTGACTTTTTTTCTTTAAACTTAATTATCTCAGAAACTATAAAGTTTTGTTATAGTAAACCCTTAATAAAAAAGATTTAAAATTATAAGCTAAATCGAAAATATAATTCGTATATAGGGTGTTCTATTTAAAAAAATACAACTTTATGCTGTCCTAGTTTTTTTGCTCACCCTGTAGAGTCCTAAATATTTTTAAAATCTGCGTAAAAATAAACTATATCAAACAATAAATATAGTTTCTTTGTTAATTTCATCGAAAAGGCACAAACCTACTTCATCCAATCGTTGACTCACCCTGTACAGTACTTATTTGAAATGCCCTACATAATCGTAATTTTAAAAGAAGACATATTTTTTAAAAGATAATTTTTACGGAAATTAATTACCAATAACATTGCCATATTTATCGATTGTCATTTTACTTAGCTAAAGATTCTCCTGGCGGGGTTTAAAAAATTTTAATGTGAATAATTCGCCTTCATTTAATCTATATGTATATTTATATCAAAAAGAAAATTGTGAACTTTATAGTCATAAAAACGTCCAAATGGAACGACTGTCGGCAAGACTGTAAATGTTGATATCAAAGGGTATACCGCCCTAGTAACACGGATTTTATTGGGAGAAAGCGTGTTAATAATAGATGAAATAAGCCGCAAATAAGTTTTTGTGCAATTAAAAGTGGCATTCATCCGAAATAAGCTAATTAAATATATTATTTTGAATTGAATTCAATCCGTTAAAAAATTAATACAATATATTTTTCCATTTTTAGGAGCAAGAGGTCAGTCATAGACTATATTTAGAGAATTTTGAATAAATTTCATCAAAAGGCAATACCATGTGGGGAATATTAAAGAAATAAATATAGATCTTTTTGAACTCGACAAGGAGTATTCTCTTTCACACTTCGTTTCGGCCGATGTTAAAATGAGTAAAGGGATTGCAAAAATTATTAAGTTGGTTATTAATAAATTTTTTATCGATTTAAAAAGTATTTCAAAATAAAAGTGATATGTCACAAATTATCAATTTTTGATAATTATGTAATATAATAGGAATTTATCCACAGAACTTTGCTTAATGTGGGCTACCATTTACAAAATGGTATGTGTATCAGAAAGTCAACAATTTAGTAAATTTTTGCTTAATCATAACCACAATGAAATTTTCCAGTGTCTACTATTTTAACTCTCCAAAGAAAAAAAAATGGGGTATTGTGCGAATAAGAACTGGGGAACACAAAAAATTTTTTACCTTGTTACTAAAAAACTGGCTCGTGACATACCAAAATATATTTTTATTTGGAGAGCACTAGCAGATTTGCGCAGGCTTTGCATAATAAACCGAATTAATAAAATTGCTATGCCTCGCATTGCTTGTGGTCTAGGAAGAAAGAGCTACAGCATAATTCGATGCATGCTAGGGCACACATTTCGTCATGGTCATGACAAATAAATTTTAATCTGTACTGAAAGACAATAAAATATATATAATAATTTACACTATTCAGTGAATTTTTCATCGTCGCTTCAACATATTTTTTGTATTTCTTAAATTTGGATCTTCTTTCTGAATTTGTTTATGCCGGCTTTTGCTATATTGTAACATGGATATCTTGAGGCACATAGTATCTTCTTTTTGAAGTAATAAAACTCCCAGCAACGCTGTCCTTTTACATTATACGATGATTTTTTCGTCGTCGCTCCAACATATTTCTTGTATTTCTTAAATTAGAATCCCCTTTCTGAACGTCTTTATGTCGGCTTTTTTTACTTTATGACTAAATTAGTTTAAGGAACATAGTACCTCACTTCTTAAGTAATAAAACTCCCAGCAACGCTCACTTTTTACATTATACAATGATTTTTTCATCGTCGCTTCTATATATTTTTTGTATTTCTTAAATTTGGATCCCCGTCCTTAAATTATTTATGCCGGCTTTTGCTATTTTATAACTTAAATATCTTAGGACACACAGTACCTTTCCTTTGAATTAATAAAACTCCCAGCAACGCTGTCCTTTTACTTTATACGATGATTTTTTCATCGTCGCGCCAACATATTTCTTGTATTTCTTAAATTAGAATCTCCTTTCAGAACTTCTTTATGTCGGCCTTTTTTTCTTTATACTGAAATAGTTTAAAGAACATGGTATCTCCCCTCTTAAGTAATAAAACTACCAGCAACGCTCACTTTTTACATTACACAATGATTTTTTCATCGTCGCTTCTATATATTTTTTGTATTTCTAAAATTTGGATCCCCGTCCTTAAATTGTTCATGCCGGCTTTTGCTATATAATAACATGAATATCTTGAGGCACATAGTATCTTCTTTTTGAAGTAATAAAACTCCCAGCAACGCTGTCCTTTTACATTATACGATGATTTTTTCATCTTCGCTTCAGAATATTTTTTATGCTTCTTAAATTTACACCTTCTGTCCGAATTTATTTATGTCGGCTTTTTGCATTTTATAACATAAGTAGCTTAACGGATAAAGTATCTCCCTTTTTAAGTAATAAAACTGCCAGCAACGCTCCGTATTTTGATTATACAATTATTTTTCCATCGTCGCTTCTACATATTTTTTGTATTTCATAAATTTGGATCTTCTTTCTGAATTTTTTTATGTCGGCTTTTGCTATTTTATAACGTGGATATCTTGAGACACATAGTATCTTCTTTTTGAAGTAATAAAACTCCCAGCAACGCTGTCCTTTTACATTATACGATGATTTTTTCATCGTCGCGCCAACATATTTCTTGTATTTCTTAAATTAGAATCCCCTTTCTGAACTTCTTTATGTCGGCCTTTTTTTCTTTATGACTAAAATAGCTTAAACAACATGGTATCTTCCCTTTTAAGTAATAAAACTACCAGCAACGCTCACTTTTTACATTACACAATGATTTTTTCATCGTCGCTTCTATATATTTTTTGTATTTCTAAAATTTGGATCCCCGTCCTTAAATTGTTCATGCCGGCTTTTGCTATTTTATAACTTAAATATCTTAGGACACATAGTACTTTTCCTTTGAATTAATAAAACCCCCAGCAACGCTGTCCTTTTACATTATACGATGATTTCTTCATCGTCGCGCCAACATATTTCTTGTATTTCTTAAATTAGAATCTCCTTTCTGAACTTCTTTATGTCGGCCTTTTTTTCTTTATGACTGAAATAGTTTAAAGAACATGGTATCTCCCCTTTTAAGTAATAAAACTACCAGCAACGCTCACTTTTTACATTACACAATGATTTTTTCATCGTCGCTTCTATATATTTTTTGTATTTCTAAAATTTGGATCCCCGTCCTTAAATTGTTCATGCCGGCTTTTGCTATATAATAACATGAATATCTTGAGGCACATAGTATCTTCTTTTTGAAGTAATAAAACTCCCAGCAACGCTGTCCTTTTACATTATACGATGATTTTTTCATCTTCGCTTCAGAATATTTTTTATGCTTCTTAAATTTACACCTTCTGTCCGAATTTATTTATGTCGGCTTTTTGCATTTTATAACATAAGTAGCTTAACGGACATAGTATCTCCCTTTTTAAGTAATAAAACTGCCAGCAACGCTCCGTATTTTGATTATACAATTATTTTTCCATCGTCGCTTCTACATATTTTTTGTATTTCATAAATTTGGATCTTCTTTCTGAATTTTTTTATGTCGGCTTTTGCTATTTTATAACGTGGATATCTTGAGACACATAGTATCTTCTTTTTGAAGTAATAAAACTCCCAGCAACGCTGTCGTCGCGCCAACATATTTCTTGTATTTCTTAAATTAGAATCCCCTTTCTGAACTTCTTTATGTCGGCCTTTTTTTCTTTATAACTAAAATAGCTTAAACAACATGGTATCTTCCCTTTTAAGTAATAAAACTCCCAGCAACGCTCACTTTTTACATTATACAATGATTTTTTCATCGTCGCTTCTACATATTTTTTGTATTTCTTAAATTTGGATCCCCGTCCTTAAATTATTTATGCCGGCTTTTGCTATTTTATAACTTAAATATCTTAGGACACATAGTACTTTTCCTTTGAATTAATAAAACCCCCAGCAACGCTGTCCTTTTACATTATACGATGATTTCTTCATCGTCGCGCCAACATATTTCTTGTATTTCTTAAATTAGAATCTCCTTTCTGAACTTCTTTATGTCGGCCTTTTTTTCTTTATGACTAAAATAGCTTAAACAACATGATATCTCCCCTTTTAAGTAATAAAACTCCCAGAAACGCTCATTTTTTATATTATACAATTATTTTTCCATCGTCGCTTCTACATATTTTTTGTATTTCTTAAATTTGAATCCCCTTTCTGAACGTCTTTATGTCGGCCTTTTTTTCTCGGTGACTATAATAGCTTAAAGAACATGGTATCTCCCCTTTTAAGTAATAAAACTCTCAGCAACGCTCACTTTTTACATTATACAATGATTTTTTCAGGGTCGCTTCTACATATTTTTTGTATTTCTTAAATTTGGATCCCCGTCCTTAAATTGTTTATGCCGGCTTTTGCTATATAATAACATGGATATGTTGAGGCACATATTATCTTCTTTTTGGAGTAATAAAACTCCCAGCAACGCTGTCCTTTTACATTATACGATGATTTTTTCATCGTCGCGCCAACATATTTCTTGTATTTCTTAAATTGGAATCCCCTTTCTGAACTTCTTTATGTCGGCCTTTTTTTCTTTATGACTAAAATAGCTTAAACAACATGGTATCTCCCCTTTTAAGTAATAAAACTCCCAGCAACCCTCACTTTTTATATTATACAATTATTTTTCCATCGTCGCTTCTACATATTTTTTGTATTTCTTAAATTTGAATCCCCTTTCTGAACCTCTTTATGTCGGCCTTTTTTTCTCTGTGACTATAATAGCTTAAAGAACATGGTATCTCCCCTTTTAAGTAATAAAACTCTCAGCAACGCTCACTTTTTACATTATACAATGATTTTTTCAGGGTCGCTTCTACATATTTTTTGTATTTCTTAAATTTGGATCCCCGTCCTTAAATTGTTTATGCCGGCTTTTGCTATATAATAACACGGATATATTGAGGCACATATTATCTTCTTTTTGGAGTAATAAAACTCCCAGCAACGCTGTCCTTTTACATTATACGATGATTTTTTCATCATCGCGCCAACATATTTCTTGTATTTCTTAAATTAGAATCCCCTTTCTGAACGTCTTTATGTCGGCTTTTTTTACTTGATGACTAAATTAGTTTAAGGAACATAGTATCTCCCCTTTTAAGTAATAAAACTCCCAGCAACGCTCACATTTTACATTACACAATGATTTTTTCATCGTCGCTTCTATATATTTTTTGTATTTCTAAAATTTCGATCCCCGTCCTTAAATTGTTCATGCCGGCTTTTGCTATATAATAACATGTATATCTTGAAGCACACAGTATCTTCTTTTTGAAGTAATAAAACTCCCAGCAACGCTGTCCTTTTACATTATACGATGATTTTTTCATCTTCGCTTCAGAATATTTTTTATGCTTCTTAAATTTAGACCTTCTGTCCGAATTTATTTATGTCGGCTTTTTGCATTTTATAACATAAGTAGCTTAACGGACATGGTATCTCCCCTTTTAAGTAATAAAACTCCCAGCAACGCTCACTTTTTACATTATACAATGATTTTTTCATCGTCGCTTCTATATATTTTTTGTATTTCTTAAATTTGTATCCCCTTCCTTAAATTGTTTATGCCGGCTTTTGTTAGTTTATAACTTAAATATCTTAGAACACATAGTACCTTCCCTTTGAATTAATAAAACTCCTAGCAACGCTGTCTTTTACATTATACGATGATTTATTCATCGTCGCGCCAACATATTTCTTGTATTTCTTAAATTAGAATCCCCTTTCTGAACTTCTTTATGTCGGCCTTTTTTTCTCTATGACTAAAATAGCTTAGAGAACATTGTATCTCCCCTTTTAAGTAATAAAACTCCCAGCAACGCTCACTTTTTACATTATACAATGATTTTTTCATCGTCGCTTCTATATATTTTTTGTATTTCTAAAATTTGGATCCCCGTCCTTAAATTGTTCATGCCGGCTTTTGTTATATAATAACATGAATATCTTGAGGCACATAGTATCTTCTTTTTGAAGTAATAAAACTCCCAGCAACGCTGTCCTTTCACATTATACGATGATTTTTTCATCGTCGCGCCATTATATTTCTTGTATTTCTTAAATTAGAATCCCCATTCTGAACGTTTTTATGTCGGCTTTTTTTACTTGATTACCAAATTAGTTTAAGGAACATAGTATCTCCCCTTTTAAGTAATAAACCTCCCAGCAACGCTCACTTTTTACATTATACATTGATTTTTTCATCGTCGCTTCTATATATTTTTTGTATTTCTTAAATTTGGATCCCCGTCCTTAAATTGTTTATGCCGGCTTTTGCTATATAATAACATGGATATGTTGAGGCACATATTATCTTCTTTTTGGAGTAATAAAACTCCCAGCAGCGCTGTCCTTTTACATATTACGATGATTTTTTCATCGTCACGCCAACATATTTCTTGTATTTCTTAAATTTGAATCCCCTTTCTGAACTTCTTTATGTCGGCCTTTTTTTTTCTTTATGACTAAAATAGCTTAAAGAACATGATATCTCCCCTTTTAAGTAATAAAACTCCCAGCAACGCTCATTTTTTACATTACACAATGATTTTTTCATCGTCGCTTCTATATATTTTTTGTATTTCTAAAATTTGGATCCCCGTCCTTAAATTGTTCATGCCGGCTTTTGCTATATAATAACATGGATATGTTGAGGCAGGCGCGGATCCAAGGGGGGGGCGGTGGGGGGCGATCGCCCCCCCCCCCCCCCAGAGCTTGGAGTTCAGGAAAATACACCCGATTTTGCCTCTTATACTATAGTTTATTCAAGAACTAGGGAGAGTTTTTCATTTTTTACCTTTTTTTCTTCGCAAACTACCTATGTTCTTTAGTCCGATGTCTTTGGCAAAATCTGCTAGACACATATATTTTTCATAGGAATAGGTTAGAAATTTTATAATCAAAAATACTGGTCTATAATAATGGACTATTTGGGTTGGATAACAATAGATATTTGGATGTGTGAAGTGTTAAAAAGGATTTTAATCCTTGTCATAGGCATCGGAAGGCGTCAAAAGGAGACCTATTTTATCACTAAATATTTATGGCATAGAGTATTATTTCGGTAATAAACTTAAAATAAAAAGTTTTTATAATATTATTTTATTTCTTATGATTTTTTAATAGTTGACATATATTAGAAAATATAGATAATTTTGACATATTTAACACAAATCACAAGTGTAGTTTTATTATTTTTAATTTTGGCATAGAAACCGTTTTAGGCACATTCAGACTAAAACGTAGCCTTTTTCTCTCAAAAAATTCTAAGTTATAATTTAAATACTTACAAAATACCCATTATTAAAAATACAAGAAGTTAAACATATATATATATATATATATATATATATATATATATATATATATATATATATATATATATATATATATATATATATATATATATATATATATATATATAAAAAGAAATTCGTCAATATAATATTAAATTTTTTTTGGGGCTATCGGGCATTTTATTATTAATTAAAAACATTTTTGGGATATTTGACTTTACAGTTCATTTATTTCTTAAACTATCTGCAGAATTACAATTAAGCACTAAAAAGGGATTCAAATGTCATCAATTTTTATATGTTACAGAAAATTTAAATAATAAATTGTGTTAACGCTGGTAAACATTACGTATCTTATTCGTCATCAAAGTCAGTGAAGCTATCTTCGCTCAAATTAATTATAATTGATTCCTCTCTCACCGATCATGAGATCGAGTTTCCAAATCTTCTTTTATTATATGGATTTTTCGCAATTATCTGCAGTAACTTTATTCAAAAAAATCTTTTAAAAGTCCAGTTAAATTATTAATTTTGTAAGTTGTGTTATTTCCAGCAATTCTACCTTTTATTTGAGAGAGATATTTCCTTCACCAACGGACATTTTCCGGACGATCTATAAGAACAGATTTCCTATCTGGTTTTTCCCAACAAAAATTAAGTTCTCTGAGCAATTTCCAGAGCTAAGTTCTTTTAATTTCAGGCAAATCCCGATCTTCATTGATTTTAGTTAGAAGTTTGTCGACGGTTGAGATCTGCTTCTCATAATAAAATGTATGTACAAATCCTTTTATTACAGTTTACATCTCTTTTTCCAACTAGGTTTTTCGTCTGCCTGTGATCGAATATAGCTCGGAATTACTAACAATTCCAGTTGGTTTTTTCTCCGTCAGTGTTCGGTACATGATAGATTTTCGAACTCCTGTTATATTGGAACACATCTCAACAGATCTTTTAACATTATTATCTAGATATTAATATCTTAAGGCATCATAAACATTCATCGTAATAAGTTTTTGTTTGAGGAAAAAATGCCCTCCATCTTTTGGGTATCTCACTAATCTCAAATAATATATAAAAACAAGCACAAACAAAATAAATCACTAAGGACACAATGTAAGGTGTACTTTGCTCACTGACAGAAATGAAATTGAATTATCAGAAATTTTATTGTTGCAGTAAATTTATAAAAGCTTATAATATTTAAATATAATTAGATTTACGGCAGTTCTCAGTTATCGGCGGCACTGAAGCAGGTACGTTGGAGGTTTCGGTAACAGTTTTATTACTCTCTCTAGTTCTTGAATAGAGTATAAGAATGTGTATGCTTGCGATCGCCCCTTCCCTTCCCAAGGGCTATGAGTTCAGGAACATAGAACCGATTCTGCCTTTTATATTGGGAGTGTGTATGCTGCTGGCAACCCCCCCCCCCCTTGACAACTTGTTTTTTTTTGTGATAGCACCCCCCCCCCCCTCCCCAGGAGCTTTGAACTCAGGAAAATAGACCCGATTCTGCCTCTTATACGAGGAATGTGTATGTTGATTGCATCTTCCCACCCCCTGTCGGAAACTTGTCTTTTCTTGTGATCGCCCCCCCCCCCTCTCCAAGAGCTTCAAATTCAAAAAATAGCCCCGTCCCTGCCTTTTACACTAGAAATGGGAATGTTGCTGGTGTCCCCCCCCCCCGGGACAACTTGCTTTCGCTTGCCATACTGTACTTTTGTGATATCACCGCCCCCCCCCCAAGGAGAGAGGCTGGATCCGCCCCTGTGTTGAGGCATATATTATCTTCTTTTTGAAGTAATAAAACTCCCAGCAACGCTGTCCTTTTACATTATACGATGATTTTTTCATCGTCGCGCCAACATATTTCTTGTATTTCTTAAATTAGAATCCCCTTTCTGAACTTCTTTATGTCGGCCATTTTTTCTTTATGACTAAAATAGCTTAAACAACATGGTATCTCCCCTTTTAAGTAATGAAACTCCCAGCAACGCTCACTTTTTATATTATACAATTATTTTTCCATCGTCGCTTCTACATATTTTTTGTATTTCTTAAATTTGGATCTTCTTTCTGAATTTTTTTATGTCGGCTTTTGCTATTTTATAACTTAAATATCTTAAGACACATAGTACCTTCCATTTGAATTAATAAAACTCCCAGCAACGCTGTCCTTTTACATTATACGATGATTTTTTCATCGTCGCGCTAACATATTTCTTGTATTTCTTAAATTACAATCCCCTTTCTGAACTTCTTTATGTCGGCCTTTTTTTGTCTATGACTAAAATAGCTTAAAGAACATGGTGTCTCCCCTTCTAAGTAATAAAACTCCCAGCAACGCTCACTTTTTACATTATACAATGATTTTTTCAGGGTCGCTTCTATATATTTTTTGTATTTCTTAAATTTGGATCCCCGTCCTTAAATTTTTTATGCCGGCTTTTGCTATATAATAACATGGATATGTTGAAGCACATATTATCTTCTTTTTGAATTAATAAAACTCCCAGCAACGCTGTCCTTTTAAATTATACGATGATTTTATCATCGTCGCGCCAACATATTTCTTGTATTTCTTAAATTAGAATCCCCTTTCTGAACGTCTTTATGTCGGCTTTTTTTACTTGATGTCTGAATTAGTTTAAAGAACATAGTATCTCCACTTTTAAGTAATAAAACTCCCAGCAACGCTCACTTTTTATATTATACAATGATTTTTTCTTCGTCGCTTCTATATATTTTTTGTATTTCTTAAATTTGGATCCCCGTCCTTAAATTGTTTATGCCGGCTTTTGCTATTTTATAACTTAAATATCTTAGGACACATAGTACCTTCCATTTGAATTAATAAAACTCCCAGCAACGCTGTCCTTTTACATTATACGATGATTTTTTCATCGTCGCGCCAATATATTTCTTGTATTTCTTAAATTAGAATCCCCTTTCTGAACGTCTTTATGTCGGCCTTTTTTTCTTTATGACTAAAATAGCTTAAACAACATGGTATCTCCCCTTTTAAGTAATAAAACTCCCAGCAACGCTCACTTTTTACATTATACAATGATTTTTTCATCGTCGCTTCTATATATTTTTTGTATTTCTTAAATTTGGATCCCCGTCCTTAAATTGTTTATGCCGGCTCTTGCTATATAATAACATGGATATGTTGAGGCATATATTATCTTCTTTTTGAAGTTATAAAACTCCCAGCAACGCTATCCTTTTACGTTATACGATGATTTTTTCATCGTCGCGCCAATATATTTCTTGTATTTCTTAAATTAGAATCCCCTTTCTGAACGTCTTTATGTCGGCTTTTTTTACTTGATGACTAAATTAGTTTAAGGAACATAGTATCTCCTTTTTTAAGTAATAAAACTTCCAGCAACGCTCACTTTTTACATTATACAATGATTTTTTCATCGTCGCTTCTATATATTTTTTGTATTTCTTAAATTTGGATCACCGTCCTTAAATTGTTTATGCCGGGTTTTGCTATATAATAACATGGATATGTTGAGGCACATATTATCTTCTTTTTGGAGTAATAAAACTCCCAGCAACTCTGTCCTTTTACATTATACGATGATTTTTTCATCGTCGCGCCAACATATTTCTTGTATTTCTTAAATTTGAATCCCCTTTCTGAACGTCTTTATATCGGCCTTTTTTTCTTTATGACTAAAATAGCTTAAACAACATGGTATCTCCCCTTTTAAGTAATAAAACTCCCAGCAACGCTCACTTTTTACATTATACAATGATTTTTTCATCGTCGCTTCTATATATTTTTTGTATTTCTTAAATTTGGATCCCCGTCCTTAAATTGTTTATGCCGGCTTTTGCTATATTATAACATGGAAATCTTAAGGCACATATTATCTTCTTTTTGAAGTATTAAAACTCCCAGCAACGCTCTGCTTTTACATTATACAATGATATTTCCATCGTCGCTCCAGCATATTTTTTGTATTTCTTAAATTTAGATCTTTTTCTAAATTTGTTTATGTCAGCCTTTGCTATTTTATAACAAAAATAACTGAAAAGTCATAGTAACTAATAAAATTCCCAGCAACGATACTCTTCTTTAAATGAAATTATGATTTTTCTTCGCTGCTCCAAAAATTATTTATATTTCTTGACTTTCAATCATCTCCTTAATTTATTTTAAAATATATAACAAAATCTTATTACATACAGACAGACAGACGGACAGACGCACTTATATTATTGTATTATCATCGGGACTATACATACCTGCAAAATTTGAGCTCAATCACACTTGTGGATATGTGTGAAATGTGTGTTAACAAATTTTTAATAAAAACATACAGACAGACGCGCAAGTGATTTTATATAAATGCTTCCCATATTTATCTTCCAAAATGCAAATAAATTTATTTATTTAATTAAGACATTTAGTTTTCGTACATTTAATTATGCACCAATGGTGGAAATCGACAGCGTTGCCAAAGGCCGTTGCTAACCTGTCTTCGGTAATTATTATACTAAAAATTATTAGTAATTTTTACTTCTTAGACAACTGAACTAAACTATGGAAAAATCGAACATAACACTTTATTATAAGACTATTTACTTTAATAAAATTATATTTATATATATATATATATATATATATATATATATATATATATATATATATATATATATATATATATAACGGTTTATAATCCAAAAAACTTCCCTAGACCAGTACCTATAAGTTAAATAAGAAAAGTAATAATTTAAGCTCTAATTTTCAAAACTGTACTTTTGGTCAATATAACAGAGTAAAGGACACAAAAGAATTAAAAATAATATAATACCTTCAGGTATTAAAATTTTAGACATATTTGTTTGCAAAATGAAGAGGTACTGTTGTAAGTATTTCTTTTCTGGCCCGACTGACATTGACCTTTACAACCTTTCTAAACATTTGGACATAAAATTACTACCTGAGTACTAAACTTCTTGGAAATGCCACTGATAATAATATTGGTATAGCAACGTTTTAGTTATAGGTTTCCTTTAAATTACATTATTAAAGAAATGTCTATTTTTATACCTATATGGAGCTACATTAGTTTAGTATAATTTAAAATAAGGCCTTACAATATTTAAGTTTGAAACGTCTAATTAATTTTATTTGTAGAAAAGATGTACATACTATAATAGAAAGTATCATAAAAAGGATAATATTAATATATTATTCTTGCAATTGCAAGGAAAAAGTCTTATTTTTTTAAATAAGTTAGCATAGGTGGGATTGGTCTATGGAATTTTTAAATTTGCCTTGCCAAAAATAATTTTCTAGAGAACTTCTTGTTCACGTCAAAAAATACTTTTTTTCTGGCTATCCAGGTACTAAAACTTTCAGAAATACAGAAATAACATTCATATGGCAAACTATTAATGTTATTTTATAACAGTAGTATATACAGAGGTAAATGTTATTTGAATGTTTACTAGAGGTAATCTCTGTTAGAATACAGGCTACATTTTATATGGTTTTCATAAAAAAAAGGGGTGGCACAAAAGGAGCTGAATACTAAGTCGAACGTAGAAAAAAACGTCCGGAATTGTTTACGGTCAGCTCAAGTTATTCTTCTTAACAGATTTGTAACTTTAGCTAAACGTTTCGATTTGGCTATAAGTAAATTGACATGTGCCGTCTCTCAAACAATTTCATGTAAGAATGTGGTAACTGAAACATTATTATAGTTAGTAAATATATTTCAGTTTTACAATGCTGTGAGAAAAATTTTAACAAACTATTTCAATATTATTACTTGAATATTGATATATATATATATATATATATATATATATATATATATATATATATATATATATATATATGTTATATCGTAGATTTTCACGGATGGTAGAATGAATAGTTTGGTTATTCCGGGTTTCAATCCGTTCGTTCAAAAAATCGTTTTCACTACGTTTCGCCAAAATCTGATTCAGTTCTCAGCGAGTAACGAGACGAACCGCACTTGAAAATGCCAAATGAGATTTTGGCGAAACGTCGTGAAAACGATTTTTTGAACGAACGGATTGAAACCCGGAATAACTAAACTATTCATATATATATATATATATATATATATATATATATATATATATATATATATATATATATATATATATATATATATATATTTAAAAAAAAATAAATTCTTACTTTAATGGATCTTCTTCTTCAGAATCAATACTCTCATTATCTGAACTGTCAGCATTCGCATCATGCCATACTGAAGCATATGTAGAAGGTTCTACATCACTCTCAGATTCACTGCACATATCCAAAACTTCATTACACTGTGCATTATAAACTGAATTGGCATCAATGTCAACTAAAAATACAGGTATAATCCTCAGTAACCAAATTTACACACGATATATTATCCTTCCAATGGATTCATTTAGAATATCCATAAAAAAACAATAAAGTATCCTGTACCATGATTTTAATCTATGTTATGATAACAAAATATATGATTTATTCGAATATGTTGCTATTTAAGATGCGACAGACGCTGGAATACTAGAAGTTTATTATGGTATGCCGCTATTTTTGCTAATGTAGAGTTTATTATAAATATCTTAGATAATCATGTATTTTTCAAGTTACAACACATTTTTTACAATTGCGAAAATTTGATTTGATCTAATTTGTATAATGGAAATAAATTCTATATTTTTGGGCTTCTCATTTTATTAGCTTTAAATTAAAAATCCAAAAAGTTTTTCTACTAGTATTTTATACATGAAAATTTTATTTTCTTCTTAAAGCCAGACTAATAATAAAGCCTGACCCCCTATTTCACTAACATGGTCTAACTTTAAAACTCATCTTAGTTGACAGTAGGGAGTTTAAAGGGCTATTCTTTTGAGTCATTATCACTTTCACTTCGATCACTTGAAGTAATCATGATCACTTCAGCCCAATGACAAGTAAATGCATATTCAAAAGAACATGAAGTTATCAGTTTCACTTTGATCAATTGATAATTACTCAAAAGAATATAGCCTAAATTGACAAGTGCAACAATAAGTCAAGCAAATTTTGAACCTTAGAAATACAGATAAAAATGGAAAATTTTATTTATCTTTGAAATAAAACTATTCCTTATATCCCTACTTACGCGTAATTTCTTAGCATATGTAATATAAATTATAACATCATTAGCAAAACAAAACTAACCAAATAGAAGATCTAACTTTCATGGCAACTAAATCACAGTTTTTAAATTAATTTAAGTAGAAAGTTACATACATAAAAACCCTTCAGTATTATTTAAATCTTTGCTTCTTATTTTTGTATTATAATAAATTTATATCACAACAAAATCAATAACAAAGTAAGTTGATCACTTATGTTCACAGAAAAATTTTTGCGTAGGAAAATAAAATCCTTGAAATAAAGAACTATAATAAGAGGAGTAGTGTCTCCCAAAAATAAACTAAATTTTCCATTATTGTCAGTTAAGTAATAAAAGAAAACTGTTTTGTATTCTTGTCATTAAAGGTGCAAAGCTCAGCTGACTGTTAAACTGGTCAATTTAAATCCTTATAGCCAGATTCACTAAAAAAGTTTTTTAACTCAAAAGTTTTGTTTGCTTATGATAGTGTTGAATTTTGTATTACATGTCAACAAACAAACCTATATATACAAAAATTAAGGATAACAAATAGATAAAACTTTTTACGTCCATGGATAAAGCTTTCCAATCAGTAAGAGGAATAGTTGCCCTTTGGAAATAATCAAATTTCCCACTTTTGCCGGTCCTTTAATACAAGAAAACGATGTTTTATTTTGGTAGTTTTAAGATTCAGAACTTGATTACTTATTGTAAGTTATATCAGTTTTAAAGTTAAACTATATTAGTGACTTAGGTTAATTTTCAAGTTAGACAAGTTTTGAAGTTAGGATATGTTGGTAAATTGGACAGATAAAAACTAAATTAAGCAATACATCCACATTTGCATGACCACTTAAGGAACTCTGCTGTGGTGATATTCAACTATTGCCAATTTAAATAAACATTTTTTATTGTAAACACAAGGCATTGTTTACTGATGGGAAAATCATTAGGCAATTTAACAATGTTTGATATCTGTATTTTCGAAAGTCCAAGGTTTATGTATAAAAATAGAAATGAAACATAGAAACGAGCCCAAATCCATATTAATGGAACACAATAAAAGGACACCTCAACTTGCAGTTGTCTCATTTATCTGTGACACAAAATAGCACCTTGTACAAACATATGATATCCTACAATATGTTGCTGGTGGAACTACTTCAGATGGAGAGCTAATAAAAGTTCAATATCAAGATAAGAAAATATTTTCAAAAAGTTCACATTATAATTAAGGAGAATACCTGAATAAAACTCTAACAATGACAGAATTTTTTGACATTTTGATCTTTGTTTTGTTTTCCCACGTATACTATAATTTATTTTATTTATATTACTGTGTCTATTTTCTCAATATTTTGTCAAGGAGTTTGTTACTTATACAGGAAAGCATCCAACTGATATAATGGGTAGGAGGTCCTACGGCCCCAACCCATTAGAACTGTTCCAATTACTCTTGGTAAAAGAGAACTGAAATTATTGCTGGAAAGTAAATTTATTGAATGCTGTTTACTATGTTCTCAGAGAATGCCCGGAACTCAATGACTGAGACAAAGACATTTTGCGGCGATGGTCAGACCTAAGCATTGAGGATCGCGTATCACTCTTTTCATTCATTAATACAGCAAACTATGCTTATTTAATAAATAATCGGATTTGATGGAGTGTTAACATACTTGTGTAACCATTCCAAGCAAGTTTTATGTAATAGGTCTCTCAAGCTTTGTATGCTAAGTGTTGTATCAAAAATTTTATTATTGTGTCCTATTTTATTAAATTCTAAATTTTCCTACTTAACTTGTAGGTATACACATTTTTGGAGGTTGTTTCAATACATCATTATACAACTTTGTTGGCAATAATGGAAATATTTATTATTATTATTATAACTTCAAAATGACAACGCAAATATGGGTTGGAATGCAACAGAAATTTATAAAACCTAAATTAAAGTCAAAAATAGACATGTTTTGGAATAAATTTGTATTTAAAAATGCAGGAACATGGAACTTCGATATTTAATAATCACCTATAATGGTTTGCTGAATGTTTAGGTACTAACAAAAATTAATACAGGGTGTTTTAGTGTAAACGCAAACCATTTTCTCATAACCATGGTAGAACAAAAGCATAAGAAAAGACTTCATTGTTAGATTATTAAAAAATATTTAAAAGATTACATAATGCTTGAAAAATATGTCAACTCCACTCTATTTTACTAACAAAAAGTCATAAATTAAATATAAAACAAATGGTTATGTACAATAATTATATTTTCTAAAATAGATTTTCAAAAACCTATTAAATCAGACATAATATTTTTTACTTTACCATTGAGTAAAGTATATTTTTACAAATATTTTCTTCAATCTTGGGTTACTTATAAGCTATGTAAAAAAAATTCTACTGAAACAACAGATAAAAAATCACATTTAAGAATACAAATTATTCTCACCAAAAGGATCTATAGTTTTAATAACCTTTGGATCACCGGTATCTTCTGAATGATTTCTTTCCTCATCAGATATATAACTAGAACATGATGCACTTCTATTGCGAGGTTTCTTGACATAATGTGATAAATTTGTCAATAAAGATTCAGCAGACAGTGGAGGAGGATTTTTTGCATTCTGTTTATTTCTTGCAAGTGTAGATTTAAGAGCATGTTCATTACAGTATCTAAAATAACAATAATGATAGTGTTAAAATTCTAAAATGATTTAATTTTATACATAACATACCCATATTCCTTTTTATCCCCTTTAGGTGACGGTAAATGACATCGTTTTGTACTATTTTGATACGTATAATTACACTGTTTGAAGGCAGCATTTTTATCGCTTAAAATATGTTTCAAGCAAAATTTAGAATTTTCCACAGTCAAATGAGAGCACTGGTAAGGCTCATAAGCACACTGTTTTTTATTATGTAGTTCTATTTCCAATTGTGCTCGGAGAGCAGCTTCAGAATCTTTTTCCATCGTTTCCAATTTTATTCTTGGAGGTGTTTCATGAGACTTCCTACAAAATTCCATTTTTCAGAAGTCATAAACGGGAAAAAAAAACTATAATTTTTTTTTTATTTTGATCTCAGATTCTACCTCCTTTGTTTTTGAGGTTACGTTTATTATCGATTATTTGATTGGGGTTGGGGATACGATGACGCTAATTTTAAGCCAATCACTATTTAGCATTCGAAATTCCCGCCCTTAACTAAGTAGGTTCGACCAATCAGAACATCTTGAATATACTTCCGCTAGCTGTCAACGAGACTGAGGAATTTGGTCAGTTTAGTGTTTATTTTGATATTTTCAGTACCGATTCGGCCTTAATAGTTGAAAAATTTTAACTCGTAAATTATACAACGAATTTTCGTGTGTTTTGCCCACGAACTTTTCGGAAAGTTGTGGAATTTTTATTGTTTTGGAGAGTGTATTACTTACCGTGGTTGGTCGGCCATCGAGCAGTGAATAACATCTTTCTACGACTCCTGTGTATGTATTTTTTAAATTTATCAATAATCTACCTCTTCCACATAAAAAAAACTGTTGCAAACATTTAAAGAAATTATACTTATCATATATACACTAGTTTTTTGAATTTAACTTTTAAAGTACACGGAAAATTGTCTTCTTTGTGATCAGAGGTCGAACTTCGTGGAAAACCCAATATTGAGTGACGCAGATACGAAATAAAGGACTTGCTTTCGTTTTAATAATTGTGCTAGTGATTAAAATAATAATAAACGCGACTATCTGCTTTTTCTACGGGCAACAAGTATGCTTTTTTGTTAATTTTTTACTTTTCAATGTATCAAATTTATTCTAAAATAGTACGTAACGCCATCTACATTGCTGACTTTGCCCATTTTTCGTGTCGTGTAAAGTGTAAATGGCTAATACAGGCAACAGCGATAAATGGTATTTTACCAAAGAACAGTTGGAAAATACGCCATCAAGAAAATGCGGATTTGACGATTATAAGGAACTGCAATACAGGCAGCAGGCCGCAAATTTTATACAGGACATGGGACAAAGATTAAAAGTGTATCCTTTGAAACATGAAGTTTAGTATGTTATGAAAAAGACATGCTCAAAGTCCTTTCCTAACTAGTTATGAACCAGCGACAATGAGACTGATAATAGGTAATTCTGAGGTAGATAGCTTTAATGCAAATATATTTTTTCTAGGTTTTTATTATTTAATTGCGCAATTTCCGCAATGACGTCTGCACATGCTCTCTATAAAGATATTCATTGATTTCTCAATTTAACCTTGACCCTTAAAATGATGAAGGCACTTGGAAAAATTTACAGTACTTAACTACCCATCCCATTATTTATACTAATTTTTCAGGTTCCATATTATTTTCACCAAAATATAAATTTGTTTTAGGTCACAATTTTCTTTGTTCTTCGTTTTGTATGTTATATAAAATTATATTTAAAAGTTGTTATTTATTTGTTCGATGTTAGTTTTGATATCTGTTACAATTTTATAATGAATTACAATCTACTGTATTTGACATATGAAAAAATAAATAAATAGATAAAGGAATTTTACTTTGATGTTTATATTTTCTTCATATTTTTATTTTTTTCTTTTTCCTTTCTTTTTATTTGTTCCATTTGGTTGCCCAGGTAGAGTTTAAAAAGTAGGTAATCCTAAACCATTATTCTCAAAAATAACAAAGAAATTTCTAGCAGGTACACTTTTTCAAAAGTTTTATTGAATACCCAGGTTGAAAATAATATATTAAAATGTAATTATGTAAAATACCCTTCTACCTAAAATTTAACCTTGAAAAGGTACCCATTCTCCTAAGTCAGGTATTTTCTGTTTGCAAATGCAAGATATTTTATTGTTAAGTAAAGATGCTGTAAAATTTTATTATCCATAATATACTTTCTTCTTCTTTTGAAAATGGTTAAATTTCCTAGTTTAAATAAATATAATTGCTATATGGAAACGTGTTTTATGAATAATTTTTTAAATTTTTCTTTCAATTATTGCAAAATTATTTGAATCAATCTGTATAAATAAATCCAATAACATTTACTACATATATGTATTTCATCTGCACTTAAAGTTTTAATTAAGTCTCGTATTTTAGTAATTTTTGTAGACATTACTAGTCTGGACAAAATGGTGACCAATATTGAAAAAAACTTTAAACATTACTAATCTCTGATGACAGAACAACTTTATTTTTGAATTGATAATTAAGTTCTGCTTTCCTCACACGATGTTGAAAATAATTTTAAACATGAGAAAGGTTGTAATAATTTGTAGTATGGTATGTCAAAGGAACTTGTCCAACTTAATTGATTGCTTGAGTGATATAGTAGGCCAGGGTTAAGGATCCTTTACGCTGCAGCCTTGAGACTTATTATATCATCTGTTATATATGTTCTATACAAACAGGTTGGTTGCCTTAATCAGGTTTAAAAGCATGTTCACTAACTTGTCTTCTAAGTAGGTATAAGCCTTCCAGATTGACCGACCCCTGAATGTGTCTTCAGTAGATTAAAGTGAAAATGATGTGTAAGGCTGTCTCATTCTCTTCATATTGGTTCTTCATTGAAGATGCTCATTGTGTGTAGATGTTTCCTTAGACTGCAGTGGCAAGTTATTAGTCCTATCATCAGCCTGATCAGTTGTCTGCTTGGATGCAGGATTTCAATGTCAAGTTTGCCAGATGATCCAGTCAGCAGTCACCTGCTGTACCTATGGCCCTCAATGTGGTTAAAGTGGGTCTGATGTTTATCCACCAGAAACCACCTAAGAATAGAAGCCTTAGTGATTCCAAATACTGGTTCTGGTCCAATAAATGGGGTAGCAGACCCTTATCTTACAAGTTGGTCTACTTTTCATTTCCGAGGACGCCCTTGTGTCCTGGCACAAGAGTAACCTTATTGTGTTTTACCAGGGCAATAAGGTTTTAAAGACAGTCCAAGACCTGATTTGATGTTATTTGGTAATATATGAGAGCTTTCAGCTCTACCCCACTGTCTAAGAAAATAAGAATGATGCTACTCCTGTAACCCAGCTTCAAATCCTCTTGAAGACAGGTGTCAATAGCATGTATCTCTTCCTGAAATACCGTGGTATACTGCACTAGTGCTCGTCAAAGTTCCTTGAGCATGATTTCAGTTAAATGTTCTTTATCAGTTAAATGTAGACAATTTTTTTATGTATTGACAAGAAATTACTTCTGTATAATGTAATAGCATTCGAATTGAAAACTCACAATAATACAAGATCGTGGGAACATTTTTTGATTAATTTGTCAGGGAATATTATTCTTGATTAAAACTCCCTGAATCAATCTAAAAATGCAACAGGTAATAAAATTAAATAAAGAAGTAAATTATAAATATATTTTTATATTTTTTCCTATCCAACATCCAGGAAATACACTATTTAATCAGTCTAATACAGTTCTGGAGAAATGAACTGGACAGCCGTCATGTTGAATATAAAATAACTTCCAACCCACAGACAAAAATTTAGACTTTTTTCTTCCTGTACTATCAGGATATGATTAAAAATTGGTATAAATACCCCAAATTTGAAATTTTTTTTATATGGTTTGTCTTTACCTCTTGTTCCAAATGAAGCTGTCGATTTCTTAAGGATAGATGGAAATTGTAGGGGCAACATTCTTATCATACTGCTTTTATATTTTTAAATTCAATAAAGAACCAGTTCCCTGAAATTTATTCTCTAATATAAAAAATCCAATCACTAAAACATACATTTTGAAAACATTATGAAAATTTACATTAAAAACTTCAATAACTCTAATGTGAGGATTCTCTCATGCCATAACACTGCATCAAATGATTTTATTCTTTTAAATTAAGCATATTGTGGTAAATCCAACAATATAAAAACTTTCTTCATTATAAATTTAAGGTACTCATAGGTAAGAAACGTGTTTCAACAGTATTGTAAAAATTTTCATGTGTGGGTAAAATCATTCTTTATAAATTCTATGAGTATTAGGCCCAAATTTCGAATTTAAGATCTTGATTTTAGTAGATTTTTTTTATCTTAAATCATAAATAAACGTACTTTGGTCCTATACCATTTTCATACTTTTTTATTTTCTGGTCATCTTGTACATCTGAGGCAAAAATACTCGGCGCCAATCTTGGTTATTTTACTAGCCAAGATTTTCATGAATATATATATATATATATATATTTATATTTATACAATTTTGTATAAAAGGCAAAGTGTATTTTAGATACCTTAGCTTAAATAAAAAAAAAAAAATTTTTTTGGACTATCGGGATCTGAAAAATATGATTTTTAACCTTTCGTGATCTACCCAAATATGTCAACCACCAGAGTCAGCTGGATAAAAAACTAGAATAAGATATATGTCTTACGATTTTGTTCAAACATCAGTTATTTGAAGGCTACAGTCGTATCCAAATTTTTTATTTTTTAATTAACGAAACCTTTGAATTTAGGCCTGTAATTATCTTATAAAGTATAAGACAATCAATATAGAGGGGTAAAACACAAGATTCATAACTCCAGTCTTAAGGGTGATTTTCAGGGTCAAATAATTGTTTTTTTGCCGCGGTCAACAAGAAATAAATGCGCGCTGCAAGCCAAGGCAACAGAGCGTCGACCATCGGTACTAATAGTTGACTTGATATAAATTTGCCTATGGCTTTGAAAATTTTTAATGCAAATAGGATTGCTTCGTTATAAATAAATAAATATTTCAATGCTTTCCGCAACACTAGCATCTACAGAGGGGTAGGTTAAAAACTGAGTAGGCCGTTAATTAATCTGAACTCTTCATCGTGACCATACAGTCCAGAGGGAATAGAATTTAAGAAATAGGAATCCAAATAAATAAATGGCTAAAGAAACAAAGTAAGAGCGCGGTAATCGGCGGGCAACAGTTGGCTGCTAATACAGACTAATTTTCAAATTACACCATTCTATACAAAAATTAGAAACAATTGTGTCTGTATAATATGATAACGGTAAAAAAAACGACGGTAATTAAAATGTTTAAAAAAAAAAAATATTGACACAAGATCTTTTTTTAATTGCGCTGCAGCAGTTATCTTGGGAGAAATCAAAAATTTTGACACTAGATGTATTATGTTTTTATTATAATTTTTTTTTAATTTCTATTTATAAAAACAATTGAACATCAGAAACGCCAATTTAGATGTAAATTTTTTTAAGTTAAAAACATTGTATGATTATATATATATATATATATATATATATATATATATATATATATATATATATATATATATATATATATATATGTATATATATATATGTATATATATAATGTTGTGTTTTACAGTTATTCTAAAAATAGTTTATATAACACATAAATACCAGTGATTATCAAACCTGTGGGATGCGCCCTCCTTCAAGAGACGCGTTATAACAAAATGTGATGCGTAATTTTACTACTGTAGGGAGATATTGAACTTGTGATTGTGGTATCAAGACCAAAGAAAAAAATTTATATAATAAATTTAATCAGAACTCCAAAAAACTGTTAGAAGAATGCGAGATTGAAATTTATATGTAAACTCAGATCCCACATATAGTGTGATAGTGTATCAAAACCAAAGAAAAATATTTATAAAGTAAATTTAATCAGAACTCCAAAAACCGTTAGAAGGTGAGACTGAAACTGATATGTAAACTCAGATCACAAATACAGAAGCGCGGCCCTATACATAAATTAAATAGTTCTTTAGATGCTATTTAAAAAATTACTCTATACTGACAACATTAAGTAAAAGTTCCTTTGAAAAAATTGCAGCTCTGTAAAAATTTGGCATTTCCAGTGTCGAATTTCGACAAAAACTTAAAACATTTTGACCATAAAATTTTGTTTTTATTCCTGATATCACTTTTACGAGAGAATACCAATGTATGAAAAAAGGCCCTGTATTGTGTCCCTTATTAAATCTAATCTTATATACAATGAGAATGTAAAGTCTGGAATAAGTTCATCATTTAAAAAACCTATCATATAATTAGAGTTATAGGTGACGCCACTAGTTATCGAGATATAATTTTTTTCACAAAAATTATAATTTTTTTTATATTATAAGGAGAATTATATTTTTTTACGAATTATCGCCTTGACATTTAAGAAAAGTATAGATATTGTGCACCCAGAAAAGTGCTAAACCCTTAGTGTGTACATTGAATAGTTTCTGAGGAAATGGATTTAAAGTTGAAAGTGTGACCTCGATTATTCGCTCTCCTAATTAAAATGCAGCGACCAGTCTTACGCAGAATTGTTCAAAATAACGTATATTTTTCACATATATATTTTTTTAAAAAAATATTTTTAATTTGGAGCCGAGCAATTTTGAAAAAACAAATTTTTGGATTCAAAAAATTGCAATAATTTTTTCCTAGTTAACTTACAATTTTCTTAACATGCTCATAAGATTTCGATAACATCATAGTGAAGTATAAATGATGATATTTTTTTTGCAACTGCAGAAAAAAATAAAATTGTTATCCAGTGCTTGCAGGACTCTTGCAACTTTTTTTTGCTTTCAAAAGTTATAAATATACAATCCTTCACAAAGTTGAAATAAAGTTAGCACTGTGAAGGTCAATATAAGAATTATTCAGCTAATATTACTCTTGGGGATATTGACCTAGAGACTGATGATAAAGATGATGATGAAGAAAATAATGAGTATGAGAATGACATGAACAATGAGGACGAAAATAAAGTTAATCATGATTTTGATAATTTAATAAGCAACGAGAACGATGATGTAATAAGCAATGGCGACGATAATATAACAATTGACAAAAAGAGAAGGTTGAATAATGATTGATTTATGTATTATTATATTTTATATTACACATGTATTTATTTTTGTAAGAAACATGAGTGTTTATGATATTAATATAATGTATAACTTCCTCCGAAATTCAATAGTAGCCTAAAGCGGTGAACGCGCGCGTAGTGATTATCTTGGACACTTAATACTTCTACTATTTCGTTATCACTAGTTGCTGGTGGTCCGCTTCCTGGGGCATCTCGAACTTGAACAAGCCAATGAAATTTTCGATTATGAAATTAAATGAAGATTAGAATATTGTTCTTAAAATAACTGACACTTCTTGGGTTCTTACCCTATCGTCATATCGTACCATCAAAAGAGTTTCTATCCTCTGTACCTCAGTAAATTTAATTTTTAGTTGAAGGTAACTGAAAGTGACACTTTGATGAAATGTGACAAAACCAAAAGTTACTGAATCAGTTATGCTGGTAAATAATTATTGTATTTCAATTTGAGTTTACTTTTGGTATAGGACATGTAATAGAAAAAGTCGGGGTGACTAAAAAGTCAAAGTTGATTATAGTCCAGCTTCTTTCGAGCCACCTTATTCGAAATAGTAAATATTTTTTCGCCTTATTTCTAAAAAATTAGTTTGTAAAGCCTTCATTTTTATTTATCATGTATATAGTTTCATTATAATGTACTAAAATATGCCTATTTTTTTAAAGAAAATTTATTGTATTTAAGAATATTCAAATATAATTATGTATAACGCGTTACACTAGACAGCGCCGAGTTATTATTATACATATTTAAACTTATTTATCACCTTTTTTAATAATGCCTATTTAACTTAAATATTTATGAGAAAATTATATGCAGATCGGTATTATATTTATCTGTTATTTTTAATTTATGTGTGATGATATAACCATATCGTTAAAAATCTGCACATTTTAAATTCAAAAACTGGGAAAACTACAAATTCGAAGTCATTTTGAGATGAAAGAACTTTTGATTTAATTTTAGTTCAGGCGTACTGTGATTAAATATCTAGATGGGAATGTGCAAAATATTTTTCTCCAAATTGCAACCTTTATCCACCAAAGAATATCGAAGTGTAAACATTTTCCCGCTTTGAGTATCTTTGTATCCATTTAATTTTATAGACGACATACATAAAGAAATCTGGATTTAACCAGAAATGTATTAAATGTTACATGATTGACATTTTGAAACAAGATTTAAAAAAAAAATCGACCAGTCCGTGCGATGTTTTGATGTCTTGTATTTGATATATATCATGTAAATTAGTAGTAGTAGATATTAATTAATGACACATAGGATTTTTTAGTGACGAGACCTACAGTTTAACGTGGGTTCCGAACCACGGTCCTCGACACTCAACCAACCCCGAGTTTTCACTCTGTCAGCTTTCGTGTCTACCGACTATTGGGACTCTAGCCTCTAACGGTCTGACAACTTTTTTTTTAAACAAGTAACGAGGATCGAACTCGCGCTGGTCATGGACGTCCCTATCAGTCCTTGCGCCTAAAACGGTTAAACTAATCCCACGCCTATAAATTATAAATATCTGCTTTATGAAGTGTTTTGAAACAAAAAAATAGTTTTAGAAAATTAGAACATCGCAATGTCATTAAATTTTTAACAAAGGAACGTAATAGTCCCAAAAGTGTTCACGAACAAATAATTGCTTCAAATTTCGATGGGGTCGTGAATTCATTGAAGATAACCCAAGAAGTGGCTTTCAGACGCAACCCATCCTAATTTTTGTAGGAAAGGGGACATTGATTCTCGAAGATAGTCGTTTGAGAGTGTCCACTATTGCTAAAGTGTTAAAAAAATCTGAAAACAAAGCATTTTGAAAATTTTACATGATCAACTAGACATAAGTATAGTTCCAACAAGGTGGGTGCCGGACTTCTGAACAAAAACTGCTTAGACAGCAAATTTTTCAAAATCATTTGGAATCTTCATATATAATCCCTTACTTTTTCTCTTAAGATAATGACACAGATCCGCACTCAATCTCCAGCTGAGAAGCTCATATTCCCCGTCTTTTGACTAATCTGAAGTTATTCTTATTACCAAGGAGCAGTATAATAACAACAGTTGCCTATTGTAATACAATAACAAAATTACATAGATATTGATCAGAAACATCTTAGAATGTATGCCCCCCTTCACGACAACGTGCGAGTTCACAGAGCAGGCAAAGTTCAAGTACCGATGTTACTTCGTCTTACGACTTAAACTGAAATCCGCAGATTAGAAAATGGCTTTCAGAATATGTCATTTTGCAAACGAATAATAAAAGAATATTGTGATGCCTATTTCGAAGGCCAATATTAATAATTTCTTCTGATTGAATGAAATTGTTGCAGGGCAGATAGTGCAAGTATGTGGAAGTTAAGGGATCCTGAAAAATAAAATTATTAAAAAAGTTATGTTTTATTGTTAGAAAGTAATCCCTTCTATGTTAGTTATTACCGTTAAATACAGAAACGGTCCTTGGATCGTAATAACTTATCTACATTGGATTAGCGTGTACCACTTCCGCTTTACACTGTCACCATCTAACTAGCTTGAAAGGTTTTATTCTTTTAAATCTTCTTTCTAAATTAGTCATTGTTCTTGTCATGGCAAATTTCTCTATGGCCTGGTTACATGTGTCTACTTCCCAGATCCCGATGGAGGTTACTGTTTCTGAAGTACCAAGAAGTATTTGTAATACTCCTTAGTAATTTATTCTGGTATCGCCGTTTGATTTCGATGTTGTTCTTGCTAGCATAACCCTCAGTTGGATGCCATATGCCATTAAGTACCTTATTCATACAGAAGTATTTTGTTATAGACTGATAGGTCGGAATGTGTTCCAACCAGCCAATACATTTTCTTATGTCTTAACCGAAGCCCTTACATTTTCATTTTATATATAGGTCGTTCAACACAGCCTTGCGTCTGGCTTAATATATAGCCAAATATTTTACTATACTAGCTAGTAGTATGTGAGTATTTTTTATACTTATTGGAATGTAGTGTTCCATTTTATTGTAGAAATAATGCTCCAGCAATATATAAATATAAAAATAAACCTGGAAAAAAAATTTTAGAACAGTTAAAAGACAACATATTTTTATTAATTTCATAATTACACAATAGTGTTATAAGAAAATAGCTTGGAAAAATAATTAAAATACTAAATCTGTAAACAGTGAAAGTTAAAATCATAATTCGATAATTATTTTCTATAGTTATAATTTAATTATTGCAAACTATAACTAAAAAATAAAATATTAAGATTAATATGGAATAAAGACAATTTTAGCAGTAAAATATTTGAAAAACGTATAATTTAAGCATTTTACCCTAAAATTGTAATGTAATGCCAAATTATGTTATTATAGTGTTTTACACATAAACATCGGTTTTGATCTTGAAGCTTCTTTTCTAGTAACCCTGAAAGAACTAAATTCAAAAACTGATGCAATCCCTTACCATTTCTATATTCTAAGAAAAACGGTACTACATGTTAATACATATTTTAGAGAAAAAAACATCCCGCATAAAGCACAGTTTTTGACTATTTTCTCATGGTAATTGTTATTCTGATCACAAACAGTGGCGACATACATAAATCGTACAGTTTTTAAATCTACTCTTTTTCGAAGGTATTTAAATATGATTTTGAGAAAAATTAGTTTGGCCTAACTAACCTAAACTGAAATTAAGTTAAATCAATGAATATGGATACATACCTCAAATTTAACAACATACTAGCACTTAAAATTTGAAAATGACAATAAAAAATTATTTAAAAAAAATGTGTTTTATTGCCCTAAAATGAAGTCATGTGCATGTGTATCGATAGTATTGTGACAAAAAGGCGTAAGCGATTTTGTTAAATATCTCTGAATATAAAAATAATCGCTAGCTGTAAAAATTATATCCATGTATCACTCAACATCCTGTTTTCTAAAACAATCGCCTTGTTTTTTTTTTGTTTTTTTTTTTTATAAATTTTGATTGTAACTGTATAATTTATTGTATATCGAAAGATTTTTTACTTTAAGAGCATTAAACATTCTCTGTAAGACACTATTTTTATATTTATTTTTATAAAACTATATAGAAGACCTTGGAAAGAGATTTATACTGACAATGAGAGATCGCGACCTTCTCATCACCAATTTTAATGAAACTTAAGAATTATACTGACTAAGGTCATCTACAGAAATCTCCAAAAGCTTTCGTGTGATACTCTTTTAGAAGTTCTTTCACATCAGCCGCCGTGATGCAACGGGGTAAGCGCTCTACTAATGCACCGAAAGCTGAAGGTTCGATCCCCGCTCGATGCAAAACTTGACGTGCTTTTTTTTTGAAATAGTTCTCTTATTACCTCCATTTTCAGTTTCACAGTTGCAGTAAACTTTTTTAAAACAGATTGGATTTATTTTTTGAGTAACAAGCAATGAAAAATGAAACTAATACAAAAAGCAGTAACCAAAAAATCTTGAAATCAATTATTTTTAATCGAAAAACAAAACCGTTCAAAAGTGTAGAGAAATATTTTTTCGTCACTTATTATTATTATTATATATGTATGTATTCAAAAGTTCGTGTGTAAAAACTACATGGAATAATTAGTAATTGGAAAAATCGATGATAATTATTTTTCGAAATGATAAAAAAATTTTTCATCGAGCGGGGATCGAACCCGCAGTTCTCAGATCACTGGTAAAGCACTTATCCATTTACACTACGGCGGCTGATGTGAACGAATTTCTGAAAGAGTATCACACTTGCAAGCGTATAACGCGTTCGACTTAAAAATTTTTCTTTTACAAAAATTAAATGACCCATGGCACAAACGCTTTTGGGGTATAATTCTTAAGTCTCATCAAAATCGGTGATGAGGTTGCGATTTCCCCTTGTGAGTCAATTTCCATATTGTGACAGTTTCAATTTATCACAGATGAGGTCGTTGAAAAATTTGAATAACTAAAATCTTAAATACAGTCGAACAGCTAATACTGCTGGGTCCGTTAGAAACTTTTAAATTTGTGTAGTGTCAAAGTTTTTTGCTTTTTTTTAAAACAAATTCGTCAGATTGCTGTCATTCTTTAGTGACCTATAAACATTGTTTGTTGATATATGTAAATAGTTTAATTTATCATTATTTATAATAAACGATCTTTCTTATTTGATTGGATATTGGTACAAAATATTTTTTAAATGCTTTCTTTTACTTTGTGGTTGTCAGTCGGCATTTTTTTACTCTGTTCTTTTCTATTTTAGCAATATCAATTAAATACATTTTACTTTTAATTGACATACTAACTCAATTTTGATTTTTTGGTTCTTATGCCTTTTTGTCATTAAGACCTTCGATACAAGCCAGAATTAAGCAAATCGTCTGGAAATAAATACAAACGTTGATCGCCATGTTCCACCTCTGATCTATTTAAAATAAGAACTAGACAAAATATGAACTTTATTTTTCCACATGATTGCCTCCAGTCTCTATATATTTCCCAGTGATAACCTACATTTACGTCGATAGTGACTTGACTTTTTGTCATGAATATTTTTTTCTCGTTTGCAGGATAGTCACTGGCGGTCAGATCTTGCGAATAGAGTTGGTATTAATATAATTCAATTTGTGACTGGGCCTATTATCTTGATAAAAAAGCACACCTTTTGTTAACTTTCCTCTGCGTTTTTTTTTTTAATTACGTGCCGCAATTTCGATATAAGTAGGGCGTAATAAAACACACTCATTTAGTGCCCTTCTTTAAAGAATCGACAAAAATGATGCTTTGATTATCCTAAAAATCGGAAGCCATAGGTTTTTCAGCAGGCACCTGCATTTTGAATTTTTAAGGGGCGGTGAATCATGATGTTTCCATTTCAAACTACAACGTTTCAGAGTCATAGTGATTGGCCTCATGTTTCATCCATCGTGAGGAATCTGTTGAAATGTTTTTGTTTGATCGATCTAAATCTACTAAGAAAAGCTTTAAAATCGCTACACAGTTCGCTTCGTTAACATCCTAGGTACCCATCTTGCGGACAACTTTTTCATATCTAAATATTTTATTAAAATGTCATAAACTTTATGAGAACATTTCTCCAAGTCCGTTACTTTCAATCATCTGCCTTACAGAACAACATTTGGGTTAAATTGTACCACACAAATTTGCGCATCACTATTCCTCAATATTATAAGTCGCCCAAAGTATCCCATAAGCCCTCGTGAATTTGACATCCTTTTGTTCCATTGTGATAATCGTATCGTACTAGACAATTTTCGCGCCCGCACTATCTATTTCGTATTAACGGAGTATGAGTATTTCTTTTTTAATTTTTTTTCCATCAATAACAATGATGATGCCTTTCGAATTGCATGTTATATTAACGGTTTTTATTTACCGAATTTTAGTTAATTTTTTCAAAGGTCTCTTTCAAATACCTTTTGCAGTTTTAACTATTTTTCAATTTAAGCGAGACGTCAACGCACCTTACGCATTTACCGGTTTATTGGATTCATTTTATCCTCCTGGAAACGCGGAAGTTTGGTTTCGTCGAAATTAATATACTGTAAGAATTTTTCCATTATCAATTATTTGTGTAAAACCAAAGTTTTAACACAAATCAGGGGTTGTTGGTGAAGTCCCGCCAAACCTCCCGACTAAAATGAAAACTCTAACCTTCCCACCTTTCTTCTCGCTCACCGGGATAGAAGGGGAATGAGTAAAGCTCAGAGTTAACGAAGATTAAGTTTTAATTTTGTTTGGGAACTCTTCTAGGAAATAAGTTATTCAGGAAAAGGTTATCAAGTAACACTCATCCTTGACTCTTAGTTAACTTTTTATTCACTTTTTTTTTTTAATTCAGTACAGTTTTCCACAAGTCAAGTTCGGGATTATTTTACTCTCCACTGCCACGTTCGAATTTATTTGTCTAATCGGGATTTTCATAACTTCATAGCCAACACGAAGCTGACTATTAGTCGCAATGTCAATATCAGGTTGTCTCCACTTGGTCACGTTCTGGTAATTATGTTTAAGTCAGGACGCGTTTTTTTTCGAGATTACTAAACCTTTCAGGACTGGCAAGAAATCTTTTGTTGTTTAGCTCTGCCGAGCATTACACTCGACTCGTAGCTTTTCCTAAACCGAACCTGCGATCGCCTCGATTTATCGACAATACCCTTACTAAAAAAGATCTAGTCTCCAAATCCCGAATTATCTACCTTTCCCGTGAATGTAAGAATTCTTACGCGCCACCAACCTCGCCTTTTTATCGACGGTGATTTTAATTTCAATTTTGCTAATGTAAGACATGTGCACGATCTTTATTGTCAGAAGAATTTATGTTGACCAAGACAACCTACTTTAAGAACCACGATTTGTCCTCATAAGGGAACAAGCTCGTGGCTCCTGAGAGCTAAGCTCAATAAGAAAAAAAGACGAGTTATTTCGAGAAGAGCAACCCGTAATGTCCCTAATTTTACAGATGACTTTTCGCTTTTATAGCAGTGGTGACGTCGCGCTCTGAATTCGGGAAGCACCTAGTCAAACCGCCACAACCGCACCATTTAATGTCTGAGTTCCCCCGTTTTGGCAATCGAAGAATTGTAGTTTTAGCACTTTATGCCGTATTATTTAGATTACATAATTAATTTAAGGAATTTGGGGCAATATTAAACATGAAATTTAATATTTTATCGTAAAATAAGCGTGTATTTATAACACCATCAAAGAACTTGTTGAGACCTGGAAGTTTGCCTAAATGTTTTACAACATTTAGCATGTGCTTATTATATGATAGACAATATTAAAAGTAGGTCAGGGATGGAATATAATGATCAATCCTCGTACAAGTAGGCCAATATAAAATTAGAACTACTACAAAAATTACAGATGTTGGAGCAACTACATGAAATCGGGCCGTCAAAACCTGTATAATGTACGGGCTAATCTGGAAAACTACTAAATGAATTTTGATCTTATATTCAACATTAGTTAGGCTGATTCGGTAAAAATGTTTTAGTATACTTCTCTTTAATACAACTCTGTCCGGAAATAAAATGAACTTAAAGCGATCAATGTTTATTTTTGTCTCCTCTAAAGGATTCCCCATTCGAGGAGCCAGACATATGCCAATATTTTCTTCTAGTCTTAAAACAAACACGCGTACGCGTTTTGTGGTATAGCTTTAACTAAGTTCGCACAGTGATTCTTTTTTATGTTTAATCGTCTCAAGAACAATGTCCCCCGCAGTGCTAAGTTAACCTTTGGGGACCAAAGGAAGTTACACGATGCAATATAAGGCTAATACGGTGTTTGTGGGGCGATATTGATCGAGTTTATAGTTAAAAGTCACGAATGAAGTATGAGCTGGTGCAAGAGTCAACTGTTGTCGCAGTTATAACCGTTTTTTTGCGTATGCTTCACGCAAATAACCCATAACGGTTAAATAAAATTCCTTATTAACCTTTTAGCCTTCCGGGAGAAATTCTTATTGAATTATGCGATGATAATCGAAGAAAGGAGTGAGCATGACTTTGATTTTTGACTTACTTTGACATTCCCTTTTTGGTCTGTGTAATTCTTTCAACCTTCCATTCTGATGATTATTGTGATTTTTCTATATCACGCTCATATACACGTCTCCTCGTCAGTAATGATGCTTTTCAAGAAGTTTGGCGCTGGCTGAGTTGAAAACCATCTCGGAAGTGACCGACATTGATACTGTTTTCCGAAGAAGATAGTGTTTTGGGCACCATGCGAGCAACCACGTGTTTCATGTCCAATTTTTCTACCAAATCACGGTGGCGTTGAGTTTTTGGGATTCCCAACTCTTGTAGTTAGCTCTCTGTCTAGGTATGACGGTTTTCGAGCATCATAGTCTTTGCCGGAAGGACGTGATCGTGGTCTTCACAGCAATGAACGTCTTATACCACTCAAAAACTCTCCTACACGGCATACAATCCTCTAGGTAAGCCTTATTTAACATTTCCTCCGTTTGCTTGTAGTTACTTTTTGTTCAAAAAACAAAATTTAATGCAAATTCTTGGCTGAAATAATTTCGACATAGGGAAAACGGCCACAAAACACAAACAGCCTCCAACCAAAACCACTCGTTTACTGTCGTGTGTAGTGTCGAGAAATTTGAGATGATGGTATCCACTTAAAAAAATAACATATACGATTCTACATGCGCGCGGGTTCTATTTCCGGACAGAAGTATAATGTAAATTAACCAAGCAATGATGACGTTTTCAAAATAGGTCGGATATAAAAGTTACAAAATTACTTTCTTGGCTTATACGACTAGCCGTTTGCGGTACATCAAAACAATGTATAATAACCCACTTAAAAAAATAACACACGCGATTTTACTTGCGCGTTCGTTTTATTTCCGAACAGAAGTAAAATGTAATAAGCAATGATGACGTTTTCAAAATAGGTCGGAGATAAAAGTTCGGACGCTTTCTTGGCTTATACGACTAGCCGTTTGCGGTACATCAAAACAATGTATAATAACCCACTTAAAAAAATAACACACGCGATTTTACTTGCGCGTACGTTTTATTTCCGAACAGAAGTAAAATGTAATAAGCAATGATGACGTTTTAAAAATAGGTCGGAGATAAAAGTTCGGACGCTTTCTTGGCTTATACGACTAGCCGTTTCCGGTACATCAAAGCACTGTATAACCCACTTAAAAAAATAACACGCGATTTTACTTGCGCGTACGTTTTATTTCCGAACAGAAGTAAAATATAATAAGGAATGATGACGTTTTCAAAATAGGGCGGAGATAAAAGTTCGGACGCTTTCTTGGCTTATACGACTAGCCGTTTGCGGTACATCAAAATAATGTATAATAACCCACTTAAAAAAAATAACACACGCGATTTTACTTGCGCGTACGTTTTATTTCCGAACAGAAGTAAAATGTAATAAGCAATGATGACGTTTTCAAAATAGGTCGGAGATAAAAGTTCGGACGCTTTCTTGGCTTATACGACTAGCCGTTTCCGGTACATCAAAACAATGTATAACCCACTTAAAAAAAATAACACATGTGAATCTACGTGCGTGCACTTTTTATTTCCAAACAGAAGTAAAATGTAATAAGCAATGATGACGTTTTTAAAATAGGTCGGAGATAAAACAAGAGTTAGGACGCTTTCTTAGCTTATACGACTAACCGTTTGCAATTCATCAAAACAATAATAACGAGATTGTAGATTTCCGCAATAGCGAGATAAACACCAAATAATCAAAAAACTTGATGTTTTATGCCCCTGGAACCATGGCAACCAGATGCAGTCAAGTGCACCACTTGCATCCTTACCCCCTTTCCTCCCCTCCTCTCCGGGCATAGACACCTCGGGCCATATGAATTTACAGAAAACCCGTTTTTTGCAATTAACAACCAGAAACCTAATTTCTTAAGCAAATAATAGGGCAAATTAATATTGGTGTTTTATTTTTTTTTCTTAGTATTTTCCTTTAACATGCTCCAGAAAATTATAGATTATTTATAGCTTTCATCCCTTAAGACCTAAATATCTTTTTTTTTTAAAGAACTGCCGCCAGTTATGCGGTATTTGATAAGTTATTTTTGGAAACAATTCAGATTTTTTTTCTGAAACCATTAAAAGTTTTGAGAATTTCTAATTTTTATAATAATATAATACCTAATGACTTGTTAGCTTTTAGTTACAAAAACCTAGCAATTAATAAATAGTTAAAAATCGGTTTTTCGTAATTTCCTCTTTCGAAGGGACCCACTCTCTCTGAGTCTCAAAAGCTCTAATAATATCCAAGGAAATTTGAAAGTTCTGTATGTCTACATCTGATTTGGATAGTCTCCGAGATATTTACATATCAAAGTTATATTTTTGTACTCTACAGATTCTGTAACTAGAGTGTAACTTGCGATTGAAAGGATTTACATATTTCTGTCTTTGTTTTCCATTATCTAAAATGTTCATTCTGTATAAATATACTTAGTGTATTTGATTTTTTGTGTATTATGTAAATTTTAACTTATTCGAATTTCCGGCAATGTTAAATTTCATAAACTGGGGTCCAACACTTGAAGTTACCATAAAAGTTTAGATGCCAAACTGGCTACAAAAAATGCGTGTAGACCACCATGGGCTAAAATTTCAAACAAAGAAATGGTTCTTTTAAAGAAAAATCAGGCTTGTGTTTAAAAAATAAACAATAAAAAATATTTTCTTTCCATTTTAATGGATTATATGCAGGAACAAATCTGTGTAATCCACTAAAAGTAATAAATATGGTGTTACATCGGAGCAGGAATATAAACGTGACTGAAAAAATAACATTTTAAAATATTTTCTTTGCAAAATGACTTGCGTAATCTTCTTACCTGTTACGACACTAACTAAATAGAATTTTAACTATATAACAATATGTGGGTCACTGGTGCAACTTTTTTGGCAAAGTATTTAAATCATATTTACCTTTATTTATTTGTGGTCCATATGACAGAGTGTTTCTTGAGTTTTAGTGTTGACAATAATACCAAAACAATTGAGTTTTGAAACATATGGAATATCTTTATCATTATTACCCCTGGTCGGAATTGAGTGCGTAAAGAAAAACGTATAATACAAACTGCGATAATTAACCTAAGATAAAAGATAAGAGTCAGGAAATAGGTATTAAATTACAACAGTCTAATCGTACTATAGTTATACAGTGTGTCTACAGTCTAAAAACGATGAATTACAGAGTTGAGCAAAAATTAATTTTTAATAAAAAGTAATCGATATAAATATACTTTCTTATGAAACTATTAAAACAAAACCAAAAATTAGTAATTTTTCGAAAAGAAGACTTCTCTTATTCGAAATTTTTCACAAAAAGAAACGCATTTTTGAAGTCGACACTTAATTCTCGCAGGTAACCTACATACCGCCCTTGAACGTCCTGCTGGATGATTTTAAAGCAGCGACCAGTGTTTAATCATGAAACAGTATTGCTTTATATTACTTACTTACATATACAATTTTAAACATTGCGTTTGATTTGTCTGTTCCCAACTCTAAGGTCCATGCCCAAAATTATCCTAACTACTTTTCAAGGGAGACAATTTAGTAAAAAATAAAAATAAAGCATTCAAAAGGTATAGACGTACTCGATTGTTACCGCACAAGAACGACCACAAAAGTTTGAAATCCCATCAGAGATCGCGATAAAGACTGACTACAATAATTTTATTCGGTTTACAGAAAATGGTATTCTGAAAAATGTTAAAGCTTTTTGGTCTAACATTAAATTTCAACAATGCACAACAGGATACCCAACAATAATAAGGCTTAATAATGTGGAATCAAGTAATCCAAAAATAATCGCTAACATGTTTGCTGACTTCTTTCAATCAGTTTTCACTTGTACTGATGCTATAATAACTAAAAGCCCGTATTCTCCATCTATCACTAACTCAAATCTCTCAAGCAAAAATATTGATAGCTCCATGGTGTTTGAAAAACTGGTTGAGCTCAGCGAGTCTCGATGAAATTTCACCTGTTCTCATAAAGAATTGTACCCCAACTTTAACGTTGCCGCTTAGTTATTCTTATCAGCTCTCATTGAATTCGGGCCAGTTTCCTAGCATATGGAAAACCGCCTATGTCAGCAATTCATAAGGGTGGTAACAGACAAGATATTGGTAACTATCGCCCGATATCTGATCTTAACCCTATAGGCTAGGTTCTTGAATCCGTAATCGTTGATCAATTGTTATTAAATTTCCACAGAATTTTATCAGAACATCAACATGGCTTTCTGCCAAGACGCTCGTGCCAAACCAATCCGTCTCTATACTCTAACTATCTAACTACAGCTGTGGACTCGAGCGTTCAGGTTGAATCAGTTTACTTTGATTTTAAAAAAGCATTCGACAGAGTAGGACACTCTATATTGCTCAACAAACTATACTCACTCGGTGTTACAGATCCTCTATTGTCGTGGATTTCTAATTGTCTCACCAATCGAGCACAAGTAGTTAAATTCAATATTACTTTATCTAAACTGATAAATGTAACATCCGGTGTACCTCAAGGGTCGCACCTGGGACCTATCTTCTTTCTCTCTCTTTATAAATGATCTTAGCAGTGTATTTGAAAACTGCCAGTTTCTCTACTACGCTGACAACTTGAAGGTATTTAAGAGAATAAACAATATTGATGATTGCCTGCTCCTACAATCTGAAGTTAACAAATTAATGGAATGGTGTAAGGCAAACCAGATGCAACTCAACAACTCAAAATGTAAGATCATTTCATTTTCTAAGAAGAAATCTCCAATTTTACATCCTTACATCATCGCGTTATTTTTGACACCGAATTACCATTTAATGACCACATTAATTATATTTTAGCCAAGTCCTATAATATGGCAGGATTTATAATGAGAAGCTGCAGGGATTTTTCAAGTATCGAAGTTTTAAAATCTTTATATTATCCACTTGTGCGTAATCATCTAGAATATAGCTGCGTTGTTTGGAACGGATTGAACGCATACAGTTAAAGTTTGTGAATTTTAAGCTCTATTAGCTCGGCGTCGACAGAAATCTTCTTTCCCATTCCCAGAGCAACTAATAGGTATGGAACGCCTGGAATTGCGTAGAACTTATTTAAGTATTCTTTTTGGATTTAATATAACTAGGAATAACACTGTTCTGGCCTTCTTGCAATCAAACTTTTTCACCAACCATGAATCCTCAGTAATGGCTTTGAGGTCATAGAAGATCTTCATTTCGTCGCTTTCTATTTTGAATCGTCTCTGTACCTTTCGGAGGATGATCTGCAAGATGTTCTTCCATAGTACCTTTCGCAGTCGCGGTTCCTCTCGACGTACCCTCTCGAGGATGACCTGTAGAACGAGGTTCCTTCTTCATTATTTTTGAAACATTATTATACGGAAAATATAAATAATTATAATTATTTAAGTACAGCAAAATATATACGTTTTGATCGTACAGAAGACACATCGCCGTGAATCACTTTCTTTGTTTACTTTGTTGCCGACTCAAGTTCTGTAATTTCGTTACATTAAATGCATTTTGTGCGATGCTTGAAAAAATGGCCAATCTGTAACAGAAAAATTATATTTTTCTACCACAGACCAATATTATTGCCGAGTCAACATCAGTGAGTGTGAAAATGAAAATGTTTTAAAGTCTCATTGGTAAAGATGTCTGTAACGCAGAGATTCTTTGGCTACTGCATTGTGTTTAACGTCATTTATCTTTACGTGATATATCAACCAATTTACTTTTAGAGCAAAAAAATGTATCTCGATAGTAACATAGTTAAAAAGGTAAAGTTGAAGAAAAGTAAGATTGCATCTGTTATTGTTTATGATTTGGCATATTATTTTAAGTCCAAACTGGATAGTCTGGTAAATAACTGTGCTGCAATAGTTAGAGGTTTTGATGAAAGCAAATGATGGATATTGTGATTTGATTTTTTCATAAGACTTTGATAGAACTATGTACTCGTTATTATACCTCAGTTTTACTAGGACACACAACACGTATTCACTTAGTGAAGGATGATACTGATAGTATAAATAGAAATATATTTATAAATACTATTCAAATATCCATGGATGGACATAATGTTAAATTAAAATTTTTACAAGATTTACAGATAATTGAGGACTGTTAAAAACTAATTAACATAGGTACTTATGGATTACATACTTTACATAATGCTTTTAAAGCAGGTTTCGAAAGTGTAAATTGGCAGATTGGTGACATTTTGAAATCTCTGTTTTATTTGTTTGATAATCACCCTGCTCGTCGAAAAGATTACTTGAAAAATGTCGCTGTGAACTTTTCTCGATGTATTTTCCCGGAATACGTTGAATAGAAGGCAACGAAGTAGCAGAAAGAGTGCAAATTATTATACCTTCAGTTTCGCATTGTGTTTAATATGTTAAAAGATTAAAAAGAACCATATAATAGTGAAAAATAATATTAATAATACATCACTACAAATCATTTGGTAAGGAGTTGAAATCTTTTTTTGCCGAGTATCAAACGGCCCAAAAGTTCCATTTAGGTATAGAGATTTATCGAAGATATATAAGTTGTTTGAAGCGCTTTCTTATGTCAGATTGTTTAAGAAAGCATGAATGAAACATTTTGCAAATTGACTTTAAAAAGTTGAAAAACTTTTAACAGTAAACGATATTAAGCTAGATTATGGTACTCAAATTACTTTAAACCAAATTAGTTGTACCAACAATGCTAGAGAAATAGCAGAGTTCAAAACTAATGTCGGACATTTAATAAAACCTTCATTACTAAACTCTTACTAAAATCACCTTTGAATTGCCATCTCATAATAGGAATTACTTATCTTGTCCCGATGATTGCCTGCAAGTTGAAATAGCCGAATCGCGTATTTCCACTTAGTGGAAAATGATCTTTTACAGACTAGTAAAGAGGATTTAATTAAAAGAGAGTTTAGAAAAACCAATACCTTTGAAAACAAGGAAAAATTAAAATCCTCAAAAAAGGTATAATGGCTTAGTGCGATTGAAATGTTTGGGATAAAAAAAAACACGGAATTACTTAGTTTCATAAAACTATTATGATCTGGTTACATGGCAATGCAGCTTTCGAGCTTGAGTTTTTTGTCGATAATGAATGTATTGTGGAAAATCATCAAGGTAAGTCTATAATAGATCAACGCATATTGTGTGAAGAGTTAGAAGCGATGAATTAGTGTGGAGAGTTTCATGTTGATTAAAACTTCCTTATGGATGTAAAAATGGCTCATAGTCGGTATCAAGCTGATGTTGAAAAGCAAAAACAAGAAAAGCGATAGGGGAAAGTATCTACAACGAACAAAAAGAAAAACTGCTAAAATTAACGGATTTAGAGTTGAAGAGAAAGAAGCGTATGAATGAAGTTATTAATTAAAAAAGAAAGCAGAAATTGAACAGAAATTATTAGAACTGGAAAAGTTTTGATTATTTATATTAAATATTGAAAAACGATTAAAAAATATAATTGTTGGAAGTTGAAATAAAAAATTTATATTATAACGTTATTTCTCTTCTTGTTTTATAGTGAATCGCTGGACCCTCTATGTACTATTGATATGTGATTTGGTCATGCGATAAAAGTTGCTCCGGAAAGTTTGGCTATGTATTTTAAGTTAAAAAAAAATCTGTACAACCTCCTCTAAACCAGCTTTTCACAACTTTTCAATATTTTCGATTCTATACCAATTTTATTCACGCCACCCTTTTAACCTTTTTTTTTTTTGAAGTTCTGACTAAATTTGTTTAATTCATTTTTTCTTTTCTCCGGTACACCATCAAAAGTTCAATATCTCCCTACCAGTAGAAATATTAAGTACCCCTTTTATTACACGGTACCTCCCCAAGTGGAGCACGTCTTACAGGTTGAGAACAACTGCCCCAAACCGTTACCAAACGATGTTTACAAGACACTTGTTCGGCAAGTCTAAATTATAACCTGAAAGCCCGATAGGTCCTAACAATTCAGCTAGGTCATACAACCCAATTTCAACCACCTCAGCCCGAAAAGTCCATTTTAGCTCAAGTTTAAGAAATACTTAAATCTAAAATCTTGGATTTAACGTTTACTTTAGGGTAAGAGAATAAGGCTTATTTTTTAACATCACTTGATCTCTGGACTAATTTAAAGAGTTCAGTTAAGATAAAAAAACAACTCGCAATGCAAAAACAACAAAACATAAAAATGGCGACAAACTGATACTGTTCGTTTACGAGTAACTCTATGAAACGAATCGATAGACAACGGTAAGTTGGTTGTGCACGTGCCCATAAGTACAGTCTTTTCAAAAATATAACCATGACCCGACATGCCCAAACTGAGGTGCGTACCTTATAACAAAATGGGGTGCTACCTGTAAGGAGATATTGATTGAACTTGTGGTGATGTATTGAGACCAAAGAAAAACTCCAAAAAATACATTAATAGGCTAGTGCAATAGCCGATTCAGAAAAAAATTATATACAGGCTGGGACCAGGCAGAGAATTTTTTAAGGTTATAACAAAGAGAGAAAACAAGAATTATACTACAGATCATTTAAAAAAATTGTGAATTGGGGAGCTGTTTAGGGGTTGAAAGATTTTTTTGCGATTTTCGGCGAAACATGACCTTCTAGCGGAAAATGTTCTATACAAAATATGTAAATAATAAAAAAATCTAACACTTTTGTATAAGTCAGTTTTCAACATAACCTCAAACTTTCCGAGAAAATGTAGGAAAACTGACTTTTTTTTGGCATGAAGTTTTCTGAAAATTCACCTTTTTTTGCATTGAATAAGCACTGCACTGAACACCCTTATCTTCCACAAAAAACTTTATTGATGTTTTTTTTCGGTGTCGATATTTGGCGTAGGCACATTTTAACCGTTGAAACATCTACTTTTTTCAGTCAAAAGTTGCAAAAACATGAATAAATCAGTTGTTTTACTTAATAATTATGGATTCAAATTATTTTATGAAATATAACGTGAACAATTTATTCCTTGGACTATTTATTGAATCAAAAAAATTAAAATATGCATTAATAGAATGCGCACTGGGCCAGCGAGTCTTAAGTATGAAGATGTGTTTGTCAACTTTTTTAGAGTAAATTCATTCAAGTTTAATAATATAACATCAAGATAAATTACGTCATTGAAATTTAATTCATTATTTACCTATATAATTTTAAAAAATTGCAATTTTAAGCGGTTTAAAGAAAAATAAATAAACCATCAATATATATATATATATATATATATATATATATATATATATATATATATATATATATATATATATATATATATATATATATAGTAGACATCTCAACGGTTAAAATGTGCTTATGCAAAATATCGAAATTGAAAAACACATCAATAAAGTTTTCCGTGGAAGATAAGGGTGTTTTTTCCCAAAAATGTGAATATCTCGAAAACTGCTTGCTTCTCAGATCCCAGTAAAATCAGGGTTATTCAGTACAAAGAAAGGCAAACTTTCAGAAAATTTCATGTCAATTGAGTAATTTTTACGCGAGATAAAAACAAAAAATCAGTTTTCCGCCATTTTCTCGGAAAATTTGAGGTTATGGTGAAAATTGACTTGTACAAAAATATAGGTTTTTTTATTATCTACAACTTTTGTAATTATAACAGCCTATAAAACAGGGCCGCAGTTAAAATTATAAAAATTTGGATTGCAAATACTAAGAGGTTGAAAACGCTAATCTAATCAGTTGTGCCATTTCTGAATTAACATCGTCTTTAATAAAATAATTAAAGCATGTATAGATGAACAATTGCCTACTCTTCTATTATCTGTACTATGTCTCTAATTTACAAAACATATTTAGTAAGTGTGATTTTTTTACTGAACTTTTAATTGATAAAAAATCTGTTGCCGATTATAAAGCTAAGTGTTCACTATGATTTTTTTTTCGGCTGGCGAATTTTTGCACCTTGTGGTGTTATGTTATACATATTTCCATAGACAAATATATAGTCCGCGGATCCTATAGATAGGTACTACTGACCTATTTCGCTCCGTCTCTTTTTAACCGAAAGCCAACGCTTTCATAAAACCCGCGATGTATATACTTATAAGTAAATGCGGATTTCTACAGATTGAAAATAAGATGTATTTTTTACGGAAAATGTAACTGGCTATGCTTTTATTGTCTGCAGGGGAATAAAAATCACAATGCGGTGCTTCTATGGGAACTACTCACTATCCAAGTGCTTTCACTAACTTATTCACTGAATATGTTCTAACCTTTGCGAAAATATATATTAGAGTCATGTGTGGACTTAAATGGAAATAACATATACCATACTAACACAATCTCCTCTTAAGTGTCTATTGTATTTTATCATTTATAACTAATAGAATGACTCATTGTCGCAATTTTCTTTACTGCCAAAATCTCTTTAGAAGTATTTTGAAAATTTGCTTTTAGTAAATTTACCTTTGAGCATGTCTTGTGTATTTTTTTTTAATATTTCAGTTTTGTTTACTAAATTTATTCTACCTATGCTTTTGCAAAAAATATTTCCTTAACTATAGCTTAGATCACAACTGTGTATAAACACAGCAATAGTATACATGCATCGTTTCTACGTATTCCATTCCTTCACCAACTTTCCATGGCATCAGATGGCAGCAGCTGCCCTATTCCTCGCCGCCAAAGTCGAAGAACAGCCAAGGAAATTAGAATACGTGATAAGAGTAGCAAATATCTGCAAGAATCCCAGAGATAGTAGTTTTGACATCAATTCGGAAAGGTAAGAATAATGTATTTTATTATTTGTTATATTGTTGTAAGCAGAGGCGAATCCGGTTCCACTTTTGGGGGGGGTCGATATCACAAGAACAAAGAAAAGATCAAAATTACCCCTACCACATTCGTATACAAGACACTAGTGTTTGATAAACCAGAGGGGGGTTCACATTCCTAATGCAGCAGACAGGCAAGTTTTTTCTAAATTCGAAGTTCCATGGAATAGAGGCCACTGCTCATAAACTAATAGGTTGAAAGCTTATAACGAATTTTTGGTGTTTGGTATAATTTGTAGTTTTGCACGATAAGACCTTTAGAAATAAAATTATTGATAAACACAACTCAGTTCAGAGACTGGTTTTTAAGATACAGAGATTAAAGTTAATATTACTATTCATACAAAATGTTTCAACAACTATGTGTTTTTAAATCTCTAACACGATCTCGCTAATGTATTTTGTTCTCAAATTATTATGGTCTAAGAGCACATAACGAATTTCCAGATGTGTTTGATTTAATTTCCAATTTTGCACGATAGTACCTTTAGGATAGATAAATAGGGAACCAAAGCTTTAGTTGACTTTTTTTTGGGATACGAGATTGTGCTCACGGTAGAAATTTGTGAAAAACGCATGTGCTAAGAGAAGTGTTCGATTCGCGACCAAATTAAAACTATGTGTTGTGTTGCGAGCGGTGAAGTTACGGGCAAACAATGAGTGTGAATGAGAGTGTTTATCGACAACGCTAGTTCACTCTAATGCACTGTACTCATATCGTCTATTGAAAGATTACGTGATCTATTCCAGATGTACTTGCTTAACTTATTTTCAGGACGGAGAATTTTGGAGTTTGAATTTTAAAATATATGGAATATGGTTGATGAATTTTAAATTCACACACAAGATATGGTTAGGTTTCCTATTTCAATCGCATTATTATATATATATATATATATATATATATATATATATATATATATATATATATATATATATATATATATATATATATATATATATATTAATAAGCGATATAAGACCACGTATAAAGCACTATATTGTTTAGAAGTAATGGAATAATATATGTATTAGATAAATCTATTATATATATATATATATATATATATATATATATATATATATATATATATATATATATATATATATATATATATATATATATATATATATATATATATATATAAAGCAAAAATCAAGTGCTTCAAATTTAGCTAAATCTGGCCATTAGATATCTGAAAGGAGAACTGACAAAACAACAATTAAATTTTTAATCAAAATTCATATTTTAAAAAAGAAAAAGAATTATAATACATTTTTGAAATTACCCTATTAATTTCCTAATGTTTGTCAAAAAATATTTTCGGACTATTTTGATAACGTGGGACTCATTTGAAAAACTGATTTTACTGGTAATAAAAACTTTAATTCGAATTTGCGCCTAAACGGTGTGGTCTATCGACTCGAATAATGAGTACTACGTATTCTTTTGTCTTTAAAATGGAACATCATTTTTCTAATAACTGTCAAAATAAAAAAGATATGTGAAAAATAAAATTTTAATTTCAGGTAAAGTGACCTCTGGTAGCACAGTAGAGAGATATTTTTAGAACAGAATGATAGAAGTGACTAAAAGTAGACCCTGTTCCAAATATCAGCTTGATGAGTTAACAACTAACAGCAGGCTTTTTATATGTAAAAAGAACTATTACACAACAAGAGTTCTCAAATAAAATGGCTACAAGCCACCAACCATAAATAAAACAAAATTTCAACGAAAACCCTCTCACGAAACCGATAATAGACAAACCACCCTATTGCTGTACGTAAAAGGCACAACAGGAGTTATCGGTAGATTGTTCAGGAAACATAACATATATACAGCCTACAAACCACACAAAACAATAGGCTCATCTTTAAGAAACCCAAAGGATAAAATCGATCTGGAAAATCAAGGCGTATATAAGATCACATGCAGCAGCTACAGTAAAACATGTATAAGCCAAACTAAAATAATAGAAATATGTCGGCAAGGCTAGAAAAACATAAACTCAGCATAAGAAATAACCAGACCATATCAGCCCATTTCCAACATCAGCTCGAGACAGAACACAAAATTGATTTTGATAACTGCCAGCAAATCGCTAACATAGAACATTACAAGACAAGATTGATCCGTGAATATATTGAAATTGAAAAAAATGACACGGTGACGAGAGAGACGATACATTTAATTTTCGTACTACCTGAAAAACTTCTCAAGCTGAACTATTGTACCATCACGGCGGCTGAGCCTTGACTGACACCAACGGCGCTAAAACAGAGGATGGAGCCAACGTCAACCAATAGGTGCGGTCTACGACGACGTATAAAGCACACTACATGTAAATGCGTTTAGCCTTTACAAGAACATATTAAAACTCATTTTAATATCATCCTAACTCCCTAGACAAACTCGCAAATTTATCAAAACATGCATACAATCGAAAAATACAAAGTTTAACACCTGATTTCGGGGATTGGCGTTAAATTTAATATATAAGAAAAACCTCAACCTATGAATGCAGGACATTGGATACAACAACGTACACTTTTGTGATAGTCTCAGGTTCTCAGGGGTCAAATTGTTCTCGGATGGGACAAATCGTGGTTTTCAAAGTAGATTGCTTCGGCAATATGCCCTCTTCTGTTGATAAAAATCGAATAGATACGGTCGAGGTCGGAATATTCGTAATAATAATAATTCTACGCACTGATAAAATAGTTCTTGGGAAGTTAATAGGATCGGTATTCGGAAAATAAAGTACTATTTAAAGCAGTGGTTTTATTCAGTGATTTCCGACATGTATAACCTGAACTAACAGGTGATTTTTCGACTTACCAGAGATATTAGCAAATCCCGCTTGCGTACAAATTTAAATACTGTAACAACTTACAAACGTACTTATCAGTAACACGTACTTATGTTCTCATCGGTAACGAGGACATCGCTCTGTGGACCTACCATGACTAACGAACGAATTGGAAACATTATTATCGGTAATACGTGTTCCTAGTACTCTCAGCATAGTTCTGTAAAGTGCAGTGAAGCGGTCTTATTCTTACGCATTATCTACTGATCAGGTTATTTTTCTTAGACTGTGCCAAACGAACTCGGTTGTAACAAATATAAAGAAACAAAAGGCATCTTCTAAATTCTGGAAAAAAAATCATAGCAATTCTCGGATAACTCGGAAACAAGACAATAAATTCGTAAAAGACAGTATGTTCTAAATTGCGCAAAACCTGGCCAACGAAAGCATGCTAAAGCATTCATAATATAAAGTAAAGTTAAATTCATAACGTAATCCCCATTGGGACTTCAGCTCAATCCCCATACGCGCAGCGACATATCTTATCGCGGCGAGCGGGAAGAAAGGTGAGGCGGCTATGAATTCTAACATAGTCGGGAGGTTTAGTGGGAACCTTACCGCAAACGTTTGTGTTTTTCAAACAACACTACATCGCAGTAACCCTGATGGTACGAACCACACAGACGAAACACTGGTGATTTTGGAGAAACATCTGCAAGTTTCTACAAGGAACGAACAGATGTATTTCCGAATTATGTGTGTATGTATATATATGATAACTGGTTAGGTACTCGAAAAAATCCTTCAAGGTTAATCATAAACTGAATAACGTATCTAATCCGTGGACACAATAACTAAAAAAGTACGCTAACCTACTCAAAAATCTACGGCTTTTACCCCAATACACAAAATACATCTGATCTAAATCACGTGATCTTTCAATAGCCAATGAGAGTACGTGACCTAGAGTCAACTAGGTCTCGCTCACATCCACGCCCTTAACGCTTCTCGCTTCAACTTACGTAACACTTGTTTTTACATCTGACAGTTATTAAAAACCGATAAAATCATTTGTTTTTTTTTTGAAAGTATTTTTCAATATGTCGATTTAAAATGCTATTAAAATTTCAGCGCGAATCGACCACTTTTTTAAAATTTTTTCGAAATACAATTTTGTGGTACTCTGGTCTGTCAGCACCATTCAAATCGTCGGGGGGGGGGGGGGGGGTATTTTTATGTTTAAAATTAACTAAATTTGTATATAGTTAACACTTCTTCCGGCACGTATTCTTTTGGCAAAAAAGCCGGTTTTCTATGTATCTATACTAAATGTGCAAAATTGTTGCATATTCATAATTATATTATGACTTCTTTGTATTTTTTGATGGCTCATTAGGTAGTACCTTTTTAGCACACTGTGATAAAATAAATCCTGTTATTGAAACTTCTTGTTACAAAAAAAAAAGTTAATTTGATTCAGATTCGGTGCATAATAAAACCGTTACACTGATAACAAAAATTGTGTAATTTTCTAAGCAAACTGTTTCTTGGCTAATTAGTCTGTAATGCTAGAAGGTTCGGTTTGCTGTCATTTAAGTGATTCAATTGGGCACGCGGAATTCTGGTCGAATCTTCTACGGCTGCCATTCTTAATACCTGTAAATTCGTGAGGAGATTATTTATTTGTTTTATCCATGTTTTTATGATATCTCAGATACGTTCCATCACGATAATATCTATTGAGTTCGACGGCTAACTTTAAGCAGGGTTTCTTAACTGATAACTTGGGAACACGTACAGGCCTCCTACGATGTAAATTAATGGACTTCAGGCGAGATTGTCTTAATACACGCATTCTCTCAAGACGCTCAAGTCCTATACTTGAAGTAATTCCAGTTATTTTTTGATTACTTCACACAATAATTGATACCTGATGATCTTGAGCTGGCGTTGTTTTGTAATTTTTTGTATCATTTGTTTTCCGAAACTTTGAACCATAATTTTGATTTGGGCCTATGATTTCCACTATGTCTACCGGTCATAACGCTGCTGCAACAAAGTTATTCAGATTGTAATAAAATAAATATAACTTTTTTGGGCATAAGAACACGATTTCAAAAAGAATATAACTTGAACAACTTCAAATCTCAACTGATCACCCTACAACAATACTCATATTGCAATAAAATTTATTGTGCAAAATTTATCAGCAACATATACTACAAATTTGAAACTAAAAATAATGTACATACCTGTATTAAAAACAATGGAACATATTTTTTAATTATGTGTTAAATATTTTCGCAAATTTTTGTGGTATCTTGAAAAAATTCACTTATACACATGAATTTCAGCTTAAACAAGTATGATAGAATAGAGATTTCTTCGTAAAACATATAGAGTAACACACAAGCAGAATCACCATCTGTATCATCTTAACGTTAGAACAACACTAAATAAACCAGGTGGATTTTTTGTAAGGTGGCAAAGATTGTTTTCTGTTTTATGAATTTAAGGGGTCTAGTCCGAAATCATGCACGGTTTTTAATTTTAATTAAATTACATTTTGTTGTTAATATAGTGTTGTTATATATTCTGCTAAGTTGTTTGGTTGCGTTAAACGCACGCTTACTTTACAATCTTTACTACTTTACAAAAAATCTGACGTTAAGAACATGTGCTGTTTTTATTTATACTGTTGTTTTACGAAAAAACTTCCTACCCTAGTTTAAGCTTAAATTGATGGGTATTTGTGTTTAGGGTTCTCCTCAAAAAAATAACACATACTTACGAAATATGTCCCATTGTTGGTTTTTAGTTTTCCTGGGGTGAGGTTCATTGATGGTCCAGGATGTTATGAATTCATTTAATAAAACATCAAAATACCTAAACAAGACGTTACGACTATTATATCAGTTGGCGGTCAGTCTAAAATCAGGAAATTACCTAGTATATAATTATTCATAGTGTAACCTATTACTGAAAAGAAGAAATAGTGGGGAGTTATGGTTTCCCCCTTTTTTATTATAAAGGGTGTTTTTTTTATAGAGGTACAAAACTTTAAGTTGGCAACACTTTTTTAACTGGCGGCCATTTTGTCAGCTGTCAAGTGATTTATGTTTAGTTTGGTTTGGCATTTCAACATGAATAGACTGACGCCTGAACAACGCCTCCAAATTGTGTAAATTTATTTTGAAAATCATGGTTCTGTTCGAAATATGTATCGCGCACTACGTCCATTTTACGGTCAACATAATCGTCCATCAAAGCAATTAATTCGATTAACTATGGAACGTTTTCGCACCACGTTTACTCTAAATGATAATACGCATCCACAGAGCCGTCGTACAGCGCGTACAGAAGAAGTCATTGCTGCTGTAGAGCGTATCGTAGAGGAAGACCCGAATCAGTCTATCCGCCATCGTGCACAGGAATTGGATATGTGTCCATTCACTTTATGGTAGATTTTGTGGAAAAATCTTGGTTTGCGTGCTTACAAAATCCAACTCGTGCAAGAATTGCAGCCACACAATCACCTAGCTAGGCGCAGATTCGGTGAATGGGCCCAAAACAAGATTGCCGTTGATCCCGATTTTCATAAGCGAATTTTGTTTAGCGATGAAGTTCACTTTTGTTTGAATGGATACGTCAATAAACAAAACTGCCCTATTTGGAGTGATGATAATCCTCAAGTGTATGTTGAGACACCGTTACATCCAGAAAAACTGACTGGCGTGCTTTATGGGCTGGTGGAATCATTGGTCCGTACTTCTTTAAAAACGATGCTGGTCAGAACGTTACAGTCAATGGTGACCACTATAGAGCCATGATTACTGACTTTTTCGTTCATCAATTGAACAACCATGATGTGCAGGAGCTGTGGTTTCAGCAAGACGGCGCAACATGTCACACAGCTTGTGCCACAATTGATTTATTGAAGGAAACGTTTGGTAACCGCATAGTTTCACGTTTCGGACTCGTGAATTGGCCTCCAAGATCGTGCGACTTAACGCCGCTAGACTATTTTCTGTGGGGATATGTGAAGTCTCTAGTCTACGCCGATAAGCCCGAAACGATTGATCACGTGGAGGACAACATTCGCCGCGTTGTTGCCGATATACGGCCACAAATGTTAGAAAAAGTCATCGAAAATTGGACCTCCAGATTAGACTACGTCCGAGCCAGCCGTGGCGGTCATATGCCAGAAGTCATATTTAAATTATAATGCCAGAAGGTTATCTTTCGAATAAAATAAATTTCATGTCAGTTTAAAAAATTCATCTTTGTTTTATTCCATTTAAAAGTTGTATACCTCTATAAAAAACACCCTTTATAACATTTATAGGTTAAATAACAATTAAAAATTTCAGACATAAAAAAACTCATAAGAACTACCATAATTGTTTTCGCCCTACCTGTCATAACAAATACATACACTCAAAAACCATTAATAATTAAAAGATAAGTACATAATAAGTTAAACCTTAAAAAATATGCACACATAGGTAGTTAAAATGGTATTAAAATCACTCGGTAAAAGCAGATATAGGAATAGGTTGAAATGTTTATTTCATAACTAAAAGCTCTATTATTTAGGTGGGAATATTTTTTATTTAAAAATTGTTTAATCGATTCTGCTGAATTGTTTTATATCTGTTTTATCATTAATGGTGTTGTCCTTTTTCTTTTTGCATATCATTTCCATGAATTCTCTTTTATATTATTTTTTTCTGTAAAACCTGGTTTTTCGAAATTGAACCTATGTTGGGTTTGCTTTACATGTCTTGTGACGGATGTCGTGTCAACCAAAATTTTTTTAGTTTAAACGGAATAAAAAGTATTTGTTCAATGTAAACGCCAGGATAGTTGGAGCAAGGAATCTGGCAAATTATGAGTTTTTTTTGTTCTTATTGGTTTTACTTTTAAACTAAATAACTAAAATTTTGTTGCCCAGATTTAAAACCTTTGTGACATACAAAAATGTCATGTTGTTTAAAATACGTTTGTAGGTTTTCGGATAATCCATTAACATACGGTATTGTTACATATTTATTAATGTTTTTTTGATGTTTGATTGTTCTGTTGTAAATTATTTAGTTTATGAATACGAAAGTTGAAAATGGAATTTACCCAACTAAACTTATTAGTTGGGTATCCATTTTTTATGATTATATCTTTAGTTTTATTTATTACTTCTTTTGGTAGTGTTTAATTGTTTTGGACATTGTATCATTTTACATAAATTTACCGATCCAATTAGCCCTTGACACCATAAGGAAAAAATGGTATAATATAAAAACATTCAGACAGCCCTCTAGAAAAATTTCTAAAAGAGGTATTTACTCATAACGACACATTTTACCGACCAGTCGAGGGTTGTGCAATGGGGAGTTCTATCTCCAGTGTGGTGGCGCAAATGATATTGTAGGAACTAGAGGATGTAGTAATTCCAAAGCTAAAATATGTCTTGCCCTTCTTCTGTCGGTACTTATATGACTCCCTTCCTTGTGGCCCAAAAATCTGTGACGATATTTTAAATTGCTTCAGTGACTCACACAAAACTAAATTTGATTACAGAAATAGAAAAATAAAATAATACACTTCTTAGAATGACACCCCACAGTGAGAAAGACTCAGTCATTACGGAATGGTACACAAAGAACTCTTGGTCTGGCAGATACTTAAATTACCACGTTTAACACCACATATCATAAAAAAATCCGCAATCGTAGTTTTGGCTGACAGAGCAATTAAATTGACTGATACTATACCGTATGTTAATGGATTATCCGAAAACCTACAAACGTATTCTAAACGACATGTCCCAAAGGTTTTGAACTTGGACAAAAAAAATTTAGTCGTCTTAAAAATAAAACCAACAAAAACAAAAAAAAAACTTACAATTTACCAGATTCCTTGCTCCAATTGCCCTGGTGTTTATATTGGACAATGTACCCAATATCTTTAATCCCGTTAAAATAGTCATAAATTTGATAAACGTAATACAGGAACCCTCACAAAATATATAATCCAAACCTAACTTAGGTTCAGTTTCGACGAAACTAAGATTTTGAAAACGAAAAAAATCAATATAAAAGAAAACTCATGGAAATGATATGCAGAAAGAAAAACGAGGACGCCATCAATGAACAGATATAAAGCAATTAAGCAAAAACTAATAGCAGCAGCGTTTCATTTTTAATTAGTTCAAGTTAAATTTAAATGAAATGGAAAAAATGCATATTAATTTTAATATCGCATAGAAATATAAAGAAATATTAAAAAAAATTCTGTATGTATGGGGAGATTCGAGCCTAAACTTACATAAAATGCAAAATATAATTTTCCAATACTTCAAACCTCTCGACCACCAAAACTTTGAATATACATATGTCATTTCTCACATTAGTTCAACTGGGGGAGAGGAACTTAGAGAAAGATATCTGCGTCATCTGCTTTTTGGGTATCAGAACTAATTTTTGTAAACATTGGTACCCACGATTGGCGACTCGTTCTAACCAAGTACGGCGTTTTTATATGGAATCTATATTCTAATTAACTGAACAATTTTTAAATAAAAAATATTCGTAAATAAATAATAAAGTTTTTAATTATAAAAAACGTTTCAATCTATTCATTCATCTGCTTTTATCAAGTGATTTTAGTACCATTTTAACTACCCTTGTGTGTATATTTCTTAAAGTTTAACTTATTAAGTACTCTTAATTATATATATATATATATATATATATATATATATATATATATATATATATATATATATATATATATATATATAGGGTGTCCGGAGAGTCCGTTCGTATACTTTGAAAGGAGGGGAGATTATACATATGAAAACATGAGAAAAATTTCATATGAACATATAATTGATATATAGTTGCCGATACATCTATGAGTATACAAAATGAACGTTCATCGGATACTATTTAAATGTTATCGTAAAATAAATAATAGCGATTATTTTTAGGAATCACTTTATATATATATATATATATATATATATATATATATATATATATATATATATATATATATATATATATATATATATATATATATATATATATTAACAATTTTTCTACAGTTCTATTTGTTGCATCTTTAGATCAACAACAAAATAAACTTGGTTTGTCGTTTTAACTGCATTATCGGCGATAAGTTATTTCAATTAGAAGTTTTGGCTGGTAATGTGTGGTGAGTAGTAGAAATAATAAAGTAGTAATAATAACCTTAGACGAACGTATACCATATTAACTAATTGAATCAAATATACAATATGGTACGTGGATAGGTTTATCGAAAAGTAGATAAAACGATGGTCTTGAATAAACTAGTTGTGCGTATGAATATATGCTAGGAACATTGACAGATTGAATAGAAATATAACGGAATAAAAATATTTCAAATGTAAAGAAGGAACATAAATCTGAAAGATCTTTTACTTTGCTGGTCAGTACCGACACGTCTTGATATTTTGATAATTGGTTGTGAGGAATTAAAACTGAGAGTGATATCAATATCAAATTGAAATGCTCAAATTTCGTAACTAATTGTTAGAATGGAACACACGAGTTAGTTCAAATACTAAAAAATCGCCGCTTCAAACAGCCCCAAAAGTATTAAATAAAAATTCGTGTACGAGAGCCATAGCCCCTCTATGACGCATTTGCTGACCTATATTCATATGAATTTTTTTTTATGATTTCATATGTAAAATCTCCCTTCAAACTATACAGTCGGATGATCAGCAATTTGATCCAATATTTCTTGCTCTTGGACGCAAAATTGATTTTTCCGGAAAATTGATAACTTTTTCGAAGTGAATGTGGAATACCTTTTTTTAGATAATTGTCTAAAAAATCGAGTCTTAGATCTGAAAACTGACACCTGCCAAAATTCTGATCCTACAAGTTTAGTATCGAGTAAGTTCCTGACTTCATTGGTAATGTAAAAGGTTGTTTATGGCTTGGAGTATTATTTTGACACCTTCTATACACTGTCGAAAGTAATATTTGTATTTACATATTACATATAGGAAGCTTGATTTCTACTGCAAATTATAACAATGTGCCAAAATTGCCCTGGTATTTTCCTTCGATAATTTTTTTTTTAAGTAAAAGACGTGTTCCCTTTAGAAAAAAACATATTTGAGGTCATTCCAGATTTTCAAATCATATTTTCATTGAATAGAGGATAATTTTACAGATCGTTTTAATTATTTTAAGGTGTATTTGCTATGCAGAAACAAATGTTGATGATTATTTAAAAAAAAAACCATGTGATTCAGACTTTTTCGCAAATACTTTGTTTAAAACACCATATTAATCAGACAATGTATTAGGTAAAATTCAAATTAAATTGCATCATTCATACCACTTCCTTTTGACTTCATAATGAATTGTGTTCTGGTCCACTGGAAACTAACTCGTGTGTTCCATTCTAACAATTAGTTAAGAAATTTGAACATTTGAATTTGATATTGATATCACTCTCAATTTTAATTCCTCACAATACAACAACCAATTATCAAAATGTCAGGACATGTCGGTATTGACCAGCAAGTAAAAGAACTTTCAGATTTATGTTCCTTCTTTACATTTGAAATGTTTTTAGGCATATATTCACACACACAACTGGTTTATTCAAGGTCATCGTTTCGATATAACTATTGAAAACACCAAATGTATCAACGTACCATATTATATATTTGATTCAATTAGTTAGTATGGTATACGTTATTATTATGATTTCAAGCCAAACGGCTTCGTACTCCCTCCAGGGAATATTGGCTCATACCAGGTATACAGAGATACCAAAAGTATGAAGCTCTGTGGGAAGGAACTCTTTCCATGTTATCGGGTCCTAGGTGACGTAGTCTGCTATATTTCCTACAAACTTTCGGACGGTCCGCGCTGTTGCAAGGAGAACTGCTTTTTAAATCGGCTTATACAGATGCTCACTGAGGACCAGTCCCTTGATGTTCTGCAGAAGGTTCTTTGGTATCACTCCACTTGTTGATAAAATTAAGGGAATCGTTTTGACGCTGTTCATTGCGCATTGTCTTCAGATTTGCACCTCCAGATCTCGGAATTTGGCGTTTTTCTCGTTATATTTTGGCCTTGGGATGTTGTTGTTAGGTTCAGCAATGTCGATTAGTCGATAGTTCGCCTATAAATTTTATCTCTTAATATAATGTCTGGACCGTTCGGTCCCAATTAAACTGTTAACTCTTGGTGAAGTATCTTAGCTGTCATGTCTCTTGTACTCCGTTGCGGCAAACGCTTGGTATCCTTCAGTTATGTGCTGAATTGTCTCTGATGTTTGACAGCCGTATCTACATTGGTCGTTTTCTATTGAGGGATCTCTGATGATGAACTTCCGATAGTTTTTAGTCGAAATAACCTGGTCTTGAATAGCTAACAAAAAGCCCTCTGTTTTCGGAGACATCTGTCCTAAAATCAACCAGTAGTTCGTCGCGCATTATTATTATTATTACTTTATTATTTCTACTACTCACCATACATTACCAGCCAAAACGACCTTCTAATTAAAATAACTTATTGCGGATAATACAGTTAAAACCAAGTTTATATATAGTTGATCTAGAGATGCAACAAGTAGAAGTGTTTAAAAAGTACCATATTGTAGAAAAATTGTTAATATAAAAAAAATATTCCTAAAAATAATAGCTATTATTTCTTCTAGAATAACATTTAAATAGTATCTGATGAACGTCCATTTTGTATACTGATTAGTGTACCGGCAACTAAATGTCAATTATATATCCTAACGTTGGACAAGTTTTGGATGTGCACTAAATAAGTTGTTCTATCTAGCTAGTTTTAGCTGTGTGTAATTACAGTTTTATTAATTTTATCTTGTCTTATTCAGAAATTAACAGGATGGCAATAATTTATGTTTGCATTGTAAATAGTTCATTTGTTTGTAATTAATTAGCTGCAAGATATTCTTAGTGGCGCAGCTTTAAGTCTAGAATCTCATATAGTTATTTATTCTCTATACAAAATTCCAAATTCGCGTTTAATCTAATTTTACTTTTTCCACGGCTTCGCCCTCTTAATGATTCCTAACACGAAAATCTTCCTTCTTCTAGATTACTCTTTGGTAACGATGAAAACTATATCAAAATCTGTAGCGATACTCGAACTAGGAGCGAACATACAAACGTATTATCAATTAAAAGAATAATACGAGTACAATCTCGCAATTTTGGTGTATTTCCTTTTAACTCTAACTTGACTTTTTTGCTAAAACTACCTCCTGCCTTGTAGTACTAAGGTTTGTACTGTTACAAAATACATACCAATATGCTGTTTGTTTTTATTTTGCTATTTAAACGTTTATTTGTTTTTAGGTACATTGCCCAATCACAAGACTTGGTATTTAACGAAAATGTTTTACTTCAAACGCTGGGCTTCGATGTTGCCATAGATCACCCTCATACCTATGTTGTTAGATGTTGTCATTTAGTAAGAGCAAGTAAAGATTTAGCGCAAACTTCTTATTTTATGGCTAGTAATAGGTAAGTTTTTTTATTGATAAAAAAAATGTTTTTTTGACCGTCAATCAAAAACAACAGTAAAGAAAGTTATCGAGAATGTGTTATTACTTTATTGTTGATAATTGCTGATTTTCTTACTGTATTACAGACGTATGGATATTACTATTATGTCTCCTTTGCTATTTTTCACACAGGTCGATTTTCTGAATGAAAGATGTTTATTTATGTCCAAAAACTAATGGATGTTATTAAAAACAATTTATCAGCGGCAAACAGTTCGATAAGTACTAAAAGTATTTAATATAGCTTGATATTAGTCTGCAATTTTTTTTCTAAGAAATATTCGAAATCAGTTTTTAAATTATTTAATTGTCTCCGAAGCTTATATATATATATATATATATATATATATATATATATATATATATATATATATATATATATATATATATATATATATATATATATATATATATATATATATATAAATAAAAGTAAGAAATTCTCGGCTATGCGGACAAAGGCCGTTGATAAATATTACTCTCATGCTAAAAAGTGCGGAGAACTCCAAAGAACATGGAAAAACTCCGGGTCCGAAAAATGACGACAGCGCCGTTTCGTCCTAATGTGGGACTCATTAGGCCATTGCATTCGGTACAAACGATCATCCCGCATCTGTGTCCCATAAACAGATTTCATGGTTGAAAAATAGTAAATAAGACACAGTGGCGACATCTCCATGGCTCACTCAATAACATAAGAATAACACAAATCAACAATGTTATATAAAAGCGTCATGGGGTGGCGCGAAGGTAAATTAAAAAAGAAATATATCAAAACTCGACACTCGAAACTTGCTACTCTAAGGGTAGAGGTCGCATTATCCGGCATCGGCAACCAAACCAACTATGAATTTCACAGTTTAAGTAAAGTTTCGCAACAACGATCTCCCTAACAGAGCTGTTGTGTGTTTTTTAAGCCAACAAATATTAAAAAAAGGAGTTTATCGTCCCTGTAATTTTAAAATAAAAATAAGAAATTCTCGGCTATGTGGACAAAGGCCGTTGATAAATATTGTACCGAATGCAGTGGCCTGTATGTATGTACGTTCTTAAAAAAATTTACATCCTAAAGAAAAAATGGTGCTAGTTATCAAAAGAGTTGCATAACTCTTATAATATTGTTTCATTTTTTGATAATATTTAATCAAATTTTTAGCTCATAAAATTATTATTTCAACTATTTTATTGTCTGTTTTAGTTTACATCTTACAACAATGTGTATCCAGTACAAACCTACGGTAGTTGCATGTTTTTGTATATTATTAGCATGTAAGTGGTCAAATTGGGAAATACCATTATCAAATGAGAAGAAAGAATGGTATACTTACGTTGACCCAACTGTAACAGCTGAGCTATTACAGCAGTTGACTAGTGAATTTTTAGTAATATTTGAAAATTGTCCATCAAGGCTAAAAGAAAAAATTATGGCAAAACAAGAAAGTTCTGGTAGTCCATTTGTAAGTATTTATTTATTTTTTATTCAGTTCAGTATTGGAATTAATTTATGGTTTCTATTTATAGGAGCAAGAGAGGAAACCAGAGGGCAGTTCCCAAAGATCTTTGGAATTCAAAGGTGGTTATTTAATTTTTATTTATCTTGTTACCCATGTCTAAACCGTGGGTGTTTCAGGTGACGATCCTCACAAACACAGATCGAGGCCGCACGAGGCTTCAGCAAGTAGTCACCGAAGTCAAGAACAAAGGGAGCGGGAATACAAAGAAAGGAAAGAAAAGGAAAGAATAGCCCACATGAGTGGAATGGCTATACCTCACCAGTCACATCATCATAGACCAGAGCGACCTCCTGTAGATCCTAAAATGAAGCTCCATTCTAGACCGCCGTCAAGTAATCAACCTTATCCCCCTAACACCAGAAACGAACCTAGAGATATACTAAGAGAAGCTGCAAAAGATTCTCCATTCGGTATACCTGCTATTCGTGATCCTAGTCGTGAACACGTTAAAGATCCATACGCGGCGCGTAGTGATAAAGAAGTGCCGAAACGTGATTCGTTACTTAAGCCCAATGTACAGACTGATCCGAACAGTTTAACAAATTACTCTGAGATGCGACAACAACGAATAGACCCTAGCAGGTCTAGGATCGACCCGTCTAAATCTGCATCTAAACAAGATATGATGCGCAGGTATGAAGAACAAAAGCCTCACATCAAGTCCGAAACTGACAATATTAAAAAACATTTAAGTTCTGGTTTTGATAAAAACAGTGCTTATCTGAAATCTTCAAGTTCTACCTCGCAAAAAATAAAATCGCCTTTTAGTTTAGATAATAAATCCGTCCCAAAAACAAGCAGCAGTCAGGCTGGTGCGCCTCCAAAACCTCAATTCAACGGAAATACCAACGGATCCTACAATAAACCTCTCCCTCAGGAAACTGAGGTTAAAGTTAAGACTGAACCTCTACCCATTAAGGAAGAGATTCCTACTCCTGCTTATATTAAACGACCCAGTTTGTTCTCTCCCGAAAAGACCCCTCCTCAAATAAAACTTGATAAAATTGAACCTCTAACAAATACTTCTTCACTTACGAACTTAACGGCCTTATCTCCAATAAACTCTCCTCCTAGCGTACCGAGTATGAGAAACAGAAATTATTCTAGTGGTTCTGAGCCCGAGTTACGACCAACAATGAAAAAGATTGATCAAGTTGAAGGTTTTGAAAATCTAATGCGAGATAGTACTATCGGAATGGCAAATATCGCGAGTATCACTGACACAATCCCAGTGAATAAAGAAGTTATATCACCTGTTCATGATGAAATTAATGCTGAACTTATTAGTCCTACAAAAGATGGCTCACAAAATCCAATTGTTAATGGCCTTGAAACTAACCCCACTCTTATCAGTAACCTTTTAAAAGAAGCAGCTTCTACCTCACATTTACCCGGTGTTGCTACTACCTCAATTAAAACTGAATCAGTCGAAACAAGTAATCAAAGTAGTCTTGTTCCACCACCAGAACATAAAGAAAAAGAACATCACCATCATAAAAGTAAAAAGAAGAAAGAAAAGCATAAGCATAGAGATAAAGATAAGAACCGTGAAGAGAAAGAAAAGAAGAAAAAACACAAAGATAAAGACAGGGAAAAGCATAAGCATAAGGAAAGAAAAGAAGTTATTGAAGAACCCAGGCCGTTAGTGAGCGAACCTATTAAGATTAAAATACAAAGGGATAAAATTCAGCCATTGAATGAAGGACTCAAAATAAAGATCCCTAAGGATAAAATTAAGACTGAGGGTATTGTTGATCCTTTGCCACAGCCAAGTTCTGGAGGTAAGTTTTTTTTAAGACTAGTTCATTTAAGCAAAATTTTAAATAAAATCTCTCTCTCTCTCTTCAAGTGGGCTTAAAAGCTTTAAGTATATCCTAAAATCTGGTACACATACTTTATAAGCCTATTCGAGTAATTTAATTGAAGTTTTGGGCAAAGCAAGCTTCAAATTGTTATTAAAAAAAAAGTAAATTTGAAATTAATACTTTAGTTTTTCAATATGGGTATAAATCATATTCGTATTGGTTCACACACAATCATTATCCCCTATAATAATGAAGCATAGATAACTAATAAAAAAAAATAATTGGCCAAAATATCAATCATTATTACAAAATATTACTCCCGATACTTACTCCCATTTAGTAGAAAATAATAGTTTCATTCTATAATTTATTTTCAAACAATTACTATTTGTTGGCAGAATAAGTGTCCGATAACAACTCTGTACAGGAAAAATCAGAATCTTTATTAAACAAAAATGTTACCCCCCCATGACGTCATATTTCGGGCAAAAGTAGTAATTTAACCTTATAAAATTATAGTAACAGCCTAGGGTTTTATTTGGATTGTTTTAACTAAGAATATTTTTCCAGCGGTAAAGTATAAAATCTTATATTTTTTATTTGTTTTGATCAACTTTCACAAAAACATGTTAATTTATCTATCGATAATGTTCCAGAAACAAGAAAACATGCTTCTAACTTGTAACAAAAAATCAACTTAACCACGTCGAGGACATTTTGTCTATAGAACACTTGATTTTCTGCAGATGCCCAGTTAGATTATTTGTAGCCCATATCAGAGAAGAAATGTATGCTTCATTTTTTTTTACTTTGGTTAAATGAGCCAGACCTGAATAGGAAGTGATATAGATATAAAACTATAATGAATAAATTAGAAACCGCTCTTAGGATTCAGAACAGTTTTATCATTTATTTTGACTGCATACAAATTTTCTTCTGAGCAATCACATCCGTAAAATATAAATCAGTGATTACCAGATTTTCTTCCTAAACATGCCTAACGGTCGCACCTCCATCACTTTAGTTAGCTGACCTCTATTTAAAATTGTGTTCTACAATCCAGAAAAAAACGTTGCATTACAGTCTCGCTACCATCGCGTACTTTGAATGTGTCGTCGATCTTTGACGTAGTTTTAAGGCGAGCTCTTTTAGATCGGTAAATCAAAGCAGAACCCTAATGCCAAGCAGTATATCAAACAAAAATCTATTAGAATGTAAATGAACATTGTTGGGATCATAATGTATAATGATACAGTGAGACAACACCGTTTGTTTAAAATATTATCTTTTTTTTGCGCTACGCTACGTCCTCATGTAACCTTTCTTGAATGAAAGGAAACATAGAACATACTCTTGATGGTTTTAAGTCACCCGGACTTGAAAACACTTGTTTATTGTACATAACTACGATTTTTGTTACGCGTACGCATGGAACGAGATATTCACCAAATTTTTTCTATGAGAGGCGATGTTCCCAAAAGTGTGTACACTAACGATGTTTAAATTATGTTATGACTTGGTTGAAAGCACACTGTAGGGTATATAAAAAAGTATTTTCAGCCTAGACTGCCTGTTTTATTTAAAAATAAGCCTTTATTCCAAGATAAATTAAAAATCTATCAATATATATCTTAGCAATTAGTTTTTGTAACAAGTGTTGTCTTAGAAGATGCATTTTCTTTTAGGTCTTAAGATTAAAATACCCAAAGAAATGCTTACAAACTGCAGCACTACTAGTGGTCACAGTATAAATTCTATGGATACCCAATTAAGCAGCAGTAGTTCGAGCCGTAAGCGTGAAAGGGACCGATCATCGCCAACTGAAACTCCTCCTTTAAAGTTTTCCAAATCAAGTCACAAGGACTCGAAACAAAATGGAAGACACTCCTATAGTAAGGTAAGCAAAAACCAGCCTACTAGTGATGAAAATGTTATAAATAATGCTCAAGTAGATAGTAGTCTTAGTGACAATACTATTGTTAGTGAGATAAATCATAGTATGGACACTGTTTCATTTAGTACCAGTGTTTCTGTTGAAGAAAATAATAACAAAAAGTTCACGAAAGATGTTACAGAAAGCACATCATCTTGTAAAAAACTCAGTTCACCAAAATTTGTTAGTAGCACTGTTGAAATGGTTTCTCCAACCCCTTTATCTCCAATATCTCCTATTTCTCCTTCCCCTCCCCATGAGGCTGATTCACAAATAAATCTTTCTCTAATTCCGTTGTCTCCCATATCTGCCAGTAACACTCCACCACTTGAACAAAATACAAACTGTACAGATATGAGTTACTCCAATAACATTTCCTCATTTGATCGCGTTCTTTTAAGTTCAGATCATTTACCACTTGATCAAACTAATGGGCTACCATCTTTTCAAAAGGAGAACAATGCTATAAAAGAATCTGGAAGCACTACGCCACCCGGTTATCCAACTAATTCATTTTTGTCTTACGATGAAAAACAAATTAATTCACTTTCGCAGCCCAAAAGCACTACGCCTCCAAGATATACAAATAACTCTCCTCCTCCTTATCATCAAAAAAGTAATATTTCACAACTGCAGCATAAAAGTAGTAGTCCTCCAGGCTATCGCGCCACTCAGCCGACTAATGTAGAGAGTCGCAAGCAACCACCAAATCCATATAAGCTTGTTAATCACCCCTCCACTTATAAACGCAGCAACCCTTTACAATTTCAAAAGAAGCATAGAAATAGTGGCAATTATGAAAATTATGAGTATTCCCCATACAATCCTCCTCCATATCAACTAAAAGGCCACCGAGGATACAACGCTCCACCGAGATATCCTACTCATGGAGTCAGTAATCACCAACCACCTCCACAGACACTCAACACATACCATGTTCCTCCACCACAAAATCAAGACAACCAAATTCACTACTCAACAGCACCCCCTCAAATATCCTACAATGCCTATCAAGTTGCTCCTCTTGGTATGCCTAATGTAAATGTACCCCCGCCTTCTTATGGAATGTATTCAGGCTTTTTCGGGAGCTACATGTACCCAGAAATATACCAGCAACAGGTTGGCGGGTTTAGCACTATAAATCAACCACCCTTACCTACCGAGGCGCCACCTAGTGAGGTTCCACCCCCACCTCCTCCAGAGTAAATCCATTCTAACCACTAAAGCTAGTAAACAAGTAACAAAATTTTAGAATTTTAAAAATATTCTATCAATCAGTATGAATTAAAAATACAAAATTATAGATTTTACTGTAGGTTTTATTTAGCTTTTTTAAGAGATTTTAAGTATTTAATAGATAAATATATAAACAATCATAATAGGTATGTTTTAGTATCTAGATATGATTTACAGTATTTATGGCCCGTATGCTCAGCCAAGTAATATAGATAAATATTTAATTATTTTATTATTCTGAAGTAGGTTATTAGAATTCGATGGAAAATTACAGCGGATAGCGAACTACAGAAATTTTGATAACAAAACAGTATCTAGCCATAGTCGCACAAAATAGAAAAAACTTAAAAATACTCAAGTAATTCCAAATTTGATTTGTTAGATATATTCAATAATTCCTCTATGTATGATTACAAATCACTCTTTTAAACAAAATCTTAAATTCTGCATCTTTCTCTTATACCTAAATTAAAGTTTATCTTGTACATAAATAAGCTCACGGCTAAGCTCGGCGTCTTGAAAAATTCATATGGATTAAAGAATGTTATAGGCCATTTTGATGTAGAAAGCTTGAATTTTAAATTTGACTGTTTTTAGATCTCAATAAATGCTGTAAAGAACTGAGAATAGTTAGGGTTTTCGTTTGATGTTAGTTAACGAAATATGTCTATATCAATTGGAGTAGGTTACTCGTATATGTTGCTGGAACGGCTACATCCGAACGAACGTAAATATTATTTTCCCTCTTTCTTGTTTACATTTTTGATATCCTTCATTTAATTAATTTCTTGGAACTATATCAAGAAACACTTATTAAAGTTACCGCAAGAAAGGAATTTGTATAAATACTGTGGATTAATATTTAAGAGGTTATCAATAAACGGTTATATTATCAAGTTTTACAATTTTAGGTTACGATTTCATGACAATCTTGAACTAACAATTAAAAATAAATAAATAAAAAAATGTTGCTTCTTAAGCTGGAAAGCCAGAAATAATTCGGAAATAAGAATCTATAAAAATAAAATATTAGTTATCACAAGTCAGTGTAGGGATTATCTTGGTAACTAAAACAATGTGAAAAATTAAATTGATTTATAGGCTTTATGGTGGCCGATAGCTAGAAATTATGATTTGTCAGTTTTTACTTGCGCCGATCTCAAGATTAACTTAGTTTTGTTATTACTTTTGATCTCTAGCTCCTCAAAGTGATTTTTTCTAATACAAAATTTTTGTTGGTTATGTTATTTGAACGGCTCGTAAAAAAAAAGAGAAGCTCCAACAAACACCACTATCTTAGACAAAAAATCGTTAAATATGCTACTGTGAAGAGTTGGGTATATTACAAAATTTCCTCCCTGTATTTAAAGCAAATATATCTAAATCAATCTTGTAGAGTATTAAAGTTAAAAGTAGCTAGTCTGAGCCCTCCATCGCAACTAGTGTTATACCACACTTTATACTTCACTTACCTCCCTAGAAAATGTAATCATTCGGTATGAACCATCAACGGACAAAAAATGCTTTTACAAAATTTGACTTGGACAAGTTTACAAAGCCTAAATAAATAAAATTCAATAACATATATAAAAATATATTTACAAATTCATAATTTTATATATGTTTTATTAACATTATTATTGTAAACTTAACAATAATTAATGTCAACATTGATTATTTTAAAAAATATATATACTTTTTTTTTCTCAAAAATTAAAAATACAAGTATCATTTTTATCCGCTCAATAAAATTGTTTTTAAACTAGTTTTAATAAAAAATATATGTTGTTGGCAATATCAAATACATACTACACATTCGTATACATTTAAAAACCGTTTGTAGGTCTACAAATGCTTTGATATTCACTGTCTTGAAACATTAGAAATCAAATATATTATTATCTGGATCATAAGAATATAGCATATATGGAAATTTGGAATGAACTATTCGTTACTCAGGTATTTTTTCGCAAATCTTGATTATCTCACTATCATTTACTTAAATACGAACCATAGTTCCGATGATATCTGCGTTTTTTTTTTTCAATAAATTGATCAAAAGGCATTGCTGTAATTGTTTTATAAATTATAATATGCAAGAACGTTAAAAATTAATAGATTGATCGACTTACCTGTAAGGATGATCGATCTGAATTAATCAAGCTGTTGTCCGAAATGATTATTACACACTGTAGTATACGTTCGTCATACCTAGCCAGCACAATTTTTAAAGATAAACAAAAAATTCTTAACTCGTCTTGTCATTAGGTGACCAACTTAATCTTCATTGTATTTGTCTAGTTAATTAGATCGTAGGGAACCGAAATGGGGAGGGAGGGTTGTAATAATCATTTCGGACAACAGCTCGAATAATTCAGATCGATCATCCTTACAGGTAAGTCGATCAATCTATTAATTATTCTTCGCTGTTGTCCTTCATGATTATTACACTGTAGATGTTCAAAGTATAAAAGCACGATAAAATTTAACAATTATTTTGTTTATAATTGAAACAATTTCTTGGCGAAAGTTTATATAAAAAAATTATAATAATTATAATACATAACATTTAAAAACTACTTTAAACAGTTCACACCTAATAACGTATTGTATTAGGTGTATACATCATATATAGAAATGTATAATTGTATAAATTATACATATCCATCATCACTTATACTATAATAATGCCTCTAGTAATGTAAATAACATCCCTTAATAGGATAATCAGTTTGAGTCATAAAATAACGCAACACAAACAAACAAAAAAAAATCAACAAAAGAAACAAAACGAAACTATATAATAAACTTAATAATACTGATCTAATGACGCAGCAACACTACTGCAGGGCAAGAAGTTATTGGCCTATTATAAAATTTTACGAATACGTTAGATCTCTGAGACCAGCCTGGTGCATTCCTAATTATTTCAATATTTACCCCTGCCCGTAGGGCTGCCGATGTACTAGCATGTCTAGTAGTGTGTGCCGAAAACTTTGTTATGTCTATACCACGTTTCTGTAAAATATTTTTAACCCACCTGCCTAGGGTTTGGGATGATGAGGTTTTCTCCATGTTAAAAAAGTTGATCGTGTTTTTGCTGTCTTAATATGGAAGTTTTTTCTATATAATACGAAAGAGTTTTAGCAACACACAGACTAGGTTTCTTAGAAAAAATAGGAAAAATCATTAAAGGTTGTAACCTTTTATACCCCGACGTTTTGATTTTTTGTGGTATGCGTATTTCTAAAACATTGTTAGCCTGTTTGATATTTTTTATACAGATCTTTGATAGGGTCTGCATGCATCCTGTGGGCAGAAGTAAGAGCTAATAAGGTAACAAGTTTATAACTAAGGATTTCTAATGATAATTTATCCAAAGGAAATAAACTTTCTAAATAAGTCAATACAATACTGGGATCCCAGGTAGCTGCATATTTTGGTTGTGGTGGGTTTATGTTAAAAACACCTTTAAAAAATCTTTTTAAAATAATTTCATCCTGTTTGGAGGAAAAGAATGATAACCCGGACTTTTGAATTTCTAAAAATATTCCAATATTATCTGCAAATTATACTGATATGGATTATGATTGTTTTTTGCACAGAATATCCACCATTTTTTCAAGCACTTATATTGTTTTATGGATCCCTCAGCCAAGGAGGCCACTAAAGTAGAAATTGCTGTTTCTAGTGTTCCTTTTATGCGAAAGGATTGCCGCATAATTTCGCTGCCACCAGGGTAGTCGTTTGTAACGGATGGTCAGTGTTTCTAAAAGGTGAAAATAAAAGATCGTCAAATGATGAAATTTTAACAATTCGGAAATACTTAATTCTTTAAAACGAGGATATCAGTATTGACTATGCCAGTCTGGTACTACTAATATCCCAGTGGCCTCATCCTGGATAATTTTTTCCAGAACTCTGCCTATTAATGAAAATAGTGGAAATGCATAGAAGTAAAAACCATTCCAATTTATAGTAAATGCATCCACGCATATTGGTTCTGGATCAGGATGCCAAGATATAAATTTCGGACATTTCTTATTTTGATAGCTAGCAAATAAATCAATATCCGGACTACCAAATTTATTAGTAATTTCTCGAAAAACCTTATCGTGTAATTCATATTCCGTAAACATATTTTTCCTGCGTGATTCTGAATCAGCTATGTTTTCTGAAGAATTTATATAAGATGCTTGTACAAAGATATTTTTTCGTTCATACCAGCCCCCGATCTTTCGAGAAATTTCATTAAAGTTTTTATATTGAACGCTTCCCATTTTGTTATTTTTATTAAAAATGTTTTTAGTAAATGATCGTAAGGCATTAAAAGCTGCTAATAATTCCAAATAATTGGTATGGAACAATTTGTCGTCCTTCACAACTTGCTCCCCATCCAGTCTTAGAAGCGTCTGAATAAATTATTATATCAAAAGTTTTACTTTTAATGGACTGTTTACAATTTGGAATATTATTTAACCACCAAAGAAATTCCGTCCGTAAATATTCTGGAATAAGCATTTTTGCCCTATAATTATTTTTGTTGAGAGAAAGAGCTATATATTTTTCACGTTCTAAATTTTTTAGATGTAACCAGCCATACTTTACTATCGGTTTTGTGGCGACAAGTAAACCAATTAATTTTGCTAGTTCTCTGATTTTACATATTTTTTTAGAGATGGTTAATCTTTGTATTACGTTTTCTTTTCTTGGTTCTGGTAAACTAAGTGTCATCTCTAAACTATTAATTTTAAAACCCAAATATACTATTTCCTGTTTTGGAATTAATTCACTTTTATCTAAATATAAAATAAAGCCTAATTCTGACAGTAAATTGCAAGCAATCTTTACATTTTTTATGCACTTCTGCCTGGTTCTTGCCATAATTAATAGGTCATCTAAATATAAAGAACAAACTATGTTTCTTTCTCTTAAATATTTTAGTACGGTTTGGTGATTTTGGTAAAAATATATGGACCCAAATTTAGACCAAAAGGTAAACAATTGAATTCGTAAGTTTTGTTGTCAAAACGAAAACGTACGTAAGTACTTTCTATACATTTTCCTTTCTATACATTTTCCTTTCTATACATTTTCTTTACATTTACTGAAAAATAGGCATCTTTTAAGTCTGGAGAAATAACAATTATATGTTACCAATTTTATGACTGTCCTATAATCCTCTAACTTAAAATGAGGAGCTATAATATATTTATTCAAATTTTTTAAATTTAAAATAAATCTATATTTTCCATTTGGTTTTTTAATAAGAAAAAACGAGGATAAAAACTCCCCTTTTACTGTGCGACATTCTGAAATTGCCCCAATTTTAATTAAATCGGTAATTGCTCGAATATAATTCGGCATTTCACATTTATTTATGTCAATTCTTGGAAAAACATACTGAACGAGGGTGCATTCAAAAGGAATTGAAATACCTTCAGTCCAATCTAAAATAATACAATTGTTGGTTACTTCCGTGCGCCATTTATTTACCTTGTGTTGAAGGCAACCAGCGTATCTAATTTTTATTTCCGATGGTTGTATGTTCTCCGAAAACTCCTCCGTTGTTGATTTTGGTTTTGTCTGATTCTGTTGTAATCCTTTGTGATCGGTCTTTTCCTTGAGTTGTTTTGAGGGCGCTGAAAGTTTAAATACTGTTTACTTCGAATTCTCCTATCTTATTGTTGTAAGCCAGGTCCAGGTTGATTTTCAGGTACTATTCTATGAAACCATGTCTTTTTATACGACGAATCAAATTTTAATTCTTTTACTGCCTTTGTGATTATTTGTCCGACTGAATCGACTCTTGGAGTTTTTTACCAAAAAGATATGCATCAATAATACACTCATTAACAATCTTCCTTTTATCTTCTTTTAAAAAGGGTGTAATTAGAAATCACCTGTGATTTGATAGTTATCGCAGAGGAGTTGTCCACTGTCTGTTAGTATTGAAATTATTTCGCTTGTGTCAATTTTCTGTGGGTCTTTTAATATGCCTGATATAAATCGCCCTGTGGCAGAAAGCATACCTGCCAATTATTCCTGTAGCTGTATAATAAACTTATCTTGACTCTTAGCGTCCCGACTAAGGCATTTTTCTATTTCATAATTTAATTTGGGAGTTTGAAATGAGTTGCAATTACCTGGAATTGGGTATTTATTAACCAATTCGATAATTATATTTCTATCAATTCCATTTTCTATATAATTCTTCCACATTAGAGACACTTCCTGATCAACATCCTCTCCCACTTTTTTGTTGCTAGGCATTGGATTTTTATCTAGTGCTTCTAAAAAAAATTTTTTTCATCGTGCTCCGTGTTTTCCTCTTCGTTTTCAGGTTCAATGCGTGGTTCTTCAATTTCTGCAACAACCAGAAAAATATTCAGTAAGACATTACGTCAATTACTACAATGACTTGACAAAATTTCAGTAAGACATTACGTCAAGTACTGCAAAAAATGGAGAAAAAATTAGTAAGACATTATGTCAATTACTACAATTACGACAAAATTTCAGTAAGACATTACGTCAATTACTGAATACTGCTATTTTTACGTAACAAGACAGATTCAATTGTTACGATTTTATTGTAACCACAATAAACAAAACTAGGACATACGTCCATTCCTTTTGAATTCATTAATATGCCTCCTTTAGACGATTCAGACAAAATTTCAGTAAGACCTTACATCAATTACTGAAAGAATTGGAAAAAAAGTCAGTAAGACGTTACGTCATTACAGAACACTGTAATTTTCACGTCACAAGACTTAGACGAGCTTAATGTGACCAAAAAACAAAGTAAGACATACATCAATTACTTCTGAGTGTATTAATATACCTACCTTGAATGTCACTGTCACTGTTTTCACTGGTCTGTATATAATTACGAACTTTAAGTTCAATAGCCCTTAATTTTGATAAAAAAAAATCGTATTTTTTATTCTTCTTTCTTCGCTTTTCCAAATTTCGGTAAACTTTACATCTTGACTTTATCGTATTTCCCTCACTCTCCGACTCAGAGGTTGATAGAATCCTTTTCCTAATCACGTTGTGCATTTTTCCCGTCAATTTTAGAAATATATTAACGACACGAACGAAATGATGTGTGCTGACCGGCACAAACAAATACAATGAAGATTAACTGGGTCACCTAACGACGAGTCAGGAATTTTTTAAAAATTATGCTGGTTAGGTATGACGAACGCATACTACAGTGTGTAATAATCATGAAGGACAACAGCGAAGAATAATGTATATTACTATTCAGGACTTTACAAAACAACTATTTTGTCTTATTCGAATTAGTAATTATATACAACAAACAATGCGATTTGCGAAAAAATATCGGCAGAAAATCAGCAAATACAATTAGTTGTATACCCTTTATGTTGCACAACATTGGTTATTTTCAAAAAAGTTAATCTTACAGAATAATGTTTAGACTGTTTGAAACAAAGACTACTCGGTTATGGCATTTTGTTCTTTGCTAGTAACATTTAGAAAATATCGAATTTTAAAATATTTTAATTTGTATGCCCACTGAATTTTTGATTTAGAGACTTACTATAGCGTCCCAAGATACTGATCGGAACTCGTCTATTTATTGGAGGCGAAGAGAGGAAATTTTGCCATGTACTCATATCTTGATTTTTTACTCTAATCGTCTTTTAAAGCCTGTTGTACAACCTGAGAAATAGAATTTTAATAATAAAATATTCAGCAGACTCTAGTTATTGGTTAATATTTGTATTCTATCAAGTCATTCCTTGATATCAAACCCAATATTTTTATGCCATCAATGGTAGAATTTTCTACCTAAATGATAATTACCAGAAAACTTTTCTTAAGACATTGACTGATTATTTATTTTTCTATTGACTGAAATTTACATAGTGTTTTTCTGGTTTTACTGAGAAACTTAAGAAATCTCGCGGTAGTGGATTTTTTTTTCAATAATGCAACTCGTAAGGTATGTACAGACAAGTTAAAAAGATACTTGATTCTTGGGATCTTAAAATTGTAGCGAACCAAAGATAAAATCGGCATAGAATCTTTCAATTTATCGTTCTAGTACTGAGATTTAATTATAAGATATTACACCCGTGAAGATATTAATATCGTTTCATTGTTACCTAGTCTTACAATGACTCGTTTTCCTGATCTATTGGATAGTGAATAAAATGAATGAACCAGTTATTTTTTCCATTATCCAGAAATTATGAAAATTTCTCAAAATGATTAAATTTTGCCCCGACCCCTTTTGTTTTTAAGTTATAGTAAAATTTGAACTTCTATATTTTCTTTAAAAGAGTTTCTCGTGATTTTCGAGTGCTGCAGGCCAAAAGTATGGTATTTTTCCCTATATTTTGAATTGACTGTATAATTTTCTAGTTATAATTCGTTTCTTATTAAAAGTAGACACTAATATTAGGGACTTGCGACAGAGATTCGTGCATTCTGATATAATATCTGCCAACGGAACATATGAGAGTTGAGTCTTAGTATAGAACTTTAAGGTCACAGGATTCTTTATAGCTTGCATCCTTGGTCCACTATAACTATACCAGTAAGTCCGCAAGGCAGTCTAAACCAGCGCAGTATCTTTTAAATTATTTTTTAATTCAGTAGACTTAACTGATCTCAAATCTTATAACCAATCTTGAATGTAATCATGACAACATTTAACTTGATATTCCTTACTCTTATGATAGGCATTGGAGGACTGAGAAACAATTATTTCTGAAGATTTCCTTAAAGGCCCGACTTTTCATTATTTTTTTTTTGTATTTTACACCTAAAAATCATTTTTAAAACACACAACACACATCTACACGCATATTTAAGGCAGCTTTTTAACTTTTGGGCATTAAGTGTTGGTTTATACCATAGCATGCAATATTTTATTTAGAATAATTTTAGTGCACATGTTTATAATATCCCTCCCGAGTTCTTTATTTAGAAATATATTAGGTAGGATAATACAGGATGTTTGAAAAATACCGGTCAGTAATTTTTAGTTTTATTAATTAAAGTACGTATATATATATATATATATATATATATATATATATATATATATATATATATATATATATATATGTTGCTACTTATTTTAAACTGAATAATTAAGTAAAAAAAGGGAAACGTAATTTGTTATGGAAATCCGAATTTTCTTTTGTAATTTTTTCTTCAGGAATGGTGATATATAATCCACGGAGCATTTCCCAATAAAATTATAAACGAAAAGTTTGATTTCTAAAACGAATTGTATTTCTATTTAAAGTATATGTACCACTTGCATAATCTTAGAGCATAAAAGTTCAGTTTTTTAGAACATCTCTTAATTAAAAATTTTTAATTCGGTTTCCGGCCTGGATTGAATTGGTCCGTACACAGAAAAAAATAACAAGATCTTAAAATTTCCTCTTAATTTTCAAGAAGAAATCTAAATTTATTTTGAAATGAGCCAAATAACTCATCCAAATAGACTTTTGGATTTTCATTAAAGTCAAAAAATATTCAGAAATCTGAATTGTTATGCAAGTGGTAGATTCCCTTTAATTTATTGATTCGGCAAAGTTTTAGTTTTTTCGTGTAAAATAATATATCAAAAAATATATGACATAATAATATCGTTAAATTCTACGTTAAAACATCTTAACGATTGATGAAGATTTTCCCGGGAAGTAATGTCGCTATAGTTACCATATAAAGTTATCTCAGTATAATCATCACATTTTTTAGGAACATATATTATATTTTCAAAAGTAGTTTTAATCACTTTTTTTAAACACCTTGTATAGTTTTGTAATTTTGTGCCAGACTCTATATGAAATTATGTATTGTACTAGTCTTAAATGTTTACCGTTTACATAAACTGAAAATATTTTACAAGTTGTCTTTATATTTAGATTAATTTATATGTATATTAGGAAATTCTTATTTACTGTTAATTTGTTGAAATTTTATAAAATTATTAAAGTATATTTTTTAATTTAGCTCAACATTTTTTGTTCTAAATATTCCTTTATAGGATATATTAAAAGTGGCATTTTGAAAACTATAATCTTTTGATAATTAGGATGATTTTCTAACAGCAAACGTCAAGTATTTTCTTTTCATAGTAAATTATGACGGCACATGGTTTGGACAATAAACGCGTAATACCTTACCTTCACCGAATTTCTATAACAAATAAGATGAAAGTAGTTATAAACTCGTTTTCTGGCTAGGCACCAAGGTGTTCAACTTATTTAATATTACTGTCACCATAAAACGAGTAAGAAGGATAAGAGGCTGACTTTTTTTCTTAGGTTACGTAAAATGCCTTAAGTAATCATAGCAAAATGTTTTTTTAAATAACTTCCTGTTAAAGAACAAGGTTTTTCCGTATACAGGATGTTCAAATTCAAGTCGGCATTATTAAAAATTTTCTAAAGGTGTCAATTTAAATCAGCAACTTTGAAAAAAATAAGTCTTGGTTATTTCAAATAGAATTTAAACACAATATATAATTAATTATATTCCATAAAAAAATAGTGTGCTTTTCAGTTTTTTTTAGCAACCAAGTAAACATAACCATGTATAACTATTTTCGCTTACAGACGCTGAAAAAAATAAACTTTAAATCTTCTAATTTACTATGTATATACAGAAATTCCCTGTACTTAACATTAGATATTGGGTGGTTATTTTTCAAGAAATCAATAGAACACATAGTTTTCAAAAATGTTGCTAAGTGAGCTTTACATTCCCCATGGATGTGGCATAAGTTTTGTTACCTATTTATATGAGATTGCTATATTAGGCAATAATTTTTAAAACTAACTCCACCATTTTTGCTTATGAAGCGTAATTCATCGAGCATTTGTAATTTCTACTAATTAATTCACATTTCAAATCGACTGGTACATTTCTTGCTCACAGCATAAGCATACTGTAAAGTTGTAGTCATTTTATTTTTGCCAAGTTATATTTGAAGTTAAAGTATGTATTATTTAGTTGTTGATAAAAGAAGCCAAATGTTCCTATTTGTAGCAGAATTTTGAATTTGAATACGTCACGTGGTAACGTTTTTGGTACCAGTATTCATTATTTCTGCTAGTTCTTGATCTGCCCAAGATACTCATAAGAACATACAGACTTTAAACATAGTATTATCAATATTAAGTATTACATTTTTATAAAAGATAGACGGAGAAATATTATCTGCCCTTTCTTCAAAGTGACACGTTTTTTTTTCTTGATTTTTTTGTTGTAAGACACGGATAAGCAATTTTTCACAATTTTTTCCGTACAGCCAGTCACAAAGCAGTACAAATTTTAATAAAGCTGATATCAGAATGCTATATTGTAGTTAGACTTTATCAATCAAATCGACGATGTTGCTATATTGAACAAAGTTGTGAACAAAATATTCGTCAGTTTTTTTGTTAATTCGACTTACAATCTGTTAGACATTTATAAATATTTAATATTGAGGAGTGTAAAAAGATGATAACGACTCTCTGCACAAAGTTTACACCCTATTAATATTTTATTATATGGTAGCAAAAAAGCTGATACTTGTAAGGCAGGAAAATAATCTAGCTCTCATACGTTATTTCGGGAAAAATTCCGACTACATTATAATTTAGAATTCTGGGTACTCTTAAGCGACAACAAAGAACTATTGTTGAACTAGCCAAAGTTAAGAAAGAAATCCCAGGAACTGTTATATCAACGATAACGATTCAAGTTGGTTTATTGACATTTTCATAAAGGTGCAATTAACTCTTCTTTCTTTCTTTCAATATTTTTGTTGTTGTATAGTAAAAAGTAAGTTATTTATACTGAGATTAGTCTGTATATTGTCTCTGCTAATGTAGTGTTTTTTCATACACTAAATAATACATAGTTAACTTCAAAAACTAAACATTACGCCCTATACTAACTACAATTTTATTTGTACCGACATTTGCTTAGAACAATCACAACTAGTAATAATTTCGACCGATAGTACACATCCAAAACATTTTAAAGCTCTGGTCGGTCTTACTAGATCTATTACTCTTTTATTTACACATAATAGAAAAGGATAATAAATAAATTTACTTCTATTACCAACCTTTATTAAAGTTTTGATAATAGCATGAGGTAAATCATGTATATATTAAAAAGGTAAGGTGGACAAGTACAACCCTTTTAGAAAAGCAATACTTGATTAAAAAGAGATCTAAATTTTTTACGCCATGCTCTAAACCAAAAGCATCTAACTCGGGGTTGCTTAATTTTTCCGTATTTACGGTCCGATTTTCCATACCAGTTTTAATCGCACACTATTCTAACGGGGTTTTTGGAGTTCTTACTGAATGTATTATTACTTCAGTAAAATTACGCCTCCCCCTTTATTGCGTGGCGCCCACCCCCCTTAATATGTGACGCCCCCCAGATTGTAAATCTGATCTAATACGTCCTGCTTATTACAGAGACCAGTTGTCTCTATCTGCATAACAAAAAATTAGGGGTTACGTCACGAGAGCAAAGAATTAGAGTATGGCAATAATAAAATGATGCACAGATCAAAAAATAAAAAAAAAAATGAAAGCTGAGAAAGTATAAATATGTTATTGTTCACTTTTCATAGAATATGCAAAATTAATTCATATCTCAGGTGTCTTGCAATCAATATTCCACATAAATTAAGTAAATAAGTTCTTAATCAATCCTATCAATTTTTAGTTCTATTCAAAGTTCTTTTCATTGTAGTAACATTTTGATAAGTTTTTATTTTTCGTGATGCATGGCATGTAAATAAAAAAATATATACATTTTTTTTATCTCAATTTGTTTTTTTTTTATTAAAAACAGATTTGTAAATTTTACATAGTGCAGTCCAGAAATTCTTCCCCTACGATAGAAGAAAACATGGAAATAGAAAGGAGGTGATATTAGTTTTCAATTTAATCTTACTTTATTTCTGTTCACAATGTTTAGTTAACTACTCTATAAGAGTATTTTGAATCTTTAGTGTCAAAATGGTTATACTCAGCTTGTTTAATTTCACCATCACTCTAAAATTGTCGTTCTCTTATATCTGTTTTTAGTTTTGAAAATAAAAAAATAATCCGAGGGAACTAGATCCGGACTCTCAAGGATGGTCGATTTCAGTGAAGCTTCATTCGCGAACAGTGTCCTTGGTGACTGCATCTATGTGAACTGAAGCAGTATCGTGAAGGACCAGACTCGATTCAAATGCTCGTAAAGAATCCGAAAACAACTTGTTTTCGAAATATCAATATGTGCCGCTATTTTTTTTTTTTTTTTTTTTGCACTTTTCTCCAATTCGATGTTTCTAGGAGTTTTGGGGTCTCCTTCACGTGGATCATCGAAAGATTCTCGTCTCCAAACAAAATCATTTCTACTATTTTTTTTTAGTTGTCATTGATCGACAAGAGTTCCCATAGTCTGCATTCGCGTCTTTATTTGTTGATTTGCGTTAATCTTCTTTAGTTAAAACTTTTATCACAGCCTTATTTTCAATTTACGACATTTTAAAAAATGCGTAAGCTACAATGCATTAATGGAATGAGTCGAAAATTTGCAATGTGCATGATTAAACTTGTTACTACCTTACACTTAAGGTTTTTTTTTATTAAAAGAGACTAAAAAATAGATGGATTGTACTAGGTATATAAATATTTCTTTGGTTATCTACTGCATTTCAGCTGGGAATATGTGCAATGAATGACACTAAAGATTGTGGAGTAAATCATTACTAAAAAAAGGCTTTAAAAAAAAAATCGTTCGGACAGTCGACTTATTTTTTTCCAATATATTAAATCATACAGGGAGATTCGAAAGAAACTGTTCTATAATCAACTTCGATTTTTGTAGTGACCCCCGATTTTTTTGTACACTGCAAATGTTCTATACCTAAATACAACTGTTTTCGATTTATCGACAGTTTAAACTCGAAATGAAATACAATAATTATTTACTAGCACACACACTGATTCAATGACCTGTTTTTGTTACATTTTGTTAATTGCCACTTTGAGTTAATTTTAACTAAAAATGAAACATACTGAGGCACAGAGGATATAAATTCTTATGATGATAGCATATGGCGATAGGGTAAGAACCCAAGATGTAGTGTGTCAGTTATTTCAAGAAAAAGAAGGGGGCTATTGTGTGGCTGCCGTGGTCTCCAGACTTAAACATTCTTGACTTCTTTTTGTGGTGTTACTTTAAAGGTAAAGTTTTCCAAATTAAGCCAATTGACATTGAAGACATAAATAATCGGATTACTCAAGAAATACGGTTAATTACTACAGACGTAGTCATAAATGTTCAGAACGAATTTTTAAATCGCTTAGGTTACCGTCAATTAACCAATGGGACGCATTTTCAACATTTAATAAAATGACACATTAACTGCTGTTACTACTTCACTTCAAGTCGATACATCGAAAACAGTTATTTTTAGGTGTGGAACATGTAATAGAAAAAATGTTCAGAATTTTGCAGGGAGTGTAAAAATCAAAGTTGATTATATCACAGGTTGTTTCGAGTCACCCTGTATAATTTAATATATTGAAAAAAAAATCCTCCAAAAAAAAAGTCGACGTGTCCGAACCATTTTTCAAAAAACCCAGCGTTTTTAAGTAATGAATTTATTCCAGATTTTACGTCATCATTGTACATACTTTCAACCACTAATAAAATACGGATTTAATTGTCCTTAAGTCACACTTGCTTCGCCTTACCTTATGTTTTATTATTGGCGTTAACTAGATAAAATCCTTTTAAAGCAGAAATAAAAATTATGACTTTTTAAAACCTAAAGGCCTTTTCTCATTTATGGGTGCCCACCCCGAGTCCCGGGTTTTACCAGTGACCATAGAAGAAGTAGTATACCTCGTCTGTGCTGTGACACATCAGCTGATTTCAAGGTTTTTTTACTAGGGTTTTAATTTCTGGTAATTTTTTGTTTTGTACTTTTGATATTGATGAGTGTTAGTTACGAGATCAGGCCATAAAAACAAAATATTACTAGAAATTAAAAAATGGAAAACCCCCGAAATCAGCTGATGGGTCACACCATATACGAGGTATACTTATTGTTCTATAGTCACTGGTAAAACCCCCGGGTGGGCACCCACAAATGAGAAAAGGCCTTAAGGTGAGTCATGCGGCAATAGTATTAATGACTACAATTTAAAAATTACTCATTATAAAATACATTTTAATTACTTACTGCTTGCCGATTAATTCCAGTATGATTGATGACATAGGATAGATATTTAAATTTTTTAAAATGTGTTCTTGTAATTTTTAAAATTATACTTATACTGATTATCTTACACGGAGCAGGCAAAACCTGCCTTATTATTGTTAGGTTACCATTTTTACATAAATAAAGTTTATTTTTCTAATTTTTCGTAGATTATTTCCCCACGTTTTGTGTTTTTTGTAACATAGTGCATGGCATGCTGTACTGCATTATTGGAACCTGGGTTCAAATAATAACTTCAACGTGAGAATAATTTTTATAAATTGTTCAATAGTTTAAAAAATATAGGAATTTTTACCTAAATAATATCAATTTCATCTAGTTTAGTATTTTACTTAAATTTCAGGAAGTATCTATTAAATACATATTAATAATTTATTATTATTCAGTTTAGGGGACTTTTTTGGTCGTAAAAACATGAATTACACTGTGGTAGGAGGTATGCTTAAAATATATCTGACCTTACCATGTACTTGTCACATTAGGTTTTGAAAGAAAACGAAACCTAAAATTAATTAAATTACAACTTTATTATCAAAAAAATCCGACGAGTTACACAAAACATTCGTCTATAAAATGAAGTGATTTAAAAATTTCATAAGTTTTAATTTCACGGGGGGGGGGGGGGGGGCTTTGGTGTGTGGTTATGTGTTTGTTCTCTCTTTGGGGTTCGATTCCCGTAGTTACCTTAGGTGTTTGTTTGTCGAAATAAAAAGTGTAGTGTTTTTCTTGGAGATCTTGAATTCGTTTATTTCGTGGCTAAGGCTAGTTCGTTAGGCCAGGGGGCAAAAGGAATTATAAGCTGAAATTAATTCGGCTTCAGCTTATAGTTTCTTTATCGCTAAAAACTTACTTCTTAATATTTTTGTTTCATTACTAGCTTCGAGTGTTATAAATAAATTTAACACTATAAATAAAGCAGTGGGTTATATATAATCTTTAAATTAAGAATATTACTAACTTTTTAAGTTCGTTTTTAATGGGAAAGGAACTAACATATGCTTCAATGTTGCAGAGTCCTTATTTATTAGCAAGAAAGCCTATAAGGCCTGTTTCAAAACGCCTCTATTTCTTCACATTGACATCTTAAATTTTATTAAAAAGGCAATTGATAATACTTTGTGATGTAATACAAGAGTTTGAACTAAGTATTATTTGCTGTGCAAAATCTTACCGCACCAATTATTTATAGATACGAGGACGTCACGAAATGATTCATTAGTGATATCTTTTAATGCAAAATTGCTTTAGATAGTGCAGTAATTGTTTTTTTTTTTTCAATCAAAATAAATGCTAAGAAGGCTAATGGCTGCTATCTGACTATTTTTTTCTGTTCGCAGTTTGTTTTAATGGACGCTATTAATTTTGCTAAATTATTTTCACATTGTTTTTAAAATAAAACGATCTTGGTACAAGAATAAATATTACTTGGCTGGTAATTTATCAGCGCTCAATTAACCAAGAGCTAGAACACACTAGAAAATTTTTTTTTTTAAATGTAAAGACTTTGATTTTATTTTAGAAGATATGTATACAGAAAAGTATCAAATAACATTTTGGTCATCATATATCAAAAATGTTCCTAAATTTAACTGACTTGTTAGATATTCAGTTATTATTAAGACGATAAAAAGGCGTGGTTTGTAAATTATTTCTCCATAGCAACATAATTTCTTTGGATTATAAATTTTCTAACAATGATTTTCGAAGAAGTTATGTGACCGTTAAGTCTAACTCATTAACATCCGCACATGATTGCTTCCAACACAATACGTGATTGGTAACTAATAGATATAAACAGTTGCAGATTCCACCCTTACAATATATAAATTCCTACAATCTATATTACCAGAAATGCTGATAAACCTACCTTTAGCATTCGGCATTAGATCGGTTATACCATAGTTTGCATCCAGATATTCCTGGTGTATTTTAAAGATCTATTTACTTCACTAACATGTTGCAAATAATACAAATTATTACATAAATTGTGTATATGATATTAACTTTATCGTGCCATTTATATTGGGTTTCCAAGTAAACAACCAGACCAAATATATGAATTTTATTTTAAAACTAGACACTAATATATATTTAACACAGTTACTATTTTTTTTTACCAAATTTTAATAACTACAATACAAAAGTTGGTTCTACATTTGGTTAAGGTCGTGATAATTTTAAATACTTAAATCAATACACGCATAAGTGGATCAGATTTTTAAATATTTCCATTATTATCAAATTAGTTTAAATGAGTGATAACTTTATTAAAAATAGTAAAAATTAGCTGGACTTTCAGTGCGTTTTTCAGTATGTTTCAAAATTTCAGAAAATTCACCCTATAAAAAATGGTCTATACAAATTTCTACCCGAATTATAGTTCCAAACTTTCCTGCCTGTTTCAAATAACGAGGGTGAAAAATTTATTATAATGTATTCAGCATTTTTTTTAGTGTAACTATCCCTTTATTGAGGGGAACTTCATTACTGTACTTGATTTTGTTGATAATATTTTTAACGGGAAATGATAAATTTCATCAAAATCAAGAAGGAATACCATAAACATACTTATATAAACTCTTTTTTTTATTTTGGTGAATACTTTCACTTATTTTCCTCTCCATTTTGCTACACTCTATATTAAAAAAATAGTCATAGTAAGGAGAGTCAAATTCTCGTAGTAAATTTTTATGGACTTAAAAAAGTGCTTAATAATGTAAGTAAATCACTGTTAAGAAACTTAGCATTTGTTAAAATTGGTCATTTTTTTGTTCTGAGTTAAACAAAAAATAAATTGAGCCAGTACTACTTTAATGTGCTGTTTTTTTAGGTAGCACTTTGGCAAAATTAGTTTTTGAGAATGTGGCTTGATTATAGCCAAATTAGCCCATCGGGGTAAGTATTTTTCATTTCTCTAATTATTTAAATAAACCGGAAGGCAATGAACATTTCAAAAAATGGTCTATCAAACCTAGATTTTATTTTTCTCGCCATATTAAAAGTATGGAATAAAAAAAATGCGCCTGGCTGAACATTGAAATTGTCAAAGTTATGAAATGCAATATGCTTACATCATAATATTTCAGTTTATTTTTTTTAACAAACGACTTTGGCAAGGGTAAGAAATAGTACTCTGGTTGGTATTTGAAGGGACCCTCGGCTACGCTTATAGAAATGTAAAAGCTAATAGTACACCTTACACAATATACTATTTTTAAAATCTTATTTTAAAAAGGCGTCAGGTGGTATCGTCTCAACATAGGCTTGACTATCGTTACAAAATTTAACTTCAATATTATGAGATAAGCATTTTGTTTCTTTCGACAACTTTTGACTATCTACCCACACGCTCTACTCCAAAATTTCGTTGTAGATTGTCGTTTATTTTTCTTTCGCATTTCGCATAACGAAAAAATGACATAGTTTAATGAAATTGTATACAAAAAATATTCACAGTTTCTCGTTCTAAAAGTGTTTTTTAAACATCCAACTAAAAGAAATGACATTGCCCCTTTATTTAGGTATGAAGTGATTATTAAATTTTGATTTTAAAAAGTTATTTCACTCAATATTTCAAATAAATTTTACTTAAATTTATAAAAAATCGAACTTGCCGCCAAATCGAAAAAGAATATTTGAATTTTCCTATATATTTATGGAACTTGAGAAACACGTACAGAAGAAGGAACTTTTCATCAATATATGATATACTAAATGTGGAACCAACTTTTTGTAGTATTCTATAAAATGACCCTCTAGGTCGGTTTTAAGGTGTTTGGTGCTTTGCAGGTGGCGCAAGGTGATGGCGACTCGTCCCTACACAGGTTGGCCGAATCTAAGTATACCAAGGGCTCATCGTAAGTAAAGCAACAAACATCAAACACGGGTATAACCTACAAAGAAATGGTTAGAATATAAAAGGCATATGAAACTGTGCAATAGGAATGAAGAATAAGTTTTTATCGATAGAATTTTAGATTTTCTTTTTGTTAGTGTTTTTAATAGAGAGACTAGATAGAAAAAGAATTGTAAAATTTAAGTTTGTTATTTTCCAAATTATGTAAATAACAAGCGTTTTTTAATGACATTATAAAATGTTAAGGGGTGGCTCTTTGCTAGACGTTTATTGTCCGTATCGGAATCTTTTTATTTATTTTAAAAGTTTGTTGCTTCAGAGCCGATTTTTTTTTAAGTAGCTATATTTAGATCATGCCAACTTGGACTGTTATAAGCTTGGTTGGTAGCTTCTTACGTGTTTTAGGAAAAAAGAGTCACTCGATAACATCAAATTGGTGCTCGACCCCACTTTCTTAGTTTTTACAGTTTTTTTTTTCATTTTATTTCATATATTTCTTTTTAGATAAGAATAAACTGCCTTACTTTATACCCTACTGGGTAAAAACTAAGAAAGAGAGGTTATTTATATATACATATGTAAAATACATAATGTAAATTACCAGCGTATTAAGCTAAACTATAATAATTTTTAAAAATATTATGGTATCGAGTAATTCCTTACCGTCTCATTTATATCATTACCAAAGAAAAATCAAAACACACACTTTTTTTTGCGATTTCATGATCCAAGTAAATTAATATTAATTAATCTATAATAGCTTATCGACTCGTGTAAACCCAAACATGATGCCGTTTCGAGCAATTTAACACCAAGTCGTCGGACGAACGATTGCTGATTTATTGCCTGTACTGAATGTATCAGATATTCACGTACCATAATATCTTGGAAAGTATGTGTTCTGGTTATTCTGTGATCATTACTAACTACTTTTACCATTTTCATAAGGTTATTGTTTTTATTTTCGATTTTGTTCCCTTTTTCACCTTTGTATATTCTTTTTGTATATTATTGTGTTGTATTATTTATTAAGTTGAGCTTGTGTTTACGTGTGATAGAAAATTAAAACGAATTTGTGTTGTGTGTTTGATCCAAGAGACTGAAATCGTTCATGTAGTGATGTTTTGGATCGCTTTTTGTAAATAGTTGAAATAAAGACATATTTTGGAAAATTAGGAATATTAGTTTATTATACAGAATTCTACAAATTGGAGTGTTACTACTGGGATTGGAAATAAAGTTCTTTCGTGCCTTATCTGTTCATATGCCGTTTCAAAATTCGGAAAATTCGAAATACTTTCACTATTTCTTCATAATTTTTAAATGACATATAATAAAGCACAAACTAGGGTAACTTTACCCAATTTACGCATCCCATTTTTCAAGATCCTAGTAGTGATCCTTGAATTTGGAGTATTCTGTAAAGGGGGCATCCACATGTATAATATTAAGTATTATTTCTTTATCTAGTTAATCTTTCATTTACCTTTGTGCACGAACTGACAGGTTTTGTTTGAAAAAATGTTAATAATCGCGGAATAAACCTTTCTGGGTTGGACCGCGAAGATTATGAGCCATATGTTATTTCAGTCTTTCAATAATTGGTGTTGGAAATAGTAAATTTTTATTCTATATGGTTAAAAGTTACAAAATTTTATCTTAAAGCAGTAATTGTTTATTTTGTTGCAAAAATAAAATGTTTTCTAAAGGATTAACGGGTACAACTTGTCCCAATTAATTTCACAAACCTTAATAGTATTTTATACATGTGCCATATTTAGATTCCTTATCATTCATTACACTTTATTTTTTAAATTTTCTGATATTATTTTTGAAGCAGCCGATACAGATATTTACTGGGATTTCAATACTATTTTATTAATAATTTTATTTTTTGCAAATAATAATGTGTTTTCTATGAATACTTTATACATATACTGTTATTTGCTACAGAATAGTGCAAATTATAGCACATTGAGACCTGACAGTTCGTGTGTATAATTAATAAGCCTAAAATATCAAAAATTTTATTCTATTTCATGGGCCATCGATTACAACAAACTTGGCAACGTTTAGTTTTGAATAAACTACATATAACTAATCACACCTTCGACCTAAAAACTAAGAAGAATTAAATGTTTTTCCGAATTTTATTTTTTTGGATGGCCATTCTAGACTTTTCCTTATTTATACTTAGAAGCAGTAATTAGTAAGTTTATATAATATATTGCAAAATTTGGTATTAATGCTACGTACACCATTGTTGTGATCATTTTTGAAATAAAATTTTTAAATTCTTTCCAGCAATAAAAGCCGTACATAAATGTGCCTTAAGTTCAGCTATTGTTGGTTTGGTCAAATTACACTTACTCCTTTTTTTTACTTATAATATGCTTTAAAATCAAAATATAACGGGTGATAATATTATTACGGGTATGGTAAAAGTTATGTTAAAAATTTATAGTGAAAATATTAGCTACAAACAAAAGGAAAGAATTTTATTATTTCTATCACATTTAATATTTTGATACGACGAACAATGTTTTTGGAATTTTTTGCTCTGTAAAATCGATAACTATTAAAAGAACCAAATATTAAAATTAATCAAATTTAGTTATTGGAAATAATCATATAAAACGTAAGTTGCCAAATTATATTCGTTTCTGAGTCTAATTCTGCCAAATGGATTTATGTTTTGACAAAAAAGCAGGTGAATGCTGTCTCCACTACAAGCCATATCTACATTCTGGCCAGCAGTATATTACTGTATTAATAGAAATATTTGACATATTTTAGACATATTCTAAATATGATCTTATTTCTTTTTTTGATAATTCGAGAAGTATTTTTATTTCAATTAATAGCATGTCAAATTTATTATTGGTTTTAGTAGCTGAAATGTTGGTTGAGAAAATTAAATGACTAGACGAACGTACTATCAAACTGACACATGTAAATTGTGACAAGAAATTCTAACATAATTAAATTTAAAAGTACGAAAAGTATATTTTTGAATTTCTTCAAATTTTTCATAGAGCACCGCATCGTTCAGCCTACAAACACATGGCTTTACGATGTTAAATATTGTAAGCAACTTTACAAGTGTCCACAAAGCATTCTTTAACATACACATTGAACACTTAGTGTGCAAGAGCAAAAAATAATGATAGTAAAACAGTACTCTATGCTACTGGCCAGCTTGTTACGTAAGTATGGCCGGGTAAGAGCTTTGCTTCATCATTTAATATTTAGTCCAACACAGCGTTTTCTTTGTCCTTTTTTATCCTTCTTGTTTTTTCCGTTGCTGTAACATAGTGTATACATTCGTTTACCATATAAATTTTTTGTTAAAATAAAAATGAAAGGCTTTGTCTTCATTTATTTCATTACTTTTATATATTACCAAATTTTTTTTAATTATGAAACTTTTGGTTGTCGATGAATTATTCCTGCAATATTTTTATTAAATAGTAGTTAATCATTTAAAAAAAAATTGAGAATGGAACACTATATAAGAGTCAATTATATGCCATCAGAGTAAGTCCAAATATGATTAACCTTGAAATTTGACCAAGAAGCAATGGCCATTACCTATTTAAATTCAAATTTTATTTTTTCACCTTAGCTTGAAACATTTGACAACCTATTTTAATTTATTTAAAGTTGATTATTTAATTTTAAATTTTTGAACTTTTAGTTAAAGTGTAAACTCAAATTTCTACAGTTACTTGAAACACAAGATGTCTGGCAACATTTTTGTTCTAGCTGTAGAGTCCTAGGAGTTTGGTTAGAGACCTGATATAAAAACAGATTAAAATTAAAAATTCAATTTTAAATAAAGGTAATTTGACAATAAATGGTTGTAGTCGATAAGTCTCATCTTAAGATATTAGAACGATTTTGAAATTTTAATGTGAATAAAAAAATGACTAAGTAGGCTGATATTTATCCTTTGAAGATAATTTCACTAAAATTTGCGCAGTTTAATATTATACTTGAACAAAACTTGTCAAAGACCCCCTAAATTCAAATTAAGGTATTATTGTGATCACAAATAAAAAAAAATTAGTTTTTATTAGGTAGAACAAAAAAAAAATAAAACATCTTATCAGTTTACAAAAAAAAATCTATTATGTAAATATATAATTTAGATTAGATAATACCTATAAAGTGTATCGGGTGATGCGCTTAGTTTTTAATGTTACTATTATTTGTAAAGTTTAATTTATTGTTTTGTAATATATTTTTAAATTTTTAATGATGGTTTACTCTTTATTTTTGCATTAAAATGATAAAGTAAAGTTATCGTGTTAAAGCTTGTTTCCTCATACTCCAAGTAGCACAAAGCTTTTCATAACAATGCGCACTTCATCATCTTACACTTTGTCAACTATAGTTGTACTTATGCTCCTAGTATTGTGTGTTTCATTCACTTGGGACACTGTTCAATAGAACATTGCGCTACTAGGTTTGAATACTAACTTAAACAAACCATAAACTACCCGACTTTGGCACAATAAGTAATAATCTAAAATAAATTGATCATTTGGGGCTAACAAGTGGCTACTTAACTTTAAATACATAGCGAGTCTATAGAATATAGTAAATTTATACTTTATAGATAAATTTTCCTCATCAAAAAATGTAACTGAAATTGTTACAACTTTTGATTTGTAAAAATTTACAATCAACTATAAAGATGCCTGAGAACTAAATAATATATAACAGTTTATGCAATATGAAGTAGAGTTTTAGCAATAAATTCAATTTAATTGATCTTAAGTTGACACAAAATATTTTATGATATACAAGGTTCCACAAAAAAGTGTGGATGTACTTTTCTTAATATAATTATGTCTATTATTGCTATTTTATGCTCTGCATATCAGTGAATTTTTCAATTCTACATAAAATTCTGAACATAATTTATATCAATAAGAGTGCGGACATCTGAAAAATCTAATTTTCGACAGTTTGTAGCTTCAACTGGTGCAGCAAAATAACTTGTACGTCGTATTCTAGTTTTTCATGGACTATCCAAATATGTTAGCATTTGGTCAAAAGGAAAGTCCAAATTCTTTAGTTCCAATTAAACCGAAAGTAGCTAAAAAATTAACATGTTTAGATAGGCTATCAAAAACTAGGATGTCATGTGAACAATTTACTCTAAGGTGCACAATTTGCAGGTTATGACCTATTAAAAATTGCATTTTTCAAAAGTTAATATCTCAAAAACAATTGTAATCTATCGAAAAAAGAAAGCAAATCAGTCTTTTCGGGAGCCTGTGTATAGCAAAATAATTTTAAAATTCATCTAAATTTACTTTTATAAATGTCTATTCAAGATAGATCAGATCCATTATGTAACTAAAACGGGATTCTTGACTCAACTTTGGTCGTACTATCCTATATTGTAATACAAAATCGGTACTGTAGTTTACCAACAAGATCAGCTGTTCTCAAACTTTTACATGTACCAGTATTAGCATGCAAATCTTGAAGCGACACGCAAGCAAACACGACAATATTAACATTTTATCATACATATTTTTCTCAATTTGAGGAGCAGTTGGTCATCGATTCTCTCCACTAAGAATATCAGTTGGTTATCATGAAATTTAACATATTATTCTGAAGACAGAATGACGCATTCGGCCCAGTCGTGTCGTGTCGCATGTATTTAATAGCCGTTGTTGCTATATAAAATGATAAAATAATCAAATTAATATGGTTTCTATCGAATATTAATTGGTTCCACTGAATTTTTACACTTGAGAACATTGTACCTTTATTTTTACAAATAAATAACGGTTAACTTCAAAAACGGTTATAATTTTCTACTGCTTTTCCGAGACAGCTATATCTATCCAAATGAAATTTTTAATAACTCATTCGTACGCGATAGATTCGTAAGATATGATTGGTATGAGAAAAAAAGTTTGAGAACCACTGAAATAAATGATAAATTTGCCAGTATTTTCTAGAACCAGAAAAATCTTATTATATTCCACTTCTTCATTCAGATCTTCCCTTACTTGTTGCTGAGTTTAATATCTTATTGACGCCACCCCTGTGATAACTCTCGCTATAGTAACGTTTATAGACATTTATGAAGTATATACGGTTATCAGTTGTGTTGATATAAAAAATATATATATTTAGGGCTTTACACGGTGCGTCAAATATGTTGTATTTTTTCATTGAATACTATGTATGTTTTTAGATTCTATTTAAAATTTTAAACATATTTCGTATAGTGACTATAAATTCAATGTATAATAGCTGACGAATTTAAATTTTCATCAAATCATCGGTAATATTTATGATCATTTCTTTGGTCAAATTTGTCAAAGTGCAAAAAATGTAACCCTCAAAAATATTATATACGGGGAAATATTACAACCTTTTTATTTAACACATCTTATATAATTGATAACTTGGTTTCTAAAATTAGGAATCAGCTGAACTCCTTTTCAATTGATTTTCATGCCTCAATTTTATCACTCAAAGTAATATAAAAATAACGTTTATTTTTACCCGATGTTATATATTATATAGTAGATAAATTTTAACTTTAAAAAATTTAATTATAAAGTATAAATTTATTTCGTCTGGTCGTTGAATCAACCTGTACAATATGTAGCCATAAATCTTACCAAAAATATTTTTTAATTCGATATACTGGAAATAACTATACGTTATTTGTATTGATTAACATAATGATTTAACAAAATCTAATTCAAAGCCTAGAAGCTTTAAAAGTAGTTAAAGGGGGTAGTGCTTGGCGGTACGTATTACACATTTAGTTGTTGCTCCGTAAACACTTCTTTACTTTAGACTATTTTAATGTTTTTCTCATTTATTTTATTCTTGTTTTTTTAGAAATTTAAATCATGCCACATTTTTGATCCTGAAACATTTTTATGCATTCTTATGATTACGACTATCGACTATAGACTATAAAAATATATTAGACATTTACGCTCCATTTTTGTTTTGTGGAACGAAAGTAAAGTTTTCTATATCTCTAAAATTCTATAGCATAAAAATATTATATTATTATAGTATAAGAACTTTACTTTAAAAAAAACCTCAAGTTTTCTAATTAGATAATAGAGCCATTGATAGTGCCAGGTTTTATATTCCCTCTAATTAAGCCCTAATGTGTCGGCAATATTTTTAATTTTTCAATATTTACTTAATCCAAAGGGTAGCTAAATAAATAATAATAACTCTATTTTTTTATATTATTTTTGGTATAACAAATAAATTTAAAGTCATTTCTGCATTTATTCCAAAATATTTTGCCGTAGGAAGATTTTAAAACTATAGTTAATACAAAAATATCACCAAACATCTTAAAAACGGCTTCTTAATCAGATTTTATCCTGAGATTGTGGTTTAATACATCATGGAAATATCAACTTTAAATAAGGGTCGTTGGCACCTTAATGCCTATTTCGCTTTATAGTTAATGTTTGTTATTGGGTATCTGTTACGTGACAGTGTTTAAGTGGTGTAGGGGCTGTAGCCAGTCGAAAACTTGGCATTGTCAGTAGCTGTGCAAGAAATAATATTTATTAAATGCAATGTAATTTGAATAACTTTATCCCCTAAATAATAATAGCAAAAATATGTAAAAAATGTTAAGAAATAATTTAAGAAAAACGCTCTGTATCGCAGTAACTATTTCGCGGACTTTTAAAAAATGTCTTTTTGTCTAATTGCTACACATTTATGGCCTTTAGGATAAATATATTTAGACTAAATTAAAATAAAAAAATAGTAATAAAACTTGGATTATCATTACCAAAAAAAGCATATATACAAATTAAAATTAGAAGGCGGGCTATCCGTGTACTTAGTTGAAAAAAAATATGTTTTATTTTTTTATTTTGGGGTAAAATTTCAGGGTATTAGGTTTAGAACTTAATTTTAATTTATTTGTTTTGGCGCCACGTTGTATTTAACACTCCTGTGTATTAGCACAAAATATCTTTAAATCGCTTAAAAATATTGGTAGATTTATTTTTTATAAGCAGTTGATTCTAGGTATCAACTAAGAGCATTTAAATCGATATTTTATTTTATTATTAATGCCATGTCTTTATGGTAAATAATCAATCTGACTATAAAAATAAGAAAATAATATTTCTTTAAATAATGTATTTATAAAATACATTGTATGTTATTCGGTTAATAAAAAATATACTTTTTAAACGAGTTTTATTTAGATCCCTTTACTATCTCAAGACAGCATATCCTGAAACAACCTTCAAGTTAATGAGGTCTACGAAGTCGAAATTACCCATATTTATTAGTTTTTTTTTATATGACAACGGTTTGTGTAAAAAAAAAGTGTTAATGCTAAAAATTGAAAAATAAAAGTTATTAATCAAAGGCCTCGTCCCTATCGTAACAACTGAAATCATAAGTTGCACTACATTATGGTGGCCGTCTGTTTTTTTTTAAGGTTATGGCTGTATTTTATTTAAATAAATTGCTTATTCCTTGACGTGCATATAAGTTTATGCTATCACACACGTTGAAGCAAACCTCTTCGGCACTTGCTCATGTATGACTGTGCGATCCTGAAACAAAAAAGTTAGGTGCAAACTGATCAGAACGAACATCACGCTGCATGTGTAAGTTCATAGTAGTAAAATCTTCTTCGAATATCGCGGGTATGTCAGCATCATTCTCATTTAAATGTATTGTATAAACTAAGTATTTTATCGAAAGACTGACATAATTATTTTCGCATGAATCAATGTACCTATTTAGCCAAGTCAAAACACCAAAGGTCAGGAGATCAGAAAAATAAATTAAAATTTTTTTTCACTCGCCTTTTGACCTCAAAAAAGGGATTAATCGCCAAAATAAACACCACAGTAGAGCTGAATTCCGCAATTTTGAAAATAAATTATATTAAAACCGCCGTAGAAGCGGACACTAACACCAAAATGAAACCAGCAAGTAAGTTGCGGAGATCCCGTATTACATAAAGGAGATGATCAGATAGGATAACAAACAGGCGTAGAGTCAGATATACTGGAGACCCTGCTTTGAAAAGGGCCACAAACCATGCGCAAACGCAGGTAAAAGCGGCCCTGTTCAAATATCACAATGATAGATGGGATGAAAAACTGTAGAGTCGAGACACAAACCAGCTCTGGAAAATGAACAGATCCGCACCCGGGGGAAAAGAAGTCTATGCCATCCCTAAATTACAACGTCATTGCTGTCTCCCTGGAAGATATGTTGGAGTAACAGTCCACCTTGTACCCGACAGAGACCATGATATAAGTCCTCTAGGTTGGTTCATCACTCCAGAGGATATCCTAAGTATTATTAAAACTAACTAGATCCAAGCCTGAAGTCCCCAGATATGATCGTATAACAAACAACTCTTACCAAACTGCCAACTAAATAAATTTCAGAACTAACCAATGCCATAAACACCTCAACTAGACTGTTACATTTCCCTACTGCTGGATAGGACGTTTTGCTTCCGGGTGTATAATGTAATTTTAGGATGGAGAAGCATGGCTACCGGAGCCCCCCTGGACGTCCCTTAGCAACCGCCTATTTTCAATCTATACAGCGGACAGGACAAATCTAACCAACATCTGTTTGTACGCTGATGATACAGCCCTAACATCAGTACACAAAAAAAAACACCAAATTCATTACCTCGAAGCTGCAAAGACACCTTGGCAGCATTGAGGTATGGATAGACCATTGACGAATTAAACCCAAGCCAGTAAAAATTGAGGCAATACTTTTCGGAACAAGGCAGCCACCATACGGGCGCCTAAAACTTCGAGGTAGGCAACTCCAGTGTGAAGTACTTAGGTTTGAAGTACGACAAGAGGTTGGTCTGGAAGGATCAAGTTAATGTGACATTTCGGAAAGCGCAACAGCTCATGGACTGTCTGGCTCCGCTTCTCAGTAAACATAGCAATTTCTCCCTCAAAAACAATCTTGTATTGTACAAAGTAGTATCAGGCCGACGTTATTGTACGCAGCTCCAGCTTGGATTTACATATCAAAGACAAGGGCCCAACTTCAAACACAGCAAAATAAAGTCTTCAGAATGTCAGTAGAAGCCCCTTGATTTCTGCGAAACAAACAACTACATAGGGAACTCCATATCCCTGTAATTCTGGAAACAAACTGTTAGGCAATCGTGAGGCTTTCATACCCAGTCCATTTGCAAGGGACAATCGTCGACTTCCAATAGGACCGCTGCCCTAAGTCCTAGCCATTGAGCCACTTTCATATAGACACTACGTGTAATTACAAAAAAAATAAAGCCAGGTATGAAACTGTTTTTAAAATAGAAATAGAAAATTTGTCAAATTTAACTTAAAACCAACAAATGGTACTGATACGGATAGCCGACTGAAGAAAAGTTTTTACTTTTTAAAGAGCAGTTCCAATTTTGACAGTTTTTTTTTAATTATTGTTTTTCTTTGAAACCAGAAATATTGTGGTGGGAGCACATAAAAATTTATATTGTATGAATAGTAATATTTATGGAAAAAATTCAGCTTTTAATGATATATATTGAAAAGGAAATATTTTTTGTTGAATCGGTAGTATAAATATCAACAATGCATTTTGAAATTTTTAATAATAACAAGTTACGTGCAGTAGCAACTTTTATTATTGCAAATCAGAATCCCAAAGTACTTTTCGACGAAAGTATTCTCACACTGTAAGACGCTAAAACGGACAAAGACTTGAATGAATTTAAATATAAGCGTTTTATAACGTTAGCCTCGAACGATAAAAACGCACAAATTAGTTCACTACCTCCGACAGAAGATGCGACCAAACAATATATCAAAAAAGTTCAGCAATGGAAAAATATTTCTTTGATACCTCCCGAATATTGGCGTATTCAAAGAGAAAATTAATTGACACCAGTAGAAATGACGCAACCAGCTGCTCTGAACAACGCCTTGAAATTCATATTTTGCTCTTGCAAAACAAGATGTGGTCTACACATAGATAAAATATTTATAGATCCGCAAAGTTTAATCCCAAAAACGGCAAATTTAAGTCAATAAAATGTAAACATCGTAGATCAGATGTCGGCATGCGCACTACAAAATGATCAGGTGACCATCGACAGGACCGAACTTTGAAAATCTATTTAGTTAGTTCAATTAGTCATAAATGGTGTCTAAATTTAAGCAAGTTATCAAAGTTGCAACTATGGTTACAATCTTTAGTAAAAAAGTCAGTGTCATGTAACTTTCTTGTTCTTGGAGTCACATCACATGGGCACAAATAATATCTGAAGCAGAAGGGAATAATCCGGTCTGTGTCTACCGATGGGAGTTAGTTTAGTCATTTCTTATACTGTGAAAGTAAAACTGTGAAGAAAACGTATCTTACTGTTTCTCTAATCTATTGTTTCCGTCTGTGTGCGTTAACTTTCTTGTTGTAGGGTGGGAGTGAATAATTAACATTTTTAAGGTCCGGCAATTTATTCTCTAATTATTAAAAAATAATGGCTTTCTTTTCCTTATCTTTTTTTTTTGATTTTTTAAGAAAATATTCATACGAAATGGGTTTGTCAACGGATATGCAGCATTTAAAAATAATTTTATATAATAATATTTTTCTGCCGTAATGGTGAACGGAGCATATATTTTCCTATCGTATTAATTTTTTCGACAAAATGATGAAAATGTTATTTCAAATAAAATAAGTGAACAAGGTCATTGATGGGGGTGAATAAAAAAAATATACCAACAAAAGAAATGCACATTTTGTTAACATATTATTGAATTTTTAATTTGACGATTTCAAAGTGGGGATTGCCATGGCCACATGAATCATGACAATTTCATAAAATGAGTACGGACATAACTAATCTGAATTTACTTCCAAAACCAGAATTAATAATGAATAACGCTTTTTAACGTAATGTCCTCAATCTTCAGGCATACAAAATAATAAATCATAGAATGGCTGCAGAACAAAAAAAACATTTGAGCTGAGTGGAAACATCGGTTAAATATAAGGTGGATGAAGTTATGCAAGAATATGGACATTGTGCAAATTAGCAACTGGAAAAAAGTCGTTGACAATTTGAAAAAATAATTCAAACAGAGCTTAGAAATTATAGAGCCAATAGCCGATTCTGGCTAAAATATAAACCTTGTACTGAAATATTTTATGTATATAACAAAATAATAATGCATTATAATTATGGTAAGTTATATATGTATGTTTTAAAATGTTCCAACTTCGTTTTGAGGATGTATGTTTTTATTTATGTAAGTAATGTAATAGATGGAGAAATTGTACCATTTCTTGACATATTGATGAATGTACTTTTTTCATATGATAGAATAAATTATTCTATGGTTTGGTGCAAATTTTCAGATTTTTTTTTAAGAATTGATTGTTTAAAAGTTCAGTTTATCTTTTGGTAATCATTTGGAAAGTGTTAAAAATATATAATACTACATGTTTTGGAAATTTAATGTTATACGAAAACACTATAAATCCAAAAAGGTTGTAAAGCAACACTATTTTTTTACCCTATAGAGGAAAAGAAAAATAAAACAAATAAAATATGTACACATTATATTAAATAAAAACACAAAAACAAATAAAATAAATCACTTAAAACGCTATAAATCCGTTTAAATCGCACGCAACTCACAAAACAAAAATAAACACAAAAATGGTGCTGAGCCGATACTGTGCTGTTTACGGATGGCACTACGAAACAACCGAGCGATAATAGGAAGTCGCTTATGCGTATGCCCTTATCTGATCAACGTCCAAAAATATGACTGGCGCCCGATGTGCAGAAACGCATTTTTTCGCCTATGGTTTGCCATTTTTTGGCTTTAGCAGCCGACAAGAGTAGGGGTCCATAGTAGAGGTCAGTGGGTCTACACAATCATTCTTAAATATACACTAAAAAATCCTTCTCGTAATTAATAGTTTATCAAAATTTTTGAAAACTTTTCATGTAATTTAAATGACTAAATGAAAAAAGAACTTTAAATATCCCTCAATGTTTAGGATTTTAATATATATCGGGAAAAAAATTAATTATTTGCATATCCTCATTATGGTTTATTTATGTGTTCCACTACAATATTTCTGATTTCAAAGAATATACGAAAACAAAATTTAAAATTGCTACGGATCGTAAGGATTAAAATGTTTTATTTTTTCGCTTTATAGAGTCGCCTAATTAATTTTTTTTTTAGTCAGATAATTGATCGAAAAATAGATACAGTAATGAGATACCACTTTGGTCCATGAAAGATTAATGGTAATACTGCGATTCCTTGTTGGCGGATGAAATTATAATTAAATTTTCTAGAATATTTCCACAAGCCCTTGCAAATTTTGACTTCGGTCTGGCCGATGAATGAGTTTATTCTTTTGCTCTGGCTGTGCAAGTCTGCTGTAGAGCTGAGGCCCTTACGAAAAAAAATTGAAAAATACGAAAAATAAAAACTTTCAGATTGAGAGCTCAGTAAAAAATATTGTATTCTGTTGCAGCATAAATCTTATATATCAAGCAGTGAACTATGTAGGTCATTACTACAAATACATTATTACAGTTGTGACTTGGAAAAATCAGGCGATTGAGTGAGTAACCGTCTACATTGACATCCCTAGAACAAGAAAGTTAATCGACGTCTAATCACAATGTTATGTCTAACATAAGTATATTTCTAGTGAATACATCATGTAGGAGTCCACCCACGTTTTTTCTTACTTTCCGCAAGAGCGCAACGGCATACGTGTTGTCGTTTCAACGAACAAAATGTTTAACTGTGGTTTATGTTGCATCTTCTGTCAGTTTACAACATTTAATGATATTATAACTTTCTTGTTCTGGGTTATAAATTAGTTGTTCTGAGAGCGTAAACATCCAGTAGACATTCTTTAAAATATATTAAATTTTAGAAGACACATATTGAACAGTCATGGAAAGTATGGAAGGGATTTTATTAAACCAACTTTTTTAAACTATAATTATTCTATGCTAATTAACAAAGCAAGTCATTAATTACGTTCCCTAAAAATTATAAATTAATCAAGGTTTTTTCATAACGCATTATGGCCACTGCGGCTGAGGCAATTTGGTCAGATTTTTACTCTGTCCAGTATTTAGAGCTGTAAAAACCTCTCCAAATAGATCACAGATTCTTTGCTTTGGCAGCTATTTCTAGAACATAGAACTTTCAGATAATTGGATTTGTACACGCTCTTGACTTAGCAAACCAAACCAAGTATTAAGAATATTAATGATTAATGTGATGATTGAGCTTGCATCTGCTTAAGAGTGTTACAATTAATGGTTGAGTTTTTGTCAAGGTCAATCTCAAGTCATCTTGATCAACTAGCTTTATTCTAGCTTTTCTCTTGATCTGCAGAAGAGTTGAAAATTCCCTTTTGTAGAGGTAAATAGAAGCAAGTGGCACTAATATTTGAAAAGAAAGCATGGAAATTTCAGAACACGAATGACATATAGCACACCAAAATTGAAGTAACGATTTTTGCTGAGGAGTAATTTCGCAACTCCAAAAATTCATCCTGCACTTCATCGAGAATGTCGGCAACATCCAAAAATACATAATTATACAGATTCTTGTTCAGAGAACTCCGGGAAATAACGTTGAATTTCAAATTTAAGGACTTGAATATTGTTACTAATTTCCTTTCTTAGATTATCTGCAATTACCGTCTCAGATTCCTCAGTTTTGATGTAAAGGTGCAAAGTTTCCAGGATTTACTTTACAGCGCTAGATTTGCAATTTTAATGCGAACTCTGAAGTGTAGAAAAAGAGATCTTCGTGATCAGAGTTCATGTTTTTGCATAATGTCTTGAACAGACAAATATTGAGAATAGTAATAATTTGGCAATTATCCCTAAAGAGTCAGGTACTTCTTGCAAAGTTTTTAGATGAATCAAGGTAGCAAATGGCAAAACGATGAACCATGCAGTGCATTTCCTTTACTTGGGGTGCAAGCTCTTTAACTTTTTTACTAAAAGCCCGAGCTCGATCAAAGCATGGCTGATGCTCTGTTGGTATACACAGAAGGAACTTATCATCTCCAACGCATCTTCACATTTTGTAATAGTTTGTAGCGCTCTACAAAACAAAAACTCTTCTTTGATGTTCTCCAAAAATGAATAAATAGGAGCACGAACTAACATTAGTAGACTCGTCAAGTTGAAAGGAGACTACCAGAGAAACTTTTATTTCAGATAAAATTTGTTCCATTGCGTTTTTGGACATATCTTAAAAGCGTCTGTGAATTATATCCATCGATAAGGATATATTACGCATTTTAATATAACTCGCTTCTCCAAGAATTAGCTTAACGTACTCTAATAAACAATATTTGATGAAGGTTTCTGCAATATTTTTTTTTTTGTTTTCTGCAACTTCCAGCGGAATTTCATACAATGCCTGAATTACAGCTTGACTCTGTTGTTCAAACGTCCCAGAAAAACCTAACAGCCAGATTCACTAAAACCCCTAATTCACTAACAAGATCTAACTTTAAAACTGGTCTAAATTGACACCAGAGGGTTTTGACAAGTGCAACAGAAAGTTAAACAAGTTTTGAACTTTAAAAATACAAGAATAAAAAATCATTTTCTTTTATAACTAAACCGACAAAGGTTATATTCTTTTGAGTAATTATCAATTGATCAAAGAGAACAAAGTGAAACTGATAACTTCATGTTCTTTTGAATATGCATTTACTTGTCATTGGGCTGAAGTGATCATGATTACTTCAAGTGATAGAAGTGATAATGACTCAAAAGAATAGCCCTAAAAATGGAAAATTTCAACCCCCTAATTCACTAACATGGTTTAACTTTAAAACCGGTCTAGATTGATAGTAGAGAATTTAAATTGACAAGGGTTACAATACGTCAAGCTAGTTTTAAACCTTTAAAATACAATTAAAACGATATTATAAGAAAAACAAAACTGGTCATCTAGAAAATCTAATTTCCAAGGCAATTAGATCGGGTCTAAGTCTTAAACCTTCTTATTGAATCTGACTACAAGATTTTATTTTTAGATTTTTATCCTTAATATTCTCATATAAGCGTTTAACATATGTAACGTAAATAATAGCAATATCATAACAAAACTGGCCATCTAGAAGATTTAACTTCCGTGGCAACTAGATCGGGTCTAAGTCTTAAACCTTCTTAGTGAATCTGGCTGAAAATGTTTAAGATTTAGACCCAATCTAGCTGCCATGGAAGTTAGATCTTCTAGTCGGTCAGTTTTGTTTTATATTACATATGTCAAGAATTAAACTTTTATATGGGAATATTAAGGATAAGAATCTTGCAATAAAGCCTTGTAATATATAAGAGAAATAGCTGTATCCCGAAAATAAATAAAATTCTCCATTTTTACCGGTTAAGTATTGAAAGAAAATGATTTTTTATGCTTGCATTTTTAGCGTTTAAAACTTGCTTGACTTGTTGATCTTCAGTTTAAACCCTCTGATGTCCTTTTAAAACGGTTTTAAAGTTAGACCATGTTAGTGCATGAGTATTTAAAAAATTCTGGTGAAATATGTTCAGGAATTTTCTAGAAAATAAAATCGAACGGAAATGATATTTCGCCCCATAAGCAAAATTCTATGTCCGCGCCTACAGAATAGAGGTGGGTCGGACTTAACAAACCCGTTCTTTTTACCCGGATCAGTTTACAGTCCGAAAGATCCGGATCACTAAAATTTGAAACATCGGACTCGGACAGTACGAAAGTTCGTTCTCCGACTGGTCATATGTTACATCGGATTTATAATGAGCCGAGATCCGTTGAACCGTTTTAATCGGACGGTGTTCGTTGTGTCTTTTACGGGTCTTTGTATCTTTCGAACATTCGGTTCGGTATAGTACGATGGGTCACTGATGTTTCGGGTCCGCTGGCGAACCTCATTTCGTTCAGTTAATAATTGCGGGAACAGTAAATACGTTAAAGGCAATGGCCGTGGAGTACAAGGATTTAGGATTGCTTTAGTTTAGATTATGTTTTTTTAGGACGTTTGTAGAATATATATACTTACGAATCTAGTATTTCGGTAGTTAAAATATGAATTAGGAACGTGATTAAAATTTTTTTAGTCCTATATGCCTATTTTCGCTTGTTTTAAATTTAATTGGGTATGATAGGGATATTTAACTGCAATTTTGGGGAAAGTGGATATAATTTAAAATGTAATAATATTAATAAATGTTTTGTTTCATCATCGAATTATGTTGTTACGATTGTTAAAGTAGATAAATATATTATTTTGCTGAAAATGATAATTTAGTGGTATGATGTAGGCACATAGAGAAGCCTGTTTTTCCGTATATTTTTTGTTCTGGCCCTTAAAACAGTGACAGAAATTGTAAAATCATAAAAATGACGATCATTTATTATTTTGGGTTTTTAATCCAAACAAAAAAGGTTGGTTTTTAATTAAAAATTATTAACAAAACATAAAGAATATGTTTAAAACCGATTTTTTTAAACATAAATAAAGTTTCTCGGAAAAGTGACAATAAAACATAATTTTAATTTTTGTTATTAAACAAAAAATTAAAATTATGACTGCTTTACAATTTTGCGATACTTCTCGACGATTGTTGTGATCGGTCCATATTAGTATCAGGCAAACTGATTTCTAAATTTAGTTGATTTTCTGGTGCTGCATTACGATACGTTATGTCTTGTGGCTCAAGTAGTCACTAATGGATGCTTACTTTTAAGATGTCTAGCGAAATTTTCGGTAGTCACCTAAATTGCTTAAAACATAATTCACACTTGACCCAATTTTTTCCAATGACTGTAAAATTATGCCAAACACCATTTTTTTCTATAATTCATATGAGACGGTGAATGCGCAAATATTAACATATGCTGTTAAATGAGAGAGCCGTAATATTACTATTTGTTTAAAATACAGCTTAAATGTCCCATTTGTCTTTTTATTTTATCTCCTAAATTATAATAGAAGTTAAATTTAAGCTTAAAATATTTTTTTTTGAAAAAAAAATTAATGATGCTTGTAATTGGATTTTATAAAAAAAAAAGGATCGAAATGTAATTATCTGTGGTATACTATTTCCTAAAATTATATATTAAAAATATGAAATGGGAAAGTTGTTCGAACTTTGGAATTCTTGACGGGAAACGGACAATTGAACCGGTTCTTTGACCCGAATCTTTAAAATTAGTGATCCGGACGGTCCGAATCACCAAAAAGTCCGTTTTGCCCACCTCTACTACAGAATGCTTTATTTCTAAGTGACGTTTGTGTTTTGCGGGTTTCATATGCTGTATTCTTTAGAGTAACTATCAAATGATCAAATTGAAAAGAGTGAAACTGATAACGTCATGTTCTTTTGAATATGCATTTACTTGTCATTGGGTCGAAGTGATCATGATTTCTTCAAGTGAGAACTGAAAGTGAAAATTACTGATAAGAATAGCCCTATAGATTCAGCACTAAGGACAGCATTGCATAAAACACCCTGTGGCTTCGCTATACCATTATTAATAAGGGTCGAAAATCCAAATTTTAAATACTTCTCTGACTATTTTATCTTCTTCTCCATGACGTTGATATCTGGAAATTAAAATACTTCAAAATAATTTTTAGAGAATATTTAAAAAGCAAAATTATTCAATGTTTTTTACTTACCAAAACCGTAAATAGTAAAATAGTCTGTTTCTAGGGTTGCCTATTGAAGACGAATTGTGACTGGCTATGACTAGTATTGTGAAGTTTTTAGAATTAGCCAAAACTAATAACGAACTACACATTTACAAACTACTTCACACTAAGTAACAAGTTTGCCGAATCAACAATTTATCTGTACATTTATTATTACTTTAAACTCGCGGCTGAATATCAAAAGACCCTACTGTTATGTACATTGCCTATATATCAATTGAGAGTACTTTCCTAACTTTCTCGTTCTTGAAAGAACGATCATCTTGATGGAAAGTGGGCGTGGTTCTCACGAAAAAGTACGAAAACATATTCAGATTACGGTTTCTTACTTTTTCGTGAGAACCACGACCACTTTCCATCAAGATGATCGTTCTCTCGAGAACGAGAAAAGCTAGCCAGAAATACAGTTTCATACTTTTTCATGAGAACCACGCCCCCTTTCCATCAAGATGATCGTTCTCTCAAGAACGAGAATAGGTACCCTGGGGTGCTTTCCCGATTATTCTCAGCTCGGTAGAACGTCAGGTTGCTCATTATTGAAACTTCTTTTCCTTACACATTTCTTCGAAAGGCAACGTAATGTCACTATCACTGCGAACTATCCGACTAACTTGCCCCGGTCGGATTTCGCAAGGTATAAGGAGAGGTGCGTGCTCCGGCCATTCTCTAACTAAATCGCATATCTCGCGTGTTGCCAAGCATAAATAAATTATTAACATTTTGTGACCTACTCACGGATTTCTGAAAATAAAATAAGTGCGTGGACCTACTATTTAATTTTGATTTTGAAAATTGTAAACCGGCGACCCTCTGGGTACCTATTCTCGTTCTTGATAGAACGATCACTTGATGGAAAGTGGGCGTGGTTCTCACGAAAAAGTATGAAACCGTATTCTGGGTAGCTTCTTTCGTTCTCGAGAGAACGATCATCTTGATGGAAAGTGGCCGTGATTCTCACGAAAAAGTAAGAAATCGTATTTTGAATACGTTTTCGTACTTTTTCGTGAGAACCACGCCCACTTTCCATCAAGATGATCGTTCTCTCAAGAACGAGAATAGGTACCCTGGTGAGTCGAACTGCCACGAATATGGTAAAATTATGTCAAATTCGTGCGAACCACTGACTTCAAGAAATATTACATCAAATACAATCTTGGAGCATGTACTATTCGCAACAGCATGTAATGTTTCACGCGCGTAACACAGCAAAGAAAAGGAGAGAGAGGTCAATACGGGATTCTGCTATTTCTCTTGCTTTAAAGGTACGCATGTCACCAATCGTGTTTGTAGCCAGAGAGATGGCGCAATCCTGTATTCGCTCTATCTTTCTCTCTTTGCCGTGTAACTCGCGCTAAGCATTACTAACCTGAACTAACCTTTTTTGTTCCAGGGCCTCCAGGGTACCTTTTCTCGTTCTTGAGAGAACGATCACTTGATGTAAAGTGGGCGTGGTTCTCACGAAAAAGTATGAAACCGTATTCTGGGTAGCTTTTCTCGTTCTCGAGAGAACAATCATCTTGATGGAAAGTGGCCGTGGTTCTTACGAAAAAGTAAGAAACCGTATTCTGAATACGCTTTCGTAATTTTTCGTGAGAACCACGCCCACTTTCCATCAAGATGATCGTTCTCTCAAGAATAGGTACCCAGTAGTGTATGCTCGAAGTATACAATACTCAAATTCTCCAAACCACTTCTTTAAATGTTTATTCCCAACTTAGATTGGGGCACTTAGTCAAAGAGTCCCAAGTTATTAAATCTATATTCTGTCATGAAAGAAGATTGCCGACTGCAACATTGACGTTTGACGTGTCTTTTGAGGTTATGTACATTTGTTTTGTAAAAATTTGCCAACGATGTTATCGTAAGTTTATTTGAGGTAGTTAAGATAATAATTTACAGCAAACGTTTAAAAAAAATTGTCCTATGATTAAATAAATCAAAAATTATGGGCACGGCAGTTAGCAGAAATTTAGATCTCTCTACAAACGAATACTGTTTAAAATTCGTTGGAAAGGAACCTATTTCTTTAAATGACCCCTTTTGGAATAGATTTTTAGCATTTAATATAACGCCACCAACTACAAGGTTTGTATTAAATAGAGTCACCTTTATTGAATATTTATTATGTGAAAGGATAAATACATTTTAGAAATGATCAGCTGCTGTTGGAGTCAAAAATTGAACCTTTATGTCAGGAACTATTAAAAAGCAATCTCAGTTCAGGAAATTTAGGAACATTAATACAATTATTTATAGCCAGATCATCGGAATTACTTGGGGCTACAGATGCTGAAGCGTAAGTTTTATAGTGTTTATTGAGACAATAGGTACTATACTTAATTACATGAGTCTCTTTTTTTATGTAAGATATTTTCATTAGGGTAATGAAAATTAAGAAGAAAGGTTTTCAGGGTCATTTTATAGTTGATTTCTGTTCAAAGATTACTGATGGCCTCTTGCTTTGCAGCAATCATCCAGGTTTGTGAAAATTTAATTTTTCAGAAGATAGGAGCAACCGTGACCTTGTCGAGAAGGTTCTGTACCCATCTTCTTTCTTGCTTTGTTTTCTCATCTCTAAAGAAGGGTAAAAATTGGGATAAAGAGGAAGATAAGATGCTAATAACTTAGACAATTCCATCAATCCCTATCAAGAAGAAGCATGCAAAGCAGTGCTTAAGCCAAGATAGATTAATCCAACCCTATCTACATGCAATCAGTAAGCTGAAGCTTGTTGGACTTATGCATAAGTAGATGTGAAAAAAAAGCTAAAACTAATGGTCTATTCTTATCTACTACCCTAAGATTAAATATTAATATTTAATTTAACTAAATCTGTACATAATGCGTGGGCCAAATCACTAGTTGTGTTTTCCAAAACTTTTTGAATATGTACCGGTCTTCTATTCATTGTCATAAGATGTTCGTATATCAAATAGTATTTCCTATCACAAATTTCCCTACAACTGCCGTTGGGATTTTTCTTCAAATTAATTTTGTTAAGATTGACTGGAGTAAGGCAATGTATAGTTTTCATTCTAGACATCACAATTATGTGTTTTCTTTTGATGTATTTCAATTTTGAAAACCCAGGAGTTTTCAAAGGTAGTTTTTGTATGGATGCATATGCTTTCCCCTTCTGTATACGGATGTTACAAAAGATGTTGCAGCAATTAGTATATATATTCTCTGATATCTCTAAGATATTCAGTGACATGCAGCTTGCTTTTTAACTTGTACCCCCTAATTCTGCCTTCACAGGCTAGTTCATCAGCTTTATCATTTTCTTTGATAATACTATGTCCTGGAATTCATAGCAATCTAATATTGACACCATTATTATACACTTCCAATATCTTGTATCTTCATTATAAGAGGGTTTATTTATTTATTTATCGACGGACAACACTGTCCATTTTACAATGATTAATTACAGAGCTAGAGTGAAACATAACAATGTGATATCAATAATAGTATAATGAAAGAGTGTTTACAAAGGAAAAAAAGGCCTTGGTTCTATCACTTTTTCCTTGCACATCCACTCTTTCTAACCTCTGTAAACCACTTTTGGCATTTGACACCAGAAAAATATTATTAGATAAATCCTTGCATATATTTATAGCCATTTTTGTGACAACTGATTCTACAGAGCAGATGTTGGTTTTATTAGTTAATTTGACACTTCTAACTTCCATGTCGGGGCAAATATGCCTCTTCCTGCTTCACCTATCACAGGATCGACGGATCTGATCAAAATTCTAGAATTTACCCTCAATGATATTATTATATGCAGCCTGTGCAAAAGGACTGTGTTTTTTGATTTTAGAGTCTGTGAATTTGATATCAGTGAATTGGAAATTGTATTCAGTATCATAACAAGCTGGGATGTCAAGATTTTCCTGATGATCAGTATATTGTAGAACCATGTCGAGGCTTTCTAGTATAGCTGATTTCAATTTACATTTATAAAACTTTTTTTTCAAGTTTCATTATTAAGGTAGTTATCTGATGTAATCAATGCTCCTTCATATCATACGTGCCCAACTTCACTTCATTTTACATCATTGCTTCTTCTTCATTTTAAAATCACTTTATAGAGGATCTGCTCAAAATATTATTAGATAACAGAGTTTATATTATTACTGTGACTTAGTGGTGTGGCTAATTATTAGTCAGTACATCATGCCTTATAATGTTATACATTGTATATTCATTTTTTAGAAATCTATATAGGAAAGTTTTGTAGTTATGTATGACTATGTCACAGCCAATCTTAAAAGTTACAGTTTTATGGAAATTTATATCAACAATGAATACCCAAAGTTTTCAAGCAAATATATAGAAAATCAATTAGCCAGTGAACTATCTTAAGAATAAAAATTTACTTTCTAAAGTAATCTTCTTCAAGAAAACTCGTAAAATTTATGATATAGGGATCATCCTTTGCTTCAGTTTTTTTAAACATTTATTTATCTAATAATGTCTAGTGTGTTGGGCTATGGTGATTATAAAAAAACTAATCCTAATTTATTTTGATAATAGGGTAATTTTGAAAAATTTCATCATATAATGCAAAATGTTAAGGAGGGATTATGCCACCTTCAAGAAACATTTTTTATTATTGTTGTTATTAATCAGTAATGCATCTCAATAAATCATTTTATGTCTATTATTTTTCAAAGTAATGATTTTTTTAATTCACACATGTTGACATTGACACACGTTCTCAGTTGTATTAAAAAATAATTATAAAAAAAGAAAAATCAAAATTTAATTTTTAAAATTATAAAATAAATACATGTGTAATATTTAAATATTTAAAAATTTTAGGAATCAAATTCCTACAATTATACAGATGTACACTTTGGTGCAAAACTGAAATAATGTTTTCAAAAATTATAATATATTATCTTTTATTTTGTTTTTAATTCTATAGCATCATATTCACCACTATATTTAATAGGAGAAAAGTTCTACTGTCCTTGATCATAAGTCAATTTTCGCGTCGGCACATTTAACTTGTTTATTTACGTTATCCATGTGACTCAATTTTGCATCGCAATTTGAAATAAAAACATATTTAATGCTTTTGGTCAATTGAATAAATTATTTCTTTTATAATTTCTCTTAATATATGTAATATTTATTGTGTATTGTATTGAATTAGCTTTGTAAAATGATGAAATTTCCGTGGTCAGTGTGTGAAAAATAAAAGAGGTTTTAAAGTACGGTAATACCTCACGTCATCTCACCTCAAATAATAAAGGTGAATCAAAGTATAATTCAAAGAATTAGCAAAGAGTATGAAGTAGTTTAAAAAAAAATTTGATGGTCGGCCAAAGATGTTGAGTTCTAGAGACAGTAGATATATAATTGGCTATTAGAGAAGCATTATCGGTATCTCATGTAGCTAAAATTCTTTAACATAATACTGAAAAATTAATTAGTTGGTGAATAGTACAAGGCGAACTACACAGAAATAAATATTTTGGAGCAGTTGAAAAGAAAAAAAATAATTACTAAGTAAGAAAAATATAAGAGCAAGATTAAAGTTTGTAAAAAAATATGAATGCTGAACACAACTGATGATCGCCAATGAAAATGGAAAAGGGAAGGTGAGCCAGTAAGTCAAACAAATTTCATTCAGACTGTAAAGCATGGAGAAAGTAATATTAAGCTTTGGTGATGATGTATGATGGCTTATGGGTTGAGTCCTGTTCACACAATAGTTGGAAATATGAATAAAGAAATGTATCTAGATATTTTAAAATACAATTTTATTGAAACTGTGAATAATATGCCTTATCCGCTCAAAGAAGTTACCTTCTAGCAAGACGATGATCCAAAACACATCCTAAAAAGTAAAGAACTGGCTTACTTCTCAGGATATTCAGGTATTTCAGTTGCCGGCGCAAAGTCCTGACCTAAACCAAATCAAAAATTTGTAGTCACAATTAAAACATGTTCTACTAAATAACTATGAATCTCCACTGTCCTTGTGAAACATATTATGGGATTGAGTCCAAGAAGAATGGGAACCAGATTATTATGAGAATCTTGTAAAAAGTATGATAAAACGTTTACAAGCTGTTAAAAAAGTGATAGGCTTATTGATAAATTATTAGAAAATGTAACAATTAGGATCTTTAGCCTGGTGCACAAGAGATTTATGTTTATAATTTGTTGTGTTTAAATACTTCATAATACATGCTATATGATGATTGTTCGTTAATATTATTTTTCGTTGTGAGTACAAGTATTACTTTTTTAAAAAATCAGGAGCCCTGAGTTGGAAATGGACACGGACCATATGAACTCGAGCTACCGTTATAATATACCGTTTGAAGTCACAATAGAGGATCGAATGGCAAGTAAAAGAGAAAGACCGGAAACATTCTCGGGTGCAAGTATCTGGTACACTGACGGTTCAAAAACTAGTGAGGGTACTGGAGCTGGGATATACGGGTTACAACCGAGGAAGGAACTAACCCTTCCCCTTGGGAAATACCCAACAGTGTTCCAGGCAGAAATATACGCAATCTTACGGTGCGCAGATGAGATAAATAGGAGAGCTTACAAAGGGAAGCAAATCCTCATTTACTCTGACAGCCAGGCAGCCCTAAGGGCCCTTAAGGGCCAAAAGGTATCATCGAGGCTGGTTTGGGAATGTCAGAGCGAGCTGGAAACTCTGACAAAAGACAACAGAGTTATGTTAAAGTGGGTACCAGGACACGAAGGCATACATGGAAATAAAAAAGCTGACGAATTAGCTAGAGCAGGGTCAGCATCTCAATACATTGGTCCAGAACCGGCCTTTGGGGTGCCGCGGTGTGCAGCATGAGAAGCAGTCAAAGAATGGATCAAAAGAGAACATAAAAACCACTGGATGACCAGACAGGGTTTAAACCACAGCAAGCTATTTATTGGGAATCCGGACCCGAAACTGGCAATGAAACTACTACAAATGAGTAGAAACCAATTAAGGACTATTACAGGTATAATGACGGGACACATGGCCGTCAAAGTACATCTGAATAGAATGAATCTATATAACGGAAACCTCGGCTGCAGACTGTGTGGACAAGCCGAGGAAACGGTGAAGCATATTATATGTGACTGTGAGTCACTGGTGAGATTTAGACAACAAACTTTCGGGTCAGTAAAATTGGAACCGGGAGAAATACTCACTCACTCCTTAGCAGGACTGTACAGATTGAGCCAGGGGGCTAGGTTGACAGAGTGGCTGTAATGTCTAGGGTGAGCACAATAGGCCTACTCTGGTCGCAGTGCGTCCGGCTTTAGGACGGACCCGGGAATATAAAAAAAAAAAAAAAATTACTTTTTTAGAATAAATAATATTACTTAGTATTGGTTCAGTATTGCACCATAGTGTATGTTTTTAAAATATAGAAAACTAATCTGAAATTGCTTAACTTTTAATTATTGGAATTAATGATGTTAGCCCAACGGTTTTCCCAACAAATATTTACTTTATATATTTATAACTTAGTGACCCAGATTAACCAAATATTCTCATTTCGATTAGTCAGTAAGGCTTTAAAAATATAGTTTATATTAGAAAATGAGCTGAGCTTGATCAAATCTGAGGAGTCTATCACTCAAATGGTCTAGTGTACAAAACAAAAGGTTAACCATCAGTGATAACCTTATTGAAATCCTCTAACTATATGACCTCTGTTGAATACGTTGTACTAATAACTACATAAAAAGATTGTACTGGCGTTTTCCATAAATTTTACCACCAGTATACTTTAAAAAATATTGAGAAAAGATAAATATCAAAGTTTTATGTGGAAACAGTTTAACTGATATTTCAAGCCTTCTAAAGTCGCAATCGGACTTCGATTCGCAACTCGATCGGTGATGGATCGTCTTGCTGTGCTCAACAGATTTTTAAATTTCTGGTGAAATTACTAACACTCCTTCGTGTGCTTAATCACTTCTTTGTCTGTATTTGTCCTGGTAAGAGTTTTTTTTTTTATTTAATTCTCCCAGGGATTTCATGTAATCTTTCATGGCCTCATGAACAAGTAACTATGATCAAAATCAAATATCCAATATCGTAGCGATATCCCAAATTCCAACCTTTTCAAAAAAAGAAACACAAACTAAACAACAAGTTTTTCCTTATAAAAATACCAATGTCGGACCGTTTTTTGTGATTGTAGAATTTAGTAGACATATACTTGGGAGTGTACTTAAGAATACGCAAAAAAATCTGTTTTTCAACCTGTCAAAATGTTCCCCTTCCCTGAAATCAATTCGTTGTTTTCATTCAACAAGTATATTACATATGTAATAACTACTTACATAGTTGTCAAATTGATCTTAACTTTGTTAATAATGACATGGATATATTGTGTGTTAGGATTGAGATCAGTAGCCACAGTTGTATTCATTTGTAATAACTACTTACATAGTTGTCAAATTGATCTTAACTTTGTTAATAATGACATGGATATATTGTGTGTTAGGATTGAGATCAGTAGCCACAGTTGTATTCATTTGTTGGCTGTTTATGTTGTACCTACATGTACATGTATTTCATATAGAGAGCTTTTTGACTTTATAGAGTTTCTTCAATTTTTTGGGGGATTATCTTCGATGTCATTTGTTCCTACCTCTGGAGTCCCTCAGGCATCTAATCTCGGTCCATTGCTTTTCCTGCTTTTTATAAACAGTGTTACTGAAGTTATTACGAACAATTCCTCTTGTTTCTTATTTGCAGATGATCTAAAGATTTATAATAATGTGAGTACAATTAATAATAGCAGTGACTGACAGAAAAATATTGATAATATAGTTAAGTGGTGAAATGATAATAAGGTCTATTTTAATATTAACAAGTGTAATGTGATGTCATTTTCTAGTAAAAACCAATTAATTCCCTTTAATTACAATATGCAGGGTGGGACCTTGGATCGTGTTGGTGAGGTGAGAAATCTTGGAGTGGTATTTGATCCTAAGCTGACATTTAACAATCATGTGGCTTTTATGACTAATAAGGCCGCTACGGTGTATGGTTTCATTGTGCGAAATACAAGGCTTTTTAATAATCTAAATTGTATAAAACAAATGTATCACTGGTGAGAAGCATACTTGAATATTGATTATGCATCTTTGATATGGAACCCATATTACCAATGTCATAAGTATTCCATACAGAGTATTCAGAAGAAACTGGTTTCTTACATATATTTTAAGGAACGGAATGTCTATGATGCATGTGTTTCTCAGACTATGTTGTGTGATCGGTACAATCTTGTAAATTTGGAAAGGCGTAGAGAAGTTTTTGATATTTAGTATTTATATAGAGTTATACATGGACTTATTGATGATGAAAGATTTCTATCGCGACTTTATTTTACTGTTCCAACCTATAGCATGAGGGCTGTCAATACTTTTTATCTTGCTAGTGCGGCACATAATAATAATCAGCTGAACCCACCATTATACCGCATTTGTATTTCATATAATAGCGTGCAGAGTTTGTATGACATATTTCACTATAGTTATGTTAAATTTAAAATTAAACTTAGATATTTTTTAGACACAGTTTTGTTGAATTTTAATGGTTGATTTGTTGTTTTTTTATTACTTTTGTTAGTTTTAGTTATACTGTACTTTGTAATAAGATATATTTTGTATATGTACCTGTTAAGTACTGAATAAAATAAATAAATAAATTTTAAGAATAGATATATAATATAAAACACAAATATTTTTTTAGAATCATTCCACACCAAAAATTTTGAATGTTTGGGGCTGAGAAAAACGGAGTAGTCCAAATTACCTAACATAAACGTCAATATATTTTATTAGCACTGACAAATCCTTATTTAAAAATTAAATTAGGAGTAGCTTGTAAATATCATTTCCCTAAAAGATTTTTAAAATAGTTTTTAAAATTGATTAGTTCTTAACTGTGGAGATATTTTGGACCCCTCAAACCTGTCTTCTACTTTTATTTTATTACCTATGATTTGTTTTACAAGATATTTTTAAATTTATTTACTAACCATTCACTATATTTTTTTAATAGAATATAAACGTTCTTAATGTTTACCGTGTATTTTTAAGGAACCTCTTCAACTGGCAGCTATTTAACACCCTCTTTACAATAAGGTGTGTCTTAAAATTCTTGACTGAAATTACTACTGAAGAACAGCTTCTTGAACACATAGAATTTAATGGAAATGGCACTGTGCTTGAGTCGTTCGTTGGCTCACTTTTTACCGTCATTGTTGATGTACCAGTACAGGATTCTACATATGCAATTCATTTAGAGTCAGTTACATGTTTACTAGTACTATTATCAGTCCAATTCCATTCTGGTCAAAGATCGGATAGGAGTGTAGTTTATAATATTGTAATGAAAGGAAGGCACATTATAAGCGCACCGCTTTTGGTAAAGTGTATGTTGACAAATTTTATCAATCAACAGAGTGCCCCTGCAGGCTTTGGAAGTGGACAAGGACATAGTTTAGTTATAGGTAGGTATGGCCTAACAACACCAAATTCTAAAGGTTTTAGTAATTTTTTTTTAATGTTTTTAAGAAATATGAAAAATAATTAATGTTATATAAATGGTTTCGTCATTTTTTGATGTTGGAGGTTTTTTATTCTAGATCATGTCTTATCTTCTGCTGTAAATTTTTTTAACGGTTCTGCTGATTCATTATAATTTAAAAAATAGCCGTTGAGGATGTATAATCCTCTCGTCAGAAAGGTCCGATTATAAAATACACTAAAAATATTAAATTTTCTAATATCCTACTAGATACAATATGACCATAACCTTGTTATTTTAAATGAAATCTATTACAGTATCTTATTCTACGTAAAATTACCTTGTCATAAGGTCACAATAATTTCCAATTAGCGTAGATGTAAATAGAGCAAAATAAGCTTTTTATTCTTGTTATTATTGTCATTTTCACTAGGCGGTACATATTTTTATTTTTTCCTATAATAAAGGCCGATAACTTTTTTAATATGATTAACTAGTTTTTTAAATAATAAAAATTTTAAGAAATAATGATACAACTTTTTTATTATCATTATAATTATTTCTTTTTAACAGTTTAAAAATTTAATTAAGTTTTCGTCGGTGTAATTTTAAAGTAAAATAGAAAATTCTCTCTTCTTTTAAAAAGTACAGAGAACTCCAAAAAAAAATGGAGAAGTTCCGGGTCCAAAAAACTGAGAACAGCGCGGTTGCGTCCTTGTCTAGGACTCATCATATTAGGCCATTGCATCCGGTGCAATCCATCATCTCGCAATTGTGCCCTTTAAACTATTTTTAAAAAGAAAAAATAGCAAAAAAGACAGCGATATCTCGACGGATCACTCAATAACTTAAGAGCAATACAAACCAACAATGTTGTATTAAAACCTCCATGTGATGGCGCGAAGGTAAATTAAGAAAAAAATATATTAAAAATCGATACACATACTGCTCTTGTGTTATTGAATGATCCGTCGAAATGTCTCTGTTCGCGTCTTGTTTGGTATTTTTTCTTTTTAAAAAAAAGTTTATAGGCCACAATTGCGAGATGATAGATTTGTACCGGATGCAATGGCCTAATGTGTACCATACGATGACGAAACAGCGCTGTCATTTTTCGGACCCGGATCCATTGTCTTGAAGTTCTCCGCACTTTTTATCACGGAAGTAATGTTTATCTAACAATCTTATCATAGCCAAGAATTTTCTATTATGTATATATATATATATATATATATATATATATATATATATATATATATATATATATATATATATATATATATATATATATATATATATATACACAGTATGACCAGTAAAGTCCGCATCAATTTCTGCTTCGATCGAGATGAAAATTAACCAAAAAAATAGTAGTCACCTGATTAGCATTATCTGTCAAATTTTAATTCTTTTTCCAAAAAAATTCAAAAGTGGGGTTATATCTCAAAATATCGAAAAAAGTTATAAGACAAAGTTTTTCTAAATAGAATTTTTAGCGCATATGCTGTATAAGATAATTTAGATTTCTTAACCATTTTTTGTAAAGCGCAACTCTAGTTTTGACAATGCTTCATCCCAGACATATTTTCTTTAAAGTAGCACTATATTAAATGTGTGCTTTTCTACAAAATCCAAATAGGGCTATTAATATTTGGTCACATGTGTGTGTAAAAGTAATATATATATATATATATATATATATATATATATATATATATATATATATATATATATATATATATTATATGGAGTCCCATGTTCTCCAAAATTGAGCTTACCTACTTTTTGATGCCAATGGACGCTTTTCAGTATCAAGACAATTTTCCGATTTTTTTCCATTTCCGTATTCTAAGTCAATCTGAGTGGATTGAACATGAATACTTGGGGATTTTTAGAGTCACAAATCAAGCAGCTAGTCTCAAAACAGCACGACTCAAAATGACGATCAAATACCCTATTTTCACACTATTAGTCACTCAAAATCCTTTAGTCCACCTCAAATTGTTCTCTGGAATGTTGTCAGGGTCGTTAATTACTAAGCTGGTTTCAGGATAGCATAATTAAAGATAGCGCATACTGCAAATTACTCAAGATCCTGCAGTTCAAAAATAGTTAGTAGGATCTCATTTTCACACTGTGTTTTTGCATGCTAAAAGATGAGGGCTTTCGGAATATTATCCCACTAACGGTAGAGAGGATTTTTCAGGATAAACAAAAGTTGGACTGTTTTACTAACTAATTAAGAACAAAACATCAACGAGGATGCTGGTGCAGCAAACATGCAAATAAATCACTGTTTTAAGAAAGTGAAAGAACGTAAAAAAATGCGTGAGTGGTCCCTGGGGTAAACCGTGACAGAACAAAGGAAAGGCAAGCTTAGTAGATATTTTAACGGAATATGGTGTAGGAATGCGCACTTGGCGATATATGGTTTTGAAAGTAAGTTATAGTACACAGTAGTCGTTCAGAACTGATCGCTACGAGTTTCTGCTCGAGAAGTAGTCGTTAGCATGAAATATTTGAAGTGTGAATATGACGAGTTTGACGGCCATATTATTAGATCCGCCATCTTAAATTATGCTATCTTGAGACTAGCTTCGTAATTGCTGACCCGAAAAACATTCTAGAGAACATTTTTTTAGTTGTTCTGAGTGATTAATAGAGTGAAAATAGGCTATTTCGCCACTTTCGTAATTTATGCTGTTTTGAGTCTAGTTTCATGATTTGTGACCCTTAAAACCCTCAAATACCCATTTTCAAGCAATTCAGATTGACAGAATATTAAAACGGAAAAAATCGAAAAAATGTTTTTATGGTGCACCTATTCTGTTCGCTATATCGAATTGTCAAAAGTGCCCATTCGCATCAAAAAGTAGATACACTGACCTAATTATATATATATTATTGCACAATTCTGGAGAACATCGACTCTCTCATTCGCAAATACTGCCTCATGTATACAATCTACATTATCTCCTATAAATATATTTTACTTAAAAAAAAACCTATGCAATTTATTAACTCTTTTTCAAATTTGATAAAAGTATTTTATTTCTTTTTGAATTTTTATAAAAAAACTGCTTCTAGTATCTGTCAAAATGGAGAATACAAAGCTTTACAAAAATGGTATTGCCTAAAGTAAAATTTATATTTCGGAAAATATAAATATTCTAAAAAATTATAAGTAATATATCATAAACAGGCTAAAAATATTATTTAAAACAACTCTCATTAGGTTTAGCTACTGAATTATGGTCAATGCTAACTTTCTCCAGAAAAACAGAAGTTACAGACGTACCTGAGCAAAATAACTTCCAAGGAACACCACTGGCTACGCAAAGTATTATGTTACTGTTGGTTTTGGTTCATAACTGGACAACAATGAATAATCCTTTTAGACTGAGCTTATTTTCATGTTTAAACCAAGGTAAGAATGTATTTTATTATTTATTCGCAAAGTAAAACTGCATGAACATTTCTTGTGACTAAACACACTACTAGAGCTCAAGATATTATATTGTGCATTTAAAGCAGAAACTATCGTGTGGTCAAATATTTCTATTTGCGTAGGATAGTCAACTTAAATTCAAACTGTGTTTAACATTAGGGTCTATAAGTAATATTTTTTTATGGTTATCATTAAGTAAAGCTTATTAGAAACTAATTTTAAATAATATTTTGAATAGTGGTTGAACTGTAATGCAAATATATGCATTATTTATTTAGGATTATGATTGTTTTTCATTGGATTTATTTGTATGACGAGATCGTGTGTTTGTTAATATTGTACCTAATTTTATTTTGGTTAAATATTGAAACCCGTTTATTTGTCAGAGGGGACAGACAATACCTTTATTTTGCAGTTGAAATCTTTACATTCTTTTTTAATTATTAATAAAGTGGTAAAAAATAAACTCCATGAACATTGTTTTCATTTTTATGAAATAAGAAACAGTTTAATGTTGATTTGATATATGGCTAGATATGAGAACAAATTAAGAGAATTTTTTTTAAATAGTAAAGAAAATTTTTTATTTTTTTTTTAAATAATTTCGGCATTGGTTTTTGCATAACAAATAACTGATCAGTAGTTAAAATGATGTGTCAAATCGTATGTGCTACGCATTTAAAATGTCATTGAAAATTTGGAGAACATGCTATTTTTTGTCAAAATCAAGGAAAGCATCGTTCAGAAATGTCGTTAGTATTTACGTTAAAATTCCAAAAACGAAGTTTGAGACGAAAATTTTAACTTTATCATTTTTAATTATTATTTTTTTCTATATATTTTCTCTTACAGTTGCGTTCTCAACAAGTATTTCATCTTAGGAAAACACACTTTTTCGAGAATGAGTTGATATTATTCCAAAAATATATTTTTTAAGGCAAATAATAGGACTATTTTTATGATTCTCGGTCGAAATGATAAATATAAGTATTGTTTTTTTAATATGTCATAAACTTTTAAGTTTTCTTCGACTAAAAACAATCCCCAACTTTATAATCCTTAACTTTTAAAGAAATAGTTTTAATTGTGCGTATAGAATTTCTTCAATATAAAGCTTCTGTTATTTCTTAACAATTAGTGGTCTAAAGATTGTAATAATGTACAGATATTTATACGAATAGCCCAAAAGTGTCCTATTATTTCTTTTAGAAATAAATCCGGCTATGTTTCGAAAACATTCGAATATTTTGCCCAAGTTGAAATATTTGTTGGGAACTCAACTGTAAAAAAAAGGTACACACAAGAAATAAAGAGGGGACATGTTTTCCAAAATGACAAAGTTCGTATTTAGACTCTTGACATAAATACAAATGATGTTTCTTATTAAATTTTCCTGTATTCTAACAAAAACGGCATTTTAGGTCGTTCCAAATTTTCAAATGAGTAGCACATATAATTTGACATACAGTTTTAACTATTTCTTAATTACTTTTTATGCAGGAACAAATTCCGGACACCATTTTTCAATATTTATATACATATACAATCAGTTTCATAAAATCGTGTTGTTTCATATTTGAAAATTATATTTGCTTGGGCCTGTTTACTTAGTACGTCTAACATTCGAGGCTCTAAATTACTCCACGCTGAGCATTAATAGTCAGTTACTTCATATTCATGAAGTCTCTCAGACTTAGTCATAATGAGTACGAAATATCATAAAAGATTCGAAGCAGTTTTTCTGTGTAGACACGAAAAAGGTCTAGCTGCCGATGCGAAATATATGAAAAAGTCTGTATCTTTCATACAGAAGTTGGTGAAAAAGCACGACCGAGAAAAAATGTGGAAGATCTTTTAGATCGTGGTTTAACAAGGAAATTGGCCTAAATACTATTGACGACGAATTGATAAAAATTGCATTAGGTATAGAATAACAACGCGAAAACCTTTATTGTTTGAAAAGCACATCCAATAACGTTTAGCCTGAGCGCAAGAGAACATCGATAGAGATTGGTCAAGCGTTATTTTTCACCGACGATTCTTTATTTTGAGTCTGGAGTTATCAAGGGTATTTTTTATAGAGGTATAAAATTTTAAGTTGGCAACACTTTTTTAACTGGCGGCCATTTTGTCAGCTGTCAAGTGATTTATGTTTAGTTTGGTTTGGCATTTCAACATGAATAGACTGACGCCTGAACAACGCTTCCAAATTGTGCAAATTTATTTTGAAAATTATGATTCTGTTCGAAATACGTATCGCGCACTACGTCCATTTTACGGTCAACATAATCGTCCATCAGAGCAATTAATTCGATTAACTATGGAACGTTTTCGCACCACGTTTACTCTAAATGATAATATGCATCCACAGAGACGTCGTACAGTGCGTAAAGAAGAAGTCATTGCTGCTGTAGAGCGTAGCGTAAAGGAAGACGCGAATCAGTATATCCGCCATCGTGCACAGGAATTGGATATGTGTCCATTCACTTTATGGAAGATTTTGCGGAAAGATCTTGGTTTGCGTGCTTACAAAATCCAACTCGTGCAAGAATTGAAGCAACACGATCACCTAGCAAGGCGTAGATTCGGTGAATGGGCCCAAAACAAGATTGCCATCGATCCCGATTTTCATAAGCGAATTTTGTTTAGCGATGAAGCTCACTTTTGTTTGAATGGATACGTCAATAAACAAAACCGCCGTATTTGGAGTGATGATAATCCTCAAGTGTATGTTGAGACACCGTTACATCCAGAAAAACTGACCGTTTGGTGTGCTTTATGGGCTGGTGGAATCATTGGTCCGTACTTCTTTAAAAACGATGCTGGTCAGAACGTTACAGTCAATGGTGACCGCTATAGAGCCATGATTACTGACTTTTTCGTTCATCAATTGAACTACCATGATGTGCAGGAGCTGTGGTTTCAACAAGACGGCGCAACATGTCACACAGCTCGTACCACAATTGATTTATTGAAGGAAACATTTGGTAACCGCATAGTTTCACGTTTCGGACCCGTGAATTTGCCTCCAAAATCGTGCGACTTAACGCCGCTAGACTATTTTCTGTGGAGATATGTGAAGTCGCTAGTCTACGCCGATAAGCCCGAAACGATTGATCACTTGGAGGACAACATTCGCCGCGTTGTTGCCGATATACGGCCACAAATGTTGGAAAAAGTCATCGAAAATTGGACCTCCAGATTAGACTACGTCCGAGCCAGCCGTGGCGGTCATATGCCAGAAGTCATATTTAAATTATAATGCCAGAAGGTTATCTTTCGAATAAAGTAAATTTCATGTCAATTTAAAAAAATCATCTTTGTTTTATTCCATTTAAAAGTTCTATACCTCTATAAAAAAACACCCTTTATTAAGAAAGCCTAGTCTATCGCACAAGAGAACAGCTAAACACCCTTTTAAAGTGCATATCTGGGGATGCTTCTCTCTCTATGGATTTGGGCTATCGTGTCTTTTTACTGAAAACCTGAATACAGCGAAAAGAATTTATGTAAAGTGTTTAATAAAGTCTCCTGAACGCTGGTTTGGACCTGATTACGACTCATGGATACTACAAGAAGACAATAACCCGAAACACTGTAGTAGCCTTTATCAGGACTGGAAAAGAAAAAAAGGCATTACTACAGTAGATGTGAGTCAATTATAAATAACAGTAGTGACTGAACCCTATATTGAGGTGATGGCGTTTTAGACCGGAAACTACTGTCTCTAAAAACATAAGACTTGTTTTATTTTAACTTTAGCTTTTCTCTTTCATTGTTTTCCTGCAATCTCGTGTAGCCGTTTCATCCTAATGTCTTACAACGGATCCTGACCGTTGCCACCTGAAACTCGTATTACTTTTCGGATTTCTTCACATCGTATCCGATCTCCACACCTCTTTGGGTTAGTTTCAGTCATTCTGCCACGGCTTTAGGTAGTGCCATGACTTTTAGGCCTTAATAGATACAGTGAATATATAATTAAGCCTACTAAAGGCCACCTCTGTTAAGTGAATCCTAGTTCTAAGCTCTAATGACTGATTTTCTTTCCCGATTTGGATTGTGTGACCAATGTTAATATATCGATAAGAATAAAATAAAATTCTTGTTTTTTTTTTTGAAGACCTAAAATACGGTGTAGAGATATTAAATGAATCCTTAGTACATTCATTCTCATTGCATCTTTTAGTATATCTTAACCGGTGTTACGTGATCATCGAAATTTTTGAACAGTAAAAATTATTAAACAGAACATATTGACGACAGGTAAAGGTTTTTGTTCTTACGATCAATCTCTTACGAGATGTATATGACCTGCACCAACCCCTAATCGCCGTACTAGGAAACTGTTCCCAATCGATTCCAATTCTCCGAACAGAGTTGTTATTTTATTATCCGAGCGACTAAGGGCATCCTCGGTCGATATTAAATGTATTTTCGCCGGCGGCCATCTACGAAGCAACCAAAAATTTGTTTAGCGATTACAAAGGTGTGATAAATATGTATAATATTTTGAGCACACCTTTACATATTTAGAGTATTAGTTGGCTCTAGCAAAAACCAAAAAGTTACAAGCCTCTCTTAAACATGTCATATAGAAAAATTAATTTCTATCGACTAAAATGCGAATATTTTCTTCAAGAAAAAAAGCTTCGAGTAGACCGAATATTGATTCCTTAAAATTTAATGTGAGCTCCGTTTTACAAAAGTGAGGAATATTAATGGATGTTTAATTAAAAATATGTCCTTTGAATGATCTTATTAATACCATTGTATAAAAGGTATCTACACAATATTAATTCTAAAGTATTTGAAGTTTTTATGAGGAATTAGTCACTATTTTAATAATTATTATTTAAATACTTCTTAAGATGGTAACCTGACTTTAATTTATAAATAAAAGATATTCTAAAGTATAGTAATTTTGAATTTCAGAAAATTGCGAAGAATTTCAAGGAATTCTTCATTGCTATGCGAAATATTGATCCCTCTGATAAATCATAAATATCATATCATATTTAAAAGGATGCAAATAATTTTTGACAATTAAAGATACGGTAACTTTTATGTTTTAGATAATAATCCTATGCCTCCAACCAACGAAAATACGATATTTAAAGTAGATTTTAATGCCTTGTATCTAACACTTTGTAAAAAAGCCTCAGGAGATGCTCCTACACTGTTACTTTACTTATTATTACACAGGAATCCTGCTTTCAAAATATATCTTTTGGATAGAATGGATCTTCAAGAACTGGTAAGATTTTAGTTACAAGTGACTTAATTTTAAAAAACTTCTAACAGCTTTCTGAAATAGCCGGTCCAAAATAATATACACAATTTCCACACCGCTAAAACTAAAGGTGCTAGAGAGAGGAATGAATTAAAGATTTTTTATTATTTTTGGGTATACTCTATATAGTAAACGCAAAGGTTTTTCAGTAAACAATAAGTCTTAAATTCATTTGAGCTTCTGGTTTTACTAGATGTTTAAAAATTTCAAATTCCTATTAAACCTTATTAACGTATTTACATAGAGTGTGAGAAGCTAAAATATAGAAATGTGAGCCCTTTTCTCTTTAATCGTATTGTTTGAATATTATAACCTGCCAAAATGTAAAAATTGTATTTTTTAGATCAAAAACCATTAAATGAAAGTGTACTATGTCCTAGAAGCTTTTTACATAATTCAAAAATGAAATTGGTTCTGTTATATTCAATTTATGAAAGATGTACCTTGTCAAAGGAAAACATAATACACTTTATATAAAAAAAATTATCTAGGACGCATTGAACTATTTCATCAAGCTCCTTTAGTGTCCAGGATAATTATGAATTATAATTCGGACATTTTGCCATAATATATTTTTTCTAGATAATACCCATTTTGAAGACTCTGTACAATGCTCCAAATAGTAATAGTCATCATATCTACATGTCCCTAATTATTTTACTTATTTTGAGTGAAGATGATGGTTTTAATAAAGTTGTTCATGAAACGGTAAGTAAAGGAAATCATACCGTCCAAGGGCGTGTCAGGCTCATTACGTTAGAGGTCCATAGCAATGTTTTTTTCTTTTTATTTTTCCTGTATTATCTTACTTTTTTATTCAAAATGCTAATTTGTGCACGATTTTCTTATAATTTTTTTTTATCGAAAAACATATTGAAATATTGAGGACAAAATTTTAAACAGTTTTTCTATCTCGTAAATTAGTGAATGAAACTTAACTCTACCAATTTTAAGTATCTAAAGTGGAAAAATTAAAGAAGGGGAGGGGGCAAGTTGGAGGCCAATATTTTGTGAATGATATTACTAAATTAAAAATAATATATAAAAATATTATATAACATATTTAATCTCATTTTTAAAGGCTAATTTAGCGATACCTCATTCTCAGAAGCCCAACTTTCGATACCCTGGGAAACGAAGTTACAAGGCTGTAACATGCTGATTGTTAGACATGACGAAATTATGAGGGTTCATTAGTAGCTGTAGAACCTTTAAAATAGTCAAAATTGACTATTAAATTATAACTTATCTTGGTGCAAAGAACACTGAAAATCTTTAGATATAGCAACGCACATTATTTGTCATAAATAGTAAAATAAGTGATCATAAAATAAAAAATACAAAGGGAATTCCAAAAATTAAATATCTGCCAAAATGTTTACCAGAATACATTGGTAGTCAATAAAAGTAAACAAAAGCAAGTGCTTGTGTCTATCAAATGATGATAAATGAATCTCATCTTAACAAATTAATTATAGTCATGGTTATCAATTCTTAGAGATAAAGACTAATCTTTATTTTGATATAGTTCACGTCAAAACAGTCAAAATATCAATACTAAGATTTTAAGTTGACTATGAGAAACTTTTGCCAAAATCCCCCACAGTGACAAATAGACAACGAGATATTACAAAAAAAAAACACCTAAAAGGTCATTCGTCTAAATTATCATTTCTAATTATATTATTTTAAATATTTTTCTTTGTTTAAAATATTTTTTGGGATATTTTGCATTGCTATATATGTCATTAGTAGTGAAAACCCGAAAAAAGCTGTTTCTGAATTATTTATGTGGTAGCCCCCAACAGCATAGGATATCATACAACCCCATAACGTAATTTGTAATCTGCTTAGAACAATACTATTTATATGAAAATGCAATTAACTTAACCTTTTATGGATGGTATGGATTAAGTCTAATGGAGCATCACATTAAAAAAAAATGGCATGTACTTTACCTTTTGAATGGTAAGGAAATTAGTTCGACTCTCGTACGATAATTCTACTTTTTTCACGTTTTACTTTTTAAAAAATAAAAAAGTTTCATATGAAATTTGTAGGAAAATTTACACTACAAGATTGTAAGAAAATAACTATAATCAACATATGGTTAGCCCTTAATGAGTTATTCTACAAAAACTGCAAAGTGGAAACTTGGCGGCACAATAATCATAAAATATTAATTTAAGAAAACATTTTGAATAAAAAAGATAACTAAAAGGTTACTATTAGTTTTGTCGTACTAATTCACACACGGTGATAGGAAAACTGTTTTTATTTTGCTTTTATTGTTGCACAAATTTTACTGCTTGGAAGTAAAACCCTAATCCCCTATATTTACAAAAAAGTAGTTATCGTTAGACAATACTGTGTATTGATATTATCTTTTTTTTTTGTAATGAATCCGCCTCACTCTTTAATAGGAACCATAATATAATGTAATTTTCTTTTCAGAAACTTAGAAATATATCTTGGTACACTGAACGACAGTTAAACGAAATATCCTTAGGAGGTCTCCTGATTCTGGTAATAATACGAACCATTCAATACAATATGTTAAAAATGAGAGACAAGTACCTTCACACAAACTGTTTAGCAGCTTTAGCAAATATGTCTTCTCAATTCCGAGATTTGCACCCATATGTTAGTCAAAGACTAGTGTCCTTATTCGAGACAATAGCGAAAAAATATCAGAAACTTTACAAAAGACTGCAAAACGACAAGACTACCAAAATTAATGAAACAAGTGTTACGATAAGTCAAGACGTGGAAGAATTGGAACAAGACGTGAATGTTCTAGAAGAAGTACTGAGAATGGTTTTAGAAATATTAAACTCAGCCTTGACGACCCAACTTATAAATAATCCCAACCTCATATATACTCTACTGTACAATAGACATACATTTGAAATGTTCAAAGATTATGTAGTCTTTCAAGATATCATTCATAATATTGATATTGTAATAAAGCACTTTTCAAGCTTGTTAAGTGATAAGACTCAACATAATGAGATTGATGCCTATGAAGTACTACAAGTTATTCAGCAGGGAGGAAAACATTGGCCGAAAGAAAAATTAACGGTAGGTTTTGAATTGATACTGCACAGGTTTTGTGCGGTAATATCGATATTTGGAGAAATTAAAAAGGTACACCTTATAAGAATAACACCAGTATATATTTTAATTTAAAAGTATTGATCTTGATAACAAATATATGTACTTCGAAAAGGGGAGTGGGGATAATTTTTTTCATAGAACTTCTACAACCTAACAAAGAAGGGCTAAAGTTGAAAGCATAGGCTATCGAGATAAACAAGGGGTACATAAATAATTCGTTATAGAATCAAATAATACGTGCAAAACCGCGAACAACCGCTAATATTTAAATATTTTGATCCAACAGTAAAACCAAAGGACCAAAAAAGGGAAAATGCTATCTGTAGAGAAAAAAGGTTAGGATAATATTTCAATTAAGTAAAATCTAAGGGTACGACGTTTTTTTGAACAAATTTCTTTACGCATTTCCCCGAATAGGAAGTATACATGTTCTTGTGGTTGGAATATTTCTTCCGAAATATATCCAAATAGCCTTGGAAGTGATCTTTGCACCGACCAAATCGCAGAACATTTCCGTGTAAATTCTTTCATGACATGATTGTAGTTCCCGACAGTATCCAATTTTGAATGACGTCCAAAAGAGTCTACTATGATCGATCCTCAACGGGAACAAGAAAGAGCTTCCTTGTTTCCCGCTGAAAGTCCACTGTCCGTCAGTAATTCTGCCCCTACTGTTTTTTCTCTTGACCATCTTGCATTAATCAATTTCAACAGTTTCCCCTTCCCCGCCCAATTTGACACAATTATTGCCTTTCTTCTTGCTTTTTGGTTTAAATAACTTGCATTCAACGCTTCCTAGAAACAGCGACAAAAGCAGTAGGATGCCCTTATAACCGTTAATATTTAAAAGGAAAATCATGGCTAGTATAATATTAAATGAGGTGAACAGACGAGAGCAAATATAATCATTAAAACCATTAATATTTATAGGGAAAATCGTGCATAATATAAAAATCAAAAAAGAGAAAAATATGTTTTTCAGGTCATTTTCTTTACAGCTTTAATACAAAGGAAAGAATATGTGTATTTCACGGAAATCGTATTTATGCTCTGGCAACAACGCAGATTATTCCCGTTTTGAAACGTTACGTTGCTGACACATGGAACCGGCGATTTTGTCTTTAAAGTTTTTTGGTCGCTTTTCTCGATTTTTCCAATTAAAAAAGTGTAAATTTATGAAATTTTGTATAATACAGAAACTTCTATAAGCATGAAACTTGTGGATGTAACAAATTATAACGATTTAGTGCAAAAAACTAAATTAAGTGAAAGTGATTTTCAGTACTTTTTAAAAAACTCTTCATCGAAATAATTACCTAATATACTTTTACTATTTAAATATATCTGCAATCAATGTTGCAATGAAATACAAACGAATGTGGTAAATTTTGAAATTTTTTAAATATCAGAAATATTCGAATTTTTCTAAATATATTTATATCTGTTAAGGTTTTTAAGATTACAATCAAGATCTTTGAATTAGTAACAACTAATTTTTTTTTAGAAATTTCCCGACTTAAAGTTCAAATACGTAGAGGAAGAACAGCCTGAAGAATTCTTTATTCCGTATGTATGGGAATTAGTGAACCAACAGTCAGTATTAAATTGGAGTAGCAGTTCATTTAATGTAGCAGTTTGCTAGCGAAAAGCGTAAAAATAATTTCTATAATTTTAAATTTATTTTATTTGGGCATGTTGTAGATTTATGTTTTTATGATAATCCTCTGCCCAAAAAAAAATTAAACTAAAAATGAAAAAATGGTGAAATGGGAAAGAGTATTAAGTTACAGTATGTCCAACTTTTTAATGATATGATCCTCTTAACATCATTATACATTATCACTTAACCGATTTATTTGAAACTTGGACCTACTATAGGTATCCTAGAGCTTACTATGGGAAATCATAAAATTTAGCTTTTACAATATATGTATAAGATTTTGGTTAAAAAAATTTATTTCAATTTTTCCAAAGTTATTAAGAGCACTTTTTATCATAAAAAAGCATATCATTTAACTTATTGAATATTCATGTTGTATATTAACGAATAGACTTAGATTAAGGACTTTGTTATTCATATTTGTTTAATTTCATTTAGACTATCTCTAGTCATAGTCATCAATAACAATTCAAGCTTTTACTTGATCACTGAAAGTAATTATCAGTCACAAGGTAATTATTTAATAAAGAGAATGGAGGATTAAACTATGCCTCTCACTCGTCAAACTTTGTTGTCTATGACTTTTAACCAAAGATGCTTTCTGCGAAATTCCACAACCACATTTTAAAAACTGCTTTAGCTGTAATCCTCCAAAAATCGGTTTTTAACTTTAATGAGGAATATGTTCTCCAAAAATATTAATGATAGCCTAGTTTTTTCTTTGTTTGAAATCAGATCAGGGAAATTTTCTCAAGCCGCTTGCAAAACTTGGAAAAGCTGATTACGATTTTGCTTGTATATCTCCACCGTGTTTGATTTAGATTTGGAACTAAGCTGGCTAAGGTAGCAGACTGAGTTGACGTTCATCTAGAAACACAGCGTGCCATGCAGTTTCATACTAAAAATATAATTTGGAAAAAGTGTTTTGCAAGTGACAACATCACAGATCGAAAACTATCATTTATATAAGAATTCTCGTTATTCTAACTTCTTCAGCTGTTTTTCTGAAGGATGTTATACGATGTTGTCCTACATTCGCGAAAATTCTTGACAATATGACATTCCTTTGAGTCAAATTTGATGTGTTACTTGAATATAAGACTGTTTATTTCCAAATATTTATAAGCAAAAAAATTCATCAAATTACAGTAATAACAAAAATATTTCAAGATGTATGTGTACAAAACTATTAAAATCTTATAAAATATTTAAACAGAACATCAAATGTTATCCCAAGAACTAGGTTACATACCTTATTAACTAGTTAATTTATAGATGTTTCAAATTGATGATGGGTATAAGGAGATATTGGAGACTATAAAACGCTAAACAGGGAAGTTTCAGATAATTTTGTTACCAATTTATTAAGGGTGTTTATGAAACAATTCTATATAAATTTTTAAGATATTTTGAAAGAATTGGCACATTTCATATTTTTTAAATAGGCTATAAATTAATTTTTTTAACTTTTTTTAGACTCCTAAGAACATGGTTGCGGTTAAATTTTAATTTAAACGTCCCAGTTTTTTGGCACCATCACTATTTTTTTTTTGTTTAGGCCGCCACATTGAATTTTATATCGAATAAAATAAAATAACAACGTGATGCTATTTTAATTCAACACACGTAATTTGCCAAGCTAGAAAAAATAAGTATAATTTATTTTCTCTTACAACAGTGATAAAAAAAAACAATTTACATTTTAATTTTTTGTGTTCTATAACCGTTTTTCTATTGCTTATAATTTTCGATATCGCGATAAATCCAATACCAAATTGGGACACGTTGTATAATGAGTTAAAGCCATAAATATTTAATTTAAGGGATGATGAAAAACAATATAAAAAGTGCCTTAATATAACTTTAATGAATATTAATTCCTGTTTCCCCTAATAACGTGTGTCGGTTATAAAAATTAAAAACTATTTATTATCATTAGTTGCCTTTAGCATATTTACAATACGTCTAAGTATCATTTAAACTGGAAAAGTAAAAATTAGCTTTCGGCGACATGAAAGATACTGCAGATGTAAAACCCAGTAATAACGATTTTTTGTCTTTCCTTATTTTCATCTAGTCTAAGGCTTTAACAAAAAGTGAATTACTAAACTATTTTTATTGTTTTCTAGTGTAAATAAATGTCTGTAATTTATATAAAATTATGTTTATGTTGTTATTAAAATGTAGCTTTTATAAAAATAACGATTGTTGGTATAAATATGTGTTTCATTTTACTGTTTTAGACAGCAACCAAATCGCCATAGAACATTACAATAAAAAACATATAAGATTTTAACTAAGTATATGATTAATTAAAGAGGGTTGACCAATTTTTTTTTTCATTTTTTTAAGATACTTAAAGCATTGTATTAAATATGTGAACAAGTAATCAAGCAAACCTTCATGTAAGAAAATCGCGCGTAAAAATCTAATGATGAAGCCTTGAAATCGGGACGAAATATAGTTGTCTCCCGAAAATAGAATTTTCTATTTTTTCCGATTTGATAATAAAAAGTTCCAGTTCTTTATTTACTTATTACATGACTTTCATCAAATGATGAAAAGTAATTTAAATAATATACATGTTAGAGCAGCATTCAATCGAGACGAAACCAGTGACGGCATCATTTACGAGCGAGACTCGTTCCGTCTCTTCAGTATGAGGACACTAGCTGGCTTTTTTACTCCCGCTTCAGATATGTTAATTCTACAGTGATGCAAATTACTAATTAGATTTTATTTAAAAGAAAAAGACGAACATGAAAAACAAAAGGTACGATTTTATCTTTATTCAAAATTCCATGTATTTCCTGAAGTTCTCAACAAGAGTAGCATGTCTTGAACTGATTATAGTTGGGCGCGTTTTTTATATCCGTCAAGAGCTGATTGAACGCTGATGCAAAAGTAACGGGGTGACTTTTCCTAGAGTGAGACGGTATGCGTTGGAATGACAACTTTGTCATAGGTGCTTTCTGCAGAGTCGGAATTCTCACTAAAACAGTCACCACCATATTCAGTTGTTTATGAAAATGTATCTGCAGGAGTCCAGTTTTCTCATCCCCGATATCGATCTGATAATTATTTTTTAAACTTTGTTTACTTTGTGCCACTGTATTTATACGTCGTAGAAAAGTGTGGATAGACCCGTTCAGAATATGACGACATAAGTGTAAAATGCGGAATAGTCTACTCTAGTTATAACAGGGCGAAGTATGCTTTGTTTAGCGTTGCGTAAATGTGGTCCAGCTGCACCTCCCATAAAGTCTGAAGTCCAAAATTGGATTCGAAATACTCCAAATGAAAAAAAAAACGCATTCAGCACAAGTGAACTCGATTTTTTGTGTACTTATCGAAGTTAATCTTTAATTCTAGCTGGCACGCAGTTGTAGAAGTTTATTGCTAAATATCTTGAACCATTTCTGAATCTCTCAAGCCGGTCAAAGTCTAGTACAAGATTGTTGTTGTTGTTTCTTGTTGGATAGTTGTGAAAATCTTTATATGATTTGTATATATCAAGATTTTGTTTAACGTATATCAAACACTGCATAATGTTCACTCAAAGTAAGGTTAAAATTTTTAACGAACTTCGATAGTCCTCTCTATAACCAAGCCCAGAGATAATACGAATGCATTTTCATTGTTGCCTAAATGCCTTATCAGTATGACAAGAATAACCCAAGAAAGAATAGCGTAAACCAATAGAGAATGAAAGTTACTGTGATATGCTGTTAGAAGAGTTTCTCTGGAAGTTACCCATAGACTCCTAACAGGAAACGGTTGTCAGGATAGTTTTTTTGAGAGATTGACAAAGTGCTGCTCCCAGGTTAATCCTGCATCTAAGTGTACTCCCAGAAATTTGATCTCCATTGCGCATTGAGGTAGAAAAGGCTGTACAATTTCACTGTTATTTCTTGGAGTAAAACTAATACTTTGTGATTTTGAGTTATTTAAAAATAGGTGATTAGCTAAAAATTATTGAAATAGTTTCATTTCTAAAGTTAGGTAATCAAGATTGTCAGTTTCTGAAGGGTGATAGCCTATGTAAAAGGTTGTGCCGTGAGCAATAACAGTGTGAATAAGATGGACTCTAATACCGACCCTTGAGACACAACATACCTCAGGGTTTATTTTTCAGAAACACACTACCAAAGTGAACATACTGATCACTATCTGAGAGATATGTATCAAGTAGCTGAACGGCTTCAGCCTGAAAATTGTAGAAGGGTAGTTTTTTAAAAGAATGCTATGTGTGACACAATCGAAAGTCTTTGTGAGGTTTAAAAAGGTTACAAGAGTGTCAAGATATTTTTCAAAGCCCTCTTAAATATTACTGGTAAAGTGGTCAACGGCTAAAGTTGTGGTCTTGTTTTTTCGGAATCCAAACTGGTTCAAGGAAAATAGTTTGTTAGACTCGAAGTGTTCATTAGCTTGATTTTTCGAAATTCTTTTATAAACTTTTCACAAGATTGGCAACAAAGATATGTTGCAGTCATCAATGGAGCCCTTATTCTTGAAGATGATAACCACCTTTGCAGTTTTGAAAACTTTAGGACATGTATTGCAAGCTATAGATTGATTTATTAATATTGTTAGGGGCTGAACTATTATATTTTTAATTTTTTTTAATAATTCTTGTGTTAATCCCGTCAAGATCTTTGCTGTTACTATTTTTTAATTCTGATATAGCCATATCGACATCACTAAAACTAACTGATTGAATTTAAAGGGCATGATGTTTTTCAGTGGTATAGATTTTAGATGATCTTCAAAAGGCTGAACTTTCAAGTTGAACAAAATTAGTTATTAAAATCATTTGCCTTTAGTTTTGAATTAGTCAGAGGTATTGTTTTTGCTTTATTATTAATAAATGTCCACGTAGCTTGTTGAGGGTTACTAGATTTTTTCTACAAATTCGTTATTTGTTTTAATTTTTGCAAGTTTAATGGATTTTCTGTAATTTTTTCCTATATTCAATTACGGTACTCTTTGGCATAGTTATGGAATATCTCTTATCATAAACTGAAGTCAAGAAAGACCACTTGCTCATGCACTTGTACACAGCTTTGAATTTCTTCTGTGTTTCGGGTTTGTTTTTTGCTGATACTGCGACAAATGTATCGTCCGCAAATTTGATGTCCATGTTAGAACATTCACAATCAAAAAAACGATATAAAAAATAAATTTGTCACAATAAATCCGCTTCGAAATAATATATTTCCTTGTATGGACTAACTGCTAGTAAGATTTTTTTAAATCTTAATTTTGAATTTATTGATTGGCAGACTCTTAGTTCTAGCAGAGCGGTGGTTAAGATATTTTATAGCAGAAACAACATAGATTCTTCGAGTAAAGGAAAATCTTGCCAGTCATAATAATTTTTTCTTTAAATCTTATCTCATGGTTATGTATATTTTCATGTATTATTATATTACTTAAGTTACTATGGGCATATAATAGGCACCAATGGATGTAGAGTTCTCGCAGAGTCGTAATATTTCATTGCAAGAAATTTTCATGGCAAGAGTGCATGTGTGAGATATTAACAATCGCCTGTATAGCTATTTTTTTGTTTATAATTAGTTGGCCAATCCACTATATTGCCCGGCAGTAAAATACCATTTGCTCTGGAAGAGACCCATATTTTCTCAAAAAATGAGTACTGTTTTATTTAACGCAGTAAAAAGATAACACTAGATAACTGAGAACTTAGTTTTACTATATGATATTTTAATGTTAATTCTGAGTCGATGTATAGTCCAAGATATTTAATGGTACTATTTTTGAAGTTTCTGCAGAGTTCTTGCATTTTTAGGATTAAATGCCAAATCGCTAACTTTAAACCACCCTTTTAAGTCAAACTTAAAATAATATTCTCGAAGTTTTTTGTTTTTTGGGCTGCATAAAATGTATCATCAGGCATACTGTATCAGTTTAATCCATGATATCATGCTGGCAGGGGAAATCATTCACATATAATATAAAAATGTAGTAGGCGGAATGTAAATGAAGTTAAAGGGAGTACATTTTAAAAATAGCTTAGCTCATACAGGGTATCCCTCCCGCTCTCCCTCTCTGTCCCCCTTCGCCGTACATTATTTCCCATCGTTACACCCCTGCTGCTAATTTTCTACTTGATTAAAAAATTTTCAAAAAAATATCAATAACACCAGAAAAGTACAAGCTTTCAAATGGTGCGTAGCAAAATTACTTCATTAAATCAGATCATCTTGAAAATTTTGCAAAACCGAAAATAAATGGTGAAACAATTATCATTAGTTAAATCCCTTTTAAGCTTCCATTTTTCTAATCGGTATTTTTGCTTGAAATTATTCACTCATGGGTTTTTGGGGTAACTGAACATGAATCTGTAATGAGAATTTCGGTTTTTCAATAACCCAGATGGTAGATTCACAATGGCGGACCTTAATTTTTAAAAGCTAATATTTTGCTCTGAAAATATTTACCCGGGGGGTTTTGGAGTCACTGAGCACGAATTTGTAATGAGAATTACAATTTTTCAATATCTAAGATGACGGATTCAAAATGGCGAACCTTGATTTATTTGAAAGCTAAATATTTGCTCTGAAATAGTTATTTGGGGGGTTTTGGGGTTGTTAGGAGATTGTCAAAAGAATTTAACATCCCATTTCTTGTTTTTTTTTATTCTTTTTATTTTTGTTGTTTTTTCGGTGTTTTTGTGGTCCTGACGAATGACATCTGAACTTTCTTCACATTTAATCTATTTCATTTTAACTTCTTAACCAGATTTCCTTCATAATCAACAAGATTATAAATAAAAGAAAATAATGCAAATGTAGAAGATCAGTTAGTACTTCAGTTTTAGTTACTATGGAAACTTCGGAAACAATTACAAAGAATATGTTACCAGATAACATAGCTTTAAAATCGCGGCTCACCGCTGAAACACTTTTTATAACTAATGCAATAAGAACATTACAAATAAAAGGAAACATCTCGTCCAGGCTATGCAGGTTTGAAACCTTCGGTTATCAGTCTATCAAACAAAACTGGTCCGCTAAGCTGTCTGCTGCATTGGAAACCTGGATCCTGCTGCGCCTAAATTATGTGGGACACAAGAAAAAAAAACAAAAGGTGCTAGATCCTTTTGATAACCTCCTCGACGGTGCATCTTGGGTTCGGTAATTTGCGCTCAGGGATTTTTGGGGTAGCTGAGTACAATTATATCATTTCCGATTCTGGACAATTGAATTTCAAATTAAAGATTCGCTCTCCGCGTCACCCAAAAGCCTCTTATTAATTAATTTTTGAAAAGATTAAAATCCGCCACTTTGAATCCGCCATCTTGGATACTGAAAAATTAAAATTCTCATTACAGATTCGTGCTCAGCGACTCGAAAACTCCCCAAGTAAGTATTTTCAGAGGAAAATATTAGCTTTAAAAAAATTATGGTCTACTATTTTGAATCCGGCATCTTGGGTTTTGGGAAATTAAAGTTCTCATTACATATTCGCAATCTGCGACTTCGAAAGTCTCCGAGTGAGTAATTTTAAGCAAAAATAGCCAATAGAGAAATAGGAGCTTCAAAGGGATTTAACTAATAATAACTTTTTCACCATTTATTTTCGAAATTTTCAGGATGATCGGATTTAATGAAGTAACTCTGCCATGCGCCATTCGAAAGCTTGTACTTTTCTGATAATTTTGATATTTTTTTGAAAATTTTTTAATCAAATAGAAAATGGGCAGCAGGGGTGTAACGTTGGGAAATAATGTCATATATATATATATAAACGGTAACTCCTGTTCTGCCGCTAGGAGTGAGAGTTTCTAGACGCCTCAAATTTATTAGAAATTAAACAAAATTAAGTATTAAATTTTACCCTAAAGACATTTAAAAATGGTAAAGCATGCATGTAAAAATGAATATTTAAATAGAATGTTGAAGTAATGAAAGGCAAAATTGTAAATCCGCCATTAGCATAGAGGTTTATTTTCTATTCATTAGAAGTAATAAGTCATTATCTCCATTTTGTGGTGCCTTTTTAAATGGATTCCTATATTGGAAGCTTGTTTCTGTTTTTTCTAAATAGATACATACTTTTATTCCCAAATAATTAAAACAAAGAAATGCATCAGGATGGTACTTATATGACGATTACTATTTAATAAATACAAAAATTAATAGATTTATTGATTTTTTTTCACAAATATATTTAAAAAGAAGACCAAATAACAAAAAAATGGTGACAACATTTTAATTCATCTTTACTTAAAGGAAAGAACATATTCAGACTAAAAGAATGTAAGTAACAAAGCTGATAAATCATTATTTGTACTTTTTCACCTCAGTTCTTCATTATAGACTACTTTCAATGTATATAGAAGTAATAAGTTTTGGACTATCAATCGCCCTTAGTATCAAATTTTAAAATATTACTATTCAGTTGTTAATGCCTCAGAAACTAGAAAAATTTCCTTTTTTAAATTATCATACGACGCTCTCTAGCGACAAATTTGAAGATCTCAATTTTTGAAAGAAAAACATTAAAAAAATAAATAATCACTTTTTCTGTCCATAAAAGTTAAGTATATAAGGGATAGTCATTATCGGGGTATTTGTAAAATATTTTTAAAATTTATTTTAAACATTGGAAATTAACAAAGTATAAATAAAGTAGTCTTAACAAATAATTTATTTACAAGAAACTATCTATTACTTCCTTTTTCTTGACTTAGTTGTGTTTTACTCTTTTTTCTAAATACATCTTTCTTTTTTTGCTTAATCTTCCTTTCTTTACTTGCTTCCTGTGCTGCAATTGCTTGCCTATGCTTCTCCAGTCGCTCTTTAGTTTCTTGTTTAAGTTTTTCTTGTCTATGTTGATATGACGCCTTAATCATTTTTATCATGTTTGAAATCTAAAAGGAGGGAAACATAAAATAAACAGATTGTAGTTTGTAGTAAAATCAGAGTTGAACATTAATTATCCTTAGCAATTTAAAACTAATGTGACCGATTTACTTTTAGGAACGTCACTTTAATGCGCGCGTTACAGTGGAGGTTAATTTTTGTACATATTCTTAAGACGTCGAAAATGTCGATAAATATGTTCGTATATTAGAAAAGAATAATTTTCGCGATGGTTACTGCCTCGTTAGCCTGGAGAAAAAAGCATGTATTTTTACCAAATTAACAAAACTTCCAATTATCTATAAAAATATGGAAATAGATTTCGTAACATTCTCATATCTAACATATTCTTATTTGAAGAGTCAATGAAAAACATAATTTTGAGTGTGTCCTTGCTAAAATTTTTCTTGTGTGCATTTATAATAATTATTTGAAGAATCCCATGATAAGGGCCTTTTCTCTATTTCACTTGTCAATAATTGACTGTCAATGTGTGGCCATAATTAACGAAGTTTTTCTGCTAATTAAATTTGTATAGTTAACAATTTTATGTTTTTCGTGCGTTCGTATGGCATGTAATATTTGAAACAATACAATCCTACAACGTAGGTTCAAATGCACGTTAACGGCGATGTGTGTTGGTGAGCATAAATAGTAATATATTCAAACGCCAGGAGTTAAACTCGTTGCCACGAACTTATAGCAAAACCCAAATTATGAAAAAAAAATGTAGGCGCCCAAAAACAGTTTATAAAATAAATGTATTCTCCATTTACTTGTGCGTTCTTTATTGTTTTAAATTTTAAATAATCTTGAGCATATAGCATCAATACACTGCGAAAATTATACATACACCGATGATAATAATTAAAAATACAAATTAAAATATTTTATGTTCTTTCTCCAAAAATAGTCTTACCTTTTGTTCATGTGGTTCTCGAATAACAGCCACCCTTTCAATGGATTTTTTCTTTTCACTGTTCTTAACTCCGTGATTGGGCTTGTCTCTGTATGGCAGAGCTTTTTGTAGTTTAGAAGGAATAACTAGTGGTTTGAATGGTTTTTCTTCTCTTGTAATAGGCTAAAAAATATATTACATTTGTTTTTATGACGTCTATGTTTTTTTTCTTAATATTATGTTATTGTTTCATAACGTAATTTTAAAATGTTGGAAAACATGGTTTTTAAATATTGTAATATTGTTAAACCTAATAATAATAAGCATGCGCCAACTTAAAAGTACTTGCTAAGTCTAAGTAGGTTCCTACTTTATAGGCTCCTCCCGAAGTTTTTCAGTGGCACAACTAGAAGTCATTTCTATGAAGAAATCAGAAAGCAGGAAAAAAGTCAAGAGGATACTTTTTCGCATTCGTCTAAATATACTAAAAAGCTTTTAAGAATGAACTCGAACTAGTTAAATACCTTCTAATGTGTCATTGCCTTTGAAGGTATCACCTTGTAAAAATGGGAAGAATTGCATATGAACAATATAGGTTTTGTCATGAATCGAACGAAACTGAGAAACAAATTATTTGTAAATGCAAAGAATTAACGCAACAGCGATTGAAACAGTTGAAATAAGTATGTATTAAGTCTAAAGATATAAAACTCCATCTCCCAAAAATTATAAATTTCTTAAAGATTTAGAAATTATAGGGTATTCACAAAAGATCTTTTTAGGATAAAGTGAAATAGTGCTGTTTTAGGGCCAAGAGACCACAATATAATTGAAGCTTCTCGATAATTACACTGTAACATTGCAAGAGTGTTTATAATCTGTAAAGCTTTTTACAACAAAACGTAGCAACTAAGCTCTTATCGAGAAATTCGAAAACTGGTGTGTCGAAAAAATAAAATTCATGTGACATAAAATGTACGAAAATTCTTAAATGTGAAACGATTAAATCTGGAAAATTTTGTAGCTGTAATATTTACATGAGTAAAAGCATTGTATTAGATTTTTATGAAATCTGTCGCTCGCTTTCTTGCTTTAATTTTTTAAAAATCCTTCTGCAACATAGCTTTCCGATTATCACCTTGGAGTATTCTCCCTCTTTATTCATATATTGCTACATTATTGCTAAAGAGAGACAAAGTTCTTTAGTAAGTGCTGGAGCCACACTTGATTCATTGAATGGAATGTACACAAAGTGTCAGTCATATCTTCAATTCCAAAGGGATGTGACCAATTTTCGACATATTCGTTATTGCTCTTAATAAAAACTTAGTTTGATTCTCACAACCTTGTATTAAACTTAAATAAAACAAGATATCTGGTCTTTAAACATAAATGTAGTGTTGCGTTGAGTAAAGGGAATATCGAATTGAGTAAGGACAGAAAATGAAATTTTTGGGAGTTACAGTTGGCAGTAAACTATGTTGAGATGTTCACATAATATAATTCAAAAAAAATTGCTGCGGGGCTGTTTGCCATAAAAACAGAAACACACATTTTAAACAAAGTTAATGATATAGAAGTTTATAATGCTCCTTTAAAGACCCTTGTACTGCTTGCCTTTCTGAGGTTAGGCTGCGGGATCCAGAATAAACCTTAATTTTTGTCTTGAAAGAGACAGCTCTTAGATTAATTGAAAATGTTTCAAGTATAGGGACACATGGGCCACTATTTAAATGGCTTAAAATATTAACTTTATTCAACCTCTTGAGTTTTGACAGTTTAATACTTTTGCATAATTATAGCCTAAACACTCTTTCAAAAAGAGACATGATGTATATAACCATTTTACTGGTTCTAATAAAAATATCAATCTAATAGTTCCCTGATGTTTAACTCTTTATTCAAACAAGAAAAGAACCTTTATACCAGTATAGCCATGCATATAAATAAATTGCAGGCAAATAAATTTCAAAGTATATATAGAGAATATCTAATAAATTGCACCAATTATTAACTAAATGAATTCTATGATAACTTGAGTCTTCTTGTTTAATGGTTTCGTTAATGTTTAAGTTATTTTTAATTTTTTATGTAAATTCGGCACTACTACTTTAGTTAATATTAGTATTTTTTTTAAGTTCTTTGTCCTTTATAGATTTTTGTTGAAATATTGTAAGGCGCTTTAGTGCTTCTCACTAAAGAATTTTGATTTGAATTGATTTGACATACTTACAGTATATAAGCTATCTTTATTTTCTGGATTTCTAATGTTTCTCTCTCTTTTAATTTCTCCAGTAGTTCTTAATCCTTTCCATTGATTTTTCTTATCAAGCGGGAGCAGCAAAGTGATTACAGGATTATAAAATTCTGGTACATCAACCTTATACCACGTTCGGCAAAATACTATATCTACAAAAAATACATTCAGTAAATTGCTATAAAAATTTTTATATTTTTTGATTATTCAAAGCAAAATTTAATGATAATTTTGAGTTTATCATATATCAAAATTTGTAGACCATTAAGAGATGACAATAGTTAAAATAACTCTCATACAAAGCGTGTTTAATTTTTCTTTACAGACCCGTATCAGAGTTTATTAAAAGAGAAAAATCCGGAAGTTGAAATATTATTCAAGGTTTTCTTCACCTAATACTTTGTACATAAAAATTTTAATTTGAAAATAATTTACTTTTTAAAAAATTCCACTGCGTGAAATTTTAGTTAATCACAAATTAATTGATTATAATAACTGTGACTGTATTATCTCTTCAAATAATTAATGTATAAATTAGTACCGATAATAATCTTCATTTATACATAAAAGAATGGAAGAGCAGATATTTGTTTTCAGTTAATTTTTTTTAATTTAAGTTTTCGAGATATTTTGCTTCTGAATTCAAATTAATACAGTAGAGCCATATAGTAAATCCCGTTTGATGTAGCAAAGGACCTAGATTGAATAGTGGTGTGATGTAGATCACAAATAAATAATTTTTACTTTTAACAAAAATAACAATTGCAAATATCTTAGAAACCATATATCTTAGCAGTTTTAAATACTATGTGCGTTATACAACTGCAAAAAGCAGTATACTTAACTAACATATTATTTAATGAAATACCCATAATTCATATTTTTTAACTCAATAATATTTAAGTATAACATAATAGACAGCATAAAATTTAATTAAAAAAAAAAGGAAATCAACAGCAATAGTAATAACGTCTGGCCGGCAGTGTACTGCAGCCAGCGGTATACTTGTCGCTACTGTAATGAGTACACAGTACAGCCAGCAACGCCAGCTGTCCGCTGACTTTCAACCATATCCTTTCTCTATCTTGTAAACATCTCTCTGTCCTGACCTACCTACCCACAATTCCCACACAATCCCTTAGGAACGACTTTCTTTCAGTTTTCCGACTGGACCCGGCTACGAATAGGTCCAGGGTTTCCCTCAACCAATCGTAGGAGGCGATTAAATGGGGAGAAGTTTCAGATTTAGGATGATGAATATGTAGCAATGGGATGCAAGGAACAATTGATTGTCGACTCTGTCATATGTAACCAAGCCTGTACCAACCGAAGAAACCTCTTTGCTGCCTATGTGGATTATAAGAAAGCCTTCGAATTATGAGTAGCTCACAACTATATTGAGAATGTATAGGGTCGATAATCATTTTTTTTTTTTTTTAGAATGCATCATGTCAACCTGGAGAACTAGGATTCAACTGCGAGTATCATCCAGCGATACCTATAAACTAATACAATTCCAATACGCAAGGGAATATTTCAGGGCGATTCACTAAGCCCATTGTGGTTCTGCCTTGCAATTAATCCACTATCGCGCTAAACTCCACTAAATACGGCTTTAGTTTTAGAAATAATAACGAAGAAGTAGGAAGACTGAATCATCTTCTGTACACGGATGATCTTAAACTCATGGCTGGTACCAGAAACCAGCTGGAGCAAATGCTTAAAATTGTGGAGGAGTTGACAGGTGCCGTATTTTCAACATCGTTAAAGGAAAGATTCAACCGGGAGCATTTGAGATACAGACCGATGAAATTATATCTGCAAATGAAGTAGAATAAACATATAAATATCTAGGTATGAAACAGGCTAAAAGAACTGACCATCTCGCTACCAATGCCGAATTAATAACTGAATTTGTTAGAAGGGTAAGGCGGGTATTACAAACTAACTTAAGTAGTAGAAATTTGTTTAAGGCGCTCAACACGTACGCATGCTTTGCACTTAGCTACTCTTTTGGAATTGTGGAATGGAGCAGGACAGACATCGAAAACCTGCAAAGGAAAATAAGAACACTCTTAACAAAAGCACACAAACAGCACCCTCGGAGTGCTATTGAACATACAATGCTTCTAAGACACCAAGAAGGAAGAGGATTGGCGGATATTGGTAAGCAGCTTGACCAACAAATAATATATTTACGTTCTTATTTCCATATACTCCACCAAGAATTAGCAGATAAGTTAAATCTATTGCAGGTAGGAAAGGTACCATACTACAAATACAACCCGGAGCCTATTCTTGAGAACGAGTTCAAGCTATATTGGGACCGAACGGTTCTTACAGATCAGACAATTGCTCATAATAGACTGGACATTATACTAACAGATATAATTTCTAGGAGAACTAAACTGACTGATATTGCTATACCTAATAACAACTTAAGGAGAAAATACAACGAGAAGATTGCCAAATACAGAGATTTGGAGTTGCTGATTCGAAGACAATGGGCAATGAACGGCGTCCAAACTGTTCCTATAATTTTATCAACAACAAGACTGATACCAAAGAACCTCCTACAGAACATCAACGAACTGGGCCTTAGTGAGCATCTATATGAACCTATTCAGAAAGCAGTTCTCCTTACAACCGCGCAGACCGTCCAAAAATTTATAGCAATACAGCAGACCATGTCACCTGGAACCCGATAACATCGAAAGGGTCCCCCACAGAGCTCCATACTTTTAGTATCTTTATATACCTGGTATGAGTTAATATTCCGTGGCGGGAGTGCGAAGCCGTTTGGCTTGAAAATCATAATAATAATAATAATATTCTTTGTTACCAACCAAATCATTGAAAATGAAACAAGCAACGTCACAAAGCAATAAAGAACAATTCGGTTCTAGTAGCTAGTTAGTTTTTAGTAGTAAATAATGATGAGTAAAGCTAGATTAACTAAGCACACTATAATTTTCCTATGAAACATATTAGAATCAGCATACCATAATTACAATTACATTAAAAGAAGTTACAAAACATTTTAAAACAATTAAAAACAAATACAATTTAAAATTTAAAGGAAGTACAATTTAAAATTCAAAAGAATAGAGATATTTTTCTCTTAAGAAAAGCTCCCCTGCCTTTCTAAATGTATGCCTGTTTTCTATGTTATTAATGTGTAGCGGTAACATTCTGCAAGCCCTTATCGCCCTGAAAGAAGGGCCTTTTTCATAAAAAGTAGACTTGTACATGGGTATACTCAACTCAGCCCTGCTCCTGGTTTCCATAAATATAAACTCACCATAAAGATGGAAATTCTTTTGGAATAAATTAGGATTCTTCTTAACAAACATAACAAGAGATATATAATGAAGGAATAGTAATATGGAGATCCTTAAAACAGGGTTTGCAAGACGTTCTTGGATGTAATTTTAAAATAGATCTTACAATTGGTTTTTGGGCCCTAAAGATGTTCACTGGTCCAGAAGATGATCCAAAGAATAATATACTGTAATTAATGACTGCACACATGTAAAATAGAAGATGGTCAGAACGTCCGTCAAACGACGGATTATAGCACAAGTACTATTTAGTCTCGACTGCAACACGTCAATATGAACCCCCAGTTCAGAGCGGGATCAAGGCACACCCCCAGGAACTTAATGTTGGTCACTGTGGATGTTGATTTATGATTCATTTTTACATATAAAGATTGTTTAAGATTTCCATTTTTACTGAACTGTACAAGCCCAGTTTTGTCTGCATTAAGTCTCGGGAAGCTATTAGGTTAGCCATTATTTTTTGCAAATCTACATAATATAAAATGCTATTAAAATAAGTTTAGTTTTGCAAAAACTTGTCGTATTTTGTCATAACTTTCCCCGCCCTCTTTATCACACCACATTTATTATAACAGAAATTCATCTCTATTACACTTAGTACTGGATTCTCCTATGCACTCCTAATAGGAAAACACGGATTTTAAATTATCGATGCTATCATATTCTTGCCCCCTAATTCCTAGCTATATTCTTTTACTTACCACTTAATAGTATCTTATCCTCAAAAGTAGCCCTAAAACAACCTTCAGGTTTACTAACAGCTTTTTTAATTTGTCCTCTTATTCCAGAGACGGTTTTAATTCTTGCCCCTTCGAACTTTGCCACCTCTAGTGCAGTATTAAACATTCCTTTAATAAAAGCGGTCTTTTTGTATATTTTTAATGGCGTTCCTATAAGTTTTAATTTTTTCATAATTTGGGTCGATTTGTCGAGCTCTTGAACAGAACCTGTAGCTGCTATTCTGAAACCCTGTTTCTTTAAAACCTAGATATAAAAGAAAACATAGGATACAATAAATTATTGGAAAATTTTTAAAAAACATGATAAAGCAGAACGAAAATATTATGTTTTTCATTGCTCTAAAACTAGTTCTGTCCCTTTATTTCTCGCATGACATGATTCAGAACTTTTTTTTCCTAAGCAGTAGCAAAGACGAATAAGTTTTAAACTGCTACAGCACATCAAGTGTTACTATCATCACTTCTAACTAGCCTGACTTCTTTTCTAAAAGTTGAAGAGATAATATAAAAAATATTACCTTTTTAAGAAAGTGTCACGCGTAATCCTACTTTTTTAATAAAGTTAAATATTTTAGAAGTCAAATAAATATATTTTTAAATAATAAATTTGATTTTAAATTTGAATATGGATTCTGCGATGAATTATACACATCAAGCTTTAGAAAAATATAAAAATACCTTTTCTACAAGGTCTATATTTTAGGTAGGTAGTGTAACTGGTAACTCAAATGTGAAATTAACGTCAAGAAATATCCTCTGGGTAACTTCCTGAGAAATATTTTATAAGTTATTTAGAGTGTTTTTTTTTTACATGAAAAGATTTAAAACTTAAGAAACAGATACATTTTCTTACCTCTGGATTGGAATCAACACTCTGCAATGCTAGAAATCCAGTACCTTGAGGTGTAATAGGACCCCAAAAATGCGCGTTACAAGCTAAGTGTTCGGGTGTATATTTTAAATATCTATATTTTAGATCATCTTCCAGTTTTGAATATAATGGGATTGTCTAAAAACATTGAAAAGTACAGAAAATCATAACGAAATGTAACGAAAAATATAGAAAGTACTTTATGGTCATTATTCAAACAATACAAAGATTCAAATACATTAAAATAAGGTAATTAGTTTTCGAATAATATCGGGCGGGATCTTAAATTAAGCAAAAATAAACGATAGAAACCACAATATAGAGTTTACTGGTAATTATAATCGATCTTAAGATAAGCATGGTCTTCTTAAAGAGATATTTTTGCTTGAAACTTATTCAATATTAAACTGAAAGTGGTAATCACAAAAAGGTTCTCATGGCCAAAAATTTTTAAATCCTAATTGAATGAATGAATTAATAAAAGATGGTGATACGGAATCCTCGATGTATAAGCCCTTTACTACCCACCATGGCTGCAAGATGAGGCCGATCGCCTTTCAGAATCCAAGCAGCGTCGTTGTTTGACTTTTCCTAACGACTTGTCTAACGAACTGCCTCCAAAATGTATCTGACTCAATCTGTTAGATGCTGGATACTCTCTTAGGATATAACCAACAGTTTCATCCTCCTCTAGATACCATCTGCACATCAAGTCATCAATGACACCAATCTTATGAAGATGGCCTTGTAGGTGACAATGTCCTGTCAACAGTACCACCACGATTCGCAGTTCTTTTCTTTCTAAGTAGAGAAGCTCCCTAGTAAGTGGTGCATTAAATCCAGTTATATGTTCCTTGGGGAGCCTCTCCCCATGATTCAATAAATTTACTTTCCAGCAACAATTTTAATTCCCTTTTACCAATGGTAATTGGAATAGGTCATTGGTCATCTTTGCCGGTCGCTCCGGTTTCCCATTCCCGTGTGTACCCGAGTGACCCAAAACCCACACAAACCCGACTGTGCAGCCGTTCCTTGTCAGACTATTCAGTACATCCTTACATTCAGACACCAGTCGCGAAATTACGACACTAGATTTTAATGTCAGTATCGCAGCCCTACTGTCTGAGCATATGTTTATTATCTTATTCTTGTTTATGCCCCTCTTATAGAGATGACTATGCTGCAGAATAGCATAAATTTTCGGTGTAAAGATCGTCCCACGTTGTCGGAGAGAGCAAAACTCTCGGACTCCCGTGCTCCTATCGAACAAACCGGTTTCAGCTCTTTCATCTTTCACGATTATTGTGTGTCCAAAATTGGTACTGAGAGGTTTTTAAGGGTGTTGATTAAAAATAGATTAAAAGTTTAAAGCTAGTTGATAATTATATAATTGTGCGTTATTTACATATTTTCAAAATTGGTGTTAGGTGATTTTTGGAATCGTAGGTTATGATTCTGAAGCAGGCTAAATATTTGTTTGGTATAATTTCATTCAAAACGGGTATTTGGAGAATTCGCAGAATCAAGAATTTTTTGTTGTTCAGTTTCATGTGGTCTAGAACTCTGGATAAAATGGATACTTTTTGAAACCTCAGAAACTCAACTCAATAAAATATTTCTGAATGTGAATCACATTTTGTCCGATATTAACTTAACGCCGACTTCAAAAATTTCAATTACGTATATAAATTTATATCATTATTTTTCGCTTTTTGCCCTTTTTGAGAAATCGGTTCATTTTTTATTAATTTTATTCTGATTTTTTGTAGTCCATATAGAAGTCCAGCTGTTTCAAGTTTTCCATATTTTTCAAGTTGATGAACCCTGTCGGCATAACTTTTATATAATAGAATAACTTAATAAAGAAGTAAAATTGTTAGGAAAAATAATCCTTGGTCTTAAATAGTAAAAAAAAAAGACTTTAGAAACAAGTACACATTAATTAATAAAAAATTATTTAAAAAATAGAAACCAACTAACTTAAAAACTAATCACAACAATGAAGCGTTAGATAGATAGACTATAAAAGATAGTTCTCCGACTGCGTATTTCCGAGGTACTCTCGAAACGTACTGAATGAATTTTGATATAATTTTTACCATTCGTTAAACCGGTTCCTGAGAAGGGTTCTAATATATTGTAATGGACTTTATTGCGCTATACACTTTTTAGTAATAATTTGTGTTTCTAGTTTGTAGGGTTTTAGGTTTATTTTCTACGAATTCATAATTTATTTAATTAATTTTACCTTTTGTTAGTTTCCTCATCAGGCATCTATAAAAGAAGGTATGGAACTTTTTAGAAAATTATATTTCCTTATTTTCGACACGGAACGCCTACGACAGAAGATCTAGAAATCGCCAGATACTCCTTTTTCTTATTTTTATTACACCATGTGGTATAAAAATCCATTTAGAAAGATCCGTAATCTTCTAGAATCCGGAAAATGGTATATAAAGTGTCCAGATCGAGTTTCGTGGACAGTTTAATTTGAGACATCGTGGATGTAACTTGAATTGTTTGACAAGGTGTCAGAATTGTCACAATAAAAGATTATTAAATAATACAGTGTGTTTAAAGACCGGCCGTCCGGAACAAATTGGTGTCGGAAGTGGGATCAAATCTAGAAGAACTTAAAGAAAAAAAAAGAAAAAGTGCATTGAAATTGTATGCCAGTAGAAACTAGAAGACGAAAAGCAAAAATGGAAGAGCAACTTCAAACTAGTTTAAATCAGATACTGGTGATGATACAAGTCAAGAAGATATGAAGCAAGCCAAGATGATAAGAAACAAGAATTGAAAAAAGACATGACGAAAAATCAAGATGACATGAAACAAGAATTGATGACACTGAAAATAAGTCATGATATGAAGAAAAGCAAAGAAGAGATGAATCAAGAATTGAAGACGAGTCAAGATGATATGAAACAAGAATTAAAAACAAGCCAAGATGATATGAAACAAGAATTTAAAACAAGCCAAGATGATATGAAACAAGAATTGATGACACTGAAAACATGAACCAAGAATTGAAAGAAGACATTAAGAAAAGTCAAGAAAGTATAAAACAAAAACTGAAGCGCATAGAACAAGAAATGCAACAGAAGATTAGCAAAATTAGAGAAGACGTACATGGCGAAATACAACCTGAGGTGACGGGAATTCAGAAACAGATGCAACAATTACATTTGCAAATTAAAGAAGATATACATTGCGAAGTACAACATGCGGTGACAGGAATTCAGAAACGGGTACAACAATGACATTTACAAATCGAGAAGGTCGCCAAAATGTAGGTATAATAACGGTAGATGATGTTCCTGCAACTAGTGTGATGAAGTCACCCAACTTTGCAGGCAAAATACCTTGGCTTACTTATGTCCGTCAATTCGAAGATGCCGCCACCGGCAATAATTGGAGTTCACCGGAGAAGGCACTTACTCTTGTTCTGGCACTACGAGGTGAAGCTATGGAGAAACATTCCCGAAGAAAAACAGAATGATTACGAGTTTATTGTTACTTTTCTTGAGATGCCCTATGGGGAAGTCCACCTCCAAGAAGTTTATAATTCCCAACTCCAAGAAAACAAAAACACAACGAAAGTAGAATATGAAGCGGATATAATGAGACTAATAAATTTGACTTACGCAACATATCCGGAAGAAATAAAGCAATACTTAGCAGTAAATAGTTTTATCGAAGGTTTACGCGACCCAGAAATAAGTCAAACTCTATGAATGGTCGACTGAAGAAAATTTCCGAGGCTCTTGCTTAAGCCCTTCAGTTTCAAATAGCCAAACAGTCCTCAAGGAACCAAGGGAGAATCGTAAGAAGAGTCAACGTTTCCCAGGACTATAGCAAGACTAACGAGAAAATCTTCATGAGGCTAATGACGGAGTTGCAAGCATTTTTAAACAAACGAAAAACACATGACAAGAAAAACACAACTTTCCACAAAGTAGAAATCGAATTCATTGTTGGAAGTGTGGCCAAAAGGGGCATGTACAAAGCCGCTGTACTAGCACTACTGTTCCTGACAGTGATTCTGATGGCTATCGGCTTCATATTTCTGATATACGTAATGAAGTTCGAAGGAACGACTTGGCGAAATTCTTTGCTCCTTACAGTGAGCATAAAGAAGTTTGGTTAAGTAATAGTATCCCATGTTTTGGATTTGCTGTTGACAAAGCTAAAAAAGCTCCTGCAGTTGCCGTCAAGGCTTGTGATGGAGTTGAATTATGCGGTTGTCGCATTAGACTGATTATGCCCGATCAAGAAGGAGTCAGAGTCGCTGGTACTATTCGAATAAGAATGAAGACCAGTTATGACCTCAAGTCAATACTGGTGGATTAATGATTGGTGAAAAATCTGAAAAGAACCAAAGAACGCTCACCAAAGCTTCAGAAGTCCGTACAATGTAGTGACTTGACTAAATGATTTAGTGTACCGGATTCAGAAAAGCCCTCAAGCGAAAATGAAAGTCGTGAATCTTGACAAATTAGCCCAAGATCAAGAAAGTTGATAGGGACGATTAATATTTGGAGGCGGGCAATGTAATGGACTTTATAGCAGTATACACTTCACAGTATTTGTTTGTGTTTCTAATTTGTAGGGTTTTAGGTATGTTCATAATCAACTTAATTAATTTAACCTTTTGTTAATTTCCTCATGAGGCGCCTATGAAAGGTGTGGAACTTTTTGGAAAATTATCTTTCCTTATTTTCGACTTGAAACGCCCATGACAGAAGATCTAGAAATCGTCAGATTACTCCTTTTTATTTTTATTACACCACCGGAAAAGGAGTATAGTATCCGGAAAAGAGGTATATAAAGGGTCCAGATCGACTTTCGTGGACAGTTTAGTTTGAGACGTCATGGATGTAATTTGAAATATTTAACAAGTTGTCAGAATTGTCACAGACCAACCGTCCGGAACAATATAATACAAAGGTAATATATACTATCAAGTAGCCAAGCAGTGATGATTATTTTAAATTCTAGTCAATCACAAAACATAGATCCGAAAGCATTTTTGGTTTACTCTAACTAAAACATATCAGATTCATCAAAAAAAGTAAGATAAAATTGTAAATCTACAAATAACTCTGCGACATAACAACTATATACGTCATTTAAAAATTCATCAAATGAGTCAAATTTCGAGAACTTCGGATTTAATTCACTTCATATTACATATACAATAAAATTATTTTTAGAACCTTAGTCGCTAGTATTTACATATTTAATTTTACCTGAAATCTTCTCCATCCTAACGATACAATTAACGGATCACTTGTTTTTAGAATCTTTCTATACCATCTGTGTTTCTTAATTTTGACGTTTACAAAACCTATATTTTCTTCTCCCATATTCAGAGATCCTATTACTAGAGGGTATGTTGGATCGAAGTGTTGAATGAATTCTGCAGGTACATTTTCAAATTCTATTCTGACATACATACCAGGTCTAAAACAAAAAAAAATTATTACATATCAAAATTTCATTTAGTTCATTAACAGTGTCAAAATCTTTTATATTTCTAACAATTTTGTTGTGTAAATTAATATTCAAATCATACTGGTATTGGAAAAACAATAAATGTAATAAAAAAAGAATTATTTTTCCAATACCACAATCAGTACATTGTATCTTTCAGTATCGATTTAGAAATAGCAAGCCCAAGGTGTGTAGCTACATATTTTTGTAAAAATGTTAATATTTTTAAAATTATATAAAGTTTTGTTTTTAAATTTTTTTTTTTTTTGAATTATCTTTTAACTTGTTCTGTTAATGTGTAGGATTTTAAACATAATTTGTGTATTTTAAATTTTAGGTTGTTAGACCAAGAAAAATGTTATTGTTATTATTGAATTAAAGAAAATAGTATAAATTAAAAAAAAAAACTCTTTGAAAATGCCTTAAACAAAAGGCGAAACGTCAAAACACGTTTTTGTAACATCCACGTATGAACCTAACCCCAAGAATACAAAAAAAAAAAACTGGTGGATTCATGGTTGGTGAAAAAGTGTGGTTGTACAATCCAAAAAGAACCAAAGGGCGTTCACCAAAGCTTCGGAACGTAGTGATCTGACTAAACGTAATATTTAAAGGATGAAATAAAAAATAAACGTCCTCACTTAGGGAAGAAAAAATCTTGTTCCACCATGACAACGCATCTGTCTATTCGTCGGTTGTTGCGATGACTAAAATCAACGAACTAAAGTTCGAATTGTTCCCCCATGTACCATATTTACCAGATTTAACCCCCAGCGACTGTTTTCTAACCTTAAAAAATCGCTCGGAGGTAAAAAATTTGAAAGCATTGAGGAAGTCATCGAAGCTGTAAATGAGTATTTTGAGGGACTTGACGAATCAGCTGGAAATATTGCTAACTAAGCTTATTCTAAATGTGATTTTATTGTTAATTTTGACAAAAGAAATTGTCAAATCACACTTGAATTAAAAAATCTGTTTCATTCATCGAATCACAAAATGCATTTAAATGCACCAAGAATATCTAAATTATCTTCTTCAGTTCTAGACTATATATGCTCAAGTATTGAGAATTTCTCTTGCACTATTTTAAATGCCAAACTTTCTGGTCTCTGCAACATCTCTCACAAATTCCAGAGAGCGCCTTGGCCCAAAAAACTATGTAGAATTTTCAGCACAGGTAATTTTAATTACTTATAAAAGTATATATAGAAAGATCACAAAATTAGCAAAAAAAAAAGACTTTAAACAAAGAATCGACAATTCACACAATAAACAAAAGGAAAGTGGGAAACTTATTAATCAACTTAGAGGAAAGATCAGTAAAGCTAAAGTTCACACTACCATTCAGACTGATGAATTTAATAAATTTTATTGCACTATAGCCGGGAAACTTGCAGGAAATATAAAAATAGAGCCAACTATCTTGAATTTTTAAAGAAAGTATAATTATCAGACTTGTTTCATCCAAGGTCAACTAATTTGGAAGAAATTAAAAATACGTTTAGAGAAATTAAGAATAAAAATGCAGCTGGATACTTCAGTTAATTCAATAAATAATTCTTTTAACATTGGTACTTTTCCTGACTCAATAAAAATTTGAATTGTTATTCCTATACCCAAAAATCAAGGTACAGAGTCTCCCCCTAATTTTAGACCTATATCTTTGATCTCTACCCATTCCTCTTATTTTAATTTGATTTATACGCCCTGGGAGCATCGCAGCGCAATCCTAGGGGAATCGCAAGGTCGTCTGCTTGCAACGTAATAAGCGAGCGCGTGGAACGAATTTCGAAGTTATGCTCAAAAAAGCATGTTTTCTAATAAATAATAATTAAGATTCTAAATTCTTTAGCAGTTTTTTTTTTAATAATAAAGTAATTTTAATGTGGTATCTTCTTTTAGAAAGGCGTTGCAAAAAAAATTACAACCTGTAAAGGGTGTTGCAGTAAAAAAATTGGGAACCCCTGATATAAACTAAAAAATATCATAAACAAAACAAAACTGGTCAACTAGAATATCTAACTCTCATGGCAACTAGATCCAGTTTAAATCTTTAATCTTTTTAATTCCCAATTTTTATAAGTCTGCGTTAGTTTTAAAACATTCTGAATAGTTCATATAAAATATGAAACAATCTTGAGCAAAATTTCCTGAAGTATAAATATTAAAAGGTTTTTATTAAATTGCATACTTTTTTGACATATTGTATAGGATAATGTTATTAGTTTTTCTTAGAATGTCTTTTTACTTTCATCGGTCGTCTGCAACACTTTCCATTTTTTTTTTTGTTGAAATGGCCATGGCATCCTTATAGAATTTGCGAGAGCTGTCGGTAGTAATTTTGCAAGTGAATTTTACAGAACAAATATATAACCGAACATTTTTATATGTAACATTTTGTGTAAGTTTTTCCATCAATTATAGTGTAAGTTGTACTTATTTTTTGATCATTAAGTTGATATTTAGTATAGGAGAGAACTAACCTAAATCCTTCCACTTGTACCCTGACTTCATCAGGCATATTTTCAAAAACAGTTTTGTTTAACTGAGCCTGTTTCTCAGCTGTCATTTTTAATTCATCATAATAATTGCTTTTATCAGGGTTATCATATTCAGCATCAAATTTTTCTTTTAATTTTCGTTTCTTTTCTGTCAAAGCTTCTTTGTCTGCCTTTTCATCTATATCTGTTTCATCTCTTTTACGTTTTTGGCCTACAAAATAACATTTAAGCCCACATATTAACTCATTTAAGACAAAATTATTTAAACGACCACTAAAGAACATTGTTACATATATGAATAAAAAACTTGAGTAGGGCACAATTTCAATCAAACACAATCTGTTAAAAAATAAAGCGATACATAAAAAATAGTAAATTATTGTAGGCATCTAATTTTTATTTGGTTTTAGTGTGTTTTACACATTTAAAAATAAAACTTGATAAAGGAAATCTTAACATATTTACATGGTTTGCAAAATACTTAAATTCTGTAACTACTATGTATATCATTTGGAAATATTTAAAATGATAAAAATCTATTAATTTATAGTACTATATTTCAACATTGGCGACAAGTATTGAAGCTAAAGCCAATTTTTCTTGATTTCCAAATAAAATAATTTATATCTTTAGGCTCAGATTAGTCAATATATAGTCTTTAAATTTTAATATTTATTTTTAATAGTGGATAACAATTCATTAAACTATGTTAAAAAAAACCATACACTGAATATATTTTACTTACTTGATTCATTACTAATTGATGTGTCATCTGTCTTAGATGCAACATGTTTTTTACCAGTCTCTAGATCCTCAAAATCTCCATAGAGTTCTGAGTCAACATCACTCAGATTTTCTGCATCATCTAGTCTTAGCAGTTCACTAGCATCTTCAGAATCTTTCCATTTTCCCGTCACAAAACAATTAGCTATTAAAACTTTATTCTAGAAGATTAAAAAAAGTTATAAACACAGTTTTTTGGAAGCTCCATTATTATTTTTTTTTGATATTCGAATAAAATTTATGCGACATAAAATGTGTACACATTGGAATACAAAATAATCTATCACTTAATATTTAGATGTTGATAAAGAATATGTTAGAAAAAACACAAAGGTAAAACAAAGCCGTTTACCGTTTCTTCTGTCCAATCTTTAGTGACAGTATTCCAAGGAAACATCAAAGATGATTCAGTTAAATTCATATTGTCTTTATCCAACTTTAGTTTTTGTTGTTCTTCTGAAACCTTTCTTAACAGTCCACTAATATCCACCTCATTATCTGATTCTTTCTGGTTTTCTGCCTCATCTATTTGCTTTTGATGTTTCGAGTCAAAAACACCTACAACATTTAGGTAAATGTAAATTTATTCATTTGGTACGAAATTGTTAATACTTACCATAAACCAGTTTCATTAAATTTTGAGAAGCTCCAATTCTATTCAAAAATGCATCTTGGGCTTTCTTGGCTAAATTATCCTTCCATTTTACAGCCATATCTTCATCATCCTCCTCTGAACTACTATCATCTAAAGATGACTTTCTACCTTTGTCATTGCTACCAACTTTATTTAAATTTTCTATAGTATCATCGTAGTTGTTCATGTCAAAGTCAGACTCTGAACTATCAGTGCTTGAGTCAGTATCACGTTTAATTTTTTCAGGTTTGGATGTCATCTCCTGATCACTTTCAGATTCTGATTCACTTATATCTGATCCCTCTGGAGTTATGTTATTATTTATTCCTTTTGAATCATGATCATTTTCATCACCAGAAAGCTCTGACTCTGAACTTTTCTCATCACTTTTTAGGACATCTTTATTTTGCAACTCGCTAAGCACATTTATTATTTTTGAATGAATATCATCTTTTTTTGGTACTGGCATGGATTTGACACTAATATTTAAATCACTTTTTCTTTTTTGATTATCAACAGTTAAATTATCTTGATCATATTCATATTCAGAATCAGATTCTTCTGCTTCTGATTCACCACTGTTGACCATTTCAGCATCAGTTGTATCAAAAATAACTTTTCTTCTAGTTCTTCCAGCTTCTTTAACTTTTTCCTCTTTGTAACTCTTAATCCTTAGTTGATTCAATTCTGCATCTAAATCTTCATCAGCCTGATCTTTATTGTCCTTCTTTTCAAACAATTTAATATTTTCATTTGTTCTTATCAAATCCTCTTCTGCTGTCTCAAAATCTTTAGCTGTCAATTTTTTACCACCAGTAAAAAGTTGCATTTCTGAGTGTTCCATTTTTATATCTAGGGTTTCTTTGGTTTCAATCAAGTTAGTTACAATATTATTGGATTCATCTCCTTGATCTCTCTTTTTATGACTATGAGAACCCCCTAATTCAACATACACGGCATCTTTATCATAAACAATACCTCCTACACCAGAAAATGGAGCATATATAAGTTTTTCTTTCTCTATAAGTGCTCGTTTTTTGAGTTCTTCCGGAAGGGGACAGGGGTCAGGTAAGTATGAGATATCATGAATTCTTAAATCACCAAGACCTTAAAAATTACCAAAATGATGCAAGTATAGTTTATTTGCAGAGTTTAATTTAAATAGGGGGGTTAACAAGAAACTAAGCACTACTTTATAAAAGTGTACTTTAATTTGACACCCGCAGGATAACATCTAGATCGAAGTATATTATTTTGGACATAGGAAAAACAAATTACCCTTACATTCCCTAAATGAATTAAATTGGATTTACATTATAGTTGTGTTGGTCATTCTGACCATTTAGATCTACAGTGCAACATGGACAACAAACCAGCGCCATTTCAAAAAATATGAAATGCTCCAATTTTAAAAATTTAATTTTTAGAGTGATTTTTCCCTAGATTTGTCATGATGGGAAAAATACTTGATTCAATGTATCAACCTCAATGAAAACTTACAATGATAAATAAGTAAACTAATTCAAAATTTAATTTCTGCCGTTAAACTGATATTTTACTGATTTATTTAAAAATTTCCATGTCTATAATTTTAACATTAACCACTTTAACTTCTAAGTACACATAAAGTTGTTTTACCTGCAATATGAATAGAATTTTCTTTTTTTAAGGGAACACCTCTTATGTAGCCATATAATGAAATAGTTCTGTCACACTTTTCATTCTGTCTTACTAATTCCTGGTTAGTTAAATCTTCATATCGGTCTCCTAACAAATAACTGTGGGTTTGTCTCCATATTAAAGGTCTAAACTTCATTACAGATATAAATCTGCCAAGATTTTTTATTTCATTACGTAAATACTCCCCATGAATAATACCTGACAGGTAAAATAACTTTGCACCATTATAAACTTCAGTCCAAAATCTGTGTTTTAGAGTCTTCTTGGTTGTTTTGAGAGTTTTGCTATTTTTTATCATATCTAAATGAGTTAAAATGCCCATAATCCTTGGCATACCATGGACTTGACATATATTTAAAAATTCAAAAACTTCCATTTCAAATCCAAAACTAGCATCACATAAAAGCAAAGCTAAATCACAAACCTTTGCCAAATCTATCATTGAATTTATATCATTATTACATTCAATCAGAGTAATCCTTCGCTTTTTACCAGTTACAATTGTAACAGGTCCTTTGATATCAGTTAAAGGCGACTTTGTAAACAACTTTATCAAATTATTAATAAGAGTTGTTTTACCAACTTTTGGGGGCCCTACAACGGCTATTAAAATAGGTGGAGGTTCTATAGGGGTCCTGTCTACCAAAGGAATATGTTGTTTCTTAGTTTCAATGTCCTGTTTACGTCGAAATCTACGTTCAGCTCGTATTGCTGAATTAAAAGCAAATGCTTTAGGATTTCTTTGCTTCTCTGTAAGTTCTTCTACAGGATTTTGACCAACTTTCTTAATTTTCTTTTTTTCAGCTTTACGACCTAAGAAAAAGGTTTTGCATTGAATAAACTATTCAGCCTTCCCTATTAACTAAACTAAATAAAAAGGGCCCTCAAGGGCCAAAAGGTATCACCGAGGCTGGTTTGGGAATGTCAGAGCGAGCTGGAAACTCTGACAAAAGACAACAGAGTTATGTTAAAGTGGGTACCAGGACACGAAGGCATACATGGAAATGAAAAAGCTGACGAACTAGCTAGAGCAGGGTCAGCATCTCAATACATTGGTCCAGAACCGGCCTTTGGGGTGCCGCGGTGTGCGGCACGAGAAGCAGTCAAAGAATGGATCAAAAGAGAACATAAAAACCACTGGATGACCAGACAGGGTTTAAACCACAGCAAGCTATTTATTGGGAATCCGGACCCGAAACTGGCAAAGAAACTACTACAAATGAGTAGAAACCAATTAAGGACTATTACGGGTATAATGACGGGACACATGGCCGTCAAAGTACATCTGAATAGAATGAATTTATATAACGGAAACCTCGGCTGCAGACTGTGTGGACAAGCCGAGGAAACGGTGAAGCATATCATATGTGACTGTGAGTCACTGGTGAGATTTAGACAACAAACTTTCGGGTCAGTAAAACTGGAACCGGAAGAAATACTCAATCACTCTTTAGCAGGACTGTACAGATTGAGCCAGGGGGCTAGGTTGACAGAGTGGCTATAATGACTAGGGTGAGCACAATAGGCCTACTCTGGTCGCAGTGCATCCGGCTTTAGGACGGACCCGAGAATATATAAAAAAAAAAAAAAAAAAAAAAAAACTAAATAAAAAGTAGGAACATATACCTGAGTGAGAAAAAGGTTTTGCATTGAATAAACTATTCAGCCTTCCCTATTAACTAAACTAAATAAAAAGTAGGAACATATACCTGAGTGTCTCTCTCGATGTGATTTCTTTTTTTCAACTGCGCTTTCCTCGTCCATATTTAGTTTTTTGTCAAAAAGAACTATTTAAAAGAAATGGAAAAATTAGATCGTCTAGAACACAACCACATTATTTAAACAAATAATTGAGGTTATGAAGTTTATTTATCATGAAGTTAGCAATATCTAATCTGAAGTTTAGTTAATTCAACATGGGCTGAACATTAAGGATAATTTCAGTAAAATAACAACCAGCAATCGTATTGCATTAGTGACCAATCGGAATAACTTAATGACATTTGTTTTTTGTGACATTTAGTTAACCTCAAACTTTTTAGCTTCATATATCATTACAAGCGGTTTTTACATCTTGGATATTTTATTTTTTTGCCATTAAAATAACGAAATACAGTTTGGAGAAAAATGTTAATGGAAGGAGCCAATGATTGGATGACGGCTGCCCACAGCACAGGGGTAAGAAATATTTTCCTCCAATTTGTGAAAAAAATATATAATTTAAATATCCGTAAATTCTTCATTAAAGTTGTATTTTGTAGACCTCCATTATGGCAGCAGAATTTGATGGTGGTGTAGTTATTGGAGCTGATTCGAGAACAACAACAGGGTAGGTACCGATTGTATTCCTGATGAATATTTTACAAAATCTTCTAAATATTTTAACAAAATTTGTAATTATTTATATTACGATAAACCTAGGGAAACATTTTTTTGAAAAAATTTTGATACATTCCCTCTACTACAAGGTCATAGAACACGATTTTGGCATTAATTTTTCACTATTTTTCCTCACTTTCCCGGAGAACTCGAAAAACACCATGCGTCATTTCAAAAAGCACCTTTATTTCTGAAGAAAATGCCAAACTTACGTATCTATTTTTAATGGTATTAATTAAAATATATTGTATGTAATATATTTTAACAATGTTTGCACAAATTTTAGCGAACAAATTTATGAAAACTCATTTTCAACGAAAAACCAAAAATACATTTCGAAAACGCCATCAAGCATCAGACTCGCGCAAACGACTAATTTTCATTGCCAGATGTAAAGTACTTTCATAGTATAACCTATAAAATTTGTCCATCTCATTCAGCAACATAATTTAGTTTTTGTAATGTTTTGTACAGTCTCGGGGTAGAATTAATCTTAACCACCCAAAATTGTTGAACTAAGTAAATTGACCTAGATTTATAATTTCTTGGTATAAACTATAAAATTCATCCATTACAGTTAACAACATAATTTAACTTTTGTAATGTTTTATACAGTGTCAGGTTAAAATTAATATTAACCGCCCAAAATTTTTGGTTAGTTCAGGTTAAACGGAATGGGAACCCAATTAGCTTAATTTTGCCTAGTTTGGAAAACTGAAATTGAATTAACCTAAACTGACCTAGATTTATACTTTTGTGGTATAAACTATAAAATTTATCCATTACACATAAGTTAACAACATAGATTAATTTTTGTAATGTATAAAAAAAGGGTAAAATTAATTTTAACCACCCAAAATTTTTAGTTAGTTCAAATTTACCTTGGTTTTGGTTAGTTCAGGTTAGTTAATTTTTATTGTTTTAAGAACGATTCTCACCACTGTGTAATGGCGGGAGCCATTCTGTTTCGATTTGTTTTTTGATAATTTTCTTGATTTTTCTGATAAAAAAGGGCAAATTTATGAATTTTTATAAAATACAGATGCTTCTATCAGTGTGAATTTATGGTTGTAACAAAATTTTAACGATTTAATGCAAACAATTAAACCTAAAGTGAAAAGTTATTTTCCTTATTTTTCGCAAAATTGAGGAAAAATTAAGGAAAACCGAGGCCAGAATCGTGTTCTATAACGTTGAAATAGGGAATAATTATAGATATTTTAAAAAGAAGTTTTCGTAGATTTCCCTTAATGTAAGTTTTTACAGAAAAATTATCTACAAAATTTTACTTTTTTACTCTAAAATAAAATTTGTGTGAATCTTTTTAGAGCCTATATTGCAAATCGTGTTACTGACAAGTTAACCAAAGTAACAGATCACATTTACTGTTGTCGGTCTGGTTCTGCTGCAGATACCCAAGCTATTGCCGACATAGTGGGATATCACTTAGGATTTCATGGGTAAGGATCAACACTTTAACAAATTATTGCATTAGAAGACTGATTTAAACAATGCTCTTTAGAGTAAGATAACAGTGATCAATGATGTTAATAAATACAAAAAAAGATTTTAATTGACTATGAATTTGATTCTTTTAACTGATATTTAGACTCTAAGTAGATTATTTTAAATTGTATTTATTTTACCTGTTCTGTTTGTTTTTTAGTTTATTACAAACAGTTTGAACAGTTCCATCACCTAAAATAATAATAATTAACTGTAACATAGTAATCATTATCTTTATTGTATCAATGTTGAATTTGAACATTACATACCGACAAGATTTATTATTTATTTAATAAATAGAAAATAAATGAGTGAACTGTCAATTGAAGGGAGAATAAATTTTCTAAAAATTATTCAAGTTCAAAATTTATTTTATATGAATTTTTTACATTTTGGAAATACAAATTATTACACCAGATAAAATATTTATTTTGATTTAAAGTGTATTTTTATTAAGGATAATATATTATAAGCCGTGGAATTATCTGAGAAACAAGTAATACATTGAACAATAAAATTTAGCTCTCAACATAGATTTCTTCAAGAACTACACAAGTACACCAAAAAAAAGTATCTCATTCAGCAGACTAGACCCTTTTACTCCCCATGTAATTTAACATGCTGAAGACAAATCTGGGGTGCAGGTTGGGACTCTGTAAATCTGTGAAAATGAGAGAGAGAGAAACGCCAAATTGGCTACGTCTCGAATTGAATAGTAATTCTTGCAACTCAAATTACTTCTTTCAGAGAAACTTCATGTCTGGGCCTTCTTTCTCTCATGTACCCCGATACTCTGAATTCGAATCCAGGATTCAAAGTGCCTCATCAATCAATCAATCTTTATTAAAAAAACCAATATTATATCAGATTCAACCTGTCAATAAAAAAGCAGTACAGTGTGAAGTAACCAACAGATTACAATATAATAGTTCAAAAGTGCAGCTATCTTTCCAAGTATGTTCTAATAGAGTAAAATGCCTTAGAGTTAAGAACTGAAAATAATTGTTTCTTAAACTGCTTTATTGATAACTTTAAATCAGGGTTCTCCATAAATTGTGTATATAATCTGCAAAACCGCAGATATTGGCTATTTTTCATATTAAATGGTAAATCTGAAATCTTAAAATTACCTCTATTTGGATAATTTTGTATTTGTGTACTATTAAGAAGAGATCTGAATTACCTGGTCCACACTCAGGTGGTGAACCCGCGAAAACATTACTTTTTGATTTGAAATTTTAACTGTTTGTAGAATCACAATGAAGAAAAAGAAAAAAACATTTTTCTACGATGCATAATTGGTCCATCTGAAATGCTTTAAAACTTGTGATTCTATAAGTATTTCAAATTACAAAAAACGCGATTTTTATCTATGAACTTTTCGAAATTATTTATATTTTTTTTGCCACTAAATTCTTGAAATCTTGTACTTTAAATCTATAATGGGCGAACTTAAACCCTATACTCCTTTGTAATTTGATGCGTTAAATCCAAATCCGGAGCTCAAATGGTTCTATCAAGTCAGGATTTTTCGTAAATCCGCGAAAATGATCCAAAAACGCCAAAATTACCCCTATCAGAGTAACTTCACGCCTGAGCCCCGTACTCTTATGTATTCAAATGCGCTGAATTTAAATCCGACGTTCAGGATGCCCCATTATGTCAGGGTTCTTTTTAACTCGCGAAAATGGTTCCAAAACGCTAAAATTGACTATTTCTCGGTCTGAATAGTAATTCTGACAACTCAAATTACTCCTGTCAAAGTAATTTAATGTCTTGGCGCTCCTCCTTCAGATGCAATAAATCCGAATACAGGGTGAAAAGCAAGAAGAACGTTTCCACCAAGACATCAAAGAGATGGAGTACATGTACAAGGGGCATAGGGATCTAAATATGATGCTGAATTGTTGGATATTAAAAAGAGAAGCATTTCACATATTATTTAAAAGTCATACCGTAGGAAAAAATGAGTTTTTCAATCGTAGTCGTCCTTCTATGGTGCATATAGTAAAGGTTTAAGTATTCCCGTTATGGATTTAGAGTACAATATTTCGAAAAGCTGATAGATAAAAATCGCGACCTTTGTAACTGGATTGTAGAATCGCATCTTGGAAATTTTTTTTTGTCATTCTTGTCATTTGTAATTGAAAAAATCCCTAAATTTCACACTTCTTTCAAGGTCAAAAGGTCATGTTTTTGTGTTCACCACCCAGGCGTGATATATCTTTTCTTGATGGTATATAAAATTACCCTAATCGGGGTAATTCAAGTTGTCAAAATTACCATTCTATCTGAAAAATGTTTAGTTTTAGCGTTTTGAATCATTTTCGCGATTTACGGAGTACCCTAACCTGATGAGGCGATAGGAGTAGGGGAGTCTAGACATGAAATTAGTCTGATTGGAGTAATTTGAGTTGTTAGAATTAGCATCCAACCCAAGAAATGGCCCATTTTGACTTTTATGGATTGGTTTCCCAGGATTACGGAAACACCTGACCTGACGGGGCCAGTTGGGCCCCGAATTTAGATTCCGCGCGTAAAATTATATAGCGGTCGAGGGATCGAATTTACCACATAACAACTTTTTTTTGTGTGCCTGTGTTATTTATATGTTCACCAGCTAATAAAAAGATTTGCAAATGTTAGATTTGCCTTAAAATTATGATTTAAAAATTTAATTTGAAAGTTTCCGTTGACAACATTATATAAGATTTAATTTTTGTTGTATGTAGAATGGAACTTGGTGAAGAACCCTTGGTTGAAGTTGGTGCAAATGTATTTAAAGAATTATGTTACAACTATAGAGATTCCCTTATGGCTGGTATTCTAGTAGCGGGATGGGACAAAAAGAAAGGTAGGATAAAAATTTGGCAAACACATTTTTGCAGAAAAGGAAAAAAATACATTTCAATTTCTTTGATCTACACTATAATAAATTTACAGATTAAAAAAAAATCTAAATTATTTCGTGCTTTATGTTTGACTCACAGTACAGAAAAAAACAATATTCCTAATTATAACTAAATCTTTCATCAGTAATAAAAAGTTTTCAATAAAAATATATTTCAACCAATTTTTTATGTTTGTGTTTTTAGGTGGACAGGTTTATTCCATTCCAATTGGAGGTATGTTAGTCAGACAGCCTGTATCTATTGGTGGGTCTGGATCCAGCTATGTTTACGGCTATGTAGATTCTAACTACAAGCCTAATATGACCAAAGAAGAATGTATGAACTTTGTTAGAAATAGTAAGTGAATTTTGAAAGCTTTCCTTTGTTACAAATCCCAGTTAATGGGTGTTGACCACTTGCTGATCTCAGCAAACAAATTCAATTGTTGAATGTATATATACATTTATACTTATCAAGAGGCATATTCCATTTTTAAAAAGTTGTTAAAATCTTTCGACTTATTCCATTGGTAACCATTATATTTTTCTTATTTATGATTATTTCAATGTCTAAAACTATTGCCAGTTGTTTAGAATATCCATTTAAATAATTTCAAGGCTTAACCTTAACTACATTTTCAACATTAACAATTGTGTTTACACATATTACTATTACTAAGCTAATACTCAAAATGTTTGGCTAGTTTTTAAATCCAAAATACTACAAAGGGTAGTGTACTGATTAATTATACATATTTATTTGTATAAAATTCCATAATCAATATTTTTACTAAAATGCAATTTGGAGTATGTAAATTGATAGAGAAGTTTTCTCTAACCGAGTGACCCAGGTCTAATCCCGGCCGGCGCAACTTTTTTATTTTTCAAATAATTAGAATATATATATATATATATATATATATATATATATATATATATATATATATATATATATATATATATATATATATATATGCTATTTATCAATTCTCATATTTTAATTAAAATAAAAAATTTGGTATGATCCATTCGTACCGGATAAATTTTATTTATAAACTATACAAATATATGAAACCTAAATCTAAAATTTTTATTCCAATGAAGGTAATCTAAAAGAAAAATTGATATTTATCATCTTAATAGTAGTTTTCCCATTAATGTTATTTTCATATTTAATATTTTTTAGCTTTGGCTCTTGCAATGTCTCGCGATGGATCATCAGGTGGTGTAGTACGTCTCGGCGTTATTACTGAAAAAGGAATTGAACGTAAAGTTGTGTTGGGAAATGAATTGCCTAAATTCTTTGAAGAATAATATTTTATAAGTTTGATTGCTGTATTGATTATTTTTTCTAAATAAACTATTGTATAACTTTATGTATATTTATTTTAATCCCAATACGTACTAATTGTTCCCAATACATTGAGCGGTTGATAAAGTTTGCCGCTTACAAAACACTTTCTATTAAGGATTTTTAGGATTTTTTTACAAACAGCATATTTTCCAAAAGGTCCTTTTACCTTTGTAAATTTTATATTGAGAGTGGGTCATTAGAGCTTTTCTTGTCCCTCTAGAATGCACTTTGATCTATAAGATATTTTGTATATCGTACGTCACCCAGTAGCGTAACTAAGGGCATGTGCCCCCCGCAAATTTTTGAATGCGCCCTACTTGATCCTTCGTATTTATTCATTTTCATTAAGGGACTTGAAGGCGCCCCTGGATTGGCTGTGCCCCTCCCTCCGCGCCGAAGAGTCTGCGGGGTCGTTATTTACGCCACTGACAGCCTAATATAAGACTGTAATTTTAAAACTTTCCACAAGGTATATTTTTTTTTGGAGGGTATGTTCTTTATTTCTTCAGGCTTCAAGGTGACGCCTTCTAGAATTTTGTCATTTAAGCTTGGAAGATCCCTAGGGGTGTTTTCTAGAGTTTTAGCGACTTTAGGGACCGATATTTCTATACCAGCCCCCTCTTCTATCTTGAATTCATCAGCGAATCCTCTAGTCTTTGTTAACGGACAATGCATACCCTAGTTTGAGATATGGAAGGGCACACAGAAAGCGAGTGCAATGATTTATGTTAAAATGTAAACTTGTTAGAAGATGATGACAGTCAATATATAAGCCCATACATGAGCACATATTTAGAGTATTAAGAGTCAGTGAATAGTCTCAAGACTGTAAGAATCGATTATGTACACCCTCAATGGCCTAGATATGTGTCTGGTAAAAGGGGGAATAAAGTACACTGCGGTACAAAGCTATTATTGTGGTCATAATAGATACGTTGATGAGACTTACAAAATGATATGTAATACCATTTATTTATATTTAGGGTAAATCCATTCAATTGTGACCTTTGCAACAAGCCATCGACATCACCCTGAAGCAGAAGGCAATCCTCTAAGAATTAAATCTGTTTTAAAAATATTTAAATCGTTAGGTGCATGAGAAATCTGAAACGATCAATAAAATTCACTATGTCGTTAACAAACAAAATGAATAATAGGGGTCTACACTATAACCCCTGTGAACAATAATCTCCTTAGAAAGAGTTAATTCTTACCCTATGAAACCTTCCAGTGAGAAAACTACGTCTCCACATCAGAAAGCGACTGTCGAAACCCTACGCCGAGAGTTTGGCCACAAGCAATCAAAGCCTTGGAGAACTCTATAAATATTGTCGACCTGAAGATTGCTCTCAAAGGCATTCAACGGACAGTCCTTATAAGTCAATAAGTTTGTTATTGACCTACCAATGCAAAATCTATGTTGTTCGGATACGATACCATGTCTACTTCCTCAAATAAAAGGGATGCAACATGAAAAACAAAAATTTCCGAAATATCTCATTGGATGCATACTCATCTATAATTTGCCGCATTACCTCTATTACCGGAGTTATACTCGTATATAGGTATTATGAAAGACTGTTTTCAAAACCGGAGATTCTAGATCTAGGAGACAAATTAAAGATAAAATTTAGATGCAGGCTCAAATAAGTGAATACACTGATCAATAGAATGAAACACATTGAATTGGACTCTTAATATATTTACATCAATACATTCCTTCAAATTTTTATAACCAGCTATTTATATACCACTTGTTAAATAGAGAGTGGAAAAACAATCTGCAAACATATCTACCGAGTCATTTAAATTTTTACCATTGGAATTGTAGTCAAAATCTTCATGCTCAACAAAATCTCCAGGTTTAAGGTTTTCTGTTTGGAGCAACTTAAAGACATTCGTTGCTGTCTCCATCACCACAGCCAGGTGCAGGGGAGAAGGAAAGTTCAGTATTGCCACTGTGAGACATAGAGCGCCTGTGATATCCAGACATGTAAGTTCTGTATTTTCTGCTTTTCTGTTATTCTATTTTGTAGAGCACAAGCACTGCACTATTCACTTGCTTGATTTTTTGTGTAAAATTTATGTAAGGTTATTAAAACTATCTAACTTGAAAGGGAGCATAATTCTTATCTTTGTTCTCGAAACAAACTTTTTTAAGGTAGCAAAATTCTAATCTTTTTGAAAAAAAAAACTTGTTAAATTATTTAATTCTTTAATATTCAAACTCGAAAATTAAAACAACACGATTTATTTATTTTGCTAAAGAGCCACCTTCTCCATAGTACATTCATTATTAAATTTATATAATTTATAATTTAATAGTACACATTTTATTCTACGGACTCACTTATTTCCTGCTTTACCTTGTTCACAATTTGTCTAAGCGCGTACATCAACTTTCAAAAATTCGCTACACCTTGAAAACTTACAAGCCCGTTTTCGTGTTTTGTTCAGGCCTCGGACGAACTCGCCCTTCGCATCGGAAATGTTCCCGTTACTTCTTACTTCCCGAATGATTTCGATTACGATTTTATTTCAACTTCTGAAAAAACTGACATTCACTTACTAACGACCGACGATTTAACACTTCACTTTTGGCGGTCAACTTTCAACTGGCAAATCAACGGCCAACGACTTCATTTCTAATTCTCGATTTTTTTCTATTGACCGCCGACTAATTTAACAACTGGGTTAATACTGACAGCCGACGACTTTAGTTAAAGCTCGATTAATACTAACAGCAAATGCTCAACAACCAACTCGTGAAAATATCCCAGTTTGTATTTATAACCTCTATTGAACGTAATATTTTTCCTTCTTTTTTCGAAATCTAACACTTGCAGGAATGGTGAAGCAAACAACATCTGGCTAATGGATATTTGAGGTTAAAAACATCTAATTCGCGGAAATATGATAAAGTAAAAAGGATTTTTAAAATTTTAGAAAGGCTGATTTTCCTGAGATGTACCGGCTTTTGCTCGACAGTGACTGGTCTTTTTTGCGTGAGGGTCTTGCTGTTGAAGTGGCTGTGGCGGGCATTTTATCAGCATATAGATGTAATTCTTGATGAGACGGTACCAAAGACCTTTGTTCAGACATAGTAAGCACCCACCTAGGTTCACTAAGGAGGTATTCATTTATTAAAAAATAAAGAATTGCTTTGGCAGAATTATAAAGATCTAATGAGACTTGTGATTATTTATCTTTCAGGAATGCTAAGACAGTTGTAAAAAATCTTATAGTACTTATCTTACAAATTTTGAAGCGAAATTTAAAAGATACCCCAATCGTTCTGGTCTTACATCAATATTAGGAAGTCTAACAGTACTCTGCCATCTGTTATGTCTTATCAAAGGTTAGGAAGTAAACCAATCCCACTGACATCGTAAATTCATTTGCGAAATTATTCAGAGTCATTTATTGTTTCTACTCTTTATGGACCTACTTCTAGCCATGGTTGCAATTCTTACCCTATCTCATTATCTAAAATAATGCCTAAAGACGTTGAGAAGGCCTGTAAAAAATTGAAGACCAAATTCACAGCCAGTCCTAATTCCATTCCTTCGTTTGTCGTAAGGAATTCTGCTTGGGCGTTTGCTGAGCCTTTGTGTGTAATTTTTAATTTATGCATTCAGAAATGTATTTTTCTTGATCTATGGAAGGAATCAGAAATCTGTCCAGTTTTTAAAAAGGATGATAGAACCAGGGTCCAAAATTATCGCCCCAAAGCGATAATGTACAATTTTGCAAAGGTATTTGAGTGGGTTCTTCAGGATCCTTTTACATAGCGCCTCTTATGATCGATCAGCAGCATGGTTTTGCTTCTAGAAAGTCAACCGTGATCAATCTTTGTACTATTGCGCAGTATGACTCAGAACGTATTGATTCTGGCCCTCAGGTCAATGTCGTTTACACAGATTTTTCCAAAGCGTTTGATCGACTTGATCACCGTGTTTTACTTTCCAAATTGTCAGACTTTGGTTTTAATGACAATCTTATTAGATTTTTTGAAAGCTATCTATTAAACCGCTCCCACTATGTTGAATACCGTGGTCATAGATCTAGTAATTTTGTAGTAACGTCGGGTGTTCCTCAAGGATCTATTTTGGGTCCCTTACTTTTTAAGGTTTTTATTAAGGATATAACATATGGGTTGAATAACGGCTGCCTACTTTATGTAGACGATTTAAAAATATTCCGAGACATACGGAATCCTGGCGATTGCTTGACCCTTAAACTGGATCTCATCAAATTAAATGCTTGGTGTCTAAAGAATGAACTGCCTCTGAACATAGGCAAGTGCAATGTTATGTCATTCTCAAGAAGTAGAATGCCTCTGCTGCATGATTATGGGATCAACGGAGCTTTTCTAAGGTAAGTTAACTGCATTAAGGACCTAGGAGTCACGTTTGACTGCAGACTCACATTTGTCAATCATATTAATGATACAGTATCGAGATCTTACCGAACACTGGGCTTTCTAGTGAGATCCAGTCACTGAATTTCAGTTGCTCCAGGTCACAAGCACGTTATATTATTCTCTTGTACGAAGCAAATTGGAATAGGCTTCAGTTATCTGGAATCCGTATTATCATGTACACTCTGAAAAGTTAGAAAAATTTCAGTATCGTTTCTTAAGATTTTTAAGCTTTAAATCGGATGGGTTTTATCCACTGCCTACTACACCTCGCGAAAGCCTATTGACATTTGCCGCGAGACTTAATTTTTATGTTCCAGGGTAACTAGATTTCCACTATTTGCCGAAACCAAGAACTAATGTATTACAATTCTCCTCATTATACTCAATGTGTTCCCTTTATGATATTATGAAAGACAAATTTGATATATTTTACTGCAATTATTCTGTTGTCAAATCGTTTATTTACAATTATCTGTGATTGATTTATATACTATGTGCTACTTATTGTACTGTCTGTATTTTGTATATAATTTTAGAATTTAGGTAACTCTGTTCTTTTTCCTGCCTAATAATTAATAGGAACTCTGGTCCTGTAGGGCAGTGTAAATAAATAAAATAAAATAAAAATTTTAATTACTCTGCTCCTGTAGGGCAGTGTAAATAAATAAAATAAAATAAAAATTTTAATTACTCTGCTCCACTTTAGATACTAATGGATTCACGGAAAATGCGTAAACAAGAGGCACCTGGAAGGCTCAGGTGTTTTATTAACGTCACCTATGGTTTTAAGTTATTCGGATATTTTGAAATATACAAAGTTTTAAAATTTAGAAAATTGGGAATTTTTAAAAGAAATGTTTTTAAAATTTATTATAAAAATTTCCCAAGGACCGTTCGTCACAGTTGTTTGTTGTTTTTTTATCGCCAACCTTAGGAGGCATATGCGACTATGAATTTGATAATCGTTTCATATGACCATTAGATCGTTATCGGTTTTTTCAAATTCGAAACATGTTTTATCGTCAAAAGAGTACAAACTTCTTTTAGACAGAGTTATGTGTCGAGAGACATCACCAAGTAGAATTTATATAATATAAAAGTAGAAGCGATGAATAAATAATACAAACAAACTATATATAAATTATAAAAAAAACGAATATATATATATATATATATATATATATATATATATATATATATATATATATATATATATATATATATATATATATACAGTATAAAATGCAAAGAAAAGGAAACAGTAACCTAACGAACACACTATAAAATATTTGTTTATATAGGGTAGGTAAAAGTCATATTGGTCCGACATTTGAGGGGACAATATTCTCACCACCTTTCTGAATGGGAACGCTATACCTTTTTTTAAGAACGATGGAAACTGACCACTCACAATCGATTTATTTTTGGCCTCAGCCATTGTACTTAGGAACCTATTTAATTGCCAAAATATTCTTATGAACAAATCATCCCAGCCTGTGAGGTTTTCGTTTTTAAGAGTTAAAAAAATAGTTTTTAATTCAAAAATGCGAGTAGGGTAAAGAAAGAACATATGTGGTACAAACATTTTGTATAAAAAACTAAGTGGGTTGCCATTTATTTTTTTTTTGTCTGATAGAACAATAATTGAACAATAATTAATAGTGATTTAACTAATTAGGCGTTAAATCTGAATTTGCCTGGTGAGAGTTAACAGTTATTTGTCGAAATTAATTGATTAATGACTCTCCAGCAGCATTCCTCGACCCAACATTCTCTGTATAATATAATCTCTATGCTTACCATACGAAATGGTCCGATATTTATTAAAATAAGAGACAAAAAACAAGTTGAGAAAAACTTTCTGAGGAAGTGCATTTCCCGCAGATGTTTTTATACCACTCGTTATCCACCGCTTCCTAATCTTTTTCCTTACTTTAACTAAAGGGAACACGAAGTTAAAAGTTTCACAGTTTATTATGAAATTTTTCTAGTTAGATTTCGTTATATGAAAAGTCCCAATCTATCTTCTCACAATAGTTTCTAAACGACTTCAAGTTATTTTTGCAATAAATTCTTCCGATCTTAAGAACCCTCATAGGGATTTGTATATTAATCTGAAATTGGGCCAATACAGCTTCATTGTCAGAGGACCCGGCATTTCAAACACAGCAAAAAGTTCATATCATATTTGAACATAGTCAAGCGTAGTCGAGGAATACCTATTAAGTATCGTTGATTCTTTCACATGCGTATGTAGGTCGAAAAAATACAATAAGTTTCGTCCATCATTACCAAGTTTACCAGCGTAATCAATATTAAAGTCGCCCGACATTATCATAAATTTCAGAAGTATCTGGCTCATTGTCAGTAAGGCCTCTAGACTATTAAGAAAACATATTTGGATTAAAAATGGTGAACAATAAATACAAATTATATCTAGACTCAGTTTAAAGGAAAATAACAGAATTCGAATTCCTTTTCAGTTATCAGAATATTAAAATTATCAATTTTTACAAATGTTTTCTTTAATAAATTCATCCCTAACTAGAATTATAGTACCTCCATGAATATATTCAATTCTACATAATTTTAGTAAAATATTGTAGTCTGGCACTTTTATTACTTCATCACGTTCTGTAATGCAAACAAAATCTGGAGTTTATAATTTTTCTAAGGATAAGTGGAGTTCATCAACTTTATGGCGTATAGATTGAATATTTAATAACATAAGACTAAGACGCTATTACAATTAATATAATCTAACCTATACCTGTCTTGCCCCGGCTTTGTCGCAAAAAAATCTTCGTCTAAGATAGTTTAATTGTTCAGTACATGGTCCACACAAAGAACTTGAATCAAATTTAAGTTTTTGCCATGGTGACATATTACGTCAGAGAATAATTTAATTAGTGATCTATAATTTCTTAACAGTCCATACTCATTGTTAATGTCTTTACATACTATTGATCCCATCAGGAGCGGATCCAGCCTCTCTCTTTGGGGAGAGGGGCGGTGATATCACAAAAGTACAGTATGGCAAGCGAAAGTAAGTTGTCGGCGGGAGGGGGGGGGGGACACTAGCAACATTCCCATTTTTAGTATAATAGGCTGGGTCGGGTCTATTTTTCTGAATTTGAAGTTCTTGGAGAGGGGGGCGATACAAGAAAAAGCAAGTTACAGCATACATATTCCTCGTATAAGAGGCAGAATCGGGTCTATTTTCCTTAATTCAAAGCTCTTGTGAGGAGCTATCGCAAGAAAAACAAGTTGTCAATGGGGAGGAGTACCAGCAGCATACACATTCCTAATATAAAATGCAGAATCGGTTCTATTTTCCTGAACTCAAAGCTCTTGGGAAGGGGAGGGGCGATTGCAAGCATACACATTCCTATTCTCTATTCAGGAACTACAGAGAGTAACAAAACTGTTACTGAACCCTCCAACCTACCTGCTTCAGTGCCGCCAGTAACTGAGGACTGCCGTAAATCTAATTATATTTAAATATTATAAGCTTTTATAAATTTACTGCAACAATAAAATTTCTGATAGTTCAATTTAATTCTTGTCAGTGAGCAAAGAACCCCTTATAGTGTGTCCTTAGTGATTTATCTTGTTTGTGCTTGTTTTTATATATTATTTGAGATTAGTGAGATATCCAGAAGATATGGCTTCCACATCTATATTTATTCCAAAATCGTTAAACCAGGGCATTTTTTCCTCAACGAAAAACTTATTACGATGAATATTTATAATGCCTTAAGATATCAATATCTAGATAATAATGTTAAAAGCTCTGTCGAGATGTGTTCCAACATGACAGGAGTTGGAAAATCTACTATGTAAAAAATACTGAAGAAGGAAAAAAAACGACTGGAATTGTTAGTACTCCCAAGCTACATTCGATCACAGGCAGACGAAAAACCTCGTTAGAAGAAGAGATGTAAACTGCAATAAAAGGATTTGTACATACATTTTATTATGAGCAGCAGATCCTAGCCGTCGATAAAATTATAACTAAAATCAATGAAGAACGGGATTTACCTGAAATTAAAAGAACCGAGTTCTGGAAATTGCTCAGAGAACTTGATTTTTACTGGGAAAAATCAGATAGGAAATCTGTTCTTATAGATCGTCCGGAAAATGTCCGTTGGAGAAGGAAATATCTGTCTGAAGTAAAAGGCAGAGTTGCTAGAAATAACACAAAATTAGTAATTTAACTGAACTTTTGAAAGATTTCTTTGAATAAAGTTAGTGCAGAAAATTGGGAAAAATCCATATAATAAAAGAATATAAGAAAATGTGGAAACTCGATCTCATGATCGGTGAAATAGAAGAATCAATTATAATTAATTTGAGCGAAGATAGCTTCACTGACTTTGATTACGAATTAGATACGTAATGTTTACCAGCGTAAACACAATTTATTATTTAAATTTTTCGTAACATAAAAATTAATTACATTTGAATCCCTTTTTAGTATTTAATTTTAATTCTGCAGATGGTTTAAGAAATAAATAAACTGAAACGTCAAATATCCTAAAAATGTTTTTAATTAATAATAAAATGACCGATAGCCCCAAAAAAATTTAATATTATATGGACGAATTTATTTTTTTATATATGTTTAACTTTTTGTATTTTTGACAATTGGTATTTTGTAAGTATTTAAATTATAACTTCGAATTTTTTGAGAGAAAAAGGCTACGTTTTAGTCTGACTGTGCCTAAAAAGGTTTCTATGCCAAAATTAAAAATAATAAAAATACAGTTGTGATGTGTTAAATATGTCAAAATTATCTATATTTTCTAGTGTATGTAAATTATTAAGAAATCATAATAAATAAAATAACATTATAAAAACTTCGTATTTTAAGTACATTACCGAAATAATATTCTGTGCCATAAATACTTAGTGATTAAATAAACCTCCTTCCGACGCCTATGACAAGGATTAAAATCCATTTTTCACACATCCAAATACCTATTGTTATCCAACCCAAATAGTCCATTGTTATAGACCGGTATTTTTGATTATAAAATTTCTAACCCATTCCTATGAAAAATATATGTGTCTAACAGATTTTGCCAAAGACACCGGACTAAAGAACACAAGGAGTTTGAGAAGAAAAAAAAGGTAAAAAATGATTTATTACTCTCTCTAGCTCTTGAATAAACTATAGTATAAGAGGCAAAATCGAGTCTATTTTCCTGAACTCAAAGCTCTTTCCTTTTTTTTTTTTGGGGGGGGGGGGCGATCGCTCCTCCCTTGGATCCGCGCCTGCTACTGATTCCATACTATGTCCATGCAAATTGCTTGAACACTGAAATAACCACTTATTAAAATGATATATTAGAGAATTAGGATCGGGTCAATAAGTATAAGGCAAAATTGTTAACATAATATTTAGGTGCATGTCTACATTAGTAATTACTAAACTAATTGTTGTTGTTTATTTCCATGTGATTTGTAATCAACTCCGGGCTGTTGGAAGTATTTTTTGATAAGTTCGATCTCTTTACCTATACGTTGTCACTGGAGCTAGTGACATTTTACATTTTCTCAATTTCATTTTTTAGGTTAAGCCCCAAAGAATCTACGCTATGTCCATCTTGCCATTATTATTTTTTAAAGAATCTTTTCAATGTGGCTGCCCTAGGTAACTTTCTGGTTTCTTATTACTCCCAAATATTTAACATCTTTGGAAAAGTTCAACATCATCTGATTTAACGCTGAAACATTCATGTCTTCCTTTCGTCTCTTTGTGAATGTCACGAGGACTATTTTGTTGAGATCAATGTGTGGTCCTTCCTCTGTACACCAGTTATTAATTTGGTTTAAGACCGTTTGAGGAAAGCTTGTAATAGTCACGTCGTTCTTACTTCCGATAGTGATAACTAAGTCATCAGCATAACTTTGAGTTGCAAATCCTGAATTAGGGACCATAGTAGAGGCGATTCCCCCTGGGAACACCCTTTAATCGTCTTTCCGAGAGATTTGAAAGGTTTAGAGTTTCAGACCGTCCTTTTTATTTCATTTGTTGTGAAAATTACCCATTACCTTTAGTTGTTTATTTAAGGGCTACTTTGTTGTTTGTTTCCCGTTTTTAACTTCTAGTTGATCAACATATTTACTGTTTTTTGTTGGCAATAACTTATGCCTTTTTCTACATCAGTTAACCCTTTTTTACATTTTGGTGCATCAATTAAGTAGATATATTAAATAATTGTTTGGTTATTAAATAAGGAATAAGTGTTGCAAAGCAAATATATACAGATATAGTTTTTCTACTAGCAAATAAGGTCGAAAAAAAACAATACTATCAAATTGACATTTATTAGTTATAAAACTAAAAATACAAATTGTTTATAAAATTTAAAAACAAAAAGTTTCGAGCTTATCAATACCATTACATAAAGTATAAAGATCATTTATAAAAACTCTAAAATAGGAGTTTAAGTATCCGAATTAACTAAAAATGTTTTATATTTACAAAAAACTAGAATTAACGAAACATATTAACGTTTAAATAAACTAATAGTAAATTCGTAAGAGCTGCTACTTAGTTTACAGAAAAATAACAAGATGGAATTATAACACTCCATTCTACTATTAAATTTACTGATAGGAAGGATACTAAGCTAATGGAGTATCGCCATCGTTTTCGAGACGAATATCTACTAAATTAAACCTAAATGTACAATTAAAATATTAGGAACACGCTGAATGCAAATAAAAATAAGGGCAGTATATTCTAGTGAAAGATAAATCACTAACACGCCTGATGAAAAAAATAAAAACTGAATATTTCCTTACCAATCAGTAAACTCTAACGTTCTAGGCCACTTATTTTAAAATAGAATTTTTATTGTGACTTGTTGCTTATTGATGATCATTATTCAGTCATAGGGAATTCTGGTCGTAGGTAAATGCCGTGCAGACACACTGTTGGGTATATAGGATTTCTTAAAAAGTAAATAAACCAATTAGGGCCTTTTAGTAGAATCAGAACAATACGATTGCGCAGCAGATACTACTGCTGCCGTATTATTCTGAACAGACTTCTCATGACTGAACTTTATTGATGTTAAAGTTTTATAGATCTACGCTATGAAATCAAAAATTTTAGGTAAAAGCAAAATTAAGGAAACTCGCGATAACAAATCCAATACTTCACGGCAATGCAGTTTGGGAAATTCGAGTAAAGGTAAAAATATACTCGCAGATCTACTTCATAGAAAATCAGTCATCCTGCAACTAGTCACAATATTTTCTCACAATGCGATTTCGGGAATATCGTTTGTTACTATGATAATTTTAACATTTCAAAATTTTATCGTCTACTTTTAAGCTAATCTGTATATTGAATAAAATAATCATATATTATGTAAAATATTATTATCCCTTTTTATAAATTTATCGATTTTTATAAAGCACTACAAATTCTTTACTTTCCGAACATATTTAAAATAAGTCACCTAACTCTAATCAGGGCATCATAAAAAGCTAGGAAATAAATAAAATGCCTGCATAAAAAGTATAGCTTAAGTACTACACGACTATAATACGAGAATAGATCTTAATATCTACTTTAATACATTTCAAAAGAGCCTTTATTGTCTACTCCTGATTGCTAAGAGTGGTCAATTCATTTAGAAACATCTATCTCTCATTATTCAATTCATTCTTAAGCTCAATTGAAGATTTTTAAGGGGTCCAAGGCGATTTAAAGTAACTAAAACTAGTAGACAAATTGCAAACCCTGTGTACGTATTCTCACATTGGTGCGCTAGTCTATATTCTATTTTTAGGTCGCCTTGAGGTTATCTATACCAAGTTTTATTCTGGATCATGGAATAAATGTTTTAAATCATGTTCATACAGTGCAATAACTGTCATTATACCAACTCCAATCAGCAGACCACTCAGATGAAGTAAGCCTTGTACAAGATTATTTTCGTCGTCATGCGCTGAACTCAGTTCTGGGATCATATCGACTAAAGCTATGTAAATGAAAGTACCGGCTGCAGCTGCAAACACCCATTGATTAGCTGTTTCCGTATTACCTAGAAGACAAAAAAATAAATAGAATTAGCAACATGACGGTATCGATGTATCAATTTGTAAAAACCTAAGAATAGATTTTCAATAATAATTTATAATGTTTTAGGAAGTGAAAACCCAGTCATCTAGTTTTCCTCTCTTAAACTTAGGCAAGGAATCGCCTTCTTAAATTTGGTCAAGTATATAATAGAATCCGAAACCGAAGTCAGAATTGGTCTATCACGTCAGGATTTTGAGATATTTGAGGTTATATACTTGAAAAATTCATAGACGTAAGAGAGATTAATATTATTTAAGATAGATTGCAGATCCTATAGAAGAAAGTTGTCTCGCGCTTAAAAATTGATAGTTTTCGATGGCGGAGCAAAGCACGATACTCCAAACGTCATTAAATATCCCTGCCACCTAACCGAAATTAGAAAGAGAAGTAGTACTCACCGAAAATGCTCTATCTCTTTTTAAGAGTGAGCTAACCTTCTTCTGTAGGATCCGCAGTCTACATTAAGTAATATTAATTTCTCTTACGCCTATGGAAAACCGTTTTTTTTTTGTCGACTTTTGAGGTTACGTGCAGAATGCACAAAATTTCTAGTTGCATCATTTAATACTATTCTTACCCTTCAAAATAAGCTATTGAGCGGTCACCTACGACTTTTTCTTGCAGTATCAATTTGGGCAAAATCGGAAAAAATGTAACATTTTTAGTCCTCTATATTGTATCTGCCATATTAAATTGTAAAAAATTAACTTCGATTTCGTAACCCAAGATTCCAAAAACCCCTTAATACCAATTTTTCAAAAATGTGACCAACGTAAAATTTTCTTCCCACCATATTGGACAAAGATCTAGAAATGTGAAATTTTTGGTTCTGTATATTTATTTACAGCTTCAAAAACTCCCCCATGCCAATTTTGGAGAAAATCGGACAAAATTAATCTTTTTCTCCACCATATTATCACCGCCATCTTGGATTTTACTAAACCAATTTCAGCCAAAATAATATGGGACCACCGCACAAACTTCCTGAACATGATGCAAAAAATTTCATTCAATTCGGCGCTGCCTTCCGGAGTAATCGAGAAACATATATAAAAAAAAACATGGCGGTCGAACTTAGAACGTCCTTCTTTGAGAAGTCGGTTAAAAATTTAGATAATATTTAAATAACAAATTAAAATAATATATCTCTTTCCTAATTTAATACATTTACTTGATATTTAAAATGAAGCAAGTTTGGCTTCCATAATTGTTTATACTCACCTAAATACAGTCCAATCAAGTTGCCGAAAAGACACAACCCGCTCGACAATAAATTATAAAACAAAGCTTGTTTAATACTCATGCCTGCTTTAAGTAACATAGCAAAATCTCCCAGCTCGTGGGGTAACTCATGGCAAAAAACTGCTACCGTAGTAGAGAATCCTCCCGCTAAGCCACTGGCAAACGCTGCTCCTATGGCCATTCCATCGGTAAAATTGTGGAGACCATCACCCATGATTACCATCCACGCGACTGAAGAAAAATTCTAAAAATTGAAAATAGTAATTTGTTATAATAGTGGGATTGATTTGGTGTAAAAAAATCAACGTAGTTCAAGTGTTTTTAAAAAGAGTAATTCAGTGTTAAGGTTACCCCTTTTTTAAGTTGAAGAGTGTTCGAAATAAAATTTAGTATCTCTTTAGTTCTTAAATTGATGGAGTTAGATTAAAAATTAGATAATTTTTTTTTTGGTTACGGGTAAATTTGTATTGTGCATAAAGAGCAAATTTATAGAATGTTTCATTTCTCAATAGGTATTTACCACTAGCTTCCCTTTAAGATTTAAAAATTAGGTTCTATAGGATATCTCCTAACTAATAAAAAAATGATAAAATCGGCTACCATCAGTTTGCATCTTATTTGGTACGCGAGTTTAGAAAAGTTAAAAGACAATTTTGGGATTATGTATTTTTTTAGCCATATTATGTCTAAAAAGCCTTTAAAATCCATGTTTAATTTAAGAGACCCCGAGGCCATATTAATTCATAGTTCATTCAATTTTTATTACAGCAAAGAAATGCGTTAAAAACAAGAGATTTTAGATTATAGAATACGCCGTCAAGCCTATTCTAAACCATAAAATTGTTTATAACCAAAGTTGCTATGAATACATGAAGAAAAACTATACCGTTTTTGCATCACAACCGGGTTTTAGGTTAAAACGAAGACGGACACAAACAAGAAAAACTCTGTCCAAATATTTATAGCCGGATTCACTAAGAAGAACTTAGTTTGCCAGTTTTGTTTTCGGGCAATCGGTATCAAATATATCAAGACATAAACGCTTATATAGAAATATTAAGGATAAAAACCAAAAGATAAAGCCTTGGAATCGGTAACCGCAATAGTTTTATCCTAAAAAGTGTTAATTTTGACGATTCGGTAATATATACAAATGATTTTATATTTTTCTATTGTTCAGGTGCAAAAGTTGTTTGACTTATTGTTGTCTTCTCAATTTAAATCATCTACTATCAGTTTACACCTATTTTAAAGTTAGATGATGCTAGTGAATTAGGGGGTTAGTGTTTTACGAGAACTCGTGTAGCCATGGTAACCGCCAGGTGATGATCTGCCTTTTTGTTAAGTCCGCAATTGCTTTTACCTAAAGATGCTTTGTCTAATAAATAGCTATTATTCGTAACATTATAAATTCTCCAAATAAACTGCATAACTCGGTAATGCTGTTTATCATTAGTCATTGCGGTACGGCAGTTAAGTTATATGCTAAGAATTCTGTGTTTCAAGATTACCAGATAAGGGAGGCTGGGGATGCAGCTGTTAGAATTATAGTGGTGGTGGTTCTTTATATTTTTCTGGATGAATGGTGTCCAGAATTTGTTTAGTTAGTCCCAGTGTTAACTTGACCCTAACCACCCCTAACAGTTAAATAGACGCTCTTCACGAACCCTTCGGTCGCTTCGGCGCGATGTTACACGACAAAGACCGCTCGGCGTATTAACGCGGGAACAAGAGGGCAGTGTTCGACAAGTACCTACAAAGAAATGTAGCCGAAAAAGACATCACTCCAGATTTTACGATGTATTTTAACATATTAACACAAGAACTGTCATTTTAAGTTTAAAGAGTTTTTGATTATTTACAAATTAAAAATCATTTTCCTTGGCACATCAGTGTTTATTTCAACCAATCCCAGCTATCGAAATAAAGTACAAGATTAGGCAAGTCTATTCGGGAAAACAAACAAAAAAAACCGCAGACACCTAACAAATGGAGTTACAATGATCTTTATATGATGTACCTCATGACGTGTCTTAATTTTTTTAGTTACTTTTGTTTTCCCCTGTATACGTTTAATTTGTATTAATATATCTGTATTATGCATTTTGAGTTTTATTTTTTCAAGAGATTTCCCTTCCTGACTTTGTGACAATTGACACTTCTTTTTCTTTCACTCGTAATTTTAATGATATTTTAAAGATACTGGTTTGTCTTTGTGAAATAAAGCGAATATGGTAAAATACTGTGTAATTTGCAAGAATTTACAAATATAATTAATTGAGTACATCTATCTCCTAAAAAAAAACAGAAGAGGTGCGGTGGAGTACCAAACTTTTTATATATTGTCACAAATTACAGTACGATGACTATGATAAGCAACATTGCCGAGTTGTGCAGTTAATCTGGAGAAGTTATGTTATTACGAATTCTTAGCTATTTGTTAGACAACAGTTATAGGAAGAAGCCAAGGACTTTTACGTAAAAATAGGTAGAAAAATTCTATACACTCCAGAAATTACGTTATTTAATGTCTTATGAATTACCAAAAAATGTCAATAAAAAACCAAATTCTTTTAAATCCTCAGAATTTCATATTTTCTTACAAACATAGTGCGGACTTAGCAATAAATCAGATCATCATCTGGGGGTTTTCCATGGCTAGGAGAGTACTCGTGACACTTATTATTCATATAGGTTGCGAATTTTGGGACAGAATTTTTGTTCTTTATTTTAACCTAAAATCTCTTTGGTTAGAAACATAGTTTTTATGTCCTAAGAGCATGCAGGCGGTAAATACCACTTAAAATACCAATACTAAATGAATAAATTTAATAGTTTTTCAGTTACTGACGCCTAAAAAAGTTTTACTCTTTGATAATTGGCAGCATCTAAATGATGAATACGCAGCTCAAGTTTGTGGATAGCAAAGCTGGCTTGTAAGGCAGCACAATGGATAGAAATTAGTCTCCAACAAGGGTTAATTTAAATAAACATAGCTTACAAAAAACTTTCTGGGCGAGAAAGAAATTTAACAAAAAATTCCAGCACACAAAACTTGAACTTCTTCTAATTGTCCTAATGATCCGAATTAGCCCAGAAAATTTTAGTTTTAAACCCGATCTAATTACCCATGAGAGTTACAACTTCTAGTTAGTAAGTATATTCTGTTTATGGTATTATCATAATTTGCATCATAGGTATATGTCAAAAGTACGCCATATAGACTTTTCTAGTTTTATATTTTTAAAGTTCAAAATCTACTTGGCATCTTGTTATACTTTTAAATTTAAGCTTTGTTTTTTAAATGAATTTCTATATTTTCAAGATATCCAATTTTCAAGATTGTTGGTCACTTTGACATACCAACAGTATGTTGCCAGTTTTTGTCGAGCACATGGTCTTGAGGGGTACTTGTTACTTTTCAATATTGTCAAAAAAAAACTTGAATAAAAGTAAAAAATACAAAAATTTGCATTTTACAGATATCTCTGAAAGTATAAGACAACCCAATTGTCTAATATCGTCTACACTTACCTGTGGAGCGGCATGTACATGCCCATGCTTATGTGAATGCCCGTGATGATCATTAGCGTGCTCTCTGACAATAACTGTGTAATCTTCATGGTCGTGTGGTAACATCTTAGCTTCAATAGAGGGCGTACCAATAAGATCTGTGTCAGGTACATTGTTCTCTAGTTTTTCGAGAGTAGGCGCTCTTGAATTTTTCATCTGAAGATCCGTTTTGGAACCTAACAATTCCATTGCGCTATTATCAGGTTCTAAGAATGTGGTGTCTGAAGAAAAATAGTTGATTTTGTGCTGTGACTTTTTAAAAATTTAAATTACAGACCATAAAGCGTATATACGACCCAATTAGCGTAGAAATAATAAAACATCAGTTATAAACTTAGAGCCAATCAAAAATATACATTTTTTTTACATTTGGTAACACTAAAGGTGACAAAAGTTGCCAAGATGACAGTATTGTTTCAAAATTTTCAAACTCTTTTAGGCGTTCCGTTAATAAATATTGCCGTTGTAAAATATTAATTCTTTTTAATAAAACTAAATTTTATGGATATTTAAAAATACTAATTTGACAATTACTAGTATCTATGTGCGCTTGTATATTAACAAATCAAAAAATTTACAAAAAAAAAAAAAAAAATGTTTGAAAAGTTATTTACGGTAATGGATTTTTGTATTCAGCCTCAACAATTGTAAAATATATGCGTGCAAAAACTTAAAATGATTATTTATAGACGGAAATTTTGGCGTTTCAGAGATCTATACGTAAAAATGAATAAGAGTTACTTAAAAGTTTTGAAATCTTGACTTCATAATTGCAACTTTTATCCCCCATTGGTGTCGATTTTTTTTGCTTTATTCTAATGTGTTAACAACAATAACCAAAAGCAACATCGTTCAAAATACCCAAGCAGACATTTTTTTTCTATCTTTGTATGTATTATTTAGATGAAGTTAGAAAACGTAAAAAGTCTGGTTGAAATTAACAAAACAAAAAATTCCTTTTTCGGCACACATACTGTAATGTAACTGTAATATAAAATGGTTAAAAATTTTATTTATTAATTAGTGATCAGCATAGTTAAATGATAAAAGCTAATTCATTGATGAGAATTAAAAACTACCCAAGTTTTATTTATGTTCCTGCAATATTTATGCTGTCGCAGCAAAATAAATGAATTATATAATAAGTACAGATTCTAAATGTGAAGATAATGTAAATAAACTCAACATACCTTTATTATTTGTTAATATGATTTAAAGTTTCTTTTTTTTTATTTCCTTTCATATTCTGTAAAGCACAATATATTTTAGCAAATTTACAGTTAAATTTTCAGAAATAAGAAACTCTGAAAATTTAAAAGTAGTTCGTTTATTTTTTAGTAAAAAATGTTTTTCCTCTTATACCATATATAAAAACATAATTATTTTTTTTAATAACCGCATAATAGCGTAAATGGTACATATATTATAAAAAAATTAAACAAAAATTATCTTAAAAACAGTTATACTTTAAGAATAAAAAAAATGTTTATATTTTTACTTAAAATAAATGAAATATTTATTTTTTATTAATTAAAAGTACCGTAAGTATATGAGCAGTATTTTTACTTCATGTAAAATTATTTCTGCTGCGAGTTATGTTAAAATTTGTGATAAGTTTAAATTTAAACCTTTTAAAAGCCGAACCTACTATCAATTTTTATGTCAATATGACAAAACTTTTGAAATTTTCAGCTATAACATCCCGTTATCTTATTATTGATCAATACTTTACCAAAGCCTATTTGTACGGTTTCGAAGTTTAGATTTTATGACTAGTCTGTGATTCATTCATTTCACTTTTTGTTTTTAAAAAGTACGTTTTCTTTCTTGCTATTGACTTTTGTAAATATACAAAGCATCCATATGTCTCATAATCTTAATTAAAATGTAATTGGAAATGTTTATAAAATTTTCATTACACTGATAGTGATTAATTAGATTTTACTTTTTTGGGTTTCAGTCATAGTATTACTTTATAACAAATTAACACATGTTTTTTCTGACGTTTCGGTTTATTTTGTTGATTAAACCATCTTCAGAGAATTACTGTAAATATGAAAAGGAATACGTAATTTGTTGTTATATAAACTGAAAATTTAATTTCTTACCTAATGTTAAGACTTAATTAACTTACAATTTAACATTTTTATTATTTTAATATCAATATAAATATGTACAACTGATATTATTTTTTTAATACTTTTTTTACACATCTGTTAAGTTTAGCTTTTGCTAGTATACTACTAAAGATTTAAAAAGTTTCTGGACCATCTGCAATTTTATTGCCCTATTAAGTTGGTATACGCATTACTCAGGTCATTTGTGTCCGTTCTGAACTTCATTGTACAAGGTGTTGTTTTGATTTGGATCATTTCTTTAACTGTTCGTTTTTTGTAATTAATTTCTGTGTCTAAAATCTCAACGTTATTAAAATCGATGTTGTGTATGTTATCTATTGCATGTTTGGCTAGGGCGGTTTTGTAATTGTTATTGTGTTGTCTAATGCTGTATTGGTGATAATTTTGTATTCTATTTGTTAAGTACTGTTTGGTTTGACCGACATATGTTTCGTTGCAATCTAAACAATTGATCTTGTAAATGACATTTATTTGTTCGTCTTTAGGGATATCCAGTTTAAGTTTTGTATAGAGGCTTTTGAAATTATTCGAAGGTTTTTCAGCTATTGGGATACAATATGGTTTTAGTAAAAAGAAATAGAATACAAAATCACAAATACAGCATTAGACAACATAATAACGATAACAAAACCGCTTTAGCCAAACATGCAATAGATAACATACACAACATCGATTTTAATAACGTTGAAATTTTAGACAAAGAAATTAATTACAAAAAAAAAAACAATTTAAGAAATGATCCACATCAAAAGAACACCTTGTACAATGGTTTCAGAACGGACACAAATGATCTGAGTAATGTTTATACCAACCTAATAGGGCAATAAAATTGCAGATGATCCAGAAACTTTCTAACTCTTTAGTAGTATACTAGCAAAAGCTAAACATAACAGATGTGTAAAAAAAATGATTAGAAAAATAATATCAGTTGTATATATTTATATTTATATTAAAATAATAAAAATATTAAATTGTAAGTTAATTAAGTGAACCACCTGTTAACGTTAGGTAAGAAATTAAATTTTCAGTTTATATAAAAACAAATTACATATTCCTTTTCATATTTACAGAAATTCTCTGAAGATGATTTCATCAATAAAATAAACCGAAACGTCAGAAAAAACATGTGGTAATTTCTTATAAAATAATACTATAACCGAAACCCAAAAAAGTAAAATCTAATTAATAACTGCACAGTCAACAAATAGAAACGAATTATAGTAGTGACTTTTGTGGCCTCTAGGTGGAATTAATGAACTTATGAAGATTCAAAAACAAATTAGATATTCCTTCTAAATCGTATTGTGTACAGATCTAGAGAATAAGTTAGTTGGATTTTTCTTTATTTTAATATTTTATCATTGTACGAGTTAAAAAGAGTGTTTACGTGTTACTGACTTATTATAAATTATGATTATTATAAATGGTTGACAATATTTGGAAATTTCAGGTGTAGTTATGTTACGATATTGTATGACTTAAGCTTGTCCTCTAGTTAAAAGCAATTTTTTGTTTCTAAAATGTTTCATTAGCGAGTTTTTCCACAACTTTTGGTGGGAGTGAAATTTAAGATCTTTATTGAATCAAGACATATTAAAAAAAGAATAAATTGTTGGTATATCTTATTTAGTCTATAAAATTATAAAAATTAGTTATGACCATTTGCTAAAAAAAATGAAAAGGGAATTATTTTCTGTATTCATTCTAATTGCTTTACAAATTTGTTAAGTTGTTGCGAGTTTTTTTTATTATAACTCAAAAAATAAAAAAATGGAAGAGTGTACAACCGATGCGACATTAATACATGAAAAATAATTAAAATAACATGAAATATGTAAAAAAAACTACATCATGTGCCAGGAAAGGTATTAGGTTACCAAAAAAATAGTCACACACCTAATCCTATAAACTTACGTGGGTCATTCATTATATCCTTATAGCAATAAGGCGATGTATTATATTTGTCCATACATTGGGTAGAAGATCTTCTTTCACCCTTGTCATTGTAAACTTTGACATGGGCATGCTAAAAATAAACAAATCGTATGAATAGTAACAGAGTGATTAAAAAAAACAAGAAATCTTACAAAAAATTATTATTACAGAATATATATATATATATATATATATATATATATATATATATATATATATATATATATATATATATATATGTAGCAAGAAAAAAAGAAAGACAGTATGAAATGAAGGTAGAGGGAAAAATTATTTTAATTGACGAAAATGAGGAGTCCCATCTGTGACATCTTGGGGTTATTTTTTTTAAATTAAAATTATTTTTAATTGAAAGCAATGGACTTTAATCTTACACAGGATACCGAAAAACTGTTACATTAAATTTATTTATAGATGAGGCTATGTAATAAGAAAAGAACCGCTTAAAATATTGGTTTCAATGTTTTGGGATAGAATATTTTTACGAATATTAGCATTATGCACACTGATTCTATAAACTCTTTCGAATAAATATGAAGGAGTTTTATACTTGAGTATCCTGTAAAAGAAACAAGTTGCATGCAGCACAAATTTTTAATATCTGAGATATTTGTTTTCGTGGACGTACCAAAGATCACTCGGAAACAGTTTCACTTGAAAACGGCCAAAGATAACTACTAACCGAAACGTCGTGACATTCAACAAAAAAAAATAATCTAAACCCTGATTCTATATTACAAAAATTATAGAACTTGGGAATTTTTAATTTTTGACAATTGTGTGGGGAATACCAACTTCAAAATGTATTATGACTATCAAACCAAGAGTTGACGTTGGCAAATTAAATAAAAATAAAAATTTTATCAACTTTAACAATCAATAACTTGCCTTAAATGGTGAATTAAAAAATTGGAAAAAAAATTAAAGATCTTGCGATATCGCTAATATAATAAACGATGAACGACCCAAATATTAAACCTCAAACTGAAATACTGAGATTATAATTTTCCATTTACTTGTTGTAGAGGGCCTTCATTTCATTGGTTTGTCCATGATTTTTCACTTATGGTATTATCTCTAATAATTATCATATATAAGAGGCCTATACTGGCGTATCGAAACATAATAGGGATTGGATATATTATTAGACAATATCGTAACAGCTCTTTTTGAAAAAAATAACACAGGTATCCATTTAAGTCACAGACCAATATATATATATATATATATATATATATATATATATATATATATATATATATATATATATGTTTATACGGCTTTCACGGATTCCTCCGTGTGAGATGCATTAGCAGTGGTTATATCCACATTATGCTGTTGTAGTGCTGAAATCACATTCAGCAAACGTACAACTATATGCAACTCCGTATGCAAATGAAATAGAATGCGAAACAGTGAATGCAAACTTCGCTCCATCATATCCTTTCTGTGTTAGAGGTTGCACAGTTAGAATAAATTGTAATAAAATACAATTCATCCTATTCCACCACCATCGAGATGGTGGCCTACCTGTACCACCGAAACCGAACTGTGCAACCTCTAACACAGAAAGGATATGATGGAGCGAAGTTTGCATTCACTGTTTCGCATTCTATTTCATTTGCATACGGAGTTGCATATAGTTGTACGTTTGCTGAATGTGATTTCAGCACTACAACAGCATAATGTGGATATAACCACTGCTAATGCATCTCACACGGAGGAATCCGTGAAAGCCGTATAAACATATATAAGCCATCCGACGAGAGGTCGGCGAAGCCGCGTTCAGTGTTGCATGCTTTCTTTCTGATCTGTCCTTTGCACAGCCAGGTGCATGTCGGTACCCTGATGAGTCTAGTGAGAGACGAAACATGTATCTCTGCCGTATCACTGTGGCGGGGAGGGTAAGGTTTGACTTTCTTCTCGGTATGGTGGTACAGGTAGGCCACCATCTCGATGGTGGTGGAATAGGATGAATTGTATTTTATTACAATTTATTCTAACTGTGCAACCTCTAACACAGAAAGGATATGATGGAGCGAAGTTTGCATTCACTGTTTCGCATTCTATTTCATATATATATATATATATATATATATATATATATATATATATATATATATATATATATATATATATATAAACACAGAAATAAAATAAAATCTTTGGCATAGCGGACGTGAAATGTGTCAATCTGTACTATTCTCATATTAAAAAGTGCGGAGCATTCCAAAGTATGGAAAGACTCCGGGTCCGACAGATGGCGACAGCGCTGTTTCGTCCTAATATGGGACTCGTCAGGCCACCGCAGTCGGTACAAACCATCATCTCGCCTCTGTATCCTATAAAGCTGAAGTTAAGATTAAAAACAGCAAATAGGACGACAAAGGCGACATCTCGATGGTTCACTCGATAACACAAGAAACACACAGACACAGAGATTTTATTTCTGTTTTTATATTACACGGACAAGAACTTTATTTATTTATTATATATATATATATATATATATATATATATATATATATATATATATATATATATATATATATATATATATATATATATATATATATATATATATGTTCACGCGGCCTTCACGGACTCCTCCGTGTGAGATGCAATAGCAGTGGTCATATCCACATCACGTCGTTGTAGTGCTGAAATCACATTCAGCAAACGCACAACCGAATGCATCTCCGCCTGTAAATGAAGCAAAAAGCGAAACAGTTCTTTTCTTCTGGGTGTGGTGGTGCGGGTGGGCCACCATCTCGGTGGTGGTGTAATGGGATGGATTGTGTTTTGTAGCAATTCGTCCAAACTGTGCAACCTCTAACACGGAAGGGATATGGTGGAGCGAAGTTTGTAGTCACTGTTTCGCTTTTTGCTTCATATATATATATATATATATATATATATATATATATATATATATATATATATATATATATATATATATAAAACAATCAATATTTACGTTACTTACTGTAACAGTCTTATGTTTCTGCTTCTTCTTTCTCCATTTACCAGCTACTAATATCAGTCTTTCCATGATAAAGAAAAATATCAAACCCAACATGGCCACCAACCCTTTCCACGTGTTTTGAAGGTGCGTATCATCGTGATCGTGACCATGTTCGTGATTATGACCTCCGCCCATCGCGTGGGGCAGAAGGTGAAGTAAAGCATCACCAGCAAGGGTACCTTGAAAAATAATATGGGCATTATAAAAAGTTTTTCAAAAAGAATTCTTCGATACAAAGTTTTTATATTCGTTTATAATATAATTCTACTAACTAAAGAGTGTTTGAATACAATGGGCAAAAAATAACTACAAAATTATTCATTAAATCATCGAAAGAAGTGCTTGTACTATTAAATAACTTATATTTTACTGTTTGAGGATACTTTTTAATTGGCAGATTTTTGCTGTTCTTTGTTCTAGGATATATGTATGCCCTAGAGAAATAATATTTATAACTTTACTCCTAGTATGCACCTGCAAGTTTTTTTTACATAACAAATATATACGGTGGTGGCCACACAAATAGAACAATCGCAAAAATTTACATTAAATCATAATTGAAATGTAGCATGTGGTAGTATATCCCTATTGTTATTTTGATTTAATGAAATAAACCAATAATTTTACAAAAATTAAATTCAAGGAAAAACGTATTAAACTAAATTATGTAACTTAATCAGTTAATATTGAAAATTGAAACTAATATTTAGTCGGATAACTCTTATTTTCAATAACTGCTTGTAACCTTGAAGGTATTCCTCAATTAATTTTTGGCAACGGCGTTGAAGCACGCATCTCTTACTATTTTCTAAAGATCGTTTAAATTTAATAGTGTTTTATCTTGCACAACAATTTTCGATAGGGTTTATGTCCGGGCCAACATAACACTTCTACCATGTTTCATTTAACCAATTTTTCACATAACGCCAGACATGTTTAGGTTAGTTCAGGTAAATTCGCATTGGCATATGGATTTATAATATTCTAAAATATTCCTTTATAAGTAAATAAATCAACGATATATAAAAGCACCCCAAACCATAAAAGAAACCCTATTAAGTTAAGGTTTTTTTTTGGTACAACAGGGATTTAAATTTGGACTGGATAAAAACGAACGATCATTTTTCATCTGACTCATCCAAACCTATTAATTTTACTTATCATCTAAAGTGGACGACGCTAAAAATTAGGTAGATATGCGATATAATTTTTAACGAAATTAAAGTCATTTTAAGCTTTTTTAAAAATAAGTAACTTGTTTCTAGCAACGCAGCCACGCAATTGATTTTTCTCAAGCATTGTCGCGCCGTTATAAATGATATTTTTGTATGACTCATTTTCAATAATCTTTTGAATTTTTTTGGTTCCATAAATGGTTGCTTTTGGCACCCTTATAGTATTTTCATTCAGTCTTTTAGTTATTTGTTTAGATGATCTCTTTCATTTTTTATTTTTTTGAAGTGATCTATGGCCTTATAAACTATTTTTCTTCAACATTACATTTCAAAATTTGAAATTTCTTAGTGAAAATAACTTTTCTTCTTTCAGGAGTACAGTGTTTCTTTTCACTAAAATTTTGTTATAACAAACATTACTTTTTCTTATCGAAGAAATACTTGCTCAAATTCAAATACACAATTAGTGTGCTAAAAATGTGTTATATCTGTGCATTAACAGATTTAACCATTAACGGAAAAGTAAATAATAAGAAAATATTTTTAAAGAGGCTATTAGTCTGCATAGTATTCAGTTAAGAGTGCGCCAATTACACTGACCTGAATCGGGACCCTAAATCATGGGAAGAATGATTATCAAACACGCCAAAACTCCGATATTTACCATGACATCACGATTTCTAAGTACGTAAAATAGGCGTTGTTCTAGTAGCAAAGTCTGATTGTACGAAAATGAAAAAAAAAAAAAAGAAAATGCTGGGCAAACATCACCCTATAAACATCGTATCTAGTATTTTTTTAAAAATAATCTTTATCATTTTTATATCATAACAATTAGACAATTTCCTTTTCGTTACTTGGTGTTTCCAAATGCTACTACACCACACTGAAATTCAGTGCCTAACTCAAGTCAGGTTTCCTGAATATGGGATTGACCTTGAGGAACAGATAACAATCACATGGTGCAAGATCAGGCAAATAAAATGGATGATCTAATGCTGGGATATTGTACTTCACTAGAAACGTCTTGCCAGACGACAACGCAGAATGAGTCGGTGCGTTGACTTGTTCTTCCATAATTCGGATTGCTTTTAACCTATTCCTTCACGGAGTTGAGCAAGAACCTCAAGGTAGTAATGTTGTTCGACCTTCAGGAACCTAGTGAAGGTGCACAATCTCATGTATATCGAAAAAAAAATAATCATCGCTTTGAATATTGATTGGTTCATTCGAGCTTTTTTAGCTGTCGGTGAAGTTGGGCCCTTACAATGCATGGACTGGTACTTAGTTTAAGGATCATAAGTGAAAAATCAAAATTCGTCATATCTTATCACTCTATCCAACAAGTTCGGGTCATTTTCAATGACGTTCAAACGTCAGTACAAACATTTTCGCGAACTTTTTGATCGATTGTGAGAATTTTAGGCACCATTTTCACGCACACTTTTTTGCATGTTAAAATTGTTATGTTAAATTTTGCCTTCTTACGCATTCTTTGTCAATTACCATAGTTTCAGCAATAACACGAATAGTTAATATAAGATCGGACTGAATGAAATTACAGACTTTTCCAATATTCCCATCCGTTTTTACGTTGAAGGACGATTCGGGTGTGAATCATCTTCAATGTCTTCTCGATCATCTTGGAAATGTTTAAACAAATCTAAAACTCGCGCATGTCATAAACATTCATTGCGATACACTTCTTTTAATAAAACATAAGTTTAATTTTTTCAAGTTTTGCTTATTTTTTTGGCAAAGCAAAAAAACATCTTTTATGCAATCGAAGGCCATGACCAGACTGATTTATCTACAGACACGGGAGGCGCCGCATTTAAAAGAGAAGGCTTCATGCTACACAGCTGTCGGTAGTTCGCCTTTACGTATGTGTACTTCTGTGGAAGCATCAGTCTCGTTATTTTAAAGCGATACCTCGTATTTCCATGGTTTTTCGATTAATTTAAACTTTATCCAACTACAATTTAAAAATTCATTCAAACAAAAATTTTAACACGTTTTTCCATTTGTCAACAATATTTTAAAAAAATCTTATTTCATAACATGTTTACAAAATGTTGCATTTTATTTTTGTGGAATAGAAATATTTTGTAAGCACGTTCACTGGTCAGACTCTTAAGCACAAATTTAAAAAGCAGCTTTAATTATTGCAATCCTACTTTTTTTTTGCCGACACTAAAAATGTGGGAAAACTACAAATTACTAAAGAAACTATTTTTAGACAATCAAATGACTCGAACTAACTTTTATTTAATGATATTGGTAAATATTTAATTTTCTTTTTTGTCTTTTGTTTAAAACAATGAGGCCAAGTTAAATCGAAAAGGCCTGTTACATTTTCAATATTGATTATAAGTCAATAGATAGTTGGGAAAAAACTAAATAAATAAAGAGTAATGGAATACAGAACTTCTTTATAACTTGAAATGTTGCGCTGCATTTATCAGCAAATAAAAATAAATGTGAGATTTAAGTTTACATGCAACTTTGAGGTTTGCTTGTGCGTCTGGAGTCACTTTAATAGAACAGCCAATAAACAATACAAATTAAAGAAAAATTAAGTTCAGATGTTGCAAAAATTGTGGCGTCAGAGAATGTTTTGCTACGTCTACATCATGTCAACCGCTACAACGACCTCCGTTAGTTAAATGACCCTGAAGCTTAAAACCGCCAATTTGGTCAAAGCAAGAACGTTAACTTGTATGATGAATGCTAAATTAACACTGTTATCTAGGTAAAATTCAGCAAATTTCCAGACACTTCTCTCACTGTTCGCTTTGATTAAAAATTACATAAATGATGTTTTATCATTTATTTTTATTAAAAATAATTATTATGGGAAACATTTTTAAGCGGTCTTAAAAGAAATTACATAATAATATCCTTAATTTTTCATTATTTTGGAGTCGAAATTTCTTTCTAGTAATTCTACGATCAATTTATTCTCGTTCTATAAAAGTAGGCTTCTTAGAGCATTTCAATAGAACTATTTTTTCAACATAATATGAATTTTCTTCACGAAGTCTTAAACCCAGTTACATATAAAAAAAAATTATTGATTTTTTTGCCCCTTTCATAAAATTAATTGTTAAAGTACACTAACATAACCTCTACTTTTTTTTTTGTAAATATATTCCAACCTTTACTTGACTTCTTTAGATCCACCCTTCACACAAATTTGAAAGATTTTTAAAATTTGTGGAATTTACTTCCTTACATTTATGAGTAAGAAACTATCATCTACCAAAAGTGTTTTTTCAGAACTTTTTACACCTTATACTTTCAAAAATACATTATAGTAGAACATAGAATATATTTTTCAACTAGAAATCGACAACCATTTCAGATATTTAAAAAGTCCGGATCGGGATCGGACAACAATATTGTATAACCTGACCAGATGAGAAACGATGCCGATCTGTCAGGAACTACCCATCGGACAGTTTGACAAGAATAAAATTATGAATAAAACTAATCCTGAGAAATGAAAAGTTTAGGAATTTGTACGGGTTCTGGCTCTGTTTATTTCAACATAGAAATTATCAAAAAATGTAAATATCATGTTTAAACATACATGTCGGAACTCGTACAAATTGATAAGAACCAATTTTGAAATTATATCTAGATTCGCTTGGTCTTTATATAGGAAGATTTAAATAGGTAAGAGGAATAGTTTCCGGAGATAAAGAAACATTTTTTTAAAGGCTCAAAACTAGTAAATAAGGTATTTTGTTTTTATGATTCAAGGGTATGCGAACGGTGAATACCTCTTAAAATGAAAGTTAATAAAATTAACCGACACAAGATTAAAATGACTTTACTTACTGAGCATCAAACTAACGAGTTAACCTATCCAAATGTAACTCACTAAATTGAATGAAACCTGGCATACCACTAGAACACTCAAAAACAAGTAGAACATTGAAAAATATTAGACATGTATTTTTTTGCAGCGGCCACAACTCACTTTTAAGGATAACAACTACTCCTTGACGGGTAATAAGAGATGATAAGCAAGTAACGGAACAGCTAAAGACTTCTTCAGGGATGATTTGTTTGATAAAGGTTAAAGTCATACCTGAAATAATTTCCAACAAGAAATCAAATGGTGATCTTGAATCTGATCTCGACATTGACCTTCATGGTTGTTTGAAGGCCAACTTTATTTTTTCAAATGGAAACCATCTTTTTTAATATCTGTAATCGAAAGAGTGGTAAATTTTACGTCCAAATATGTTTAAAAAATTTACCTTCATAATGACCTTCTTGATCATTTGAAGGTCATTTTTTTTCTCTTTCGTGACCATAAGGTTTTGAATTATAACCCTGAGATACCATATATGATTTAAAGGGTCCGAGATATCGCTGAATTCAAATTTTCTTTTAGTTTTGCAGAATTAAACTTATTGCAAAGTTAACTTTTTTTTACAAAATAAACGCCAAAATCTAATTCTACGGGAAAACATATGTCCGATTTAGTTGATGTAAGTATTTAAAATGTGTCATAAATTATTAAATAATTAATTTTGTAATTTTAATAATCTGATTAATGCTCATAAGAAAATAAATACCTGTCGAGGTTACAAAAGCTGTTGGAGATCAGAAATTTGTAATGAATGTTTACCATGCCTTCTCATTACATCACAGATACTTTGAAAATCAAAATTCCATAGTTTCATGGTCTGTACAACTATGAGATTTTTGGTTCAGCGAATGAGTACTTGACATTTGCCTGACTATACTTCATTAGGTTTTCACTTAACCTAAAAAATATGCGTATCGCGAGAATACGTGCTAAAAACTTATGGTAATTTTAATATTCATGAGCAATATAATTTTGTCTTGTAAGGCTTCCTGATTCTAAATTCGGAATTATTTAAATGTTTCTTTAGATGGTTTTTCTAACCTCAAAAAAGAATCAGAAATCACATATTGAAAATGTATATTAAGTCATCTAATTGTAAGAAAATTTTGGGAAAACATGTTTTTGAGTATAATTTTTCACTTTTCAATCAACAATTTATTTCTTATTTGATAATTCTTATGTACCACTCATATATGTGTACGTATAAATATATATTATATATATATATATATATATATATATATATATATATATATATATATATATATACATATATATGAATGGTTTGGTTAATCCAGGTTTCAAACCGTTCGTTCAAAAAATCGTTTTCACAACATTTCGCCAAAATCTCATTTGGCATTTTAAAATGCGGTTCGTCTCGTTACTCGCTAAGAATTGATGGTGGCCTCTCCTCTGTTGAATTTTGTGTTTTGTTTAGCTGGCTCGCTTTCTGATTGGACGAGCGACATCACAGGCTCCTTCCCTCCCCTCTGTCAAGTGCGATATATTTGGTTCTTGTATGTTGTTCTCTCGTGTTTTTGTTGTTTTGTTTCTTAATTTTTCATTAATGTTTTCCATGACCTTGAAATAAGCATGAAGGTCAAATTTTTAAACAAATTTGGACGTAAAATTTACCGCTTTTTCAATTGTAGATGTTAAAAAAGGGCGTGCCCATTTGAAAAAATAAATTTGACCTTCGAATAAAAATGAAGGTCATGGTTAAGGTCAAATTCAAGGTCACCGTTTGATTTCACGTTAAAAATTACTTCAGATATAACCTTAATATTTACCAAACAAATAATTCCTAGGGAACTCTTTAGCTGTTCCCTTACTTGCTGACTACCCTCTATTATACCGTCAAGGGGTAGTTTTATCCTTAAAAGTGAATTATGGTCGCTCCAAAAAAATAATTGTCTAATATTTATGAGTGTTCTAGTGGTATGCCAGGTTTCAATCAATTTCCTGAGTTACACTTGGATAGGTTTACTTGTGAGTAATAAAAACTCTTTTTAACAAGGTAAGAATTCATTCAATTTAGTTTATTCAAACCAAAGTTATAAGTACTTATCAAAGAGATCATCTCACTCTTATCTAGTTTGTATTTAATGAAATAGAAGCAATGATTAATCAAACATGTACAGAATTTTCTCAAAATTATAACAAACAGTTTTATATTTCATAAAAAATTCCCTTGTCCAAGTTACCATATGAATACTTAAATAACAAGATAACCTAAAACTTTTAATGACATATAAGTATAGAGCGAAAAAGTACAAGCGTGTAATGATGATGACTTACCTACAGCTAAAGCTACCAAAAACTGCATTAAAGGTTTATAAAACCTTTTTTGCATCACTGGAATTATAATTAAGGCTCCAACACCACAAATACTTATAATAAACACAGCCATACAGGAGTAGAACCATATCCAGGGGTCTAATTCAGAGGATTTCGGGGTAGACACGTCAAATGCGTCAATTCTGTTCTTGGGGCACGTTTCAGCTAAAAGGCTGTATATTAATAGGGGGCATGCTTCGGAAAAAGTTGTATGGTTTAAGCCTTCTTGGGTGGTTTGTTGCAGGATTGTTATGGTTTCTTTATTGAAGCACTATAAAAGATATAAAGGTATTAGTTTTGGATTTGTTATGTAGGTAACGAGTTAAAGAAAGAGTTGGGGTTAACTGAGAGCTAACATACTGAATTTTATTGATCATTTTCAGTAAAACCTCACTAATTAAACATTACGAAATGGTTTTCGATAATGAAATGAAATTTGTTTTAATATTAGGAGTGAATATGCTGCCCAATGTAAACATAAAAGTATTTAACAAACACTTCCAGTTTCGCTAAAAACAGTATTTAAGCCCTAATTTTAAATGGAACCTACTGCCTACTTCCATCTTTTTGAAAACAGGCATTTTTGAAAAACACTTAAATTTTTCAGTTTTAGCAGATTTTAAGACACTCATTTATAATTGGAATTTATATTTTATTTACACAGTTATTTCCTGCGAATGTTGTTCGATACAGCTCCACTAACGAGACCATTAGGTGGTCGAAACGCGTATGAGGAGAGAACCAGAGGCAAATTTGCAGGAAATAAACTGTTTGTATATGTACTTGCTTTTAACTGCTTGAAAATAGAATAAATACAGCAACTAGTTAAATAGGATAGTAAATCGATTTTTTATTTCTTATTTATTCATTTATCGACGAACAACACTGTCCATTTTACAATAATTAATTATAGAGCTAGAGTAAAACATAACAATATGAAATCCATATAGTATAACAGAAGTGTCTTTACAAAAGAAAAAAAAAGTGTACACCTATCAATCTGTAACAGCTTTTACACAAAACATCAATCAACAATCAATTCCAACAGTCTTCGCACAAAATGATTCAAGGGCGTATCAAAGAAATTGATATAAAAAAATGACTTGCATAATTTGTTCTGTGAAAAGGCCGGTGAATTATATGGGAAGCACGAGTACTCCTGGGAGGGACCCTCACACCAACCCTCGACAGCAGGCGCAAGTAATCGGTGATATTGTTTATAATTTTAAAGAGAAGTTGTAACTCTATCTTTTCTTCTATTAGCAAGAGGGAGCAAATTCAACTCGGAGCATAATCAAGATCAGAACCCCTGTTGAATTTCAAGTTAATAAATCTGAAAAACCTTCTATGTACCTGTTCCAGCCGGTACACATGTGATTCATAGTGCGGGTTCTAAACCCAAGAAGCGTACTCAAAGTGTGTTCGAACCCACGATCAATAGAGTACTTTCAGGGACTTCACAGTGAAAAGCTCCTTAGCATGACGTTTAATAAAACCTAACATCCTGAGGGACTTACTAACAATGTCAGCGATGTGAGGAACGAATAAAAGGGTGGAATCAAAAAGGACTCCCAGGTCCCGCACAGAATCAACGGAGGTCAGCGGCCTACCATCTAAGTGATAGAGAAAGTCCAGTGGATAACGCGATTTAGTAAACTTAATGAATTTACACTTGTGAATATTCCAACTCATCCCATTCACTCCGCAACACCTATCAAGGTCCCTCTGAAGCTCCAAGCAGTCACTGTAACTGTTGATGTCGATACGCCTTCAAATCATCCGCAAAGGGTAAGAACTTGCTTGACTTAAAGCAGAGGGATACATCATTTATGAATAAATTGAACAATAATGAACAGAATAGGGATCCCTAAGGGACCCCCGAAGACACTGATATCTCAGGAGATACAAAATCACATACTGAAATCTTACTTTTTAAACACTAATTTATGTTAGAGACAATTTTTTTTTTAAATCGTTATTAATTATTCTAACTAATAAGAATTTCCTCCTTGTAAAATATTTATATTCCAAAAATTTATTCAACTATCGTACCTTTAAATGTAAAAAGTCGACATTGCTATTTACATTATGAGTTTTTATATTATGATATTATGGTAAACCGGCCATGATTCAAAAAGATAGACGTAGGCCGAGTATAGAGGTCCGGAATTGTTTTGTATCCAAATTAAGCATGACGTTCTCACACGCATTCTGAATATTTTAAGAAAATCAGTTGCAAGTTAAGAGAACATGGAAATTGGTATAAAAAGGCATTCTACTATTATTCTACTTTTGAAGTCGTATAAAGCGTTCACATTAAACTGAGAAAACTTTTAAATTTTTCGCAATCTAAAATCAATATCCGGCCTCACAAAGATTTTGAATTTACGATTTACATTATTCCGAATAATCTAAAAACCACTCGAATAGATTATCTCAAAATGTGTCTAATCATCTTAAAAATTAGTTAAATTCCTGACTTTAAAAAGCGGTTACAGATATTTCTGTACAATCTTGGACGTCCGGTTTTCAATGAAAATATTTCTAATAGGACTGTATTTCCAAAACTTAAGGATAATAATATAATAAATGTGAAATTAATAATTCACTTTGGAATTTTCTAAACCAACGAATTTTAAAATACTTTGTGAAATTTTAAAAATATTCATACAACACTAATTTGATAAATAAATTTAGTTATTATATATTAATATTATACAGCGTTCTTGTAAAAATATAATATTTAGAACATTTACTATACAATACACACGTGGATGGCTAAAAGTAACCGAAATTTGAATTTTTAAGTAATAGGTTTTTAAAAGAACCCGGTAATTTTTGTTATAATATACAATCTAACATCCGGTATATAAATATGCAAATAATTTCCAATTTTTACTAAAAATTGATAAGAAATAAAAAAAAACATGCTTTCAGAGCCAGGCAAAAGTAGATGGATGAAATATTTTTACCCAAAATTTTATTTTAAGTGCTGAAACCTTCGTACTAATAAAAAAGAATACATACTTTATAGTTTTGAGAAGAAAGCAAAATAAGTTAATCTTTTCGTTTTATTTTAATTAATATATTCTCTACTACTTAGTTGTCTAATTCAGACATTTTCTTCTGTACGCAAAAAGTCCGGTTGACTATGACAAATTGGTCCTAGACTTGGAAGGGTTAATAAAGTTTTCACAAAAAAGCTTTTGTCATGAAGTGGTATGGTGAAGCCAAATTCTAGATCCTGGTAGAATATTTTGGAGAAGCACGGTAGGTTCGGATTCCAAATAATTTTTACCTAGAAAGTTCGAACCCATTTGTGTGGGCAAATATATATTTTAAAAACTTTCATATGTCGCACTTTTTTTTGGACCTTATTTACTTTTAAGAATAAAATATTATGTCTATGATAGAATATTCTCTGCTATCCTGTTGGATGAAAACCCTAAAAATAAAGTTTCCACAAAAAAGCTTTTCTATCATGAAGTGGTATGAAGTCAAATTTCAGATCCTGGTTCGAATTCGGATTCAAAATAATTCTTAACCACAAAGTTTTAACCCTTTTGTGATTGCAAATATATTTTTTAAAAACTTTCATATGCTACATTTTTTTTGGACCTTATTTACTTTTAAGAATAAAAAATTACGTCTGTGAAGATTTTCTGCTCACTTGTTGGATAAAAATCCTATCTTATATATGATTATTTTTAAAATTATCTCAAGTTCTCTGACCTGATATTTCACTCGAAAACTGCGACTTCTATATTATAAAGAGCCATGTTGGAAAGATTTATATTTTGGAATTATTAAAAGAAAATAGTAGCTACTTATTCCCCAAAAATCTATTTATTGGTCATTAACACGAAAAAGAGATAATACTAGAATAGCAGAAACAGAGAGGCCCCCAGGGGAAGTAACTTCTCCACTTATGAGGAGGCTAATTGTAGATCGACTCCTCTGTGATCTGACTAACCTCGGCATATCTTGTCAGGGCTATGTCGTTGACGTGGTCATAATTGCGGGAGGCAAATTCGAGAATAACCTCTGCAACACAGTTCAGAGAAGACTAAAACACACTAAAGAATGGTATATGATGATGGGACTAAATGTCAACCCCACCAAAACCAACTTAGTAACCTTTACAAGGAAAAGAAACTACAATCTGAAAACCATCAAAATGGATGGGAACGTTATGAACTAGAAGTTAGAGGTTAAATATTTGGACCTGACCCTAGATAAAAAAACTTCTCTGCAATAAGCACGAACAACAAATAATCAACAAAGGTAATAAAGCCTTGATGGTCTGTGGCAAAAGTTGGAGCACACACCGAAAAAATCCTGCAGTGGATGGACACTGCAACAGTGAGACCAATCATCAGATATGGGGCAGTAATATGGAGTAAAAGAACCAGTCTGAACAATACGACAGCCAACCTATCGAAAGTTCAAAGATTGACCTGTGCTTGCATAACAGGAGAAATGAAAACCTGCCCAATGGCCGCCATGGAAGTAATCCTAAACCTTACACCTCTGTATATACTTGTGGAAAGTAGGGCGAAGAGGGCAATATATAGAATGATGGGAGATGAAGTCATCAAGGTCCAATCTCTTATCTAAAAATCAACAAATCCGGAATATGCCCTAAGACGAAATTAAAAAGCAATTCAACTTTGTGAAAAACTATAACAAAAAGTTAAGTCGCAAAGAAAATGGGACAGAAATACCATTGAAAAACTCAACAAGAATTTCATCAAAGGGTACAAAGATGACTCCAAAGGAACGGAGGGAACTGGAATAGAAGAGCACGGACCTAGCACCAGACACTACGAAAGCTTGGGCAAGCATTTTGCAGGTGGAAATACACGGTATCAGGAAATGCATTCAATTCAACACAGGAAAAAACTATCGCGGATAGGAGATTATTATCATGTCCGATAGTCAGGCAGCCATCAGTGCGCCGAGTTCTCAAGTAATCAGCTCGAAGATGATCTAGGAATGCCTAGAGGAACTAAATGAATTAACTAAGAATAATCAAGTTACCCTCCTGTGGGTACAGGGACACACCAGGGTAGAGAGAGATAGTGGACAGGCTCGCGAAGAAAGGGGCTGAAGCCACTTCAAGGGCCCGAACCTTTCAGTGGAATCAGTAGCAGAATAATGCTGAAAGAACTAAAAAGAGAGGAAGACTGCAGGAGATCTAATTACTAGATCGATCTGCAAGGAATAAGACAAGCAAGATACTTCTTGGGAACTACGACCAGAAGAGATTCAAGGAATGTATAAGCCTAAATAAAAATAAACTTAGAGTTTTGATAGGAATCCTGACGGTACATTGCCACTTGTAGGGACACCTCAAGAAACTCAGATTGGCAGAACGAGAAGAGTGTAGATTTTGCGAGGAGGAGGACGAAACCTCTATTCACATCCTCTCAAAGTGCAGTGGTTTAGAAAACCTTAGAATGCCGTTCTTTAAAGCACACCAAATAGAAGAAGGGGAGCCACTCACTTTAAGGTCACCCAACATTCTATGGTTCCTGAAGGAAATAGAACCGGAGGATCTGCTTCAGTCGGCAAGACATCCCTAACGACTTAGCAACAGAAGGGGAACACAATAGATCTAGTAGCTCGCAGTGTAGAAATCCCAAATATCACACACATACATACACATACAAGTAATAAGTATTTAAAAGAACCTGGTAATATTCTGTTATAATATACAACCTAACATCCGGTATATAAATATGCAAATAATTTCCAGTTTTTACAAAGAATTGATAAGAAATGAAAAAAAAACTGCTTTTAGAACCAGGCAAAAGTAGATAAATAAAATATTTTTACCAGAAATTTTATTTTAATGTTAAAACCTTCCTACCAATATATAGTTTTGAGAAAAAGCAAAATAATTTCATATTTTCGTTTTATTTTAAATAATATTTTCTCTACTAGTTAATTATTTAATACAGACATTTTCTGCCGTACGCAAAAAGTCCGGTCGACCATGACAATTTGGCCCTAGACTTGGAAGGGTTAATAAAGTTTTCACAAAAAAGCTTTTCTGCCGTGAAATGATATGCCGAAGCCAAATTTCTGATCCTGGTTCGGATTCTAAATAATTCTTGGCTACAAAATTTTTAACCTTTCATGCGTGCAAATATATTTTTTTAAAACTTTCATATGCTGCAATCTTTTTGGACCTTACTTACTTTTAAGAATTAAAAAATTATGTCTATGATAGAGTATTTTCTAAACTAATGGATATAGATCCTATTTTGTATATGATTATTTTCTAAAATTATTCCGTGTTTTCTAACCTGATATTTCACTCGAGAGATGGTACAGAAAACCTCGACTTCTATAATATACCATCAGATAGATGGTAAATCAACAGAAAAGCCTGTTGTTGATTATAAATATCTTATTATAATAAATATTATTTTCAAATAATTAATATAGTTTAAAAAAGGCTGTAACAGATACTTCAAATATAGAAAAATCTCAACGTTAAAATCGATATAATACTTATTTTTAGATTTCTAGATACTTCGTCATTATTTAACGTATTTAGTTATATAGATTACACAGTTACAATTCCAGATAATATTTTTAAGTCCAAGGTCGACGCAATATACTGGGAACCGTATAATATAGAGAGCAATTGTCTATTGTAGATAGATATGTGTACAGCAAATATTTCTAATGATTTAAATCAAGATTAATTCATTTTATCTATATTGTAAAAAACCATCATGGATTAATATTTCAGAATTATTAAAAAAAAATAGCTACTTATTCACCAAAAAAGCTATTTATTGATCATTAACATAAAAAATAAATAATACAATGGTTTTTAAGAGATTTTTTTAATTTGCAATTTTGCCTCCTAAGTCTACAAAACTTTAATCTGACACTAAAAAGAGATAGCAATATGGGTTTTAATTATTTAGAAACCTATAAACCAAAGTAGGTAGTTCGCAAAACTATTCGTTTCAATTTATAAAGAAATAATTTTTATATAAAAAATAAAATATTAATTATAGCTTAGTTTGTGCTATAAAGATTCCAAAATGATTTTTAATATTATAAAATATAGTACCCAGGCAGATTTGTTATTTGGATTTCCAAAGAATCTAACGTTCTGTTTTACTTATAACATTGTTAAAATTCGTATTAATTAAATAGTAAAATTAAGAAAAAAACCTAGCCTGAAGCCTTGGAATAGGCAAATAATTGTGAAAATAAAGAAATTTTTCCTTTTTTGTCAGTCTGGTAACAAATAGTGTTGGTGCCGGGCGACAAAAAGTGAAATTTATTAATACACTCTTGTAACTTCTTCTCTGGCTTAATTATGTCGAGTCTACCACATTTTCCTTTTATAAAAAATTTTGAATAAGGGCCGTTTTCTCTTCCAATTTTTTGAAAGACATAAATTTGGCGTTGCTTGAAAAATTTGTACATATAGTTTTTTTAACAAAATGTAATTGAAAGAGAAATCAATGAAAAGAGCGAGTAAAAGATTTTTAGACAAAAATTTTGGAACGTTAAGGCCGTCTACCAACTCAATCGTGAAAACAAAATTGACTTGAAAAAATTTAATGATACACACGTGATTTTTCAAGATACCTCAAGAAAAATATGTAGAATCACACTGTAACATTGTCCGATAAATAAAAATTCCGATTTTCCGGTCCGACGCGTGGAAATCGTAGGTCCCACATATATTAATACTTGTCGGACAAGAACAAATTTATATATGTAAGTGAAGTACTTAACATGTAATGCAAGTGTCCGACAAATATATCAAGACCAATCTACTGTCGGACAAAAAAATTGGACGGCGAAAATATGCTTGCATTTTGGATTATACAGTATATCGCAGTGAGATGCTGGGTGATGTTTATTTTATTTTTATCCTTTGGAATGTTGTATTTTACTGATGCAAGTAGACTAGCCATTCCCCAACCTCCAGCAAAGTAAAGTTAATTTATTTTTATTTTAGACTATTTTCTTATAAAAATCTTAATATATTTATTACAGCATTAAAATCAATGATTGTAATTTCCAGAAAAACACTGACTATATATACATATATATATATATATATATATATATATATATATATATATATATATATATATATATATATATATATATATATATATATATATAATATACAGCCTCTAAATAGTGAACTATATGACGTTAGTATATTTGTATTTTGTGAAAAATATAAATTAATTTTTATTAAAAAGTAAAAAGAAATTATAAAAGATGATTATAAAAAATAATTTCGCTTTTTCATTTATTCATCATTATTATTATCATCACTGTCTTCAATATCTGCATCCGCTGGAAAACTCATGTACCTCGTCATCCTCGGTTTCAGTTTCAGAATATGATTTTTTTTTTCAAAATCGTCTAATTAATACCTTTAAATTGAAAGATATATATTTTATTCTACTTAAAATTCAATAGACTTTAGAACCCATAAGGTGAAACGTATGCATTGTCAAGAAATAATTATTTTGGAAAAAAATTTTTCAAATGGTTCGTTTTCTTAGTTTTTAAAGTTGTCCTAGATTTTGATAATAGAAAACGATTTGATATATCAAAAACTTTGAGAAAGCATAGAACCAAAACAGTTTGCAACATTTTTTTGGTTTTTTATAAACTATTGCTTTATGTATTATTAAATTAAGAAAAATATAATGCATAGCAACAAAAATAATTATGGATTATGAGGTATATGTAAAAATATTATGAATTATTCGTACCTATGATATTTGAAGATAATATATATATACACTGCGTAGAAGAGAAAAAATGGAGCTAACAGCAGGCTTGTTTGGAGAACTTAAGCTGTAGTGACAATTTAATATACGAATTTTAAAAGGGCGAAATTCAAATAAATGTGTTTCTTAGAAAAATATTACATTTTTTTTCTGTTTACACATTATTAGTGATTTATGTGCCAAAAGGATTTTTCTTTTTAAAAATTAACGATAAAAACTGCATTACCATTCTTAAAAATATTTCTTTTTATGAGAGCGCATTTGAAGCTCTTATTATTTTTATATTTGGAAATTAGAGACAAAGGTTTAGTACAAAAACTATGTATTTTTTTAAAATAAAACGCCTTTTTTTCAGGAGATTTCCACAAAATTCTTATTTTCAAGAAAAATCACGAGAATTGATACGATTTTGATTGATGCTTTATCATATTGAACACTTTTTTTCTTCAGCAAAAACTATTATTTACGGCGAAATCGCGAAAATTCTTATAAAAACGTTAAATTTGACTATATTTACATGAAATATTGATATTTTGAATAATGTTTTAAACAAAAATTATGTGCTTTTTAATTGAAATGAAGTGTAATTTATTTACCTTTACAATCTACCTTGCAAGATGGACATTATTTCCATATTAATATCAAAACGGGTGATATGCAACCAAGGAATGAATATTAACTTTTCAAGAAATCGATAATTTTTACGTGTCAGACTGGAAAATCGGTAAATATTTTTCATCGGCCAACTCAATAATCAAATTTTATATATTTTTATTGAGCAACCCTGGAAAAATCAGCAGTGTATCAAAACTAAGGTGAATATTCAATTACAAACGCCCACATACTAAACATCCCTAAATAATAAAATACGGAAAATGTTTCTTTTTATTACAGATTTAGGGTAATATTTTTCTGTCGGACAAATTACTTTTTACTTCCAAAAAACAAAAAACCGAAAAAAGAAAATGATATTAATAAATTTTTGGCTCTTCTGAGACCGACGATTTCCACGCACCGGACTGGAAAATCGGAATTTTTTTTTTTGTCAGACAATGTTACAGTATATATACATATTTTTCTTGAGGTATCCTGAAAAAAATCAGGTGTGTATCATTAAATTTTCTCAAGTCAATTTTTTTTCACCATTAAGTTGATTCGTTCCAAAATTTTTGTCCGATAATCTTTAACTCGCGCTTTTCATCGATTTCTCTTTCGATTACATTTTGTTAAAAAACTGTACGTATAAATTTTTCAAGTAACGCCAAATTTACTTCTTTCAAAAAATTGGGAGAGGAAACGGCCCTCATTCAAAAATATTTATAGATGGAAAGTGTGGTAGACTCGGCATAATTAAGCCATACAAGAAGTTACATGAGTGTATTAATATATTTCACTTTCTATCGGCCACCACCAAAACCAAAAAGAAACAATTTGTTACCTTTGATTGTCAACTGGAATCTAGCTACTGATAACCTTAAAAAATAAATGTATTTTTTAATTTTTATATTTATTTCCTGAGGTGAATATTAAATAGTCACTTTTTAAGAGAATCGCTCATCAGTAAATGATACAAGTCGAGATAGTTGGGAAGAAATTAAGTTACAAAAAAAAATGTCGCTTTATAGCAATTTTCTATCCTTACATTTGGGCGCCCGCCTCCTCCTTAGTCCGGCTTTGTACGATACTTTAATATTATCAAATCTTATTTTGCTTCATTGCACATTTTATTCATCGTGGTTCTAAATAAAACTGAAGTAGCTATATATATTTTTTTCTTTATTTAAATAATTACTATAGTTAAAAGAAATGTTGTACCGGATATTCACAACTCATAAAAATTATCATGTTAAACCAGATATATTTATTTTTAGGTTTCTAGATACTTCGTCATTACTTGCGTATTTAGTTATCTAGGTTGTATAATAATCTGTCACAATTCCAGATAATATTTTTAAGCCCAAGGCTAAAGCGACATTCTTGGAACAATACAATATAGATAATATTGTCTAGCTAGATATACGTAAGTAAATATTGGTAATGATTTAAATCAAGGCTAATTTGTTTTATCTATATTGTAAAGTGCCAGGTTAGAAAGGTTATGCTGATACTCGGAAACAACAATAATTTATTTTAGCATTATGTATTAAAAAAAAACCTGTACTAACTTGATTAACAAAAAATCTATTAAAGAGGTTAATGTTGCTATTGAAAAATAGGGATAAATACTAAATTTTAAAATTATTTATTTATTTCTATTTACATGTACATTACAGAACAATTTCCAAATAGCACATATACCCTACAAAATTAATACAAAAACAGTATTGCTAATACAGATGTACGGCTACTCAGTAATTCTTTTCAATTGATACAAACTTGCAAAAAAATATCTACATTTAAAAAGTATTGATTGTAAATTGTGGTAAAGCAATCGACAAAAGCTCTCAAACCATAATTTCTTCGATGTACTGTTACAGCAAATAACTGACTTTGTCGATTATGTCTGTTGGGCACTCAAAAATTAAGCTGGCCAAGAAGTTTGTCACAATTTATCAAACCACTAACCAGCTTGTATAAAAAAAAAGAAATAATGGTTTCTTCGAAGCATTTCTAAACTTTGGAGACCTACCAACAATAAACGAATTTCGGGGGATAAATTCTCATACGGGAAATGATGTTTATATAGTACGAATTTTAAAAACTTTGATTGTACTCTCTCAAGTCTATCTGTGTGACGCTGATATATAGGTGCCCAAATGATACAAGCATACTCCAAAATACTACGCACCAAATTATTATGAAGTGTTTGGATAGCCCTTGTGTTTTCGATATGTCTACAGTTTCTCTTTATAAAACTCAATATTTTAAAACTCTTTAGTACAATATTGTCAATATGCATATTAAAACTTAATTCTTTATCGAAGATAACCCCGAGATCATTAAAAAATGGAACACACTCCAAATCATTTTATGATAAGAATTTATTACAGGCGAAAAACATTTAAAAAATCTCATAACTTTACATTTGTTTACATTAAGAGTTAAAAAATTATTACACCATCTGATTAGTAAATCTAGCTCCCGTTGAATATAAACACAATCATCCAACGAGGAAACAATCGCAAATAATTTTAAATCAACAGCATACAAAAGGCAACGACAAAATTTAAAAACATTTATAACATTATTAATAAACACTAAAAATAAAATTGGACCTAAATGAGACCCCTGGGGGACTCCAGATAACACGAGGATCTCCCTCGATATTTTACCACACAATTTAACACACTGCGTACGCGAAGAGAGGTACGAGGCTATCCATTTTAAATATGGATTACACAAACCAAGACACTCGAGCTTGTACACCAGCAACTTGTGGCAAACACTATCAAAAGCTTTAGACAAATCTGTGTATATAGAGTCCAGTTGATATCCTGCCTCCATACCTCGAATCAAAAAATCTTGATAAACAGCCAGATTGGTAACTGTTGACCTTCCTTGGAAAAAAACCATGTTGTTCTAGGCCGATGTAAGTTTTAAAAGCATTGAACAATTTATCAATTATTATCGACTCGAATATCTTTTCCATAATACATAGCAATGATATACCCCGATAGACCATTATGGTCACCAGACTTGAAAATAGGGAACAAAGTAGACTGTTTCCATCTCGAAGGGAATATTCCATTATTAGAAGATTTCTGGTAAATGCGACATAGATGAGGTGCAAGAGAAACCATGCACTTCTTGATAAATATGGTGATATTCCATCCATCGGGTCCTGCACTCTTTTTACAGTCCAATGAGTCAATATTGTTCTGAACTTCGCGCACAGTAAACATATGGGATTGCAGATGTACAGCCTCGTCTAACGAGTTGATGTCAAAAGAATTAACGTTACTGTAATCAGAATAGCACGACTTAAAATGCTGAGCAAAGGCTGTGACGATATCATGTGAAGTATTCAGCTGCTTGTTGTCATGTTTCATTATTCGTGGAATGCCGTTGTTCTTACGTAAATTGTTAACGTAGAGCCAAAAATGTTTTAAATTATTTGGAATCATTATTTCAGCATTATAAACAAACTTCAAATAGCAAATGTCAATTTGAACCTTAGTCTCGCGACGCACAGCAGAAAAACGTTTATAATCTAACTGAAGCCCAGATCGTTTAAACTTTAAAACAATACTAGCAGCATTTCACTAAAAAATATTTATTAGTCAAGGAACAAGGAAACATAATCGTTCTTAAGGGGCCTATTCTGATAAAGCTAATTTTAATATGGTAATTTTCCTGATTTTTTAATGAAAAAATGAGATTAAATCTTAATATGTTACATGAGAATTTGAAAGTATACGGAGTTACAGTCGTCGGCGTGAGATAAGATTAATGGCGTGGTGGTTGACGATAAACATGGTAACTCATCCGAAATTAAAAAAATTTTTTTATGAACAAAAATCCTGAAATCGTTTGAATAAAGATAGTCAAAACTAAAAAAAAGCGATATAAAAAAAAACTAACTTCAACCCATTTTTAACTTAAAACCGCTGAGATAAACAGTTAATAAATTATTATGATTTTGGTGAAGGCTTTAGGGGATACAATTGAATTGCATCCACCAGTTTAAAAAATCAGTTTCGAAAATAAGGCAAAGTTTCATGTGACTATAACTATTATTTTTATCATTCACATTCAGTCAGCAATGCCGGGCTATAAATTTGAATGTTATACGATCCCGAACTTATTCTACAGGGTGTCTAGGAAAATGTGGGAAATCTCTCGGAAATGAAAAAAAAAACACGTGAAAAGAATAATATAAGTTCATATAAACTTTTTGCGAATAGGCCTACTCTTCGGAAATGTGGGCTCTCAAAGAGCTGCAATGGAATCAAGTTTTTTACACATAATTATTGAACTGGTATATTTCAATTTTTTTTAATATGATGTAACCAGGTAAGACCCTTCAAATTACTATCCAATAAAGTGTTGACGGACTAGCTGTGACACACATGACACCATTTTTTTTTGCATCCTGTATGAAAAGAACTTTGGACAATCTCTTTTTACATACCTTTGACTAAAAATTAATCCATTCATGTCGCTAATTCTAACCGTTTTCGAAAAAATGTCATTTGATTTACATCATGTATTTGGCGTATTTCGATAAAAAAAAGATACATCTTTGTTCCTATCAAATGTTCAACCTTCACCCTTATGATAAAAAAAAATTAGATCCAAAATTTGAGTTTACCTCTTTAGTTAAAAAAAGTCTAATTCTGTATATTACAGTTCGACCTAGGTTCGTAAAAAATGTGCGTTTTATTTTATCGCCACCAAAAACAAAGTTTTGTTGTTGCAAACGTTGCTAGGTACGAAAGAAATAAATATCCTGCATCTTAGAATTTGTCAACTTTCACATCGCTGACACATTGATTCCTTACTTGGATATTAATTTACTGATTTTTGGATCACATGGTAAAATTAATTGTGAAATAATCCGAAATATGGAATACACGTATATTGAGTATGCAGATATGCATCTGATGTTTAGTCTTGCATCTTACAATGCTTTAGAAACCAGGAGGTTATATCACGACAGATATCCTAATCGTACTCTTCCAAATCAGAAAACATTTCAACGAGTTGATCAACGTCTAAAGGAGAATGGTAGGCGATTCCATTTAATAAGGTAATATTATTAAATTTGTTCATAATTTTAGAAAATTTTGGGAAAAGAAGTACTGATGCTGGTCGTGGAGGAACAGTACGCACGCCGTAATTAGAGAAAAATATTTGAAATGTAGATGACACTCCTTCGACGAGCACTCGCAAATTATTAGCACAGTTTAATACGTACATGAAGTTCTTCAAAACAGCTGTTATATCCATATCATTTGAAAAAAGTGCATGAACTGGTTCCTGAAGCAGAATGAAGTTTGCAAACTGGTCATTAGATCAGCAACGAAATAATGTAAATTTCATTAGCACTATTCTCTTCACGGATGAAGCAGGGTTTACCAAAAAAAAGTATCATAAATTTATACAACTCACATGTTTGGACTGATGAAAATCCTCTTGAAATTATAGTTTCGCATCATCAACATCAGTTTCAATCAAATAATGTCTAGGCAGGAATCGTTGGCAATTTTTTGATTGGACCATTCGTATTACCGGCATAAATGAATGGAGAACTTTATTTGGAGTTCCTCCAGAATGCTTTTCACGGTTTAGTAGAGCACTTACCACTTGAAACCAATCGAAACATGTACTAAATGCACGATGGGTCACCACCTAATTTCAGCGTGGCTGTGCGGGAGCACCTGAATAACATCTATCCAAACCGTTGGATAGATAGAAGAAGACCTATTGCCTGACCTCCTCGATCTCCCGACCTAACGCCGTTGGATTTTTACCTGTAAGGACACCACTCCGGTCGATAGTAGGGAGACACTTCTACGGAGAATCACGTTTCATTATGATCAAATAAGGAACAACGCCGAGTTAATGTGGCGAGTTCAGCAGTCCTCAATTCGTCGTACCCGTCGAATACGGTTAGGATTAGTGACATGAATGAAGAGAACTTCATTTTTTGTTACTAGTTACAGGTATGTAAAAAACGTCAAAAGTTCTTATCATACAGGACGTAAAAAAAATGGGGTCAAAATTGTCACAGCTAATCCTTCCCTGCAGCTCTGAGTAATTCACAACACTTTCTTGGAGAGTAAGTTGAAGGATCTTAAAAAAAATTGAAATATATCTAGTGGTTCAATAATTGTGTAGAAAACTTGATTCCATTGTGGCTTTTTGGGAGCCCATATCTCCGAAGAGGAGACCTATATGAACGGACACCCTCTATAGGTAAATATAATAGCATTTCCTCGAATTTTAAGGTATGGTCAGATGTCGACACCTCCTTGATTACTACAGTTTTTGACCTTTCGAAAAAAATATTTCACTGGAATGTCAAAATAAATAGATTTTTTACACAAACAACAGAATGCCCCTCTAATTGATGTTTTAAATTTCAATTTTGTAGATTAGTCTACAAAATATTTATAGAATTACCCTCTCAGAAAAAAAAATTATGTTTTTAAAATTCTATTATTTCAACTCATTTTTATTCAAATATTCTATTTTTTTTCGGAAAATCTATTTTTTACCTCTAAATGTGATTTTATCTCATAAAACATGCAGATCGATGTAACTGTCATAAACTGAAAAAATGCGCTAGTATGGGTCTTATTTGGTAATACAATATATAAAATAAGTTAAGTACAAGTGCGGCCCACGCATAGAGGTTTCTGTACCATCAACATTATTAACTTTAACTACATTATATCTCAATCGTAAAGCTGTTAGTTAAGGGCTAATGGTTAAACCGATGTTAAACTTCAGATTAGCCTGCTGAAAACAAAATTAGCTAAAGTCATAATAATGAATCTCTATGTTTTTTGTGTAAATAATAAAATTATATAACGTTAGAATACCAAATTTCGATCTGTAGAAACCTAAAGGCTAAATAAAAAGTTAAATTTTTGTTAGATTCTGGAAAAACTACAGTTACTAATGTCGTAAATTTGAAAAATTTCGTAGGTTTTAAAAGAAGCGCTAACATACAATGTTATACTTTTTCTACCAAATCTATAAACTGATAAAATTGAAAAAGTAAAAAACATTCAGACAGAAACATTATTCTTTTATCTAAATATAACTTTTTTTATTTTAAAGCGTCTATAAATAACCTCCGAGAAATTTAATTTCAATTAGATAATTATTCAATAAATTTGTGCTCCAGTATGTCTTTTTTAAAAGAGTTCGTATACCTCTTGAATCAAAATATTAATTTATTTGTGGTTTTTAATATTTTACACATTTAAAATTTAATAATTATAGTATATTGAGAAAGCGAAATACCAAATTGATATTGATTAGGACACCAAATAATTAATTCATTTACAATATGGGTACTTTTTTACAATACTGACCAAACCATATAGATTAAATAGTTTTTGTGACAATTACATACTCCATGAATGATAAAAAACCATTTTCTTATTTAATGAATTCGCGATTTAAAGCACATGTGTTAACATTCCCGTATGACCTCGCGATTCTAAAACGGGAAAAATCATATTGCGTCCTAAGGCAGTACTTTAAATCTAATCACTACGATGTCAAGATTGTGTTGCAATTTCGGTGAAAATTTGGATAACTATTCTTTCGAAAGCATTCGAGAATTACTCCGAGGTAAAAAAAATACCAAGAATCTGAATGGAAGATTTGCGCTGATTTGGAAATGGTGACTACAAGCAAGGTACATTATATATTGTTGATTTTTATGTGAATGGGGCAGTAGAGCCAAGGCTAAATATGACATTCGAAATGAATAATCTCTTCGAGGAAATACTATACCAAGTAAAATAAAACGTGACCCATCGACCATTTGGGAGCCCATCCTCTTCGGAGATATGGGCTCCCAAAGAGCTGCAATTGAAAACTGAAAGTTTTTTATACATAATTATTGAACCACAAGGTATATTTAATTTTTTTTAATATGATGTATACCTGGTAAGACCCGGAGCGCTGTGACACTCATGTCCCCATTTTTAGTACGTCCTGTATGATAAGAACTTTGGACAACGTTTTTCACGTACCTTTAACTATTGATTAAAAATCAAGTACTCTTCATTCATGTCGCTAATCCTAACGGTTTTTAAAAACTTGGTAAGGGGGTTTAACATGGGCGCCGTGAAATCTGATACACTCGCGGGCACGACGAATTGAGGACTGCTGTACCCGCCACATTAACTCAGCATTAATCCTTATTTGATCACAATGAAACGTGATTCTCCATAGAAGTTCCTCCCTCCTATCGACTGGAGCGGAATACACCAAGGTTTGGGTGTCCCTACAGTTAAAAATCTAACGGCGTTAGGTCGGGAGATCGAGGAGGCCAGGCAATAGGTCCTCCTCTACCTATCCAACGGCTTGGATAGACGTTATTCTGGTACGCCCGCACACCAACGGTGAAATGAGGTGGAGCTCCTTCGTACATGTAATACATGTTTCGCCGGGTTTCAAGTGGTAAATGCTCTACCAAATCGTAAAAAGCGTTTTGGAGGAATTCCAAAAAATGGCCAATGAATCCTGCCCAGCCATTAATTGATTGGAAGTGATGTTGATGATGCGAAACAATAGTTACATGAGGATTTTCATCAGCTCATATATGTTAATTGTGTAAATTTATACCATTTTTGGTAAACCCTGCTTCATCTCTGAAGAGAATATAGCTAATGAAGTTTACATTATTTCGTTGCTGATCCAATAGCCAGTTTTCAAACTGAATTCTACGAGGAAAATCTTCAGAAATCAGTTCCACGCATTTTTTTCAAATGATATGGATATAACAGCTGTTCTTGAAGAACTTCATATACTATTGTTTAAACTGCGTTGATAATTTTCGAGTGCTCGTTGAAGAAGTGTCATCTTCTGCATTTAAACTAGTTTTCTCTAATTGCGGCGCACGTACTGTTCTTCCCCGACCAGCATCAGTACTTCTTTTCCCAAAATTTCTTAAAATTAGGAAGAAACTTAATATTACCTTATTAAATAGAATTGCCTACCATTCTCCCTTAGACGTTGGTCAACTCGTTGAAATGTTTTCTGATCTGGAAGAAGACGATTAGGATATCTGTCGTGATATAAACTTCTGGCTTCCAAAGTATTGCAAAATGCAAGACCATATATGCATACTCAATCAAAGAGTATTCCTTATTTTGAATTATTTCACAATTAATTTCACCACGAAATCCAAAAATCAGTAAATTAATATCCAAGTAAAGAATCAATGTGTCAACGATGTGAAAGTTGACAAGTTCTAAAATGCAGGAATTTTATTTCTTTTGTACCTAGCAACGTTTGCAACAACAATACTTTGTTTTTGGTGGCGATAAAATAAAACGCACATTTTTTGCGAGCCTAGGTCGAACTGCAATTCACAGAATTAGACATTTTTAACTAAAGAGGTAAATTCTAAGTTTGGATCAATTTTTTTTATCACAAAGTTGAAGCTTGAACATTTGCTAGGAACATCTTTTATCGGAATACGCCAAATACATGATGTAAATAAAATACCTTTTTTCGAAAATGGTTAGGATTAGCGACATGAATAAAAAGTACTTAATTTTTAGTCAATAGTTAAAAGTATGTAAAAAACTTTGTCTAAAGTTCTTATCATACAGGGCGTAAAAAAATGGGGTCACGAGTGTCACAGCTAATCCGTCCCTGCAGCTGTGAGTAATTCACAATACTTTCTTGGTAAGGAATTTGAAGGGTCTTACATGATATACATCATATTAAAAAAATTTAAATATACCTGGCGATTCACTAATTATGTGTAAAAAACTTGATTCCATTGCAGCTCTTTGGGAGCCCATATCTCCGAAAAGGAGACCTATCGAAAAAAGTTTATATGAAGTTGTAATATTCCTTTCACGTGTTTCTTTCATATCCGGGCGATTTCCCATATTTTTCTTGTATAAACCTGATAAAGTGACATTCTTAATAAGGAATGAAAGCAAAACAAAAATGGCAAGTTACAGATATTTCACGAAATATTTTAAAAAACGAAAATTAACATTATTCTCTTTTCGTGATAGGATGTTCGGGAGTGAAGTGTGATGAAAAGATTGAAACGTTAATATAAACCTGTCAGGAATAAGTCTACAACTATAAAGTGACCTCTTGTGTACAAAACAATATTATTTTAGAAGGACTTAAGCAGCAGCAAAACCAATAACAAAATTTGATGAATTTTATATATCGACAATTTTTTCTCAGAACTTATAGCAAATACAGCAAATAAAAAACTCGTATTAACCGGTATTCTGAAAAAATTTCCACATAAGACTGGCTTTAACAATTTCCATACCGAATGAAGGAAATTTTTAAGTTTGTAAATATTCTGAGAATTTTTTCATAAAATTCAGTTTTAATAGCAATATTGAAGGGGGACATTAAGGAAACAATAAGTAAACAAAAATAATCTGTTGAGAGCAAATTAATTTGAATTTCTGTAAACATGTTCTAAAACTGGATATTTATAATAATGTAAGAATTTTTGAATGACAATTTCACAATTTCTTCGGATTAAAAACACCAAATTAAGCTTATTAAATTTTAATAATTAAGAAAAAATGTTAGGTCACGCTTTGGAAAAATAAATAATGCAGCGTAACGTATGGGTTAATATCTAAGGAATAACTAATTAATAAATTAGCATTAATGAGGTTATTGTTAAACTATTCTGTTGAGAATACCTAATTGGGAGTGACTAAAAAAAGATTAATTTATGCCATTAAAAAAATATAAAATAATAATTATTGGTGTAGACATTTGTTATTAGCCTATATAAAAAATAATTCTCGCAATGAAACGCACAAAGCAATTTAAAATTTAATTTAAGATATTTAGATTAAAAATTTACACCAAGATGCTATGATCATTTTATGGTTATCCAATTTTTTATCAGGAAGCTTTCGTCTGAACAACGATTAAACGCGCAGACAAGCTTATGATAACACAGAATTTTTTAAGTGGATGAATAGGCTAAAAATTTTTGAATGAACGCACCCAATAATATAGTAAATTGCTTGATATGTTTACTTATTTGCCTTACTAAAGAAGTTCAACTTTTGGATTCAACGTCTGCCGGTGAATAAGTACGAATATTTTAGTTCTCTAGAACCATTTTATTAGAAAATGAAATTCAACTTAACGACAATATTAAAAGGTATATTACTGAACCTGTCAAATAACTTCAATTAACGTTCTAGGACTATTTCCTAATAAACCTATTATATCTGGATCGAACAACCTGGTTTTGGTGGAAAAGCCATTAAACTTTTACTGCTCTTTTGTACAATATATCTATCTGAGGAAGGATTTTTAACATGCACTTACCTGAAAGATAAGTACAGAAACAGGTTAAATGTAGAACCTGATTTGAGACTGAAACTTTCAGACATCGAACAAAATTTTGATTTCTTTGTTCCACCAAATAGGTAAGTTCTGTATTATTGTATTTATTTTGTTTAATTATTTTTTGTAGGTTAAGCTATCACTTTAGTTTTAATAATGTTTGTATGTAAATGTTTTACGAATATGTTTTAATTTTTCGTTATGAACTGTTATTCAATATGGAAAATAAATTTTAATAACTCAATTTTACCGTTTCATTTACTGCTCTCAATTACTACATAGGGGGTTCGTCAGTTTATTAAGGTTTTTAGTAGGGGTTCGCAAGAAGAAAAAGGTTGGGAACCGCTGGATTAAACCATTAGGTGATCGACACTGATCTACAAGAAGAACCGGTCATAGAAATACATTTTTTTGGCGGTTTAAAATGATTGAAGCACGTTTTTATTTGATAATGGTTTTTATTTTTTAAACATGACATTCAGCTAGCCAATCTTAAGGATGCAAAATAACAAAAAAGAAATCGATACTGATATGAACTCGATACTATCTGAGAAAGGATTTTTAACATGCACTGACCTGAAAGATAAGTACAGAAACAGGTTAAATGTAAACCTGATCTAAAACTGAAACTTTCAGATATCGAACAAAATTTTGATTTCTTTTTTCCACCAAATAGGCAAGTTCTGTATTATTTTATTCATTTTGTTTAATTCTTTTTTGTAGGTTAAGCTATCACTTTAGTTTTAATAATGTTTGTACGTAAATGTTTTATGAATATGTTTGAGTTTTCCGTTATGAATTGTTATTCAATATGGAAAATAAATTTTAATAACTCAATTTTACAGTTTCATTTACTGCTCCCAATTACTACACAGGGGGTTCGTCAGTTTATTAAGGTTTTTAGTAGGGAAAGAAGAAAAAGGTTGGGAGCCACTGGATTAGACCATTAGGTGATCGACACTGATCTAAAATAAGAACTGGTCATAGAAATACATTTTTTTGGCGATTTAAAAAGATTGAAGCACGTTTTTATTTGATAATAGTTTTTATTTTTTAAATAGCTAGCCAATCTTAAGGATGCAAAAAAAAAAAAAGAAATCGATACCGATATGAACTCGATACTTTTTTGCAAGGTATCGATGGCTGTCGATTTTTTCAAAATAGTATCGATACCCTCAGATATCGGTATTGAAAGATTTATATAAAGTTTTTTAGAAATAACCTTCGATTATATCAGTAAATTTAAACAATAATACATTTGTTTGAACGTGGTTTATAATTGGTGGAGAAGAGACTTTTTGATGTTTGATAGACGTAAATATTTTTATTTAATTTTGCTTTCAGTTTTTTTTGCTTGTCGTGACTCATTTGAGTAGTATAAAATGTGTTAAAAATACTACAAATGAAGTTTATAATTAATATCAACCAAAAAGGGACTTAAACACTTATTTTTATCGGTAAATATTGTTAGACATTATTTACATATTAAAAATAATATAATAATTTAGACATCCAGAAACTCAAACCATTTCTTTATTTCCAAGTGACTTTATTCACGACTGACGTTCCGATTAGCATGCTTAAATAGTGCAATTACAAAACGATAGCACAGAATCGGTGTGGATATTAAGAAGCAAAAGAACTCGTTTCTAGTTCTAACGATATGTTAATTTTACAGGAGAAGTCATTAAGTCAACTATATATTTGATTTCGATACCGAAACTACAAGGTATTGATACTTGGCAACGGAATAAAAAAATCGATGCTAAAAATATTGGATACCTTAGTAAAACTGTCGATAATTTAGAAGTATCGATTGCATCACTAGCCAATCTACGATTATCGTCCCAAAATATTATCATATAAAAATAACATTAACAGCCGGATTCACTAAAAAGGTTTAGAAGACAGACCCATTCTAGTTGCCATGGAAGTTAGACCATCTAGTCAGTTTTATTTTGCTTATGATATTATAATTTGAATGATGTCAACAAATAAACCTTTACATAGAAAGATTATTGGGTAAAAACCTAAGAATAAAGCCTTAGAATCGATAAAAGTAATAGTTGTCTCCCAAAATTAAAGAAAATATTCTATGTTGCCAACAAAATAAAATGATTTTCTAATCTTGCATCTTTACAGATTCACTAAGATTAAGATTCAAACCCAAACTATTTATGATATTGTCATAATTTATATCACATATGTCAACAAATAAGCGCTTATATAGGGATATTAAGGATAAGAACTTTGCGATAAAGCCTTAAAATATGTAAGAGAAATAGTTGTATCCTGAAAATAAATAAAGTTCTTAATTTTTGCAGGTTCAATAATAAAACAAAATGATTTCTTTATGCTGGTATTTTTAGGGTTTAAGACTTGCTTGACTTATTGTTGCTATTGTCAGTTTAAGCCCTCTGCTGTCAATTTAGGATGGTTTTAAATTTAAATCATGTTAGTGAATTCTACTGCTTAAGTTTGTCAATTTAAATCATTTACCCCTATTTGCATCATCTAGATTTAAGTGTTGATTTATTGACATTTTATTCCCTTTTTTAAAATTTGTAGTAAATATTACGAAGGTAAAGTCCCTCAAATGTAAAATTTGGGAGATCGTTTTGATGACGACCCAGATGATGTGGATATCATATTTCTAGGTTTTCCACGAATTTACCATAAGTCGGATTATTTTAATGATAGGGATAATTTATTATTGTATCAGCGGCTTCGTTAAGAAAACAGACAGTTTTCAATTTTTCTAGTAGTGGAGAATATGTTATACTGCCTTTTTTGTGTTGAATAACACACTCTTTTCTTTCAGAGAAAAATTGGGAGCCCTATTAGCTTTATCTTCGTTTTTGGATTCATATATTGTACGAATTTTGACCTCAAATTTTTTAAATAACAGTCATAGACACAAGTAGGATGTAATAAAATGTTAGGAATGATTCACGAAAAAAAAACGAAATATTGACGTTGTCACATTTATTCTTGGCTTAGGAAAGGCAGGCTTTTTCCCCTGGTGCAAAAAAATAAATTTTTAATCCGAGTTTATATATTTAACCTGGCTTAGGTAAGCCAAACTTTAATCAAAAATGATGCAAATGGGAATCACTGTTAACTTGGACCAGTTTTAAAGTTAGACCTTGTTAGTGACTCAGTTAGCAATATTTTAAATTGAGCCCTGAAAATATTTTGTCTTCTTCTTCTTCAAGTGCCATCTCCGCTGCGAAGGTTGGCTATCATCATGGCAATTCTAACCCTAGAAGCTGCCGCCCGGAACAGTTGAACAGAACTGCAAGAAAACCATTCTCTGAGGTTCCTCAGCCAAGACATCCTTCTCCTCCCGATGCTGCGCCGATATTTTGTCATTTAACCCTTATTCGCACCATATTTAACTGAAGCTAGGCCAATTTAAATATATAATTTTGATTTAAAATTTTATTCTTTGTACCAGGAGAAAAAAAGCCGAGCTTTCTTAAGCCAAGGATAAACTTGGTAACGTCAAAATTTCTTCTTTTTTTTCGTGAATTAGTCCTATCCCTACATCTAAGGTCTTACCTGATATTTCAAAAAACTGGCAGCAAAATTCTTACAAAATATAAATTCAATGGCAAAGATAAAGTTAATACGGCTCCTACTTTTTACTCTGGCAAAAAATATGTTATTCAACACAAAAAAGCAGTAAAGCATATCCTTCACCACCTAGTAAAATATGGAAATAAAGTAAGCAATAGGATAGCAAAAAAGACACTACAAAAGTAAACAAAACTGTCCATTTGCCGCATAATATCTTAATGTTGTTAGTAACCGTTTTAGTGGACCAACGCCGACAATCCCACAAATAAAAAAACGCATAATTTTTTTTGAGTATAATAAGGTATAATATTATTTTTATTTACAGTACTGTTCTGGTATCTATTTTTAATACTTACACGTCGTTGTGTGTTTAATGGCTTTTCTTAAACGAAACCATTGATAAAAAACTAAATTGTCCGTTCTATGGTACTCTGCGAGAAAAATCTAAGTCTACGATGTCCAAAACATCTGAACCCGAATTTTTCATTTGAGTCACTTTAACCTCGTGTTGTTTACTACAAATTTTAAAAAACGAGAAATAATGCCAATAAATGAATCTCAAGATCAAATAAGCTCCGTGTAAGCCGTCAAAGTTCTTGGCTGAGTATTAAACTGAGCTTCGAGACAATTTATGGTGCAATAAAATTTTAGAGAAAAGTCCAGCCCAAATGGGGGTTAATACACTTAGAGACAGTTGCAAAAAAAAAAGATAACAGGTGGTTAACTAATGAGTCGTTTACTTTAGTTGGATTGCTCAAACCCAAAAATATTTGTCAATCACTCACATTTTTTATGACAAAACTGTGGGAAATCTTTCAACCTGTGAAAATTATCGAATCAAAAAGTGACATTTTTCGCTGATAACGCAAAATTTTTTTATGCTTTTTTCACAAGAACGGCAACAAAAATATTTAAGTGATATTTTCTTTTTCGCATAATGAACACAAGGAATAATTACAGATTGCCTAGTGATCGACAAAAAAATTACAATGTCAAAATGACGAAAAACCGACGATTTGTTTTGTTTTTTGATAGTATGATTTTGACATTTTTAACAACAGAAGGCATTCAAAAATAACATGTTATACTAGAAACTGCATTTTTTTTAATTCTTAATGGAAACTTGTGCTCTTTCAACAACAATATGTTTTGTGTTGAGAAAGTCTGATTTCCCTATATCACATAATAAATCGATTAATAAAGCTTCGAAAATGTTTAAAATGACATAAAAATTTTTTCAATTAATTGTTCCTACATAGTTTTATAATATTTGTTTCAGATGTTTTACTTTGTTCCTCGTCGTATACACGATAAAAGAAATCTACCATAAAAATCAAATAGGTCTTATTTGCTTCTCCGGTTTTTGGCTATTTTTATGTTATTAGACAAAATTTTGTAGGCGAACAATAACAGTGTCTTTAAAAGGTTGTTAGAAAACCTCATAAATAAGGCATCAAAAGAACTTTTTAGAAAAGTACCCGAGAATAATAACTAATACCTTCTTGGAAAAGAGCCCTTAACAAATTACGACGTCCAAAATACGTAAACATGCGGGCGTACATGAATTGCGGGCCAAAAACCATAAACAATTTTCAGATTTTGCTATGTGTTTTTAATAACCCATGAATTGCGGACCAAAGACTAACGAAACCTGAACTACCCCATATATTGTATGTAATATTTTAGTTTAGTTGTTTAATAAACCAATTCAAAATTAATTTCTGTAAAATCTTATACTTTTCTTATTTAAATAAAAAATATATTACCCTTACCCCAATGTATAAAATGAAGCTTAGTCCGCAATTCATGGTTTTTAAAAAAAGGGTCTTCTTGGTTTGGTCCGCAATTCGAGTACCCAAATTATAAAAATCAAGTAGTGAGTCCGCAATTCGAGGCAGCCGAAAAATGCGTTAATATTCAAAAATTGGTTAAATTGACCTAACAACTATTTTAATTCCTCATTAAATAATATAAAACAAAATAAAATAAAGATTTTATGCAACATGAGGCAACTGCCAAGCTAACAACATAAATATAGTTCGAAAACCAAATTCTATTGTTAACGAATGATTAGAGTATAACAATTCGTTATCTTTTTAACAAAGCTTTGACCAATCGATTGATTAATTTGTATTTTGGTTATTGTTATAGTACAGGACACATCAATAAGGTGTTTTGTTCGTAAATGTTTATGACAGTAGTTAAATAAGTATTAACGGAGTTTGAAAAATATCCGTGACCAAAAGTTGAAAATATTATTTTTAATCCCTAATATTATGGTAAAGAGGTAAAGTTGGTTTGTTTTCTAACGCATTTTAAATATTATTTCTTTGTTGGAAAGGTACCATTCTTCTACAGACTACATTTTATCAGAATTTATAAAAAGATGAGGGCGTAAAAGCGGCTGAAAATGTAGACAAAAATTCCATACTTCTGAACTCTTTATAGATGTTTATTTTTTCAATTCGCAATGTTAGGGATGGATTTGGGTTAGTTGATTCACAGTTATTTGTTCAAAAAAGGTAAAATTTTTGACAATTGAGAAAAAAGGATATATGTCCCGAGCGACAGTGCCTCAAGTGAAGGCAACATATAAAAAGCATGACTCATGGTGATTTAGTTTATAAAAATTTGCCTGTATATTTGAAAATTCTTGATTTAAAGACGATTGCATCACAATAACTGGTACAAAAGTCAACATACACGACACAAGGATTAGTCATTTTCAAAGAACTTCGTTTAAAGTTAATTGTTTCTTTCGGTTTTTAATAAGTAACTTTAGAAATATTATTCTTTTGTTTTTCTCACAAGTAAGATATCTTATTTCGTATAGATAAAATATATAAGAAATAGATGAATTACAATACTGTAATTTGTATATATGCCAACATAAAGAACACGTTTTGACAAATTCATCACTAACTAACCGTTAGAGATTTGGAATACAGAAAAAATAAAGGCTCTACAGCTCAAAAGTAGAAAAATATTTGCTTTTATGATCTATTCACCAAAAAAACAATAAATTTACGCCTCCTAAGATGACGAACCGAGGTACCGAATAGGTTTTACATATCTTATAAACAGCCAATATTGACTAAATGAAGTTGTTAATAAATAGGCGAATCAGCATTTTCTAGATACTAAGGAAAGGTGGTTCCCTTGAAAGAAAGAATAGTAAAAGTTTAAAAAATATCATACGATATAACATAGGAGTAAATAAATAAATGGTGACAAAATGAAATTCAACGCATGCGAAGCTGTGGGAAACAGTTGGTTGTGTATATTTTCGTAACTACCCCATATTTCGTTTTGAAAAATATAATTTTACACTTAATAATTTGTATCTGGAAGCTTACTAAAAAAATGAATAAAAATCCTATAATATTTGTAAATAAAACACTGTTTGCTTTTTAACGTTTCAATAGTTTAATAAAGGTAAACTCTACATATGTTTCCCGTTGTGATGGTTTTTTTCAAGAGTACATTTAATATTAAAATAACATTTATATATACCCTATATTTTGTTGCCTATTCTAAAGAATCACATTTTATTACCGTAAATCTTGGAAGGACGACGTCAAATATGTATCTTTATCTGGAGTTGAAAGAAAGTTTTGTTGGTCACTCGTAGCCAGATTTGGGTTATTTTTGAGAGTTTTTTTTTATTTTGAGTTGTTCTAGTAAATTTAATATTTTGCTTTTATTTTCGATATGGGGTAATGTAATGTTATTTAAATCTTTGAAACGGTTATAATCTATACAGTGTGAGGACATTACATTACTTCATACCGAAAATAAAAGCAAAAGATTAAACTTACTAGAACTCGAAATAAAAAAAATCTTTAAAAAATAACTCTCATCTGGCTACCAATTACCAACAAAACTTTCCTTCAACCCCAATTATAGACAAATATTTGACGTCGTCCTCCCCAGATTTGCAGTAATAAAATATGTTTCTATAGAATAACAACAAAACATAGGGTATATACAGGGTGTTCGGTAAATACCTCCTAATTTCTTGAGAGCATTCAGGGGAGGTCAAAATAACTCTACTTTGTCATAGAAAAAAAAATCCTAGCGTCCCTTAACGAAGATACAGAGGCCTAAAGGGATAGCCAGCGATTTACCTTATCGGCTCTAAGTTTATAGAGGCCATAAAGGCTCATTAAATCAAACAGTAGATGTTTTAGACAGAAAAGTCAGGAACTTGCAGCCACACTTGTTGGGTCTAATTTTTGACTGATGTCATTCATTTTACAGGGCTGAAAACTGATTTTTTAAATACTTTGATCAGCGGTTTTCGAGATAATCGATTTTTATGCGAAAAACTCAAAAATTACTAACGCTAAACCCAAATAGGTAAAAATAAAGTACGCAGGGTGTGTTGATGTACTTTATTTATGGGGACGCGCTGTCTCACTCTTCGAAGGCAAAAAGATATTATACTAAAAAATTTCCAGCTCATTGTCAAGTCCAGAAACCTTTCAAAGGGTTGATCAGGGCTAAATTAATTTACAATTTCATTAAAATACAAATATAGTGAAACCGTTTAAATGTTATTTTGGCAAATGTTCAATATGGGTTCCACGTATTTCAATATATTTCTCATTCTTCGAATATTTTCCCGCTGCACTACGAATAATATTCCGGCATTATTACGGACTCAGAATGCTGTGCTATTCTCGCTAGTCGTTCTTCTGTAGTAATTAATAGTGTTGACTAAATAGTTCTTTTAGATGTCTCCAGAACTAAAAGTCTTAAGGGATTCAGGTCTGGAGACCTTGGTGGCCATAAAATAGTCCCACCTTGACATATCCATCGAGGGCCAAAAACGTTTATTAAGTGTGTAACATATGTATTAAACAGCTAAAATGAGCTGGAGCGCCATCATGCATCTACCACATTAGCATTATTCTATCAAGAGGTACGTCTTTCAATAAATTATTTGAATTTTGTTGCAAAATTTGTAAATCAATCTCACCATTGTGTCTTCCTTCCAGAACAAATGGACCTATAAAATTATTTCTGATGAGGCCAGCCTACACATTTACAATAAACCTTTGTTGGTATTGGTTTTGAATTATAGAGTGCGGGTTTTCATCAGCCCAAAAATGTAAATTGTGTGAGTTTATTATGCCATCTCTTGTAAAAGCGGCCTCATCGGTAAACCAAATAAGGTTAGAAAATTTAGATTTAGGTTATGTTGCTGTATAAACCAGTTGGAGTATTAAAGTCTTGCGGGGTAATCATCCGGCGACATAGCGTGTGCTTTTTCAACGTAACCGTTCTGTTAGCGTTTCATGTACAATCCATTCTGTAACAATGTTTTGTGTCGCGAGCTTTCTTACGCTGTTTGAACGGTTGTCAGCAATATCTTGCAAAATTTGTTCCTCTACGTGAGGGCCTCCTGCTCTCCTGGAAGAGCCCTCACCGCCACGTCGCGGTAAAAATGACCTTGAATAAAACATGTGAAAAATTAATTCGTTAACTCCAATAATTATTTTTTCATCACCTTTTACCTGTTTCCCTTAGGCTTCGTTCCTTTGAAAGGTTTTTGGAACTGGCACTGTTCGAGCTGGAAATCTTTCAGCATAAAGTATTTGAAGAATTTGACAGCGCTTTACCATAAATTATATATCAGCATACTCTGCGTAAGAACATTCTTTAAAATTATTTTTACTTGAAAAAGGTTTTGACAAATTCCGTCAATAGTAATTCATTATGTAGATATTAACAATAACAACCTGATTTTTACCTGTTTGTGTTTAGCATTAGTAACTTTTGAATGTTTCACATAAAAACCGATTTATCTCAAAAATCGGAATTTATTAAAAGTACCTATTTTGAAGAGAAATGACCGAAGTATTTAAAAAATCAGTTTTCAGCTCTGTAAAATGACACCTGTCAAAAATTGGGGCCAATGAGTGTGGCTGCAAGTCCGGTCCTAACTTCTCTGATGATCTAAAACATCTAGTGTAGTATGGTTTAATGAGTCTTTATGGCCTCTACAAAATATTAAAATTTCATTAAATTATACAAGTCGGTTCAACACTTAAAGCCGATAAGTAAATTGCTGGGTACCCCTTTAGGGCTCTGTATGTTCGTTAGAGGGCACTTTAGGAATTGTTTTTCTATGACAAAGTAGGGTTATTTTGACCTCCCCTGTATGCTCCCGAGAAATTAGGAGGTACTTACCGGACGCCCTGTATAAATGTTAAAAAACATCTTTAACTTTAGTATTAAATGTATGCTTGAAAAACTCCTCACAAGGCAAAACATATATAGAGTTTATCTCTATTAAACTACTGAAACATTAAAAAGCAGTGTTTTATTTATAAGTGTTTAAAAAATGTTTTACAAGGAACTAACTGCAGACTCAGCACAGTGCAAAAAAATTCTATAACTGCAGATTTAACAAATTTATCTATGTTCAAATAAGCAAGCTAAAAATGGGTCAGCATTTAAACAAGAGGCCTATATAGGGTAAATTTTATATTTTGTTGTTTATATTATACAAGCAACGATTCCCTAAAATGGCATGGTATTGACCAGATTCGTTCTAACTGCTAATAATGATCGATTTTTATGTTTTCAAGCATGCTGAATACGAATATGAAGTTAATTTTTTTTCTGAGGAAATATTGTCAAAATTGACTTCTAATTCAATGATGATCATAGGATTTTTTACGTTTAACTCATTGTACCTCAGCGAATAATAAATATTTCTGGATGTTATTTTTATGGAAAACTCTTGTGACCTTTCTCAAAACAAGATCATTCCAAAATTCCCGATACATTTTCTGACCGAGTGGGAAATTACGAAAATTTTTCTATTAGCTGCTCCGCACATTTACTATTGCGTATTGGTTTATTTTTGCAGAGACAGTGATAAAGTTCAAAAAGTAAAGAAGTTTTATAGAAAATTTCAGCCCTTAATATACAGTAGTATATTTAGTGCTTTTAAGATTGACGCTGTAACTGCGCTCATGTAATAGGCTTGTTATGGACCGGTCTCGTGCATTCAAGGTGTATTGCTTACGTACGGAATTTAAAAAAAAGTATGGACTTTTTAGATCATGCAATAACTTAATACAAATTGAATTAATGTGTGTTCAAGTTTTGCATAGATGGTATCAAAAAAATATAAATGTCAAAACGAGACAATGGTAGTAAGAGAACAAATTTTGCAATTGGCATCATTCGATTGGTCATATTTGTTTTTTTGGGCAATAAAGGAGAAAATGTAAAGATAAATATCCTATCACAAAGCAAAAGTAAAGATATTAAAACAAAAGTTCTACGTGATGCTACAATTAGAAAAGATACGAATATCGAAACATTATCGAGTGTGAGATTATACTTTACAAAGAAAAATTCGAACTTGATGAAATAATTTTTTTTTTAAATTTCACATTTTCATCCATGGTGTTATAAAAGGAAGAACTAACGAAAGTTACCGATATAGAACTGCAATTTCACTCATATCCTGGTAAACCTGATATTGTGGCGTCATCTTAATTTTCTCTTGTATTATTAATTAAGAGGTTATTAGATAGTATATTTATAATAAGGACAACGTTTATCAAAGTACTGATGATGGAAACGATGAAAACGCCATGATAGATCGGGTATCTGCACTAATATGTATGCGAAACTTAATATAAAGGTGCTTAAGATGTTTAACGCGCTTTTATTTAAAACTCTATATAGTTTTTAAGCAGACCGGTCATACTACGATTTAATTTAATTTATAGTTGATTTTTCTGGATCATTTATCACTTACGTTCTGTTATATGAACAGCCTATAGATTCAACATCTTACCTATAAATCCCGTCAAGTAATTACTTCAAATATAACATCCGAAAATAATGAAGTACGTAAACATGGGTGTCTAGGAAAGGCATCGGGGGAACCCACTGACGAGTCACCGGTGTCAGGACGAAGCACGCCTTAAAAATTTTTAGTGGTCGAAATTTAACTTGTACTTATGTCGTAACATCGCCGGTATATTTACACTTCCTGTTCTTGTGTACATTTTAAATGAATTGAATGTTATTTCTGTGAGGTTGGTCTCCTCCAAATATAATTAAATGAACAGTTTTAAAAATTGATGTAACATACGTTTGATACTTTTATAATCGATTAAATTGGCACAAGGTATTTAAAAAGGACGAGAAATAATTTTATTTCTTATACATTTATCTTACGATATCTACTTTTTTTTATTATGTAACTTGAAAGTTTTTAAGGTGCTTCAATACAAGGAATTTGCCCTGTAAATTGAATTCAAAATGACCCCACATACTATAGTAAAAAACATAATTCATAGTGTTTTTCACTTACCGTATCGTTATGTTCAGCAACCTCCCGCGCCTCTTTTTTAATATCCAACTCTGATACTTCATGTTGTTCCTCCTCGTGCAAATGCAATCTACTCGATACCGTTTGCAATAAATCTAATCTCCTTAACAGTCTTTCAAATCCTTCTACTGTCATCGTATCACCATCTCCGTATTTTAAAAAGATCTTCCTCAAGGACTCACTATTATCAACACTACTGTTATCTCTATCAACATTTCGTTTAAGTATATGATCAGTTCTGTCATTTTGGTATTCTGCAATTTGGTTAGCATCAAAGTGGCCGTCGGATATTTGGTTCTTCGAAAATTTCTCCCTAAAATATATTATTTGTTCAGGTTCCAAAAAAGTACACAAAATTACAGTGATGACTTTAACTGTTAAACAGCCGATCTGATACAATACCCTACTTTAAGACTATGTTACAAAAATTTAACATTAATTATAATTTAATATTGACTGATTTTCTATTTTCTCGACAAAACATTAAGGTAGATGATTACAGATGATATGATATCAATGAAAAAGGTAATTATCCTAGTGTGAACGAAAGTTTAATAGTTTGAATAGAAAAAGCGTTTGGATTTTGGATAAATAATTTTTTTTTTAGAATGTACACCCTTAACTAATTTTGGCAATATAATACAGTAGTAATTTTTTTATGTACCCAGGAGTGCCAAAAGGCGTCTTTCTTTCTAACTTAGAAAACTTGAATTGTGCACTCTGCCTACGCTGCGTTAAGCAAGACTTGCCAAGTAACACTATATGTCTACATCCCACATAGCATGAAAGATTGCAGTAGGCTTTCAGCAAACTTTCGAGAACCTTACATAAAGCTTTCGTGGAATCCTGCGGTAATTACCAAATATCCGCAACAAATATTAACCTAAAGATTACGTCTAAGCTTATCATAACCTTTCAGGAAAGCATAACGTAAGATATTTTGTAAGCTTACTTCAAGATCCACGTCAGTTTCTGAAAGTTTGTACTTGGTATATATAACCTTACACGAAAGCTTCCTATAATCTTTCAACCAATATTTCTGAGAACTTTCGTGGAATCTTTCAGTAATTACCTAATGTCCTTGACAAATACTAATGCTAAGATTACGTCTAAACTTACGATCACCTTTCAGGAAAGCATAACGTAAGACTCTTTGTAAGCGTAAGACGAGATTCATGTAAGGTTCTGAAACTTTCTACTTGCTATTCATTACCTTACACGAAAGCATTCTGGAGTCTTGTAAGCAATGTTTGTGAAAGATTTCATAGAAACTTCCAGTAATTACCTAATGTCCGTGACAAATATTATGGGAAAGGTTCCGTCTAAGCTTACGACATCTTTTCAGGAAAGCCTAACGTAAGTTTCTTTGTAAGCTTACAGTTAGTATATATATATATATATATATATATATATATATATATATATATATATATATATATATATATATATATATATATATATATATATAGTCGTATTAACGGACGCTTTATTTTAATTTTGAATTTACCGAATTTTTGTTAATTTTTTCAAAGGGTCTCTTTCAACAACCTTTGGCGATTTTTTCTATTTTTGGATTTTAGCTAGATGTCAACGTACCTCGCTATTATTCGTTATTTTTGTACTCATCTCCGAGAATATGGACCTATTTCCGCATTTGCCGGGTTTATCGGATTAATTTTATCCTTCAGGAAACGTGGAAGTTCGTTACCGTCGGGATTAATTTATTTTAAGAATTTCCGCATTATCAACTATTTGTGCAAAACCGAAGTTTTAACACAAATCAGGGGTTGTTGGTGAAGTCCTGTCAAACCTCCCGACTAGAATGAAAACTCTAGTTGCCTCACCTTTCTTCTCGCTCACCAAGATAGAAGGGAAATGAGTGAAGCTCAAAGTTAACGAAGATTAATTAAATTTTATTTTATCAATGGAACACTTCTAAGGAATAAGCCAATTAGGAAGAGGTTATCAAGTAACACTCGTCCTTGACTCTTGGTTAACTTTTTATTCACTGTTTTTTTTTAAATCAGTACTGTTTTTTTTCCACAAGTCAAGTTCGAGGTTATTTCACTCTCCACTGTCATGTTCGTGTTTTATTTGTCAAAATCGATTATTCATAACTTTATAGCCAACACGAAGTTGACTATTAGTCGCAATGTCAATATCAGGTTTTCTCCACTTTGTCACGTTCTGGTAATAATGTTTAAAAGTCAGGACGCGTCGGTTCAGTAACTTGTACGCGCCACCGACCTCGTCATTTTATCGACGGTGCCAATTTCAGGAATCTAGATACGTGCACGATCTTTATTGTCTGTAGAATATTATGTTGTCAAAGACCACGAGCTGCTTAAAAAATAGAACAGTCAATGTGGCCCCCCGAGAGCTAAGCTCGATCGGAAAAAGGACAAGTTGACTCTTAACAGAGTAACCCGTAATGTCCTTAATTAATGTCTTTTCGCTTTTATAGTAGTGGTGACTTCGCATTCTGAATTCGGGGAAGTACCGAGCCAAAGCGCCGGTTATTTTTTGGGTTTCCCCGTTTCGCCAATTGAAGAATTGTAGTTTTAGCATTGTGTGCCGTATTCTTCAGATTATTTTATTTAGGGAGTTTTGGGGCAATATTAAATCTAAAATTTAATATTTTGTCGTAAAATAAGAGTTTATTCACAACAACATATATATATATATATATATATATATATATATATATATATATATATATATATATATATATATATATTAATGAAAACTAACTGTAGGCTTTTCTAAAAGGTTATCGTAAGCTTAGACGGAACCTTTCCCATAATATTTGTCACCAACAGATAATTACTAGAAGCTTCTCTGAAAGCTTTCACAGCGCTGTTTCGTCCTAGCATGGGACTCATCACGCCATTACGTTCAGTACAAACCATCATTTCGCAACCGTGTATTATAAACAGATTCTAAAATTAAATGTAAACGAGACACAGTGGCGACATCTCGATGGATCACTTAATAACACTTTTAAGAAAGATATACTATGTAAGAGGCTTACCATAATTTCACGAATTCTCAATGGAAGCTTCTATTCGAGTTTGTAACAAAGTATCCATCAAGATTCTAAGACTGCTGTAAAAATGATTACAGAAAGCTTTCTTGAAAGAATCGATTTGGAGTGACGGAAACTTTCCTAGAAATCTTACTGCAAAGTTACACTAAACTTCAAAGTTTGCTTATTTGATAGATTGTAACTTTTTGCTTTAAATATTGTATGTTATCTTCCAGAAACTTGCAAGAAGGTTTCAAAAAACTTTCAGAAAATGTGGAAATACATCCTAAATGCTACCTTCCATAACGTTTATAATAAGGAAAATATACAACAGACTCATTCGTTGCTTTTATGAATTCTTAATAGAAGCTTACATTCGAATTTGTAGCAAATTACACATCAGGATTCTAAGAAGATTACAGAAAGTTTTCTTGGAAGTATCAGTTTAGAATAACAGAAACGTTTTTTTTTTGAAATCTTGCTGGAGAGTTACATTAAGCTTTTCAGGTTGCTTACTTGTTAGATATATTTTTTCTATGATTGCGTGGGATCCTTTAAAACGATTATTCATAAGCTTCCTAAAGTTCTTGGAAGGTTACTTAGGAAATTTACATTAAACTTGTACCGGAAAGCTTTCATGCGACGTGTGGATGTTTTCATGCTATGTGGGATATCTTACCTTAAATTTAGTTGTGGATTATTTTCCGATTTAGGAATATTCGGATCTTTAAATCCATCATATCGATGTTGTTCTATGTGACCGACGGCAGCATGTGATGCGCAAGGTGAATGTGTTGCACAAATAAGACAAAATATACTGACTGATATTATATGGTGAGCCATATTGATCTGAAAATAAAAAAAAATACGGTCACATTTCAAAGTAAAGATCGGTTGTTAGTTGTTACACTAAGTAAAAAACCAATGTTATAAAAATCGCTAAACGAACTGTGAATTTTTGAAGATTATTTAAAACGATTCGCATGACAATGCGGAATTCTCGATTAGTTCTGCTGGAGGTTTTGCGATCAAAAAGTTTAAAAAACTTGCCTGAAAGAAATACATAATTTTAAAAATCGATCTGTAACCAAATTGATAAAAATACTGAATATAAGTTCAGCCAACGCGTTAAAAATTACGACAATCTTCATTCGTTCCAAATAACGCTATACAAGTATACAAGTTTACAATTATTTTTGTCAACAAACCTGACAGGTCACTAAAACAAATTTTTATTCGATTATAACTAGTTGTTTCACCTGTTCATATATTCATATAAAACCTCAGGTCATTCCATCAGTAATATCGATTTTTTTTTCAATTGATAAAAATGTGCCTGCCAGTCATATTAACCTGTAGTAGATAACATTTCCTTAAAAGTGTATATTATAATCAATTTTTCTAGGCACTTTGAACGTGCATATATTTTCAGCAAAGGTGTTTTTGTGATTATTTAAAATGGAGGCGGCGATAATATCTGGCATGTTACGCTTTACGAATTTAATAAGAGTCACACCTTTCATAGAACATGTCCCAGAGAAAATTTGACGAAATGTTTAATGCTTCACATTCTACGTTCCGCGGCCATTTGAAATGTATTGGAAAGGTCGCAAAACTGAAAAAAGACAATGGTTATCGCTAGTACACGTTCACATTCCTAGAGCATAGGTTAACCCCGGAAGAGGTTTGCATCTACAGTTGGTCCAGTAAAAAATATCGATGGGTCATCAATCTATGAATATATCAAAGACAATTTTGAACCATGTTGATCTTAATTTGTATATAAATAATAAAAGGACAGAAAACAACATAAAATTCTTCTAATCCAAGACATATATAGCAAAAAAATCTGACATTCTGGGTAGAACAGGTCTTTTTCAAGCCTTGATTAGTGTAAGAATTGTCACGGTTCAAATTTCCGTTTAAATTTACTATGGCTAATTCAGTTAATTTATCCTTATTTTTGCAAATACTCTCGTTATGCCCAACACAATATCATTTTCATTAAGTATTTACCAGGCATTCAAGTTTGACCATTATTCGGCATTTCACTACACTCTGTATATTCTTATCGATGCAGAACTTATTGCTACCTTATTTTTATTCAGATCTCGTGTTTTTCTGTCCACTGCCATTTGAGTGGAATTGTATGTATTTTGGGTTGGGTTGGGTTATCTCATTACTATATTTAAGGAACTATGATCGAAGAATGAACGGGTTTGGATTTATTTCTTTTTTTTTGTGAACCTATCTTAGCCACTCCACTTCTTAATTTTAATTAAAGGTTTTTATTATAACAATCTAGTACCGAGTTTCATTTGCTCCACATGCTGCTTGTGTTTGTATCTTTATTTGTTACTGATAGCTAGTTTTAGAGAGTTAAGTTGAAAGCTAGTTCCTCATAACATGGTGGATGGTTTCTGAATTCAGCCTAGCTCCGATGCACTGGCGCCCTGAATCACCCACCCCTACTCTCCGGCATAGGGGTAAGCTCGGCATTTTTGCTCGCTGATGCTGCTACTAGGCTTCGACTGTACTCCAGAGTTTTTTTAAACATTTTTTAATTTAATAAACCTTGCCTCTCACCTCATTGTGAGGTATTGAGCCCTTCTTTAAAATACCAGTGTAACAGGTTGTAAACTTTTTATTACATATATTTGTTTATTACAATTTGATTTTCTTTTAAATTAGATAGTAAATAAATAAATAAATATACAGGTAAATAATGGCTATACCTAAATATTATAATTCTTTAGCAAATATAAAAAACAAAGCTTATTTCAAGAAAACTGAATACGTACATGAGACATACATCTTAAATTCATATTACGACTTTACATCGAATTCGGTTTTGTATGCTATGTTGTGCGTTCACCTAGCTTCAAAAGCTTAAAATTCGGAAAAATAGACGCACTCCTCCCATCGTCAGGTCGGTTTTGCTTGCTATACTGTGCGATTGCCCCCCCCCCCCTAAGAGCTTCGAATTCGGAAAAGTAGATTCGCCTCTGCTTGTTATATTAGGAACGTGAATGTGGCCAGCACTCCCCCAATCGGCAACTTGCTTTCGCTTGCCACACCGTACTCTTGTGATCGCTTCTCCCAAAGAGAGAGGCTGAATCGGCCCCTGGTACAATACGCATGTTGTAATACATGGACTCCCGATTGAAACATTTTAATCATTCGGACCCCACTTGAAATTAATTGCCGACCTGATCTATACTATGAAGTATTTCAGAAAATATAAATAAGTTTGTATATAATTTCTATTGTTAGTTGTGCGACATCTTCAATATTAGGGAAAGTTAATAATAACGGGTTAATAGAGCTTCCTCACTTTCATATAAAATAAACCACGTAAAAAGTATCAAAGATTTTTTTAAATTTATTTATTGGATCATGGTTTTTTACTTGGAAATTATTTCTTGTCAGTAAGCGTCCCGTCACTTCTGTAATGCGTCGAATCTGGAACATCAATTTCGACTTACTTTCGCGCATAAATTGACACTGTTTTTCACCAAAAATACGAATAATGTGTGTTCTTAAATCTTTAACATCCAGATTCAATAAGAAAGTTTAAGAATTAGACCCGATCTAACTGCCATGGAAGTTAGATCTTCTAACTGGCCAGTTTTCAACAAATAAACCTCTATATAATACAATTGAGAACAAAAACTTAGATTATAAAGCCTTGCGATCGGTAAGGGGAATAGTTGTCCCTAGAAAATAAACTAAATATTCCAATTTTGCCGAATTAATAATAAAAGAAAGTTATTTTTCATCCTTGAGTTATAAAGTTGTTGTACTCGTCAATTTAAACCCTCTACTGTCAACTTAAACAAGTTTTCAAGATAGCTCATGTTAGTGAATTAGCATTAACTAAAAATTTAACATAACCCCAGAAAAAAGTTTAATATAGTTATTTCACAGGATCTTGGTAGCCAGCTCACAGCGACATCTCGTAAAATTATACGTTCACCAAGTTTATCTCAATAAATTTATTGTTTAGCATGTTGCATTGTCTTGTTGAAATCACATATTGTCCAGATCAAAACCATACAGGATTCGATCATGTGTTTAAACCAAAAAACATAATAAACAATTAATTTTTAGATGTAATGGTGTGTCATTGACTGCACATGGATTAAAATCACTTCAAATGAGACAGTTTTATTTTGAAGACATTTAACCAAAAATGCGTCTCATCCCCAAGATGATTTATTCATAAAATGATGAATCCATTTCAAATTTCTGTAAAACCTAATCTGTAAAATTTCTAAGCAATAAATGGTCATTTGCTTTAAGTTTTTTGATCAACTAAATTTTATACGCATTTAAATGCAAATCTTTATAAGGGATTATCATTCACACATTGATTCACAGCATCGATATTTTCAGCAGTACGTTCACTTTTTTGACTCCTGGATTTTTAACGTTCCAAACACGTAAACAACAAGACGTAGAGCGAACTAATTTATTATTTTTGTAGTAAGCCTTAACAGATTTCTGTACGCTAGGCGACTACATATCTTTCAATGATGATTTGCCAAACATGCTTAAATACAAATGACAAATTTGGTGAGGAATAGAAAAAACATGGTGACTATGACAGGTTAGGAAGTACTAATTTGATAACCAGTTATTAAGAAGATAAGTAGTGTCTAGGTATATTTTTTTGTACGACACGATAAGTCACTAAGCTGTAGTGTAAGAGCTTCTCAACCCTGGCCTACTATATCAGTCAATCAATCAAATAAATCAATCAAGATGCATAATAACAAAAGCTTCAAATAAAATATTTTTGTATTTTTGCTAATCAATGAATATTTAACCGAATAAAATACATGAAAGATAGCTTGTCTATTTGCATTTATGAATAGAAATGGGTTGTGTAATAAATTATTACTATTATTTTTATAATGCGGTAAAATTTCAGGTAGAAAATATAGATAATTTAGGTAATTTTTTCTGTGCGTGCGTTAGACTCTTCAGTGACATATCTATAAATTATTCTACAAAATACGTTCATTTTTGACAAAAATATAGTGCTTCAAAATAGTATAATAAAAATTTGAAGATACATATGTATTATTTTAAGGTGAAAAAAGTATGGTCACAAAAAATGTCTAGATTTAAATCTTTATTTTATTAGAATTATGTTAAAATTGTATTATTAGGCAATCTTGCACAAATGTTGAATTAGTTAAACTCGTTCATAAGGGATTAATATAGAGAATTATAGACAGATATCGATCTTTAGTAACTTTTCAAAGATTATTAAAAAGACTGTTTATAACAAAATAATTTTTGTTTATAATTACAATGTGTTAACTCCTGCTTAACGTGGCTTTTTCCAGGAAAATCTATAGAATCTGCACCATGTAGTTTTTTGAATTTTCAGAGTATTGATGAGGGAAATACATGTAATGACATTCTTCTTTGATCCCTCTGTAGCTTCTGATACTGTAAATAAAGTCGTTTTGGTGGACCAATTATGTAGATAGGTCTAAGGGGAAACATTTTGGAATACATGGATTCCTACTTGAGCGATAGGAGAATGGAGATGCAATATGGTAGTGCACTTTTTGGAGTAAGAAAAATAGAGCTTGGTGTACCCCAGAAATCAATACTGGGTCCGCTCTAGTTTGTATGTATGTTAACGATCTATCTTATAATATTAGACAGGGACATGTTGCTATGTATGTGGATGACACAACGATTGTTATTGTGGCTGATAGTTCTGACGACATTAGAACCATTACGTCAAATATTTGTCATAATATGAAAGTGTGGTGTGAAATAAATAACTTAATACTGAACATTGATACAACTGTGTATATGAATATGTTTAATCATAGGCTAGTTAATAATGACTTTGAGAAAGGCTCAATATTAAGCTGTTTAGTAGGGTTATTAGATTTTCAACTGTCCTTCGACGAGCATATAAATCATATCTGCTCTAAATTGAACTCTTTTTTCGCTATCCTGAGTCTAAAAAATACTGAACTTCTACCAGTCTGTTATTCATTGGCTTATTGTTACATATCAAATAATGTTATTTGCAGTTGTAGTCCTGGTGTGAAGTGTAAACGTATTTTTATAATACTAAAATAATATTGCGACTACTTTTTAATCTGAGTTTTCGTGAGAGTTGCAAAAATATCTTGTTCCAAAATTTCCCAGTATATTACTGAGATGCTTAATGCACGTAAATATAACAGACTATTGTTTGATGGACTAGGATCTACAAATCTCTATAATACACGCCGAAATGAACTAATGATATCCCAACACAAAACAACATTTTCCAAAAACTCGCCTGTATATAATTGTATTAACTTTTATAATAAACTGCCTTTGGAGCTACGAGGTCTTCGTAGTGGGAGATTTGTAGGGAGAAAAATCTTTTTTATTACTTGCGGCTTTTATTCTTTTAAAGATTTTACGGACTAAACTCAGCAGGCAAATGTATTGATTTTATATGATACGACTCTGTTCAGTTTGTTGTTTTTGTTTTAATGTTTAATAAACTTATTAATTTTATTTTATTTTTAATATCGGCTTATGTTTATTTTAGACGTTAGTATCATGTAATTTTAATCTACATAGTTTTTCTTTTCTGTCTTTCTGTACTGTCCGTATTTACACTTTTGTGTTTGTATATAAATATTTTAAGCACTTTAAATAAATGTTAAACATGTATATTTGATTGTTGCTTTATTATAATTTTTATTATTTTTTCCTTTCTTAATTAACTATGGTACTTCACAGATTCACTTATTTATTTATTCTTGCAAATTACACAATATTTCACCATCGTTCACAATTAAAATTTACATTCTGTTACAAACCGATATCTTTAAAATGGCACTAAAAATCGATTAAAATCTCAATTGAAAGAAAAAAGTACTAATTGTCACAAATTACAGCACAATGAGCAAAAATGCCATGTTGTGCAGTTAATCTGGAGAAATAATAATGTTACGAATGCTAAGCATTTGTTGGAAAAACATTATGGATATAAGTCGAGGAGTTTTAAGAAAAAGCAGCGTTTATAGGTCGAAAAATTTTATACATTCCAGAACTTACGTTATTTAATATCTTATATTTAAATAATTAAAAAATAACATTTTTTTAAATTTCTAGAACTTCATATTTTCTAACAAAGATAACGCTAGCTTAGCAACAAGCAAAATTATCGTCTGGTGGTTACCATGGCTATACGACTATTCGGAAGATACTAAATATATACATAGGTCGGAAATTTTGGACGTTATTCTTGACTGTTTTGACCTAAAATCTCATTGGTAGGTGCCATATATAGACCGTGGTTCCTATTTCTGTTCCTTGGAATAGGAAGAAAGGTACTATTCATCGAAAACGCTCTCTCTAAGCGTGAACCGACACGCTTCTATAGATGTACATATAATACTTAACCTTAAAAATTATTTATATATTATATTAAAAAAATAATTATATTAAATAAAAGTATATGATCAAATTCAGGAAGGTAAAAATAAAATAATTACATCGTCATCAATTTTAAAAACAATTTTAGTCACAAAATTATATGTTTAAAAGAGGAAAATTAAATCGTAACAATCTCGCAATGCAGGAAATAAATTAATTCGATGTTAACCGACTTTGAAAAAAGGTAAAATGTTTGGCCGATTTTATAATTTTAGCATTTTATGTAAATTTAAATAATTCCATTATATAACTCATCTTTAGTTTAAACATATAGTTTTGATATATATTTAAGTTTCGCTGTCTTATAATACTTTGATAAATTTACATTTATAATTTAATGTACCGAAAAAGTTGTTTAGCAAAAAAAATTATATCCGAAAGCCAATTCAAGTAAATAACTTCAGCTCATGCTTACCAACCGTATACAGTAACTAGAGGTGGATTTTTATTATTAATGCCATCGTGTTCCACAAATGGCAATCGTGGCAAAGCCTTAGGGAGGGGAAGTTAAGAGATTTTAATTGATAATGACTACCACAATTCCTAATTCCTACTTAAAAAAACATAAGAATTATAAACAATGTATTGCAGGAGAAAACTCTACGTAACTAAAAGGCAAAGAACAAATACAGTAAGAGTAACGCGATAGTTTCTGTATCGCTATTTGACCCACACATATCACTTAAAGTGCTTAAATATTTTTAATAATTTTTCTGACTTACCAGATTAAACGAAATATTTACAATAATGCCAGCAGAAAATTTCTTGACTAGGGATACGAACTAACTAATGAAACGAAAAGCGTGTCGAACGTCTGGCTTCAATGATGGAACTATTTTTCGCACTCTAAAAAACTCGATATGTAGATTTTAAACTTTCCTTAAACAGCATAACTACGCGCACAGCCTCCCGCATGCAATCACTTATCCGCACTTCAACCACTTCCAATTCAATAAGCTTTTTTCCAAATTACATCCCGTCTGGATTTGCATACACTAGCCAATTAATTTTAACTTACTTGAATCAAATAACTGTTAAGGAAGGGATTACCGAAAGAAAATTTTTCCTTTATATACATATTTATCCCTTTTTAGAAATTGAAATAAAAATAAAATGATGTGTCATGTCGTAAAGTAACTATTTAATAATAAACTAACTTTTGGCCTACATTGTACCAACAATCGAAAAGCATTGAAAATTCTATTTTTAGTAAGCATACGAGAAAGTCTGACGCGGATATGGATGTGATTCAGAAAATTATTATTGATCAAAATAACAATACACCTGATATTCCTTGTGAATATTCCAAAACAAGGTATAGAAATAGATTAAATTGCGAATGGTAAGATGATAAATCTAACGGCTATGACAACCTCAAAAGTTCAGGCGTTTTTCTGGAAGAAAATAGAAACACACCGCGCGTTATTTTTGGAAAAGTAATAAGCAAATGTCTAAAAGCCACTAAAAAACATCACTTTTAAGTTATTAGAAAATGTTTGAAAGGGATAAGAGTATTCAAATATCAAATACTATTCCTATTAAGTTGATTAACAGGTGTTAGCCAATTATCAATTTTTCTTTAAAAGATTTTCAAAGTAGTTTTTAAAAATATCGGAAATCGTTGTATCAGTAACGAATCTATGGTACTATGAAATAGTCTGGCGCAATTCAAATTATTTTGTAGCTACATTTTATTTAATACGTTTGTTGTAAATTACTTACATTTGTGGAACAAAACATTAAATATAGTTTTTTTTACCTGAAATTTTATAGAACGAATAAATGTCTTATGTTTACAAAATTCTTTATTAATAAATAAGCTACCGGTTTCGCAACAACATATGTTTCATCATCAGGCAGAGACTGACAAAAATGAACAAAACGACACGTGTCAAACAAACTAACAAAAGACAACCTAGCGGTACATATTAAAGCAATAGGTTATTAATCCCAATAGTTCAGTCATAATTAAAATTTAAACATTAAATTGATATTAAATTGGGCTAGAAAAAAGATAATACACATTATAAATAGTGCGACATTAATTTCAGATTAGCTTTAGGTAAGTTTTAATTTGATAAATATATATGTTTATAATGGATTAAATATTCCAACATATAATTTCCTGAGGGAAGACATTAGGAAGAGTTATGTCATAATTAATTCTGCTAACATTGAATTGAAGATTGTTTATGATAGACTAAGACAACTTTGGTCATTTTTCGTTTTGAATCACTTTATAGGGAACATACATTGTAAGTGTCAGATGACTGAAAATAAAAAGCGCGATTTATTGAATAAAAACTCTCACTTTTGCGAATCCACAGTGTGAAATTAATAACATTGCTAATGCCAGTCATAGTGTTGAGCAAATCTATAGTTTCCATCAACCTGTTCTGAATTTTACTCATGTTCTTCCAATTACTGCCCTCGATTCAAGAATTTTAAGCTCAGGTGCATCAAACCCTGAGTAGCTCCGAGAACATCTGAATAAAGCGGTTAAAGTGTTAATTTGAACAGTAAATAACCTACAAATTATTTTTTTCGGAATTTGAGTTTTTAATATACATAGCGAAACATATTGAAGATAAAAATATAAAAATATTATATTATTACTTGTTAGTTTTGAATTTTGTCTGGTGTCATGGCACTTTCGTCCATAAATATTTCGCAATTCGTTAAAAAAACTATGGACGTAAGTCCGATATCTTGTGAAATAATCTCATTTTTGTGTCGTCATTTCATGTATAAAATGTTTTTTACCCAAAAATAGCATCTAAAAATTTTAACGGATAGCTGCTAGGGCTTTATAAACCAAATATTTTTATTGGTGCTTGAGGGGCAAGGGGACAACAGATCTGACAAGCGCCGAGGCATAATGCAGTACTTGTAGCGTTTCTTGCATCTGAACAGCTCTGAGCTGCTCATGCCAATGAATCGAGGGCAGTAAATGCGGACGAGATAAAATATTTATTGTTAGGTCTAAAATATAGACTACGCATATTTGATACAAATGTTAGGTTAAGAAATTTGGAGAGACTAGCTGTTGAGGCTCAGAGTATTTTGCAAAGTTTGAAGAATACTAATGATATTGAGAAAGAATTTGAATTGATAATCGGTTCAGAATTATCTAATATAAATAAAGATAAGGATAACCATAATTTTAATAATCGTCCGGATACCAATGATTTGGTTCTTTCTCGTGGTTACTTTGATACTATGATTGTTGAATCTGTTAAACAAAAGCTTAATGATAATGAGGTGACTCTGACCAAGGCAGATAAGGGAAATTGTACTGTTATGTTGTATAAGAGAGATTATGATGATAAAGTGTTGAAACTTATATCTGATAATGGTTTTAAGGAATTTAATCCTAGGTTTTCAGGTTTTGTTAAGAAGATTGTAATATAACCATACCTGCTAACCTGGATTTTCTGCTAATAACACTACTATTCCTAGATTATACGGCCTCTTGAAGGTTCATAAATCAGTTGTTTTTTCCGAGATTCTTATTAGACCGGTTATGTCCTACTATAACTCTCCTACTTATCAGTTGCCAAATTGGTTCAATTTGAAACTGATTGACATGCTGTTGATTGAGATTTCACTAATACGATATGTAATAATTTGGAACTTTTCTCAAAAATTAAAGATAGAAATATACCTGTTAATGATATTTTAGTCTCTTTGGATGTGGCGAATCTTTTTACAAATGTTCCTCTTCAGGAACTTGTCCAAATTATTAAAAACAGACTTAATGATTCTTCTGTATCAGATGACGAGACTAGGGAGCTAACTGTTCTTTTGAGAGTTTGCCTGAGACAGAATTTCTTTAATTTTAATGATAAAACCTATTGTCAGGACGATGGACTAGCTGTGGGTTCTCCATTGTCGCCTTTCCTGGCCGACATATTTATGGCTATTTCGAAAATAACTTTATTCTGGTTAACAACCTCGTTACCTCTTATATTGATTATTATTATAGATATGTGGATGACGTCTTGATGTTGTGGTGATGTACTGCAGTTGAAGAGTTTTCTGAATTTTGTTAATTCGATACATCCTAAGATTAAGTTTACCTTGGAGCTAGAAACTGATAAATGTATTAATTTTTTGGATCTTTCTATAAAGAATTTAAATCAAAAGCATGTCTTTGATATTTTTAGGAAACCATCTCACACAGGGGTTATAATTGATAATTCTTCATTTCATCCTAGATCGCATAAAGTTGCAGCTCTGAACAGTTACATAAATAGAGCTTTTGATATTCCTTTGACTGCTGAATTGAGAGATAGAAAATTGAAAATAATTAAACAAGTAGCCCATACGTATAATTTTAATATTGATTTAGTTAATAACCTTATATAAAAGAAATTATCACGTGACGCTGCTAGAAGTTCTTATATTCCATTATTATCAACAATATTTTAACAAATTTTACTCTTTGATATTTAACGGTCTTGTTTCTTATAAAATAGCAAAGGTTCTTCAACGATATATTATTTCTGTTGCATTCAAATCAATAAAGACCTTTCGTGATTCATTTTTGAGTAATAAAGACAAAATAGATAACCTTCTTAACCCAGGAGTATAACAGCCCAGCTGCAAATGTTGTTTCTATATGAGCAGAACTAAACATAATTTCATATATATATATATATATATATATATATATATATATATATATATATATATATATATATATATACATATATATACATATATATATATATATATATATATATATATATATATATATATATATATATATATATATATATATACATATATATATATATATATATATATATATATATATATATATATATATATATATATATACATATATATATATATATATATATATATATATATATATAGTCGTATTTTTTTGTGAACTGCATATATTAGAAGTAAATTAACAATGTTTTGTAACTGTAACAAAATGCAATAAATTAAAACATCGACAACCTTCTTAACCCAGGAGTATAACAGCCCAGCTGCAAATGTTGTTTCTATATGAGCAGAACTAAACATAATTTCATATATATATATATATATATATATATATATATATATATATATATATATATATATATATATATATAACTGCATATATTAGAAGTAAATTAACAATGTTTTTTAACTGTAACAAAATGTAATAAATTAAAAAATCGATTGGAATTAAAAAATAGATTGGACTTATAAATAGCATACTTTAACAAAACTAATAAAAGAAATGAAAACTCTAACAAATTACCAATATTTTGAAGTTTAACTCTTATTTTTTGTCACAGCCCCAGATTTTTTTTTGTGTAACTCCCTTTATATCATCAGTTTATACCCTAGAATTAAAATTTGGACACAATTCTTTTTTATTCCTTTAAACTGTGTCGACATGACTTTGCTTTTCTCATTCTTTTATTATTATTTTTTCTCAGCGAATTGATCAGTTACTTAACAAACGATTATTGATTTTCCTTCTCAAATTTAAATATTGCTAGCTATTTCCAAAAAAGCGCTAAAAACCGAAAACGAATGTAAATTTTTATATGAAATTTAAATTTTTAAAGTAGACGGCAAATTATTACTAAATGAAACAAATAACTAACGCGAGATATATGCACGCTATGGTAAGAAAGCAACAAGTAAAGTAATTTTTCAATCTTTTCATGTGAATCACATTTTGTCAAATTTCAATTTCATATAAAAATTTATATTGTTTTTCACTTTTTAGAGGTCGATATAATTTTTTTATAAAAATTTTATTTTCACTTTAGAATTTTCCCATTAAGAAATAACAATAATTTATTGAGTAACTGATAGTATGGCTAATAAAAATCGATGAATGAAACAATCTCGAATTATTTATTTTATTACGTTAAGTTATTTTATTCCTTGACACAAAAAGCTATTCTTTTTTCTAATATATTTGACTCTCAGCTGCTCTCTCTTTCTGACCAATTAATAATAGATATTTCAATATAAACATTTCATAAAAAATAATAAAAATTGCAATTTTAAATATAAGCTCATAGATAACATTAAGCCACGTAACTTAAAAACTTTTATTCCTCAAATTATAGAATAATAATTTACTATTAAATTTGTCGCAAATACCGCAGTGAACTGATCAAAATAATAGTTATATAACACAGGTTTAGAAAAGAAAAAGTGAAAGCCTATTTGACCAGACTACTTTATTCTTATGTAGTTAAAAGCCCTGAATCCAAATCTGAGGTCCGCTAACCTCTATCAAGTCAGGTTCAAGGTCATTTAAAGGTGAAATGGAGTAAAATTCACTAAATAAATCTGAAAAAATACATAAGTACGTTTTTGGGGTTGCCGAATCCGATTTCGTAGTTTGTTTAATCTTCCAAGGTCGACTATAGGTCATTTTAGGGTCATTACAACCACTAAATAAATCTGAAAAAAATGTAGGTTTTTGGGATCGCTGAATCCGAATTCGTGGTTTGTTTAATCCCCCAAGGTCAGCCAGAAGTCATTTCAAGGTTAAATTGAGAAAAATTAGTAAATAGATCTGTAAAAGAAGATATGTCAACCTTTGGGGGTGCTGAATCAACTCGTGATTTGTTTAACATCTCAAAGTTAACCAGAGACCATTTCAAAGTCATTTCAAGGTCAAATTGAAAAAAGGCGGATCGAGTTTTTGAGCCGAAACTGAAGCTCCCAAAATCACGTACCTCACGCGCAGCTACATCGATGTTCGCTACAAGCAGGCTCGTGAACGGAGCGAGTTTTGAAGGTGATACCCAAGCTTCTAGAACCACATACCCCACGCGCAGCTAGATCGATATCCGTTACATAACAGCTAGGCTAGCGAAGCGAGTTTTTATAAGTGAATAACACAAACGCCAAATTTTCATACATGCCGTGGCTGGGGTATATGTTTTTCAGAGAGCTAGAATTTTATTTCATACACTCATAAATCCATACTTTTCGCCTGTCTGCTGCGTAACGGGTTTTGCTGCGCGTGGGATATGTGGTTATGAGATCTTATGTTTTAGCTTATTTATAAAAAACTTGGTCCAGTCGCCTGTCTGCTACGAAGTGGCCATCAATCTAACTGCACGTAGAGTGTGTAGTTTTGGCAGCTTGGGATTCGCCTTAAAAACTCAATCCGCCCCCATGTCTGCTGTCTAATTATGCATATGGGTTATGTGGATTTCGGAGCTTGGGTTTTGGATCACTATTTCATAACAATTAACTCCGCTTGCATATCTGTTGTGTAACGGATATCAATCTAACTGTGGCAGGGTACGACGTTCTGGAAGCTTGAGTTTCGACTCAAAAACTTGATCCGCTTGCCTGTCTGCTATATAACGGATATTGATCTAGCTGCGTGTAGGTTCTCTCCTTTAACATATTTATTTAGTGATTTTTTTCAATTTAACCTTAAAATGACCTCTGGTTAACCTTGAGGTATTAAACAAACCACGAATTCAGACTCAGCACCCACAAAAGTCTACATATCTTCTTTTACAGATCTACTTAGTAGAATTTTTTAATCTAACCTTGAAATGACGCTGAAATGACCTCTGGCTGACCTTGGGGTATCAAACAAATCACGAATTTGGGTTCAGCGACCTCAAAAACCTACATATCTTCTTTTTCAAATTTATTTAGTGGATTTTTCTCAATTTAACCTTGAAATAACCTCTGGCTAAACTTGGGGGTTAAATAAACCACGAATTCAGATTCAGGGACCCCAAAAACCTACGTTTTTTTCAGATTTATTTAGTGGATCTTTCTCAATTTGACCTTGTAATGACCCTAAAATGACCTCTAGTCGACTTTGGGGGATTAAACAAACCCCGAATTCGGATTCAGAGACCTCAAAAACGTAAGTAACTACTTCCTTAGATTTATCAGTGGATTTTACTGTATTTGACCTTGAAATGCCCTTGAACCTGACATGATAGAGGTTAGCGAACCTCCGATTTGGATTCAGGGCATCTAATTACATAAGAATACAATGGACTGGTCAAATAGGCATCTACTTTTTTTTGTAAACCTGACTAATCTTTCGTATCTTGAAAAAATATTTTCACCAATGTTTAAATTTGTTTAGTAAATGATCAATTGGTTGAGAAAAAAAAATAATTTCCGAAAAAAAAACTCATGTTAAATGAATGGGAAACGTATAAACATTTCGGTACTGTTTAAAGGAATGAAAAAATTGTTATTCGTGTTTAAATTTAGGTTTTAGGTTATAAACTTATGATTTAGAAGGCGTAACAGAAAAAAATCAATTTGGGAAATAATTTACGGAACACCGTATTATAACCCTGCCGCATATCATGCGACAAAGATACGCTGTAATTAAGTTCGAGGTAAAACAGAACATCGTTGAGTGATGAGTATCATCAGCATTAACATTACACCATTCCATCAATTCATACATTCTTTCAAGTAATATGGACGTTGTGGACCACCGTCCAAGCCTGCAAACATGTAGGATAACATGGGCACGTCACATTTCGTTACGGCGACGACCAAAACCAACAAAGGATTGGACGCTGTGATGTTACGATGTTCTGTTGCGGAGTGACGTTCAGATGCGACGGAATTACGTTACGATATTTGACTCATGTTTATATGCAGCACAAAATGATGCCCTTTATGTACCACTAGTAAAGTGAAAGTATTCTTTATCAAACTAAAAATATTTTCCTAAAAAAACGATAAAGATAAAATTATTGATGTTTTATGATGTTATCTTAACAACAATTATAACTAAAGTTTGCCTTGATTGAGAGTTTTATTTAATTTAGTTATTAGCAAACTCACTAAGAAAACAAATTAATTCTTTTGAACTACTTATTTTTTATTGAGAGATAAAAATATACTCTTAAAGATTAAGAATACTAGTTACTGACTTCATTCAACTGATCATAATAATCGTGTACCGTAAAAAAGTATATGAATGGTTTTAAACTTTCTTTTTTACTTTTTTTGGTAATGACTTTTTGGGGATGATTTTTATTACGTCATGAATAACGCACAATTTACAATGGTGTAGATGCAGTAAAGTTGGAGGGTAAAATATTTTCTACCTGACTTAAAAACTAATCGGAAATAAAATAAATGAAAAAGGCTGCATGGGCGAAATTTTCCGAAGAATTTTGAAAAGTTCAGGTAATGCATTTTCTTAACCACTATTATTTATTTATTTATTTATCTCAAACAGTACATCACAGAGTAAATCCAAATAGTACATTCCTTATAGTATGTTACACAAATAAAATAAAATAACGTATCTAATGCTTAACGGTGATACAAAAGTTTAATAAAGAATACACACTCAGAAAGAAGAAAAAATGACTACACAAAACAAAAAAAAAAGTTATGTAGTAATATACCCTAAACACCAGATGAAATGAACCGTCGAAGTTGCAACAGTCAAATATTCAAGTATTATATATAAGTGATTTTAGTTTCTTTTTGAACGTCGGCAGGGAACATTCAAGATCGAAATTAAGAGGATTATATGTGTTGAAATGTTGCATAATACGATTCATTATATTATTCCTACCAACGTCAGTCCAGCTTCTCTTAATCGAGAACATTCGGAATATGCGAGTATCGCGTGAAGGAACGTGGAAGTTAATCAGTTCAAGAAGGTCCGAACAGTCAATGCTATTCCTAAGTATATCAAATCCAAAGAATAGTTAAATAAGTTCTACGCAATTCCAGGCTCTCCATACCTATTAGCTGCAATCTCTGAGAATGGGAAAGAAGATTTCTGTCGATGCCGAGCTTATAGAGCATAAAATTCACGAACTTTAACTGCTTGCGTTCAATCTGCTTAATATGCGTTATGTAACAACGGCTCCAAACAACGTAGAAATATTCTAGGTGGCTACGCACAGGTCAATAATATAAAGATTTTAAAACTTCGATACTTGAAAAATCCCTGCAGCTTCTCATTATAAATTCTGCCATTTTATAGGACTTTTCCAAAATATAATTTATGTGGCCATTAAATCGTAATTCGGTGTCAAAAATAACGCCTAGGTCATCGATTAAGGAAACTCTGGTCAGGAGGGCATTAGAGATGATGTAAGGATGTAAAATTGGAGATTTCTTCTTAGAAAATGAAATGATCTTACTGGTTTGCCTCACACCATTCCATTAATTTGTTAATTTCAGATTGTAGGAGCAGGAAATCATCAGTATTGTTTACTCTCTTAAATACTTTCAAGTCGTCAGCGTAGAAGAGAAATTGGCAGTTTTCAAATACACTGCTAAGATTATTTATAAATATGAGAAAGAAGATAGGTCCCAAATGCGACCCTTGAGGTACATCGGATGTTACATTTATCAGTTTAGATAAAGTATTATTGAATTTAACTACTTGTGTTCGATTGGTGAGATAACAGACTAGTGAAATAAGATCGTAAAAAATGAAGAGCAGGTAAAAAAAATTCTAAGTAGGATTAGTTAGCTTAAAAAATAATGTTTCAATATGTCTGAGAAGAGCGTGTGCGGTGAAAGTCAAAAAGGGCTTTGGAAGGTAAATAAAAAAAGTAAATATGTTTTACGTGTATCCTTTATTGTGATGCTTTATTATTAATAAGTGGTCTAGTCGCCTGCATTATCAATAATAGACTGGAGTCTCTGGGGCATGCCTTCTACTAATTTAATAGTATAATCGAAAGACAAAAACCTGCATATAAGTCGAATTTGACGAAATAATTACTTGACAGTTCAGATCTTCTTTTCTCGGAGATTAATCTTCATGAATACCTAGACATTTGCTAATGGATTTGCATCCGGCAACTGCGATAGCTAATCTAGTACATCAACGTCATTTCCTTGTTTCCATGAAGTACAACGATGACTTCGATGTTTTCGGTCATTATCTTCTTGTAATAGCCCTTCGATCATACTCTATAGATTTAAACAACAATAGATTCGTTTGAAGGCTGCTTATGGTGGGTGAGGGAGAGGTTTTTTTGATGTTTGACAGACATAAACATGTTTACTTATCTTTTCTTTCAATTTAATTGCTTGTCGTGACTCTTTTCAGTGTTTTTAAGTGTTAGAAATTACTAAAAATGCGAAGTTTGGAATTAACATTACCAAAAAGAAGATTTCAAAACTTATTTTTATTGGTAAATATTGTTAGACATTGTTTACATATTGAAAATAACAATAATAATAATTAAGGCAACCATAAATTCATGTATTCTAGAATTGACGTACCGATTATCATATGATACTCGTTTAAATAATGCAATTAGAAAAGGATGTCATAAAATCGGTATGTGTGTACCAAGAAATATCTACTGTTTATCAATAACTTATCGAATATAAATAAAAATATTGTTACGTTATTCAGCGTCCAAACAACCGCGATCTAGTTCTGACATTATGCTAATTCTACAGGGGTATGTTCGAAGCAGTAGCCAATATTTATTTTTCTTATAAACTACCTTCGGGCAGATGGTTATAAAGCCTTCTGATAGATTTTGACGATTTTAGCTGCGTTTAAATTGTCTGTAAAGATGTACAAAGTACCATATCCCTGTTTTGAGAAACAGCCCCAAACGTGCACCTTTACCGGGTGCTTGACCGTCCGCTGAATGGATTTATTGGCGCGAGTACACCAGGAATGAGTGATGGAAGAATAGGTCCACAAGAAGCTTCGTCCGAAAGAATTACATTTCCCAATTGCGGTCCAAATTTTCCTTCACCCAAGTGAGTCTCTGTTCAATGTGTTTTTCAGACAATAGCGATTTCTTTATTGTGCTATGAAATTTTACTTCATGAGTCAGTAAACGTCTTCTTATAGTACCACGATACATTTAGACCCTTTCACTCAAAATTGTTTGCCCATCATATAATGATAGAAGAGAATCTTTCTGGAATAATTGTAAAATCATCCAGTCATCTATTTTCATTGTTTTTTAACATGAAGCCACGATTCGGTAGATCATCGACATTTTTTAAATCAGAATACCTTTTCACCCTCTTGTAACAAATGTCTTTGACTTCTTCACTAATTTAGCAACCGCTCCGTACAATATTTTGGGTTTTTTTGGATGCGAACACAAAAACACGGCTTCGTAACGTCATCCGCACGCAGCACTCATGACGAAATATGTCCTTTTCTGATAAAAGGGCTATTCTTTTGAGTCATTGTCACTTTCAGTTGTATCACTTGAAGTAATCATGATCACTTCGATCCAATGACAAGTAAATGCATATTCAAAAGAACATGAAGTTATCAGTTACACTTTTTTCACTTTGATCAATTGATAATTACTCAAAAGAATATAGCCAAAGATGGAAGGGCAAGTAAGGCGCCCTATACAAAGCATCTCGGTGGAGGGGTCACGCTACTTACTCGCGTTTAAACTACCGTTGTTAATGGTTTCCAAGAAAAAGTTCAGCCGTACACCCTCTTGTCAAATAGAGTGTAAATAATGACACAGTACTATTGCATGGCTTGAAATAGACTTGACAGCCTTTATTAATTTAAAACCTCTTTGAGTGTCCCATATAATTTTGGCTAAAATCAACTTAGTGAAATCCAAAATGGCGGATACAAAAATTAATACTGTCAGATTCCCTTCAAAATTAGCGTAGGGAGTTTTCGGGTATTATGAATCTAAAATTATTTTTTGAAATTAAATATAACCAATATGGCCAACTAAAAATACGTAACATTTAGAATAATTTTGGCCAAAATATGTACTTTTTGCAAGCTTGCAAATATTAGGAAGTGTACTATATATCGTGGATAGTGCGGATTAAAATAATATTTTACGAATATCTATAATAATACATACAAACCAGCTACAGTAAATAAACACTCACAAATAAAGTCAGTAAAAAGAAAAACGCTACTTGCATACAAACTTTAAACAAAACCCACCATTACACAAGCTTTTGTATGTATGTTTGTATAATTATTATTAAGTTAGTATTTGTAGATAGCTTTTTCGTTAACCGATTTTTGTATATATTAAATAAGCGCCCACTTCAAATATTTCTATTCAGATACAAATTTACAGGATTTTTTTTTGCTTTTTATATGTAACTACATTACAGAACAGAACACCTACTGACTAAAGAACATTCAGTAACTCCCTCAGCAACTAAAACGAGAAATGCAACGGATTAAAAACGATTCGATTGCGGAATATCCGACTGAACTTACAAACAATATTGACTATTCTCTATGGAAAACCACTAAACGGGTCAAAAGACCTATAGAAACGCAGATGGCAGTGGGGCAAGAAAAAACTTACAAAAAGGAAACAGATTTGCAGAATATTTAGAGATGACTTTTCAATCAAACGAAGAGGATGAATTTCTGGATAACAATGTAACAAGATGATCCTAATATTAAATCCACAACTCTAAAAGAAGTATTTAATGAAATTAAATCAACCCTAAAAAGCTCCAGGTTTGGACCTGATTACAGACCAAATCTTGAAGCAATTTTTAAAAAAGCGATACTAAATCTAACCAATCTTATTAATGCATCGTTTAGATTGAAGTAGGTCCCTAGGATGTGAAAAGTGTTAGGAAGATCCCCAAACCAGGAAAATGACCCTATAAACTCTCAGGTTAGGGGCCAACCTCATTGCTACCTGTAATATCGAAGCGAAGAAGTTTTCGATAAAATCTGGCATGAAGGCTTGTTTCACAAATTAGACGGTTCCTACCAAGACAATATTCTCAATTTTTGAAGTCATATTTAACAGAAAAACAGTTCAGAATTAAGCAGGAAGTCTTACTCTGAATTAAACGTAATTAAGGCAGGAGTACTACAAGGTAGCGTACTAGAACCAATACTCTACTTGCTATATACTAGTGACATCTTTGATCAGAACAGAATACAATTATAACTCTTGCCGATGATACAGCAATTATTGCTATTAGAAAAGATCATGAAGAAGCTGCTAGAAAAATACGAACATCCATTGATAGAATTAACACTTGGACAAAGTCTTGACATATCAAACTAAACGAGAATAAATCTATACATGTAGACTTTACCAAGAAGAAAAAACAACACATATCCATAATAAAAGATGTTCAGATCCCGCATGCTGACTTCGCAAACTACCTAGTCATCAACCTTGAAGTCAGGCTTCGCTGAAAAGTCCATGTAAAAAAGAAAGATCTAGAATGAAATATAAAAAAAAAACATATTGGTTGCTTGGGAGAAACTCCAAGCTACCTACATACAATAAACTGCTTCTCTATAAGCAAATACTAAAACCTATGTGGACATAGATGTGCCAATAAAAGCAACACTGAGATTATCCAAATATTTCAAATTAAAGTGCTAATGAACACTGTTGATGCACCTTGGTACTTCCGTAACAGTGACCTTCATCGGACCTGGGAACGGACACAGTGGATCAAACTATCTTCAAATTTAAACAAAACTTCTCAACCAAGTGAACGTTGAGACAATCCAACTCATTGACTTCACTAACATAATAAGAATACTCAACAGACCTCAATCATTCGAGCTAGTTCGCTGAAATGTCAATATAAAACAACCTATAATGCGCTAGTTACACGTTAAAATAATAGTGTATTTAAATTGACAGACTGAACTACACTCCAGAGTTCAACCTTAGCGAAGAACTTTAAAATTGTTAACTTAAGTTAAAATAAAATTAACTAATTATTGATCTAATTTCTGATCAGAATATAATATTAATAAAAGGCCTGTAAATGGTATTTAATAAAAAATATATGTAGTTGCATTAATAATGTTTTCAGTACGTAAAAATAACAGCTTAAACCAAAGAGATTTTAAGTTAAAACAGGATCAGGCACAGACAAGAAAAATCCAGTCCAAAATTCAAACTATATGTATTATAGTAATATAATGTTTAACATCTATCTAAAAGTACTCGTGTTGCAATGGTATCTGCCATCTACATCTACAATAACAGTATAATCCCTCGCACTGGTCAACGAAGGATGAAAAGAGAGAATCATTCAATACACAGCAAAGGAGTCAGTATACCCTACACACCTAAGTATTCATTAAAAGAATAAAATGATCCTTGAATAAGAAATTTTTTTTATTTCTGTTTTGAATTTATTATTGTTTGATATGTTTTTCAATTTTACAGGCAATTTGTAAAACAAACCAATAAAATTATAAATTGGGGATCTCTCAAAGAATGCCGTTCTATGTTTAGGTGTACCAACAATGTCACTATTTAGTGTATTATATCTGTGACATTGGCCAAGAGTCATAAACTTTGAATAATTTTGTTTAACATATAAAACATATTTAAGAATATATATATATATATATATATATATATATATATATATATATATATATATATATATATATATATATATATATATATATATATATATATATACAGGCCTACACGAATCCGTCGGTTTAAGATCGAATATCAACCTCAGTATTCCCTTCTGAGATAGAAAAACTCAATTCACCTCCCATCCCTTCCTCAAGATATGACATTGCTTCACAGATGACTGTCGGAGAATAATACACAGTCAGCTGTCCAGTCTACTCTAGAAATGATTTCATCTGCAAAATGGCAAAAAAGCAGAATTTAATTTTTTACAAACATGTTCAATATGGAAAAGGAAGTGTAGTGATTCATCGAGCCACGTGCCTAAAAATTTAGCATTAGCTGAGGTTTTAATATTAACATTTTTTAGTTATATAAATATCATAAGAAAATAAATAAATGAATTTTTGGGATGTATAGATTTGTTCGATATATAAACCTTGGATTTTACCCATAATGTTTTTCTAATGCTAGAATTTGTAACATTGTAACTTCTCCAGTTTAGCTGCACAATCCGACAATATCACTTATCGTTAGTCATTGTGCTGTAATTTCTTTTTTCTTTTACTCGTAATTTCATGTTGGTTTTAATGTATTTTTAATGCTATTTGTAAGATATTGGCTGATTTTAATTGTGACCAATGGTGAAATACTGTGTAATTTGCAGGATAAAATAAATAAATGTGTAGAGTACCAGCCTTCGTTTTGACGCATAAGACGGTATAGTTTTTCTTCACGTATTTATAGCAATTTTGACAGTAAACAGTTGTACAGTTTGGAATAGGCTTAGCGGTCACTATTTTAAACTAAAATCTATTTGTCTCAAATAAATACAATCAATTTATATCTTACAAATTTTGTAGTAGTTTAAAGGGGGTAATCCATGTAAATGGTAAAAAATACTTTTTTATTGTCGTAAAATGTTCCAAATCCTGTGCAGAATATTCCTAGAAAAGTTTCAAATCGATATTCGTATTAGTTCTTGAGTTATAGGCTATATTCTTTTGAGTAATTATCAATTGATCAAAGTGAACAAAGTGAAACTGATAACTTCATGTTCTTTTGAATATGCATTTACTTGTCATTGGGCTGAAGTGATCATGATTACTTCAAGTGATAGAAGTGAAAGTGATAATGACTCAAAAGAATAGCCCTGTAGTTAAATAAGCGGAACGGCGTTGTTGAGCGCTCTTGCCGCTTGCCGGTGCTTACTTTCACTTCGGCATTACGGGTAGTGTCGACATGGTTTCTCCTCTCTATAATAATTTAATGACCTGTACTAGGCTGAAGGGCTGATATATGGAACTGGAATCGCTGAATAGCCGCTAAATCATGATAATAATTGATAATCATTGATTTTTCACTATCGCAAACCTTAAACGTGTTTTTCTCGATATAGCATTTTCAATATTTTCGTGCAAGATATCTCAAAAACTAATCAATCGATTTTGCTGAAATTTTTACCATTTCTACAAAAATAGTATTAGTTCGTCGTGTTACTTACTTGTTTTAAAATTTATTGATAAAAAAAATGTTTATTAATGTTTATAAATCGACATTTTTGTAAAAAAAATCGATTATTTTTTCAAACTTAATTCATTTTTTTTTTATTTCTAGTCTTATAGATATTAAGACACGTTTTTTGCCAATGCTGATATCGGCGCCATTTTATTTTCAAAAAATATGATTTTTTTTTTAAATACTTAAAAGACTATATTAAAAATATACCAAATATATATCTTTGAAAAAACGTATATGTAATTAGATTTTTTTTTTCCATTCCACATGGATTGCTTCCTTAACTACTATTCTAATGGACAACAAAGGCATAATGTACAGGGTTATTCCTTATATTTTGACAAGCTCTGGTGAGTTTATTATAGGAGTTAGAAAAAAAAACTTTAAACACATAAATTGCCGGATTTTTTCTATCGGAAAAATATGTTATGTTTTTTTAATAGGACACCCTATATATCACTAAATATTAAAATAGAGCTTAAAATTCTCTATTCAAAAATATATATGTCGCCTATGTTTGTTCCAACCGTTTTTGAAATATTTACCTCAAAATATCAAATATTTCAAAAAGTCGCCATACCAATGTAAGTTATGAAACAATTGAAAATTAGGTTGTTCAATGAAGAACATAACATATTATAGTCGTATTATATAAAATCAAGTTAGCTATGAAAAAATAATTATATACTTCAACGAAGGTAAAATAATTTTATTAAAAATTACTGGGTAGGAATTAAATGATTTATTGGCATTCATTTTTTAGAAACTTCGAATAAAAAATATAGTTACAAGTGCTCAATATGAATAGAAACAAAATAAACGAGAACTACAGTAAATGCATTTTTAACAATGAAGTTCATATTCAGCACTTGGAATTACATTTTTTTAATCGAAGTTTCAAAAAAATTTATGCAAAGAAATAAAATTATTTTTCCGTCATTAGAGTGTCTCTCATTGATTTATATCATAATACAACTATACTATATTATGTTTTTCACTAAACAACCTAATTTTCAATTGTTTCATAAATTACATGGTTATAGCGACATAACGGTTGGAGCAAACATAGAAAACATTATATTTTTGAAAACGGAATTTTAAGCTCCATTTTAATATTTAGAAGTATACAGGATGTTCCACTTAAAAAAAATGAATTCATTAAAAAAGCATTTGTTTTCTCTAGTAGCATATTCTTCCGATATAGAAAAAATCGAACAACTTATTTATTCAAAGTTTTTGCCTAACTCCTACAATAAAATCATCAGAGCTAATCAAAACATAAGAAATAACCCTGTACAAAGGACAAATAATAATTATTATCATTTTTATAATTTCATAATTCATTTCTTAGATAGTAAAATGCAGAGTTACAAGTAGGACATACTATAGTTACTTAGGGTGTCCAGAGGGTTTTCGTGGCCTATAGATGTCTGAATACACGAATATAGAAGGTGTTTTCTCAAAAAACGGTCAGAGAATTTATTATTAACAATTTAAATATTTATAAAGCCGTAAAATTGTTAATAATTATGCTATCAACCTCAAACATATGCCATTTTGTTTCAAACTTAACTACAAAAATGACACTTTTTAAAAATTGAAAAAAATTAAATAAAAGCCGAGATATTGTGAAATTATAGCATCTAGTAGGGCCGCACTAACATGAACGTTATGCTCATTTTAAAGATTTTTTCACGGACTATTATTAGCTACAAAACCTCCTTGGGCGCCAGAACTAAATGAATAAACTTTAGATTCTTCTAGATTTCGGATATGTGAACAATTTATAAACAACTTAGAATATCTACAAACAAAAATAAAAATATATTATGAAACACCCTATATACGTACATATTTTCATTTTAGTAAGTTTAAATAGGTTGAATTAAGCCATTGATATGAATTGATCATCTGAATTGGAAATTCAATCGAACTGTTTACACTGTAAATTTAGTAAAAATAGAGAACACAACACGAAACCATTTATGAAATTTTAAATAAAGGATGACTTTTTTTCGATATTTTGATAATTTCGGACGATTCTTCAATATTTTTTTACTGCTTTTAGGCTTTCGACTTATGTATTTTAGTCACGAAACAAATATTATAAAACAATATCTAAAAACTTTGAATTGTTATGACGTAAAACCAACGTTCGTAGGCTTATATAATTTTTTATAGTTTGATAAGTTCAATAAAAAAAAAATTAAGTAACTGCACAATCATTTTAATTAAGACGAAAACAATACCTGCAATAATCATGTATAACGTATTCGTTTGCATATTATTTTTTACGGTATTTAACGAAATTTTTTTTTCGCGTATCTTATGTTTCTTCTAAATTCTTGCAAATAAAAGGTGTTTCGCTTAACAATGTCGATTCTAGTAAGAGTTGGAGTCACTAATACATTCGTTGGTAAATAGTAATGACATCTAAGGTGTTTCGCAAAGTAAATATATGCCATTACAAATCAGTTTGTTAACAATTGTCGTCGTGCAAAAAACATAATTTTTATAGGTTAGAAAATGTCGAACTTTGCACCAGGAAACATTGTGTGGGGGTAGTTCAGTTAAAAACAAAACAGCCGCTGAAAGTTATTGATTATTGGTTGAAGCTTATGGGGAAAATGTTTTAAGCCAAAAAACTTGTGAACGATGGTTTAAACACTTCAAAAGTGATGATTTTGATGTAAAAGACAAGGAGCGTCCAGGTCAGCCGAAAAAGTTTGAAGATGCGGATTTGCAAGAATTATTGGATGAGGACTCAACTCAAACGTTAAAATAATTCCGTACTTCTACACCCATTGGATAAGATTCAGAAAGAAAGAAAATGGGTTCAGAGTAAATTGAAGGAAAGAGACACTGAAAGGCGCTAGTGAAATTTTGTTTGCCAGACAGAAAAGAACAGATTTGTTGTATCGGGTTATAACAGGTGATGAAAAGTGAATCAATTTTGACAACTCGAAGTATAATAAACCCTGTATAGATCCAAGCTAGCCTTCAACAATACAATCAGTGTGCAATATACATGGAAAGAAGAATGCTGTGTATTTGGTGGGATAAGGGAGATGCGTATTACGAACTGCCAAAACCTACACTTAACACTTGAATTGAATGCATATTTAATGTAAATTCTATATTAAACTTAATGATTTTGTACCAAAATCGTGCATAATTTACATTTACTTTGAATTTAAAGCAATTCATAGAAATATCAGTTCGTTGTACATTAAATTTGAGTGGTATCTTAAATTTCAATAAACTAACTGAAAAGACATTTCAACTTATGTACATTAAAATTAATTCACATATACCCTAATACTAAAGGAATTTACATTTTATTCAATATACATTGCATGAGATTCCGGGAGATGGCGTAACTCGTATTGAATTTTTCGTTTGGTATGATATTAGTTACTTAAAGGACTCAATTTTCTTATGGTGAAGTGTACATGTCTGCAACGTACTGGCGGGAACCACTGAGTTCGAAACCGGTCTAGATGGCGGACACTACCTATGCGAAAAATGTCCACATTTCCTTGGTAGTTTCACAATTTTTTGAACTCTTATTAATGTTAGTGCATTAAATATGGGATAACATATCTCAAATTCAATAAATACTGGCTGTATATTCAATGTACATAGTCACCTTAAAAAGTAATGATCACACTTTATTTAATGTTTGATTACATAAAATTTAATGGAATAAATGTTGTGGAACATAACATCTCACCACGGCTTTCCGGCAAAACTGGACTTAAATAGAGGTTCAAGTTTGTGGAAAATACTGGTGGATCCCACTGATGAGTCCACCACCGGTATCGGGACGAAACATCCATACATTTACTACGGTGGTCGAAAATAGATCGCTAGCTAATGTCCTTACTACCAGGGGCATTGCTAATTGCGACATAAATTATCTTGATCAATGTAAATTATTAAATTAATGCATTTAATAAACGTTTGTGAAATTTGCTTCCAGCACATTTACATTAAATTTAATGTATTTCTTTTTTACAGTGTGGTGAAACAATTACTGATGATCGATATCGACAACTGATAAAATTAAATCGTTCATTGAAGGGAAAACAACCAATATACGTCGAAAGGGACGACAAAAACATTTTTTAAGATGATCACGCTCGTCCCTACGTTGCAAAATGGGTAAAAACTATTTGGAATACGTTAAATAGGAGTTCTACACCACCCGTCGCATTCACCAGACTTAGCTCCTTCAGACTTTCATTTATTTCGATCAATGCAGCACGAACTTTCAGAATAACACAGGCACGGATCCAGGGGGGGGGGGCAATCCCCCCCCCCCCAAAAAAAAAGCTCGAATTCAGAAAAATAGATTCGTTCCTTGCTGCTGTATTAGGAACGTAAATATCGCTGACCCCTCCTTCCCCGGACAATTCGCTTTAGCTTGTCATGTCATCCTCCCCCACCAAAAAAAAAGAGAGAGGCTGAATTTGCCCCCTGAAATAATACTTCAATGAAGAAGTAAAAATTTGGCTTGATGAATGGTTGGCCTCAAAAAACGAACATTTTTTGACAGAATCCATTCTTGGACAAAAAGATGGGAAAAGCCATAGCTAACTATGGCTAATACTTTAACTATTGCAATAATATATTTTGTCCTGGAAGCAAATGCTCAAATTTTGCGAATAAATCAACATTATTAACTGAAACATCTATTCGAAAATTTAAAAAATAAAAACGCCGTTCTAAACGAATGACATGATACGGCTGGTGCGGCAAGTGCGGATAGTGCTTCCATTTAAAACATTAGTCTGTCGTCGACTACGCAGCACACCTTGGAATGTAACGAATTCGGTAGATGTGTCGTAGAATTTTGGTAGAATTCGATAATTTTCGGTAGATTTTCTAAATTAAATATTATTCACCGTAGCCTACGACTTATTTGATAATATAGATGTCACAAGGCTTTTTTTGAAACATAATTTAATTAATTCTCGTGTCACGTCGTGAATTCATTAAACTATATATGGAGTACTTATGGTACGAGATTTCCGATAGTTCAGCATATTTAGGAGGGGGGGAAGAGATTGTATCAATGAGCCCTGTCTGGATCCGCGCTTACTCCAAGATATTTTAAATTAAGGATTCCTAATGCTGAAATAAATGTTTATTTAACTTCTCCACAGATAACAGAGGCAGAGCAAAAAACTATTATCATTACGTCAGTCAACCTTCAAAACAGGTTTGTATTGCGAGTCGGCAACTTTATAATTAATTTTTATTTGAATTGATAGAGCAAGAATTTTACAAAAAATAAAAAATATCTTAAAACCAGTTTTTTTTCGGAAAATCGCCCATTGAGCTAAAAATGCAATATAACTCAATAGTATTTCGGTAGATCAGGTAACTGAAGAGAAACTCGGTAGAACTATCGAACCTTCGGTAGAGGTGATAACAATGACGCAGCGTATCATACTTAGGCAAGACCTATGTTTTAATGGAATTAACATTTGCGTGCTAGCTGCGCCAGCCGTGTCACGACGCTCACCTAAGACAGAGGATTAAATTAACAAGTTACCTTTTCCTTTTCCAGACAGTTAAAGGAAAAATATAAAGTGTATCTCCTACAAATACAACTCTAGTCCTCTCTCCATATACGTTTCGACTACTTAATGGTCTCATCAGTGGAACCAAGAGCAATATTCATAGGAGACAATTGTCTATAAAATCTAAATTCCAAAACATATCGACATACTTAAAGTTAAATTATTATGAAATGCGCCGAAATTAAAAACAAAAACATTAAGAACTAATTCTGAATTAAAATTTCAAGGTCCGATTTACCAAAGAGATTTAAATCTCAATTTGTCTATACTTGTTTTGGAAATCAGTACTTTTTCTTTTTTTTACTGATGTTGTAATTTGCAGTTTATGACAGTAAACAACATGTACACCAAAATATTAAAAATATGTGTGATTAAGGCTTTCGAATCGGTATATAGAGAACTTATTTCCAAAAATTAAACACAATTTATGAGTTTTTTTGGTCTTTTACTTCATAATAGATAATATTCAGACGCGAAAATAATGAGTGACTATTATATTCTTTACTAGAAGCTACGCATAGGTGATTAAGGGAATATCCCACGATATCCACAAAAAAAAAACATGTAAGAATAATTTTTAATATATGCGTAATTTCCTTACCTCATTATAATTATGGGGAAAATAAGATCGCGTCCAGTATTTTCGATCGTGAATGATTCCAATCACTTACAGCGTTTCTCAACCTCTAGGAAGGCGCCGTGTAACAAAAGGTGGGGGAGGGGGGGCATCGGTGCAACGCAGTTTACATTTATACTTGCAAGTGCTACTGGCAAATCCAAGACCGACCGGAACTGATAAAATCGTTAAAAGAAAGGCGCGAAGAAAAGTTGTATGGAAATTCGGATCACAAATGTTGAAAGGCTAAGAAACGCCGACCTACAGCTACGTAACAAACTTGAAAAATCTATAACAAATTGCCTAAGAAATGCCAGATAACATACCACTATACTACTATCTACGCTAAACGAGCAGTCAGAAATTGAACAGTCGATATGAAGTATAGTCCGACTATAAAGTACACAATATCACTTAGCGCCAGGCATTGGGGGCCATGTCAAAACTCCAATCACCTCAGTTATCAGAATTCATATTGTTCACCTACCTTGAATATATATTTACTACTGCGTGTTCTGCTTATTCAGTTCAATCAAATATTACCTTTTAAATAAAAACACAATAGAACGGAATTTGTTTTTAAAAGATCACACAATCGAGATTTTTGTTAGTGTTAGTTAAACTTAATTATTTATTTTATTAATCGTAGTTTATTCGTCAGATTGTTCATTTAGGCAATAAATGAAACTATTTTAAAAGGTTAAAAACAGATACTTGCTGAATGCAAATTAGGTCGGTATATCTAGACGTAAACCTACATAAAAATTAAAAGTTAACAAGGTGTATTACAGTCGTGTCAGGTCACATATTTTGCAATTAAATTACTGCATAATGAAAAACGGCTTGTTTTCAAACTGTAATAATTCAGTGAGTTGTTTAAATTTGGAATTAAATTTTCAAAAAATATATAGTATACTCTCATACTTATAATATGGTTCTAAGATAAATAAAAAAAAAATTAATTTTCACAAAAATTTTAGTTGATCTGTGAGGACTGATTGGCAAGTACCGTAAAAAAAGAATTAGTCAATATGAACATTTAATAAAAAACAAAAGCTTTCACGGCTTTGGTCAAGTTAAAAATCATGGTACTTGGGTTTAGAATTGGAATTATTATCCGACGTTTCGCCTACGATTGCACGAGGCATCTTCAAGGCTCTTTATTCCACGAGATTAGAACACTGAATGGCCAGTATTTATACCCGATTGGTGCTCAGCAAACCGTGATCCAGCGCTATAATCGATTTCCACGTGTGATATAGACTGTAACCTGTATCTCTATTAATATTATTTGGATATTTACAAATTTCGATTGATTCTCTAATTTTACCTTTAAAAAAACCAGCCACTGATGCTACTACCCTAGTTTCTTTTACATTACATCTTTTATGTTCATGGAGCCTAGTGGAAATAGACCGTCCTGTTTCACCCACATACACTTTACCACAAGAACAAGGCAACTTATAAATACCTTCTGTTTGTAATGGTACTGCGTCCTTTGGTGACTTCAAACATTGTCCAATTTTCTTACATGTATTGAAAATTGTCCATATGTTTGATTTTCCGAACAATTTGGAAATCTTGTCAGTGATTCCATGTATGTAAAGCAAAACAACACTATCCATAGGTGGTATATTTATAATATTTTGTTGAGTGGTTAGGTTTTTATGTATATTAATAGAACATCTAATATCTTCAACGCAATATCCGATGCCTCTCAGAGTATTAGTCGGTTTTCCTGTTTCTGATTTCAGTGATTGAAAGGGCTCTATGTACTAAAGATTTTATGACGGATTGTTTTTGAGAAGGATGATGATGTGACGTTGCGTTGAGGTATCGATTTTTATGTGTTGGTTTTCTGTCCATGGAATGTCCTAATTTGCCATTATCTTTCCTTTGTACCAGTACATCAGAAAGGGAGTGGCGCCCCTTGCTTCAGTTTCCATAGTGAACATCTTCATGGGAGCTTTCGAAGAAAACGCCTTATCTTCTGCTCCTCTAAAACCAAATTTTTGGTGCAGATATGTAGATGATACGTTCGTAGTTTAGCCACATGGCGCAGATGACTTTCATAATTTCCTGGATCATCTAAACCAACACCCTAGCATAAAATTCACTATGGAAACTGAATCAAATGGTGCCCTTCCCTTTCTAGATGTACTAGTACAAAGGAAAGAATGGCAAATTAGGGCATTCAGTGTATATAATATAATATATTACGAACAATTTTAGTACAAATCTTTAAACAAATGATCTAATCTAAACATATTTAAGATCTCAATATTAAATAATTCTGCACCTGGTAACATAATAGCTGTATGTGCACAAAATCAATAATATCATATTAATTCCAAAAAACAACCATAAAAAGAAAACATAATGAATTAAAATAATACTAATCAATGGAATACCTACATACTAAACAAACCTACACACTAAGTAACCTATAAATTTTGTCAAAGGAAAAGCTTAAATTGATCAATGTTATGAAAAATATATGTTCTGAAAAGTTTACTAAATTTTTTCACATTGAAGATTGTTCTTATACTAATCGGGATAATATTGTAGAACTTGGGCGCCAGACAGTTAACAAATCTATAACTAATGTTTTTATTACTATTTGGTATCTTTAGATGTCTATTCATTCTATATCTCGTTTCATAAGAGTGACTTACATAATTTTTTAATTTCGCAGACTTATGTACATAAATACAAGAAAACAATATATACAATCAACGGACATCAAAAATTTGTTCTGAATAAAGAAACCTAGTAGAATATCTTTTTTCTTCCAAAAAATGACCTTTAAAATGTAATTTTGTACTACGTTGAGTTGTTGTAACGAGTTTTGATACAGACCACCCCAAACAATTATTCCATATCTAATTAAGGATTCTACTAATGTGTTATAAATATTTATTAAAAGTTGCCTAGTGAAAATGTTTCTCAGTATATAAAATTTATGAATTAATTTTCTGATGTTATTTGTTAATTTTAAAATGTGCTGATCCCATTTTAGATTTTTGTCGATTATTATACCCAAATATTTTATGAATGGTACATTTTTTATTAAGATATTTCCAGCTTCAATTTGGTTAAAGTCTGGACGATTTGATGTTGTTATCGAAAATGCAATATAATGAGTCTTGTTAACGTTCCAAGTGAGTTTAGAGGAATCCAGCCAGTTTATTATTTTAAGCAGACCAGTTTTTGTTGATTCTTTTACTTGATCCCAGGTTTCTCCAGAAAAAACGGCTACTGTATTGTCCGCGTATGAAATCAGAGAACCATGCTCCAGGCACATGCTTGTTAGTGAATTTATATAAACTATAAACAAAATAGGTTCCAATACCGTCCCCTGAGGAACCCCGATTCTGATGTCTAAAGGGTCACTATAGATGTTATCAATTTTTAAAATTTGTTTTCTATTTCTTAAGTAACTCTCAAAGACACTCAACACAGAACCTCTAACACCATAGATGTTTAAAACCTCTAAAAATGAGTCATGGGGGGGTACAGTGTCAAATGCTCTGGCAAGATCCAGAAAGACGGCAAGACATTTTTTATCATTATCAAGATTCACGGTTACCGACTTAGTAAATTCATAAATCGCATCTGATGTAAACGAAAACATACAAATCCATATTTCAATGCAACGTCACACCATCATCCTTCTCAAAAACAATCCCTCACAAACTTTATGATACATAAAGCTCTTTCAATATGTGACGCACAGTTACTGAAATCAGAAACAGAAAAACTGACTAATGCTCTGAGAGGCAACGGATATTGCGCTCAAGATATTAGACGTTATATTAATAAATATAAAAGCCCAACTACTCAACAAAATCTCACAAATGTACCACCTATGAACAGTGTTGTCTTGCCTTACATACACGGAACCACCGACAAGATTGCCAAATTGCTCCTAAAATGAAACGTCCAGACCATTTTCAATAAATGTAAGAAAATTGGACAATGTTTGAAGTCAACAAAGGACATAATACCATTACATACACAATGCCTTTAAAGATACCTTGCTCTTGTGGTAGTGTATGTGGGTGAAACAAGACGGTCTATATACACTAGGCTTAAGGAACGTTACAGATGTTTTAAAAATAAACAAATTGTATAATCTGCCGTAGCTGAACACCAGCATTGCAAAGGTCACACCTTTAACGTAAAAAAAACTATGGTGCTAGCATCAGTGTCTGGTTTCTTTAAACGTAAAATTAGATAATCAATCAAAATTTGTAAATACCCAAATAATATTAATAGAGATACAGGTTACAGTCTACATTACACGCGGAAATCGATTATAGCGCTGGATCACGGTTCGCTGAGCACCAGTCGGGTATAAATACCGAGCTGTTGCTCCTAGACGGTCATTCTCGTGGAGTAAAGATTCCTGAAGATGCTTCGTGCAGTCATAGGCGAAACGTCGGATAATAATTCCAATCTGACACGGTCTAAACCCAAGAACCATTATTTTAAATATGAACATTTATTTGCCTGTACCGAAAGTTGGCCAATATCTCTGCCAACCCTAATGCAATAGGAACCTAAAATTGTGTAGAAATTCATGATCAACTTCCTGTCCAATTCATGGGCGTAAAATTAAAATTTCCGAATACACAAAGTATCTCGCCTGTTCGTCAAACTGGCTACCGCCAGCTCTCAAATTAATAATCCCACTGTTTCCGAACTAATATTAATTTTTCGTACATTTACTAGCTCGGTTTGGACATACGTGGATGTCAACATGCGATTTATTATGAAATGAAGTATCACAAAAGTGGTCAGTCGAGTGCGTGTCATACTACCATTGTTCGGATTCCGTAGAAGCAGTTAGTTTTTTTTGCAATTTCGTTGCACGTCTATCTCTAACTTAATTGAAATAATGTTCTTGGAAAAGATGAACTTTTATCGGAAAGAATATATAGGGTGTCCCATTTTAACTTTGACAGTCAAAAATCTCGGAAACAAAACATTTTCCAAAAAAAAACATGAGACAAAAGTTTCTTTATTTTAAGGTGGCCAAACATGTATGACCTTGAAACTGACTTTGGACTAGTATATCGAGACCATTTCAAGGTCAACTTTGTGTTTCAGATAGGAACCCCTATTTGTAGAAATGGAAAGTAAGGAAAATTCCCCATTAATGGCAAGAGACGTAAGTTTCTTTATGTGAAAATGCTTAACCTTTATGAGTTTAAAACTGACCTTGGAGTTGTGTTTCAAGGTCAACTTTTTTTTTTCTTTTTTTTAATAGGAATTCCTTTCAGTCAGACAAGTGACTGACCTTCAAATGACCTCTAGATGTAAAAAAAAACATATTTAAATCGCTGAACAGATAATTTTCCCGACTTTCCATTTCTGCAATAAAAAATAGAGGCTTCTATTCGAAAAAAACAAAGTTATTTTTGAAATCAAATCCCCAGCTCAATTTCAAGGTCATAAGCGTTAAGCCCTTTCAACACAAAGAAATTTATATCTCTTGTCATTAATAAACTGTTTGATATCTAAGCCTTTTAGTGTTTTTCAGTCAGACAAGTGAGTCTGACCTCTAGATGGGAAAAAAAGCATATGACATATTTATATCATTAAAAGTGTAATTTTCTCTGCTTTCCATTTCTGTAAAAAAATAAGGGGTTCTATTTGAAAGACAAAGTTTATCTTAAAATGGCCTTAATATACAAGTGCACAGTCAGTTTCAAAGTAGTACACAGTGGACCCGCTTGAAATAAAGGAAATTTTTCTCATATTTTTTCAGAAAACGCTTAGTTTCCAAGATTTTTGAGTTTCAAAGTTAAAGTAGGACACCCTGTAGAAACATAGGATATGAAATTTATTTTTTCTTAATTTCATAAATTAGTAAGGGTACCTAACCAACCCTACTCATTTTTTCCTATCTTCTAAATCTCATTTATTTGATTGAATTTTTGAAGACCTATTCAATTCAATCAACTCACTCGATACAGTAAACGAAAAAAAAATTCTTCCACAATTTCGCACATATGGGGAGATATTCCAATTTTGAAACAAAAAATATTATGACATATTCCATTGTATTTTTGAAGACCTATTCGATGAGCTTCCTTCCACCCGGAATAGAAAATCTCACTCTTACTTTGTACATATATATATTGTACATTGAAAACATATGTTTGCAAAATCTTAGGGCAAAACTATAAGGGTTCCTACATAGGTGTCGATGGAACTCTAAAAATGGTCATCAGTAGCTACTGTATAACTTTTACGCCCTTAACCAGGTCTTTGTACGAAACTTGCAGTCTGTTGATTCCTTTTTAAAACATTCGATACTGTAGATTAACCTCTCCTGAGACGTCATGGGAGATGGAACAATAATGATAACAAAAAATATTCAATAAATTTGTCCAGGATAGAACACGGCCTAAAGTGTTTAAAGGTAAAACAATTAAGTCTCTCAAATAAAAATGTCAAGTTTGGAATAAAATTTCTAAAATAAAGAGGTTTGAAAATAAGTGAATGAAGTTAAAAGCAAAAATTTTATAAACTTCATGAAATGAAATGTCTTCTAAAAATTTTAAAAAAATTATTTGATTTAAAAATATCTCGACATCTATAATTAACTGACTATACTGGTTTGACGTTAACTACTTATTATCTATTTTTATAAACTGTTCTAATTAAAGGATAATCTGGAAGTAGTCACTATATTTGTATTTCCGTTGTAATGACATAGGTAGTGAAAATGCTACGTTTTCAAAATTGTAATTTACAGATAACTAAGTTACTATAATTTTTGTTTCCTGACCGTTTTCCTACCTTTTTAATTTTCGTACAAAAAGTAAATAGGGTTTCGGTTAAACCAGAAATTAAACGGGGATAGAGTACCAGGTACTAGCGTATAGAGATATTTAAATTGTTGTGCTCTCAAAATCCAAAACTCTATAAAATCGCTCTGTGGAAACTGTTTTAGCTTTTTGAAGATTAGTGACCAGTATCTTGGATATGAATAATACGAACAGAACATTTTTGATGTGCGGACGTCACTAAGGAGAAGCGATACTATACAGAGTATTAAAGCACCAATTTATTTTAAATTTTGTATTTAAATAAGGAATAATTTGTAATAACTATTTTTGCACCGTACAATATAAAAAGTAATTTGTTTCTTTATTTGCGATAATAAAGAAAAGTTTTTTCTATTGAAAAAAAAAGACACTAAGATACTTAATTTAATATAACAATAAAAAGAAAAACATGTAAAAAATTTATAAATTGAATCTTCTAAAAAAAGTGCTAAAAAGAGAAAAATAACATGTATTTTTATTTGGAATTGAAATTTTTAAAGTCTGCGGCAAATTAATACTATACAAAATGTGATTCATGCAAAACGATTGAGAAACACTATTTGTAATTGCTTTACTGCTGTAACTTCTTTGTATCTCGTGTCAGTTATTTTAGTCCACAGAACGTAACCCCTATTTCAACATGATTATCACTTTTCTGAAAGTTGTGAGTGGCTTCACTTTGACGAGTCCGACAACTTTTTTATTTGCAAAAATTCTTCTATACGCTGCGTTTTCGCAATGCGCAAAATTTACATTTTCCTAGCGTCAGACAGGAAAAATGGCGCATAAAATTCGTTGGACAATATGAGTGATCAACTATGAAAAAATCAACTGCTTGGTAATAAAAATACATACACATGTAATGTGTACATGTTTTTTTGTACCAAAATAACGTGTACATGTTTTTTTATTACCAACCAGCTGTTTTTTTCGTAGTTGTTTATTTATGCATGTACAAGTGAATGGTCATATTGTCGGTAAAATTTTATGTGCTATTTTTCTAGTCGAACACTCGGAAACTGTCAATTTCCTGCATTCGAAAATGCAGCGTAGAAGAGAATTTTCGCAAATAAAAAATTATCGGACTAGGGGTTAAATTTTCTGGACAGCATTTTAGCACTGTTTTAGAAGTTGGTTCAATTTTTAATAAAAATTTCAATTTTCGATTTCTACTGTTGAACTCATTATGATATCCCTAAATTATTTGAACTAACTAATAAGTAGTGTACATTGCAATGTTTCCAAGATTGCAATAAAGTACCCATATTATCCAAAGTTGTCAACTAAATTGAACAAAAAAAAATTCTTTGATTCTGAGAATTTTCCAAATACCAGTTTTGACTGAAATTGTACTAAACAAATATTGGGTTTGCCGTAGATGAGGCTGAAGCTAGTGTCCAGCGGCCTAATCGAGATACAGCGCGCTAAGAATAGATTAAAATTTTATATAAAATTATATCATAAAATAAATTTAATTTTATTTTTATTGATTTATTTATATTTTTCTGTGATTTTTCGTTTTTACGTTTGCTACAACTTCCTCAAAGTACCTAAAGACATTATATAATTTGTTTTCCGAAAACAACCCCATTGATCAGGCTTAATTAATTATATTTAATTATATCATACAATTCATATTTATTAAAATTTTTCAACGATTTTTGGTAACTAAGCTTCTGATCATGTCTTCTATATATGGGTTACTTAATTTGTTCCCCTAAGACAACCCTAGCGGCAGCCTTTATTTTGAAAAAGTCATAAATTCCACAGTTTCCAAAATTTATCGGTGATTTTTGGTAATTAAGCTTATAATAACGACCTCTCAACACCTATATGGATCAAATAATGTTTTCCTCTAAAACACCCTCAGCCGCCAGGGTACAGAACTTATTTTGAAAGGGTTATAAATTACACTTTTTTCTTAATTTTTCGGTGATTTTTGGTAATTAAACTTATAATAAAGTCCTCTAAACACCTATATGGGTCACATGATTTGTTTCCCTAAGACAACCCCAGCGGCCAACATTCAGACCATATTTTAAAATTGTCAAAATTTCCACATTTTTCAGAATCTATCTGTGATTTTTGGTAATTAAGCTTATAATAACGACCTCTAAACACCTAAATGGATCAAATAATTTGTTCCTCTAAAACAACCTCAGCCGCCAGGGTGCAGCCCTTATTTTGAAAGGGTCATAAATTCCACGTTTTTCTTAATTTTTCGGTGATTTTTGGTAATGAAGCTTATAATAAAGTCCTCTAAACACCTATTGGGTCAGATAATTTGTTCCCCTAAGACAACGTCAGCGGCCAAAATTCAGCCCTTACTTTGAAAGGGTCATATATTCAACATTTATCAAAATTTTTGGGTGATTTTTAGTAATTACGCTTATACTAAAGTCGTCTAAATACCTATATATCTCTCATAATTTGTTCTCTTAAGATAACCCAAGCGGCCAGGGTTCAACCTTTATTTTGAAAGGGTCATAAATTCTACGTTTCTCAGAATTATTCGGTGATTTTTGGTAGTTAAGCTTATATTGAAGTCCTCTAAACACCTATATGGGTCACATAATGTGTTCCCTTAAGACAACCCCAACGGCCAACGTTCAGCCCTTATTTTAAAATTGTCATACTTTCCACATTTTTCGGAATCTATCTGTCATTTTTGGTAATTAAGCTTAAAATAATGTCCTCCAAATATCTATATAAGTCATATAATTTGTTCCCCTAAGACAAGCCCAGCAGCCAGGGTTCAGTCTGTATTTTGAAAGGGTCATAAATTCCCCATTTTTCAAAATTTTTTGGTCATTTTTGGTAATTAAGCGCACAATAATGTCCACTAAACACCTATATGTGTCACATAATTTGTTTCTCTAAGACAATCCAGCGGCCAGAGGTCAACCCTTATTTTATAAATTACACATTTTTATAAATATTTCGATGATATTTAGTAACTAAGCTAACTAAAGTCCTCTAAACAACTCTTTCTGAAAAATGAGGATTTTATTATCCTTTTAAAATAAGGACTGAACCCTGCCAGTAGGGTTGTCTTAGGAGAACAAATTAAGGAACTCATATAGGTGTTTAGAGAACATGATTAGAAGCTTAGTTATCAAAAATCGTTGAAAAATTGTAATAAATATAGATTTTTTTGATATAATTAAACATAATTAATTAATCCTGATCAGCGGGTTTCTTTTTGAAGAACAAATTATATAATCTTTTTAGGTACTTAGAGGAAGCTATAATAAAAGTAAATAAAAAAATCAGAAAATTATTTATCAATGTGCATTTTATGACGTCTTAAATATATAATTTTCATCTATACTTAGCTCGCTGTATCTCGATTTAGCCGCTGGCTGGCTTCAACATCATCTGCCATAGTAAATCAGAAATATTGAATTTTAAGAAATTTAAATTAATTTAAAATTCATAATCTAGGCTCCTAAACACCCCCCAATACCGATATTAAAAGAACTTTAGGCATGTGGAGATATTAGTCCGACATATTTTAACCAGCATATTGAGTTTGAGGAAATTAATTTTAAATCTGTAATATATGCTTCAAGAACCCTCCAATATCAGTTTGGGACAAAATTGGAAAAATGTAAAATTTTTAATATTCCATATTCTAACTGCCATATTTGATTTCAAGAAATTAACTTCAGGTTCCTAATCTATGACCCCGAAAAACCCTTAATACCAATTTTGGAAAAATGCAAATGACGTAAAATTTTGAACTCACCATAATGACTTAAAAAAAATAATTGATACTCTTAATCTACACGCTAGATCCCCCCCCCCCAGTACTAATTTTAGATATCTTGGCAAATGCAAATTTTTAAAACGCCATATTGCATTTGCCATATTTAATCTTTAAAAATAATTTTAAATTTTTACACCCTCAGAAACACCCCAGTACCAAATTTGAACAAAATCAAGATATGAAAAACTTTTAGGCCATTTATCATAAGTCTTGGCGATCAAGATTGGGACTGAGCTCCTCACATATGTTGCCAAACCTATGCAGCAAATCTAAATAACTGGTTAAATGGCAAACGCTCTTCTAAGCCTTTTGCAATGATGCTAAGCTTAAGGAAGGAATATTTGTTGGACCACAAATTAGAAAAATACCAAAGGATCAACAGTTTGATAAAAAATTAACTGATGTCGAATTAGTTGCGTGGAGTTCTTTTAAAACAATTATTTCGGAGTTTTTAGGATACAAAAAAGTAGAAAAACTACCTAAAAACTACTGCAAAATGGGCTGTCGCATGTCTCTTAAAATACACTTCTTGCACACCTATTTAAATTTTTTCCCAGAAAATTTGTGTGCCATTAGCGAAGAGCAAGGAGAAAGGTTCCACCAAATCATATTAACAATGGAGCAATGCTATCAAGGCAGATGGGATCCAGCAGTGATGGGGGATTATTGTTGGTTTCTTATGAAAGAAAAAAAGTTAGGTACAAAAGACTTACTATAAATGTATTTTCATGTGTATTTTTATAAATAAATCCTGTTATCCTTAAAATATCCTGTTTTTTTATTGTTTTGAACTGATGTATAAATATCATATAAAAATGTTTGTATTAAATAAAAATAACTGATGCATTCTATAACTCAAAATCTATACGTGGTGGAATATTTTCCTTGTTGAATTCGTAATCAGAATGTCTTAAACTATCATGGACAGTCACTACAACATCTGTCGCAATTTTTCTTTGTCTTTGTTGACTAGTGTTATTTTTAAAAAATTCAATATGGCGGATTCAATATATGGCACTCTAAACATTTTAAATCTTTCAATTTTATTCAAAATTGATACAGGGAAGTTTCTGAGGATGTAAATAACGAATTTAAAATTATTTAAAAAAAAATTAATATGACAGATGCAATATGGAGGTCTAAAAATTTTACATTTCCGCACTATGTCCAAAATTGTAAATAAGATTAGACTAATTGTTTAATGTTTTTTTTTGAAATACCAATATGGCGAATTCATTATGGTGGGTTAAAAATTTTACGTTATTCATATTTTTTCAAAATTCATATTAGGTGGTTGTCGGGGTTACAGATTATGAATCTGAGACTAATTTTTTTTTTTGTTCAAAATTAATACAGGGATTTTCTTGAGGAGAATGTTATGGATTCTAAATTAATTTCTTTAAAAGCAAAATTCAAGATAAAATGTCGGAATAAAACATTTACATGTCTCAAGTTCTTTCAATATTGGTATTGGTATTAGGGGTTTTGGGGGCTTAAATTATGAATCTAAAATTAATTTCTTAAAACTCAAGATGGCGAATTTACTATGGCCATAAAGGAAGTTACTTTGTCAATGCTATGACAGACTAAATACTTGTATGGTAAAATTTCATTTAATTCGGTTATTTTAGAGTTCAATGTTGTTCAATTAGCGTGGTTTACAACTTTGGACAAAATGAATACTTTGTTATGACCTTGGAAACATTGTGAGGTCTACACATTTCACTTAACACTATTCTATAATTTATGAATACCATAAAGAGTTCAAACTAAGAATTGAAAAATAAAATTTTTATAAAAAAAATTGAAGTGATTTTTAACAAAGGAATAAAAAGTGAAAAATAGCAATATAAATTTTTATATAAAATAAAATTTTTTAAATCGGCGCCAAATTATTACTGAATGAAACCAATGTCTACTAACATGAGATACATACAAGCTATGATAAGAAAGCAATCATAAATAAAGTATTTTTCAATCATTTCATGTGATTCACATTTTGTCAGGTGTTAATTTAGCACAGACTTTAAAAACTTCAATTTTATACAAAAATTTTTATTGTTTTTTTGCTTCTTAGCGCTTCTTTAGAAGAAAAATATGTAAATAATGGTTTTAGTTTTTGTCTATCGCGATCTAAAGTAAAACATCACAAATTTTTTATAAGTTAAATATGCGTCTGTTAACGTGTTTAAATGAATTAAAACTAATTCTTTGAGCAGATTACAAAAAAATTCCTTAATATCCATTTCAGATATAGCAACATTGTAGGTGCAACATAATTTTTTGTGCCAGTTAATTAATGATTGCCTATGAACAAACAGACCTAACAGATCAACACTAAAAGGTTGTGTAAATAAAACAAGAGAAAAATATCAACACCTAAGCTAAGAACACTCCAGTCACTCACTGCTCTTCCTTAGTTATTATTTTCTAATTTATATAATTGCTAAGTATTCCTTATATTATATTTATTGCCATATTCATTATTGTACGTTTACTTTAATAAGGATTTTTTACTGCGAATATCAATTAATTTACAAGTGTTAACAGTATTAAAAATGATTATATCAGCAAAACAGTTTGTTTTTATAACAAATTTGAGTACAAAGATATACTTATAAGTATCATAAAAATAGATATAAATAATTCTAGAGGAAGCCTGCAAAAATATTAGTCCTTATTAACAGGTAGGTGTTTAGATGAAAACAATATTAGGAAGTACACCTAATTTTTCCAGGCAAAAATTAAAAGAAAAAAAAACAGGCAAAACATCTAGATTTATTCATGGTGAAATAAGTATTTTATAAAACTTACCCTTATTCAAATTTGGGTCCTTTCAGCCAGTTAATCTATAAGTAAATATTAAAACTTTTAAGAAAAAAATTGTTGCTTATCGAGAAATCGTTTTTTGAAAAATGCAGTTTTACTATGCAGAATAAAACAGAAATAAGTACCGGTATATACAATAAATCATGAAGCCAAACTGATTATGTAGGAGTATAAAAACAAATCTAATAATATTAAAAATAGGATACACTTACCCATAAAAGTCTACGTTTAAAATCATGTAACGCCACACTTATCGTATTCAAAAATGCACTTTCTTTGATCTGACGCTTCGGCGATCCCTGCTGAGCAAGTGCATTCGCAAAATTCGACAATTTTTTTGGTTTCGACAGTTTATCACGTTTAGAATGAATGAAAATAAAAATTAAAGCCGTTTATAATAGTCTGTTTAACACGTGTAATCAAGAGCCTTGGACAAAATTTCTATAAAAACTATTTTTAATTTATATACAAATTTAGGTTACTGAAAAACAAGCTGCACGAATGCACAGATCTGTGTAATAACTCGTCCACAAATCGTCTGATCAACTATATCTATGTTGCCATATTTATAATTTGCTGAAACCTTAATGACGTCATGGGTCGGTTGCATTAACCTAAACGCTTAAATAAAAATAGCTGATGATCAGCCCACAACCTACAAACCATAAAAAGTAATGAGAAGAACTGACATTTTGACAGATAAATAAACTGTGAAGTTAAAAGAAAGCTTTTACGTGAGGTTAGAATAAGAACCTGGCAAAAAGGGTTTAGGTCTTACTAGAAAGTGCTAAATAACAACGAATCTTAATGTTTGAAAATTAACTAATATCTCATCTGTGATAGATAATTATTAGATTAGTATTTAGATTTTTTTGTCAGTTAATTTAAACATTAAAATGTCTGGCGGCGTAGGTAGGGGAAGGGGATGGTTAAATTTAAAAAGCCAGGGTACGAAGACCCCTGGTGCAGAAAATAATTCAAGTTCCCCACTAACAAACCATAGTGCTTCTCCAAATTTCAATTCTTCAGAAAACAATAAATTCTCTAATGCAACAAACGACTATTCAGATCTTATAAGCAAAGTTAACCAACTTAACATTAACGACGATGGTATAAAGTTTAATCAGAAAATCAAACATATTGTTGAGAGCTGGCATCAGGATTGTGAAAATGCAGTTGAAGTAGAGTAAGTTTTATTGATTTAGGATTGTAAACTCGAGAAACAAATTTCCCTAAAATTTGTAAACATATGCTTATATACTATCCAGTTCATAAGGCTAATTCTTTGTTATAATGGGATATTGAAATATTTAAATTACATTTAGGTACTTATGGAGTGAAAAAAGGGTGAAAACTGTTTCCTGTTTTTTTTTAATATCTATGAATATTGCATTATTGTTCTATTTCACTTTTAGAAAAAGTTTTGAAGCTATTCATCAAGCATGTCTAGCCGATGGTGATTTGGCAACCAAACTAGTACTTCTTATAGCATCCAGAACATTTTTATCTCAAGAAATTCATGAACAAAACATCAGGTTAATGTTTCTTCGAAAATTACAAGATAATTTTGAGGGTAAGTCTATGTAGATATTTTTTCTTGTCTTAGTGTAAATAAGAAGAGATTCTTTCCAATATGTGAAAAAAAAAGCACTTTGGAAACTTTTTTATTGATCTTTTCTATGGTCAGCACTTTTAAGCTTGGTTTACACTAATTTAAAGCATTACACAATTATTTGTTTTTTATATCTGTCAATGAGCAAAAAAAACATAATTTTCTATGGACTATGCTTTCATTTTTTCTTACATCCTGTGATCATCAGATGATCTTATTAGTATAGTTGAAAACCAAAAAATAAATAGTTCATGAAATCTTGGTATTTCAGTAAAATTACACATACCCTCAGTGGATAGTTATATTATGATGTCAGCTTAAAAACATTTTAGGTTGCGTACAAATGCAGATATCCAACCCAAATTTCTTTAGAAATAGTGTTCAGATGATGGGCGAATTTTATAACAAAGCAAGATTGGCCAATGGACAACAGTTTTCTTTTATGGCTACCCCATTAATATCTTATTTGGAAATGCTTCTCGAATCAGCATTGTCAGTGGATCTCAAACTTTTTACAATACAGGTAAACTGAGAAAAGAACTTTACCTTCTTTATCTCTGTTGAATTTTTGGTACAACTACATCATTCAGGATTTTAAAATCTGACAAAATAATATTTCAGCTTGGAGACTTGGTGAAGAATCTTAACTGATTACTTAACACTCAAAACTATTGTATTATTGATTTATTTTTTTATATATAACAGTTTTTCTGTTTAAAAAAAAACTACTTAAGTTAGGCTTGCCATCCGTCCTCTTCTCCTCTTTTGAAGGAAGTCTGAGACGTCCACGGAGATTTTTTTAAAGTGTCGAAGGTTTTTAAGAATTTGCATATTTATAATTTACAAAATATCTACCTCACGTGGCCTAACAATTATTAATAATAATAATAAATTCCTTTATTGCCAACAAAATCAAATTTGACAATGCAACGTCACAAAAACCAAACATATCTATGCTAAAAAATAGATATAGACATATATAACACATACTATTGTAAACAGGTTTCCTAAAATCTAAATTTAAAATCATAAAAACATTTATTCTGTAAGAACTGAGTGCTAGCATGTTTGAAGCCTAAACTATTTTCAATAAACCTTATTTTTTGTGGTAACAAGCCTAGGCCCTGACATCCATGTAATAAGGCCCTTTTTCAAAATATGCTGAACTATGGGCTGCCACCCTTAGATCCCCTCTACATGATAGTTGACATTTCAGTGCTGTAATGATCATTGCTAACAGCAAAGAGGTCATGGTGTTTGCAAAGAGTGCTGGTATTGAGAAACTACTGATTGTAAGACCAATTGCAATACATTATGGTGCATCTGTTTCAAAGGGAACAAAGAAAGCAAGAACTGCCAATAGGTCAAAAAAATTGCAGATTTCTAGATTTCTCCATAATGGCAAAGATAGAAATAAACTGAAAACTGTATCCAAAATTATAAAAATTAAATAAAATTTAAAAATGATTTTTGAGACTTCTATAACTTTCTCCTAATCAGTAATAAAACAGAATTAAAGGATATTGGCAGTTCAAATAAATGCTCTAACCATAATCTATAAATTCTAAAACTGAAGTTATTATTTCACCTATTGTTCATTTATTGAATCTTATTCATTTAATATGACTAAGTTATTGTATCAGTAGGACGTGTTTATACTCAGTCTGTTTTTCCTTTAAATTTCAGTGATCATAGTGGTTAGAGAATTGTAATTTTTGCATAAGTTTGTGTATTATAGTGCACTTAACCTAAAAGTGTTAAAATCATAACCAGAATACTTCTTGTTTTAAATTTAATCCATTTGTGAGGGAAAACAATAAGGCAATAAAAGGGTAAATACTTATTTGCTTGTTCTGATCAATGAGCAAGTCAAGAAGCTTTCCTTGTTTTTTCCTGCAATAAATGACATAAAATTCATATTATAATTTTTAAATAAGTAATAGGCTAGCCAAATAAGTAGTAGTACTAGTATGTATTAATTAAGGACAGGTCAACCCATAAAAATTTTTTGGTGACGGGACCTACAATTTAACATGGGTTCTGAACTACCATCCTCGACACTCAACCAACCCCAAGTTCTCACTCTTTGTCAGTTTTTTTGTCTACCAACTCTCGGGACCCTATACACTCTAATGGTCTGACAGCTTTTTTTTTTTTTTAATAACTTGCCACACACTGGGATTGAACTCACGCTGATCGTAGTCATTGAACTCACGCTGACCGTAGTCGTCCCTATCAGTCCTAGCGCCTTAAACAGTTGGGCTAATCCCTCACCCCAGCCAAACATAAATCCAACATTAGAAATGATCAAGTGTAAATCTTGTAATGCAGAGGACACATATTCTTATCCCCATGCTAAATGTGTTATTTATTTAACTGCTCTACGCTCTCCATTTGTGAACAAAAGGGTGTAACAGTAAAGAAAAGATCCCCGTTTATTCGATATGTATGCAAAGACTGTATCAATCCAAATAAGATGAGGTCTAATGACATTTTCAAGTACAACAATGAAAATTTTGCTGCTAGCATGGAGGAGTTAAAATCACTATGTGTTAGGAATGGTTAAAAAATTGCAAAGGTAGTAAGAATGGTGGAGAACAACCATCAATCCATTGTTAATATTGAGGCAGAAACTTCTTCAAAGGAGACCTATAATAAGATAAAAAAAACATTGATTTGTTGCAAAATAATTTTAATTCTAATGTAATTACCCAGGCTGAACTGATCAAAGAAGGATTTTCTGATTGCAATAAAAACAATAAGAATATTTTGAATATAGTGGAGTTTACCGATGTTATTGAATGATAAAATAAACTATTACATAAGGAATTTGAAAGGCTCAAACTAGCATTTGCACAGTATACAAATAAGGATACAAATTAAATCAAAACAATTTATTAAGCAATGCACAAAAGGACAGGGTACATAAAATGATATTGACAACCCTGCCCCAAAATATAATACAAAACATTAACTTAAACCTAACAAATTTACACAAGTCAATGATTAAAATAATAAAAAAAAATTAAAAAAACAATCATTAAGTTAATAAATTAAAATAAGATTATAAAAAATAAGGTCAGGGTGACAGTGCAATGTCAAAACAAGCCGATATCAAATGTGTCGTTCAAAATTACCTTTTTAAGTTTTACCTTAATAACTCCAACAAGAAGTTTGTGAAGATCTAAGATGTTATTATAAATTAGAGGACCGCAATATGAGAAGCAGGCCCTAAAATTGGAAGTTCTATGTTCTGAAATATTTAAACTACCACCTATTCTCCTCAGATCATTAGCATGAATGAGCGTTCGACGAGTCAGTTTAGAGTCGGGATTTTGGGGAACACCAGTGTTCAAAACACCACACCACACAACACGCGTAATGAATAAACCGAGCTTCCCTAAGTTTAAGTAAGCCCAGTTCACAAGTAAAAGAAGTTATATGGACATATGTACACTGTAAAAAGGAAATGTATTAAATTTAAGGTAAATGTGCTGGATGCAAATTTCATAAAAGTTTATTAAATGTTTAATGTAATAGATTACATTTAATAATTTACATTAATCTAAATTAATTTATTCCATTAAATCTAATGTAGTCATACATTAAATTTAACGTTTTGATCATTATTTTTTAAGGTGACTATGTACCACTGTTGCCACCTTCAGATGTAAGGAATTTGGTAGATGTTTTGTAGAAATTCGGTAGCTTTCGATAATTTTCGCTAGATTTTCAAAATGGCATGTTATCAACTATAGCCAACCATTTATTCGATATTATGAATGCTTCTAGCATACATTACCAGCATGCAAAGCTTCGAATGAAGGTGGTGAACAAAACAAAACGTTTGGAATGAGAGAGATAGCATGATCTTGTATTCGTCCCTTCTTTTTTTTCTCTTTGCCGTGTAACATTCGGGGAGCTTTACATGCAGCCTCCATAGTCTATGCTGAAAGTATGAACGACAAGAGGATTTTTCTGAAACATAATTTAATTAATTCTCATGTCCTAAATTGTAAAAGGTAAGTTAGTTCTTTTTATAAATCGCGAATTCATTGAAAGGTTTCACAACAGATATATTTCGAAGATTCACCAAGAAGTTTTCCATAAAAGTGTTTTGAGGTTTCCTATTACTGAAATAAATCTTTCTTTAGCTTGCCCATAAAGAGCAGATGACTATTATTTTTCCATTAGGCAACTTTTAAAACAGGTTTGTATTACGAGTGAGCAACTTCCTAAATTAATTTCATTTGATATTTCTGTTCTGCATTGATACATCGAGACTCGGCGTATTTTTATAAAAAAAGTCGATTTTAAGATAGGATGGTAGTTCGGTAGATCAGGTAATTGAAGTGAAAATCGGTAGATCCATCGAAAAATCGATAGAGGTGGTAACACTGCTATGTACATTAAATATACAGCCAGTTGATGATGTGAGAATACATATTAAAATAACCGCACAATCCGAATAGTAAATTAATACGTATTAATCTGAATACTTCATTAGCATACGGAATGCGGAATGTAATGGGCTTGGATTCTATAAAAATAAAAAGCTAAATAATGTCTGAATAAGGATATTTTATCTTTATTGCGTTTGTAGTAACGAGTAAGTATGTGTCTGTCTTCAGAATAATAAGGAAACGAACGACGATTGTCACGGATGATGGCTGTTCCATTCGTATTGATTCGTACTATTTCCCCACCTTCCACATTCGGTATTCTGCATTTTCAGCCGAGCTTCCGTATCATTTCGTATTGGCAGACAGTACGTGCTGATAGAAGTGCGATAAATCGAAAAGTGATGCGGAATACGAATACGGATTTTCAATTAATCCGAACATTAATTTCGTCCTTATGCGGATCACCCAAACATTTACAACACTACAGCTAGTCTTCATTGAATTTAGGATGTTTTCACATATTTAATGCACCATCATCAATTACAAGGTCAAAAATTCTGCTACCAGGAAAAGGAGAAAATTTTTCCCATCGGTAGTGTACCGTCATCTGTAGACCGGTTTCGAACTCATTGGTTCATCCGGCACACGTGTACACCTCATCATAGAAAATTGAGTCCTATAAGCAACTTATATCATACTAGATAAAAAGTTCAATGCAAGTTGCTCCATCTCCCGGAATCTCATGCAATGTACCATGAATATTAATATAAATTCCTTCAATGTTAAGGTATATGTGAATTAATTTTAATATACAGAAAGTTGACATATCTTTTCAGTTACTTTATTGAAATTTAAGATAACATTTAATCAAATTTAATGTACAACGGATTGATATTTGAATGAACTGCTTTAGATTTAAAATAATGTAAATTATTCACGATTTGAGGTACAAAATCATTAAATTTAATGTAGAATGGACATTAAATTTAAGGTTATTTTTATCAGTGTCGGCACAGGTGTTGCAAAATGGACAGCAAATTTCTTCACCCCAACATCCAACAATTGCTTAAATGGTAATAGCTGTTTCAAACCAAGATATGCTTTTTGGCAAATACTGTTAAGATATTTGTCAAGCCTAAGGTGACAGTCAATAATAACGCCAAGATTTCTAACATGTTCCACAGTACTTATTGAAGTTCCCCCGATATGAACAGGAAGATCTTTACAGCAGTGCAAATTATTACCAACTAGTAAGTGCAGTGATTTAGATTGATTCATCACTAAGCAGTTCATATCAGTCCAAGTTTTAATAAGTTATAAGTCATTGTTAATTAAAAGGCAAAAACTTGTAAAGTAATTGTATGTAGTCAGCAAACATATGGATCTGGCAGTGCTGTGGGATATTCACAAGATCAGCTGTGCTGTGGGACATTTAGATCAGCAGTAAAAATGGAAAATAGAAAGGTTCTGAACACCGATCCGTGAGGAACCCCCCTACCAAAGCCTTCGAAGACTCGAGAAAGTGCACAGATGGCAGTCGGTACTAGCGCTAGCATAGTAATTTGATATCGATGCCTGAGGTAATTTGACAGCTAGTCATAAACACTATCATGAATCCCATAAAAGTGGAGGTTAACCAACAGGTTATCAAAGTTAACTTCATTGAAAGCCTTGTACCTATTCAGGAGTGTAATTGAGGTGACAAAATTCTGTATCATCCAGAAATTAGGACAATTGATGATGTAAGACAGGTTCAGCAATTTTAAGGGAACACTGAATAGGCTGATTGGACGGAGATTTCCAAGATTATTAATCACAACATCCTGCCTTAGGTTTTACAATAGCAGTTATCCATGTGTCAAGAACCATTCCAGTTTCAAGCGATACATTTGTTATGTTTGTAAGCGGTTTCAAACAAAATCTAAGGCTAGTTGAAGCATTTTAGCAGAGACATTATCATGTCCCATTGTCTGAGGCTTTTGCTTAAAAATTAGTTGTCTGACTATATCAGTATCTACATAAGAAAGCTTGAATGGATAACCATTGTAACAGCGCGAACGAAATCCACCAATATAATCGAAATCAGAATCAATGTTTAGAATGTTATCAATAATGAAATTGTTAACAGCATGGACACCCCACATCTGCTTACTACTGGAACAAGAAGCTATAAGCATCATAGAGAAGTATGTTTTTTCTCACTAAGTAAGGCTGTATTATAGATATTACGCAAATCACAATAGTACCTTCTATGATGAGGGTCTCAAATTCTCTTAAATCTTGACCAAGATGCCCGAGTAAGTCTACGCAACTGCCTCAAGGTATCAGTAAACCAAGATTTAGTTTTTTTTGACGTTTTAAAAGTAAAATTCCTAATAGGAGCATGTGTGTCAAACAATTAAATTATGTTGGTGTTAAAGTAATGGATCTTATCATTTATATCGGCAATACGATACAAATATTCCCAATCAATCGCCTCGACATCACGCTTGAATGCATCCATATTAAAATGTTTGAGTCTCGCAAGATCTTCACAACTATAATTGAACAACTTACACCAGAATCGAGGGTACGTTCAATGAAACTATGATCAGAAGGGCTCCAATCGGAGACGTTGATTTTTTGTATTTTAAGATTGGGATTGGTAATAATATCAATCAAGAGGTCTATGTCTTTAGTTACATGAGTTGGAAACTGAATAATCTGATTACAGTCATAAGAATTTAGAAAATTTTTAAAGAATATTGACGAATTACTATTACAAGAAGATTAATGTTAAGATCTCCCATTATAACAAAGTCAACAATTCCGCTTGAATTAAATGCACTATGATATCGCCCAAGAGTGACAAGTTTGTGCAATCAGTGTCGGGAGGCCTATAAAAAACGGCAAAACCCAAGGTTTTTTTTTATTAATTAAGAGCCTTAAGGCGATAAATTCCAAATTTGTGACACGAGAATCTTGAGGTACCTCCAAGTGTTTAAACTTTACATGATTTTTAATGAACATTCCTACACCACCCCCTCTGCCATTACGACCGACTCTCGTAAAGGAATAACCAGATATAGCACAAAATGAATCAGCCATTTTTATAGTAAGCCAAGTCTCACTAAAGCAGTGAAAGGTGAAAGTGAGTCATCTAAGAATGATTTTATGTTATTAACACCCCCAGAAGCATAAGATCTATTAAGCCGAGTCGAGAACTGTAAGGCAGAGAAGTTGCGATTGGTTACAGAGACTACCTTATCCTTACATTGCTGCGGAACAAAGTTGTCTACAACGAAAAAGTTAATCCCGGGGAAAGCAACATAGTTGACAATTCCAATGAGACTATTGACTTTGATGATATATGGTTATTAAATGTAGAAGGCTGATCAGATAAATCGGGTGGCCCCAGCTCAATTCTCGCGGGCAACATAACCAAGCAGTCCAAGGATTCACCATTTTCCGTGTCCCTCGGAGACAGGTTCGCCGATATAAGGGAAGTATCTGAGCTTTGAATGCATCCCCTCAATGCACTGAGACGATTTTGAAATGTGTCATGGACCGAATCCGGCGAGTCAGCTTCGGCCACAGTTTCACAGTTTGTAATGATTAAGTCTTTAAAAAGTTGAGTTAGGTTTCTTTTACCCGAAGATGTTAATGTGGGAAGGCCCGTGCGATTATAGTAAAAATTACCTCGTCACAAATCATTCTCCATATCGAGGTTCTTAATGTTATTGGTTGACAATCTATTTGAAGGCTTCGATGAATAGGAATATTGATTTATCTCAACCGATAGCGAGGAGAAATTAAGAATAGGCGCAGTGGGCAGGATAATATTGGTTTGGAACCCCATAATGAGAATACGATTTAAGGTTGACTTGGAGAGTGAGGAGTTCGTGAGAGCATTCACCAGGCCAACCTGAATAATTATACAATCACTTTTGTAAAAATTCCTACACAATCCAATGACGTCCTCAGTGACACTAATTAGGAGTGTATTCTATTAGGAAATTTCCAGGACATTCCACCCCTCGCCTAACTTGTTTCTTAAGAATAAGAACATTCCGATCATTGTTAAGAGTATCCAATGAAGATGGGACAGAAGAGGTGGCCAGGATCAGTCCTACCCTAGAAGTCTGCGTTATTTGTCTAGTGCCGCAATAAGCTCACTCTCCTTCAAATTATTTAACTCACCCAACAAACAATGTCTTTGGACCTCTAAGTCACTTGTTTTTCATTGAGCAACTCGAGCTCTTTCACGCATTTCTGAGCGTGAATAATTTCTTAGGGCTCGATATTACACCCGGTACAACAGATAACAAGAATTGTTCTGAGAATAGAGGAGTAACCCCCGCGTTAAAAGATAAATCTCCTCTATCTGATGTGAATCCACATATTATACCAAGTGGTAGTGAACAGTCCACACTAGTTGTGAGAAAACCACCAAATAATATTTTGTATAGGAAATCTTGAGATAAGCATGAATAAGGATGATATACAAAAATATCTTATTGTGAAATTTATTGGCATGGATTTCAGAAAGGCTGAATTCTAGAATCCACTGGTTATGCCAGTTTCAGAGTGGACCTTCAGTAAGATAAATTTGAGGAAGTATCGGATTCTTCAACGATGTAGTTGTGAAAAAAATTTTCGTTTCCTAGGTGGTTTTAGAAACATCCGAAGTCACTACCGAAGATACTAATATCAATCAATCGAAACAAAACACATCCATTTCTTCGATTTGTAGGGCAGGGACATCTAGTAGTGGCAAGCAGTATACTCTCTACTGTCGAAATATGAGGGGCATAAAAACCAACTTGCAGAGCTGAAAGGATCACTGTGTGTATCAAATTATGATTTCATAGCTGTCTCGGAGTCATGGTTAAATCAATCGATTTTTACTAGTGAATTTTGTAACAATTTTAATATGTTTAGGAAGAATCATGATGCAGTGGAGGTGCATGAGAAATTAAGTGCTTTTTATGAATATTGTGAACAGAACTTACTAAATGAAAAATGTATTATTGTAGGTGATTTTAATATAAGTGAGTATAGTAATGATAGAAATAGTGGCCGCTTAGGAGATCTGAAACAGTTTTTGGATTTTAATGGTTATATCCAATATAATTATGTAAAAAATGAAAATAATCACGTCTTGGACCTAATAATAAGCAGTTTTCCTGGAATATATGTAAGTAAAGATAGTGTACCTTTGTTGCCGGAAGATGAGCATCATCCTTCTTGGAATTAAACATTCTTAATAGTGGCTGCTCACGAGAGCATTTTAATGATGTACATTATAATTTTGAGAAATGCAATTTTGACCTTCTCTACTCTGAATTAAATAAGGTTGATTGGTCTGACGTTCTTAACCAGAATAATGTTAATGTAGCGGTAAATATTTTTTACAAATGTATATATAGTATATTTGATATCTGCATTTCAAAGGCTAGGCATTCTAAAAGAGGATATCCAGTTTGGTATAATTATGAAATAATAAAAAATATAAAAAGGAAAGAAAGTCATAGAAAGAAGTTTGGAAAAACAGGTCAAAACCAGAGGGAGCTGAGATAAAAAGAGTACAGGCAGTTAATAAAAGCCTAGAGTTCAGCCGCATGTGTGCAGGATGAAATAAAATCACACCGTAAAACTTTTTGGGATTTTATAAATAATTAGAAAAATATTTCCGACATTCCCGAAAATATACTTTTAAATCAGCAAGAAATCAAGGATGTTCAAAGTATTGTAAATGCCTTTGCGGACTACTTTAGCTCTATGTACACTGGTGACTATCGATTTAACAAAAGAATTTCTAAGAATTATAGGAAAATTTTGCTTTCTAGAAATTACCGAAACTGAAATTAAAGAGACAGTTAAAAAAAATGAAAGTTCGTAAATCACTTGCGACTGATAATGTGCCAGCCTACGTTAAAGGGTGTGTTGATTCATTTGTAACATCTCTAAAATATATTTTTAACCTTTGAAACAAAGTATTTATCGCTCAAAATTGAAGGAAAGCAAAATTGTTCCAATATTCAAAAGTGGAGATAGAAAACATTATTTCATTATTAATATCTTATTGGCATGATAGAACTTTATTTGTTGAATTTAAGGGGTATAAGTCTCAAAGCTATGTGTCCACCTTAGAGAGTGTCTCACGGTTCATATCTTGGGTCACTTCTGTTGCTACTGTTATTAATAACATATAACATAAGTGATAATGTGAAATTCGCCAAGAGCCTTATCTTTGCTAATGATTATAAAATTTTTCGTGTTATCAAGGAAAAATCAGATGCGAGGGGTCTACAAGAAGATTTTAATGCGATTGTGCGATGGTGTAAAGAACATGATTTAAATTTATGTATAAATAAATGTGTAGTAATGTATTTTACATGTAAAGATCAAATAATAATGTTTTAATAATATTAACACATTTATTGCCTTGTATGAGTCATTGGTGCTTACTAAGCTTCAGTATGTGTGTAATTTGGGATCTCCAGTACGAAAATAAAATTGACGGCTTGGAAGTGATTTAGAGAAAATTTTCAAAGTTGTTTCATTACAAGGCATTTTTGGTATACCCTCAAAGAGGAACTAATCAGAAGCTTTTGTCTTCTTTGGTCAACTTTTCTGGCTTGAAACACATGCGTATTGAGGCAGGTGCTATAATTTTGTTTAAATTAGTTGGGAACATTATTGACAATAGTTTGTAGAGCAACTTCGATTTAGAATAGGCCAAGTTAACACCAGATCCTCAAATTTATTTAATGTTAATGCACCTAGGACTAATCAGTATACAAATTTTCCATTAATAAGATTATGTTCTTGTAATAAATATTGTGGTGCCATTAATATTTTTAACCTAAGTGTAACAGGTTTTGTCGCAATTAGCAATGCCCCTGGTGGTAGGGACATGTAGCTAGCGATCTATTTTCGACCACCATAGTAAATGTATGGATGTGTCGTCCCGATACCGGTGGTGAACTCATCAGTGGGATCCACCGGTATCTTTCCCAGACATCTTTGTACTTTCCACAAACTTGAACCTTTATTTAAGTCCAGTTTTGCCGGAAAGCCGTGGTGAGATATTATGTTCCACAACAGTTTAGAAAGCAAATACGAGGAGCATTATGTAGGCGCAATTGTAATGCAACATTAGCAGGAAATAACTGATATATGAACCATAAATTTCAAGGTATGTCGGCAGGATATTACACCTGCCGTCTACCAACTTCGATGTCCGACTGAAAAATATCGCCAGTCGAACGACATCTATGAATCAACGGAGTAACGTGAAATTTTTAAACAATCAAAATTTCAGGAAGAAATAAAGAAATCTTTCTGCCGTATTTAAATAGTTTTTTATATATGTAATTCTCCTTTCAGGCAGAGAATATGAAAAATATATGTACAAACTCCACTGACGAGATCATGAGGTGATCGAAACGCGGATGGAGAGAGGACCAGAGCGATATTTGCAGGAAATAAACTGTTTGTACATATATTTTTCATATTCTCTGCCTGAAACATATATAACAAACTATTTAAATACGGCAGAAAGATTTCTTTATTTCTTACTGAAATTTTGATTGTTTAATTATTAAGTCTTGTTTACTATATCTGTAATTGGCTTTGTAAAGTTGTTGATACAATGAATAAATAAGTGAGATTTAAGTAAAACAAATATTTTAATTTTTTTATGAGACATGTGTAGTACAAAGAAGTATAGTTCGATTTAGAAAATTTATAATAAAAAACATTTTTCAGTTAATCCGCATTTGATTTTAGTTTATAGACCTTTATTTCAATATTTCTAGTGTGTCCGGGGTTAAAGACGCAATGTTCTGGGTTTTTTGTTCATGAGTTTTAGCTTTATATTTCTGGCAACCCTAACTTAAGCCAACATTTATAACTTTGTATTTTCCAAAAAAAAAATATTTATAGATCAGTTATTTTCATTGAAATATTGTAATTGTCACTGCTAATAAGACATTTTGTATATTCATGCTTAGATGTTAAAGCTCTGTTTTTTGTAGCTTTACTTAAATGGCTCCTCATTAAAACAAGAATGTCCAGAAAAAATAGCAGAAGTTCTAGGAAAAGTACGCCTTATGCTTAGTTCAGAAAAAAGGTTGTCACAAGAATGTAAATTGTGGCTTTTACTGGCCCTGGAAGTTGCCAGTAATAGATTTGCCCTGCTACCAGCTGATATACATGCTTTTTATCAAGAACAACTAGGAGATCATGCAATGGCAAGTTTTCAGGTAAAAATATGAATATTTAAAAAATAATGATTAAGTTTTCATCCATTAAGAAGTTAGGTAATGGTGAAGTTGGCTAAAAATCTTATAATCATAGTAAAAATCAAAAAGAAAATTGTGTAATCCGTCTAACTTAACATGTTTTGGACATTCGGTAATAAAGTTTGTGAACTCAGGATTTTTTACTATTTAGAATAGTGAAGATGCTGAAATAGAGTAAATAGGCAACCTAAAATCATTTATTTTTTATGCTTTTGTATAATATAGGGATGGTATAATTATTTTTTTGACTTTTTGAAAATTTTATTTGACCGCAGATTTTAATATAAAAATAAATCTTTAATTTTTGAATTCTTATTTGATTAGCTTTTGTCTAATATGTTTAGAAACAAGAAATAGACTTTGAAACAAAATTTATTGATCACATTTTTGGCCTGTTAAAATTATTTCCAAAATTATTTCTGTTTGGCCTTTCAGCCTCTTTGGGAACTATATCAAATATTATTATGCTATGATTTTTGAGTATACCTATTGATAGATACAAACTGTTATGTTTTCTACCTTTATACCAAGAATGAAAAAAAGGCCTTTCAAAAATGATAAGAAACAGATATGTAGGTATTGATTTAAACAATAAATAATCCCCAGGAGTTTCATTTTTCATTTTTTTTTTGTAATTTAAGGTTTTAATTTACTACCACGATATAATGACATAGTAAAAGCTCCAAAGATTTGCATGAAGCACTTCCAAAAAATATTGTTAGTATCAAAAAATTATGTGATAGGAACTACTTTTCTTTTATATCTCCAAAACAAATATAGTGCATTTTATTTGTTCCATAGAAAATGTTAATCTTAATAAATAAATAAATCGAGTACACGTTTTTTTTGTCAATTTTATGAATAATAAACTAACTTTTTAAACAAATTTTTTAAACCTAAGCCGTAAAATAGCATGTAGTTGTTACGCCTTGAGAGTTGCATTAGGAAAATTGGATTTTACTATAGTAAAAACTATTTACTTCGCGATTGTAAAGTTACATTTGGAGTATGGTGTTTCTTTTTGGGGAAACTCTAGTCAGTATTTGTTGAATTCAGTTTTCCTTTAAAAAAAAACAACTTTAAGATACATGTGTAGGACACAAGCCAGAGATTCCTGTCGTCCTTTATTTATAAAACAAAATTTTGACATTTATTTGTATTTTCATTTTTGAAACGGTGTGTCCTGTCTATAGAAAGTTTGGTCCAATCTAAGACATATGCTGAAAATGCAAGTAATTCTTATTGTCGACATGTGGGAAACAGCGTTACCCATTCCTCATTCTGCTTCGATAAAAAATCAACATATGCTAAAGGGATATTTAACCACTTGCCCGATGATATAGTCAAAAAAACTTTAAAAAGTTTAGGCAGACAGTAAAATTATCACTACTTCAAAAAGACTATTATTCATTACCGAACAATTGACGATAGATTGTGAATACTTAGTTTTCTTTGCTTCAATTTTTAAATATTCTTTATTTTTTTTTTTACTTGGATGCATTTAATTTCTTCTTTTAATTCTTTGTTCTTTTATTAGTTCATCCTTTTTTTATAATGCCAATTGCAGTTAAATTTCTATATAATTATCAATGTATTAGTCAAATTTATCTGTTTCTGATAATTTGTTTTATTTCAAAATTTATATCGTTTTAGAGGTTGAATTTTGTTTGTTTTAACTGTTGGGTTCGTTATATTTTTATTAATGTTATCTATTTTTATTCAATGTTTTTTTTTATATTACTGATTAATTTTAAGTGCGTTGTCAAAAAGATTTTTTTTTCTTGGAAAATAATACTTATTTTGAATTTGAAAATTTGAATTTTTCAGTTGAACTTTATTAACAAAAATAAATGATTTCTCTAGTTATTTTTGTAACTCATATTTAATTTCATGTTTTAGGGAACTCACGGAACTCTTACAGTACAAACTACACATAATAGCAAAACTCTTGATAGTTACCAGAGTAATGTAAATGTTCTTCAAGTCTCGACTTCTACAGAATCATCAGTATCTACACTTGACCCGGTGTCGCCGGAAAATAGTGTTTCTGACTTCGGAATTTCAGCAAATTATAATAGTAGTGGGTTTCAGAGTGATACCAGTCATAATTCTAATACCGCTAGGAAGGATAATCATTCTAAAGGTAAATTATATATAATTGTTTAAATTGTCGTAGCTCACTAAGATTTAAAAATTTATAGATTAGTAAACAATTCAATATTTTTTTTTATTGAACTTAAGCAATGACAACATTGATATTTCATCATTATGGTAAGCTCGCCACATGAGAAAAATTTTTAAATATTAAGAAGTTTCATACTTCAAGCCGAAAAGACAAAATATCCATTACACATTGTTTATTGAACTTTTGAGTGTAAAAGTTCATAAGTTATTTTACAATAAATTAAGTGTGATAATAGAATTTCTAATGTGGATAGGGAGATTAAGGCAAAGTTGCTTTATTTAGTTAGATTTTTAACATATTTATTAAAAGGAAACATCAAGTTTGTAGGTAGGGACAGACACATCTATGATTTTACATAATTTCGCCTGTAATTTCAGTATGTGATGTTATTATTAAGCCGTCTAAGTAAGATAATATTTTCTTAAAATTTGGGGGTAAAAATCAATTGATTGAATGATAGCAGGCTAGGGTGGGGAAGCGCATACGTTGCAGCCCGAAGGGTTATCATGTTGCCTGTTCTGTGTAAAAGATTAGTTGCTTTAAGCAGGTTTATGAGACTATTTACTTATTTGTCCTCTGGATATAGACCTTCAGAATTGATTGATCCTTGAGGGTGTCTCCAGTAAGTTAGAATTTCGCATTCGAAGATGATGTGTGAAGCTATATCGTTTTTTTCGTCACATAGTCTACATGTTGGTTCTTCACTATAAATGCCTATTGTCTGTAAATGTTTCGTTAAGAAGCAGAAGCCGATTATTTGTCCTGTCACGAACCTAATCTGCTGTCTGCTTAAGCGCATTATATAGCTACTTGATTTACCAGATGGTTTCCTCAGCAAGAGTTTGCTGTTTGTGTCCCACAATGTAATTCCAGTGGTTTTGTTGTTGTTGATTTATATACCAGTCCACCCACGAATGGTAGTTTTAGTGATGCTAAATACTGGTTCTGGTCCAATAGATATAAAGTAGACCCTTAGTTCACAAGCTGGTCTGCATTTTTTACTCAAAATATCAAATTTCTTTTTAAAATACAACTTAATTTAGAATATAAAATAATAATAAGAACAGTGAAAGTAGCACAACAAATAAAATAATAATGAATAAACATCGCAAAATGCTGTCCTCAAAAAATTCTCCCACTGTGTAGAATGATTAATTATTCCAGAAGGCAGTTCATCAACTTACGTCGAGACCGTTGAACTGAGCTGGTCTGCTTTACACAGGTTGGCAAAATTTTTAGGGTCACATAGTAGGTGTGAAGATTTTTCAGAATATTTGGAATTGTGTTTAGGAACACAGCACTGATATGACTCTATGGTTTTCATTACTTGTGTCCCCTTACAATAGTTAGCTTTATTGTAGTAGGAAATGTTCCTTCACTTATTAATAGATTTATGAGAATTAGGAGTGATTCTTTTAGTTCTTCCATTTGCGATTTTGATAGAATGGGAATTTTAAATCCAGAAATTCTTTTGAGCCAATTGGAAACCCTTGCGCCCAGGTACCCGTGCAAGAGTAACCTTGTTATGTTATACAAGGGCACTAAAATTTTGAAGACAGTTCTAGACCGTTATGATTTTATCTGATGTACCTTTCCTCAGATCATCTTGAAGACAGATTTCAATTGCATGTATTTCTGCATTCCGCATCAGTACCTCACTTGAGTTTAGGGCGTCATGGAGCATTTCGGCTTCTGTACCATGGTCAGTTTTGGACCCGTCTGTTAACCAGATGAGGTTTCTTGGCTGACCTCGTGTTAAGATTAGATTCTGTCTTCCAGTCAATCTAAATATTATAGGATATGTTAAAGTTGTAGTCTTTTGGTATGGTATCACTGCTCAAGTTATAGCAATTTATTTAGTTTATTCGTTTCATTCGTCTTACAGGAGCATTATACAATCTAACAATTATAAGGAGATCGAAATTTTTTGCAGTTCTCAGTGAAAGTCAAAAGACCTATTATATGCCTTCGCAATTCATAGTGATCATTAAACCTAAAATCCGTCCTAAAGCAGATAAATCTCTGATCTGATTTGTCCCAGTAACTATTTGGTAATTTATGATTTTAATGATCAATAAAGTTTTGTTTTCGCATGTGTATTTATCATCATAGAATATTTCCACTCATTAAGTTTCATACCTAAACCAATCTACAACTTAATTTAATTCTATTTCTATTACCCCAAGAGTTACGCCAATCCATAAAATCGTCTATTGAAGTATCAAATTATCTACTCATCTCACTAATTCCCAATGTGTCCGAAATTATTGAATAAGCCGTGGAAAGTCGACTACTGACCTTTTTTTAGTAACATAATTTATTTGTGGTGTCATGACATGGGTTCCATCCTCCAATAATTCCCCACAAGTTATTAAGGACTAGTGAGGTTTTGCATTATCATGATGGAACACAATTCCTTTGCGATTTGTCAATTCTGAATGTTTTTATTTGAATGATTCATCCAGTTTAATTAGTTGTTGACAGTAAACATCTCAGTTGATCATCAGGCCTCCTGGAAGCAGCTCAAAATACACGACACCTTTGTAGTCCCACCAAATCGACAACGTGACTTTTTTTGGATACAATTTAGCTTTAGATTGTGGCTTGTGAAATTTAAAATATACAGTTGGTCCAGCAAGAGAATATCACTTCATCATCTACTACAACGTTTATATTCATAAGGACGTGCTTATTGCATCTACGAACTAGATAGTATATTGAAAATTCCGTTATATTTTCAGATTCGCTGTCAGGAGAAAAATTGTAACATCGGTTCGAGTAAGTGAAAATATCAGTGAATAATAGATTTATTGAAAAGACAGAAATTATCACAAAGCGCAAAGACGCGGAATTGGGACTCCCCTCTTAAGAAAATAACATTAAATATGACAGGTTTTCCTGAAAACACTTAAAATAAGCATTTCTTTACAGTAATGCAAACTATGAAGAGTTATTTATAATTTTTGCCATAGCTCTTTTGAACGCAGTATTTTAAATTTAAAGTTGAAAAACAGCAGCAATAATAATCATATAAAATTTAGCAAAAAACTGCGAATAAAATAATGATCCTTAGAAAAAAAAAACATAAAAAATAGCAAACATTTATTTATTCATTTATTATCTAAGTACATAACAGATAAATGCCCATATAGTACAGTGAACAAGAAACATCTGCAAATCCAAAATAACATCAAATTGCAATAAACAAATATATGTAACAAACATGTAAAAACCTTACACTAATCAAGCCTTGGAAAAGACTCGGAAATAAAGCAATAACATATAAGACCAACAATAAAAAATACACATTTCACAGTTCATCTAAGAAAACTATTTCTCTTGGATAAGAACTATTGAGATTTTCCTTATATGTTCGAAGAAAACGAGCATGCTCTTCTCTTGTCATTATTTTTCTATTTGAATCTTGGGTCCTTAAGCCACTTTAAGATAATTTACCCACAGACACAATCCCTTAGTTGGTGCGCTCAGTATTTAAGCTTTTCTAAAAATAAAAAAGCCTTTAAATTTGTTAAATATAGACCAACGATGCTTTTTTTAAGGTTAGCTTATATTAAAACAGAGATTATATTCTTCCTTTCTTAGTACATATTGTAGAGTGTATTTGGTACTTTCATTTTGGTTCCTTCAAGAAGATCAGTGTTTTTTGTCTTTTCGACGAGGTCTATTTTTCCGAGAGGAAATAATTTGATTGTTTTCTTTTTTTAATGTCATATAGGGTTTTCCTTGAAATTGTAAGAGCAGTGTTTACTCTCTAAATATAATGATTCGTTTCTAAAAATAAAACTATTTTTTACCTCTTGGACACAGGACCACCGTTTCTCTTCTGAAAGTCGAAATACACAAATTAAGCACAAGCTGTTGTATTTGCCTCTTAAGAGTTTCACCACGCATTATCTAAAAGTACAAAAAGTATCTTATTACTATTTTTAATGACTGATTATTAGAACTGATTAAAATAGTGCGAAAACGTTATAAAATTACGTACGAAGGGTCGGGCGAGTGGCGATAGATCTGAAGGTTCAAAATGTTTACGCGTCTAGGTATAGGTTTTTAATAAAAATAATACTTACTTACCGATAATAAATTATAAAACAATAATTAATAGCTTTTATATAAAACAATGTTTTGTTTTAAATTCAAATTGATCAAAATTTCTCAAAAACACAATATAAATAAAATTTTGAAGGATGACTGTTAATTAAATAATATTTTGATTGAAGTCAAAAGAAAGTTTGTATTCATACAACGAAATAACTCAATGTCGGATCTTTTGCTACGTATGGTTTGGATTAGAATAATTATGTTTTGTTTTCTGTCCTTTTATTATTTATATACAAATTAAGATGAATATGTCTCAAAACCGTCTTGGATAAGTTCGTAGATTGATGACGCATGGGTATTCCTCACTGGATCAACTGTATTGTGTTATTTATGGTATACTATAAATTATTTTATCCTTATCTTATACTATAGTTAGGTTAGATTTAATTTTTAACATTTTGACAGGTGAAAACAGATTTAACAGATTTGTATTTGTATAAACACAATAAATCATTGTATTATCTTAAGGAATAAGTTCGTTATCATGCTTTTGATGCTGGCGCGTCGGCGAGCATTATTGGTTTTAAAAATTAAAATCAGATATACAAAATTTTTTTTGTTGGCAGAGTTGTTTTTCCCGCCATTTTATTCAAATTCTAATTCAATTATTTCCAAATTTCACTGATGAAGTCGCGTCATTTTCGCAAACCACGTCCAAAAAGTTGCGCTTAGTTTTTTTATTTTGAAATACAAAGCAATCAAGAGTGTATAATTCACTATACAAATCTCTACAACAGTCGACTGTTTTCAGAATAAAATTGAGGTTCAACCTTTCTGAGGTCACCAAAAATTTAATTCTGCTGAACGAGAAGTCTGAAATAAAAAGAAACAAAAATCGTAAATTTCTATTTTGTATTCTATGTAATCAGTTTCACAGGTTTTGCTAAAAGTTGGGATTTGCTTGAATATATTAATTTAACTCGCACCAGTTTTGGATCATGTGTACAACGGCGTCCCATACTTCATTTTTCTTTATCTCTTCTTGAAGCTTTATCTGCATCAAAGATAAAAACAAACTTGAATAAAATTATTTTCCTAAGTATCCCCACCTATTATATTTAATCAATTAGTCAAATTCTGTACTTTTAGGTGGAGGTGGCAAAACTGGTCGACCAATATTGGGTGCCGGTGCTAGACTTAACAAAAGCAGAATGCAGAATGAGTCCAGCAATAACTGGGACGAAGACAAAACTAAAAATGATACAAACTCTGGCAGCTGGAATCGAAATCAAAATCAAACCAATACTGAAAATTCTGGAACTGGTAATTGGCACAAAAGTAAGGGACGTAGTGACGGTAATTCCGAAAATAATTGGAGAGAAAGAGACGACAAAAAAGGTAACGATCATGGTCATCAAAAAAAAGATTGGGAGAAGAAGAAAACACCACCGAAAACTAGCAAAAAGGGGTGGGAGCACGATGACAGATTTGAAACTGATTATAGTTAAATAGTTGAAAAGGTTGAGTGCTTAATTATGGTCTTATATATAATTATGTGATTAAGTTTTTTAATGGAGCAGATAAACTAGAACATGGGACTCATATATTTTGACAAAAAAAAGCGCGAAATTCTAAACAATTTATTATGGTATAGTATTACTGACACGTTTTTTTAGAATATTTTAGTTGAATAAAAATTTAAAATTAGACTTTTGTATTTTAAATAAGATACTCGTAATTTGTAATTTTATCTTTAAAATTGGAAGACAATTGTTGGATTTTTAATTTTTTTCTTTAAACCCATTTTTTTTTATCGTAATGACTTTTAATAGGAAAAACTGTGCAAATTGCTAGTGGCCGTATTTTAAATTTTTATCTAAAATGATATTAAAAAAAAAATAATTTTTATGTCTCGAGTGCAAACAAACGGTAAATATTCCTTAAACTGGAAAATTGATTTGGTGTAATTTTTAATGTGTCTATACTTCAGATTCTCTATAGTATGAAGAACTCTCAATTTCTATTTTATGCAACTTTATTTAACTTTTTAAGTATTAGATAATAAAATCCTTTAGATGACTATCTGAAATTGAGATATTTTTGGTCATAGTCTGCCATCTTTGAATGTGAATACTATTAAATATGCAATAATTATGAATTTATGTTTATAACAGAATGAATGGCTAAATCCAATAAGTTTTATGTGAAAAAAAATATTTTGAATAGAATAAAAAATATACTCATCATTTGATCAACAACAAGCAATTAATTTTTTGTATATTTGTTGAAAAGGTTTTGAAATTTTCGTCGAGATGTTTTTCATTTTAAACTTCATTTAGGAGAATCCAAGTTATAGGCACATGTGAACAAACAATATTGTGCGATAAGAAAACAGAAATTTTTAAATTTAAGTGTATCATTAAGGCAAACTAATCTATAATTTAGTTGATTTAATAGTTTTAATAAAATCCTAGAGATATTTAATTGAATTTCTCTTTATATAATTTAATTTTTAAATGGTATAGATGTATCAACTTTCTAGCTTAATCTATTAATCTGTATATTTTAGAAATTGTACTATGAGTGAAAATAATCGATTGATGATTTCTTTTAAATTATTATTTCCTTTTTTTGAATTTTTTTACTACTATTTGTATATATATGGCATCATCTTTATATAAATTATAGGTTGTTAAATTCTTGGCGAATTAACAGCATTTTAAAAATTACTTTTTGTTTTTAACAATTTAGCATATTGAAAAAAAGTTGTAGGGTAAAAAATCTAACGTACTTGAATTAAAAGCGACTGAGAGAGAGGGGATCTTTTATAGTTAATGTCAACAATTTTTTTTAATAATGGGTGTTAATCGATTTTGATAAATTTTGGTTTGAAATATAAAATTTTAACTCCTTTTGAAAACCAAAGATGTATTTCTTGATATTCTCTTTTAATTTGATAATTTTATTATGGGGATATTATGTAAAAATTTACAATCCAGGCTTAGCGCAAAACAAATAAAAAAGTTTTAAGTTTTAGCCAAAAATATTTAACTTCATTTTATGTTTTAAAATGTCAATTTGAATTTTGATTCAATAATCATACAATATAGTCTATTGTTAAGCTGTTACTTCGTCGTTGAATTGCAACTTTTAAACTATATAGCTTAGTGGGTAATTTTTATCCGAAAGGAGAACACGGATTGATTTTATATTTTTTTTGTCTCATTTTAAGATGTACAAATTATTCGAAATGTAACGAATTTTAAGTTCCTGTCGAATAAAAATATTCGTTGTTACCGTAAACGCAATTTATAAATGTTATATATTTTTGAAAAACTTCTATTGTTCTTTAATTGAAAAACAAATTATTATTTATACGAACTGTTTAAAATTATATAAAAATCAAATTGTGTCATTTATATCGGACCAATTTTAGATTTTATTTATGAATCATTAAAATGTCAAAAAATGTTAAATATAATTTGGCACTTGGAAGATTTTGGGAAGTATTTCAAAAATATTTTTGAGTCAAATAAGTATTTTTTAGTTAATTATATTTCCAGGTATACAGAATACATATTTTTCTTTTTATGTACCTGTAAAAAAAAACAGAAAATACATAAAAAACTGTAAATAGTATTACTTGCTCTATGAATTATAATAATAAATAATCGGTTAATTATTAGTAATTAACTTAAAAACCTGACATATTGTTTTGTCAGGCAGTATATTTAATGCTACTTTTAAATTTTTTCGGTCGATAAATGAAATAAATTTAGGTCGATTGGATAGGGTGGGTGGCAGCTTCAAGCGTACACTACTAGTGGCAGCGTGCACTGATCTGCGCGCATTACGCGACAAAGAGAGAGAAAAGGTAAATATGGGTAAGTGCTAGCCGCGATTGGCCGGCGTACACTTCGAAATTATGGGCCGAGAGAGATAGCACTTTCCCTCTCTAGTAGTATATGCTCGCAAGGTGGCAGTTTCCGATAGGGTTCCGGTTTTCCAATACCTTTTATTTAGTAACTAAAATTTTTTTATTTTCTTAGTTTTTAAAATAAATTTTAGTTATCTGTTTACATACAATGAGTACTGAAATAGTCAAATCATGTCGGGTGTCGGTAACCAAATAAGTGAAAACTTATCAGTATATAAAATATTTAAAAAGTTCTCTGGAGAAAAGAGTACAAGGTTCGAATTTGGGAAATATCGATTATAAAATCATCGTATCCAACAATAAAACGATCTCGTTTATTTTTGCCGGATGTGACCAAGTCTGTTTTTTAATAAATAAAAAAATGAAGCATTGTCATTTATTAAAAGCATTTTAATCTTCATTAGTAGAAAACTATTGTTATAAATTTGGTCATTTTTGGCATAATACCCACCACGTAAGGTTTTCTAGATGTATTATAATCTTTCTTATAAACTCTGAAAATAAAATCGTAATAGAACAATAACTAAGTAATATAGTAATTATTATATAATTAAAGTTTGCATTTTATAAGAAAAAATGTGATAAAATTTCAACAAATTATTTTATCGTCCTTAAAAAATTTAAATTATAAATTTTAACGTTTATTTTATGTGTATATTATATTGCAAGTTAAACATTAAGGTAGTTTAAGTCGATAATAATAATTATTATTTTACTTTTACCTGTATGTTGAATTATAACTTACTTTCGGTAAGTTTTGCATGAACTTTTGTATCATAAATTACCATGACCTACAAATTTATTTCTCATTATAACAATGATTGAAAATTAAGTAATATCTATTGCATCTTTTTATTAAATTTTAACATATGAGAAGTGAGTCTGCCAAATTTTGCACACCTATTGATCTTTTTTTTTTAATGAAATTTCTAATTTTCAATTTTGACATTGCAATATTTTAAAATTATATTTATATTCGCACAAGTGGTATATATCATCTCATGTCATATAAATTGAAATTCTAAAAACTGCTGTTTTGTTTATATTTTTCCTATTCTACACCATTGATTCCAAAGTAGGATCGACTACAACCTACAAGGTGTCCATGTCGACGGGAAAAAAATTAAGGTGCATGAGGTGGATGGAGGTTCACAAAAATTTAAGCATTCCGTAAATGTCAACAAATATTTTACCTATGTATTTACATAATATATAGAATAGACAAAGAAATTACCTATTTATGTATAAATTAAGTATAATCTTGTAACTAATTGTGTAAGTAACTATTCGCTTTGTGATCACTACTTGCAACTTATAAAAACTTGCGCATTTGATAGCAACGCATTGCCCTCACATAAGCGATAGCAAACAAATCTAGGCTTGAACCAGAGCCGCAAGAAAAGCGACACAGATTGCACGGACTTATTCAATTAGTATATTTTCTTAATACTCGTGTCGGAGACAAACACACTGCTCATTTGTTTTCTGAATTTTGAAAAGAAAAGTGATAACCAAATATTTTCACAGATAAAAATATACCAAATATACAAGTTAAACTGAATCAAAATTGTCTTGTTTGGGATTCTGGATATAAATATGTACATTTTGTTTAATAACATTTTTTTTTAAATTCTTCCAATAGTCCGATTGCCGATCATGACTTGAGGTAAATGTCATTCGATATTCTAACTACTTACACCTGTATTAACTTTCTTAGTTTTTTAGTTATTTTGTTAGTTATTTTCTTTGAGCATTCTGTCTTTTTTCCTTTCTTTCTGAATCTTTAGAGACAAATTCAATGGTACATGATTTCTCTGTACATAAATATAAAAAACCAACGATCGCCATAAGATTAAAATAAGATTTTACGTGGGGAATCAATTTCAGATTAATTTTTGTTCACATATAACTGCTATTAAACATGGCCGAATCTAAAAGGAAATGTAGGCAATATAGCATTGATTATTTGAAGTTCAGTGTCATTCCATCATTGACGGACAAATACCTGCTTATGGGCTTTATATGCAAGAGTTTTAAGCTGTGACGCTATGAAACCATCCAGGTTGAAGGATCTTCTGAGAAGGTGTCATCCTGATAAAACATGTAAAGATTTGAAACACTTTCAAATACTGAAAGAGAAACTTCAGAAGAGAATCATGGTTAGTTGTTAAAGATCAGAGTGAGAGTTTACATCAATCTAGTCAATTCGTCATAAGTGCAGGTAACAAAATTCGGAGCGACGCGTTGAATTCTAAATTATTTTCGCTGTGTGAAGAAAACGAGGTTTCATCAATTACAACGTTGGCTGTTGAAAAGCTTATGTTTGACTAGATTTTTTTCAGTTTTTGAGGCTGTTTTAGAGTTTTTGGATGCTAACAATATTATCTTAAAAAAAACTTAAAGAAACCAAACATTTCCTATCAACAGATTTGTTTACCGAATTTAACAAGGTTAACTTGAATTTACAAGGTAAAAGTGTGAATTTCATAATAAACAAAGTCCATCATGCAGCTTTTTTTGCCAGAATTAATCTCACGAAGCAAAACATGGACGGCGAAAATTTTCCCAACTCGTCACAGACATGCTGACAGAATGATGACGTTTCGGACTACGTTCAACATTTAAATGGTCTGTACCAGACATTAAAACCAGATTTGATGATGTTTGACCATGGGAATACCAACCCATATGATGACATTGATGAATCGGATGTCATATGACTACAAAAAGAACTGATCCGAATCAGTACTAACAAAGAACGTAAGGTGAAGTTTAGAAATAGATATCAGCAATTTTGGCTTCAAAGAGACATACTTGCTTGATTGATTGATTGGATGATATAGCAGGCTAGGGTTGAGAAGCCTTTACACTACAGCCTAGTGACTTATTGTGTCGCCTTTTATATCTGTTCTCTGTGGTTGGTTGCCCTAATTAGGTTTAGCAGCCTAGCAGTCCTCTGGGTATAAGCCTTCCAAATTGATCGATCCTTCCAAGGATCCAGCAGGCGCCAATCCAAGGGGGCAGTAGCAGGGGGCCGATCCCTCCCGCAAGAGCTTTGAATTCAGAAAATAGATTAGCCTTTGTGAACGTCGCTCCTCCCCCCCCCCATGAACAACTCGCTTTCCCTCGTCATACTGTACAGATCTTTTCTTTTATCTTGTGATATCGCCCTCCCTCCCCAAAGAGAGAGGTTAAATCCTGGTCTCCAGTAGGTTAGAGCTTCGCATTCGAAGATAGTGCGGGAGGTTGTTTCGTTCCCCTCGTCACATAATCTACATGTTGGTTATAGATACCCATTTTGTGTAGTTTCCTTAAGCCGCAGTCGCCAGTTAATAGTTCTGTCTGCGCCTGTGGTTCATAATGTGGTTCCAGTGGATCTGGTGTTGATGATTTATTCACAAGAACAACCAACCACGAATAGAATAAATGTGGTAGCAGACCCTTGTCTTGCAAGTTGGTCCGTTTTTTCATTGCCTAGGATGCTCTTGTACCCTGATACCCACGCAAGAGTAACCTTGTTGTGTTCTGCTAGAGGGATAAGGTTTTGAATACATTCTCAGACCTGTTTTGATGTTATCTGGTGACATGCAAGCGCTTTCAGCACTGCCTGACTGTCCGAGAACATGAGAACGTGTCAAGTCAGTCTGAAGGATTTCGCCACCATGCCTTTGACATACCTGCTATTATCCTGCATTATGGACGATTGCAAAAAAGTTTATGATAGCTTTTCCATCTTCATATCTCGTGAAAACAGGTTTCAACACGATCGAGAATCTTCTTACAAAAAAAAAGAGCCAGATTAGAAACTACAGACCCAGGAGATTTAAGATTACACCTGACTAATTTGAAGCCAAACACTGAAAATTTGCTATCAAAGCATCATGCTCATCTCTCAAATTAAAAGTATTTTATAACTATCGCCAAAGTTTATGGTAGGTGAGGAACGATGCATCAAAAGAAAAAATGGAAGCTGCAGCGATTTCTGTGCATCGTCCCCACCTGCCATTAGATTTGTCGAATGGAATAAAATAATTGATTTATTTTGTGTATTTAATTTAGGTGAGAATTTGATTTTGTGCCGTTTTAATAATAAAGGTATGAGTTGTATCTCAAAACATTTTTTTATTTGAATATTTTTCGCTCTACAGTAAACCCTATCAAGTAGTTTTTTTGTTAAGCTTTGGTCTAGTGATAATCCGCAGAACGCGACAGTCAGCGTTGTGCGACACCGTGTCGGAGATATGAAAAACGTCAACAGTGTCTGTTACAATGACGTTTTTCATATTCTCGATCCGCCTCGTATTTCGATCACGAGACCAAGGCTTCTACTGTTAAAAACGTTTAAGTTGATAAAATTGTAAAAATTCAATATTAGTTAAACATGGAGTTTTTGGAAAACAAGAAGTTGGCTCGTGGTCTAGGGAAAAAAAATTTGGGAACCTTTTGTTTACACGCATAAGTCAGTAAAATTCAACCAATATTTTTTTGTTAACAGCAACAGTTAGGTATCACTAAAACAAGAAGTAAAGTACTGTTAATAATAAAACCATAAATTTTGGTTATCTTTTTTACTAGCAATGAGTTCTCCATCAGACTCAACAATGGCATTGGTAAAATTCAAGTTTTCCAGTAAATAATATAATTGTACCTTCTAATTTGTCGCATTAGTCGAAATAAGTTTGTTGGTAATAAAATAATGTAAATATCTTGGAAACTAGTAAGAGCTAGACGCAACGATACTCTATAAATTGGAAGTGTACCACTAATATCTCTATTTTTTCAAAATTTTAGCTTTACTCGTTCTGGATATAGAGGGGTGAAAATTGGTAATATCTAGCAGTATTTCTAAAACCATCTATTCCACAATTCAGAAAATAATAATTTTGGGTCCTTATAACTAGCTATTTTGAATGATAGTCCACATAATAGAACTATATTAAACTAAATCCTCCTATTGGAATTTATTCAGGGTTTTAAATGTTTTTACTATGCCAAACTTCAGATAAATTCAACTGTGATATACCAGTTAGAGATCACATTTTTATTTGATTAGATAAGCACTCTGGATAACCGACTTGTAGAACTACGGCCCAATAAGTTACTTAGATGAGCTATAACTCCTTTTTTTATATCGACTTATGAAGAGGTAGGTGGTCTACTAGAGGGAATAACAAACTTTCCAGGGTACCTATTCTCGTTCTTGAGAGAACGATCATCGTGATGGAAAGTGGGCGTGGTTCTCACAAAAAAAGTACGAAAACGTATTCAGAATACGGTTTCTTACTTTTTCGTGAGAACCACGGCCACTTTCCATCAAAATGATCGTTCTCTCGAGAACGAGAATTGCTGCCCAGGATACAGTTTCATAGTTTTTCGTGAGAACCACACCCACTTTCCATCAAGTGATCGTTATCTTAAGAACGAGAATAGGTACCCAGGACGGTTAAATATGTCTCATCACATCACATGAAACAAATCGCGTCTTAAGGTTTGCACCAATCAATTGAATCTATTTTCTTGGCTGCTGAAATGAACACAGTGCAGAAAGGTATCTAGTAAGTTGAACGAAATAAGTCCATTGACCAAGGCTACTATTTCTTTTCTATAATAATGACATCTTTTATTTTTAATTTATTTTATACATCAAGCGCTGATTCAGAAAATTTTTCGGGAGTAGCTTTTAACATTTTTCAAGGAGCTGGAATATGAGTCTGTATACATATATTATATCTCTGTTCAGATTGAAGGGTTTGATGGTGGTTATAAATTTTTTCTCTTAAAGGGGAACTTGAGGGACTGGGTATATCGATTACCGTGAAATTTTGAGGCTCAGTTACTTGGGGCCCAAGGTTTATTGGACGGGTATTCTTTTCGGCCAACACGCCCTAATAAAAAAAGTATGGTGAGGGAAATCAATTTATGTTAATGTTATTAATTAATAAATTTTCAACAACTCGAAGGACGAACAACAGGTCAGAGATGACGTCGGTCTCGATTTGGAGCTTGAACAACTCCTGAACTTAATATTTTATTAGGGCGTGTTGGCAAAAACGACTACCCATCCCTTTTAGTCCCTTGAGCTCCCCTTGTTAAATTATCCACAATTCCCATTTCCGATTCTTAAATTTTAATACAACGGTATTCAAACAGCGCGCAAAGTTTCTAAGACTTACTTTATGGTGCCAGTGTTGCGGCTTTAATACAAACGCCAGAATATTATCTCTGAGGTGAATAATGTGCATTTTTTTTAACTTGCAGTTTCAAATTAAGCTTGTTTAGATGATCCAAGATATTATATAAATAAGCTACTACAGTGTAGAAAAGAAGAACTTCGTGATCAGAATTCACGTTTTTGCAAAATTCCTTGAACAAATGAGTATTGAGAGAACTAAATTTTATACAATTGACAATTGTCACGACAACGTGGAAGTGAGAACACAAACTGACGTCAGTGAAGTTAACTTGAAACGAAAAGGAGATGCCTTTATTTGAGATAAAATTTGTTTTTGCAACCGTATGTTTTTTTTATTGTTGCAACGTCCAGATCAATTTCATATGATTTCTAAGTACCGGTTGGCTTTGTTGAAAAGAAACGTTTTGTTAACTTTACGATGCCCGATACCCTCTCCTTAAGAAAAACAGAACACTGCACTCCAAGCTAAAACTCCTTCCCTTTAAGGCTTTTCTCCTATGGTTAGTAACAATAATACGCAGGATCATCTGTAGAGCTCCCTCTTTTGTTAGGAACATATTATCCACACATCTACAATGTGAAATCGTCGTTAAAAAATTATCACCAACCCTTCTCTAATACTCATCACACAATCTCATAGTACCACATCCGTCCCCCCCTCCCCCGTTTGCCCGTGGACTGGTTAACTACCACTGTATACCACTAACTGGGCGCTATTTCTTACCTTAATACAATATATTTTGCATATATTTTTGGGATTTGAGTTATGCCAAATCAGACAAGTTGTTTGTTTTTCTTCAAATTATAAAATAATGGTGATATAATGTTGGCCAAAAATACTTTCTTTAATGAACACATTGATTGACAGCTTGCAACAGAAAGTATTTTCGAAGTTGCCTATATATTTTTCTCCTTACAGGCTAAGAAAGGAAAGAATCTAAACAGTTTATTTCCTGCAAATTCAATTCTGGTCCTCTTTCCATACGCGTTTCGACCACCTCATGGTGTCGTCAGTGGAACTTACACCCGGGCGATTATATATATATATATATATATATATATATATATATATATATATATATATATATATATATATATATATATATATGTCGATCGTTTCTACAGCTCATTTAAAGTGGGCGCTCCTCAACAAAACAAAGAGGCGGTGATGTCCACTAACTTGCGGCCGGTTGGGACAACCATCAACCATTTTCTCCGCATCCAACGCCCACTGTCTACCAGGAAGGGTTTACTGAAGACTCCCAAGGTTTTATGGAAACAACTTCTTCAACACAAAACTGATTGATGCGTTAACACATTGCATAAATGTCTCTTTTCCAGAAAAATCAAGACTATTTAATAAAAACTATCCCAATAAAGGAGTAAACTGGTTTAATGATAACTTAAAAAGAGATGCGTAATAGACTTCAGTTTATGATAAAATTAAATAAAAGAGATCCTATTACTATGCCAACGAGTACCATAATTGAATATAGAAAAAATTACAGAAAATCAATTAGGCTTGCAAAAATTAAAGTTAATGACGAATTTATAAAAAATCCAGTAACCCTCAACAAGCTATGTGGAAACTTATTAATTATAAAAGAAAAAATAATACCTCTGACTCTAATTCAAAACTAAATGCAAATGATTTTAATAACCACTTTTGTTCAACTGCTGAATGTGTGATGAATAAACTTGAAATTTCTCAACAGCCTTTTGAAGATTACCTAAAATCTATGCCACTGAAAAACATCCCGTCTTTTAAATTTCAATCAGTTAGTTTTAGTGATGTCGACAAGGCCATTTCAGAAATAAAAAATAGTAACAGCAAAGATATTGCCGGAATTAACACAAAAATTATTAAAAAAATTAAGGATATAATAGTTCAGCCCCTAACAATATTGAAAAATCAATCTATAGCTTGCAGTACATTTCCTAAAGTTTTCAAAACTGCAACGGTGGTACCCCTCTTCAAGAATAAGGGCTCCATTGAAGACTGCAACAATTATCGCCCCATATCTTTATTACCAATCTTGTCAAAAGTTTATGAACGAATTTTCAAAAATCAGGCTAAAGATCACTTTGAGTCGAACAAATTATTTGCCTTGAACCAGTTTTGATTCCGAAAGAACAGGACCACAACTTTAGCTATTGATCACTTCACTAGTAATGTTTTACAGGGCTTTGAAAAGTATCTCGACACTCTTGCATCCTTTTTAGACCTCACAAAGGCATTCGATTGTGTTACACATAGCATTCTTCTAAAAAAACTACCATTCTACAATTTTCAGGCTGATACCATTCGCTACTTAATTCATATCTGTCGGATCGTGATCATTATGTTCACAGGAATAACAGTGAAATTGTACAGTCCTTTCTACCTCAATGTGCAATGGAGGTCAAATTTCTGGGAGTACATCTAGATGCAGGATTAACCTGGGAACAACACCTTGTTAATCTCTCAAAAGACTATCCCAACAACTGTTCCTGTTCAGGAGTCTTGTACGGGTAACTTCCAAAGAAACTCTTCTGACAACATATCACAGTAACTTTCATTCTTGTCATACTGATAATGCATTTGGACAACAAAGAAAATGCATTCGTATTATCTCTGGGCTTGGTTATAGAGAAGAGTGTCGAAATTCGTTTAAGAATTTAAAAATTTTAACTTTACCTTGTGTGTACATTATGCAGTGTTTGTTGTACGTTAAACAAAATCTTGATCTATACAAATCACACGAAGATATTCACAACTATCCAACAAGAAACAACAACAATCTTGTACCAGACTTTGGTCGGCTTGAGAGATCCAGAAATGGTTCAAGATTTTTAGCAATAAAGTTCTACAACTGCGTGTCAGCTAGAATTAAAGCTCTTAACTTCAATCAGTACAAAAAACAAATCGAGAGCTACCTTGTGCTGAACGCGTTTTTTTCGTTCGAGGAGAATTTCGAATCTAATTTTAATCTGTAGTATTGCCTTTGTCTGTTGTCAGCTTCTCTTAGCTTTTTTTTGCCAAAACTTCCTTCTTAAGGAAGAATCAATATCGTGTAATGTTTTATTTGCATTAATGATATTAATTAATTGACAAAATTTTAATATTTTATTTACTTGACTTGTAAAAGTACTATTTGTATATTATTACTAATAAATTATCTTATCTTACTTAAATGTATCGATATGTGCAATATTTGGTATCGATATTGGCATATTGCAATACGTTGGTATCGATATTGACATATTACAATACGTAGGTACCGATACATTTAAATATTATACAATTTCCTTACAATCAGATCCGCCTCCACTATAACATCAAACGCACCCAAATATTTATTGTGGTGAATTTCACAAGGACGGCACAGATATATTTTATTATTTTTTAATTGTGTAACTAAGGAGAGGGCAGGGATACACTCGGGTATCTTTATGCCGGAAGGGCCGCACCAATTTAGAGGACCAGCCTTAATTATTCTGTGATTGGCAATCCATAGTCTGTATTTGCGAGACATCACTTTTCTATGCTTGCGAGCTTTTAGTCACTTTGGTTTATTGTTATTTTACCCATGCCTCCTACGAACGATATTTCTAGAAAATATTTTGTTAAATTGTAAACCGAAAATAAATGCAAACTCTATTGTTCACAGGTAAATTCCGCTGGTACAGCAATCAATTTGTTGTTACTATGGTCGTATGGTTGTTACATTTGCGAATTCACACAACAAGAATAAAAATATTAGCGATACTTAACGTATCGATATTTGTATACCAATATATGGACGTATATTTTTTTATTCGATACATAACATCGATACACTTGGAGATATCGCCCGACCCTGGTAGAGCTGTATCGAACAGAGAGGGGAACAGCTGCTATATAAAATATAAAGTCCGAGGCACGTCGGTAGGATATCAAAAACCTGCCGACTTCGATGTCAGACTTAAAAATATCGTCGGTCGAAATTGTAAAAATCAAAATTTCAGTAAAAAAAAATGAAATCTATATTTGCCGCCTGTAAATAGTTGCCTGTGTTATTCCTCTTTCAGACAGAGAAAGGAAAGAATATATAGAAACAGTTTATTTCCTGCGAATACAACTCCATACGTGTTTCGAGCGCCTCATGTTCTCATCAGTGGAGCTGTATCGAACCAAGAACATTCGCAGGAAACAACTGCTATATGAAATATAAATTCCGAGGCATGTCGGCAAGATTGAGCTCCACTGACGAGACCATGAGGTGGTCGAAAAGTATATGGAGAGAGGACTAGAATTGTACTGGCAGGGAATAAACTGTTTCTGTATATCCCCTCCTTTCTGTGCTTGAAAAGAGAATAACATATAGGCAACTATTTAAACACGGCAGATATAGATTTTATTTATTTCTTACTGAATTTTTAGAAAGTATTTTGGTAATTGGTAATTGTTTAAATCAAACTGTCAATATAATGTTTTACAAAATATGAAGTCGTAATTTTTTTTGTATAATTGTTCAGCAGCAACCATATTTTACAATAAAACAAATTGTCTCGCATCTTCTCTAGATGCTGATAAGTAACTAAATACCTTTACCTCAGTATTTTGTGGTACCTTCTAGCTGTATGTGAACGGATATTTATCAAGCGTGGATCCACGCAAGGTCAATGGTCCAATATAATAACTTGCAAGTGAAAGTTGATAATGTAAATACCCGCAATTAAAAAGTAAAAAATTTACGTTTTACTTCTAGGTTAGAGTATTAATGAACGATTTTGATTGGTCATCCTTAATTTTCATAATTGTTAATTTTTTTGTTTAATCCAGTGGAAATTTTTAGTGGTAATTGAAATTTTTGGAAGTGTGAACCTACCTTAAGGCAATTTTTCTAATTTTAGCATTTGCAAAGCGTTCTTTTGTCAGTGATATTTAAAGTTAAGGTAATTTTACATTCTGCAGACAATGTAGATAAATCACGCAATCGTTACTCGCTGATCGTAGATCTCATATAGTCTTTTAACATTTTAAGTTTACTGAAAACTTGATGAAAAGAGAAGAGCAAGTTTTAAAATTGCTTTAGATATTCCTTAGGCAATTGTCTTTTAATTTGCCCTTTTTAGGGTATTTCAGCCAACAAACCTTCATGACTAGTTTGTATGACCCAGTGTAAACAATAGAACAGTTCTGCAAATATTTATTTGATGGAGCAAACAAATCTATACAAGGTAAAAAAAATATATAAGTATTATTATACCATATAGAAATATATAAGGAAGCTTTGATGACTTTAATCTCTTAAATACTAAATTTGACAGGATCTGTGAGAAAAAGAAATGATAAATTATCCTAAATTTATCATTGTACTTATATTTAATGTAAAAATATATGCATTCTTAAATACCAACAAAAGTTAAATAAGGAAAATAATCCCATCGGCCATCATAACTTGATTTTCATCTGACATTTTATCTATGGCAGCGTTTATCTCTCCCTGCGTGTATGGCATACTGTTATCTTTATTTACGAATTCTTTTACTCTTGACAAACTCAGAGCTTGAGTTCTGTTTTCTTGGAATGCTCGACAGAGTGTAGTTTTAAAGGAAGACAACCTAAAAACATCAAAAAATTAGAGATGAACTGTTTTTAACAAGCAGAAATACTGGCCCGTAACTTAAAATAAATATTTAAAGGTAAGAATTTTCGTGAAAATTATATCATTCGAATTTTTTCAGATATTCAATTTAACATTGTAATGGAACAAACATTAAATATGATTAATCTTATTAAATATTGTTTGACGTAGAGCATATTCCACTACATAGAGGAATTAAATAACCGCTCTGTAGATAAATTTTAGCCATGGAAACTGAGAAAGTTAAGAAAAAAATAAATCAATTATAAAACTTAGCCAGTTTTATTACTTTTGGCTCGTTTATCGGTTTTTCTGGAACCATAAATTCAAACATTTTATGGGGATTCATATGCGCTGTAGTACATATAAATATTTAAGAATATATCAAAGAAAACGTACCCTTGTCAAATATGAAAACTTTTAAAGATTAAAGTCAAGAATGAATTCAGCACCATATAACCTAAATCACCTAGAAGATGTTTTAAATTGAACAATTTTCCCATCATAACAAAACAAAAGAATAATCAAATAAAATCACTATAATGCAATATATTCGTTTGATTACATGTGCAAAGAATCCGTCTTTTGGTAATTTTTTTTACCTACTCACCAAAAAAATAAGAACAAGTAAAAAGTGAGAACTTGTTAAAAGAGCGAGTAGAGTTTTTTCCATGTTCAAAGACGGAAACTTTTCTTTATAGAAAAACGTAGAATAGTTTCTTAAGCCTCTTGTATACGTGTAAGGGGCGAAGGCGACGAAGATAAGCCGACCCAAATGACAACCTCACCTGCACGTGGTGCACCCTGCTAGATAACCAACGAGGCTCTGTCGACCGAATGATTACCGGTATAAGTAATCCCCTCTTGTAAGCCAACAGCTACGGGTGGAGGAGCTAACAAGAGTAAGGGCACCCTATTGCCCTAGGGTTGAGAAATCGGCCCCAAAGGCGGAGAAATTACAAATAAGTAATTCAACAACATACGGATGTGGGAAGCCACGGGAGGACTACCACATTAAAGATCCCTAAGGATATCCCTAGTACAAGCATGGTGGAGAATGAACGAGTAAGTGAAAACACTACTGATCATAGTTTACGGAGGCTAAGATCCGGCATGAGAAGAGATTGGGCTTCTCCGGTCGTCATCCAGCGAATACCCAATAAAAAGGAAAGAGAAACATGACTAAAGATATAAAAAGAAACACTCATGGTGGGCACATGGAACGTGAAAACTATGTTTCAAGCCGGGAAAATACATAATACAATTCTCGAAATGGGCAGACTAAACATCGACATCCTCGGAATTAGTGAAATGAGGTGGCCCGGAAGTGGTCATTGTACTGTAGAAGATCATAAAGTGTACTATTCTGGCAGTGAAAATAACAAACACACTAGTGGTGTAGGAATCATATTCTCACCTAAACTCTCTCAGTATGATATGAGTTTTACTCCAGTTTCTGATAGAATAATTTTTATTGAAGTGAAGAGCACACCTATCAAATTGAACTTAATAGAAATATATTCACCCACTTCCGAAAAACCCGATGAAGAAGTGGAAATTGTATATTCAGCAGTATCTAACATATTAAAACAAGTTAAGAAAGAAGACCTATCATTATGGGAGATTTCAATGCCAAAATTGGCAAAGGCGACAACTCAGAACTGATTGGCGGGTTTGGACTAGGTACTAGAAACGAACGAGGCGAGAGGCTAAAGGATTTTGTGACAGAAGAACAATTTGTTATCCTGAACACTCTTTTCAAACAACCACCTCGAAGATTATATACATGGACTTCACCTCAGGATGAAGAAGGTCATATTGTAAGAAACCAGATAGACTATTTACTACTAAATAAAAGGTACCGTAACAGTTGCATAGTGGCTAAAACATACCCAGGAGCTGACGTGCATTCAGATCATGCTCTTCTCTGTGGCAAATTTAAAATCAAGCTTAAAAAGGTAAAGAAAAGGATAGACAGGAAAAAATGGAATATAAGGAAACTCAGAGAGAATGAACAAACACGCCAAGTAGTAACTGAAAAAATAACTGAAGAATGTCGAAAATTCAAAGAAATCCCACACAGTGTAGAATCGAGTCTTCTCAAGATGGCTGAAAAATTTCAAAGTATTGGTAATGAATTTCTGGTAGCACAAAGAAATAAAAAACAACCATGGATAACAGATGAAATATTAGAGTTGATGAATGCGAGGAGATTATTGGAAAGAGGTAAAATGGAGTACCGAAATATGCAAAGACTAATCCAACGTAAGATAAGGTGTGCAAAACAGGAATGGATAGAAAGACAGTGTGCAGAAATAGAAGAACTTGAGAAGAAACACGATACTTTCAACATGCACAGGAAAATAAAAGAGACATCGGATCTGTATAAATTCAATGTAAGCGGAAAAATTCAGGATAACAAAGGTAACATCATTGTAGATCGCTTAGGGAAAATAAAAATTTGGAAAGAATACATAAACCAGTTGTTCGAAGACCCAAGCAGATCGGAAAATCCTCCCACTTACCGGGTACCAAATTTCTTGCCGATTACCGTTGATGAGGTTACTCGAACCATAGTGGGGTTGAATGGGAAAGCACCAGGGCCAGATAATATCCGGAATGAATTCTTAAAACTATTAAATGAAGAAGATATCAGATGGCTTACAGATATATTTAATGAAATATACTCCACTGGAATTATACCTGAAATATGGCTCAAAAGTACATTTATAACGCTACCTAAAAAATCAAGTGCAAAAAACTGTGAAGACTTTCGTACGATTAGCCTTATGAGTCACTCTCTTAAACTTTTCTTGAAATTAATTCATCAAAGAATATATAGGATTTGCGAAGAACAGATTAGTTGTACCCAGTTTGGGTTTAGAAATGCCCTAGGTAGTAGGGAGGCACTTTTTAGTATCCAAGTCTTGTTCCAAAGAGCGCGGGATGTTAATCACGATATTTTCGCGTGCTTTATTGATTATCAAAAAGCATTTGATAAGGTTCAGCATAATAAGATGATGGAAGTTCTTGAATCAGCTGGATTAGAAAAACAAGACCTAAGAATTACAGCAAATCTTTATTGGAACCAGACCTCTTCAGTCAGAATAGAAAGTGAGGAATCCGAGGAAGTTATGATAAAGAGAGGAGTTCGACAGGAATGTGTGCTTTCGCCATTGATATTCAACATATATTCAGAATACATATTTCGAGAAGCCCTGGAAAATACCTCCGACGGGGTGATTATCAATGGCGAGTGTATTAATAACATAAGATACGCAGACGATACGGTAATTATCTCAAATGATTTAAGAGGACTCCAAAGATTGATGGACAGAGTGGTAGAAGTAAGTGAAAGATACGGACTGCAGATGAATACAAAAAAGACCAAATTCATGATTATTTCTAAAAGAAACGCATACACGGCCAACTACTGATACATAACAGACCCATCCAAAGAGTTAACAAATATATCTACTTGGGAACGAATATCAATGAAGAATGGGACCACTCGATTGAGATAAGATGCCGTATTGAAAAGGCCCGCACTACATTCCTTAAAATGGCAAAAATATTCAAAAGTAGAGACCTATCCTTAAACACCAAAATGCGAACATTGAGATGCTACGTATTTTCGACCCTCCTATACGGCGTTGAATCATGGACGCTATCTGAAGCATCATGCAAAAAATTAGAAGCTTTTGAATTTTGGCTATACTGCCGCATTCTGAGGATTTCATGGGTAGATCATATTACCAACGAAGAGGTGCTTCATAGAATGAAAAAAGAAAAAGAAATTTTGTATCAAGTAAAGAAGCGTAAACTTGAGTACCTGGGCCACATCATGAGAAATCCTGAAAGGTACCGGCTTTTGCAACTTATACTACAAGGCAAAATACAAGGCAAAAGGAGTGTAGGAAGACGAAGAATCTCATGGCTGAGGAATCTCCGAGTATGGTTTAATACATCAACTGTGGGCTTATTTCGTGCAGCAGTGGATAAAGTCCGTATAGCCATTATGCTCACCAACATCCGGTAACGGATAGGCATTAGCAGAAGAATACAAAAAAATATTATTTTATGATGCTCAGGACAAATCTAGAATTAAATATCCAACGTCGGATGGCTCTAATGTCTTCTACGAACGAAAGACCGAAATTTTCGGCAATGGAATCACCCTTTCAGGGTTACACTCCAGACTAATAACTATTTCTTTTGGTGGAACGACCGGGGGGTGGTAAAAACACGATAAGCAAGGGTTCTGAGGGTTGTAAAGTTTGGTGGTGTTGTTTAAAAATCTATATCGTCAGTTAGCATTTGAAATTCATTAGCAGCGATACATTGTAAAATATGTTAGAGAAAGTTATATTCGATGCGTGTAACCGATTTTATTAAGATTATTATTTTTGAATTATCTTCAGGAAAGTTAAGGGAAATCTGTTTTTCATGTTTAATTTTCTTTTCTTGATTAATATTTTAGAAATCTATTTAAACGTATTATTTTCAAAATTGGGTTTTTAACACTCATATTAAAATAATAGTCCACAAAAGCATTTATTTTGGTTACTTTGGAATTGTTGTATCGAGTTAATTTTAAGTTTCTCATAGTAAATAATTTCATTTTTATTTTTGTTAAATAGATTTAAGTGAACCAAACCAGTTAAGTAGCAGCTTTTCTGAAGTCTTGAAGCTGTATTTGTGGTATTGATGAACTCTAATAACCTGTAGTTGTTTAGCACTAAAACTGCAAGAGCCGAAAAGATCGATCAGAGTGCCTTTGTCATAGTGCGTTTTATTTATCGATTTGTAGAATAACTACTAATAAGGGACAGCAGTAAATGGTGGGCGAAACGATCATACGCTACCAAAACAATCTGTTTGCAGGAGTCTAAGATCAAATTCTGCCACAACATTAACTTTCGATAAATACCATATAGTCTTTTAAAATAGAATATTTTCTACACATTGTTATAACATAGCTACATATCTACCTGTCCTGTGAAATTTCCTTAGGAGACTCATCATCATCTACTTCCATGGCTGCAGATTCCTGCGAGGCATGTCCATTGAGATTATGAGTTTCGACCTCTGTTCCATTTTCTCCAACTGCACTGCCATTTTGAACACCTCTTCGACTTCTTGTTGATCTTGTAGAGCTTTGTGTAGTAGCTAATTCTTCATCTGAGTCTTCACCAGCTTCAGACCTCTAAAACACAAAAATCAGTAAAGACTGAGGCTTACTGATGACGAGATATTGGCGCTTTAATCTTGTCAGAATTTTTAATAATAATTAAAAAAAATAAGTAAATAAACAATGGCACTGAATTAAAAATAAAATCGTGTAGACAACAACAAACTTTAAATGGGGAATAAAGTGAATTTTTTCTCATCTAACATAAAAATGGTAACAAATTTATTTTGAAAAAATCACCATAATATGCAATAGTATTCACAACTTACGGCTGATCTAACTCTTTTTGGTCTTTGATTGTTATCATCATCATCATTATCGTCATCTTCACTGTCCGAATGATCTTCCCTTCTACGCCTTTTCTTCTCTTTTTCTAATACTTTTTTGAAGTATGCATATTGAATCAACTCTATAGCGGCGTGAGCATCTTCAGCTTGCACAAAACGAGACATTCTCGCTTTGGCATGGGCTGTGGATAGACGAATCAATGTTTCGAGTGTACGGGGTGTAACTGGTTGAGTCTGGAGACAGAAAACATAATTATAGTAAAAGTATACTTTATGTTATAGTAATTCGGTAATATACAAAAATTTAACACAGTAACAATGCTCATAAAGGTTTTCGTTCAACTATTTAAGGCTTAAAATTTCGACCATTTTAGGCCAACTTTCCAAAAGAAAAGAGGGTCAAATGAATTTTTAAGCTTCAATATATATATATATATATATATATATATATATATATATATATATATATATATATATATATATATATATATATATATATATAGACTTGACAAACCTTTCACTCCGTTATTATGTTGAAAATTGACAATTTAAAATTTATTAATAAATGAGTTAATAAAAGAGATTCTGTCTAAAAAAATCTGAAATAGATTTAAGAATAATTGCGTGTTATGTTAATCAATGGGAGGTTCCAAGTCAAATCGGCAGCAATTAACTGTTATGTCTCAAATTTGGAAGGTCGATAAAGCTACCAAAATAATACAGAAATCCAATGTGAGCACTTTTAGTGCATTTTTGTGAATTCTACAGCATAAACAAATTGAAGAGATTTTTGTTTTCAAATATATCAAAAGTAGAACGAGGAAAAAAGCCGAAAAAATCAACATACACTTTTTACGAAGCTGTCTTTTAATTTTTTTTTTTTCAATTTTTATTTCGAAAATTAAAAAAAATATATATTTTAAAAAATCTGAAAAGTCTTGAGCTTTGCGCAAATTCTGACAATTTAAATTTATCTATTGTTACCAAAAAGTGCTTGTTTATGGAATAAACAATTTATAAACCATTTTGTACCCGCCTTCAGCCATGGGAAATACTTCCTTATGCTACGAATTAAAAAATATGAGTGGTGATCTTCGATCATACCAGTAGATCTAAACAACAATACAACTGTTCGAAAGGTGTTTATGGTCGGTGGGGGAGGGCTTTTAATGTTTGATAGGCGTAAATATGTTTACTTATTTTTGCTTTCAGTTTTATTGCTTGCCGTGACTCTTTTCAGTGTTAAGTGTTAGAAATTAATTATAAATGTGAAATTTGCAATTAATATCAACAAAAAGAGGATTTAAAAACTTATTTTTATTGGTAAATATTGTTTACATATTGAAAATAACAATAATAATAATAATTTAGGCAACCATAAATTCATGTTTTTATCTATTCTAGAATTGACGAGCCGATTATCATATTATATTCGTTTAAATAATGCAGTTAGAAAAGGATAGCGTAGAATCGGTATGTGTGTACTAAGAAATAAAATATCTACTGTTTATCAACACTTTCCCACATATAAATAAGAGTATTATTACTTTATTCAGCATTCAAACAACCGGACCCTAGTTCTGACGATATGTTAGTTTTACAGGGGTATGTTCGAAGGTGGTGGTACTCGATCTTCGATGCTTAGGCCTAGTTAGACCCAGTACATACCACCATGGTCACAAGTCATTTGAAGCCGATCGCCTTTGGTAATCCAAGCAGCCTGATTACTTGACCGCTTCGGGTGATATTACTATATCCCCGAAATGTCTCTGCCTCACTCCGCCGAGTGTCCAGCACTCTAAGAACATGGTTAACAGTTTCATCCTCTTCCAGACACCATCTGCATATTGGTTCATCCACGATGCCAATCCTAAAAAGATGGCTTCGCAGGGGACAACATCCCGTTAGAAAATCCAGCACGATCCGCAGTTCTTCCTCTTTAAAGAAAGAAGCTCCCTAGTAAGTCGCACGTTATATCCAGTTATATATGTTGTTGATACATCCCCTTTTAAGGGCTTTTCGCCAGCATTGAATAAATTGGCTTTCCAACAAACCGTCTCAGTTCTTTCTTACCAACAGTAGCGAATCTCATCTTTGCCAAACGATCAGTTTCCTCGTTTCCGTGTATACCAGAATGATCTGGGATCCACAAGGGTCTGATTATGCAACCATTCTTTGTTAGATTACCAAGTACCTCCCTACACTCAAAACACCAGTTGTGAAGCTACTGGACTCCAAGGCCAATATGCAGCTCGACTGTGTGACCAAATGTTAATAGTCCGATTTCTGTTTATATCCCTCTTACAGAGATGGTTACATTGCAAAATAGCATAAATTTTCGCTTGAAAGACCGTTGCAGAGAGTAAAAACTTTTGAATTCCGTGCTTCTACCGACCACTCCAGCTCCGATTTTTTCATAGCGTTGAGATCAGTCGATAAACCACTAGGATTAATTTCTCGGAAGACTTGATTCTTACTTCCAAACCTCCCTGTTTGGAAAATTATCTTAGAGTAGTTCGATTTCAAAACTGGCGCCATGTTGTCTGTTTGAATAAGGGGCGATTGGCATCTTTCCACAAGGCTCCCCAGCTGCATGCGTAGCCATCACTTCCTGCTCTAAGATGCCCTAGGCGTCTCAGACGGCAATTATTGATTATTTAACTATTTAATTCGCAATATGAGACCTACACTGAACTGCATAACGCATTTCTTGAGATTAGTACAGATAAACTTTTTCTTTTAATGATAAACATATTAGGTTATAACTATTAAATAAACAAAAACAAAATAAAAATGTTGGATACTGTTGGCATTTTTAATTCCATAAATATTTTTTCAGATAAAATTACCCCTTGAGGTTTTGTTGTTCGTTATAATCAAATATAAAAATGTTATATTCATACATACTTTAGTAGAATCATTATCAGTATCATCCTGGTTATGTATATCCCGATATTTTATTTTTCCATCTATTATCAATTTCATAGTTCTTACATAAAATTCTTCAAAATCATTATTACTAATATGGTTTAATTGTATTAGTTTTATTTTTTCCATCGATGAAGTTCAAACACTGCTTATAACTATCACAACAAGAATTCTATTAGTATTACTCATCAATAAATATCGAACTATTTTTATTGTTGTAAGAAATGCTTAACTTGCAAAATATAACAATATAAATAAATGGTAAGGAAAATAAACAAGTTTAAACGTTTATACAGTGATTAGGAAAAAGCTGCTTTTATATTTAATATCTTATTGTAACTACTAAGGATATCATTTTTTGCCGATGCAGTTATTTAAGCATACATAGATCATATCGATATTGTTATCACTATCGCACAGTAGGTCGCCATAATAATGGACATTTCTACATACCAGCAGTATTCAGTGCCGATTCCGCATAATAAATTTACGATTGTACTGGCTGAAGCATGAAGAATATAGTTTGGTGACATCTACCTTCACTCGGGTGCAAAAAATTTGAATCAATATGTTATTCCTCTTTGTTTATCTAAAATTTCAATTTTGTCTTATCGTATGTATTATTTCAGACTGATATTCGGACTAATAAAATATACTTCTTTATTAAAATTTTTTCAGGCATATTGCAAAAAAGTGAGTAAAAACATTTTTATTCATAAATTTATGTTCGATAAGATCACCATCTCAATGCTTGTTCGTACGTAGATGCGTTATGTATAAAAATGAATTCGTTTTCACAAGTTTTAACTTCAAGAAAATCTAATCTCTAGCGGATGTGACGACCTTTGGTTCAAGGCAGTCCATTTATGGTATTTGCAGTTTACTTCATTTCAAGCAGCAAATCGTGCTACACGAAGTAAGAAATTTGAATGCCAAGAAATGGACAGTTCGACTACCAGAAGCTGGTCTAACGTCAAGAACTCAAGTTTCACAGTTGTTAGTAGAACATTGTAGATTTCAACTAGCTTTTGCATGAGACCTTACAAACTGGAACAACGTTTTGTCGATGAATCCAGGTTTTGCCTGAGGTCACTAGATACTGAACTAACCTGAACAAGAACGATGGAAAGCGGTCAGGATGGGAGTGAGAAGGGCACTGTTGACTTTGGCATGCTGACACGATAAAAAATGGTGTTACTGACGATAATGTTTTTATTTCCAACCAAAAGGAAATCAAGCAAAATGCAGACATTGCAAAATCGGGCAAGAAATGGACGAAAGTAGTAAAAAAAGCCAAATAATAGGGGTGAAATTCTCCATAAACTTGCTAGCCAGAGATCACAACCATTGTTTGGAACAAACAAAAACAATGAGGGTCTCCAGGTTGCCTAGGGAAGGTAGTGGATCTTTGTGTTTAGCTTGGCCCCAAAAACAGAGACAAAAGACATACTACGGTTCTTGGAAGACAATAATATACAGGGTTGCACATGTGAAAGGATCATGACAAAATCAAAACAAATAGGGTCTTTACGGCTGGGTGCTCCTAGGAGAAAACCAAACTAATCATGAACTCGGAGTTGTGCCCTGGGGGATTTAGATTTAACCATTGTCGTTCTTCACAGTAACGTCAGATCTGTGAGCAATAGTGTAAATGAACTGGAAACTTTTTTGACTGATAAGAATATTACAATAGTCTCTCTAACTAAATACAGGTTGAAAGTTGTGGGAATGAATTATTTTAGTTTGAATGAGTATTTAGTGTGTAATTAAACAACTAGAGCTGGTAGCATAGGAGGTGGTAGTTCGTTAATATTATTGAATGTGATTTTACGCCTATATTAACAACAAATGTTGAAAAATGTATAGAACTGGACTATATTTTTATAAAGTCTTGTAATTTGGATGTTTTTAGTATTTATAGGTCTCCTCTGGGATGCTTTGAGCCTCTTTTGCAACACTTAGAGTGTGCTCTGCAGCGTGTCGATCTTTTGTCCAGTCATTGTCCTTGACAGGCGACTTCAATGTCTTTTTTGGGACTAACCACAGAGAGGCATGCACAGTTGGTAGATCTTTTAGAGAGCTATGGCTTAAAGAAATTATTTATTCAAGAAACAAAAGGTGAAAATTGTTTGGACAATGTCTGTGTACATTTTGACGTATCTGTAATAAAAAATATAAATCTAAATGTTAGGACAGCTTGTGTGCTTTAATCTAAAAACTGCTGATGACTTAAAGCATAACGACAACATGAAAGAATCAGTATTTAGACTTACCACACAGAGGGGTCTTAATGAATTTATAGTAGGATTGAGTCTAGTGAGTGGTATTTTGTCAATCAGTTAAATACTTCAGCAGATGAAAAATTTACTATTTTTCAGGACATTCTGACGGAGGTCTACCTGCAATCTTATAGAACTCCTAGTTCTGATCCTGGGTGTGTGGGTTGGTTTAATGAAAACCTAAGGCATATGAGGGATACAGTTCATTTTCTGGTTGATGTGTTTAGGCAATATAATACTCCAGGCAACAGACAACTATTTAAAGACTATTAAAAATAATGTAAACAGGAGATTGTTGACTCTAAACGTAAATGTAATGATAAAATTACACAATCATCAAAAAACCCAACTAAGTGCATGTGGAACATAATAAATAGTAACAGGGGAAAATCGTGTCAAAATAAAAAATTGCAAAATATAGGTAGCATAAGTATTCTTCACTGTAATGTCAGATCTGTGAGAAATAGTGTAAATGAACTGGAAACTTTTTTGACTGATAAGAATATCACAATAGTCTCTCTAACTAAATACAGGTTGAAAATTGAGAGAATGAATTATTTTAGTTTGAATGGGTATTTAGTGTGTAATTAAACAACTAGAGCTGGTAGCATAGGAGGTGGTGGTTCGTTAATATTACTGAATGTGATTTTACGCCTATATTAACAACAAATGTTGAAAAATGTATAGAACTGGACTATATTTTTATAAAGTCTTGTAATTTGTATGTTTTTAGAATTTATAGGTCTCCTCTGGGACGCTTTGAGCCTCTTTTGCAATACTTAGAGTGTGCTCTGCAGCGTGTCGATCTTTGTGCAGATATTGTCCTGACAGGTGACTTTAATGTCTTATTTGGGACTAATCACAGAGAGGTATGCGCAATACATCTTTTAGAGAGCTATGGCTTAAAGAAATTATTTATTTAAGAAACAAGAGGTGAAAATTGTTTGGACAATGTCTGTGTAAATTTTGACGTATCTGAGATAAAAAAAATATAGATTTAAATATATTACCATTTAGGACAGCTTGTGTGTTTTAATCTAAAAACTGCTGATGACTTAAAGCATAACGACAATATGAAAGAATCAGTATTTAGACTTATTCCACAGAGGAGTCTTAATGAATTTTATAGTAGGATTGAGTCTAGTGAGTGGCATTTTGTCAATCAGTTAAATACTTCAGCAGATGAAAAATTTACTATTTTTCAGGACATTCTGATGGAGGTCTACTTATAGAACTCCTAGTTCTGATCCTGGGTGTGTGGGTTGGTTTAATGAAGACCTAAGACATAAGGGGTACAGTTCATTTTCTGGTAGGTGTGTTTAGGCAATATAATACTCCAGGCAACAGACAACTATTTAGAGACTATTAAAAATACTATAAACAGGAGATTGTCGACTCTAAACGTAAATTTAATGACAAAATGATACAATTATCAAAAAACCCAACTAAGTGCATGTGGAACAGGGGAAAATCGTGCCAAAATAAAAAAAAAATTCTGTATCAGCTGATCAGTTCAACGACTTCTTTAGTGGCATTTCGGATAAAATACTTAGAAACTTAACTGAAAGTGATATTTCTCTATTGGACAATCTCACAAAAATCTTGAGGCCAAATGGAGTCTCTCATTTCAAGGAAGTCACGCTGGTTTAGGTCAGAAATTGTATAAATTCGCTTACAAACAAAAAAGCACTGATATATATGGTCTGTCCAACTTTTAAAATCAATAAAAAACTTAATATCTCCACTGACCAAGTTAATAAACAATTGCTTTGGAGAAGGAATATTTCCCGATGTTCTGAAGAATGCAATAGTTGTTCCCATTTTTAAGAAGGGCGATCGGAGAGAAGTTTCGAACAATCGCCCGGTGTCCTTATTGCCAATCCTCCCAAAGACGATTGAAAAATGCACGGCTACGAGGATGACTAACTATTTTGAGAGGCATGGTTTCTTTTCTGAGCGACAGTTTGGGTTTCGGTCGGACAAGGGCACTGTTTTTGCTGTTCTGGACATGCTCTCAACTATAATGGATGCATTTGAAAATCGGGAGTACACTGTCTCATTATTCCTGGACTTCAGTAATGCCTTTGACTGTTTCTCACACGCTGTTGCTTCAGAAGTTGAAATTTTATAATTTTTCGGATTCTAGTGTACAAGTTGCTTAAGTCATATCTAGAAAACTGTCACCAGATAGTGCAAGTGGCGGTGGCGTCGTCAGAGAGAGGGGTGAAAATAGGAGTGCCACAAGGATTAGTTTGTTTATTTATATATATATATATATATATATATATATATATATATATATATATATATATATATATATATATATATATGGTACTCAGCTTTTTGACTTGGAGCGGTGTGTGTCGAAGACACGGTTGAGGGCGAAGCAATGGTTCCGAGATAACAGGCTTGTGCTCAACGGTGTTAAAACCCAGGAAATGGTTTTTCGGTCTTAGGGATCTGGGTGACAGAGATCACAGGAGTCTGTCAAGTTTTTAGGTATAAATCTTGATCCACATCTTCAGTGGTTGGCTCATGTGGGGGTCATTTCTGGGAGACTGAGTGGAGTCGTTTTTTCTGCTCCATAGTCTCAAAGGGTCAGTACGTGGGGAGGTGCTGCTGTCTGCATGCTACGCTTCATTTCACTCTGTGATGACCTATGGAATTATAGCGTGGGGTGGAACGCCTTGTGCGGACAGAGTTTTTAAACTCCAGAAGAGAACTGTTAGACTATCGACCTTTTCTGCTGCTTTGGTTCTAGAGGGTGTATTGTTTCTTAAAAAAAATGAGGAACAGTTTATTCTCTAGAGTGATGTGCATGAATATGAAACAAGGGGTAAGGATGTGAAGATGTTTAATAAACTTCCTAACAGGCCAGGAGCCTGAATTTGATAAATTTAAAGAATATGTCAAAAAATATCTGCTGCAACTTGCTCCCTACAACACATCTGAAGTTTTAAATGGAAGCTTGTAGGTTTTATCGTAATCAAGATTTGTGTGTGTGCAATTAAGTCTTGAAAATATCAGTGTGATTTAATTGAAAATAATCTGTTCATACATACTATACTATAAAAATGTAAATTGGTTTAACTTGCTTTACCGATAACTGGCAGGATTTTAATGTTTTAATGATTGATTTTAATCAGTTTTAATGACTAGTTTTAATCAATTTTAATGACTATGAATGTCTCAGTTTAATCTAAATTTATTGACGTGTGTACATATGAATTTATTTGGCACAAATAAATTATTTCATTTGATTTGGGAACGCAGAGAGAATGATTGGCTAAGTGCAATATTATAGAATCACCTACTGTCAAAGCTCCCTTATGGTGCGAGTTGGTATAAGTAGGGATGCTTGTACAGAACTAATGTTTGTGGATTGAGGCTTGATTGCTGAAACGTATATAGTCATGATTTTGGAATATTATGTAGTCCAGTTGCCATCATTCATATGATCCAATTTCCTCTTAATGGATAACAACGCGCCTGCAAATCTCACTCGGATAATCAACGATTGTTTACATGAGATCCAGATTCGGTGCATCGATCTTCATCCCATAGAATTGCTCTGGGATGGCTAAACAGACAAATTTGAGCTCGTGTTCTTCATACCAATAACCTGATAGAGCTTGCTATTGCGCTTCAGGTAAAATGAGAACAAACTGATCAAGGGGATGGTAGGGTTCTAGTCGAATCCATGTCTAGATGTATGCAACTGTCATAAGGGATTGAGGTGGAAATTTTGTTGAATAGTGTCGATTTTTCTGATATATTATTACATGAATTAAGCAGTTTTATTTTATCCAAGTTTCAGATACTTTATACAAGTTATTACATTATTGACAAAGACAAAATACTTAAACAAAACCGTTAATCATGTTTTTAGAGAGTACCCAGTACTCAACAGGCTGAAGAGCTATTTTGGGGATACATTACTATGATCCGCAGAACTGTGGATGCAAAAAATATAACGATCTATAAGAAACCTTATTTTTTAATTATTGGCTTAAGGCTGTACGCGAATATGCTCTTTCATTTTATATTGCCTATAAAAAGAACGATAAATTGCCGCCCCATAACATGAAATTAGGTTGGTGTCTGTCAATATATCCAGTTTTCTTTTTCACAGAGATCGCTTGATGTAAAGAATTGATATTTATTACAGTCACAGGTCAATAATAGGTTAAAAACAGAAACTTTGATTCAGTATTTTAACGAAATTTTTGACTGTTAAAGTAGCGATCAAAAATATTTTATTTTGAAAAGAACTATGTTGAGTATCAAATGAGTTATTGAACTAAATAACCGAAAATACTGATAATAGGTAACAGCTACCAATAATGCCATATCCAAATCAGTATTAGTAGATTCACAACTGTAACTATTATAAAGAATAATTCAGTTAACATGAGCAATTTACTCATTGGATAATCAAAAGAACATCAATAATATTAGTTTCCTAAAAAACTAAATCAAAATCCTTGTTCCTTAAGAAACAAAACTAAAAATCGTTTAACAGAACTTTGACAATTAATTGAATTTAAGTCTCCGATCACATCATGACCACATTACAGTTATTTGGCAATATTACTCCATGCCGGTGCTATAAAGTCTACGTTGATACTTACTCTTGCAACATCATTATCCAAAATTTCTTCTGATCTTAATCTGGAATATTCCTCAGCAATAATTTCGGAAGCTTCGTCAGTCAACGCCGGCTTCAAGATCTTTACAAAATGAATGTATTTTCTCATAAAATCGACACTTAGGATTTTGTCGGTTCGTTTACGACTAGAACCATGTAAAAGAGCGTCGTATTTTTCATACATAGGTTTTTCTTTTACTTCATCTTCATCTGGATTATTTGTGCTGAAAATGTCGACTGTAGAACCCATTGGTAGAATTTCTCCGTCTTGTTCTAATGGATTTCTATAAGATGCAAAAATGAACTATAAATATAAATTATACTTAAATGAAAGAAAAAGTAAGCGAGGACGACTTATCCTTTGGAACGGAATTATTTTAAAAAGCAACCATTTGTCACTAAGTTTAGTTTTTTTATCTAAATAATTTCGAGCCATAAACCGCCTCTTGCTTGGAGATATGAAAAACATCTTTGAAAAAATTATTACTTCTGAAGAAAATCGAGGTTCACAAAATTATAAAACTATATGTAAATGTCATTTCGCAAAATCATTTAAACACTTTAGATAATTCTTTAGCAGTCATAGGATATGTTTTATTATACTAACTTTTAGATCAAAAATCAATCAGAACGGTTATAGTGTTAAACAAGTTCTATAATTTGGACTTTTTTAGAGCAGACTAAAGCTTTAATATCTGTCTACCCAAGATTCCAAATATTTTAGAATGAAGAAAAAATTTATAGGTGCTATCATATCACTTGTAAGTACAAATTCTAAACACCGACAATGATGTATACAATTATTAATTTTAATTAATGCATAATTAATTTCCTTTTTTTAAAATCAGCTGGGTTAGAGCAGAACGGGACCATTATTTTTGTGTTCTAAAGACACATTTCAGGTTAGTATGGAATATAACATATACTAAAAATAATTCAAAATGGATAAATTTATAATATATATATTTGCATTTAATTATGAAAAACATTAATGTAAGCTATTAGCTTTAAAATACACATAGTTATAATATTTTAGTCTTCTTATTCTCTGTAACACTGCGAGAGAATACGTTTTTTTAATAACGCTGTTACAGCGTTTCCATATGACATCCATTATGGCCTACATTACCTACCTATACATGTGCATTCTAACAACATGATCTGATATCTCCAAATCAGTTTTTTCATCTACTGTATCCAACATAACAAACAACAAGTCAAAACGTGATAAAAGCGAATCTTGAAGACCGATATTTTCCATAGGGGTTTTGTACTGGTCATACTATAAAAAATAATATTTAAATGTAATCTTTTTATTTACATGCTCTCAAGGTAAAAAAATTGATTGTTTTTTTCTTAAATATTTCTTTACTAAAAGAATAATTTAAAATTACGCTCACATCTATTGATGTGTTTATCTGTTTTAAGAAACAATTCAATATCTTTCTTAAAGACTGAAAAAATATTAGGCTCATTATTTCTAAAATTTAAAAAAAAAATACACTGAAGCTTGAGGTCAAAAGTTGCACAAACAGATAGCAGCCCGATTTTATTAGTTCTCTAAAAATGTATTTTGACAAACTCATTTTGATGGCATTGTAAGCTTACTTCAATTTGTTAAACGACTACAACCATAAACAAAGGTTTTAGTTGCCCATGCCGCAACGTATTTACTTAATGCAATTCATCAGTTTTTAATCTATCCAATAAAAACAAATATAAGGTATTCTTTTCAATTAAGTCTATTCTTACTTCAACATATTATTTATTCTTATGCTTAAGAAACCTTTTTTATAGGGCTAAATTCAATTTTTTATAGTAATTTAGAATTTCATTCACCCTGTACATTTAATTTTTTTTTATCTAATTCGTCATAATCATAAAAATATGGAAAAAGTGTGATGGTTAATAATTTATTTATATTGTGCTATATTTTGAATAATTGTAGATATTTATATCTTTTAATTTTTCTAAGTTTATGATAAAAACTTTATAAGGTTTTTTCTCTATAGATTTTTATACAATATTTTTTTGGTGCCTATTTAATGCTTTTTAAGTTTGTGCTCCCATAATTATTTGACCAGTATGGCATCATTCAAAACTGTTATTCATGGGTGGATATTCTGGTGGATAAATCATCAATACCAGATCCACAAGAAACACATTGTGGGTTATAGAAACTATTGCTGAACAAATAATCCGGCAAACTACGTCGCGATGTCCTGCGCTTAAAAACAGACAATAGATTAGGCTGATGACAGAAGTGATAATTGGCCACAACAGCTTAAGGAAGCATCTATGCATCAAAGACATTAAATATGAAGAATCAATAATTGACTATGTGACAAGGTCAAAACAACCTTACACATCATCTTCAAATGCAAAGCACTGACTGAAATGAAATGAAATAATTTATTAGCCATAAGACTGACACTTCAGCATTGGTTTCGTCAACAGTATACAATTAAATAAAAAGAATATACATAACAGCATACATTAAAGCTAGAAAAAACAAAAAACAGTTAAACTAGTTGATATTATAAGATACTTTGTTATAATATGTAAAATGTAAAATAACCTTAATTTAATATTTTGATAATAAAAGCCACAGATTAAAATCCTAAAACAACTAACAGGAAAGAAAAAAATAAAACGATAAGAACACAATCCGTCGCACTAGTCAGCGAAGGACGCAACGAGATAATCACTTAATACACAGCAAAATAGTCAGTCAGTATACCCTGCAGGCTTAAGTATTCATTAAAAGAATAAAATGATCCCTGCACAAGAAATTTTTTTTATTTCTGTTTTGAATTTATTACTGTTTGATATGTTTTTCAATTTTGCAGGCAATTGGTTAAACGTAATAATGAAATTATAAATTGGGGATCTCTCAAAGAATGGCGTTCTATGTTTAGGTATGCTAAGAATGTCACTATTTCGTGTATCATATCTGTGACCCTGGCCAAGAGTTTTAAACTCAGAGTAATTTTGTTTTACATATAAAACACATTTTAGAATATAAATAGAATAAAAAGTCAAAATGCGGTTTTCTTTAAAAGTGGGTCTACACGAATCCGTCGGCTTAAGACCGAATATCAACCTCAGTATCCTCTTCTGAGCCACAAACACTCTATTCACCTCACACCCTCTTTCCCAAGACATGACATTGTTTGACAGATGACTGCATGCCAGTCAGCAGTCCAGCCCGGTCTAGAGATGACCTCATCTGCAAAACGGCAAAGAAGGCAGAATTTAACTTTTTACATATGGGAAAAGAAATGCAGCGATTCATCAAGCCACGTGCCTAAAAATTTAGCATAAGCTGAGGTTTCAATGTTATATGTTACTTTATCCTCCACAAGCAATGGTTTTTTAATATTGAAATTTATATATACAGTCTTTGTCGGGTTCAGTTATTAACTGATTACGCTGACACCAAATCTCCAACTCCTCACATACCCCTCCCGCTGTACGCAACAGCTCCTCCGGGGCATCCGCAGATATAGCTATCGTGGTATAATCAGCAAACATAACCAACTTTCCCGTACTGATGAATTTAGTTAACATAAACCATAAACAACAGAGACCGCAAAACCGACTTCTGCAGCACACCCAAGGAGACTTTTTTGTGATCCGATTTACTTTGTTGATATCGGACAAACATACTCCTATCAGACATAGACGAGTCGATGAGTTTTAGGATATTTCCTCTTATACCCGAAGCAAAGAGCTTTCTCAATAAGAACTCTCTACTCACAGTATCAAACGTACTTGTTAAGTCAAACATTAGACACATCACATATTTGCTCCTGTTGAGTTCTGTATATACAAAATTAAGTAAATCACAGCATGTTGTCTCCATGGATTTGTTCTGTCTGAAACCATGTTGTCAAGGAAAAATAATTGAATTCTAGAAAATATAGATATTTGCCTGTAATTGGCCGGGTTGTGAGGATCATCCTTTTTATATATTGGCGTAACTGCCGCCTGCTTTAGTATTTGAGGAAAAATGCCCTGTGATCTGTTTATTAAATATGTCAAGGGAAGTGCCACTGATTCTGAAATTAATTTTAAAATTTGAGGGCTTATATTATCAGAATCTGAGGAGTGTCTGTTCTTTAACGAATTAATAGTCGATACTATCCCTTCTTGAACCACCGAAAAGACTACTATTTTTTGAGGAATTGATTCTATAGTTGATGATGGTAAGGACATGTTTCGACTGAGGGCCTCAAACAACTTCAACTTGGTAACAGAGTTGAAATATTGAGCGAAGTGGTTAGAAACCTTCTAAGGGTCATCGCTTATACCGTCGGTGACGCGCAAAGCGATGTCATGGTTTGTTACCCTTTTCTTTCATTTTGTTGATTGCATTATTTTTTTTTGCGTTTTTATACTCCGCCTAAAATCTTTTTTTTTTTGTTGCGATAAAGCTTCCTATGTTCGGTACTGTCTATATATCTTTGTAAGAAATAAAGATCATCCAGTTCCTTTCTTTGTCTTGCCAAAATAGGACCATGCCACGCATTGGTTTTTAGCATCGATTTTCTGGAACTTCCTCTCACGCCTAACGGACAACTCAACTCCAAGTAATGGCCCATAGTATATGAAAACTCAGACCAGGCAACATCCACGCTAAGAAGTTCTAATAAAAAAGACCAATCAACACGCTGTAAAATATTTGAAAAGTGTGATACGTTAGCTGGGCTTAAATTTCTGCCCACCCTATCTTCCACTCTGCGATGATTGGTTACATCAAGATCATAAGAAACACTAATTATATGAGCGAATTGGTCTGCCAAGTGAGGATTTATTAACTTGCATCTATGCAACCTTGGCAGGTTGGTGCAGACATAATCAATGACACTCACACACAGATTACCAAATCGATTTAATGCAATTCTAGTAGGCAAGTATGTAGTTATTTCCAGATTAAAAGAATTAAGAATATTAAATAGAATTGCTTTTTTGCTTGTATTCTCAGAATAGTCTATATTTAAATCACCAGAGACAATTACATATTGTGAATATTCCAACAGAAACTCTATGGCCTACCTATACACAAAGGACAAACAGACTGTCAGAAATCAACAAACCATATATTTCCACGCAGCATTCCACAGATAAGTCATTTAGCCGTTTTATGAGTTTTAAGTTTCCCAGGGTGCCATTCTTAACAAAAATTGCACACTCACCATGCCGATGGTTAGTCCAAGAGAAGCGAGATATCAATGAGAAATGAGGAATATTTACCTGAGTTACGATATCTTTCGCTAACCAGTGCTCAGTCACCCACAACATATCAGTCTCCTCGGCATCAGAAAACAATAATTTCGTCAGGTTTGTTGAGACTATAAGCAGAGGTCTTACAAGCAATGCCCAAATTAGCACCAGTTGATTTTACTCAGTGGAGACTCCTTCAAGGAACAATGAATCCTGAATGTTTAGGTCCAGAGGATAAACTAGTGAACAGGTTTCTACACCTGATTAAGGCAACTAACCTGTTCACATAGAATAGATATGACAGGCAACACAATAAGCCACTAAGCTGCAGTGTAAGGACTTCTCAACCTTAAACTTCTATATTATTTAATCAATTCATCAATTACACAGTAATTTTTCACATGTCCAACTTAAGTAGATATAGAAAAATGTTTATCGTCCCAGGAGATAATTTACCCCCTTTTCATCTGTTTAGAGGTCAAATACTCAAAAATCCTTTCTTATACAGGACCTGCCAAAAAAGGAATTTCCTGATCAAATCGCACCTTTAGGGCTTTAGTGACTCTGGCAAAATGGTAATGAATAAGACCAACATCACTTTACAATATTACAAACAATACATAATTATTTCTACTACAAAATTATTAGTATTAATAAAAAATTGCATCCATAAAAATAAAAATTTTTGTTGGTAACAAAAATCATGTCCATTTTCTCCAACTTTGTGATACAAATCCTTAAAAATAAACCGTTTATTAAACTGCTGGCAATTATTACGCCAAAAAGTACATTTTAAATAAAAAATAAACGTCCTTCTTTAAGGGGAGAGGTATAAAAAGTTTAATCACTCATAAATAACGCTAAAGAGTTATGAATTATTACTCTACATATGTGATAATCTGATATTTTTAATTACCTTTCCATATACAGGGTTAGCCGCAGCCAAAACTGAACATCTGGCATTTAAGCTAGCGTGAATACCTGCTTTTGCTATGGTAACTCTTCCCTGCTCCATGACTTCGTGAATGGCAGTTCTGTCAATGTCACTCATTTTATCGAATTCGTCAATGCAGACTACACCTCTAGAAAATTATTTAAAATTTTTGAACATATTTTCATAATTTTGATAAATTTTACGAAAGTTTAGAATCACATGAATAAAACATTTTTGAGTATTTAGTGCCCTTAACGATTTTTTGAAAGAACTGACACGAAATTTTTGTTATTTAAAATAAAAAAAAAATACCTACAAGTATAACTGCTAATTTACAATGAACCTATACATTACGAGAGGGGGGGGGGAGATTTTTTTAGCGGTAAATTTTTAAATTCTATTTAATATAAACTCTAAATTATATTTTCATTTTTGAACATCAGGAAAGTGAAGATAGGGTAAAAAAAAATACTATATAGAAATGAAAACTGTAATTCTATATTCGGTTACATAATTCTATTAAAAAAATTATTATTTTCAGAAATAATACTGTAATAATGAGAAAGTGCCAATTAATTATTACATTAAGAAAACGAAATTTGATGAAAATACATCATAACAAATGTTTTGTTAACCCGACGAGTAGCAGCCTAAATTTCTTGGTATAATATAGTTTGTTAAATTTATATGGAACAAAAATGTTTTTTTTTTAATAAACTGATGAATAGACAATCTTGAATAACTTTGTTAAAATAATAGTGAACTTTGTAGGTGCATTTTCATATACAAAATTAGATCGTATATATTTAAAAAAAATAAGCAAACAAAATCTTTCATGTGAGTAGAGTACTTGGATTGTACTACTCTCGTTCCGCTATTTTACCAATTTTATTCAGTGGCGACAAAGACGGAATGTACAGCAATGCCACATTCTTATTAGCCGTTATAAAAGATTAAAATAAAAACCGTTTTCTTTAAGTTATGCTTTTTAGCTTATCCGATCCCCCCCCCCCCCTTCATTTTCAACTGAATATTTTTATAAAAATGAAATATTTATCGATACTAACCACGTGAAACATCAAAATATTAGAAATATACCCCCTAATATACTAACATGGTTTAACTTTAATATTGGTTTAATTTGATAGTAAAGCATAGTTAAATTGACATATGCAACAAACAATAAGTCAACTAAGATGTGAACCCTAAAAACACATCTTAACATATATAATTGTATCTTGACATATATAATACAAATTGTAACAATGTCTTGGGAACACAAAACTTGCCAACTTGAAGATCTAACTTCTATAGCAACTTGATCTGGTTTAAAAATTTAACATTTTCAGTAGATCTGGTTGATAATGATTTTCTAAACAAATTTAAAATTATTTTATATTGTAATACCCAACATCCAGCCTATTTTACTAACGTATGACCAGACAAGATTAAAAACAATACAGGAACAATGAATTATATCAGGTCGAGTAGAAAACATTCTCAGTGGCTAGTTTGGTTATAATCAAAAATATTAAATGGATTAATACTTCGAACATACCCCTGTAGAAGTAGCATAACGTCAGAACTAGGGCCCGGTTGTTTGAACGCTGAATAACGTAATAATATTTTTATTTATATTTCAAAAAGTGTTGATAAACAGTAGATATTTAATTTCTTGGTACAGACATACCGATTTTATGCTATCCTTTTCTAATTGCATTATTTAAACGAGTATCATCGGTACGTCCTTCGAACATACCTCTGGGTACGTCAATTCTGAAAACAAAGTATGAATATATGGTTGCCTAAATTTTTATTATTATTATTTTCAATATGTAAACAATCTAACAATATTTACCGATAAAAATAAGTTTTTAAATCCTCTTTTTGATAATATTAATTGTAAACTTCGCATTTATAGTAATTTCTAACACTTAAAAACACCGAAAAAAGTCACGACAAGCAATTAAACTGAAAGACGAGATAAGTAAATATGTTTATATCTGTCAAACATCAAAAAAGCGTCTCCCCCACCGACCATAAATAGCCTTCAGACAAATCTATTGTTGTTTATATCTAGAGTATGATCGAAGGATTAATATTAATACCTGTCCGCTAAAACCATGGCACCAGCTTCTAGTCGTCTCTCCCCACTTTCTTGATCTGTCGTGACTGCAGCTGTTAAACCAACACCTGATGATCCCCTACCTGTGGTAGGTATGGCTCTAGGCGCGGTAAACAGCACATAACGTAGCAGCTGAGATTTCGCAACGCTCGGGTCTCCGATAAGCAGAACATTAATGTCTCCTCTGAGACGAGTTCCATTGGGTAGAATTTTTTCCACACCACCTAAAAAAAATATAAAAATTAATATTTTTGTTATCATTTTAAACCAGTTTTGAAAAAACATTAGTTATAACACATATTTAATTTGTATATTTAATTTAACAAAAAAAAAACTTAAATATAATATTCCTTACCTAACAGAAGGCAAAGTATAGCCTTTTTAACATACTCATGCCCATGAATTGAAGGAGCTAAGGACTTAGAAAGAAGGTTAAAAATATTTTTGTTTGATTTCGCTAACTGTTTACATTTTTGAACATCTTCTCTTGATATTGATGGGCTAGTTTCTTTGCTCAACAATTTAACATTGTTTGCAATAACTATCGTTCTAGAAAAAAGAAAGAATATTTTGCTGTGTACTAAATTTTATGATTTCAAAATAAGAGTCTTAAAATTGCTAAAATCAATAAACAAAACAACATAATTACAACAAATTGCTTGTTAACCATAAAACTACACACTTGGCGAAATTATTGAATATAAAATCTAAAGCCAGTCGACAGGGTAAAAAACAGAAGCCAAAATCTACCAAATTATAACAGCGATTTTTTGATACAAATTACTTAGTAGGCCATTTTTGAATATAAACAACAAATTAACCCAAAGAATTAGCATATAGTCAGAATTGGCGCCCGTTTTGTGTATACTTAATAATGTGATAATATTTTTATTTATATTTGGAAAAGTGTTGATAAATAGTGTGACATCTTTTATTTCTTAGTAAACGCATTATTTAAACTGGTATAACAGGCTCATCGGTGTGTCAGTTTGAGAATAAAGTAAAGGCAATAAAGAAAAGTATGACTTTCTTGTTATCTAAATTATTAAGTTATTTTTAATATGTAAGTAATATCTACAAAATATTTACCAATAAAAATAACTTTTCAAATCCTCCTTTTGATGATATTAATTATAAACTTTTCATTTTAAGTAATTAGTAACATTTAAAAACACTGAAAGGGGTCATGACAAGCAAAAAGACCGAAATAAAAATTAAACAAGAACATTTGTGTCCTTTAAACATCAAATAAGATTTATTGTTATTTAAATCTACTGGTATGATCGAACAGGTAAAGCTAATTTTGCACAAGAGGAGTAATTTATGAGTATCTCGAAACGACTGCTATGACAAAACTTTTGTATAGAAAAAAGAGTGCTCTATCTTTTTAATTTAAACCATTTTTTTTTGTAATAACAATGATAATACACAGAAACGTCAGCAAAAAGCATATAACAATGGTATTAAATTATTGTCTAATTACATGTATAAAATACAAAATAAAAATAAAGGAGAAAATGACCGTTAACAAGTTTAAAAATAGTTGGTACAAAGTAATATATACGCTTTAAATATAAAATGACACTTATCTGATAATTAGACCAATACAGCACTGCTGTAACACAAACAATGGACAAAAAGACAAAAGAAAAAATGTGTGTAGCGTTACGGATCAAAATTAAAAGAATATAGAAATCCTTATCCTGCAAGAACAGTATCATATTTTTCCAAAACCTATTCTCGTTGTCAAAATCTGCCGTATGCTACTAGGTAGCTCATTATAGGGGCCTACCTAGAAGAAAGTTGAATTTTGGAGAAGGATGCACAGATCGGCCCTGTCTCTAGTGACGATCGTCATCATGTCCGAGTAAAAGTCCGAACTGACACGAAATAAATGAGTATTCTTTTGGATAAATTTCACCAAAGCCAGCAAATAAAGAGACGATACGGTCAAAAACCCTAGACATTTAAAATGGGAGGTCCTTGGATGCAGTCCAAGCATATATTGAAGATGCATTTCTGGGTCCTGAGTATATTGACTGCATTCTGAAAGGAACCCCAAAACAGAATACCGTAACTCAGCAGCGACTGCACGCAGGCAAAATAGAAACAGCGGATATTCTCTATAAAATGTGAGTTTCCCAGCCTGCGAATTAATGCACATAAACTGTTCAATCTTGATTGTAACTTTAAGATATAATCTTCCCAGTATAAAGTTGGATCGATGATGAAACCTAAGGAATTTATATTATTAAGTCGTACAATAGATTTTCCATTGTGCTTAACATAGAACGAGAGATCCCGAACTGATGTTTTTTCAAATGCAATAACTGCTACATCCGCTCCGTCGCACGCGAGCAAGTCTCGAATAAAGCCCCACAGACAACTCCAACAGCACAACCGATGTGTCGTCCGCATATTGGCAAACGAGCCCGGAGGAGAATCCATCACGGAGTTCGTTCACATAGAGAAGAAACAAAACAGGACCCAGAATTGAGCTTTGAGGTACACCCTGCTGTATGTCCACCGCATGCGAGAACCACTGTCTGCCAACCCTGGACCTGAACACACACACGGACTGCTGCCTACCTGACAAATATGACCTTAACAATACCGCACAAATGCCTGTCAGCTCATAACTCTCCAATTTATCCATCAGCAGCTGATGATCTATGGTATTGAAGGCCTTCGATACATCAAAATAAAGACCAGCAACACTCTCATTATTATCCATTTTTTCCATTAAGAAATTGTTTCAAATGTTTCTAGTTCAGTGAATCTCCTTGGCCTGAAGCTGAATTGATTATCCTTTAAGTTGCTATGGTGACTTAAAAAGTTCATAGTTCTTACGTAAATACCTCGTTCAAAGACATTCGACTCCGCAAGCAACAGAGACATCGGTCTATAATTGTCATTATCACACCTATCTCCTTTTTTGAAAATAGGAATCAACTTCGTTTTTTTCAGTGCGATTGGGAATTCCGCCGAGGAAAAACACTCGTTAATTAAATAGGCGAGTAGTTAACATATCAACCGACCCATATGTTTAATGACGCAAACCGATATCTCGCCAAGCCTGGCATAGAATTTATTTGGAAGGCTCATAATAATCCTGAAAATTTCAATCTCATCGACCGGTGCAAAAAACAAAGTAGGGACACTACTCTGAGAAACAGTTGTTGTGTTGATTCGAGTGGCCAGTGGCAGATTTAATCTCACTAAATGCCTTAGCGAAAATTGATGGATCCTCCGTAATCCCCGCGCCGTCAACGCGTAACGAAATATGGACGTGCGATCTTAGTTTATTAAATTCAGTACCGAAGTTTCCCCAAGCCGATTTACTTTTATTGTTAGAATTTGCAATTTTGTTATAATTTATGCCCTTTTTGTTCTATATTATTTTCTTCCAGTTTTGTAACGATTATAGATGTCTTGACTATTTGTTTTGCCCAGATGTCCCTGATATAAAAAGAATAGTTTTTTATATCAGCATTTACCAAATTTTGGCAATGGTTTTTCATACTAAATGAGGAAATATATTAAAAAAGGTGTTATATTCTTCATTTACTCCCTGGCACCAAAGAAAGTGTTCCAGTTTTCTATATTTAAATAATCGATGAATCTGTTTATGTTCTGTGTTGTAAAGAACCTTTTTTTTTAACACGACGTGGATGAATTTTTGTTGAGGTATATTGATAGTTAAAATGTGTGCATAATGATGAGATATATATATATATATATATATATATATATATATATATATATATATATATATATATATATATATATATATATATATATATAGTCACAACACGTAATATCCCTCCTCTATAATGTTGCTGAAGATATTGTCAATATCAAATATACAATATACATATTCTATGAGTTATTGAGTAGCATAATTTTCACTCTGCTCTTTTTAATAACTTTTAATGGCTTAAAGTTATTTTCAATCTTGTCGAGCATAAAATTCTCTACAAATTTAATATAAAACTCTTGCAAAGTTCACAGTCTATAAAGTAAAACTTAAGAGAAGTAGAAATATCTTGCGTAAGCCAAACTCATTTCTTCACTACCCGAGAGTTTAAGCTCATGGCAGGTTCTTTTTCCATGTGATGTTCATTTAATTCTTTATGATAATTCACTTTTGCTTGCTGCCGATTTGCGAAAATGCTTAAAATCAAAAGCGTTTATCGCTATTTCAGAAAGAGTACATATGGGGCTCTAAAAAACCGAATTTAGACCCAAACATCATTACTTATGTTTGCAAAAATAGTGGTATTGAGATTCTGCTATAATACAGTAAACCTGGAATATGGAAAAGAATGAAATTAACTTTTTTCTTTTATAATACCACAGAGCCGGCCTTATATGATATAAAAAGAAAAGGCGTCATTGAGTTTTACTTATTGGATGATGAAGAAATGAATTATCGCGTTTGATTTACAAACAAAATTTTCCATACAACTTTTCTACAGAATATTATGCTCTACAAGATTGAAAATAACTCTAACTTATAGTTAGTCGTTAAGTACTCGCTGCGCCAACACTTAAGAATGACGAATCAACTTTCCAATCAAAAAATCATTGTTGCAATTTAATGCAGAAAAAAATCCCTGCTGACTGAATATGTATTTTTGATGAAAATTTTAGAAAAACGATTGTAAAACTGAAATATATTATAGCGAAATTACAATGGAATGTTGTTAAGTACATCTATTCAGGGTTAAATTGGCCACTTTGCTTTATATAAACATGAAACTAAAATTTCGTTAAATGAAAAAAAATAGAGCTCTCAAAGTTTATATATGAAAACTATGAATATTTACAAAAGGAAAATGTTCGTTTGCATTGGCTTTTATGGGTGAATTTTTATCTTCCTACAAGAAAATTTTTAATTTCAAAGACTACATATAAACATAAACTACATGTTAAAGAATTCATTCATAGTGTAACGAAGGACTATTGGGATTAGGAAGCGTCCTTGTAGAAATATTGTGACAAAGGACTAGGGGAATTTGGCCGCGTCCTTATAGAAATATTATATCTATTAGTTATCATTGTTAGTCATATTTCTAGTAATATTCTAGAGTTTGGTTCTAGTATGTTCTATAGGTGTGTATCTAAATAAGTAAAATAGGATTTAGGTTAGTGGTATTTGAACAGTAAAAGCGTTAATAAGCAGTTATTAAAGGGTTGAAGGTAAAGTGAAGTGTTGATTTTACCTGGAGCCAGTAAGTGAAAATAAAAAGAGAGAAAATCTTAACAATATTAAACAGCTATAATTCTAATAAAACTAATTGAAGCTTTAATTACAAATAACGAGATTTTCCAGGTAGAATAACATGACAATAAACATTCAGTATTACATATTATGTTGTTGTTAGGGGATGCATATTGTTGAGAAAATATAAGCAGTTTTTTAAAGTTACAACAATTAACTATCATATAGGCTGCCTAGATTAAATCTATTTATAATTAAAATCATGATAGGAATGATACAATTCGATGAGATATTTTAAAAAATTAAACTACTTTCAATTGCAATTTTAGGCCATTTTTATGTTGGCTGTCACTCACACAAATTTTAATTCACGTTAAAATAGAACTCTTTATATATTGTATGTTATGTGATAATTTTATTGATTTTTTAGTACTTCACCACTATCTTTCAAACATCAGTTAATAGTTAAATATTTTAATATGAGATATTATTGTGATATGTAATTTATTCCTGGTGCCATTTATTTTTTGGTTCCGGTGTTCTATTTTTTATGGTTAAATTATATTTGTAAATTTGGAGTGTAAAAAAAAAACAGTCAAATGTAATTTGTACCATCAATCAAACATTATGGACTACATAGAACTATCAGACTAGAGTAGAGCCATATTAGTTTTCTTTAAAAATAATACGTACACGTGAGCTGATAAAATTAATTTTCACAACTCAAAAAGTCAGGTTTATTGGTTTTTCTCTAAATTATAGGTGTACCCCTAATACCACTGTTTTTCTTTTAAAATTTTTATTTTACAAATTCGAGAAGTAGAGAGGAAATTGGTTTTCCAGACATATTTTCAGCAATATCTCTAAAATCATTGAACATGAAAAATTTTGAAAACATAATTGGCCCTTTCTAGAGATAGTCCACGTAACCGAGTCTAAAAAAAAATTGGGGGTATAAAACTTGGTCCCCTGGATATTTACAGAATGTAAGGGAACAGAAGTTCAGGGCGACTTTTAATTATTTTATGTTAATTAACTTCAAGTAGATTTTACTAAACGGAGGAATTTATTTGAGCCAGTCGGTTTGGACCATTGCAATGTATATCTAATGTCTATCCAAGAATAGTTATACATCAGAGAAATATAAATCCATTATTATCAGTGGCGTAACTAAGAGTATGTGCGCCCCGGCAGATTTTTGAATGCACCCTATTTTGCACCCGTCGTGAACCTTCGTATTCATTCATTTTCATCAAAGAACTTGAGGGCGCCCCCCCGCACGGCGGGCCTGCGGGGTCGTAATTTACACCACTGATTATTATACTTAAGCCTAAACTCAGTTTTATCACTTTTGGGGTAGTTGATTTGGTTTCTCAAAAGTATATATATAAACCAAGACAATTTATGAGATATAATATCTAAACGGTCCTACCCTCTTGAATATTTTAAAACAAATCTGTCAAAGAAACCCAATATGTTTTTATCATCAGCTTCGTTAGGGATCTAGGATTAAGCGTTAAAGCCATTTCCAACATGGGGGCGATCTGTGGGAGTGCTTTATTTTTCTCAAACTGAGCAAATTTTCCCATCATAAAAAAACAAAAGAATATTTAAATAAAATTGCTACAACGTAATATAATTATTTGTCTATATGTACAAAGCTCGCGTCTGTGGACCATTTTTTTTACATATTCGACGAAAATTAGATTAAGAAAATGGAAAATAGTTAAAAGCGAGTAGGATGTTTTTTACAGAACTAACCTGTATAAAAATTCCTCATTAATAAGATTATGTTTATATTTTAATAAATATTGTGGTGCCATTGACATTTATAACCTAAGTTGTAACAGGTTTAGAAGGGAAGTGAGAGATGAGGTATGTAGGCAATTGTAGTGCCTTTTTATTTAGGTTTTAATTTAGATTGTAGTCTTAGTATATTAAGTTTAGTTGTATCTGTAATTGGCTTTGTAAAAGTTGTGGATACAATGAATAAATAAATAAATAAATACATGGTGACATGACTGGAACTTTTATTATAAGACGTAGAATAATTATATATATATATATATATATATATATATATATATATATATATATATATATATATATATATATATATATATATATAAAATAAGATTGAGACGCTCAGGCCAATTCGGGAATAAAGTATCCATCACAGAGTGGCTGACTCCCTCTACAAAGGAGAGACCGAGACTTTCGGGAATGAAATTTACCACTACAGGGTGTATGACTGAAATAGGTACTAATGGGAACAGACGCGAGTTGTCAAGCTCGAGGATGCTCTTGTAGAAATAAGCTTTAGTTACGACTTGAAACTAGTTAGAGGGGCTAAGGTTTCAAGAACAGTTCTTACAAGGAAGGTACTTGAAGTGTCCAGCTCCAATTTTAATGAAATTTCAATATGGTGTAGGAGGTACAACAATAAGAGATTGTTTGCAAAACAAAATGAAAATTACTTGTTCGAAATGATGGTAAACTATGGTTATTTCATCCTCAAGGATATCATCCCTTACTTTCTATAAGGGTAAACCATCTATTCGCGCACTTAATTTAATTCTAAAAATTACGAAATTTAATATAATTGTTTGAAAATATTTTTTCCCAAATACCATAAGTATCTTAAGTTGATGTGTTTTGGGGTTTCTAAAAATAACTAGTAAAAGAAGGTGAGTCACCCCCAAATAAATTTTTTTCTTAAATCTCAATTTCTAATTGAGATATCTTTACAAAACAAAATGGAAATTACTTGTTATTTGAAATGATGTTGAACCAAGGTATTTTCATCCCCAAGAATATCATCCATTATTTTTTATAAGCTTAATCTATTCTTTCACGTAATTTAATTGTAGAAATTTCGAAATTTAATGGGATTGTTTGAAAATATTTTTTTCACGAATACCATAAGTCACTTAAGTTGTCGTGTTTCAAGGTTTCTAAAAATAAACTAGTAAAAGAGGATGAGTCACCCCAAATACTTTTTTTACATCTCATGTTCGAATTAAGAAACAAATTGGAAATTACTTGTTATTTGCAATGAAGTTAAACTATAGTATTTTCACCCTCAAGGATATCATTCGAAGGATGTCATTTCATACATGTATTCTTAAAATTGCCAAATTTCAGCTGATATGAACGTTACAGAGCTTACTGAAATTTTTTCTTTTAAATAAGAAAGTATAAACTTATTTCATTGGTTAAGCATGAAGATTTACTTTTATAAAAAATAAGGAATAATAACCTTGAGAGTGAAAATACCATAGTTTAACATCATTTTGAATAACAACGATTTTTAATTTTGTTTTGTAGAGATACCTTAATTAGAACTGGAGGAAACGTATTTGGGGGTGGCTTACCCCCTTTTACTAGTTTATTTTCGGAAACCACGAAACACGTAAACTTAAGTTACTTTTTGTAATGGTAAAAAAATATTATCAACAAATTTGGTTTAATTTCGTAACGTCCAGAATCAAATTGTGTAAATGAATTACAAGATTAACCCTTATAAAAAGTTAGGGATGATATATATATGGGGTTAAAACAACATGGTGTAACCTCACTTCAACCAACAAGTAATTTCGACTTTGTTTTGTAATATATTTCAATTAGAATTTGAGATTTGAAAAAAATGTATTTGGGGTGACTCACCCTCTTTAATTACTTCATTTTTTGAAACCCCAAAACATGTCAACTTGAGTTAATTATGGTATTCTTGAAAAAAACAGTTTGAAACAATTTCATTAAATTTCGTAATTTTTAGAATTAAATTACGTGCGCTCATATATAGTTTACCCTTATAAAAAAAAAAGAGATGATATTCTTGGGGATAAAAATACTTTAGTTCAACATCATTTCAAACAACAAGTAAAATCCATTTTGTTTTGTAAAGATATTTCAATTAGGACTTGAGATTTAAGAAAAAAATTATTTCGGGGTGGTTCACCCTCTTTTACTGGTATTTTTAGAAGCCCCGAAACACGTCAATTTAAGTTACTTATAGTATTCGCGAAAAAAATATTTTCGAACAATCATATTAAATTTCGTAATTTTTAGAATTAAATTACATGCGTAAATAGATGGTTTACCCTTATAAAAAATAAGGGATGTTATCCTTGGGGATGAAAAAAACCATAGTGTTTTGAGAAAACTGATTTGTTCAATTTATTAAAAACCTTCACACGATTAAATTCGCGGACGCACTGTTGTGGGAACTTCAAAACAAGTGGCGAGATCTGACCAGCTAGAGAGCAGTTTTTCTGAATCCTGAATTTATGGTTTGATATTGGTAAGCCCTAAATAACCTACAGTTTTTTAGTACTAAAACTGCAAGAGCCAAGAAGAACCGCCAGCCTTCCAGAATGCCTTTGTCACTGTGATAGTTATTTATAGGTTACTAGAATAGCTACTATCTAATATTGGACAGCAGTAAATCGTGGACGAAACGGCCATATGCTACCATATCACATGCTGTCACAAGAAAAATATTTTCGAAGTACATATTATTGGAACATAGGAGGGTTAATAGGCATTATTACATGCAAACAACTCTAAACAAAACAGCTGTAGCAGAGACATGGTATGGACCCTAAAAGTGGAGTCTCCTTATCAATTTAGTTAATGAGAAACTTGATTTCCAAAATACTTTCTATTTTTAAACGCAAATAAAAATTCTCATAAATATTAATGCATAAAATCAGTTAATAAACCTGTCCTTTTTAAGACATAAAGACATGAATTATCATATTTGAATTATTTTTATTAAACGTTTTTAAGGAATAAACAGTTAATTATACCCAAAAAATTAATTTAAAATTTGAAGAAAGACTTGCAATTAATGAAGCTTATTTGCAGCAAACTATGCAGTCATTGTTACAAAAAAAAATGCTTTCTATTACAAACTGATCATAGCTTTATCTCATTTAATTATTGTTGACAGCACAAATAACTTTATTTTGAAAATCTCATTAACAGTATATAACGATCAGGTGAAAATGAATAAAATTCTATCCATATCAGAGATTTTGTTAACCTAAGAGTTCTTTGAACCAGATTCTGCAGCATTCGGTTTTGTTTTTATTTTTCAATAACCCTTATTAAATAAATTTAAGCTTATACAATAAAATTTCATAATTTATGAGCTTCATAAGCAATTTTTTTTTCAAATGATTCTAATCATCTAATAAAAATTTGTAACCAAAGTAAATACATTCTTTTACCTAAATACACCATTTGTAAATGCTCCTTGATGATTTGGTAAACATCTAAAGTTTCCAACAACTTGCACCCTATCTCCAGGCTTACAAGCATCTACAAGATCATTATCACATATGATGTCAACTACTCTAGGCAACTGACCAGCAGGAGCTTTTTCCGGCATTTCTTGTATGGATATTGTTTGGTGATCTTTATATTTACAAAGACCAAATTCTGTTTCAAGAGGATTGCCATCTTCATCCTAGAATAATATAATGCAGATTAATCATTTATGCCAAGTAAAACACAATTGATTCACACACAAATTTTTATCGAAAATAATAAAATTCACATTTCTCTTTACCTTTGTTGGATAAACAGCAGAAGTAGGTACAGCTTCAAGAGACGTTAAGTCTGTATATTTTCTTTCTATAAATTTGTTGGTTACAGGGCAATAGTGGACACTCCTAACAAGCTTGGGATAAACTAGTGAACCTGTGAATAAAAGTTAATAGCATTAAATTCTCAATAACTTTCATTGTATACTTTAGAATATCATAAAAACTTTGAGCAAACATTTTTCAACAATTTCTACATGGTAGTAAGAAGATTTTTACCATAGGGTTATTAAACTTCAAACAATGAAATAACATTTTGTGAATACACACTTTAAAATAAATAAACAAAAAAGAAGATATTCAAAGGACATTTAAATAATTTATTTAAGAGTCTAAACTTAATAATTCTTTTTAAAACTTCAATTTGCTAAACTAGTATTTTAAAATAAGCATATACCATCTACCCAAGCTCAACAACTTACACTTGCTAACAATCCCTTCAACGCAAATTAAATTGCCAAGAAATCTAGAGGTAAGAGTTCGAGGCGTAACATGTTTATTTCCAAAACTTCCTTCAAATGCAATGAAAAATTCTTCGATATCTTTTGAATACTCATAATTTACTTGATTGACAATTTCTTTTAGTGCCTTTTGGAATACTAATTGTTCTTCAAAAGCGTTGTTTAGAAGAGCAGCGGCACGTTTTGAGTTTTTCCTTCTTAAATCATTAATATTTACAACTAATCTTCTACTTTTATCTGTTATCATATCTTTAATGAGCTGAGAGTATTTTCCTTGATCCTCCTATAAACATTCAACATTTTTAAGTAAAGTAAGGAATTTTAGTTAACAAATATAAAGCTTCAAAAGTACTTACCTCATCATCTAAAAAATCTTGGTAAGCGCTTTGTGCTTCTCGAAGTTCTTGGTCAACATCTATATTTGCCATTTTTTAATATATTTGTATTAAAATTAATTTTAAAAAATAACTACGGTACAAATTTTTCTTAATATTAAAAATGAAAAGTATAATTACAAACAACTTTTCGCTATTTTGGCGCGAAAACTGACAGTTTTCTGTTCTGTCACTTTAATCATTTCAGTTTTTACCCTCGATTCATAGGCTAGAACGGCTAGATCTGTTCAGAACTGTTCGAATGTAAAAATTCGCACGAAATACGCATAGACGTAGTAGAAATTAAATAAAATTACATTAAGTAATAATTAGTTTATTCTACGTCTATGTAATAATTAGTTTATTCTACGTCTATGGAAATACGTGACATGACATAACCTCAGAACAAGAAGAATTTTTTGTTCCGGGTGATGTTTGGAACCACAAGACACGCACATGTAAAGTAATAGTACTGATAGTGTAATAAACTGAAAATGTCCGGACCCTGCTTTGACTCTCTTCTTTCGTCAAAGGACAATGCTATCCGCCAGATTAGGGAAAGTTCACTTATAATAGCAGTGAATACGCTGTCACCATAGGAAAATTATACGGGCTTAATATAATCGGTTATCTCTAACTGACACGGGTAGAAGCAATTCGCACAGATTTCCGAATTTTTATCGACATAAGTAGTTGAACGAAACTGACAATAGAAAGAGATAAAGTAGCAGTATTATGTTATAAACTGGACCGACTGATCCACTTCGTGTTAACTGATTACAATCTTAGGATGTCTGCAATTATTGGTCGGTCTTAAAAATAAATAGGTTAACAAATTTTATTGTATTTCTGTTTGTTAAAAATAATTCGTTATTGAAAAAGGCAATATGAAAAACCGAACCGTTTCTTCAAAACGTTTTATTTTTTGAAAAAATAGTTGAAATATTAATTAGGTGGTACCCAGTTATTTTTAGTATTTTCTAAAAATATGTCTCGAAAATTTCAAGTAAATATGAGATTACAGACATACAAAAGCATTACAGGAGATTCTATTCATATCTCAATAGTATGAGTTTGCAATTTAAAAATGTTTTTCTACGGCAAGTTCTGTTTATCGATTTAACATAAATACTTGTGTCCAACTATTCATAACAGCCGAGTATCTTAGTTTTAAAGAGGTCTAACATAATTGTTTTCATCAAGATAATTTATAATAAATTTGAAAAATAACAGTTTGTAAGATATCTTAAACAAGTAAAAAATTTTATATTTAAATAAGGTTAACTACAACATTTCACTTGTTTAGGCTATGTTAAACACTATAACTACACTGCAGTTAAATAAATATTATAATTATAATTTATTGGAATATACGAATATGAACCCAACAGGCCAACGAACGAGGTCCTTCAACATAAAAACCTTATTTATGGTACATTCGATCTTCAAGTCTCTACAAATCTTGACAAAATAATAAAGTTTATTAAAGGTTGAATGTGAGATCCGCCACTATCGTTAATGGATATCTTCTGGCTGGCCTTTGGTTTTCGTTCCTGGTCTTAGACAGTTCCTTTTCTATTTGCCGAGTTTCAGGTTTTCTTTCAAACTTAGTTGTCAAGTCTTTGGTTGTCAGGACAGGAAGTCTTGCAGTAAGAGGCTGAATGGTTAGTGAATTTATAAAATAATTGATTGGATGGTTTACGTAGTCGATTGATAGGATGATGGATTTTAGTCATATTACATCGAACTGTAGTTTCTCCATTGTTTCAAGTTTTATCAATGCTGGCTTTCTGCAATTACTGTATGTAGGTGACTTATATTCCAATTGACATTGGCATATTGCTTTGTATATATGAGTTACAGTTTTTCTTGATATCCCTTTTTCTTTATATATTAGACTACTAAAGTATTTACACCTAAATATTTGACTGATGTCTTGGTGGTTAAGTAATATAAAATAAATTTAATCTAGGGAAAAAACAAAAATTTTAATGACAAATAAATAAATAAATAAAAATAATGACAATAAAAATAATAACAATGACACTAATTATTTTACTTTTTCCGGTTAATTTGGTGTGCTTAAACGTCACTTTCCCCAGTATGGCGCCGAGCTTACTACGGAAATTTTTTTCCTGACAGCTTAATTTTAATCTGTCATCCATTTTTTTTTGAATCCGTGCCACAAACTTGTAGGTCAAGATCGTGCCCAGAACCAGTGTTGTCATTTCAGTACAATTGGGACAGTTCTACAGAATTCGGTACGTCAGTACTACTTTTTACAAAACATATTCTATTGTGTCATTATCACTTTCACGGTACCTATTTTCGATCTCGAGTGAACGATCATCTTGATAGAAAGTGGGCGTGACCCTCACGAAAGCATAAGAAACCCTAGTCTGGTAGTTTTCAGCGATTGTCACATGTATCAAATCTTGAAAACTTATATTTTCATGAGAACTACACCCACTTTATATCAAGATGATGATTGTTCTCTCGAGAATGAGAATAGGCACCCACTTTTTCAAAAACATAGCAAATAAATGTGCATTCAAAAAACACGAAGTTATCTCGTGTCACTGATATCATTTTGATTACTGATTAGTGACTCTAAAGAATATGATTCATATTCTGACTGAATGATATTTTCATATCAGAATTAAGTAGATTGGATTATTTAAATAGTTCCATGAAGAGCAGAGCTAAAAATTATGGTTATTTTTAACTGTAACTTTTAGATCTGCTCTCTGTTGGTAAGTAGATGTATCACAGGAGGCAATTAATATGAGAACGCTGGGAGTTTTTGTAACTTTAAACAGAAAGAAATGGAAATTGGGTACTTTTTAAACGACTTCGATAAAAATAAGTGAATTCCCGGACAAACTTTACCATCCGAGGTTATAAATACCTGCAGGACAAGTTCCGTTTCATTATTTTTTATTTAACATTATTTATAACATCATTTAATTTAAATTTTTTGTTTTTTTTCAGTATAGAAATTTAGTACGGTTTTTTCAAGCGATCATGGTACATACATATTTTATATGTACACGGCTTCCCCTTTACTAATGATTATAATAGTTACAGCGTTAGTTATAATAATTTTTGCCTTTAGTATCATCATGTTACGCAATAGCCTTGGTGGGGGTAAAATCGTTAATAATTTTGAATTTTATTTTTGAGTATAAAAAGTTTAAAATTAACCAGTTTTCTCCATTAAAACGGAGAAAATCAAGAGATGAAAGATGATATTGATCCATGACGCTTGAGAAAAAACAAGAAAATTTCTACTTTGAAAGATAATTTTGCTCCGAGGACGTCGAGCAAATTAGTTTTGGAAGGAAGGAGCTTGATACCATAGACATAAAAGTAAGTATATGGACTGCGGTTCCTATAGCAGAACGTTGGCTCACGCTTAGAAAGAGACAGCACGTTTTCGATGAGTAGTACCTTTCTTTCTAAGGGCGAAGCTAAGCATGATACTCCAAACGTCGTAGGATACCCCTCTCATCTGACCGCCATTACAATGAGAGGTATTACCCATCGAGAACGTTCTATCTCTTTCTAAACAATTTAATATTTGTGTCTCAACATATTTATGCTCTTCCAAACAAATTCAAAAAATTAGCTTCAAAGGAATTGCTTTAAACAGAAAAATTATAATTTGAGGAAACTAAAAACTGAGAAATTCAAGTTAAATATATTGTTTTATAGAAACACTTTATTTTCCTCGTCTTTTTTTATTGAATATTCTCAATTAACCTGTTACCTAAAACAAGGTTGAGCGATTTATTGTTTTAGATTACTGTAAATAGAGGTAGTTATTGTCCAAACCTGTTATTTACATTAATACATTGACATTTACACGTGACACATTCACGCCAATATAAGAAACTCGCAGGCAGTTCAATGTGCCATACAAATATTTGTACGAAATGGCGGCCAGCAAGGAGGGGGGGGGGCAAAAATTATTTACCAGCAGTCCAGTTTTATATGACAATTTTGTAATTTCGACGAAAAAAATTACTGACTAATGTTGTTTACCAAATTATAGTTCGAAAATTTTATAGTAAAAATGTGGAAAAGGCTATAGCAGGACTGGGAAAAATAAGAATTGTAGTTTATTTATTTATTGCTGTTATTTCAACAGCTTATTAAACGTAAACCACAGTAAAGATAGTTTCACATCATCACCTATAGCATAGACAAGTATGTTCATGGTAAAGAACAAAATAGAGATACGGCATCACAAAACACGAAAAATAGACTCCCTAAGTAATCGAAATTAAAAGTTGAGTTAGACTGCGGATCTTATAGGAAAAAGTCCATTCACACTTAAAAAGAGACAGAGCGTTTTCGTTGAGTAGTGCCTTTCCTTCTAATGACGTTGCGATCATGATACCCTAAACACCATTGGATACTCCTATCATCTGATCGTCATTAAAAAAGAAGTACTACTTGTCGAAAACGCTCTGTCTCTTTCTAAGGGTGAGCCAGCTTGCTTCTATAGGATTCTCAATCTAAATATATAACTTTTATATCTATGGCTATTATCAATTTGTTTGGAAAGGTTAAGAAGCGCGTGACGTCAGACGTCAGTATCCCCCCCGGCAATTCCAGAGACGGCTTTTATTTTGTTATTTATATTTTAGCTATGATTTCGGCCAAAAAAATATTATTATTTTAAATGTAATAACACACATCATTGATAATTATTAGGAAGAGTGGAAACAAAGACCTATTTGCACATTTTGAGGTATAGCACATTTTGTATAAAACTGTACATATTATGTTAGAATATAGCATAAAACACTAAAAATCTTGTCGAAAAAAAAGTAAATGAACTTTCCCAATGGTGGAATAACTATGCATTGTTGGCGGATGCTCAACGATCATAAAGTTGCACATGTTCTAATATAAATAAATTGGGCATTTTGTCTGGAGGCATTGCTCAACAGTACACAATTTTTCGTGACCGCTGTGTTATCGCGACTTAACCGGAACAAAATTTTATCAGTGAATGTACGTCAACGGTAGGTGAAATCGACAACCGTGTTGAGTAGGACATTCAAGTTGACCGCTATCTGTATTAACCTCAAAAATTGTTTTCAAATACTCGCGTACAGTAAAAGTACAGAATGATTTCGGAAATGGAGAACAAGGATTTATTAGAAATCACCATCAATCATAAAGTGGTAGACATCGCAGCGGTGGTGAAGATGGAGGAGGCTAACGTTCTAATGAATGGTAAGTTTCTTTACAAAAATCAGCTTAAAAACAAAAAAATCGGAACTGTATTTTATGTGTAGGTAACAATGATGTTTTTTATATATAGAAGCTCTGTTAGCACAGCGAGAAAAAGAAAGTGAACTTCAGACTAGAAGTGATCGAGAAGTTTCTTGCTATTCTAAAAGAAAGACTGACTTTATGGCAAAAGAAGCAACTTTAAAGTTTTTACAATTGAGAACACAGTACAATTGTAAATTTAATGATAAAAAATATTGAAAAACTCTCTTTGGCAAAAAATAGCTGAAAAAATGAAGGAAAAAGGTTATGATATACCGGAAGGTCGAGAAGGTGCTGGAAGGTGTCAAAAATTTTCCAACCTACAACGAGATTATCTAAATTACATGAAACACATGGAAACAACTGGTGTCGAAAAGAGAGATCCTCCACCATATTTCGAAGAAATGAATGCTATTTTAAGTGATTAGGATAAAGTTAATCCTCCATATTTGGAGGATTCTTTGGAGACAAGCAGTCCTAGTGCAGATTTAGAAGATAAGACATCAAGGTGTTCAAGTTCTGCGTCCAGCAAAACATTTATTCAAGCATTAACCGTTACTAATAAACAGAAGGAAGTAAAACATCATTGGATACTCCTATCAATAGGTTTGTGTTACGTTATCAAACTATAAAACTATAAGGTATCTAATGTAATGTATTATATATTTTAGATTCAGTTCTTATCAAGCTTCTGTTCGTTCAACAAGAAATTTTAATAAAGTAATAGACTTATTTAAAGGGCAATATGAACAACTCCGAAGAGATAAAAAGAAACACATGAAGATCTTTGAAAAGGCCATTGAAGAACAAGATGATTAGAGGGAGAGACTTCTACAATTTCTGTTTAGGAGTGAAAAGCGCAAGAGACGTACGGCATACGTTCCTTCATTTTCAAATTATATGTATAATTCATAGAATATGTTGTAAAAGAATTGTTGCAATTAGTTTTATAATAAAAACCGTTTATTACTGAAAACTTTATATTCACATTAAACTCTCAGCAATACGATCCCTTTTAATTGCTGCAAAATTCAGGTCTAGTCTAGGATTATATTCTTCCTCATGTTCTTCGTTTTTATAAAAAATTGTACCATCCCATATACCATGATTTAAGTAACAAAAATTGTGTATAGTGCATGCAGAAGTGATAATTTCATTAGCTTTAGATATGAAGTAAGTATTTATGAACTGAAGTCGTCTCCATCTCCCTTTTAGTATGCCGAACGTGTGTTCAATACAAACTCTATCCGTACTTAATACATAATTATGAAGTCTTTCAATTCGTGTCTTTGCATCTCTATATGATTTCATAAGCCAGCTCTTTAATGGAAAGGCACTGTCTCCTATTTTGTAATAATAAGAAAATATTTTTGTAGTCCAAATTGTTCAATATTTCTTACAAAGATTGAATTTTAAAACACATGCATGATAATAGTTTAATTGATTTGTAAGAACATTTGTTATTACGTATTTTTACCCTAGAATCATGGACAGACTCAGGAAAACAGAATAAACACATACGTAAATCTTTTTTTGGCATTACGAGTAGCCATTAAATTTATGGAATGGGACATGTATCTGTCCACATAGTTGTCATGTTGAGCTGTCGCCAATTTAATTTTGATGTGGCATCCATCAACAGCTCCAAATGGGATGTTGACTGTATTAAAAAAATATATAATTTTGCCGCGCAAAATCCTAAAAAACATAATATTTTTCTTTATTTTTAAGGAATTTTATTTTTATGTAATAATCAAATGTAATTAAATCTCCTTCGAGTCACGTGACAACGAACACCAATAAAAGTGAATGATTGTCATTCCATACTAGCGTCATCGCTGGCACTCCATCCTGACACGTTTTTTCTTTTGAGTTATTATAACTTTCAGTTCTATCACTTAAAGTAATCATGATCACTTCAACCTAATGACAAGTAAATGCATTTTCAAAAGAACAACAAATTATCAGTTTAACTTTTTCCATTTTGAACATTTGATAATTACTCCAAAGAATACAGTCAACGTCATCGCTGTCACAAGCTTGACATATACATTTTTTCGTTTTATATCACATTCGTGATCACTGTCAAGGGCTACGTTGCTTAGTTAATATCTTATAGTCATTTTCATGAAATTTTTTCGAAATTCGCTTACTTTTTTATTAAAGCAAATAATTTGAATTTGAATTTGCCGAGAATTGATTGTCTTTTATGGTGGCCAATTTCTTCACAACAAACAATAACTTCTGCCCTGCTGAATTTAGAAATGTGAAGATTTTCATGTAAATAATTTACCAAGAATTGCTATTTCCGCAACCGATAATGAATACAGAATAGTAATAGTAATCATAAGCTGAAAACTAAAATAAAACAAGTAGTGCCGAATCCTTGCGGGCTAGCTGAAGCTACATTTTCCTATTTTTTTCCGAAGATGGAAACTGAATAAATAACTTTTCAGGTGTTTTAATTGTAGTACTTGTACACTGAGGACCGCACAACACTTAAAATACTTAGAACTTATCTTTTATTACAAGAATTACGAAAAAACTATATCTCTTTGTCAGTTTACCAGTGTTTATATACTAGTGACGTCACAGAGATAAAGTGACAAGTATTGACGTTTTGGAGGGAAATTTGAAATGGAATTTAAAATTTATGATTTATATTAGTTGTATTTAAACAAATAATATTTCGGGCTACATTAGATACTTGCATGATTTTAGACACTTTCTCAAATATAGTCAACATCCCAATTGATCCATAATAATTTATTACTTTTTTAAACTAATTTCTGAAACCGTCTCTGTGCTTTGTTCGTTTTGCGCGAGAACTCCACTCTACTGTACTCAATGACACCATGAAACAGGTGATCTCTTTTTATTGATAATTAGTAGAAAAGGATAATCGCAGACGAAATAATCAATGAGTTAGTTCGTTCACACTGTCGGCAACACCTGCAAATACTCTCTTGTGGTTGGTTGGCAGGATGACCGTACCATTTTAAAAGGAGAAACGGGGGCTCGCCTGACACTTTGTTGGCGACGTTTATTTATTTGTTTGTTACTTATTAGTAACCCAATTAGTGTATACTGCTGCTTGATTTTAAAGTGATGAAAAATGTTGGTTCGATGTTGTAGCAGAATTCGATGTTCTTCAGCGGTGTCATTTATTAAAATAAACAATTTTTCAACCACAAATATTCAAAATGAGATTCACAGGTAAATAAAGAAAATTTAAGAGAATTAGTAAAAGGCTAATCTAACTAGGCTTACGGAGATCCAATTTCATATTATTTTAAAGAAATCTCCTATTTTCAATCATGTGGCATTATATGATTTTCTTTAAACGTATTTTGAAGCATTTCCTAGTTACTTGGACACAATTTTCCAAAAGAAATATAAGATTCTGTTGTCAAACTTTTACTTTCTATTTTACTAATTTTTGAATGAGATCATATAATAAATCTACAATAACAAAACCAACACATTTATTATAATGCAATAGTTTTATCAGCGTTATCACTCCTAATTATAGAAAAAAATATAAATATAATAAAACAAATATTAAGACAGAAATTATTTAATAGAATCATATTTTTTCTGTTACCATGTCTTGGCGAATTAATTTATTTTTAAGCTAATAAAACTGGTTTAGCTTATGGTTGAAATCGGTGCTCTCTGTTCATTCACATTTTTACCATATTATTTGATAGTTTTGGCGCCCTCACTAGAAATACCAGAAATATAAAACATGGCTTTTTTTAAAAAAAAACTTTTAAATTTATTCAAGACCTAATTAATTAGGTTTTATTAACAGATGGACAGATAAAAGAAAATATTCCCAGTAGTGAAGTGAAAGCGATATATAAAATTACGGACAAAATTTAATCAAAATGCTAAAATAGAGGATGTGCGATAAAAAATTAAATTTTAATTATTATAATTATTCTAATAACCGAAATATTTAAGACGAAAACTTCTAGTGTCACTTTAATGTTTTTGATTTTGAAGAGGTCTAAAAAACGTGAGACTTGAAATAACCCACATTTTTGTTTTGCGTTTTAAAATGGTGTAAAACTAGGTGTAAGGGTTGAAACAAACAGGAAAAAAATTATAAAAAATACTTGGGAGTATAGTTGAGTGCACTTATAAAACTAAATATTTTCATGTTCTTCATATAAAGATTTAACGGCATTCTCAGCAATTTAAATGTATTTGAGCGACACCCTTATTAAGAGGCCGTTTTCTAACCGACTTCTAAAAGAAGATTCTAATTCGACCCTCTTAAATAAAATGTTTTTCATTATGTTCAGGAAGTTGCTGCGATGGCGTAGTAAAATTCAAGATGGTGCTGATAATATGGCGGACAACAAAATTAATTATATCCGATTTTCTCCAAAATTAATATAAGGAAATTTCGGGGACGTACATAACGAATCTAAAATTATTTTTCAAAAATTCACTATGGCGGATTAAAAATATTACATGTCTCGATTTTGTCCGAGATTGGTATATGAAGATTTTTGAAGGTGTAAATTACGAATTTAAAATTATTTAAAAAAAAACAATAAGGCGAACTGAAAATTTAACATCTCTCGATTTTGTCCAAAATTGGTATAGGGGATTTCTTCGGGTGTAAATTACGAATTTAAAATTATTTTAAAAAAATTCAATATGGTAAATGCAATATGACTAAAAATTTTATATTTTTGGATTAGGTCCAAAATTAGTACTGGGGGGTTTTCGAGAGTGTTGATTAAGATTAGATTAAAAGTTTAAAATTATTTTTTTGAGATTAAAGATGATCGATCCAATATGGTGGGTTAAAAATTTTACGTTGATCGCTTTCTTTAGGAAGTTTTCGGAATCCTAGTTTGCGAATCTCAAGTTTATTTTTTACAATTTAAAGTGGCAGATACAATATGGGGAACTAAAAATTTTATATTATTTCGATTTAATCTAAAGTGGTATTGAAGCATATAGTATGGATCTTAAATATATATATATATATATATATATATATATATATATATATATATATATATATATATATATATTTTTAATTCGATATGCATGATAAAATATTTCGGACTAAAAATTTACATGTATCAAGTTCTTTCAATATCGATATTGAGGGGGTTTTGAGAGTCTAGGTTACGACTCTAAAATTAATCTCTTAAAATTCAGGATAGCGGATTTACTATAGCAGACTAAATATTTGTTTGGTACAATTTCATTCAAAACTAGTATTTGGAGAAATCTCAGAAACAAATAATTTTATTGTGGTCTTCAGTTTTGGACAAAATGTGTACTTTTTTGCGACTTTAGAAACTCGACTCAATTTAAAACTAAATATCGCAAAATAAAATTTTTATTAAAAAAAAATTAACCGATTTATAAAAAATAAATAAATTTTTATATGAATTCAAGTTTTTGAAGTTGGCGTCAGATTATTACTAAATGAAACAAATATCTACCAATACGAGATACATACAAGCTACGGTAAGAAGCAATTACAAATAAAGTATTTTTAATATTTTTATTTGAATCACATTTTGTCTGGTATTAATTTGGAACCGACTTCAAAAATTTCAATTTCATATAAAAAGTTATGTAAACTTTTGCTTTTTAGCGCTTTTTTAGAAGTCGGTTAAATTTCTTTATAAAAGTTTTTTATCAATGAATCTAATGTTTTTTCAGCAGCCTTTGGAAAATGTTTATCGTTCTGAATTAGAAATGAGATTAGTGATTTGACCATAACTTGTAGCAATGCGTGCTTCTTATATAGGCCTGAATTTACAATAATCGCTGAAAGAGAAGCAATAGAGATGTATAAAAAAAAAGTGGGAACTGGGTGGTTATCGCCAATTTGTTTTAATTAAAATATTTTTTTTTAAAAAGGTAGAAAAATTTAAAACGGTATGAATTTAAGATCACTTTTTTTAAGACATTTTAATTAACTGTTATCTTCATTAAAAATTACCGAATAACTAAATTAAGCAGCAACCAAATATTTCTAAAACTGCCCCTAATGGATAAATATGATGACTAGAAAATGTTCAAAAATGAAAATTGTGATATTGATGATTATGATCATAACATTTCGGCATTTAGTTGTTTTGTAAAGTTATGAAAAACATGATTTTAATTTTCTTGTATGTTCATAGACGATAAAAGTATGAAAATGTGTTTATTTATTTAATACTCCTAACCGGATTTTGAAGCAGAACTTATTGCGGTCCCACTTGGATCCTACTTCAGACTTGAGAGGAGCGAACCGGATCCAATTTAAATTATTTCGTCGAAAAAAAAAGGGACAACTTAACAATGCAGGATATAATAATAAAAGCTAATAAATATTCGATAACGTATTTCTCTTATTTTATAATGGCAGAGAAAAAGAGAAAAAGTTTATATATGATAATAGAAAGAGTTCTTCATGTTTCGTCGGCGCTATTTATGGCACGCGACAGAAAGTTTATAGAAAAAGCGCAGAGCAAGGGATAACATTGCTTATAACGTAGAGGAAAACTTTATTTTCCTTTAAAATTACGGTTACCAGAAACCGGGATGTTTTTTAGATAACACAACTGCTGATGAGTTCGTTAAAAAAGTTTACTTCAACTTTTAAACTATTAAGAACGGGAACTCTGAGTTTTGCAGTTAAAGGAAAGAAAATGCAAACGTAGTTTTTATGAAAAATATGACCATTTAAATTATTTCACTTATTGTATAGTACAGCTGTGCACTCCCAACAAGCGAAATATTCGATCTGTAGATTGATCTGTTTTGACACGTCGTGCGAGATTTTTGTCTAACCTTCGTTATATCGTATACAGTTACAATTTATGTCACTTTAGCTTCATTGTGGTTTCTATGTTATCCCAATATATTCGAATACTAGATGAAAAATGTCAGCACATATTTTCAAGCAATTGCGCTAATTTAATATTCTTTTCAAGCAATAGTGGTAACAAAGAATATTGGATAATTTTGTCCGTGAGTGTATATTTTTATTTTGTTCATCAGTTAGTATAAACTGAATTAGATGCTGGTTAAAATCAATATGTTCTCAGCGAGACAATGCTGTTGTACCACTTTTGTAAATTCCCAGTTGTGATGCCATAACTGTACGAAATATAAAAATAGTGAGTGATGACGCTGGCTTCAAGTATATGTTTGTTTCTTGGTTTTCATAAGTAGATATTTATGCAAAATTTAATAAGCATAGTTTTACTTTGTAAACCATAATAACAGCAAAGAAAATTATATAACGTTACTATAATTGTCTTTTGTATTAGAAAACAGATTCTTTGGTAATAAATAAGCTAATATCAAAAATATTTTAAAAATTCTAAATAGCTGAATTTTACTTTTATTTTTGTCCTTAATATAGCTGTAAAGTATTAGTTGTTGGGGGCGGTACAGGTGGATGTGCCCTATCAGCAAAATTATCAAGAAAACTTAAAAAATCAGATCTGATAGTATTAGAACCAAGCAATGATCACTATTATCAACCTCTTTTCACACTCGTTGGAGGTGGAGTTGAAAAAATGAAAGATACTAGAAAAAATGAAAAGGATGTATTACCCCGAAATTGTACCTGGATAAAGGAAAAGGCAATAAACTTTGATCTTAAAAAGAATACTGTTACTTCGGAAAAAGGCGACCAAATAAAGTATGATTATTTAGTTGTGGCAACTGGAATTATACCTAGATATGAAAAAGTAAGTAAATGTACATTTTTTCCATTATTATTTTATGTTATACAAAAAAGTGCATATTATTTGAAGTTTTATAACTTCATCCGGAAGACAGGTAAAGGTTTTATAGAATTTTATTAAGGTAGGTCAGAGTATCACCAATATCTCAATATTTTTTGAGTATAAGGGTACTAGGGACCGTGTCAATCCAGTATTCTATTTTTTTTTATAGAACTTCCTTTTTTTCAGTTTCTATATCTGTCTTGATATATATATATATATATATATATATATATATATATATACAAATTTATGCTGGTCCATCTGTTTACATATCTTATTTTTAACCGTATACTTGACTATTTCCTCTTAAGATCTCATTGATAATTTTAATCTAATTAAAAGAAAGTAAATCCCTATTTTCGTAATTTCTAAGAAATCTAAAATTATCTTGCCTTGAGGTTTCAAAATTATGAGGTGTTCTATGAACTGGTGGGAATGGCAAATACTTAAACTTTATTCTCTGATTTTTTTTTAATTTTGAAGTGTTTATTGTGAAATGTGTTTTAATATTATGTTAAAACTTTATCCTAAATGACAAGGAGTTGCACGTACGAATACCATTATTGTTCAGTATCTATAATTATAATTCTGTGGAAAGCTAGATTAGATCATATCAGTTCGCGCTTTCTTTGTTAAGTAAGTTTGGTATGTCTGTCTTAAAACTGAAAATTAACTTTATAGCTTGGGAGATAGGGGTAGGTCTTTTAGACTATTTATATGATGCTTAACACGAAAAATCAGTGCTGCATCAGGCTGATTTTTTTTTATATTTTATATTTTTATAACAAAAAAGGTTGACCGACTGACTCATTTGCATCACTATAAAATTTATACTGGGTGAAAGATGATCATTTAATAAGTCATACAAACTTTTACTGCCATCAGAGGAGCAGTTCAAAAGGCTTGACAGCAGACGCCAAGGTCACGCGTGGAGTTCTCGGTGGCCGTGCGACGAGGCTTAACGAAGATAAAAATTTTTTACGTAACGCTGTATCACTATACAATTAATACTAGACGAAAGATAAATAATCCAGTAAGTCATAAAAATTTATATTGCTATCATAATAGTGGGCCTAAAGTCTTGCAGCCGTTGCCAAAGTCAATCGCCGACCTTTCAATGGCCTCTCGGCGGTGCTCGAGCTAAATTTATTTAATGTATAATTAATCACAAAAAATTTTTATTATTTATATGACTGTTAAATAGTGACTTTATGGATTATAAAGGGTGTCCGGAAATGATAATGACATATTCTAAGGTATAATTCTACATAACAAGAAATAAGTAAAAGCTCATATTAGGCGCGCAAATGCTTTTGCTAGGCCATTGAAGACGGTGTCATAAAAGTGGTTTTTATTTCATTTATAACGATCTACTTATCCTACAGGAATGAATTTTTAGGAATAGGTTGGTGTTATTAGAGGTTATTTTTTAAAAATACTTGGTAGCCCATATTGCAATCAGTGATGTAGGAACAAAGGAGTGGTTAGGTTATTTATGGTAATTTTTTTTTGCCGTGTGTATTCTCGCTATTTTTTACATAAATTATGGTTTGGCATGGAATATTTTGAACTATTGCTATGGGTCTACATTTTTTCAAATAGATTAAACAGCGAATCCTACTTAGAGTTTCTACAAAATTTGTTATAAGATCTGTTTGATGAATTTTCTTACGCTCTAAAGACATGTATATGTACATGTAAGATGGGGCTTCACCAGATTTAAGTCGTAATATGAGGGTACATTTAAAAGCGTTGAAAAATTAGGTTTGTTGGTTGTGAAGTTGTAACAAATTAAACTTTTTTTTTACAACTTGTAGATGTGTGAAAACGAATTTGGGGATGCATTGAAATGAACGGAAATCATTTTCAATACAGTCCAATACTTTCACGCGGTCGGCCGTTTTTGATTATATTTGTTTACATTTCACAGACTTTTTGTAAAATGACACCTTTCCTTTCAAAATCTTCTTATAAAATTAAAATCGGATCATCCATGACGCAGCCAGGCGCGCTGAGAGATAGTGCACTAAAATTTTCAAATGGTAATTCTGCAAAAACTAATGGACCGATAGCGCCTGTTCTTGGCATGCATAAAGTATCTATAAATTACTATTATTTCTTGACGGGCCAGTGCTACAATTTGAAAAATAACGGGGATTTGAACGAAAAAAACGCTGAATTTACTGGTTTTTCCTGCTTTTTTCCGTTACTAATGATCCGATTGAGTCAATCCATGGCTCAATTTGTTGGTATTTTTATTCTTTACAATTCATCTCTTTACACCAACTAAATTACTTCATTAGTTTTGTTTTTATAAGTAAAAAACGAAAATTTTTTTTTTTAGTTTTAATTATAATAAATTAATGGATTATCGCACAGAGTGGAAAACATAACATATCACTATGGATTGTTTTTAGCGTGATGGCACAGTGGGTATCCAATCTCTATCGATTTGCCTATATGTCTACCAAATTTCAGCTTCATGGGATAATCGGAAGTACATAAGTTAAAATTCGATTACAAAATTTGATTATCAGTCGCCGGCTCCATAGACAGAAATGAAACTAAATAAAATTGTTTAAAAAGACGATCGCTAGCTGCCGGACTGTTAGTTTTGAAAAAAAAATTAAACATAACCAGACTATAAACTAAGTTAAAAATTTTGACATATTCATTAGTGAATTCCTCTTTCTTCTGTTGGCAGAATGTAAATATATAAAAACAAAAAAAATATAGAAAAGATGTTTACAGTTAGATTCACTAAAAAGGTGAGACCGGATCTAGTTACTATGAACGTTTTAGACCTTCTAGTTGGCCAGTTTTGTTTAGCTTATGATATTGTTTTAATTTGTATTATATATCAAGCATCAACAAAGAAACCCTTATGTAGAAAAATTGAGGATTAAAATATGGAGATGAAGCCTTGAAATGGATAACTGAAAATAAACAAAAATTTTTCATTTTTTCCGGTTTGATAATAAAACAATTTTTTTAATCCTGTATGTCCAAGCGTTAAAACTTGATTATTTTATTGGTTCCTTATGTCAACTGTGACCATTTTTAAAGTTAGACCAAGTTAGTGCTTTTGGGTGTTAAAGTTTATTTATCATACATTCAATTAATAAAAATACCCTTTTTTAATTTCTGTAAGTTCAATACTAAAAAGATACAAATGAAACTCTTATGGTAAAAACTTCGGTGTTTGTCTATATGTACGTTAAGCCATTTGTCTAAGGAACAACAAACATGGTAACGACTTGAAATATAAAATTTTTCTAATCATATCTAATTCAGCAGTCGGAATCAAAAAATATTGTTTTTCTCTTTATGAAGGGGGTTAAAAATTCTTCTGTTCAGTCAAGTAACCATAGTGCCGAATGAAAACTGACTTCTTAAGCATGATAGAGATTTTTACTTTTCTAGGCGGTATTTTGATTCGCTCACCTTCCATTCGCCTAAAAACCTCAAAGTAGCTATTCCCGATACCAATGTCCATGAGAAAATTCCTAAATACGTAAAATTCATTATGACTGTTCCGATTGTATTTTTATGTGACAATGAATAAAACTTAATTAAGAAAGTAAGGGTGTTAAATAAACTTTATCGCTCTTTTCGATTTTTTTACGTTCGTATATGACACCTGTTTCTATAATTTAGTTTTTTTATTGAGTGGGTAGTTTCAATAGTAATTTGTTTTATACGAGTATAACTCAGCGTAATTCAAAATTACGATACCAAGAAAGCTAGCTAAATACAATTTTTATAATGCGTGATTTTGACAAATGTTGCTATTTGAAAGTTTTCGAAATCGCGCGTCTATAAATATAATTTAAATGTTGAAAATTGCTTGATGGAGGTTGACATTTTCAGTGTGGTTATTATGAGTTTTCCTGGCATAGTACAGAACTATGCGGAGTTCTAGGTCCAGATGTCATATTAAAAATACGTTTTAGAATATGGTTTTCTAACAGAGGGTAAGTCTGCTCTAAAAGAACAAAATTTAATTAATCTAAATAAACTCTTCGGTACTTTATAAAAAATATTACAATAACGTGGTCGCTGATAAAAAAAATGGTTTACATATATCAATGATGATTTGTTTCTTTCTAGTGTCATTACTTTAAGAGGTGTTCTAAATTATGTTGTGTCATATGATTAACGTATATAGAATTAGTTGTTTTGATGATTTTTTATTTTATTACCTCGTAACAATTACTTTAAATTTTTTGATTATACTGTCATTTTCATGTTTACAAACGATCTTTAATGGCCAAATTAGTGTTTCATATTCGATGTCTTGCTATTTAGAGTACTTTGAATTGTTTGATCACTTCAGTGATTAAAAAAAACATTCCAAACAAGTTATTCTTTTAGATCTGATAATATATGAGTTTATTGCGTTTCAAAAGATATGTGGTTTTAATTATTAGTCATGTGTTTGATTCGCCGATATCTAGTGGTTTCCAGCCACAGATCATAAATTTATAAATGTCTTTCAGAAACTTAATATGTAGGGTTTTATGAATGAAATTGTAAGCGTGCTTATTATATTAGAAATTTAATAAATAAAAAACTGCAAACTTACAAGCTGGTACTGTCAGTAGTTGCACATATATACTTGATATAAAAAAGTATTTGTCAGTTTAGTGCTTTTGGTGTGACTTGAATGTAGAATTTTTTCAAAAATTTGTTAGAAGGCAGCAGTGCCATTGGTGGAAAAAATGGGTAATAAATAAAAACAAAGAGTTAGTGATATGATTTTTTGAAAACTGACATTTAACTTCATTTTCGGGAAAAATCTCAAAGGTTTTAAAATATATCTCTCGTCAACATACATAGCTTAAATTCTATAAATAACTGTTTTTGTACCTGTATGCTCTTAAAGACATGCAACTTTTCTTAAATTGTGTATACTTATATGGTTCAGGGAATCCTATAGTCATTATGGTGACTAAATTATTATCCACATCACAAAACTTATTGTAATTTTGTTTAAGATTAAGGAGAATAAAAAATAACCCTTACAAATTCAGAAAATTTACAAAAAAAGCCAAAAGCTGGGGATCGCAATTATGTTTCAACATACCAAACAACTATTATTATTAAAATTTGTAGGAAATTAAATTTAAATATGAATTTTCAGTTTTCTAGAGTCACAATAAAAATATTAATTATACATTTTTAACTGATATTTAGTTGTATATATATATATATATATATATATATATATATATATATATATATATATATATATATATACAGGCGTGAATCCAAGGGGGGGGGGGAACGATTTTTATTTATTTAATTTATAATATAATAAGCACGATTACAATTTCATTCATAAAACCCTACATATTAAGTTTTTCAAAGACATTTGTAAATTTATAATCTGTGACTTGAAACCACTAAAAACCGACCGAATCAAACATATGTCCAATAATAAAAACCATATATTTTTTTTGGAACGTAATAAACTCATGTTATCAAAGCTAAAAGAATAACTTGGTTGAAATGTTTTTTTAATCACCGAAGTGATCAAACAATTCCAACTACTTTTTACTCCTAAAGTTGCAAGTCATCGAAAATATAACACTAATTTGAGCATTGAAGATCGTTCGTAATTGTAAAAATGACAGCATAGTTAAAAAACTAAAAGTAATTGTTACAAGGTAATAAAATCAAAAATCATCACAATACAACTGATTCGATTTACGTTAGTCATACGACACAACATAATTCAGAATGCCTCGATAAAGTATTTGTTATCTTAATTTGTTTTTCTTTTAAACTGAAACTTTTTCTGGAGTATCAAAAGGGCCTATTTGTGTTGAATTCGAGTTTAAAAATGTTTAGCTAGCTTTCTTGGGAATGTAATTTTGAACTACGCTGACCTATACTCGTATAAAATAAATTACTACCCACTTCATTAAAAAATAAAATTATAGAAACAGGCGTAGCCGTTAAAAAGTCACATTCGAACGTAAAAAAATCTTGAAGATTGATAAAGTTTTGTTTAACAACACCCCTACATTCTCAATTAAGTTCTGCTCATGCCTCATAAAAATACAGTCGGAACAGTCATGATGAATTTTTCATATTTAGAAATTTTTTCTTAGACCTTGGTATCAGGACTAGCTACTACCGTAAATTTATCCGGTGCCACTCGGTCTTTACAATATATTTTTCGACCTGGCGGTGGATTCGTTAGTGAGTCTGCCAGTGCCTTCGCCAGACACCATTTGGTATGCTTTGCTATTCTGCATGTCCGTATTTGAACCATAACGCGGAGGAACATAACAGTCAGATATCCCTCTAGTGGCCGTCCCTACGATACTACTTTGAGATTTTTAGGCGATAAGAAGGTGAGCGGATCAGAACACCGCCCAGAAAAGAAAAAATTTCGCTCTATATGACTCGAGCTCCGAGGTTTCCATACGATCCGATATGAGCTACCTAGAGCCATTAGTCTTCTTGAACAATAAATGATTTAAAGTTTTATGCCACAGATGAAGATGAGGGGCCAAATTTTTTTCTTTGAAACCATAAATACCAGGCACATCATTTTATTTCTAATGTAATCTTTATATGGTCAGCGTAAATTATTTCAAATTTTTTGGCCGAAAAATTGAATGATTTTTTTCATACATTTTTACTTATAAATCAAAAAAGCCATAATAAAAATATTAGTTATACATTTTTAAGTGATATTTAGTTTTAGTTTACTTAAAATAATTATTTATATAAGTTGTTTTAATTCAGACTATTTCAATTGTAAAATGGATAAATTTTCTAATAGCTAAACAAAAATGTTACGTTTAGTAGTTATATGATATACTTTTATTCATCACGTCCTTGATAACAAATTTTTTAGTTGTAAATTCTTAAACTGTAAACTTGTTTATTATCTACGTCAAGATTGAGACATTTTTTAAAGTAAACCTGTTTTGCAACTTGATTAATTTTATTTGGAAAGAAGCTATTCACCCGATATTTTGTTCAAAAATACACAGGGATTTGTAGATAACGCATAGGGTGATAGACTATTTCCCACTGACTTCGTAAGATCCAAACACGGATTTCTGAAAATAAATGGATGACAGGATGGTAATGGAGCTGTCAAACGAAAAATGTCTGGAGTATGCTCTGCGCCATTTTGGGTAAAGTGACATTTTGGCACGTCAAATTAACCGTCAAAAGTCAAAAAATAGTGTCATTGTTGTTATTATTGTGAAATAATCTTTGTTTTTCCTTGGATTAAATTTATTTTAAAAAACTTAATAACCAAGTAATATGCACCAAGCCATTAGTCAAATATTTAAGTGTAAATATAGACCACAAAATTATCTTCAATTGGCACTTTGGAACTGTTAAACAAAAAATGTATACAAAGGGCCAAATACCGTAGGAGTCTAATATACAAAGAAAAAGGCATATCAAAAAAAACAACTCATATATACAAAGCACTGTCATTTTATCTCTTTCTACCATTCGTTTTGTTCAACTACTTATGTCGATGAAATTTCGGAAAGGTATGCAAATTGCTTCAAACCTTGTCAGTGGGAGGTAAACGATTACGTCTAGTCGTTATAATTTTTCAGTGGCGACACCGTATTCACTGTTATTATAACTTCACCTTACCCAAAATGGCGCATAGCATGGTCCGGACATTTTCTGTTTATTTGACGATCAGTACATATACTTTTTAAGTGCGTGGATCCAAAACGGTAAACTATCAAATTTGTGAGGATCGTAAGTAAGTGTTGCACAAGCTTAAAAGGAAATGTATTTTTATCACCTTTCTGAGAAGCGACATGAATTCGTGTTTTGTTAAGTGGGATATTCTGTTAATATTTTTACTTAGTATCGATCTTATTCACTTTAAAATATAGAGAACCAATTGACCAAAAATGCTTTCAATCATACGTTATTTTGTAATGAAAATACTTTTGACACAAGACACAAGTAGCTTGCAGAGCCGAATTAAATAAAATTCAACAAGGTACATATTTAAAAAATCGGAACTCTTATGCCTGTTTTTAATTAAGGTTCTGAATTTATAAAGCGAGCGTGGAAGTGGACGAATTAACGTTTCCCGCTCTACTACCTTAGTATTCTGACGAAGCTGTCAATCTTGGAAGTTTAATTGTAACATCCAGTAAATTTATTGGTATTTAAATTCTAGGGTTGAGAGAAAATAAATTTTATGTAATAGATACTATACTAAATTCAATAGTTTTCAAGATATTCCGCCGGTTGAATAAATCAAAACATTAGTGTAAAAAAAGTTATTGATTCAAATATATCATCTTCCTTTGTATCTAAAAGTAAGTCTGATATGTATTACTTCCAGTTTATCTTTTTAAGTTGACACGTTTGAAAAGTAATAAATAGCTAAGATATGAATGTGCTGTGTGTGTCAGTATGCTCATAGTAAATGTCGACTTTCTTGAATATCTTGATATTAATTATGGCATGGATAAGAATCATATAAATTTATTTGGAATAATACAGGGTTGCACACGAAGCCAGAAAAGTAAGCCAGGCCAATGGGACAGGCTAATAGACTATGGCAGTGAATGTGTACAGTAAAGTCAATTTTAAGTGGTTTAATTATTAATGTAATTTATGAATTTCAAGATGGATCCAAAACGCAGAATGCATTTATAACTATTAACGAATTGGGCTTTCGAAGTGATTGACAGTGAAATGAACAAAAAACGAATAATTTGGGTTTTCTAGGAGACCAGAATTGAGTTACGTCATTGTTAGTAATACATGAAATGAAAAATTAACATCCTTGTGAATATTAAACTTGTTTCAAGGCTTACCAAAGAGAACTTTGATGAAATAGTACATTTACCTACACCCCGAATTCAGAAGAAGATTACAATGATGCGAGATGCAATTCCTGCCAAAATGAAGCTGAAAATTCCAACTGTAAGCAAAGCGACAGATTTTGAAGCAGACAATATTGGCTTGTTTTGTACGTTCACAGGGGGAAAGCCGAAAGACAATCGTGAGCGATCAGCAGTGGGAGCATATTATTATCTTGAAAAGTTAGCCCAGCATTCTTTGTCATGTCTCGACTGCTGGCTTGACACAATTGTGCTGTTCTAATATTACCATGCACACGTAGACAATACTGTCCTGGCTTATTTTGGTCTAGCTCGGCTACTGGTTTCGTGTGCAACCGGCTTAAGAGATTTACAGTTGTTTTGAGCATCACTGTAAAACCATTTTATAAAACCACGTAGTTCCCAACACTAATAGTTTTATAAGTTCCGTAATCAAAATGTTTTATTAATTATATGCAAATATTCAAACAAAAACTTTCAATTAGAAAATATTGGAACTAATTATCATTTAATAACATCATCAGTTGAGATAGTAGTTGGCATAAAAAAATTGAATTAAATAGGCAGTAAAATTTAAATTAATTGATATTTTTTCTGTTTTTAAGATTCCTGGTTTAGTAGAATCCCTAAAAGATCCTAATTCAGGGGTATGTTCAGTCTACGCCCCAGAATACGTGACGGGAGTATTTCCTACCATGAAGAAGCTGGAGTCTGGAAATGCCATTTTTACGTTTCCCAGTTCGACTGTTAAATGTCCTGGTGCTCCTCAGAAGATTTGTTATATTACCGATGATTACTTAAGAAAGGTAAGTTAAATTTCTATCAAAAATTATGTTAATTTTGTTGTCTTCGTATTTTTTATGACATTGGGGTAACTATTTCTTTCGACTTTTTAAATCCTATAGATATTATACACACAAAAAATAAAACAAGGAATGGTTTTTTAATTTCTATAACATTTTTCCGTCAATCGTCCTTAGATTTTATTGTTAAATAATGGATGCATATGTACAGAAAAATGTTAAAAAATGATTTATAATCTACTTAATGTTGTAAATTAATTGGGTTTACGAGTATTCATAATGTATACAGCTCTTTCTTACAAATGAGTTAGATTGCTTTTCTAATAAAGTGAGTACAGACGGACAAATATTTTAATTAAAATTTTGAGATATGGATATGATGAATAAATTGGTATTATTAAATTTTATGCCTTAACTGCTTTTGGCATTATATGGATAAAATACATTTTTGTTTTACAGTTAGACGCATAAATAAAAATACACATATTTACTATAACTAATGTTTAAAAAAAAAACGATTATGTTCACGTATACGGTATACATTCTAAAATTCATCGTCAACGTTTATTTTTTACCGTGAAGGTCAATTTAATTCCGCACTTTAATATTAGGGAATTTGTGCTGCTTATTTGCTAGATTTTAAAATCGTTGACAGTCATGTATTGTACATCACCGTTGTTTAAATTTAAGAGTATTTTATAATACCAAAAAAATATTATAGTTTATGATTCAAAGTATATATTTGAAGTTTTTTCACACGCGCTAATTGGTAGCAATAACTCAGTAACTTCTACGATAAACGTGAGATTCTATTACATGAATATGGCTATCCAGTCATTAGCACAGTACACGTGATTAATATCTAGGATTATGTCTATTAAATATATCAGCAAATTTATGTATATTTCAATGGACCAAAAAATCTTGTAAAATTCTGATCTAGACTAACTTCTTGTAAATGCCATCCACAAAAATGTTGCTTCCATTTAAACCAGACGTTGTCTTGTTCGGCTAGTGCGAACCATTTTATTCCAGGTGGTACCGTTTGGTTTCTACAGCTTGTTGAAGTGCTTTCTTTCTTGGATCATAATTTCATGGTTACGATTCTAAGAATTCACTTGAATATATTTCACAAGACATTCGAAAGAAAAGAAGGACTTACATCTTAGAATTATATGAGTTCAAAATGTAACCATACAAATTATATGTTCACTTTGTTCAGGAAGTTTCGGATCATAATCACTTACTTAAGAACATATCTTTAATTGTTATTTTGTTGAAGTGATTTGATTCGAAACAATGTAGCTAGATTATGTTATGTGACGTATGGTAATAATTAACCATAGACTTTAAATATTAAAAAACCAGTAAAAGGACTGAAACAAAAATTTAACATTCCCGATGTTCAATTGATTTTTCTAATAATAAATTCTAGAAATTTATAAAATACGCGACAACTACTGTAAGAAGTTTTAAGAAATTTTAATACATCTCAAGTAACCACGTTGTTATTTATGATTATCGTTATTAACGATTGTAATTTCTATGACACCACAAATTGAGGTTTTGGGACTCTTAATGTAAATAATATTTTTAACATATGGTGGAAGAATTGCATTAATTTATTTAATTTGTGTTTTGTTTGATATGTTGTGTGTGGCATTAAAAACAAATAAAAATTGAAGATGCCCCATAAATTTTTCCTACAATTGAAACAGATTAGGCTGATAGAGTTCTTAGTTTTGTTTTTAAATTGGCACATCGTTTAATAAATTAATTTTTTGTGCAGAAATGTTTTTAATAATAAAATAGATTTCCAAGGATAAGTGATTTAAATTCTTTTAGGATGTTATCTACTTTTTATAAAAAGATTCTTATTAAATGCTAGCGAAGACAAACGGTAAAATTAGAATACTTAGGAAAATAAAAAAACTTCAAAATTATTTTTATGACATTTTTTGAAAATATTTGCTAAGTATCTATGCATATGTTAGCGGTGTCTCCTATTATCTCCCAAAGGAAAGCCAAGCACAAAAAAAATGTAAAATTTTTCATAATTTCTGACTAAGAGCCCTGCTACGGTAGAGGTGGGTTCATATTTACACTTCTAGGAAAAGTAAAAAACTGATTATTTCGCAGGTGGTCTCACTAGTCATACATTTTCGCAAACCTGAATGACATCAATCAACATTTTCGATAACATCCTATCAGTGCAGCAAATAATAAGTATTTTTTTATTGTCCGTATAATATTGATACTAGGATACTCCTTATAAAAGCTTATCTATTATCTTAATATGGTTAATTTTATATTAATTAAATTAGTATTATTATTTGTATTATTCATAAATTATTTTAAAGTATGGTTTTCATTTAAAATAGCAAGTGCTAACATCCGTTTGTTAGCCTCTTTATGATGTATATTTTTCCAATATTATTCAAGGAAAAATAATTAAATTAAAAAAATCTTTATAAATAGGTTTTCTTCAAAAATTATGATCCATAATATAAAAGTTTACGTACTTTTCTGTGATGCCTTGTGGGATTCCTAATAACATTTTAATTCCTTTCCTCAAAAAAAGGTATAGCCAATAACCCTATCAATTAATAAAATCAGCTAAATAAACTCTATGATTTATTTCATGATCATGCTAGTCGAAAAAAATAATTTTAAGTTTTTTTTACTTACATCACTGTAGTGAATAGCAAAATAATTTTCATATCTAAATGCTCTTTTTTTTTTACTGATTCGCCTTCCTCGTTAATCCCCTTACTTTATAAAAATACTTTGTATTACATTAAGTCGCTATGACTAATGCAATAAAGAATTATTATTATTTTTTTATTTTGTGGCCTCAATTATGTTATGCCCTTTTTGATTACTTATTTGTTATTGGTCTTCTATGGAACAATATGCTTAATTAAAACACTTAAGATCTCTGTGGTGTTTACATATAGAGTTTAGGTACATTATTCTTTAAATCCTTTGATTGTCTGATATGTATTCCGAACTTGACAAACTATAATTTACAAGTTTAAATTATTTTAAAAAAATAGATCGACATCAAAAAGTTACCCTAAAAAGTAAACACTATTTTATATTCCAAATAATTGTATAATTGTAGATTTGTTGATTTACTTAGCCATTTTTTGAAGTCGGCACCGCGCAGTAGTTGTAGGATATATTTTTCAATTCATTCTAGGTGGATTGGCATTTTTTCGATTTCATTATTGAATTGTTTACTCAGCTTTTAATTTGGATTTCATTTCTTTTTGCTTTAGTTATAAATGACCTTGTTTCTAAGGTAACATTCGGATCTGATTGATCCGATCCGATGTAGTTACATCCACTTGAAATTCACGTAATAAACGGTTCAGATTAAAGTTTCGATCGCATGCAAAACGCTTTTGCACTTTAAAAACCGAGCCGAATTGAAATAACAATTACGTCAGTAGTTGATTTCTTCTTTTTTTTTTAACCTATCATTTGGGCTGTATTCTTTAGAGTAATTATCAATTGATCAAAGTGAAAAAAGTGTAACTAATAACTTCATGTTCTTTTAAATATGCATTTACTTGTCATTGGATCGAAGTAATCATGATTATTTCAAGTGACAGAACTGAAAGTGATAATGACTCAAAAGAATAGCCCTTTGATTATCGTTTTGTCGTTAAACTGCCAACACGTAGTCGGTGCGCTCTGTAAAAGACAAGAAAATAGTGGTCTGATCGTTTGGAGACGAAGGCGGTGGTCCGCGCTGAATGTACGGTGTAAGGGGGAAACGCTCGTTGCGAGGCGAGCCCCAAAATGCTTAGGGGAAAGTTTGTGCGTGGCTGTAAAAGTAGATGGTTTTCTCGGCAACCGGTAGTTCAAGCAAAAGAGTCGGACTGAAATATGTAAATATCAGTCACACATCTGACAAGTAAATTTTTTGTTATAGTCGGCCACTCATGTGACCAACAATCCTGGTTGGATGATGGAGGTATCAAGGCCCTCTTAAATAAGGCATCCTTCTGGGTTTTTTTTTATCTTAGAAAACGATCTTCCAAACCCGGTTAACGTGTAAACCTTTCCGACAGGTCCCCGGCAAAGAGGGTGTAAACGCGAGACTGGGGAGAGAGAAGCCGGTAAATTGCCTCAGTCGCAGCGACCATACCATATTGGAAAAATTTTTATATATTTTCTTGAGTCATAAACAGATAATGGAAGAAAATAAATATATGGAAAAGGTATGAAATTAAATATTCTCTAACTCTTGCAAAGGAGTTGATTTTATTATTATTATTTTTTTTTAATTTACAATTGTTGTCTTCTTTAAAGAGGGAAGTTGAATCATAAAGAATTGAAATAGGGATTAGTGAATCGCATGAAACTTTGGCGCATTAAAAAACTGTTACGTAAATCTGAAATTATTAAATTAATTGCGATATAGAACATCATGAAAAAGTTTTTAGCTTACTTGCACAAACTTAGTTATTTAAAGTATGCGCAAGGTAAAAGTAAAAAATTATTAATGGCAACAAGCTGCCTTTCTTATCAATTTATAATAAATGTTTTTCTCGTTACTTAATGTTGTCTTCTCTATCGCATTAGAAATTACTGAATTATTCCTTGGGAAAATAAGAAGTTCAAACAAATCATCGATGATTTCCTTTATCCACGGATATTTACAAAAGTGACGCCTTAATGTAATATTAAATCTCGATTTTAGTATATCTTTTTCGTTGTTTCGTTATTTAAAGTATACGCAAGGTTAAAGTAATTTCTTTATTAATGGCAACAAGCTGCCTTCCTTATGAATTTATAATACATGTTTCGTTACTTAATGTTACCTTCTCTATCGCAATAGAAATTACTGAATTATTCCTTGGGTGAAGCTACCAAAATATAAAATGCAAACATCTAAATTTGTTGTGAAACAAATTCAGCTGGATTTAATTTAGATAGGTTTAAATTATGATTTTTTATTTGCTTAGTGTCTGGCAAGGTAATTGATTGATAAAAAATTATCTATTACTGCATTGGATTTACATCATTGATTTTTTAAAAGTTTATTGGAGAGTTTTTGAAAATTAAGATTTTCTGTGAATATTGAAATTTTAGTTTTCTACGACCCTAGGGCAGAAATATGAATTCTACCTTTTTTACGGTAGAGCTTTCCGGTAAATAGAATTCAAATTGTATTCATTTTTATAATCGTGGGATTTCAATTTGAGTAATAGAAAGCGACGTCAACAGCATCAGAGGTAACCCATTTTATAATCTATATTCCTAAGTGCTCTAGTCTTTCTGTTTCCCCTTTTGTTGATTATAAGAGCCTTCTAACAGTTTACACTTTATTAATAATAACATTATACTCGCACAGAAAAAATCTTTTTAAATGTGCCGGTTTTTAAAAATTGAAGAAATTCATCAATTGACTTTATTTATCTAGTTTTATATGACGACACGTGTTCTAATTTGTATGCTAAGTTCGTAGAACGGTGTAAATTTTTATTCGTTTTTAATACCATACGCAACATATAAAACAAAATTTAAATTGGCAATATAAAAGTAATAATTTGCCATATTATGCTAGGTGCGCACTACGTGTTTCTATGGCAGATTTTTTACGACTAAAATATTGATTTTCATACAAGAAACCACATTTCAATTTTCATTCCTCTGTGGAGAATAGAAAAGCAACAAATTATAATCAGTTTCCTTTATAATACATCATAGAAAAACACATGCATATACAGAATATTTTAAAAAACTCAATAAGATTCAACGACTCGTGACTGAAATTAACCATAGTAACGCCGTTAAAAATTTAATATTTACTGTCAGCGATTTTTTGTCCAATTGTACAGTTTTTAAATATAACAAAATAGATTTTTTTTTTCTGTCAAATACTTTTGAAACAATATACTATCCTAGTTTAAGTCAAATGTTTATTTAATAAATTTAAATTTGTTTTTCATAAAAAAGTGGCAATTTCAACCTTAACCGATTACACACTAATAACAATATCTTGAGTTTTTTTACAAGTGTTTTAAAAACAAACAATATTATCAAGATACGCACTGAATCAATAAGTTTTATTGTTGAGATTGTTGATTAATATCTATCGCACAGTTAAACTAATAATCAGCTAGGTATATCGTGAACCTTCTAAAAATAGATTTTTCCGTCGAAGAGTACTAATTTCTTAAGTGCCATTTTAAACATTATTTTCTGTTAATGCGATAAAGATAGAAGTTATGGTATGCAAATAAAGATAAGCACACAATTTAAATAACAATAATTAAATTACATAAAATTTCGCAATTTCTAAAGGTTAAGAATCTCGAGCTTTTCGGGCTGGCTTAGATACGTTCAAGTTAAGTTATTAAAGACATTGAGTAGTTACGGTTGTAATGGTTAGTCAAAATTAAAATTTTGTTATCGTTTTTATTTTTAAGTGTGTAATGTTTCATGCAAGAGAACCATCTTTTTGAGCCCTGGGGAAGATTTTAAATAAACCGAAATGTCGACAATTAGGTTTAAATTACATATCTATAATCTAAATTGGTCTTGGTTCAATTGAAATTAACTACATATTTTAAAGGTTAAAAGAGTAGTCAAAATTGGGTAAAAAAATTATCAATGCCTATTTTATTAAATTAAAATTTGTCGTTGCTTATTTTGAATACTACCGAATGAGTTGTCTATCAAGTTTTCACCTTTGTTTAAGTCGTTTCCCCAGAAAGATTTTGGTTCATGTTGATATATAATGTAAGGTCCGAGGAATAACGGTAGTTGCATATTAAGTTGGAGGCAAAACAGAAGTCCGATCGCTTTATTGGCTTTCGTTAACTTAAATCGTTTGAGGTACATTAATATAATGTATGACAAAAACCCTTGACTCTACAAACTTCCAATACAAGAAATTATGCAGATTAAATGGGATATCCTAGGAGTAACCAGGTTAGATGAAAAGGAGAGACATCTAGTCAAATGGAGGAATTGGCTTTTTTGGCCCCGATACGCATGCAAATAAAATCTTTTGTACAAAAAGCAGTGGCGCATCTAAGAATATGTGCGCCCCCCTTCCCCCCACCCGTAGATTTTTTAATGCTCCCTACTATTTTGCACCCATCTTGATCCTTCGTATTTATTAACTGAAAAAAAATTTAACATTCCCGATGTTCAATTGACTTTTCTAATAATAATTTCTAGAAATTTATAAATTATGCATCAACTGCTATAAAATTTTTTAAGAAATTTTAATACATCTCAATCCTGTTGTTATTTATGGTTATCGTTATTAACGACTGTGATTTCTTTGACACCATAAAGTTAGTTTTCATAAGGTGGAACTGAATAGAACATTAAATTTTTTAAATTTATGTATTGTTTGACATGTTGTGTGTGAGGCATTAAAAACAAATAAAAATTGAAAATGCCCAATAAATTTTTCCTACAATTGAAATAGGTTAGGTTGGTAAAGTTTTTACTTTTTTTTTAATTGGCACACTATTTAATAAATTAATTTTTTGTGCAGAAATGTTCTTATTAATTATTATTATTTCCAAGGATAAGTGATTTAAATTCATTTAGGATGTATTTATGTTTTATAAAAAGATTCTTATTAAATGCTAGTGAAGACAAACGGTAAAAGTAGAATATTTGGGAAAATAAAAAAATTTTAAAAATTTTTTTATATTTTTTGAAAATATTTGTTAAGTACCTCTGTACATGTTAGCCGTGCCTCCTATTATCTTTCCCCCGAAGAAAACCTAAGTACCTAAAAAAATAAAATAAAATTTTTCATAATTCCTGGCTAAGAGCCCTACTACGGTAGAGGTGGGTGCAATTTTACACTTCTAGGAAAAGTAAAAAACTGATTATTTCGCAGGTGCTCTCACTAATCATACATTTTCGCAAATCTGAGTGACTCCAATCAACATTTTTGATAACATCCTTTCAGTGCAGCAAATAATACGTATTTTTTATTGTCGATATAATATTGATACTAGGATGCTCCTTATAAAAGCTTATCTATTATCTTAATACGGTTAATTTTATATTAATTGTATTAGTATTATTAACTGTATTATTCATAAATTATTTTGAAGTATTGATTCCATTTAAAATAGCAAGTGCTGACATCCGTTTGTTAGCCTCTTTCCGATTTATATTTTACTATTATTCAAGGAAAAATAATTCAATTAAAATAATTTGTATAAATATGTTTCCTTCAAAAATTTTGATCCATAATATAAATAAAAAAAAATAAGTATTTTTCTGTGATACCTTTTGGGATTTCTAATTACGTTTTAATTATTACAATAGCTGTTTGAGAAATATTCCTTTCTTCAAACAACGCTATAACCCTATCAATTAATAAAATCAGCTAAATAAACTCTATAATTTATTTCATGATGATGCTACTCGAAAAAAATAATTTTGTTTTTTATTGACGTCACTGTGGGAATAGAAAAATAATTTTCGTATCTAAATTCTTTTTTTGCTGATTCGCTGTCCTCGTTAGTCCCGTTACTTTACAGAAGTGCTTCGAATTACGTTATGTCACTATGACTAAGGTAGTAAAGAATTATTGTTTTTTTTTGTTTTGTGGCATAAGTTATGTCATGTCACTTTTGCTTGCTTATTTGTTATAGGTTATCTATAGAACAATATGTTTAAGTAAAACCCTTAAGACCTCTGCGGTGGTTACGCATAGAGTTTAAGTACATTATTCTTTAAATCCTTTGATTGTCCAACTATAATTTACAAGTTTAAATTATTTAAAAAAAATAATTAAACGACATCAAAAAGTTACCCTAAAAAGAAAACACTATTTTATATTCCAAATAATTTAATAATTGTAGATTTACTTATTTACTTAGCAGTTTTTTTTGAAGTCGGCACCGCGCAATAGTCGTGGAATTTATTTTTAAATTAATTTTAGGTAGATTGGCATTTTTTGGATATCATTATTATATTGTTTACCCAGCTTTTGATTTGGGTTTCATTTCTTTTTGCCTTAGTTAAAAATGACCTTGTTTCTAAGGTAGCATTCGGATCCGATTGGACCTATCCGATGTAGCTATAGCTACTTGTAATTTACGTAATAAACGGATTAAAGTTTCGATCGGATGCAAAACGTTTTTGCACGTTGAAAACCGAACTGAATTTAAATGATAAGTACGTCAGTAGTTGATTTCTTCTTTTTTTTTTTCGTTAAAACTTAACTTATCGTTTGATTTCCGTTTTGTCGTTAAACTGTCAACACGTAGCGGGTGCTTTTGTGCACAAGGTAAGAAAAAAGTGGTTTGGTCCTTTGAAGACGAAGGCGGAGGTCCGGGCTGAATGTACGGTGTAAGGGGGGAATGCTCGTTGCGAGGCAAGTCCTAAAGTGCTTAAGGGGAAGTTTGTGCGTGGTTGCGTGCTTTACAGAGAGCAGGGCGATTTTCGCCCCACAGATCGTTCCTTTGTGAAGTAAAAGTAAATGTGATAGATGGTTTATTCTGCATCCGGTAGTTCAAACAAAAAAAAATCGTTCTGAAATATGTAATTATCAGTCATACATGTGACAAGTAACTTTTTTGTTATAGGTGGCCACTCACGTGACCAATAATCCTTGTTGGACGATTCAGATATCAAGGCCCTCTTAGATAAGACATCCTTCTGTTTTTTTTTATCTTAGATGACGATCTTCCAAACTCGGTTAACGTGTAAACCTTCCCAACGGGTGTCCGGACAACGAGGATGTAAGCACGGGACGGGAGAGAGAGAAGCTGGCTAAATTGCTTCAGTCGCAGCTGCCATATGAACCAGTAGTTAAACAAATTTATGAAACAAGTAATTTGAAAAAGTTTTATATATTTTCTTGAGGCAAAAAATGGTGACGAAAGAAAATAAATAGATGGAAAAGGGATGAAATTAAATATTCTTTAACTCTTGTAAAAGAGTTGATTTTATTTTTTTCCCAAAATAATTGGACACATCTGTCTACTTGAAGTAATTTACAGTTGTCTTCTTTAAAGAGGAAAGTTGAATCATAAAAAATTGAAATAGGGATTAGTGAATCGCGTGAAACTTTGGCGCTTTAAAAAACTGTTAAGTAAATCTGCAATTATTAAATTAATTACAATATAAAATTTGTATCTACGGATATTTACAAAAGTGACGCCATAATGTAATATTAAATATCAATTTTAGCACATTTTTTCGTTGTTTCATTATTTAAAGTACGCGCACAGTTAATCTGCAATTATTAAATTAATTACAATATAAAATCTTTTGCTTGATAATTATTATTTTCGGGATTTTACTTTTCTTGTAATTGCTTTATAACATGATGAAAAAGTTTTTAGCTTAAGTGCACAAACCTACAGTAAATTAAAAACCGCATCATCATCACCAATCAACAAACTTTTTAGTTTTAACCCCTTGTAGAATAAACCAATCTTTAAAATATCTTACGAGACCCCTCGGGGAATATGCTGAAAACGGGATCTAAATATCTCACTTCTAACAAAAGTTGTGCGTGAGCAAACATTAGAAAAATATGCGAGTCGGTTAAAAATAGACATTTTGAGAAAAGCTACGGGAATTTGACATCATCTTTATTGTCACATCCCTCATGTTTTTCCCAAAGAAGTTATAGGGGATACAAACTTCCTTTGTTTTACCACATACTCAGAAGAAACCATTAAACAGATGGGGTGTTAGGAATTATCCCTCATTGCGCCTAGTATCAGTAGATCAACCGAACATATTTCGTTACTTAATGTCAGCTTCTCTATCGCAATAGAAATTACTAATTATTCCTTGAGTGACGCTACCAAAAATACAAATTGCAAACATCTAAATTTGGTGTGAAACAAATTCAGCTAAATTTAATTTAGTTAAGTTTAAATTATGATTTTGTATTTGTTTAGTGTCTGGCAGTGCAATTGATAAAAAATTACCATTTACTGCACTGGATTTACATCATTGATTTTTTAAAAGTTTATTGGAGTTACTATAGTTTTTGAAAATTTAACATTATTAATTTTAGCTTTCTACAACCCCTAGGGCGGAAATATGAATTCTGCCTTTTTTACGGTAGGGCTTTCTGGTAAATACAATTCAAATTGTATGTCTTTTTATAATCATGGGACTTTAATTTGAGTAATAGAAAGCGGGGTCCACAGCAACAGAGGTGACCCATCTTATAGTGCCCTAGCCTTACGGTTTCCCGTTTCGTTGATAATAAGAGCCTTCTAATAACAGTTTACCCTTTATTAATAATAACATTATACTCGCACAGAAAAAATATTTTAAATAATGTCCCTGTTTTAAAAATTGAAGAAATTCCTCAACTTGACTTTATTTATTTAGTTATATATGATGACACGTATTCTAATTTATATGCAAAGTTCGTAGGACATTGTAAATCTTTATTCGTTTTTAATACGCAACGTATAAAACAAAATTTAAATCGTCAATATAAAAGTAATAATTTGCCACTACGTGTTTCTGTGACAGATTTTCTTCGGCTAAAATATTGATTTTCATACAAGAAACCATATTTCAATTTTGATTCCTCTGTGGAGAATAGAAAAACAGCAAATTACTACAATCAGTATCCTTTGTAACGCATCACAGAAAAACACATGCATTTACGGAATTTTTTAAGAAACACAATAAGATTTAACGACTCATGACTAAAATTAACCATAACAACGCCATTATGTATAAAAATTTATTGTTTACTGTCTCAGCGATTTTTTTGTCAAATTATACAGTTTTCAAATATAACAAAATTGATTTTTTCTTATCAAATACTTTTGAAATAATGTACTATTCTGGTTTAAATTAAATGTTTATTTAATAAATTTAAATTTATTTTTCATAAAAAAGTAGCAATTTTAACCTGAACTGATTACGCACTAATAAAAGTATCTTAAGTTTTTTTACAAGTGTTTTAAAAACAAACAATATTATCAAGATACGCACTGAATCAACAACTTTTATTGTAGGGATTATTGATTAATATCTATCGCTCAGTTAAACTAATTATCAGCTGGGTATAACGTGAACCTCTAAAAATAGATTTTTCCGTGGAAAAGTACTAATGTTTCAAGTACCATTTTAAATATTACTATTCTCTATTAATGCGATAAAGATTGAAGTTATGGAATGCAAATAAAGATAAGCACACAATTTAAATAACAATAATGAAATTACATATAATTTCCCAATTTCTAAAAGTTAAGAATCTCGAGCGTTTTGGGCTGGCTTAGATATGTTCAAGTTAAGTTATAAAGACATAGAGTAGTTCCGATTGTAATGGTTAGTCAAAATCAAAATTTTATTATCGTTCTTATGTTAAGTGTGTAATGTTTGTTAATCTTTTTGAACAGCGATGAGGATTTTAAATAAATCGAAATATCGACAGTTAGATTTAAATTAAATATCTGTCATCTAAATTGGTCTCGGTTCAATTGAAATTAACTACATATTTTAAAGGTTAAATAAGTAGTAAAAATTGGGTAAAAAATTTATCAACGTCTATTTTATTAAATTAAAATTTGTCGTTGCTTATTTTGAAAACTACTGAACATCTTCGTTTAGGTCGTTTCCCGAGAACGATTTTGGTTCATGATACCTTCGTATATAATGTAAGGTAGCCGAGGACTAACTATAGTCGCTTGATTGGCTTTCGTTAACTAAACCGTTTGAAATACATTAATACAATATATGACAAAAACCGTTGACACTACAAACTTCTAATGCAAGAAATTATGCAGATTAGATGGGATATCCTAGGAGTAACGGTTAGATGAAGAGGAGAGACATCTAGTCAAACGGAGGAATTGGCTTTTTTGTCCCCAATACGCATGCAAATAAAATCTTTTGTACAAACAGTATGTTCATTAAAGTGGCATATCTAATATGAAAAGTCGGTAAAGGATACAACTTCAACATACAATGCCATAATAGGTGAAATAATACGATAAGAAAACAGCGCTGAGAAACTTTAGAACTCCTGAATTTTTTACTCTGGAGCAATCTGTATCAGGTAAACAAGCTTCTTTCATAACAAATAATCTAGCAAAGCCCCCAATGTAAAACGAAGAACGAAATTGATTTCATAATCAGCAACCAGAAAAGAATGATCAAAGATGTGACAATCCTAAATAAATTTTCGACGGGTAGCGACCACCGAACGATAAGAGCCGTACTGCAGCTCTTCCTTGGCAAAAAAGATATCGAATGATAAAAAAAGCCTATTAGTTCACCGCCAACCATGAAAAAATACCAACAGGAGATTAGTCCACGATTGGAAGGTAGTGCAAAAACTGGCGAAAGTATAAATAGCCCAAGCGAGAAAATTATTGAAACAATGACAGAAAGTCGACAAAAACATCGTCTCAAAAGCAAAAGAGAATAAAAGCTAAGCACAACGAAAGAAGGAAATGACGGGAGATAAAAACATTGAAAGTCACAAACTGAGAGAAATAAACAAGACAATAAGAAAATCAATAGGAAAGACTTAAGAAAATTAAATAACGGAAAATATGAAATAAATATGAAAAAGCAAAAACGGGGAAATAACCTCTAATAGAGAATTGCTACGTGTAGTAGAAGAGTTTTATATAGAATTGTATAGGAGGAGAAGAGAACAATCACGCAGTGAACAAGCAATATTCAAGCAAGATTACAAAGAGGTACCAAACATAACTATGAATGAAAGCAACCAGTTATGCCTATATGAAGTGTTCATACCCTCGAAATTGAACAACGCCATAACTATCCTGCTATACACAAAGAGATGATAAAATAGACCTGGAGAACACAGGTCCGTTAGCTTAGTGAAGTGCCTGTATAATCTTATTACCTGAGTCATAGCCACGAAACTGAAAAATAAATTGGATTTTTACCAGCAAACTTTTGAACAAATGATCATCTACACACGATAAAATTAGTAATAGAAAGAACAGTAGAATTTCTAAAAGTGCTGACTTTTGTAGGTTTTCATAAGCCGTTCGACACCTACAATACATGCCGTTTTCTGCTAATAAGTGGAGATGGAATATATCGTATTAATTCTGTCTTGGGTCTTGTTTTGTTGCTTTTATGGAACTATGTAGGATATTTTGAATATTTATGATGTGTAGGCATAGATGAAGTCAAAGCAAGGTTTGCTGACTGCACAGAACACAGCTTTGTGAATTAGTGGGTCTGGTGGACCATTTGTTACACTCGATCTGCCTCCAGTTTGCTTGGGACATGCAGACAGTGAGAGAGCAATTATAATATGTATATGTTATACCTGAATATCTTATTTGCAAAAAAATAATAAATTTCCATTATTTTTATATTTTACAAAATAGTAGGTTGGATAATCAATTGATCCGGTAGAGTGGGAGCTACAATCTATATATATATATATATATATATATATATATATATATATATATATATATATATATATATATATATATATATATATATATATATATATATATATATAGATCAATTAAAATTTAATGCATTACTCTTCTGATTGTAGGTGAATAGCTAGAGATTTATTAAATATTGAAAGGCTTTAGAGTTACTCCAATTTATTTTTATTTTACGTTGCCTGTGTGGGTAGATAGAATGAAAAGCCACGTAGTCATAATTTACTTAGTAAAATTGAAATTTTTTTTTGACTTTTAAATAATTATCGTCATATAAATAATTTAAAATACATTTATGGTTATAAAGAATTTTTTAATATTTTCACATATTTTAAGTTTAAAAGTAAATCAGTATCTGCTTAAGATTTTAAGATGCACTTGAAAAACAATCTTTCGAGTTGTATGCCCTATCTCACCTACGTCATTATTAAGATACGTATAACTTTGTACTATATTTGAGTATTTATTTATTAAATATATATATATATATATATATATATATATATATATATATATATATATATATATATATACATATACGTATTGTGTAAAGCATTTAAAGTATTTAATATTTTCCATACAATTAACTGTATTTCTTGTTGATGTTAAATTAAGTGGAGAATTTTGAAGACCTGTAAATTTGATCATGTTACTGGAATAATGTGGGTGATTTTTGCTTCATTTAATAATTTGTCGATATCGACTGAGAGACACCAGATGAACACAGTTTAGATCCAGAACAGATAAACGTAGCAGACGAAGACTTCCAACACGCTGGACTAATAATGCGAAAAATTTGTGCTAACTGGCTTCAAACGCTACATGACAGAGAAAGATGAAGGAAATTGGAAGAGGTCGACATCCAACAATGGATTTAGGAAAAGATTGCAAATCTCAAAAAGGTCTACAAATCAGTCCACATCAGCATCGTAAAAACTGATTAAAAATAGAGGTTCAATTTCGAGAACATTTTGAGCAATAAAACATTAGGCCTTTTCAGAATAAAGATTTTAATCTTTTTTGGCATATAAATAAATTTTATAGAAGAAATGGACCAAGTGTGTGTCAGACACGTCTTATGTAAGGGTTCCATAGCAGTTGACGTTGTTAGTTTTTTAATTAATGGAATTTTTATCGGGAAGCACGTTGAAGAAGAATAAATGTTATTTTTTTATATTTTATAAATTAGTGAACGTGCCTTGTATCAAATTTTATTGAAATTATTTACTGAGTGTTGTTACGTCATGTTTCTACAGAATTTTTAAAAATTTACTCTTGGAAAATCAGAGAGGGGGATGATACACGACTAAATAACAAATTTTATAATGACTTATTCAACGATAACCACTCGATAGGTTAAATGACAATTTTCATGCAAGAAAAAGATTATTACGTAGGTTTCATGTGGAATTCTAATCATAGCATAGTGTAGTAAATAATAAAAGGACAAAAATGTATATATATATATATATATATATATATATATATATATATATATATATATATATATATATATATATATATATATATATACATCATAAACTTGACAAACACGGAAAACGTAAATTTTGAAGAGGGTAAATGAAAATTTGTGAAAAATGTCTGATTTACAAAGAACAAGTTAAACGACATCTTTATTGCTTTAGTTTTGAAAGATTTATTACTTTGATACAGACTACCCCTCATCTAAATTTGCGAGCATTCAGTGTGTATATTTTCTATATTATTATTTTACTTAGATTATTAAATTTTTGTAGTAAATAAAATGATGACATACTTAAAAGTAAAAAAATTAAAAAACCAAAAGTATACCAATGGATACCCGTTTTTTTCCATATCTGTAATATTACATAATTTGTGGATTAAAGATTAACAGCCGGATTCACTAACATGATTTAAATTTAAAATCATCCTAAATCGACAGTAGAGGGCTTAAACTGATGAGAGCAACAATAAGTCGAGCAAGTCTTAAACCCTACAAATACTAGCATAAAGAAAGCATTTTGTGTTGTTATTGAACCGGTAAAACTGAAGAATTTTAGTTATTTTCGGGACACAACTATTTGTCTTACATATTTTAAGGCTTTATCACAAGGTTCTTTTCCTTAATATCCCTATATAAGCGTTTATTTGTTGACATATATCATATATATTGACAATATCATAAACAAAACAAAACTGACCGACTATAAGATTTAAATTTTATGGCAACGAGATGGGGTTTAAATTTAAATCTTCTTAGTGAATCTGGCTGTAAAAATTTGGAGGAAAAAGAAACATAAATTATCGAAAAGTTTGCAAATTTTTAGGAGAACAAACGAGATAAAGTGAATGTGATATATAACACATCGTTGCCAGTAATATTTGGAGTTAAAAAGTATGCCGATGCTCTGTGGAAAATATGTAAAGAAAGAAAAATTCAGGTCAATACGAGAACAAATTTAGTGTCCATAAATTCAGAAAAAAAGGAGGCTACATTTGAGAATTTGGACAAACCTGGGGAGAAAAGGATATTTTCGGTAAGTCATTTAAAGTATTTTGGTAATAAAATATAATCTTCAAAATTAATTTCTAAAGTAAGATTAAAAACTGAATTTAAATTTAATTCGTAACATTTTTGCATTTGGGAATGTAATAAGATTTTGAAATATCTTGAAGACAGTCAAAAAAATATACCAAGTGCAAGAATCCCCATGTAAAAGTCTCAAGAATTCCTAAAATTGAGATAAAATACTAAATTTAAAATTTAACTCTTAATACCGTTAATTAAAGGATTATTTATTTCAGTCTAGTCACTATATGATTAAAAAAATATCTAAAAATTCAGATGGCAGAAAAACTTTCTCGTGATACTGTATTTTGTATATTTTTGAATTACCTAGAAATGCACATTAAAATAAAGTTATTGATCTAAATTTATTGCCAAAAAATTTATAAAGAGTGAGTTTGTTCGACTATCTATTAAATAAGTTTAAATTTTATATTACTATGATTATATGCTGTGACCTTCAGTACCAATTTAATAATCGGGGAAATCCATTAACAAATGTTGAATGTAAGTTTAAATATGACTTGGATTATGTTAACTATTTATACTTTGTTATAAGAATAGATTGCTTACATAAGCTATCTCTAGCTATATGTCCTAAATGGCTTTGAATTTAGCCTGTTTCTTTTTTTATTTTTCCTCCATATATTCCTTCCAAAAAAAAGTAGTTTATTGATTAAAAAAAGAAAAATAATTCTTGGATTTATTCAGATTTCTAATGAGTACTTTATTAAATCTGATCAACGATTCCAAACATTCTTAATATTACTAAAATCTATAAAAGAATTAATGAAACGAGGGTATTTCTATTTTTTATATTTTTAAAAATGAATTAGTCAACTAGCACTAAAGGGGCTATTAGATTAAAGGGTCTATTAAACAATCCGATATTAGTTATCGTAACTGAGTTAGGAACTGAATTCAGTGTGGTATAATATCATTTAGGATCGGCATGCGGCTAGTGAAGTGGGTTGAACACTAACCTTCAGGATGGAGCTCGACCCTCGAATGCTGTTGAAGCCAAAAAAATACGTTTGTGCACATCGGGCACCAGTCATATTTTTAAAAAGTTAGTACTTGTCGGCATGCGCACAATCTATGTCGGATTATCGATCGATCGGTTTCCTAGCATTACTTGTAAACGAACAGTACCGATTCGACGCCATTTTTATGTTTTGCGATTTTTGCCTTGTGAACTGTGTGAGGTTTAGACGGATTAATAGTGTTTTAAGTGACTTATTTGTTTGTGTTTTACGTGTTTTCTTTAGTATAATGCTCTCCACAAAGTATTGTTATATACGTTTTACCAAAACCAGGGCAAATATATTTCCAACGTGCAGTTTATAAATATGGACAACGTTGCTCATTAGATATTGAAGCCAAAAAAATACGTTTGTGCACATCGGGCACCAGTCATATTTTTAAAAAGTTAGTACTTGTCGGCATGCGCACAATCTATGTCGGATTATCGATCGATCGGTTTCCTAGCATTACTTGTAAACGAACAGTACCGATTCGATGCCATTTTTATGTTTTGCGGTTTTTGCCTTGTGAACTGTGTGAGGTTTAGACGGATTAATAGTGTTTTAAGTGATATTTGTTTGTGTTTTACGTGTTTTCTTTAGTATAATGCTCTCGACAAAGTATTGTTATATATGTTTTACCAAAACCAGGGCAAATATATTTTCAACGTGCAGTTTATAAATATGGACAACGTTGCTCATATAGAGATATTATAAATATAATATTTTATTTACTTGTAAAGCAATATTTATATTAAAAATATATTTTTTAATAAATGTAAAAAATTAGGTGGAATCCATTACTCTACATGAAAAATTACATATAAAGAAAAAAGTGATCACTCGCGCACGTTTGACTTCACTTTACTATTGAAGCTCCTGATTACTCACACATTTTCAAATTATAAAGTTACATTGCAAAATATACAGGACGTCTCTAAAAGGTCTGTACAAAACGCTAGAACAAGTTTTTGAAAATATGATTAACCTTAGTCCAAATGTTGTAGGTTATGGAAATATAGGGTGTCAAAGTTATGATTTTTAAAGCTTTTTTGTAAATATTTATTTTAATAATAGCTTGATTTACACTTAATTTGGTACTTGGAGTTTTTTAGGATGATAAATCAAAATCCGATTACAGTTTCGATGGGCATTGCAGAAGGCGCCACCAGCAGCACTTCATCTACATCTAAACCTGTAAATTTTTCTTGCTGTTGATCCGTTCACCCTTAACCAGGCCCTGTGTATGTGAAGGGGGTTACGACGATTCTCTACCCAATAAAACATTTTTTTAAAAAACGGCTGCTCGAAGCCATACCTACTAAGTATAACTTTTTTGGATAAAAAATGTCAAAAAATAAAAATTTTTAACGAATTTTAATATACCGAGGCACAAAGAATGTTATGAAACTTTATATGTAGGCGTATGTTAAAAATATACTGATCTCCCCCTGTGCAATTTACAACGAAACTGTAATCAGATCCCCAAGGTACCAAATTTAGTGTAAATCGAGCTATTATTAAAATAAATATATTTACAATAACTTTAACACCCTGTATTTCGGGAACTATCAACTTTTGAAATCGTGGAAATCCCAAAAAACTGCTGGATTTGTCAGCCTTATAACTAGAGTAATACTGCCTGCATCTTTTAAACTACATAAAAATTAACGCAGCTTCCAAGAAACTGGTTTCAATATTGAGTATAAGTTAATTCCATATTTCCACCTAGTTATTAATCTAAAACTGTGTGGCCATAGCGTACCACTTTGGGTTTTAAACATGATTATTTTATTTTATCAAGCTTGAAAATTTAACAAAAACCGAAAAAGTCAATAATAAGGGGATTCTTAAAAATATGATAAAAACGATAGAAGTGTATCGTGACGTCATAAAAGAGTGAAATACATAAGGAACTTGTAGCTTAATTTGTAATGCTTAGTATCAATGTGTACTCAAGCAAACGTTTAAATGTTTGAGTACAACATCCTGCACTTGTACTAAGTAATTTTTTAAGTGGTATTTGATATGATGTTTGGTTTAATATATCTAACAAAACATTGCCGATCCGAAATTGTCATTAAAAAAAAATAGTGCCATTACCATGTGCGTACGAATATATTATAGGAAAAAATCAATATTTGTTTCGTACTATCAAATTTATATATGTTATATAATGAAATATTTATATAAATTACTTTGATGCCTAAAGTTACTTTGCTTATCAAATTTACTAGTATCGGCTTGATCACAAAAATATGATAGATTATATATATCGGATAAACGTGTATTACAAAAACGGTAATTGACAGGCAAAAAAAAAGTCGATATCATAATTTATACAGAATCGCGAAAATAAATACAGATGTATAAATTTCATTTGATAGATAATTAAAAAATCTGTTAAAGAGCATATATATTCCTCACTAGTTTATATTACTGATTTCGGGAAAACCCCTTTTAAATTTATATTCGCAACATTGTTCGTGTGATAAAGAAAAAAAATTTACGATATACTTACCTAGTTTTTGGCTATTTCTCTTGTATTCTCTAAAATTAAGAAGAAACTGCGTAATCTTCACTTCATTAATAATAACAAAGATACGTGGCTCTCGATAAGTTTCCAAAAAAAAATGATAATTTTCGACAAATGGTTCTGTCAAGTGTATAGGTTACAACGAGGAATAATGTTTGCAAAAATAAAACGTGTAGTTTTTATGTCTATGAATTTTCATTACTGTGCTTGTACATCACGAGAATTAGGATGTAGCCCAAAATATTAATTTTTTTTAATACAACTAATACTTTAAAAATCATTAATTTTAAATTCCGTTTCAAATTTAATTTCCCTCCAAAACGCCAATATTTGTCACTTTATCTCTGTGACGTTACTAGTATATAAACACTGGTGAACTGACAAGGAGATATAGTTTTTTTCGTAATTTTTGTAATAAAAGATGAGTTCTAAGTTATTTTAAGATTACCTTAGAGTACAAGTACTACAATTAAAACACCTGAAAAATTATTTATCAGGTTCCATCTTCGGAAAGTAATAGGAAAATTTAGCTTCAGCTAGCCCGCAAGGATTCAGCACTACTTATTTTATTTTAGTTTTGAGCTAATAAATACCTATGATTACTATTATGTATTCATTATCGGTTGCGGAAATAACAATCCTTGGTAAATTACTTACATGGAAGTCTTCACATTTCTAAATTCGGCAGGGCAGAAGTTCCTGTTTGTTGCGAAGAACTTCACCACCAATAAATAATCAATTCTCGACAAATTCAAATTATTTTCCTTAATAAATCTATTTTCTATCATGAGAAAAATTTCTAAAATCGTTTTCAAAGAGAAAAATAAGCAAATTACAAACAAATTACGTGAAAATGACTATAAAATATTAACTAGGTAACGTAGCCCATGACAGCGATCACGAATGTGACATAAAACCAAAAAATTTATATGGCAAGTTGGTGACAGCGATGACGTTGGCTGTATTCTTTAGAGTAATTATGAAATAATCAAAGTGAAAAAAGTGAAACTGATAATTTCATGTTTTTTTGAATATGCATTTACTTGTCATTAGGTCGAAGTGATAATGATTACTTCAAGTGACAGAAGTGAAAGTAATAATGACTCAAAAGAATAACCGTATCAGGACGGAGTGGCAGCGATGACGTTAGTATGGAGTGACATCATTCACTTTGATTGGTGTTCGTTGTCACCTGACTTGAAGAAGATTTAATTATATTTTGATTATTAAATAAAAATAAACTTCCTTAAAAATAAAGAAAAATATTATGTTTTTTAGGATTTCTATCGTGAAAAGTACCGTTTCGCGGCAATATTATATTTTTATTTGAATATAGTCAACATCGTTGTGTTAATTTGAGAGGTTAGTTAGCTGCTTCCTTAGGGCTGTCTAATATACCAACTGACGCGTGCTTTACGGGGGCTCTGAAAATATTTGAACTTTTGTTGAAACTATAACCGAATAAAAAAGATCCATACGCTTTTATCAAATACTAAATGATCTAATGAACCAATTTGAAATGGAATTTCGGTAATTGAATGAATACATAAAGATAGATGCTCTGTGTACAATTAATTTTGTTTCTTGTGCCTACACACTTATTTGTATGCAACAAAGTATTTTCTGAATTATAGATAGGTATCCTTATTGCATAATTTGCCGCAAATAAGAAAAAATTTTGTCATTTATCGGCCACGTTTCAAAAAAATTACAATGTAGTTTAGATGATTAGTAACCAGGAACAGTAAAAGAAAATTCGTGTTTAAGTTTATTCGATGTGATCATCGATGTTTTTACATAAAAATATTGACCCGGTTAATTCAAACCTACATCTGAAATTTACATAAGATGACAAAAAATATCAAAGTATTTTCTTGTACTGAGTACACTTGAAAAATCATTAAAAACTACTTGTTTTCGAATTTACGAGTCATAAAAAATGCTTATTTTATGTAGATTCAATAAAATACAAATCGTCCTAAAGTTCAACTTTTTAAAAGCGTATCTATCTTTATGCATTCATACGTACAGTCGATTATCTCCATTCCAAAAAGAGTTCCTTAGATCATTTAGTATTTGATAAAAGCATGTGGGTCGTTTTTCTCTCGTTATAGTTTGAACAAAATTTCAAATGTTTTCAGGTTGAAGTAACCCCCATAAAACACTATCAGCTGGTTTGTTCATAAATATAACCTATACACGTGGCGGAACCATTTGTCGAAAATTAACATTTCCGTTGGAAACTTATCAAGCTCAACATGTCTTTATTATTGTTGACGAAGTGACACTTACGCAGTTTCTTCTTAATTATGGAGAATACAAGAGAACTAGCAAAAGGCTTAATAGAAAGAATAAGTGGGTAGATTGTCAAATTTACTCATTATTCAGTGAAAAAGTTTATTGTTCGTGCAGTAATGTGCGTCGATATATTGGTGGTTCTATAGGGTTAGGCGCTTTTTCTGATACAAATGGACTTTATATTACTTAACAGCTACCATTTTTTGATCCTCAAATAAAACACTTTGTAAAAATGTCATCACTATTTTTTCTTGCGATCGGCAAATTTTGGTTAAAGGGAGCTCATGTTTAAAGCACCAGACTGTGTATTTTGCGTGTTAACCTCGGGATTATACTGAACAAAAAAGCTATTACTTCTTCACTTCATTTATTGTCAGAATTTATGTCAATTCGATTCAATCAACTTTAGCTGCTTTCTGGCATCAATTAGCAACAATGGCAATAACCTATTTCGAATACCGCGTACTCAGCTGGTGATCGTAGATTATGGCTTATTCTTTAAAAACTTCAATGTCTTGACAAATGGTTCTGTGATTTTTTACCATTTTCTTATCTGTTTGGGTCGTTTTTGGAATGAGGACGGTGTTAAGGCTAGAGCTCATTCTTCAATATTGATCATTTCCTCGTGTATTCACCGAACTAGTTAAATACCGTGGCAGTGTCAGATTCTTCAAAATAACTAACAAGGGGAGATCGCGACCTTGTCATCACCAATTTTGATGAGGCTTAAGAATTATACCGACCAAGGTCATGTAAAGAAATCCCCAAAAGCGTTCGTGCCATCGCTCATTTGATTTTTGTGACATATTTTTAAAATCCAACGCGTTATACGCTGACAAGTGTGATACTCTTTTAGAAATTCTCTCACATAAGCTGCCGTGGTGTAACTGGGTAAGCGCTTTACCAGTGCACCGAGAGCTGAGGGTTCAATCCTCGCCTGATGCAAAATTTTTTTTTATCATTTCAAAAAATAATTATCACAGGTTTTTCCAATTATTAATTATTCCATGTAGTTTTTATACACGAACATTTAAATACATACTTAACGTGTTTTTTTTTTTCAAACAGTTCCCTCATTACTTCCCTTTTCAGTTTCGCAGTTGTAGTAAAATTTTTTAAAACAGATGGTGTTAATTTTTGAGAAACAAATAATGAAAAGTAAAACTTATACAAAAATCAGTAACCGAAAAATCTCGGAATCAATTATTTTTAATCGAAAAACAAAATCATTCTAAAGTGTAGATAGATGTCACTTATTATTATTATATTGTATGTATTTAAAAGTTCGTGTGTAAACTTTGCATCGAGCGGGGATCGAACCCTCAGTTCTTGGATCACTGGTAAAGCGCTTAGCTATTTGCATACGGGGGTTGATGTAAAAGGGTTTCTAAAAGAGTATCGCACTTATCAGCGTATAACGCGTTCGATTTTAAAAATTTTTTCACAAAAAACAAATGAGCGATGGCACGAACGCTTTTGGGGATTTCTTTAGATGACATGAGTCGGTATAATTCTTAAGTCTCATCAAAATTGGTGATGACAAGGACGCGAACTCCCCTTGTAAGTTAACTCTGATGAAATTATTATTCTTTAATACCTTGTAAGAAATCATGACTCGAAAACTACACTGATCAAGCTTTGTTTTAAAAAGCTATTGAGGTTTAGTATATAATATATACATTCAGTTTTTTACCCAAAAAATAAAAATATTGAATCTCACATAGTTAATGTCGTATAGATGCACATGATACACCTTGTGAATAAAAAAGCACAATGCCTTAAAAATCTGACGAAATATGGTGTTCAAGTGCAAAATGTGTAAACATTGAATAATAATTCCTAGAAACGTATTATTTCTACATGAAATACATTATCTCTAAAGTGTTTATCTTTTTTATTTCTAAGTAAATATATCAGTAATTGAAACGCAAATTGCATTGTAAATGGAAATCCCAATGTTTCCTGAGTTATTTAAACTCAAATATATTTTTATTCAATATTATTAAAAGTAGATTTTTATTTATTCCTATTTTCTGGTAATTTTTTATTGTTAAAAAGAACTTGATGATAGCCGTCCTAGCAAAATATTACATAAATTTTGTAAGAGCTGCTTGAAAACATCTTAAAAAACGTGAAAATCTTATAAGGCCTTAAATATCACTATACATTGTCTATGTGTAAACAAAAAGGATTCAATTTTTTTATGCATTATTTCGGTTATAGGATTTCTGTTAGAATTATATCTTATATTGCATCCGTTTATGTATCCGCATTAAAACGAAAATTTAAAACAAAGTTATTCCAAAAATAAGAAAAATATTTTCTTCAGTTATTTTGAAAGTATAAAGTCGCATGGCATTCAAGATCAATTATTAGTGGTGATATTTATTATTAAACAATGTAATAAATTTATTGTGCAAAATATGTAATTTTTGATCAAAAAATTGAAATGCCCTAGTTTAACCTAGATTTTATTGTTTAAAACTTGTTTCACATTTATACAGAATGAGTTGATATATCCTCGATCTCTAGAAATCATGATATCTATGAAATTTTTGTGTTCTTTAAACTACTTATACTAAATACCGCTCCCGAATATGGCGATTATGTTCATTTATGAAATTAGTCGAGATATGGATCTAGAAAATATGGATACAAAGAGTATTTTTGGGATGTATTTATTAAAATGAAAATTTTGAAGTTATAATTTTTGATACTTAGTTTTCTTGCCCCAACTAATTCATTCTTATAAGGCTAGTGCTCAAAAATTTCCTTATTGTATATTTTGGAATATTTAAACCTGACAGTGTTTAGTTATTTTATATATTTGGTTTTATTCGAAAGGTATTAATTGTTCATTTTAGTACTCAATGCTTCATGTCACCCCACCTATGTCAACCACCGAGGCAATCAATAAGAATAAGGATTTGACAAACGAAGCTGGTTTTGTTGAAGTTAATCAGGCAACACTACAACATGTTAGGTTTCCCAATGTTTTCGCTATTGGAGATTGCAGTGGTTCGCCTAATTCGAAGACAGCAGCAGCTGCAGGTAATTATTTATATATATATATATATATATATATATATATATATATATATATATATATATATATATATATATATATGTACTAGTTAATATCACTATTATTAGTTTATTTTAGTGTAGTGGTCTTTTGATGTAAATAGCATTCCTTACTATAAATATGTCACTGTGCAATATTATAAAATAAATAGCAAAATATATTTTTCATAAAAATGTTGTAAATAACATTTTCTATATATCCAATTAGCCTATCAATTTATCACGTAAATGATTGATTGTTTTTGTTAGTATTTTTCCTTACATTTAACTATTATTTTGTCACATGAAAAGGAGTTTAGCATTTAATAAATTTTGATATTACAAAAATGTTAAAAAATATAAAGATAGTTACTTCTTCATGCTAGTACCACAGTAACATTGATTTAGGCCATTTTATCATTGATCCTACAAGTATTCTGTGACGCCCAACCTTTATTAAAGTTACAGATCTTATTTCACTCTTAAATGGGTGTTTTCTTTTAGCTGCTCAAACGGAAGTAGTCTTTGAGAACCTGCAAGCTGTAATGCAAGGCAAACCGCTACCACTCACATACGACGGATATGCTTCATGTCCTTTAGTTACCGGTTACGACAAATGTATTTTAGCTGAATTTGACTATAATCTTGATCCTTTGGAAACTTTTCCCTTTAGCCAAGACAAGGAACGATGGTCAATGTACCTTTTAAAGAAAAATATTATACCGACTATATATTGGAACCTGATGATGAAGGGATATTGGAATGGACCTGCTTTGTTTAGGAAAATTATGCATCTGGGATTGAGTAAATAAGAATTTGGAAATTTTCTTTATATTTTATGGATGACCAATTATATTCATTGTTTTATATAAATAATCTATATAGATCTTTAATAATATGTTGATATATCTGTTTCTTATTTATATTATTGCTTTGTTTTGGCTTGGCTTATTTGAGTTGATATTTTTATATCTAGCTTTGCTGTAACCTACGTACAGGACTGGTCCGCGATAAAAATACTTTATTCATTGTGATCTGTAGCTACCAGATAAGTTGCTGTTTTCTTTTAATTTAGTGTTTGTACATTTTGTCATTGTTTCAAAATTTTCGCTCTCTGTCTGTATTATTAACTTATACAACTTTTTTCAAAAGTAAAACTGAGGAATTAAAAAAAATGAGTCGTGTATACAGGGCTTTGAGAACTAGAAAAGATACAGTTAAATCGTAGTAAATTTGTAATTGTAACATTGTCAAAATTTTCCAAAAGTCATTATACTTACGAAGATATCTACAGAGAATCGTTTTTTTTTCTTCTGGTAGGTCTATTTCAAATAATATTAAAAATAAAGTGAATAGTAGCAAGGACGTATCATTAGGTCAATTTTTTAAAACAAAAACCTAACTTTTTATTATATTTTTAATCCTATGAATAAAATGCTTCTTATAAATAAAATGATTCTTATGCTCGACAATCTTTCATATGAAAAGTTTTTTTCCAAATATTTTTTTCTAGTATAACACGGAGTGTAAAATAGTTTTATTCTTTACTAAAAATCTGAGTGCTTGCTTTACTCACAACCTAAAATACTTTGTACGCAACATAATATAAAATACATAAATTCTATTTAGTCGAATAATTACGATTTTTTTAAATGATATAATCTAGCATTAGCTTATGCTGCTTCGAGTTTTTATTTAACCGACTCTCTTAAACTTTTTACAAGTTCTCATTACTGAGCATTAAATTTGTTACAGCCTGTATAAGGTGTAGATTATTTATTTACGCTAAATTTTCCAATTTTAAGTTCAGCTTTTAATAAAGATCGTAAAAAGATATTAAACAATTGTTAAAAAAGAACTGTGGTATTTTTTGTAAAATTTATATAATTCTTGTTAAATTTTTGAAAATTTCTTTTTTGTTCCTTAAAATATAAGTATTTTACAGATTATATTTTTACTGTTATATATTTTTTTTATTGTTAATAAAGCTGTTAAAAAATATATTGTTTAATTTTTACTTAATTTTATTGAACATCCAAAATAACAGAACTAAGAGTAAAATACAACCCAAACAGAAAAGGAAATTGACATTTTTACTAATTACTATGATTTTAATAGTACCTCGCCTCTTTTTCCCCAAAATTGCGAAACTGATAAATTTTTTTAGTGTTACAGTTCATAATAATGCGTATATAGCAATATATAGTTGTTTATTATATATCATCTTTCCAAAATAATGTTAAAAAATAGACTAGTACCGCCTATTACTATGTTTTGGATTCATGTGATACAACTATTGCTATCTTTGAAACAGTAGGAAATATGAGATTGCTTACATTAAAGAATATTGATGTTAAAATATACTGATAATAGGATAAGTGCGATTTTTTTAACGGGCTTCTAAAGGGAGGTTCTATACTAATTCGACCGCTGGATACTTTTTTTTATATCGATTATTTTATAGCGGTGGCACCGATTTGAACGAATTTTTGTGCCCTATGTTCAGGAAGTTGCAGGGGTACTCCTAAAAGATTTTACTTAAAATTGGTTCAGCAAAATCTAAAATGGTTCTTATAGTATGCGGATAAAAAAATGATTTAAAAAATTTATTATGGCGGTATAAAAATTTTACATGTTGTTTTTGGTGACGTAAATTAGGAATTTATCCCTCGATTTCATCAACATGGTCTAACATTAAAACCGTCCTAAATTAACAGCAGAGGGCTTAATCTGACAAGAGCAACAATGTCAAGCAAGTTTTAGGCCCTAAAATACAAGCATAAAAAAATCATTATCTTTTATTACTGAAACGGTAAAAATGGAGAAGTTTATTTATTTTCGGGATACAATTACCTCTCTTACATATTTTAAGGCTTTATCACTAGGTTCTTACTCTTAATATCCCTATATAGCGTTTATGTGTTGACATATGTAATATAAATTATGACAATATCATAAACAAAACTGGCTGACTAGAAGTTCTATTTTTCATGGCTACTAGATCGGGTTGAAGTCTTAAACCTTCCTAGTGAATCTGACTGTAAAATATTTTACATGGCGTCCTAAAAATTTTGCATTTCTTGATTTTATCCAAAATTAGTATAGGAAGGTTTCTGAGGGTCTAAATTAAGGATTTGAAATTATTTTTAAAAAAATTCAATATGGCGAACTTGAAATTTTACATTTCTCGATTTTGTTCAAAACTTGTACTGGATGGGGTTTCTGAGGGTGTAAATAACGAATTTAAAATTTTAAAAAATAATTTAATATGACAGATGCAATATAGCCGTCTAAAAATTTTACATTTCTAGTTTATGTCTAAAGTTGGTACCAAGAGGTTTTCGAGAGAGTCAGATCCAAAATGGTGGGTAGGAAATTTTACGTTTTTCACATTGTTTTAAAATTTGGAGACTACAATTTTAACATTGTTCCGGTTTTGTCCAAAATTGATATTGGGGGTTCTTTGGCCATATTACGAATATATTAACTTCTTCAAACTCAATATGCAGGATAAAATATGCTGGACAAAAAAATTTACATTTCTAAATTTTTTCAAATATCGGTGTAGGGGATTTTGGGGGCCTACATTACGAATCTAAAATTAATTTCTTAAAATTCAAGGTAGCGAATTTACTATAACAGAATAAATGTTTGGTACAATTTCATTTACAACTCGTATTTGGGGAATTCTCAGAATAAAAGAATTTTTTGTTGTTAAATTTACTGTGGTTTACAACTTTGAATGAAATAAGTATTCTTTTGCGACCTTGGATATTATTACGAAGGACACTACATCCCTCGCTTCGTACTTAATTCAAATAATTAATGGAAATGATAACGAGTTCAAAACTAAAAATCGAAAAATAAAAATTTTATAAAAAAATTGAACCGACTTCTTAAAAAGCGCTAAAAAGCAAAAAGTAACAATATCAATTTCCTCGGCGCCAAATTATAAATAAATGAAACAAATGACTACTAACACGAGAAACAAACCAGTTACAGTAAGAAATCAAATACAACTAAAACATTTTTCAATCTTTTGTTATGAATCAGATTGTATTAAGTATTAATTGGGCGCTAAAAAATTTCAATTTCATATAAATCGGTTCAATTTTTTTTATAAAAAATCGTTTGTGTACGTGCGTACATATTGAAATTTTGTAATACATATTTCACACACTTCCACAGCTGCAATTTTGCACGTGTATGTAGCTTCAATTGAGAATATAATATTATGATACCACTGAGCTGATCTGATGATTGGAATTGGAAAGTGGTTCCAGGTACACCTTAAAGCCTAACAGTAGAACCAATGTATTTTCACTGGTTTGACTAGTCTCGGTGAATTCTTTGGTCACAGATGGTGTCCAAGGTCTATCATGGAGGCGGAAGATGGTTAATGGAAGTCTTCAGTGGATGACACTAGACCCACTGTGTTTGGACTATTATCACTAGAATTCTGGGCTTCAACTACTATATATTAAAGAGCTCCTGGATTAGATTTTGTCCAGGGTGTGATGATGGAGTTGGAAGGTGATTCACGAAACTACATAATGGTCATTATATTGATAAGTAACAGAGGCCCAAGTACAAAATACATGTCTTCGTATTACGCTTGTTTACTTTGATTTTTTTTTAAATAAAAATGTTAAGGTGTTTTACGCAAATTTTATACACATGCCAAATGTTAAGTCGATACACTGTGAGAAAGTGTTTAAATTTGAATTGCAACCTTGATAAATATACAAACAAGTGAAATTAGATACAAGCTTTTCTCTAAATTGTCACAAATAAAGCGTTTTTCATTTATGCCCATACAGAGTGTCCCGTTAACACTCGGGAAATATTTATCACTGAGCTTTAATAAAATATCTTTTAGTTTCTAAATATGCCGTAAGGGGGGGGGGGGGAGCATATCTTATTATATAAAATAGAAAAACTATTTCTCAAAAAAATCGAATATCATTTTAGGTAACCTTTTATGTTTTTAAATCTACTATTTATGTTTTAAAACTTTTGTTTTTAACCTTTTCCATACACTTTTAAAATAAAGGCAGGTGGAGGGAAGGGATTTTGTGATTTAAAAATAGTGCAACTTTGAAATGCCTTATCCAATTTTAATGAACTTGATGATATTTAGGAGGTTGTTTAAAAAAAATGAATATAATTAAATAAAATATTTTTACATTTTTAAATAGATCGCAACAGGGCGTATTTGATGATATGGAATAGAAAAACTCAAATAATATCAAATTTAAATGTAGATGTCCTTTCATATTTTTGATATTTACTACTTATATTTTAAAACTTTTGTATTTAACTTTTTGGTCTAGCTTTCAAAATAACGGGAGGGGGAGCAAAGGAATATTATTATTAAAAAATACAGTAATTCTGGATTGTCTTATCCGATTTTAATGTATTTAGTCTTGTGTAAAAGGAATTCTTATGTAGTAAAAGACTTTTAATAATATTTTATCAATTAAGCCTCAGATGACGTTATTTGTAAAATTTGTTAAATTGTCAAATTTTTTCAAAAACTTTATATAAAAAGGCATCATTCCAAATCATCCGCTTTATAATATCCAAAACGGAGAAAGCAAAGCCACAGACCAGACCAAGCCATTTTTTTAGAAATTAAATTATAGATGAAAATAATGATTTTTACGGAGGTCTTAAAGTAAAGAGATCATAATTTGACTAACGTATCATATTCGTATACAGAACAGTGACAGAAGCAATTGACATACCATGAATAATACATAATATTTTATTATCTAAACTTGATTTTCTGATAGGAATATTTAATAAACACTTATGGGAAATAGCTAAACACAATTAAAATAATAATAAAATTGTTTATTTGAAATTAAAAAACAAACATAGTGTCAACAAATTTATAAATATACAAAAATACGGGGGAATGAAACTTGAAGGATCGAACTGCTGTTCACAGTTGTTTTCCCCTAATTCACGCTCACATATTTTAAATAATATTCTTTGGACTGATTAAGGAACACTTACGAGCAGAAGTAAAGTAAATTTATATCTTTACTAGACAGTCGATAATCTTCATTGGGTTGACCATCGAAATCAATTAACTGTTAATGAGTGGTGCGGTATTATAAGAGGAAAAATTAGTATGCATGTATTTGACGAACATTTAAATGGATCAATTTATTTAGACCTTGTAGGTTCTTTACAAGGTCTAAATAATAAATTGATTGTTCTTTAAGAAGATGTGCAAATGGAGATCTGCAGGAATATGTGTCGTCAACACGATGGCTGCTGGAGAAAAGATATATGTATGTAGTTTATCACACTCGGCCGATAACCTAAAAATATATGATTCATCATATAAGAAATGCCATACAGTCAATTTCTCGAGAAAAAGTTGAAACTTATGCTACCCGTTACTCGAGAGTTGCATAAAAATAATGGAGGCTATTTTGAAGATTTAATACACGAAAATGTTGTATTATTTCGTTTATATTTTTTTTTCTTGGTACTCTTCTGTTCATAAATTAATTTATTTATTTATTAACATCAAAGCTCAACAACAATAATTAATAGGACCGTAATAAAATATAACATGAAAAAAACATACTTATTACAAAATAACAGAAATAGTATTACAATAGCAGTCCCAGATCTACAATAATACTGAACAGGAACGTAAAAACTGGGTATAACTCATACTCAGGTTACAGGACACCTTATTAAACACAGAACACATTCGATATATTGGCGACATACAATATACTAGGTATACTTAAATGAAAGTATACTGCTCGTCAATCGTGGCACATTAAAATTTAGCTCGTCCAAAAACTGAGGACAAACAATCTGACCGTTGACCAGCTTGTATAAAAATAAAACTAAATATAAGTTACGTCTCTTTTCAAAACTTTGCCTAACTAACTAAACTTTTCCAGCAACAGTCGATTGTCTATCCCGACTGGTGGTTACACTCCTTCAGTTCTCAACCACAAATACGTAATGAACTTTCGCTGAACGTTTTCTCTATCCAGAACATATTTATTATAAATTGTAGCCCAAACAAGTAAAGGGTATTCAAGTTTACTTCTTACTAGTGCTATAAACAATAATTTTATATTTTCAATATTCTTAAATGATCTATAGTTTCTAATGATTAAACCCAACATTTGATTAGCTTCAGACACTATTCTGCCGTAATGAAGGCTAAGTTTAGAATCCAATACAATACCCAAATCCTTAACTGCATCAACTCTTTTAAGTAGGTCATTATTTATTTGATAACTATATAGAATTGGAGATATTTTACGAGTTATAGACATTACTGGACATTTGCTCACATTCAATAACAATTGATTACTCACATACCACCTCTGGACTGCACTAACACTATTTTGCAATCTATCACAATCCTCCTTCGACCGAACTTGGAGGAACATTTTTAAATCGTCAGCAAACAGTAGGAATTCAACATCAATTATTAAAAACAAAAGAGGCCCCAAATTTGAGCCCTGAGGCACCCCCGAAGAGATCGCAAAACACTGTTATTGAAAGCCATTATATTGGACACACTGAGACCTATTAAATAAATATGATTTAAAATCGTACAAAGTGCTCAGTAAAACCAAACTTCACAAGTTTTGCCAGAATCAAACTATGGCTCATCTTGTCAAAGGGCTTTGAGAAGTCGATAAACATCACATCAACCTGCCTGCCCGCATCCACAGCATCCGCTGTAAACTGCAGAAAATACGACAGATTAGTGGATGTTGACCTACCCCTTAAAAATCCATGCTGTTTTTAAACAACAAATACTCAAGTTTGTTGATAATGAAGTTATACAGTAGCTTCTCAAAGATCTTTGAAAAATCACATATCAGAGAGACAGGCCTATAATTTTCTACTTCGGTCCTATTTTTGCTCAAATTCAACACATTAGTCAAAAAATAATGTTTTTACGTTAAACCCTGCATAAATATCATTATTTTCGTCTATAATTCGATGTTAAAAATCAATAGCAACTTTTAGTTAACTAATTTTTCTTATAATTTTATGTCTTATAAACCAAATAATTTGGGAAAACATTTTTTTTATTAAAAATAACTGAGATATGGGGAAAAATTAGTAATTTCGACAAAGAGTGTCATTTGATGGTCGATTGATAAAATATTATTGAAACTTAATTAAAGTTTTTTTACTACATAAAAATTGCCTCTTAAATTAGACCAAGTACATCAAAATCGGATACGGCAATCTAGAATGGCAGTATTTTAAAAGTTAGAGCAATAATTTAAATGCAACATTTTTGAAACATAGATGGTGGCTATCAGAAACCTAAAAGGACAGCTACATTTTTTTCAGAAATTATTGTTTTTCTGTTTCATAATATTGCCTATTTAGAAACGGAAAAATATTTTATTTAAATATATTTATTTTTCTAAAAATTACCTCCTAAATAAGAAATCATTAAAATCTGGTAAGTCAATCTAGAATTAGAATAGTTTTCTTTCTTTCCCCTCTCTTTATTTTAAAAGCAAAAAATTAGATACAAAAGTTTTAAAACATAAGTAGTAGATATCAAAAACCTAAAAGAACACTTACTATTAAATTTCATTTTTTGAGAAATTGTTATCTTTCTCTTCTGTATGTAGAAACTTAAAAATGTTTTATATTAATTAGCCTTGGTTAGAAGTAACTTTTTTTGTTTTAGGACATTACTTAAGCATATCTTCTGAAAGCTCTATAACAAATATTTCTCGAGATACACCGGTATATCTAAGAGTAATTTTAACTAGGGTTGGGTGATTGCTTCAACTTCAGTTTTTTCTTCATTAAAAAAGAAAACTAAATATAGGTGTGTGTACAAAAGCTACATAAATAATTATGTAAAAATCTAATCTATAGATGTTATAATTAGGCCCTTGCCTGGTTGCCGAAGTGTTCTAGAGCAAATAATTGGCGATCTGTCCACAGTTCATTGTCTCCAGCCAAGTTGAGATAAGTACATGACGAGGTGGTTTAACATGATACAATGAGCAGTACCCAATATCAGGTTAAGTACATGATGTCATGTTGGTAACATACCTCAAGGCACCTGGCCCTGTTGTATGTTCTTGCTTTCCTGCAGGGACCTGGATCTATCCTTCCCCCTCCTCCCAAAGAGAGGGGTTAGATCCGCCCCTGATGGATAGTGGTAATAGTAATAAATATTTAAGGCAATTTCATGTTAGTTAGTTGGCAACGGTAACATTCTAACGAAATGACAACTACCTACAGGGACCTGGATATATCTTTCCCCCTCCTCCCAAAGGGAGAGGTTAGATCCGCCCCTGATGGATAGTGGTAGTAATAATTTGAAGCAATTTCACTTCGATCATACTCTAGATTTAAACAATAGATTTGTCTGAAGGCTGTTTATGGTCGGTGGGGGAGACGCTTTTTTGATGTTTGACAAACATAAACATACTTACTTATCTTGTCTTTCAGTTTAATTGCTTGTCGTGACTTTTTTCGGTGTTTTTAAGTGTTAGAAATTACTATAAATGCGAAGTTTACAATTAATATTAACAAAAAGAGGATTTAAAAACTTATTTTTATCGGTAAATATTGTTAGATTGTTTACATATTGAAAATAACAATAATAAAAATTTAGGCAACCATATATTCATACTTTGTTTTCAGAATTGACGTACCCAGGGGTATGTTCGAAAGACGTACCGATGATACTCGTTTAAATAATGCAATTAGAAAAGGATAGCATAAAATCGGTATGTCTGTACCAAGAAATTAAATATCTACTGTTTATCAATACTTTTTCAAATATAAATAAAAATATTATTACATTATTCAGTGTTCAAACAACCGGGCCCTAGTTCTGACGTTATGCTACTTCTACAGGGGTATGTTCGAAGCAATTTCATGTTAGTTGACAACGGCAACATACTAACGAAATGACAACTACGAAAAAACAAAACGCTAAACATCATTAAGTTCTAAGTTAACAGAATCAAACCGGGGATGATTGGCTAGACGTGATGGTGTTTTCACCGATAAGTTACATTATCGATAAATAATCGGTAACTAGGATACCAATATCAATATTGGTGCTTGCCAGTTGAACTCTACATTTTAGTATTATAGAAACATGAAATTTGTGTCTATTCCATGTCTAGAGGTTACTTCTTTTACGTAAAAAATTCAATACGAGTTGAAAAAAGAGCTTTTTATCATATTAAAAATTCATTTTTAAAACGTGTTTAAAAAAACATGCATTGTTAATTGTAATATTTATGGATTTTTGAAATTGTGAATAAACAAATGATAAGAACAATATTTAAAAAATTTACTTTATTTTTCTTTCTTTGCAAATCGCGATAAAACCTTTTAATTTTGATAGCTAGTACTACTTTTCGTATTTATGTATCCTAAATTTATCTAATCATTTAAATTCAGTCTTTTGGCATTTTCACAATACATAAATCCAAACGAGTTGATAAAACCGACTTATCGTTCCCCAGCATTTTTTATATCTTTATCAAATAAGACGAAACTGATTCTTACTTTTCCTAATTATATTTTTTAAAAGCTTCCGATAATGTATTTTACAATTGTAAAATATTCCAAAATAAAAACGAAGTAACTTTGTGTCCTTTTGCATTAAAATAAATACACTGGACCTAAAGAAGGGGCAAAATATACCATTAAAATATGTTAGCCTTAATAATAGCGTCCAGCCTTATTACCCTCTCTCCTAGACTTATGATATGGTGCTGACATAAAAACACAAATTTAGGCTGACAGGATTCTCTGTGGACTGCATTCTTGTTCCTCCAATCCTGATGATAGATTGACTAAGGCAGCCTCCGACGGTCAGACAGGTTTAAAAGCTCTTGAATGTCATAAGTCGCAGAACAGATTGGTGGTGGGACTGATAACTGGTTACTGCAGTTTAAAAAAACATCTACACACAATCGGCAACATGTAGATTATGTGGCTAAATGGACGAAACAGCGTGATACATCATCTTCGAATGTGAAACTCTGGAGTTAAATGCAAGAGTCGATCAATATTGAAGGTGTATACCAAGAGGACAAAGACTCCTGAACCTCATTAAAGCAACCGACCTGTTTACATAGAACAGATACAACAAGTAACATCTTAAGGCTTCAGGCAGCAGTGTAAGGGCTCCTCAACCCTAGCTTGCTATATCAACCACTTGATCAATCTAGATGTTCAAAATCGTTCTACGGGAAGAATCATAAAGTGAGTTCATAGAGAATGTTAGTTTTTCAGCTCATTTACACTATAAGCTTTCATAAAAACGACAGATATCTATTTCCTGGTTCTAAAACAGTACAAGTAGTATCATAGTTTTGAAGTAATAAATTTTCTTGTAAATTATCGAAACTTTTGGGTGGGGCATCGAGAGAATGTCTACAGATATAATGACCAAATGGAAAAAAATGTGTCTAAATTACCTATTTTGATAAAATTTCAACCAGATAAAAAATAAATCTACTTAAACCTGTCAAAGAACTGATTATCCAGCCGTCTTATACTAATCGAATTTCAAAATTTCAGATAAGATTAAAAAATCAAAGAGCAATCTAATACAGTTTAATCCTTTAATACAATATTTTGCTACAAGCAAAAATAAATGTGATTTGTTTGAAAAATAACGTCACTTTCAACAATAAAAAATGGTCCTATGTTGTCCGACTAAAGTGGAGAAACCTGAAGAAGAGGAAGCAAGAAAATATACGAAAGTTTTTGCGGAAACGCAAAAAATTTTACTTCTTGGAACTGGTGAATCAGGAAAAACTACTATTATTAAACAGATGAAAATTTTACATATCAATGGATTTTCCGATGAGTAAGTTTTTTATGTTTCTTTCATATATTACATTAAACGAAGTCTGCATGCTTCTTTTTTTATTGTTTTTAATGAATATTTCAAACAAAGTCATATACTAGTTTTGTACTTTTGGTATTGTAAATAACATTATTTCACATATCCATGAAAAAAGTGTTTTATTATTACTGTTGTAACCTAAGGGGCATTGAGAATGATACTTTCCACCTAAGTTTATATTCTATTTTGTTAAAAGTATCTAGTTCTTAGCAAAAATACAAAAAATAATACTGTCATAATATCTACAATATTTTTCCACTCACAGTCATGAATATAAGTGAATCATGCGATTAATTTAAATGACGCAGTGCGCAAAATTATTTAAATAATAAAGTTATGGCAAGCAACGTTAATCACTTAGAAAAAATGAAAAACTCTTTTCTATATAGTGGCGTTATTTGGATACTGTGAGGGAGCTTTCTTTCTCCCGACTTACGTAAAGCAAGATAAAATTTTAAAATTTATGATATATAAATAACTTACTAATTTTAGTGTCAACGTCCGCAAATTATTTTTTTCTTATGCAAATTCTTTTTTCAAATGGGCTTATTTGTTTTTACTACCTTATAAAAAAATCGATTTTCTCACCCCATTCCACTAAAATGGTTTAAGCCCGATAGCTGTTAGAGAAATTTGACTTTATGATTAAACGGCTGTTGTCTTAATTTGTGCTTTGATAAGGTATATTTTTTTTAAGTTAAGACTTTACCACACTGATTTTTTAATAGTCTTCATTTTCGTAGCATCCAATTTTTAATAATGGTTTTATAATGAGATCGTTCAGCAGTTTTTTTTCGAATATCGAAAGAATTCATTAAAATAATCTTTCAAATTTCCTCCGACTTTTTTACTACACAGTATTTTTATTTGCTGTTATATTTTTGGTTTAAAAGGAAAATTATTTAATAAAGCATAAAGGGGATTCTTGCTAATGGAATCACATTTATTCAATTCAATAGAAAAAGTATTAGGTGAAAGTATTTATTTACTAGGTTTTACTCAAGATTAACAATATTGTTAAGAGATTAATTGGCATATAGATCAAGAAAGAATAATAATTTTAAACACCCAGTACCTTCGTAACGAAGTGTCAGTGAATTTATATTTGTAATACTTTTTTAACGAAGAATTACTACCTAACGACAAAAACGTATAAAAAATGTTAAATACATTTTGTTATTATCCTACATTCATACACATTTGATGGACGTTAAATTTCTTTTTAGAGATCGTAAAGAAAGAATTCCAAACATCAAGCAGAATATTCATGAATCCATATATGATATTTTAAGTAACATGAATAAAATAAATCCACCTGTACAACCAAAAGGGGAGGAAAGTAAATCATCTATAGAATATCTGTTAAACTTAGGACCAAATGAACCGGCAGAATACAATAATGTAAGGAAACTATCTTAAACACATTTTAAATTTGTAATTATTTTTTGGAAACATTACATGCTAAAAACTTTTTTTGTCCATTACCGTGTTGAAATAATTTTTAATTTACGTTTTCATACAATTTTAACGAAAAAATTTTTAAATCACATGTACCAATAGTAATTATTTTATATTTTTTAAGTAATTTTTAAGTAATTATAAACATCCAACTAAGTTTCTTGGATATGAGCATAGATAAAAATACTACGGGGCTATTCGTATTAAAACTAGTGCACTGAGATGTGACCCGAGGTTGAAGTATTTTTTTTTTGCTGTTTAACTTTTACTTCTAATGGACTATTTGTCGCCTGAATTATCACGCATAGGTCCTATGAATCCAATTATTCATATTTTCTTGACTTCATGGATTCATATGAGGTGGTTATGAATAAATGAATGAAATTCTTGATCTTAATTGCTCTTTGGGCGCTTTACAACCCACTAGGACTGAAGTCATTTAATGTTGATTGCATTTATGAATTTAGACAGTTTCTTTACATCAACTTGCCTGAAGTCTTCGGGTGATAATTCTGTATCCCCGAGAATAATTTTGTTCTCTTGTAGAAATTTGTATATTAAGTCACATCCAGTCCTGTGAAGATAACCCTACAAATGAAAATGTTCTGTCAGTAGTCCGACTACCTTCTTGTTTCGTTAGAAAGAGAAGTTTCATAGTCTGTCAATGTTACTACCTCTAGCAGATTTTCGGTAAATCTACCGATTTTCTCTACAATTACCCGATCTACCGAAATGCCATTGAGTTATATCCAATTTTGAGCAAAAACAAAGATGGACAATTTTTGGAAAAAAATGATGTATCGATGCAGAATCGAAATATTAAATAAAAGTTAATTTACAAAGTTGTCCATTCGGAATAAAACATGTTTTAAAGATTTCCTAATTAACGATAATAGTCTTCTGATTTACTTCTACTCCTATAAAGAAACATTTATTTCAATATTGGGAATCTCCGAAGCACTTTTTATTTAAAACCGCTTGGCGAATGATCGAAACACATCTGGGTACATATTGGCAGTATTCTTTTGAGTAAATTATCACCGATGAAAGTGAACAAAGTGAAACTGATAACTTCATGTTCTTTTGAATATGCATTTACTTGTCATTGGGTCGAAGTGATCATGATTACTTCAAGTGACAGAACTGAAAGTGATAATTATTCAAAAGAATATACCTATTATCGTTCTTGAGAGAACGATCACCTTGATAGAAAGTGGACGTGGTTCTCATGACAGAATACGGTTTCTTAGATGTTTTCATGAAAACCACGCCTACCTTCTACCAAGATACTCTTCTGTGAATCATCGACATGAAGTTATAAAGAGAATAATGTTACATTTTGCAATTTAGAACATGGGAATTAACTAAATGATGTTTCCACTAAACCCTTGTGTCTTCCATAATATCAAATAAATAATTGGTCACAGTGGATAATATATCATCTTGAAGATCTACAGAAAATTATCAAAATCTACCGAATTGTTTATATTCTAAGGTAACAATACTGTAAGGTGGCATTTTGGAGACCCAATGATTGGTTCCTTGGCACATCTCATTTTTACGGCTTTTGGTCCATTTGGTTTAAATGAGGTGGTTAATGGTTAGGATAACACACCGCGGACCGTTCTAATGTGGATATAGTCTTGAATCAAGTCCTAAAAAATGTAACCATTGTATTCATGATGTATTCGTCTTGGTTACACCTCAGTGCAGTAGTACCCTAAATAATTAAACTGAAAAAAAATGGTGGTTTTTATCAATGGAAAGTTTGTGATTACTAAAATTAAAGAAAACTACGTCCATTATTTAACAAAAATTATCATTATATATGACCTTAAACAAACATTTTTTAATTTTAATATAGGACTACTTTGATCATGTTAAGATAGCATGGGCCGATGGAGGTGTAAAAGAGGCGTTTCATCGTTCTAATGAATATCAACTCATAGACAGTGCTGAACAGTAAGTATTTTAACAGTTTACGTAACAATATTTAGATCTTGTGTATAGCAGTGCGCAGGTTAAGTTCTTGCATCTAATTATGCTAATCGACTTAGCCAAATACACGACAAATTTGCCTATAATAATATACCAAACCCAGTTTTTTCCTAAAACGGATTTTTTATTCTATCTTGGTTTTATTACTTTCTGTACTAAGTAAAACGACCTACAAATAATACAGTTATTAAAAACAAGAAAATCTGAAAGAAAGTCACACTTAATTTTCCACCTTTAACGATAAATTTGTTCCTAATTAGAATAGTTTCAATCAGCTTTTAACATTTTGAAGTCTACAATTGGAGAGGGAAAAATTAGAACGTAGTCTTTTTTTTTAATTTTTTTATTTTTGTATGAAATGTTTTATATATGTATGAAACTTTGCTTTAAAAGTCTACATTTAAAATTAAATTAAATTAAAGCTTAAAATAAAAAAAAATACTTAAAAATTATATCTATTTTTAGTTTTCTGAACAGAATCGATGAAATAAGGAAACCAAACTATATTCCAGATAATCAAGATATTCTATTCTGTCGTGTAGAAACTAAAAGTATATCAAAAATAGAATTTGAAGTCCCCCTATCAAAATTTGAAGGGGGCAAGGCCAAATTTTGGATGTATGACGTTGGGGGACAAAGAGGTACGTAACCATAAACGCTTATAAATCATAGTCTGAAATAGATATTTATTTTTGTAGTTACATTAGACGTGAAGCAAGTAACAGTCAAAATATTGAATAAGTTTTAAAATGACATATGATATTATTGACCGGCCTGAGTATGGTTTATATAATTTTATTCAGTTGGTATCACGTTGGTATAAAATCAGGACCGGACTTAAAATTCCCTTCGCAATTTTATTAAAAATTATTCGAATTAAAGACATTAAATACATTGTATAAAAGATTACAATATAGGAAAAGTTACCTTGTTTGCATTTATTTGAGCACAAAATAGTTAACGAGTTCAAAGCACTGCAATAAAATATTAATTTCAGTTCCCTGGGCTAGTATGGCACATAACACTAATTTATTGATCTAGGGAAATTTCGAACTTCCTGCATCACATGATCCATGTAATTTTTACGTCATTTGTCTATCAAGTCGCCTCGGTACTTTGGGTATATATTTAGGTTATAAGAGCTGGTGAAAGATTTGTTTAAAATGTTTAATCTCAGTTGAAATCTATTACAGAAATTTTGAATATATACAAAGCAAATCAACGATTGGATGGAATAAAAACATACAGAGTCTGTCATTAAAAGCAGGGTTATTTATTTTAACTTTTTCAGATTCGGAAATATATGTTTAACACCCTGTAAATTTTATCTTATATATTTTTAAGGTAAATTTTTACAAAACCTTAGACTTTCTTCATACCAAATACAAGGATTTTTTCACAAAATTAGGGTTATTATTTATAAGAAAATAGGTGCTAAAAATGCTAGCTTTTTAAACTCTGCTATTTCAAAAACTATGAAATCAGATCAATCAAACTTATATTAAGAAAGTTTTATGACTACATGTAGAATTAAAAACTGATTCATATACAGGTGGTGTATCCTAGTTTTTCGACGCGCTCTGTATACTGTTTAATATCTTTAAAATATGTAATTTAGTAACTATATATTTTAGTGTGTATGGTGTATTAATAAAGTTTACCTTTAAACTATAAACTTGCTCCATTCAATCGTTGACACACCATCCACAAAACAGATATTTATAGCCTGCCAGAACACTTCTGTCGCCATGCGACCCATGTCTTTTTTGAAATTGCAAAAAAAGGAATAGTTCGAGACTGATGCCCTAGACAGCAACTGTGAAACCGAAAGTCTAGTTGAGATATGTCGATGATACCGTCATCGTATGGAAGGGCAATGATCAAGAACTTAATGATTTCTTGGAACATCTAAACACCATTCGACCTCCAATTAAGTTTACCATGGAAAAAGAGGTAAATGATTACGAACGAAACTATTAAAACTTCAGTATAGAGGAAGCCAACACATACTGGACAACATCTTCACCATAGTTCTATTCATTCTGTCGTAACAAAACGGGGAATTATACGCAACCTTTATAATCGCCCTATATCTATATGCACTAATGCCGATTTATTGGAAAAAGAGATAGCAAACATTAAATCCGATTTACAACAGAATGGTTATCCTTTTAAATTAATTGACGATGTTATAAATAACTTTTGAACAACGATCACTGACAGCAAGAAACACATTCCTTCTTCACAATTCCGTACATTAAGGGAGCCTCGGAGAAAATAAGACGAATTGCCAGCAGTTATAATATAAAAACAGCCTTTAAAACAGGAAATACACTTAAAGCTCATTTAACAAAAACAAAACCAAAAACTACCGATAAGAAAAAATGTGTTTACAAAGTTCCATGTGAGTGTGGTGAAATGTATATTGTAGAAACCAAGCGGCCACTAGAAGTTAGAATTAAGGAACATAAAACTCATACACAAAAAGGGGAAACGTCGAAATCAGGTATTGCAGAACACGCCTGGGATCAACAACACCATATAAAATAGTATGAAGTTGCGGCAATATATATGGAATCTAACATGAAAAAGAGAAAATTTATAGAAGCAGCTTACATTAAAAATAATAATGGAATCTTCAGTAAACCCAGTGTTGAGATACCTAATCTTTGGCAATCAAATTTTTTATAACATCAAATCATTGAGGCGTGTACAGTGAAGCGAAACTTTGCGCTTCAAAGGACATAGTCCCTATATAGACTCGTAGCCTTAAGACAAAACATTCTGTTTATACTTGATAATGATTAGAGATACAACCTAAAAGTTAAATTAAAGTATACCCCTTGAAAAAAAGTCTTTGTCAATTATTTCAACCGACATAAAACGTTTCGAACAAATCATTCACTAGCTCTCACTCTAATCTTTTTTACTGCAAAAGAAATGAGGATAACAAGTATTTTTCACTTTATTTTTAATTATTAAGTTGTAAGTTACGACTTGTAACAATTCACAGGTAAGTCAGATACCTCCGTTTGTATTAAAAGATCGCTAAATTCGTAAATTATGTTTTAGATTTTTTTTACCTTTACAATGTAACTAACCAATATTATCTTCAGTATGGATGCCGGGAAGGGGGTGCAAATGGGGGCACATGCAAAGATTAAAAAATTTCATGAAATAGCTAGAGAAGTGACTGCGCGCACAAATGTATTTATCGGTATTTTATATGATTTTTTTGGGGTTATATCGCATGATTTAATAATACAGTTAATTTCACATTGTTTATATCAATCTTTTTATAAAAACGGTTATAAGCCAATTTTTTAAAAGAGAGATCAATTTTGAATTCGCTATCCTTATATGAGATTTTGGGAGCTTGGGTTTTTGCACTCCAAAATACGAGGCGCTGAAGAGCGCGCGAACATCCGTGGCGTGGCGCCGGTTTCATTAGATCGTGCGATTTTAGGTTTTCATACACTGCATAGTAACAGAGCGTTATCTTAACTTATACAAGGTTTTCCATTTACAAGAAAAACACGCAAATATTGTCCAAAATTTGGGAAAGTGAGAAAAATATTCAATCCAAAAATTATAGGGTTCATCAAACCGTAACCTTAACTTTGACCTTGAGAATGACCTTTAAGGCCATTTCATGGTTAAGTCATTTTTTTTCTTCAAAAAGGAACCTCCATTTTTTATTGCAGAGATAGAAAATACTGAAAATTTCACGTTCAACGGTATATTTACTCGTCTCGGAGTGCGCAGAAACGATTTTGAAAAAACACTTTTTTATGTCTTTTTTTCATACTAAATTGGACGTTTTCTAATGCCAAATCTTAACCTCACTATGCGATGCCCCGTTTAAGTTCCTACATCTCTTGTCTTAACATTTTTTTTGAACACCTTTAGTTTCCGAGTTTTTGGCTGATTTTACACAAATTACATTCAGCTCTTATGATATGTATATGGTCGAACGGAAAACTTTTTGTATACTCCATATTTGCCATAAAACTAAGGATTCTCAATGAATTCAAGTTGATCTTAAAAGTCATTCTAAAGGTTACTGATGGATGTCCCTTACGAAACCTACAAATTTTTACAAAATATATTTTCTTATCTTATGAACTTTGGGAAATATTTGGGCGAGTTTTTTTAAAATGAGACACTCTCTATATACTAAGATAACGCTCTTTTACTTTGTACCGTGTGAAAGAAGTTGCTACCTATTGGTTAAAAAATAAATAAAGCCCCTTCTTTATTAGTAATTTCGATATAAAAAAATGTCAGCTTTCGATTGAAAATACTTTAAAAATTATAAAAATACCATCTTTGAGAAAAACTTGTAAGAAAATTTCTTTCTGAGCACTTACCGCGAAAATGAAAAATTTCGAAAATGCACATACAGCACCATTGGAAAGCCGAGATTAAAATGTATAAAAATCGTGTATGCAAAAAAAATATTAGTTTTTTGCTTTTTAACTGAGATAAATAGTAGGTTATTTTGCACTTAATTGTGAGCATGTGAGCTCAGGACAGTTGACGTAAAATAGAAAAACTATACCTTGCATATGATAAAACTAAGGTTCTATTGTCCTTTACCCATAAGTCAAATCGAGCGCCAGCATGTTTGAACTCGTGTATGTACCAGGGGTGGATCCAGCTTCTCTCTTTGGTATGTGAAATCAAGTTTTCGACGGGGGGGGGGGGGGGATGTCAGCAACATACACATTTCTAGTATAAGAAACAGAATCGGGTCAATTTTCCTGAACTCAGAGTTCTTGGGGGGGTGATCACAGGAAAAAACAAGTTGTCGACAGGGGGGAGGGGGTGCCAGCAGCCAGTATACACATTCTTAGTATAACAGGCATAAATCGGGTGTATTTTCCTGAACTCAAAACTCTTGGGGGGGGGGGGACGTTCTCCCTCCCTCCTGGATCTGCACCTGGTATTTACATTATCCATGTGATTCAGTTTTGTACGTCAATTTGAAATAAGAACATATTTATTTCTTTTCTTTTATAAAAAAAATTATTAGTTTCACAGTTACTCATATTTTTACGTTAATTTTATATTTTCAATACACGTAATATTTATTGGGTAATATAAATACAATTTGATTCGATTTTATAACACCAAGAAATTTCCATGGTCGATGTTGTGAATTAGAAAAGAGTTTAAAAAATGTAGACAGTCGGCCAAAGACGTTGAGTCCTAGAGATAGTAGAAATATAATTATTATATCTCATGTATCTAAAATTCTTCAACGTGATATTAGAAAATTAATCAGTAGATGGACGGTACAACGAGAACTGCACATAAATAAATTTCGAGCTACTGAAAAGAAAAAGAAGCCGTTACTAAGTAAGAAAAATATAAAAGTAAGATTAAATTTTGTAAAAAAAATATAAAGGCTGGTCAGTAGAAGATTAGATGAAAGTAATTTGGTCAGATGAAACAAAGATCAATCGAAACACAACTGATGACTGTCAATGGAAATGAACCAGTATGTCGAATAGATTTTATTCAGAATGTAAAGCATAACGGAGGTAATATTAAACTTCGGAGATATATGACGGCTTATGGGCTGGATCCTTTTCATAGAATAGTCGGAAATTTGTCGAAAGAAATGTATCTAGATATTTTAAAACACAATTTTTGAAACTGTGGATAATATGCCTCACCCGATAGAGGCAGTTACTTTCCAGCAGGACAGAACACAGCGAAAATAGTAAGGAATTGGCTTATTTCTCAAGACTTTCATATATTACAGGGGGTGGTACAAGGTCCTGGCCTAAACCCAATCGAAAATTTGTGGTTACAATTAAAATATGCTTCCGTCCTCGTTAACGTGTTTATTATAGTCCAAGAAGAAAACAAAAAATGTGAGAATCTTGTAAAAAGTATGATAAAAATTAGAAGCCGTTAAAAAAGTTAAAGGATTACGCATAATGTATTAGAAACTGTAACAATTAAGACATTTAGCCTGGTGTAAAAGTGATTCAATAATTTTTATATTTTCGTATTTATAAGTCATTAGTTCTTGTGTCAAATTACTTGATAGTATACTATAATATATTAACCTTTAATATTATTTTTATTCTCCTATATAGATATTACTTTCTTGGAATGAGTAATATTACCAAGTGTTGCACCATAGTAGATTTACAGGGTGTTTATTAAACATACGGGAAAAATTCAAGGGGTTATTCTCTGGACTATTCTAAGGATATTTTGTCCTTCGATGATTTGTGAAAAGGCGCTTTGTTTCGAAGATACGGGGTGAAACAAATTTTCGACAATAAAAACAGTTTATTACCAAAAATTACATGTCACGTTTCTTAATCTACGAGAACTGTTCAAAATGACTACCTCCACTTCTGATGCATAAATCAAATCTTCTTCTAAGAGACTGCCGAACTCTTTCAAAAACACCAGGATCGTTTCTTATCGAGTTACACCCAGCAATTATCCGATTTCGTAAATATTTCACATCTTCCACTAGAGTCGTATAAACTAATGGCTTTAAATGGCCCTACACGAAATAATCGGGGGGGGGGGGGGGATTAAGTCCAGGGATCGAGCAGATTGCATTTCTTGTAGCCAATGGTACCTTCTCCAGAAGGTAAAGTAGCGTTTGTTCCAAAAAGTTTCGTTAAACCTCGCCGGTGAGTCTTCCTGGTAGAAATACCGGTCCAATTAACGAGTCACCCACAATTCCAACCCAAACGTTCAAGGAGAACTGATGTTGAAAACGTTTTTCAAGTACCTCATGTGGATTTTCTTCAACCCACACATGTTTATTGTGGAAGTTCCTTATTACATTTATTGAGAAACTGGTTTCATCGGTAAAACTATTTAAACACGGCAGATATAGATTTCATTTATTTTTTAATGAATGCATAGATGTCGTTTCGACTGCCGATATTTTTCAGCCTGACATCGAAGTTGGCAGGTTTTTAATATTCTGTCGACAAGCTTCGGAATTTATATGTTTTATAGCAATTGTTTCCTGCGAATGTTGGTCTCGGTTCGATATAGCTCCACTGACAAGTCCATGAGGTGGTCGAAACGCGTATGGAGAGAGGACCAAAGTTGTATTTGCAGGAAATAAACTGATTCTATATATTCTTTCCTTTTTCTCTGCCTGAAAGGAGAATAACATATAGGCAAGTATTTAAACACGATATTTCATTTATTTCTTACTGAAATGTTGACTTTTACCGTTTGGTTGGTTCATAAACCAAACAGGTCCCTAATATTTCTGTGTAGTCTATAATGTTGGATGCTACAGAACCCGTGGAACTTTAGTTGCACTCTCTCCTAGCTTTTTTTTTCTAAATAATTTATATCAATCTTATTAAAGGAACCATGTAATATGCCTTATTTTAACATTGAAAAAAACATATCATAAACATGTGGTTAAGTTATTATTTATTCTTATATTAACTATACCATTTGTCAGTATAAACCATAAGGGATCAAGTAGGAAAACCGACCTTAATGTAGAAATTAGTACTTATAATGAACAAAAGTATGTGCACGTGGATAAGAGGTGTTAGTATTTCACAATATTTCACGCTTTAGAAAACACTCCACAAAACACCTGATAAATTCCTAATAAAAAATATTTATTTTATGCTTTTCTCAAAACTGAATCAGTACGCAATATTTTATTTTAATACATTTACAGCTAGAGCTGTAACAAATCATTTTTAAAATGAAGATACTCAAGGATATGTTTTTAAATCGTAATGATAATATTTCTATTATAAATGAATGAATTTTAAATAAATTGCTCTACACTGCACAAAGCATTTAAATTATAATAATGAATAAAGTAATGTTTTGCGTACGGCTCGTTACGATATAATGTATTATTCTTGTTTAGGATTAAAGTGGGGATTCCTGGGAAAAATACTAAAAAAATGCATTTTGTCGCGTTCATACGGCATTGTCATTTGATGTTATATTCAGAAATAGTAAACGTTCAAGGAATTTGATCATTATTTTGCATAAAAGACGAAGAAAAAGGTATCATCCGGACCTCTCTATTACCTGGTTCCATATCCATCACTAAAATATTTCTGATTTCCGGATCTTCGATTATCTGAATCGCCATTGACCCCACATATTTGTGATAATTGAGTTTTTTCTGTAAAATCTAATGCATTCAGAAAAACAGTCTTCAAATATTCTTTCTCAGATTCTTCTGTTACTCGTACATTAATCCGATTTAAGTTACTAGGAAGTCGAAATAAGCTGCCTTTCAGATATATCAATTTGCCCGCCAGATAATGTTTAAGGTTTAGTTAGGCTTTACATACAAGTTCGGGAAGGAGCCTGTTCAATTCTCGGTCACACCATCTGCCTCCAAAAAAGAAGAGGTTCTAGATTATACTTTTTTTTGTATGTACATTAATTACATCATCTGAAATAGTTTTCATCGTTATATTCACAATAAACCCTTTAGAGTATCACTAGTTAATTACAGGAGACTAATTTTATTCCAATTCATTATTAGTTTTTATATAGTAGAGGCCACTAAATGATTTTTCTTATAATCATTATAAACACATTTAATCTACTATCTTAATCTATATTAAGAAAAAGAGTGGAATAAGTTTCGTCCGTGTTTTTTTAATTTTTGTTCGTCTATACCTTTTGACAGGAGCGGGATATTTGATGCGGTTTTCAGCTTTTTGTAGGGGTACTCCCAGGGGGTCCGTAAGAAGATTGTAACGGACTTTACAGCATTATACATTTCGTAGTATTAGTTTGTGTTTGTAGTTTGTAGGGTTTTAGGTTTATTTTCTATGAGTTCATAATTTATTTAATTAATTTTACCTTTGTTAATTTCTTCATGAGACGTCTATGAAAGAAGGTCTGGAACTTTTTAAAAAATTGTATTTCTTCATTTTTAACATGGAATGTCTATAATACAAGGTCTAGACATCGCCAGATTACTCATTTTTCTTAATTTTATTACACCATGAAGTATGAAAATCCTTCTAGAAAGATGCGGAATCTTGTGCTATTCGGAAAAACGGTATATAAAGGGTCCAGATCGGCTTTCGTGGACAGTTTATTTTGAGACATCGTTGAAGTAAGTTGAATTGTTTGACAAGTTGTCAGATTTTTGTGGTAATAAAGGTTACAAAATAATAAACGGTGTATAAAGACCGGACATCCGGAACAATATTTCAATACTGAGTTTACTGCAAGAAGGTTAAAAATTGAAAAAAATTGTTTAGAATCTGTTTCTTATGTCACCTCATCTAGCTGAAATCCCTTCGACTTTCGCGCATTCTTGTAACATTCATATTAGGCCTACGTGTTTTAGACCAATTGAAACTAAAAGAATGAAACAAGAAAAAACGAAAAAAAAAAAATAAATAAATTAATAAGTGTTTTATACATTTTTTAATGCGCAAAATAAAGTTAAAATTGAATTATTTTTCTAAAATGCGACCTTATTCAGATTTGCCAGGAAACTTTTCGATTTATTTAACCATTTTTCGTTATAACTTTTTAGGTCACAGAAAAAGATGGATACAAACTTTCGATGGCATTCAAGCAATTTTATTCTTAATAAGTGCTAGTGATTTTGATCAAAAATTAAGAGAAGATCCAACAAAGAATCGTCTACAAGAAGCATTTGATTTATTTGACGACATTCATAGAAGCAAGTAATATATTTGTTTTTAATCATGCTTATTTATTTCTTTATCTTTTTATTCATTATCTTAAATTTTTAAATATTAAAGAAAATACAATAGTGGTGCAGCTATAAAATAATAAGACTAAGCTTCTACAGTAGAAATATGTGTGTGTGTTACAAGACCGACAACTGTCTAGCGTGAAGCCTTCTCTTTCAAATGCGGCGCCTCCTATGTTTATAGACAAATCACTCTGACCGTGGTTTTCAATTGTATAAGAGTTGTTTTTGTTATGCCGAAAAAATTATAAGTGTAATGATAGAACAACGAATTGTCGTCGAATTTCACATGAAACTTGGAAAAACCGCTGCTGAAACGTATCTTTTATTAAAAAAAAAGTGTATAGTAATGAATGTTTATCACGTGCGCGAGTCTTTAAGGGGTTTAAATTTTTCCACGATGGACGAGAAGACGTTGAAAATGATTCACACCCGGGTCGCTCTTCCACATCAAAAATAGATGAAAATATTGAAAAAGTCGGTAATCTGATTCGATCTGACCGTCGGCTAACTTATTCGTGTGATTGATGAAATTATAGGAATTGATAAAGAATGCGTAAGGCAAATTTTACAAAACAAATTTTAACATGCAAAAAATGTCTGCGAAAATGATGCCTCAAATTCTCACAATCAAATAAAAAGAAGTTTGCGAAAATGTTTGTAGTGGCACTTTGAATCAGACTGAAAATGATGAATCTTGGTGTTTTATTTATGATTCTGAAACTAAGCGCCAATCCATGCATTGAAAGGGCACAACTTCACCTAAAGCTAAAAAAGCTCGAATGAGCAAATCAAGATTCAAAGCTTGATTGTTTTTTTTTTTTCGATATTCATTTGATTGTGATGTAACTTCACTGGGTTCCTGAAGGTCAAACAATTAATCAACATTACTACCTTGAAGTTCTTGCTCAACTCCGTAAAATAATAAGAAAAAACGACCCGAATCTGTCAAGAAGTACAATATTCCGATGTTAGATCATCCACCTTAGTCGCCTGATCTTGCCTCATGTGACTTTTATCTGTTCCCCAAGGTCAAATCTGCATTAAAGGAACAAGGTTTCAGTTCGTTGAAGCTGTGAAAGAAAAAGCGGCACACGTTATGAAGGAGCTTACCGAACAATGGAAAATTCGCATAGAGCGTTGTGGGAATAGAGGAGGGGTGTAAATTTCAAACAAAAGGGTTTGCAGCAATAGTCTCGTTATTTTATAGCCACACCTTATACATATTTGTTAACTAATTGCAATTTTGCGGATGGAATTTATCACAAGTCAGAGTATAACAAAAACAACGAGAAGGCTATTTTTTCAAAAATTCGTTCATAAATTCCCCGAGATTTCTAGGATCTTAACTCGTGTTGTGGTTAATGAATGGATAACAATAATTATTATTACACCAGGATGATGTTAACATAATTATGCAATTTTTTTAATTTTTAAAACTATATCTATATAGTAGTTTGGATGGTTATTTGGTTATATTACACTGCGCCCAAATTAACCTTTTTTTTAATTAGACATATTAGAGGTTTTGAGACATTTTTTTCTTAAAATGTACCTAAATCAGAGATCACGTTATCATTATTTTAATCGCATTCTCTTTTTTTATTGTGAATATTCGTACAGTTTTGGCTACTATCAGAAAAATCACCCGTGTTTGAGATGAACACATTTATTGGGAAACAGATATAACTACTAACAATACATGAATAAAAGTACAAGTCAACAGTTATTTTGGTAACATTAAAAATTTTAGAAAATTATGTTGATTTTTATTGAACTGTTATTTTTAAGTCTAAAGTTAGAAATTTAAGAGGTTGAGTAATCATTACCTAAAAAAGTCTATGGTTTCTTGTTTATTGGCAGGAATATTTCTAGCTTCATTTCATTTAAATTATAATTCAATGTTTCTAAACTTCACCAATAGGAATTAGGCCGGCAGAGTTAGCCTCAAAATAAGGTGATTTTGAAATTTAGCTTTAGTAGACTTCTGATTATGTAGAAACCTTCAGAATGATAATAGTAATTATGTAGTATCTTTTGTCTCATTTTCTTTTTTGGGGAAAATTTTTTATTTAACAATTAAGATGTGTATTTTTTCGAGTTCTAGGAAAAGCTATTGTTTTTCAGTAAAAAAGTTTCAAACAAAAGTTGTGCGCAATGAAAATACCTACAAAAAATGAGCTAAGGCATATCCGAATCCGATAATTTCTTCGTTAGTTATTTCAAAAAAACGTGTTAAAATGGCTTTATTTTCAACTGTTAATAAACAATAGAAAAATATATTGCATTAACATTATACTATACATTATACTTGTTGCATACAAGTGTGTAAAATTTCAAGTAAAAAATATTTAAAACTTTTTGTACAACTAATTTGTTAATAACTTTTTATGCCTTTTTTCATTGTTTATTTTCAGCGATCTAGAGGTTGTACCAGGCGCGGATCCAAGGGGGGGGGGGCGGTGAGGGCGATCGCCCCCCCCCCCAAGAGCTTTGAATTCAGGAAAATAGACCCGATTTTGCCACTTATACTACAGTTTATTCAAGAACTAGAGAGAGTAATAAATCATTTTTTACCCTTTTTTTTTCTTCTCCAACTACCTTTGTTCTTTAGTCCGGTATCTTTGGAAAAAATCTGTTAGACACATATATTTTTTATAGGAATGGGTTAGAAATTTTATAATCAAAAATACCGGTCTATAATAATGGACTATTTGGTTGGATAACAATAGATATTTGGATGTGTGAAGTGTTAAAAAGGATTTGAATCCTTGTCATAGGCGTCGGAAGAAGGTTTATTTTATCACTAAGTATTTATGGTATAGAATATTATTTCTGCAATAAACTTAAAATAAAAAGTTTTTTTAATATTATTTAATTTCTTATGATTTCTTAATAATTCACATACATTAGAAAATATAGAAAATTTTGACATATTTCACACAAATCACAACTGTATTTTTATTATTTTTAATTTTGGTTAGAAACCGTTTTAGGCATATTCCGACTAAAACGTAGCCTATTTGTCTCAAAAAATTCTAAGTTATAATTTAAATACTTACAAAATACCCATTGTCAAAAATACAAGAAGTTAAACCTACATAAAAAAATAAATTCGTCCATATAATATTAAAATTTTTTTGGGACTATTGGTCATTTTATTTCAGATTTCCTATGTGGTTTTTTCCAGGAAAATTAAGTTCTCTGAGCAATTTCCAGAGCTCAGTTCTTTTAATTTCAGGTAAATCCCAATCTTCATTGATTTTAGTTAAAATTTTGTCGACGATTGGAATCTGCTTCTCCTAATAAAATGTATGTACAACTCCTTTTATTGCAGTTTTCCTCTCTTCTTCCAACGAAGTTTTTCGCCTGCCCATGATCGAATGTAGCTTGAGAGTACTAACAATTCCAGCTGTTTTTTTCTCCTTCATTGTTCGGTACATAGTAGATTTTCCAATTCCTGTCATGTTGGAACACATCTCAACAGAGTTTTTAACATTATTACCTAGATATTAATATCTGAAGGCCTTAAAAACATTCATCGTAAAAAGTTTTTCATTTTTTTGTAATATTTAAATATAATTAAATATAATTAGATTTACGGCAGTCCTCAGTTACCTGCGGCACTGGAGCAGGTACGTTAGAGGTTTCGGTAACAGTTTTATTACTCTCTCTAGTTCTTGAATAGAGTATAGGAATGTGTATGCTTGTGATCGCCCCTCCCCTTCCCAAAAGCTTTGAGTTCAGGAAAATAGAACCGATTCTTCATTTTATTTTAGGAATATGTATGCTGCTGGCACTCCCGTTGACACCTTGTTTTTCTTGCGATAGCCCCCCTGAACCTACTCCGAGAGTCAGAAAGTGACCAGTGGAGGGGAGGGGGGCATTGTTTCAGCTTGCGGCTCGCAAAAAAAAATGTGACTCGGACGCTTCAAATTCGTTTCATCGGAAAAATTTGTATTATCTCTGAGAATATTTGTCATAGAACCTACATTTTTTTTTTAATTTTCGGTTTCTCGACGAGATATGAACGATGGATGATATGTTTTTGTAATCAAATTATTGTCAAACGTAGCAATAAATAAATTGTTGCACTTTTATACATTTTATGCATAATTATAATTTTTACAATGGCCAACAGTATACTACTAATTAGGAATAATAAAATTCAGATTGATTTTTAATGTATTTGTTTCATGCTGTAACTCGATAAATATTAATGGTACATTCCTACTAGTAGTATACTGTTAAACAATAACAATTTTTTCGCAATTTGAAAAGCACGTAAGTACGGTAAAATTGTTATGCATAAAATGTATAAAAGGGCAACAATTTGTGTATTGCTGTGTTTAACAATAATTTTATTACACAATCATATCATCTATTGTTCACATCTCGTCGAGGAACCTCAAATAATTGAAATCAAATATAAATAAAATGACGGTAAAACAGTTGCCAAAAAAACGTAGAGTTTTTACGCGATGGCGGTTATTTAAACATTTCCAATTTCTTACCTTAACCTTAAAAATAATAATCCATAGACGTAAGAGAAATTAATATTACTTAATATAGACTGCGGGTCCTATAACAGAAAGTTGGCTCACGTTTAAAAAGAGATAGAGCGTCTTCGATGAGTAGTACCAAAGATTGTTATAGCTAATGCTATAACTGTAATAATCTTTGGTAGTACCTTTCTGCTAAGCACGATACTCCAAACATCATTGGATATTCCTGTCACCTAACCGAAATTAGAAAGAGAGATACTACTCCTCGAAAACGCTCTAGCACTTTTTAAGCCGTGAGCTAACTTTCTTCTATAGGATCCGCAGTCTATATTAAGTAATATTAATTTCTCTTACATCTGTGATAATAACCAACATTATTTCCTAAAATTTTTAGTTTCCATAGTACAAGAAGGGTGATTTTTATAATTTTGACAAAAAGGTGGATAAACATAATAGTAAAGAGAAAATGGTAGAGTATTGACAACCTAACCGCCAAACTAGATACATTTTAATGAGGGACATCTTAAAAACTAAACGTTTCCGCTAAACTCCGTTTTCTCTTTCGCAATCTACGCTTCAAAAAATGTTTATTCTGAAAATAAAAAAAAATGGTTAATTTTCGGATGGTGCATATAGCTATATCATTACTATAGTTTCATATAAAATGGTGTAGAATAAATTTGCAAGGATAACTTAAAATTGGTTCTCCTTTCTTAATTAATTTGAGATGTAAACCTAACAAAAGTATAAAATTGGGATGGTACCTTTTCAAGCTCTTCGCAAACTTTGTTAAGCATGAGACTGTGTGAACCTACTAGTTATTTTAGTTCTACTATTTCTACAGTTCTCAGTCCATATATCGGGCAACAGTTGATAAAAATTATGTGTATACCCCCATCTTTTTTTTAAATTACGAATTTAAAATTTATAATTTGTTGGTATTTAACATTGCAGGCAGATTTTAGCTCAATATAAAAAAGTAGTTATTTTCTTTAAGAAATTAATGTAAATGTTTTTATTTGTAAACTAAACGAAGCTTATAAAAATAAGAATTTATTTAAATTTTTTGAAGAAAAAAATTGTGCTTTTTTAATATTGGGCCAACATCTGCATTCTCACACAAAAACTTTAAATAGATATTAGGTATTTTTGGTAAAGCTGGACGTAACAGCGGCATATATTGGTATGCAAAATTTGTTTTTTTTTTGGGTTACCACCAAACACTATTTATACTGTTACCTACTATTAATACTACTATTTTGTAAATTATAACGTTATTGATAATATATGAATTGATCTTAATTACAACATCGTTTTCACGATATTCCTATGTCACTTCTAGATTTGTTAGACAAGCAGGACTTATAGTATTCCTCAACAAACAAGATCTGTTGGAAAGGAAGATAAAAGAACAACACAGAAAATTGGAAAAATATTTTCCAGACTTTGAAAATTATATTCCAGACAAAAAAGATGAGTGGGATGGAAAAAGTGAATACGATAGAGCGAAGCTTTTTATGCGATACAAAATTATGGTAACTGTTTAAAATTGTAATTCTTCACCAAGCAAAACAGTAGCAACCAGATAAATTTTCAGTCATAGATTTCATTCTAATATTCACTCAATTACATACCAAGGCAAAGTTTCATTTTATTTTTATAGACTGATAGACAGTAACAATGTTATAATCTTTGCGATTCTTTTAGTTATTTTGGAACAAGTATTTCGATTTCAATTTTAGGTAGATTTCAAAATGCAACAAGGCAGATCACCCGACGGTTACCATGGCTACACGAATACTTGTGATGATCTGCCTACGCTACGTTTGTAAGAAAATCTCAAGTTCTTTGAATTTAAAGAAATTTTATTTTTTTATTGTTTAAATATCATTAGATATTAAGTAATGTAACTTTTGGGATATACAGAATTTTTTGACCTATAAACAAATGCTTTTACCTAAAAGTCCTTAGTTTCTATCTATAATGTTTGTACAAGAAATAGATAGAATTCGTAACTTTCTAACTTATCCGGATTAACACGATAATCCGAAAATCTTGTTTATCATTAGGTATTGTGCTATAATTTGTGACATTTAGCACTTCCTTTTTTTTACTCGTGATGTAATTTTTATTTTAATCGATTTTGAGTGCTATTTTAAAGACATTGGTATGTCTTTGTGAAACAAAGTTAATTAAATTGTGAATAATGGCAAAATATTGCGTAAGCATAAATAAATAATGAAAATAACACGCATCACTTAAAAAAAGAAGAGGTGCGTGGTGAAGTACCAGACTTTGTTGTGATGCATAAAACGGTATAGTTTTTCTTCATGTATTCATAGCAACTTTGGCTGCAAACAATTTGGTTTAAAATATGCTTGACGGTCCTTATTTTAATAATATAAAGTCTCTTCGGAGTAATCATTATTCTTAGATTTAAACGCCGAAAAATGGAGTATTCTGATATCGCGAACTGAAGATGCCTTATGTAATCGTAAGCAAAACATAGAAAAAGAAGAAATAAAAATGAAAAATCGCATTTTAATAAGTGAAAAATACACTGTTTTGAAACTTAATCAACTAATCCCACTTTTTTTCAGTTAACATTAACTAGTGGTTGCATTACGTGATGAATAAAGATAGATTTTTTGATATTACTCGAGAAAATAAATCCCAGTTTTTATGTAAGCCATAAAGAACTAAAAATAAGAGCAAGTATATATTTTTTCACGGTCCGATAAAGGGTAAAAATAATTTTGTGTTTAATTAATCTGATACAATTTTTTTATACAGTGAATCTAGAACTTAAGGTAAAACTTAAAAATAGCAAGATTTTTTCAATGTCAATGGAACTAATAGAAACGTCAAAATATTATTACTGGCTGGATCAAAATATGGATACCATTAAATTTTGACACAATAATATTTTTACGGTTCCAAGATACTGTCCTTTACTGTGAATAACTCTGTTTAACAACTTTGAAGGTGCATGAGTAGTCTATATAGCTAATTCTTCAAGACATTTATTCCCTATACTTTGTAATACTGTCGAATTATTTTTTTTTTGTAGAAGATTTCATCTATTCCTGTCAAAATAGAAAATGTTGGTTTTGTGCCTGGTTATAACATAAATGAAGAATTACCGCCAAGAGATGTACATGTCCACTTCACTATTGCTACTGATACTAATAATATAAGAAAAGTTTTTGAAAGTGTTCGAGAAATCATCTTAAAAAACATAACTAACACAATATTTTCTTTGTAAAACACTTAGTAAATAAATATATTTCTTAAATGTTAACGCTATTTTACTTAAATACAAATGTGAATCATTATATGGGGAACTCTTCTAATTCCTCTTTCTTAAAATGATGACAGTTTGATATGTGATAATGCTGTCTCTATTGTACGTAAAGTCATGAATAAAGATTGATTGATGTTTAGCGTAAAAATTACAATTAAGATAAAAGAAAGGAACATTTTTTAAACTATACCAAAAAAAAATCTAGGTATTGAAATTTATATACTTTGAAGAATGCCTGGTGATAATACAGAACTCCTTAAACTTAACAAATCTTTACTTTGTATTCTTCGGCCATTTTAATCTTAAAACAATTAAAAAATATGAGAACGGAAATCCTGAACAATAGTAGGTTATAAAGGATTTTCCTTAGAAAATAAAAATATTGCGTGCCAAACCTTTAGAAAAACTTCGGCGATAGTCATGTTTTTATTCCTGCTACATAAAAAAATTGACAAGAAATCACGCCTGAAAGGAAATTTGTTATCGAGACACCGTGATGAAGCTGATTTGGAAATCGCTACCGACTAAATCAGTGATACACTTCGGGGTTCATTTGAGGCTAGTTGTCAAATAAGACGAAGGCCCATAAACTCCAAAATATCCTGGTGGAACTCTCACATCGAGAACCACCGGAAAAATGTTGAAAGATTTTTAAAAAAGCGCTAAAATACCGAACTGAAATATGCTGGGAAGAATATAAAACTGCCCAGAGAGAATACAAGAAGCAAATAAGGGACTCACAGAGGAACGTGTAGAAGAAATATCGTGAGAGCACAGAAAGCATGCCCTCAGCATCGCGCCTCTGCAAAATACTATCTAGAGATTCTGGTCGAACCACGACAGAAGAGGGGAGCTACTAAGAGTGCACTTTCCAGGCTCAAATCGATATGAGGGCGAATCTAAACAACGAAGACTACCCTTAGCACATCATGACTACAAGCCAGTTAAAACAATAGTGACATATGAAAGGGTGAAATTGTCGATGGAAACTTTGGCTCCTTCCAAGTCACTTGGTAAGGATGATATATTTCCAGCTTTACTACAAAATTCCTCCGATATTATAATAAGCAACCTGGTGAAACTATTCCGATCATGTTGGGATTGGTATACATACCGATGACGTGGAGGGAAACAAAAGTAGTCTTTATTTCCAAAGTAGAACTACTCAAAAAGTATTTCCGCACTATCAGTTTCTTATTAAAGACACTGGAAAGGTTGGTGGATCGATACATTAAAGAAGCAATAATGGTGCAATATCTCTTACATCCTTTACAATTTGCCTGTCAGGAAGGAAAATCCAGATGCTGCGCTACACAGACTCGTCGCAAGAGTCGAAAACGCGGTGTTGGGTGGACGATCTGCCTTAGGTACCTTTATCGATATCGAGGGGGCATTCGACAACACGTCTCACGATTCGATATGCAATGGTCTACAACGACGAGGCTCTGAACAGACAGTAGTCGCATGGATCAGAGCAATGTTGACTAAGAGAATAATATATGCTGAGCTTAACAATGTAATTGTTAAACCACTGTCAAGTAGGGGCTATTCACAGGAAGGAGTGCTATCACCTTTGCTGTGGAGCCTTGTGGTGGACAGCCTGTTGAGTGAACTGATTGATGCCGGTTTGTATACACAGGCCTATACTGATGACCTGGTCATTTTGTGCCCTGGTTGCGATATTCGGGACCTGGAGTGACCAATGATGCGAGCCCTCTGGATCGCGGAGCGATGGTGCCACAGGGAAGGGCTCGGAATAAACCCGGAAAAGGCCGAGGTGGTACTCTTTACAAAAAACAGGAAAATGGGGAGACTTCCCACAATTATATTGGTGGGAAGGACTCTTCAATTTAAGGGGAGAGTTAAATACCTGGGAGTAATTCTGGACTCACTACTGAACTGGAATGATCATATTGAGGCTCGAACCAAGAAAGCCATATGTGCTTTCTGGGCTTGTAAACGAGCCTTTGGGTGCACATGGGGACTGACACCTAAAGTGCTATTTTAGATATACATTATGGTGATCTGCCCTATGATAACGTCCGCCGCTATTGTATAGTGACGTAGTACAACAAAGCGCATTCTTCAACTTGACAAAGTTCAAAGAATGGCTTGTGTAGGAATATTGAGGGCGATGAGGACTGCCCCCATCGGGGTTCTTGAAGTCCTGGTGAACCTGCCTCCTCTTCACTTATACATAGAGAACTCGTTTCTATGTATAAGTGCTGAAGACTGTTTATCGTCTCAGTTGCCTAGGACATTTTGGAATTGGAACGGGCGGCTACTCAGGTGTCTGGGAATGGGCGGTGAAGAGGTATCCATCACTCCCCATGTGGGCAGTACATGACGCCGCTTCTAAAACCCAACCTCTCTCTGGAGATATTTCTGCCAAGTAGAGAGGATTGGGAGAGAGAGCAAAATCTTCCGAAAAATGGATCCTGGTGGTATACCGATGGATTTCGACAAGATGAAAGAGCTGGAGTATTTGATAGGAGCACAGGAGTCAGAAAGTATTACCCTCTCAGACAATGTGCGACAATCTTCACAGCTGAAATTTATGTTATTCTGCAGTGTGCCCATCTCTGTGAGAGGGATATAGACAGGAATAGGGTAATAAATATATGTTCAGACAGTAAGGCTGCGATATTGGCACCGAAGTTCAGTGTTGTAACTTCGTGACGGGTGTCTGAGTGCAAGGAAGTACTGAATGGTATGACAAGGAACGGCTGCACAGTCAGACTCGTATGGGTCCCGGTTTACTCGGGAGTAAGCGGGAATGAGGAAGCAGGCCGTCTGGTCAAGTTGGGTTCGGCAACTGAACCGTATGGACCCCAACCAATACTATCTGTCAAAATTGCTTTGGCAAAAGAAAATTAAAATCGTTGCTGCAAAGCAAATTTTTTGAATCGTGGAGGGGAGCTCCTGGAATGAGGTGTGCTAAGGAACATTTAACTGAGCGCACGGCGTACTAAGAAGCTTCTCTCCTTGGGAAGGAAAGAGTTGCGAATTGTGGTGGGATTGTTGATAGGACATTGTCACCTCAGGGGCCATCTTCATAGAATCGGTGTCGAAGACGACCCGACGTGCAGATGGTGTTTGGAGGACGAAACTGTTGACCATGTCCTCAGAGAGTACCCAGTACTCAAAGGACTGAGACAGAGATATTTCGGAGATACAATTTTGTTACTGGAAGCAGTTAGGCAAGTTAAACTAACGAGGCTGCTTGGATTCGCAAAGGCGATCTGCCTCGAATCACCTGCAGCTATGGTGGGATGTAAAGGGCCCAATAGAGACTTAGGCATGGATGATCTAGTATCACCACCCCTTTTTCATTCATTCATTCATAAGGATATTAAGGAGAAGAACCTAGCGATAAAGCCTTGAAATATCTAAAAGAAATAGTTGTATCACGAAAATAAATAAAATTTTCCATTTTTGCCGGTTCAGTAATAAGAGAATTTAAAACTTGCTGAACTTATTTTTAATCTTATCAATTTAGAACGGTTTTAAGGTTAGATCATGTTAGTCAATTTGGGGGTTAGTGCCTCACGAGTATCGTGGTAATCATTAGGTGATAATCTGCCTTGTTGTTAAATCCGCGCTATGTTTGTAAGAAAATATGTAGTTTTTAGGATTTAACAAAATTTTGTTTTTAAGATTTTTTAATTGTTTATCCCCTAGGGGACTGTCTTTGGGTATCGGGTCCAACGACCCCGGGTGGCGTCTATGTATCGTTCTCTATGCGTAAATGAGAAATCATAATATTTATAACTTCTCTGGATTAACTGCACAATCCGGCAATGTTGCTTATCATTAGTCATTGTGCTGTTATTTGTGACATTTGGCACTTCTTTCTTTTCTTTCACTTGGATTTCATTTTGATTTTAATCGATTTTTACTGCTATTTTAAAGATACTGGCTTGTATTTGTGAAACAAAGTGAATTAAATTGCAAACAATGGTAAAAGACTGTAATTTACACCAATACATAAATAAAATAAAAGTTGAAAATATTTTTTTTGGAACTTTTTATTTCTTTTAAAAATATGAAATTATCTTAATAAAAATACTTTATCTTACATAAAAAACCAAATTTAATAGTCTAATCTGTTTAGATCTGGAAAAACAATGCACTTTAAATAAAATAACTTTGACACATGTAAAATTTTAACTCACTTAAGTAATGACCATTTGAGCTGTTCTTTTGCCGTTTGAAAGACCTATAATAAACAACATTGGAAAATTAGTAACTATAGTTAAATATTTTAGGGAAAAATAACATAAACTAATTCAGAAAAATAAAAAATATATACTAACAGAATGGTACTAAAATAAATATACAGAAATTAAACTTATAAAGTCTTGTTCTAAAATAATACTGGGATTGCAAATAAAATAAAAATTAGTTCACCAGAATAGAGAGTGTATGGCATTGGTTACCTGAGCAACTGTTTGCTCTCCAATTGGTATGTCATCATTTCGGAGTGCTACTCTTGAAACTACTGAACTGGAATCGGCGTCTATTATAATTCTAAAAAAAGAAAAAATAAACAATTATAACAAAAGAAAGAAAAATTTGATAAATTAGTGAACTGTTTATTGTAAAAAACTCTATAGGCCAAAATTAAATTAATTTTAGATTCACAACATATATAGGTAACAACATAGTTTAATTTAAGGCGATTTGTGGCTGAATACTGGTCAAGCGTCGTTTGACAGCATTTTTTTATGGATTGATTTAAAACCTGAGACGGATTCTTTTTTATTTCTATAGTCAGAGTAGTATATCAGATGATAAAATTTTAGTCTCATTTCTTAGATCAATTAAACAATGAGCACATATGTATTCTAAAAATTCAGATCTACCTTTCCTCGTTAAAATTAATTTATCGACCACTACAAATATTAGTGTTTTTTTTTTGTTAAAAATTGGCGTTGCAATATATTTTTAGTAATAGTGCATGCAGCATATTCACTTTTTGTTTATTATGTCAGAAGCTTTTTATATGGCTTGGAATATATGCCTTTTTCTAATTTTTTAATAGTTAAATAATTATTTTTTTCTTTGGAATTTTAATATTTGAACTAAGCCCAAAAATTGCTCTAAAAAACCAAAAATTTTAGAATGAAAAATTAAAAAATAAAAGTATTAAATAAGGTATTTCTTTAAAATTCACATAACAGGCGATACCTACCCTCCATCACAAATTTCATCCATAGCAAGCATTACAATATCCAATGCTTCAAGTACAGCTCTTTTTTCTACATTTTTTCTTAAAATCTGGCTAACTGAATCATATAAACAATTAAGAACACTCATTAGGATTAACTGAAACGAAAAAAAGATAGTTGACTTTTTATATAAACATTGTTTTAGTATAGCCCAAATAATGATAAGGGGAATTCTTGATATAAAAATACTAGCATGCAGTAATATATTTTTTAATTTTCAGATTTTTGATTATTTTTAGGTCATAGTCGAAAATCTTAACGGATAACAAAACATACGATCTAGAAATAATAACTTAAATATAACAATCAATGGCCTTGTTTCTAACTCAGCATTCCGATCCAAAGCATGCATATCCACGAAACATGCATGTATTAAACGGTTCTGATTGAAGTCTCAATCGGATGAATTATTTCTCAGTTGAAATGTTGCATCCAATATTGAGCTTTTATTACTTCAATTAAAACTCTTTATTACGTGAATTTGAAGTGGATAAAGCTGGATCGGAGCGGTCTGATTGGATTAAAAGGCTGCATTAGACACGGGGTCAATTACTGCTATTTTACACAAGAAGGAATCGGAAACTCTATCTTGTGATTAGCTATTTTATTCATGTTTTCATGGCTTCACAAATAATATTAGTGCAATCAGATCCATAGCAGAACAAAAAGAGAACATAGTAAGCAAAAGAGGAAAAACTTTCATAAATAATAAAAAAAAAATCTAGATAAGTTTGTTCTAAATTTAATGGGGTTTATCATAAGAATTTTAGAATGCTCTCATATATATTTATAAATCTTAATAAATTAAATCATTTGATTTTTTTGTAGTGAGAAGAAAAGTTTATTTTACAAATTTGAGGAATTAGGTTTTTATGAGAGGAAGATCGTGAAAAAAAAATTAAATATTATAAATATTAAGGATATTTATTCTAAACTTACATGTCGCTGAGACTGCTAATTCTAAACTTTTGAATAAAATAAGAGCATAGTTAATAAGAAGTATTCTCCATCCTCAGTGTGCTATGAAGTAGAGTTGGAAAGTATTCAAATTCAAATAAGCTTTATTGACCAAAGAAAAAATATTTCATTGACAAAGTAATACCCTAACTGTTATTACTTGAAAATTTAATACAATAATAAGTTCTCACAGCCTCTAATAAAACAGATTTTAAAAAAAATTAAAACGTAAATTTAAAACGAGTGGGTTAAAAAACAACAGAAAATCAATGTCTGATAGCATAAACTTTGAACATAAGACAAGGCATTAAAAACAAAAGTAAATGTAAAAACGTAACAATAAATAAAGGAAATTACAAATCATAAACTGTGTTCAAAACAAACTACAGTAAATTACCATGTAAAAATTCTTTCACAGCATCGTAAGCCTTCACAATTAATAGCCATTTCATCTCTCTCAAATTTTTAAAGACAATCTAACTCCAACCAGAAGAGTGTTTATTTTTCTTTTCATTTCATTAAACATATTTTTAACTAAATATATCGATGGGAGAATAATAAAAAGTCTCATACTCAGATATTCGTGAGGTATTTATTTGGGCCACCCTGATGTAAATTCAAATATCAAAGTAAGCCTTATTGTCAAAAACACCAATTCTTGTTGACAGATCACAATTTATACAAAATTAAATAAAAACACAACATTCCAGCTCAGAGATTGGCAGTAAAATATTCGTAGCGGGAATATTACGCTTTTCCAGAGAGTACTCTTTTTACAATAATTCGAAATGCACGTCTAAACTTCTGCTCTTTTATTAACACTGGTAAATGGTTAAATATTTTTATGCTCTGGTAGATTAATTCTTTTTTAGTGAGACTGGATGTTGCTACTAGTAGTGACAAGTTATGATACTAGCGGATCGTGTATTGGTTAGCAAGTAATCCAAGTGAATGTTTGTTTTTAAACATTAGTCTCCAAATTAAATAAAAATCTAAGAGTCAATATATTTTTGCCCAAAAATAACGGTCTCAAGGAGTCTCCCGATCCGGCCCCATAGACAAAATGAAGAGCTACTTTTTGTATAACAGTGTATTCAGGATATATATATATATATATATATATATATATATATATATATATATATATATATATATATATATATATACATATACAATATATACACCTATGCTTGCGGATAGCAAACATGCTCCGAAAAAAATTCCAATTCACTAATTTTAGTTCGAATATGCTGAATATTACGAACTATTATGGAACAAATGTTATCTTGATCACTATGACATACTAAAAAAGGACTTTTGTTTTCCTGACCCTCAATTACATTATCTCTACCAGAAAGGTCACAAGGATGTATAACATTTGAAGAAAGATCTATTAAATTGCAATTTTTGTGTAGATGAATTAATTCATATGCCATTCTTTGCAGGCCTAACCGATTTATATATTGAGAGTGCCCCTTGAAACAACGTCTATTAAAGCTGTTGTGAATTGATAAAAGCTCAATATTTATTTATTTATAAGTACTAAATATCAATAACATATTACAAAAACTCAAATAAGAGACAAATAATCACCAATCACCAGTAAAGAAATAAATAACATCAGGATATATCACAAACATACAAATTCCGACGATCAAATGTAAATTCTTTTTAATAAATTTAGAAAATATTAAACAAACCGCCCTGAAAACCGTTCCTATTTCCCATAATTCGGCTAATTGGCGAATTTTCTCCTTACAATGTTCGATGTTGATTCAATTTGAATACTTTACATTTTCTCAATTGTGTAGAAGGTACATATAGCTATTAATTACGCCATTAAAAATCTTACCACAAAATTAGGATAAAATAGAGGCAGTAGACATAATCTGGGTATTTATGTAACTGACCCCTTCCCGGAACCATACATATTTAACAGATAGGGTAAATATAACCAAATGGTATAAAAATACTTGTTAGCCTGTGAGCAAATGCTCTTTCTCCAGTTATTCTTGTTTAAACGGCCCAAAAGCATAACAATATAATCGTTGTTTGAAAAGTCTTTAGCAAAGCAGCCCACACTGTCCACAATTTTCTGAAATGTGGGTATAGGTTTGCTAATCAGTTGCAACTTAAAGTGGCTGACCAAATATTTTTTAGTGAATCTTAAAGTGTGCAACATAATCTTTTACAATCAAAATTTTTTTGACTGCTTTACTGCTGGTGCAACGACCAATCATATTATTCCACAGTGCTGCAGATCTCAAACCATTTGATTTTGAAGGTGTCATAACATCATGGTTCAAATATACCAGCGTCTCCTTAAGTTGGGGTCTTTAGATCGTGGCGGTATAATTGATTCCCATCCTTCACCACTCTCACTGATGTAACTATTTCTCTACTAATTTTATTCATATCTTCAAGTTCCTCTTCAAGCTTACTGACACTTTGTTTTTGAGTCAACAACACTTTGTTCATGAAAACTCTCTACTTTACTAAGTCAGTAATTACATTTTAAATTTCAATATTTCTGCTTCCAGAGTAATTGCGTTCCTTCATATTGGACTGCAAACCGAAGCTCTTCTACTTGGCACTAGATTTCTTCGTCATATGAGAGATTTTAGTTGATTCCACATGTACACTGTTGGATTTAAGTCTGGGCTGTTTAATAACCAATCTAATTTTTGAATCTAGACCGCATCGGGTTGCATGTGGTCGAGTTTTATCGTGCATTAATATAAATCTGAAAACTTATGCAGTGATTTCTTAAAGCTGTTTAAGCTACCTTCATTTTCTTTGGTAGTGTAATGTACATTTAAATACAGACGTAGATTGAAGATGTTTCATGGTGGGCTAACCAGTTCATCTCTACCTATTTCCGGGTATAAATGAAATTTAATATTTAAACAAATTCTGTAATTACTACTTTAAAAGTTTAAACATTTTTGATTCAAAGTAGGTTAAGTACGCATAATAAAAAACTCAGTTGGTTTACTTCACAAATAGAAATAAAAGCGAGGTACCAAAAAGTATTTTGATTAGGGTTCATGAAATTCTTATAAGTGACTGTTGCAAACTGTGGGGCTTACATATAAATATATCCCTAACTCTCCAAAATCAATTCCAATAATTACAAAATAATTTGTCTTCTGTTTGTTAGGGTAGTTTTTCGGTTGTTCTCATAACCAAAAGTATCACTTGCAATTCATTTTTATTTTGTATGACACGCCCCCTATTTTGCTGACTTGACGCTGACTATACCCTCTCACACGAGCGATTCGTGCATGAATAACGAAGCGGTGATTCAGCAACATTGTTTATACCCAATGTGGGTCGAACGTATCTCTCTGTGGAAGTGTTGTATTAGTCCGGGAACGGGTGACAAAAAATCGTCAATACTTTAGAAAGGCTGAATTTTTTATAATAGGCGTAATAAAGTATACATTCACCGATTGCAGTCAGTTCGCCAGGTTTGGGTGCGTTAAGGCGTAGAGCCCTTAAAGTTATGTAAACATTTAAAGGAAAAGAATGATTTTAGAAAATCTGATTTTTTACACAATGTTAGTTTATATTTAAACGAAAAGACTGGTGTTAGTCAGTTATCAATATCTGAGGATCGGGTAAGTCAGCAGCGATGCAATTATGTATAAAAATGTTAATAGTTGAAACGACTTTAGGAAAGTTGATGTTTTGCACAAAGATACACTGATATATATATATATATATATATATATATATATATATATATATATATATATATATATATATATATATATATTAAATAAAAATATTTTTTTTTATTTATGAAATATAACATATTAACTCTTATATCTTTAATTATTTTGGAGACCACTGCCCTAATACACTGAAAATTTTACAAATCAACTAGTAGAACTTTTCATGATATGACGAAACAGGAACCATCCGAGTAAAAAACTCTTTTTATTATGATGCAAAAAAGTTTATAATCACTTACCTAGGCAAATAAGTTAAAAAAGTTCCAAAATCCTTATTACTTGATAAGCCTTATTACTCTTTATTGGAATTTTTATATAAATCTTTATAAGGTATTTTTTTCAAATGTTTATGATATAATTATGTTAAATACATTTTAGTACAGATTCAATAATTTATCCTTGATATTCCTGTAAAATTTTTATTATTTTTTACTTAATCATTATATTGTTAGCTTGTTTTACTGCTTTTATTTATACTTTTTAAATTTTCTGTTTATTTTTTGACTAGTATTATAATGAATGTTCTTGTTTTTATACATGAATGGTGGTTTTTCTTATGGGTTTCTAGAATGCTTGTTTATTTTATCTAGCTTTGTTTTTATGTCCCCATTAAATTTGGATCATTTTAAAAGATGTATATTTAATTAAGGAATTTTGAGTTATTTGGTTTTGTCAATAAGAATTTTGTGGACAGTAAACAATTTTTATTATTAAATAAAAGAAAACACAAATCACTAACTTATTTCATCACAAATAACTAACTACACTTTAATTTTGAAGTTATGCGAGGAATTTTTTATAATAAGCTGTGTATGACATAATAAGTACCTTTAATATGAATTATACATGAACCCCCTAATTCACTAACATGATCTAATTTTAAAACTGGTCTAACTTAACACCAAGGGGTTTACATTGGCAAGTGCAACAATCTGTTAATCCAATTTTGAACCTTAAAAATGCAAGGATAAAAAGATCATGTTCTTTTATTATTAAATTGCCGAAAATGTAAAATTGTGTTTATTTTCAATAGAAAACTATCCCTTTAACTGATCATAAGACCTTAACCCTAATTTTTTATCCTTAGTTTTAATACATAAAAATGCATTTGTTAACATAGGTACATATATAATACAAATTATAACAATATCATAAACTGATCAACTAGAAGATTTAACTCCCATGGTAATTGGATTAAGTCTAAGTTTAGTGAATATTTTTAAGACAAGTGCACTTATTTGACCAACAGATGAACATCAGGACAGTTTACAGAGCTAATTTTAAATTATTTTCGAGCACAAAAAATAAAAATTATTGAATAATTTTGTCTATGAGTTTCATTTACCTCATTTTCATTAGAATTTCCCATCACATAAAAGAATAAATCAACGTTACTCTTGTAAACACATGTAAGTCCATCCAACATAATAATTTCTGCATTGGCTCTGTGGGTTTTATTAAAAAGGTTCTTCTCAAATGCCTTTTGTTCTTTTGAGGTAGGGAATATGTTTTTATCATAGTATTTGGCCAATATTCTGTTACCATCACTATCCAAAATTGCTATTCCTTTGACAGTATACAACATAGGTTCCTAAAAATTGTGTATTTAGTGTTTACAAACTTCCTGCCTTTTATACTTACTAGTAGTGATCCTTCCATTTTTCATTAATTTTATAATTTACAAAATTTTGTAAAACTGGCAAAAAACACGTACACAAACCCCTGTCAATGACGATTCACTGTCAAAAACAGCTGGCAAATGTCAAATGAAAATGTCAACTTATCTGGTAATGCAGATTTCTTTAGTCTCATATTTCACTTTTAAACCAATCACAAACCGCGTGTTCAAGCTTTTCTCGCCATTTTTGTATATCTTTCTCTTTTTCTTCCTTATTCTTTCTTGTCAGTTTTGTGTAATAAAACTCGGTTTATTCAGGAGGAGAGGTAAATTTATTTTTATTTAATCCATCTTTCATTGTTTTATAAAAGAATAATAAATTTCTGATTATTTCTATGGCAAGAATATTGATTTTATAAACAGTTTTAGGGAAAAATGTTCGAGTATTGTTTTTTTGGTTGTTTCATCTTTCCCCCTCTTATACCGCAAAAATACCGGGATATATCCCGGCTATAGTTTTAAAAAATTAATATTCACGGAAGAAAAAACACTGGAACGCAAAAATTTTTATGTCTTTTAGTTAATAATTTCTTCTCAAGGTTTTAAATTTTTTTGTACAAATTATTTAATGTTTTCAAGTCTTTGTTGTCCAACACAAGCAGATATTAAAATAGCCTTTTATGGTAAAGTCCCTAAATATTTTCTTTTATTTTTAGATAAAATAAAATGCCAGAAATGACCGAAATTGAAAAGCCTGCAGCAGCAGAAGCTAAGACTGAAAAACCAGAACAAAGTGCAGAGTCTTCGACAGGTAAGTTTTTATAATTCTTGAAAAGGAGGTCCGTATCTGAAAGTGCATTACGCCCGGCTGACACGTTTCAAGGGTCCTTAAGTCCCAAGACTTCCTGTTGGTTCTAATTAGAAATCAATTCTATTTTATATTATTTATTATATTTAGTTAACAAATGGCTTATGGTGTTTATTATTTATTTATAGATTCAAAATTTTTATTTCTATGGTACTTAACTTCAGGGTTTGGGTACAACATGAATTTTAGAACACTGGCAACTAATTGATCAGATAATACATCCTTGACAATATCCAGTTTGTAATAAATGCTTATAAAATTCCTCAATAACCCTTTCAAATCTATACTTCCAGCTTTGTTACCCTTTTTTATTGGTTTAAAATGTTTAATTTTTAATTTCAGACAGTGATTCAGATGAAGAAATTCCTGAGCTGGAAGATGCAGGTGCTACAAATGCAGGTGCCACGGCTTTTCCTGGAGCATCTGCCACAGGGCTTCCTGTTGACATGGTCTCTAAGGCTAAACAGTCTAGAGGTGAAAAGAAAGCTAGGAAGATTATGTCAAAGTTAGGACTTAAACCTGTAAGTGTTGAGTTTGTTTATTATTTTTTAAATTTTGTTGGGCTGATGTTCAAATTTTCACTTGATGATGAAGTTGCTTCACAAGTATTTAATATTATTATTATTTTTTGTTGACTCATGGGTTGTATAATTAATTCTATTAGCACTTTTAAGAAATAAATCTAAAATAATAAAAGTGGTTGTAAAATTTGGGCTGTTCAGATCTTACATACTTTGAAATTTTGACATTCTTCTAAGATTCATTATCGGTTCTATCAGTTAGCTTGTTTGGATAGTACAGTTAGAAAGATACTTCCAGCTGGTATTTTTACAGGTTAATATATGAGCCCATTTGTAATAAATAAAAGTTCATTAAACCTATTCTTTTTAATTTGTAGAAAGAAGATAAAAACCAAAACTTAATTAAATATAACATCCACAATGTTTGCGTTGTATTACAATGTGAATTTACATGGGTGATGATGGTATAATACTGTATATTCTAGGATTGTGTTAGATTGGTGGACATTAATCTGTTCTGCTGTAGATTTACTACTGTTGGCCTTCTAGATTCTGAACACCAAATCAGTTATATATAATAATATAGTTTTTTTTCTGTTTGTCTATAGGTACAAGGAGTAAACCGAGTAACAATTCGTAAATCAAAGAACATCCTCTTTGTCATTAACAAACCTGATGTGTACAAGAACCCTGTGAGTGACACATATATTGTTTTTGGAGAAGCCAAGATCGAAGATCTGTCGCAACAAGCACAAGTGGCTGCTGCTGAGAAATTCAAAGAGGTAAGATAAGTTTATAACTTTCATAAGTATTAAAAACATGTTGAGAGCTATAATTTAGTAGGATTAAATTATTTCCTTATCGAAAAATGAAGAAATTCAAATCATTTATTGAATAAGCTTGGTGTGGTATATAATGTAAGATAAAAAATATGTCAATAAATAGATAAAAATAATATATATGTTAGAAAATAATACAAAGAATAAAACATGATATAGAACATGATAAAAGAAACAATAAATATGAAAACAAATAATAAATATTTGTTTAAAATAGTTTTATTCAGTTACTCCTCATAATTATAATTTGCACTTCTTTGAAAATATTTTCTTATTTTGATGTTGAATTTTCATTGGCTCTCCCTCTGATGTAGTTTTACAAGTAACGTATAGTAGAAAATTTTATCTTTGTGCATGAACCCATTTTGTGTCACGGATAAATGACACAACTACGAATTGAAGTGTTCATTTTAATGTGTTTCATAAGTATGGATGTCTGCTCTTCTTGATGTTGTGTTTGTTTTTTTCTATAAACATTGGATTTTTGAAACTACGTAAATTGATTGATACCCGATCCTTAAAACAGTAACTTAAGGGTGTATGCTGATTTGATTTTTTTTTATCATGGTTCATTTTTGCTACAAGAAATTTTTATTTAAATTTATGAGTTGAGTATCCCCTCGGCAAAATACCATGAGGGAGTGACTTTTAACAAGTGAATAATATACTTTGGTGGTTATGCAAGTCTTGATTTATTGGGTGCTAGTTTTTATGGCAGACAGATAGGCGACAGTTTTTTGTTGAAGCTGCTATGTTCAGATCCCATTTCAAATTGGACTACATATACACAAGAACTTCTAATTCTTTACCTTTTCAACTAAATAAAGGATTGTTGATCTTAAATTTTATTTCCCTGTCGTGATTAGTGTTCAAGTTAAGACACTTTTTTTTTATTTAGCAATATCTAAAGACAACTTATTGCTTGCAAATCAGTTCTTATCCACGCCCATGCCTTTCTTTATTGATGCTATGCTGTAATGTATCTTATTACTTGTCCACATTGTAGTTGTATCGTCCAAGGTGAAGAAATCAGTTATGGGAAACCATGGTAAATCATAAAAATAGAGGTCACAGTGTTAAACTCATATTTTGCCTGAGCTGTCAGTTACTTAAATAACCTACCCTAGTCCCTCCAAGAAAGTTCTGGACCATGTATTTATTGTACCTCTGATTGTGAGACAAAATCTTTTCTGTCGATAAAGGTGGTGATTATCACGTTCTACTACCAGAAATCTTTTCGATTGCACTATATATAACGTCCACTGTGTTTTAACCTTCCTGAAAACCGAATTAATTATTGTGGATGACTTTGTGCATGTTAATAAACGCCAGCATATGGCTCCTCATCAGGTTTTCCAAGACTTTAGATAGGATGGTTAACGCTACAAATCCTGAGGTAAACAGGTTGACCATGTACCTTAGAACCTCTTTCACTTCTGGGCTATTGTCAGAGCTAGAAAAAAGGTATGCTGAATTCTAGGCATATCTGCTCAACAAATGGAATTTTTTCCATCATCTTGTTTGCAACTGATGTGAAACAATTGTTTAACACTTTTGTCACTTTTTTAGGATCCTTAAAGGCTTGATTCTTATATTTTTTAATGATTTTACAGTGTTTTTTCTGCCTTCTAGTAATCCTAATAATAATTATAATAAACGCCTTTTAATATAACTCCTTTGTAACAGATTTTGGACATGTTTATGAAACCTTAAATTGACATCCAAATATAATCCCAGGTTTCTGGTTCGATTTGAAAAAAGTAAAACATCATCTCCAATACATACTTTGAGGCGATCTGTGAGTATATTGCGCTAAGAGAACCTCAGTCTTGTTAAGATTAATTTTTAAATTATGTTTAGAGTGGCTGCCAAATCATGATTTAACACGAGTGCAGCCCTCACAATATATGCTTGCAAGTGGAACTTGGAAACTACCGAAAATATATCAGAAGTATATATTACAAACAACAGAGGATCTAGAATGGATCCCTGGGGTACTCAGACACTACAGGTTTAGGCTGTGAAACCACATTCCTGATTCTTACGCGATCTGGAAGATAAATAAGATCCAAAAAATAGTGTTGAAATCTCATCAGACCCATAGAATGACAGTTTAACACAAATTAATTTATGGTCAGTTTCATCAAACGCCTTGGAATAATCAAGCAGTACCAAAAAAAGATATTTTTAACAAGAGGTCCTACAATATTTCAATTCGGCTTTTAATCTTTTAATTCTCATTGAATTTCCATTGTTAAACATAATTACTATCATCTCATAAACAATTCGAATTTTTATGTATTTCTTAAAACCTGGTACCAGTCCAAATTATTAATTTGTTCGAAAAAACGGTTATGATTGATTTCAATAATATATCAGTTCTCAATTTTTTTTGTATCGCTACCCACTAAAAAGCCATTAATTAATCTTTACTTGCTAGTTTACTTGGTAGTTTGTTTATGCTTTTAACGTAATATTCATTAATATTTATTTTTCATGTCTTATTTTTTTAACAGATTACCTGATTGTGATCCGTCTGAGGATCGCGATTCCCAATTTAAGAAACTATGTATTGAAGGATTGTTTCCTAATAACAATTTTGGTTATGAGTGTGAATTTTGTTATTGATTCCTTAATTCGTGATTGGACAGATGTGTGTGCACTACTCTTGTTAACACTACAGAGCTAGTTATATTGGAACAAAAATAATCGAGAATTGATGATGATGTTTTGCTTTATCGAGTTACAGACTTTAGATTCATTTTTAGATTATGCAACTCCAGAGCATGTTTTAAACCTATGATATATGTAATATATATTCTTTACATTATAATCACCAACATTCCTTTGCTTCACATTTTTAAGGTTCAAAAAAAATGATTATTTGTACATATTTTATGTAAATTTTTAATATTATCCTTAAGATCTTTCCGTATGTTTTATGGTCGCTCTAAAAGTATAAAAGTTATAAAAATAATTCAATTATGTCATACTGCATATATGATTAATTTTAGTCATCAATATGTTATTTCTTTTGTAGGTTAACCCAGCAGGAGATGGCGCAGCTGGAACCACCACAACTTCTGTAGCTCCCATTGCTGAAGAATCTGAAGATGAAGAAATTGATGAGACTGGAGTAGAAGATAAAGATGTTGAGCTTGTTATGTCACAAGCCAATGTCAGTCGGGCAAAAGCTATTAAGGCGCTCAAGAATAATGCTAATGATATAGTAAATGCAATTATGGAGCTGACAATGTGAAGAATCTGCTTTGTTTTAATCATTATTTTTAATTTTTTCTTTATTAACCTTCTTTTACTTAAGTTGAGGAATTTTAGAGTACCAAATGTACATAAAAAATAATAAAATGCCATTTAGTCATTGCCCATTGTAAACTTTTATTTAAAATATGTTAATTTGTTTTTGATTAGATTTAGCTTTCTTGGCCAAGTTAAGAAATTTTAAATAAACATATAGAGTATTTGCTTCTAAAGATGTAGTTCTGACCATCACAATTTAATCGGTGCGTTTTTTGACTCAATTTATTAAGAAAATGATTTTTTTCTTAAAATTTATATTAGAGAAGCAGTATGTTTTTCAAATTATAGAAAAATTTCAGGACTTTTTTTTTTTAAGATGTAATTCTTTGCGAACTAATAAAAGCTGAATTTTAAAGTTTATTTCAAACGGGTCATTCTGATAAAACAAGTTTATGATGTAAGTGTATGGAAACCACAGACATTAGCCAACTTTAATTTTTGGTATAATGGACCGCATTAAAAAAAGTGCAGAAAGTCGTTCTGTTGTCTGTTCTCTTTCATAAGATGTTGCATAATCAATTCCTACTAATTTCTAAATATAAATATATAATTTACTTGTTCTTTAATAAGAATAAACTATAAGTAATTAACTATATTAAAATATAAATTGAAAAGAATTAATTGGCGTAAAACTATTACATTATATATTCCGGTATTTTTTTGGCACATGAATATATTTTTTTTGAGGGGGAGCATTGCCCCAATTGTTCCTCTCTGGATCCGCCTTGCTCTAAAGCTATAATCTATTATTTGTTCAAAAATCCTTGTCATAACAATTTGAAATTATATAAAAGTTGTTTTTTTTTTCTTGGCTATGGATATACTGAACACAACAATAGCTCTTTTCCATCCCGCAGTTGCATACTAAAGATCTTTGGGAATGAGGAGATCAGCCTGATCTAGTTGCCATGGATTTAATTTTTGACCACCGTCAAAGTGATTGGATGTTTCGTCCCGATATCAGTGGGATCCACTGATATCGGGACGAAGGATAAAAAGATAAAGCCTTGAAATAGGTAAGAAAATAGCTGCCTTCCAAAAAAAAAAGATTTTTGCCTGTTTAAAAGAAAATAAAATTGTTGTTCTTTGTGTTTTTGAGGTTGAAAACTTGCTCGATTCACTTGTCAATTTAAAGCCTTTAGTGGTTTTAAAGTTGGACCGTATTAGTGAATTCGGAGTATAGGGATTTTATACATGTCATTTCATGCTGGGATCGAAGATTGTTCAACATGCTCTGCTAATATTCTTGTTCCGTGATGCTTGATATTTATTTTACGTCTATATGGTAGCTGCAATTTCTCTTGCCCCGATTTCAATCTTGGCTATTTTGTAATCTATAAAATAAAATAATAGAGTGTGCCATTTAAAATTGTTTTGTTGAGCTTGTGATTGGATCAGGTTTTAAGTGTTTGAACACCCATTTTCTAGTGCTAATTCAGAGCGGGGGCAACCCTTTCTTTCGGTGCAGGATTATTACTTAAAAATTATTAGTCTTGATATTATATTTTATGATTATGACTTTTCGAAATGTGTGATTCCTCGAGCAAGCACTATTGGAGGCAGTCTTCGAATGGTTATACAGCAGAGAGAGAGAAAGGGCAAATATGAGGTCATGTTATCTTTATTGTTCCGAATGTTTGTTTTCCACCTTTATCGAAGAGCACCCCGGTTGATAGCGCTTTGGAGCAAGAGAGATAGCACGACCCCATATTTGCCATCTCTTTCTCTTTGCTATGTAAAGTGCGGAACCATGCAGGTTGCCTCCACGGTACCTATTCTCGTTTTTGAGAGAACGATCATTTTGATGGAAAGTGGGCGTGGTTCTCACGAAAAAGTATGAAACCGTATTCTGGGTAGCTATTCTCGTTCTCGAGAGAACGATCATATTGATGGAAAATGGCCGTGGTTCTCACGAAAAAGTAAGAAACCGTATTCTGAATACGATTTTGTACTTTTTCGTGAGAACCACGCTCACTTTCCATCAAGATGATCGTTCTCTCAAGAACGAGAATAGCTACCTTGGACAGGTTACACGAACTACGGTTGGTGAACACTTACGGTGAGGATTCTCGGGTCGGTACCCTCGAAAACTCTATACTAGTACATAATTTAAACAATTGACATTGTATGAAATTGCTGGATGTAGAGATGATCGCACGTCGCAAGTATATCCTTTTCTGTCAATGCGCAGAGCTCCGTTTCGTAGGGCAAAAAACACCCCGTTCACCACAAAGCACGCGACCACGAACAGAATTCACCCCTTGCACAATAGGATTCATCCTGTAACGAGCGCCCTGCTTATCACCGCACAATTCCCGTTTTTGTCTCGAAACGTCCCAACCACGGTTTTTTCCTTGCTTACCACAAGCGCCATCCGGTAACGTGTTGTTCGTTCAACAACCAAAACGGAAGTTCTTCTTTCGATGTCTTCTGATGAACTTGTACCCAAGCCGAAATGATCATTTTTTGCAATCAATAAACTTCACTTAGCTCATGTTTTAGTGCTTCACTAGGAACCCTGATTATTATTCTAAAAGAGATATAAATTACTGCCCTCGATTCATTAGCATGTACAGCTCGGAGCTGTATAGGTGCAAGAAACCCTCGCTTTATTCAAGTAGTGCATTATGCCTCGGCGCTTGTCAGATCTGCTTTCCGGTTACCCCTCAAGCACAAAAAAAAATATTTGATGGATAAAGCCCTAACAGCTATCAGTTATCATTTTTAGATGCTATTTTTGGGTAAAAAAACATTTTATACAAGAAATGGAGACACAAAAATAAGATTATTTCACAAAATATCGAACTTACCTTCATAGTTTTTTTAACGAATTGCGAAATATTTATGACCTAAAATGCCATGACACCCGACAAAATTCAAAACTAATAAGTAATAATGTAATATTTTTACCTTTTTGTCTTCAATATGTTTCGCTATGTGTATTAAAAACACAAATTCTGAAAAAAAAAATAATTTGTAGGTCATATACTGTTCCAATTAATATTTTGCCCGCTTTATTCAGATTTGCTCGGAGCTACTCAGGGTTTGATGCACCTGCGCTTAAAGCTCTTGAATCGAGGGCAGTAAATGTTATGCATGGCCAAGGAACTTGGAAGTTTACCCCTTCCAATTTCCTTGTGCATGGCTGACTTTTGGAAGACCTGTGGCCATAAATTATCAAGAAAGAAGAAGAATTGCTATACATAACCTCTTTAAAACTTCCATTTTGAACGTGACAATGTGCTAAATGTTTACTATCTTTAACAACGTGTTTATAATAGTAACAAAATATTGTTGTAATTATTACTAAAAATGGATTACAAAATAGGAAGTTTAGCAGACCTTATATCTGGTAAAAAAACTCGTAATAAAACTAAAGTAATTCAGAAAACTTTTGTGAAAAAAAAACCCATCCAAGATTTAACTGAAAAACAATTCAATGATAAGAGCCCAAAAAAATCTAAATTAAAGTCCTCTAAAGAGAAACTTAACAGCAGTAGTGACTCTACAGTTCCTGTTATTAAAAACAAAATTCAGGGCAAAAAGAGGAAAGCAGATACATCAGGGATAGATTTAGCAGACAGCGATACTGAACAACATTTTCCAAAAAAACAAAAATTAAGTCAAAATGAACAAAATGCAGCAGGTCGTATTAAAAATAAAATCAATAAAGACACTAAAAACTCTAGTGAGTATAAGGACAGAACACTTTTTGTTGGTAATATACCATTACATATTAAAAAAGAGAAAATTAAAAAACGGTTTAGGAAGTATGGAATTATTGATAGTGTAAGAATTAGAGGAATTCCTGTGGCTGACCCTAAAACTCCAAAAAAAGTGGCTGCTATTAAAAACGAATTTCATCCTAATAGAAACAGTGTGTATGCATATATTAGGTAAGTATACAGTATTCCCGTTCCGTTAGGACTGCTTTTTCGAAATTCCGTGAGTTGCGTTACGATCCTTGAAATTTCTACGGATTAATTATCAATCACAATTTATCACATACATGAATCTATATAAAACAATCTTTTTTCATTGCATTTTTAAATGAGCCCAAAATTAAATTAAACATATCCACATTATCATAGTACTTATTTGCCAGAGAAGGTTATCTACTGATAGATGATGTTTTGGAGTAATTAGTTATATGGTGTGAAACATGAAACAGGTCATGGTTACAGAGCATTCTCTGGTATTTCTATTTTAACTTTTTTCAGCAGTTGTAGATAGTCTACCATATAATTTACTATTTTGAATAAAGTGCAAATATCCAAATAACTCCGATGGTGTTTAAGGGGAAAAAAATTTGTTTCCTCAATTCACAATTATCAATCAAATTTGACGGAATTCCACTTTTATAAGCAGCAAACTTTAAAAATTTTCTCTGAATTCTTTCAGTGAGATCTATATGTACTTTATATTGTGGAGTCCAAATTTGGCTTGCATATTCTAGGGTAGATCTAACATAAGAGAAATAGTGTTTTAAAACAACTTAACTGATAACTGTGTAAATGTAGAGTGAATTGTTAATGTGAAGACTTATTAGAGATTTTGTATAATTTTAATTGGTTCCTGGGTAATTTTATATCATCTTTTAAAATGTTTGTTTAAAGAATTTCATTAACTTGTGTGAACCCTATTTTAAGTGTATATAGCACCAATAAAGAATTTGAATTAAATCATGCAGTAACATTTTTTTTTTGGGTAAAAGTGGGTTTCTTCACATTTATCAATGTTGAAATCCATGCCATGCAAGTTGTTAAATAATTAATGTCTTTTGTATCTTTTTACAATTTTCAAGCGTGTCTATTGTACTAAAAAACTTCAGGCCAGCCTCATCCATTTTTCAATGGTATACTCTATTTTGTAATGGCAGGAGGTGCAAGAAATCGCAATAATCATTGAATCAGTTAGACATGTTTCTGCATGACTCATTGAGGAGCTGTCAGATGTACCTAAAATTATTGTGTACAGAATTTTGAGTGAGGATTTGGGCAAAAGGAAGGTCTGTGGGCGGTTTGTGCCACTACCACTTTCAGGCGATGAAAAACATGGCAGAGTCGAACACTACAAAGACCTGTTAAAAACAGCTCAAAGTGATACCGATTTCAAGAAATTGATTGTAACTGGTGATGAAAAATGGTGTTTCCAGTATGAGCCTCTTACAAAAAGTTGTGTGAAGACAGTTCTAATAGTTTTCTTTGATTCTAAAGGAATCTTTACAAGGAGTTTGGAACAGAAGGACAAACTATTAATTCTGAGTATTATCTTGGCATCCTTCATCGTTTCTGGTCGCTCCTTCACGACAACGCCCCAGCCCATAAAGTGATGATCGTACGCGAATTTTCGCCAGATCGCCACTATTTTCGTGGGGCTTGGCATCAGCATACTTCTGGTTGTTTTCCAAATTAAAGTTGGCAATGAAAGGACACCTTTACGATGTTATTAAGGACACCCAAGGAAATTGTATTGTAGCACCAAATGCAATTCTAAAAAAGGATTACTGTGACTGTTTCAGAATACTTTTAAATCAGTTTCAGTTGTTTGTTGATTCAGAGGGAGACTATTTTGAATAAATGTAGCGATTTCTTGAACATAATTCATGTCTTTTATTTTTCATAGCCGTAGTCCTAACTAAACTGGGAAACACTGTGTATAGTATAGTACAAAAACTGTTCTTAGATATTGATCAAAATTATAGCAATTACTTTAAAGTTAATTAACATAGAAATAATTAAGAAAGTATTTTTCTATATATGTAGGTTTAAAAATGCTGAAGATGTAAAAAAAGCCGAAGCTGAAAATGGTGAACTGTTTGAAAATCATCACCTTAGGGTACATTGTTGTGAATCTGATGAAAAACCAGATGAATCAAAAGCTATTTTTGTTGGAAATTTACCATTCAGTAAGATTTTTTATACTAAAGTAGTACTTTAAATACTATTAAAATGTTTCATAGGTTAACTACTTTTTGTTAAAAATCATTTTAAAGTTCGATTACATAGTATCATTGTAAATTACAATTTTAGGCGCTGAAGAAGAAGAACTATGGAAACTTTTTAAACCCTGTGGATTAATATCACATGTTCGAATAGTAAGAGATGGTCGAACTGCCATGAGCAAAGGATTCGCATATGTTAATTTTAAAGATACTGATTCAGTACAGTTAGCTCTTGAAATGGAAAAAGTTATGCTTAAGGATAGGGAACTGAGAATATCACCCTGTGATTCTAGTAGAGCTAAGAAGAAAAAAACTGTAAGTTAATGTTTGTAACTTTTGTGGATTATTTTTTTAAAAAATGTCTTATGCATTTTGCGTTCAGTATAGGCAACCTTTTTGTTAAATACTTGTATTCTCTTAAAGAAAAAACCCAGAGTAAGAAATGGAAGACCAAAGCCAGATATTCAAGAAAATGGAGATGACAGTCCACTTAAGAAAAAGAAAAACTTTAAAGTAGCAAATGTTAAACCTGAACAGTTTAGTGGTTCCAAGTTTGATGACAAAAAGAAGGTAATTTTTTTTATTATACTAGCAAAATGTTTCCAAATTGACATCCTTTATGAGGTACAGTGCTTCTATCAGAATAAGATATTACCTTTCAAAATTTAGGTAAAAGAAATTTTAAAAATATTGTTTTAACAAATAATTATAAAAAATCTTTTGTAAAGATACTGAACGAGATCTTTTATACATTTACGAAAATATCAGTCTTGAAAGAACATATTTGAAGTTACCTTCTGTACTAGTTCACACAAATTGTATGTGCATAATATTGATTCTACATTATTAATTTTTTTTGTCTTAAAACTGCCGCAGTGAATAGATCTAGATGGTGGTAACTTCAGTATATATAACACAATCCTAACGAACATCTTGCATATTTTTGTTTTGTTTTAGAAAAAGAAATTCAGTAAAGCAGTCATCGAAAAGAAGAAATTGGCTCAAAAACTGGTTGCCCCAAAACAAAATTAGAAGTTTATATATAAAAATTATGTTTTTAAATTTTTATTGGAGAATTTGAAACAATAAAAGATGACCAAGTATATTACAATACGGTTTAATTTTTCTTGAACTACCTTAGGAAAATTGCTAGTACATTTTTTAGCACAGCATATACAAAAAGTACAATTAAAATATATGCTACAATTAGTATATTTACAAACCATTTTATTACATTTATTACAATGGGATCCTAATATTAAGATTTTACCACTTTTTGGTGGCAAAAATGGATCCTCTATTACATAAGCTTCTTCCAAGAGTTTATAATTATTTATGAAAGGAGGATTTTTGCCAAAATACTCAAATTTTTCTCTGAGACTGCAAACAGCGCATTCAAAATATTTTAATTCATTTTGGTCTTTTTCTATTACTTCCTCGCGAGTTTTCAATTTTACATTTTCAGTCTTAATATTTGAAGTACTGGGCTTATTTTCTAAGTTTTCCTTTAATGTTTCTGTTTTAAAAATCAGCTGCTCCATTATACAGAGACCTAAAATAATATTTTCTTATAGAAAAATAAAACAAAACATTTTTTAACAATGTTTTTATTGAAACACAATAAATATTACATATTTACATCATCTACAGACAAAGAAATCTAGGTAGTAGCCTGTATATTAAGTTTTTCTTTTGGTAACTCTATAGGCCACCAGTTTGGTTTTATAATTTTTGCTTCTCCATCTCCCACTGCAATTGTTTTAAAATCTAATGCCTGTTTAGTTCTTAATAATGCAAGTCCGACATCACCCTCAATACCTCTAAGCTTTCCTAAATTTACATTATTATGTATAATAATATTATTTTCAGGTAACTTTGTTGGTACCTTTGTAAAAACCAAAGGCATTAGACGTTTTCTAATAACACCTGTATGAAATGTTCTAGCAGTTAGCTCTTGCCCTATATAGCAACCCTTATGAAAACTAACCCCATGCAAATAATCACAATTACATTCTAGAGGATTTGAATTTCCTATAGGAAGGTCACTTGTCCCTTCACCAACCCCTAAAGTGTATCTAAGTTTTTTATAATTATCTGATTTTTCCAGTTTAACAAAATTTTCTAAACATTTTTGAATATTGGTGGTGTCTTTTGTTATAATTCTGAAACCTAGTTGTGTAACCCTGGGATCTTTGAAAATATAAAAATCTTCATATACTTTTATATCACTGGAATTTTCTGGAAATATACTTTTGTTATATTCCCCACTAAGGACCCCTAAATCTTTCATATTTTTTTGACCCAGAACATTTGTATTATATAAAGCATAAATGCTATAATTATCCAAAGTGGAAATATCAAGTTTCCTTTTAACTTTATAAATTTTAAGATGCTTCTGTAACGCGGCATTAGTTTCAGTATCGCATTCAATGAAGTATAAATTTTTCTCCTCAGTCTTATAAATTAGAGCATCATATAAGATTCTTCCTTTTGTATTGAGAAACATTGCAAACATACTTCCAACACTACTACTAAGATGGTGAATGTCATTTGTTATTAAACCTTGTAAGAATTCTGAAACGTCAGGCCCTCTAATTTGTATTAAGGAACGCTCCTTTAAGTGTTGTAATGCATTGTTACTGGATGCAGTCGAAGAAACTAATCGTTTTAAGAAGGAATGTGCTCGAGGTATGATCATTTTTAACCTACAATATTTGGATGGTGATGTCATATGTAGAGGAAAGAATAATTTTATATAAATATCTCCTACCTTTATAAAGTGCTGGAAAAAGAAAACTTTTTTACTTTGATTGTTGTTTATAGGCTTACAGATTTGTTTTTTTCATAGTTCTACTTTATAGCCACTGCAGCTGTGGCAGTTAGGCCAGATTTATAAGTTTGACGTGACTTGACTATCTGAATTTGAGGTTTACTCGTCTTATTCCGAACATGCATAGCATTGCGCGCGTTAAACGGCAAAGAGAGAGATTAAGTGAATATAGGATAATACTATCTCTCTCGCTCCGAATGCCTATAATTCAGAAGCGAGAGAGGTAGCAGGACCCGGTATTCGCCTCCGCTCTTTCTTTGTCATGTAACAAGAGGCGGAGCTTTGCACGCCTGCCTCTAGTAGGGTATATTCGAAGGGTTTACTTACTGACAATTACTCAGTTTTCCATGTGTCGCACTTTCGCCCCCTTATTGGGTGACTCTCGGGAAGATTTATTTATACATTTTTCAAGAGACTGTTTGTGGAGCACTCGGGAGTCGGGCTTATATTTCGAACATACATACTGAAAGCAGTATAAAATACTTCGCGCGCGTTACATGGTCAAGAGAGAGAAGACGAATACGGGGTCATGCTATCTTTCTTGTTCCGAATTGCGATTGGCCGGCCCGTGGTTCTATGAAGATGAAAAACTAAAGGGCTATGCTTTGAGTAATTATCCCTTTCAGTTCTTTCACTTGAAGTAATCATGATCACTTCGATCTAATGACAAGTAAATGCGCTTTCAAAAGAACATGGAGTTATCAGTTTCACCTTTTTCACTTTGATCATTTGATAATTACCCTAAAGAATATAACCTAAATGTTTGAAGCAAGAAAGATAACATGACTCTGTATAAGCTCTCTCTTTTCGTTGTCGTGAAAGGCGCGAGAAGCATTGCATGTTGACTCCAGTAGTGTATGCTCAAAGGGCATATATATGCCTCCAAAAGCTTGGATTATAAGACAACGAAAATTTTCTTTATTTTTATGCTTTGACAGCACATACAAGTATCCAGAATTCGCTTCTTTTGGTCGCGCGGGTCCTTTTTTTTCAGCCACAATTGTTCATTCTGCCGTATCCTCTTCAAAACATGACCTCCCTGCTTTTAATGCATAAAAAGGAATCGCATTGTGAAGAGGGATTATAGATCTCATCACTCCTTTTGATTTAGTAGAATTGTCGGCAGAAGACGATAGAAATTGCCTCGCGATATTCACAATCCACACGTTTTCCCGTCATTGTCTGGACGCTTACCAGCCGATGTGAACGCTATGGACCAAAAAATACAGATAGACTATGGACATCGGAACTGACCTTAATTGAAGGTTAATTTGTTGACATGTTTTCAGTCATTAAAAGGAAAATATCATCAGTTTTTAATAATAGTGTCAAATATTAGTGAATTTTAATTTTTTGAGGCATCAGAAATAAATTTAAGATATAATTCGAAATTTAAAAAAATAGCCCTGAAGACAAATAGAAACATCCAAAAAAAGGAAGAATAGAAGACGAATGTTGCGCTAGTTGTCTATATACAGCAGAAGGTGTACTACTCACATCTCTTGTTTTATTTTTGTACTAACCTAAAATATAACCCTTGCTTAAAATAATGTGATTTGTTATTATGAGATGGAGATAGATGTTTCTGGCTATAGAATTTTTGCCTCCTTATAGTTTTCAAAAATAATTTACACACTGAGGTTATAATATATATATATATATATATATATATATATATATATATATATATATATATATATATATATATATATATATATATATATATTTTAAGTTTTTGATTTTCTTGGGTGTAAAATCCGTTTTATTAAAAAAACTCTGCATATGTTTTATTTGTTATGCATATCTATTGACGTTTCGGTCACACTTGACCTTCTTCAGAATGATTTTTTATAACTTATAATTTTTTACCGAGGAACACAACATAGACATATTGCTAACACGTGGTTCACTTTTTGACAAGATACTACAAAAATCTTGCTTTTTGTGTGGCATCTTTATTTAAACTCTCAGGTTATGTATGTAACAATCTACAAGCAACATAGTGTTGGATAACAACAAAATATAAAAAATATAAATATGAATACTCGTGTAGTCACGGAAACCGTCAGGTGATTAACTGCCTTGTTGCAAAGTCCGAGCTATGTTTGTAAGAAAATATGAAGTTTGTGAAAAAAAGTGGACCAAATTGTAAATAATGGTAAAACATCGTGTGTGTAAGTTGTAAGTATAAATAAATAAATATATGGAATACACGCATGTCTTAAAAAAAAGAAGAGGTGCGTGATGGATTATCATACTTTGTTGTGAAGCATAAAATGGTATAGTTTTTTCTTCACATATTTATAGCAATTTTGGTTATTGATTGTAAACAATTATATGGTTTGGATAGGCTTGAAGGTATCTTTTACTCTAAAAACTCTTTGGTTTAACATCTAACTATTACCCCCTAATTCACTAACATGGTCTAACTTTAAAACCGGTCTAAACTGACAATAGAGGGTATAAATTGAAATGGGCAACAGTAAGTCAAGCCAGTCTTGGATCTTGAAAATAAAAGCATAAAAAATAATTTTCTTTTATTATTAAAATGACAAAAATTTTAGTTTTTGCTAGATTTTTTCGTTAATATCCCTATATAAGCATTTATTTGTCGACATATGTAATATAAATTTTAACAATATCATAAGCAAAACCAAACTGGCCAATTAGATCTTTCACGGCAACTAGATGGGTCTATGTTTTAAACCTTCTTAGTAAATCTGGCTGTAAATATTTTAACTACGTGTGTATATGTTTATATTTACGATTTTAATTTATTGATATTTTAAATAAAAATGTGTGCGCTTTGTTAATTCCTGAAGCAGAATTTTGTTAAAAATTAGAAGTACATAAAAATATGAGAAAAAATGAATATGGCAGTTCCTTATCTGTTTTGGAAATAAATTTCATGTTACAGTTAGGGACTAGACAAAAATGGTTTATGGGATACTTTTTTTGCTGACGAAATATTAGTTTTTCCCCTTTAGCTGCTATTTAAAAGTCGATATCTTTTGGGAGTTCAAAGTACTTGAGGGAATTAAAAACACAATCACATATCCACTTATTTTATTTGCGGTTTAATTTTAAACCGAAGTAACCTAACAGAGAATAGAGAAAATATATTTTAATGCACTTCTTTTGTTTGATAATTTGTTAGCACTCTATGATACCCAAAAACCATTAATCTTGACCTGCGATGCAAGTCAGTAAGGGGTCGGTTGTGTGATTAGTTAGCCTAATAAAGACACCGGTGTTAAAATTACTGTTGGTTTTACAGTAAAGCTGTATCTTTTGCGGGTAGAAATTTTAGTCAATGTGCAAGGCAAGTGAATCCTATGAGTAAGAGTATAGTTAATATATATATATATATATATATATATATATATATATATATATATATATATATATATATATATATATATATATATATATATATATATATATATATATATATATATATATATATATATATATATATTGCTCCGGACGGCCGGTCTTTATACACACTGAATCGTTTTTTATACAATTTAGTCACAAAAATGCATTTTATGACAACGTTGACAACATCAAATAAAGATCCAAATTCGACCAGCAATTAGACGTGAAGTCTTAAAAAAATACATTTTTAACCGACTTCTAAAAGAAGAGGGTTCTCAATTCGTCGACTATGTATTTTTTTTATGTATGTATACCGGTTACTCCGGAACGGCGGCTCCGATTTGAATGAGATAAGTTACGTTATGTTCAGGAAGTTGCTGCGCTGGTTCCATATTTTTTTTGGACGAAATTGATGCAGTAAAATCCAAGATGGCGCTTATAATATGGCGGCCAAAAAAATTAATTTTGTCCGTTTTTTTCCAAAATTGGTATGGGGAAATTTTCGGGGACGTACACAACGGATTTGAAATTATTTTAAAAAGATTCAATATGGCGGATCCAATAGGGCGGACAAGAAAATTTAATTTAGTCCGATTTTCTCTAAAATTGGTGTTGGGGAGTTTTTGGGGCCGCGCATAACGAATCCAAAGTATTTTTTAAAAATTCAATATGACGGACAAAAAAATCAATTTTGTCCGGTTTTCTCCAAAATTGGTACAGGGGAGTTTTCGGGGTCCCACATGACGAATCTAGAATTATTTAAAAAAAAATCAATATGGCGGATCCAATATGGCGGACGAAAAAATCAATTATGTTCGATTTTCTCCAAAATTGGTATGGGGGAGTTTTCGGGGTCGCGCATAACGAATCTGAAATTATTTTAAAAAAATCAATATGGCGTATCCAGTATGGCGAATAAAAAGTTAATTTTGTACGATTTCTTTCAAAACTGATGTGGGGGAGTTTTTGGGATCGCACATTACGAATCTGACATTATTAAAAAGAAATTAAATATGTCGAGTTCAAGATGGCGGATTAAAGATTTTACATCTCTCGATTTTGTCTAAAATCAGTATTGGGGGAGTTTTGTTATGTTAATTACGATTTTAAAATATTTTTTGAAAAACTCAATCTGGCGGATTCAATATGGAGTCCTAAAAATTTGATATTTTTCGATTTTCTCCAAAACTGATATTGGAGGTCCTTGAGGGTGTAAATTATGAATTTAATAGTATTTTCTCAGGATTCAGTATGACGGACTAAAGATTTTACATTTTTCGATTTTGTTCAAATGTGGGAATGAATCGTACTTTGAGGATGTAAATAGCGAATATAAAATTATTTCAAGAAAATCTAATATGTCAGATGCAATATGACGGCCTAGAAAATTTAAATCCCTGGGTTTGATCCAAAATTGGTACTAGGGGGCTTTGAAGGGTTTAAATTTAGATTAGATTAAGACATTAAAATTATTTTTTTGAAGTTCAATATGGCGGATCTAATATGGTAAGTTGAAAATTTGACCTTAATCGCATTTTTTCAGATTTGGTATTAGGGTGTTTTCGGGGTCATGTATTACGAATATGAAATTAATCTTTTACAACTATTAGGTTGATAAGATACAATATAAGGGACTGAAAATTTAACATTTTCCGATTCTGTCTTAAACTGATATTGCGGGGTTCTTGGGGCGTATATAAACTCAATATGCAGTATAAAATTTATCGGGATAAGAAATTTATGTCTCAAGTTCGTTAAATATCGATATTGGAAGATTTTGGAGCGTATATTACTAATCTAAAATTAATTTGAATTTTAAGATAGTGTAACTAAATATTTGTTTGATTCAATTTCACTAATATTTGGAGAACTCACGAATCAATGAATTTTTAGTGGTTCATTTTAGGGCTATTTACAACTTTGGATAAAATGGGTACTTTTTTGCCACCTTGGAGTCATTGCGAGCTACACTAATCTCGATTAGTACTTGGTTCAAATAATTTATGGATATCATTATGAATTCAAAACTAAAAATCGAAAAATAAAATTTTTATAAAAAAAATTGAACCGACTTCTAAAAGTGCGCTAAAAAGTGAAAAATAACTATACATTTTTATATGAAATTGGAATTTTTGAAGTCGACGCCAAATTATTTCTAAATGAAACAGATAACTACTAATGTATACAAATTGTGGTAAGAAAGCTTATTACAAATAAAGTATTTTTAATCTGTTTATGCGAATCACATTTTGTCAGGTATTAGTTTGCGTCGACTTCAAAAATTTCAATTTCATATAAAAATTTATAGTTATTTTTCATTTTTTAGAGCACTTTTAGAAGTCGGTTCAATTTTTGTTATAAAATTTTTTTAAAGATATTGTATCGTTAAATTGGCCAGCAACAAGATTTTATGACCCCAAGAAATGTGTTCAGGCTGGTAATCTATTAAGTTTGTGTAAGAAAGGTGATTAACATCAAACACTATTTGGTTTTGCTTATTCGTTGAATGATTTTCCGATAAAAGTTTTAGTGATGTAATAGAATTCATCGATTGCAGTTTTAGGCTTGCTTGAGGAATTATTACCAATATTGTTCTGGGGACTTTTCATATATTTTATTGGGAATTGTTTTCGATAAGTTAAGGAATGAAATACTTCTGACTTAGACCAGCCTGTTAGAGATCTCTCCAAGTTCTGTTTGAGATCTGTTCGAGTTCTGCCTGAGATCTGCCTGATTGCTAACAGAACTGTCTGAATACTCTCTGAGTAATATAGTACGGTTTGTTTACTCTCAGAATACTCTCTGAACTTTGTCATAATACTGTCTGAAGCTGTAAATAAATAGGCCTGTAAAATAATAGACTTGTGATTGCGGATCCTTATTGCAGCTGTCAATAGTGATTGCGATCTGCTGATCATAAATTGTGTATGGATTATTGTATATGATGTGCAGTCTGTAAACTTAGTGGTGTTATTTAACTTAGTGGGTTCACCCGTTGAACCACGGTATATCTGTAAGTTATCATCGAAGTGTTATTTTTTTGGTAAATACTGTATATATTATGGTAATAAACTGTAAGTTTGTGTATTTGAAGATGGTTCTTTTACAGGCACAGGTTTCCTGCAGACCATTTGCATTACTGTCTGAAAACAGCTTTAAAACACAGTAATGAAAATGTATCTGTTTATAGAATGGTTGAGGCTTCGTAAGCGGGAATCCATTGGGGTAATAGGTAAGAGATTACTGTATCCCATCTCATGCTAAAGCCGCGACAAGAACTGCCGCGCCTGGACTCACTCTGTGACCTGTCTGGCTGAAAAATCAAATAGTGAAAGTACTTTACCTAATTTGGTCGAAAATGAAACGCCTGATATAGGGCAGTCGTTGCCCCTTTCAATTTCAAATCAGGATAGGGTTTTTTAACTAGAAAGTTTCAACATGTTCCTGCTGTTGTTGAATATACTCAGTGCGCAATAAAATGAAGTATGTATTTCTGGAGTGTTGTAATTTTTCTGATATTGCGTTATTGATAGAACATTGGTTAAGAGATGGTGAAACTATTTATATTTCAAACTATGTCATTATTGTGTAGAAAACCCTCTGAGCATGAGGTTTCACTTATTCTTAAGAGAAATGCTTTTTACAACAGATTAGTTTTGTAAATGTTTTTAAATATGATGATTTGATTGTTAGGAGAGAATTCGAATTTTCTGTTAGTATGTGTAAAAAATTAAATATGTTGATCGTTAGTGTATATCGTCCCCCCCCCCCCCCCGTGTAGCGACGGTATGTTTTTGGAAAGGGTTAAAGTACTTTTGTCGGTATTGTGTCCTCAATTTGATGTTATCTTGACTGGTGATTTAAACATTAGTTTTGATAATGGTGAATATTTATCCACATTGCCATTAAGGTACCTATTACAACCTTTTAACTTTAAAAAGCAAGTTGATTTATCAACAATATTTTTACGGAATGGTTTTTCCATTTTGGACTGTGTTTACACCAATGTGGATGATGAATCCTACTCCGTTATTAACGCGGGATTCTTGAGGCAGTGAGATGTCAAACAACTTTTAGACAGAGAGTTCTGAAACCAATAAAACGCGGCAGAATTTTGTTAAGAAAAAATGTTGAGGAATTTTACCAAAACTGCTTAAACGTTAATTGGTTCAGCTGTCATTTTTCTGCTGATCCCTTAAATAAGATTCCCTTGTCTTAATTACAGATGTTCTTGACCGTTCATTTCCAGTTGTAAACATTAAAAGAAGAGAAATAAAATTCTTGGATTACTAAAGGTATTAGAATATCGGGTAAAAATCTCCATTTTTTACATTATATTCGTAAGTATTTTAATAATTGTTTTTCCCTCTTTTATTTTAATAAATATAAATTAGTTTATCGAGAAACGATAAATATGGACAACAAAAATATTTTGAGAATCATACCGCAACTTTTTAAAAAATTAAAATTTTACTAAAATTTTAATTTTTTAAAAATTTCACACTACTCCGGTGATTCATAGATGTCGTTCAACTGGCGATATTTTTCAGCCTGACATCGAGGTCGGTAGATGGCAGGTGAAATATCCTGCCGACATACCTTGAAACTTATATTTTATGTATCAGTTATTTCCTGCTAATGTTGCTCTCGCTCCGATACAGCTCCACTGACGAGATCATGAGGTTATCGATATATATATATATATATATATATATATATATATATATATATATATATATATATATATATATATATTTCATATTCTCTGCCTGAAAGGAGAATTACATATATAACAAACTAATACTGCAACTTCTCATAACATAGCAAAAGTATTCCTTGTTAATCACCAATCAGGTAAAAACAGTAGTAACCAAACCGACATTAAATCAAAATAGTTCAATAATTTTTCTCTTGCTCCATACCTAGGAATTTATCAAAAAATATTTTCATTTTCCCTGTACTTATTAACCTAGACGAAATTAACCTGGTCTTTTGTGAAAAATTTCTTGGGATGAGACGATATTTCTATAAGAATTTGGCAAAGACTTCCCGAATCTGTTATTATTGCATTGGTTGATACAATAAATCATTCGTTTTCTGTAGAACATTTTCCAGACTGAAAACAATTGTTTTTCCAATGCATAAGAGTGGATGTACTGCTCTCCCTACAAACGTTGAACCCGTCTCATAAATTCCTACAACTTAAAAAATTACTGAAAATTTATTAAAAAAAGAACGTTTTCACTTTTTTGCACTAATCTCATGTTAAGTTTTCATCAGATTGGGCGAGGTATTGGCGATCCTGTCTTTACTTTTTTGGATAGTATGTACCCTTATATTAACGAAGGAGAGGCAGCTGTGGCAGTGTTTTGTGATTTGTCGAAGGCATTTGACTGCGTGGATCACGGGATACTGTTACAGAAGCTTGATTCAGAGGGAACTTTTTAAGCTGGTTTCGTTTATGTCTTTCGGGTAGAAATCAAAATATTCGGATAAAACTGAAGTGAATGGTGGTATGTCACAAGGTTAGTATTGGGACCTATTTTATTTTGAATCTATATTAATGACATCGCTAAACATTAGAAGAAAATTCACAGTATTTCTTGATGATACAACAATATTATTTCACTAGCAGAATCCTAAATAATTAAGCTTAATAATTTTAGAAGATATTTGTAAAATTAAAAAATGGTGTGATGCAAACTTTCTTACTTTCAATGTGTCAAAGACCAGCATCTTAAATTTTATTTGTGATGTTTGCATAGACCGCAGATTCATCTCTGACAAATCGAACATTAACTTTCTGGGAATAAGTATAGTATAACGTTCAAAATTCAGATTCATAGTTTGTGTAATAAGCTTGCGAGTGGTGTTGATGTTGAGGCAGTTAAATCACACCATCTGTGTACGCAGCGTTTGCAAAGTCCCATTTGAGGCATGGAATCTGTTTGAGAAGAAATTTCAGTCAGTACCTTATAAATATTGTATTTATTTTGCAAAAAGGGCCAGAGTTAGGAATTCTTGTATACCGTTGTTTAAGCTATATACAATTTTAGCCCTAACATGCTCGTTCATTTCAGAAACGGTATGCTTAATGTATAAAAAACTATGAGATAAAATTATTGTTAATAATGTCCTTGTCCATATCTCATATTATCTAAGTAAGGGATTCTGTTTTCTGTAATAGGAAAATATTTAATAATTTATCACTCGGTGTAAGGCCAATGAGATTTTTCTTTTTAATTTGCTGTTAAGACTACTACCTCTCTATAATAATTTTTGCTACTACATAAGAAAGTATATCACCATATATTAGAATATTTTGACGATTAACAACAAGTGCAGTTTTATATTTTAAATGTGCGAATGTTCTGTTTATAATGTTGACCTTGAAAACATGGTTCATGGGTTTAGACCGTGTCAAATTGGAATTATTATCCGAAGTTTTGCCCACGATTGCATGAGACATCTTCAGGGATCTTTACTCCGCGAGATTAGAACACTGAATGACTATGGAGAAGCAACAGCCCTGTGTTTATGCCCGACTGGTCCTCAGCGAACCGTGATCTAGCGTTACAATCGATTTCCATGTGTGATGTAGACTGTAACCGATATCTCTGTTAATATTATTTGGATATTTAATCCCGTGGAGTAAAGATCCCTGAAGATACATCGTGCAATCGTAGGCGAAAGGTCGGATAATAATTCCAATTTGACACGGTCTAAACCCAAGAACCATGATTTTCAACTTGACCAAAGCCATGAGAGCTTTCGTTCTTCATTAATGTTGACCTTGATTTTAATTCCTTAGCTTTTTACAAATTTTATAATGCGATTAGTTCAATCTTCGAGCTCTATAATTAATTTAATTTTTTTTACAATCCTACACGTTTTCGATGTACAGCCTTTCTAAATTTATGCTTTTATTTTTATGGGTTATTTTAAATTCATATTTTAAATGACTTTTTCTTTTTTTTTCCTATTTTATAGAGATCGTCACAAGTTATTCTATTAATTTTTATTAAAATGTCTATTATTATGTATGATTATACAGTTTTAAATATTAACGTAGCATTAAGACGTTGCTTTGTTGAGATTTTTTGTCTTAAGGCAATAAAGCTTTTTTGAAAATAGAAAAAACCTGCTATATACATAAATAGCAATAACCTCCAGAAACCTAAACTACTATTTGATAATAAAAGAAGGAACGCAGATGCTAGTTTACTTATATAGCAATAACCCCGAGAAACTTAATTATCAACTGTAGCACAAATTAATTTTAATGACGGAAAAATGTCCGAAAAATGAATTTGTGCTACAATTAAATCGGGTATAATTCTGTTTCTCAGTATAAATTAGTTGTTAAATTCTCGTAAAGGAAGAAGGAACCTCTAATGTGGTTTCCAGTGATGCCTGCTCAAACATTCAATTTTTGAGGGTATTGCGTATGGTGTTCCATCGTCTAATGACGATTATAATTAAACCAATATCGGAAGTTGTTTGTTCACGAGTCCATAGAGGTTGCTGATGAATCATACAAATGCCGTAGCCTGGTCAGAATTATTTTGTAGACTCAGGTTGGCTTCAGAAGAAGATTCTAAATCATATTGGAGTAGAAGATCGGTTCCTTATCTTTTTCTTCTGCGGACCCCTTCTAAAAACTGGAATATATTGGCCAACCCCCTGTGTAATCATTAGGAACAGTCAATGAAACTGTAAAATTGGGTTATTAAAATTTATTTTGTTTATTGAATAACAGTTCATAACGAGAAACTAAAATACAATGGTAAAACATTTAGAGATAAACATTATTAAAACTAAAGTGATAGCTTAACCTACAAAAAAAGAATTAACACAAAATTAATACAATAATACAGAACTTAAAAAATACCCTCAATGGGATATTTGCGCCTGTTTGGTGGAACAAAGGAATTCAAAATTTGGTTCGATGTCTGAAAGTTTAGATCAGGATCTGCATTTAACCTGTGTCTGTACTTAACTTTCAGGTAAGTGTATGTTGAAAATCCTTTCTTACGTAGTACAAAAGGCAATAAAACTTTAATGGCTTTTTCCGCCAAAAGAGGATGCTCATTTTGTACACTGAGCTAAAGATCAATTCAAGAGTGATCTTTAAAAACAGTTTTTAGGGAATTGTCTGAGGAAAGTCAATACGTTTTTCTTTTTCTAGTAGAGTTAAAGAAGTATCCGAAGTTATATTTCCTTGAAAAAGAGAAAGATATAATAGGTTTATTAGAAGAATAGTCCTAGAACGCCAATTGAACTTTTTAGATATTCAGCAATATCCTTTTTATTTTCATTAAGTTAAATTTCATTTTCTAATAAAATGGTGTGAGAGAACCAAAACATTCTTATTCATTCACCTACAGATATTGAATCCAAAAGTTGAGCTTCTTTAGCATGGCTGTTATTCTGTCATGGGGATACTTGGGCCTTGTGAAGACAGATTTAAATTTATGTAAGTTTTTAAGCCAAAGAATAAAAGATACACAAGAGGACAAATGAAATGGATGGTCAAGAAAAAATTCTTGAACTTCAGACTTCCATTGAAACAAGCTATGAGAAAGCCACTTAACTTCTGTATGAAGTAGTAAAGAGACGTGGAGGCTTCCAAAGTTCTCATAAAGCGCATGGAATAGACGATAGTTTGTAGCACGCGATGACTACAGCAATGAGTCCATTCAATGTTCTCGTTGATCTTCTTTACCCACACCACAAGACCAAAAAATGGTCCGGTCATTGATTTTTCACCAACAGTGCAACAGCCAAACAAAAAGACCAATTTATTTAATTTTTTTTTTAAATTCTCGTTGATCATATGGAAAATGACTGAACCTGCTATATAGGTTTTCAGTGGTTTTGCAAAAAATACATATAGCTTCTTGAATGGAATTCTTAAAAATATATTTAACATAGACAAGCAATACTGAGTTTGATTTATTGGTAGACACGTCGAACTGAATTGCGAAATAATTCACTTTATTCTTTATAAAAGTTTACTTTCCATATCATTTGCCAAATCGTTAATTCTCCGCGAAACTGTGTTGTCGGATAAAGGAACAAGGTTGATCTTCTTTGTCGCTTTTTCTCTAAGCATACATTTCATGATATCTTTAGCACACGGTTTAATCAAATTTTCCGCCAGAGTATGAGCTTGTCCAGCTTTTGCAACTCTGTTACTAACACGAAATGATACCTCGAGAACCATTTGACTATCTTCGCTTAAATCTGTTAGAAAAGGAGAAACACTAGACTTTTATTACCAGCCAGTTTTTTTTTTAAATACTCAAGAGGTTTATCCTTGTGATCTGGATGTCTTGTTTCAAGGTGTTTACGAAGAAGAGATGATTTTAAACTGCTGTTGGCTAAGGTTTCACTACAGGTCACACAAAGCAGTTTAAGTTCTGACTCCTCGGTAAAATAAAAACTTATTTGTAAATAATTACTGTCATTTTTTTATTTAGTTCCTTTTTTCTCACTCTGTTCCCTTTCAGTCAAGGAACGGTTGCACAGCTCGTGTGGGTCCCAGGCCTCTCGGGCATATGCGGGAATAAGAAAGCAAATCATCTGGCAAAGGTGGGTTCTGCAACTGAACCATATGGACCCCAACCAATTCTAGCTGTCTCAATTGCCGTTGGCAAAAGGGAATTAAAATTGATGCTGGAAAGCAAATTTATCGATTCGTGAAGGGGAGTTCCTGGAATAAGATGTGCTAAGGAACATATAACTGACTGAGACAGAAATATTTAGGATATACAATTTTGTTACCGGAAGTAGTTAGGCAAGTTCAGTTAACGAGACTGCTTGGATTCGTAAAGGCGATCAGTTTGGATGACCTGCAGCAATGGTGGGATGTAAAGGACTCAATAGAAGCCTAGGTATCGATGATTTAGTATCATCATTCATTTATTCATTCCGTTTTAGCTTGGCGAGACCGTAGTTCGGTACATCTGTCGCCCTGTGTTTTTTCCAAATCAGAGACTGAAGTAGAAGAAGCAATTGATTGCTCGTCCAGCTGTTCGTCGGACTTGACAAAACTACTCGTTATTAACCAACGATCCATCATACATTTACGGAGCAATCATTATTTACTTTCACTTTCGACGTGCACACGTGCGATTTGTAAAGCTTGGGTATTTGTTGTAATTTATTAATTTTGCTCTTCTTCCCAATTCTCTCTACTTGGCGGAAATATTTCCAGAGATAGGTTGGATTTTAAAAGCGGCGTCATGTAATCTGTCTGGACACCTCTCCATCGCGATTTCCTAGACACCTGGGTAGCCTCCCGTTCCAATTCCAGAATGCCATAGGCAACTGAGACGATAAACGGTTTTCAGGGCGTCGTACTCTATATATAAGTGAAGAGGAAGCAGGTTCACCAGGACTTCAAAAGCCTTAGTGGGAGCAGTCCTCATCGCACTTAATATTCCCACACAAGCCATTTTTTGAACTTTGTCAAGTTGAAGGCTGTTTTTGCGCTTTGTTGTACTCCGCCACTACACACTAGCGGCGTACGTTATCATGGAGCGGTCCACCGTAGTGTATATCCAAGATAGTACTCTAGGTGCCAGCTCTCATGTGCAGCCAAAGGCTCGTTTACAAGTCCAGAAAGCACATATGGCCTTCTTGGCTCGAGTCTCAATATGATCATTCCAGCTCAGCCGTGAGACCAGAATTACTTCCAGGTATTTAACTGTCCTCTTGTATTGAAGAGTCCTTCCTGCCAATGTAATTATGGGCAGCTTCCCCATTGTCCTCTTTTTTGTAAAGAACACCACCTCGGCCTTGTCCGGGTTTATTCCGAGCCCGTCACATGTTATTCTTGTTCTTTCTTTCGCATTTGAGTAGAGTCTTGGTTCGCGGAAATAGAAGTTGCCGGCTCGTTAGAAAATGTATTCGCATCGACAGTGGCGTAGCCACTTGTCACGTTACATAGATTAAACATCGCCTATTGCGATGTTTAATTTAAAATTACAATATTTTTTTTTTGCAAACCACCGCTTGGGAAAAGCTGGTTTAGAAGAATTCGGTTATCATTTTTTTGCGGGGGAGAGGGGTTTCTAAGTTAAAATCCTTATTTAAAAATTTATGTCAATTGTTACTACCTGAGGGCTAATTGCTCGGTAAATGACAAAAAGTTATATGAAGTTATGAACCATTAATAACGGGAAAATTGTATACAACAAATGATGGCAACGATCCGCCACGAATTCCCGCTGGTCCAAAGTTATAAAAGTTCTTTAGTTTACAAAGTTAGAACACGATGATTATTCGTAGCGTACATTTCAATCTAATAAAAAAAATAGGACAGTAGATCCAGATACGGCTGAGTAATCTTTGTCTGTTACAACAGAACGAGGTGTAAGGTCGCAAACAGGGATAGGATAGGATGATATTTTTTATGTTGCATGTTGTGTGTGTGTTTTTGGCATTATTTGTAATGTTTTATCTTTCATTTTATTTTATTTTTGATTTATTAGACTTCTTTAGAGTAATGGGAGAGTTGGGGTAGGGGAGGTTGAGAAAGCGGGTTGGCTTTATGAAGTAGAGTTTTGATAGGTTTTTTGGGATGGTTATTGGAGGATTGGAAGTTTGTGTTGTATTGGTGGTTCGTATTATGTCGATACTGACACTTTTCGGAGTAGCTGCTACTGAGCAGTAGGAAGAGATGAAACTTGTGTTTTGTTCTCAACACTTTTAGTGCCTCGAAGTATGATATTTTATTTAAAGTATGTAATTTTATCTAAAGTACGTAGCTTTTGGATGTGAAACTCTTTTTTTTTTGTAGATCGAAAGAAACTTTTTTCCTGGCAATTTGCACATTTAAGTTTTAATGTGCATGGTGTATTGGACTGTACTGAGTATTCGCAAGAAGAGCATGTTGCTGGGGAGTTTCATCTACTGGCCGCATAATCGAAGTGGTTGCATCTTAAATAATTTGAAATATATTTCCTTACCTTGATATATATATATATATATATATATATATATATATATATATATATATATATATATATATATATCCAGCTTCAATTTTATGTGATAAGAATATTTGTATGATAGTATGAATGTGTCTGATAGTGTGGAAGAGTCTTTGGAAGGAATTCTAAAAATATCTATTACTCCTTGATTACTGAGATTCTCAATAATCTCATTGTCAGTACAGTATGCTAGGCCTTGATTTGTTATAATTCACTTTAATAGGTTAAGTGTGGCGTGTACAGAAACTTTTGCATCAAAAGGGTCTGTTTTTCTCAACTTTTGGAGCTATAATGGACTATTGTTTATTTGTGACTTCTATTAGTAGGCTTCCACTGCTTAGCTTGAATATACTCTTTATTGTGCCGACATACTCCTGTGGTAATTTGTATAATAGAAACGATCTGATCCTGATCTGACGTAGTTCTGTCACTGGGGATTATGCCAGTCGTATTCGACTGCACTTCATTCTGGTTTCCTCATGGAAGTACCACATGGATACTGATTGACGATCCGGAGTGCCCTCGTGACCATCATTCACACCGAAAGAGAGATCCGATCCCCTGCTTAGTTAGATTTAACATATATTTCCTATTTTTCATATTATCTTTATTGGAGAGACATGAAGGGATATCTCAAAACGAGCACAATATGAGACAGAGGTCCTAGAAGCGTGAAACCAATAATTATGAGAGTGGAATCACACTAAAGTGTTATACTAGTTTAAATAATGTAACTAGAAAAGGATAGTATATTATCAGTGTGTGTACCAAGAATTAAAAAAACTCGAACTATTTATCAACACTTTTCCAAAAAAGAAAAATAATAAAAAATATCGCGTTATTCACTAATGACACAACGGGACCTAGTTCTGCAAATATGCTAATTCTATGGGAGAATTCGTTAATGCAAACGAAAAATTACCTTAAAAATTTGAAGGTACTCAGAAATTTGATATAAAAAATAACCTATCAAATCTAACAGTAATTTAGAGCGTCATAAAAAATATATCCTCAAATTTTCGCCGCTAATTATGAATCCATTATGACTTTATATGCCATTAATTAAGTAAAAGGCATATAATTAGTACAGTGAAATTAGTCAAGTTGTTAACACTTTTTCTCCGTTTATCTAAGAAACTCTATGATAAATTTATATATTTCTACAACTCTTTGTATATTCCACTTTTGAAATAAACATTACAATTTCTCTTTGTAGGCAAACTATCAGGAAGTTTAAAAAAAAATGAATAATACAAGGAACTATAGTAATTTAAGAAAAAGGTTTTAATGCCAAACCATGTTAAATGTGAGGTATCCGTTGTGAGAAAATGATACATCAAGCAAATTGGGATAAGCCCCGTTACAAATTGGGAAGACGGCGTTTCGAATTTGTGAAATATGTTGGCAAATATATCACGGAGGATTTGCCAAACATTGCGGATAAGATGATAAAAGCAAAGTTTATTGAGGTGTATTTAGCGTTGATAGGTATTGTGTAACTTGAACACTTTGGGATGTTCGGTCGTTGCTTCGAAACTTTTAATACACATTAAAGGTTTGTGAATTGAGTTCTTATGATTTATATTGTTAATTGTATGTGGGTAACTTAGAAAAAGTCGTACCTTTCCTTATGAGCATAAAGTTGCTGAATACGAAGTAACAAATACTTTGTTCTAAAATACTTTATGTTAGGTGCGAATTGACTTTGACAGAATTCTACCTCTAGGAAACGATGTTTTTTTAATGAATATTTTTATTCATTACAAGTTACGAGAAGTGATAAATTTATAATTACTAGAATAATATAAAGCAGATGTATTATTAAGGTAGTTTCGATTATTATGGCACATTATAAGCGATTTTGTAAATACAACTCGAAATGTATGAGATCAATCAGTTTTTATTGATTAATTAAGTCATTGAATTTATCAGTAATCAATACGGCAATATAATTACAAAGAAGAACTAAAAATATAATGTTTCCTAAATTTGAACAATTATTAAAACCGGAACATGGTTGGGTATTATAGCCTAGGACCATATTGGCTGTAAATGCTGTGAGCCATATTGGCTACCTGAATAGACGATTCAAATAATAAACTGGCTGTTATTTTGCCGAGCAAAATTCACAGAAAAAATGCCAAATTTCATTTCTGAGCATTCTTCATGAGCCCATGGCTTGCAGCTTATGTATTGAATCCATGATTCGCCTCCATTGTCCATAGAATACAGAAAGTCACAATACAAACACTTCGCGTCAGAAACATTACGTCTATCTGGACTTTCGTCAGAACAGTCCTTTTACAAAGGTTCATGTTCTTCCTTTGAGCTACATATTTGTACATCTTCCAATTTTTGACTTTGTACATTTTCCTTTTTTACCTTTTTCTACTATAGCCTTGTTAAATTTTTCGTTTTTTTTTCTTTGACAAGTAATTCTTTTTTGTACGGGGATGAAGTTAGCAATGTGGATTTAGCAGCCTTTATGCTTCGGTTACTAGTTTTTCTGGATGCTATTTCTGGTACCGTGGATAATTGGAATTGTAATATAAAGTTCTAATCTGTGGAAGTCGGCGGCTGAAGAGACATTGTTACGAGAACCATAATTTATTCAGTCTGCAGGTGGAGTATTGTTCTGGTTTCTTAACACAGAGATTTCTTCATCAGATGCTGCATGACTGATAATGCGTTCCTTTACGAAGGGTGTAAATTCATTCATTCAGGTTTGTAACTGCTGGTACGATGTCTTCTTGATCGATAATGCTGTATTCTTTGTCGCTGTCCATGTTTATAAAATCGTGGTCTTTAAATACATTTCTGTTAACAGGATATAGTACTGTTGCATGAAAATTACTAACAGCTGTCTCGCCGCTTTGAGCTCTTAAATACGCATGTTCCAAAACTTCCATAATATCATAATGCGAATGTGGAGGAACTGATAGCAGATAGATATGATTTTCTCTTACAAAACCTATCAATTCAATATTTCTTGTGCGACTGGTATGGCCATCCAGAATAAATAAGCAAAACTGATTTGAATTCAACTTGAGAAGTGGCATTTATGTACAGCACCTGGAGATACATCCTTTATTAAAAGCGGATGATTAATTTTTCGGGGAAATACCACCATAAGTCGAACAAATGAACCTCCAGCACTCATACATCGCACGCAGATTATCAAAGAACTCCTTTCAGCTGGTGTTAAAGCACCAATTTACCGTTTGCCCTTTTGGCTAAGAACTTGAGACTTTTGATATTGCACAACATTTATGCCTCTCAACATTAAAAATTGTGTTGGGAGAGAAATTTTGGTCATTCATCAATTTTTCATAAAGGTCGAAGAAATGGTCCACATTTTCTTTATTAAATCCTTTAGTCCTGGTGAAAGATGTCCCTATTGGGCGGCGTAAAGAATGCTCAGAATATTGTTCTTCCCCACCAGGCTAAACTCATAACGTTTCTTCATACTAAGCCAAACAACTTAGCTTCCATTGCTACCACATACTTAACTAGTTGTTTTCCTAGTTTTTCAGGGAAATTATGTCTTCCTCCCATATTCACACAAGTTGCTATATTCATTGGCAATTCTGTTTTGACTGATAGATGTTTTAAAGTTATTCGCGGACATGATGGAGTTGAGAAGCTTTTAGTGTATCCATTTTTTTATTTCGTACTTGTCCTTCATTGATATTTTGCACCACGTTTGGCGTCTTTTTTGGTAACTTGGTTTTCGTAGAGTCATTTCCTAAAAAAGAAAAATATATTAATATCTGATCTTCATGCGGCCAATAAGGCTTAACGGGCCATATGGGCCCTTTAGTTGCTGAGCCTAATTTTTCCGCAGGAACGTTTTTACCAAATAAAATCTAACTTAAAAACGTTCACTTCCTTAAGCATACAAAACTGTTAACATTCTGTAGACCAAGGGTTTGTCTACAAAACTGTGCACTAACAATATAAAAACATTCACAATTTGAGTAACTGAAATGATTGAAACTTACCAAAAAATTAAATGGAACTACGTAATTCTGGATCGCTGCGTATAGAGGCCACGCGTGCACTCGCCGCGCTGCACGGATTAGTTGTGGAAATGAGCGGTAGGATTGCGCCTACATGACTACATGACAGGTATGTCTAACGCTAGTGTCGGTTTGTTTCGGAGAAATAGTGTAGGCCATATAAGCTGACTAGGCCATAATACCCGAAACTATTCCAAATATTTTCCGGTTATTTTCTTCGGTTCGTAAATAACTTCAAAAACAGGAGAAAGTTTCCAATTCAACGTGTTTTATTCCGAGATGGTTGGTGTAAATGATTTTATATTTTTGGTATTCAGAATCATATTGAGTTGGTCTGATAAAAATTCCATAAAAATCGCTCCAGTCGTGTTTCAGTACTGGAGAGAATTGTATTTCTTGTTTTGTTTTTTTTCCATAGATGACATTTGGTGTTTGGGCGAATCCAGCATGGTGTTGTAATAACCCTTTTATTATTCCTGAGTTTGATCAAAATCAGTATTTAACAATGATATAAAAATTCAAATTAGTGGCTTTAATACGAAGGTTTTTTAATGAATTCTGTAGTATATTTCAACAGTTGATAAAAATAAACAACTTTAGATGCAAATGGAAAATTAAAACACATTTAAAGATTGACGCCAGCATTAGCTTGTACATATATAATTAACTGTTATAAAGCAGTTGTCTACAAATTAACTTCAAAAAGTCGGATATTTCAAATACCTACGGTCTAAATTTTAAATTGGTATAGGTTGTCAATAAAGGTCCTAAATTGACAAGTGCAACAATACGACTACAAAATCCTAAAAATATAAGAATATAAAAAAATTTGTGTTTAATTTTGAAGGATTACTATTCTGCTTGATGATTGAGTTTTATCATTTTTTTAATTTGGTCTTCTTAGACCCGTATGCATGGTTTAGGGGATTTTCGTTTAAATGCAATAATCTCGTTATATGATCTATTTCGTCCAATAAAATTGTTATTTTTGATATTCAAAAATAAGTTTAATTAAACTTTTATTTAGACACACGGAGAAAATGGCCATTAGTAAATTTAGCTGTTTTAAACGGATCTAGTTGCCAGAGTACTTAGATCTTCTAGTTGGCGAGTTTTGGGTTGTTTATGATATTGTTATCATTTTTATGATAAATGTCAACTAATAAACCTTTACATAGGGATAATGACCGATAAAAAGCTAGAAATAACACTCTAAAATCGGTAAGACGAACATGTATGGTATTTAGAGAAAATGATTTGAAATTCTGCTGTTTTTGAGGTTAAATTAATGTTGTACGACCACTTAATGTCAATCTACATTAGATTGGTTTTAAAATTAAATCAGAGTATAATCGAAACAACGGGCAAGCTGCCTCTACAAACATGCATCCATAATGTCACTAGAATTTCGGTAATTATTACTTATACTACACCGCAACACGATTAATCATTTTTCGAAAGACAAAAATATAAATTTTTATATGCCATTGAAATTTTTAAAGTCGGTGCCAGATTATTACATAAAAAAGAATGATTCACAAAAAAGACTGTTAATGATTTTGTAACTGACTTTACTTCTTACAGCATGTTTACATCTCGCGTTAGTAATTATTTCTTTCATTTAATAATAATTCGGCGTCGACTTCAAAGATTTTAATTCCATATTAAAGTTTATATTTTTATTTTTCACTTTTAAGAGTTTTTTTTTATAAAAATTATATTTTTTGATTTTTACTTTTGAAGTCGTCATAAAATTATTTGAACTACTAAGTACCTCTTAATGTTTCCAAGGTCGTACTCATTTTAGCCAAACTTATACAAATTCCAGATTTGAAACAAAAATTTCTCTCTTCTAGAAAATCGTCTATATTTAATTTAAAGAAATTAATTTAATTGTAATCTATGCCCGCAAAAACACTAATTTCAAATGAACTTGAGACTTAAATTTTATTCAGAATACTGGTTTTGAAAGAACTTGAGTCGCAAATTATTTAGTTCGGCCGTTTTATTCAGCATCTTGAGTTTGAGGAAATTAATTTAACATCTGTAATATACGCCCCCGAAAAATCCCTTATCCCAGTTTTGGAAGCATCCGGGAAAAATAATTTCATAATCGTAATCTACGATCCCAAGGACACCTCCCTTATCAATTTTGATCGAAATTGGGAACATGTAAAATTTTAAGTCTCCAATATTGTATCTGCCACATTTAATTTTAAGAAACTAACTTTAGATTCGTAATTTATCATCCTAAAAACGCTCTGATACCATTTTTGATGAATCTTTGACCCACCATATTGGATCCGCCATATTGGATTTATAAAATATAATTTTAAGCTCTTAATCTAATCTTAATCCATCACCTCGAAATCCCCTTAGTATTAATTTTGTAGAATATCGGGAAATGTAAAATTTTTACTCCTCCATATTGAATATTTCAGTAATAATTTAAAATTCGTTATGCGCGATCTCGAAGACTCCCGCATACCAATTTTGAAGAAAATCCTACAAAATTAATTTTTGTGTATGCCATATTGAATTTTTCCGAATCAATTTCGACCGCAATAATGATTTGTCACTACTGTAGCAGCTTCCTGAAAAGTGACGAAAGAAATTTCATTCAAATCGCAGGTTCGGCATACATATAAATATATTGTCGAAGTTAGATCCTCTTTCTTGCTAGAAATCAGTTAAAACTGTAATTTTGAATTGAATTTTAAGAATTAAAGAATTTTCTGTTGTTCAGTTTGGTCTGGTCTATAATTTTGGATAAAGTGGATACATTTTTGAAACCTTAGGAACTCAACTCAATTCGAAACTAAAAATCGAAAAATAAAATTTTTATAAAAAAATTGAACCGACTTCTAAAAAAATGATAAAAAATAGAAAATAGCAATATAAATTTTTATATGAAATAGAAATTTTTGAAGTCGGTGCCAAATTATTACTAAATAAAACCAATAACTACTGACACCAGATACATTCAAGTTACGATAAGAAAGCAATTAAAAAAGTTTTTTTTCAATTTTTTTAGTGTAAATCGTATTTTGTCAGGTATTAGTTGGCGCCAACTTCAAAAATTTCAATTTCATACGGAGATTTATTAACAATGCTTTCTTTTGACAACACTTTCTTACAGATCTTACTGAGTTAAGAATGTGAACACTTCTTACTTTTCTAAACGCGTTGTAAATTTGTTCAAAAAGTTGTTCCTGAGTATAAATGTTTTCCTTATATATTTAATTTTCTAGAAATCCACATCGAAATAATCCGTTGGTGTTATGTCTGGAGAGCGCGGCGGCCAACTCATCGGTCCATACATACCCAACCATCTATCGGGGAAAGTACTGATTAAATACTCCCGTACTCTTAAGGTATTATGACTAGGAGCACCATATTGTTGAACATAAATGTGATAAACAAGCTTGCGAGCTTTTAAAAAACAACTTATGTTATAAGAAAATCTGCCCTGTAGACGAACTTCTCACAACATATGGGGATCAGGGGCGGATCCAGCCTCTCTCTTTAAAGGGGAAGGCGGTGATATCACAAGAGTACAGTATGGCAAGTGAAAACAAGTTGTCGATGGGAGGAGATGTCATCTACATTCACGTTCCTAATGTAACAGACTGAAACGAGTCTATTTTTCTGAATTCGAAGTCCTTGGGGTGGGGGGAGGGGGCGGATGCAAGCAAAAGCGATTTGTCAACGGGGGGAAGGGGAGATAACAGCAGCATTCACATTTCTAGTGTAGAAGGCAGACGTTGGTCTATTTGTCTGATTTGAAGTTTTTGGGAGGGCAATCTTCAAAACCTTCGTGTGACCTCGGTTTATTAAAACTTCCAAAATTTTTCAAGTTTTTTAAAAATATCTTCAAAAGGTTGATGTCTATTTGGAAAACGTTGAAAATATAGATTAGCTATTTTCTTGGTTTTTCTTGCTTTCTATATGTGCATATGTATCACCTGAAACAAAAAAGGTTATGTATTATACTACTTGTAATTTTCATAACTCATTTTTAATAATTATAGTGGCGTATCTTTAAACAATTGTTTTTTTTTTGTTTTTCATGACAAACTCAAATTATTTGAAAAGATATCATTAAATTTAAATATAAGTATCATAACATCTTTTGTTTTTTATTCATGGCGTACTAGGATTTTTAATAAATCAATCGCAAATTTCAGCTTGCTTTTTCACTTTGACATATAATGTAGTAAATTGTTATACATGTAATAAAAACTCTACCTTCATCATCTGAAAATATATAGGGTGTTCGATTTAAAATAACTTAATTGGGGTGAATAAATTTGTAACCACATATCGTATTAAAGTTGTGATTACATCGTTAAATTACACTTAAAATATTATAAACATAAGTCGTTTAAAATGTGTAATATCTTTTCCAATAAGAACGTTACGGGGCATTATAAATTGTCAACTTTTGAATTTTACCCTGTATCTTCAAAGCGAAAGAAAATTTTTAAGTTCTATTTGCGGCATTTTTAGTTTGCCTAAAAAACACCTTGTGAAAGCTACATTAGTTTTTTACTAACTTTAATAGTGTTGGGATACTACACAGTAAAAAACGCATGTAAATCTACATCTAAATACTTTTACAGCTATTGAAATTTTACCAAGTGGAAAATGTATTTTTTCCCATTACATATGCTTTCAAGTATGATTACATAAAAACAATAAATTAATGTGCAATAGTGTAAAATAATATAAAATAACGTAAAATAATGTAAAACAATGTAAAGTAGTGTAAAATATTGTAAAATAATGTAAGATAATGTAAAATAATATAAAATAATGTAAAATAATGTAAAATAATGTAATATAATGGTGAATCGCCCATGATGCTTCCCCCACTCATCTCCCAAGAGCAGTAGCGAGACGTGGCAATCGGCCATTATTTTTATACTAATTGCATAAGTAACACGTTTGGTGCAATAGTTTCTTTTTATAAAGTATATTTGTTTTAGTTACAAGAGGATATTGGCAGGTAAGTCGAGAAAAACATTTCAGTGTCCATTTAGGTGTAAATCTGAAACGATTGTTAGTAATAAAAACACATTAACGGTTCATTTTTGCAGACAGCATTTAGAAAACTGCAAAAGTTCTGCTGATAGTAGCATTAATAGAGAAAATGTTGAATCTATAGAAAAAAGTATCACATATTTAAATAACAACAATAAAATACCGTCAAATGAAAAAAGTAAAGAGGGGCTATCACTGGTATTAAATTTGTTTACTAATCTTTATTTAACATTAGAAACTAAGTATTTATTAAGTAAATCTTCAATACAATTTTTAATTTCAGCAATCTTTGATATTGGCAAGTTAAACACAGAATTTATAGTTAGTATTTTAAATGCACATGTCAGCTTTTATTTCTTTATTCATATAGATCATTACAACAATAAAAGTTTCGTTAACAGCAACTGTTTGTTGTTTTATTCAGAAGATGAATGAAAGTCCCTACCTACTGACGTATCTATATGTCTAATTCACGAATTCCTTTAACAACAGATAGGTAAGGAGCCCGGTACATTTTTTATGGTTAAGTATTCCTGGTCAAACGCATTCAATTTTTAATATGATGTAAATTATATCATATTTTGAGTTACTTCTGTTAAAATTCAATATACTGTGTAGTTCTCATATTCTCGCTTACCAGAAATAAAATTGAATTTTCTCATATAATCAGTACGGAAGCAGGCTGAATTTTTCCGTGATATATTTTTTGTGAAATATGTATTTTTTAATATAAGTCTTCTAAAGATTATTTGAGAAAACATCAAAATTATCGAGTTGTGACAAGGATAATTTTTAGTCAGGATGACATAAATTGCATCATATTAAAAATTAAATTTGTTTAATCAGGGTCACTTTTTCATAAGAAGAGTGTGGGGGGCCCTATTTACTTGATGACTTAAATTTTCTAACATATGTATATGTATTTTCACGTAATCTCACATGGTGGAATACGTATTTTTACGTAATCTGACATGGTGGAATACGTATTTTTACATGATGTGTTGATTACACTACATCTAACAACAAGTAAATCGACACGGAAAAACAACAAAAATTACATGATATAAATACGAAAATTACTTAGTGATTCATGAATATTTTTTACATTGAAATGCATGTAAGTTTTTACCTAGATACACAAGGCAATATATTACCAATGAAAGTTATGGTAATTTTACATAAAAATTTTTTACTGTGTATGTACAATTAGGTCTGAGCCACCCTGTATAAGTCTTCTGGTGCGGGAACGTAAACCTTCCTTTATGCAAGATTTGATATACCAATAATTTTGAAAATTTCTTAGTATTGATAATTATAACTTTATTCTCATTAATTTATTTGAAAGTGTGTAGTTAGGCTTTATTTCGTTTCAGAAGGCTCAAACTCTCAAGATTTCTAGAATGTAACAATCCTTAACAACTCACAGGTCGTGCAGTTTTTATTCCGAAAACAAAATGTAATTTAATATTAAATATTGTTGTTTTTGTCCTTCAAATATATTCCAGGATTTAAAGTTATATCAAGTTTTTCCTTCATTTTATAAAACATTTTATAGTTAAAGCCAAGGAACAAACTTCTAGCACACACGCAAGCATTTTATGATTAAGAATTTCTGTTTGCAAAACATATTACCCGAGCAAACCGGAGTTTGTTCTCTTTTAGAGGACAAACACTATCGTTGATTTTAATGTTAGTTACGACCATTGATAAGAGGATTAGAAATGATATATTTAGAGGTTCTAAGACACTGCAGCTATACGTTTCCCCGTCCTGGAAGTCTATTTGAACAAGGCATTATGAGAAAACTTTCTGGAGGAGTGGATCTTTTGTCTTGGAGTCTTAAAACCCTCCATTCAAATGCTGGTCATTTAGATTCTATCTTTGTGCCAATAAATTAAAATTGTAATGACGTAAAACTTGACAAATTATGATATAATTTAGTTATGTGATTTGCGAATGTAAACGAATGAAGAATTTACAAAACTAGGGAAAAAATACTCCTTTTGAGTTTTTTTAGTGCTACTTTGATTGCTGTTAATAGTTTTTAACTAATTTTGAATATTCTGATTTTCAAGTTGCAATTTAATTTTCATCCTGAAAATTATCTCAAATCGATAAAATTTCGAGCGTTAAATAAAAAAGACGCGTGTGTTTTTCACAAGCTAACTTGGTGTGAATTTTCTGGATTTCTGATTATACAGAGTGTCCATGACGAACTGCCGCGATCAATTCCTCGGAAAGAAGACTGGATAATTTTTAAAATGTAGCAGTTTACTAAAGTCGATGGAGACATGTATAATATTCTATACCTAAGTCTAACTGTTTTTGAAATATTTTAAATTTTAGGTCAAAAATGGAATTTGCGGGCCTAAATATAACTATCAATTTCTTCTATATGAAAGCCTTTATTATTTAATTGGGGTTGGTGTCTTTATAGAAGGGGATCTACTTTAGCGGACTGCTTTGATATTTTGATAATAAATAAATACAGGGTGATCAAAAACTAACATTAAATATTAACTTGAATTTTTTTTAATGTAAACCCCCATTTTTATAATGTTATCTTATTTAGCATTAAAAATAAGGGTGAGTTTATTTAGGTTGTCTATTCCAAAAAGTTGCAGTTTTTGAAATATTGGTAATTTAACATTTTTGTATTGTAAAAATGCTAAACGGCTTACGGACACAGGGGAACAACGTATTTTCATAACTGTTTAAAATTTCCACCCTGAACTTTAAAACATTTTTCGCATCTCCGAGTTAGTAGTGTATCATGGGTAGCTGCTCTCACTGAATCTGGATATAAACTTTCTAACGCGTCGCTTACCTTTGCCATAAAGTCCTCCATCATTTTCACTGGTTTACAATAAATGATGTTTTTTATCGTTCCACATGTAAAATCAGGAGAAAGAGGAGGCCACAGAAAAGGTACATTATTGGCAATCCACTTGTCACAAAATCTCGCTTGTAAGAAGTTGGTAACTGGAACGGTTCTATATGGTGGGCAGTTATCGTGTTGTTAAAAATTTGCCTGTGTTTCACCAGAGGTAAATTGCTTAAATATTGCTTGTCTAACTTTTTTAGAATATTTAAATATCTTTCTCATGTTTTGCTTTGTTATTAATGAATTGCCATTTAAGTTCTTCATAAAAATGTAGTTTTACTATTCCATCATTCCTTTTATGCATTTTTGCCTTAAAGGTGCCAAAATTTTTCAATATTCGGTTAACACTGCTCCGTGACGGTTTCTGTTTATCTGGATATCTATCAGCAAATGTCTGACATGTTCTTGTAGTCCAAGCTATAGGTAAAAATAGTGACATAAATTCTGAGATGGATGAAAACTACCCAGAGGTATTGGAGGGTATGTAAGAACAAATTCTATATAAAATGTAACACCCAAAAATAGGTTGGGGCCAAGAAGGGGGGATTCAAAGTTGGCTAAAACAGATTTTTTGAATCTACAAACCAAGAAACACATTTTGGAAAAAAGAGTTTCAAATTAAAGTTGACGAGACTTTAAAAACCTACAATTTGACTGTACGATCATTTTTGTTAATTTGTTGTTGCAAAAAGCCCAAAAAACCCTCAAAATGTGCCATTTTTTTCATGACAATTATTTATTGCAAAATTAACTTTTTTTGACCTTTTTTACTTTTAAAGAGAAGCCCTCTTTATTTTGAACAAAATGATATTTTATAATAGTAAATCAGATAATTCGTTGCTGAAATATTGCTATTTGTTTATCCCAAGATGAAAAAAATGCAAAAAAATAATTGATATGCAAAAAATGGCCGACTTTAAGGTTTTTTTTTTTGCATTTTTTCAATACCAAATTGACGAAAATGATCGCATAAAAGCTCATATGGTAGATTTTTAAAATCTTTGCAACTTTTATGTGGAATGTTTTTTCCAAAATGTGTTCTTTGGCTGGTAGATTTGAAAAAACCTGTTTTAGCCAATTTGACCCCCTCCCCCTTTTGGCCCCAACCTATTTTTTGCTGTTACATCTATATAGAGTTTGTTTTTATATTTCCCTAATACCCCTGGATAGGTCTCATCCATCTCGGAATATACGTCAAAAACAGCACCAATTTTTACCTTTAGCTTGGTCTATTGTTAAAACTATTGTTGTAGTGCTGTATGATTTTCATTCATCGCGTTTCGCTGTCATGGCCAACTAATAACAAACTTAAAAGCCGTATAGCGTTTTTACAATACAAAAATATGAAATAACCAATATTTGAAAAAGTACAAATTTTTCGAGTAGACAACCTTACATTTTAAAAAATTTACTTTTAATGATTTTTTCAAGTTAATATTTAATGTTAATTTTTGATCATCCTGTATTTATTTATTATCAAAATATCAACACAGTCCACTAAAATAGATTCCCTTCTAAAAGAAAACCAACCTCAGTTAAGTAATAAAGGCTTTCCTATAGGGACATTGATAGTTATGTCATTTTTGACATAAAATTTGTCAAAAATGGACTTAGGTATAGGATATTATATATGAAATATGTGTATAAGTTTACGTAGAATCTAAAAATGAAATAACATATAGGGTGTTCCACTTAAAATAAACAAGAAGGCGTCAACTCCCGGTATAACAGGAAGTGCCACCATCTTGAAAATATTTTAAACGAATTGTCTCCATTCGATTTGGTAAACTGTCAAATTTGAAAAATTTTCCAAAGTTTATTTTCCGAGAAATCGATCGCGGCAGTTCGTTGGGAACAGAAAAAAAATATTTTTTTTTGCCGTAACTATGTTTCTTTTAAAAACAAAATAAAAATGAGGCATGAGTCTACATTTTTGATTTATCTAGACGTTTATTTAAAAATTTACAAAATATTAAGCATGATGGTTGTACTTCATTTCACAAGATATGCTCAAAATGTCCTATCTTTCAGGCGTATGATGATCCTTAAATGAATCTTCTTAAACCCGTTTATTTAAAATAAAACAAATTAAAATAAAATATTTAACGTCTTCCAGGATTTTGGGTTTTTAACAGCGTTTCTAGAGGGTGCATTTCAAAGCATAGTCGGGGGTGCACTTTGCCTGCACCCCCCTTGAGCAAACACTCGACCGGCCGCTCAGCCGACTGGCATAGCCCCGCAGCAGCGTACTTGTCCAAACAAATGTACTCATCAATCAAATACCTACTACCGCCCGTCGATCCCCTTACCCCTGTTGTTTTAGTGTGAGACTGAAGGTTCAGAAACAAAATCATTACATGGTTAAATACAAAGATGTATAATATTGATATCTATAACACTTCTCTGCTTGATATATTGTAAAGGTGAGATATTTTACAGGAACTGGATGTTGAACGCTTAAAAATGAGCTTTATTCTAAAATATGAAAAAAACAAGAGTTTGTCGACAATGGATGGATGATGTTTCTAAGTTCTCTTGCACTTTAACGATTTTTAAAAATGACAATTACTCTATCATGTGGCTAGCAAATTTTATCGATTTATTTCCAATAAATGGGGTTAATATTAAATGCATGAATGAATGAATAACAAGTTGTGACACTTGATCTTCGATTCCACCATGATAGCAATTTATTTGGGGCCGATTGCCTTTGCGAATCTAAGCAGCCTCGTTAACTGAACTCGCCTAATAGCTTCAGGTGACAATATTTTATCTCCGAAATGTCTCTGCCCCAGTCGGTTGAGTGCTGGGTACTATCTAAGGACATGGTCATCTGCACATCGGGCCTTCCCTGATGCCAATCTTATAAAGATTGCCTCTCAGGTGACAATGTCTTGCAAATAGTTTCACCACGATTAGCATTTCTTTTCTTTGACTTTGACTTGGGAAAATGGTTGAATTGGAAAAATTTTACCTGGATTTTAAGAAGATTTTAAGAGGCTATTAAACCACACGATATTTAGAATTCCCTACTAGGAATTAGGAAAAAAAGGTATGTAGAGCGCGCCACTTAAATCATCTTTAATCAGGATTCTAAATTAGTTGCGGTAGGTTTGTCGAGGGTACGAGAACTCCGATATTTATTGTGGCACCTGGCTTTTTAAACACGGAAAAAGAATCCTTGTCCAAGCGTTAGTGGCTGGTTATATGATAATAAAAAAAAATGAAGTGCTGGACGAACAGTAAATCGTATTTAATATTTTTAATAAAATAATCCTTATAATTTCATTTCAGTACTATGTATCTTTATAAATATCGTGAACATTTAATAAATCTGTCTTTTCGATATTTGGCATATACCGACAACGATACCTCAGCTTTTTTCGCTTGATAGATATGTTATAGATAGAGTGCTCTGTTATATTTAATTCTAAAGCAATCATTATATTAAAAATGTGTATTTTAACAAATATAAAAAATTCCACTTAAAAAAGATTACATATAATGAAATTAAAATTACGACGCGAATATTCGAATTTGCGCATGTTTAACCAATTCAGTTTGTAACTATCTTTAAAAAATTCAACTTGTAGTAAAAAATAAAGAAATCTATCGTGTCTAACAGGTAAAAGCAATTCTTTATAAGTCGAAAAATCCTATGCATTCTAGAAATAATATTATTTAATACCTTATGATATTTAAATAATTAAAAAATGTTAATAAAAAACAAAATTTCTCTAAATCTTAAGAATTTCATATTGTCTTACAAACATAGCATGGACTTAGCATCAAGGCAGAACTAACCTTACGGTTCCCATGGCTACACGAGTACTCATGAGACACTAAGTATTGTTGAAATGTCGAGAATTTTTGACAGGGTTTTCTTGTTTGTACGTGTCTCTTTTTTAACATAAAACCTGTTTGTTATTACCTAACAAACGTTTGAAACTTGTATCTAAGTTGCGATCCCGGCCCAGTAGTTTAAGTTTATTCATGGTTTAGTTAGGCTCGATAGTTTTGTCGGTGTATTTAGGTTTATATTAAATCATAATATTCATTATTAATGAATTTGCGGTTGTTTTATCATCCACATGCTCTTAATAAGAGAATGAGTGCTCTGTCTGCATCATGTGCCAGTAGAATGAGAGCTTTGTACTAGGTCTTATTGTTTCTCTCTCTCTCTGTATCGGTGTAACGCTTTCACTTGCATCTGGCCGTACTCTATCTATAATAGCTTTGCCATTGTTCGTCGTTTTGACTACGTATCCTAAATGTTATTACACCACTCTGAATCGTTTTCTAATTAGGACATTAAATGAGAAAAGAAGATCGGCATTGTCCGAAGTCCAAATGAGGTTCCTTCCTGAGTTCTGTTTCTAACTCAATCAGGAAGACTGAATATCAGATGGTCTAATAGGCCCTTTAGACAACAAATTAAATTGTCTATTTGCAGCTGAAAATTGCTCACTGTTTCTAATTTTTGACTACAAAATTTTAATTTAGTACTAAAAAAAACATAACATACCGTTTAAAATTTTTTGAGAAATGCAAAAATGTATATGATCAACAAACTTGTATATGTAATTTACATCGCACACACACAAATTAGGATTGATGTCAGCAAACTAGACAGGGACGAGAAATATTTTGCTTTTAAGAAACCAATGAGGGGATAATATTTTTTATATTTCTAATATTATTTACAGCTAATCTTTTAGCGTTAACAAAATTTGTAGAGGAAACAACAGATATTTTAAAAAGTTTATTTCCGACTTGAACAATTAATAGAAATCAAACATTTTTGTTCACATTATAGTAAATACGCCCCAGCGGTGAACTTGGGAAATAAAAAATATTTTAGGCGACTTTTTTGGAAATATTTGTTAATAAATTTTGTATCCTCACCAGCTTTAATTGATCTTATTGTATATAATTTTTTTTGAAGTTTATAAAGATAGGAAATTTTTAATATCTGCATCGATTTTATGTATTTCCGACAAAAATGACAAAACAATGATTATTAGTTTAATAATAAAAATAACAGAAACATAAAAAGTGTTACCAATATACAAATAACAATAAATTAGCCTAAATATTCAAAGAAGAAAAAATAAATATTAATATTAACTTCTAAGTTTCGGGAACTAGGGGGCAGCCTTTACCCACTTAATACTGCCTTGCTTTTTCTTTAAGTTTGTTAAAAAAAATAATTCCGTTGCTTGTAAAGGGTGTTTTTATAGAAGTATAGAACTTTTAAATGGAATAAAACAAAGATGAATTTTTTAAATTGACATGAAATTTACTTTATTCGAAAGATAACCTTCTGGCATTATAATTTAAATATGACTTCTGGCATATGACCGTCACGGTTGGCTCGGACGTAGTCTAATCTGGAGGTCCAATTTTCGATGACTTTTTCCAACATTTGTGGCCGTATATCGGCAATAACGCGGCGAATGTTGTCCTCCAAGTGATCAATCGTTTCGGGCTTATCGGCGTAGACTAGCGACTTCACATATCCCACAGAAAATAGTCTAGCGGCGTTAAGTATGCGGTTACCAAACGTTTCCTTCAATAAATCAATTGTGGCACGAGCTGTGTGACATGTTGCGCCGTCTTGTTGAAACCACAGCTCTTGCACATCATGGTTGTTCAATTGATGAACGAAAAAGTCAGTAATCATGGCTCTATAGCGGTCACCATTGACTCTAACGTTCTGACCAGCATCGTTTTTAAAGAAGTACGAACTAATTATTCCACCAGCCCATAAAGCACACCAAACAGTCAGTTTTTCTGGATGTAACGGTGTCTCAACATACACTTGAGGATTATCATCACTCCAAATACGGCAGTTTTGTTTATTGACGTATCCATTCAAACAAAAGTGAGCTTCATCGCTAAACAAAATTCGCTTATGAAAATCAGGATCAACGGCAATCTTGTTTTGGGCCCATTCACCGAATCTACGCCTTGCTAGGTGATCGTGTGGCTTCAATTCTTGCACGAGTTGGATTTTGTAAGCACGCAAACCAAGATCTTTCCGCAAAATCTTCCATAAAGTGAATGGACACATATCCAATTCCTGTGTACGATGGCGTATAGACTGATTCGGGTCTTCCTCTACGCTACGCTCTACAGCAGCAATGACTTCTTCTGTACGCACTGTGCGACGTCTCTGTGGATGCGTATTATCATTTAGAGTAAACGTGGTGCGAAAACGTTCCATAGTTAATCGAATTAATTGCTCTGATGGACGATTATGTTGACCGTAAAATGGATGTAGTGCGCGATACGTATTTCGAACAGAACCATGATTTTCAAAATAAATTTGCACAATTTGGACGCGTTGTTTACGCGTCAGTCTATTCATGTTGAAATGCCAAACTAAACTAAACATAAATCACTTGACAGCTGACAAAATAGCCGCCAGTTAAAAAAGTATTGCCATCTTAAAGTTCTATACCTCTATAAAAAACACCCTTTATTTAGGTTTTTTATTAAATGATATATATGTAAGTACTAATTAACCAATCACTCTATATAGTAGCCTTTGTTTTATTAGCAATAGTGATCATTTATAACGCACTACTTTGAATAGTTAAAAAGTGTTTTGTTATCAATTGGTTTGATCTTTTATTGTTACCATAAACCATAAAAAATTCTATCCTTTCATGGGCTCCTGTACTATATTCACAACATTTACGCGGTATAGTTGCGTTATATGGCAAATCGATTTTCGATTTTCATGCGGAGTGACCTGAAGGCTAAAGGGGGTAATAAGAGTTATTACCTTTAAAGCTATTATAACTTTTCTAAAAAGCCAACAGATATGAATATATGTATACTATTCTCCAAATATATTTTTAAATATCAACTCTCATAATATATAGGAAAAATTGTTGTATAAGGATCAAGAGCTTGTTATAACTATTTCTATTTTAAGAAGTTTCAATTTTCTTTTCTTTATACGATTAGATTATTGTGTTTTATATTTTACCTTGAAGTTATTCCTAGCAATCTGAACTATCCTAGATTTTTTATCAAAATTATTGAAAACCGACAAAAATCTTAATACATATATTAAATGTGACTACTCAGACTTCATAATGAGGTAGAAGTCAATACATAAGAGACAAATGGAAAAAAACGACTTATTAATTTCTTGGCACACAACTTAAAAATATCCAGGTCAAATAAAGTGGTAATGTTAAAGTTTAATCGGATCCGTATCACTATAGAGACACATGAATTACGGGAAGAAAATTGGCGTATTAAAAAAAAGGTTGCAAAATGCCAGTTATTCTGATTTTAACGAAGGTTATCTCGCAATTTTGTTACATTTTTTAAGTTTTTAGTATTTGAAACAAGGTTAATAATAAAGATGATTAATGTAAATATATAGTTCTGAAAATAATAAATAAAAACCTAAACTAATCAACATGATTTAACTAAAGCAAATGGAGCAGAAAAATCTTTGCAAGACACCAGGCCTCGTAATTTGGCAGCAAGGTAATGTCGATTTCTCTAGAGAGTTTGCCTATGGACTAAAAAACCCTCTCCGATCCTACTAAGCTTCTTTATCTCGGAACCGCCGGGGCATTACTTCGAGATAAGGGCTGTAAGGTGAGAAAAAATAAATTTTTTCTTTCATTCTTCACTAAATTTTCCTTATACTGCTTCTTCGATCTTTCAAATTCGGTATTAGTCTGTTTAGTGCTATTATGGATATTTCTGCTTTTTCGACAGTGACTTGGATATGTCGTCTAAATGTCGTCCAAATGTCAATTTCCCTAATACCAACCAACCCAAGAAGATACACCTAAAACTCCAACACCCAAAACAACCAGTCCACCCATATCATTTTCCATGAGACGTTTCGATTGCTGCATTGCTCACTTTTTTTTGTGTAAGTTTTCATCTTCTTTTCAGTATTACAGATCCAGTTTTGTTTGAAGCGAGTTCCAGCATATTCCCTTCTAGCGATTTTGTGACTTGTGTTAAGCAGCGCGCCCACTGAATCGGCTCGGTTCCGTCCGTTTAGTCCGCTTTAGTCAGAACGCCGATGGCCCCCGCTCACTGGCTCCGCACAATTCAGACTAAACAGTGATTAAAACTGCTTTAACCATTAGAGTTTCTAGAGCTGTTATTTTTGATGAAAAGTGAATAAAATGAGTAGTTCTTCCGACTCTGAGGAGGATATTGTTGTGGCTGCTCTAGCTTGTGTTGAAGCGGAAATGGGGGAAAAGCGGAGACGAAGATATTGGGTTCATGATATTTACCTTAAAAGAAAAGTTCACGGGGAATTTTTTCATTTATTTCCAGAGTTGATGACCGACAATGAAAAGTTTTTCAAATATTTTAGAATGTCTAGTATAAAATTTTATGAAATTTTAACTATTTTGCCGCTCAGGAAACAAAACACTAACCTTCAAAATCGATTCCACCAGAGGAACGTTTAGCAGTTATTTTAAAGTAAGTGTATTATATAGTCGAATTAATTAAATTTGACGTTTACATCACAGATTTTTGTGACATAACTAATGTTTTTTGACTGTGACGTGAACGCCTAGACAATTTACTTCAAGTTTATTAGGCAACAACTATGTTTAGAGAATATTATTAATATTATATATTCTGTATGCTCTCACGTTTTCGATCAATTCTTCATTCGACATAGTAACAATACAAATCCTACGTCTATACCACAGATTATACTACCTCTTTCTATTCTAAAAATAGTCGAACGTTTTCAGACCTTTCGGCAATTTTTGCCCTCTTGAGAATAGTCGAACACGCCGATGCTGAAAGCGCGGAAGCGTTCTGGCCGGTCGGAACCAGTGAGGGGGTTCTCATTTATTTACGTGTAAACCAAAACGGGCCAATTGCGCGGAGCCGAGCAGTCCGAACCGAGCCGAACCAGTGGGCGCGCTGCTTTATGGTAAATTTCGTATTGTCGATTAGTGTGTTTTTATCTTTCAGTATTGCTATCACTACTAAATTGCCTGTGTAAGCAGTCAGTGTTACTTCTTTAGGTATCCGGGGTTTCAGCACCCCGTCATACATTAAGTTTCAGAGGGTGGGTTTAAGATCCGATCCCTGCGGTACTCCGCCCGTGATATCAATTCTATTGTTTTCAACAATTAGTGTCCGGTCGGTCAGATAATTTCCAATCGCTTTCTTAGATATACAGATATATCCCGAATTCTGACTTCTTTGATTATATAATTCCATGGTGTAAATGAATGATTGATATTCAGTGTAGTAACCTCGCCCATCTAAACTAACCTAACCTAACTTGACCTAACCTGAATTAACTTTTACTAACCAACTTGAAATCATCTGATCTAACTTGACCCAAGTTGAACTTACCTAAACTAACCTATCCGATCTAAATCTGCGTGAACCACCCTGAAGTAAATTGATCTATCTTGAACTACGCTTTTAACTTTTTATACAAAATTAAAAATTATAGTTTTGTACAAGATAATTTGAAAAATCTATAATTAGTGTATATTTATGAAACATAATTCTTCTTCTACACATTTACAGCAGGATTCACTAACATGGTTTAAATTTAAAACCGCCCTAAAGTGACAGCAGAGGGCTTAAACTGACAAGAGCAACAATAAGTGAAGCAAGTTTTAAACCCTAAAATACAAACATACAAAAATCATTTTGTTTTATTACTGAACCGGCAAAAATGGAGAACTTTATTTATTTTAGGGATACAGATATTTCTTTTACATATTTTAAGGCTTTATCGCAAGGTTCTGATCCTTTATATCCCCATATAAACGTTTATTTGTTGACGAATGTGATGTAAATTATGATATTATCATAAGCAAAATAAAACTGACCAACTATAAGATTTAAATTTCATGGCAACAAGATCGGGTTTAAATCATAAATCTTCTCAGTGAATCTGGATATTATTAATTTTCATTTTTTGCCTGAATCTGAAAGGTAGGTATCCGAAGTGTCTGGCTCCGGTCTTGATGAAATTATAATATGTTGTAGGAACACAAAAATAAGAGATATGTCTTTTTTGTCGGTAGAAGAATCACTATAGTTTTACTTCTTCTCAAACAAGAAGTAAATTCTACTTTGCTTTATAAAGATATCTTAATTAGAACTTCATATATTTAAAAAAATGTTTTTGGGGGTGAACTTTAGGCGCGGTTTTCACCTCCTTAAAATAAATCTCACTTATTATCGTGTTTTCTACAGTATATTATAGATTCATCAAAATCGGAGCCGGACTCTACGAGTACCTTTCTTGTGGGTAATGAAAAAAACTAAATCTGGCAACTCTGCAATTTGTTAATATTGATAAATATTTTGCCATTGTAAATATGAGTATTGACATTAAAATTTGAAACCTGTCGATTAAAATAAATATTATTTATTTGTTTCTAAAAATTTTTACATAATAACCAAATAAACCAAAAGAACATTTTTTATCATTTTGTACAAGTGAAAAGTTTTTGAGTAGATGTTTTATTTGAGTACTAATATGTTATTGTGTATATTACACCACTCCATGGGGTAAAAAATCCATTCCCATTTGTTTTTCTGAAAGGGAACACTATTTTTTGTGACACTTCATTGGAAACGCTATTGAAAAGATAATTCAACGCACATTTTAATTTACAATTGGACGAACTTCTAGTAGTAAGTTTTTGTAAGTATCCATACTGCACTCTGTTACCTAAAATAAATCTGTTCCAAATTTAGCACTTAGTGTACCAATTACTCATAGACGTAAGGGAAATTAATATTACTTAATATAGATTGCCGATCCTATAGAAAAAAGTTGGCTCGCGCTTAAACAGAGATAGATCTTTTTCGATCTCTCTTTCTAATGGCAGAGCTAAGCAGGATCTACCAAACGTCGTTGCATATCCCTGTCAGCTGACGGAAAGAGAGGTACTACTCATCGTAAACGCTCTATCTCTTTTTAAGCGTGAGCCAACTTTCTTCTGAAGGATTTGCAGTCTATATTAAATAATATTAATTTCTCTGACGTCTATACAGTTGCTCTATGATATTTTTATTTTCAATGGGATAGTAAAAAAGTTTAAACGGTTGGATGTCGTTGATAGGTTGGTCTAAACTATTAGGCATGATCTTATTAATAATAAATGTTTGTGGCAATCTCCCGCACAGTTTCCGTGAAAATTCACCAATGCATTGAGAAGCAATAACTTTCAAAAAATTGGAATGTTTTTCTTTCCACTGATCTATCTCTCCTGTAAATGCGAGGCGTAGTATTTTATGGAGATTTTTACCAATATTAATACTTTTATTAATCTAATATTAAATGAAATGTCCATGATTTATTGATATTGTTTAAATTCGAAACCAAGAAATGTCTATCTATTGTTTGAAGGTTGTAGACAATGTTGAAGATTGACTAAAATGTGGTTGTCGGACTTGCATTGTCTACATTTTTGTTTGTTTTTATGACGTTTTGGTTAGGATGTATCTCTTTTCGTTATCAAATATAAATTTTATGTTTTGTCTTAAGGCTACAGTTTATATAGCGACTGTGTCAAATGAAGCGCAAAGTTTCTCTTCACTGTACACACATCATGATTTGGTGTTAAGAAGTAATGGTTGCCAAAGATTAGGTATCTCAACACTGGGTTTACTGAAGATTCCATTATTATTTTTAATGTAAACTGCTACTATAAATGTTTGTTTTTTCCATGTTCCATATATATATATATATATATATATATATATATATATATATATATATATATGTTATGTCGGATATTCTCACGGGTGTGATGTGTAACCGAAGGTTTTCGGGCATCCCGTGTATGTGCTGAGTCCCTCTCAGGACTGTAAGGCAGCTGACTTTTCGGTGAAATCTCATTCACCATTTTCAAAGCTCACTGTATGGCGTCTACGAGCGAACTGACGCCTGCGACTCCGGTGCTGTCGGTCCCGTGTGCGCGTCGGACGCGTTCGTTTTCCGAATGGTTCCGGCCCATCAGATTGCGAGACCTGCTGCGCGTCATCGGCCCTGTTGCCAGTGTTTGGGGTTGCGTTGCCGAGTTGTAATCTGTTTCGTTACTAAGTGGTACTGGTTGATGTTTACTTTACGGTCTGTGGTGAAAATGGTTTCAATATTGTGTCTCCTGAGAATTCTTGCGATCTTGTCTGTGGTGCCTCTTACATAAGGAACAAAAAAAGATCTCTTGCTAACACCAAAAGAAAGAATCCCTCTAGAAAACCAGGGAGTGTACGAAATTCCATGCGGAGAATGCAGCTCATCTTACGTAGGCCAAACCAACCGTAAAATAAGCGCCAGAAGAGACGAACATATGAACGCTGTCAAGCAAAAAACAACTTCTGCTCTGGCCCAACACTGGTTAAACACAGGACATAAGATAAATTTCTCGGGAACAAAAATGTTATCGAGATGTGAAAACCTGTCCACAAGAATTATAAGGGAAGCCATTGAAATTGCAAAGAGGCCCAACAACTTAAATAGCAGAGATGATAGCCAACGTGTGCCTAATAATTGGAAAAACCTGCTTACAAAACATCAACCAGTACCACTTAGTAACGAAACGAATATATATATATATATATATATATATATATATATATATATATATATATATATATATATATATATATATATATATATATATCTTGGAAGGGTAATTGATCATCTAAGCCACATTCGACTTACAATTAAGTTTACCATGGAAAAAGAGGTAAATGATCAATTGCCCTTCCTAGATGTCATGGTGAATCGTCCAAATGAATCTATTAAAACTTTAGTATACAGGAAGCCAACACATACTGGAGAATATCTTAACCATAGTTCTAATCATTCTGATGTAACAAAATGGGAAATTATACGCAACTTCTTTAATCGCGCTATATATATATATATATATATATATATATATATATATATATATATATATATATATATATATATATATATATATGCAATAATGCCGATTCATTGGAAAAAGAAGTAGTAAACAATTAATACAATTTACAACAGAATGGTCACCCTTTAAAATTAATTAACGATGTTATAAATAATTTTAGAACAACGACCACTGGACAACAAGAAACACATTCCTCTTTCACAATTCCATACATGAAAGAAACTTCGGAGAAAATAAGATGAATTGCCAGATGTTATAATATAAAAACAACCTTTAAATCAGGAAATATACTTATAGCTCATTTAACAAAAATAAACCAAAAACTTCCGATAAGAAGGAATCTGTTTACAAAGTTCCATGTGGGTGTGGAGAAATGTATATTGGAGAAACCAAACGACCACTAGAAGTTAGAATTAAGGAACATAAAACTCATACACAAGAAGGGGAAACGTCGAGATCAGTTATTGCAGAACACGACGGGGATAAACAACACCACATAAAATAGTATGAAGTTGCGGCAATATATATGGAATCCAACATGAAAAAGAGAAAATTTATAGAAGTAGCTTACATTAAATAATAATGGAATCTTCAGTAAGCCCATTGTTGAGATACCTAATCTTTGGTAATCACTACTTCGTAACATCAAATTATTAAGGTGTTTACAGTGGACAATGGACACAGTCCCTATATAACCTCGTAGTCTTTAGACAAAACATTCAGTTTATACTTGATAATGATTAAAGTTAAAACCTAATCGAAACGTCGTAAAAACAAACAAAAACAAAGATAATGCAAGTCCGACAATCACATTTTAGTCAGATGTTTATCTAGTGACATCGTATTGTTTATGTTTTATGTTGCTATTGTTATTACCTCATAGCACACTATTTTCTGCATAATGTACATATAAGGATACATTTTTAAAATAACCATTGTAATCAGCAAAAATGGTCAAAATCTAATTTTTTTTTCTCTTTAATAAATATTAGTTGTCCGATCATAATTCGACCCTTCTTTCTAAATTAAAACTTGTTTGATAAAGAAATAACTTTCGAAAAGATAAGATGATTTTGAGAGAGTTAATAAACCAAGTTTCTATCTAACCAGGAAACAAATATATCCGGAGCAAAAGAGGTGGTGGGAGGAGATTCATAATTAATTTTGTTGTGCGAGCTTTTTGCGCCGCGGTGCGGCAGCGTTCTTCTGAAAGTTTCCATTTTAAAGTTGCTCTCATCCGTGCCAAAAGGGTTGAGATGACGCTGAACAAACAATAAGACGAATCTCAAGCGCTTCTTTAATTAATAAACTTCTACTAATGAAAGAAATAATTAATTTCTGCCTACCAACACTGACGGCTCCGCCTTTTGCGTCAAACGTCCCTTATGCATCCCCTCCTTTTATTATTTTACTTGTTAAGTCGATAATTATTTAATGTCTGTCCATCATATATAAAATTAACAGGGAAAATTGTAGTTTCTTTTTTCATTGGCGGTATGGTCAAAAAAATTACTACTAAAATAAAAAAATAGGAACTATTTATTATACAACGAACACGGAATGATATCCATTTCTTATTAGTATGAGAATATGTTTCTTGTCTTTACAACTATTTTCCGCTGGTTACTACTGGAACTACAAGGTAGTGAAAACTGATATAAAATACAGGGTGTCCGGTAAGTACCTCCTAATTTCTCGGGAGCATACAGGGGAGGTTAAAATAACAAAAATTCCCTAAGTGTCCCTTAATGGAGATACAGTATCATCGGCTCTAAGTTTTGAACCGATTTGTATAATTTAAAGAAATTTTAACGTTTTATAGAGGCCATAAAAACTCATTAAACCGTAATATAGTAAATGTGTTAAGTCATCAGAGAAGTCAGGAACGGACTTGCGGTCACACTCATTGGCCTACTTTTTGACAGGTGTCATTCCTTTCAAAAAAGGTACTCTTAATTTATTTCGATAAAACTAGTGGTTTTCGAGATAAATCGATTTTTATATCAAAAACTCAAAAGTTTATAATGCTAAACACAAACATGTAAAAATCAGGTTGTTATTGTTAATACCTACATAGTGAATTACTATTGACGGCACTTGTCAAAACTGCCTTCAAGTAAAAATAATTGAACAAAATGGAAGAATACTCGCAGAGTATGCTGATATGCATTTAATTTGTGGTGAAGCGCTGTCAAATTCTTCGAAGGCAAGAAGACTTTATGCTAAGAGATTTTCAGCTCGAACATTGTCAAGTCCAAAAACCTTTCAAAGGGTTGACCAAAGCCTAAGAGAAACAGGTAAAAGAAGATTAGAAAATAATTATTAAATTCAACGAATTAATTTTTTACAAGTTTTATTCAGGGTCATTTTGCCGCGACGTGGCGGTGGGAGCCCTCCCAGGAGAGCACGAAAACCTCACATAGAGGAACAAATTTTGTAAGATATTGCTGACAATCTTTCAAATAGCATAAGAAATCTCGCGACACAAAACAATGTTACAAAATGTATTGTGTATGAAACTCTAATAGAACAGTTATTTCACCCCTACCACGTTGAAAAACTACATGCTAAGTCTTCGGATGATTAAACTGCAAGACTTCAATACTGCAACTGGTTTATACCGCAACATAATCTAAATCTAAATTTTGTTTACCGATGAGGTGGGTTTTATAAGAGATGGCATAATAAACTCACACAATTTACATTTTTGGGTTAATGAAAACCTGCACGCAATAATTCAAGACAAACACCAACAAAGGTTTATTGTAAATGTGTGGGTTGGTATAATCGGATATAACCTTATAGGTCCATTTGTTTTGGAAGGAAGACTCAGTGGTGAGATTTATTGACAATTTTTGCAGTAAAATTTAAATAATTTATTGGAAGACGTACCTCTTGACAGAAGAATGCAAATGGGGGACATGCATGATGGTGCTCCACCTTATTTTAACCGTATAGTATTCAACACTTAACAAATATTTTTGGCCATCGATGGAAAGGTCGAGGTGAACCTGGTTTATGGCCTCCGAGGTCTCCAGACATAAATCCCCTAGATTTCTACTTCTGAGGACATCTAAAAGACCTAATTTATTCAACATCAATAAATACTAGAGAACTACCAGCGAGAATAGCACAGCATTCTAACGAAGTCCATAAAAATGCCAGAATATTATGTGCTGTGCAGCGGGAAAATATTCGAAGAATAAGAAATTCTATTGAAGTACGTGGAGCCCATATTGAACATTTGCCAAAATAGCATTTAAACGTTTTAACTATTTTTATATTTTAATAACATTGTAAATTAATTGAGCCACGATCAACCCCTTCTGGTTTCTGAGCTTGACAATGTCTAAGCTGAAAATCTTTCAGCGTTACATCTTCTTGCCTTCGAAAAGTTAGACAGCGCTTCCCCATAAATTAAAGCACATCAGCATACCATGTGTATTTTATTTTTACCTGTTTGTGTTTAGCATTGGTAACTTTGGAGTTTTTCGCATAAAAACCAATTTATCTCGAAAACCGCCAGTTTTATCGAAATAAATAAGTACCTTTTCTGAAGGGAAATGACCAAAGTATTTAAAAAATCAATTTTCAGCTCTGTAAAATGACACCTGTCAAAAATTAGGCCCAGCGAATATGGCTGCATGTCCACTCCTGACTTCTCTGATGATCTAAAACATCTACTGTAGTATGGTTTAATAAGTGTTTAAGGCCTCTATAAAATATTAAAATTTCATGAAATTATACATACATACATACATATAGTCGGTTCAAAACTTAGAGCCGAAGGTATATCGCTGAGTATCATTTAGGCTGTGTATCTTCGTTAAGGGGCACTTTTGGAATTTTTTTTCTATGACAAAGTAAGGTTATTTTGACCTCCCCTGTATGCTCCCGAGAAATTAGGAGGTACTTACTGGACACCCTTTATATATTCAATTTGGGGTTAGACTAGGATCTTTTAACACATGTAGCATTTGCAGTGAATTTCCTCCGATATAATATAATATAAATAAAAAAAATCAGACTAGATATTTGAGGGCCAAAAGCTGTATATTAAGAAGTGAAGATATCTACATCTATATCTATATCTATATCTATATCTATATCTATATCTATATCTATATCTATATCTATATCTATATCTATATCTATATCTATATCTATATCTATATCTATATCTATATCTATATCTATATCTATATCTATATCTATATCTATATCTATATCTATATCTATATCTATATCTATATCTATATCTATATCTATATCTATATCTATATCTATATCTATATCTATATCTATATCTATATCTATATCTATATCTATATCTATATCTATATCTATATCTATATCTATATCTATATCTATATCTATATCTATATCTATATCTATATCTATATCTATATCTATATCTATATCTATATCTATATCTATATCTATATCTATATCTATATCTATATCTATATCTATATCTATATCTATATCTATATCTATATCTATATCTATATCTATATCTATATCTATATCTATATCTATATCTATATCTATATCTATATCTATATCTATATCTATATCTATATCTATATCTATATCTATATCTATATCTATATCTATATCTATATCTATATCTATATCTATATCTATATCTATATCTATATCTATAAACGCTGGTAACATTATTAATAAAAAGATGATTACAAGTAAAGTCACTTTTATTACCCTTACACCTCCCGCCCCCCCAAAAAAAATCCATGTTCTACTTATATTTTATTACATACGATTTGTTTTAGTAAAATAATTTCTTATTATTTGCGAACCAGAAAGCTAAAATCCTCTAGTAATTAGCAAAATAATAAAGAAACATTTACTTTTACAAATGCACATAAGACAAACTTATTAAAATATATATAATAAATAGAAGAACAACAATGAATAACTTTTGGTTTACTTAGTTATTAAAATGTTAAGTTGACAGTAAATATACAAAAATAAATACAAATAAAAATTATGTACATATTAATATTTGGATTTAAAAAAATTACCACCATGATTCTATTTTGGTTGCTCAAATCTCTAATGGCCCTTAGTCTCGGTGACCATGAGAGAGGACGTAAAGAGGCCAATTTTTACTAAAAAATTTTGAAAAGTAATTACACGGATCATTATTTTATTTCTTGATGTCAATGTTGACCCTAATGAATTTCCCGTTCATTGGCATACAAAAACTAATTATGAAACATTAGGCAAAGAAAATTATTATTTTTATATTAATTAAAATCAAATATTGTCTACATTTTTTGGAAAAGAACATTGGATTCCATAATTCCTTTTATGGTTAGATGAATATATTTTATCAAAACAATTTTTTTAAAACCTAAACGAAATTATGATCAACAATATTTTATATGAACAATGCAGTTTTCGGCGAGATTAACATTAACTGTAGTTGAATAAATGAATAAATATTTCTGAAATAAAAGACTAGCAATATTTTGCTGATGTTTCTTTCTCCTGCCTCCTAAAATGATTTTTTTAAAAAACCAACAAATACTACCAGTTCACTCTTTCACGAAGACGCCATTGCTTAATAAATTCTAAAATTTGGTTTTGTTCCAGTGGTAATTCAACTTTATTTTCATTAGACTTAAAATCTTTATTAAAGACGTCAATGACTTCGCATGCGCGCAAACCATATCTGATGCGAGAGCGAATAAGCAGGTCAGTGTCGCTATATTGGAAAGTACGGAGAATGGAACAAGGAGCGGTAAGTACGTATGATGGGGATAAAAAGTTGTGAGTTTATGTGTAGTAGGACATGCGAAGAGCATATATTCGTGTCCTCCTCGCAAGTCCTACCTCCTTGGGTTTTCCCGGTTAGCAGTGGCACCTTCCGATGTTTATATATATATATATATATATATATATATATATATATATATATATATATATATTGTTGTAATAAAGGAAAAAGGCTGGCTTACTACTTATTGACTTATCCCTGTTAAAGTTAAATCCGGAGGATGGCGGTAAGATGTTGAATAATACGACAATATATACACTGGAGTCTTGTATATTTCTATTATAAGAGTAACCTACAAAAAGAAGTCACCTATATTTGACCCTGGAGAACGTGGTGGCCATCTTACTGATGCCTCATTGCCTCTTCCAAACTATCTGTTTGAATATTGGTCGAGTAAATATTGCCGAACAACAATGGAATAATTGGGTGGGGTACCATCAAAGTTTTCGCCGAAGTAAAATAGGCAAATTGTCCAGAAGAATTGGTAATGTCTTTTGCAAAAAATTTGGATAAATATTTCCATTTATCCTTTTTGGAATCAACAGAACCGATAAGGTAGCGATCAATAATACCTGCTCAAACATTTATTTGAAATGTGGTGGTCGGACTTGCATTGTATTTATTTTTGCTTATTTTTACGACGTTTCGATTAGGTTTTATCTGTAATCGTTATCAAGTAAAAACTGAATGTTTTGGCTTAAGACTACGAGCTTATACAGGGACTGTGTCCATTGAAGTGCAAAGTTGCGCTTCACTGTACACACCTCAATGATTTGATGTTACGAAGTAGCGGTTGCCAAAGGTTAGGTATCTCAACACTAGGTTTACTGAAGATTCCATTGTTATTTTTAATACAAGCTACTTCTATAAATTGTTTTTTTTTTCATGTTGGGTTTCATATATATTGCCGCAGCTTTAGACCATTTTATATGGTGTTGTTTATTCCTGGCGTGTTCTGCAATACCTGATCTCGACATTTCCCCTTTTTAACAGACTTCTAAAAGAAGGAAGTTCTCAATTCGTCAAGTATGTATGTTTTTTTTTTTATGTATGTACACCGATTACTCCGGAACGGCGGTACTGATTTGAATGAAATTTTTTACGATATGTTAAGGAAATCGCTGCGGTGGTTCCATATGTTTTTGGACGAAATTGGTGCAGTAATATCCAAGATGGCGCTGACAATATGGCGGCCAAAAAATTAATTTTGTCTGATTTTCTCCAAAATTGGTATGGGTGAATTTTTGGGGTCGTACACAACGAATCTGAAATTATTTTTAAAAAATTCAATATGGCGGATCCAATATGGCGGACAAAATATTTTGATTTTGTCTGATTTTCTCCAAAATTGGTGTAGGGGAGTTTTCGAGGTCGCACATGATGGATCCAAAATATTTTTTAAAAATTCAATATGGCGGATCCAATATGGCGGACAAAAAATCAATTTTGTCCGATTTTCTTCAAAATTGGTACGGGGGAGTTTTCGGGGTCGCACATAACGAATCTGAAATTATTTTAAAAAATTCAATATAGCGGATCCAAGATGGCGGATTAAAGATTCTACACCTCCCGATTTTGTCTAAAATCAGTATTGGGGTATTTTTGTTAGTGTTAATTATGAATTTAAAATATTTTTTGAAAAACTCAATCTGGCAGATTCAATATGGTGTTCTAAAAATTTTACATTTTTTGATTTTTTCCAAAACTGATATAAGGGGTTCTTGAGGTTGTAAATTATGAATTTAAAAGTATTTTTTTAGGATTCAATATGGCAAATCCAAGATAGCGGACTAAAAATTTTACGTTTTTCGATTTTGTTTGAAGGTGGGACTGAATCGTTTTTAAGAATGTAAATAGCGAATATAATTCTAGAAATTTTAAATTTCCGGATTTCATCCAAAATTGGTACTAGGGGGCTTTGAAGGGTTTAGATTTAGATTAGATTAAGACTTAAAATATTTTTTTTGAAATTCAATATAGCGGACGCAATATGGTGGGTTGAAAATTTTTCCTTATTCGCATTGTTTCAGATTTGGTATTAGAGGGTTTTCGGGGTCGTGTATTACGATAATGAAGTTAATTTTTTACAACTATCAGGTTGATGAGGTATACAAACTCACTATGCAGTATAAAATATATCGAGCTAAGAAATTTATATCTCAGGTTCTTTAAATATTGAAAATTGATATTGTGGGGTTCTTGAGGCGTATACAAATTCAATATGCAGTATAAAATATATCGAGCCAAGAAATTTACATCTCAGGTCCTTTAAACATCGATATTCGAAGGTTTTGGGGCCTATATTACCAATCTAAAATTAATTTAAAATTTAAGATAGTGGATTTACTATGACAGACTAAATATTTGCTTGACGCAATTTTACTGGTATTTGGAAAACTCTAAGAACCAACGAATTTTTAGTCGTTTATTTTAGGGTGATTTACAACTTTGGATAAAATGGGTATCTTTTTGTCACTTGGTCAAGTGGTAGTTATCTGAAATTTTATGATGGAAAACAATTTTACGGATTATAATTGTTACTTGTGTTGTAAGGCTCTGTCTACCATATTTGAGCATTTCATTTGTAATGTCTGGGCTAGGACATTTTGTTTTTTAGCTTGGAGATTGATAGTCGTATGTCGAGTGCTTCTATTTCTATAGTCTCGTTGGTCGTTATTTCAAGCGTGTTCATTTCAATTGTATTATTATCTGCTTTATATAAATCTGTGAGATATTCAACCCATGTTTCTTTACTGATTTGATTTGTTTCATTAAATTTTTTTACTTCTTTTCGTTGATTTCTGATTGGTCGCCACATTTGTTTTTGAAGATCATAAAAATTATTTTCCATTCGTTTAGAGAAATCCCTAGTACTTATTTTTTACTTGTCTAACTAGCAGCGATCTTTCGTTGTTCATACGATTCTGCAGTCCTGTGTGTTCTATATCTTACATACGCTAATTTTTTTCTTTGCATTTCTCCTTAACTTTTTGAAAGAACCATGGAGTTTTGTTTGGTATAATTGGACTTGTTATTAATTTTAGTACCTTGGACTTCTTTAACAGCTTGTTTAAAGATGTTCTTCAACTTTTTCCAGCTGGTTTTAATGTCTTCCTCCTCATTTATTGCGGTTTCGTCGATTTTTTTCTATAGTGTTTTCTTGATACAGCTGCTCCATTGACTCACGTCCCCTTCTTTTTCGACTATTCGAGTTGTTCGAATACGATCTCTACTTTCAAATTTTTTCTCGAAGCTGCATGTTTCTCGGAGATGACTCTCTTCTTCTTCTTCTTCTTCTTCTTCTTCTTCTTCTTCTTTCTAACACAGTTAACTATGTTAGTAGGCTATAGCCTGTTCATTGCCATCACGTCTTCCCCGGAAGATGAGGTCCAGCATTCTCGCCATCGTTTTGGTGGTCTTCCCCGTGATCTTTTTCCTATTGGGTTATTTATTTTTGCGCTTTTAACGAGTCTACGGTCCTCCATTTTCCCTATATGTTTGTTCCAGAATCTTCGCCTTTGTCTAACCCATCTTCCTATGTCCTGTATCCCGCATTGTTGTCTGATATCTCCATTCCATATTCTGTCGTGTAGAGTTTTGCTTTGTATATTTCTTAATGTTTTCATTTCGACTGTTCTCATCATTTGTAGCGTTCTGCCTGTATTTGGTCTTGTTTCTGCCGCGTATGTTATGATGAGTCTTAGAGCCGTTTTGTCTATCTTAGTTTTGCTTTCGGTATTAAGGTATTCGTTCTTTCAGACAATTTCTTTTAGGCATCTCGAAATTCTAGCCGCTTTCATTATTCGCTCTCTTACTTCGTTAAAAAGGTTTCCATTGCTCGTTATTTCTGCTTCCAGATATTTGAAATGATTTACCTGTTTGACAATTTTGGAGTCGATTTCCAACTTGCACTGTATTGGTTTTTTCGTTGTTACTAAGCATTTGGTCTTCTCGGTGTTGATGATCATATTTAATTCTTTCGCTTTAGTGTTAAAAGAGTGCAGTAGTCTTTGGAGATTATCTCAGAGTCTGCAATAAGAACAGCATCGTCCGCATAGCAGACGGTATGGAAGAATGTGTTTCTCATTTTGTATCTAGCTATTTTGGGGAAATTTTCTATTATTTTATCCATTATTAGATTAAATATGAAGGGGCTGAGCGAATCGCCCTGTCTAATTCCTATGTTTACATACATGTCTTCCGTTGTTATATGTCCTACTCTGATTTTTGTTCTGCACTGGATGTTAATATCGTATATTAGGTTAATTAGCCTATGGTTTAGACCTTCTGTTCTCATCATTCCCAAGACGTCCTTTAAGCGCACTCTGCCAAAAGCCCTGGTCACATCGACGAAGCACACGCACGCAGGCCCACCGAATTCTAGGGATTCCTCAGCAATTTGTCCGACAATGTACATTGCGTCAATAGTGGATCCGTTTCTTCCAAAACCCCACTGTCCTTCTCGTATACCCAAGATTCTGGCGACCTCTTCCAGTATAGTCCCTGTGAATGCCTTGAGAACGCCATCAAACAGTGCTATTCCTCGACAGTTACCCGGGTGCGCTCTGTCCCTTTCCAAATATGGGCATTGCCATATGACTCTCAATATTGGCAAATGTTTGACGGTTTGGTATTCGGCGGTTAGGAAATCGTTCCATGTAAATCCTAACACTACGACGCCCATTTTCTTCACAAAACAAAGGAGCTTATCAACCTTCTCGGAATGCGTGAGGCTTAGACATTTAGAATATTGATCTTATTTTAGTTGACTTCTTAGACAATGATGAGAATCTGCCAATAGTCAAATTTTTAAAGACATAAAGCAAGGTGTGATTCTATTATCTTCAAGAAAATCTCACAATGTTTGTAATTTTGAACGTGAAGAAGAAATTGTTTCGGCAGGTACCTAAGCAATACTAAACGTTTTCAGTTGCAGTGCTTGTAATCTTACGATACATTCCCGCAAGGGAGTGTACTTTACCCCTTAATCTTCTTACTCTTTTAAGTAATTAATCTTGAATGGGATGATAATTTCACGATTGTGCTTTCCGAGGATTACACTTTTATAGCTTTCTCTGAGATTAAACTTCATATTCTCATTCTCAACATGCAAATCAAACGATTCAAAAATTGGTACTTCCAGAATAAATTAATTATAAATTAATCCAACACGCAAAATAAAGGACGCTTTTTCTTTTTCACGAGAAGCGAAGGGATTTTCTCCGCCGTTCATTATCTAGGAGAGATTATTTTTACGGCATCTATTTAAGGATGATTTTCTTCGCCGCACAATTTTTTAGAGGAATTTTTTACGCCGACTCAGTAAGCGGTATAATTTTTTTTGCCGGTTTTTGTCTCGAAAGATTTCTTTTGTCGCACTTATTCTGGAGGAATTGTATTGGCCGCAACTTTAACCGTAATGTTCATCATAGCCACCATCAATATGTTGATAGTTACTTCACATGGGAGATACATTTGTAACACATAGCGAATAAACTAAAGTCAGCCTACTTTACATTCGTTAATCTATAGAATATCTTAATGACAAAACATCTTATCAATGTCTACCATGCTTTGATCTATAGCCATTTAAAGTACATAATATTATGTTGGGGCCTGGTTTCTGACATAAATCGTGATTTTATTTTGCAAAAAACCGTTACTAGTAGGATATTCTTGTTGGTTCAAGCTGAGACATGTCGATGAATTTTCAAGAATAAACAAAAACGGTTTCTAGCATTCTAATCATGGAGGCCGCTATTTATATTTAGCTACATATTACAGAATTTCTAATAGTTGCCAAAATCCGCAGTTATCTAACACGAAACAATGATTTTGTTTTAATCTAGAATTTTAGATTAATTCTTTACAAAAAGAGTTCGTGTTACTTTGGTAGCTCTATTTTTAATAAACTTCTAAATCACATATGGATTCAGGACACTTTTCGCACTTTTGAAAAGTCCTTAAGCTCTTATCTTCTTGCAGAATTATTCTGCACAATTAATGAATACTTAACTGGCGGATGTTAAGCGCGTAAAACTGTACCTTTGTTTTTATTTTATTTTTTTAATGTGTTCATGCTTGTCATGAAATTGTTTAATATTTATTTTCTAATTGACACCTATATTTTAATTTATTGACACGATTAATACTTTTTAAAAAGTTTTGTTAACTATGAATGGACAAATAAATAAATAAATAAATATATATCATCTATATGAGTTCTTACATTAAATATTATTTTAATGAATAATTCGAAAACCCGCCCTTTAAAAATTTTGTCCTGATATCTATGTTCTTTAATTAGAAAGTTTGGAATTCCTTTATTTATAGAAATAAAAATATATTTATTACCATATGCTGTATTTATGGATATGGATAAAGCACTTCTTTTTTCTTCTTTTTAACTTCTTATATAATCAACCACTACGGCTAAAATAAGACCTATTTTTACGGGCTTAGAAAGGGATTTTTGGCGTTCTCGATAATCATTGTCCATCATGATTTAGGGGTAATTGGCACGCTCTAAATTTCTCCCACTCGTTCATCCTAGTTAGGGAGGCTGAATATCGTCTAATAGTTCCTTTAGTTCTAAATAATGTCAATAAGTCATACAGAAATGAATATTAGTGGTTTTACTTATTTTATTAGCCTTTGAGGAATATAATTTCTAGATATATTGAATTGTCTTTATAATCTTTGCAAAATCAATAATTTTATCTGAGATAGTGGGTTAAGACAATACACAAATGCATTCAAATACTTATAAAAAATACATAAATCAATGAAACTCCTTCGATTTTTAAGGATTGCTATGTTAATTGGATGGTGGCTACGAAAAACATTACGACTAAATTTACGGCGAATACAATTCCTCCAGAACAGGAGCGGCGAAAAAAGGCGGCGAAGAAAATAATACCGCTTACTGTGTCGGTGTAAAAAATCACTCTTAAAAATTGTGCGGCGAAGAAAATCCTCCTTAATTAGAGACCGTGAAAAGAATCTCTCCTAAACAATGAGCGGCGAAGAAAATCCCTTCGCTTGTAAAACGAAAAAATCCTTTCTGGGCAATTGATGTGGAATTAAATAACTTGCATTCTAATATACTATTTTGATACTAATATGTTGGATACGATGAATACGATGGAATAATATTTAATTAAGAAGTTGACTTCTTTTGACTTGAATTTTTAATAAATAAGTGATTATTTTATAATATTTATTTTATTCGTTGCAAATGCCTTACAGCAATTCTAATTAAAATGCGGGTTGTCCAAAATAATTTTCTATACGCGACTTACAATATTGATAAATAAATAATAACTGATCTGTCAGTTCGAGTTGCAATAATAACATAATACCAGCAAATATTTTAAAAATAGCATAAACTTGTTTTCAATATATCGCCTAGCTGCGACCCATTACAACGGAGCTTCCTTAAATACTAATACAACGATAAAGAATAAAAATATTTTTTTATATAAATTCTTTTCAATTAACTTTATACACAGCCCGATTAGACTTTTTACCTAATAATATAATTCAGCCATAATGTACTATAGTATAATCAATAAAGTTGAATAGTGTAACTAGAAAAAAACAGTATTTTTGCAGGTACATATATAGTTTATAATTTATATACTATAATACAGTTATAGTATATAATAGAATGGAAAAATTCCCACCTGGATTATGGTGGGGAACCCCCTAAACCTATAGGGTTTTAGGGCAATATTCGAGAGTTTTTTACACCCCTCTTACTGTTGTTTGATTATTTGTACGGCACTGGGAAAAAGGGATTTTTTTCGCCTCAATTTTAACGAAGGGATTTTCTTCACCGCTCTTATCATTGAGTGATTTTTTTTCTCCGCACATAATTTGGTTTAGATTTTCTTGGTAGCCACCATCGAATTATTCTAAACATCTCATTATATTTAATGTCATTCCCGGGAATATTCAATTTGTATCCCATAAATCTAATAAATCTTTTTATTTTGCCCATAAAAGACATTGTACAAGTATATTCTAGAACTGACTTAACATAAGAACAGAATAAAGTTTTGAAATTCGATATTCGATTATTAAAGTATCTTAGAGTTCTTATAAAAAAACAATATTTTTAAGGCCGCATTAGTTATATAATTAACATGGAAAAGAAAACTTGAGTTTTTGTCAAAATAAGCACCAAGATCCTTAAATTTTTCTTTTCATTACGTCATTCCCTATAGAGTAGTTAAATTCAATGATCTTTTTTGTTCGATAATAATAGAATTACTTACATTAAATTGCATGGCATTTCAATTATACTATTCACATAAGCTGCTCACATGTTCTTGTACGGTTGTCTTGGCTTCCAATTATCTTACAAATCTTCAAATCATCTGGTACGGAAGTCATTTTGAATATGTTTCAAATTGCGATACACCTATACATCTTATATATATATATATATATATATATATATATATATATATATATATATATATATATATATATATATATATATAGATAAAATTGAAGTGTCTGTGTGTCTGCCTGTATGGGCTTATCCTTGAAACTGCTGAGCTTATTTTGATAAAACTTTTTTATTTTTTACAATTGTATTTGTTATAAACATTTAAAAATACTTTCTACCGACTAGACGGAAAAGATGAAGACTAGATATGATTAACATTGCCGGAATATTGATTGAGATGGTAAACGATTGAGCATTAGTTTTGACAATTAAATATTGCTTATAATAATTTAATTTGTTATAAACAATTTAAAATACTTTCCATCGACAAGATGGAAGAGATCGTTACTGGATATGATTAAGATCGCAGAAGGTTATTTTATTAGTTTTAACGATTAAATATTGTTTATAACAATTCAATATGTTATAAATAGTGGAAAACTGTTTGTACACTGTTAAAAATCACCTTAAATTTAATGCAAATTTAATGTCCATCCTACATTAAATTTAATAATTTTGTACCAAAAATCGTGAATAATTTACGTTTACTTTGAATTTAAAGCAATTATTTTAAATATCAGTTCATTGTACATTAAATCTGATTAAATGGTAGTTTAAATTTCAGTAAAGTAACAGAAAGGATATTTCAATTTCTGTACATTAAAATTATTCAATATACAATGGATGAGATTCCGAGAGATGGCGCACCTTGTACTGAACTTTTTGCTTGATATAAGTTGCTTAAAGGACTCAATTTTGTTGTGGTGAGGTGTACATGTCTGCCCTGTACTGACAGGAACTAATGAGTTTGAAACCGGTCTAGACTTTTTGAACTCATATTAATCTTGGTGCATTAAATATGTGATAACATATCTTAAATTCGGTTTACACTGGCTGTATGTTTAATGTACATAGTCACCTCAAAAGTAATTATCAAATTTTAAATTTAATGTATGATTACATTATTTTTAATGGAATAGATTAATTTAGATTAACGTAAATTATTAAATTTAATGAATTACATTAAATGTATTTAATAAACGTTTATGAAATTTGCTTCCGGCACATTTACGTTAAATTTAATGCATTTCATTTATACAGTGTAGATAAAAATAGAGAACTCCCGTAACTCAACAAACTTTTATTTCTTAAGTCTCACGAGGACGAGGTCGCGGGCAAAAGCTAGTCGTTAATAGAAACATTAAAGAGAAGCAGTTGAATGTGACCCTTGTGGTGCCTTGGAAACAATAAAAATTTATTTAGGAGTATAGTGTTTTACTTGCCATTTCCTGCCTGACAAATACCTGGTAAACCACTTTAAGTTTCCAAATATACCATACCTTTCAAGCATTTTCAACAGTAAAAGATGGCTAACTTTATCAAAAGGCTTAGCGAAATGTGCATAAATTGAATTGATTTGGTCAGTATCCTCAAGAATTTCCCTAAGAAACTATTTATTTACCAATAAATTGCTTACAATATGTAGAATTATCCTTTACAAAACCACGTTGGTGTTTTATTAGAGTTTTCCGAAAAAGGGGTTTAATCTTAAAGTTTATTGTTATTTAAAATTTTTTTGTGATAAAAAATGGCTCTATAATTAGCAACATTGTTTTTATCATCGTTTTCAAAGGCAGGTGATATAAGCGACACTCTGCACGAGATCTGATTTTGAAAACTCCGCTATTAAATATTATGAAAATTTTTTTGATGAAATGTAACTTACCTAATAAGTTTAATTTTTTGTTTGAGTTTCTTTCCTTCACTATATTATATATAAAATGTTATCACATTAATCACTCGAAGTAAAATATCAATAAAACAAGATTATAAAATCTAAAAAGTTTATCAAAATCGGTTTGGTCGCCTTGAAGCTACTGGAATGAGAAATTCTATAATTACAAGATTTGACAAGCCCGACGACACACAACCAACATTCGAGGTTTACTTTTGGATCGATTTTGTGCAGGTGATGTCTTAGTCTTAGAGTTCTAGTAGTCAGTGAACTCTTTGTTCCGACGGTATGATATCATTGCTGTTTGAATGTGTCAGGCTAGATAAATGGAGCCAGTGTTCTAAGGCTGAACGAATAATGTATTTTCGAGCTCCTCTTGTATAATTGATTCTTAACGCCTTCCATGATTTGAACTATCGGTGTAACATTCGATCTGCAGTGAGCTTTTTTTTGTGGACCCTTCACGGATACTCATTATTAAATTATAATGGCATTGTAATACCTACCCTTGAAATCGAATATACAATTATATTATTTACAGAAAAAATGTAGCGGTTTACTATTGGCCGCAAGGTTTTAGATAATTTAGTGTTTAGCCGGCCGATCTCAACTTTAGCATTAGTTCTAGCATTAGCCATGCTACTTATAGGACAGATCAGGTGTGGATATAAGGCGGCGGGTGGATTATCGCCACTCTTCCCCCTCTAGGGATTGGAATTCAGAAAAAATTGTCTCTCTTGCTTGTTGCATTAGGAACCTGGATGTCGCTGACCTGCCCCTCGATATTGAATTAATTTTGTTAACTTGCTTTCGTTTGTCATTGTCGGTTTATGGGCCACCCTTCGTCGTTCCTTTGGGAGTGGTCGAAGTTTGAGTATGAAAGTGCAGAAGGAATTTCGACAAAAGAACTGCCGAACTCGAATCTAAACATGTAGCGGAATCGTTGGCGAAACGTAGCTTCTCTCCTGTTAGCGCAAACAAATTGTATCTTTGATCTATTGACCCTGTACCAGGGATTGACGTGCGTACAAATGAGTAGGAATTTTGGGACGCAATCGTATCGAGGAACGGGTTTGATTTCTTCGGATACGGTTTCGAAACGTCTATGAAACGTATCGTCATTCGTGTTGGATTGGTCAAATTGATGAAGATTTGATTGCACGTGGTTGAATAAAGTGTCTTCTGCTTGTGGAAAAGGGTACCCCGCAGGGGGTGCAGGAGAGGACTACTGTAACCGCCCGACCCAGCGAGAAGCCAAGCCGCCTCACCTTTCTTGATGTTTAAATGGGGCATGTGTGTTTTGAGACATTGCTCTTAAATTTGGCAAAATTGAAAATGTTTTGTTTTGCCAAAATAATAAAAAGGGGATTTTTTGTTCAAACAACGTGTATGGAAGGCGAGCTGAAGTGCTCTACGTGCCTTTGAAAATTAAAAGACGTTTGGGGTACTAATTTCATTGTTTTTTTCGTTGCAACTAAGAATTGTCTTATGGGATTTGTTTGTGTGATTTTTCCGCAAAAGTCAAGCCAAAAAGTATCTTTCGTGCTTTCCGGCAACGAAATCTTGTTTTTGGTCCTTCTTCTTGCTTTATAACTGATGTATACTTCTTCTTTCTTGATATTCTTGAATCTTGAAAGTTTTCCTTGGAAACCAAGTAATCTTCCAGGTTCAAGGCGTACTGACTGTGTCTTGAAATGTGCGGCTTTTATAGTTTCAGCTAGGTGTGTTAGGAGAAACCAATCAGATAGCTCCATTTTGGCACATATACTCTCATTGCAACTATTTAACAAAATTCTTTCTTGAGTTACAACATTATTATTTGATTTATTGCCAAGATTTTTGCTGTAACCTGTAGATATTCACTCTAGGTTTTTTTTTTGCTATATTGTAAATATAATATTGTTTTTGCATATTTACCATATCATATTGTACTATCTTGAATAGCAATGGGGTGGGGAGTTCCATCTTTTCTTAACTCTTGTGATATCGCCCCCCTTCCCCAACAGAGAGAGGCTGGATCCGTCTCTGGGATGGATTTAGATTTTTATGGATACTGATTGTAGATTTGGCGATCAAGAGTAACTAACATGGTTAATAGTACGTGACCTCATGCAATCGAGTTGTATTTAATCGTTTTTTATTTGAAGTTTTTTACAAAAAAAAATCTATCCCTTTTTTAAGTAAACATAACCTAAAGCTGCATAAGTTGGCGTATTTTAAATTTTTATTTTACAATTAGTCAATAAAAAGGGTATACGAGCAGTTGATATGCATGGAGTACAATATTGGCAATAATGAGACCAAACTTACAGTTTTTTTGAATACAAAACTTACTGAGATTAATTTTAGCTAACTTTCTAAGTGATTGGAAGAAGATGGGCCCGTTACGCGACATGCCAATGTTCGGTTCAAACTGATTATGTTTGAGACTACTTGAATATATTTCCTACAACAAATGAGAATGATATCAACGAATACTAAATATATGTCGATGTAAAACTAAACCATGATAATCCTCATAATTGAAATATTCGAAAACGTTTTAAAATTTAACGGGTCGCGCGTAATTTAAATAATTTTTCAAATTGGCTTTGTATGAAATCTCGTCCATTTTCGCTGTTAGTATAGTGGCGTTAATGATTCCAGTTCGTTGGCGTCCGGCATCTAATTGAGGCTTCGCGTTCGACTTATAATTATTCATGTAAATGTCACTGTTTGCTTTACTAATAATCACTGGAATTTCATATTGGTTAATCATGTGTTAAATAAAAAATTGTTTTATGGTTCTTGGAATTTCCAAGTTAAAGATTTAAAATTGACCTGTTCAGCCCTCTCCCCCCAGGTGAAAAACAAATCATATTTTCGCCATTTTCGAATATTTTTATTTTTTGAATTACTGATGTTATATATTTATTCCACGCAAATTTATTTACACACTTCAAAAATGTAGAAGAAAATTTAATAGAAGTACGTCAAATCCATTTTTTAATCCATTATATTGAACAAAAAGGTATACTTCATAATTCTTTGAAAAGATCTGCCATATATTTTGTGAATATCTAAAGTAGCTTACTGTTTTCTAAAAAGAACCGATCACCTACGTAAAAATTACGGAAAATTAACATGAATCTGGAAAAATTTTTTAAACAATACATGTGTTTATTGTACGCCGTACAAAGCTGTCGAAACATTTTGAAAAATTTTCCAAAATTAAAAATATTAGCTGGAAAACTACTGTTATGTATAGGGTTGTTCCTTACATCTTGACAAACTCTGGCGCGTTTATTATAGGGGTTAGAAAAAAAGTTTGAAGACATAAATTGCTGGATTTTTTCTATATTGCAAGAATGTTACTAGAAAAACAAATGCTTACGAAAAATTGTATTTTTTTAAAAATAAATTCACTTTTTTTTAATTGAAACACCCTGTATATTACTAAATATTAAAATTGCCTTTTGAAAAAAATATACGTTGCCTATGTTTGCTCCAACCGTCTTTGAAATATATACCTCAAAATATTAAATATTTCAAAAAGTCGCGATTTAAGTTATGAAACAATTGAAAATTAAGTTGAAAATCATGGTTCTTGGGTTTAGATCATGTCAAATTGGTGCTTAGCCAACCGTGATCCAGTATTACAATCGATTTTCACGTGTGATGTAGATTGTAACCTGCATCTCTATTAATATTATTTGGATATTTACAAATTTTGATTGATTCTCTAATTTTACATTTAAAGAAACCAGACACTGATGTTAGCACCTTAGTTTCTTTTACGTTAAGGTTTGATTATCACTATAATGCCGTTCTCGATATGTTCTCGGTCCAGTAAAATATTCTTACAGGAGAAACAATGAACCTTTTCACACTCTCGGTTTCGCGGAGATTTGGATATCGTACTCTTTTTAAAATTCATCGAACCGAGGTCGTATCGAGAGCGGCACTATAATGAGAATCAAGCCTAAAAGTGTGACCTGAGCAATTCTGGTGTTCAGCTACTCAGATTGTACAATTTGTTTCTTTTTTATACATCTTTCAAGTTTCGTAAGTCTAGTGGATATAGATCGTGCTGTTTGATCTACATACACTTTACCACAAGAGCAATATATCTTGTAAACGCCTTCTGTTTCAAAATCGAATTGCGTCCTTTGAAGACTTCAAACATTGTCCAACATTCTTACATGTGTTGAAAATTGTCCGAATGTTTGAATTTCGGAGCAATCAGTCAATCGTGTCGGTGGTTCCGTGTATGTAACATCATGATTTTCTACTTGACCAAAACTGTGAAAGCTTTCGTTCTGAAAATTAGGTTGTTCATTGTTATACGCTTTAACGACAGTAAAATAATTTTATTAAAAATCAACGATTTCTTGGCACACATTTTTTAGAAACTTCGAACAGAAGAATATAATTAAAAGGGCTCAATATGAGCACCAACAAAATAGACGAGAATTTTGTAGTTGTGCTTTTTTAAGAATGAAGCTCATATTGAGAACTTGTAATTACATTTTTCTAATCGAAGTTTTCAAAAAAATTTATACTAACCTAAACTAGCTATTTCTAATAATATGGTTTTTCCATAATTAGATCGTATAATTATTTTCTCAACTTACTTGACTTTATACTATAATACGACTATAGTATATTATGTTTCTCACTGAACAACCTAATTTTTTATTTGTGTTTTAATTTACAAGGGTTATGGCGACTTTTTGAAATATTTAATATTTTGAGGTAAAAATTTTTGGAGCAAACATTGGCAACATATATATTTCTGAAAAGGTTATTTTAAGCTCTATTTTAACATTTAGTAATATATGGGGTGTTTCATTTTAAAAAAGTTAATTTATTTAAAGAAATACAATTTTTCATAAGCATTTGTTTTTTTTAGTAACATGTTTTTGCAATATAGAAAAAATCCATCAACTTATGTATTTAAAGTTTTTTCTAACTCCTATAATAAAATCACCAGAGCTTGTCAAAATACAAGAAACAACCGTGTACAAAGATTTTTAATGCATTAAGAAACGAGCTCGTTCGAAAAAATGGATTTTTAACTCGTTAGTGTCCAAAAAGATAATGGAGAGAAATAACGTCACAAATCAAAAAATTGTGCTCAACTTATAGAGAATTATGGACATTGTAATAAAATTCAGTTTAATTCCAATTAGTTCAGGTTTGTGTTCAAGAAATACAAAGTTAAAAATTTACAAAAATACTTTTTACCTAATTTCTAAATAAACAAAGATGAAAAAATTCCATTTTAGGTACACTATGATGGCTTACTAGCTATAAAAAAATTTCCTCAGCTTACTATCACCCCGATAAAAGGAACAAAATTCCTAATGTCGATACTTTAGGTTGAAATTCTTTTCTGCTTTGTAAGATCAGTTATTCATTGTTTAGTGAAGTGACCATTAAAATGCAAGTAGGCTGCTTTTACTCGTATATAACATTTTTGCTAGACTTAGAAGATTCCAGAATATGTGAAAAAAGTGAATATATATATATATATATATATATATATATATATATATATATATATATATATATATATATATATATATATATATATATATATATATATATATACAGGTCTGGAAAATCCACACCAGAAACTGGATGTTTCTTAAGTAAAATAAAGAAAATACTATATTATTCATCAAATCAGAATGAGACAGAAGAATAAGCATCGTAAGCATCGACATACGTGTAAATTATCAGTTTGGTCCTCGGATGAGGGGTAATCCAATGCTGGCACGGTGAGAGCGGGCGGCAGCATACGCTACGCCCTAGAACAACAAGATAATTCCAAGTTATTTGCTTTCATTCGGCCATCGAAGCGTAAGTACCGTGTTTCGCGCCAAATTTTTTTGTTACAATGGTAGTTTATTCCACGGAACAAAAATAGCATATTATTAGGTTGTACACTATTCTGGTAAATAATCGGCAGATTTGTATTTATGTGCGAAAATCATCCTGTTCCTTGAAAATTTAGAATTTCGGAAATTATTAAAAAATTTGAGACAACCGGTTGTCTAAAAATTTGTAAAAAATGCACTAATAATAATGAGGAACAACCGGTTCCTCAAATTACTGAAGAACGAGCAAATTGGGGAGACTGACGTTTGTAGTTTAGCAGAAATTAATTTTTCTTGCAATAGTACCGTAATTGCCCAAGAACTTGATATGAACGCTCGAACAGTTCGGAATATTTTAAAGCTAATAGGGATATAACCCCTGAAGTTTGGCAAATACGCGAACCATATTTTACAATAGACTGGGTTATTGTCTCGCTCAAAGTGGAGGCCTATTTGAACACCTCTTGTAGACTTTTAGGTGTTTTTGTTGATTTAAATTGAATTTAATTATTTGTTTATTTATTTACAATTACTGAACGTGTTACTTTTATTTTTTACCAGAATAAAAGTTTATTTTTGAGAATGATTTTTAATTTTCAAGTGGTCTATTAGCTTGTTTACTTAGAAATTACCATTGCATTTCACTAGTATTTTTATTAGAATAAATGTTTATTTTGTAACAGAAATGTCAATTTTCTTTACGCTCAACGCCCAACAAAAACTATTTTTTTGTATTTCGACTATTTGATGTATTTAAAACAATCAATGTATCAAATACTCATTAAATATTCCAAATTTCGTCGATTACGTTATAAAATTAGACGAAAAGTAAATATACCCTCTCATTTGTATCAAGGTACTGCTCGTTTTCGTGTTGCACGGAATTTAGCGGGGATAATATTGCGGTAAGCGTTCCCTACGATCTTCTGTCCGAACTATCTGAAAGAAGTTAGACGGGCTTAGTTGGTTAGAATTTGAGAAACGGCCAAAATAATTTCTAGTTAAGAAATTTAAAATAGAAGTTTGGCTATAGTAACGTTTCTATTAAACCTCGGTAATATGAACGGCCAGTCTTTTCTTTCTAAAGTTTCGTCTCAGGTTAAAGGCAACAGTGTTGTGGTTGCGTCGCGCCCAGTTATATTTGTGCGCCACTCTTCTATTTGACATTCGATTGTCGAGAAACAAATATCAGCGATTTCAAAATTGGGCTAAACAGAAAGGCAGTCATATATTTTCGCCGTACTCTGGTGTGTAAAATACAAAATAAAGCATGTTATCCACATGATGAGTATCTAACTTTTACTAAATCAAAAGTCGAGGTTAAATTCCAAGGCTTACTGGATCATACAGTGGATCGAATTATATTGCTTAAACTTAGACGCCCTTGAACAAATCGATAAATTAGATTCTTAGATATGAGTTTCATTTGCAAATGGAGCTTCGATGGAACGTCAGATCAGAGCCAGTACAAAATGAAATTCATTGATCCGAATATTTCTGATACAAACTTATTCCTAACCTCTCTTATTCCACTTCAATTAGCAGGTAATAACACGCAAACTCAACAAGAACAGATTGTGTTGTACAATTCCAAACCCTCGTCTACTATGAATTGCGGGCCTCTGAAATTTGAATTTATTAAGAAAACCGAACAAAAGTCTTTAACGAAAATAGAAAATTATTAACTCGAACCAGACAACTTGCACCATATAATAGAGTTTTCTTTGCCACCCGAGCTTCAGTACAGTACAACTGATCTATGACGATGATAAATGGCTAGGTGAATGCTTTGGCTGGAGCGAAATCGGTCCAACGTTGTTACCTCTGCCAAACAACATCTCAGTTCAACAACATTGATACTGTGCCTCAGTAAATACAGAGTATTTCAAGCTACAGCCATTATAACAAGAGTAAAGCGAAAACTGATCCTCCGGTTTCCCGTCATTTTGCAAACTATTGGAAGCGGACATTAAACTGCAATAGAGAAGTTTTGGGAATACAAACTTCAAACAGCAAGATTATTCTTCAAAGGATATTCTTGGTACAACATTCCAACATGAATCCACAAATGACTCACTTCATTGACCAGACATCATTTGCAATATTACCGATAGGTAAACTATCGAAAGATGCACAAAAATCAACGAACAAGTTGATAAGAAACTATCGTCTAGACTTTGCCCGAAAATCTTCTCGAAAAAAAAATATGGAAAACATTTTCTTCTTATTTTGTCTTTTCTTGGGATTAGGTTCTTTATTTAACAAAAATCAAAAACAATTTGACGTTTCGCCCTTTATTTAACGCATCTTCAAAAATTTTTTTGCTCTTTTAATTATTGATCTTCCTTGACATTTTGCTTATTTAGTAATAATTATTACCTTGGTCATTAATTAAACATAAAATAAGAAATATGGTGTATATATATTACTTTATAACTTTTATCAAGAAAAACCACTCCAAATAACTGATTTAATAAAAAAAAAACTAAGCAGTACAAAATCATATAAATATAAAATACTGCATTAAAAAGTTTTCTCATCTCAGACATGAATAAGAATAAAAATCGAGAGGAACCAGTAATCCTTTAAACTATTTATTTCATTCCTGAAACTAATCCGCACTGAATGTACATGTTATGACATTTTTTTTATATAAGTGCCTAATTTAATAAAATTAAATAATATTACACGATTTTTAATAATCCTCACAACTTTGTCTAATTTTAAGTTTAAAAAATCGACCCTAAAAAATCTTTTTAACCGTTGAGTAACATTGAAACGAACGAATTTATCCCAAGGTTACGATCTCTAATCCCATATACCTTGCCCTTTCTAAAGATTAATAATACATTATGTTTTCTTATAAATATTGCCCAAAGCTCGACAATCGCTTTTAATCCTATATTCAATGGAAAAAATCAACTTAAACCGGATTAAGAGTTCATCCTAGAGATATAGTAAGTACCGTGTTTCCATGTTGTTTTTTGTACTGTATCTAGAAGATAATTTTTTTATAAATTCAAAGAATAAGATATATTTGCTTATAGTTTTATAAAGTTTTTATATACATGGACACTATTAAAAATAACCTTAAATTTAATGGGAATTTAATGTATATCTTCCATTAAATTTAACGATTTTGTACCAAAAATCGTGAATAATTTACATTTACTTGGAATTTAAAGCAATTTATTTAAATATCAGTTTTTTGTTCATTAAATTTGATTAAATGGAATCTTAAATTTCAATGAAGTAACTGAAAAGATATTTCAACTTCTGTACATTAAAATTAATTCACATATACCCTAATACTAAAGGAATTTACATTATTATTCAAGATACGTTGCATGAGATTCCGGGAGATGGTGCAACTTCTATTAAACTTTTTGTTTAGTATGATATAAGTTGCTTAAAGGACTCAATTTTCTTATGCTGAACAATGTAGCCAACCATACCGTTTTAACGATAGATCTACCGTTTTCAATGAAATCTACTGGTTTTCATAGTCAACTTACCGTTTGGGTTATATTTTATTTAAAGTAATTACAAAAAACTTTATAATTGTGCCATATTATTATGATTATAATAATTTTAAAATACATACGTTATGGAATCTAAACGATTTCATGTTCAAAGGTCGACAAATTTTCTTTAACACATTAGGTGGTGTTACGTCGCACATGTAAGTCTGTTGTATTTCTATTCTTGATTAGGAGTACACAATAAAAAAGAACAGATAAACCCTTTTTTCTTTGCGTAGAACATATTTTGTACATGAACTATGCATTAAGCATGATCAGTTGCGTTGGTTTTAGCTGCGCAAAATGTATTTCTTTCGTTCAAAAGAAAAAAAACGAGTGGAAGTAGTGATAGTGATAGGAATATGTAAGTCGATACCAAAAAAAGAAACTCAAATATATCCAAAAATATAAAGACGAGTGGGCATAATTGCCTGAATTTAAAGGATGAATTGGAAAAAGCAGTAAAGGTAAAGATTTCGCATTATGCATCTATTGTAATAAAGATATTTTGGTTAGAAGTGGGAAAGATTTCAAAACATGTGCGTGATAGAGTCTCGCAAAAAAAGATCGAAAAGTATTGCCAAACAATAATTCATTGACTCATTTTCCAAGGTTAGTACGTCTGGAAATAAAATTGGGTAGGATATGAAAACGAGTTGTTGACGGGGGCAGGGGCGATCGCCCCTTCTTGGATCCGCGTCTGAACAGATCTACAGTTTTTTCCAAACGAATCTACTGTACGAGATAGGTTGGCAACATTGATGGTGAGGTGTACGTGTTTGCCCCGTGCTGACGGGAACCAATGAATTCGAAACCGGTCTAGATGGCGGACTATGGGAAAAATGTCCACCTTTTCCTGGCAGTTTTAGAAATTTTTTGAACTCGTATTAATGTTGGTACATTAAATATGTGATTACATATTTCCAATTCAATGAACACTGGCTGTGTATTTAATGTATATAGTCAGCTTAAAAAGTAATGATCAAAATTTAAATCTAATGTATGATTACATTAAATTTAATGGAATAAATTAATTTGGATTAATAAAAACTATTAAATTTAAGGCATTACGTTGAATGCATGTAATAAACTTTTGTGAAATTTGTTTTCAGTACATTTACATTAAATTTAATGCATTTCCTTTTTACAATGGATTCACTAAGGTGTTGGTTTCATTACACTCGATCTAGTTGACTTTATACAGGGCATCTCACTGTGACAGTTCATTACAATATCTCGGGAAGTAATTTGCATCCTGCAAATTTGTATAATGAGTTTTTCGTTGATGCTTTCTTCAGATGAAGTAACAGCCATCCGGTTGTACCGGAAGTTGTCCGAATCTTACTTATTTTAAATGGATCATCTTGTATATTATATTTTTTTGAATTCCTTTCTTCATTTTTGATAACTTTAATTAATAGTTTTTTTTTGCCCTACTCTAGTCGTTTTTGAGGAAAAAGATATTTTTTTCCAAATTTTGATCTTTAATAGGGTGTCGCCCAAAATTGCACATCGTTTCAAAAATGAAATAGTGAATCTCGGAATTCGGGTTGTGGCTTTAGATATTGGGCTCGATAATGAATTGTCTGAAAACGACATTTAAGCTACAAGGAACTGGAAAAGTAACAAATTTCTAGCCCTATCAAAAAATATAAAAAAACTTAATTTTTTCAAATACAATGATACGTTGTTGATTGATTCAGTAGATAGGCAAGAACATTTTTCAACTTATTTACGATTTTTCGCAAAATCCTAGAAATATCAAGCGGTTTCAGTGATTTTTGGCAAGAAGGTCGTGATAAACAAACTAACGCTATGTTTCTATGATGAGGCGTGTCATTGTCAGTTAAAATATCCTTCGTTGAAAATTTTGCATGCTCGACTTACAATTAGAACTCGCCACGAATATAAAATAAATTTGATGTGTCAATATTTGTATACGTATTATTTTTCATTTTTCGGCAATATTTTTCGTTAACAAACATGATAGCAAATCATCGATAAATATTTAATTGCAATTGACAACGCCATGGGAACATAGTATTAGTTTGTTGATCATGGCCTTCTTGCAAAAAATCATTAAAATTGCCTGATATTTAGAGGATGAAAACTGTTCTAGCTAGATATAGGAACACCCTATATGGACAAATATAGAATGTTTTTACCTACCTAATGAATGAATCAACAATATTGTATTTGGAAAAATTAAGTTTATTTAAATTTTTTGATGGAGCTCAAAATTTGTTAATTTTCCACTTCCCTGTATTTAAAATGTCATTTTTAGACAATTCATTATCGAGCCCAATAATTTCCAAAGCCACAACTTGAATTCTGAGTTTCACAATTTTAATTTTGCTACGCTATTCAATTTTAGGCAACACCCTGTGAAAGGTCAAAATTTGGACACAATATTTTTTTCCTAAAAAACGGCTAGAGGAGGACAAAAAGACTTTAAGTAAAAGTTATCGGAAATGAAGAAAGGAATACAAAAAAAAAATAAAACTTACAGGGCTATCAATTTAAAATAAGTAAGTTTCGGACAACTTTCGATACATCCGGAAATTGCGTAAGATCACTGTTACTTCATCTGAAGAGACCAGTGGCGGCTTTTCCTTAGGTTTGCAGGTTTGCGCAACCCCAAAAAAAAAAATTGTAAATTAAAATTAAACATACTAATAAGTATAAGTACAAATATTTTTTTAATTACTACTGATAAGTTAATGTTTATTTTAAATCAATTTTTTACCTAGATCATATGCGAACAGCAGTCAACTATTGAAATTATTTAACTTACTTCGCCTAAATATCATTAATAATTTGTTTGTATTACAGTATTACGCCTGCAAAGGTTATCGTTTGCTGGTGTGCAATTTTAATGCAATCCAAGCTAATCCATTGGAGCGTATATGGAGTTGCCTATCTAAGACGTGGAGATTAATTTCGTCTTATAATCTTCATGTAGGTTGCAAGTTGACTTGCAAATCTGTGTTTAGTTTGCCCTACAAAATATCCATCTACTAGAAAAATTTCTCTTATGCAACCCACTCGACGAGTATTTGAACTTTTGCTTCCAGTTGCAAGTGGCGCTGCCAGTATCAAGTAAAGGTTTTTTCTTCAAACAGTAGTTAAACTATTTATTTAGTTCAGATTAGAATACAACCGTGGTATCAACTGTGCCGGTATTTCTATGCGTGATGTCTATTCTATCGGTATTTTAATTTTTGTGAAAATGTGAATGTGTGAATATGTTTTTATTTTGATCAAGATATTTGTTACGCTTTAAAGAGGTAAAAAATGTTTGGCGAGAAAAAAACATCCAAAATTAGGTGCTCTATCCTAAACCGTGCAGAGAAATACAGTGGGCAATTTCGATTTCCGACTTCAGAAGATTCGGAGTTACGACGGAATTTATAAAAACCATCGTGTATGTGTTAGACATTTTTAAGAATCTCTTGTAAGAGATTCTAGAAAACCAGTTAAATATAATGCAGTTCCTGCTGTCTATCTTTTTGTATGTGTAAGTAAAACCAAGTGGGCGCATTTTTATTTTCTAGAAAACATGAGCGGCTCGTCGAATGGGGTGCAAGAAATTGTAAAAAGAACCAATGAACATTCTGCTAAGGAACATTGTTATGCACATTAATTAAATTTGATAATATTAAACGCTGCATCCGCCAATAAAAATGTCCGCATATTTTTTCCCATTTACAAGGGATTTGTTCTTTTTTTTCAAATAGTCCTTAAAGAACCGCAATACTAGATCAAATTGTTAACAAACACTTACCTCGTTCGGCCCCAAAAAGATGAATTTTATAGTTGTTTGTACCGTATTGGAATGCAAAGAGAGCATTCTAGAGACAATGGAAAAACAATCTTAGATGACAGTAGAAACGTTAGTATCACGAACCAATTATCAAGTTATGATTAAACTTATTTTACAAAATAATGCCTCCGGTTGATTTGTTTTTTGATAAGTTTCATACAAGACAAATTGACGCTGTTACCGCAAATAAAATTATATTATCATTATCAAAATTAACAGAAATTAGAAATATTACCTCAAACGACATTGAGCTCTCTCTATCTACTTCGAAACGACATAAGCTCAATGACTCCGCGTAATTTTCTCGGGAAGCAAAATAGGTTTGTGGTATAATTATTTGTCAAGTAAAAGAACGATTTAGCTTTACAGGTCACTTGGTAGCAGCCAGTCTTTTTTTTTCGGAACAGTATGTCGAATGTAATACATGTTTTCTCGAATAAAAATTTGAGGATACGATTAAGATTTACTCCTTTTTCATCTAACGAACTGAAGTCATATATGAAACTGAAAAATTTAGATCAATTTCGGGGCTTCTTGTACTTTATCTTTCGCAAAATATGAAACTGAGTGAGACATTCAGTGAAGTTCTAAAATTTTTATTACTATTCTGATGGAATCGGCTGAAGCAGAACGGTGCTTTTCTATCCTCAAACGTATAAAAACCTTTTTACGGAATACTATGAGCCAAGAAAGACTGTGCTTCGGCAGCGGGTTATTGATAAGTTTGCTTATGCCGTATGGATTTTCTTTATAAATAATTCACATGTACGTGTATTTTCTTTTGACTTATATTTTTAAAATTTACTACCTACTCTATGTTTAGTTGTTTAAAATACACTGTTTTGTTTCATACTAACTCAATTTTTAAAGACTTTTATATTTTTCATCCACCCGTGCCTATGACAGGGTTTATACATATCTATGTTTTAATGTCCCACTGAAATTGCAACCCCTACTTTTTTAATGCACCAGCCGCCACTGGAAGAGAGCGTTACTGAAAACCCCATTGTACAAATTTGCAGGATTCAAGAATTTCATTTCAGTATTTCTGCTGGTGTGACCGATTCATTATTGCAATTGTCAATTTAAACCATTTTGTTGCCTTCTTAGACCTATTTTAAAGGAAGACTATGTTAGTGAATTATGGGGTTAATTTTTACTAAAGAATATAAAGTGTTTACACGCAAATTAAAAAATATTATTTAGCTTAATGATCTGTAAATGTGATATAGATAGATAGATAGATAAACCTGCAAAATAATAGAAATATAGTCAAATTGTGATCACTTATCCCATACTGTAGCATTTTTTACATTTATAATTTTTGAATTTTCTACTGGAAATAATATAGTATAGCGTTATTAATTCAGCCATTTTTTAATGTGTGTTTAAGAATGTGCAACCGCAAGAGTAAAGGAGTATTGACACTGTATTTTTCCGAGAATATCTATTTGGAAAAAAAAATAGAAATTTTCCACGAAACTGTAATATAAAAAGGTCTAAAAGTCACTCTTATTCCTTTATTTTTTTCAAGTTTAAACTAGAATTCTTACTTGTTAAAATCCTAATAAAGATAAAATAAACTTTTCTTGACAAAAGTTTTTCTAAATATTATACCGTTATCTATTTATTTAAGAGATTAATTGCCTTATTTTCTATGTTAGCAGCGATTCAATGTTAAAGCAAAGACCGACAAGACTTTGACAAATAAAACACTTAGAACAATGCAATGCTACGTTGTTTGTTTGCATTTCTAAAACAAAGTTTGTGTAACATTTTATTTTATGGAAAGTCGAAGATGTATATATTTCTTGTTGAATATAGAAAGGTAATTAAACTAAATTAAATTATGAATCTGCATATATGGATGATAAGCACGAATCTTTTGATATATAGTATTTTGAATTTCCTTATAGATCTTTATATTTTGTAAGAGTATGAAAACAAATTTGACTATGTCTAAGACTTAAAAAATAGTACCAAAGAAAATTATAGCTAATAACGTTACCTATAATTATGTTTGGTAATATCAAAGTATCAATTAAATGTATGATCACACTTGAAGAAGAAGATATAAATCTATATACCGATGAATTTTTATATATTATTCATTAAAATTCCATAAAAAATCTGTTTGAAATTTATTTTCTGTAATGAACTATTTATATATAAAACTGAAAATATGTACTCTACACATTTGTGTCCGCTTAAGGTATTAATTTGAGATATATTTTTGACAGTTTTAGCTGGAAAACAATCCAAGAGGCCCTTTTTGTGTAATTTAATTGTAAGTTCATTTTAATACAAATACTATATTTTTAATTCGTAATTTAAACATTCAAAAACCTCTCTATACCATTTTTGAACTAAATCGAGACATGTAAGAATTCGTAATTTACACCTTCAAAAACCTTTCTATACCATTTTTGGACTAAATCGAGACCTGTAAAAATTTTTTAGTCCGCCATATTGGATCCGTCATAATAAATTTTTTTAAAATAATTTTCAATTCGTAATTTACACCTCAAAGAACCCATATATACCATTTTTAGGCAAAATCAAGAGATGTAAATTTTTTATTCCGCCATATTGAATCTGCCATATTGAGCTTTTTAGAAATAATTTTATATTCGTTATGTACGATCCCGAAAACTCTCCGATACTAATTTTGGAGAATATTCGACAAAATTAATTTTCTTGTTCACCATATTATCAGTCATCTTGGATTTTACTGAACCAATTTCGATCATAATAATATGGGACCCTCGCAGCAACATCCTAAATATAATGTAAAATATTTCATTCAAATTGGTGCCACCGTTCCGGAATAATCGATGTACATATATAAAAAAATATGCATTGCGGTCGAACCTAGAACCTTCTTCTTTTAGAAGACTTCTTATCGAATATATGTTTATGTGTGTTATATCAACACTGGGAGAGCGCAATTATCAAACATTCTAGTTTTAAAATATTGTGGAATATGTTTAAAGGTTCCGCTTAGTTTTCCAAACGCTGCTCACCTAAACTTAATTCTATTTACTTCTAATATTCGGTTACTTATGTCGGGTCTTGTCTTAGAACAAGATAGTGAATGTTTCAGTCCAATCCAACGGTATGTTACGCTTGTGTAGACAGTTATTCAAAATATATGTTATTATTCGATATATTTTTTATCTTTACCTGATGTTTTCGTAGGTGTTATTTCGGGTAGAACTATCTCTACTTTTTTACGTCTATGGCAGACATGTCCTCGGAATTTACATTAAATATCTTTCTTTTCAATTCTTTTTTTGAAGGTTTTACAGGTTCTCTATGTGAGCTCTGTAAAATTTCCCTGTAATTTTTAGTATTTCTCTTGAACATTTATTATTGAGGCCTATATAATAGCAGTGGATATATCTACATTATGTATATTACACGGAGGAATCCGTGAAAACCGCATAAACATATTTACGCCATCCAGCGGGAGGTCGGCGAAGCCGCCTTCAGTATTTGCATGCTTCCTTTCGATCTGTCCTTTGCACAGCCAGGTGCATGTCGGTACCCTGATGAGTCTAGTAGAGACGAAACATGTACCTCTGTGGTATCACTGTGGCGGGGTGGGTAAGTTTTTGACTTTCTTCTCGGTATGGTGGTACAGGTAGGCCATCATCTCGATGGTGGTGTAATAGGATAAATTGTGTTACTTAGCAATTTGTTCAAACTGTGCAACCTCTAACACGGAAATGATATGGTTGGAACGAAGTTTGCATTTACTGTTCGCATTTTACTTCATATATATGTATATATATATATATATATATATATATATATATATATATATATATATATATATATATGTATATATATATATATAAATATATATATATATATATATATATATATATAAATATATATATAAATATATATATATATATATATATATATATATATATATATATATATATATATATATATATATATATATATATATATATATATATATATGAAGTAAAATGCGAACAGTAAATGCAAACTTCTCTCCATCATATCCTTTCTGTGTTAGAGGTTGCACAGTTAGAACAAATTGTTATAAAACGCAATCTATCCTATTTCACCACCATCGAGATGATGGCCTACCTGTACCACCATACCGAGAAGAAAGTCAAAACTTACCCTCCCCGCCACAGTGATACGGCATATATATATATATATATATATATATATATATATATATATATATATATATATATATATATATATATATATATATATATATAGTCGAAATTATTCTACTCTAATATTGTGATATAAAGTAAACTTTTATATACGTAAAACAGTAACTTTTTGAAATAGGATAAATTGATTTCATGTCAAATATTTAATTTAAAATCTTAAAGTAAAACTGTAGCAAGACAGAGAGGGCTTATTAAGTTGCAACCCCAACAGGAAATTGCCTTCGCTATTTCGCAATATGTCAGACAGTGCAAACAATGACGTCACATTTGTAAACACTGATAAAGCTTATTATTACAAGCGCGTTGCAACTAAGGGGGTATGTGGGAGATGAGAGTTGTAAATTATTAATTTAATTTGAAGGTTGTGTGTTAAATATTTAATTTGATTTTTCAAATTGAAACAATATTGTAGTCGTCAACTATGACGCTCTGTACCTAAACTTTTCATAAGCTCTGTATTAAATAAAATGATATACTAGTGAAATAATTTTAAAAAATGGAAACTCAACAACAACCTCTGTAAGTGCCTCCATTTGGTTTTTACATACATCTTTTACTACTAAGACCCAGACTATACTTTTGATTCGGCATTCATTCGATAATAACTAAAGTAGGTTCTAACCTCTAAAATATTCTATAGTAGTCAATCTGCCCACTTAGATACAATATTCATCTTCAGTAAACTGCTAATGCTCTTTGGCAACCAATAAATACTTTAGAGATTTGTTTCCTTATGTCACTTCGTTAAATATTGGCTCGAGTTTTACAGAAAAGTAAATATCTGAAGTCATCATACTGCACTCTCCAAAAATCCTGTCACGAAAATACAAGGATGTTATTTTTTCTTCTTAAGGTTTCAGGGAACCCTTCGTCATGTCCGTCAGCCCGCCCGTTTCAATAGGTTTTCCGTTAAAAAACGCATCTTTGGTGATACAATTTTGTATATACTTTTAATTAATTCAAAGATAAATGTGAAACGACAGCACCAATAAATTACTAACAACATTATCTTATAGTTTCCGATATCGTCTGTCTGTGGACTTGGTCTCATAGAACTTGCTATCCCCCGGTTATGTGGCCCAGGGAGCAGGACCTTTAATTCTACCAGAGCTCAGTCATCGTGTCCTGGTGATGTGAAAATATATCTCTCTTTGGCCCACATGACAAATGTTCAATTTGCTGATCTCGATCATGTGGACTATGTGCTTTTCAGATTTTAGCCACCTAGAAGGCCGAACAACAAACTCTCTTGGTATCAAAAGAGTTTTCCTATTAGTTAGACAGCTGTTATAAGTCATTTTATTTTTCAAGGCTAAAATATCAAGTGCTATGAAGTCCGTTATCTGTACTATTAGTATAATATTTAGACATTCCAGGACAGCGAGGTAGTTTCGCCAGTAATAGATTTTCAAGGCAGTTCTCGGATATTTAATTTTTTTTAGATTAGAAACCTATATTTTTATCTGTTCTTTTGAGATTTTACTTTATAATTGTTCGGTTGTATTAGTCACCGTAAATTCACTAAACATTAAAGGTGGAGCTACCGGAAATTTGGCTAAATATCTTAAAAGTAAACATCTATGAGTGAATCTACTACCATAAAAATAACATATAATAACGAAGCACCAAAAACTCACTAAATTCTGAAGAAATCGATTTGCCTGATATAATTATGGACCAATCAGAACAACTGTCGATCAGTATAGATTGCAACATTGTGAAGCAGTCAACAGTAATTGATTTAGATTTTGATAGGGTAAATAAACCAGTAAAACCTAACACAGCTACAGAAAGTGACAATCACATGCTCCAAACGATCGAGATTATCTCTCTTTTTTCACTTACTGGGTACAAATAAAAACAACACATTTTACTAGTTACTCTTTAATAATTACTTGTTAACACGTTCACTGTTCAAATACTACTAAAATAGTATTCTATCTAATTTATATACACCCATAGAACATATTGGATAGAAAGTCTAGAATCTCACTAGAAACATGACTAACAATGATGATTAATGGATATAATATATAATATATAAGGACGCGGCCGTATTCTCCTAGTCCTTCATTACAATATGAACGAAATAACACTTTTTCAATTTTTATTATTTTCTTGGGATTAGGTTCACATTTAAAATATGTTTTTCATCGCTTTGACGTTTCGTTCTTTATTTAGAACATTTTTAAAAACAATCGTCTAAAATTTAACACCAATTATGAATATAATATAAATATAACCATGACACGTACTTCAAATTCAACATTTAAAACAATAATATCACATGTAAAACAATAATCAAAAACTAAAACAATTATTATTTAAAAGATTCTTTTTAGTAAATTTTACTTACCTTGAGATTTAGTCAAAACTATTACTAATATCAACAAACCGTCAAGGACATTTTATATTCGGGCAGATGATGAAAAAAAAAATAAGGGAATTTGTTGTTGCTTTTAAGGAGATATATACATTTTTGATGTTATTAAGGGAATATACTGCATCTAAATTTTATTGTTGTAGATTTGACTAAGATTGTTTATGTCAGTTCTGTCATTTACTGCATGTGTTTCCTATTTGATGGCTATCATTTTTTTGTTATTAATTTGTGATGACTTTTGTCCCTATCGACTATTTTGATATCTTCAAAGTTAAAAGAGTGCTTTTCATGTTTGGTCAATGCTGTAGTAGCATTTTTGGTATATTTATGTCCACTTAGTCGATTTCTTAATAACTGACTTGTCATTCCTATATATTTTTTTGGGCAGTTTGCACACGGAACTGAATATATAATATTGGAAGTTTTCATAGTTGGTGTTTTGCTTTTCAATTTGGTAAAGATTGAGTTTAGTTGGTTTAAACTTTTATGGCATGCAACAATGTAGTATTTGTGTTTTTTTAAATGTATTTTAATTTTTCTGAAAGATCTGTTGTATAAGGTAATGCTATGTATTGTTTTTGTGTTTCCTGTTGTGAATGATCCTTGTTGTTGGTTTTCATGTTGTTGTAGTGTTTGTATGTTCTTTTTAAAATAATTTCTTCGATATCTTTAATATTAAAATTGTTTTGTGTAAGTGTTTCTTTAAATTTTCTTAGAGTTGATGACTTAAAGGTAGAGGACGTTAATAAAATGGCTCTGTCAACCAAGCTCACGATTACACTTCTTCTTTGGTTTTTTGAAGGGTTTGAAAAGTTGTTTTGATATCTTCCCGAACAAGTTGGTATGGCATACCACTGCATTTTAATTTTGGCATATTAGAGTCATATCAATGAAGTTTATTTTTCCATTTACTTCAGATTCTGATGTAGACATTTAGAGCCATTTTGTTAACGTCCCCTACTTTCAGACCCTCGACTCTAAGAAAAGTTAAAGAAACACTTAATCAAAACAATTTTTATTTTAAAGATATCGAAGAAATTATTAAAAAAGAACCTAACATACAAACACTACAATAACCTAAGAACCAAAAACAAGGATGATTCACAACAGGAAACACAAAAACAATACATAACATTACCTTATACAAAAGATCTTGCAGAAAAATTAAAATATATTTAAAAAAACTCAACATTGTTGTTGTTAGTAAATGTAATGTAATCAGCTTCACAAGAAAAAAAAGTAAAATTGATTATGATTATAGAATTAATGGAAAAGTTCTGTCTCGAGTTGGTGAGATGCGGGATCTTGGTGTTGTTTTTGATTCACAACTTGATTTTAAAACACATATCAGTGAAATTGTTAACAAATCATATAAAATGTATGGATTTATAATAAGAAACTGCAAGAACTTTAATAATTTAAAATGTATTTCAACGCTTTATGTCCAAAAATTATATAGGAATGACAAGTTAGTTATTAAAAATTCGACTAAATGGACATAAATATACCAAAAATGCTACTTCAGCATTGACCAAACATGAAAACAATGAAAAGCACTCTTTTGACTTTGAAGATACCAAAATAGTTGATAGGAGAAAATAAGAAATATATAATGGTGATTTTAAAGATAAAATAATCATTGTATGTTGCCTGTAGAGTTTGAATGTGCGTGTGAATTTAGTAACTACCGAAATATTTAGTGTATTTTGAGATGAAAAAAGAAAATTCCCCTCGGGATTGCATCGTTTTTCACATTTTATTCAGAATCTATACTTGGTACGAAGCAATTCAGGAAACCAAGTTATCTTTAACCTTTCAAAGATTCCGATATAAAAGTAAAATTTATTAGGATAAAACTGTCCAAAAGTTAATCCCCCTTCTACAATCAATTACAAAAATACGACATAAAAATCGGTCGTTTTGGCATTCATACTTGCGTAATCACATGGGCAAATCCTTTTAAAACGTTGGGCGTGGGGCGATTTTATGCGGCTTATTGTGCCCCGACACCTGGCCTACCCACCCTGTTAACTCGGGATGTTCTTCCCATTCATCCTGTGTGTTGACTTTTTGCTGCGTTTCCTAAACCAATTTTATTTCTATAATATGATCAGTGGTGGACTTTATATTTTATTTTAAAAGTAGTGAAAAATTTATTTTTAAATTCAAAATAATAATTTTTTTCAAGAACTTTTCGTAGAATTATAAAACATAAATAGATTTAAGAAAAATTATCATCAAACTACAAAATATTTGTTAAGTACAAAGTAAGTTTACAGTAATATTAATTTTTTAAATTATTTTGTTAGTTTTAGTAATCGTTTTTTTCCCTTCTTTCTCTCTGAATCTTTATAGACAAAAGTCAATGGTACATGGTTTCTATGTACCTAACTATAAAAGACCAACCATTACCATAAAGATAAAAAAGGTGTTACGTGAAGAGTCAATTTCGAATTGCAAAGTCTTATCATATTTAAATAGCTTCATTTTTGTTCACAGATAATTGCCACTAAACATAGTTGAACCTAAAAGGAAATGAAGGAAGTACAGCGTTAATTATTGGAGGTTTGGTTTCATTCCATCTTTATCAGAAAAACAGCGGCCTATATGCTTAATATACAACAGAGGTGTGATCCTGATAAAACACGTAGAAATTTTAAATGCTTTCAAACACTGAAAGGAAAACTTCAGACCCATGGTGGACAGTATGTTCACGTTAACGTCAAACAAAGGCGATGGTGATTTACAGGTGTTTTATAATACCTTTCAACTGATGGCAAAACCAGAATCTTGATAGCTATTGAACTGTTATTATATACGCAAAATAATCCCTTTGAACAACAAGACAGTTCAAAGTCTTATTGATATGATGATGATTCATGATGTTGAAAGCTCGTTGTGTAATTATCTGCAAAGGACCCAATTCTCCAACAACTGCAGTGAGCTTTACCTGATAATGTGACACTATTATTTGCATATGTTCGTTTTGTTATGGATCAAAAAATTAACGAAGAACTGCTCTTTGCGAGAACTTCGACAACACACACTAGAGATGAATCAATATTCAATGTTTTGAGAGATTATTTCATGGAAAAAGCGATTCCTTTAGCAAATATAATATTAGCAACAACAGATGGTGCACCTGCCATGATGAGTCTAGTAGAGACGAAACATGTATCTCCGCCGTATCACTGTGGCGGGGAGGGTAAGTTTTGACTTTCTTCTCGGTATGGTGGTACAGGTAGGCCATCATCTCGATGGTGGTGGAATAGGATAAATTGCGTTTTATAACAATTTGTTCTAACTGTGCAACGTCTAACACAGAAAGGATAAGATGGAGGGAAGTTTGCATTTACTGTTCGTATTTTACTTCATTCTATACACGGAGCTGCATATAGTTGTACGTTTGCTGAATGTGATTTCAGCACTACAACGGCATAATGTGGATATATTCACTGCTATTGCATCTCATACGGAGGAATCCATGAAAGCCGCACAAACATATATACTCCATCCGGCGGGAGGTCGGCGAAGCCGCGTTCAGTATTTGCATGCTTCCGTCCAATCTGTCCTTTGCACAGCCAGGTGCATGTCGGTACCCTGATGAGTCTAGTAGAGACGAAACATGTATCTCCGCCGTATCACTGTGGCGGGGAGGATAAGTTTTGACTTTCTTCTCGGTATGGTGGTACAGGTAGGCCATCATCTCGATGGTGGTGGAATAGGATAAATTGCGTTTTATAACAATTTCTTCTAACTGTGCAACCTCTAACACAGAAAGGATAAGATGGAGGGAAATTTTGTATTTACTGTTCGTATTTTACTTCATATATATATATATATATATATATATATATATATATATATATATATATATATATATATATATATATATATATATATATATATATATATGAATAGTTTGGTTATTCCGGGTTTCAATCCGTTCGTTCAAAAAATCGTTTTCTCGACGTTTCGCCAAAATCTCATTTGGATCAGTTCTCAGCGAGTAACGAGACGAATCGCACTTGAAAATGCCAAATGAGATTTTGGCGAAACGTCGTGAAAACGATTTTTTGAACGAACAGATTGAAACCCGGAATAACCAAACTATTCATTCTACCATCCGTGAAAATCTACGATATAACATATATATATATATATATATATATATATATATATATATATATATATATATATACTCCGGGCGTTTGCAATTCACTGTATTATCCATCATTAACATTTATTGTTGAAAATGTTAGGAATAGAATACATTAATTTCTTCAATTTGTTATAAATGCAGTTAATAGAATTTGGAACAGAGCGCTGAATTCTAGGTTATTTTCACAGTTGTGTGAAGACAATATCGTGAACTCTCATTAGTTTAGGTTAGTTCATTCTGAAGTGTGCTGGCTGTGGAAAGGATTATGTTTGACAAGATTTTTTAAGTTTTTGAAACAGTTCCTGGATACCAAAGATTCAATTAAAAAAAAAAAAACTTAATCAAATTTAAACCAAACATTACTTATTCAACATATTTGTTTTCCATATAACAAGGTTCGTTCTGCGCATTGTTCCTACCTGTCATAAAATTTGATAAGTATAATAAAGAAATTGATTTTTTTTGTCTTTTTAATTGATTTAAATTTTAGATTCGATTTTGTGTCGTTTTAATTAATAAAGGTATGAGTTATATATATATATATATATATATATATATATATATATATATATATATATATATATATATATATATATATATAGCGCACATTATGGCGTTGCGCATTTATTCTTGGAAGACAAGTGTTCCTCCTACCGATTTCAAAGCTCTATACCTAGGTATTACCTTTAATTTTCTTATATAAACATTCCTCCCACTTCCACTCCCAGTTCCATGGCAACTAGTTTGGATTTACAAGGTACATCTTTTCAGTGAATTAGGCTATTAATTTGTATTAAATGTAAATTATTTATGAAGCTACACACGGAGCGCTAAAATAAAAGATTTCACTTAATATTATTTACAAAAGACACCGATTTCTTAAAAATGCATTTATGTGTGTACAACGAATTTTAAAATTTTAAATTTAGAAGTGCTTAAAAATTGGTTACCCACATAAGGGGTGTTTATCATTTAAATATTATTGATTTTTTTTTTACCCTCCTTTCTGAATTAAAGTTAAATTTACGCCATATTTGGTCCGCTGTCTTTTAAAATATGAACTCGATTTTTTTCGCGAAAAGTGAAAACTTGTTTTATTAAAATGATTTATGTGCAAAACCATAATATATATATATATATATATATATATATATATATATATATATATATATATATATATATATATATATATATATCAACTAAAAGTGTCAATACGAATTGTCGAAATTTGTGTTTTTCATATTGTAATATCTTGTAAATAAGTGAGTAAAAACATGTTCTACTATAGGATTGACACATTAATATAATATATAAATTTGGGTGTGACAGAAATATAATACCCAGTTAAGCAGTTTATTAAAAACCTAAAAAATTTCGTATTTGCGGATCAATTCCAATATTAAATGAAAAAAGAAGATGTAGGTGCAAAATAAAAATACTGTCAAACACTCATTCTGCAGAACATGATATCTACTACTGCGCCACTGGAACATGATTTCTATTTTACGCCCTGCGTGGTACTTTGTTAGAGCCACGGGGTGCATTGTCATTAAATGTATATTTCGAATTCGTTTGTCCGTCGGTATCTGTTTAGGTTGATTTATTGGTGAATAATTGATGTAAAAAAATTTAAAAATAGAGAATAATGTGTGTTTTGCCTAGTTTATAATGCATTTTTTCATTATACTATTTATTTGTTAAAAAATCTAAGTATATTATTTCACTAACGAATGTTATACTTATTATTTAAGTTCAGTCTTGTGTGCGAACACCATATGGAATTTGATAATGATAAGAAAATAGGGTAGAATGAATATTTTTGTCATACCTTTGCAAATACGGTTTTGAAAAAGTTCTCTAAGGGAAGAATTTTTGTATTAAAAAAAATTGAAAATAATTCCATTCTTTTCAAAAAGCCCCCCAAAATTTTTTTACTCCTCAAAATAGTTGATGATATTAATACGCTATAAAATATTTCGAATTGTTAAAAAAATTACTGAGTTTTTGTTGTATCAGTTCGTGTTTCTGCAGTGTATGTCATTATTTGCCTAATCGTGGTCTTATCGATACTAGCTTTCGTTTCTACCCTGATATGTTTATTTTGCCAGACGGTGTTATTTAGGCATGCTGCTATCCTATCAGCTTCGACACCTCCATAGCCGGATATTTCTATTCCCAGATACTTGAATTTCATCAACTGTTGAATTGTTGTCCCGTCGACTACAAGCTTACATCTTATCGGTGACTTTGAGATGATGATGCATTTTGTCTTAGAAGCAGATGTGATCATGTTAAACGATTTTGCTGTTCGGTTAAATGCTTGTAGTAGTATTTGTAGGTCGTCTTCATTTTCTGCCACCAGTACAGCGTCATCGGCGTAACAAAGGATCTTAATTTCGCGGTCACCCATTCTGTATCCTCTCAATTTGCGAACTCTTATTATTATCTGATCCATGAAAATATTAAAGAAAATCGGGCTCAAGGAGCCCTCTTGTCTAATTCCTCTACTAACTGGAATCGGATCTATAAGTTCTCCGTTGATCCTGGCTTGAACTTGGTTGCCAGAAAATATATTTTTGATAGTTATAATTAGGTTGTGTGGGATTTGCCTATCACAGAGAAGATGTAATATATTTCTAAGCTGGACGCGGTCAAAGGCTTTTTCCAAATCTATAAAACATACATATGCTGGCTTGTTGTATTCGATTGATTTTTCCGTCCATTTCTTCAAACATAAGCCCATAAAAAGAATTTTCCATTCGTTACGAGAAATCCTCCCAGTATTTATTTTTTATTTGTTTAACTAACAGTGATGTCTCGTTGCGAACATTGTATTGTTCATACAGTTCTTCAGTCCTTAGTGTCGTTCTACATTTTAGAACCGCAAATTTTTTTTCTTTGCATTTCTCCTTAACTTTTTGTGAGAATCATGTAGTTTTGTTTGGTATAATTTAGGACTTGTTATTGATTCTAGTACCTAGGGTTTCTTTAGCAGTTTTTTAATAATGTTTTTCAATTTTTCCTATCTGTTATTGATGTCTTCCTCCTCATTTATTGAGTTTTCGTCGATTTTGTTTCTTTAGACTTTTTTGATACAGCTGCTTTATTGATGGGTCCCATAACAACTCAATCAACAATACTTTGCTCAACCACAAATATCAGTATAAACTTACCTTCTCCAACACCAGAGAGAGGTTTCACGTTAAAAATAGATAAGATGATCACCTATAGATGTATACATCCAAGTCAGGTCTTTGACCTCAGAAGATTAAACTCGGCTAACGAAGGTAGAGACCATAGTATGCTACTAGGAAAAATTAAAATTAGAATAACTCGGCAAAAAGGAAAAAAACCAATAACGAAATGAAATTATTCTCAGAAAAAAAAAACTAATAAAAATAGAGTAGTTTTGAGTTTAAATGATTCGTATATATGATATGTAAATCTTAAGGTTATTCTTACGTTCTTAAATGGAAATGCCGTTTTTTTTTATTCCCCTTTAGTACGTATAACATATAATCGGAAGTTTAGATGATATAATTTGTCATTAACTTTCAAAAATGAAGAAAAGCAGTCAGTTATCCAACAAGATCCATTCACGACACTGTTAAATAGAATGCTGACATGTTTTGTGAAAAAATATTAATTTAAAATCATAGTGTAGATCAGAAAGTTGTTGAAAATATTTTAATCAGTGGCTTGTTAAAAAAATCCTTTAATGTGTCGGAATGAAACAAGATACAGTATAAAATCTGTGTCAAAATATCAATTAAATATTTACACGATTAAAAGTTTTAAATTAGATTTGACAATGTCTTTTGTTTAATGATTAAATTTTTTTGAACAACTACTGTATTATATGAGAAAATACATCTGATAGCATTTTTGGCAGTTTTTTCTAAGTTTATGCTTTATTTGATTAAAATTGTGTTTAGAAATAATATTTAATAGTCAAGATTTAAATGATTTTTACAAAGAAATATATGAACTGTTCGATGTCTGCGTCCTAAAATCAAAGAGAGCCAAAAATATCTGGCTTAGTTTAACTCTCAAATAATAAGAGATTTTAAAAGGAAAGATAGATCCGCAAAAGATATTAGAGCATGGGCAATACTGAGATTGGCAGAGAGTTCAGTTAATTGAGAGCTAAAATTAAAAAGGATATGGAGCAAGCATATCGTATGTATATTTTTAAGATTCAGCGATACATTGGTGTGGATATCGAGGCATTTTGGTCGTTCATAAATGATAGAAAGGATATGGTTCGTGTGCCAAAAAAATATCTACTTAAATAATACAGAATTTAGTAGGGTCAAGATATATGGGATGACTTTGCAAGGCACTTTGGCAGTGTTTATGCGGATGACCCTGGTGACAATTCAAATATTGAAGAGTACCTTTTTGCTGGATAGGTTATTCTCAATGTCATTACTGATGATGATGTAGTGGATGCTGTAAAAAACTTAAGGGATAGTAATGCTATAGGGCCAAATAATGTGCCCTCATTCATAATTAACGCGTGTGTTGACATATTTATATACCCATTGTTCATTTTGTATAATCTAAGCCGTAAGAGCTGTACATTTCCAATTTCTATACATCAGCATGGCTTTATGAGAAGGAGATCCACAGTTACAAACTTAGTTAATTTTACTCAGGATATGTCAGATACTTTGAATAAGTAAGGTCAGGTGGATGTTGTATACACTGACGGTGCCAAAGCGTTTAATTCCGTGTCTCACGCAATTTTGGTATCAAAGCTTAAAAAGGAGTTTGGATTTCATTTTCGCCTTGCTGATTTTGTTGCTGACTATCTTTCTAACAGGCAGCAGCAGGTGGTTCACCGGAGATTTTCGTCGATGTCAGACTAGAGTTCTGCAAGGATCCAATCTCGGTCCATTGCTTTCCCTGCTTTTTATAAACAGTGTTACTGAAGTTATTGCTAACGACTCCTCTTGTTTGTTATTTGCAGATGATCTAAAGATTTGTAATAATGTAAGTACAATTAATGAGAGCAATGACTTACAGAAAAATATTGATGACTTAGTTAAGTGGTCAAATGATATTAAGCTCTATTTTAATATTAACAAGTGTAATGTGATGTTATTTCCTCAAAAATCCAATTAATTCCCTTTAATTACAATATGCAGGGTGAGGTGTTGGATCGTGTTAGTGAGGTGAGGGATCTGGGAGTGGTATTTGATTCTAAACTAACATTTAACAATCATGTTACTTTTATTACTAATAAGGCCGCTAAGATGTTCATTGTGCGCAATACAAGGCTTTTTAATAATCTAAATTGTATAAAAAAATGTATATTTTACTGGTGAGAAGCATATGCATCTTTGACATGGAACTCACATTACCGATGTCATAAGTATTCCATACAGAGTATGCTACATGTATTTTAAGGAACGGGGTATCTATGATGTGCGTGTTTCTCGGTTTAAGTTGTGTGATAGGTACAATCGTGTAAGTTTGGAAAGGCGTAGAGAAGTTTTTGATATTTTGTATTTGTATAGAGTTATACATGGTCTTATTGATGATGAAAGATTTCTATCGCGACTTTATTTTACTGTTCCAACCTATAGCATAGCATGAGTCAATAATTTTTACCTTGTTGAACAGGCACATAGTAATGATCAGCTGAACTCACCTTTATATCGCAATTGTGTGTCATATAATAGCGTGCAAAATTTGTGTGACATATTTTAGTATAGTTATTTCAAATTTAAAATGAAATGATATTTTTTAGACACAATTTTGTAGAATGTGGGTGGTTGGTTTGTTGTTTTTTTTTATTACTTTTTTTAATTTTAGTTTTAGTTGTACTGTACTTTGTAAAGGGGTATATTTTGTATATGAACCTGTTAAGTACTGAATAAAATAAGTAAAATAAATAAACTTTAAATAAAACAGAGTGGTAATAAAAGGGTGTCGTTAGTAAATGATAGTTTAAAACCGATTTTCCCGTTCATCAGTAACCAGAATCGCAATTAGATTCACAAATCCATGTCCACGATCATTAGGATTTTATTTTTTATAGATTTAAAAAACTTGTGAAAGTGTGAAAATGAGAAATAATTTTGACTGGTTGGAATTGTTGCTCTTAATCAATCAGAAAAGATACGTGCCATGTGTAAGCAATCACAATTATCTAACAATTTCGCACATTCATATTTTTTTTCAACTTTCTATGACAAGTCTATTATAAACAATGAAAAATGTGTGGTCAATGCAATATTGATTATTTATTATTTTAAATTTTAATGGTTACTCATCAATGCTTGCAAATCGCGATCGAAAATTCTTAAGACCTTTTACTGACCAGTCTAATATACAGCAAATTTTACGGACACTTTCTCACATTTATTTTGTAGAATCGATTACGACATAGTACGAATAAATTTTATATTATTTGTATACATTTCCGTCCCGTGCAGCCCTATTGTGAAAAGCGTATGTCAATATAAAGAATGCAGGCAATATTTAAAAATTTGACATGTTTGTCCCTCGTGTACTTTCTTAAGGAGCGTAGAAGCGTTCTATTTAGAGAATCAATTTATTGTTGACTTTACAATTTCCACGGCCGAGTTTAAAAGAATATACAAGAAATAAGAATGATGTTACGCCGGAAATTCTATGGTCTGCAACGGCATTGTGCGAGATTTTGTTTGCTTGCTTGTATAGGTATGTCGTTTCCTGGATTTCTGTGTTTACTGGTTGAATCTTTTTTGTCAATGGTAAATGGGTTTTTAATATTATTGCGTTCGAAATTTTACAAGAATAGTGAATAGGAGATAATATATTAGGTGGGAGTACGATTTGACTTATTCTTAATGATAACTTGCAATGAAAATAATAGCTGCTTTTGTTAAATCTTTTTGTTTTCACGTCTAAAATTCTATTATGTAAGATAAGAGTTTATAAAAAAATTTAGCTTAAAGAAATAAACTAAAAAGATTATTTTTAGAATTAAGAAAACCTTTGCTTTTTACTAGTTATTAATAACCCCTAATATTTTTTTATGTCTTATATTCCCAAATTCATCCTGTTTTACTACAGGTCAATTGGACATTGTCGTTTATTGCTTCATTTAATATATCACGTGTGTCTCGTTAGGTAAAGCAAACTAGGGCAACTGTCTAAATACGTTGATCTTAACTATAATTTATTAGTATATATGTTAGGCATTTATAACACGGTTTAAACCAATAAAATCACATGTAATTAACAAAGGATTATGATGGTTTTAATAGTAAATTTGTAGTTATTACATCCATCCCAATGTTAGACTGGTATGCATGCATCAAACTAAGAGGCAATAATACGATATTATCATTATGCAAATGGGCAAAAATATATAAATGTGAAAAAATTTTCCAAGTTTTCTGGTCAATTCTACCAAATATTGCAGATTTAATTATTTTGGTAAAATATGAATAGGTATATCGTTAGCACCTATTACACAACACACGTGAAATTTGTATGTTGAATAAGAATAGTAATTTCTAGTAGATTTTGAGTCGTTGAATTCGAATCCCGTTTCAGAATTGCCCCATTACGTCAGATTTTTTAAATATTCTAATCTAAAAGCACAAAAAACGCTATTTTGGAGCGCCTATATTTGAGGTTATGTATCATCGCGACATTTTTTTCTCAAAAAAACTATACAAAGTATCTTAAAGTATGTCTTACTCTTTGAAATGCCGCTGAATATGTTGAAATATCTTTATATTTCTTCGAGATATTTAATTTTAAAAATTTCAGATTGCATGCATTATTTTAAGTATTGAAACCTTCACTTTTCGTGACCGGATAAGCTTTTAAGTGACAATTCTGGTAAACAATAAATGGTTTATGCAAAATAAATTTGTTTAACAGTTTATTTAAACAAATTATTGCAAAATCCATTATTTTTTAAATAAATGCTTCCACTGCATTTATCAAAAATAAATACGTTCAAAGGAGTCGTTACCGTTATTACGATATATTTTGTTATAAATAAAGTATTAAATAACAAATTTTGAAATTTAAATATAAACTCTTTACCGATAGGCATTTGAAGACTTTGTATTTGTTTTTGTGAATTCTGGATATACATTTTTAATTATTTTTTAATAATCGTTTGAGGATTTTTTTAAATTGTAAAATTAATTGTTTATGATTTTGTTTGCAACAAAATATATCGTAGTACCGGTAACGACTCCTTTAAAGGTATTTATTTTTGTAAATTACAACGGAAGCATTTATTGAGAAAATAATTAATTTTTCAATAATTAGTGTAAACAATTTGCAAAAAAGGTTAAATTTGGATCGAGCGATGCTTTGATAGCTTTGAAACATTCATGGTTCATCAGAATTGTCGGTGAAGGTTTCCAAAATTTGAAAAATTCATGCAATTTGAAGTTTTCAAAATAGAATATCTCGAACAAAAAGGAATATTTTTGTAAAATCTCAACGGCATTTGAAAGAGTAAAACTTAAACTTTAGGATGCTATCTGTAGTTTTTTGAGAAAAAAATCTCGGGATGATACATAACCTCAAATAGAGACCAAAATCGCATTTTTTTACACTTGTAGGGTAGGATATTGAAAAAAACCTGATGTGATGAAACGATTATTTTTATTCAATGTACAAATTTCACTTCGTGCTGTGCTATTTTCAAAATATTTTGATTTCTGACCCTAAATTTTCATATAAGTTTAGAATGTAGATGTTAAAATTTTTTGAATGTCTCATTATTTACAATAATCGAGATTCAAGTGTATGTAAACCTCTCCTATCTGTGAAGCCATGAACCTAATTAAACTGTCAAAGCATAAAAAATATTTATTTTACAAAACTTCCTGTTTGCAATTAAAATATTTTTTCTGATAATATGTTTAAAGTGACATATTTTGGAAATAAAATACTTTGAGACTAATGTTTATAGAATATTTTTTCTTATTTTCTTGTATGTTTAAACTTTCATCATTTTTTGAAAATCTGCATACAAGGCTGATTTACTCGATACGAATTCAGGCTTAGTGTATCATCTGTTGCAAATTTCTTTTGGTAAATCTATTGCTTTATTGTGTTACCTAAGAAACAATTTGTGGGTAGAAGTTATATGCAATTTTCGATTGTTGGCATCTATATGTTTTTTGATTCATATCGATTCTCTTGGTAACTAAAAAGGTGACTTGTGGTTGTTTTGAACCTTGCTATTTGAGTGACTTTGACACATCTTTAATTACAACAATCTTATACTTATTTATATAAAAAGTCCATTAAAAATGCGCAATTCTAGCGATATTTTTAATCTTAAAGAACTCAAAGATGGTGATACTAATGGTACTCAAATGTTTTCTGTAAACGGCGCTTGTCAGTTGACAAAGTTATCTCGAAGAAGAAATCTTCATGCTGCATCATCAAGCTTTGAATATGGTTCATCATACAAGAACCAAATCGATATTCCTGAAGTTCATAAAAGTACAGGTAATTGTGTCAGTGCAGAAGAAAATTTTGAAAATGTCAGCGGAGAGTTGGAGGAGTTGCAGTTAGGTGAGCCGGAAACTGCTAGATCTGAGGAAACTATTTTTAGTGATAGTACCGAAATATGCAATGAAGAGAAAATCTCTGAGGAAAAAACACCTTTACAGAGTAGCAAAAATAGCCCAAAGAAGAAATCTCCAGAATTTCGTAAAATAACTGTTAATAGAAAAGAAGAAAAAGTTTCACAGTCAGCTATGGCTAGAAATCCATTAACAGGTACCGGTGTAGAAACTGAAATTCATAGGAAGTCTAAAAAAGGACCACTGAGGGCCCAAAAATGGGCATGGTAGAATTTTTATAAATGAAATTTTTATATAAAATAAATGTTATAAAATAGAATTTACTTGATATTTTAGTTTATATAATTTTAATACTATGCTCTCATATTGTGTGTATGCTCTCTCTTATACTAACCAAGCTTAATATGTTATATACAAAATAAATTTTGAATGGATGGAACAATTTTGGGTAAAAAAACACTCAATTTTCCTATCCAACATCTTGAATTCATGATTAAACAATTTAAAAAATGGTTCTTAATATTCCTAGATCAATGGTTTCCAACCTTTTTTTAATGGCAACCCTTATTCGATTTTTTAGAAATGTTCGTGAACCCAAAACAAAAAATAAAGAGTTTGAAAAAGACATTTTAAGACTTGAAAAAAGTGATATTTTTTATTTATTAATGATGTGATGATTGAGCTTGCATCTACTTAACACTTATTATATTTCTTGGTTGAGTTCGAGGCCAATCTCAAGTCATCTTGAACATCATGTTTTTCCTGGCAGTAATATGCGAAAAGAAAGCATAGAAATTTTAGGATACGAATAACGCATACCACATTTTTTTTAAATATATATCACATGCTGAGGCATTTCGCGCCCCCAAAAATTCATTCTGTACTTCATCGAGAATATCGGTAACATCCAAAGATACGTGACATGGGGTTTATACTAATGCAGCTTCTTGATCTGAAAATTCCGGGAAATATTCAACCGCATATTTAACAGCTTGAAAGTGGTTATGAATTTCCACTTTTAGATTATTCACAATTCTCGTCTCCGATGTTTCAGTTTTGGTGCAAAAGTGTTCAAACGTGGTAAAATTTCCAAGATTTACTTGAAGGTGCCAGATTTTGCAGTTTTAATACAAACGCCTGGATGTCATCTCTGAAGTGAATAATATGCATTTCTTTAGCTTGCAGTTTCAAATCTAGCTGGTTTAGATGATATCAGATAAATAAGCTACTCTTTGGATTTAGATCTCATAATTAAAGTTTATCATAAACTCAAGTTTTTCATTCTTCTCTAAGAACTGTTCGATTTTGTTTTTCAATTCAAAGACTAGGCTAGCAATATTTTCTTTTGATAACCAACGAACAGCAGTGTAGAAAAGAAGAACCTCGTGATCAGAGATCATGTTGTTGCACAATTCCTTGAACAGACGAGTATTGTGAACACTAAAGACTTTGTAAGTATCTTAGTAGCAAGGGTAAATCGGTGAATCATGCAGTGCAATTCTTTTGCTTGAAGTGCAAGCTCTTTAACTTTTTTTCGAAAGTTCGATCATGATCTAAGCATAGCTGGTGCTCCATCGGTACACACTCCATACCAGTTTTTCCATTATAAGTTATTACTTTCAAGGAATGAACTTATTCTCACTTTTCGTAGTCGTTTTTAGTTCTCTACAACTCTTCTTTGATGTCCTTGAAGTGAATATATCTTACGAAAAAGAGTAACTGAAAACATCAACTAATATCGGTGAACTGGTCAGGTTGACAGGGAATTGCTTTATTTCAGATAAAATTCGTTGCACCAGGTCTTTGGACGCGTCTGAAATCCGTTTTCGAGTCGTGATGTCAAAGGTAATAATTAGTTTAACAGACTTCAATAAACAAGGTTTGATGAGAATTCCTGCCGTTGTATAATTTTTTTTTAAACTTAATATGCTAAGAATGCTTCGTTTCTAAGTGATGTGAAGCATTGCATATTTAATAATTTTAAATTAAGTAAAATTATTTAATATTATTTACTTACAATAGTATTGCAACTTTTTTGGTATCAGGAAATAGTAACAACGAACTATTCATTTACAAACGACAAAAATAACATAGTAACGACTTAACACTAGATAAAAAATATATCGAGGGCTACAATATACGGGTTGTCCCATTTTCGACACCTTTAGAAGATGTTGGAGTTATTATCACAGATAGAGTGTTGCGGGTTTCACTTTAGTGTCCTATTTTTTAACGAAACGAAAAATTCCGGTGTCAAATTTGTCATGGCTCTCTTACTTATTAATTTACAGGGTGATTTTGAAAATCTTCGTTTTAGGCACATCTCGTATTTCCGATTTACGTTAATTTATCAAAAAGGTAAAAACTGATGAGTTTTTTACGTAAAGTGGCGCATATAGTTTTTTTTAAGTTTAATTTTTGAAATAATAACCAAACTAATGATTTTTTAAGTAGGAGACCCTGTATATTATTTTAGATGTTGATTAAGTATAATTCAGGCTTTTCAAAAATATATAATGTGTTTATTTTTATTGAAAAACAAGGTCAGAATTCGATATTTTCAATAATTTACTTTTTTTGTAACAATAGGCCATGACCAATTTATAAGAAACAAAAGGCAAATGTCCAAAACTTCACAGTTTTGTCAGATTGTTATTATTCATGAAATATTTTTGTTACGTAGGTGTTTTTAGTTTACTTTTTATTTGTTTTGTATTTACAATGACCGTTTATGATTATGTTAGTATGTTTTATACAAAGCAATGAAAGTCCCCAAGAAGCTTCTGAATTATATTTTAATAGGTAATGTATTTAAAGCGTTATCACTAGGTGACTTCTTATATCTGGCAATAATATTTGTTCATGCTGAGTATCCAGAAAGCAGGCAACCCCTTCCAGATATAATTTGTCGTTTAAAAAGAAATCTAGTTGGACACGAATCTTTTATTCAGCCGCGTTCCAAAACATACTTCAAAAAAGACAGAGAGAGAAAAGAAACAAATGTGTTATTTCACGCAGCAGCCATAACTTTATCATCTTGTAGAACAATAGAGGAAGAAGTTGGTGTAGCAACATCTGACGTTGAAAGAATTTTGACAAAGTATAAAACCATCCAAATAAATTTAAAATAGTGCAACGTTTACACCGAGGAGATGGTGAGGGTTGAGTAAGGTTTTGTCATGGTATTTGGAATAAATCTGCCCCAACGAACCTTTTGACAGATCTGATCTGATGAATGTTATTTATCAAGTGCGGAAATTTTTAATCGTCACAACACGAGGCATTGGTCTGTAGAAGATCATCATTTAATTTTCGAAAGGACACAACAAGGGCGTTTCGGGGTTGGTGTATCGTGTCTTATTTTGGACCAACGCATAGCCTACAGGATGTATGAGGGGGTCTCATAGCACGTAGATACGTAGAAATCCTAGAGGAACTTATTCCAGAATTGCTTCAAAATGTTCCATTTGCCCATTTCAATTCCATTTATCTTCAACAAAACGGTGTCTCGAGCCACAACTCTTTGCCGTTAAGGCCATTCCTGGACAAAGTGTTCGAAATATATCACAGAATGACCGATAACAGTAACGCTGTAGATTAATAAACATTTACAGCCCTTTCTTTCTGCCCTTTTTTCTCTTTTTGCTCATTGTCAATGAATTATTGATTTGAAATACAATTGACAACAAATTAAAATAAAACTCATACAGAAAATCTCTATTCAGGCTTACACATACTTGAATATAATTTTAATTTTTGGACAGTTTTATTGATATACTATACTATGACTGGGTGGCATAACCTCACTCTTTTGGGTTTTTATTAAAAAGGTTTATTGTTTTAATAATGTCAATGTACTAGTGTGTTGAATGTTTTAGTTTTAATTTTAATTTGTGACAAAAAATTTTTTAAAAAATTTTAATTGTATACGATTTGTTCTGTGTGGAGACTACGCTGGCGACTGCTCTCAAACTGGCAGGGTTAAGGTGTGTCCTTTGACGAGTTAGTATGGTTGGTGAGTACTGAGTAAGCTTATTTGCTGACCATATTCTCTTGTTTCTAGGGTCTGAGCCCTGAGGATGGGCTAAGTTAGACCGAAAGCGCTTGGCCGATATTAATAAAACATACACTGAAATACAAAACCCGTCTATTTCTTGATTTCTTCGGTGTACAACCTGTTAATAACTTATTCCTGGACAATAACTTTCCTCAAAGATGGATAGGTACCAATGGGATAGCGAGATGACCCCCACTTCCGTTTGGATTTTCTTCGTGAGGTTTTATGCAAAATCAAGTGTATAAGACACGACATGAATCTAAAGCGAAATTTCGTGAGGCAATAGGTTTGGTCTTCCAAACTCTTCATAATAGGTCTATGATTCTTTTAAATGCAATTAGAAGAATAACAAAGCTGGGCCGATATTGCAGTCGAGAAAATGGCCGTTATTTTGAAAACCAACTTTAAAAAACTTTTAATTGTCTTTAGTTTAAAATAGAAAATGTAATAATAGTAATAATAAAGTGTTTACAGTTAAAAATATAGAAAAACATTAATATTAACTTTTAAAGTATCTGATCTTTGGTACAATTATTACTGTCAAAATTTTGCTTTTGTTTTTTATAAATTGGTCATGGCCTACTGTTACAAATAAAGTAAATTATCGAAAATATCAAATTCTGACTTTGTTTTTCAAAATAAAATAAATAAATTATATATTTTTGAAAATCCTATCTAAAATAATATACAGGGTGTCCTATTTAGATGTGCTTGAAAAACGAAGATTTTTAAAATTACCCTATAGATTAAAAACTAAGAGATCTATGATAAATTTTTCTTCACTGTGCTAGATGCCATTACGTGCCAATATTGCTTGGGCGACAATAAATTCTCTAAATTTTTATTATACTGGTGAGAGTGTATTCTTGATATTGAGTGAATACTTTTTATTTTGACAGGCATTAACTTTTGCTTTTGCTTATTTAATACATTTTATGTAACATTTTACAGAAAATATCAAACAGGAACGTGAGTTTTCAAAGTTTTTTTTTGACATTTCAAAAAAAAAATGTGATGCATCATCGAGGACGTGCAAATACCTTATCTGGTTAATTGTAATCTATTTTATTTTCATTAGTAAATTTTAAAGCATTTTATGATATTTATTTAAAATTTTACTCTAAATTCAATTTGTGAATCTAAGGGGAACAAGTACAATTTTATGGATACGAGATATGAAAATTTTAAAGGTTAGTAAAATTTTAGTTTTCCTAAAGACAAGAAACTTGAAATTCAACATCGGAAGCAAATATGTCAAGATTAAAATTATTTTATACCAAATGAGTAAGTTTGTTCAGAGAACATTAATGGAAATCGTTTTATACAAGAACATGAACAAAAAGTTGTTTATAGTGTGCTTCGTACAAATAAATTCCCCGAGAAAAGCTATGAGGCACTGTTTGATGTAAACAACTTGGAACAACCAAACTTGGATCTAATAACATAAATTCGCTCTACAAAAATCCCCGATTTAGATATGCATTAACCAACATTATTTTTATTGTTTTATCACGGAGTTAATGTTCCATTGACATCAAAAGCAGAGCATCGAAGTAGGTATGCTGTAGTAATTTAAAATGATTATACATTTAAAAACTAATATGTCACATTAAAATAGAAATGATTCCATATAAAATCAAATGTTTAAATATTATTAAGCACCTCTAGAAATTATATAAATTTTATTACTATGTATTTGTTGTGGCTAAAAATAAAATAGTAAACCTTTTGTTTGGATATGTTATTATTTTAACAAAATTAAACAAAAATTCTTGACTTTCGCTTGAGTAGTAAGAAAATTTGTATCGTGAAAATCCTCTGTAAAAGTAGTGAGAAGCTCTGATTGTTTCAATTTCAACTGTACGAAAGTTTTATTTTAGATCCTCAAACAGTTACGTAAATGAAAAGTTTGTTCCAGTGTAAAAATTAAAAGTTGCTAGTAAATTTTCATATATATTTTTAGATTAAAAATGATTATAATTATTTAAGAATCTTATTCTAAAATTTATCATTTTTTTTTACTAAATATGATATGATTTAATACATGATACTATTTTACTTTTTAAAATTAAAGCTACGTTATTATGAAGGAAATGTCAACGTCAATTATTATTGTGAGTGTGGTTAACTGTATATAAATACCTAGCATATCAGTTCCCCAAAAGTATTTAGGGGAAAACAATTTTACCAAAGCCTTAATTAAAGCCACTTTTAAACGATGAAACTCTGTTACTTTGTAATAGAGTATACGGATATTTTAAGACTTTATAAACAATATACATGGTTAATTCATGATATAAAATTTATTAAATAAATTCCTTAATTCTTTTATTATTAACTTCATAAACTTTACGTCCAAAGAGGGTATACAGATTATACTAATGTTATATACAAAAATATCCACTAATTTCAACGATCTTTTTCAAAACAGATATTTAAAAAATAAAATTGGACTAGATTCATTATTAGGGCATATTGGTTAAACGACAGTTTATTTGATAGAAATAAAATATATAAACTATCATAATCCTAGATAAAGCATTCTTATTTATTCGTAAGAAATAACATTCCGTGCTTGCTATCCAAGAATAATAAAATTGCAACACATTCTGTTGAAATGTTTATTCCCAATATTTGCATTCTTCCAAAGGAGTTCAAAAATTATCTTTAAAGGAATTGCTTTAAACAGAAAAATTATAATTTTGAGGAACCTTAAAACTGAGATATTCAAGTTAAATATATTATTTTACAGACACACCTAATTTTCCCGTTTTTTTTTATTGAATATTCTCAATTAACCTGTCACTTGAAACAAGGAAAAGCGATTTATTGTTTTAGGTATACTGTAGAACGAGATAGTTATTGTCTAAATCTTAATTTTAGATAAGTAAACTAGGGTCCATAATTAAGTGGTAAAAATAACAACAGGAGTTCAAAGAGCAATTTAAGTTTCAAAAGTTATTTCTAAATTCAAACGTTACAGTTCAAATTTCATTACAAGTTTACTATAGTTAATTTAGTTAATTTCACCTTATTCTTGCAAATACTCACATTATGGGCAAACACACTATCATTTTCCTTAAGTATCCCTCATAAATTATTTGAATAAAGCATTTCCTAAAGAACGGTTTTAAGTTACATTTGATTATCTGTTGTCCATTATTATTGATATTTTACTACACTATGCGTGGTTGTTGTTTATTCATGCTGAATGTGTTGTTACCTTTTTTTCAGATAGATTTCGGTTTTCGTGCCTACTACTATTGAGGGAATATTTTTTGGGTTTTATACATTTCTGGAACTTGCCTTAGCGAAGGCTTTCAGGAAGTTATTCCTTTCCATTCTATACTTTCAAACGTGTCAACTAACCACGCAAACAAGGATCTTTGTTATAAATGGAGGCCATATTGTCTTGACTTTCATTTTTCTGTCTGATTTGGTAGAAGAAACTGTAGACTTCCATCTGGATCCTTTGAGATTTTGAATTGCAAAGTTGTTTATTGTCCCGATGATTGTGTTTAGTAATTATTACTGAAGTGCTGCGAAGAGACAAGAAAATCCTTAAGGGCCAATTCAAAATCTATAATATAAGTGGTCGAAATGGGTATCGAGGTAATATTAGAGGAAATAAACTATATATATTTTCCTTAAATGATCTGAGAGAGAAAAACGGTAACATATTAAACTCAGACTGTTTTTATTTTTAACTGACTCTTTGCGATTACCTCTTTACTATAGCCAGTTGGTACATAATAGATCTTCAATTTATTATTGATTTCATGATAACTTTCAAAATTTCAAATAGGATGGTACAATAGCCGATTCAGAAGGCTGAAAAAAAATTATATACAGGCCCGAACCAGACGGTAAATTAAGTTATAACAAAGAGAGAAAATCAAAATTAAACTAAAGATCATGTAAAATGGTGAATTGGTGGTCCTGTTTAGGGAATGTTTAAAAAATGCAGGATATTCTCTCTAAGTTTCTTCAAATTCATTGAACTTAAGTAATAAAACATTAAGATAAATGATGCCATTGAAATTTAATTCATGTTTTATATAAATAATAAAAACAATTGAAAATAAAAAATATCGAAAAATTCATGATCCGAAAAGTAATTTTTTTGGTTTTTAGCAATTTTAAGTGGTTTAAAGAAAAACAAATCATCAACCTATATACACCATTTGAAAGTAGATGTTTCAACGGTTAAAATATTTCTATGAAAAATATCGAAATGGAAAAAAACATCAATAAAAGTTTTTGGTGGAAGATAAAGGTGATTTTTTTTTCGAAAAATGTGAATATTTCGGAACCTACTTGCGTCTTATATTCCAATAAAATTAGGCTTATTTAGTGCAAAAAAGATATACTTTCAGAAAATTTCATGATAACTGAGTAATGTTTACGTCAGATAAAAAAATAAAACAAAAAATCAGTTTTCGCCCTTTTTCGGAAAATTTGAGGTTATGTTGAATAATGTCTCATATAAAAGTTTTAGATTTTTTTATTATCTAGAACTTTTGTATAAAATATTTTCCATTAGGAGGTCACGTTTCGCAGGATATCGCAAAAACACTTTCAACTCCTAAACTGTTGTTTAAGGGATGCTTCCCCATTTCACCATTCTACATAATCTGTAGGTTAATTTCTATCTTCTCTATTTTTTATAAGCTTAACTAAATTTACGTCTGGTGCCGGCCTGTATATAATTTCTTTTTCCTAAAATACGAATAAAAATTACGCCTTTAAGCGCTTCACTTATACCCGTTGTAATTTTCTAAATATCCACAAATTATTTTACTAGCTAGAGTAATTGGGAGTGTAGTGTAGCTTATAATGTTTCCAAGATTACAAAAAGTTTCTATTTTGGCTAAAATTTTTGAAAATGCACTAAATTGAGTAGCATTTTTTTTTTAATTCCGAGAACCCCTCAAATACGAATATTCAAAAAAATTAGATAAACAAAAATCAGTTTACAGTGTTATCTTTAAATTTATAATTTACGGCCTGGAAAACACCCTATTGCAAATTTTTATCCCGCTGTCTTGTAACTACTCAACCCTTTTCAGCTAAAATTATATAAGACCACCAACTTTCTCAACATACTGCAACAAATTTCATTCCAATCGGTGAAGCTGTTCCGAAATAAATAATGTCCATATTTAAAATTACATCCAAATGAAAACATCTTCCTATTTCAAAATTAGTTAAAGCAATGTTCGACAGTACGACACTGAGATTCATTAAAATCGTCTTAGTCTACTGATGAGAACGCAAATGATTAGAATTCTAAGTAATTTTAATTTTAGTAATAATGGTGAGGTGACTCGTGAATTATTTAAATCAGGTGACGGTGTGATTTGTAATTCTCTGCATTATGGTTTCAACTCTGAAAGTGAGTAAATACATACGCGCTCCTTTCAATGATCTTCTTCTTCTTCTTCGGATGTATATCCATTAGTGGATGTTTGTGATTACATGCTCCCTTGCTTCTCTATCTCGGGCGGTGTGGATCAGTGTTTGTACATCACGTAACCCTGTCCATTGTCTTATGTTCCGAAGCCAAGACATTTTCTTCCTCCCCATTCCCCTTCTGCCCTCAAGTTTGCTTTCAATCATCAACTGTAAGAACCCATATTTTTCGTTTCGCACGATATGTCCCAGATAGGCTATTTTTCTTTTCTTGACTACTTCGAATAGTTCACGCTCTTTTCCTATACGCCCCAGAACTTCCTCATTTGTCTTCTTCTCCGTCCATGAGATTTTAAGAATTCTGCGATACAGCCACATCTTGAAGGCTTCCAGTTTATTAATATTACTAGTTTTTGGGGTCCAACCCTCCACGCCATAAAGAAGCACTGACCATACGTAGCATATCATAAACCTCACCCTCAAGTCAATATCGAATTCTGAGAACATTTTTAAACTTCAAGAAAGCCTGTCGGGCTTGCTTAACACGGCTTTTTATTTCTCTGTCCGATGTCCAATCCTCACAAAGCCATGTTCCCAGGTATTTGAACTTGTCCACTCTTTCAATGGGCGCTGCATCAAATGTTATTCCGGAGTTTGTAAATGCATCCAAGTTTCTGGAGATGATCATAAACTTTGTTTTCCTAGTATTGATGTTCAGACCCATAGATGCACTGTGTTGTCCAACTATATTTACTATTTGTTGGAGATCATCTATATTTTCGGCTATCAGGACCGTGTCATCGGCATAACGAATGTTGTTGATCCATACACCATTCACCCTAATGCCCTTTTTTATATCTTCTGAGGCCTCTCGGAAAATTTTCTCCGAATATAGATTAAATAGGAGCGGAGATAGTACGCACCCCTGTCTCACTCCCCTCTCAATTTGTACAGTTGGACATACCATTTTCAATTTTTACCTGTGCATTCTGGTTCCAATACAAATTTTGGATGCATCTGATGTCCTTTTGATCGATGTCGAGCCTCTCGAGGAGTTGTATTAACTTTTGATGTTGAACACGGTCAAAAGCCTTCTCATAATCTATGAAACATAGGCATACATCTTTTCTTTGGTCATAGCAATTTTGTACCAATACCTGTGTTGCGACTATCGCCTCCCTTGTACCTAATCCCTGTCTAAATCCAAACTGGGAGTCGCTCACGTCTCTTTCACATTTTTTGTATATTCTTTGGTGTATTATTTTTAAGAAAAGCTTTAATGTATGACATATTAGACTGATAAGTCTGTGATCTTCGCATCTTTTTGCATTGGGTTTCTTTGGTAACGGGATAAAAGTAGAACATAGCCATTGTTTGGGGTAGAGACCCGTATTGTAGATGATGTTAAAAACTTTATGCAATGCCGCAACACCTCTTTCATCTAGGAGTTTGAGTATTTCTGACGGGATTTTGTCTGATCCAGCTGCTTTGTTGTATTTTAAGTTATGGATAGCTTTTTCAATTTCTTCTTTTGTAATTGATGGGCCAGTCAAACTATCACTTAAATCAGTCTCTCTTAGTGGCCTGCTGTCTTTCAATGATCACAGTAAAGGAACCATCGCATAGATTAGTTATATATATTTTTAATATACAACAAATACTGGTACACCTTGTATCAATAAATTTATAATAACGCAACACAATATTTACTCTATTTATTTATAGGATGGGATTGATTTAATTTTAATTGAATAAACCAGTGTCGATAAGCAACTGGCAAAAATAACAATATTTGATCAGAGTGTTGACAGGTGGGTCGTAGGTCTAACAAATTTAATCTTAAATTCAAATTTGAACAGATCAAACGCAGTGCGCGACGGGCCAATATTTAGTTATTTGCCCGAGCACACAACTTGTTGACTGCGTAAATACGAGCGTCATTGTTTCCTTTTTATAAAACTTTTGCTACGAGAGGATTAAATTCACCACCGCAAAATTAATGTGTGTGTATCTTTTAAAAAAGGACGAGAGTGTAAACAATTATTGAAGTGGATATTTGCGCTTAAGTCATTACGTAATTTTTTGGACAATGTTTGGTTAAAAGCTCTTAGTGGTATTTAAGACTGGTGCAATCATTTCTTTAACACTATATAGTTAATTTGTCTAAGAGATCATGCTTTCTAAATTAACTATTTTTTAAATACTTGACGTGTCTATGCTTGAATACGCTTACTAATCAGAATAAACGATTATTTGAAAATCACTCCTATTCTCCCAAAAAAACTTTTAAATCTGAAATTAAAAATCTTGCATTTATTTAATAATTAAAATTTTAGAAAACTTTTTCCTGATAGCAAATTTATAGCGAGTTTTATCCTCCCAGTATAATATGACTTGTGTCCATGGGCGAATTAAGCCAAAAAAGTCCTGTAACCTATTTATACACTAATATTGATAATAAGTATCAATGGCGGCTGGGCATGAAAAAAGTAGGAGTTTCAATTCCAATGGTACATTGAAAACATATATATATATATATATATATATATATATATATATATATATATATATATATATATATATATATATATATATATATATATATATATATATATATATAAAACATGCCATAAGCACCGGTGGCTGAAAAAATAATAGTCTTTAAACATTGAGATAGAATGAGACCAAGCAGTGTATTTTAAATAATGAAACATAAAGAAGGTAGTAAATTTAAAAAAAATAGAAGTCAAAACAAAATGCACATAGAAATTACTGTATGAATAATTTATAAAGAAAATCCATATGCTAAATTTTGGCATTAGCAAACTTATCAATAATCCGCTGATTGAAATCACGTATGCTTTCGATAAGATCCCTTTCTTTAGAAAGCATTGCCAATGCAGAAAGTCTTTCTTGGCTCATAGTATTCCGTAAAAACGTTTTTATCCGTTTGAGGGTAGAAAAGCACCGTTCTGCTTCAGCCCATGTCATCGGAATAGTAGTTAAAATTTTTGAAAGTTTTAGAATTTGACTAAATATCTCACTTAGCTCGATGTTTTGTGAAAGATACTCATAAAGTACAAGAAGTCTCTCTTGACATACAATAAAAATTGTAAAATTTCATTTTGAATGGTTTTTGACGTACCTTTAAATACCGATGCTTTTTCCAAATGTTGTTTCAGAGCACCGTCTAACTCAGCACTACAATCAATTAAACTTCGAAAAACCCCGGGATTGAAGTGAGACGTAGACTCATTATGTCCTCGTAAAGCTAGTTCGAAAGCTCCACATAAACGCACACAATTAATTATAATGTTTAAAATGTATCGATTATGTGTCACTTTTTCATTGTGCAGTTCTCTTCAATAAGCGCTGCTTAATTGAGTAGCTACGTTAACAGTCTCAAAAAATAAATATTGCAAAACATTTTTCATATATTTTACCGACAACATATGCTCTATAATGCGGTCCCCCGAATGATTTAAGTTGGTAAAACTATTTTGTCCAAGAAGTTTCTCTTCCAAATAATAAACAAGGGTAACAAAATAGAACATTTTTAATTTCACAACGACAAAGCCACATATGTTTATTATAAAGGTCCGGATTAAACGTTCTAGTAAAAGTCCTTTTTTTGCTAGACACGGATTGTTCTCTTTAAATGCGGAGTAGGCCTTTCAAGCCTTTTTATTTTAGCCTTATCACTTAATGATCGACCACTGCTCTGCGATTAAACTCTGAAAGAAATTCATTTTTGTTTTTACCAAAATCAAAACATAAAAAAAATACAATAGCGTAGCGCACAACAAACAAACGACAACTACAAAACAACGAAATTAACAAGCAAACTAAAGGTATTTTTTCGTGGGGTAACCCGGTTTAATATATGTTTAGATCTGTTTTGAAACACGTTTGAAATGACGTTACTATTTCCGATAGCCTGAATACGATAGGGATACGATGCTTATTTGAAAGCATATCTATAATTGTTTCAAAACAATTTTAATGTGACGTCACTATTTCATCGCCAGTAACTCCTTGAACCTGGTTGAAATAAATTGACAGCGCAAATACAGCTTAAACATAGGTGTGCAAGTCGATTTGCAATATTCATTAAGTATGACAAAATCTTAGATAGGCAACTTCATATACGCTCCTATGTATTAGCTTGGATTGCTTTGAAATTGCACACCAGCAAGGCTATAACTTTTACAGGCTAAATACTGTAATACAGTAAATTATTCTCGACATTTAGGTGAAGTAAGTTAAATTATTTCAATGATTGGTTGCTGTTCGCTTATAATCTAGGTAAAAAATTGATTTAAATTTAATCATTAAAATATCAGTAGAAATTAAAAAAATATTTGTACTTATATTTATTATTATGTTTTATTTTAATTTACAATTTTTTTGGGAGTTGCGCAAACCTACAAACCTAAAGAAAAGCTGCCACTGGTATGTATATATAAAATTATCTCTAAAGTTATAAAATTTTATTACACCAATTACACAGAAATTGTAATTTTTTAAATTTTACAATGAATCTGTCAAAACTACCAGGGGAGTAAATATCCTCCTGCTCCCTACAGGAGATGCCTATGTGTACCAGGAATAAAAAGACAAAACAAATGTGGAATCAACTCAATGTACATCCGTCCGCCCCGCCCGTCTGTAACAGGTGTTTTTTCTCTGTTCTATTTAACGTAAAGAGCTAACACAAATATCACCAAAGTAGAGTTATAATTGGGGGATGATCAAGATTTTTTTATAGTCTACTGTATGGAATATCTAATAAAAAGTAATAAAATGATTCTAAAAATATACTATTTATTGTTGTAATAAAAATATTTTTAAAATGTCCATTTATTAAAAAGATATACAGAAAAAATCAGGGAAAAGATCTATGTATTATAACTAGAAGAAAATATTATCACTAACTTACTGCATAACATTATTTTGCAATGAAATAAAAAACTGCACAGAACGAGGCAGGTCACTAGTTTTTTTAAAAAAATTAGATTTGTTTATGAGGTTGAAAATGTGAGGTAATATACATATATGCATGAATTTCATATTGCTTCATAAAAAATATCATTAGATTAAAGTTTTTAGAAACGGTTACTAAAAACAATTTTACCACCTATTACTATTGTCAAAATTAATTAATAAATAATATACTAGAACTAAAAGAATTAAGCACAGGAAAAAAGTCATAAGTATAACAAGAAGCCGTAAAAAAGAAAGAAATCTTACATTTTTGTTTCACTCGAGGTTAACCAAAGAAGATAACTTTTTCCATTTTGTGTCATTTAATCATGGTAGTGTTTGTCTTTGGGCCCCGGTTCCCGCGGCATAGGAGAGTGTCAAATAATAAAGTGTTCCGCTGCTTTTAGATTAAATATGTACTGTGTACACGAAAATCTTTGCCTGCGCTATGCTACGTGAGGAGTAGAAATATTTTGTGCTCGCCGGTATTTGGAGAGTATACAGAACGAAAGTATGCTCAAGTTTGGTGTGGAAATATTTACCGACAGTTATACATTTTCCTGCTAAATAAATTATTTCGGTAAATGTCGACATTATACACACCGAGAAGGGAGCAAAAGTCAATGTTTAGTGTGGGGAATGATGAAAAATGGTTTTATAAAGTTTTTTCGTGTTTGTTTTATGCAAACACTCCTTTTTAAAACAATGTTTGTTTTGCAATTTTTGCACAAAAGCTCAGCTACTTTATAACCACTATGTATTTTGGGTTAAAAACGCCAAGTAAAGAGTTGTTAAAATAAAATTTGTTGATAAAATAAAATCGGTGTAAATTAAGGAAAAAGAGTTATGATAATTTTAGTTCATGTCCAAATTAACTGTTATGTGGAAACTAGATACAGAGTGTTGTAACTTGTGTTAACCAACTTCAAAAGAAGATCTATCATTTCAATCCTTAGAGATATTTGTTTGAAAAAGTTAGACATAATTCAATTCTTCCAAAACTATATTTTAGCAAAATCAAAAATGGCAGTTGTTAATTACAAAAAAGTGTAGTTTTTAAATACTTTACCACTCGTACTGGGTAGGTACGGACAGGCTCTTAGTGATGTGAGAGTAATCGACTTATAAATTTTAGTAATTACATCTTTAAAGACTTTTGATATGATATATTTTTAATAAAAATTTTACTTGAAACGTAAGACAAATTTATTAAGTTTTTAACTTAATTTTGATGTATTGCCAAATACATCTTTAGATGTAAGAATAAATAAGTTGTATGTATGTTTGTTCCCGAATTTCTCTAGGACTATTGATCAAATTTTCCTCAAAATGTGTCGAGTTAAATTTGATGTTGTTCTTACTTATTTACTTAATTCTATGCCTTTTTACCTTTCGATGTAAGCCTGAGAGGAGTCAAGTTTATATTCTTCTGTATTATTTCTTCCATCGCTTCCTATCCTAGGTTTGGTGCTTGATTTCCACTCATTTATCTCTTTTCTTTCCACTGTTTCCCTAACATCGTTGTTCCATTTTTTCTCGATCTTTCCTTCTTATTTTTTCTTATCATTCGCGTCTCATATACTTTTTTCGCCAGTCTCCCGTTATTCATACCTTCTTCAATTTTTTCTGTTTTTGGTTTGATCCAAGATTCTTCCAGTATATCTAATTTCTTATTTTATCTCTCTTGGAATTATTTTCTATTTTTCTTAGAAATCTCATATCCATTGCATTGATACGTATTTAAGACTCTTCTGTCCTTCACTTTTTCAACTATTTTCATCTTGATCTGTTTTGAAATTTTCTTTTTTCTTAGTAATGATGTTCTTATTATATAGAATATTCTTTCTGCTTTCTTCATTCTCTCACTTACTTCTTGATCCATTTTTCCATGGCTCTGTGTTATTTTCCCAAATATTTATAACTTTCCACTTGTGACAATGTTATTCCTTGCATTTTAAGGTTATGTGTTTCCCTTTCTCCAGTAATTACCATTGTTTTGGTCTTTTCGATGTATACCTTTATTTTTATTTTTGTGATTTCCTTGTCTAAAATTTCTAGATTCCTTTATAGATATTTAGCCGTTTCAGCTATTATTGCCATATCATCCGCAAACATCATTTCACTCAAGTACTTCTTTTGCATTCGCCAGATCTCATTTTTAGAGGTTTTATTGATTTGTTTATGGCTTCGTCTTATACTAACAAGAACAATAATAGCCTTAGCTTAGTTTCATTTCTATCTTAGTTTTGAATTGTTTATACTCTTAATTATTGGTTCTTACTATGGTTGAATTCTTCCTATACATTTCTTTTATTATTACTATTGTTCTTTTACCTATGTTTCTTTTCTCTAAAACCTTCCATATGTTTTCTCTTCCTGCACGATCAAAAGTCTTTGTTAAGTTTGTAAAATCAACATGTATCTCCTATTTCTTGTTTATACGTTTTTCGCTGACTTGTCATATCGTAAATATTAAGTCTTGTGTACTTCTTCGCTCCTGAACCTACACTGAGGGTCTTCTGTACTATCCTAAGTTATTTTTCTTATTCGTTGTTTATTAGGGTTGCTAATATTATTCCACTTGCCAATGTTATATCTATAGTTATTACAGTTCCTCTTGTTATCCTTTTTTCCTGACTTCTTTCTGAATTTTTATTTCTTGCATCATCCAATTCATTAGTTTGTTTAGTTGTTTTATTCCTTTTTCCTCCATATACTTTATCGTTTCGGATGTTATGTTGTTTCTTTCAGATCTTTTTCCAATTTTATCTTTCTTATGGTCTCTATTATTTCTTCTTCATGTATTGGTCTTATATTCTGTATCACCGTTTTTTAGTAATTTTTCCCTTCTCTCCATGGTTCTGTCAATTCTTGAAAATGTTGTCACTTTCTGTAATATTTTTTCTTTCGCCGTTATTACGTATCTTTCTTAGCCCTTCTTCTATCTTTGTTGTTTGAGTGTATCATTACATAATTTTTGATTTTTCTTTATAGTTTTTGGTGATTTTGTCTCCAAATTTCATCCGTGACATCTGCTTTGCTTTCGCAACTTTCCTCTTGATCTTTTCCTGTTTTTCTTCTATTTTCCAAAGTCTTCTGAGCTATTTGTTTCTACATATCGGTAACAACTATCTTTCTTTTCTTTTACAATTTGTAGTGTCACCATCCCGTGCTTCTTATATGCTTGTTTTTGATCTCATAGCACTCCCTTGCTCCTTTTAACAAGTTGTTGTTGAATTTATTTCAATTCGCTTCTATTTTATTTCCATCCAGTTCCTTAATTTTTAATTTAATATCTCCTGGTACTTCTCTCGATATTCTAACTCTTTCAGTTTATAACTTTGTTTTGAGATTTATTTTCTGTTTCCTTCTTTCGTTTTCGTCTCTTTTTTGTTCTACTATGTCCAGTTTTACCAAGTTATGATCGCTTCTTTTTCCACTTCTGTTGATACCTTCACATCCTTTACCTTTTTTCTCTTACTTTTTCTTATTAGAAAATAATCAATTAAAGACACTTTCCTTTATTAGTTTCTACTCTTGTATATTTGTTGATATTCTTATTTACAAATTTTGTATCGTTTATTATTAGTTCATTTTCCAGACACATCCATATTATTTTTTTCCGTTATTATTTTTCGTTTCATCTCCTTCTCTTTCTAAATGTTATATTTTGTTATTCAAGTAAAGAAATTTAATTACAAAACTGGTCTCAGGGTTATGAGAGAGCAAGTTTTTTTTTTCGTTTTTAACATATATTTATAATAGCAAGTATTTAATAAAACATTACCATTTTTTAACATAATTAACCAGAAAAGCAGATAATTATATTTACATTTCTTAGAACACTCATGTGGTTATTTTAAAATGCTTATTCTATATTCCGTCCATCACAAGTCAATAGATGCATATAATGTATAGCCAATAATATGTACATTTGTGATTAGCGTAGACGAACAAATAACTTTATTTAATATTAAATGATTAACATATATTTTACAAATGGTAATTATTGACATTAATGTGATTAGATTTATTTGAATATTTGCAAGTTCACCAATAATTACCAAATTCAAATTTGATCAGCCAACAAAAATAGGGTTTATTTTATGCATCGGGGATGCTGTTTGTGTTTATGATTTTGTTGGTTTATTAATAATAATAATGTATCATACTGACGTATGCAATATGTATTTAATAATAGAAATAGGTAAAAAATTGCACGTTTTCATAGGAAGTGAAAATATTTTTTTCTTGTTCAATGACGGACAAAATTTGGAATGACGGTGATTCCATATATTCCGTTAATTATTTTTAAACTCAGTAAATTGCTGCAAAAATATATATTTAATGTTGTTTATGTATGGAGAAAGCCTAAAATGATTTATAAATACAGAGACTTGGTTAGAGCTTCGGACATTTATAAAGCATATACCTATATAGCTTCACGATGAATAACGGCTCATTTCAAGAAAATATTTTTTAATCAATGTTTGTTTGAAAAACTGTAACAAGCCAAGGTTATATGCTTTAAATAGAACATTGTTCTAGTAAAAAGCATTATATTTCTCTATTCAAATATTCTCGAGTTGCAGGTTGCAATTTCCAAATCTTATATTTTAAAACAAAACATTTTGTGTTCCTATCATAGGTTGTTAGTTTTATTTCAGAAATAAACTTTCACCAAATCAATCCGAAATATCGATACAGTTGCCATGGAAGTTAGATCCTCTAGTGGGTCAATTTTGTTTTGCTTATGATATTGATAAAATGTATATTACATATGTCAACAAATAAATGCTTGTTTAGAGATATTTTGGAAATAAATCTAGAAATAAAGCCTTCAAATCTCTTACAGAACTAGTTGTGTCTCGAAAATGAATAAAATTTTTTATTTTTACAGTACTAGTAATAAAAGAAAATTATTTTTTATACTTGTATTTTTAAAGTTCAAAACTTTCTTGACTTATCGTTGCTCATGTGAATTTATAATTTCTACTGTCAGTTTAGACCAGTTTTAAAATTAGACCATGTTAGTGAATTAGGGGGTTAAGTTTTATATAGAATATAAAAACTAGGATATAAGGAAGCCATTTTGATTCAAAAAGTTATCGTTGTAAGTTAAAATTTTTCGAATAGAAAAACACTTTAAATAACTTTTAAAGTGGTGTCCTTAACGTTGCAATAATTTTTATCAATTTCACAATTTCACACGAAATTGCGCTTTGATTGATTCATTTTAGATGTTTATAGACAAAAATTGCAATATCAATACCTTCTGAAATTGTAAACTTTTAAGCTCTTTGAACGCATCACAAAATAGTGTTCAGGTGACCAAGAACAAATAGTGTAGAATTACTAAAAATACATCAATCCACGTGGACAACATGATTCTATCATTAAGTATTACTTCATTGCCGAAGATGTAAAAAAATATATTTATGGCAATAGCAAAGCTCGATGTAAATGTGCTATAAAATTTCAGTATTTTCGCAATAAAATGTAATTTTATGATAAACTTTAAGTCGCTACTCTATTTCTACCGTAAAATAATATTTTCATAGAAAATTTAATAGAAAATAATAACATGATGTAAATTTAAGTATCTTTTATCATCTATGGAAACTTACAGGGTTTAGTAACCTATGGCATATTTTTTAGAGTGTACAGTGTACAGGTTTCAAACATTCTCAAGCTTACCAGAAAAAAAGAAAATGTGACATTACAACACTATTATACAAAGTAACAATTTTAAAATTATAGCTAATTATTTTTTTTAACGAAGCGTTTTCTTAAAAAATTACCCCAATAAAAGATGTTGAATTTCGAGGGAGAGATCCAACGGTGATATTGAATTTGACTTTAAAAATGACCTTGGTGATTATTTCAAGGATAAGTGCTATTTCTAAAATAGATATTTTCCTTTTTTTATGCAAAAATGTAAAGCGGGAGATATTGCGCATCTAACCATATAAATAACTTGTAGGTTTTTACTTGATTTAGAGGTTATTTCATGATCAAACGCGGTAAATTTTAGTCTCTATTCAAGTTAGAAGGTTTGAACACAAAAATTAGTACCATGTGAATGGTTGAAATTTAAAGCATTTTAGAGAAAGAAAATTCCTTTCAGGTTCGATTTGGACGTTAAACATATAACCTGTTTACACGTTTATGTAGGACTAGCATTTTCCCATCGCGGCTTCGCCCGCAAACTATTTGTTTTATCGTATAAATAAATGGATTATAGATTGTAGAAAAAGTTTCGCTCATATATTCAGAACTTAATTATGTTTAGAATAATAAAAACAATTACCCGTCGCGGCTCCACCCGGAAAATATTTGTTTTATCGTATGAATAAAAAATGAATTATAAATTGTAGAAAACGTTTTGCTAATATATTCAGGACTTAAATATGTTTAGAATAATAAAACAATTGTGTGGGAATATTGAGTGCGATGAGAACTGCTCCCACTAGGGCTCCTGAAGTCCTGGTGAACCTGCAACCTCTTCATTTATATATGAAGAACGAGGCCCTGAAGACTGTTTATCGTCTTAGTTGCCTAGGGAATCTTGCAATTGGAACGGGCGGCTGTTCAGGTGTCTGGAAAAGCCTGGTGGAGAGGTGCCCTTCACTCCCCATGTAGACAGATATGACGCCGCTTTTAAAACCGGTGGAGACCTGGAGATATTTCTGCTAAGTAGAGAGGATTGGGAGAGAGAGCAAAATCTTCCGAAAAATGGATCCTGGTGGTATACTGATGGATCTCGACAAGACGAAAGAGCTGGAGCCGGAGTTTTCGGCAGGAGCAAAGCAGTCAGAGAATACTACCCTCTCAGACAACGTGTGACAATCTTCATAGCGGAAATTTATGCTATTCTGCAGTGTATCCATCTCTGTGAGAGAGATATAGACAGGAATGGGGTACTAAATATATGCTCAGACAGTAAGGCTGTAATATTGGCACTGAAGTCCAGTAACTTCGCTACTGGTGTCAGAGTGCAAGGACATACTGAATGGTATAACAAGGAATGTCTGTACAGTCAGACTCGTGTGGGTCCCAGGTTACTCGGGCATACGCGGGAATGAGGAAGCAGACCATCTGGCAAAGTTGGGTTCGGCAACTGAACAATATGGACCCCAACCAATACTACGTATCACATCTGCTATTGGCAAAAGGGAATTAAAATCGTTGCTGGAAAGCAAATTTATTGAATCGTGGAGGGGAGCTCCTGGAATGAGGTGTGCTAAGGAACATATAACTGGATCTAGCGCATGGCGTACTAAGGAGTTTCTCTCCTTAGGAAGAAAAGAACTGCGAATTGTGGTGGGATTATTGATAGGACATTGTCACCTGAGAGGCTATCTTCATAGAATCGGTGTAGAAGATGACCTGACGTGCAGATGGTGTTTGGAGGAGGATGAAACTGTTGACCATGTCCTCGGAGAGTGCCCAGCATTCAACGAACTGAGATAGAGATATTTCGGAGAAACAATTTTGTTACCGTAAGCAGTTAGGCAAGTTCATCTAACGAGGCTGCTTGGATTCGCAAAGGAGATCGGCCTCAAATGACCTGCAGCTATGGTGAGATGTAAAAGGCCCAATAGAGGTCTATGCATCCATGATCTAGTATCACCACCCATTTTTCATTCATTCATTCAATAAAAACAATTATTAAACTGAATGAGTTGAATGCTATGTAATACATCCCGAAAATCAAGTAATTTTTCCCATTTTTTAAATCATTTTCACCTTTTCTAATAAATATATCGCGATATCCTTTCTTATTGTTAACCTATACTATATCACGGATATGTGTGCGAAATTTTAAGTCAATATTTTTAACTGTTTAGGCTGTACGTTGATCGATCAGTCAGTCAGTCAGTTAGGACTTCTTCTTTTATATATATTAGAGATTCTCTGAAGATTTGAAATACTGCTAATCACTTATAATAATATACATGTAATATTATTTAAAGTTTTTTTTTACCCAATGCAATGGTCAAATCTTGGAAAGTTAACAACATTTTTTTGTTAATAAATGTCAAGTCAATTTTATTCCGTGCATGCGACGCAGTAGATTAGCTAGAGGCTGATCGTAGATGCGGTTGCCAGGGGCGCAAACCTCAAGGAAGCTCACTCGCAAACTTAAATCTAAAATTATTGTATTGCTTCCCTTCCTATAAAATAAATTTGGGGGGCGTAAAATTCCAATTTTGCCCTGGGCGCTCATGATCGTTTTTTTTTATATGGAACACCGCTTATTTGATAAAAAAAAAACATTTTCAACACCTTATAAAACAGCTTTTTTTCATAGTTTGTTTTTTGCCCATTTTGTTTTTGAAGTCCTAAAGTGTAAATATTTCAAAAATAGTTCAAGATGACTATGAGACGTATGTAATAAAAATGGTTTATAATATACAGCAGAATATAAAAATGTAAAATATACATAATGTGTTTTATTAAACAAATATGAGTTGATACATGTAGCACTTTTGTATTCCATCCTGTATAATTTTTTCTCTAAAAAATATATTTAAAAAATAACATTGATGGGTCTCAGTGATTTTTCATTAAGTAAATGGTGCTCCATATAAAAGGCTGATCCGTTTTTTTTTTCGCAACCCTGTTGTTAGAACGGCTGTTGTGATACCCTATATAAATAAATTTTGTATAATATGTTGCAGTTGGCAAAAATAATTCTTTACCAAACCTTTAAATTTTTAAGTTTTATTAGTAGGATGATATTTTTAACTCGATTATAACAGAATATAACAAATTATTTGATAGATGAATATTTACAATCAGTTCATATATTTCTGCATTTAAGTGTTTACGTAGATATTTGTATCTTAAACAAACTGACATAAACTTTCCATATAATCCCAAATTGTAAAACCATAAGTCAAAGAACGTGTAAGATTGATCTAAAATATTGTTTATCTAAAATAAATATTGATTTCCTGTAAGTTTATCTTTGAAATTCAGAATTAAAAAGTCCATTTTGTGGGATTTTTATGACTCTTTGTAATAATTTAAAGCTTTGCATCATAGAATTGTTAAACATGTTTTCTTATATCCTTTCTTCATCTTTTTACGTCATAAGGTATTTTTTTCTAAGTAAAAATAACTTGTATTTGCACACTTTTATTGTTCAACAGAAAAACTCTTTACACTGGTATTTTCCTTCTTTAAAGTTATTTACCCTTGGCATTGTTTAATATAAAATAAATTTATGAATACGCCATAAATGTCGAGTTAATGAAGCTTTAAACAAACAAGTTAAAAGATAACTTTCCTATCATCATCACGGCAAACATCTTAAGATAATCTCTACAATTGTATCTTTTCTGCTTTTGATTCTGGTGAAACAATGGTTGTAATTTTCTGTTTTACTTAAAACAAATAAAAGTTTAATAATTAAACAATTATGAAATAGATTTTTTAAAATTAAAATAATATTACTGTAAATATTCGTTTATTTTAAAAAGTTTTCTATGGATAAAATCATTTGTGCCTTAAGTTTAAACTGACACCATATATTAGATGATTTTATTTAGTTTTACTGCTGCCTGTGGGCAGTCGACTGACAATCAAATTTGGTAATCGAATTATAACTTACTTTCAATAAAATTTGGTACACATATATAAACCCGAAATATTATGATCTTGGAACTGACCTTGAACGTACATATATATTAAGATCATTTCATGGTCAACTTTGTTTTTTTTTTTTAATAGGAGCCTCTATTTCCCCGTCAGACGATATAATCATGTCATAAATGAAAAAAGGCTTAGAAACAAAACGGTTTAATGTCGAAATCTTTTAATTGAATTTTAACTCACTTCCTATTATCCAATCAAGCTGATATTTGGTACATATATATAAACCCGATAACAATTCAATATTATGATATTATTGAGATGGGATGATCTAATGATGGAGACGGAAGGTAGCTACAGGATATCCATTCTGGCGGATGTAGTTTTACCAAGTTTGGGCTCGTACATGCGTTTCGATGACTACTTTTATTCTAGTTATACCCAGGGTCAAAGGAATTAAGCAATGCTGAATGGAAATCCATAAACTTTGGGATAGTTTAATTAATCCTCGCACCCAAGTTAAGATTTACAGCGTGCCGGGGACTGAGTGGCACTAGGGTGGCTAAACATGATGTGTCGTGAAAATTTGGAAATTAAAATGTGAAAAATAAAATAACTGTATTTTCATGAAAATCATTCAATACACAGTATAAAATAACTTTCTAACTATTTCACACTGCATTATCACATTATAAGCTGCAAAAGTCAAAATTATATAAAATATGGTAGAAAAATACAAAAAGTAGTGATATACAACAGATTCATATTTTAGTTTACTAGTTTGATAATTTAATTTGGTAATAAAATCCTGGTCCTGGTAAAAAAATACAAAAAGTAGTGATATACATCAGATTCATACTTTAGATTATTAATTTGATAATTTAATTTAGTTATAAAATCGTGGGCACTTTAATTTAATAACAAATGTAGAGGCGAACTAAGAGGGGAGAGGCGAAAAGGCCTCTGGCCCGGGGGGGGGGGGGGCGGGAGGCTCCAAATCTCGATAGGTCCTTCTTAATTAAATCCTAAACAGGGTCAAAATATGTTTGGTAAATGAAAGGTAGGAGTTGGAGGCCGCATACGTATGCAAAACATAAACATACCTACTTACCTATTATCAGAACATGGCAATGGTCAATGGGTGTGTTCAGCAGATAATTTGCATAAAACGTTGTTTGAAACGTAAACTATAATGATGTCCATAATAATTATCAGGGTTGGGTTGATTTTGATTTAATTTAAAAAAACATGGTTCTTTTATTTTTTTTTGAGATTTCCACACAAAAACTCATAAGAAGCAAGTCGAGAGGATTTATTCACATTTGTAAAATCTATTTTATTGTCAAGTATAAATAACTGATTTTTTTTTGTGATTTCCTCATGGAATTAAAATAATAATGTTATGTTAAATTTTTTATGACAGGCAATGCGACGAACATGGCTGACATGAGAAAAAATATCGAAGAAAGAACCAGTTCTAAAGTTATAACCTATGGTTGCTTGGCATATCTTTTGAATTATGACTTACAAATAAAATACATTAAAAAACACATTGTTTAAATAACGAAATATTTTTGAAACAATCATCTAGCCTGAGCGAAACTCAGCCAAGCAAGGGGTAAAACATTAGTTACTCCAAGCGATGTGCGTTGAAATTGTGTTGCTGACTGTTTAGAAATGTAAGTCAATCAGTGGGACTGAATATTAGAAATTTGTGAGGAAAATAAAAAAAGGGATTGATTCCGCCACATACCAAAAAGTATCCAATATTGAACTTAAAGGCGTAGCAGAAGAATATCTAAATATTTTAACACCTTGATATTTTGCAAAAAAATGCTATTTTAGATACTGTAGAGGAATGTAAACACTTACAGCATATTATCGAAGAGGCTAGAGCTTTTTCTATAAGAAAAAACAACATTTCAAGCATTAACACCGTATCATTTTGTAGCTTACATATTTAAACCTCTAAAACAAAATTATAAGTTATCTCCAGAAGAAAAAAATCAAGTGATTTTTATAGTAAGTTCAATCATGATTTAAATCATTTGAATAAAATCAACCCAACCCTGATAACTACTATTTCGTATCTAAGGTTACGAAACGACCTGATATTTTAATTGTACAAGCTTTGTTTTTAAACACATAAAATAAAAGTTAAAAATCATGGTTCTTGAGTTTAGACCGTGTCAAATTGGAATTATTATCCGACGTTTCTCCTACGATTGCATCTTCAGGAATTTTTTCTCCACGAGATCAGAACACTCAATGACAATTGAGGAGCAACAGCCCGGTATTTATACCTGACTGGTGCTCAGCGAACCGTTTTCCGGCGTTACAATCGATTTCCACGTGTGATGTAGACTGTACCCTGCATTTCTATTAATATTATTTGGATATTTACAAATTTCGATTGATTCTCTAATTTTATATTTAAAGAAACCAGACACTTATGCTAGCACTTTAGTTTCTTTTACATTAAAGGTGTGACCTGGGCAATGCTGGCATTCAGCTACTGCAGATTCTACAATTTGTTTCTTTTTTATACATCTTTTATGTTCCTTAAGCCTAGTGTATATAGACCGTCCTGTTTCACCCACATACACTTTACCACAAGAGAAAGGTATCTTGTAAACGCCTTCTGTTTGAAATGGTATTGCGTCCTTTGGAGACTTCAAACATTGTCCAACTTTCTTGCATGTGTTGAAAATTGTCCGAATGTTTTATTTTCGGAGCAATCTGGCAATCTTGTCGGTGCTTCTGTATATGTAAGGTAAAACAACAGTGGCAGGTACATTTACGACATTTTGTAGGGGAGTTGGGTTTTTATATTTATTAATTGAACGTCTTATATCTTCAGCGCAATATCCGTTGCCTCCCAGAGCATTATTCAGGTTTTCTGTTTCTGATTTTAGTGATTACGCATCACATATTGAAAGGGCTCTATATACCAAATAGTTAATGACGGATTGTTTTTGAGAAGGATGATGGTGTGATGTTGCATTGAGATATCGATTTGTATATGTTGGTTTTTCAGAATATGCTAATTTGCCATTGCTTTCCTTTGTACTAATACATCAGGAAAGGGAAGGGCACCATTTGATTCAGTTTCCTTAGTGAATTTTATGCTAGAGTGTTATTGATTTAGATGATCCAGGAAATTATGGAGGTTATCTGCGCCATGCGGCCAAACTACGAACGTATCATCTACATATCTGAACAAAAATTTAGGTTTTAGAGGAGCCGAAGACAAAACGTTTTCTTCGAAAGCTTCCATGCAGATGTGTGGAGGGTGTAGTCCATATTATTATTTCGTAATATGTCTGATATTATGGAAACTGAATCATCTATTGGAACATTTGTGCACAGGGATTCTACATCAAAACTGACCAATATGTCTCCGGGCTCTAATTGGATGGTTTTTAATCTTTGGACAAAGTGTCTAGAGTTTTTAATAAACAATTTAGTTTTTCCTGTAAAGGGATGTAAAAGTTTGGATAGATATTTACCTATTTTGTAGGATGGTAAGTATGTTTGATTTCCACTTATTTTACTTTTCAAGGAACTTTCTACGACCAGACTTCGGGAGCGGCCATGGGATCTCCGCTATCATCTGTGGTAGCTGACATCTTCATGAAAGTGTTCAAAGAAAACGTCTTGTCTTCTGCTTCTCTAAAATCTAAATTCTGATATGTGGATGATTCGTTCAAAGTTTGGCCGCATGGCGCAGATAAACTCCATAATTTCCTGGATCATCTATATCAACAACACCCTAGCATAAAATTCACTATGGAAACTGGATCAAATGGTGCCTTTCCTTTCCTCGATGTACTAGTGTAAAGGAAAGAGAATGGCAAATTAGCACATTCTGTGTACAGAAAACCAACACATACAAATCGATATCTCAAAGCAACATCACATCATCATCCTTCTCAAAAACAATCCGTCATAAACTCTTTGGTACATAGATCCCTTTCAATATGTGATGAACAATCACTTAAATCAGAAACAGAAACAATGACTAATGCTCTGAGAAGCAACGGATATTGCGCTGAAGATATAAGACGTTTTATTAATAAATATAAAAATCCAACTCCTCAATAAAATGTCATAAATGTACCTCCTATGGACAGTGTTACATATAAGGAACCACCAACAAAATTGTCAGATTGCTCCGAAATTCAAATGTTCGGACAATTTTCAACATATGTAAGAAAGTTGGACAATGTTTGAAGTTTCCAAAGGACGCAATACCATTTCAAACAGAAGGCGTTTACACGATACTTTGCTCATGTGGTAAAGTGCATGAAGGTCAAACAGGACGGTCTATATCCACTAGACGTGTATGCTACAAATATCAGGGATGGGTCTTTAGGGGGGGGGGAATATCATTAGGGCAAATAAAAGATAGAAATTACTTCCACTTCATTCGTATACAAGATAGGACAGTATGGCAAGCATAAGCGAGGTGACAAAATTAATTCACTCTGTCCTAACCACAAGCTATCAAAATAAGCCGGGGAGATGAGAAAGGGTGAACGAAATCCACGTTCTTAATTGGGGGCCTTATTAAGTTCTACCGCTCCAGGTCTCCGACGAGCTTAATCCGCCACTGGAGGAATGACGAAAAATAGTGTTTAATGTACATAATTCTTAATTTCAGGAACTCTTATTCATCTGTGACTCTCAAAACAGTTATCAATTGACAGCACAATTTGAGTCATACAAAGCAAGCGTCCACGATTTTATAACCAAAATAAATTATCAAACTAGTAATCTAAAAGATGAATTTATTGTATATGACTATTTTTCGTATATTTTTTACCATATTTTTTTATTGGTTGACATAATACAGGGTGTCTGGCAAGAAGCCTAATTTTCGGGAGCATGCAGGGAAGGTGAAAATAATCCTGCTTTTTCATACAAAAAAATTCCTAAAGTGCCCCTAAAAGGGTGCCCAGCGATTTACCTTATCGGCTTTAAGTTTTGAACCGACCTATATAATTTAATGAAATTTTAATATTTTATAGAGGCCATAAAAACTCATTAAACAATACTACAATCGATATTTTAGATAATCAGAAAAGTCAGGAATGGACTTTCAGCCATACTCGTTAGGCCTAATTTTTGACAAAGGTCATTTTACAGAGCTGAAAACTAATTTTTAAACACTTTGGTCATTCATCTTCAAAAAAGATGCACTTAATTTATTTCGATAAAACTGACGGTTTTCGAGATAAATCGGTTTTTATGCGAAAAACTCAAAAGTTACTAATGCTTAAACACAACAAGTAAAAATAAAATAAGCAGGGTGTGCTGATGTGCTTTAATTTATCGGAAAGCGCTGGGGAATCGACTTCTAGAAATGCGCTTAAAAGTGAAAAATAATAATATAAATTTTTACATGAAATTAAGATTACAACTAACACGAGATATATACAAGCTCCAGTAAGAAAGTAACGCAAATAACTTATTTCTTAATCTTTTTATGTGAATCACATTTTGTCAGGTGTTATTTTGAGTAATTATTTGTTTCATTTAGTAATAATTTGGTATCGACTTCAAAAATTTCAATTTCATATAAAAATTTATATTGCTATTTTCTGCTTTTTAGAGGTTTTTGTAGAAGTCAATTCAATTTTTTTATAAAAATTTTATTGAAAAATTTTAAAATGTCTGAAAGTAATATCCAGAAAATTTTGATTTTGTAACCTTTCCACTTCAATTCTGTAATTAAACAAAACCTCACAAATTAATGGGAGCCGAATTCTAAACTAATAAAATATTTCACGGCATATTAACATCCTGTATATAGGAGTGTGGGGTTGCTAGTCCTCCATCGGCCCCCTCCCAAGGTGGCGGATAGGGGAACACCTCCCAGATATGGGTGGGACTGGTGAGATCAAATAGTTGGGCCGATCCAAAACTAGCACTGCAGCGTCTGATCCAGAGTGGGCGGCAGCAAACAGCGGCGGTTTTCCATGTTAGGGGCGGCTGAATCTAAAGCAGTGAAGGCAACGGGAAACTAAACTGCTAATAACATAGGTTAAAAAAAAGTTAAGTTAAAAATGATAAAGGAAAGTACTCAGCTGAAAAAATTTAATAGAGCAGATATAAAAAAGATCAGATCGAAACAGACATCAACAACCACATGAAAGACATAAATTTTACCAACAATGTAAACGAAATGTGGAAATTATTTCATGATCTAATCTCAAGATTGATGGAGAAATATATCATAAATAACACAAAACATAATAACCAACAATGGATGACTGAAGAAATATTAAGTCTCATGGGGGAAAGGAGAAATTATAAGAACAATATAGAGGAATATAAAAAGAGGTAAAAAAAGATCAAACAAAAGATTCGTGCAGTTAGAGCGAAGTGGATGGCAGACAGATATAAAGAAATGGAGCAACTATAGTGAAAACATGATACTTTCAACATCTATAAGAAGGTTAGAGAAGTTTCTGGATTGTTCAACAGGAGGGCCCTTAATATACTAGTAGACACTACCGGCAAACCTCTCATTGATTAACAAGAAATCCTTAATGCCTGGAGTTCCTATATAACTAAATTATATAAGATGATGTGCATGAAGTTGAAGGGCCAGAAATTCTGAAATCAGAGGTTTTTCTTGGCATAAGACGTGCAAAATTAGAGAAGCAACCGGCCCAGACGACATTTCAGTGTAAGTCTTGCAATTTATTCATGAGGACAATATCGATATACTGGTTGTTTTTTAATTCTGTGTACAACACTGGAGAAATATAGGAAGAATGACTGAAATCATTTTTTATAACGTTATTAAAAAAATAACGTGCCAAAGATGTAACGAATACACATTAATAAGTCTCATGAGTTACGCCTTGAAGGTTTTCCTGAGTATTATTCACTGTAGAATAAGGAATAAATGCGAAAGCGGCCTAGATCAGAGCCATTTTGGTACTAAAGAAGCGCTATTTGCTCTAAATATACTTCTCCAAAAGTGTCGAAGAATTCCAAATTCAACATGGCGTCAGACAGGGATGTATTTTCTCTCCACTACTGGTTAATTTATATTCGGATAAAGTTTTTAAGGAAGCCCTACATATCAAAATAGTTGGGGTTAAAATCAATGGCGAGCTAATAAACATGATTCGTTATGCTGATGATACGGCCATCATAAGTGATAGCCTTCAGGGTTAACAACAACTCTTAGATTCGGTCAACAGAGTGGGGAAATAAATGGAATTCAACATAAATGTTACTAAAACTAAATTTTTGGTTTAGTCGTCTACCGTATCTAGACGTTTCGCTGCTAATAAATGGACAAACCGTTGGAAGAGTCTTCCACTTCAAGTACCTTGGATGTTATATTACTGAATAGCTTGACCCTCTTAGCCTTGAGATAAACCAGTATTCTCATATATTCACTAGCATTTCATACATACATTTTCATTTATGCAGAACACTTCAGCTCACTTACCTTAAGCGTACATTTCAAGAAATTTCAAAGCAAAAAGTCTCAAGTCACTTTTTTATTTTTGGTATACGTAGTACTTCTTCTAAATTTAAGAGCTATGACTCAAAATTCAAATTCATTCATTTGCCTAGGCGAAGCTCGAAGTTAGGTGAGGCGGCCTAGGTTTTCCTCTGGTTCGGGTGGTTATGATGGGTGCTGCATCATATATACACAGACAGATTAGATTTTTTAGATTTTGACTTAAAATCTTTTCTGAGAGACTATGAACAGTATCAGAAAAATTTGAACCTTAGAAGAAGTTAAATGCAGAATCCAATCAGCCCGCACAACTTTTCGAAAAATGAGATCGCTTGTCGGCAATGACAATCTAAATTTAAAACTTCGACAAAGGATGGTTAAATGTTACATCTGGTCAGTGTTATTGTATGGAGCGGAGGTGTGGACACTGAAGGCTGCTTCGATCAATCGTTTGAGGTATTTGAGATATGGTTGCATAGCCGAATGCTTCGAATACAATGGGTAGCTATGCAGACTAATATAGCGGATTTAGATCAGGCAGATGCCACTCGTGAATTGACAACTGTAATATGCAGAAAACTCGCATATCTTGGCCATGAGGGAATCGGTACAGAATTTTTCAACTGATTATGAAGGGTAAGATCGAAGGTCGTAGAGGTGTTGGAAGGAAGCATATCTCTTGGTTGAGGAACATCCGAGAGTGGACAGGAATACACAGTGCTGAACAGCTAGTTAGAATAGCAGAGAACCGTTATCAACTCGCCATTGTAATTGCCAACGTCAGGGGGACCTGACACGGCACATGAAGAAGGAAAAGATACAAGAGTAAATATTTTTACGGCCGACTAGTTTTGGATATTTTGCATAAGTTCCTAGTAAGGGAAAATTATGCTTTTAGAATTTCAAATACATATTTATAACTTTTTGAAACTTTCAAATAGTTCTGGCAGATTCTTAAAAAATTTGTGAGCTTCAAAAGGAACTGAAAATACTGTTGCTGATTTTTAAGAATTTTGGCACGTTTAAACAACATAATATTATTTTAAATTTTTCATATGTTGGAGTTCTATATCCTAGTTAGTAAAATTTAAAAAGAATTATAAATTTTCCCAAAATATATTTTTATGAAAATACAATAAAAGGTAAAACTTCTTAATATAATCTTCTATTTTAAGAAGAAAAATGATACTAAATAATTTTTTATGTAGTAAGTGCGACAACAAAAAAAGTTCCGAAACGTCAAACAGTATCATGTTTCCTATAATCCCATAAAAACCACAACCAAGATAAACGACAAGCCAGCCAAAACATTCATTCATTCATTTAAAAAATCTTTCTATTTAACAATACCCTGTATACGTTCAGTTCAACCCTCCATGTATTTACAACTAGCGTATTGTGTCTTGTGCATTATGAATGAATAAGTGGGTGTACGGATGAGTGACGATACCCCGTGGCTAAAGCTGAGCTATACAACTGTTTTGGGATCATTACAACCAGTCAATAAAACGGTCCAGTGAACAGGAGCACTGGGAAATTGCCATGACTAAATGAATGTATTGTGTTGAGGATTTTAAAATTGAGCGAATCTATGCTGTGGCTTTTAATAAATATATCAAATATTGCAGTATTAGTATTATTTTTAAGGAATAAATATAATTACGTATTTTAACATTAAAATTACATTCCTAGTAATACTCTTTAGGATCGTTTATTTTGGCACTAATATTCGAAGTTTCAATGTAGGGAAGACAGCGAATGTTCTATAACATCCGAAAACATAATTTGATTGACTAGGAATACTACACAAACAATATCAATTATTTGTCCCAAAAAAGCTACTTGGCCAATGTTGCAAAATGTATAAAAAAGTATTCATCGGACTCAACTCCTTCGGACTACCATTTATTTCGATCAATGCGGAATGGTTTTTCAGAACAACACTTACATTGACTGACTGACTGACTCCGTAGCACTACAACCCAGGGTGGGTTTTGGCTGCCTCGAATATCTGCCTCCACCTAAAACGGTCTTGTGCCAGCTCCCTCCATTCTCGCTGGTCAACTTCAAGGATAGTTAGATTCTTGTGGATATTATCTCTCCATCTAAGTCTAGGTCTTCCCAGTGGTCTTTTTCCTTGTGGTGCTTCCTCCAATACCTGTTTTATTAGTCGATCGTTTTGACTCCTTTGTATATGACCTGCCCTGCCCATCTTCTGGACTTTATTTCTTGAATGATGTCAGGGCTTTGATATATTTGCGCAAGCTCTATGTTGCTTCTCATTCTGTGACGGCCTGTTTCAAGGTCTCGGTATGGGCTATATATTATGCGCAGGATTTTTCTCTCAAACCTTCTTAGCAGCTCCGTATCGTGGACTGTCAGGGTCCATGTTTCACTGACGTAGATTGCTAGTGGTCGTATTATTGTTCGATAAATTTCGGTTTTTGCCTTTCTAATGATAAATTTTGACTTAAGCAAGGTTTGTATCGCAAATGTACATTTATTTGCTTGTGTGATGCGCTGTTTAACCTCTTCCTGCATATTATTGTTTGCCGTTATCACTGCGCCCAGGTACTTGAAAACTCGCACATGCTCAAAATTATAGTCATCCATGGTGACGTTCTGCCTGATTCTGTCTCGGGCGGGGTTGCGGGAGACATGCATGTATTTGGCCTTTCTTTCATTTATTCGGAGCCCTATTCTCTGAGCTTCTTTTTCTATTTTTATGAAGTTTTCCTTCACACTGTGCTTTCTCCTATCGCGCCCATATCATCCGCGTAGGCCAAAATAAGTTTAGGACCACTTGGCCCAAAAACCTCCGCGTCAACTGATACTGTTCTTACGGCTTTCTCCAGTGCAAGGTTAAACAGTACTGGCGACAAAGCATCTCCCTGTTTTAATCCTCTGTTGATAGAAAATGTTTGGCTACACTCTCCTTCAATTTTGACACAGCTTTTTGCCCCCTCCAGGCACGCTCTACACAGTCTAATCAGCTTGTGCGGGATTCTAAATTCTTCCATAGCTTCCCACAACCTTATCCTAATAACACTGTCATATGCTTGCTCGAAATCTATGAACAAGGTATGTAAGTTTTTGTTAAATTCTTAACATTTCTCTTGCATCTGTCGGATAGTGAACAGCTGGTCAACTGTTGATCTTCCGCTTCGAAAGCCACATTGGTAGTGTCCGATAATCTCCTCGGTATACGGAGAGAGACGTTGAAGGAGAATGCTGGAGAATAATTTATAGGCGTGGCTTAGTAAAGCAATACCTCGGTAATTTTTACATTGCATTTGATCCCCTTTTTTGTGGAGTGGAATTATTACCCCTTCTTTCCATTCATCAGGAATGATTTGTTGATTCTAAATCTGTTTCAGACTTTCTGCCAAGATATTATCTCGACCTGCCGTTCGGTTATTTTTGAGCTTCTTAATGGCTCTAATGGTCTCTTCCATGGATGGAGGTGGGATATTAACTTCTGCCGTAGCGAACACTGTAGCTTCAGGTTCTTCCTGTGTCGGCACGTTTATTAGTTCATCAAAGTAGCACTTCCACCTGTCCAGTACCTCCACTTTTGAGGCGGTGATTGTGCCATCGTTAAGCTTTAGCATTGTGGCACTTCTTGGGCGGAATTCCTTTTTATGCCTCCCCACTTCCTTGTAGAACCTCCTAGTATTGTCGTTCTGAAAATCAGCCTGTAAGTTAAGTACTTTTGCTGTCTCATGTTCTTTTTTCTTTTTCCTGATCAATTTACGTAGCTGTGTTCTTAGTTCGTTAAACCTAATTGTTGTCTGCCCTGATGGGTTATGAAGCATTTTAATTCGTGCCTCTGTTTTGATGGCATCAAGATTTTTGCACTCATCATCAAACCAGGGATGTCGGCTGGGTATTGGTTTGGGGCCCAATACACTTCCGTTTGCTTCCCTGATGCTTTCCTTTATGTGCTTCCAGCTAGTTTCTATATTGTCAGTTTCTGCTATTCTGCTAAGGTTCCGGGAGATTCTGTTCTTGTAAACTAGGCATATTTGTGGGGCTCGTAGTTTATTCGTGACGTGTTGTGCCTCTGTTCTGGATTTATTGTTTTTGTGTGAAGATATGCGAGTTCTAACTTTGACTGCCACCAACAGGTGATCGGAGTCTGCTTCGACCCCTCTGTAGCTTCTTACGTCTATTATATTGTTGGCATGTCTAGAGTTAACCAGTGCATGGTCTATTTGATTTCTGGTAACGCCGTCATTCGAAATCCACGTTTGTTTGTGTATTTGTTTGTGCGGAAACATCGTTGACTTTACCCTTAACGCGTCTGACGATGCTAGATCTATGACTCTTGTTCCGTTATCGTTCGATATGTCATGCAGGCTGTGAAGTCCCGCCACTGGGTTTGCTGTCGGCACCTTTCCAATTTTTGCGTTGAAGTCGCCCAATACTATAAGCATATCTTGTTTCGGTATTTGATTAATAACTATTTGTAGGGTACCATAGAAAGTATCCTTTATATCATCCTGTGTCTCTTCCGTTGGTGCATATGTCAATATCAAACTGAGGTTGTGAAGCCTGCCTCGCATCCTTACATTACACTTACATTCTTACGAAGAAGTGAAAATTTGTCTTGATGAATGGTTGGCCTCAAAAAACGAACAGTTCTTTTGGCGCGGAATCTATTCTTTGGCAGAAAGATGTAAAAAGTCATAGCTAACGATGGCCAATCCTGTGATTATTGATTTTGTTCTAGAAACAAATGCTCAAATTTTGCGAAAAAATCGACATTACTGACTAAAACACCTATTATATATTTCTTCAAAATAAGTTAAAAACCATTTTTATAGGTAACTAGCCGTTGCCCGTCGCGGCCTCGCTGGTACTCAAGAGGCCCGGGTATTTTAAGAAAGAAGGTCGATGAAATTTTATTGAACACTATTCTTACGTGTCTTTTAATGCATACGTTCCAGTGAAATACAAATACCTCATGCAATTTATCAACAATGTAATAAAATCAAAGTAATCCATTATAGTGTAAATATTTCAAAGATCATTAATTGACGAAATTGATGAATCTTGAATTATGAAAATCGGATCATTCTAGCGCGGTTGCGAACTGAATAAAAACATGCTAATAGAGTCTGCTTTTAGGATTATTTTTGTCAATTAATGCGCTTTTCAAATATACATATTATGATGAATAATTCTAGTTTTTTTTTATCATTATTGATTAATCACATAAAAATTAATTTCTTATTGTACATTTGTTCTCGGGTGTTTATGATATCCAGAAAAATTTCATTGGACCTCGTTTAGCATGTTTCTTTGAATATCAGATAAAATTTTCATAAAAAAATTGAACCGACTTCTAAAAAGAGGTAAAAATCGAAAAATAACATAAAATAAATTTTTATATGAAATTGAAATTTCTGAAGTCGGCGCCTAGCTAATATCAGACAAAATGTGATTTGCTTTTTTACTATAGTTTGTATATATCCCTTGTTAGTAGTTCTTTTATTTAGAAATAATTTGGCGCCAATTTAAAAAATTTTAATTTCATATAAAAATTTATGTTGTTATTTTCTTCTTTTTAGTGCTTGTTTAGAAGTTTAATTTTTTTTTATTTTATTTTTCGATTTTTAGTTTTAAATTTGTAATTATATGTATAAATTATTTGAACTAAGTACTAAGCGAGATTAATGTACCCCATAATGAGTTCAAGGTCGGGAAAAAAACCCACTTTATCTAAAGTTGTACACAAAATTAAAATAAACTGCTAAAAATTTTTACATTGATTCTGAGAAATCTCCAAATACCAGTTATAAATGAAGTTGTATCAAACAAATATTTAGTCTGCCATAGTAAATTTACTATCTTGAATTTTAAATTAATTTTAGATTAGTAATATAGATCCCCAAAACCTCCCAACACCGATATTTAAAAAATTTTAGTTCGCTATATTGGATTAGCCTATTGAATCATAAAAATAATTTTAAATTCGTAATGTACACTTCCATGAACGCCCTTGTAACAATTTTAAAGAAAATCGATAGATGTATAATTTTTAGAAAGCCTTATTGGATCTGCCATATTGGTTTTTTGTAAAAAATAATTCTAAATTCGCAATAAGTCCATCTAAAAATTTCCCTATATTGATTTTGGACACAATCGAGACTTGTAAAAAGTTTAATCCGCCATATTAGATCTGCCATATTTATTATGTTTTTAATAATTTCAAGTCCGTTATATGCGATTCCGGGAAAACTTCCACTTACGAATTTTGGAGAAAATTGGAGAAAAATTAATTTTTTGTCTGCCATATTGGATCCGCCATAATGAGTTTTTTAAAAATATTTTCAGATTTGTTATGTACGACCCCGAACACTCCCCAATACCAATTTTGGAAAAAATCAGACAAATCAATTTTTTTGTCTCCCATATTTGAATTAACCATATTGAATTTTTAAAAATAATTTCAGATTTGTTATGTGTGACCCTGAAAACTCCCCCATACCAATTTTGTCAGCGCCATCTTGTATTTTACTGCACCAATTTCATCTAAAATAATATGGGAACACCAGCAACTTCCCGAACATAACGTAAAAAAATCATTCAATTCGGCAATATCAATTTTAGACAAAATCAGAAAATGTAAAATTTTCAGTACCTCATATTGTACCTTATCAACCTAATACTTGTAAAAAAGTAACTTCATATTCGTAATATACAACCCCGAAAACGCCTTAATACCAAATCTGAAAAAATGCGAATAAGGTAAAATTTTCAACCCACCATATTGGATCCGCCAATGTGAATTTAAAAAAAAACTAACGTCTTAATCTAATCTAAATTTAAACACTTTAAAGCTCCCTAGTACCCATGTTGAATGAAATTCGAAAATTTAGAACTTCTAGCTTGTCACATTGGATCTGATATATTAGATTTTAATAAAATAATTTTATATTCGCTATTTACATCCTCAGAAACGATTCAGTCCCACCTTTGAACAAAATCGAAAAATGTAAAATTTTTAGTCCGCTATATTGGATTCGCCATATTGAATCCTGAAAAAATACTTTTAAATTCATAATTTACACCCTCAAGAAATCCCTATATCAGTTTGGGAGAAAATCGAAAAATCTAAAGTATTTAGGACGCCATATTGAATTCACCAGATTGTTTTTCAAAAAATATTTTAAATTCGTAATTATCACTAACAAAAATCTCCCAATACTGATTTTAGACAAAATCGAGAGATGTAGAATTTTTAATCCGCCATTTTGAATCCGCCATATTTAATTTTTTTTTAATAATTTCAGATTCGCAATGTGCGATCCCAAAAACTTCCCTACATCAATTTTGAAAAAAATCGAATAAAATTAATTTTTTTGTCCACCATATTGGATCCGCCACATTAAATTTTTTAAAAATAAATTTAGATTCGCTACGTACGGCCACGAAAACTTCCCTGTACCAATTTTCGAGAAGATCGGACAAAATTGATTTTCTCGTCCGCCATATTGGATCCGCCATATTGAATTAAAAAAAAATAATTTAGATTCGTTATGCATGACCCCGAAAACTCCCTTGTACCAATTTTGGAAAAATCGGACGAAAGTGACTTTTTTGGCTGACATATTGGATCAGCCATACTAAGTTTTTTAAAAATATTCTGGATTTATTATGTGCGACCACGAAAACTCTCCCACACCAGAAAATCGGACAAAATTAAACTTTTTTATCCGCCATATTGGATCCGCTGTTGAATTTTTTAAAAATAATTTCAGATTCGTTGTGTACGACCCGGAAAATTCCCCCATACCAATTTTGGAGAAAATCGGACAAAATTAATTTTTTTGGCCGCCATATTGCCGGCGTCATCTTGGATTTTACTGCACTAATTTCGTCCAAAACCACCACGGCAGCAAGTTCCTGAACATAACGTAAAAAATTTCATTTTAATTCGTGCCACCGTTCCGGAGTAATAATAAAAAAAACATACGTAGTCGACGAATTGAGAACCTTCTTCTTTTAGAAGTCGGTTAAAAATCGAGTCCATATCTCTTTTATCAAGAGATATCGATAAATTCATCGAATGACAATTTACTCTTTTTCGTTCTTCTGGAGTGCGAATTTTGAAAAATTCTTTCTTAGTGGGTGCCTCCTTGGTACTGTCAACCCTTTATCAAAATTTCGTGATTATATCTTCATTAGTTTGCGGTATGTATTGATATGTCAGTCTAGACAACGCCGTTTACAAGAATAGATGGGTTTGTAGTTGAGATCTAGGTACGTATTGTTGTTTTTAATAATTATAATACGAGTATAAAAACAAACTTTTTAGTGATAACTAATAGATAATAATTTAATAAATAATTATTTGTTCCGGAGCACCTAGCAATTATTTTTCTTTATAAAAATCGTAAAATTAATTTGGTATAATTCCCCAATATCTTATCAGGATTAACTAAATTTCGTATTGTAGCTTTTGGTAGGTCTTAAATTATAACACTAAACAAAAACGCTATAATATATTAGGTGTTCCGTTTAAAATGATAAGGTTCAACAGTAGTTACTTCCGGAAAACCTGAAAATTTGCTATTTTTATCACATATCATTTCAATAAACAACTACATTCAAATTTTCAGACTTTAAATCTAATTACTTTTCCTTATCTGAAATACTCAGAGTTTTTTAATGAAACATAGGGTGGTAGATGTAGATAGAGACGTAAAAATAATTTCTAAATTTAATAAAATACAGATCGACTAACGTACAAATCAGGTGTTTCTTTTTATAAGGATCTCTTTTGTTTAAATTTGGTATAAAAAATGAAACCCTACCAGTCGAAAAATTTTATTTTATGATTGTAGATTTGATACAGTAAACATAAAACAGTACAGATACTTGTTTTAACAATGTGACACTGACACATTCATTCGTGTCTTATCTACACACACACACACACACACACACTCATATATATATATATATATATATATATATATATATATATATATATATATATATATATATATATATAATCATCCCGACGGAAGTATATCTTTAAAAGCAAATTTGCCCTTATACGTGCGGTTTTTACGCTGTAAAAATATACCTTATATGGGGTGGCGCACCCCATTACCGCTCAAAAAAAGTTTGAAACCACTGTTGTCAAAATTTAAATGAAATGCCTATATATAATTGCCTATTTTGATAACTTTGGTCAAATAATGGTAAGTATATGTTTCATATACCTACGACAAGCCGTTTTTGAGATATATAACTATTCTTGTAATTGTAGACCAAAATTTAAGACTTCTTATCTATTCAAGCTAGACGCTTGAAATTATATTGTTTTTCAGTAAAATTATTACAACTTATTATAAACTAAAAAGGATATTAAACATTATGCAGGGTTGATATACCCTTTATAATTTTTATAATAAAACCCTGTATCACTTTTGGAGATCACTGTATAATAAATTGTAATGATTTTACTAAAAAAAATCAATGCAATTTAAAACCTCTAGCTTAAATAAGCAAGGCAAACACGCCTCAGATTTTGGTTTATAATATTAAGAATAGCCAAATATCTCAAGAACTGTTTGTTTTAGGTATATAAAACATACCAGTAACTTATCCTTTTTTGGCCCGTGCTATAAAAATATTTAATAATATACAGGGCATTTCATTTAAACTTTGACAACTGTGGTGTGAAACTTTTTTTTCGAGTCACTCTGTATACTTCAAAATAATTTTAAAATGAGGTCCCAATAGACCTATACATTATCTATTAAAATATTTTATCGTTCTTTGTATATGAACCAACGGAAATGTGGTATGCCACCCTGTATATGAGTGATTTGATGCCAACAAATGGTAAATTGCAGATACTACCATGTATAGTTTTATTAGGAATTGATCGAAATTTGCTACCTCCAAATCCTACTTTTTTTTGACTAATTATGAGTAGGTTGAATAGGTGAAGAGCTATAAAAAACCCTTCATTGAACACTATTTACTATTGCTTTACTCACTTTTATCATAAACTAAACTTTTTTTAATAAGTTACCGATTTTCTCCAGGGCTGTTGAAGGAAAAAGAGTTTATTTACTCCAAATACCAAGAGCAACCTTCACAGAAAAGAACTATCTATATAAAATCTAAATACAGAGACATGTCAGCAGGGTGTTAAATCTGCCAACATTTTTGATACCAGACTGTAAAATATTAATTGTCAAACGACATCTATACATTCACCGGAGTAGTAAGAAGCTTAAAATTTAAAAGAACCCCGTAGAAATCTTATTGGAAATGACTTTCGGTCAAACTCTTTGAAATTACTTCATTTTGATGGTTCTTAGTTAGTAGATCAAAAGTTTCAGTGATCACTAAGTCCAAAACACTCATGGTTCAAAGATATAGATTACTGAAGTTGCACCCATGTTACTACAACTTTTCTTTATGCCCGTAGGAATCTTATGAGAAATGGCTTTTGGTCAAATTCTTTAAAACTACTTAATTATGGTAGTTCTTGGTTAGTAGATCAAAAATTTCAATGGTCGCTAAGTTCAAAGAACTTATGGTTCAAAGATACAGATCACCGAAGTTGTACTATTTTTTGTTTGAAAGTCTGCACGTGTGTTACTGCGGCTTTTCTTTATATCCGTAAAAATGACCTCTGCTGATGTACAGAAAATCGAGGACAAGGTTTTCATCTTCGGTGATAAACTTGACTTCGTCCTTAAGGCCAAAACACAAGGTCCTCTAAAGGTCAAATTGAGATTGAATGATAACTAATCGTTTTGATGTCCGGATGTTAAAAAAGATTAAACGAAAGATTTTTATCTTTATTTTTACTGACGGATTTTACCTCTTATTCAAGGCCAAAGTTCAAGGTCGGCTTAAGGTCAAATCTGGTTTAAATGGGTTCTTATATTTTTTAATCCGAAAATATGAAAATCAGAATATTTTGACTTGATAATTACCATTTAGAGAAAATCCCATCAGAGACGGCCAGTCAGATAAAGTAAGTTCAAATAGATATCCGGCGTTTGACCTTATAGAACTATATGCCTACACCCGATTACTCATATCTACATAATTATATACACAATTGCCGTTTGCATTAGAGTGACCAAATTTGCACCGCGTGGAGTTTGCAAGAGCGGATTTAGCACATAGAAAAGGGCCGATTTTTATTCTTGATATTACGAGGAGCCATAAAGATGTTTTTAATCCATCACTTCAATTTAAATATTTTCTTCAGCACCTTGTTGTACTCTATTACGAGTATCTAGAGTTGTTTTTAGCATGGAGTCTTCTGAATATTGCAGACAATAAATATTTGGTGTTGCGTTTCATTTCTAAACCTGGAAAGTACTTTTCATTATTTTCTCTCAAAAATTTATCTTGTACACAAGATGGGGAAATATTAATCTGACAAATTCCCACTGCCATCATGTAATCGTCTCCATTATTTATTTCAGCTCTGGTTTGGATAAGTCTGTGATCTTAATAGCGTTTGTTGGGCAAGTTCAATGTTTCATAATCGTTAATTATTCATTATTAATTCTTCAATCTGACTGCCAAGGACAAGATCATATCTTAAGACAAAACATTCTGATTTTCATATTTTCAGATTAAAAAATATAAGTACTCATTTAAACCAGATTTGACCTTAAGCCAACTTTGAACGTTGACCTTCAGCAAGAGATAAAATCCGTCAGTGAAAATAAAGTTAAAGATCTTTCACTTGATCATCTCTATAACCTTGGTAGGAACCCAAAATAACTTTGAGCGGACATTGATCTTTGACCTTTAGGATGAGATCATCGGTAGAAGTCATTCTTACGGACATAAAGAAAGGCTGCAATAATGTAGCAGTAAGTAATGCAACTTTAATGTGTCATATCTTTCAACCATGAATTTTTTAGGCTTAGTGATCATTGATACTTTTAATTTGCTAACCAAGGACTACCAAAATCAGGTGGTTACAAAGAATTTTTACATAAGATTTCTGCAAGTTCCTTTAAGTAAGATTTAAAGAAATCTTAACGGCAGTAGAATTAGTTTAATAAATTAAATTACAGTTTTTCTCCTTCAGGCCGTTAAAGGAAAAGATATACAACTCCGCGTTTTGACCACCGAGCCTCGTCAGTGGAGCTGTATTTGCAGGTTATTTTCTGTGAATGTTGCTCTTAGTATTTGCAGTAAATAAACTGTATATCTTTTTCCTTTAACGGCTGTAAAACTTTCTTTAGAACTAAGCTATTCCGTACGGTAGTAATCGAAATTGACTTTTAAAGTGAAACGCAGGGAGCAGATATATTGTCCAGGAAGAAGAATTTGAAGTTGTGATGCCTTGGAGATGAATATACATGGTTTCTTTAAACATATATACTCTTACTTCTTTTAGGTGCATATTTTTTAAACGTCCTGTATTATTTATGATTTCAGGCGAGTAAGGTGTGGTATTCGTAGTACTAGTTTGTATGAATACCTTTTTCCGGCACATTTTTCTTTAGTTTTTAATATGTTTACGTATGTTTACTATCGTATTAGCTATATCAACCAATTAATAAAACCTACAAAAAAATTTGACCTATAGAATAAATTTCAATAATTATGGATAAATCTAAAAAAATATCAAAATATGTATTATGTTTTGTATTAGTTTTATATAGTCATTAAAAAGAAAAGAAAATAATAAGTCCCTAAACTTTCTTGCGTAAACATATCAAAATATTTATAAAATAAATCCTCTTTAAAATATCACGCGAAAAAGGTAAATATAAAAATTTATTTTAAATTTACCAAAAGGCAGAAGAATTATTAGCTGTCTAAACAGAAAAGAAAAACTGTCTGTGTGCACATATTTACAGTTTTAACTAGTAGTGTTGTGAAAGCAAATACATTTCATTCATAATCCGAGAATTTTTCAATAAACAAAAAATGTAGTCAAATATTTACGTCAAATAATATAAATATATTAAGCAAAACATATACACTCCTGAGAAAAAATAAGGGATATTGAGTTTTCTTCTTTATTATTGACAATAAATTGAATTAAACAAAAAGTAGTTCAGGTTTTCAAAACTTCTTCCAATCAAAACTTGTCATTTGTATTTGAAAATAATGATTGCGGAATATCACAAATAGAGAGATTTTTTAATTTTTTCTAGAAATATTTATTATGTATAGAGAATTTCATTTACCTGTGCTTATTTACCTTTAATATGGTACTTCAATGTCGAGTCAATAAAAACAAATCACTATGGTGATTTTGTATTAAGTAAAGTGATATCTTTATTTTTATAGACTTTTTGAGAACCTACCTTTATTTGGATTTTGTAGGATTTTTTTTTCTCAAATTATATGAAAAAGTAAAAACACCCTTTTAGTAGGTCCTGAGATGATTTTGGTGTTCTATTTATTGAACAAAGATTTTAGAAATCATAAAACTGTTATTTGTGTTATCCAAAATTAAAATTAGTCGACCAATATCCTTCAATTTTTTCCAGGAGTGTATAATAAGCAAAACATATAGTTTGAAGTATTTAATATAACTTTATTAACAGTTTACAATGCAAATTTACAAAACGATTAAATTTAAGTAAATTCCCAAGCGCGCCGCGTGGAGTTGTACACAAATTTGAAACGCTGTACGAGCATTTCTGTTTGTGTATAGAATATATAAATAAGATTGGTCAACAAATAATACAAACAATAGGTTTACAAAGTTCAACTTGTGTATTTCTTTGTGTAAGTATAGTTTATTGATTCTTTTTGTTTGAATGTAATTAAGTCGCTTGATAATTGTTTCCTTTTCTACTTGATTTTGTCAATGTTGACGTCTTTATTTGGATTACTTTAGTTTATTTTACCATCCATCAATATTTGCATTTTGATTCGTGTTTGAGTATTTATTGTCGGAATAATTAAAACTATCTTAGGGAATTTTTAAACATTATAATTAGGTAAATAAATACTTAGCAGTAATCAAGAATTTTTATTATTTATTTATTGGTCTATTTAGTTATAATAATAACAAAATTTTTTCTTTATTCATGGTGGTGGAATAGATAATGGATGGTAGTTAATTTATTGATTTTGTTACCTAGAAGCCGTTAAAGAAGAATAGAGCGGGCGTTTGTCCATTTTCTCTTAGATTAGGTGAAAGAGCAATGCTGATGCGTTAATAAATATTTTTTTAGATATATAGTTACCTTCTTCTTCTTCAGGTGTCGTCTTCGTTCCAAGGTTGGCAATCACCTTCATCTTTCTATTGATCTTCCCACAATGTTTCCCTGTATAATGAGTTGTAGTATTTGATACTTTTACAGTAATTTTAATTTTTTGATTATCGAAATCGCTTTCCTCTTCTTCCTCGTACGTCTAAACACCTCAACATTTGTAGATCTGTCGACCCAGGAGATTCGTAGCATTCTACGATATATTCATAATTCCAGAGCTTCGATCCTCTTTATATTATTCTTTCTCAATGTCCACACTTCCACACCATACGGACAACACATAGCATCTTATCAGCTGACTTTTTAATTCCAAAGTCAGGTTCCGACTGCAGATAATTTAATTTTGATGAATGTGCTTCTCGCTTTTTTGGACACGTCCTGTAATTTCTTTAGAATTATCGATGCTCTCATTAATAATGGTGCCTAAGTAATTGTATTTTCCCATCTATTTGACATCTCCTTTATGCAATGTAAGTGTAATAGGCTTCTTAGCCTATCTGAAGATTTCTACAAGAACGAAACACTGAACATTGCCCTAGTTAGCACTTAAACGCATTGGGTGCGAACACCCCGTGGCTTCTGGCCAATACGCATGACTAAGTGTTAACAACGCGGTTGCATCGGGCGCGGCCTGGAACACGTTTGGACCCAAACATGTTTAAACGTGCAAGTTGTTAGTGCAACCTTAAAGTGTTAGGGTCTGTGTTTTTCCCTTCCGCGGCACACCGTTCATGCTGGTCGCACGGCTGCTGTCGTACGCCTGATACCGATTGGTGCCGACGCGCGAGTATTGAGCGGAGCTCACCAACTTCTGGGCTGGTTTCGTCCTCAATTGGACTCATCAGATGTGGATATTAACACATGATCATTAATGGCACGGCGGCTCCCAATATGTTTAGGGGCTAACCAGGACAGTGTTCAGTGTTTCGTTCTTGTAGAACTCTTCAGACAGGCTAAGAAGCCTATTACACTTACGGTTGATTATATATGTATATATTGCCGACGTCCACTGTTGTTTTTTGAAGCAGCATAATCTTTGTTTTATTTATGTTCATATGTCTATACTATTCGCTGGCTTCTACCACCTTATTTATGAGTATTTCTAATTCCAGTACTGTTTCTGTTATAAAGACGGTATCGTCGGAATATCTTAAGTTATTTATACGAATGCCGTTTATTTTAATATCGCAATCTTGATTAGTCAGTACCTTGTTCATGATATCTTTTGAGTAGATATTGAACAGAATTGGTGAGAGTACCAACTCTGTGTCAGTCTTTTCTTTCTTTCCACTTCTTCCGTTGTGTTTTGTTCTATTCTTATTACTGCTTTTTGGTGGTAGTAGAGGAAATGATTTTGCTATCTCTTGTGTACAGATTTTTTGATTCAGTAACTTCATTATATGGTCATGGAGCTTTATTGTAGTCAATGAAACATTTTTCGCTACAAATTTTCCCAAAGCTGTTCAATCAAATTTAGGTCCGTCAATTCAGAAGGCTAATTCAGTAAATTAATGCTGTTTTCTAAAAACCAATTTTATACTAAACGGGATGAGTGTTTGGGGTCGTTATCTTCTCGATATTTCCATAAAAGCGGCATTTCCTTTTCGGCATATGGCAACATAGTATTCTGTAATATGTCGCGATACATAAATTGATTTATTTTCTCAGTTATTTTCAGTATCGGGTCCGTCCCAGATCTGGAAAAGCATCCCCAGACTACTGCCACCCCAATGCTTCACAGTAGGTTGTGGATATTTAATATAATTTCTTTCCCTTCAAGCCTTCGAACAATCGACTTTCTTCACTCCAAAGCACCTAATCCCAGTTTTGAGGTGTCCAATTTAAATACCTCTGAACAATCTAAAGTCTGGCCTTTCGATTTTTTTTTGAAGAGTAAAGGTTTTTTGACAGCAATTCTTCCAAACAACCCAACTTCAGAAAGGCGTCTTTTCACAGTTCGAGCCGTTATGTCTGTGTTGAAATGTTCACGAATTTCTGTACTAATTTTGATGGATGATTTATACGCAACAGTCATCGAAATTCTTTTAAAGCACTTTTTAACATAGGTTTTTCTAGGACGAACCAACTTTGGTAGATTATCAGCATTCCCGAGTAACCGAAACATTTTAGAATTTTCGAAACAACACCCTCACTTAAACCTAAATTTTTTGCTATAGTGCATTGCTTTACACCTTGTCGTTTTAATTCAACAACTCTAAGTCGTAATTCTTTCGACAAACACTTATTTGTACCCAACAGTGGCACAACAACACTAATGTAATGATTTAAAATTTTTAAAATGCACAGAAGAAATGTAAGCATGTGATGATATTCAATACCTTAGCAAATATATAAAATAAACAGCATAAATTATTGTTGAAGACGAGGCATGCTGAAAAAATGTGCAACATAAAAATATTTCTTGATTGATATTCAGGCATCTGTGGGACAAAACGTTCGGTGCAAGCAACGCTTCCCTAGTACCGATACCATTCAGAAATCCAAACGGTGTATCAACGAGCCTTTTGTATATTCTGGCATGAATAACTTTTAAAAATGATTTCAGAAATCAAACTTATTGTACGGTATTCTGAACGGTATTTGGTATGTCAGTACTTTGGTAGGGTCACAAAAGTTGATATTAGCCGCTCATTTGGAATAACTCATATTTTATAGATACTGTTAAACAGATCTGTTAAAATGGATATTTGATCATCTTTAATTAGTTTAAGAATTTCGGATATCAGTTGATCTGGTGCCATTCTATCTTTTAGTTATCTCAGAGCATTTATAATCTCCTCCTGTGTTATTTCCAGCCCTTAATTATTCTGTTCATTTTCCAATCGGTTCTAACCTCTTTTATTTTCAAAAGGTTCCCCGATATATTTTTTCCGCATCTTCAGCTTTTCCTCCAAGTCAGTAAGTACCTCGTCACTCGTATCATATAACATGCAGGGTTGTCTATACTTTTGTGTACCAGTCAGTTTTTTGATTCTCTTATGAACATTGAAGTTGTCGTGTTTCGCTTGCAGTTTCTCAATTTCTTTTCACTTTCTTCTGATAAACATCTTCCGTCATTATCCTAATCTTTGTTCGTATTTGCTGTTGTACTGTACGTGCTTCGCTTTTACCCTTACAGGCTTTTTTATTCAATAATTGAAGAATTTCATAGGTAAACTATTGGGGTTTTTCAGAATAGTCTTGATAGGCTCCATAACCATTGATTTAAAGCCTAGCGATTTTTCATTAAAGCTGTCATCATTTTCATCCTTCGTTACTCAAACTTCCTTAAGTTGTAATTTATTTGGTCTTTTTAAGTTCTATCGTATCTCATCTTCTGTAATTTATTTACATCTATCTGCTCTGTTATCGTTGTGTTTATTATTCTTTTAAGTCTATCTGGGGATTATGATCAGAAGAGACGTCTGCACCTGGGTAGGCTTTGACTGATTTAGTGGAGTTTTTGTATTGATATGCTTATTTATTTGTATTTATATGCTTATGCTAAGAGAAGCAAATCAGGAAAACGAGGAAGCTACAGAAACAGTCCATTGTAATTTCGAGATCATCATCATTGATAATTTATTTATATTTACCTTTTTAACGGTGCCAAAATTTTTGAAATTTTCCAATATACGTTTAACACTTCACCATGACGGTTTTTGTTTCTCTGGATATCTACCAGCAAATATATGGCATGCTCTTGATAAAACTTTGTTTCATTCCTCATAGATAATAATTAAATTTCGTGCTTATAATTTGATGGCTCTGGCATGATTTTTTAAAATAATTATCAAATGGCAAGAAATAGTGACATTCTTGTATTGCTCTATTGTTTTCTTTCGTTGCGTTCCGCCATCATGGTCAATTAATAACAAACTTAAAAGCTATATATATATATATATATATATATATATATATATATATATATATATATATATATATATATATATATATATATATATATATATATAAACTTATTCAAAGTCACCCTTATTTTCAATGCTAAATAAGATAACATTATAAAAATAGGATGTTAACGTTTGAAAAAATTGACTTTTAACGGTTTTTTCAAATTAATATTTAATATTAGTTTTCTATTTATTATCAAAATATCAATACTGCCCACTGAAGTAGATCCCCTTCTAGAAGGAAACCAAACCCAATTAAATAATAAATGCTTCCATTCCATATAGGAGACATTGCTAGGAATGTTTAGGCCTGCAAACGCCTTTTTTAGCACAGAATTTTAATGCTAAAAATAATTAGACTTAAGCATAGGACATTCTACGTGAAATGTGTCTGTAATATATAGGGTGTTCTATTTAAAATAAACAAGAAGGCATTAACTTCCGGTATAACCGGAAGTGCCACAATCTTGAAAATATTTAGCCGAGTTGTCCCCATCAACTTTGGTAAACTGCTAAACTTTAAAAATTTTCCAAAGTCTGTTTTCCGAGAAATCGATCTCGGTAGCTCGTCGTAAAACACAGTGTAATTGTTTACTTTTTGTATTGTCTAAGCCATTTATTGCAACCAAAAGTTACTGATAAACGAAAAATATACGTCAAGGGTTTAAAGAAAGAGGAGAGCTGTCACTTTTATTAATTCAGAAATGATTTTTAAAGTATGGTGAAGATTGTCATAATAATTATTCTGATATGTCATTTTATTGACAATTTCCATTTTTTCTATGGACCCTTTAAATCTTTTTATATCTTGACTATGATAAAAGCAGTTCAATTATGTTTCCAAGATTAATGGTCCCCAAAAATAGATTTTCCATCTTTGCATCTTATCGAAAATTAAAAACGAAATAAGACCTAATATTTAAAAAGTTGTTTTTCAGATATCTAATAAAAATTATTATTGAAAAATGAAAAAATGCGTGAAACTTTTAAATACGACTCACTAGTAACCTAACTTGGGAATAAACGATTTCATAGGAATATCTATTTTCGAGTAATCCAACTACATATCCAAAAATAAAATGAAAATGGATATTCCGCTTATTAAATATACTGTTAAAAATAACCTTAAATTTAATGTCCATTTTAAATTAAATTTAAAGATTTTGTACCATAAATCGTGAAATTTACATACTTTGAATTTAAAGCAATTCATTGAAATATCAGTTTGTTGTACATTAAATTTGATTAAATGGTATCTTAAATTTCAACAAAGTAACTGAAAAGATATTTCAATTTTTGTACATTAAAATGAATTCATATGTATCCTAATACTAAAGGAATTTATATTATTTTCTATATAAACTGCATCAGATTCCGGGACATGACGCAACTTGTATTGAATTTTTTGTTTAGTATGATATAAATTGCTTAAAGGACTCAATTTTTTTGTGATGAGGAGTACATGTACCGACGGGAACCAATGAGTACGAAACCGGTCTAGATCACGGACACAATCTACAGAAAAAATGTCTACCTTTTCTTAATAGTTTCAGAATTTTTTGAACTTATATTAATATTGGTGCATTAATGTGGAATATGTGGAAACATGTCTCAAATCCAATGAACATTAGCCGTAGATTGAATGTATGTAGTCACCTTAAAAAGTAATCATTAAACTTTAAATTTAATGTATGATTACATTAAATTTAATGGAGTAAATTAATTTAGATTAATATAAATTATTAAATTACATAAAATTCATTTAATAAACGTTTGTAAAATCTGCTTCCAGCACATTTACATTAAATTTAATGTATTTCCTTTTTACAGTGTAGTTTAAAATACATTATAATTTTGTTTTTACAATTATTGCATTACTTTATCTGTTGCAAATAAAAAAAATAAAGTTTCTGAGATTTTTCAAAAAAAAAGCTTACTTAATTTTCCCGTTTTTTTTTTTCAAAACTGACGTAGAAATAATAGACATTGAGAGTTCTACAAGAAATATTACATAAAAAATATGTTTCGTATTATTTTAGTTATTTCTTTTTCTGTTAAGTTGGTGAAATTTTATTTAAAACATATTAAAGTGCATTATCAATTTTAAAATGCTCTAGGAATATAATATTGCCAATTAGAGCCTAAAATTATGGAAAATATAGTCTCTCAATAAACAAAATTTTGAATTATTAATTTTTTATTATAGTATTTATGAAGTGCTATTATGCCGAATTCATCAAGTTTTAAAAATTTATCGGTGGTTAATTCAAAAGGAGGACATGTACATCGTTTGCAACTTTGGAGGCTTATATTTTACAAATGAGGCGATTAAATAAAAAACGTTATATGACATATTTAGTCAATGATGCTTGATGTAAAAAACGCAAGAAAACATGTATTTTTTCCACATTTTTTTGCAATTCCGCCCAACTTCTAATAAAAGCATTTGCAGAAAAAGATAAAATGAAAAAGTTGAAAATCTGGGACATATAGTGACTGAAACGTTATATTTTATATTATCAAGCATCGGTAACTTGAGATATCAGTTGCATTTTTCGAAGCTTTACTCTTTGTGCACTAGCAATAAGCAGTTTTCATTTATTACTGAAGAAAAGATGGGTGTGATGTAAAATGGAATTTTTTTCTGAGGACTAATCAATGTAATCCTGTGCTTTGCAATTAGGTATAATATAAAAAAATATGGAAAAAAAAAGATTTTGCGTGAGGCTAGCAATCATAAATTGCCATATATTTATGTACATTTGTATGAATTTATTATCAGTTTTCACACAATACAGATAAAAATAGATTCACACCATTATAGGAAACTAATTAATCAAAAAGGGTGAAGTTAGAGTAATATCGCTTCCGGCCAACTGCGTTGCAAGTCACGTGGCGACTCTATTAGTGCAGGGTCACGTGTCAAAAGAGACATTATTAAAAATTTAGCCTAATGTAACCTCTACTATTGTTTAATTTTAGGTCTGCATGCATCGTATTTTATGCGATACTTCCTGTATTTTAAGTATCATCATTACCTCTTTTTTTATCATTCATATATTTATTTGTATATGATTAATTTTACTATCTCTATGTTGTTGTTCAGGTGCATTTCAAAATTATTTAGCATTTTTAATGAATGGAATGGATGCCTAGATGTATTAAAATTACAAAATATCACCGGTAAAACTGAGACTATATTTAAAGAATGCTAAAAAATGCCTAAAAATGTATTTTCGCAAGAAAATTTGCATGGTATTATTAAAATCAGACCATTGAATAAAATGTTGTTGTTTCATCATTTGTGATTTTAATTAAAATTGGTATTCAGAAGTCTTCGGAGTTGCAGATTACATATCTACAATTATATTCTTAATTCATATATCAATATCAATAATTCTTATCGAAGAGTAGTTTTCTTAGACGAACTATGAATGAGTATTTTTTATTGTTTACTCTTGGTCTGACATGGCTTTATTTCTGAGTCTTTTCCAATGTTTGATTAGTTTAAGGTTTTAAAATTTTTATTACATATATTTGTTTATAGTAATTTGTTTGTTTTGGATAATTTTCTCTTTTCAATAAATCTATTAATTATTATTAGTTCACTGATATTCTCACTTACCTAAATCAATGTTACAATTTTTCTCTTTTCCTGGTAGCGAATCCGAAAATATAACAGAATTTTCAATGTATTATTTAATTACTTTCGTCGATGCAATAGCACATGGGTATTCTCTCGCTAGATCAACGGTAAGTAGATTTCTTGAAATTGATTATGTAAGAAATTATAAATGACTCGCCACATTGTAAATATGCATCGAGATAGCCAATTTGTCAAATTTTATATTGCATATTTATATGCGTCTGCTTGCTTTAAGTCCTATTTTTCAATAGTGGGAATACTATTTGATATGATTTTACCTCAAAGTTCAAAATAATAAAAATAATATAATGATCGACTTTAATTATTATAAATGAAAGAGCGATTGATCATTTCTGTTCATAGTCAAAACAACAACCGAAAACCCTATAAATACACCTATTGCACATATTTTTGCTAGTCCAGGCTGGCAGTAAAGATAATAAAATCCTTACGCAAGCATGAAAAATATCAAATTTCTAGAATGCGTATTACTAAACTGTTAAAAATAACATTAAATTTAATGCGAATTTAATGTCCATTCTATATTAAATTTAATGATTTTGTATCAAAAATCGTGAATAATTTACATTTATTTTGAATTTAAAGCAATTCATTCAAATATCAGTTCGTTATACATTAAATTTGATTAAACGTTAAATTTCATTAAAGTAACTGAAAAAATATTTCAACTTCTGTACATTAAAAATAATTCACATGTACCCTACTACTAAAAGAATTTACATTATTATTCAATATACATTGCATGAGATTCCGGTAGATGGCGCAACTTATATTGAATTTTATGTTTAGTATGATATAAGTTGCCTAAAGGACTCAATTTTCTTATGGTGAGGTGTACATGTCTGCTCCGTACTGACGGGAACCAATGAGTTCCAAAAAGGTCTAGATGGCAGCCACTACCTATAGGAAACATGTCCACATTTTCCTGGTAGTTTCAGAATTTTTTGAACTCATATTAATTTTGGGGCATTAAATATGTGATAACATATCTCAGATTCAATGAACACTGGCTGTATATTTAAGATACACTTTACTTTAAATCTAAAGCAATTCATTGAAATATCAGTTCGTTGTGCATTAAATTTGATTAAATAATGTAACTGAAAATATATTTCAACTTTCGGTACATTAAAATTAATTCACATGTACCTTAACATTAAAGGAATTTACATTAATATTCATGGTACATTGCATGATATTCCGGGAGATGGCACAACTTGTATTGAACTTTTTATTTAGTATGATATAAGTTGCTTAAAGGACTCAATGTTCTTATGATGAGGTGTACATGTCTGCGGCTACTGACGGAAACCAATGAGTTCGAAACCGGTCTACAGGAGACGGTACACTACTTATGAGAAAAATTTGCACCTTTTCCTGGTGGCAGAATTTTTTGACCTTATTTTAATGTTGGTGCATTAAATATATGATAACATATCTTAAATTCAAAAAGAGCGGCTGTATATTTAATGTACATAGTCACCTTAAAAAGTAATAATTAAAACTTTAAATTTAATGCATGATTAAATTAGTTTTAATGGAATAAATTATTTTATATTAATGTAAATTATTAAATTTAATGCACTATGTTACACGCGTTTAATGAACATTTATGAAATTTGCTTCCAGTATATTTACCTTAAATTGATTACATTTTCTTTTTACCGTGTGCGTAGTCACTTTACAAAGGAATGATAAAACTTTAAATTTAATGTGTGATCAAACTTTAAATTTAATGGAATAAATTAATTTGGATTAATGTAAATTATTAAATTTAATACTTTACATTAAATGCATTTAATAAACGTTTGTGAAATTTGTTTCAAGCACATTTACAGTAAATTTAATGCATTTTCTTTTTACAGTGTACATATAAAAGTGCGTATAAATATGGCGATCCGTGCCCTTAGCGAGCCTGTCGCGATCCTCCTTTGAATTTTTCCGACTTCAACTGATGTAGAGCGTCTTCGGCGGCCGGCGTCAAATGAATTTCATCATAATTTTATTGTTCCCGAGCAGCGTGACCGAGGCTTGCAGTGATCCATTTTTTGTCGATTTTTGATACGAACTCAATGGAATTTCATTAGAACGTTGCTTGGAGCGCTAGGCATCAATAGAAGTCGCTAAAATTCTAAGGGCTCGGTTCATCATATTTATTCTCACTTTAAGGTGCATATAATTTTTGTCGACTTCGATTGATGTCGATGCGAATTTTTCATGATACCCTTGTGTCTTCGGCGGCCGGCATCAAAGGAGATAATAAAGACATCTGGAATACATCGAGTTAATTTCGTCATATTTCTCGCGCCGTGGGTCTCGATGCAGAATAAATTTTTTTGAAAGATGGTGCTCTAAAACTGCCCAACTAGATAAAACAAATTCCTTTGAGTTCGCACCATAAACTGATAGAAATATAATGAGACTTTTATTATTTCTTTAGACACCGGACGTCGGAGGTCGGCAAAATTGAAAGGAGGCCCGTCAGGGGCGCGATTCTCCATATTTATACGCATCTTTAAATATCCTTCATACCGGATTTTTTAAAATTTAAATAAGTGCAACAAGATAATCTCTGTGTTGTCCCTAAAAAGTATTCATTCTTTTTATTTAGTCTAGCTTCAAGGTGCATATAAATATATAAAATCGTGCCAGCAACGAGCCTTTCTTGAATTTTAAGAAGATAATGAAGGCGTCATCATATTTCCATTGTTCGCGAGCAGTGCGACCAAGGCTCGCCGTGATCCATTTTCTGCCGGTTTTTGGTGTGAACTCTAAGGAATTCTTGATCTAGTTGGACGGCATGCTCTTTCCAAAAAAATTACTTCGTAGCTAGACCGACGATACGAGAAATATAACGAAATTGTTGCTGTATCCCAGATGCTTTTATTCTCTTTTTTGACGCCCGCCGCTAAAGGTACAACAATTTTCGCACCTTTACATGCATAGTTTTTTTTACATACATGTAATTCAATATTTTTTTATCCGTTATTCTAGTGAACTAAACATATTATTTCCATTTTTTTATAATATCAAAAAACGCGATCTGTTTTGTGTTTGAGGTAAGTACACGATTACTTTGTACTTACAATGCTTTAAGGGTAATTTGAATATTATCGAAACACCCATCTACTTTAAGAACGCTTCTGGAAGTATTTAATTTTTTTTTATGACTGAGTTACAATACTTGAAGCATTTCTTTTGACAAAATTATAAACTAACTGCAACAGGGCGGATCCAGCATCTCTCTTTAGAGGGGGGGGGGGGGTGATATCATAAAAATATAGTATGATAAATGAAAGCCAATTGACGGAGGGGGGGACGCTAGAAGTTCTGCATTTGTAGTTCTTGCAAGTGAAAGCGAGTTGTCGACGGGGGAAGGGGAGATTCCAGCAGGATCACTGGCGATCACTCTCCCCCTGTATATGCGCCTGAACTACAGTTTAGATATAATACATGAATTTTTAAATACAGTAAGCAAAAAATCAATAAATGTTTATTCCGTAAAGTTTTTAAATTATATTTTTAGGTTTCCTACTTTCGGTATTGGCTCCTCGAACTGATAACTAAAATTATTTGAATTTTTAAATTGTAATCAGAAACGAATATTATTCTTATTCGTTTTTTATCTCATGTAATACTTAGGCGCCATTACAGTGAGTCGAAAAGCCGGACGTTGAAAACAACATACAAAAGCCATTATTAAAGGCCCATGTACCGGCATAAACCGGAATCAAATTACATAACAATCTGGGCGTTTGGCTGTGTATGTAGGTAGAGGAATATATGGGATCTCCTCCCTCAAAGAGTAATTGAATGCAACGGCGGATATTGCTGAAACAGTGTTGCCGATATTATCGCGGGAACTACATTGTCACTCTACAGTCGAAATATTATAGCCTGAATGAAATACGAAATATTGTCGATTATTTAGAAAAAACATAAACATCTCAGTTACCCCACATTGGGGCGCCATGTTACAAATATTATTTGAAATGAGAATTTAATAACATATTTTTTATTAAAAAATGCATTTCACCGTAAAAATAATTTAACAGAATGAGGAAAGGGTTCGAATGAGTCAGAAATTTAGATATTTTTCTTTGGAAAATTAATCATATAAGAGTATATTCCTATTTTTTAAAGTGTGTTCAAAAATACCAAAGCGGTCTGCATTAATAATGCATGAAATACTGAATTTGAACCAAACTATCTAAACTTCTACTCTTCTTTTATTACTAGAACGACAAAAATGGAGAATTCTTGACATTATCTGATACTTTGTAAAAAGTCTATGCAAATAAATATTTGTTTGTTTGTCTCCTCTACAGCAAAAGTAATTTAACCGTATAAGAAAAGGAGTCGCATGAGTCAGAAATTTAGATTTTTTTGTTTGGAAAATTAATCGCATAAGAGTATATTTCTATTTTTAAAACGTGTTCAAAAATACCCAAGCTGTCTCTGCATTAGGCCTGACACCTGTTCTAGTTTCTAAATGATTTTAAAGCATGCACAATATCTCGTTATTTCTAAATTTATTGTCTTACGAAATGCTGAATTTAAACTAAACTATTTAAACTTTAACTACCTAATTCATTAACTTGATCTAACCATTGTATAAACTTAAAAACCTTTCTATATTGACTGTAAAGGGTTTAAATTGACAAGAGCAACAATAAGTCAAGCAAGTTTTAAACCCTAAAAATATAAGCATAAAAATCATTTCCTTTTATTGCTGGACTTGCAAAAATGGAACATTCTTTTTATTTTTCGGATACAACTATTTTTCTTGCATATTTAAAGGCCTTATCGCTATGTATGCATTTATTTGTTGATATATATATATATATATATATATATATAATATAAATTATGACAATGTCATAAGCAAAATAAAATTGGCCGACTAGAAGATCCAACTTTCAAGGTAACTAGATAGGTTCTAAGTCTTAAACCTTCTTAGTGAATTTGGCTGCAAAAATCTTAAATCCGAGTTTCTGTGACACTGGATCTGTCAGATTCAAATTTTTCGGCAGGATATTTTCTATATGTATGTCTGTTTATTTATCATGTAAGGGGGCACAAGCATAATTTATGTAACGGAAAATGTAGACGTTCCTCGAATTATCTTTCTAAATTAAAAGCATAATATAAATTATAAATACCAAAGAAGCTTTTTCGTACAGAAAACCAAATCTGCTGTTCGTGGTTATTAAGTGGGCTTTTGTTTTGAGTTCGATACATCGAAGAACTAAATGCGGTTATATCACGTTATGTTATTCGGAACTTGACATTGATAATATATTGAGATGACAGATATAACATTTCAAATTGGCAGTATAGAAGAGAGGTTTATCATAAATATATTTAGTTACTGATAAGGCTATATCAAGTTTTAATGAAAATGTAGTTATCAAAGACGTGCAATACATATATTATTAAAAATACTTTTATAAATGAATCCACCTAAGCCCTAGGTTGGGCGCCAAATTATAAATTCCAATATTGAAATGAACAATGTGCATTTATTTATGTACGTATATATTTTCGAGCATCTGGCAATAGTGTAAGAGCGATTACAGTATAACTGGCAGCAGCGGCATCATCATTTATATCGTATGACCTCAAACGGAAAACTTGCACGGCGAGGAGCGAAGCGGACCGCTGGCGTCCGACCGCCCTTCCCCTTTGGGTAAACAACCAATCAGGGACCGGTCTGATAAAATCATGGGACCATAAAGTTATGCATGTTCGCGTCACATGCGTGTTTCTCCGCCGAGCAAGCTGTATTTCTTCTTCTTCCTTCCCGTTTGGACGGCAAGGCGTAACTTCGCCGATATGTATTAAATTAATGAAGGTGTGGGTTTTTCTCATTTATGTTGCTAGTAGCGTGGCTTCATACACCTTTACTTCTGAAGCATCAAAGGATTGAAATGTAGGGTTTAAATATATGAATGTGAACCTATGTCATGTTAAGAAATTTATTTTTTTGCAATCTCTAATAACGTTTATTTTTTGTTGTTGGAAGAGCATTTAAGCTTTAAAACGTCTTGGTTTGCGATAAATCGACAATTTTTAAACCTAAATGGAATTCTACAGAAGTGTTACTTTAGTGAAGGCGCTTGAGAAAATAAAAATCATTAAATATATTCAGGGCGTGAAACACGGAACGCTTATTGTTGTTAACTTTCTTTGAATCGAGGCAACATTCATTTTTGTTTTAAGAGGTCATCTGTTCCTCATAACCATTGCAAAATATTATTTATCATGTTTTAATTATCCAGATTTTAAATTCCATATAATTTTACAAAAATTTCAAAACAAAGTAAATGCGCCATTAATCATTTTAAAAGTTTTATTTTTAACTCTAATATTTTATTGTAATTTCTCTTATTAATCAAACAAATCTTTACACAGAGAAGTGAAAGATAAAGTACGAGAAGCAAGGCTTGTAAACCAGCAAGAAAAGTTCTTGTCTTCTAAAATTAAACAAAATTTTATGTAGATTTTACTATTTTAGCCGTCTGGTAATAAATGGATTTTTATATTCCTCTATTGACCAGCTTAGTTTTTTAGGGGGAGGAGGGGGCAGCATGCTCCGAGTCTCTGATTCTGGGAGGCCTCCAAATCTCACTTAATCAGTCTTAATCAAATCCAAAATAAGGCCAAAATATGTTCAGAAAGTAAAAGGTAGGATCGATGAGGAAGAAGGTTGGTAAAAGAAACAATGCCTGGTGAACTGGCTCAAGACGGTGAATTATCAATTCAAGGAGAACTTCGTCGATCAATGTTTGGATGACCGATTCATACAAAAATTATCGTAACGATACACAGCCATGAAGGAAATTAAAAAAAATTTTCCAAATTGTTGAAACAAAGTTTATGCTTGCAGTTGTCGATGATGCTCTGGTTGTAATACTAAAAAATCTGGTAGAGATTTACGATGAGTTTGATAAGGAGCGGGTGCTGCAAGAAATAAAATAGTATAGTAGGCATCTACATGCACCCAATACTAGTGTGGACGTTGCTGCTAGATGGACAGCCCAAAACTCCTTCAATGTATAATCAAATGGGACTTCAGTGAATCATTTTCCTGTATATCACTTGTAATGTAATGTTGCTTGACCATTTATGTTTCGGTTATATCACGCGAGAGTTTTTCTAAACTAAAACTAATAAAAAAAATATCTTCGATCTACGATGAATCAAGAACGACTAGTAAATCTCTCCATTATATCAATTGAAACAAAAGTTTTGAAATAAATTGATTTCAATGATTTTGTTGAGAATTTCAGGAAAATAACGACACGAAAAGATAATATCACTAATAACTACTATCGGTTACGAAATGAACTGATATTATAATTATAGAAGCTTTGTTTTTAGACACATAAAATAAAAGTTACTTTCTTATTCTATTCTTAATTATTTCTTTGCATTCTACCTGCTGGTTGCTATGCTGAATGCTGATTCGTATTTTCTTTCTCACCTCTATCTATACCTATGTATATTGCACTTTTTAGAGCACACACATTATAAATACTTTATTTTTATTTGGCAGCCATTACATCTATATTCTTTTTTTTTACAAAATGTACTTACGCTTGCCATTTTAAAGCGTTTTTGTGGATTGCTTTAAAACAAACAGCATCAGGACAATATAAAAAATAAAAAGCTAAGATATATTTGTGCTATAATTATCATTGTATATATATTAAATAGTTCATATTTACTATTTGAGAGTGCTTATTTAAGAATTTTCAGTTAACTTGTTTTTTTTTGTCTTAAATCTAGAAAATATCGTCCAAGTATTTATGGTACTTTTTGCGCTAATAAATGACGAGATTAAAATTTAGTAATAATAAATTTTATTTCGCTAAAACACCCGATTGCCAAGGAAAAGCACTAGACTAAAGAAGGATAAATACAAAATTGGTGTTTTCGAGACAGAAGGACTAATTTATCACTGAAAAATTTTGACATTGAAAATGAATATGAATAGCGATAATCCAGTTGCTACGGCTAAGCACACAAGCTATTACAAAAGTGTTCCGTTTCGATGAAGATCTGGTTATTAGTTATTGCAAATATGGTTGCCATGATATAAGATAGTTGTTTCGTTTAAAAATTTTTAGTAAAATTTTCAAAAATAATTTAACTACAACCTAGAAATGTAGGCAATAAATACTTTATATCAATATTAAAGTTATTTCTGTCGAGGAAAAATTTTAAAAGGGTAATTTACTTCTTTGTAATTAATTTTTTCTGAAAAAATATACGATCCCTTGTTATTGCGGAGAGTTTAAATGTATCGTCATCAACTGCTGGTCCTCTTAAAGATCTGAAGAAAGAACCCTTCACACTATAGTCCTGATCTCTTGAACAAACAGCAGGGGTTGATATTTCATTTGCCTCTATTATTGCGAGGCTTAGTCTGTAATACCAGCATGTGTCAAAATTTAAGTTCTTTAATTTTAGCAAATTAACGACGTTTCGTTATGGGAGTTCTAAGATTTCAGTAAATTAAAACAAATTTTTCATGCTTTGTAGATTACTTTTCTTTAATATGCTTTTTAAAGGAACGTTAATTATTTTTTACAACATATGGAGTGAATGCTTATAAAGTTTAGTTCGAGCATTTATTCAGAAATTCTGAAAAGTATTCAAGAGTGCTACTCAATATAGATACAGTAAGATATAGGAAAAAGTATTGCAGGATACAAAACTATATATTTGTATATTTTTCCAAGTTGTAGTTTTAAAATATTGTACTGGATAAATATTTTCTCAAAAATTATTGTTGAAATTTTAAAAAATACATTTGGCACAAACTACATAAAATGAACTTTATTAATATACAAGTAAAACTTTTTTTATCGAAAACTAATAATAATTCTTCAAACACCTGAAAACTGACCGACTTATGTTGAGTAGAAAACATTCTGCCAATAGTTTCTAATTACGTTACATACAAAAAAATTCCCTGGCTCAGTCTGTCTGGCCGGACTTATTTGGAAAAGTACTGAATAAATTTTGATCCGATTTCCACTATTGGTTAGGCCTTTTCCCGAGGAATTAGTTAATTAAACCGTTTGAGATAAATCAAAACAGTGTATGACGAGCTATACGTGGCCCTGTCACATATAATCTCTAGGTACAATCTATTTATGTTGGTAGGAGAACAAATATCAAACATGGTCTATAAACAAATTTTGTAGTAACAGATCACTGATTACCTTTTTCGTCAAAACACATTTTACATCTAATGAAGTTTTAAGATTTTTGTGTTTGAAAATTATGCTTATTTCCAGCAAAAGTTTCTTAAGAACTAAGAAAATATATTTCCCAAATTTCTCAAAAAAAAAAACTAAAAATTAAAAAGAACAAAAACAAAATTTTTAATTTTGAAATTAGTCTTGTTTCATTTTAATTGAGAACACAATTAATAGAGATAAAAGCGATTCAAAGGAATTTCCAACTTACCTCATTTTTTTACAACAAATTTATTATACACAATGAGAACATAGGAAGTTGGTAATAGAAAATCCAAAATCATAAATCATTTTACTGACTAACGTTTTGGTAATATCCTGTACCGAGAATCTTTTTTACTCTCATTCCGGATAGTATACAGGTATTATAGGGATTAAAATATGTTGAGTAATGTCATCTAAAACAATTTTTTAGAAACACTTAATCGATTACCAAAGTAATCCAATAAAACATATTAAATTTTTTAGCTATAATATTTTTGACCCCTGATAATTCGAATAAGATATTACTTTTTTATCGCCCAACAATAATTTATTGGACGGATAGGATAGGCTTAGTTTTCCTTCTCAACTTAGGCGAAATGATTCAAACCGTTACTGCGTTTAATTATACTATTGCCATCGAATGACGTATTATCCAAACTGACTATATAGACAAAGACCTTTTAAAAATAAAACAAAATTAACAAAGAAAGATATGGGTTAAATTTTAAAACACATAGATCAAAATTATTGTAAAAGTAGGAACTTACTATTACCAAAGATTATTACACAGTACGAGGTGAAACTTGTACATTCAATAAGAATAGTCACATCTTGTTGATTTAGGGTTTGTGAATTCCAATCCGGGCTCAGAATTGCTCCACCACATCAGGTTTTTTAAACATCCTAAAATTGCAAAACACACGATTTTTGCCTATATTTGAGGTCGACATTTTTTTTTCTCAAGAAAACTATACATAACATCTTAACGTATGTTTTACTCTTTCAAATCTCGCTAAGTTTGCTCAAATATATTTCTTTTTCTTCGATATATTCAGTTTTGAAAATTTGGAATAGCATGAATTTTTCAAGTTTTGAAAATTTTCATCTTTCGCGACCGATAAACTTTTAAGCGACAATTCTTATAAACATGGTTGTTTTAAAGCTGTCAAAGCATCGTTAAATCCAAATTTATCATTCGTTTTGGAAAATAAGTTTGTTTAAACAAATTATTGCAAAATTAATTAAGTTTTAAATAAATGATTCCATTGTATTGTACAAAAATAAATACGTTCAGAGGAGTCGTTATCGTTATTACGATGGATTCTGTTTTAAATAAAGTGTTAAATAACAAATTTTGCAATTTAAATATAAACTTTTTAACGATATGTACTTGTAGACTTTGCATTTGAATATGTTTTGTTAATTCTGGATATATATTTTCAATTATTTTCTAATGATTGTTTGAGAATTTCTTAAACTGCAATATTAATTGTCTATGATTTTGTTTATAAAAAAAAGTATCGTAATACTGGTAACGACTCTTTTAATCGTATTTATTTTTGTAAAATGCAATGGAAGCATTTATTTAAAAAATAATGAATTTTGCAATAATTTGTTCAAACAAATTTATTTTGCAAAATTAATGATTCATTTAGATTAAGCGATACTTTGATAACCTTAGAATATCCATGGTATATCAGAATTGTTGCTTAAAAGTTTATCAGTCACGAAAGCTGGCCTAAAACTTGAAAAATTCATGTACATAATTTGAAAAATTCAAAACTGAATATCTCGAAAAAAAAGAGAACATTTGTACCAACTCAATGGTATTTGAAAGAGTAAGAAATACTTTAAGATGTTATGTATAGTTTTTTGGAAAAAAACCTCGTGATGATACATAACCTCAAATATAGACCAAAATCGCATTTTTTTTTGTACTTTTAGGTTAAGATATTTAATGAATCTGATGTGGCGGAACAATTCGGATTTGAATTCAGCGACCCAAAATATACAAGTAATGACTATTCGTATTTAATGTACAAATTTTACGCCATGCTTTGTTACAGCTATCGCTACTATTACTTACTCCTGAACCTATAAGTATACTACTTTATAATTTTTCCTATAGAACTGGGTTCCTAAATCCCTTTTTTAATGAAAATAATTGTATTTATTTATTACGTCCTTTTGGAAAGGTTTAAGATTTTATTGACATGGGATCTAGATTTTCTAGTTAGTCAATTTTGTTTGGTTTTTAATATTGTTATACTTTGTATTGTATAAACTATTATAGAGAAAAATTAAGGGTGAAAATGTACAGATAAAGTCTTGTAATCAGTCAGAGGAATAATTGTTTCACAAAATTAAAAAAAATCTCCATTTTGGCCAGTTTGATAATAAGTTTTAAAATTTGATTGACTTATTGTGGCATTTGTCAATTTAAATTCTTTATTGTCAACTTCAGCCAGTATTGAATTAAACTGCGTTACTGATAGAAATTTTTTTCTGTAACAAAAATCAGACAATTGTAACTTTAGTATTAGTTTAAGGAAAAAAACGTTCATTCGCTTCATAATATGTATTCAGGGGCGGATCCAGGATTTTTTTCTGGGAGGGGGGCAGAAGGGGCAAACGAGCAAAAAATATTTTCATTTTGCGATCAACAAATTATATATAACAATCGCGAACGTCGATCTAGCGGTGTATAGAGTATAGAGTATGTGGTTTTGGTTCGAGAGCTTGGGTTTGTTTTACTTAAATGCTCGCTTAGTTCTGCTGTTTGCTTCTGCACGTAGGGTATGTGGTTTTGGTTCGAGGGCTTAGAATTAATCCTACTTAAATGCGTACTGGCTCCTTGCTCTTTGTCTATATTTTACCGTCTCTGGGGGGGGGGGGCACATCTATATGCCCTTGTCTATATGCTTTATCAAGGTAAATTTTAACATTGATTCCTGTATACTGTGTATTTTTTAGGATTATATATCCGCAAAATATAGATTTAAAATAAGAAAAGTGGATGTTTCTTAAGGTATGACAGTATCTGTGTGCAGGCAAAAAGGGGAAAAATAGAAAAGTATCATCTAATTAAAATTAGTATGGATATGAATAAACTTTATTACTCAAGGACATTTATATTCTGCGATAAATTTCGACTAAAAAAATGTAAGTTAACTTTCTGGTTCACAAATGTCAAAAATGTCGCTAAAAATTCGGAAATAAACTGTATTTAATAGAATAAATAAAAAAGAGCTTATTAAATTATGGCAAACTATCGTAATATACTATCACAATTGATAGCTAGAGGAAATCCTGACTTCACGAGTAATTTGAAGAATAGTTTGAAAAATCCTTTAAACAAAGACAATTGTAAACTAGCAGTTACTTTATATTTAATGTCAGGACTTTTTATGTTAATAAAATAGTTTGACATTGAAAAAATTTCCGTTCAATATTGAATATTTTTTTTAATTTTAAAGAATATTTTAATAAACTTTAAATTATTTAACTAGTTCTTGAATATATGGAAATACTTACATTGAAATTTAAAAAAATAAAGAATAGCGTGGTTTTAATTTCTTTTATCTATTTACAAAAGTCGACATGAATTGCATATTCTTTGCAAAAAACTCTTGTCATGTCATAGGAGAATATCATAATATTTAAATAACTTTTTATATGAATTAGTATTAAATATTTTATCACTTTAAAGGTTCGATTAGAAATATACAATTATCACTATATAGTTATTTAGAGCAGGATTTAAAAATTAATCAGACAAATAATTTCCTAGTCGTGCAAATAAAACAATTAGAGAGTATGCATATAACCTAATATTTATATAAAAAAAAATAAAAATATCTTTAATAGGCTGACTGGTCTGATACAGGGGCGGGTCCAGCCTTTGTCATTAGGAGATGGGCGATATTACAAGAGCAAAAAAAAGGTCGAAATTACCCCCATCTCACTAATATACAAGACAGCACAGTATTACAAATGAAATCTTCAAAATCACATAGGGGCGATTGAACGTTCCCAATGCAGCAAGTAGGCAAGTCCATTTTTTAAATTTGAAGCTCTTGGTCTGATATAGATTTTTATGATTATTTTGTCCCATTTAACTTTAAAGAAACAGTTTTTGGAATCTCTAGAAATATGAAAAAAATCTCTTAATAATCTAGATTAAAAATCTCCTGAAGCTTTAACTGCTATTGAACTTCTCTGATAATTTCCTGCAAGTTTCTATAAGGTGTAGCGTATTGTTTACTATTTGGAAAAAACACTACTAAAAAAAAAGGTTTACAAAGGATAATTCAATTTTAACATTTTTTGAAATCATTTTAAACCTTTACATTTACAGAAGCATTAGCGTGGTGCGAAAAGGGCTGGTTGTGCTCGGTAATTAATAATTATTTTGAAGATTATCAACTTATAAAAAATATTTAATAAACTGTGATACCTTACTATAAATATAATAAAGTACTAATAATATAAATGTTGCACAACGGCAAAGCGCCTTCATATTGGCACAAACGATTATAGAGAAAAGTTTATTAGATTTAGAAGCTAGATTTAAATTTCTGGCATGACCCATTATTAAAAAAATATGTAATTTTTTCCATAGTCCTCTATTTGTTGTTTTGATACTTCAAAAAATTAGCAAGTAACACTAGGAATTTACATTAACTCTTTTCACTTGCAAGTAAAATGTCCATAGTCCCAATTAAAAATTAAGAAGTTTGTCAACTTTTAACTTCTTAGTTTAATTTTTAAAGTCGGCCTAATTCGTGTTTTCTTTCGGATGTTTTCGACTGGAGGAAAAATTGACGAGTACATCAAAATAGAAAAAATAACATTATAAACAAATAAAACTTGTGTGTGTTATAAAATCGTTGACACATTTTAGAATAAATTTAGTTAATCAACTAAAATCAAAAGACAAAAAATATATGTTTTACTTTAATATTAGAAAATGAGTGCAAAATTTTGATTGGTCATCTTTTCTTACTAACTTTTCAATTTTGAAGTATGAACAAAGCATTTTTATTCTTTAGTGTAAATGTTAGTTTATTAGAAATTCTTAGTGTTAGTTGTCAATTTTTGGAAGTACACTGTTAAAATAACCTTAAATTTAATGCAAATTTAATATCCATTCTACATTAAATTTGATGATTTTGTACCTAAAATCGTGAATAATTTACATTTACTTTAAATCTACACTGTTAAAAATAACCTTAGATTTGATGCAAATTTAATGTACATTCTACATTAAACTTAGTGATTTTGTACTCTGGGAGATGGCGCAACTTGTATTGAATTTTTTATTTAATATGATATAAGTTGCTTAAATTACTCAATTTTCTTATGATGAGGTGTACATGTCTGCCGGTACTGACGAAAACTAATGAGTTCGAAACCAGTGTACAGATGACACTATCTATGGGAAAAATTTTCACCTTTTTCTAGTAGCAGAATTTTTTTTTGACCTCATATTAATGTTGATGATTTAAATATGTGATAACATATCTTAAATTCAATGAACACTGGCTGTATAATTAATGTACATAGTCACCTTAAAAAGTGATGATCAAAACTTTAAATTTAATGTATAATAACATTAGATTTAATTGAATAAATTAATTTAAATTAATGTAAATTATTAAATTTGAGGCATTATGTTAAACGAATTTAATAAACGTTTATGAAATTTGCTTCCAGCCCATTTACCTTAAATTTAATGCATCTCCTTTTTACAGTGTACACTGTCAAAAATAACCTTAAATTTAATGTACGTTTCTTAATCAAATTTACATATTTTATACCTTAAATCATAAATAAGTTACTTCGTACATTAAATTCAATTGAATGTTACCTTAAATTTCAATAAAGTAACTGAAAACATACCAAATTTAATGTATAATTACACTAGATTTAATGTAAAAATTATTCAATTTAACTCATTTACATTAAATGTATTTAATAAACGTTTTATGAGATTTGCTTCCATCTCCATTACCTTAAACTTAATGTGAAGTTTTTTTTTTCAGTGTATGTGTATATCGCAGTGAAACTCAGTAATTTGTGATTTCGTGAAACCCTTACGGGTTTCTCATAAACTCATAAAATGGTGTCCATCAGCGGTGCCGTGTAATAAATTTAACGATTTCTCAAAACTACGGACCGAATATTGTAGATTCATGAAAACAATAATCTATATAAAATTGGGACCTCCGTCGATATAAAAGACCGGAAAGTTTTAAACACAATCTCATAAATCCTACTTTCATTGATTGATATCGTGACAAAATATTCAGCATTTGAAGGTAAAATATTAAACAAAGCTCTTATCTCTCCATACCGTCAGGAAAGAGAGACCTAAAAGATAAATTTCAGCTATATCACATCAACATTTAAAGTCTTGCTAATAAAATTAACATTCTAGAGCAGTGTTTTCCAACTGGTGAGTACCGATCAATAAGGACGTCACTTTGGATTTTTGGAAGGTCGTCGGATATCAATTTTAAAAATCACATTTAAATTTAAAATTTAAATGTAGCTGATTAACATGTTAATAATTTATTGATGCTTGGTAATACGAGGGATATACCACGTTATCAGTGGATGGTCGTCAGACGCACCTCTCCTTACGCCTGGTAAAAATCGACCGGGATTAGCTAGCCGGGTAATTAGCAGCAATCAGACATTACATTGTCCATATAACAATGAAAATTTACATATATACATTGATATCAGTACCATAGACATAATATTAAAATAATAGACCGCGGATATTATAGAAGTGAGTTGGCACTCGCTCACAAAGAGACAGAGGATTTTAGATGAGTAGTATCTTTCTTTCTACTGAGCGGAATAGAAAGAGAGATATTACTCATCATAAACGCTATGACTTTTTCTAAATCGAGAGCCACCGCGCTTCTTCAGGATCTGCGGTTTATATTATATATAAATAATCAGGACATTTCTCTTTGAGGTTACGGTAACAATCACATCTCTAAGAAAGTCTAAACAAGTAGAAGTATCAGATACTTTGATGGTCGGTTTGTACTTCTAAAAATTTTCAACTACCATTAAGAATTTCCACTGAATTAACACGTTCACTACGAAATGAAAATGCGTGGTTCATACTTTAAAATTAAGGACGACCAATCAAAATGCTCATAAATATTCTAACCTAAAAGTAAAACGTTAATTTTTTGCTTTTCAATTGCTGTTGTTTACGTAATTTTATTCTAAAGTGTTCCGACCATTTTATAACAAATTTTCACCTTTATAAGTTTTATTCGTTTTTAATGTTATTTTTTATATTTTTATGCATTTGTCAAATTTTCAGACAGGCGATCACATCCGAAAGCGGACACGAATTACTCCGACTTTTTAAAAAGTTCAAAGTTGACCAAGTTCTTAGCTGATAATTGATAGCTGTTAATTTTTATTTGGGACTATGAACAGATCAAAGTAAAGCGTATCATTTAACTTGCGAGTGAAGGTTGATAGTGGAAATTCTTAGTGGTAGTTGTTAATTTTTGGAAATATGAACCGAGTATGAGAGAAAAAATTGAAATTATTTAACTGTTTAAGAAAATCATAAAATTTATCGATAAATATTTAAACAAAGTAGGATAGAAAGAAAAATATTTAATAAATTCAAAACATATGGAAATGGTAATGATAATTTCATTACAAAATTGGTTGCCAATGAGGACACTGAGTTAGATGTAATGATCTGTACGGTAACAAAAATTTACAAGTTCCTTACGCAAAAGGGCCTCTTTGCTGTCAAATAATGTTATTTGGAAAATGTTAAAGCAGAAGAAGTTTTACCTACATAAGCCACACTAATTCATATATTGAAATATGGAGATTATAGTGGACACTTCGATTTTTATTCTCTTGTCCAAGGAGAGCTAGAAGACGATTCTTTTATGGATCTGAAAAATGGTATTGTCCGACAAAGCTATATTTACTTCAAATGTAACACTAAATTTCAAAAACTGCAGTTCACTCGAGATCAACACTAATTCAAAATTAATACATAGGTTTTTTGAGATTTTTGGCCACTTAGGTAGCCTGATAACCTCTACTTAAAACAGAAAATATACCTACTTTTGAGCATACACTACGGAAGGCAGCCAATATTCCTCGTGCGCTACATGAAAAAGAGAGAAAAGGCGAATACTGAGAAGTGTCATCTCTTTCGTATCGAAATGTGATTGGCCGGCGCGCGGTTCGAAATTATGGAAGGGAGACAGATAGTACGACTCCACATTCTCTCTCTCTCTCTCTCTCTCTCTTTGCTGTGGAACACACATGTTGCTCAGTAGTGTGCGCTCGAAGATGCGTACATAGAAAGGCAGTTTACAAACGTAAACTATTTAGGGAATATAATTACAGAAACGCCAGGTTACAGTTCCTACTATAATTAAAGAAAGTATATTAAAATAATTTTCTGCTAACACTACGGAAAGAGATGTTGGATATGTCAAATTATTAGTGGTGACAAAAAGCTACATTAAAATAGTTCAATATAGAGGTTAGAAAACAAAATGATTATGAAATTCTCAATTAATAATATATTAAAGATAACAATTTGTTAATTAGATGCTCAATGTCAATATTTTTTTAGATAACAGAACCTTTTATAAAGATAAACTTTTTCCCCTAGAATAAAAAATAAAATCAAACTATATTCACAGCTAAATTAAGTACATACCTACAGTAACTCAAATTTGGCTTTTTTATATATATATAACAGCTTACAAACTATTTGAAGAGCTTTGAGGGGTCTTTTAGGTTACAATTTTTCAAAAATAAACATTTTTTTTAAATTATTTTTTAAATTTTTTATTAATGTTTTTTTAATAGAAAGAAAAGAGATTTTATAATTTTGCACATTTAGTTATTTGTACCTTAAGTATACAAAAATTTTTTTTTTGATTTTTTTATAGGTTTTTTTACCCATAACAATTTTTTAAAAAAAACATCAAAAAATGACGGCGGAAAAAAAAAAAGAAAATATCAAATTAATCCTTGTTCAAGTGCTCATGGTCGGTACCGGAATCACTTTGATCGGTAACAAATTTTCCGATTTTTACCCGATTTTTCACCCTCAAAAATGGATTTTTTTTTCAAATGGTCGCCATTTTGTTATTTTTTGATGAAAAAAAATCATTCCGGTACCGACCATGGGCACTTGAACAAGGATTAATTTGGTATTTATTTTTATTTTTTTAAGACGATTCAGTCACCTGGAATCACATCCTCCGTCATTTTTTTTATTTTTTAAAAATTATTATGGGTAAAAAAATACATAAAAAATCCAAAAAAAATATTTTTGTATACTTAAAGTACGAATAAATATATGTGCAAAATTATTAAATGATATCTCTTTTCTTTCTATTAAAAAAAAATACTAAAAATATTTTTTTCTTGAAAAATTGTAACCCAAAAGACCCCTTAATGTGTTTCAGCTCCACCGACGGGACCATTAGGTGATCGAAACTAGTATGGAGAGAGAAGATCACTTTTATAGTTATACAGATTCCAAAGAATTTCTTGATTTATGTTTAGGAAGCTTTAGCAGTGGCTGAAATCGTTCCAGTATAATCCAAGATGATGCTTATACTATGACTGACAAAAAAAATTATTAACTGCTGTTCTTTACGTACTAAAATTTTTAAATTTTCCGATTTTGAATAAAATTGTTATTGGGAGTTTTTGGGGAGGTAAATTACGAATTTTTTAAATTTTAATATGTCGGACCCAATTTGGTAGGTTAACAACTTCATATTTTCAGAATTCAAAGTAGATCAAGAATCGACAGATTTTTATAAAATTCACAATGACATAATAAATTTTTGCTTTATCTGATTTCTGTCAAAAATTGGCGTCTAGGGAATTTACGGAGTAGTTATTTTGGCACAAATGGGTAATTTTTTTTGTGACTTTGGACACGATCAGTATTTTTTGGGCGGATTTTGGGAACATGATGGAGTATATTTTACATCACAATTTGTATAATTTAATGATATTAAGATAGGTTTAATTTAATGGTAGTTTGAACTAAAAATCGAAAAAAAAACTTTAAAATAATTGAACTCCCTTCAAAAAAAAGCATGTAAAGTGAAAAATAACTTCATAAATTTTTATTTTTAATTCAATATTTTGCCATTGGCCGCTAATTAATACCAAATGAAAGAACTAACTATCCACACTAGATATAAACTTGTTGCAGTAAAGAAGCAATCACAAAGAAATTTGGCTAAAAAGCAAAACGGTACTTGTGGACATCTAGCATTTAAATAAAATCCATTAGAATAGATCAATATGCAAGATGGGTATGTATGTTTGTGTATTATAAGATTTGTAAGTTGTAGGTAGGTCTTTTGTCAACCGAACTTTTTTATAAATAAACGTTGCGCCTACTTTAAAAATTTTAATTAATAGAAAAAAGGTATAATATTAATTTCAACTTTTTAGCTGTTCTTTGAAGCAGATTTAGTTTGTGAATTTCAGCCATTGTTCGAAAAATGGACATTTTTAAAATATAAAATTTATTTCTTAATTTAACTACCCATAATTTTTTAGCAGTTTTCTGAAACGTTCTGTATATGGAAAATGAAACTAAATTTTTGTTTTTATCGATGTAAAGGAACAAATGTAGGTACATTAGTGCGTACAGAGAGCAGATGTCTACAGTAAATATGATATCGGTGAGTCCGGACAAAGGATGTGTACATAGGACTAAAAGCAAACACATTTCAGTCGCGCGGATTTTCCCCGTGTTATATAGACTTCCATCTCTCTTTTATGTGATTGATTTTTAACATATTAAAAAAAGATATAAAATCACCCGGAAGGTCAGAGATAGGGAGAACTTAAAAAAAAGAGAACTGCATTAGTGGGAAAGACGCCGTTCTCATTTTGCTGATACGTACCTACTAAATTATATCTGTATAATTGATTTATTTGCTTTTACTATTTAACAAAAGATTAATTTTATTTTAATGTACTTATTTAGTTTGTTTAAAGACAATATCGTAGTAATTCGTACTAATGGTATTCTTAGTTTGAATGGTCATTGATGAAAGGGAAGTCATCACTCACCATATTTGCACATCTTGATTACTGAAGCAGAAAACGACATATTTGAATATGGGAACTACATTTTCCTTAAGTATAGCATTCGATTGTTCTGGTACATATAAGTCAATTCATTAATTTATTGGAGTCATTTTAAAATTCTCTTTGTAGTATATATTTTAGAGATTTTTGTTATTTTAACTAGTCTCGAATACTGGGCCCTTATCCTCGAAAGTGTGATGTGAAAGGTGATGTGAATGGCGATGTGAACTTTTTGACAGTAAAAGCCGTATTCTTGAAAAGCCAATGTTGCCAGATATGAACGTGCTAAAACCTGAGAATTTCAAAAAATAAAATGGATGACAGATTGAATTGACCTGTCAGACCGAAAATGTCCGTAGTATATTTTGTTGCCATTTTAGGCAAAAAGTAGTTTTGGTACTTTAAATTAATCGTCAAAAGTAAAAAAAATAGCGCTGTTGTTATTTTTGTGAAGTTATTGATTTCCATTACAATATTTGTACTTTGCCTGGATTAAATTTATCTTAAATTGAAACTCTAGAACTGTTAAACAAAAATGCATACAAAGAGCTAAGTACTTGAAGATTCTAATATATAAAGAAAAAAGGATATCAAGAAAAGCAGCATATAGACAAAGTAATATACTGACAGTAATTGCAGAAAGTCAGCACTGATAAACCTTGAAACGGTGGAAATTACAACTTTACGTAGTGTGACTAAAAGCCATCATCCCAATCCACTACGGAAACTATCCAATCAGTGATTTATTGTATGAATTCATAAAGTGTCCAGCCTCTTACTGCAAGATGTTCTGTCCTGACGAGTAAATTTGAAAGAACACCTGAAACTTGAACAATGATAGTGAAACTGTTTATGATCAGGGACCGAAAGCAAAGGCCAGACAGAAGACGTCCATTAAAGGATACTGGCGGATCTCACATTCAACTTTAAATATATATATTTTTTATTTTATAAAGATTTGTAGAGACTTGAAAATCAAATGTACCATAAATAAGGTTTTTATGCTGAAGGACCTCATTCGTTGGTCTGTGGGGTTCATATTTATATGTCTCGATAAATTATAATCATAATATTTATTTAATTGTAGTACCATATAGTGTTTAACACAGTCTAATAAGTTAAGTGCTGTAGTTAATATAATTTAAATATAAAATTTGTTACTTATTTAAATAAAAGTTTCAGATAGCTTACAAATTGTGATTTCTCAAATTTATTATAAGTTGTGTCGTAAAAAGAATTATGTTATATTTAACTGTTTAAAACTAAGATACTCGGCTGTTATGGACACAAGTATTTATGTTAAATCCATAAGCAGAACTGGCCCTAGAAAAATATTTTTAAATAGCACACTCATACAATTGAGTTATGAACAGAATCTCCTGTAATAATTTTATATGTCTGTAATCTCAAATTTGCTTAATATTTGCGAGACATATTCAACTTTCTAAGGATATTTTATTAAAAAATTTGAAAATATCGGGGTACTACCTAATTAACGTATCAACTGTTTATTCAGAAAATAAAACGTCTTAAAGAAACGGTTCTTCAACATATTTTTTTAATGTGAGTTATTTTGAAGAACCAAAAATAAAATAAAAATTAGTAATTCTATTTTATTTTTTGAAATCCGTGCGTTAAATATGTCATTTAGCGGCTGACATTTCATTTGCGCATGTTTCACCGTTCGCTTACCTTCCACCGGGCGAACGAGGATATGAGTGATGAACATTTCAAGAATACGCGTTCGCCACCTTTTCACCGTTTACTTCACGTTACCCAGTTCGAGGATAGGGCCCCTGTACTGTACTATGTTTTTTAGATTCATCATTCTACATTGTTGTATTATTGTTTCAAATAATTTTAAAATTTGATTATGTTCAATGCCATTAAGCGTTGAAACGAATTGTCACAAGCGAAAAGCCCCAGTTCTGTTTTTGTAGTGTTGCCAACTTTCATGCAAAATTTACTACTAAATGCCTATAGTCTCTTTATGTCAATTATATGACATATTCTTGTTATGGTAATTTGTAGGCTTTCAGCCTATTGTTATAACATCCTATTACTCCCTACAACAAAATACAAATAAATCACAATATCAAGTGTTAATTGAAAACTCTTAACGTTATAACAGTAAAAAAGTTTGGTATTCAAAACCGCTCATTGCTTATAAAAATTTGCATAGTACTTGTTTTTATGTAGTTTTTAACCGACTTCTAAAAGAAGATGGTTCTAAATTTGACCGCTTATTTTTATGTATGTATGTCGATTACGCCGGAAATGCGGCACCGATAGAAATGAAATTTTTTGTATTCAATATAATAGATCAATTATGGCTGACTAAAGATTTTACATCTCCTGAGTTTGTTTAGAATTGGTACTGAGGGGAGAAGGGATTTCTGAGGGTGTAAATAACGAATTTAAAATTATTTTTTAAAAAATATGGCAGATGGAATTGGCGGGCAAACATTTTTACATTTTCGGATTAGGTCCAAAATTGGTATTAGGGGGTCTTTTGGGTCGTAGCAAAGTCCATTTTTAACAATTTAATATGGCAGATACAATATGTAGGACTAAAAATTTTACATTTTTCCGATTTTGTTTAAAATTGATATTGGAAAGTTCTTGGAGTGTTTATTATGAATCTTAAATTATTTTTTTCCAATTCAATATGTAGAATAAAATACATATCTCAAGTTCTAAAAATTCAGGATAGGTGATTTACCACGGTAAACTAAATATTTGTTTGGTACAATGTCATTCAAAACTGGTATGGAAAAATTCTCAGAATCAAAGAATCTTTTGTTGTTTAATTTAATGTGGTTACAACTTTGGATGAAATGGGAACTTTTTTGTTATCTTGGAAAAATTGCGAAATACACTACACATTTAGCTTTGTACTTACTTCAAATAATTTATGGATATCGTAACAAGTTGAAAACTAAAAATTGAAACATACATTTTTATAAAAAAATTTAACTCACTTCTAAAAATGCGCAAAAAAGCGAAAAATATAAATTTATATATGAAATAGAAATTTTTGAAGTCGGCGGCAAATTATTTCTAAATGAAACAACTACAAATATATATATATATATATATATATATATATATATATATATATATATATATATATAACTATAATAAGAAAGCGAATCATATTTTCTTAAGTATTAGTTTGGCGCCGACTTTAAAATTTTCTATTTGATATAAAAATTTACATTGATTTTTGGCTTTTTTTTAGACGTAGGTTCAATTTTTGTATTAAAATTTTATTAACTCCTGAAATACTACATTTGAACAGAAAAAGAACGGTTCCTAGTGGATTTCAATTTAATCCTCTAATTTTTAAAACCAGAAATCACCAACCAGGTCAGTATCTCATAGATTTTTTTTGCAAAATCCGCCTTATAGGTTTAGAGAATCGATCTAGAAATTAAATTATTCTTTCTCCAGTTATTTAACAATATCTTCATGGCTATATATATATATATATATATATATATATATATATATATATATATATATATATATATATTTTATACGTACTTAACCTACGCGTCCTGACTTAAAAATATTTACCAGAACGTGACAAAGTAGAGATAACTTGATTTGATATTGCGACTAATAGTCAACTCAGAGTTGGCCATAAAGTTGTGAAAAACCCGACAAATAAATCCCCAACATGACAGTGGAGAGTGAAGTAAACCCGAACTTAAATGTGGCAAAAATAGATAAATAAATTGATATTCCGGAAAAGCGTACAAACAATTAAGAGTCAAGGATGAGTGTTACTTGATAACCTCTTCCTAAATGGCTCACTCCTTAGAAATGCTCCCTTCATAAAATAAAATTTGATAAATTTTTGTTAACCCTGAGTTTTACTCATTCACCCACCTTCTATTCCAGTGAGCAAGAAGAAAGATGAGGAGGCTAGATTTTTTATTCTAGTCGGGAGGTTTGGTGAGACTTTATCAACAACCCCTGATTTGAATTAAAACTTAAGTTTTACATAAATAATTGATAAAGGAAAACTCTAAAAAAAAATAAAATAAATCCCAAAGGAAACGAACTTCCACGTTTCCTGAATGATAAAGTTAATCCAATAAACCCAGTAAATTCGTAAATAGGTCTATATTCTTGGAGATGGCTACAAAAATGCCGAATAATGGCGAACTGCGTTGACCTCTCGCTAAAATTGAAATATAGTTAAAATCGCGAAAGGCAGCGTTTTGGTAAGAACATCTCACCGTTGTTCTCCGGCAAATTTGGCTTAAGTAGGAGTTCCAAGTTGTGGAAAGCATGACAAGGATATCTGGGAAAGGGATCGGCGGATCCCACTGATGAATCCACCACCGATGCCGGGACGAAACATCCTAACATTTTGACGGCGGTCGAAATAGTTCGTTAGTTATATGCCCTTAACATCAGGGACATTACTACGACGGCAACTGAAAGAGACCCTTGGGAAAATTAACTAAAATTTGATAAATAAAATCGTTAATACAACATGGAATCCGAAAAGGGACGTGATTGTTGATTGAAGTTGCGAAAATTAAAAAAATAAAATATTTTTTTGTAACTAATGGCTCTTAAACACGCTTCAAATTTCTCGAACCAGTCTTAACACTTGATAAAGTGTGAAGGCTATAACGAGTCTCCGCTCGCAATAAAATATTTACAGCCAGATTCACTAAGAAGGTTTAAGACTTAAACCCGATCTAGTTGTCATGAAAAATAGATCTTTTAGTCGGCCAGTTTTGTTTTGCTTATGATATTGTCATAATTTATATTACATATATCAACAAATAAACACTTATATAGGAATATTAAGCCTAAGAACCTCAGAATGTGTAAGAGAAGTAGATGTATCCGGAAAATAAACAAAACTGTCCATCTGTTCCAGTTCAGTAAATAAAGAAAATGATTTTTTATGCTTGTATTTTTAGGGTTTAAAACTTGTTTGACTTATTATTAATATTGTCAGTTTATAACAGCTCTCAATTTGTAACAGTTTTAAGTTTAGACCATGTTAGTAAATTCGGGGACCAAAATCTCTTTTTTGAATAAAAGATGTCAAAGTATAAGAATTCTAATTAAACATTTAATATATAGAGGCATAAAAAGGTTATGAAGCTTAGATGTGGGCAAAGTGCTGCTAATGGCGCCCTCTGCAATGTACATCGGAGCTGTAATTTAATCTTGATTTCTTACCTTTAAAAACTCCAAAGCCCCAAATTTAGTGCAAATTAAGCTAATATTAAGATAAATGTTTACAAAAAAAATTAAAATGTGAAACTTTGACAACCTGTATTTCGGAAACTATCACCCTTTGGATTAAGGTAAATAGGGCTATTTTAGCCTCAGGAATTTGATCTAGCGTTTTGTATAGAACTTTTAGAGATAGCCTGGGTAATTGTTTTAGGTGTAAAATTCTTTTTAAAGGCCCGATTTTGTACAATGATTCTTTCGGCTCCAAAATCATCAAAAATACCAGTATCTGATGTAAGCGTATTGATAGGTCATTTATTTCAGATTAAGAAATAAAATGAGGCGCGAATGACTGAATCTTAATAAAATCTTCATCTATGGGGTCGTCCTTTTCTTTATAGCAATGGTCTACATATTCAAAGGCATCCATCGATAATGCACGCAATGGAGAGCTTGGTTTTTGGTCATTCTGTGGTAGAGTTCTTTGAACAAATTAACATTTGGTAGGGTGTTTACCAAACAAATCTAAACAAGCATTAACTCTGAAACTCCTATACAGAACCTTATCGACCGATGTAATTGAACGATTGGCTCCAACAATATTATGTGTGCGTACAGTTAATGATGCAATATTTTTACTCTTTTTTTTTTATCGCTATTTGAATTTATAAATGTAAGACATGAATATCTACTAAATTTTTGTGACTCAGTTTTATATTTCTTCGTAATTATAGACTAAGCTGATGAACTATTGGTAAATATTGATAACTGTTAACACAAAAGTAGTGTTTTTAAAATTAAAATAATGTACTTTCTGAATTATCTTAATGCTGTTGACTGTTTTTACTTTCCTATTAAATGTCAATAAGATCTTACATCATCCAAGGAGGGAGCACTGTTTAAAAATTAGAAGAATTCACAGAACTTAGACAACAATATGGCAAATATACAACGGTGGGAAAAGTAATTATTATTTAAGTAAAATATGCTCGTGACATAAATATTATTATGTTTATAATTTCAATAGAATAGATGATACTTTTAACAATCGACCCTGGAACGACAGCTAAATCCAAAACTGGTTTGTGTCTGTTCTGGTTTTTGCATTTAAAAAATCGCTTTAAACGCCAGCAAAAACATTTATATGCAGTGGCGTTACTTCAATGTAGTAAAAGGAATTCTCGAACTCATAAAGTAAGACATATTTAGAAAAATTTTTCGTTTGCTCTTTAACTTTCCTAAACTCTTTATGATTTGAGCTTGTGGTGAATATTTTATCAAAAATTAAATTTTCAGTATATTACTTTATGACTTTGTCAATTCACCAAATTTTGCAATTATTAGAATTATGTGCAGCATTTTGGATAAACGAAATGGCCGATCGGAATTTAAATTATTGAAGGCAGATCACTTGCGACAGTCGTAGACAAAAGTATAGCCTTTAAGTAAGTACCAAAAGTTAAAGTATCTTATACAGTAATGACTTTAAATATAATAAATCTGGCAGTTCGCAAATGTCTATATTGAATGGTCTAGAGAGTAAACGTGTGTATAATAACGTTCATATAGTGTGAGTTTCATACCTATACAGTTTGTTATGTTGACGTCCCAACACATTGAGAAAATAAATAAAAATATCGAAAAATATATTTAAAAAATGTCACATTCTGAAGAATTACCTTACTTAGATTTAAATTATCGCGCGTTGCCAAGTTGTGATCAGTATATCTCATTACCCGTCAGATGTTTTCAAATTATTTTTATTTAAAAAAATCTGTATTTTCTAAACAAAACGGTCAAGAAATTCCGAAATTTTTGTATCTACATTGCATTAGTTTTTAAAAAATATGTAACCTCCAGCATGCTAATTATGCATATTTTAATTGTTATTATTGCGTCTCACAGACGATTAAAAAATTTCGTTTTTTTTTAATTAAATAAAAGACACTTTTGTAAACTATATGTTCGATCACATTCCTAAGAAAGGCCGTTTCACGAGTGAACTACCTTAAGAAAAATTACTGGAATAAAGTCAAAATTTGGTGCCATAAACTATCTTTCTAGTGAAAAATTAGAAAGAAAGCAGTTATTCCTCTAAAATTTTTCTTAAAATCTCTTCTGAAATTACCTTGTGACAAAATCTGTTACTGATTTTGTTTCGATGCGACATGAGAGAAGGAAACAAAATTTTGATTAACACAACAACAAAAACGGTTTTCTTACAGGGACGGATTTACATAAGGCAGCTCGTCAGGACCCCTCATTTTGAGAGCCTCACAAGCTTGATTCGAAGGTTAAGTTTACTCATTTAATTCACTCTTCTGCATTTTTTCAGACCGAGTAGAATATTTTCACGTAACGGATATTCTTTAATGATCTAATGTTGATTTCTGGCTCTGCTGTCCCATTTGCACAAACAAAAAACAACGATATTTGGTGTAGCCACTCTGTAGTCCTGTAAGTAGTGCAAGAACGTTTAGATCGGCACAAATATTCCATTTATGATCGTCGTATTTTATGCTTTGAAGTAATAAATGCAAGTTCTATTACGTTTCTTTCATATTTACAGCATGACTCACGGGAACAGGTGGTTCTTCATTTCCATTAAACAATAACTCTGCCTGTAGATTGGTCCTCGAAGAGTCAGGAAACAGTTACCACTCGGTAGGTTTATAGAAAAGGCCAAGTTTGTTGATTAAACCCGAAATGTCATAACACTAAACTAAGTCATTTGTCATCGAGAAAAATACTGCCAGCATAGACTGCCTTTTCCGAAACGTGGAAATTTTCACTCCTTTTTGTAAGAGATTCCACTGCTGTAAACGAGAGCCAATCAGTTGTAATTAATTAATTTAATTATGAGGTTCCTGCCAAATCATTGGCACTCCAAAGTTTATAGATTTGTGAGTACCCAGTAGCCATCATGTTAAAGTTATTGAGGAAGTGTGGTAGCAAATTTTGGGAGTTTTGTCTTGATCGACAACTTTACACCCCATTTTATAACTAGTAGGGTCTTCTTTCAAATGGGCTCAAAGTTTTTCGTTGAGCCTTCAGTGTCACTTCATCACATATATAACAGAAACTGTTCGGTTTGTTCACACAGGATCGCGACGACATCATTTACACACAGCGAAAATAACAGCACAACTACAACGCTATAACCATTCGCTAGTTCTTTGCACTTCGCTCGTATATCCAATACTGATCTTCTAACGGCTGGCCGGCTGCTTATATACCCGTTTCGTACATCTGGTGTTTTCTAGAAACATCGGGTATCTGGAGTACCAGAAGCCCTGATATAATTTCTGCAGACCGAGGGCCCTTAGATAAGTGAATGTCTGTTCAACGATTACGGGGTATGATGAAATTTGGAATTATATGGGGTTTAATGGGTATCCGCGTTATTTTTAGCCCTTCGTATATGGGGGGTCATCCCCAGACTCCCTCATGCGGTGTTGCTAGACTGAGCACAATTTCCCTAAACTAAGAGAGAATGTAGATTTGGCAACGTCGCACCCCGGTCTCCTATAACAACTTATATATCGCTTAGGTATATTTTTATACTTGCTTTGCAATCAATCGAAACATGTTGATTTTCTTTAGATTTTGTTACGTGATACGACAACTTACAGTCAGTGTAAGGATTACATAGGTAGAAATTATCAAAATAACATATTAGGGAGGGAATATCTTCATGTATTGTGTTTTCTGGATAATTTATGCATTTAATATATCTGTTCTTTTTTTATAATTTCACATTATCTTTTGACAATTTGAGATTTTTTTATTTGAAGAATTTAGATTTCCTTAAGAAGGAGCTCTCAGACAATTTCTGCCCAAGGCGCCATAATCTTTAATTCCGGTCCTACTTTCCACCCATGAAATTTTAATATTACATCCATATTTGTCGGTACAATAATAAATACTAATAATAAAAATTATTTTGTAATTAATAAATGAAAAACAATTAAATCATTGAAAAACAAAAACAATTCTGAAAATTTTATGAAAATTATTTAGGGCATTTAGTTTAGTAAAACTGTAAATTTTAAAATTAGGTTTTCAGCTTTATAGTACGCATTAATTATTAATACCTAATCAACGAAAAATTCATCATTTAATATGCAAATGAAAATTTATATTTATTCAAAATTAAAACATTAATTAAAATACTACATGTATATCGAGTTTATTTATTATTCAACGCAGAACAGTGGGCAATTTTCTGGCGCTAATAAAATGCAATCGGTTGCACAGTTTGCATTTTCAATAAAAATTAATAATGCACCAATAAAATGGCGAAATTAAAACGTCGAGAGAGATTATGACTTTATTGTTGAATTTTATTGTATATTTAATAGCGGTTTCATTGGCTCAAAACTAAAAGTCAACATCGTATTAAGCAATGTATACAAAAAATTTAAAAAAATCCTTGCCCGCGGTTACGAAAAGGCAGTAAAATTCATAATATAAACTTTGCTCAATCAACAGCCCTTAGGCCACGGTCTCATTTTTGTACTAACCAGTTGCACTCGATACAGTGGCAGCGTTATAAAAATCAAATATATTAGCCACATAATAAATTAAAACACTAAATCACTGATTTTCCAAGTGGTCCATATAGGCCCTCAAGGGTCGACTGCGACACGAAATATGGGATGTAAATGGGGGTCCACGAAAGTGGATTCTATTTCGGCAGATCATGAGCAAAATTGAGGCATTCCGTAAATGTCACAATGTACCCAACAAAGAATGTACCTATGTATTTACATAATACTTAAAATACAATAGACAAGGAAATTATCTATTTATATATTAAGTATATTTCATTAAATTACTGTGTAAGTTCGTTTTGTGGTCACACTACTTGTAACTTGTAAAAACTGGCGCATTTAATGGCAACGCACTGTGCTTGTAAGCATAAAGCAAACATGTCTATACTTGAATCACATTTTCAAGGAATGCGGCATATATTTGCAAGGACTTAATTCGTCTATTATTAATATGAGAGTCAGAAGCAAACATTGTTTATTCCTTTTCTGGATTTTAGAAGAAAGCTGACAACCATATATTTTCAAAAGTTAAAGTGAATCAAAATTGTCTTGTTTGAGAATCTGGAGAGCAAGTCCATTTCTTTAAATAATATTATTCTTTTTTAATTCCCCCGACAGTCCGATTGTCGATCATGACTGAGGTAAAGATCATACAATATTCTAATCAATCGCTTACACCCTTATTAACTTTTTAATTATTATCTGAGACAAACTACCGCCATAAAGATTAAATAAGATTTTACGTGGGAACCAATTTCGAATTGCTTAGTCTTATATTATATTTAAATAGCCTCAGTTGTATCTACAGATAACTGCTACTAAACATGGTGGAATCTAATAGGAAATGTAGTTAGTATAGTATTGATTATTTAAATTTCGGTTTGACTCATTGTTATTGAGATATGTTTACTGTGTACTCTAGGCGAGAATTTTGACAAGAGACACTAAATGCATATCAATATTCAATGGTTGGAGAAATTATTTCATGAAAAGTGATTCCTTTGTTAAATATAATATCAGCAACAAGTACGCTGGCTGTCAAAAGACCATTACTTGAGTTTTTGGATGCTAAAGATCTCATTTTACAAGAAAACTTAATGAAATGGAAACTTTACATTGCCCATTTAACAGATTTGTTTACCAAATTTAAGGAGGTTATGTAGCAATTGTAAAATGAAGTTTGAATTTAATAAAAACAAAGTCCATTATTGCAGATTTTGTTGCCAGAATTAACCTTATGAAGCAAAATATTGGACGGCGAAAAGGTTCCCAGTTTTCCACTTGTCACACTGCCAAGATATTAACGTTTCGGTCTAAGTTCAACAATTAAAGGTCTTGCACACATACTTTATACCTGATTTGACTATCAACCCATATCATAATGTTGATGAATCCAGTGTTATATTTCTACAAGAAGAACTGTTTGGTATGAGCACTAACAAATGGATTAAGGTGCAGTTTAGATATTGATGTCAGCAATCGAGGCTTCAGAGGGGCATAGCCGCAACTTATCCTGTATTATGGACGATCGCAAGAAAGTTCTTGATAGCTTTTCCATCTTTATTCCTCAGGGAAAGAGATTGAGTGCGGTTGCCAATCTTTTTATAAAATTAAAAAACCAGATTTAAAATTACCGGCCTAAGAGATTTAAGATTAACCTGACTAATTTGAAGTAAAATATTGAAAATTTGCTGTCAAAGCATCAGCCTCATCTCTTCCATTAAAAGTATTTTATAAGTATTGCCAAAGTTTGTGGTAGCCTACCCACCGATATGCTGAAAAAAAGGATGGAAGTTCCTGCAATTGTTGCATTTTGCGTATCGTCCTGCCATCAAAGTTGATCAGAGAATAGAAGGACTGATTTTTAATGTGTATCCAATTTACATTGTTTTTTTTTAAATTCAATATTAGGAAGACAGGGAGGGTCTATGGAAAACAGTAAGAAATGGCTCGTGATCTACGGGACAAAAAGGTTTGGGAATCTTTACATAAGATCATTTTTTCTATCTTTTTCAACATTTAATCTGGGCCTTTGGCAAAGACTTATAAACAAATCGGAGTTGATCACTTTATGATTTCATTATTATGGCTCGATCTCCTACTCTCCGTCTCATGGAGGAATTAATTATATATTTTCAATTTACCTAAAAAAAAGCGATAATTATCTTTTATCTCTTACATTATTCCACACACAAAATGGAAAATGTGTTTAACTTATTTGACTAGACACTCAGTAGGGTAACTTATATTCGTTCAGAGCACTTTACTGCTCATTAATAGTTCTACCAGATATATCGGTCCATTATCATATTCTAAAATTCAATTTTAATAATAGTGACAAGGTGGTAAGTAGTTTGATACAAATGTGTATTTTTAAATTCTCCTGATAAAAACGATTTGTTAAAAATAAATAACCGGATTCGTCCTAGTCGTTAATAAAGGTCGATATTTATATTTTCGAAGGTTCTGAATATGAATATGTTTTTATGTTTCTCTAAAGTTAGGAGAGACCTTAGTCTAGAGCTCAGAACTCGGATGATCAGATGTTATGTTTTCCTTGTCTTACTATATGGGTGCCAAAGTTGGACAATGGACCCACAAACAGAAAAAAGAGTAGAGGCCTTGAAGATGTACATATATAGACGGATGCTGCGAGTTTCATAGGTGCAGAGGACCACTAACGACGCAGTCCTCCGCATGGGTAAACAAAAAGAACTGCTGAACACCACCCAAGAGAGAAAGATACAATATCTGGGTCATGTGCTGAGGGGCGAGAGACACGAGTTACTCCGACTCATAATAGAGAGTGAAGTGCAGGGTAAAAGATCAGTAGGAAGATGCCAAAACTCATGGCTAAAGGATCTGAGGAGATGGTTCGACCGCTTATCTACAGAAATATTTCGTGCTGCAGTTTCCAAAGCTACAATTGTCATTGGGGTTACCAACGTTCGGAAAAAGGAGGAGGCACAATAAGAAGAAGAAGAGGAAAATTAGGAAAACATTTTCAAAATCGTATTTTTATTCAAAAATGGTTTTATGATTTTTTTGTGTTCAACTCGCTGAAATTCAGCGAATAAATAATACTTATGCACAAACTTTTAATATCATACTCTTCATATTCTCATCCGAAATTCCAGAAGTATTTTCCGACTGAACAGGGAATTTCGGAAAATTTTTTATTTGCTGTTTCGATCCGTACTTTCTATTACAAAGGTTGAGTGACGAAGTTTTGAATTGTCTATTTCTGTGTACACAATATTGAAGTTTATTATGTAAAGAAGCTTTTTGGAACATATTCAAATGCAGTGGTAAAAATCACGAGCGCGCTCCGTACGGGTTTCGCGCTTGATACGGCAACAAGCAAAGGAAATCACTTAATTTGCTTTCATAGCTGGTTTTTAGATAATTTTTTGTATTTTATGGTAATGGATACTATGATAAATTATATTTAAATGAACAAAATTAATTATTTAAACAACATTTTCAATATTTATTGTTTCAATTTTAGTAGTTCATGAATCTTTGCAATTACATATATCACAAAATTTCCATTTAGATATCATGCAAGGATATAAAACGATTGTACATGGATCCGTTTGACTAGAAAAACAAAAACAATGTTGTAAATGCTTGCTGAAGAACCATTGTAATAATCACGTGATATATTTCCATCATTTATCAGCCATCCATATTCTGATAAGTCTTTCGAAATAATGTTGGAAAATGTAGCCGGAACTATCCTGAATTAACATAAATTAAATGCATTTTTGATACTTGCATCGTTTTCAATATCTAATAGCAGCATAGAGAACTTTTATTTTAACATATCCAGTTTTGCTTTGCAATACGGCTCATAGCTTGATATTTTTCTTGAAATTTTCTGTTTTACTGCATGATTAGTTCACACATGATAATAGCGAGGACGGTATAATGGGACAATACAATATTAAACAATGGTTTTAGGACATGACAATTGGCTTTTCATTATCCTCTGAGATAGAACGTCGTGTTATCTACTCAAGATAATATCCTCTTTCATTATTGTATTGTCTAAATGTGAATATCTGGAGACAATACAGTAGGACAATAATTATTAGAGCGGTGGGCATTTAAAACATGGTGTCAAAATTTAATTCTGCTTATTATTTGTTATTTCATCCTCCTCGATATCTGGTACTTCTTCATTCAACATTTTTAAACATTTTTTCATTAGAATCGTTCGAGGGTGTTGCTGATCCATTTCCGACCGATTTGAACATCTTCTAGTAATAGTTTGGAGCAATATAACAATGGTTTGCCTTTAATATTGTCCTAGTGTCAAGTCTTCTTCAATTAACCTTAGTAAACCTCTTCAGTTATATACAGTACGAGATTGGTCTCAGAGTTGCGAGACGAGGGCGTCAATTTTAAAATCGCTATATATTTTTTTCTTCTACGTATTAGGAGTGAAATTTTAGGAAAAACTGCTTTACATTGTAAATTTTACTACTGTGTATATAAAAATGTACAATTCAAAATATCATTACTTAACAGCCAATAGAAGCTTTTTCGAAATTCCCCGTTTAGTCGGAAAATGTTTCGGGAGTTTCGGACGCTTTCTTTTATTGTGAGAATCAGCTCAAGAGTCTACTATAAAAATTTCATATAGAAATATTGATTATTCGAGTTAAACCAGAAAATGGTAGCGTGGGATTAGCCTAACAATTTAAGGCGCTAGGACTGATAGGGACGATCACGAGCAGCGCAAGTTCGATCCTCGTGCGCGGCAACTTATTTAAAAAAGTTGTCAGATCATTAGTGGCTAGAGTCTCAATAGTTGGTAGACACGAAAACTGACAAAGAGTGAAAAACTCGGGGTTAGATCAGTGTCGAGAACCGTGGTTCGGAACCCACGTTAAACTCTAAGTCCCGTTACTAAAAAATTCTATGGGTTGATGTATCGTTAATTAATATTACTCACACCCCCCCAAAATATGTTCGATTTTGACATTGTTTCCACAATTCTAGAAGAAAATAAACTTTATATTCGTATTCTACACCTGCGTTAGCTACTAGAACAGATCTAGTCATATTTTGCAGGTTTAGAGTTCGGGTAAGTAAGTAGTTTCCTCAGCAGGTCTGTGTACTTCCAAATGCATTGAACTTGAAGATGAAAAAAACTCAACGTATAGGGGCAAGCATCTTGTTATTGTATTAAAGCATTTTTTTTTTCTTTTCTACATACTTTTTAATCAGAAATTTTGCACAAACAATTTTTTTATTATTATTTTTATCAGATAGTATACTGAAACATAGGAAATTAAATTTTGAACTAACCTTAGCAATTATCGATGAAAGTTTATTAACAATAATTACTATTACGTTGAATTTATTCAGATTTGGAAAATCTATCTTTGTCAAATTAAAAACAGAGGAATGCAGCACTGTAGGCCTGTACTTCACGAACGAGGAGACTAAATAAAAAATGTTATGTAACAAATTGGATTGCATTTTTGAAGACTTATTCAACGATATCCTAATCGATAGAGTAAGCGAAAAAAAACAACTTCAATTCTTCACGCCATTTTTTCTTTGTTCACTTAACGTGTGTCTTTTGTGTAATCAAAACCTTACGTCTCTAAAATTGCATTGCAAAAGAAGGAAAAATGACGATGATACAAGATTGTGACATACAGACAGACCAAGCGAAGTTATAAGGATTCGTACTTGTGACATATTTATAATGAGTGCGAAATATCATAAAATATTCGAAACAGCTTTTCTGTAGACAAGACAAGAAAAAGCCCAAAAACAACTTATGCTACAAGTGAAAAATATATTAGAAAGTCTGTATCTTTTGTACAGAAGTGAGTGAAAAGGTATGATTTAGGAAAAAATTTCGATGATTTTCCAGTTCGTGGTTTAACACGTTTGACTACAAAAACATCAAGATGCGGCAATTCAAGTGTTCCAAAAAATCCACGTCTTAATCTGCGGCAAGGACAAGGTATTTTAGCTCAAAAGGGAATATAGTCCGGGAGCCCAGTGGGTTTTCGTAGCCGATGCAGAGACATGGCTCCATCAAACCTTTCTATATGTACGAATATTTTGACTGCCTGATAACGAATATTGAGGGCGGATTCCAGAAAAATGGTCAGGTAATTTGTTATAGACAAAAAATTGTTAATAATAAAAGAAAATTGTTTTTTACTAAATGAAAATACTATCGTATTTCTCGTCCGATTCTAAAAAAAGTGATTCTTCTAATTTTTCCGTCCGACGCATAATTTTTGAGTTAAAAATCGTCCAATGACATTTTATGGCTCCTTTCATCATAAATAAGTTTTGATTTAAATAAATATTTTCAAATTCTGTGCCCAGTACTTGATAGTTCAACTCAAGAACTACAAGCCGGGATTAATGTTTCTATTACTTCTTAAACGCAAGAAACAAACAATGTTTCATCAATTATAACGCCCGGGTCGCCGTGTATGTCGGAAAAAGGAAGTCTACTCACAAGCGCTCAATTAGTGCACATAATCCATTATAGGTTCGCTGGTCACTACATTAATATTTTAAACATATTTTAATATATATCTTTTTTTATTTATTAATTATAAGCATCTAATCAGAAAATAAACAATACATTAGCATAAGGAACTTATGTGTTGGTGCCCTGTTTCATTTTTTTTTTAAATTTTAATACTTCTCATATGTTTCCTTTCATACGATATGAAGCATTGAGTGTAATACTTGATTTTCAAAGTTAATAAAGTTTCCAATGAAAAAATTAATATACCTTTGTTCTTTAAACAATTTGGAAGCTGTATATAATCTCTTTGACTAATACCTAAATGCCTAAAAGCTATTCGATGGTGACCTGATAAAAATGGCATTAAGTATGGAACAACGAGGCAACAGCTTTTACTGTCTGAAAAACATTCAAAAACGTTTAACTTGGGAGAGAAAATCGATAGAGATTGGTCAATCGTTATTTTTATTGAAAACTCTTGGGTTGGAATTCTATTAAAAAGGCGTAGCCTACCACGCAACACAGAATTATTTGGAGAACAGTTACATACTATTGAAGTGTATGTCTGGGGAGGCTTTTCTTTCCATGGATTTGGATCATCTTGTCTCATTACTGAAAACCTGACGCAGCGAGTATACAAATAATTTATGAAAAGTGTTTAATAAAATCTGCTGAATGCTGTTTTGAACTTCATTATTACTCATGGACGGAAGACAATGACCTGAAACATCGTAGTCACCTTTATCAGGAGTGGAAAAGAGAAAAACGGCATAACTACCTTACTTACTTCTTCGTCTGAAGCAAAATCCTACCGAAAATGTATGGGGTCTAATAAAGGTTCGACTTCGTAAAAAAACGATAATTCATCACATGCAACGAAGAATATAGAAAAACATATCACTGGAATATGCGGAGAAGTTGGTTCTGGTTAGTTTGTTTGTTACTTGTTGTTTTAAAAAATTTGCGTAGTAATCAAGGAGAAAGTTGCATTTTGTCAGGTGGGATGAGTTTGCCATGACTGCCGATAGTCTATTAGTTAAGAGTGCTTTGTTAATAATTTTTTTCGAGAAAATTTTTAAAGACAGAATATTGACTCTCGTTAACCTACAAAATTCACGATTAAGTGTTATAAAACTCTGAAATTGATAGAAAATTCGTTACTTTCGCGTCTTTTTTTTCAAACTGTTACACATCGTAATCATCGATAAACTTAGCTTAGCAATGCTTATATGTTAAAGCAACACCGCAAAGGAAACCATGATAATTCCAAATCAAGAGATAATTCAAGCAAACAGGATTGCGATGATTTTTCATTTTCTAAAAAAGTGAATTTTTTTGCGCTTATTTTCGTTAACAATATTTCAAAAATGTTAAGGTTTAAAAAATATTCATTGAACTACGACATTCACAAGGTAGAAACCACTTTCTTGACTTATCTCTCTAATTAAGTTTGCAGTAAAACATTTATCAAATAAATTTAAATAAAAGTAAGAAAAAAGATTTATAAATAAATTTAAAATGAAAATTCTGATTTACCTGAAACAATATTCATCACACTATATTTCTAGATCAATATCTTTTTACTTAAAAGGTTCGAAACATTTTATGAAAAAAATTGAAATTCCTAAAATTAAATTTAGAGCAAAATAACTCAATATTTTCTGTTTAACTTTATGTGGCCGACATATGATGTAAGGCTAGCACTAACTAACAAAAAACACTGGATAACCATTATATAATGGGCAATTTTCCACAAGTTTATTGAATTTTTAACTTTTCATCCCGAATATTTATTTGATCATGTGTCCAATATTAAAAAGTACGATAACCAAGAAATAAATTTAAACACCTCTACAGGGACGGACAGAAAGTATACGAACTAAGAAATTTTTTAAATATATTTAATTGAATTGTGGAGGCGGTTTTTTTTAATTTTTAGTTTAAATGTTACAATAAGAATTGTAGTAAAACCAGTAAGTTTTATTTTTTTTTTATTAAAAAATATCAGTTTTTTATAACAGAAAAATCTGCAAGTGTAGCTTGACAAACGACCCAGACAATCTTTAAATCTGTGCTACATTGTAATTGAGTAATTAATATTTCCCGTGATATTTATATAAGTATTTAAAGTTAGGAAGCTTTTTCTGAAATCCAAACTTAGTTTTTTGTTTTTTTTTTGTGGTGAATGCAGCGTTACCAACACACGTTAGCAAAGCTTCTACTAGCATTGTGCCACTAATTACGTTCGATAGTGATACTATTACTATTAAATATTATCAAAAGATATCGTTAGTGTCTTGGTAAACTACAGCAGTATTATTACAAGTATTTCTGATTTTAAAAATTTCATCAGGGTTTCAACGAATAAACTAAGAAGGAACATAAGGTGTTTGGTACTATCGTTAGTTTATGAAAGACCACATTGGTCATTGTTTCACATTATAATGACTTGGCTAGATCTACTTAGTAGTTCAAAAGCCTTGGATGCTTTGGCTACTAAATAAGCACATGAACCGTCTGTCGTGATGCTAGCTGATGTCTATTGACAAGAATATGAAGGTCTCAATAACATACCTTTAATGTTTTAAGCAGTAGCGATTCTTAAAAGCATTACAAAGTGGCCATGTACTGTACCCACGCAAACCATTTCACTTCGATCTCTGCAATAAATCGAAAGTTATAAAAAATAAAACATTCTTTAATCTCTTAAAATTCAGAACAATTATTTCAGTTTACCCGAACCGCCCCTGCTCGAACAGATTTTTGTAATTCGATTGTTTCAATATTTGTCCAGTATATATACCGAATTAAATACGAATTTTGGCTTGCTTTATATACTCTCAAAAAAAAAATTGTTGACTTAACAATTAGTACGTCTGGAAAGTCAAAAGTGAAACTTATCAGAATATTCTTATTTTTGGGTTTAATATTATGTAAAAATGCCAAGGAGTGTCGTTTGGTCGCCTTGGTTTTTAAGTAATTAATGACATGACGGCATTTATAATTAAAAATTATTCGAAACCACTTTTTTATGATGAAGGTAAACACTTTATATAATGGCCAATTTTGGTAAGAGGAATACTTAATTAAAATATTTGGCCGAAGGTTGCATTATTTAAACAATTTGTCTTAATGCCACCGTTAATTCTTTCCGAAATTATATTTTTTACCATTATTAATTTTCAGATTGAAAAAACTTAAATAAATAAAATATTCGTAGGGATGATTAATATTTTTTTTGCTAAAATAAATCTTGATAATTATAAATGGAACAAATTTCAACAGAACCTATATTAAATAAAATAACAGAGGGAAGAAGAGAAAACTTTAAAATAAAAAATTTTCCCAAATAAAATTGACAATAAAAAATAAAAAGTCACGCTAAAAGTGAGTGTTGGGCCCAGGTAATAGATCATAAAACACAATGTGATTTCAAAGATGTTAGAGGGGTAATCGGAAGGAGAATAACATAAAATAAATTTGGTTGGGTCTGTAAAACTGTACTCTAATAAAATTTTTATAAAAAAATTGAACCGACTTCTAAAAGTGCGCAAAAAAGTGAAAAATAACTATAAATTTTTATATGAAATTGAACTTCTTGAAGTCGGCGCCAAACTAATACCTGACCAAAATTTGATTCGCATAAGCAGAATAAAAATACTTTATTTGCAATTGCTTTCTTACCATAATTTGTATATATTAGTAGTTATTTATTTAATTTAGACATACTTTAGCGCCGATTTCAAAAAGTTCAATTTCACATAAAAATTTATAGTTATTTTTTACTTTTTAGCGCACTTTTGGAAGTCGGTTGAATTTTTTTTTATAAAAATTTTGTTTTTCTATTTTCAGTTTTAGAATTCTTTATGATATCCTAAAATTATTTAAACTATGTACTTATCGAAATTAGTATACCTCGCAATATACCACTCCAAAGTGGCAAAAAAATACCCATTTTATCCAAAGTTGTAAATCACCCTAAAATGAACTACGAAAAATTCTTTGGTTTTTAGAGTTCTCCAAATACCAGTAAAATTATGCCAAACAAATATTTAGTCTGTCATAGTAAATCCATTATCTTAAATTTCAAATTAATTTTAGCTTAGTAATATAGGCCCCAAAACTTTCCAATATCGATATTTAAAGAACCTGAGATGTAAATTTCTTAGCTCGATATATTTTATACTGCATATTGAGTTTGTATACGCTCAAGAACCCAACAATATCAATTTTAGACAAAATCGGAATATAGAAAATTTTCTGTCCCTCATATTGTATCTTATCAACTTAATAGTTGTAAAAAATTAACTTCATATTCATAATACATGACCCCGAAACCCCTTTAATACTAAATCTGAAAAAATCCGAATAAGGTAAAATTTTCAACCCACCATATTGCATCCGCTATATTGAATTGCAAAAAAATAATTTTAACGTCTTAATCTAATCTAAATCTAAACTCTTCAAAGCCCCCTAGTAACAATTTTGGATGAAATCCGGAAATTTAAAATTTCTGTACTTATATTCGCTATTTACATCCTCAAAAACGATTCAGTCCCACCTTTGAACAAAATCGAAAAATGTTAAATTTGTAGTTCGCTACATTGGATTCGCCATTTTGAATCCTGAAAAAATATTTTTAAATTCATAATTTATACCTTCAAGAACCCTCGATATCAGTTTGGGAGAAAATCGAAAAATGTAAAATTTTTAGGGCACCATATTGAATCTGCCAGATTGAGTTTTTCAGAAAATATTTTAAATTCATAATTAACACTAACAAAAATAGCCCAATACAGATTTTAGACAAAATTAGGAGATGTAGAATCTTTAATCCGCCATCTTGGAACCGCCATATTGAATTTTTTTAAAAATAATTCCAGAATCGTAATGTGCGATCCTAAAAACTCACCCATATCAATTTTGAAAAACATCAGACCAAATTAATATTTTTTCCGCCATATCGAATTTTTTAAAAATAATTTTAGATTAGTTATGTGCGACCCTAAAAACTCTCTCGTACCAATTTTGGGGAAAAACGGACAAAATTGATTTTTTTGTCCGCCATATTGAATTTTTTAAAAATATTTTGGATTCATTATGTGAAATCCCGAAAACTCCCCCATTTCAATTTTGGAGAAAATCAGACAAAATTAAATATTTTTGTTCGCCATATTAGATCCGCTATATTGAATTTTTTAAAAATAATTTCAGATTCGTTGTGTACGTTCCCAAAAATTCCCCTATTCCAATTTTGGAGAAAATCGGACAAAATTAATTTTTTTGGCCGCTATATTGTCAGCGCCATCTTCGACATTACTGCACCAATTTTATTCAAAAAAATGTGGGACTACTGCAGCAACTTCCTGAACATAATGTAGAAAATTTCATTCAAATCGGTGCCGCCGTTCCGGAGTAATCGGTGTACATACATAAAAAAAAACATACATACTCGACAAATTGAGAACCTTCTTCTTTTAGAAGTCGGTTAAAAATGACTATAATGCACTTGCGCAGAGATCAATGGACAGGACTTCACAAATGTTTTATTACATTTTAATTTTGAAAAATGACCTGTTATTTTAATCAATGTATACATAGTTTAAAAGTTGACGAAGGATTAAGTTTAAGGCAGTAGTAATTGTAAGTTAGTGTAGTTCAAAGATTACGAGTACTATTTCATTACGGCAATTATTAAAATTTAAAAAATTTAAGAGCTTTTTGGGCTTTCAGCTCATTTGGCTGACCAAAAGATCTCACTTTTATAAAACATAAATCTATTAGTAAATCTGGTTGTAAATGTTTATTTAACCATGATTTAATCAAATATACTCAAGATTAGCAAACTTCTCCATTAAATAGATGTTTTGAAACTAGTTAAAACGTGCCGAACATGGCATTGGCTATAATTCGAATTAGAGTTAAAATCAACTAGATTTGTGTAGATAATCTTTTCAAGTACTACAATATATCCAAAAATGTTTGTTTGAAGGTCATAGAGAACGATGTTTCCTGCGAAGTAGTAGATATCTGTTGGACTTCCATTGTCTTTATTTTTTATTGAATATCACGACGTTTCGGCTAGTAGTTATCTCTAGCCGTTTTCCTTGTTAGAGTATTATGTCAAAAATTACCTGACAATGTATTTAAAGTTATTCCACATCACGTTTTTTACACACACAGAAAGAAATAATTTTATTATTAAATTTCAATCAAATCAATATTCTTAATAAATCTTAATATTCAAATATATATATATATATATATATATATATATATATATATATATATATATATATATATATATATATATATATATATATATATATATATATTATCTTACTATACTACGAGCGTCTGTATATTATCAAGTTACAAGCTTCCAAGGGTCCGTCTTTTCCATCTATCCGTATATGGACGTTTGGAAGTTTTTCTTTAATATGGGCTTAAAAATAGCAAAATTTATACTTCGTATATTTTTGAATATTTATAGCTGAGTTAGTTGGCCGCCAGTAAAAAGACGGCAAAGCTTCGGGTCAGCAAACTTGGAACCGAGGGAAGTACACACTCATTTCTTAGCAGACCTGTATAAATTAATCTAGGAGGCTAGGCTAACAGAGTGGCTGTAAGTCTAGGGTGAGAACAATAGGCCTACTCTGGCTGCAGTGCATCCGGCTTCAGGACGAACACGGAAGAAAAAAAATTCAAATAGTATATTTGCTGTATATCATGTCGATTTCCGGGCGTCCTTCTAATACACTCACTGTTACTTCCTTCAGTTTTCTGGCGCCCTACATTCGGCAACGGCCTTTAATATCTATTCTCATTTTGTAAGTTTTTAATGGGCTTCGACACTATAGAGTGCGCCGCGTACTGTCATTAGGTCTGCCGTGGTCCCGCATTTTTAAACCTTAAAAATACAAAGATAAATGATAATTTTATTTTATTTCTATACCGACAAAACTAGAAATATTTGTCAATTTTCAAGTAAGAGCTATAGCTATTACTGATTTTAAAGCTGTATCTCTGTGTTTGTATCCTTGATAACTTTATTTCAGCATTTATTTGTTGACGCAGGCAATATAAATTATAACAGTATCATAAGGAAAACAAAACTGACCAGCTAGACGATCTGACTTTCATGGCAACTGGTCCAAGTCTTAAGGCTGCAGTGTGAGCGCTCCTAAACCTTGACCTGTTATGTCACTCAATTAATCAATCAATCAATTTAGCTGTAGGCAAAGTACTGCTGGTGACGTCCTAAAAATTCCAAACCTATTGATAAAGATTTAAAAATGTATAAATTTAAGACCTTGCATTCCGGAAACTATCAACTTTTGGACTAGCATTGTAAATATCATTGGATCATGAAATGAAATTCTAAATTTTTTTATCAGTTTTGAACAATTTCGTAACCCAGTTAATTATTTTATTTCAGATTAGAAAGAACATTAAGATGTTAACGAAAAAATTAATTTGAAATTTAAATCACTTTTATATTGTATAACTTAACAGACTATTTTTACTTGTCTTCTTTGTAACGACGTTAATTTGTTGACATAGAAATTTATTATTGTTATTCAAAATTATTAGCCAACTTAATAAACGATTTCCTAGTAAATATATAATATGTATATTATTTACCAAGAAATTAAGATTCGAAAAATCTCTCAAATATTATATATTATGATTAATTGTATACAAACTTTTGCCTTTTTATTCCATTTGAAGTCCTGTCACTTACAAGATATTATTGCGATATACCTAAACAGTTCAAACCCAACCTATTATTATTGTGGTAACGATTGTTAGTATGTATTCAGGCAGGCCGTGGATGTGACAAAGTGCACTAGATTAAAAGTGCACAGTCCCTTGTCATTGTAGCGCTGTCACGGTGGCCACTTCATCAAAGTAACCGCATGGCCCGAACGACACGTTCGGTGCCAAAAACGTCATTCATGCTTATTTTCTATAATCTGGAAAATGCAGCACGTCATTTTGCATTTCGAGTGGAGTTGCGTTATTGTCGGATTATGGTATATCCGTTTTTCTAATAATAGGCTGATATGATAATAATAGGAATTATGAAAAACCCAATTTTAGTGACAGAGATTATACCCACTATGTACATATTAACATATTTTTTACTTCGAAGTATTTAAAAAGGAAAGAATTTCTTTAAATTTATTAAGAACGGGTTGTTTTATTTTAAAGTAAATTAATTAAGTTACGAAAAAATTGGATGCTCAATTTAATATTAAATTAAATTATGATTTCCAAGGGTTCTGAAATATTGTTTCGAAAGGCAGCGAATTCAGATAATGGAAAAAAAAGGGTTATTTTATTTTACGTTATCGATCCCAATTCCCTGAAAATCAATGGCATTATTAGGTACTGCTGTGCCTGTTTAATTACAGCTTTTTTTTATAAATCTAAACTGTTTGTGAAAATATTTTTTGACAAGTGTAATAGATCGTAACCAAAAATAGACTAGACTAGTGATACGACTAATAACTGGCCACTACATGGAAACATGAGGAGCATTTATAATGAAGAACTAACATTAAGACTATGCAACGAAGTGGAAGTCTCTACCTTTAAACGCGATGCTCTGACCTATTAGAGACACCTTCAAGGACCCTGAAGGTCTATACTTGAAGTAAAAATTAGCAAATAGGCTTATAAGCCTGACTAAGGCAAGCAACCTGTTTCGATAAAATATATATAACAAGCAACAGAATAAATTCTCAGGCTGCAGTGTTAGGGCCCTTTAATCATAGTTTGCCATAACATTCGATTAAATAATCAACCAAAACAAAATAAAATCAAGGAATAGTTAAGTAGCAGCTAAAAACAGTTGCATACCGAGCTACTATATAAAAAATACGTACACAGAGATTCCAGTGGAATGGAAATACATATATGGTAAGCATTAGAAATTACATGGACAGTGTTTGTAAAAAATTATTACCATCATAAGACTTCTATGGATATACAAGAGCCTGACGAAAGTTCAAAAGTGGAATCAAGGCCGATCCTAGACCCTTAGCCGCCTACGTGCAAATTGAATTTGGCCGCCTTTTTTACAAACCTAATGTTTTAATTATATTATTTACGTAAACGTTTTGTTACGTTCAGCTCATTTTGGTTGTTAATGATTTGGTTGTCCTGTAATTTGACCAACGAACTGCTGTGCACAAACTTGCCTCCCGCTGGGACAGTAATATACTTATATACTGCAACATGCATGTCCTGGTTTGCTGGAACAAAATTAGGATACAAAATTACTAAAATATAACAATTAGAATATACAATCTCAACAGGGGTAACGATAACAACGCCCACTGCATTCACAGAAATACGTTTCAGAATTCCTTCATTGTTATAATGTAAATTACAAACTTTTTCAATCGTCATCTTTTTAATTATAGCCACTGATACTGATACCTTCAAAATATTATTGTATGTATCTATATATCTCTTTTTGAATAGAAAGCCTATGTGCAGTAGCATAACAATTATTTTACTTTAGTTGGTATGTATCACTTGGCCGTTTGAAAATAAAGTGAAATATTTTAACATTAAGTTCTACGTTTATTTGAAGGTTGTAGACAATGTTGAAGATTGACTAAAATGTGGTTGTCGGACTTGCATTGTATTTATTTTTATTTATTTTTACGACGTTTGGATTAGGTAATATCTCTAATCGTTATTTACCTCTTTTTGAATGGTAAATTTAATTGTAGGTCGAATCATTGCCCTTCCATACGATGAATGTATCATCAACACATCTCAACCAGACTTTCGGTTTTACTGTTGCCGTTTCTATGGCATGAGTTTCGAACCATTCCATATATATATATATATATATATATATATATATATATATATATATATATTGGCGACGACTGGAGAGAGTGAAGAACCCATCGGAAACCTGTCGTCCTGAGCGTAGAACCTGTCCTTTACTTGAAAGTAAGCACTACGCAGGGAACACTCCAAAAGATCCATCACCCCGTCCAGTGGTAATGTGGTTCGATCTGATAAAGTAGTATCATTTGAAAGTCTAGTTTTGATTATGTCTTGTGATTCCCCTAATGGTACATTAGAATACATACTTTCCACATCAAAGCTTATTAGTCTGTCGTCTGGCTCTAGATTGATGCTACTAATAATGTTCACGAAATGTGTGGAATTTTTAATATATGTGTTCGTCTTACCTTCTAAAGGTTGTATGATTTTTAAAAGAAACTTCCCCAGTGCAAGAACAACTACTAAGCAAGGGGCTTAATTTCGCAGTAACACCAAAAAGCATGCCTGTTCTAGACATCATAAGCTCCGTAGAATCTATACAAGTCGACGAAAACAATTCCGACGGGTTTAGGAGGAAAATAAAATCAACTTTGGAAGACAAGAAAAATCAAGTTCAAAATCTCTCCAAGCTAGAAGCATCAGTCTTAAAAGAACTTCGTAAGGATGAATCCATAAAGATATTACCAGCGGACAAGGCAAATGCAAAGGTGATAACGGACATCGTAACATACGACCAAAAAATCGGAGATATCCTGGAAAAAAGAAAATATAGACAATTACCTCGTGAACCCACTAAATCTATAGAGTCAAAAATCTACAGAACACTAAGGAAATATCAAGACCATATATCTGACAACCTACGATCGGCACTCACACCACACTACAGTAAGCCACCACATCTTTACGGCCTACCAAAAATTCATAAAACGAACATAACATTGAGGCCAATAACGAGATTCAGAGGATCCTCAACAAATGCACTGGCGAAGTTTCTTTTAAAAATCATACAACCTTTAGAAGGTAAGACGAACAGATATGTATCGTATGGAAGGGCAATGATCAAAAACTTAATGATTTCTTGACACATCTAAATAACATTCGACCTACAACTAAGTTTACTATGGAAAAAGATGTAAATGATCAATTGCCTTTCCTAGATGTCATGGTGAATCGCTCAAACGAAACTATTAAAACTTCAGTATACAGAAAGCCAACACATACTGGACAATATCTTAATCATAGTTCTAATCATTCTGTTGTAACAAAACGGGGAATTATACGCAACCTCTATAATCGCGTTAGTTCTATATGCAATAGTGCCGATTCATTGGAAAAAGAGGTAGCAAATATTAAATCCGATTTACAACAGAATGGTTATACTTTGAAACTAATTGACGATGTTATAAATAACTTTAGAACAACGAATACTGGACAGCAAGAAACACATTCTTTCTTCACAATTCCGTATATTAAGGGAACTTAAGACGAATTGCCAGTAGTTATAATATAAAAACAGCCTTTAAATCAGGAAATACACTTTGAGCTCATTTAACAAAAACAAAACCAAAAAGTACAGATAAGAAAGAACGTGTTTACAAAGTTCCATATGAGTGTGGTGAAATGTATATTGGAGAAACTAAACGACCACTAGAAGTTAGAATTAAGGAACATAAAACTCATACACAAAAAGGGGAAACGTCGAGATCAGGTATTGCAGAACACGCCTGGGATAAACAACACCACATAAAATGGTCTGAAGTTGCGGCAATACATATGGAACCCAACATGGAAAAAAAGAAACTTTATAGAAGCAGCTTACATTAAAAACAATAATGGAATCTTCAGTAAACCGAGTGTTGAGATACCTAATCTTTGGCAACCACTACTTTGTAACATCAAATGATTGAGGTGTGTACAGTGAAGCGAAACTTTGCGCTTCAGTGGACACAGTCCCTATATAAGCTCGGAGTCTTAAGACAAAACATTCAGTTTATACTTGATAACGAAGAGATACTAATCGAAACGTCGTAAAAATAAATAAAAACAAAGACAATGCAAGTCCAACAACCACATTTTAGTCGATTATGTTCTACCTTTGGAAATTCAATAACATTTTTGATTCCTTAAGCAGCTCTTAACTGACGAGTAAGAACCTCTGAGACTATTGCTATAACTTCTTTAAATGGATTACACAAATTTCCGTCGGTCACCCTACTAATCACGGTTACCAATACTTGTTTCAGTATCTCTCTTAATATCTTATCTTTATATTATATATTCCCAGTCCCCAGTAGTATAACTAAAATACAGTTGTTCCAGGGAAAGAATACCCATGCGTTATCAATATTTTTCTGAACCAACCTGAACTAAATCAAAATTAATTAGTCAGTACAATGTTTATTTATATTAATAAAGATGTGCTTATTGCATCAAGTAACAGAACCAGATTAAATATTGAGACGTCCATTATATTTGCAATTTATATATACAGTGACTCACAGCTTAAATGATGCAGTTGCGGTTAAAAGAAACTAACCTGTGTTACTAGCTCAATTTTTAGTACAAAAAAAATATTTTAAAAATAAATCTTCATAATATGTATTCATGTATGCTGAGCTTAATAATGTAACTGTTAAAGCACTGTCAAATAGGGGCTGTTCACAGAGAGGAGGGCTGTCGCCTTTGCTGTGGAGCCTTGTGGTGGACAGCCTGTTGAGTGAACTGAATAATGCCGGTTTGTATACACAGGCCTACGCTGATGACCTAGTCATTTTGTGCCCTGGTCGTCATGTTTGGGACCTGGAGGGGCCAATGATGCGGGCCCTCCAGATCACGGAACGATGAGACCGCAGGGAGGGACTCGGAATAAATCCGGACAAGGCCGAGATAGTACTCTTAAAAAAAAAGAGGAAAATGGGGAGACTTCCCACAATTACATTGGTGGGAAGGACTCTTCAACTTAAGGGGACAGTTAAATATCTGGGAGTAATTCTGGACCCACAACTGAGTTGGAATGATCATATTGAGGCTCGAACCAAGAAAGCCATATATGCTTTCTGGGCTTGTAAACGAGCCTTTGGGTGTGCATGGGGACCGACACCTAAAGTGCTATTTTGGTTATACACTATGGTGATCCGCCTCATGATAACGTACGCCGCTATTGTATGGTGGCGTAGTACAGCAAAGCGCAAACACATTCTTCAACTTGACAATATTCAGAGAATGACTTGTGTGGGAATATTGAGTGCAGCTCCCACCAGGGCTCTGAAAGTCCTGGTGAACCTGCCTCCTCTTCACTTATACATAGAGAACGAGGCCCTGAAGATTCTTTATCGTCTCAGTCGCCTCGGACATCTTGGAATTGGAACGGGCGGCGATTCAGGTGTCTGGGGAGCGTGATGGAGAGGTGTCCATCTACACTACACGACGCCGTTTTTAAAACCCAACCTCACCCTGGAGATATTTCTGCCAAGTAGAGAGGATTGGAAGGGAGAACAAAATCTTTCGAAAAATAGATCCTGGTGGTATAGTGATGGATCTCGACAAGATGAAAGAGCTGGAGCCAGAGTATTCGGCAGGAGCACAGAAGTCAGAGAGTACTACCCTCTCGGACAATGTGCGACAATTTTCACAGCGGAAATTTATGCTATTCTGCAGTGTGCCCATCTCTGTGAGAGGGATATAGACAGGAATAGAGTAATAAATATTTGCTCAGACAGTAAAGCCCGATATTGGCACTGAAGTCCAGTGTCGTGACTTCGCGGCTGGTGTCTGAGTGCAAGGATGTACTAAATGGTATGACAAGGAAAGGCTGCACAGTGAGACTCGTATGGGTCCCGGGTCGCTTGGGCATATGCGGGAATGAGGAAGCAGACCGTCTGGCAAAGTTGGGTTCGGCGACCGAACCGTATGGACCTCAACCAATATTACCTGTCCCAATTGCTATCGGCAAAAGGGAACTGAAATCGTTGCTGGAAAGCTAATTTATTGAATCGTGGAGGGGAATTCCTGGAATGAGGGGTGCTAAGGAACATATAACTGGGCCTAGTGCACGGCGTACTAAGGAGCTTCTCTCCTTGGGAAGGAAAGAGCTGCGAATTGTAGTGGGATTGTTGACAGGACATTGTCACCTCAGGGGCCATCTTCATAAAATCGGTGTGGAAGGCGACCCGACATGCAGGATGATATTTGGAGGAGGATGAAACTGTTGACCATGTTCTCAGAGAGTGCCTAGCACTCAACGGACTGAGACAGAGATATTTCGGACATACAGTTTTGTTACCGGAAGCAGTTAGGTAAGTTCAACTAACGAGGCTGCTTGGATTCGCAAAAGCGATCGGCCTCGAATAACCTGCAGATATGGTGGGATGTAAAGGGCCCAATGGAGGCCTAGGCATCGATGATCTAGTATCACAACCCCTTTTTCATGCATTTATTCATTCATTCAATACGTATTCATTATTTTTTTGATTCGAGTATGCCACAGTTAAATTTAAAAAAAATATTTAATTAAATTATGTCCGATTAAATATCACATCTTAAATGATGCAAATAAATAAAAATGGCACAAAACTTGACAATTTCAAACTTGTGATGTAGGAGATCATATTATTATTGTAATTATTTCTTGTTTATTTTGACATTTCAAAGCATTTTTTGGATGGTTAAACAAAATTGTTTAAGAATGGATCGACGAACAACGATAACTGAAAGAAATTTTATTATTAATCACTACAGAAATGGATATAGCCAAAGAGACATTGCCAAAATGGTAAATAAGGGTTCATCGACTATTCAGCACCTTACTGAACGTTGCGTGAATGAAAATAGAGTCTACAATAAATCAAGGTTGGCTACAAATAATATCTTCAACGAACGTGAGGAAACATGGATTGTAAGAGAAATAGAGAATAATCCTAAAAAAAAGTGGGCCGAAACTGCGCGGTGAGGTGGAAAGACCGTTTGGGAAAAGGTGCAGAACTGAAACAATTCGGCGGGTATTGTGAAAAAATAATTTACATGGCCGACTTTTGGAATTCAGTTATATTTTCTGATGAAACTAAAATTAATCTGTTTGAATCAGATGGCAAAATATCAGTGTGGAGAAAGCCCAATGAAGAACTGAAATTGAAAAATATAAAAGCTACTCTCAAACACGACAGAGGTGGAGTAATGTTGTGGGAGTGTATGTCATCTGCAGGAATAGGTAACATAAATTTTGTTGAAGGAAATATAAATCAATACATGTATTTGGGTATACTTATACAGCATCTCGCAGCTAGTGCTCAAAAACTCAATATTATTAATAATTCTCGTTCTTATCAAGACAACGATCCAAAGCATACATCACTTTGGGTTCGTAGTTGGCTGCTTTATAACTGCCCAAATGTGATTAAAACACCTACCCAGTCACCAGATTTCAACGAAGCTGAAAATTTGTGGTTGACATTAAAAAATAAAGTTAATAACGTTCCGATATCAAACAAATTACGGATGTTTGGAATGCCAGCGTACATTAGCAACTTAGTCGAATCAATGCCTAGACGGCTACAGGTTATAATTGATAATCAGGGGGGACCAACAAAATATTAGCACGTAGTTTTTAAATAGGCGGGTTTCTCTTCTTTATTGATCTTGGTATTTTAGTATAAAATATATTTAGAGAGTTATGTTAATTTAATTTTGACATATCTTTCTTTTTCAAATAAAAATTGGGCCGCTTAGACATGTTAGTTTTTCTTATCAGCGATATATATATATATATATATATATATATATATATATATATATATATATATATATATATATATATAGGTAAGTGAAAAAATAATAATAATACTAACAATAAATAGATTTATTTAATGTTCTTTTACAAAAAGTTTTAATGTTAAGATGGTTAAAGAAAAAAGAGTTTATAGACTACTTAAAAAAATACTCTCATTTTCGTTATATTCGGTATTCGGCACTCCATTCGAATAAGTTTAATTTTCTCAACCAACTTTATTTCTAATTAAAACCTAGTCGAACCGTCACGTTGTGAAAAATACCTGTGGAATATTACCTCTCTACTCGTTGCCATCAAACAAGGGTGTTGAACGAACGGCAAACATCGGAGATGGGAGATGCTGTAATTTATTGAGTACACTGTACACGCCGCACATACCTGGCCTTATCGTGCACAAGATAACAAGAACCGCCGCCATCTTAAACAAACAATGAGACTAGTTTATGGTCACACATTATGGCCGCCTGTTCCTGCGACCTGCCTTGGGAAATGCGTTCCGGGAATTAATTATGTTCTGACGGTATGGCAACATGTGTTTGGTCTTCAATAAACATGCTTGTTTGTTGCTTATCTCGGTTGCATGACATATAAGGGAATTGTTGGAGTCTAAATTACTAATACTAAAACAAGGATCTAATAACTAAATCTAATAACGGCAACTAACTTACAGAATTGGTCCGATAATTTAATAATTTAACACAAATTTGTGACTTTAAAATATTAAATCTAATATTTAACAATAATATTCAAGTATACTTGTTCGGATGTGACCAAATGTTGGGCAATAGTTACAATTTATTTTATGTTCTTATTAACAAAATACAGGAGTCACCTAGATAATAAAATCAAGCAACTAAAAAGCATCTAGAATTTCTTCAGTCTCTTAAGCACGCCAAACCTAGCCATTGAAATATTCTGTAAACGAGTTCACGAAGTTTATCAGTAAAATCACTTAATAGTGTCGTAAAAAGCAAATCTTAATTAAAGGTGACATCAGTTTTTGTTTCTTATTACCCTCACAGTATATGTAATATTAATAATAGATTTTATTCACTAGATATTACAGAAAATTATATATCAAGTGACCCACGTAAGGTGAGTTAGTTACAGTTAAAAATATTAACTTGAAATTTTATGTAGTCTTATCCCAAACCTACATGAATTTAATACAATATAAAATTAAAAAAAAAATTGAACCGACTTCCAAAAGTGCGCTAAAAAGTGAAAAATAACTATAAATTATTATATGAAATTGAACTTTTTGAAGTCGGCGCCAAACTAATACCTGACAAAATGTGATTTGCATAAACAGGTTATAAATACTTGATTTTTAATTGCTTTCTTACCATAATTTGTATATATTAGTGGTTATTTAATTCGTTTACAAATAATTTGACGCCGACTTCAAAAAGTTCAATTTCATATAACAATTTATAGTTATTTTTCACTTTTTAGCGCAGTTTTAGAAGTCGGTTCAATTTTTTTTATAAAAATTTTATTTTTCTATTTTAGTTTTAGAATTCATTATGATATCCATAAATTATTTGAACCAAGTACTAGTCGAGATTAGTATACCTCGCAATGACTCCAATGTGGCAAAAAATATTCATTTTATCCAAAGTTCACACATCACACTAAAATGAACCACTAAAAATTCTTTGGTTGTTAGAGTTTTCCAGATACCAGTAAAATTGTGTCAAACAAATATTTAGTCTGTCATAGTAAATCCACTATCTTAAATTTCAAATTAATTTTAGATTGGTAATATAGGCTCTAAAACCTTCCAATATCGATGTCTAAAGAACCTGAGATGTAAATTTTTTAGCTCGATAGATTTTATACTGCATATTGAGTTTGTATACGTCTCAAGAACCCCACGATATCAATTTGCAATATTTAAATAACCTGAGATGTAAATTTCTTAGCTCGATATATTTTATACTGCATATTGAGTTTGTATACGCCTCAAGAACCATACAATATCAATTTTAGACAAAATCGGAATATATAAAATTTTCTGCCCCTCATATTGTATCTTATCAACATAATAGTTGTAAAAAATTAACTTCATATTCGTAATACACGATCCTAAAAACCCCCTAATACCAAATCTGAAAAAATGCGAATAAGGTAAAATTTACAACCCACCATATTGCATCCGCTATATTGAATTTCGAAAAAATAATTTTTAGTCTTAATCTAATCTAAATCTAAACCCTTCACAGCCCCCTAGTACCAATTTTGGATGAAATCCGGAAATTTAAAATTTCTAGACTTATCTTCGCTATTTACATCCTCAAAAACGATTTAGTCCCACTTTTGAACAAAATCGAAAAATGTAAAATTTTTAGCCCGCTGTCTTGGATTTGCCATATTGAATTCTGAAAAAATACCTTTAAATTCATAATTTACACCCTCAAGAACCCCCTATAACAGCTTGGGAGAAAATCGAAAAATGTAAAATATTTAGGACACCATATTGAATCTGCCAGATTGAGTTTTTCAAAAAATATTTTAAATTCACAATTAACATTAACGAAAATGCCCCAATACTGATTTTAAACAAAATCGGGAGATGTAGAATCTTTCCGCCATCTTGAATTCGCCATATTGAATTTTTTAAAAATAATTTCGGATTCGTTATGTGCGATCCCGGAAACTCCCCCGTACCAATCTTGAAGAAAATCGGACAAAATTGATTTTTTCGTCCGCCATATTGAATTTTTTAAAAATATTTTGGATCCATTATGTGCGACCCCAAAAACTTCCCCACAACAATTTTGGCGAAAATTAGAAAATATTAAATTTTTTTGTCCGCCGTATTGGATCCGCCATATTGAATTTTTTACAAATAATTTCAGATTCGTTGTATACGACCCCAAAAATTCCCCCATACCAATTTTGGAGAAATCAGACAAAATTAATTTTTTTGGCCGTCATATTGTCAGCGCCATCTTGGATATTACTGCACCAATTTCGTCCAAAAAAATATGGGACCACCGCAGCAAATTCCTGAATATAACGTAAAAAATTTCATTCAAATCGGTGCCTCCGTTCCGGAGTAATCGGTGTACATACATTAAAAAAAAAACATACATACTCGACGAATTGGGAACCTCCTTCTTTTAGAAGTCGGTTAAAAAATAATATAATTATATTGTACTCCTTCTTGTAGACTTTTGACCAGTTGTGGCTGGCTGGTGCATTAAAAAAGTATGGGTTGCAATTCCAATGGTACATTAAAAACATAGATATGTATAAAACCTGTCCTAGGCACAAGTGGATGAAAAATTAAAAATCTTTAAAAATTCAGTTAGTATGAAATAAAGCAGTGTATTTTAAATAACTAAACATAAAGAAGGTAGTAAATTAAAATATAGCAGTCAAAACAAAATGCACGTGTAATTTACTGTGTGAATTATTTATAAAAAAATTCATATGCCGATTTTTCGCATTAGCAAACCCGCTGATTGAAATCAGGTATGTTTTCGATAAGATCTCTTTAGAAAGCATTGACAAAATAGAAAGTCTTTCTTGTATTCCGTATAAACGTTCAGCGGAGGCCATCGGAATAGTAATTAATATTTTTAAAAGTTTTAGAACTTCACTAAATGTTTCACTTAGCTCGATGTTTTGCGAAAGATAGTCGTAAAGTACAAGAAGTCTCGAAATTTCCTCTTAAAATAAACATTGCTTGTAAAATTTCATTCTGAATGATTTTTGATGTACCTTTAAATACCGATGCTTTTTCCAGATGTTGTTTCAAAGCACCGTCAAACTCAGCACTAAAATCCATTAAAGTTCGAGACACCTCAGGATTAGAGGAAGACGTAGACTCATCATATTCTCGTAATGCGAGTTCGAAAGCTCCGCAGAAACACATACAATTTATTATAATGTTTAAAATGTATCGATTATGTCTCACTTTTTAACCGACTTCTAAAAGAAGGAGGTTCTCAATTCGTCGACTATGTATGTTTTTTTTTATGTATGTACACCGATTACTCCGGAATGGTGGCACGGATTTGAATGCAATTTTTACATTATGTTCAGGAACTTGCTACGGTGGTTAATATTGTCCGAATTTTTCTAAAATTGGTATGCGAGAGTTATCGGGGTCGCACATAAAGAAATCCAAAATATTTAAAAAAAATTTAATATGGCGGATCTAATATGCTGACAGAAAAATTCATTTTGTCCGATTTTCCCCAATATTGGTACGGGGGAGTTTTCGGGATCGACTAAAATTATTTTTAAAAAATTCGATTTGGCAGATCCAATATGGCGGACGAAAAAATCAATTTTGTCCGATTTTTTCCAAAACTGGTAGGGGGGTTGCACATAATAATTAATAATTTATTTTAAAAAAATGCAACATGGCGTATCCATACGGATAAAAAAATCCGAAATGGCGGATTAAAGATTCTACATCTCTCAATTTTGTCTAAAATCAGTATTGGGGGCTTTTTGTTAGTGTTAATTGTGAAATAAAAATATTTTTTGACAAACCGAATCTGACGAATTCAATATGGAGTCATGAAATATTTACATTCTTCGATTTTCTCCAAAACTGATACAGAGGGTTCATGAGGGTGTAAATTATGAATTTAAAATTATTTTTTCAGGATTCAATATGGCAAATCCAATATAGCGGACTAAAATTTAAGATGGTGGATTTACTATGACAGACTAAATATTTGTCTGACACAATTCTTCTGGTATTCGGAGAATTCTAAGAATCAAAGAATTTTTATTGATTCATTTTAGGGTGTTTACAACTTTGGATAAAATGGGTACTTTTTGCCATCTTGGAGTCATTGCTAGGTACACTAATCTCGATTAGTACTTGGTTCAAATAATTTATGGACATCATAATGAATTCTAAACTAAAAATCTAAAAATAAAATGTTTATAAAAAAAATTGAACCGACTTCTAAAAGCGCGCTAAAAAGTGAAAATAACTATAAATTTTTATATGCAATTGAAATTTCTAAAGTCGGCGTCAAATTATTTCTAAATAAATAAATAACTATTAATATATATAAATTATGGTAAGAAAGCAATTACTAATAAAGTATTTTTAATCTGTTTATGCGAATTACATTTTATTAAATATAAGTTTGGCGCCGACTTCAAAAATTTCAATTTCATGTAAAAATTTATAGTTATTTTTCACTTTTTAGCGCACTTTTAGAAGTCGGTTCAATTTTTTTTATAAAAATTTTATTCATTGTACAGTTCAATATCTCTTCGATAAGTGCAGCTTAATTGTCCCAAAAAGTGAATACTGCAAAACATTTTTCATATATTTGGCCGACAACGTATGCTTTTTAATGCGGTTTCTCGAATGATTTTAAGTCTGTAAAACTACTTTTGTCCAAGAAGTTTCTCCTCCAAATAATAAACAAGGAAAACAAAATAAAGCATTTTTAATTTTACAACCACAAAGCCACGTATGTTTATTATATAGGTTCGGATTAAACATCTTAGATAAAGCCCTTTTTTTAGCTAGACATGGATTGTTCTATTTTTAAATTCGGAGTAGGCCTTCCAAGCCTTTTATTTCAGTCTTATCTCTTAACGACCGACCACAGAATGCAATTAAACTCTGAACGGAATTCATTTTTGTTTTTACGAAAATTATGAAAAACTTTAAAAAATACAATAGCGTACCTCACGACAAACAAACGACAACTACGAAATTGACGGACAAAAGGTGTTTTCTCGCGAGGTAACCCGGTTTAATATATGTTTAGATGTGTTTTGAAACATATTTGAAATGACGTTACTATTTCCCATCGCCCGAATACGATAATGAAGAAGTGCCTATATTCACCTATTTAAATGCATATCTATAACTATTTCAAAACATGTGCAAACAATTTTAATGTGACGGCACTATTTCATCACCAGAAACTTTTTGAACCTGTTGAAATAAATTGACCGCAAAAATGTAGCTTAAGCACAGGTGTGCAAGTCGACATACGATATTCATTAAGCTTATGAGACGAAATTAATATCCACGTCTTCGATAGGCAACTCCATATACGCTCCAATATATTAACTTGGATTGCATTAAAATTGCACATCAACAAAGCGATAACGTTTCTAGGCGTAATACTGTAATACAGACAAATTATTCTTGACATTTTGGGCGAAGTAAGTTTAATTATTTCAATAATTGACGGCTAATCTAGGTAAAAAATTGATTTAAATTTAATTATTAAATTATTAGTAGAAATTTCAAAAATATTTTATTTTAATTTGCAATTTTTTTGGGAGTGGCGCAAACCTACAAACCTAAGGAAAAGCTGCCACTGGCGGTAGCTATTATCATTTTTGATAATATTAAGTGGCGATTGATGAAATATGATTATTAGTAATTAGCGACCTGTCCAAAATTCTCACAGGACTGTAACGGTCAGTACTTTTTAAGATTAGCCCGGACATATGAATGGATGCGGCAATAGTGATATACAAAATTAATAGTAATATTCGGATAAATGATTTATCTTAAAAAATATTTTAAATAAACACAAAATAAAATTTATATTTAGCTCAATCTTATGATCTCGAAAAAATATATATCGACATTTATAGACATAAGTAAACATGGATGATACAACTCACAAAAATTTTGTTTATATGCTTATTTTTTCATCACTGTTATATTTATTTAGGGTTTGATAAGAAATTAACTATGACTTATAGTATGCTTTTTGTTATAAAATATTTGTATTAATCATAATATTATTTAATTAGGCAGGAACATTTTCGTATGATGGTGTGGAAAAATTTTCCTTTTGTTATAATCAGGGTAAAAACGTGATTTGTTTGAGAATCGAATAAAGCGTTTATAGGTAAACTGACCAAATCATACTACGGCTTCTTTTCCTTTTTGTTGAAATTATCTAATTAATGTAGAGTCATATTGTTAAAGTATTAGGCCATTCTCCATTGATTTTTATTTACACTTTTTTGGAGATTAATAAACAAAGTTTGACAAGTTCTCTAAAAAACCCAAAGGACAAAATTTATCTGAAAAATTAAGGACTGTACCGGGTGAGTCAACTATTGGATGAAGTAAGTTTGTGCCTTTTCGGTGAAATTTACAAAGAAACTATATTTATTGTTTGATACAGTTTATTTTTACGCAGATTTTAAAAATATTTAGGACTCTACAGGGTGAGCCAAAAAACTAGGACAGCATAAAGTTGTATTTTTTTAAATAGAACACCCTATATACGAATCATATTTTCGATTTAGCTTATAATTTTAAATCTTTTTTATTAAGGGTTTGCTATAACAAAACTTTATAGTTTCTGAGATAATTAAGTTTAAAGAAAAAAAGTCACATTTTCAAGCATCAATTCAATCCTAAATAACGTTTTCAATTTTGTGACAAATATATTCAAATTTGGAATTTATCAAGGCCAAGGACAAGTTAACATAATTTTTACCTAATATTTGCAATAAAAGCTACAGGGTGTTGAACACATCGGCTCAAATTTGAATAAGTTTAAATGAATAAATATCTTTTTTTTTAATTGATACACCCTGTATATTTTCATGTTATTTAATAGAGTAATAAAAACCCTAAAAGTTTTGTTCAATATATCCTATACCTATTTATAATAGTTTTTGAGATATTTCAGTTTTTCTTATTTTCCATACTTTTTTACAGAAATAGTCTTCATTATCATAGTAGCCATGTAAAATAATAAAAAGAAAATACAGAAACAAACAGAATGTGGTTAAATATGATGAAATACATTATTCGTTATATTACAACGGCAATAGTTTAATTAAACATAATGTGAAAAAATTAACACAACAATAACGACAAGGCAAATACATATTTACTTTTATACTAAATTGAAACAAAAAAATTACCTATTAAATACTGAGATTAATTATTTCTTTTTAATAAGTGTTCGAATAAACGACCCTCTTGTGCAGTGCACAAATTTAGTCTTTTTTGCAGATTTTCTCGGACCCTGGATAATATTAGTGGCGTTATTGTTCTACAGGTATCCCTAATCCTGTTTCGCATATCTTCCACTGTTGTTGGTGGATTAACATATACCTTATTTTTAATATAACCCCATAGGAAGAAATCTAATGGGGTGATGTCGCAAGACCTTGGTGGCCACTCAATGAAACCCCCACGTCCAATCCATTTTTGCGGATATCGTTGGTCCAAAAACGCACGAACTTCACGATGGTAATGCGGAGGCGCACCATCGTGCTGGAACCACATACTGTCGAGCTCATCCCTATCGAGACCTTGAAGCAGTTGGGGTAGTTCTTCTTGTAGAAAGTTCAGGTAACTATGGCCATTTAGTGGTTCATTAAAAAATAATTCGATTATGATGAATACCACACCAAACATTTAATGACCAGTGGTTTTGATGTTGCACCTCTCTAATCCAAAATGGGTTTTCTGTGGCATAATAATGCATGTTGCGTCTATTTACGGCACCGTTACTTCTAAAAGTAGCTTCATCACTAAACATTACCTTGCATAATAAATTTGGATTTAATTGAATCTCCGCATTTATTGTACGACAAAAGTTTACACGACTTTCAAAATCCTGTCCATGCAATTCTTGGTGTAATTCCATGTAATATGGATGATACCTATATTTCTTGGTAGTACGATTAGCGGTGGATTGTGATGTTTCACATAATGCTGCTAACTGACGGCTACCAATATAAGGATTTTCCTGAACATTTAATAATACTTGTAGTTCTTTTTCTTCATTAGTTACTGGTTTGTTGACCACTTTACGTTTTGGATAATCAGCAGTACCAGAAGAATCAAATCTTTGCATTAAGTTTTGAAAAGTATGGGTATTAGGCTGGCGTCGATCAGGATACTTCATTTTGTAAATTCTTTGAGCAAGAAGGCAATTTTTTTGAGCCTCTCCTATTGTATAAATCATATCTATTAACTCATCTTTGGAAAATTCATTTTACAATATAAGATGAATGCAAAAAAAAACCAAACTACACTACATAAAAACCAAAAGAAGCGATTGCGGTTATAAATTTGACACACAGAAAAATGTTCTTTTACATTGTTTTTGCCATGGCTACTATGATAATGAAGACTATTTCTGTAAAAAAGTATGGAAAATAAGAAAAACTGAAATATCTCAAAAACTATTATAAATAGGTATAGGATATATTGAACAAAACTTTTAGGGTTTTTATTACTCTATTAAATAGCATGAAAATATACAGGGTGTACCATTTAAAAAAGAAAAGATATTTATTCATTTAAACTTGTTCAAATTTGAGCCGATGTTTTCAACACCCTGTAGCTTTTATTGCAAATATTAGGTAAAAATTATGTTAACTTGTCCTTGGCCTTGCTAAATTCCAAATTTGAAAATATTTGTCACAAAATTGAAAACGTTATTTAGGATTGAATTGATGCTTGAAAATGTGACTTTTTTTCTTTAAACTTAATTATCTCAGAAACTATAAAGTTTTGTTATAGTAAACCCTTAATAAAAAAGATTTAAAATTATAAGCTAAATCGAAAATATGATTCGTATATAGGGTGTTCTATTTAAAAAAATACAACTTTATGCTGTCCTAGTTTTTTGGTTCACCCTGTAGAGTCCTAAATATTTTTAAAATCTGCGTAAAAATAAACTGTATCAAACAATAAATATAGTTTCTTTGTAAATTTCACCGAAAAGGCACAAACTTACTTCATCCAATCGTTGACTCACCCTGTACAAGATCGAGGCACCTATAGTAACACATACATATGCCAAAATCACAGAATAATATTAGCAAGGCTAGAAGAATATAAACCATGCATAAGAAATAAACATACATCAGCCCCTTTCCACCATCAGCTCGAGACGGGATACAAAATTATTTTTGACAACTACCGGGGAATGCTGATCTTCAACAGTAAGCACAAAATATGCCAAATAAAATCTTGGCGAAAGTTCTGTAAATTTTCTTAAGAATTAACGAACATATTCAGAAAAACAATATGGCACCGTCTGACACAGAGACGAATTTTGACTTTATTAGAAATCACTAATTTGCTTCGTCCCTTCCTATTAAATATTAATAATAATCATAACGATTGAATATAAGGACATACAATGATGTCATCGTTGTCCATATCCAAATTAAACTAGTTTGATTGACATGTTGTTTATATTACGGGTGAGGCGAGCTGATATGAGTGCTCAAAGGGGCGCGTGCAAGTCTTGTGACCACAGGCTTTCAATAAGACCAAATTTTCTGCTGCGCTAGTAATAGTAAGTAATAAATTGTTTTTCTCTGTTTTAATCAAATTTCGATACAGGGTGTTGTTAAAACTTACTTAGAGAAGGTGGTCCACCATAAACGAAACAGTGACTTTTTTGGATTTTTCAAATCTATTTTTTTAGATATTTTTGAATGTACCACTTGAAACTCTACAATCTGCGTGGTCTCACACCTAGAACCCAAAATAACGAATTTAAGTTATTTTGAAAGCCCTTTAAATTTTGTGTAAAATGGTCTAGGCCTTAAGGAGATATTCAAAGTCCAAGTTGAAAAATTTTACAGCCAGATTCACTAAGAAGATTTAAGAGTTAAGCCCGGTGTAGTTGCCATGAAATTCAAATCTTGTAGTTGGCCAGTTTTGTTTTGCTTATGATAGTGTCTTAATTTATATTACATTTGTCAACAAAAAATGTTTATATAGGAATATTAAGGATAAGAACCTTACGATAAAGCTTTGAAATATGTAAGGAAAATAATTGTATACCGAAAATAAATAAAATTTTTCATTTTTGTCGGTTCAGTAATAAAGCAAAATGATTTTTTTATGCTCATATTTTTAAGGTTTAAAACTTGCTTGAATTATTGTTGCTCTTGTCAGTTTAAGCCCTCTGCTGTCAATTTAGGACGGTTTTAAAATTAAAACTATTGAATCCAGCTGTTATATTTTAAGTTAATATATCTCTGAAAGGAAAATTTCCAAAAATCTAAATCATATATATTTACTAATGAAATTCTGTGTAGAATTGAAATATGCACTCCAAAAAATTCAAAAGTGCAACCTTACCTCAAAACAATCATATTGATAAATCTTCAATTTAAAAAGAATCGTCCTAGTTTGATCATGGACTTAAACTTATAAAATTAGCCTATAAAATTAACTAAAAATACTATAAAAAGCTCTTTACCCTCTAATAAATTATTATTTAACTAATATTTTATAGATTATTAGCATAAGTCGATGATCAAGCTTGATTGAGACATATATTTTGATATCTCAAACATATAATTTGAGATGATCAAAATTGATTTCTACGAACACTTTTTAAATTGAAGATTTAGCAAAGTAATTGCAAGTTTTGAGGTTAGGATGCGCTTTTGAATTTTTTGAAGTGCGTGATTGAATTTTACTCAAAATTTGACTAACAAATATGTGTGATTTACATTTTTGGAAATTTTGCACTCAGAGGTAAATTAACTTAAAATGTAATTTTTTTAAATTTTGGCCTTGACCTCCTCTAGGTCATGAATTTAAGGTTTAAAAATTGACAATAAAAGTATACTAATATAAAATATTGTTGAAAAGATAAAAAAAAGTTCGTTGATTTTATTTCAAAAATTACCTCTGCATTCCTTGTGTGATCTTCGAGTGATCTCTATAGATTCTCTTCAATGTAGTTAGTTATTAGTGCACTCTTAGCTAAAAATAGAATGACAGGAAGAATCGACATAGATTCTAAATACATAAATATGAACTCATTAGAACCTTTTAACATTTTTCCCAAATTCGCAATTGCATAATTTTAAATTAAAAAAATATCTCAGCGCTGTCAGACGTGAAGGTATTTAATTTTCGGAAAAATTAGTTTCAAATAACTTATAGTGCGGCGTCGAAACATTTAACCTAATCATCTCATTTGCTAAGAAACTTAAATAATACAAAAGATAATCATAGCTTAGCGTTAGCTATAATAATCTTTGGTAATACTAATGCGATGAAAAATAAAAAGATCAATACTTGCCGTCTCATTAGGAGACCATATTAGAAACGAAGATCTATACTGTAGAATAGGTACTACTTACATAGATCGCAATTCTAGAATCGACTGGTTGTGTGATCCGAATGACAGATATGAGGACAAAAAGATGGCTTGAGTGGAGGCCGAGAGTTGGCAAGCGAAGCAGAGGAATTCCTCCCCAACGATGAACCGATAACATCAAAAGAGTGACTGGGAACTGGTTCTAGCTCCAACGATATATTTAATCAATAGAGGAACTCCTTGGGTATGATCTCTTTTACCAATAACTGGTATAGACGACAAAAATTCACAATACTTTTTACTGTAACCTTGCTTTTTGCCCTTCTCTAGCCGTTTTTCAGGAAAAAATATTTTTCCCAAATTTTAACCTTTAACACGGTATCGCCCAAAATTGAATATCGTTTAAAAAATAAAATAGTAAAACTCGGAATTCCGGTTGTGGCATTAGATATTATTGGCTTCGATAATAAATTGAGCTTTGTCAAAAAATTAACACAAAATTGATTTTTCTAAATACAATGCTACGTTGTTGATTCATTCAGTACATAAGCAAGAAATTCTGTATCTGTTCATATGGCGAGTGCAACAGAATTATAAGTTGAACATGTAGAGTTTTCAACGAAAGATATCCTAACTTAATACCAATTAACAAAAGAAAATTTAGAAACATTGTGAAAAATCATCTCAATTATGATAACATTTTATACAAAATTGTGGGATAAAACAATAAATGATAATAAGAAAGAGTAAGTAATAAATTAAAATAATCACAAAAAATAACCTTAATCTAAATGTTCATTATGAACTCCTTTGACTCTTAAACCCTTTGGAATTTTAGATATACCAGCTTCTGTAGTAGCTCTTGCTATTGTAGTTGGATCGAGTTGGTTTATTGTTCTTCCTATTCCAGCTATTAGTTCTTCCATTGATTCAACGGGCGTAAAGTAAATCCTTTGCTTTATTGTTCCCCAAAGATCTATGAGTGTTAGGTCTGGGAACCTGAGTGGCCAATTCCTTGGTCTAAGACGCCTAATCCATCTATTCTCAAACATATACATTTTATGGTTTATTACAGTTCCACAATGTGGCGGGGCACCATCCAGTTGATAAGAATAATCTCTTCTATTTAACAGCAAATTACCAACAAAATCTGTCACAACTGTTTGTAAAATGGTCAGGTATCTTTCGGTATCCAATACTCCCTCATAAATATGATAGTGAACTTGATAGTGCATAATTAGAGCAAATACAGTTACGCTAAATCTGTTTTGGAAATTTCTCTCCCGAATGACATGAGAATTTTCAATGCTTCAGAAGTGAAAATTATGTCTATTAAAAATAACTTCTTTGGTAAATTTTGATTTGTCTGTCCATATAATTGTGTTTAAAATCTTTTTGTGTTCGTAGTAAAATCATTTAACACAACTCTTCAAGTTGTGTGTGTGTTCCCGCGATGAATAGCCTGAAGAAGATGGAATTTATAGGGGTATATGCCAAAAATCACTAAAATTTCTTGATATTTGGAGGATTTTGAGTAAATTCTAAATAAGTTGAAAGTTGTTCTAGCTAGATATTCTTGCCCATATACGATATTAACTAACAACGAAGCATAGTAGGTGTTTGAAAAAATTAAGTTTTTTCAAAATTTATTGATAGAGCTCAAAATTTGTTGCTTTTCAACTTCCCTGTATCTAAAATCTTATTTTCCGATAATTCATTATCAAGCCCAATAATATCTAAAGCCACAACCGGAATCCTGAATTTCACTATTGAAATGATACTGAATTTTAGGGGACACCCTGTTAAAAATCAAAATTTGGAAAAATTTAGAGTAGGACAAAAAAACTTTTTTAAAAAGTTATCGGATATCAACAAAAGAATACAAAAACTTATAATATACACGGTGATCCATCTAAAGTAAATAAGTTTTGGACAGTTTCCGGTATAACCGGAGGTCGCACAAGATCCCTGTTACTTTATATGAAGCGAGCGTCATAGAAAACTCCACTATACAAATTATGGGATTCAATAAGTTATTTTACACTATATAAAATAGTACATTAACAAAATATTTTTTCCTCATTTTTAGAATACCAATTGTCATGTTATCAATACTGGTGTTACTTTTCTTTGAAAAACCTACAGTCCGAATTTTTGACTTAATTGGGACAAAACACTATATTTCAAATATAAGTAGTTTCCCACATACTCATTCAGGAAAGGGAACAAGAGAAAGTCAAAAATTTTATTGTCAAATTTAATTTTAACTAACGTCAGTATCGCAATACACCCTCCTTAACTATGTGATGCCGTATTGTGTTCAAGGCAATTCTGTATTCCTCGATATAAGATTGTCTTTTTACTGTTGTTTGACAGTTCACATTTCACCAAAGTAAAAGAGTTACCTTTTCTTTGCTCAATTAAAACCTAAATGCTGAATGTACATAAATATCTTGTTAGAAGTAATTTTTTAGAATTAATAACTTCCCATTAGATTAAGTGGAGAAATATTTACAAAAATGCGTTTTACATTAATCGTAAATCGTGGTTAAGCGTTAATAATATCGCAATCCCCACGAGAAGGCCTATCTCATTAAAATAAATGAAATGTAGGCACGTTTCTACTAATCTCAATAACCAACAAAAACTTTTCAATTATCGGTAGGGCCCCTCGTTGTGGAGGAAACAGCGAGGTAACTCTCCCATAAAAATCAAAACATTGGCGCACAATTCCCCGTGCCCGAAGAGGGTCTTCGGGGAATTCCCGGACGAGAATGGGACTTGCTATTGCATCGCCTAAATAAATAAATTTGATGGTGAACGAATAGAGGGACTATGCAGTGACGAAAAGATTAATAGTAATGATTTCGTTTAGCCCTGATAGAAATAGGAATAATTTTTTAAATATTTCACTAAATTCTTATCCAGAAAAAATGATTATTTGAATAGAGTATTCGTAAAAATATAAGAAAAATTGGTATTTCCTTGGACAGCAAGTTCTGTGTAGTAAAATATACATACAATTTCTTCCACATAAACGTGTTGCTGTCTAAATACCATACGTGTTTGGGCCTATTTACTTGGTACATCCAACACTCTAGGATCTAAATTAATTCGCTCTATGCATTGTTAGTCAGTTGCTTGATATTGGTGAAGAAGGCATATCCAAGGAAATAGGTGTTAGATTAAATACTATTCGATGAACATTTGATGAAAATGGCATTGTATAGAACAAGGCAAAAACCTTTACTGTTTGAAAATCATATCTAAAAACGTTTAGTCTGGATACGAGAGATTGATCAAATATTTTTTTAACTGAAGAATCTTAATTTTGGGTCTGGAGTTCTGTTAAGAAAGCTTGGTCTAACGCACAATTATTCAAAGAATAATGACACATCTCGTTAAAGTAAATGTCTAGGGATGCTTTTCTCTTTATAAATTTGGGTCATTGTGTATTTTTACTGAAAATACGAACTCAGTGAGAATGAAAAGAATTTATGAAAGTGTTTCATCATTCATCATTATTATTCGATGCTGAGCAGCGGTAGAGATAACACCTAGACCGAAAACACATCAGATTTCCAAAATAAAATAAAGTCGACAATATCACTCAACTGGAGTTAAGAGAATTCAGAGATCAGCTCAAGGAAGTGAAAAAAAAAGCAGCCAAGTTTGTCTAAAGCCTGAAAGTAGGAGATTAAAATTTGAAAGCTAAAATAGCAAACAACCCTGGGACTCAGCAGGTGATAGCAGTATAATATAAGGAAGACAAATATAATGAAGATCAAGCTTAAGAAAACTATGTTCTCAGAGAGTAGATTCTACTGTTCGAAAACCAGGCTACAGTTCAAATAAAGGATGAACAACTAAAGACACTGTCAAACAAAGTCGAAAAAACGTCAATCATGCAGAGGATACAAGAAGAGAACGCTGCTCTCCAAACCAAAACTATGGAGCTAAACAACAGAATAAAATTGCTAGAAAAAAACCACAGAGAATGTGCAGATACAATGGAATCTGAGTACTTCGACGCTTCCTAGAGCGACCGCGAGTCCCAAACTCACTACTCCAGATAAAACAAGAGACGAAAAATAAGAAGAAACAGAAAGAACACAAGATCCAAGACAACACTCAACGACGGTGAAGAGATGAAAGCAAAAATTCCTCCCCATGTCCTAAAGCCAAATGCACAGCGATTTCTGCAACGCTGCAAAGCTAATCAGATCGATCTAGATTACGCAAAGACAACTCCAGAAGACGTTTAACTCTTCACCAAGCTCAGAAGATCACAAGTCGCTGAAACGAATCCTATTACGACGAGTCAACAATATCACACATATCTGTCTGACGAGGGAAGACCTACACACATCGTCTTGAGAGGTGTATCAGAGATTCTTTCTGAAGGCTTTCATCCACTGAAAATCGTCCGATGGTGCAACAAAAACAAAGAACCGACGTCCATAGTCCTTGCCATCATACCCAGAAGTGAAAGCCGGATACTCAACATCAGAGACTTAATTGGAAACAAAATCAAGGCTGAAAATCAACATACCAGATCGAAGACTTTCCAGTGTTACAACTGCCAGTTGTTCTGACATACAGCGTTAAACTGCAGAGCCCGATCCAGCTGCGTCAGTTGTAGAGATGGACGCACGCTACTGGTGAGATTATCAAACATTTAAACAGAACTCCCCAAGAGGAAAGCGTCGTGTAGGAGTTGTACCAGGAGACCATAGCACCAATCTAGGGTACCAGAAGATACAAACATACAGCTAATTACAACAATTTAGAGGCTATTTAAAAAGCTGATGAAGCAGAATCAAAGTTCCATGTAGTCAGTGCTGGAAAATGCAACCGCTAGAGACACTTAGGAGAACACACCTACAGGATCAATGACGACAACAACCAGGCAAATTTAGATAGAAATTAGATATCTTTAGTTAATATAATCATTTTTTATTATTAACAACAACTTTATACTCATGATGTAATCAGTTATTGTAACAGTAGTATAGAGAGGGCTTTGCCCAAGAAGGCAAAATATTTATTTGATTCTAGAAAAGTGTTTAATTAAGTCCGCTGAATGATGACTGGAAAAGTAAAAAAAGGCGTTACTAAATATTTCTTCACCTGATGCAAATCCTATTGAAAATGTATGGGATTTAATGAAGATTCAGCTTAGTTAAAGAAATATATATGTAGAAAATGTAAAAATTTATCACTGAATTGTATGAAAACTAGTGTGTTCAAAAATGTAAGACATTTAAAATAGGAATCACGTAAGTTTTTAGGTAGTTATATTTGTAAGCACGTTTTTGTGGAACTAATTGTAGGTCAAAACACATTGAATTGACCCAAACTATTACGTAAGAGTCAAAACTTTGCTGCTGACAGTCCTTGACCCTTCCTAAAAGGTAACTGTAGACTAACGCCCTTTTATATTTTATTGTGAAATTTTTTAGTATTAAAAAGATAAATATAACAGCATTGTTAGCATTCTTCAATGAATCTTTAGCTCTTTAAATTGTTTTTAATAGTTTAAAAATAAGATATAAAGATAATTAAAAAATAAACTTGACGTGTCCCGACGTTTTGTAAGAATATATACTTGAAAGGGTAAACAAGCTTTAATAGAAATTTATCGTTTCTCAACAAACAGTACAGGGTGTTCAATTCTTGACACTTTTGCAGGGTGTCTGTATTATTATTAAAGATAGAGGCTTATTATCTTCGTAACAAACAAAATTTTCTTAGCCCTTCCTGTTCTTAAAATGTAGGACGAAAATGATATTTTCCATTGATAAGACCCCCATGTTATTGAGTTGTTATGTACGTTAATGAATAAAATACAGAATATTCTGTATATTATTTAAAATCTCAATTTAAATTTTTTCAAACTTTTCAAAAATGTATAATAGTTGATATAGTCTTAAAAATTATTTAGAACTCTATTTTCAAAGGTCCTCTAAATATATTATAGTGTAAAACTGACAATTTTTATTACTGCTGTAAATCTGGATTACTACATATAGGCCAGTCGAATAAAATTTGGAAAAAATTTAGTGTTTCTAGATATCAGCCAGCAGGAGGATGTTCAGAATGATGGTGGTGATTCATGGTTCCTAAGGCTTCAATTTTTTTTTGGACAAACATTTTTATTAAATAATAAAGGTGTGAAAATACAGTGTTTTGAGTTGCAGAGAAAGCTATTACTTTTTAGAAAAAAAGTTCCAAACGAAAGTTGTGCCCCTTATAAATACCTACAAATAAAAGAACAGCAATTGTTAATGAACAATATAAAAATATATTGCATATACATATAACATCAGGGAATTATTTTAGCAGAGATTCACACGACATGGCTTAAGCTATCGTGTGCGGACATTTTTGACTCGATTATTTGAATATTGTTGAGGTGACAATTGTTTAAAATTGCAGCTTTTCCGAGAGTCAGTATGGGTGTAAGGGCATGCCGGCAGCATGTGAGCGAAAAGGAGACTGGAACGTGCAATATTTATTTTCTGAAAAAAATATTTTTAAGCTTAGCAAACAAATTATTGCATTTTCATATAGTTTATGCATAATAAAAAAATAATCGATCAACAATATTTTTTAACACACTTTATGCATTTGAAATTGCAAAAAATCCTTGACATTAGTCAATAATATACCATTGACTAGAAATATTGAAAATCATATTAATTTTTAATATACCATTAATATTTATCGAGATGTAGCATGAAACAAATCGTGACAGTCATTTTCGACCAAATAATTGATTTTACAAGAAAAACACATTAATACTTTTTGAATATTTTATTGAGATGAACATTTTTATAAACAATATTTTTTGTAGCATTAGTATTTTTTGAGCAATTTTATATACACTATTTATTCGATTCTCCATTTCTTGGAGATGAAGATGATCTTATTTTCGAAAGCATTAGTATTTTTCGAGTAATTTTATATACACTATTTATTCGATTCTCCATTTCTTGGAGATGAAGATGATCTTATTTTCGAAAGACTCACTATTTTCACTATCAACATCATCATAATCATTATTATCATCCACTTCGACGTCACTTTCATCGTCACTTGAAATAATATCGCAATAATCTTAAATCACGTTGGATTGTGAATTTTCGGTGGCCATGGGATGTGGATTATCACTTACAACGTGACAGATATCAAATTTTTAGACATATCGATATTTACATCAATTTTCTCGACATTTGAATAAGTTTCACCATTACAAGTGGAACAAAACGTAAGTCATTTTTTAGGCAAGTGCAAACCTTTGTTTTCCAACCTTTTTTACATTTGCAACTTATGTGTTTGAGTAACTCTTGCGTTAAGTCATCGGTCATATTGTTCGTGGTTCATTCAGATGCCACAAAGAAAAAAAGATGAAGGTTATACAACCAATATCCGATGAATGAATTTGAAGCGTCAGAGTCTCGTTTTCGCCCGCGCGCTGCCGGCATTCCTCACCATCACACCCATACTGACTCTCGGAAAAACTGCAACCTTAAGCTTTTGTCACATCAACAATTTTCAAATAATCGAATCAAAAACTTCAGCATACGATAGTTTAAGCAATGGCTTGGAAACCCTGCTAAAATAATTCCTCAATGTTAACAAACAATGCCACCAGGATTTTTAAAAGAATCTATCTCTGTTTCTATTGGTCGCAAAGACTTTTGTTTTTAAATTCGCACTAAAACATCAGCTATCACGTCCAGATATCGGCGTTTCAATATCGTGTTTTGTCGCAGCGGTATATTGTTAATCTATTTTAACAATTTAAAATCAATACTTCATTTCGTCCTTTTTTGATAATATAAGCCTTGAAATTTGATTTGCAATTCCATAGATCGCCTTAGGATCTTCCGGTCGCTGAGATTAAAGAACTAAATCCAACACCAAAAGTTATAAACAAATTTATTGTGTAAAAAAGATATTGAATATTTTTACTTGAAATTTTGCATGCTTATTTTATGCAACAAGAGGCTTCTTTTGATGTAGTATGAAGTATATGCAATATGTTTTTCTGTTGTTTATTACCAACTGAACAAACAGCCATTTTAGCATATTTTCTTGCAATAACTAATGAACAATTAAGTTGATTTTGATGTCCTTTTTTATTTTGTAGGTATTTTTAAGGCGCGCAATTTTGTTTGGAACTTTTTTCTAAAAAGCAATAGCTTTTCCGGCAACTAAAAAAACAGTTTTTTCACACCTTATTTGTTTAATAAAATTTTTTTGCCCAAAAAAGTCTATGAAACCTTGAATTACCACCATCATTCTCAACATGCTCGCGTCGACTGATATCTAGAAACACAAACAGCTAGATCCACTAACGTGCTTTAGTTTTGAAGCCATCCTAAATTGACAGCAGAGGACATAAACTGACAAAAGCAACAATAAGTCAAGCAAATTTTAAACCCCAAAAAATACGTGAATAAAAAAATCTTTTTCTTTGACTACTGAGCACGTAAAAATGGAGAACTTTATTTATTTTCGGAATACAACTATTTCTTTTACATATTGCAAAGCTTTATCGTAATGTTCCTATCCTAGATATCCCTATATAAGCGTTTATTTGTTGACATATGTAATATAAATTATGACAATATCATACAAAAACAAAACTGGCCAACTATACCATTTAAATTTCATAGTAACTAAATCGGATTTAAATCTTAAATCTTAATGAATCTGGGTGGAAGTTTTTTTTTTAAATTAATACGGATCTTTAATACCTGTATAGATTTTTTTGTGTATAAATAATCTTAATTGGAAAAATTTCGTTTTATCGATAATAAGTGCGACTGTTGTGGATACTAACTTGGTGTTCCTTGATATTACTTTTGGAAAAATATTCTGTTATTTGTCGCTTTATCACCTTTAATTAGTAAGTTTTTGCGGTCAATTAACATGTCATTTTAAATCTAAAAATATTATAACTGATTGATCTTACCAATTGATTGCTGACGCAAATATTAAAAAAAGTATTTGCACTTCTAATTTATAATGCTATTATGAATGTAGCGTGTCGTTTTTTTCTTCTTAGCGCTTCTGATTTAAGTGGAAAAATTCTCTAGTAAGAATTTAGCATTTACCTATAACCTTCATTATAAATCCAAGTCACATACATTGTAATTGTAAAATTGAAGGTTATTTATCTCACTTTTAATCCTTTGTGTATTGTGTTTTGGTATTTTGTGATTAGAAATGACAACTCACGTTAAAAAGATCCTCTAAATATTTTTGGATATACAGTGTGTCCGAAATTGGCGATGACAGCATTGCAATCTCGAAAACTATAAGAGATAGAAAGGGGGTTAAATGAGGAAAGTTTTAGGCAATAACGTTAGTAGGCTATTGATGATTTTAAGATAAAAAAAGTTAAATCTAGCATTTTCTTAGATCGGCTATAACTTCCTTATTTTCCAATACCTTTTAAATCTATAAAAACTTTTGCACGGTCAGTTATTACGCAGAATATGTTTATTTAGTTAAATTTCAAGTTTAACGTTTCAGTTTTCTGGAACTATCATTAACTTTATTTTTCCTTATGACCGCCATATTGGATTTTTAACTCATCGAAAAGTACTCAATTTTTTCTATAACATCGTGTGAAACAATAATGCAAAAAAAACAATGTTGTAACCTAAAAATAACTAGAAACACTTTTTTAATGAACATTTAAATATTTGAAAACACAGAAATTTTAAACCATTCTGTTACTTAAGAATAAAGTCAAATTAATAAACCAACAAAGGAATTCACTAACATGGTTTAACTTTAAAACCGTCCTTAATTGACAGCAGAAGGCTTAAACGAACAAGAGCAACAATAAGTCAAGCAAGTTTTAAACCCTAAAAATACAAGCATAAATTTTTTTTTTAATTACTGAACTGGCAAAAAAGGAGAATTTTATTTATTTTCGGGATACAATTTAAATATTTTAAGGCATTATCGTAAGGTTCTTATCGTTAATAGCCCTATATAAGCGTTTATTTGTTGAAGTATGTAATATAAATTATGACAATATCATAAGCACAACAACACTGGCCAACTAGAAGATTTTATGTCATGGCAACTAGATCGGGTTTAAGTCTTAAATCTTCTTATTGAATGTGTGTGTTAAAAATTAAGAGATTTTCATTGATTAAGTTATTGTAATATTTTTGTTTAGTAGGCTTTGAACCTGAAACAAATGAAATTCTTTAGTCTGTCATAAATCCAACTTTCATGTGTATTCTAAGTGCGCGTTTTGACGTTTAATAAATATTTTTACAATGACCTTACATTTTTTACACAAAGAAAAGTGTGATATGCTAGTGTTATATCAGAAATGAGAGAAATGCGATCAGATCTATGGATAATTATTTTGACATGAATCCCGAACGACGACAACCCAGAAAAACTTGTTTTTCTAAATTGGTTAGAAACTTGAGTTCGATAGTTTGGCAAAATCTCGTCCCAAAAATTAGACGCAAAATAATGTAATAGAAATATTTTTGAATATTTTAATAACAATTCGACGTCGTCTACAAGAATGGCTGGCACTAAGCTTGATATTCCAAAATCAACTGTTCATGATGTTTAAAAATTACTAAATATCATCCTTATAAACCAACAATTGTACAAGGACTTTAAGAAGGTGATTTTGATAGGATAGTTTTTTTTTTGTAATTGGTATGTTAGTAAATGTCTAAAAAATATCGCCTTTTCCGATAACATTTTATTGACAGATGAAACCACATTTCAGTAAGCGGAGTTTTTAATAAAAAGAATCGCCGTTTCTGGGCTCTTGAAAACTCGCAATTAAGCGAACCATGAAAATTCCAAGTACGATTTGATTTTAATGTGTGAAGAGTCATGATCGGTAAGAAATATCCTATTTAGCTTTAAATGATTAGCATTTTTGTGAAATGCTTTAATTATTTATCTTCAAAAGTAATTATTAATATTGTAATAATTACGATTTATCTTTTTTATTATTCTTTACAAATTAACAAATCGTTTAATTGGCCAATTTATTTATGACCTAACGATGACAGGTTAAAGATACCCTGCAAAGTTACAAAATCAAATTATTCCTGCCATTTGAGAAGTTCTGCTAAATGATCAGTTTGATAATGTGTGGTTTCAGCAAGACGGTGCCCCGCATATAATTCCAGGGAATTACAAACATTTTTAACGAGGATTTTTGGTGAAAAAATAATCTCCAACAGTGGTCCTATGTGCTGGCCTGCTAGATCTCCGGACCTAAACCTAAGAATTTATTTATATATATATATATATATATATATATATATATATATATATATATATATATTTAAATTTTTAATAAAACAATATTTTTAGTTATTTTTATGTTATAACGTCGTTTTTTTCTGGCATTAGTGTTTCACAAAGTGCTACAGAAGAAATTAATTACTTTTCGATGAGTAAGGCGGTGATACGGAGAAAAAAAGTTGATCAAATGGATGTATTCTGCATAATAAGTGAGCATACAAAAGTGTTTACAGATTTAAGAGATATTGGGAAATAAAAAGTTATAGCCGATCTAAGACAATGCAAGATTTTACTTTTTTTAATACCTCTAAAATGCGACAAAATAGAACCGATTCACCAGCATCAATAACTTACTGACATAATTGCCAAAAACTTTCCTCATTTATTCGTCTTTCTATCTTTTATAGTTTTCGAGATTGCAATGCTGTCATCACCAATTTCAGATACCCTGTATATTGAGATTTTGAAAAGTAGATTGATAGATTGACGACGTTGTAGATTTGTGTTCCGTCAGGAACTGAGTATGTTAAGTTTTGTGATGCATACATTTTTATACCGAAAGTACTGAGGAAGAGGTGAAGCATTTGTTCATATTCCAGGTTATTATGAATTCAGGAGTCATTTATGGAATTCGCATGTACCAAAGTTTTTCCGAAGTATTTTGATACACTCATTACAAATCTCGATGATCCGTGAAAAACTGAAAGACGATTTGTTTGTAATAATTTTTATATGTTTTTCACATGTCTCCGATTAAATTATCATATTGTAATAGGTAAAATCGATTGATATTTCTATTCTGAGTATGCCTTTCTTTCGAATTAGAAAAATAATAATTATATCAAAAGTTATTTTATATTTACTGCAAAATCGCTACGCGTGCCTGTTGCGTTTCAACTTTACCTCGTATCTCGACTTTTAATTACCATACTGAACTTCAGAACGTCTCATTTTTATGGGAAATTTTGGTTTTACAATTAAAAATCTTAAGAAATCTGTTTGTTGCAAAACATTACAGAATTCTCTAGCGCGCTTACCGATAGTTTTAACTTAAATCATAATTTTACGATTGTATCAAGGCTTGGTTGACGTATACTTATTAAGTGAACCTGAACTTAAAATTTTATGGTGAAATAAGATAAACAAATTTTTTACGAAAATATTTTTTAATATAAAACGTAAGTTGTTAATTTATCAATATATAAGTTTTTATGGCGATAAAAATTTAACAATAACAAATTATCGACTTGAAAAATTTTAACTCACTCTGTTTTAATAAGATTATTTTTTTTGTATATATAGAAAAGACACGTTTTTCCTTGCACAAGCAAGCTTTGCAAGTACAGTTTGGCAAAAGTTTACCTAGAGGAGGTCATAAAACATGTATTTGTTGTGTTAATAGAAGATGAATTTAAAACCTCACCGTGTAAATCCAGGCAAATTGTTTCAGTATACTGAACATAATATGCTAGAAAAGTGTGTAGTTTGATAGATTTTCTCGTGAGAGGTAAATCTTCAATAAAATACGTACTACTATAGCAATGACTATAAAATCTTAATACATCAAAATTTTGCAACTAGCATCAACGTTGACAATATTTCTTAAATAATTTTCTATGCGCTCCAAGATATTTTATATGCAAGTTGGAAAGTATTCCGAAATAACGTTTTACTTGTGAGATGAATTGTTGCAATGACACTTTCATTTATCAAATTTTTTCAAATATTCCGGAGGATGTTTTTGTAAGCCGTTTAGTTTCAATTTTGTTAGCGTCCTTCGAGCCGTGGGATGATGAAGAGCTGGTAGGGCAAAGCGGGCACTGAAGGGGGTGGTAGTGCATGGTATACGAAGGGTAAAAACGAGGTGTGGAGTAGAATAACAGCGAAGTAGTATCAAATGGATATATACATCAAAGATTAGTAGCATTCAACTGACGCTACTTGTAAAACATCATCTTGTCGTCATTCAACTTCAATACGCGCTGCTGTATTTAATTTTATTTAAGCATTAATCATTCCACTTATCACTTAATTACTACTTTATTTTGTTTCGTTTGTACGACATTTCGATTAGGTTATATCTCTAGTTATAAATTGAATGCTTTTTCTTAAGGCTATGAGCTTATATATGACCTGTGTCCATTTAAGTGCGAAGCTTTGCTTCACTCCATCTCCATGATTTGATGTTTCAAAGCAATGTTTGTCAAAGTTTAGGGATCTCAACACTGAGTTTACTGCCGATTCAATTATTATATTTAAGGTAGGTTGCGTCTATAAATTTTCCCTTTTTCGTATAGTGTTCCATACATAATGCTACACCTGCATACCATTTAATATGGTATTTATTCCGGGTGTGCGATCGAGTCTCTTATTGCAGACGAACTTTATGTTCTTTAATGCGAACTTCTAGTGGATGCAGGGACGGATCCAGCCTCTCTCTTTGGGGGGACGATATCACAAGAGCAGAGAAAAGATCGGCATAACCTCCAATCCATTCGTAGCGAAAGCGAGTTATCACTAGGTGGAGCGTGTAAGCGACATCGACGTTCCTAAGGCGAGTCTATTTTTTTCTGAAGTTCTTGGCGGAGGGGGCAATTGTTACCTCCTCTTGGAAGCGCCCCTGAGTGGACGCTTGGTTTCTTCAATATACATTTCACCACACTTACGTGGAATCTTGTAAACACTATTACTTATCGGTAGTTTTTGGTTCCGTCTTTCTTCAATGAGCTCTGAGTCTATTTTCCGGTTTGAAAGCGATGTTTATATTGTAACTGATAATTCTTCGTTTAGTTCCAAGGGAATGAATAGACCTATGGTTGGGATATTAACAACTGGAAGGACAACTGTCTCTTTACCATAAAATAACAGTATTATCAATATACCTACTTCAACCAGATTTTCGGTTTCACTGTTACTGTTTCTATAACGTGAGTTTCGGACCATTTCACATATATGTTGGCTATGACAGTTTCAATATTAGTATCATATTTGTACTGTAAACTAACAACAAAATCTTTAATATTAATGGGTTTTAATTTAAATTTAATAAAAATAATTTTACTATCTTGACTTTGACAACCACCTACTGGTTTAAATCTTTTCTGTTAAGAATCACATTTAAATTTAACTGTTTTATTAAAATTTGCTCTTTTTCTTATTTTAATAGACACGTGTTCACACCAGTTGTCTTTCGATTCAAACCGTTTAATATTAAGGATTGTGTTCTTCACCCCCAAGCAAAACGCAGGATTGCAGTCTCCGAATATGCCGGAGGGTGCAATCAAACTTAAGCCGACAATTGTGCGTTCATTACAGGCCCCGGGCGTAAATCTGGCCAATACAAATTATATCCGGCTGAGCGTGCATGTAGCCACCCCCGGTTATAGGGGATGCTCGCTGAAACCACCAGCGTTTAACGCTCACTATACGGATTTGAACGGAGCTTATTCTGCGAATTTTTGACAGTTGCTCCTGCCGGATTTAAATAATTATTGTTTTGTGTCGGTGTTTTTATTGGATTAGGCTTGAATGGGGGTTGTATCGGTTGTTTTCTTCTTTTTACTAAAACAAATCACTATTGCTAATGCCTATATTTTTTAGGATTGTTACTTTTTATGTTTTGAACGTTAACAAGCATGTTTAGGAAGATTTTTGAAAAAGTTATGGTTATGGTTTTTTTAATCGGTTTTAAGAAAAAAATAAAAAGTGGTGTAATTAAAGTTTAGAATTTGACTTGTAGTATATTTGAAGTAAAGGACATAAAGTCTGCATATTCTTGTATAATAGCTTCTTTCTATAAACGGATTACTTCAATCGCCATGGGAAGAGTTAAATTGCTTAACTGTTTTATATGGAAAATACAAAAGTCACCAGTCTACATCATGAAACTCAATGGGAGGTCGAATAACAAAAAAATATAAATACCACCCTCACCATATGAGGTTGCACCAGTAATTAGGTAAAGATTACTCCAATGAGTGTATGTACTTTTACTATGTAATGAATATGTATCTAGAACAGAACTTACATTTTTTGTACGGTATAATATTCTCCGATGAGACATTGTCATACTTCAGAAAACCCATTCCGGGTATGAGAGGTATAATGTTTCATATGACATTTGTAACAATTAGTTGGACATTTTTTAATGAATCATTAAATGACTCTAGTTACCTTAATGTTGTGCATTAAAAATTACTTGAATTTTTTATGGACCTTGATTTAGCACAGGAATATGAGTTTACAAGATAGTGCGCCGATGCCTTATCATTGTGAAGTTCGGACATTTCTGGGTGAATAAAACGCTCAGGGGTGGCTTCAGCCTCTCTCTTAAGGAAGGGGGGATATCACAAGAGTACAGTATGAAAAGTGAAAGAGCATTGACGATGGGTGGGGGGGGGGGGTCAGTGACATTCATGTTTCTAATACAGTAGGCATGGGCGAGTCTAGATTTTAAGCTCTTGGTGGGGGGCATCGATTCACCGCACCCTTAGATCCGTGCCTGGATACACACAAAACCGGATTCGGTTTGGGGGTTTTACTCAATGGTCATCAAAATCTTGTGACATTATTTTATTGTACTTTTTGTGGGGTTATGTAAAAGGCTTGGTGTATATTAATTCATCTGCCAAAATAAAACCTATGCAAAACGGAATACGATACAACCACAGAATAATAGCGATACTAATTTTTTCAAGAGTAAAGGAAAATATAAGAAAATAAATTAATATATACGCTTATCAAGATTTCAGTAATGTGGTTATGGGGTTATAGAGTTATGGGATGGTGAAGTAATTAGGTCATAGGATTATCGACTTATGGGGTCGTTGGGTTATGGAGTTATGCGATCTCGAAAACGTATAATATATATAGTCAGAATCCCAGGTCAGAATTTTTTTCTGTGTGGCTGTGTTACTAAGGACAGGTATACTTTATCTGTTTAAAATCATTAATAGTATAAGAGTTTCTCCAAAATTAATTAGAAAGCATGTTGGTCTCAATGTGCATCAAAGAAGGTAGAAGCATTTTTTGTGAATACTCATAGAAGCTACTATTCCAGTTATACCCCATTAAATAGAATGTGCCTTTTTATTAAGTAGTTATCCCGTGATCGTGTTCTGCTGAACATTTCTGGCATGTCTTTAAACAGTTTTAAAAACTTTTTTAAGCGATTTTTTTTTACGTTTAACCGAAAATTAAATTTTTGCCGTTACCCTGCTTATGGTAAGATTTTTCAAATTTCGTTCTCTGTATGTTTTGGTTTCAAAGTAGGCAGAAAATATCTGTTATATTTTGATTTTTTAAAACTCTTACTAAAAATGTACATTTCTTTACTAGCCTAGATGCAGAACAGGAATAAAAGTGTATTAATACTGTTTAAAAAAGAATCTAGGAGTGTCGTGACAACCTGTCACAATTCATTTTGGTGCGAAAAATCGTGATTATTCAAAATTAATGCTTCATAATCTCAATACGCATGACGAAAACAAAACAATATTATGTACTGAAAGCTGAATGGTTAAAGTGTATTAAAACCAATGTCGCTACATCAGTAAATAAAAAGCTATCGAAATATTAATCAAAAACTTACTTTTGGCAATTTTTTTTAGGTGGACTTTTAGGGGGTTTTGGAGTTATTATCAAAGGTATAGTATTGCCGTTTTCACTATTTAACGAAAAGAAAGATTCCGGTGTCAAATTTGTCATGGCTCTCTTAGTTTTTAATCAAAAGCGTGATTTTGAAAATCTTCGTTTTTTAGGCACATCTCGTATTTCCGTTATGCGTTAATTTATCAAAAGGGTAAAAACTGATTTTTATAGAGTTTTTTTTTATGTAGAGTTCAGTAGTAGTAGTAGTAGTTCAGTTTCTTCTAAAACTTTAGTTTTTGAGATATTAACAAAACTTATGATTTTTAAAAAGGACACCCTGTATATTATTTTAGATATTGATTAACTATAATTTAGGCTTTTCAAAAATATATAATGGGTTTATTTTATTTTGAAAAACAAGGTCTTAATTCGATATTTTCAATAATTTACTATATTTGTAACAGTAGGCCATGGCCAATTTATAAGAAACAAATGAAAAATTTTGACAATAATAATTGTACACAGAAATTAGACACTTTATTTTTATTGCATTTTTTACGTTAAACAACACTGTTATTAAAAAAATCAGAATATTGACATTTAATTGCAAAGAAACAAGATCAACATTATTTCATAAAACAAAAGTAACAAAAACAAACAGAAACACCAAAACTAAAAACAACCAAGAGTTTTTTAATGATGGTTTTCAAAATGACGGCCGTTTTCTCGAATGCAATATCGACACAGTTTTGTTACTCTTCTAAATGCATTAAATAGGTCTATTATAAAGAGTTTGGAAGATCAAACCAATTACCTTATGAGGTTCCGCTATAGATTTATGTTGTGTCTTATAGACTTGATTTTGCATGAAACCTCATAAAAAAAATTCAGAACGGAAAGATTGGGATATCGTGGAGGCCATCTCGCTGGTCCATTGGTACCTATCCATCTTTGAGGTATTGTCCAGAAACGGTCTTAACAGCTCAGAGTTATGGCTCGGGGCACTGTCTTCTTGAAGATAAATGGAATTGAAATGGGCCAATGGAATATTTTCAAGCAATTCTGGAATAATTTCCTCAAGAATTTCTAGGTATCTACGTGCTGTGAGACCCCCTTCATACATCCTGTAGGTTATGCGTCGGCAAAAAATAAAACATGAGACACCAACCCCGAAGCGCCCTTGTTGTGCCGTTTCAAAAATTAAATGGTGATTTTCTGCAGACCAATGCCTCGTGTTGTAATAATAACGATAATTCCCTCATTTGAAAAATAACTTTCGTCTGACCAGATGACAAATCGGCCAAAAGATTCGTTGGTGAGGATTTGTTTGAAATACCATTGACAAAACGTTACTCGTCGCTTATCATCTCCGGGGTATAAATGTTGCACTATTTTAAATTTAAATGAATGGTGTTTATACTTTTTCAAAATCCTTTCAACTTCAAATTTTGTTGCACTAACTTATTCCTCTATTTTTCTACAGAATGATGAAGTTGTTGCTGTAGCGTAAAATAACACATTTGTTTCTTTTCTCTCCCTGTCTTCTTTGACATATGTTTTGGGACACGGCTGAATAAAAGATCCGAGTTGAACTAGATTTTTTTTAAAGAGCAAATATGTCTGGAAAGGGTTGCCTTCTTTCTGGATACCTTGCATGAACAAAAACGATCGCCAAATATGAGAAGTTATCTTAATGATAAGGCTTTAAATATCTTACCTATTGAAATAGAATTCAGCAACTTCTTGGGAACTTTCATTGTTTTGTATAAAACATACTAACATATCATACTTTTCAAAATTATCATAATCGGCCATAGTAAATGTAAAATAAATAAAAAGTGAAATAAATAATACCTACGTAACAAAAATATTTCATAAATAATAACAATGTGACAAAACTGTGAAGTTTCGTACATCTGTCTTTTGTTTCTTATACATTGGCCATAGCCTACTGTTACAAATGAAGTAAATTATTGAAAATATCGAATTCCGATCTTTTCAAAATAAAATAAGCACATTATATATTTCTGAGAAGTTTAAATTATACTTAATCAATATGTGAAATAATATACAGAGTGTCCTATTTAAAAAATCATAAATTTGGTTAATATCTCAGAAAAAAACTGATTATGCCACTGAATTCTACGTAAAAACTCTACAAAAACCAGTTGTTATCTTTATGATAAATTATCGCATAATGGAAATACAAGATGGGCCTAAAAAAAAGGTTTTTCAAAATCATCCTATAGATTAAAAACAAAGAGAAAGCTATTTATTAGGAATCCTGACCCGAAACTGGCAAGGAAATTACTACAAATCAGTAGGAACCAATTAAGGACTATTACGGGTATAATGACGGGACACATGACAGTCAAAGTAAATCTGAATAGAATGAATCTATATAACAGAAACCTAGGCTGCAGACTATGTAGACAAGCCGAGGAAACGGTGAAGCATATCATATGTGACTGTGAGTCACTGGTGAGATTAAGACAACAAACATTCGGGTCAGTAAGTCTGGAACCGGGAGTAATACTCACTCACTCCTTAGCAGGACTGTACAGATTGAGCCAGGAGGCTAGGTTGACAGAGTGGCTGTAATGTCTAGGGTGAGCACAATAGGCCTACTCTGGCCGCAGTGCGTCCGGCTTTAGGACGGACTCGGGAATATAATAATAAAAAAAACAAAGAGAGCCGTAACTAAAGTGAAAACCGCAACACCCTTTTTTTGATAATAGCTCCAATACCCACTAAAAGTGCCGAAAATAGGACACCCCGTACACACACAAAAATCACGCTTTAAAAAAGTAACTAATGAGCATTGTTGCGAGCTCGCTAACGGTCATAAGCTTCGAGATATTGATTATGCTACAACTATCCTTTTCACCAGCCTCCTAGGTCTCCTCTATATGAAGCACACTTTATTATATTATTTAAAATTCTACCAAAGATTCAAAAGACATTTTGTATAAAATATTTTATTTCAAAATATAAAATTTTTCAAGGTCTTTTTCATATTTTGACAGATTACAATATTTCAACTGAAAGAAAAATTACTTACAAATTCTAATTTTTTCTTCTATATTTAATAATCCCAAATTTTTTTACTTCTGTATTAAGTCAGAGTCTTTTTTTTTCATTTTGGAAATAATGTTCAGGTAAAAATGCACATGAAAATATGCTCATAGATAAGCAATTATTAGACCTGATTTAACCACAGAAATATTAAATAATGACAAAGCAAACATGTCTTATAGAATATTAACTGCAAACCATTACATCCTGATATTAATTTATGTAAGTCATTTTTTTGGTATTGAACGATCTATTACAGTTACGAATAGATATAATACGATTTCAATTAAAAACATTAAGCGGGGATTTGAGTCGATGAAGACAAAATCACGTTAGCACAAAGGGTTTCTATTTCACGGCACGTGGTTATGGAAAACAGAAACGCGTGTCCCACAGTTGCAAGCCGGGCTTCTCCCACGGGCACCGAAAAGCAACTCGGGATTTTAGACCTTCTTTGAATTTTTCTCGCTTGCCAACTGACTTAGGATAGTTTTTCACAAGCTGGGAATGTAACGGGATTTAATACATACAATTTTGAGTTTTTTAGTAATAATAAGGTTTCGCAGGGTGGTTTTTTTTACTATAAGGAGTTTCATATTTTTATGTGTTTTTATAAAGCAATGATAAATAAAGCTAAATTACTTTTTCCATAAGTTTATTATTAATTGTTTATGAATCGTACTAAAAAAGTAAAAAAAAACATTTAAAATATTTTTGGAATTGATCCTAATCCTCACTGCTTTCTTGACTTTGAGGTCAGTGCGAAGAATAGCAATATGATATTGTCATCGAATAGTCTAAAACAATTTATTGTTTGTAGAAGGGATAGCTATATTGTACTTAATAAAAACAAAAGAGTACTGTTATATCGGTTCTAGATGAACAAGTTGGTTGTCTTAATCAGGTTTAGCACCTGTTCACCAATATAAGTCTTCCACATTGATTGATTCCTGAAAGTGTCTCGAAGAGGTTAAAGCTTTGTATTCAAAGAGGATGTGTGAGGCTGTCTCGTCTTTTTCATCACACAGTCCATACTATGGTTCCTCCTTAAAGATGCCCATTGTATTTAGATATTCCCTCAAGATTCAGCATGATCTGTCTCGAAGAGGTTTAAGCTTTGTATTCAGAGGATGTATGAGGCTGTATCGTCTTTTTCATCACACAGTCCATTCTATGGTTCCTCCTTAAAGATGCCCATTGTATGTAGATATTCCCTCAAGATGCAGCATGATCTGTTGTTTGCTTAGACGCAGAATTTTGAAGCTTAGTTTGCTCTAGAGGTCCCTAATTAAAGTTTTTTTCTAGATTAAGCGTGATCGTTTTGCAATACAATTCAGTATAATTGAACTTAAAATCTGCAGTAAAATCGCCATATAAAAATATTAAACGGGCAATATTTCGAAAATCGAAAACAATCTTACACAAATTTATTCTTATTTTTAATGCTAAACAAGATAAAATTAGAAAATTTTGGAGTTTCTATTTGAAAAAATTTACTTTTGACGATTCCTTCGATTTAATATTTAATCTTATATTTTGAACAGTTTTAATATTATAAAAATCTAATAAAATAAGCTCATTTCAACAAGGAATCCAACCCAAATTAAATAGAAATGGTTTCCTTATAGGAAAATTTGATAATTATTTTAGGGCCTGCAAATGTCATTTATGACATAAAAATTAAATATGCGAAAAACGTTTAGATTTAGGTATATGATATGATATGCCTAGAATCTTACACAAAATCCAAAAATGCAACAATATATAGGGTGTTCTATTCAAAATAAGCAAGTTGACTCCTACTTTCGGTATAACCGGAAGTGCCTCCGTCTTGAAAATATTTTAGCCAGGTTGCCATCTACCTTAGTACAATGACCACTTTTCAAAATTTTTCTATGTATAGTTTTTCATATATAGATTGAATTGGTTCCCGATGGGTCACCCTTAAAGTTAATTTACTTCCAGTTTATTAATTATTATTCTGATGAAAAATTTATATATTTGTAAAAGTAGTATTATTGGTCGGTAGTTGTCTAACTTAGTCTTATCACCTTTTCTAGAAAATAAGATTATAGAGAAAATTTTCCGGTTTTTTATCCCTTCCCTAAATATTTACTGAGTACAAATTTTAGCCTCGTTATGAGGTAACTTTTCAGTAAAGATAAAAAGTAAAATAGCCAACTGTGCAGCCATAAAAATTAATTTCTGTCTATTTTTTACCAAATACAGTGAGATTTAATTATGTGAGACGCTATTGTGGTTTAATAGTAGAATTCAACTGTGAATCAGTTTCACTCAGATGTGACTATGTTTGCAGTAGGGTGCCCATTTTTACATATATATATATATATATATATATATATATATATATATATATATATATATATATATATATATATATATATTAAATGCTGTATATTAAAGTTCGGAGTCTGGCTTACAAACATAAAAACTATAAGTTTTTAGAGTTGGATCATGTAGACATATTAAAAAGATCCTTTTCACCTACTTTTATATCGAGGGTAGTTTTAGAATTAAAGTTTTTTATTTTAATCAAAAGATACTAAAAAAATAACAGGTTACATGTTCCCAAGTTATAAATAAGCCTTGAAAATTCCATATGGTCAATCTATTAAATAATTAAAATCAACCAAGTGGTGTTTAGACAGGGCGTGCAGATAAGAAGCAGCAAATTTTTATCGCAGTCAACGCTAAAATACAAACTCAACTAGTTTAGGCCCTTTAAAAGCCGGCCAGCGACACGACATTTTGTCAAATTATGTAATAAATTATTTAGTGCTCGTTACGTATTACATTAGGGTTAAATGTTCCAAACGATTTAATTCATGCAACATGCAATATGAGTATATAGTCAGTGTCGGAAACGAAGACATGCGATAGTATTCTGTTGTTAATGATTTTTTTTTGGTGAAATAACTATTCTAAAATAAGGGCAGTGGATTAGTTGATAGATAGATTATAAGAAAAAAATGTGTCGTATACGCATGTTTTTTATATACATCAATATGATTGAATTTTAAATAACCCAAATACCTCGCGTGATAATGACATAAGTTAAAATTATTTTTGTTCATCAAATTCATTTAAAATAATTACACTGGAGAACAAAGGTATGAAACATTTTACATTTATTTTACGTGTGTCTGGGTTTTTTTTTTTATTAACGTATCAACATTTACAAGTATATAAAATTGTCCATTTAGCCAGAGTCTTGAGCTTGTCTCGGGATACATCAAACCAGAGCATTTTTTCGCAATATTTGTTGACATTAGCAGAACTCCTGTTTACAAAGCTATGTAGCAAGAACTATGAACGACAGTGGAGTATATGAAGAAGGAACGTGTTAAGCGGTTTGGAACATGTAAGTTAAAAAAGTAAAGACATTCTGGGTTTTTGATAAAAGTGTTTAAAATATTGAAAGCAAAAAGGCATCGTAATATTCCCTTTTATGACAGGAAATACTAAATTTAAATATAACTTGGTCTGGTCCACATCACAACTCAGTCCATTGCAGTTAAGCCTATATTTAATATATTTTATAAATCTCATCTGGACTTGCTCAAATCTATTGGCGTGCATCTGATAAAATGCTAGAGAACTCCAACCGATGAAAATAGTATATACTGTTTTTAAGGCAAATGCATTTTTAATGTCCTTGGTGCTCCTCCTGACGAAGCCCAAGATTCCGTTTTCCCTACCAATTATGTTCTCAAAAGGACTCGCAAACGTCTTGGGGTCCAAATGACTCACATTTACTTCAGTAAGTGTACTGTTATAAAGGCAGTAATAAGCTGGAATTAGGATTTTTGGACGAATAATTCTAAATCTAAATGTTGATGATCCTATTCCTGTTTATGTCTTCTCCATTGAGATATTTGTACTTTATAATAGCATAAATTTATGGCCGTCGTATGGTGTCCGAGTTAAGTAAGACTCTGACTATTATGTTCTAGTCGATCGCTCTAGTTTCAGCTCTTTCATCGAGTCGAGGCTTTTCTGTAAGTCTTCAGGATCTATTTTTCGGAAGAGGTTGCTCTTGCTTTCAATCCTCTCTTTTCGGCAAAATTAGTGGAGATTTTAAAACCGAGGCCAAGTAATCTATTTGTATAAAAAGGGATGGGCATCTCTTTACCACTCCCTCCCAGCCACATGAGAATCCGTCAGTTCCAGCTCTAAAGGGTCCTAGATAACTGAGACTATAAACACCATTCAATATCTCGTTCTCCATGACAATATAAGCTATTTGTTATGTCTATACATGTAATTCTTTGAACTTTGTCAAATTGAAGAACATACAATAGCCGAGTACGTAATCATACTGACCTTCTTGGTTCAAGCCTTAATATGCTCGTTCTACCTTAGTTGTAAGGTAGCTGGACATGTAGGCTAAAGGTTCTCTCGGTTCAATGGATTGGATTTTTAAACATTTTGTATCTATTTGATCCGATTAGTATGGGAAAGAGTCAAAACCCACAGCGTCTCTTGCCCAGTTTCTCACAGGCTCCGTTTGTGACACTAGTTAAAGGCAAGGTACGAACCGTCACAGTACGAATCACATAATAACCAAGGGTTAAGGCCTGTATTAATGTTTATATGAGCTTGTGTTTATAGTTGTTTCTTGAAGAGAATACCCATGCGTCATAAATAATATTCGTTTGAACTAAATCAAAATTAATTCAATACAATGTTTATATTTATAAAGACGGGCCTATTGTATCGACGAATGGAACTAAATGGTATTTTTAAAATTTCGTTATATTTTCGGATTCGCTATCAGGAACGGGAAAAATTGTAAAATCGGTTTAGGTAAGTGGAAATATCAGTAAAATAATAATAATAAATAGATGTATTGAAAACAAAAAAAAATCACAAAAGCAAAGAGGCGGAATTAGGACTCCTCTCTTAACCGAAAAGAACATTAAATAGAACATAATAAGGTTTTCCTGTAAACCCTTGAAACAAGCATTTTTTTAATGATACAAACTATGAAAAGTTATTTATAATTTTTCCTGTAGCTCTTTTGAATACAACATTTATAAAATATTCATTTAAGGTTGGAAAACAACAGCAATAAAAATAATATAACATTTAAAAAAAGTATCATTAAAATAATGATCCACAAAATAAGCATAAAAAACAAAAATTTATTTATTCAATTGTTATCTAAGTACATAACAGGCAAATGCCCAATTAGTACAGTGAACAAGAAATATATCTGTTAATTCAAAAGAACATCAAATTACAATAAATAAATATTTGTAATAAAATTTTACATTAATCAAGTTTAAATAATTAAAAAACATATTTCACAGTTCATCTAAGAAAATTATTCTTCAATAAGAAGTATTGAGTTTTTCCATATGCTTTTGAAGAAAATGAGCTCCTGCAGAAGCAACGCATGTTCTTTCAATTAATGGTCTTCTCTTGTCAGCCTTTTTGTATTTGAATCTCAGCTCCTTAAGCAGAATACTTAAGGACGATTTATCCAGAGACACAATCTCTTTGTTGGTGAGTTTAGTATTTACGCTTTTTAGAGTAACATCCTGTCCTAAAAATAAAAAATACATTATGACTAATAATACTACTTTCAAGGTTACCTTATATTATTATATTATAATAGAGATTATACTCTTACTTTCTTAGAACATATTGTATCGTTGTTTTTTTTTTCGGAACGATCTGTGGTTCTTTCTTTTCGACGGTGTCTATTTTTTCCAGAAGAGGAAGCGATTTGATTGTTTTCTTTCCTTTTTCTAATTGCATATAGGGTTTTTCTTGAAATTTTAAGATGTTCTCTTTAAAAATAGTGATACCTAATTGAAAATATTTATTTCTAAAAATAAAATTATTTTTCTACTTCTTGAACAAATGAAACAGATTCCACAGGACCACCGTTTCTCTTCTCCAACTCGAAATACTTACACAAGTTAAGCATAAGCTGTAGTGCTTGCCTATGAGGAGTTTCACCACGCGTGGTCTAAAAGGATAAATTGTATCTCATTATTTTATTTTAATTTTTAATGGAACTGATTACAACTGATTAAAGTAGTGGGGAAACACCTACGATAGATTTGAAGGTTAGAAATATTTATAGGTATAGGTTTAATTTTTTGACAAACATAATACATACTTACCGGTAATAAATAATAAGACAATAGTTAATGGCTTTTAAATAAAATAATCTTCTATTTTAGAGCCACTTGAATGATCAAAATTTTTCTAAAATGCAATGTATATAAAACTCTGAACGATGACTGTCAATAAAATAATGTTTTGACTGAAGTCAAAAAAAGTTTGTATTCATAAAACGAAATGACTCTTTTGTCTCGGTTACCTCCTTCTATATTTTTCTACCCATCATGTCAGATTGTTTGTGATGTATGGATTGGATTGGAGGTTGGAAGAATATTGTTTTATTCTCAGTCTTTTTTTTTTTATTTTTATACAAATGAAGATGAACAGTTCTAAAAACTGTCTTTGATATATTCGTATATTATTGAAGCATCAGTATTCTCTCACTGAACTAACTGTAGGTACATGTAGGTATATAGTGTATATGTGTGAGCTATCCTTCTTTATCCCAATTACAGCTGTGTATAGTGCTTCTTGGCAAGTTATGTCCTCCAGAAAACCTCCAGTTATCAATTTCATTGAGACAAGTTGTCTTAGATGAATTATTGATTTTTGCATTTATTGTCTGATATTATTTTTAACCAGGATTCCATAAATTACAAGCATAACGTTTTTTACTAATTTTTTTCAATAGTCTTGTCATGGATTTCTCATATACAGGGATTCTTATTCTACAGGAGTTAAGTTAGTTAAATTTCATGCAATATTCGAAATCATGTAAGCCAATAATTAATTCAACGACTTTCCTAAGTAGGTATCCATTTACTATTAATGACGCAATTTCTCGATTAATGCCATACTGGTCCTTTCCTTTGTATTTATCGTCTATTGATACTACTGAACTTAGAATATCTGAAAGCACTTAAACACAATAACCATTTTTAAATAGAATGACCCATATATCGCTTAAGTTTTAAATGATATTTAAAATTCTATATTTGTAAAATATTAATATATGTGAATAATATATAGAGTGTTCGGGAAAGTGTGGAAAATCTCCCGGATACTATAAGTTCAAATAAAATTTTTTCATATAGGCTTCCTCTTCGGATATATGGGCTCTCAAAGAGCTGCAATGAAATGAAAGTTTTTTTACACATAATTATTGAACCATCAGGTTTATTTCAATTTTTTTTTAATATGATATAAGACTTCTCAAATTACTATCCAAGAAAGTATTGTGAATTACTCACAGCTGAAGGGACTGACTAGCTGTGACTCTCATGACCCCATTTTCTTCACGCCCTGTATGATAAGAACTTTGGACAATGTTTTAACATACCTTTAACTATTAACTAAAAATTGAGTACCTTCATTCATGTCGTTAATCTTAACCGTTTTCGAAAAAACGTCATTTTATTTACACTGTTAGTTTCTAATTTCTATCGGGTTGAATATGAGAGAGGAATTTTCCCCTGTCACCATAGTTTCAAAAAGTTAAACCAATTGCTTCGTAATAGTGTTCAATATGGGCGCCGTGAAGTCTGATACACTCGCGGGCACGAAGAATTGAGGAATGCTGTACCCGCCACATTAATTTAGCATTGTTCCTTATTTGATCAGAATGAAATGTGATTCTCCGTAGAAGTTCTTCCCTACTATCGACCAGAGTGGAATGCACCAAGGTTTTGAGATGTCCTCACAGGTAAAAATTCAAACGAGGTGGGTCTGGAGATCGAGGAGCCCAGGCAATAGGTCCTCCTCTACCTATCTAATGGTTTGGATAGACGTTATTTAGGTGCTCCTGCACAGCAACGCTGAAATGAGGTGGTGCTCCCATCGTGCATATAGCATATGTTTCGGCGGGTTTTTAGTGGCAAGTACTCTACTAAATCGTGAAAAGCGTTCTGGATGTGTGCGATTAGGATATCTTTCGTGAAATGATCTCCTGACTTCCAAAACATTGCAAGATGCAAGACCATACATCAAATGTATATCTGCATTCTCAATAAACGTGTATTCCATATTCCGAATTATTTCACAATTAACTTCACCACGAAATCCAAAAATCGGTAAATTAATATCCAAGTAAAGAATCAATGTGTCAGCGATGTGAAACTTGACAAGTTCAAAAAGGCAGGATATTTATTTATGTATTTCGTCCTGCATTTCGTAGAACTAGAGAGGTAAACTCTAATTCTGGATCAATTTTTTATCATAAGATTGAAGGTTGAACATTTGATAGGAACAAATATGTATCTTTTATCAAAATACTCCAGATACATAATGCAAATAAAAAGACGCTTTTTCGAAAAAGATTAGTATTAGTGACATGAATGAAGAGTACTTAATTTTTAGTCAATAGTTAAAGGTATGTAAAAATGTTGTCCAAAGTACTTATCATATAGGGCGTATAAAAATGAGGTTCGTCTCTGCAGCTGTGAGTAATTCACGACACTTTTTTGGATTGTAATTTGAAGGATCTTACCTGAAAAACTTCATTTGAAAAAAAAAATTAAAATATACCTGGTGGTGCAATATTTATTTGTAAAAAACTTGATTCCATTGCAGCTCTTTGGGAGCCCGTATCTCCGAAGAGGAGGCCTATACGAAAAAAGTTTATATGTACTTGTAGTATTCCTTTCACGTGTTTTTTTCATATTCGGGAGATTTCCCCATTTCCCGGGACACCCTGTATAATTAGTACTAAATTTTTAGTTTCACGAAAAATTTTCTTTTGATAATAACATTATATTTAACGTTACATTCAATTTACACTTATTTTTGATTAACGATTTGGACGCAATTCATCCTTTTAATATATTAAAAGCCGAAATCAAGCAGATACAGCATTAGAGTTCAAAATCTGGCAAGATTGAAATATTCTAATATCGAGAGGCTTGTTTGCAAAGAGAGCGTGCTGAAATATTAAAATCCAAAAGTTGGGCCGACAAGCCGGGGTTGCGGCTTCAAAACTCCCTCGAAAGCTCTTTCCCGTGCGGAGCCGTTCCCTTTGTCTGTTCTGCTTCCATCGCCTCATATTACTTTTGAATTTCAGATTTATATGAAGATGCTGGCGATGGCGGAACGGCTAAATTCTAACGTATTATACAACGTTTTCGTTTTATATTTAATTTAAATAACATTGAATGATTTCACGAATTATAATTTATACTTGATAATTAATCAATAATAAATAAACAACCATTTAGATTTTATGTTCTCGAAAAAGTTTGCCTGCTTAAAATGAAAGGTTTTGAAAATATTTATAACGATATTTTTTACTACGTGAAGTGACAGTATTTTAACGACAACACACATGCACATTCTTATCTTCCTTTCTAAGACTTGTCGTTTTAATCAAATTAAAAATTTTTATTCTCTCTTCTTCACTCGTATTCGTTACTTGGTTTTACTTCCAGTTCTGAAGATAGAAAATATTATATATTCCTAGAGAGACAACTTAATGTGAACTCCATTAATTTCCATACACTAATTAAATTAATTATTACCAAATTCATCTTCTAACATTAATTTTGTCTAGTTTTCGTAACTTTTGCAAATATTTTACATACTTTTACTATGCATGTATGCCGCTTTTCTGAATTAATAATAATTTAGTAACAGAATTTATTTATTACTTCTAGTATCAGTGAATACTAGTGTTTGTTAGAAGTACTTACAAAATTGGATATAATAAAGAAGTAGGATTTATTAAATCGTAACGCTCGTAACTTGATTTATGTTTATCACTTTTAAAAAATAAATGCACAATAAACAGAGTCATTATGATTTTTTTATCTCATATTTTTTGTTTTCTTATTAAACTCAAAAAAAGCTGTCAATTTTCATTACTCGATTAAAAATTAGATTCGACTGATTGCAGTCCATATTTACCAATCATCAATTAACTTGAAAAAAGTTCATTGGAGAAATATTGGCCCCGAACTTTTCTGTTGACTCTTTTTAAACTCCGAGTTAATTTTTATCTTTGCTTTTAAATTATGAATTAAACTAGAGCTCGATATCGACAGGTTATTAAATTTTTTTTAGAGGATTTAACTTAATCACATAAAATGTGTGTTATATTAGAATAACGAAAAAAATTTAACTGTTTATTTTTTATATTAAGGATATTTTTATTTACTTAACTAGCCATAACAAATAATTTTGGAAGTTCATTTTTGGAAATTTTTAGTAAGTGTAGTAAAATAACGATTTCTCCTCGGTTTCAAATGCTTAAAGTTTATTTTTACAATTAGTTTTTATTCTTTCTAAACATGCTTTAAGAAAAATGTTTGATTCCTTTCTACTGTTATTAATTATAAGAGTTATTACCGGTTCAAAATTTTGAGCATTGTCTAGAAGGAAATAAAGCCACATACAACACTTAATTTCTTGAAAATTCTACAACAGATATCTAGACAGTGGCGGATCAAAAAGGGGGGCTATTGCCCCCTCAAACTCCGAATTCAGGAAAAAGACCCGACTCTGCCACTTACACTAGGAATATGAATGCTGTTGGCATCTCCCTCCCCCCTCTGTCGACAACTCGTGTTCGCCTCCTCCAAGAGCTTTGAATTAAGAAAAATAGACCTAACCATGCCTCTTACCTGGAAATGTGAATGTTGTTGGCATCTCCACTTCCCAATCGATAAATCGTCTTCGCTTACAATCCCCCGCCCCTCTCCAAGAGCTTTAAATTCAGAATAATAGACCCGACTCTGTCTTACTTTTACTAGCCTTACTGTATTTTTATGATATCCCCCCTCCCTAAAGAGAGAAGCAGGATTTGCCACTGTTTGTACGTAATATAATTCAAAACGATTTATCAGTTACAAAATAAAGGTTTTAGTGATTGAGTGGTTATAAATTTAATAAAGTTATTGATAAAATTTGGAAACCTTTTTTTTAATAAATGCTATGTGAATATATTGCTGTTTAATAAATAATGTGAGACACAAAAATTTTCTCTTACTCCTTAAAAAGAACAATACATCAGAGCTCTTAAAGACAACTATATATGAGTTGTGTATCAGCATTTTAAAATACTTGAACTCTGCACAAAAAGAAGAAGAGCTAAAACAAAAAAAATAATTAAATCAAAGATATCACCAGTGGCTGATTCAAGGGGGGCAGTGGGGGCGATCCCCCCTTCCGAGATCTTCGAATTCAGAAAAATAGACCCGACCCTGTCTCTTATCTAGTAATGTGAATGTTGCTGGCATCTCCCCTCCCCCCGTCAACAAGATGCTTTCGCTTGCGATTACCCCCTTCCAAGAGCTTCAAATTCAGAACTGCTAGCGTCTTCTCCCCCGTCGACAACTTGCTTTCACTTGCCATACTGTATTCTTGTGATATCACCCCCCCCCCCCACCCCCAAAGAGAGAACCTGGATCCGCCACTGTATCTAGGTATCTAAAAAACTAATAAAAAACGTTGTTTTTATCAACAAAAATCTGTCTTTTGGCATTAAAATTTTTTTAAATTGAAAAAAAAATAAGTGTTAGTTTACAATTACCTTTTTCCTAAAAGGTTAATAAAATTACAAAATTTTTATCCCACATTCAATTTTCAAATTTTAAAGTGTTTTATACTTAAATACGAGTATTATTAAATATGACTTTTTGGCAAGTTAACACAATCTTTTTTTACATTAGCGAATCAAAAAGCTAAATTTAATGTTATTTATACTTATAGTCGCAGCCTTGTTGTTGCTTTTTCCTGTTTCCATCTTTTGCAGCAAATGGTCTCAATAAAAAGATATAAGAGAAATTGTAGGAAAAACTAACAATGTCATTAACCTTTACTGAAACTTAACGTAAGCTTATTTGTCGAAGTGTTGAGACAGTAACGGCGTGATTACCAAGATAAAAGAACGATATATGGAATAATCTGATAACTAGAGACAGAGGCGAACATAATTGGATCCAAGGTTAAAAATTATAAATATCAAAATTCTTTATCCGAGTTAATATCTTCGAATTGAGTTTTTTTTTTGAAAAAAAGGATTATAAGCTGAAAACCATATTAATTTAGGCTTATAATTCCTTTAGCCCCTTGTCCTCACGAACTAGAGTATTAGCCACGAAATATTCTAATTAAGCTTAAAAACCCCCAGGACAAACACTTGTTATTTTGACAAACAAACACCCAAGGTAACTGCAGGAATCAGACGCATTCCTTTCCAGTGAGACTCTAAAGATATGACAGCTACACCGAAGCTATGCCTATTCGAATTGAATTGTTTGCAGTAACTTGATCAAAAAATGCAAAATAATGTAAACAAAGCCCAGTTTATGGATTAAGTTGATTTAATAGAATTTTAAATTAATTGAATTAATTGATAGCGCAGTTTAGGAAGTTGTTTTATTGATATTTACTAATTTAGATAATCCATATATAAGATTTTAGCCATTAACGGATTATCCAGTTATGTGCTGTTAATTTTTAAAAATCTCTGAATGGTCCGCTTGTGCTCTGGTTCACTGTTCTTTCTGATCAGATTTAAACGTAATTAAGGGAGTTCGGGTGTTCCATATTTAGAGATAATTTACCAAATCCGAGGATAATTTGAAATTCACTTAACCTAAGAATATAAGAAAAACGATAATTAGTACAAGGAGAATTAATATAAACTGGTGAATAGAAACCATTAAAATTACTTTTTGAATGACCAGGCGTAAATTTGTTATTGTTTACCATATCTGTTCCCATGACAGTGTCCTATATAATATTTATTAACTGGTAAAATTAATACGACCACAAATAATAATTTCACTTTTTTTTTGACTAGAACCAGGGTTTGCAAATTTCTTCTAAAAGAACCATGGTCAACGACAAAAATCCAGTTTTTAGACTAACCATAATTTGATGTGTTTAAATTTACTTTTTAAAAACATTTATACTAACAAATTAAAAAGGTAATTTGCCTCTGAAATTAAACCTGTTCATGGAACCATTGCGTTTACATTTTTTATCATTTTCCAGTATAATGTCCAAGGTAATAAATAAAATCTTTACTTATCTAACGTATTAAGGGATTTTTTCTTTTTAATCCAAGATAAGGCCTTGAATGTAATATATTTTTTAATTCGCTATAATATAAAATTCTGACAAGAACTACTTTCACCATGAAAAAAAATTCTTTTAGATAAAACTGGTGTCAGGTGCGGGGTTATTCTAAAGCTACTTTGTTTTCATGTTTAATTTTTAAATTTAGAAGAGCAGTTACTTAGATTTGCTGCACAGATTTGGCAACATATGTGAGGAGCCCAGTCCCGAACTTGAACACCAACAAGACATCCAAAATACTTATGATAAGCTACTTTGCTCATTTTGTTAATTATCCGTTTCTGCGATTTAGGGGTAAACTGATCTCATATGTAGCAAAAAATATCTTTGGTTTTAAAACAGCCACGTTTCTGTACTTTAGACATTTTTGTACTATCATGTACGTTGGTTCGGAGATGTAATACTACGTTTACAGTCGTCAACTAACTTTATTCTACACAAAGATAACATTAATACAAGGCTCTTCATATTAGCTTCTCTATCTAATACTGACCACTGCTGGTGCTAAATCAATACTAATGATACGACTGCCGGCCAGTTGCTTTTATTGCTGTTCCGTACTTTTGGTATTTTAAAGAAAGATCGAGTATCGAAAGTTAGAAAAGCGACGGGTACTTCTCGTATACAGGGGTCATCTATATATTCGGTTACGGAGCAGAGTAAAATTTGGAATTATATGGGTTCAAATGGATACTTCCGTTATTTTAAGCCCTATGGGCTGAGATTTCGTTGTGGACTTGTCTTCCTTAGACACCCCCATGTTGTGTTGCCACATTGTGCACAATATCCCTACGTTATGGAAAACGTAAATTTGGCAACGTGGTGCTCCGATATATTACAAATTACTTTTTAAAATAATGTAATTAAAATACTCATTCATTTTTGCTGAGAAAATCATAATTCAAAAATCTTACGTATAAGCAAGTTTTTACCATTATTTCCATATTTAGAGACCAAAAATTAACCAAAGACTGTCTTTTACATGACTGTCGCAAATTGGCGGTAAAGTAGTATAACTAGTGCTGAGCATGCTGCAAGTGCACGATCAGCATATAGGTGGCTATAAACTACCAATGAAGTTGCTGTTTTATTGGTCAATGGAGAGAAAGGACCTAGACATATAGACTCTTAATCCTCCAGATTTTCTACCTCATAGTCTCCATCTTAAATTGGGAGTCCAGATTTTATATATATTCAAACACTACACTATTGATTTATAGAGGATAATTATATGTTGGACTTTCCAGAACTGGTAATTTGTATAGCCAAAACTTTTAGAAAATGAGTCAGCTACATTATTCTCTCGACTAAAGCCGAGATGAGGATACTAATATTTTTATATTTTTAGGGGAATTGACTTTTAAAAAATTGATCAAATCTAATAAAACTTAGGTTTTATACTGGTTTTGCTGTGTTACTATTATTATTGCTATTGATAATAAATTTAGATATAATTGTTTTAGGTAGATTTTTTTCGTAAATATAAGAGTGTATTGTGGTATTATTTTATTTTTTTTTGGTATTTATTGTAAAGTTTAAATCAATAATTCATCTAAATGTAGACATTCATTACATCACAGATTATTTAAGAGCATTTACTATAAAAAATTTTTCTCTATAATATTAACCTTAATTTGCATATCCAATTGATTATTGTATGTACCTATACCATTTTGTAAATTAATAAATATTCATATTTACTCCCTTACAATGTACCGATTGCCGAATGGTGATCTCTAATCCGCTAAGTATGCTTCAAACAAAACGCAATAAGCGGTTTATTATAACAGAGAAGGCCGTGGAATATATCGTTCAATAACTCGCTTGTTTTCTCAGAACAAAAGCGACGCGTCTGTCGTGAATCGTTCAACTTCACCCTCGCACAATATTCACTTGTTTTCGCGTCAAAGCCCGCTACGTTTTTATGAATGACAGATGATCAAGGGGTCTTGTCTTTACTCCTTATGTTTTGAAGGGAAAGCGGTTTTTATTATTGGCATCTATCTACTTTATAACGTTTAGGTTAATGAAAAACCACAACGCAGACGATAGTTAGGTGTAGATACCTCCATGTATTTTTACAAATATATTTTTCGCAATCAGTAAACATTATTAGAACATGCTTTGGCGAGTTTTGATTTTAGTTTAAAAACGAGCGTATTTTCTTAAAATTATTTTTTTCTCTCATAACCTTTGAAAAAACTATAGAACTATTTTAATCCTACTTTGATTTTCTTAAAGCTGCAGATCCATTGCATCAAAACTAAACTTTAACAGTTAGATGATTTAGTAAAATTTAAGTTAGATCCTTTTTTAATTGTCCAGTTTTGTTTTGCTTGTGATAATGTTTATATGATATAAAGTGTTTTGTAACTATGTGTCAAACTCTATGCAGTGTGCAGAACACGCCAAACCGATAAAAACTTACGAATCTCTAGGCAATAAGCAATCTTAGACATTACCAGGAACGGACTCGCCACTAAACTTTAGGCTCAAAATGTTGACAGGTATCAAAATTTGTTTTTTTTGATACTTTAGACAACTATTTAAAACAAATCTTCTACATTTATTTCGAAAAAATCAACCATTTTCAAGAAAATCTTAATCATGAATACCCTAGTAATGGCCACTCTTTGTTAACACATTAAAGTGCTATATGTAAACGAAATCTAATAATACACAGAACTATAAGTTTCTGTTGTTCTGCAGCTGGGAGTCATTTTTGAAGTAATTTGCAGTCAGGATTTTGAGATATTTGAAGTTATGTTTGTGTATTAACCTTTATAGCTTTTTATAAGTATTAAAATATTTAAAACTACGTTTTCGATGTTGATTTCACGCAGTATTTCATTCTAGGGAAACCATAGTCAATTTGTCCCAGCTATCAACATCTAGTGCTACCATAGAGAAAACTGAATGCCCTAGAAGAATTAGAACACATACACCAATCTTGGAGGATAGTGAACATACAGGAGAGCCCCATTAAAAAAAACCTCGAGGAAGAAGAGCCCGAGCATCAGGTATTAAGAAAATTATAAGAGTACCTTTAAATTTAATATGTAAATAAATGTAGTTTGGACAGTATCTTTCAAGAAATAATGGGAAAGGTCCATGAATCTACATATAACTTTATTTCGTGCCAGATTAGAAAATAAACCCAACCGTTAAAAGCCAGAAGGTACACATTAGATGAAAAAATTTTAGTCTTAACTCTTTTCAAATCAAGTGGAAGAGTCTATAACTTGTTATCAAAAATAATTACCTTACTTTCAAGACAAACTCTTACAAGGCTCTTGTTGCCTCTTAGGGCAGGGCATAAATTACAGTATTTTTAATTTACTTCAAAAATCTGTTTCAAAAATGAAACCTCTGGAAATTCATTGATTTTTGACGAACATTTAATACTTAATATCCCCACATATCAAACACGTCAAACTGTTCTGCCTTTTTTCTATTGTAAAACATAATATTTGTTGTATTTTAGTTATAATCAGAATAAATTCAAAATTAATGTAGAACGGATATTAAAGTAGTATTTAGACCTAAGACTATTTATGGTACTTAAAAATGTTGTAAAGTAAAAGTAATAAATATATAATTTATAAGGTTTCTTTGTAAATATATATATATATATATATATATATATATATATATATATATATATATATATATATATGCAAACATTATATGTTATGTTTTTTTCGCCCTCTGTAAGAACATTGTACATTTTTAATTTGCTGGTATATGAATCTGTTATGTATACATTTCTAACAACTTTATTTTATATTTCTATATAACAGAAGTTACTTAATGTGTAATTAACAGATACCTGCAAAACAAGGTTTAAATAACCCGCCTCTAACATTTAGTTGCGAGTCCATCCACGTCGGCGCTAATAATGACAACAATTATTTAAGCAATGTATTTTATGCGGTCAGTCTACAGGGTATGCTTTGTGATAAAAAGTATAGTATGGTATTATAACTTTAAGAATTTTCAGTAGACTCCCTGCGGTAAATTGTTATTTTGGCCAGAAAGCCTAATTTTTTGGGTCTACCTACTTAAAATAATATTGAGCTAATTTCAAATCGATTTATAAATATGCATATTATTCCAGTTTTTCAAATATTCGATAAAGATCCATTAATTTTCGCGATAAAAATTAAAAGTTCATTTCTCGAAAATCTCGTCCGGTTCGTTAAAACTCTGATTTAAAACTTCGGAATTGCATTAGCGAGGCATTTAAAACTCGGTCTTTATTAGCGTTTTAGCAAGTTTATAATACAAATTGCCTAAATTCAAACAAATTTACCCTTAAGACTTAATTCGCTAATTTCATTCAGTCAGTGGTTTTGAATCGAATTTTTTATCTAATCAGTTTTAACGCTTAATTAATCTTATTATTATTTTAGGGATTTAGTTAATTAAAAGAAATTGATTGCGGTCTAGAAATTGTTCAGTTACTTATGTTTTATTTTGTAAAATCCCGTCACATGATAAAAAGTCAAAATTACCGGAAAAGATTATTAATAAGTCATACTGTTTGCCTATATTTTTAAAGAAAAATAGTTCAATATATAGGATGTTTCTAAATAAGTACGAAAAATTTTAAAAAGTTATTCTTGAGCTAATTTTAGGCATAAAAGTTCCTATAAACGTATGTCTGATAATACTGAGTTTTTAAGATACAGAGTATTAACATGTATTATTATTTTTAGTTTTTTAATTTTACATCATTTGTTTTTAATGACAATGAAGTGAAAATTGAAACACATAACACTTTTTACAGTTCTCATAAAAAAGTATTATTATGTGAATTAATTACGGAGTGGTACTTTTTCCCAGTTTGTAAAATTTTACCCTCTCGAACTTTTTTTCGGGTGTCGCTGACTCAATTTGATTACTTAGTTAGCTTTCCCATCTTATTGTGAAACTTTCTTGTGTCTAAATTTTTTCTCTAAAAATCAATAGTTTTTCCATAAAAAAAGAAAATATATAAGTAAAAATTCACAATTTTCATTCATATTTGCTTTAACCAACAGGGACTAAGAAAAAAATATAACATTATAGTAACAGAATTTGAAGATCAGTAACAGAATAACAGATGTTGAAAATGACCACCCTTAGCCATAATGCAAGAATCCGATCTTCGTCTCATTGAAGAGCGCATTCGTTGAAATAATTCTGGAGTACTTCTTATGTTTTCGCAAGACGCAATAATTCGTTTTCTCAAATCTGCAACATCTTCAAAAGGAGATGCATAAAACGAAAATTTAAGGAAACCTTAGATGCAAAATCCAAAGGATTTAGATCCGGAGATCGGGCAGACCCGTGTTGAGTGCTACCTCGACCTATCCAACGACTTGGATACACTGCCTCCGTGACGGCGTACATTGATAATGAAATGTGATGGAGTACCATCATGCATAAACCATAATTCTTGTCTAACTTGAAAAGGAATCTTTTCAAGAAGGGCAGGTAACTCTTCCTCGAGAAAGTGACGGTATTGGTCGCTATTTAATCTTAGTGGAAACAAACATGGGCCAATTAGATAATCGCTTATGACACCAATCCATACATTTAATGTTTGATAATTGGCTTCAAGAAATGCACGCGGATTTTCTTCAGCCCAAATATGATTATTGTGAAAATTTCTTATGGATTTTCTTGAAAAGTTTGCTTCATCAGTAAACAAAATAAGAGATAAGAAGGGGAGATTGGGCGATCGTTTGAAGTATTCACTGGCAAAAAACTATACACGGCAAAAGGTCTCGAGGTAAAATCGTCCGCACTCGCTGGATATGGTAGGGATACATTTGGTGTTCTTTTAAAATTCGGAATATTGCGGAATCAATCACATAGAAATTATAACATATTACAACAAAAAAACAATAAGACAAATTAGGCGTGAACTAATTTGGCAACAGTCTACTATACCTTTTCGTCACTTAATAAATCGCCCCTACAGAACTTAATTGGAGATGCATATGAATATTTTTATTTTTTTTTTGTGGAAAAACTATTGATTTTTATAGAAAAGCTTGGGAGACAAAAAAGTTTCACAATAAGATGGGAAAACTAAATGAATAATCAAATCGTGTGGCGCGAGAGGGTAAAATTTTACAGGAACATCTGGAAAAAAGTACCACTCTGTATATTATTTTTATGAGAACTATAAAAAGTATTACGTGTTTCAAATTTGACTTAATTATCTTTAAAAAGAAATTATGTAATATTAAAGAACTAAAAATAATAATAAAATTTAACACCCTGTATCTGAAAAACTAAGCATTATCGGACATATGTTTATATGAACTTTTATGCTTAAAATTAGCTCAAGAATAACTCCTTAAAATTTTTCGCACTTATCTGGAAACACCTTGTATATAGAACATTTTAATTTTTAATTTTTGATTATATTTTTTTTTCATCAAAATTTCATTAAGAAATAAATTAAATCTATCTTCCTTGTTTTAAATAGTTGCCTATATGTTAATCTCCTTTCAAGCAGACAAAAAGGAAAGAATGTACAATTTATTTCCTGCAAGTATAATTCTGAACCTCTCTCCATATGCGATTCGGTGACCTCATGGACTCGTCAGTGGAGCTATATCGAACCGAGAGCAGCATTCGCAGGAAATAACATACATGTCGCCAGGTTTTTATTATCCTCCGGACATGTATCGGAATTTATATTTTATTAAGCAGTTGTTTCCTGCGAATGTTGCTCTCGGTTCGATAAAGCTCCACTGACGAGACCGTGAAGTAGCCAAAACACGTATGGAGAGAGAACTAGGGTTGTATTTGCAGGAAATAATCTGTTTCAATATATTCTTTCCTTTTTCTCTGCTTCAAAGGAGAATAACATATAGGCAGTAATTTTTACTGGAAATAACTGATATATGAAATATAAGTTTCAAGGTATATCGGCAGGATATTGCACCTGCCATTTACCGACCTCGATGTCAGACTGAAAAATATCGCCAGTCTAACGACATCTATGAATCACTGGAGTAGTGTGAAATTAAAAAAAAAATAAAATTTTTAGTAGTAGTAGCTAATGTTGCTCTCTGTCCGATACAGCTCCACTGACGAGATCATGAGGTGATCGAAACGCGTATGGACAGAGGACCAGAGCGATATTTGCAGGAAATAAACTGTTTGTATATATATATATATATATATATATATATATATATATATATATATATATATATATATATATATATATATTCATATTCTCTGCCTGAAAGGAGAATTACATTTATAACAAACTATTTAAATACGGCAAAAAGATTTCTTTATTTTTTACTAAAAATTTTAATCTTTTAAAAATTTCACACTACTCCGGTGATTCATAGATGTTGTTCGATTGACGATATTTTTCAGTCTGAGATCGAGGTCGGTAGATGGCAGGTGCAATATCCTGCCGACATACCTTAAAACTTATATTTCTTATATCAGTTATTTCCTGCTAATGTTGCTCTCGGTCCGATACAGCTCCACTGACGAGATCATGAGCTGATCGAAACGCGTATGGAGAGAGGACTAGAGCGATATTTGCAGGAAATAAACTGTTTGTATACATATTTTTCATATTCTCTGCATGAAAGGAGAATTACATATATAACAAATTATTTAAATTCGGCAGAAAGATTTCTTTATTTCTTACTAAAAATTTTAATTTTTAAAAAATTTCACATTACTCCGGTGATTCATAGATGTCGTTCGATTGGCGATATTTTTCAGTCATCGAGGTTGGTAGATGGCAGGTGCAATATGCTGCCGACATACCTTGAAACTTATATTTCTTATATCAGTTATTTCCTGCTAATGTTGCTCTCGGTCCGATACAGCTCCACTGATGAGATCATGTGATCGAAACGCGTATGGGGAGAGGATCAGAGCGATATTTGTAGGAAATAAACTGTTTGTATATATATTTTTCATATTCTTTGCCTGAAAGGAGAATTACATATATAACAAATTATTTAAATACGGCAGAAAGATTTCTTTATTTCTTACTAAAAATTTTAATTTTTTAAAAATAAGTTATGCTGCAACTATTAAATATATTAATTTCGGTCTTTAGTGTGGTGGTTTTAAATTTCTATAGCAGCATTTTTTGGTAGTGATGTCAGTCATAGAGAAGACGGTCTCCTATATTTTGGATTGGCGTTAGATCGAACTCGATGGAAAAATACAACTTTAGTAGTATAATTTTTGAGCGATGACATTTTCCACAGGAACAATTTTTTGGAGTATGTCGACTGAATAACGCAAATATGTCTAGTTATTAGTAAATGTTACTGTTGAAATTTAAACTGTCTTTGTTGCATACACCGTTAATAAATATATAGAGTAATTTAGCCAGAACAAAGTAATTAGCACACATATATGTTATTACCTTTGTCTCATTTATTTTATTACATTCACTACAATGCTATCAAATTAATTGTTTTTCAATTAAATTATGGCATTTTTTTGAAAGTTAACCGAGTTTTCTAATATTTTTATATTAATAATGTTTGTTCATACTACATCAAAAAATCTGTGTTGAAACTAGTAGCAAAACATCAAACGCTGGTATTTGCAATATTTTGTAAATTTAACAAGGGGAGATATTTTATGTACACTTCCCAATTATACATCATATTTCTTTTATATCCTCAGCAACCAATTAATGCAATCAAATTGATAGTTGAAGGCATTAGTTTTAGACCATATTATACTGTAAGTTTTCTAGTTTAAAATAGTTAAATCAATAAAACAAAGAAGTAGTTTATAAATGGGTATTCAAAATATATACACAAATCATATGTCAATATGCAATCAAGAAAATTGCCCTGATACTTGTTTTATTAACAAGATATGACTGCATATGGGAAAAACTGTGTTTTCTTTTAAATGATACAGCTTATGGAATGTCGAATATTTACACAACTTGTATAAGAAAATTTTTTTAATATTTTAACATCTAAGATATGGCTTGTTAAGAATCATATATATTTTAACTCTGACATTGATTTGGACCCGTAGCTATAAAAATATTAGTGTCTCTATTTTGTTGTATACTACATCAAACACATTAAATTTTCCTTTTTTTTTTTAATTTAGAAAAGTCACTCTGCATTATAAATGAAGTGTTCTCAATGATCTTGACAATTTTTTAGATGAAATGTTTATAAAATCATACTTAGAGAAATTGAAGTTGATTATATGATAGAAAATTCGAGCTCGAATCATCTGTGTATAGTGGCTGGGCAAGAGGCTAAGTACATAACCTACTTTTAATAGGTGATTTTATACCTACGAATAATGGTTTCTAAGCTGCCTTAGTCATACAGTTCAAAACTGTGTGTACACCTTTGTTTTAAAAAATATTTAGGGATAAATAGAGCTCAAAGATATTTCTAGAATACATATGCTGTTCAACCAACTTTATAACTTAACTTGAAACATTTTTTCAGCTTTCAGAACTGACCTTAAAAAAATATATTACACACAATCTGTGTGCTATAGGATTTGTCTGCAGATAAAAATATTTGGTGAACAAAAAAATTCATTAAATTTATCACATCCCATTGTAAAATCTGAATTAAAGTTAATTCTATTTCTATAACAATTTTTCTGATTAATTTTCAATAAAAAGAGGCAATTATAAATTATTGAAATGTACAATGAAAGTAAAAAATTGCTATATTATTATGTTATTTTATATGTATGTTTTGGCTATTTCCCGGGTTTATTGTATGAGAAATAATTGTTACAGACATGTTTACTCTGTTCGTACTCCTAAGAAGCAGATACAAAACTATAATTTATCAATTTAGTTATAGGCGCGTTACACAAAGGAAATATATTTCCAAGCTCCTCTAATTTAAGAATTTTTGATGATCTGACAATGTCACTTCAACAGCAAGAAGCTATTTTAGGAGTTGCTATAAAAGCGAAACAAATAGCTGATGACTTCGGATTCTAACGTCATCGATAAATTTTGTTTTTAATACAGGAGTTGTTGATTAGACCCGTTGTGCATCATCTTATTGTGGATCTGTCTGACTCAGTCCGTCGCCCAATCTTCAAATTTAAAGTAGATGTCGACGTTGTGATAGTTCCCTTATATCAGACAAAGTGAGCCAGTTAGTACTCGTCTAACATGGATCCCTTATTTAGTAGAAGATCTGGACAGTCGCATAGGACATGTTTTAAAGTCTCATATTCTGTACCAACATAGTATCGGATGTCATAGTTTTTTGTACTCTCCCCACAGTTTCCATTTGGTTGTTTTTATTGTCCATTTTGCTCCCAATATTGTTTTCTTTAAGGTTTTCATCTTTATGTGTTACCTTATCCATTAGATTCATTTTTTATCTATTAATTTAATATTTAATATGACTCTCTCCATTTCGCGTTGTTTGGCTTCTAGTTTGTTCATTATCTTCTTCCTGAATGTCTATGTTTCAAAGTCATATAACAGCATCGGGATCCATTGCCTCAATATTTTCACCTTTATATATGTTTTAAAATTTTTGTTCTTATTTTGTAATATATGTCTTCATCTACCAAACGCTGCCCAGCTCTCTTGGATCTACCGTTATAAGTATCACATCGCGTGTTTATATCATTTTCCCATTGTAATTTCTTAAATATATCTTCTACTACTAGTGTCAATACCGAGCCTCCTTGTCTTTGTCCCTTTCCAGTTTATTCTGCTCCGATTTTGTGTATAACTTTATGGTGCTCGTTGCTTTTTTATAAATATTTTCAATAGGTTCTATGCATCTCGAGTTATTTCTACAATTTTCCTATGCATCTATCATTACCCATATTTTAACTGAGTGGAAGGCTTTGCTCTAGTCGATAAACGCTAGAAATGGGTATGTTATATTGCAGTATTTTCTCTATAATATTACGAAGTGTCTGGATGTGATCGAGTATGCAATAGTGTTTTCTGAAGCCTGCTTGTTGAGTTTTATCATATAGATTGATCTTGTTCGTCAACCATGTATTTATTATTTTCATGAACCGTTTCTATACTTGACACAGAAGACCAATTGACCTATAATTTTTTAGTTCTCGTTTGTCTAACTTCCTGTGTAGTAATATTAGTATCGCGTTGTGTCATTCTTTTAGTATTTTCCATTCTTCGAAGCATTTGTTGAGCAATATTTTTAACTTTTCTATTAGAATCTTCACTCCATATTTCATTGATTCAGGTAATTTGTTGTTCTGTTCTGATGATCGGTTTAACTTCATCACCTCTATTGATTTCTTTAATTCATATGTTTCTATGGGAGATTTCTTCTGACCCGATATTGATTCTTTGTTTCCTTTTTTTTTGTGACGTGCATAGTTCTCCATAGTATTCCTTCGTTATTTGTAGTATTTCTGTTTTATCGTCTGTTCTTTTTCCATTATTCCTTTATAGTTGGTTTACCACATGTATATTCGTTGTTAATTTCCTTATCAGTATTTTAAAAACTTTTGTGTTCCTGGATTGTTCTTTCTAAGAGTTCCTCTGTGTTTTCCTTTATGTTTTCTCCCATTTCTGTTCATATATTTCTGTTCAATTTTGAATATTTATTTTTTTCTTCTTTGTCCTAATTCGCTAGTTTTTATCCTTTCATGATAAGTTCTTGGGTTTCGTAGTGGATTTGTTTTACGTGTTTAGTCCCCTAGGATCAAATCAGTTTCCTAGCTTCTTTAATCTTTACGTTGCTATCTTTTCATTTACTTGTTCTAGGAGATTTTTTTATCCTATAATACCATTAACTTCTCTGTAGTTCTAGTGATCTTTCTTTAAGTAGATCTCGATACGTACCTTTAATTTTATCTGAATTAGAGTTCTTCATTCTTTCTGCATGTTTATTCTTATATCCGCTTATACCTATCTATGACCTCTTTCTGTAAGGTATTAGTTTATTAAGCTCATGTGTGTTTGTGCGATATTATTATGAAGTCTATTTTCTGGGTTCCTTTTTCTTGAAGTGTGTACTCGTTGTGTATAGGTTCCTGCTTTCGGCACATCTGAATAATATTTGGCCTTTATTGTTTTTTTTGTGTATTCCAAAAGCTCCTACCGATTTTTGGTTGTCTTCCTTCTTTCCTGCTTTGGCATTTAAGTCTCCAATCACCAAATAATGATGTGTATTTTTTAATGGTATTGCTGCTGACGTTCTCATAAAATTGTTCCATCTATTCTTCTTCATATCCTGTTGTTGGTGCCTAAACCTAGATAATTTTAAGCTGATATATTTTTGAAAGCTCCACCGTGAGGTATGCTATTCTTGGTGAAATTCTTCGTATTTCTCTTATATTGTGATGTAATTTTTTGTGAATTCAACTCCCGCAGTGTTTTTGTGTTATGCATGTGGTGTGATAAAATATTTTTTTGGATGGCAGTTTAGTACATGATTCTACTTTTCGTTTTAGTTCGCATATGTCCAGAATATATAATTTTTTGTCTTTAATTTCCTTTTTCTGTTCTGTTACGTATTCTTCTGTTCTTAAAGTTTGAGTATTGAATGTTCCTGTAATCATTTTTTCTGACTAGGAGGTCTTAGTATTCTCTGACTTTCCACAAGGTTCGTTGATCTTATAACGGGGACTGAGAGTTGTTTCCTTTCTTCACGTTTCATGGAGGGGTTTTGACTAAGCTGACCAAATGAGTTGGCGATAGGGTGAGAAATGGCTGGGGATAGGGTTGATCGGTTAGGGTATGATGTATGGGACTTGATTTCTTCTGGTATCAGAACTTGAGAAAGAATTAAGGCTCGCTAAGGGTAGGGTCACTTCCTTGAAGTTCTCCATCAGGATCAGTACATTGCAAAATATACCGCCGGTGGCGTCAAATACACATATGAAAACTATTACTTTTACGGAAAATTCCGGATAAGTTGCAACGGTGCCAAGGAGGCAACATTACAAAAATTTGGCCAGCGAATGAGTACACCATTTGCTGACATTATGTGTGTTAAACTACCAAAAATAATACAATATAATTAAAATTGTCCAAGAACATAACCCGTTAGTATAAACACAAATTCAAACAGAAAAATCAAAACGTCCATAAACGTAAAAACATTCGAAGGTATATAAATATTTGCTGAAATCGAACAATAAAATTACTATTATACAACGAAGTCACTATAGAATATTTAAATCATTTAAATTATATTCCATAGACATTAACGACCATTTATAATCCCATAATTACTGATTACAAGTAACGAAACAACATGCATCAAAAAGTACTTTTTAGCCTTATTAAAAATTTAACTGAAAGAAAAATTGATTTCACATCAAGCCTACGCGAAGCTTCGGCTCGAATAGCTTTCACGTGACTTTTAAATGGCTGTCCATTGGTCGTATAATCATATGTCTAACATAAGATTAATCACACTATCATTATTATGCTAAAGTTATCAAAAAGATGTGACCTTTTGTTTGTTTTTAGAAAAAGGGTACAAAGTTGTGTTATGTAATTGAGGATATAGTTGAGAAAAAAAAATTGTTTTAGCATTATAAAATTATAAAAAAAAATATATTCTACGATGAGAGGATTTTATAGAGACTACAGGATATTTTGAACAAATTAAAAAAAAATTATAGTTCGATAACTGGGTAGAGCAGCGAACCTGATATAATCGATTACACTACGCAACAAATTTTACTTCATTTGTTGTATCTTGTATAAAACGTGCATTTTTGTTAATTTTGGGGCGTTGAACACAAAAATTACAATGAAATTAAAAACTTAGTTGCAATTTTCAAGAATAAGTTTATTTTATTTTATTTTTAACAAAATAATAAAAAATACCTGATTGTACATTTGTAGAGACAATAAATATCCTATCTTTTTAGAATATTTAGAATCTGTGGCCCAACAAAAATACCTTCTTTTTTTTGCTTCACTTAGCCTTGGGACTTTCTGACACAGGTACTGAAAAGCTGGCCCACCTGTATTCAGTGCTTTAACAAAGTTTTTCATTAGGCCCAATTTGATATGCAGTGGTGGCCACAAAATTTTTTTGGGGTCTACCAATGGTTTATATTGTACATTCTTTTCACCTGGTTCTAATGATTGTCGAACGAATCTGTCTTTTCTCTTGTAATGAAGTGCATTTGCCCGACCGTTCCATTCACACACAAAACAGCAAAACTTGGTGTAGCCTAGCTGCAACCCAAGTAAAAGTGCAATCATCTTTCGCCACAGATCTGCCATTGGTGCTCATCGTATTTTATACTTGTCAATAGATACTTCATATTGTAATCTTTCATGTGAACTGCATATCCAACAGGAATAGACGGCAAAATATTTCCCATATGCAATAGTACTGCTTCTAGACTCAATGTTGAACTGTCTATAAATAATAGTGTTTAATTCTGACTGGGTTATTTTGTGCGGTTGGTATAACGTGCTGTGTGTGAAATCAGGATCACGGGATGTTGATGGCATATCTTCTTCTTAAAAAATCGTTGTATAGTTATTATCTGATTCGTAGGTTAATGCTTCTGGGGATTCTGGAATAGGAAGTTCGTCACTATGAGGCACAAATCTCATTGCAGATGATGTATTTGAATAGTTGATAACAGACTTTTTCTTCTTGGATATACCTGTGCTTTGACCAACACGAAATATGATGCAGAAATAGCAATCATTAACATGATTTGAAGGCTCTCTCCAGTTTATTGGGACAACAAATCACATTGATCGTTTTTTACTATATAACCAGTTTCACAGACTTGAAGCGCATGCATTACAGCAGATATGTGGCGCCCACTGTTTATCTTGATTCGCAATATTGCAACCGAAATAAAGCTGATATGCTTTTTTTATTAATGGGAAATAGACTGCTTCTGAGACGCAAATGTCACCTCACCACCAACATAACAGAAGTGATCCGAATTGTTTCCACACTTTCGAAACATCTTACGATCTCAACTATTCGATTCGACTTACTAATTTCGACTGACTAACCCCTCCGCTTTCTAACTGCTTATATACCCAAATACGACTTCTACATTTTCTATTCAATTCCATAATATTCGCAATAGTGGCGTTGGTCTTTTGTTTATATACAGGGCTGTTCAGTACAAAGCAGACATAAAAGTCGATTTACATGAGCTTAAATGGATGTATCCCTTATTTTAAGCCCTGAGGGGTTGGAACTTCATATATGGAATGTTCATTCCTGGAAAGACCCCATGCGGTATTGCCAAGTTGTACAAAATTTCCTTAACTTGAGGAAAACGTATGTTTGGCAACGTCGTACCCCTCTATTGTTATAACAATACAAATATACCAAGTTCATTCTTGCGGTTACTTTGTTAATATGTAGGGAGACATGACATCACGTATCTCTTAAACTTGAACTAATATTAAAAAGATAAGTTTAGTTTCGGTTTTAGCACACCAAAAATGGTAAGATTTAGTGAATTTTACTTTAGATACATCTTGGCTGTTGTCCAGTGTTGTTTGTAAAATTTGTAATAATCCATATCTTACAGTAATGACAAAAACATTTAACAAAATTTTGGAAGTGTATTGTCAGTGTCATTATTTGACATACTTTCCTTGAAATAAAGAATTTTAAGAATTATTAGGGAGGTTGATAAACCGAGAATAAATATTTTTGAACTTGTTACCTTTTTGAAATGATCTCGTCATAATAATGGAGCAATAACGGTATTTTAAAGTCTATGCTCTATTTGGATTTAATTTTCATACTGACAACTACGAAAAAATAATAATAAGAGAAATATTGAAAAGTTTAAAATAATAAATTTAGAACATATCTATTATCTTCCTATATTAATGGAAGGACAAATTTATCAGCTTTTATTTTGCGGTATCAATTTTTCTGTGACAAAAAATCCTATTGGTAGTTTTGAGATAGCACTTTCTATTCCGATACTGTTTGTAATTATACGAATGAATGTGGGTGGAAATAGTGGAAATAGTGTTAAATGATTACATTTTATGGTTAGTCTATCAAGATGCCAATTCTCGAATAAAAAACATATTCCTTAGCTACGATACAACTAATCACAATGGTCATAACCTGAAACAACAAATAATTTTTAACTGAATTAAAAATTTAAGATTCGTTTGTCATCAGTTGGGTATTAGATCCGCTAATTTTTTAAGTTTTTAAAATATTTCTTGGGAACTGAAAAAAATTCTATGATTTTCAAACTTTAATTTTAGAAACATGTTTTCTAACATTTTTGTGCCTAAATAAATAGGCCTAGAAACTGTATAATTTGATAAGGCTGTATTCTAAAATCTTTGTGTTAGTTAAGAAAAAAGACTGAATTTGTATGGCTAAACGAATGTAAACGGTGAAAATGATAATTGTTTTCAGTTTATAGTAAAGATGGAAAAATGGGTTTTGTAGTTGGAGTATAAAAAACGATATCATTCCAGAAAAATATTATTTAATATAATGTTACTTAAAATGTTAAAAAATTTGCTTACATGTTCACATTCTGGTCAGAAAATCATTAAAGTTTCCATCATAATTCATTTATAAAGTGCTAAGTTTTCTGCTATCTTGACTGGTGTTGTAAGGAATGACTTTCAACGAGAATTACTGGTACACTATTAGTGTGAGTTCTTTATTAGGCATTGTTGGAGCATATTAACATAATTATGAGGCTTTATAGTTTTATTTATTTATCAAATTTAAAAAATTATATAACGTTTTGCAGTAATTATTTAGTTAGCTAAAAGCACCATTTTTTTTACAATAGATGTACTTCTGTGTGTGGATTGTGAAAATGAAAACTAAATTTCGCGGAAATGTTTATTTATTGAGATAATCCTTTCTATATTAGGGTTGAGTTGTCAATTTCTTTTGTCATTTTGTCTTCTTTACACCTATATTTATCAATTTGTTTGTTGAAATTATAAAAATTTCCCTTCTCTCACTTAGGTCACAATAAAAACTTTCGAATATTACTATGATTTTTATGCAATCATTGTCTTTGAAATTAGACTGGTTAGTTTAAACCAGTGCACACGTGCACACACAATCTATCAGATATTTGAAACTTCTTATATTCTATAAAAGATTTAAGCTTTTCAGTTGGTTAGCAGAACTAATTTAGTACTATTTTACTAGATTTCTTATTCAATTGTGTTTAAAATTCACCAGTTGAAATTGCGATTAAAAACAATTGAAATAAATTTTAAATTAAATGGGGCTGAAGGCAGTCATACAAGATACAAAAAAAAATAAAAAAAAAAACGTAAAGTGTTTGTGCGGTGGTGGTTGTTTAAGGAGTGTTACTACACCTTGGTGGTTGGAAAAATGGAAATAAAAATATCAATTTTTTATGATGCAGCTATTAAATATATAAATAAGTTTTTTTCTTTTGAAAATTTTTGGTGATGGTAAAATTTTCTCTCTGTCAGGCGTTGTCTGAAAAATAAAAAAAGGCGTAGCTAATGTATCATTAGAAGAAAATTTCTAATATTGTTTTTTAGAAATGACAGATGATTGAAATAAAAATATGATTTTCCTCGGAATTTTGAGTTTTAAAAATTTACAAAAAATGAAATTGGAGATAATATTATAAAGAATATTGAGTTCAAATTTTGTCGAAATTGATTGAGAAGATCTTGAGATATCTTGTCCAACAGTTTGTAAAACGAAGTTGCGAGGAAAAAGCAAAAGAAAAATTCGTATCTTTAGTGTCTCCAAACCAAATATTTTTTACAATAATTTTCACTCTGCAAATCTTGGACCTTACATAAGATCTTTCATTAACACCGCTATATTCTCCGATTCCTTTTGAGCAGCTCTCTTCAATTTCCCAGCCTCTTTAGTTTCATGTAAGGTCCTCATGTTGGCTCGCTGAGAATCCAACTTTTCGGATAATCGAAGCGCGTTTGGATCAATTGTAAGGTTTAATAGTGTTTGTACACCAATGCATCACAAAGCAAACTGATTTTATGACGCTGAATATTCTGAGAGCCTAAATTAGTTCCATAAATTCGATTTTATGCACCTGAGTTATTTACACTTTCTGAAATTCCTTAAAGTAATTCTGATTTTAAAGGGCTGATTCAAAATATCTAATATAGATTAATTCAACAATACGGTTCACTCGCTGCCTGTTTCGGTCCGACGCTTCGCCGCGTTCAATTTTTATTGTTATAAATTCGAAAATATTTTGAATTTTGTAATGGTTAAGTTGTGAAAATATTCCTAAAAGTACAAATAATTTATCTAATATATCTTAATGGAGATTAAGGGTCACTTTAGGAATTTTTTTTCTATGACAAAGTAGGATTATTTTAACTTCCCCTGTATGCTTGCAGGAAATTAGGAAGTACTTACCGGACCCATGTATAGCAATTCGAAAAAAATAGTTAATTTTGGCGTGGTCTAGTATTACTAAATAATTACTATAGTTTCATATAAAATGTTGCTAAAACCAATTTTAAGCGGTTAAAAGTATAGGATATGTATAAAATTCACAATATTATCACCAAAGCTCAAACCTACCGCCGGGACTGTCGATTACAACAATGAACTGTGCCCGTATCCTCGAAAGTGTGATGTGTGAAGTAAAAGCCGTATTCTTGAAAAGGCAATGTTGCTAGATATGAACGTGCTAAAACCCGAGAATTTCAACAAATAAAATGGATGACAGATTGAATTGAGCTGTCAGACCGAAAATGTCCGTAGTATGTTTGGTTGCCATTTTAGGCAAAAAGTAGTTTTGATACGTTAAATTAATCGTCAAAAGTAAAAAAAAATAGTGCTGTTGTTTTTATTTTTGTGAAGTTATTGATTGTCATTACAATATTTGTACTTTGCCTGGATTAAATTTATCTTAAATTGACACTCTAGAACTGTTAAACAAAAATTCATACAAAGAATCAAGTACTTTAAGATTCTAATATATACACTACAGCTCTACGTAGTATGACTAAAAGCCATCATCCCAATCCACTACGGAAACTATCCAAACAGTTATTTATTGTACGAATTCAAAAAATATCCAGCCTCTTACTGCAACTAAATTTGAAAGAAAATCTGAAACTTGAACAATGATAGAGAAACTGTTTATGACCAGGGACCAAAACCAAAGGCCAGACAGAAGACGTCCATTAAAGATACTGGCGAATCTCACATTCAACTTTTAATATATTTTTTTTTATTTTATAAAGATTTGTAGAGGCTTGAAGATCAAATGTACCATAAATAAGGTTTTTATGCTGGAGGACCTCATTCGTTGGTCTGTAGGGTTCATATTTATATGTCCCGATAAATTATAATTATAATATTTATTTAATTGTAGTGTCGTATAGTATTTAACACAGTCTAATTAAAAAGTGTTGTAGTTAACATAATTTAAATATAAAATTTGTTACTTATTTAAATAAAAGTTTCAGATAGCTTACAAATTGTGATTACTCAAATTTATTATAAGTTATGTCGTGAAAAGAATTATGTTAGATTTAACTGTTTAAAACTAAGATATTCGGCTGCTATGGACACAACTGTTTATGTTAAATCCATAAGCAGAACTGGCCCTAGAAAAACATTTTTAAATAGCACGCTCATAGAATGGAGTTATGAACAGAATCTCGTGTAATAATTTTATATGTCTTTAACCTCAAAGTTACTTAATATTTGCGAGACATATTCAACTTTCTAAGGATATTTTATTAAAAAATTTGAAAATATCGAGATACCACCTAATTAACGTCTCAACTGTTTATTCAAAAAATAAAACGTCTTAAAGAAACGGTTCGTCAACATCTTTTTTTTTAATGACGAGTTATTTTGAAGAACCAAAAATAAAAAAAAAATTTTAATATTATTTTGTTTTTTAAAATCCGTGCGATAAATATGTCATTTAGCGGCTGACATTTCATTTGCGCATGTTGCACCGTTCGCTTGCCTTCCACCGAGCGAACGAGGATATGAGTGATGAACATTTCAAGAATATGCGTTAGCCACCTTTTTACTTGACATTCCCCAGTTCGAGGATACGGCCTCTGTTTTAGAGCTTTCGATATCACCAAAAACTTCAGTTATTGAAGTGAACCTACTAGTTATTTTAGTTCTAGCATGTCTCGTTTCGCGATTTATTGCTGGAGTTACTGCAAACACAATTTTTACAGATATTTCTATGGTTATTCTTTCCTTCTGTTGGAGTTTTGATTGTCTAGCGATCAAGATAGAGGAAAATTTCAAGTTACCCGCTGTCACTTGTTACAAATAAGTAGTTATACTGTATAACGAGATGGAGCATTATGAAAAAATATTGCCCTAAAAAGGCGTTATATAAATTACGACACACCTCAACTTGGATGGTGAAAATTGTTACTATGCTTTTAGTTTAGTTTACCTTAATTAACATTTGTCTGAAAAATACTCGTACTTATTAACACAACGGTGTTTATTATAATTGAGTTAAACTACAATATCATATACATCTATTCCGTCATCTTACCTCATCGAGAAATTTTAACTTATCTCATCAAGTTAAATTCTTTTGCTTCAAAAAACATAAAATAATTATTATTGTGTAAAATGTAAAAGACCCAACCTAGCCCATAACTTTGTCAAGTTAATGTAAATACAAGTATGACACAGTTTAAACAAAGAAAAATCAACAGACATGCAAGACCGTATGCGGTCGTTAAAAATCGTACTTTCATGTTTATGAGTTAACGGATTTGGTTACAATTTATACTTCATTAATAAGTATCAAAAATAGCATTAACAAAGAAATATTAGAAATAATTAAAGGAATAACTATTTTTAAACGTATTAAGTAGCAATGGCATGGCATATATGAGGCAATTTCCTAGTTTTTTAGTACCTTAAGAATTTCTTGACCTTGACTTAAAGTTCAACTTACTTCTTTATATTTAGTAAGTTCCTACTTTCATTTCTACTAATTACCTTTAATAATAGAAATTGTCTTTACAAACAGGATAATACTAGTAACAAAAGACAAATTTGCCAAAAAAATGTGAAACTAAATTTTATATTTATAATATTTAATATTATATTAAGAAATTATGTAAATGCCTAAACTTTTGAGCTCACTGTAGAATTGAAGGAAACTACTATTGTTATCTTCTGTCATTCTCATTCTTGAATATTCTTAAGAAGTAAACGAATATTTTTTTGGCAAATAATTACATGAAATCTTTAAAATAGATAATTTTAGATATTTTTATTTTCGAATCTACCATAAAAGACATTTTTTGAAAAAATTTCGGGGTCATAGAACACGATTCTGACATTAGATTTTTACTCTTTTTCCTCACTTTCCCGGAATGCCCAAAATACATTACATTTCACTTCACAAGGCACTTTAATTTCTGAACAAAACCAGAATTTTCGTATTTTTTTTTAATGGTACTAGTTAAAATACATTGTTAGTAATACATTTCAACTATTTTTGCACAAATTTTCGGATATTAATTTAGAAATTTTCATCAAAAAAGCAAAAATTCGTTTCGTAAACGGCATTTATCATTGTATTATTGAAAGCGCTAAATATTCATTGCGACATTGCCTGATGTAAAATACTTTTGTGGAATAAACTATAAAATCCAGTCAACAAGGGTTAAATTGATCTTAACCAACTACATTTTTGGCTAGTTTTGGTTAGTTCAGGTTTAGCTTGGTTTTAGTTAGTTTGAAATGACTGAAAGGAGGATGTTCTTGAACTGTTGCTTCATTGGGTTGAATAATTCCTGGATCTCGATAACTAACGTTATGTCTTCTATATCTGGTCTATATGCTGGTACTGTTGATTTGTTTGGTGGTCCTACTGGAATGCTGGTTTGGTCTGTGGCTTTCTGTGATATCTGTAATTGCCTTGGTTTTGGAAACTTTGGGTAATGACGATAGTTAGAGAGGTGTGGGCCAACAGAATTTGCGCATTTACCTTCTGTTTCTTTTGACTGACTTTTGATAGTCTTGTTTGCCACACCCGATGCACATTGACTTGTCTCTGCAAATGAGCGCGTAGTGGCTGAACAATTGGCATTTGTGGCATTGAGTTGAGAACGTTTTGGTATTCTGCTCTTCTACGTTGATGGAATTGCATTTGACTGCAGTAGGTTGATTTTTGTTCTCTTCGACCTTTGTAAGCAGGACCAGAATCATTGGGTTGCCTGTATTATAATTCCATCTGATTACGTTTGTTGGGAGAAATCTTTTTTCTTTCAGGACTGCCTTAATCTCATCAGTTATGAAGGTCTCTAGAATGCCTCTGAGGATCACGTGCAATAGTTTTTCTTTGGGAAGTTGGTAAGTGTGAAAGTCCTGTTTCTTACTATCCAAGAATGATACCATTTTCCCAAGATCTGTCACTATCTCTGGGTGTGATTTAACCCCCTTTGGGATCGTTAGGCCTTTCCCAAAATTGAATCTTGTTTCTTAACGTTATTGGTGCAATTTTCTATTGCCTCTGTGGTTAGGCGGAAGTGTTTTTTTCTGGTCCTTGTTGGGTACCATTTGTGCCTACCTCTTGTTGGGCGCCATTTGTACTGGTCCCTTGTTGGGCGCCATTTGTACTGACTTCTAGACGGGCGTCATTTTTACTGATGTCTGTAGTTGTTGTGGCTTTTGCGTCACTTGGGAATAAGTTTATATTTTTTGATGTACTTATATGATTTGGTTTTCGGGTATCTTATGTGTGGTGTTTTTGCGACTTGGTTTTGTATAGTTTCGGGGATAGGGCTGGAAATTCTTCTTTTGGGATGATCTTCTTCCTACCCCTTTCTAAAATTTCTTCGTTTGAGGATTCAGCATGCTTACATTCACTTTCTTTGCTCCGTTATGCTGGCATCTGGATTTCTTTTATGGGTCTAGGTTAGTTCAGGTTAGTTAACCAGACTGTTGTTTACATCATGTGATTAATTGATTTCTTTTCTTAGCTTGTCCTTATATTGTATAAAATTTTTGCGAGTTGTTTATTTGCTAGCTGAGAATTGATAACGAGCGTTACTTGTTCTTCTTTTTTAGTTTGGTCATCTCTTTGATGACATGGTCGTTCTGTTCTTTCATGTTCTTAATCTTGTTTCGGAGTTCTTCCATCGACTTTTCCTGTATAGCTAAACTTACTACTGTACTACTTTTTTTAATGAAAAATGGACAAAACATGCTTTCTTTAGTGTGAAAGGTTGTAGAGAAAAAATAAATAAAAATTTGCTATAAAAGTAAACCGGTTAATTTTTATCAGAAAAAAATTGAAAAGAAAATGACAAAACCGCGAAAAAAAAGAAAGATATATACAGCTTTATCGCTGCTGCTCTACTCTCGTTTTTTCCAACGCTTGCATGTACATAACATAAATCGCGAATTTTTTACCTAGTTTAGGTACGGTTTCACCCAAATCAATAGTTTTGATCAGGACTATATGAATAAACGACGTTAATTTTGTCCACTTTCCAAATCTTTCTTAATGCTTTAAATAGGGTCATCTGTAGGCAATTACTTATTTTCCCAGGTATTTAATTTTCGTGTATACAAAATTCAAAATGTAGTTGTGCAAAAACTAACTATCTAACAGCAGTGGCGTAAATAACGACCCCCCAGGCCCCACGGTGCGAGGGGCTCAGCCAATCCAGGAACGCTCTCAAGTCCATTGATGAAAATGAAGAAATACCAAGGATCAAGACGGTTGAAAAATAGTAGGATGCATTCAAAAATCTGCGGAGGGGGGGGGCAACTACCCTGATTATTCAGTAGTATTCATTTTAGAAGTGAGAAACCAAAGAAATCATGTTTTGTCCATTATTAAACTTTGTTTAAAAAATAAGAAAGAAAATTTGGCAATGGAATATAGGTACATGTCGATCTATAAACATTCTTTTAAAGCTTGATCTATTTGGTTTACGAGTAATGTTAACGACGCATAGTTTCTTGGCGTACTTAAGCTGTGATATATATTCAAAGCGGCGTTGCAAGCGTTAAATCTAGGGGAGACAAGAAAATTTTCATCCTATCTTATAGTTATTAGTTTAGTACTAACACAAAATAGTGCTAAATCTATAAAGTAAATTTCCATTCCCATTCGTCTTCTCATATATCTGCGATGAATATTCGCATTTGAGTAGTGAACATAACCCGATTCGCTCGATCCCCCCACTCCTCGACCTTGACCTTGACCTTGCTTCGCCCCTCTTTGGCCCCGCCCACATGTCCTTGTCATTGACCTTGAAAATGCACGTGTGCTTTGGCCTTGGCCTTGTGTTCAAGGTTGTGTGTGTGACCTTGACCTTGACCTTGGTCGAGACGACCTTGACTTTGTTGAAGGTCACCGTGGGTGTGTGACCTTGAAGATATGTTACGTGGTTGGGGGTGACCTTGAATGGTTTTATATAAGGTATGGGGCAGTTTCATTCATCAGTTGGCTCTGACTTGTATAGGTAGTACATGTGTTAATATTTGACAAATCATGGCATATGTTTGTGAAAATTGCGGTTCTAAGTTTACTAATATTTATAATATGAGACGTCATCAAAGAGAATCGTGTGCGGCGAGATTTAATGAAGTGCCTGGAGGAAAACGGCTCCGAATTGAAGAGTATACATCGACGATTCCGCTAATTAATTGCGCTACATGTAATGTAGATGTTCCAATAAATCATATGTCGGTGCATAAACGAACACAACAACATAAAAATAATTCATGTTTGCCGGTATGTCATGGTGTGCAACTCGTTCAATGTGCCTTCAAAAGGAGAATTGCAACCTATCGGGTTAGCAGTGATATGGAGCATTCCGATTACGTAATGTTCTTTGCAGACATTAAATCCAAGGTGGTGGAACTTGTTAATAATTTATTGCGTGTGCATCATGCTTTAAAAGTTAACATGACAGCTGTTGGCGAGTACATGCTTCCATCACAAGAAATATTCAGTGAAAAATCCTTCAACACTGCTAATCAAATAATTAGTGTAGAAAGTGATTTGGATGCCGTTTACCATTCTTTCACCGAATTAATAAAAACGCAGGCGACAGAGTTCCAGGAGAAAGATTCAGGTATGGAAAAATCAAAACCCGATATATTAAACTGATTTTTATATATTATTTTTCTTGTTATAGGATGGGCTCTTGTGCGAATTTTATACTTGGAAGTTGGTATCAACAAGTATATGCCTATGGGTGGCTCATCATACATCAAGTTGCCGTGTTCTATTGAAAAGAAAGGAGCTGTCGTCAATGTGATTAACCAGGACGAATTTTGCTTTGCGTGGGCTGTAACATCAGCATTGTTTCCTCCAACAGCAGAGCCTTCACAGAAGACATCCTACCCCCATTTTTCTAGAGTGCTAAATGTAACAGGTATGGATTTTCCAGTAAAATTACGTGACATTAAAAAATTTGAGGAAATGAACAACATATCAATTAACGTATACGGTCTGGAATCTAAATATGAAAATAATGAAGTAATACATGAAGTTATTGGTCCACTGAGGTATGCGTCAAAAAAGTTGGATAGGCATGTAAATTTATTGTTAATTACAAAAGACTGTAGTAGTAAAGATGGCGGTGAACATTTTTGTGATATGACTTGTTCAAAGAGTCATTATTGTTGGATTCGGGATTTATCACGTTTAGTTTCAAGTCAAATTAGTTGTCAACAACATAAAATATATTTCTGTGATGGTTGCCTCATTTATTTTAGTACACCGTCAGCTTTAACTTTACATCAAAGCTACGATTGTAACCACATTTTCACGCAAACACCCTCAGTGGATTTAAAAATCGATAAATTTGGAAAGAGTTTGCCGGAAAATATTTTAAAATTCGAAGGTATAGAAAAGCAAATGCGCGTTCCATTCGTGGTTTATGCAGATTTCGAATCTGTTTTAAAACCCGTTGAAACGGTACAACCAAACCCACAAAATTCTTACACTGTAAAAAGTTTTAAACATGAACCATATTCTTTTGCTTATTTAATTAAATGCTCTTTTGACGACTCACTTTCGAAATTTGAGCTATTTCGGGGGAATAATGCAGCTCAAGTCTTTGTGGATCGTATCGAGTGTGATTTAAGGGCTCTATACAACACATATTTAAAAGACATTAAGCCTATGAAACCGTTAACGCCTGAAGAAAAAAGGGAGTTTAATGATGCTAAAATATGTGGTATATGTGAAGGCCCTTTTGAAGAGGGTGAGATTAAAGTACGAGACCACTGTCACATAACTGGTGCAAAAAGATTTGGTGCTGCACATTCCGTTTGTAATTTAAATTATAAATTACCCTCTTTTATCCCTATCATATTTCATAACTTAAGCGGCTACGACAGCCATTTATTTATAAAAGAGTTATGTAAATATGGGGATAAAATTGGTGTTTTGGCTCAAAGTAAGGAAAAGTACATATCATTTACCAAAAGCATTTATGTGCACGATTATTTTGATAGTAAATGTGGAAAAGTCAAGAGGAAATATTTAAAGTTGCGATTTATTGATAGTTTTAAATTTCTGTCAACGTCTTTGGAAAATTTAGGCAGCGGTTTAAACGACGACGATTTTATTGAAACGCGGAAACATTTTTCAAATATCAACCAATTTAATTTGATGCGTCAAAAGGGTGTTTTTCCCTATAGCTTTATTGACTCTATAGAAAAAATGGAAAATACATGTCTTTCAAGTAAAGATGAATTTTATGATAATTTACGGGAAGAACATATTAGCGATGAAAGCTATAGAAGAGCAAAAGAAGTATGGCGCTTGTTTGGGTGTAAAACTTTGGGGGACTATTCGGACGTGTATTTAAAATCAGATGTGTTGCTATTGTGTGATGTTTTTGAGCAATTTCGGAATAATTGTTTAAAATTCGATAAACTTGATCCAGCACATTACTATACCCTTCCAAGTTTATCATTTGATTGTATGCCACGTATGACTAAGGTAGAGTTAGAGCTCTTAACTGATATAGACATGATACATTTTTTTAAGAAAGGTATACGCGGCGGCATAAGCCAGTGTACAGAAAGGAAGCACATCGCTAATAATATTTTTTTACCAGACTATGACCCAACAAAACCTTCTTCATTTATAACATACCTTGATGCTACAAGTCTATATGGTCATAGTATGTCACAAGCATTACCATATGGTGGTTTTCGATGGTTAAGCGAGCGCGAAATTCTGGATTTAAATATTATGGCTGTTGGTGATGATAGTTTACATGGCTACGTTTTGGAAGTGGATGTGCATTATCCGACTGAGTTGCATGATGCACATTCTGATCTTCCATTTCTAGTAGAAAATATCATACCGCCAACAGAAAACGCTAAATTACCGAAATTAATTCCTAATTTACAAGATAAAAAAAAATACATTGTACACTATAGAACTTTAAAACAAGCCATCGCCAACGGCTTAGTGGTAATGCAAACCCATCGAGTATTACAGTTTAAGCAATCAAAATGGCTAAAATCGTATATTGATTTTAATACCAATTTACGTAACAAGGCCACCACAAAATTTGCGAAGGACACTTTTAAATTAAAAAATAACGCGATATTTGGTAAAACTATGGAAAATGTGGAAAATCGAAAGGATATAAAATTAGTAACACATTGGGAGAACAGTGTAGGCAGAAATGGAGCTAGAGCACTAATATCCCGCCCCAATTTCAATAGTAGCTCGATATTTACCGAGAACTTTGTTGCTATACATATGAATAAAGTTAAAATATTGTACAATAAACCAATTTATATCGGTTTTTCCATATTAGATATATCAAAGACTGTAATATACGATTTTTATTATAATTTTATTAAATCCAAGTTTGGTGATGATGCTTCGTTACTTTACACCGATACTGACTCGCTTATATTAAAAGTGTATACGGAAAACTTTTATCAAACTATATCAGAAAACCCCGAAAAATTCGATACATCAAATTACCCCGAAATTAATAATTTCAACATAATTAAAAGTAATTCTGTAGTTGGTAGAATGAAAGATGAGTTTCCTGGTGATCCGATAATAAGTTTTTATGGTACCGGCGCGAAGGCTTATTATGTAAAGTCCATTAATAATGAATTAAAAAAAGCCAAAGGTATCAAAAAATGTGTTATCGAGAAAGACCTTCATCAGGAAGACTACCAAAGAATTGTTGAACGGGGTGGTTTGATATTAAGAAAGATGAAGACATTTAGAAGTGAATTACATAACATTTATACCAACATAATAAATAAAGTAGCATTGTCACATAGCGATGATAAACGTTATGTAATTCCCAGTTCAACCAAAACTCTACCTTGGGGGCATGCAGACATAGATTTTTACAAAACAGACCCGGAAGAAAACTTAGCAAATTTAGTCACCGTGTTAGAATCATTTCTAAGTCAGGACAGCACGTAATCTGGAAAATCCATATTTCATTATTTGTATTGTTTTTATTATTTCTATTAAACATACAACATTAATATGTAACGATAGTATTGTAATTTTTTTTTTTTTTTTTTTAAATAAAAAACATGTATTCATTACTTGATTGCTTTTTTATTGAACCTTTATTTTAAAATTATAAATATAATGAAGTGTCGACAAATAACAAACTGTAAAAGTTATTGTTGAAAAATTTGTCTAATAGTAAATTAAACGCACAGGTCTACGAGTAAATGTTTAATGTGAAACAGGTTTGCTGACAAGATCCTCCATAGTCTTTTCAATTTTCAACATTCTAGAGTTAAGTTCATCACGCAGTTCATCTTGCCTAAGTTCATATATTGCAATAACAGTATCATCAATGTATCCTCTAAGTTCTTGACCGGTTTCAATTAATTTCTTGCGTACGTAACCTTCAAGTTGGTTTCTGAATATATCTTTAATAACAATTGTTGAGTCATGTAAAGCTTTCTGCGTATCTTGCACACACTGAGCAAGGTTATTATCAACATAATTTCGTGTGGTCGCATCGTCTCCTTCAAGAGCTTCTGCTTAATAGCACAATCTTTTGCTTCCCATGTCGTAATCTCCATTAGGTGTAAGTTTAAAACCTATTCCTGAAGGACCTCGCATAAAGTTAAAATCCTTAAATTTTCTTTTGCGACCGAACTTATCAATAGTGTTTACTTCTGACATTGTTATGTGAGACTGATTTGAAACCATTAGATTTCACCCTAATATATGGTTCTATTTCATTAATAAACGGACTCTGCAGAAAAATATGGATTGCAAAACGTATTTTAGGTGATGTTTAATAAATACACGTACAGATTCATTTTACTATTGTTTTATTGAAAAAAAAAATTAAAATATAACAAAACATTGAGTTTACTTTTTATTATTAAAAAATAAAAAATATTACAAACAAAAAAATTAAAAATTAAGAAATAAAATACATGTTAATTTCTTCTGTACAGATAAGCTTCTTCTATGACCCAATTTCTTCTCTGGATGGCGCGTTCATTAATGTCCTTGAACTGGTAGTAAACTAGTCCACAAAAGCCGCATTGTACAAATTTAACCCTGAAAAGGTCAATGTAGTTGAAGTCGTACGTAAGATCATTTCGCCAGCAGATACCTAGTCTTTTACAATGATGACAAGTTAAATAAAAAGCTTTTGGTATATGACTGTATGTTTTGGCTGCTTCACTAGGTTGTTCATCGGTTGGCAACATGATGTTTGAATATGTTGTACTTTTCAATCGCGGTACTCTAATTATGTATTACTTTATAAAATAACCTTGACAGGACCAAAAAAAAAAAATCCTTGAAAATTACAACCTCGAAAACGACCCTGACATTGACGGGTACTTTGACCTTGGCCTTGGCCTCGCATCTAACAAGTTTAATACTATATTTATATGCTTCTTTAAAATAACCTTGACAGGGACAAAAAAAAAATCCATGAAAATTACAGCCTTGAAAACGACCCTGGTATTGCCGGTTACGTCGGCCTTGGCCTTGCATCTGACAAGTTTAAATATTATACTTAATGCATCGAACAAAAGGAATAAAGGTGGTGTAGTGGGGGAAATGGGCATAAAAGCAGACTTGCTGGCTCGAGCTCTTCACAGTTCGTCAGAACAGCAAACAGTACAGTGCTAAGAAAAAGTTAATTGTGTGAGTTTGAATATCGAAAATGTCGAGTGTACGGTCTCTTTTAGATGCTCTTGACGTGAGCTGCGGTTCACAGCAAGGCATGCTGGATAACATGAGTGGTTTGGAAGTGTTAAGTCCGGAGGTATTCGAGAACTGGAATGGCGTGGAGCATGAAGATGCCGAAGACCGAGCCCTCAACGATGGTCGCGACGAAGAGTTAGTTCAGTCGGCAGCGCAATTCCTGGAATGCTGGACGGAGGAGAAGGAGCCAAAGATAAATGTGATTAGTGATGTGGTTGTGCGAAAAGCATCGCGGCCTAGGGAATCTTCTCCGAAAGCTTCGAAACTGAAAAAGCTCTTGACTATGCGGAAGTCGGAAATCGCCGATAAAAAAACATTTTATTCGGCGATTAAAGGTGTGGGACAAGGTAAGAAGAAAAAGTTTAACTTTAAGCGTCCCTCCACCCCTGTTCCATTACCCGACTTCCTAAAAACAGCACCAAAAGAGCCATTGTCAGTAGAAGTGGAAGTCATAGAAGGCCCCGATGGACCAACACCACCAACGCCACCAACACCGGCCAGCATAGAGAATGAAATAGTGTCGGAGGTGAAGTCTTCCCCAGCGCCAGCGCCACTGTCGCCGATATTGGGGTGCCGGAAACCCATGAAGAAGCGGTTTAAGCGTTGTTTTGAAGGCGATAAAATTTCCGCTGCTTCGTCGTCGTCGTCGTCGTCGTCATCGTCATCGTCTTCACCAAATAAAACCGCGTCTTCTTCGTTAATATATTCCGAGCCATCACAACCGGAGTGGGTCGAAGACTTCACCAACTCTCAGAAGACCAAATTGACAGACATTTACGAAATGAAAAAACGCTTAGTGAAAGAAGTGGACGAGTGTGACAGTGACATTATAGAACTTGAAAAACAATTAGAGATAAAAAAGGTGAAATCTGCGCGGTTAAAAAGACAATTAGAGGACTTTAATAAATTATGTAGTAGGTGTTAGGTAGTTGTAGATATTAGCTTTTAATTTATAGTATTAAGTTTGTAAATATATATATATATATATATATATATATATATATATATATATATATATACATATATATATATATATATATATATATATATATATATATATATATATATATATATATATATATATATATATATATATATATATATATATATATATATATATATATATATATATTGTAGTTAATAAAAAAGTGTTTGATCAAATTTTTTATATTTTATAATGAGAATAAAAATGACTTGAAAATTTATTTTTGTGTGTTATTTCATATAGGCCCTGTCCCACATAATATTAGGTAATAAAAAAAAAAAGAGTGAATAATCCACTAAAACTACGCAATAGCAATAGTTGTAAATATTTTCTGATAATATTTACAAGTATGCTAAAACATGGTTCGGTTTATGAAGTTAAGGTTCTGTCGCCAGAACTTCTAATACTTTGTATCTCAATATTGTATGTTTTTATGAAAAAAACATAAAATATTGGTTACAAAGTATTATAACCAACTAAAACTACGATCAAATTATTTTGTGGTCCTGAAAAGGACCGTTTGGTTGTAAAACATGCGACTCATTTATTGAGTTGTGGAGTCGCACGGCCCGTCATCATCAGCGGGGGTGGTGGTGTTGTCCTCTGTATATTCGATGATGAACCGCCAAAGTTCATCCCATCTAGGATCGTTCGGCTCCCACTCCAAACAATTCTCTGTGGTAGAATCTACCACAGGGCATTGGATGGGTTGTTGTTGTTGTTGTTGTTGAGTCGCTGACATGTTGAACTAAAATGATTGTAATAAGTATTGGCGGTCGTATATATAGAGACAAATTAATGGTGGGGGGTGAAAACAAATGTCGTATTACGTATTGAGACCAAAAGTTGTTTGTGGTCTCAAATACGAACGAACGATTTAGCTGGGTTCCACCAGCACTTAAAGTTTTAATACTTTGTATCTAATATTGTATATTCTATACATACAATATTAGTAACAAAGTACTAATATGTACTAAAACTACGATCAAAGTATTTTGTGGTCCTGAAAAGGACCGTTGTTGTGTGCCCTTAAAAAGGGCCAGGGAGAGTGTGGGGCTTATGGTGCCCCATCCTCGCTGGTCGACCACCAGCTTGACGAATCGCAGGGGCCTTGTGGGTCGTCGGGTGTTGGTGATGCTGGAATTTCCAGCACCGCATCTTCCGTCGAGTCCGGCTCTGGCTGCGGCGACGGAGTTTCGAGTCTTTGTAAGACCCAATCGCCCGCATCGTCTAATTCCACTAGACCCGGATCATGGTCATATACTAGCGGAATCGGCTCATCCAAGTCGTCCCAACGTAGGACGTCAATTTCAAAATCCACCTCGTCGTCGTCGTCGAAGACTTGCAGGTCTCCAACGTTGTCGGCTACGGTGTCATCACTAAAGATGGATGAGCCTCGGCTGGCGGGTCTTTCTTCCTCCATGTTCATCGTATGAGGGTTGATGAATATATGACTGTGTAACTGGCCCAGTCTCATATATATAGAACTACCCCCACCCCACCAACGGATTCTAAATGTTATGTATTGGTGAGAGCTTATAGAATTATTGATTTTTTCAAAAACTTTAAATAAGGAATTAGATTTGTTTAGACAATAAGACTTATTCTTAATATTTTGTGAAGAATACATTACAAAAAAAAAATAATAGAAACCTTGTTTGAACTGTTAACATTTTCATAGGTTCTCAAGCATATAACTTGGCACTTAAGCTACGAGACAAATCGTCGTTAAACGAATATCTCGCCCCATAAGTGACGATTACTAAACTACGATCAAAATATAATGTGGTCCTGAAAAGGACCGTTTTTGTGACTTCTGTCACCGCAAATAAAAAAATCGATACCTCAAAAATTGCGAGAAAATGGTGAAGGAGCCGCGCAATCGCTCTGAAACCATCAAAAATCCATTTTTTTCCCTCCGCGGGTGGGAGGGTGGGGGAGGTGGTGGTGGACTTAGAAAAAAAAAAAAAAAAAAAAAACCCTCCCTTACAACTTCCACATACTCCCGTTCGGCGGCCCTAGCCTCCTAACTCAAGAATTTCAATTTTTTCATCTAAATTTTTTGTCATTTTTAAGATTTTCCAAATTTTTTTTTCACCATTGTATTCTACTCAAAATTCTAGGTAATTAAAGTGCTTTTATTTTTTCTCTATCTTGAACGGTTCCCGAGCTACAGCGCTTTAAAGAATTCAAATTACTAACTTTCTATAACCCTTTTTTTCAAATTTCATTTTTTCGAATTTTCAAAAATACTACAATATGTAGAAAAAAATTCTCTCTTTAATTTCCCAATACCGTTTTTCTCTAAATCTTCAACTTTAGCGCGTATTCAGCATTTTCAAAAAAAAAAAAAATTATAATTTTTTTACACCATCGCATTCTCCTCAAAATTTTGGGCTATCAAAGTGCTTTTATTTTTTTTCTATCTTGAACGGTTCCCGAGCTACAGCGCTTTAAAAAATCCAAATTACTAACTTACTATAACCCTTTTCTTAAAATTTCATCTTTCCGAATTTTGAAAAGTACTACCATATGTAGAAAAAAATTCTCTTTCTAATTTCCTAATATCATTTTGCTCCAAAACTTCAACTTTGGCGCGCATTCACCATTTTTCAATTTTTTTTTTGAAAAAAATTTTTTTTACGTTTTTACTATCGAGAAAAATGCTTGCTTATAGTACTCGATTTCCTCTATAATTTTTTCTTATAACTTTCTTCCCTATTCCTAACCGTTACTTTCCTACAAATTTTCTAAATCGTTGTTTTCATATTTTGCCTTAAAAATTTTTTCTTGTGTTATTTAAGCTCTTTTTTCCACTTAATAAACCACCATTTTCTGAATTCCCGTACTCTTTTCTTAAAGAGCGGGCTTTTCCGCCAGCTTTTTTTTTGGTTGGGTTTCAAATAAATATAAAACTACTACTTCACTCATTACAAATTTATTGATTCAAGAACATTATTTTGTGTTACATATAATAGATACATTAAAATATAGATTTATTGATCACCGAACCGTTTAATACATTATAACTAAAAAATGAGTCGTGAATAACTAATGCGTACACTTTAGTGTCTTTGGGGAATTTATTCTTTCTCGTTTGGAACTCCAATTTTACATCCACTGTCGATGAGTTAATCGCCTCTGGTTGATGACTGCAATTGATAATAAAAACGGGGTTTTTCATATATTCCGCGAACGTTATCATCGGATCGTTTATCTCGCGCCCGTAGTAGCTGATTTGGAAGTTTTCGTAATTGTAATAGGCTGCTGCGTACAGTTTCTTGGCGAAATCTAAATTCCATCTTTCGTATGGATAAACGGTTGAATTCAGATACAGTCTAATGTCGCATACGTCGGCGTGGGTAAACTGGGTTGCGTTTTTTTCTTTCTTGTCGCAATTATTGCTGTCTTGAAACCCGACGATTATATAGCGCGGTCTTTCCAGACTTGTACTCGTTCTCAAGGCCCACACGTCGGAAGATGTTTGCCTTAAAGCTGGTAATTCGTACAGATCCCATTTACGATATGCCATTTGAATACTGGCATTGTTTCCTCCTTTATTAATGCGAGACAGTATTTTCAATTTTTGCTTGTCGTCTGGAATGATGTGACGAATTTTCCATTCGATTTTGTCGATACTAATTTCTGCCTCTACTTCGCCGACGTAACAATTGGTAAAAGTGCGAGCTATAATCATAATAAGCTCTTGTTTTACGTTGAAAACACCTTTTGCGTAATCTTCGGCGAATCCCATAAGATATTTTAAGGGTAATTTCCCGGAGAATACGTTACTTGCCGTGTCTACGATATCTTGGTTTGCTTTGTCGAGACCCCATCCGCACGTCATGAGAGATCTTTGTTGCAAACTTCCGAATGAAACCATGGTTTTTAATGTCGTCGTAACTCCAGGTTTACGAACCACGGCGACCTGCTCACCTCCCATCTCGTAGCGAATTTCATCGAACAAAAATGCGAGGGCATTATTTGATAAAAAACATCTTTTCGTTGCGTCTATGGGTTTAAATTTTCCTTCGATATATATGTAACTTTCGGCGATATCCAGTATAATATCTTGAAAATTAATGGGGATACGGACTTCATCCGAATTGTTGAATGATGGAGATCCGTATGGTTTATACGTATGCTCTTCTAGACTAATAATGGAATTGTCCAAGATGGGCTCGGAAAAAACCTCTATTTTATCGCTGGTGGTGGAAATCATTTTCGCACTTTAAGACCGATTGATTTTAAAAATTTATAGTCTTCGGCAGATAACTTTTGAGATGTTTGTGATCTAACGTCTGGACGACGACTAACCTTGACGTTAACTCTTCTTTTACTTTTATTATGTTTCGGCGGTTCCCCCATCTTAGTCGACAGCACACACAATTGACGATTGAAGCAAAAACCCATTTTTATGAAAGTTTCTTCAGTTCCAATTTCACGATTATTTTCTCGCCTTGAAAATTGATTAGATCACTGCTATCGTCCAAGATGCGAAGAGTAATGTTGTCGATAAACTGACGTCCTGCCGGCATTAACGGCATATAAATATTATTTTGTGGTTCTTTACTGATTTTGTAACCGGGCTCCACGTCGATATCGAATTCGAACAAGGTATGACCTTCCACCGAATTCATATATGCTCCGGAAATTATATTACAATCTACGCGTATGATGCGTACTTTCATTATTTCCACCATCTCGGTTGATTCGTGCTTTTTGTCTCTTTTTAACACTGTATGATTAAATCCTAACATTTTACCGATACTCGCCTCTCCCCGGAAATCTATAGTATATTGGGATTTCAGTTCACATTTCAGCGTATTATTATTAGCGACCAAGTAAAAAATTCCATCGTTCTTTTCTTCAGTTGAAATCCTCAAAGCCTCCAACATAGCTTTACCTATCTCATCTATTTCATAGGCCCCAGGTGGAATCTGCAATTGTATCGACTCGGTGGTGTAACCCTCCTTCATGTAGGCAAACTTATTGTTGCTTTCGTCCACATTAAAAATTGAATTGTATGTGTAAAATCCCAGCAATGCCAGACCATATTTGTTTTCTCTATTTAATTCGACTGGTGGATAAAAATCGGCGCTTAAGACGCTCGAGTGTCCTGTTAGTGTGAACGTATAAGACATGACTAACCATTAAAACATCACACATCTCGGTTTTATTCTTAGCGGCAACATTTAAAAAGATTCATCTTCACACCTTTTCTCACTGCATTAGATAGTGATGTTTTTATGCTATTTTCTGCTTTTATGCGCACATCGCTGATTTTGCAATAACAACAAAATATTTTTCTAGCTGTAAGATCCTCATCAGACGTAACCTCGTTTAAATTGCTGCTGCTGCTGAAATAATGTTTGCAACCGCACTGATATTTTAATATATCGATATCGCTTTTAAGGTGCTCGGGCAACTTTTCCCAAACGAATGGAATTTCATTTGGGGCTAATGCAATCATCACTTCCTTGGGCATGTTTTCTAACTGTTTCACGGTCATTTTCCTTAATCCACCGGCTAGATGAAATGCTTTCAGTGATTGCAACATTTTAGTATAGTTATTGCGATCCATTTGCGGTGTTAATGGTGACGATGATGATGATGACATCTTTTACGCTGATGATTCGACAAGAAACTTTAAGCACAAATGTCCACACCAGACTGTTCCAAAATCCTGCTGACGATCGTATGTATAGTAAATAATTTTTGATGGTTCCGATCCCGTTTGTAGATATCGTACAAATTCGGTCGGTGGGGGTAAATCGCCGAAGCTGTCATAATATGTTACTTTAGAATTATTTTTTCTATAAGCTACCCAATGAGTCCCTGCACCACGCGTACTATCCAAATTCACTATTGCTGCTTCGTAACGTCGAGGACCTTGTCTAGGTAATAAATCCCTCATATAAACGCCTCGAAAGTGTCCTATTCTTTTCTTTTTGGCATATTTTTCTATATCGATGTTAGATAGTGGTCTTCGAGGTAGGGATTCAATTAGTTTTTTGATCTACGATTTAAAAATAATCCCATACCTTTACGATATGGCTTTAGAAACAAACCATTTCCTTTCGATTTTAAATACAGGCCGGCACCGGTTTTATCTTCGCTGCTTTTTTTTACTGCTTTTATGGCGCGCACAATTCCCGCTGCCCCACCGGCTAATGAACCCAAAGCTGATAACCCGGCAAAAATTGGTATTAATGGTAATATTCCACCAGTATTAGGAATCGGTATTATTCTCGGTGTACGAACCTTCCTTTTGCCACCTGCCGCTTTTACCGATCTACGTGCTGCCGACAGAGCTATTTTAGATGCATTCATGACATTTTTTTCCAACACATTTTTACTTCCGGCTTTTAATCATTCCCTTCGAACTGCTTGTCGAATAGCTGTTCCGAAACTGGCTTTCCGAACATGTCGATTTTTATTAACACCTTTCCTTTTTGTATGACGCGTGCCTTTACTAGATGTTTTTTTTGTTGATAATGATGATGGTACACCCATACCAAAACGTTGTTTTCCTTTCATAATGTTTGTAACTAACCAAGCTGCTGTTTTTTCACCTAAACTGGAATCTTTCGATTTTACTCTATTCCAAGCACTTTGTTCGAGCTCGTAATCCGCTCGATGTCTCGCACTTATGTTGTCTTTATTATGTAAATAGGCTAAATCGTGTTTTTTGCATGCGGCATCCAAAGGATTAATGCCTGGATCACCTCTTGTTACACGTTTTATTACTTTTGTTCCGGGTCCGCAATATTGATAACCAGGAATGTGTACCTCGAATGGTAATTTATTTATTAACGAATTCACAATACCGTATCCAGTTTTGTTGGAAACGTGAGACCGTCCACTTCGTTTGACGCTCGGCATCTGAATGACAGTTTTTGTGAAAAATTGCCTATAAAATATCAAATTTTCCTAAGATGCGCGTTATCGATCTTAAACAAAAACTTCCTATTGACAATCTCGATGAAAAAGTCGGACTTGGATTTGAAAAGAAGATAATGAAGAGACACGGTCCTTAACTTCCTTCCTCTATTCGCGGCCTGTTAATTGGTCCATCCAATTGTGGAAAAACTAATGTCATGATTTCGCTGCTTACACACCCCCTTGGGCTACGTTTCGAAAATGTCTATATTTACTCGAAATCTCTGTATCAACCGAAATATGAGTATTTAAGGAAAATTTTAGCGCCCATCAAAGGTTTAGGCTACTATGCCTTTAGTGATTCCAGTAATATTGTGGAACCGTCCGATGCAAAACCAAACTCTATATTTATCTTTGATGATGTTATATGTAAAAAACAAGATGTTATAAGATCGTACTTTAGCATGGGACGTCATAAAAATATCGACTCCTTTTACCTAGCGCAAACATATTCGCGAGTGCCTAAACAGCTTGTGCGAGACAACGCCAATTTTATTATTATGTTTAAACAAGATGAGTTGAATATGAAACACATATTTTCCGACCACGTTTCACCGGATCTAACTTTTACTCAATTTCAAGAAATGTGCTCAAAATGTTGGGATAATAAGTATGGATTTTTAGTAATTGATAAAGACAGTGATGTGAAATCGGGAAGATACCGCAAAGGATTTGATAGCTATATATTACTGTAATAATAAGAGAAAACACTCATTTGATTGTTGAAACGTCCTTTGTTAACATCATGAATAACGCGATCGACTTAAAACGTAAACTAGTGGAAGCTACCAATGCCGTCAGAAAAAAATTTAAACAAATTAAAGCGGCTAAAGAGTTTAATGTTGTGGAATTGGAAAAGTTTTACGAACCCATTTCTAAGCCGTTGACAACTATATCTGATGTGGTTAAGCAACGTCAGCAGCAGCAGCAGCAGCAACAACAACAGCAACAACATTATCCAGCTACAAAGTCACATAGTCTCAGTACATCAGTGCAGTCGACTCAAATATCAGGTTTTCCCCAACCTACACATTCCTTTCAAACCTCCACACCTATTCAGCAGCAGCAGCAGCAGCAGCATCGCATTTCAAAAGAAGATATTAGCCAATCGGTGTTTGATACACCCTCGACATCAACTAATACATCTCTCGCATCCGCTGACACCACAACTTCCGATACTTTAAACGCACACCTGAAAGGATTACGTTCGAAACCATCTCTATACGATACTGTATATGGTGTACGTTTTGGTTCAAAAACAGATCATAACAAAAATTTTATTGGTAATTTAGAGGTGCGTTTTCGAAATGGAAATATTGTCTTATACAAAAAAGGGAAAAATATTGCAGAATATGGTGGATCACCGGCACTTTATGATTTGTTATTTCTTAAAACACCCCCAAGTGTAGGCAAGGAACAACAACAATTAAGTGATAATGTACTTTCAACGTACAAGGAAATTTTGGAATCAACGAATGCTGTCTACAACAATTTTAAAAAAAGTGATGGTTTACGGGAGACCAGATGGAACAAATATTTACGAATTATTAAACCTCTGATAATGCGCACAAAATTAGGTGGTACTATTACAAGAAAAAATCTCTCGGAAAAACTACAGTTACCCACAACAAAGAAAAAATTTCAATATGTCTACTGGAACAAAGCTAAAGAGTTGGTGGATCGTTTACGTTTGTTGTGGAGTTCCAAAATGGCCGGTCACACTGGACACGAAAATGAAATTATGTCAATCATAGAGGAATTACGAGAAGAAGATATAATATATTAAGCTCAATATTTAATGATATTATTCAGTTCTTCCTTCGATCTGAAACCTTTAGTATTACTAATAATATGGAGCCCAGTCTAGAAAAAATCAAGATTGTTAGTGAACTACATAGAACGGCTAGAAAAAATTTTGTAAGACGGCGCACGATAATAAAAGGATACAGAGATTTGTGGCAAATTGATTTGGCTGAAATGCAACAGTATGCTGATGAAAACGATGGTTATCGTTATATTTTGGTCTGTATAAATTGTTACTCGAAATTTGTCTATACCAAAGCCATAAAAACAAGACTGGTATAGAAGTTACTAATGCGATGAAAAGCATCATTGAAGAGGCATCATATACACCAACAAATCTGCAAAGTGATCAAGGAAAGGAGTTCTATAATACAAACTTTCAAGCCCTGATGAAAAAATATAATATAAATCATTATTCCACTTACAGCACAAAGAAAGCTGCAATTGTTGAGCGAGTCATAAGGACTTTAAAAAATAATTTATATAAACAATTCTCGACAAGAGGATCTTACAAATGGATACATATATTATCGGCAGTAACAAAAACCTATAACCATTCGAAACATCGCACCATTGGAATGAAACCTGCAGACGTGCAAGAAAAAACACATATTAAAGCATATGATTATTTAAAAATTGTACCTAAAAAATTTAAGTTTTCCATGGGTGACATTGTGCGTATTAGCAAGTACAAAAGCTTATTCGAGAAAGGATATACGCCCTCTTGGTCAACCGAATTGTTTAAAGTTGTAAAAGTTAACGTTACAAATCCACCTACTTACTTGTTGGAATCGTTAGAAGGTCAGCCTATAAGAGGGTGTTTTTACGAATCAGAACTACAAAAAACAAGCAGTCCTGACGTTTATCTAGTAGAAAAGGTCCTTAGACAACGCAAGAAAAATCACATCGAACAATTATTTGTCAAATGGCTAGGATTTCCCAACTACTTCAACTCTTGGATAGATAAAGCTAATATTGTTTAAATAACATATTGTATGACTATATTTTTTATTTAAAATGTAAAATAAATAAACAATATATTGTAAAATAAAGTTTTTTATTTCAATCTTCATTATTAAAAACAATGACAATAAAACATCATACACATAAATAACATTTCAATATTCTTGGAGGGAAGGTCCAATTCACCGACGACTACGACGTTATCTTCAAGGCTATGCCACTCGGAGTGCGTTCTCCTATTCTTTAACCTGCTTTTTTTAGATTTTTTTTTGAAGTCGAGTCGTACGACAGTGCGCTTAATGAGTCATTTAAAGGCTGATGATAGAGTATTTTCTGCATAACTTCAATTTTTGTTTTAAGCTCACTATTATTTTTGTATATCATGGGGAGGACATCCTTGTTAAATATGTCACATATTACAACTGCAAAATTGTAAAACTTTCTATTAACAAAGTGTTTTGTCACAGCATCGTCATCATCTTTAGGTTCGCCTAAGTTGGTTATGATTTTTCCACCCATATCATACTACCCATCCGCTGTAAGTTTAAAACCAATCCCTTGTGGCCCAGATAATATATGATATTTTTCATTATATTTCTGACGACCAAATTTATCAATTGTGTTGTTTCCTCGACTCATTTTCAATCTTTACTAAACTATTTTATTTTTATTTGCCCTACTTATATTAAATATTTCAGCTGAGAAAAAGAAACACTGACTATGATCTACTGGGTTGGTATGTTTATAAAAGAAATAAAATAAAACTGTGATTGTAACAGATATTTATTTACAGTTATTTAATTGCACAAATACAAAAATTATAAAAAATTAGTTTTCCATGTCTTCGTTTTCGTTGCTCAAAATTCTATCCCATCCGACACTATTTCGATCGTCAACGTCTTGGGCTGTTGCTGTTGCAGAAACCAATTCATATTTTGCAGCAAGCTCACCTGGTAAATGTGGAATATTGACGAGGTATTCTTTTAATTCTTCTTCAACCATTTCAGCACAAAATGTATCCATGTCTATGGAACCATATAAAAATTTGTCGCACAAGTGTGCCCCAGCCATAAAATTGATTGTATCCCTGATCTCGTTCTTATATTGATCTTTGGTTACATCAATATGCGACCAATCATTTACGCTATCTAACATATCGTGAGCCCTATTTCTTAATTCTCTCCCCAACCAAAATATGTATCTATCTACACATTCGTTGGCGGTCGTCGTCGTCGTCGTCGTCGCATCAGCAGACATCTTTAACAGAAATAATGAACACGCGTAAGTATTCTGACATGTGCAACTATATTTTAAATTTAATTACATCCTTTTTTTCAAACAATTTACATACAATTTACTCCAATGAGCCAAAACGTAATAATGTTCGAGTATTGTTTCCAAAAACTCTAGTGCCCTGCCCCAAATAAGTTAGAGTGTATTTATCTTTAGTTTTACTCATAATATCTACAATATCGTCAGATAGTGTTTCGGCCACACGTTTTGGTAAAAAAGTCTCAAATGTGCTATTATCACCGTCATCGTGTAAAGCCACTAAAAGAGTTTTACCAAATCGTGTAGTCATTGAAACCATCTTTACAATTTTATACACTTTGCCTACAATCATTTCGGTAACCTTTTTTTTCTCTAAAACCTCGAAATCTTTGCTAAACATTTCATTAATTTCATCTAGAGTTTCTTTTGCAATACTCATTATTGAAAAAAATGGTATATAAATCCAAAAATTACCGTGAATATAAAAGCACTTTCAGAACACTACACGAACACAATATTTGATGTTTATGCCACTGATATCTGCGACTGTTTGAAGTCACTTCTTCTCCCACGAACCTTTATAGCGGGGTTTCAAGGTCGAATTGTAACAATGGTGGGGGTAGCTTAACGATAGAAATAGTGGGAGGAGTATTGAAGGTCAAATGACGTCACACATTTAAATTGGTATAAGGATAACTTCAAGGACAAAATATAATGAAACAAATAACTACATTTTATGTACTTTATTCATTGATTTTTTTCTGCCATTCTTCTATGCGTTTAACATTATCACCTAAACCTAATTTCCTTAATTTGTTCAATAATAATTGTTTGTTTTTATATCTAAGAAAATTCTTACAAACTATACTAGCTAAAAGACACACTTCGGCATGGTCCATATACTTAAAAAATACACTAAAGTCCTGAGCCTCCGAATCTTGCATTTCATATGCGTAAAATTCCGAACAGGCTGCAGAAATTAGAAATTCCTCGTACATTTCTCGCACTAAACTTTCCATATTAACTACTACTACGTTAAACTTAAGTCCTACACTCTAATTTCATCTAACACAACCGGATCTGCAATGAACCTAATCAGTTTTTCCAAACAGTCACTAAACCCCAACTTTTTTATCTCACGAACAAAGTCTTGTAAATTTATTGTTTTGCTGCAATATTTACGACATGCATTCGCAGCCTTTTCATATTCATAAGCCAAATCACAATAGCGCGACGCCCATTCTGCTCGACTTTTCATTGCATCATTGAAATAATTATTAGCCGTTTCAGTGAACTCATCGCCCAATTTTGTTACTGTCTCTTGCAAAGCACTATTCATATTATTCACTCATTTTTACATTCACGACACTTTTTTATTGCTGGTGGTGGCCCATCTATATGATGACGATATATTTGTTCATAGTGAATGTAACAGGGTAAGCTTAACTGTAGTTCCTTGTTACACCGATATGACGCTGGCAGCTTATCCCAAATTTGCCGTAAACTCAGCGTATCAACGCAAGTTTTTAAATATTCGAGAGGAAAAAATGCTAGATCCTTCTCTTCAAAATCACACAAACTTTTTAAATTACTCTGATATAAACAAATTACTTTGCCGACTTGCTCTATAATTTTTTCTTTAGATAGTTCCGTATCTGACATTTCACACTGAATGAATGCAAGTAGACTCACACAATTTATAGAACAATTTGCAAGGTCAAAATCATTTCAAGTTCATCCCACACTATTACAATGCACAAATAACTACTTCAAGGTCACACACCCAAGATGACCTTCAACAAAGTCAAGGTCGTCTCGACCAAGGTCAAGGTCAAGGTCACACACACAACCTTGAACACAAGGCCAAGGCCAAAGCACACGTGCACTTTCAAGGTCAATGACAAGGACATGTGGGCGGGGCCAAAGAGGGGTGAAGCAAGGTCAAGGTCAAGGTCGAGGAGTGGGGGATCGAGCGAATCGGGTTATGTTCACTACTCATTTGCATTCGCACTGTGCGTTGTTGAATATCAATATTCGTTTCTACCTCCTTGACAGTAAAATATATAAGATCGTTTCAATTAGAGAAAAGTTGCCTTTTCGGGATATTTTTAAAATACATTTTAAAATTTTTTATATCTCGCTATTTTTTACATATCTTCAATGATAAAACTTGATTTACAAAAAAATGTTACACACGAAAATTTTTTGTTTTCGTTCTTTATGAAGTGTTAGCATACAATTTTTTAAGTAAAAAAAAAGCTGTTTGAATCCCGAATAGAATCTTGTGTCACAGTTATTGTCATCAATAATATAAAGAATTGTAGCCCTTACGAAGAATTTTTCAAATTTTTTTTAAACGGGTTAGTGTAAAACATTATATTTGGACCGTCACTTTGTGAAATAAAGTCATTATTATTAAAGTTAAACTTAGCTAAAAGGAGTTTTGAAAGTAATCAAAGAAACAAACTTAAAGCTATTATTTCATGGATATTTGAGGTTATTAAAGAGAAATAAGTAAACTTGTGAAAACAACATTTTAACATTTTTAATAAATTATTTTAAATTTTCCAAAGGGTTCTCAATGATATTAGGACTAACAAGTTACCCTTCGATAGACATTAATCATTTATAAATCGGTAAGAATTAAATGAAGAAAACAACTATCGAAAATCTTTAGTTGTAGTTCAACTTCCTTTTTTTAATATGTTAAAATTTATTTAAATAAATTCTTTGAAAGGAAAATTAAAATCACTTAAAAAAAGCGGTACTAAAATGTAAAAAATACATTAGCAACTATTCTATAATGCAGTTCATTTAATATTTCTGGATATAATTTAATACATTTTTGAAATCAGTGCAACAATATTTGAAAGGTTTATTTCCAAATAAATTATATATGAATTGGTATTTTTTCAGATAATTGTTATATTGTTTATTTACATTTTAATTTGTGTTCCTTTCTTCTTGCTTCTTCTCACTATAGTGCCGCTCTCGATACGATCTCGGTTCTCTCTTGGTTCGATACATTTTTTTAAATGAAAAAGAGTTTACGATATCGAAATCTCCGCGAAACCGATAGTGATAGGTTCATTATTTCTCCTGTAAGAATATTTTACCGGACCGAGAGCGTATCGAGATCGTATCGAAAGTGGCCCTGTAGTGAGAATCTGGCCTGTCTTCTTATTATTGTTTTGACACTTACATTAACGTATCTTGTGATTAGTCAATCATTTTTGGGGTGCGGAGCTATAAGTGTGCTATTTCGTAAAGATTGGATTCTCAAATATTGGTCATCTCTTGGCGTTGCATATCTTTTTTATTCTCCAGTTTCTCTGTATCGCTTTACTATACGAGAAACAGTACATTGATGGATACGCACTCTCCGCGCAATATTTTCTTGTCTGCAACCCACATTGGCTAAAGTAACAATTGTAACACACACCAAATCGCTTAAATATGGATTTTAGCAAGAAAACTACAAAACAAATAAAGCAATGAAAATGTTATTTTGATAGCGACAAACAAAACAGAAGCGATCTTTAGTCGCCAAGGCATCCTATGAAATATTTGTATTTTGGACATTTTCCGCTCTAAAGGCTATGTCTAAGTATTGTTTTATCTGTAATAAATTGCAATAAAACTAAAAAGCAACAATGAAAATACATAACGAATTAAAGGAAAATAAATATATATAAAAAATTCATAAAAATAAAATATGCAATATTTTTGTCCGTAAGTGTATATACGTATATATGTAAAGGATGTTTTTTATAGAGGTATAGAACTTTTAAATGGAATAAAACAAAGATGAATTTTTTAAATTGACATGAAATTTACTTTATTCGAAAGATAACCTTCTGGCATTATAATTTAAATATGACTTCTGGCATATGACCGCCACGGCTGGCTCGGACGTAGTCTAATCTGGAGGTCCAATTTTCGATGACTTTTTCCAACATTTGTGGCCGTATATCGGCAATAACGCGGCGAATGTTGTCCTCCAAGTGATCAATCGTTTCGGGCTTATCGGCGTAGACTAGCGACTTCACATATCCCCACAGAAAATAGTTTAGCGGCGTTAAGTCGCACGATCTTGGAGGCCAATTCACGGGTCCGAAACGTGAAACTATGCGGTTACCAAACGTTTCCTTCAATAAATCAATTGTGGCACGAGCTGTGTGACATGTTGCGCCGTCTTGTTGAAACCACAGCTCCTGCACATCATGGTTGTTCAATTGATGAACGAAAAAGTCAGTAATCATGGCTCTATAGCGGTCACCATTGACTGTAACGTTCTGACCAGCATCGTTTTTAAAGAAGTACGGACCAATGATTCCACCAGCTCATGAAGCACACCAAGCAGTCAGTTTTTCTGGATGTAACGGTGTTTCAACATACACTTGAGGATTATCATCACTCCAAATACGGTAGTTTTGTTTATTGACGTATCCATTCAAACAAAGGTTAATTTCATTGCTAAACAAAATTCGCTTATGAAAATCGGGATCAACGGCAATCTTGTTTTGGGCCCATTCACCGAATCTATGCCTTGCTAGGTGATCGTGTGGCTTCAATTCTTGCACGAGTTGGATTTTGTAAGCACGCAAACCAAGATCTTTCCGCAAAATCTTTCATAAAGTGAATGGACACATATCCAATTCCTGTGCACGATGGCGGATAGACTGATTCGGGTCTTCCTCTACGCTACGCTCTACAGCAGCAATGACTTCTTCTGTACGCACTGTACGACGTCTTTGTGGATGCGTATTATCATTTAGAGTAAACAAGGTGCGAAAACGTTCCATAGTTAATCGAATTAATTGCTCTGATGGACGATTATGTTGACCGTAAAATGGACGTAGTGCGCGATACGTATTTCGAATGAAAATATATATATATATATATATATATATATATATATATATATATATATATATATATATAAATATATATATATATATATATATATATATATATATATATATATATATATATATATAATACGCTAATATAACAGAAAAAGTAGAGAGAATTTGTGATGTGTGAAACTCATATTAGCCAGTATCTCATTGAGCGTATTTTCAATTCCTTTCTTATTAATCTTATGTGCAATAATATAAATAATTCAAAATTTGAAGTGACAATTTTCAAAAAATGTTTCCTGTAAATTTTTATTACTTTAATTCAGCGTGGGGTATTTGCATATTTAATAAGCATTGAATTCCTAAATTCTTGATAAGCGTGATAACAACCTCAACATATTGCACAAAAACTTATCCGGTGACATAAATAAACTAATAAAAATTATTATCTCTTTGAGTTGTCACAGATAATTCTCTACAAGACATAAATAAATTCAGTTTAGAAAACCATATGGCTTATTTCTCGGTGCATTAAATGCCGTGTCCGGGGGTTATTGCGACAGATTGATTGTATCTTTATCTTGTTTGGGGGTGGAACGACACCCCGACTATTAACGCTATTGTTGTGCAGTTAGCGAAATTGGGGGTTGTGTAAATACCTACTTAGTATTAAAGTCGGCATTATTATTGAAATGTGATGTATATGTCTTTATTTCGTATGGAGAAATGGCACACGTAAAGGCACAGTGCAATAAATCCATTTGAATTTTACTTAATATTTTATTTAGATATGAATTAATTTTGTGGTAATAACAACCAGTTTTGATAAAAATTTATTTATAAAAAAAATGTTATGGAATCACTGAATTTATTAAAATTCATCAAGCCCCAGAGGGCTAGGAAATTTTTAACTTCCTAGCACGGTTCGTTGTGATTGTGATTTATGAAAGCATTTTACAGATAGCATTGATTTTAATTTTCTTCCTTTAATGCGTTTGAAACGTCCTCGAGTATCCTCTTAGGGACTTGAGGTTATAATTACTTCCTACACTAAATATTTTCTGTTTGACAGAAAATAAAATCAAGAAAACTCCTTTGGAATTTCACCTTTTGTTGTTCTCAAATATTTAATCATTGATTTGGGAGAAGTAGAAAATACCAGTAAAATGAATAACGTCTCTTTATCAGAATCCGCAAGAAACAAGATCCAATCTAAAAAAATATCCAATATGAGTAGTTTAGGTGAGTTTAAAGTTAGAATTGAAACCACAGAAGCATGAATACACTAAAAGGTATGATTCTGTGTAGCAGCTTTCTGTGTGGATTCAATTTATGTTTTCTTGAACCAAGCAGGAGAGCCACTAACTTCTTCGTTGTGGGACGTTCAAATATTATTAACTTATAATAATTTTGGGGTTATGTTGGAGCATAAGGGCCTGGTCACCAATGGATTAGTCAATCCCTATATAGGATAGTTATAGCGATTTATGGAATTTGCAGTAACACTATGAGGTTTTGTTAACAGTGGGTTGTGGATAAGTTCTGATCAGGTAAAGTAGTTTATTGTTACTTTATGTAAGAAAACTTCAAAGCTTTTACTATTTAAGTCTGAATTTTTAACGAGGTATGGAGCTTGAATGTCTAGCCTAAGGATTTTATTCTAAAAGCCTTGAATTTTTTTTGTTTAAGCAACGGATATAGGGCGTTTTTGGAGTTATTAGGAGGTAGTTTGTGTTGCAAATCTAGTTAAGTCTTTTGTCGAAGAATAGCTCTAATTAGTTTGTATTATCCAAAGGACCGCTGTGTTGGAGATGGTGGGATTACACGTCGCGATTTTTTAGATTGTGATATAGATATGATATTCTAAGGCATCATTTGGGTTAACAAGATAAGTATTAAAAATATACATTTATATAATTCTATCTCCTTCCCTTATTTTAACCTTCCAAATATATGAACTACCAAACAAAACTTGAATTGGAGGTTACTTCATTAAAATAAAACCATTTATTTTTCTTGGATGTTTAAAATGAAAATTCATTTCAATTACATACAAAGATAATCAAAATTGCTAATCTTATAGGAAATAATGTAATAGAAATCCTAGATTCCCTCCCAAACACACAATTTAGCATAGAACAATTGCAAACTCCTTCCATTCCACACCTTGCTCCTCTTTTCTCCTCTTATTTTAAAAACTCTTCTTCTTTAATTCAGCTAAACCTACCCTAACGAAATTTTCTCACGTCACTCAAGAAAATTTTCATACTAAATACAATCCAAAGAACATACACTCAAAAATCAATAAATAGACCGAAACTATGCAAACCATCATCAATAAAGCAACCTCGATAAAGTCTAATAAGTAATTATTCATCATTATCATCATCATCATTAAACTAATATATTTTATCAATTGAACTATGACTGGATACTAATATAAATACCCAATCTCAATCACAAGGTTATTAATATCGCATCCATTTTCCAATGGAATTTGAATGGATTCCTTAGTCAGTTAGAAAGTTTAAAATTCCTTATATACAAACATAAACTACATGTTATAGCTCTACAAGAAACAAATTTTAAACCAAAAATCCCTTAAACACTACAGCGTGTCAGGAAGAGTTGCCTTATTCATGCATTGTGTAGCTTGTCCTCTCTGAACATACCTTCAGAGTTTGAAGTTAAATAACCATATGTAATGTGTATATACGTCCATCAATTAATAAGAATCTTATTGATCTTGATAATTTAATAATGCACTCATCTGCGCTCTTCACCCTTACTAATACTTTAATTTCCATAACCTAATTGGGGGAACTTCTCACACTGATAACAAAGATCTAATTATTGATAACCTTATTAATAACCAACATATAAACATCTTAGATTCTAAATTACCCACCTTCCTTCGTAGGCACTTTTTCCCCATAAATTTATCTATTTGTAGCCCGAGTTTCTGTTTTTTTTTTCAGTAGGATAGTTTGTATGATACCAATGGTAGTGGTTACGTCCCTATAATAATATCCACTCCTTCATGTCGGAATCATATCGCAACTTCCAGAAAATATAAGATCAAAAGGCTAATTAGAGTTGTAAGATACTCCAGACACAAATATTAAAAATTTGTTTTTTTATGCTCACCCCTAAAAGCGAGTGGTGGAAGTGGATAAATTCCGAAGAGAAAATTTGTATTCAACCCTTTAATCAACAATTTCTTACAATTTAAACCAATGAGAGCCAATAAAAAATAACCATCAAGAGAGGAAAATACTGGAAATATTATTAAATATTTTTTGGATAACAGATAAACACGAAATCACAAATTGCTTTGAGGTCCTACTTTAGAGTCTCAAACAAAGGTACAGGTAAATTACGCAAGATCACAACCCCTGAATTTTTACTCTACATCGGATTATTCATATAATTTTCCCATCGCCATGTCGAAAGGCAAATTTTCTCTGCGAAGAGTAGAAACAGCGCCCTTGGATCAGCTCAAATCTTCTGTTCTCGGTCATGGGTTTCCTTTTTAAAATTTATTACATAATATAGTCCAATAATATTTATCCTGACACTTGGAGAATAGTTACACTTGTCCCCATTCCTGAACCAAACATAAAAATCACTATCCAAATACGTTTAAATTCGATTTTAAAAAAAAATCGACTGGCTCTGGAGCATCTAGTGGGTCTGGAACTAAACCTATCTTTGCAGGGACTTGTCTTCTTTTTAGACTTGTCTAAAACCTTAAGATTGGATGGCGACATAATATCTGAAAAATTATAAATGACTGAGGATTCTGGGAGAACCTTAGTATCATCTTTTCTCGTTAGAAGTCTTCCATAGTTCACTTCGGCACAAAAGAGATTGTCCTGTTTTGGAACAACCTAACAACAGATAAACATCCTATCCCTATTTGATTCAAAATTAATTTGAAAGAACCATTCGAATTACTTCAGAATTAAATGTGATAAGATTTTTTTTCGCCTAAAATATCTTTCCAATACCAAAATTAGGTTTGGATTATCCGACTTTGTTTAAGATATACAAGTTCATCATAAAATTCAATCTGGGCTGTGGATGTATATTATATGATTCCTCTTATATCAAATCCTTAAAAACCAAACCAAATGTCAGACTGAGGATCTTTCCTGGTGCACTTAATACAAACCAAATATACAGTCTGGCATTTAATGCCGAAATACCTTTTTTTATATTACAAAAGATTTTATTTGTTACAAAATATGCTGTCAACCTATGGTACAAAGTCTTCCTTCCAGATCATAACACATTTTTTACCTAACCCTCTCTTTAGACGTTTTTGCTCTCAAAACATTTAGCACAAATATCCATTTCTTGAAATTTCCAACCGAAAATGGCTTTAAAATTTTTGAGCCTCCATCTACATTCCCTACTCAATTTTCTCCTTGAAATAGATGAGATCTCCAAATTGACTTTTCATTATAACATTTTTACAAAAAAAAATATTAATACAAAATTAATTTCATTTTATATTACAAATTAAGTACCAAATTTATCATCATATGTTCACATATGGATTAAAAACCCCTGAAATAACTGGATAGGTATTTCAGTTTTCAAAAATTCACAAACATTTTCTTAGCCGAATTAAACACCTTAATTCTCTATCAAGACTTAAAACTTAAACAAATTGTTAATAACTTCTTATTCTTGCAGTGCCTCAAAGTCCATATTAAATTATTATTATTCCCATCCACTTCTTCTATAAATACGTAATCAACTAGTTGATATAAACAGACATAACCTCACTGTTAGTTTCCTATTCATACCCATAGAAGTAAGAGAAATTAATATTACTTAATGTAGACTGTGGATACTATAGATAAAACTTGACTCACGCTTAAAAAGCGATAGAGCGTTTTCGATTAAGTAGTACCTCTTTTTCTAATTGCGGAGTTAAGCACGATACTTCAGACGTAATTGCTGTGACCAAACCGAAATTAGAAAGAGAGGTACTACTCATCGAAAATGCTCTATCTCTTTTTAAGCGTGAGCTAACTCTCTTCTGTAGGATCCGCAGTCTGTATTAAGTAATATTAATTTCTCTTATGTCTTTGGACTAAAAGGTAAGGATACGGTTGACACCTGAGCTAAAAATGCGTGCATGAATAAATAAGACTTCATGAATTATTGCTTTCAGAACGATATTTGTAATATATCTGACCCTGTAAGTTAGGATAATATGAAATATTATTTTTTAATATTTTGTAAAACATTTTTGTAGAAGTTGTCGATATATGGTAGCTTTCTATGAAAGTTGTTCTTAGTTTATCAAAGTATATTTTGAACTCGAAATCTGATTTCTTAAAAAGATTACTAGGCCAATTTAAAAAAGGGCGTTTTTACTATACGAAATAAATATGTATCTAAATCACGAACTTGAGATATAAAACTGGACTGCTCGTGTTCCATATGTCTCTTATAAAAAAAATGACTCCACCGTGCTCCGTGCCATTTGGTGCAAATAATTGCTTTGGCAACAATGAATTCCCTAACTTTTTATGATATTGGTGAAAGTGTATTTTTGGCATTGACTGAATACTTTTCATTTTGACAAAAATTTATTTTTGATTTTGCTGTTTTATGGATTTTTTCACATTTTATGTCACGTTTTACTGAAAATTTCAAACAGGGATGTGAACTTTAAGTTTTTTTTTGTATTTAAAAAAATGTGATTCTTCATCGTAAGACGTGCAAATACCTCATCGGGTAAATTGGAATTTATTTAATTGGTAAGTTATAAAGCATTCAATAATAATTATATAAAATTTTACCTTAGAATCAAATTGTAAATCTAAGGGTAATAAGTTTAACCTTATGGATATGATATATGATAATTATTAAATGCTATCAATATTTTAGTTTTCTAAGAGAAAAAAATCTTCAAATTCAAGAGCTGAAGCAAATTGGTCATGATCATAATTATTTTATACATCAGATAAGTAACTCTGTTCAGAGCATATTTCTGGAAATTGTTTTAAACAAGAAGATGAGCAAAAAATTTATGTTGTGCTTCTTACAAATAAACTGCCTGAAAAAACTACGAAGCACTGTTTGATGTAAACATCTTGAAGCAACTAAACTTGGACTTAATAACATATACTGGCTCTACAAAAAAAAAGTCCTGAATTAGGTGTGCATTAACCAACAACAATATCGTTTTACCATAAAGTTAATGTTCCACTGACATATAAAGCTGAATATCGAAACTGGTATGGTGTTAAAATTTAAAATGATTATATGTTTAAAAATCAATATGCCATATTAAAATAGAAATAAATGATTGCATATAATATGAAATTTTTCAATATTATTAAGGATGTTTGGAAATTACATAAATTTTACTTTTATGTATTTGTTTTGTCTAAAAATAAAGTAATAACCTTTTATTTGAATATGTTATTAATTAATAAAACAAAAATTCTTGATTTTAGCTCAGATAGGAAATTTGTGTCATGAAAATCCTTTGTCAAAGTAGTGAGAAGCTGCCATTGATTACCATTTCAAAAATTCAACTCTAGGAAAGGTCAATTCCAGATCCTTAAACAGTTAAGTAAATTAAAAGTTTGACCTAGTGTAAAAATTAAAAGTGGCTAGTAAATCTTTATGTATATACAGGGTGATTCAAAAATCGATCACGAAACTTAAGGGGGTGATTCTACTTGACAAAATAAGGGTAGAGCTTCATATAATTTTTTTTCAAAATGTCATTCGTTTTCGAGTTACAAGCCGTCCAAGTTCAAGTTTTTATTTTTTGTTTTTTGAATTACTCGCTTACAGGAAAACCGATTTGACTAATATTTGAAAGATAGGCTAAGTCTTCTGCGCTTCATCATTTTAGTAACAATTCACATTGATTGTTTGCCGCTAGAGGGCTCTTTACCTACATTGAAAATTGTTTTTTTGTCATAATTTTTTAGTGTTGACAGCTACAGTAGTTTTTGGCATAATTTCTGAAAGACTGATGCCAGGCCTTTAAAAAAGGTGCTCTTTATTTACATCGCTAAACCCAACGGTTTAGACGTAAATCACCCTTAAAAATTAAGTGGTAAATTTACTTTTCTCATTTCATTACCACCAGCTACCAGGTAAATAGCTATCAAAGTATACTAGAGCTGTCAGTTTAACATCAAATAAATTCGCTTTTTAAACTATTTAATTTATAATCTTAAAATAACTAATAATGGCTAATCACCAATATTCAAATATCGAATATTGTGATATCCATTTTTGTTATGGAAAAGCAAATGGTAATGCAGAGTTGGCAAGAAGATATTATATGGAGAGTTATTCGGAAAGAAATATCCCTCATGCTCAAACATTTTTCAGTGTGCACAGGAGGCTTGCGGAATGTGGTTCCTTTAAAAGTTATAATGGAAATAGGGGAAGACCTAGAACTGCTAGAAACGTGCAACAAGAAGAAAGAGTGCTTGAAATTATTGAAGATAATCCAGGTATTAGTACTAGAAAAATTGGGAATGAAGTGCGGCTCTGTCAGGCTAGTTCATGGAGGATACTAAGAGAAGAACAACTCTACCCGTTTCATTCAAAAAAGGTGCAGGCTCTTTATGACGATGATCGGCCGAGACGGTTGGAAATATGCAATCAGATCCTAGCTAAGTATGAACACGATAATCGATTAATTGGCGTCATATTATTCACTGACGAAGCTGGTTTCACTCGTGATGGCATAACAAATCTACACAACATCCACACATATGCTTACGAGAACCCAAACAATGTGGTAGAAACGAAACATCAGCGTAGATTTTTACTAAATGTGTGGGCAGGGATAATAGGAGATTACCTTATTGGTCCTCATTTCTTTGATGGCCCATTAACTGGTGACGTATACTTAGATTTTATCCAAAATCGTCTCCCATTGTATCTGGAAGATGTGCCATTGGAAGTAAGGGCCAACATGTGGATCCTCCAAGACGGAGCTCCGCCCCACTTTAGTATACGTGTCCGACAGTATTTGAATGCAACGTATCCTGAGCGATGGATAGGACGAAGTGGACCATTGGCATGGGCAGCGAGGTCACCAGACCTTAATCCTATGGATTTTTTCTTTTGGGGTCATTTGAAACAATTGGTGTACGATATTCCAGTAATCAACGTCGAGGATCTTCGCTTCAGGATAATCGAAAAGTGCCAAATTCTTAAAGAAACACCAGAAATTTTTCATCGAGTTAGGCGACATTTTTTGAAGAGTGTTAGGAAATGTATTGAAGAAAATGGGGGACATTTTGAGAATCTTTTTTAGTTTGTTTAGTACTGTTTCATTAATTTTTATCAATTAAATGTATATCGCAATAATCCATAATATGAATATTTACTGATTAGCCATTATTAGTTATTTTAAGATTATAAATTAAATAGTTTAAAAAGCGAATTTATTTGATGTTAAACTGACAGCTCTAGTATACTTTGATAGCTATTTACCTGGTAGCTGGTGGTAATGAAATGAGAAAAGTAAATTTACCACTTAATTTTTAAGGGTGATTTACGTCTAAACCGTTGGGTTTAGCGATGTAAATAAAGAGCACTTTTTTAAAGGCCTGGCATCAGTCTTTCAGAAATTATGCCAAAACTACTGTAGCTGTCAACACTAAAAAATTATGACAAAAAAACAATTTTCAATGTAGGTAAAGTGCCCTCTAGCGGCAAACAATCAATGTGAATTGTTACTAAAATGATGAAGCGCAGAAGACTTAGCCTATCTTTCAAATATTAGTCAAATCGGTTTTCCTGTAAGCGAGTAATTCAAAAAACAAAAAATAAAAACTTGAACTTGGACGGCTTGTAACTCGAAAACGAATGACATTTTGAAAAAAAATTATATGAAGCTCTACCCTTATTTTGTCAAGTAGAATCACCCCCTTAAGTTTCGTGATCGATTTTTGAATCACCCTGTATTTAGATTAAAAATGATTGTATTAATGTAAGAATTCTCGTGTATTTACAAGCTTCTTTATATTTAAAGTGTCTTAATAAATATTGTTTTGTTTACAATTAAATATAAGCTGCTTTAACACTATCCCCTTTAGAATTTAATTTTTTTTATATAAAAATGTTTTAGTACATAATGTTACTTTACTTCATTTTAATTAAAGCTCCGTTTTTATGAAGGAAATGTCAACATTATTATAAATGTTGTTAACCCTATATAAATACCTAACATATCAGTTCCCTAAAAGCATCGAGGAGAAAATAATTTTAACAAAGACCTAATCGAAGCTGTTTTTAAATGATGAAACTATTTTACTTTGCAATAGATTAATGTGGACATTTCGATACCTTAAATTAAACAATACACTATATTAATTCATGATATAAAATTTTTAAAAATGCCTTAATACTTTTTTTCGTTAACTTCTTATACTCTACGTCCGAACAAGGATGTTTCTAAAACCATAGATAAAATATTTAGGTCAGTGTCTAAAACAGATATTTCAAAAAAAAATTAGTCTCGATTTGTTTTTGGCGCATATTTTACATTTTAGCTATTTTGCTAAATAATAGTTTTATTGTAAAAAATAAAATATATAAACAGTCATAGAAAAAGCATTTTCATTTATTTATAAGAACTGATATTTCATGCTTGTTATCTAAAAATAATAAAATTGTTACATATTTACGCTGTTCCAAAGAAGTTAAAAAAATTTGCTTTATTGGAGTTGCTTTAAACTGAAAAATTATAATTTTGAGGAAACTAAAAGTAGAAATTCAAGTTAAATATTGTTTTACAGAAACAATTATCCTGGGCTGCGATTCTATAAGAGTAAAGGGAAAGAGAATGTCATAATAAGGATCTTCTATCTTTGTTCAGTCTGTATTAACACATAAGTATATCACTGTCCTAAAATAGATATGGAAAGAGAATGTCAAAAAATATGCTTACAGAATCGGAGCTTTGGTCTTTTTTATTGAATATACTCGATTAACCTGTCAAGTAAAACAAGGAAGAGCGATTTATTGTTTTAAATATAATATAGAAAGAGATAGTTATTGTCTAAACCTGTTAGTTAGAATAATAGAATTGACATTCATACACGACACATTCACGCCAATGTAAGAAACTAGCAGGGAATTCCAAGTTGCCATACAAATCATTGCACCGAATGGCGACCAATAAGGGGGGGGTCAAAAATTATTTTCATGAGCAGTCCAGTTTTATATCTCAAGTTCGTGATCTAAATAAATGAACGCAAGTCAATATATTTTTTTCACTTATGTCGAAATCAAGAAGCTTTTTAGTGAGTTACACTTGGTAAGGGAAAGCAAAAATAACATATCGTAACTTATTGAAATGAAAAATTCATCGTACCTAAGAGTACATTAAAAAATTTCAAGACCATAAAAAACTAGGCGTAAAAATATACTTTTATTGCAGCCATCTTGTGTTTACACAAAGACTAGGAAGTACCATGTAAACAAAAAATAAAAATTTCGCTACGACTTTATCTCCAATGGTTACGTCTATATTTAAAACGGATAAGGCATGGTAAGAACCGTTTCTTCGAAATACCTGCAAGGTAAATATTTATTTTGGAATTTTATTTTTAAACATTTTATACATGTTCGTGCATTTTTTTGAGATCTGTTAAAACTTGTGACCTTGTAATATATCTTGTGCAAATAGGGCATACCGAAATTACAATTAAATATAAATAATCGGGTAATTTGGGAAAGATATAACTAAATATCAAATTTGACAATTTTTTTATTTTTGCAATTAACATAAAGTATACTATTTTGTCAAGGTAAGACTTTTTCAGTGATATTGTCTTCAAGGGAGTGTATAAGCTATGAAAAATTGCGAATAGCAAAAAATGTAATTGTACTTTCTAATTAGCAAATAAAACAATATGGTTGTTAATAGGTAAAGTCATATGTAAATCAAAATTGTGACATATTGTCGCGCGAGAGTCAAGACTTTCAGGTCAAAATCCATAGCTTATGAAAAAAAATTGTTTATAATTTTTTTAGAAAAAATTTAGTGGCTCATCTCTAGTTTTTTAAAATATTGTGCATATATTCTAAAAGGAGGGGGCTTGTGTTAGATTTTATACTGATTTAGATATGTGATTTGGAATATTCGAAACATAAAGTATGGATACATATATGAATTAGCTCTCTTCGATCCCCAGTTCGGGGGAAAGTTCGTTGTCTAGTCATAATTGAACTTGAAAGTACACCTATTAAAAGTGGTGTTGAGTAACGCTCGATGTTGGAAGAAGTCACCTATATTTACCAAAGACTAAAAATAATGTAGATGCAGTTGACATCTGTCGATACTTAACATTCAAAAATATTGTCATAATACTTTAATTTATGTATATTTTTGCAAAAAGCTTATTAGATCAGTTGGCTAAAGCAATTAGCTTCCTTTCTTGCAAGATAAAGCCATCGGTGAACTCTTGCCTAGAAAGAAATTTGTTTATTGCTTCTTGCTATTCGAAATTTGTTCCTTTCTTACTAAAGATTTTAGTTTATTTTTCATTGAAAAATGCTGTTTTATATGTTGTATAATTATATTGCTCAGTTAAACACATAAATTTGTAATCTTCTAACTCTTATAAGTGCAAGGACTCATTTTAGTCAAATAGTTATTATCCTTTTTTTTACTAGCGCTATTGCAAGATTTTAACTTGTTCCCTTATGAAAATATTGATACCTGGTAAAATGATGTACAGTAAAACTCTCTTAATACGATCATATTTAATATAATTTCCGCATAATATGTCATTTTACGTCGATTCCTGCAACTTAAGGCATGATTCGCCTTCTCTCTTAATACACCATCTGCCACCCGCTACACTGACCAACGCCTACGTGTTATCTCACGCAGCAGCAGTTAGCGATTGATTAAAGGCTCTAGATGATCACTTTGAGATGAAAGGTACATGGATAATACTGTTCAGTGATAACTGCCCTCATCATCCAAAAGATGTTGAGTTAAGGAGTATCAAGTCTGTTTTCTTACCTCAAAATACGACGAGCAAGTTTCAACCAATAGATTAGGTCATTATAAAAGTCCGCGGGTAAGGAAATGGACGACCATACTTACAAAAATCCCTGAATGTGCACGATACGATACTAAATATTACAGCGGCGCGGAATGTAATTAAGCCCGAAACTATACGAAATTGTTTCAAAAAAGCAGGTTTCCGAAATAAAGAAGGTAAATATTGGAACAAACAGAATAGGCGATACTGCCGAATTTTCCTAGATATTCTTCTATCGATGATAATGTTGCAAACCTAGGAAGTACCTATTAAAGATGCGAATGGCACCCCGATGTTAATGAAGAGGAGTCTGCTCCAATTTTGTAAAACGCTCAGGCTTTGTCAGCAGCTGACGATTTATTTATTTAAAGCGTTATGTATCTTATTTGAGTGAGAGCGAAGACGCACTTCAAAAGTTAAATTATATCGAAAGTCTATAATTATTAATGTATTAAAATCTGTAATTATTAATGTATCAAAATCTCTTTGTCAAACCAAAATAAATGATAATTTTAAGTAATATGGAAATTATTATACTGTAGTAAGCTACTTCAAAAATATGATCTTTATAACATAACTTTATAAATACACAAAATAGTTGCATTTATGTATGTATGTATTTCACTTTTTTCCTTGACACGCTTTCCTGCGTAGGTCGTGTTTTTTCTGGTTCCCTTCAGAATTGTCTTAAGCGGGTTTTACTGTAAATCATTATTGTAATTTACATCCTTGTATGACTAAAGCTGATGCTGATACATTTTTCCTACATATTTAATTTGCTGACATCAGTCCTTATGATATTTTTTAATGCACCCCGTATTAAAAATTAGTTGTAAAAAACTTGTTAAGTTGAAGGAGGCGTTTGAAAATACATCTCAGGATTCGATATGCAATACTCTACAATGACGAGCATTGACGGCAGTTAGATGGATGTTAACGAAGAAGTAATATACGCTGAGCTTAATGATATAACTGTTAAACTCGGTAAAGCAACGGCTGTCCATAGGGAAGAATTTTATCGCTCTTGCTGTGGAGCCTTATAATAGACAGCCTATTGAATAAACTAAACGAGGCTGGTTTATATACCCAGGACTCCGCCGACGGGAAGATCAATTGTGGAACGACGGTGAAAATAAGAAAGGGCTTAGAATAAACCCGGACAAGGCTGAGGTAGTGCTCTTTAAAAAGAAAACAGGAAAATGGAGAAACAATTACAGTAACAAGGAGGATATCTTAATACAAGAAGACAATCAAATATCTGAGAGTAATTTTGGACTCACGATTGAGCTGGAATGATCAAATTGAGACTAGAGCAAAGAAAATCTGTGTGCCTTCTGGGTTTTTAAATGAGTTTTGGATATACATTTAGGCTGACACAGAAAATACTATATTGGATATCCACTATGGTGATTTGCCCTATGATTATGTACGCCACTATTGTATGGTGGCGTAGTGCAATCAAGAGCAAGTAGCGTCTTCAACTTGACAAAGTCAAAAAAAAATTACTTCTGTGGGTAAAATGAGTGTGATGAAGACTGTTTCTACTAGAGCTCTGAAAGCCTTAATAAACCTAATTATACATAGAGAACGACATCTTGAAAGATGTTTATCGCTTTAGTTGCCTAAGATACCTTAGATTGGGAACTGGTTGCTTTCCGTATGACTGGCGAAGCATGGTTAAGATATTTTTGCCAATCAGAAAGAGATGGGAGGAGGAGCAAACTCTTCCGAGAAATGGATCCTGATAGTTTATCGATGGATCTTAACAGGATGAAAGAGTTGCAGCTGAAGGGTTCCGTAGAAGCATGGAATCAAAGACTTTTACTCTCTTGGAAAACGTGCAATTATTTTCATGTCGGAATTTATGCTATTCTGTAATATGGCCATCTTTGTAAGTGGAATATAAACAGAAATAAGACGATAAACTTATGCTCAGAGAGTACAGCTGCAATATTGAACCTGAAGTCTAGAATCTTAGCTCACGACTGGTGTCTGAGTTTAAAGATGTAATGGATAGTCTAACAAAGGACACGGAAGAATCCAGTGGGGTCCAGAGTCATTGGAGTGATCGAAGCACTCAGACCCAAACCAATTCTATCTGTTCCAATTACCGTTGGTAAGAGAGAATTAAAATTGTCGTTGGAAAACAAATTTATTGATTCCTGGCCTCTAGAATAAGTTATGCCAAGGAACATCTAACTGAAACTAATGCGGAACTTACCAGAGAATGTTTCTTTTCGGTGAGGAAATAACTGCGAGTCGCGGTGAGACTACTAACAAGACATTGTTACTTACGAGGCTATCTTCATAGGTAGTCTGCATAGGATCAGTGTCATGTGCAGATCGTGCCTGGAAGAGGACAAAAGAATTAACGAGATCTTCAGAGAGTCCTTTGATTGGCAAAGGCGATCGGCCTCGAATGACTTGCAACCATAGTGGAATGTATAGGGCCCAACGAGGCTCAGATGTCAAAGATCTAGTACCATTATTTTTATTTTCAGGTATTAATTCCTTCATTCAATATCAGCAATTTTATATAAAATTGTGAACATACATGTTAAACAGAGAATCAATTTTGAAGTCAATTAATCAATAACAAACGAATTTATTTAAACAATTGAACTATTAATCATCCGATATAAATATACACTTTTTCCCCACTACACTACAGTAGAAAAAAATTCCAATTGCGTGTTTAGGACGTTGGAAAATTTCTCAATAATTTTTTAATATAATACCTTAGCAAGTTTAAGTAAAATTACGGATAACAATATTTTATGGTTTCTTTATTAATTGCAGCAAATTATTCATAAATTATTTAAATTGTAAAAAATAAAGGATGTAGATGTTTACCTTGCATTTATGGTTTACTTGCGTCAGAGACGACGAAGGTAACATGATGATAACGATAAAGTGTTATCTTTACAATGTAGTACAGTACCTTCAAAATGTTAAAATTCTATTTTCAAACAACAAAGAATATTTTAAAATTGTATCTACTAAAAACAATTTAAAACGTAATTTTTTAAGCTATGCTTCTTTTATAAATGTAATATATTCAAAATTAATAGGTGTTAAAATTACGATATGACTATTTGAATTCGAAAATTTAATACATCTATTTCTAAAAGAAATCCGAGTAAAAATCTCTTTAAAATGCTAAATAATTGCAAGAAAGTTTTCAAGATAAAAAAAAATCTACAAAAGTGCAAAATTTTTTCGATTATTTTTATAGTTTCTGTAGTAAAATCCCTTCATTGAAGTTCAAATTCAAATTAACCTATACAGGAAACATTGCAAAATGAAGGTCTCCGCCCACTATACCACACTGTAACATGATCGTAACTGTCCCGGAGTACTTTGTTTTGTATAAATTCACACAAGGAATATTCCTTTTCATGTGTTATGACACGCTCTAATATAGTAGACTAGTAGTTTTGTGATTTTGTTAGAATGTCGGTTTGCATAAATAGAATTACGTTTGTCACTGGTTGGATCGGTTTTGTAGGACAAATGAAGGCACTGTTCAAAATATCGTTTACATAAAATCAATATAGGACTGTATGTAAAGTTCATTTTACCTTTTTCTGTTCTATGATCAGGAAACAATATCATACAATGAGATATTCGACTTCATTAAAAAGGGATGAGTTACCAAATGTCTATTCACTTATACAGAATGAGGTATTTATCTTGAGACAACGGAATATCTCGGTGAGATCACATCTTTTCGAAAAATGTTTTATTCAAAAATTATAGGGTGGCAGTAGGGCTAACTAGTAGTGACCTTGGAAACGGCTTTGAGAGTCAATTTCAGAATTTTAAATGGGACCCCCAATTTCGACTTCGGGAATAAAAAGGGCCGGAGATGTTACCATCGGACGCAACCTTGAGGTGAAGGCCAAATATCAAAGTCATTTCAAGTTCAAAATAATAAGATCGCAGTTTATCGTAAAATGTTTCGTACAAAAGTTGTTGGGCAGCACGGAGGCTAAGTAGCAGTGACCTTGAAAGCTACCTTTACCTTGACATTCAAGGTCATTTAAAACTTAATTTCAAAATTTGAAAAGGAAACCTCAATTTGACCACCGGAAATAGAAAGACACACATTTCACAGTAATTTCATCATCAGATATGACCTTGATCTCAAGGTTAAGGTCTAATATCAGGGCCATTTTAAGGTAAAACAAAGATCTTCAATGTCATTATTTTATAAAATGTTTCGTACTAAAGTTGTTATATTGCAAAGTTGCTATAACATTACCGTGATCTCGATCTTCAGGGCTATTTGAGGAAATTCATTCGTTCCGAATTGTTAGCAAAAACTGTACTTAGTACGACTATCTACATGATTAACTATTTTTAGAACTACCCAGGAACAACGACGTGAACGTAGTAGCTTTTGTTCTCTTCGGGGTGTTTGTTTTTGGTAAGTCTCCTCACCTCTCTCTATCGGGGTGCTTGTCTTGGATAAGTCCCTTCATCCCTCATCATTTTGCATAATTATGTTAAAGGTTCCATAAGAATTTATTTCAATAAGTACTCAAAATAGTTACCTTCAACTTCAATACACTTATTGACCTACACTTCAAAAGATTGCATACAACGGTGGAGCATTTCAGGTGTTATTTTGGCACAACACGTGTGATTTGCTTCTGTATGTTTCCATGAGTTGTTGGCACGTCTTTATAAACTTCCCTTTTCAAATAACTCCATAAATAAAAATTTGGTGACGTAAGGTCTGGCGATCTTGCGGTCCAATTTACTGGACCCCTCCTCTACCAATCCACCGTCCGTTGAATTCGCGATCCAACACTTGACGAGCTAATTGAGAATAGTGCGATGGACATCCATCGTGTTGAAACCACATTTATTGCCTTACAACTAAAGGTACGTTTTCGAGCAGAAGTGGAAGGATATTTTACGCCGTTCAAATTACCTTCAAGAAAGTAAGGACATCAACCATTCCACACCAAACGGTCACGGACCATTAATTATTGATGTGAATAATTAATAAAAGATTAGTTCAAAAGTGATAAAAGTTATGTAAAAAGAAAGCGTTTTTACGTAATTATTTTTTTTTACGTTCGATTTTTAAACTGAACATGATAATTTTATTTTACTCTTGAGGTTATGAACATATTTGTGATGAAATTACAGTGAAATTGATCGGTCTTTCCACATCCGGGGGTTAAAATTAGGGGGTTTCCTTTTCAGATTGCAATATTAAGCTTCAAATGACCTTGAAAATCAAGGTTAAGATTATTTTTAAAGTCACTACCACTGAGCCCTCGTACAACCCAACAACTTTTGTACGAAACATTTCACGAAATACTGCTATCTCTTTGTTTTGACCTTGAAATGATTTTGACATTTGACCTTCACTTTAAAGTCAAAGTCATATCCGATAGTAAAATTTCCCGCCATTTTCATTTCCAGGGTCGAAATTGGGAAGTCCTATTTAAAATTCTGAAGTTGACTTTAAATGCCCCCGAAGGTTAAAATCAAGGTCATTTTCAAGATCGCTGCTAGTTTGCTCCCCTACTACCCTATAATTATGTATATATTTTTCGAAAAAATGTGATCTCACCGAGATAAATGACGTATCCTGTATATATCTAAATAGCCGTAACCAACTTGTATTTGGCTGCCAAAAAAAATATTGAATTAGTACTGTCTTTTCTTTGACGTAAGTTCTACTGCATAAAAAATATATACCACAGAGGAGGATTAGACGCTGGACTGTTTTCAGCTCGCGACTTAGTCCCTATATCTAAAGTTCCCAATCCAAACTCTTTTTTTTATTTTTTTTTTAAATACTCACGATCCCATTTTCCCATCAGCAATATTTGATCTGTAAAACAAAATATAAATTGTTAGTTTATCATAAACAATATTTTTAATATATCTTCATAAAATAAAATCAGAAATTGTTAGATCTGAAAACTTTGCTGGCCAGTATTGTGTTCCTCCACGCCGTATTCACCTATTGGTATATATTCAGTAACTGACACATTTATCACGTAAACCTGGAAGTGTGCAGGAGCACCGTCTAGTTACAACCACATTCTTTCGAACATTCAGTGGAACATTCTCCAAAAGTACAGCTAAATTGTGGCAAATAAATCTAGGAAACATGGTGTCGTTAAGTAGCCAGACGCGTTCCAGTTAGTCCAGCTACGTATTGAGATTTTCATCTCTGTAATAATTGAAATTATGCTTGTTGACTAATCCGTTATTATGGAACGTGAATTCATCCGAAAACAGGACAAATCAAAGAAATTTTCATCATCGCCTAACGTTTCTAGAACCCGTAAGCCAAGTCCAGCCGTCGATCGCAATCTGCTTCCAAAAGTTCCTGATAAACGGAATATGATATGGATGAAATTTGTGCTTTTTTATTATTCTTTTAATGCTACTGCTACTTATTCCTGTAGTTTAATAAATTTTTTCTGTGACTTGTAAGCGGATTTTTGACCAAAGATCCCATAACAAAAAATTTCGCGTTCTTCTGAAAACATACAGTAATTTTTCCAATAAGCGCTTGTCGGGATGACGTCTGTTAGAATATTTTTGAGCACACTCTCCAATTACTAAAATTATATCAATCCTTTCTTCTGTTGGGTAATTTCTCATTTTAAATAATTAGGGTTTTCAAATAATCTCGAACAAGGATGATGGTTTAACTAACAAGAAGTGTCACTAGATTATGTGTCAAAATTTTTTTGTATATAATTAATTATGACGCCGGCACAGTCAATGCCTACTTTTCAAGAATAATTTGCAAAAAATTTATGTCTAAAATTGAAAAGGCTAAAAATTACAAAAAAAAATACGGAAGAGAGAAAAAATCTTTATACAGTTTGAAAGATCATTAAAATTAAATACCGAGTGTTCTATTTAAAATTAGAAAGTTATCAGGCTTTAAAGATAATCAAAATCAAATGTAAGTTTTATCCCCCCCCCCATATAATTTTTTAAGATCATTTCTATTTTTCAATAAATTGAAATGAGTTTACTAAAAAACCAATGCACTTTCAAACGTCTAGCTTGAGTAAGCAAGGTAGGCACGCCCGAATTTTGGTTTATAATTTCAAGAATAGTTGAATATATCAAGAATGGCTTGTTTTAGGTATATGAAATATAAGATTAACTTGCCCTTGTTTGGTCCGCGCCATTAAAATTTGTAATAATATAGAGGGCGTTACACTTAAATTTTAACAACTTTGTTGTGAAACCTTTTTTTTTTGATTTTTTGAAGCACCATGTATATTTCAAAATTACTGGAAAACATAGTCCCTGTAGATCTAGCAATATATATATATATATATATATATATATATATATATATATACATATGTGTGTGTACTGGTGTTTTTCTGGTTTTCAATCCGTTCGTCAGTAGAAAAATCTTCATGACCTTTTGCCAACATCTCAGCTGACATTTTCAAGTAACCCTTCTTCGATGGTTTCTGATTATGTTATGATTGTGTTTATATGCTACTCAGAAAGTTTCAGAAGAGTATTAGTCATGTTGAAATACGAGTTACGTTCTGTGGACTACCGTACAGTCCTAAAAAGGATGATAAGTTGACTGCACAACCATTGTATGGACGATATTATTTTAACTTAAAAGGGTTGGAGTTTTTTAGATGGTTACAGAAATACAACATAGAAATCGGTGTTTTATTATCAAGTGATGAGTTTTAATTAAAAATGCTCCAAATATTTTTGTGATGGCAAATATCTAATTTTAGTCTTTTGGTTTCTTAATTTATTAATTTGCATACAATGATCTACTATTTTATACCAAACTATTTCAAAAAATTACTTAGCGAACAAGACTGTATGCTTTATTTTTCCAAATATTACTATCTAAACGCAAATTGATCAAAATCTAAATCACTAAAATATAACAATTGCATTTAAAAATTTACATCGTAAAGAAATGTAAGCATAAAGTTTCATTTTACAATTATTACCCTGTTGGCATAAATATTATATCTAAATCCATAACAAAGAATTCCAACCTAACACAATTATTGACAAATATAATTATTTAATATTATTTAATTACCAAACAAAACTCAAGCACGCGACAAGTAGTTTTTCAGATATTTGTCTTTTTAACATCAGCTAATAAATCTACACAGTTTTATTAAAATTATAAACAGCAATTAGGTTCTTTGCAAACATTAGTTTTGTAAATATGTTTTGCTTCAAATATTTTTATTTAACTTTCAATTTATCAGATACAATTCATTTTAACGGGTAGCTAGAAATAATATTTACACTATAATAACAAGTTAAATGTTGAAAAACCTGCAGTATAGCGAACTGGTTCATATTTTTGTTTAAATTTAACAAATAAAGCTCGCAGGATAAAGTTTGCGTTTACACTGTAAAAATATTTAAATTGTAGGTATTAATTTTTGTCTATTTGCCTGACAACAAAAATTACAAACTAATTTATTTATACACTTTTATAAATGAATTTATAATAAAAATTTAGTAAAATAAATCAAAATTATATTTTTTATTTTTAAAAATTCTTTATATTAGAGTTCGGTTCGATATCATCCCAACGAAAAATTTATAATCGACCTATGGACGATTCATTCGTCGTCAAAATGGTAAACCTAGAAGTTTGGTAGACGAAGGTTATGTGAAGGTACGAACTATATGGATATGGTATCTGAATATTCTCAAATAAACCAATATTTCAGTTTCCCAAGAGACGAGAAACTTCGTATTGGTCATAATCATAACTATTTTATACCAAACGTTTGAGCCAGTTCAGATACTTTTTCTAGCAAATAGTTTTAAATAAGATGAAGATAAGCAAAATCTTGTTTATTATGTGCTTTCTACAAATAAATCTGCCTGAAAAAAGCTTTAAAATAATTTGATGTAAACATCTTGAAGTCCCGTTAACTCGGACCTAATAACATATATTGGCACCAAAAAAATTTTTGATTTAGATGGACATTAATCAACATTGCTTTACCATCGAGTTAATGTTCCATCGACATCTAAATTTGAGTATCGAAAGAGATATGCTATTATAACTTAAAATGATTATACACTGAAAAACCAATATGCCTTATTAAAACCAAATAATTTCATATAATATGGAATGCTTAAATATAATTAAGAATGCCTAGATATTATATAAATTTTATTGTAATGTATTTGCAAGTTTTACTGAAATTAAAACAGTAAAATTTTTGTCTAGATATGTTATTAATTATAGATAATAATATATTTAATTAACTATTTATTACTTTAAGAAAACAAAACAAAATTATTGTTTTTAGCTCGAGTACTAAGAAAATATGTGTCATGAAAATTTCCTGTCAATATGATAAGAAGCTTCGATGGTGTGATTATCATACGAAAAATTCAATTTTAAGAAAATTTCAATCCAGATCCTCAAACAGTTATGTAAATAAAAAGGTAGAGATGATGCAAAAATTAAAAGTTGCTAGTAAATCGTTATATCAAAAATGTTTATATTGATGTAAGAATCCCATTCTTATTTTTTTTTTAATAATTACAGTATCTCAGTTAATGTTGGTTTGTTTAGAAATATTATATATATTAACACAATTTATTTTAATAAAAATTATAATTTAGTCTATAGTATTTTATTTCCTTTAAATTAGAGCTACATTACGTTCTTGTGAAAGAAATGCCAAATGAATTGCGAATACCCTTCAGGAGAGCATTCATTGATTCCAATAATATTGGATATCAAAAGGCTAGAGCTCTGTGGGGCTATTTCCACGTTGTTAGGCCCTAGGTGATGTTACGGTCTTCTGCATTTCCCAAAAACTTCTGTACAGTTTGAGCAGTCTTAAGTAGTACTTCCTTTTGCATAGCTTGATACAGGTGTTCCTTAAGGCCCAATTCCCTGATATTAAGCAACAGGCTCTTCGGTACTACGCCGGTAGTTGATAGAATTATGGGGATCGTTCGGACTTTCATTCCCTACTGTCTGCGTACTAGTACTTCTAGGTCTCTGTATTTGGCAATCTCCTTATTATGCTTGTCCCTTTGATAATTTATATTAAATGTGTCAACAAATAAACACTTATATAGGGATATTAAAGATAAGAACATAGCGATAAAGTCTTGAAATATGTAAAAGGAATATCCCGAAAATAAATAAGATTCTCCATTTTTGTCGGTTTAGTAATAAAAGAATATTTTTAGGGTTTAAAACTTGTTTGACTTATTGTAACTTTCTGCTATCAATTTAGGACGGTTTTAAGGTAAGACCATGTTAGTGAATTAGGGGGTTAATTTCCCCGGACTTTTCTGTTGAACATTGTCAATTAATCTATCACCTAAAAGAAGCAAGATCATTCATTGTTTTAGATATACTATAGAAAGAGGTATTTATTATTTAAACTTATTATTTAGAATAATGAAAGTGACACGACTCATTCATACCAATATAAGGAACTAGCAAAGAACTCAATGCTGCTGTGCAAATAAGATCCTGCTATGGCAATCAGCATGAAAGGGGGGATAAAAAATTATTTAAATGAACAGTTCAATTTTTATCTGACTTCTGTTAGGGGACAGCTCTACCCACTGCTCAACAAAGCCAGCAAAACGAGCCTTAAGAACAAGCTATCAATCATCAAGGTCCTACTAAGACCTATTCTAACTTACGAATCTGCAGCTTAGGGCTATTCAGCAACGACACACCTTAAGAGACTAGAAGTTCAGGAAAACATAGTACTCAGGATAGCTCTAAACGCCCCGTGATTCGTCAAGAACGAGCAAATATATATGGAAATGAGACACATGACAATAGGCAGGCAATTGATTACGACCCTGCAGTGAACGGCAGGAAAGACAAAAAACCTAGACACCAACTCTAGGCAACAGGACCCAGAAATCATCTTGGAACAAGAAGCAAGAACCAGCCTGCCAAGGAGAAAAAAAGAGATGTCGATCTCACGCAGGGTACCTCTCACTGGGCGAAGCACTTAAAGGATGCGCCGAATCCAGGACCAAGATCGCATTACTACCAACATAGGTAAAAGACAATTCCTTATTAATAAAATAATAATGAAATACTTAAGAGACTAACCTTACATTGTAGGCCAAATGTAAAGGAGTGCAATGGGTGCAGCGGCACCTGGAGCGGAAGAAACATCAGAGGTTTGTAAAGGCCTACAGACCGGCAACTTAAAGGACTCTTATTGCGAGTCATTGCTGGTCGTGACCTCACTACATTCAGTAAGGATTACAGGATCGTGGGACTCTCAGTCAAGGCTGGTTTTAGCCGGTATGAATGTGACACTACCTCCACACTTAGTGGAGGTGTCTATACAAGATTGTCTCTCCTCACAAAATAAAGGAAAACGACCGACTTCTGAAAGAAAGAGGTTCTTAACTCACATTGTACATTTATTACTCGGGAAAGCTGGCACCGAGTTGAATGAAATTTTTTACGTTATGTTCAGGAAGTTACTGCTGTAATTCCATAGCATTTTGGTCGAAATTGGTACAGTAAAATCCAAGATGTCGCTGATAACATGGCGGACAACAAAATTAATTTTGTCCGATCTGCTCCAAAACTGGTATGGTAGAATTTTCGGAGTCACACGTAATGAATCTGAAATTATTTAAAAAAATTCAATATGTCGGATTCAATATGGCCAAGAAAAAATTTTGGCCGATTTTTTCCAAAATTGGTACAGGTTAGGTTTCGGAGTCGCATATAACTAATCTTAAATTGTTTAAAAAAATATAATACGTCTGATCTAATTTGGTGGACAAATAATTAGTGTTGTCCCATTTCGTCCAAAACTGCAAGAGGGGAGCTTTCAAAAAAATTTAATATGGCGGACAAAAAAGGTAAATTTTTGACGATGGTGGAGTTTTCGGGGTCACCCATATCGAATATAAAATTATTTTAAAAAAATTCAATATAGCGAATCAAATATGACGGACAAAAAATTAGTTTTATCTGATGTTTTCCAAAATTGTTATGGAGGAGTTTTAGGGGTCGCACATAACGAATCTGAAATTATTTTAAAAACTTGTGGGAGATTCAATATGGTGGATTTAAATTTTACATTCTCGATTTTATTCAAATGCGGTACTGGGGGCTATTTGCGAGTGTTAATTATGATTTTAAAACTATTTTTTAAAAATTCAATATGGCGGATTTTAAAAAATTTGCTATATCACCTACCATATAACTCACATTGGATTTTGTCCAAAATTGGTACTAGGGGGTTTTTGGGGGGTGTAGATTAGGTCAATAGGTTAAGATTTTTTTTTTTTAAATCAAATATGGCAGATTCAATATGATGGAATGAAAATTTTACCTTATTCACATTTTTTCAAATTTGGTTTTAGGGGATTTTCGAGGTCGTAGGTTACGAATTTAAATTTTTTACAATTACAAGATAGCAGATATAATGTGGGAGACTTAATAATTTACATTCTTCGGATTTTGACCAAAATTGATATTGGGGGTTATTAAGGCGTATACAAACTTAACATGCAGGCTGACGCTAAATGACCTCGTTGTCGATGCGTCATTAATTAAAATTCTCTCTCTCTCTCTCTTAATATGCAGGATAAAATATATCGGACTAAAAAAAATCGGTATTGGAAGGTTAATTTAAAATTCAAGATATCGGATTTACCATGACAGACTTAATATTTGTTTGATACAGTTTTATTCAAAACTGGTATCTGGACAATCAAAAAACTTGTTGTTCATTTTAATGTGGTTTACAACTTAGAATAAAATGGATACTCTTTTTCAACCTTGGAATCATTGCGAGGTGCACTTATCTCGCTTGGTACTTGGTTCAAATAATTTATGGATATCATAACGAATTCGTAGGCGAGTGGAGTAACCGCACAAACAAAATAAAATTACTTTTAACATCACTTTTTCTATACTGTCTATTTAGGTAAGGCACTAAATCAAAACAATACAAAATATACAAATGCTTGTAGAATTGTCTAATGGCAAGAATGTTGCTGAAATTTACAGAACACATTAAAAAGCATAATTTTATAGTGTTCTTAGAAAAAGAAATTAATTCTTAAAAATTGTTAAATTATTTGTAGACTATCAAACGATTTCCTATGCTAAAAATTGGGAGTTTTGATTTTTAAATATTGCTGTTACCTTCATTTATAAATAAGAGGTATCAATATGTCGATAAAGTTAACTGACCCTTAAAATAGTTCAAAATGAAATCACCGTTACGTTATTTTCACATCTGTGATGTATATTATGGTTAATTGACATGATTACGGATAGATTGCGTTAACACTTAATGCGTTAACATGATTTTTTAGGTTATGTTTACTTAATTATTAACCTTTTTAGGTACTTTTAATATTTCCTTAAAGCCTACAGAAAATGTTAATTAAAAATTTTGTTTCTATTTTCGTTATTTCGAGCATGCGCTGTATAAAGAGAGGACCGATTCCTCTGTTAACGATAATGCACTTCGTTATTCACGCAGATATAAAGATCAAGGGCTAAAATATTTTTGGATGAAAAATTCCTCTCATGAATCAAATATATTCATTTTACGTCTTGAAATCAACTTACTTAATTGATAATATTCGATTTAAGAAAAATCCCTACTTTTTATTTTTCATTGCAACAGTTACTTTTTTCACTTTTATAAGAATATTTCAATTTTGAAAACTGGATAGATACCCAGTGACTTATTCATGGATAACTAAATAATTATATATTTATCATAACTTCAGAGGTTTCAAGTCTCAGAAGTATTGTAAATTTTAAGTAGTGAAAATTTGAAATTACAATTACTTTCACAACTGTCAAAAGTAAAGTAAAGTAATTGTGATATGATTTGATGAGTTCACTTTGCCACAAAGTCAATATTTATGTTTACCAAAAATGCTTTATTTGGAAAGATTCTGATTTGACTTAATAAACCTCACTGTTTTGTCCTAAGTTGGAGATAATAATATTATTTTTTTTACCTTATGCAACCCGAAATACATATTTATTTATTGTATGCAAATATTGAATTATAAAATATTTTTTAAACAACTTTGACTTTTTCTTTTACCCAGATAGATTCAACTCTCTGAGATATGTTCTAAACACCTTATATAAGATAGAGTTCTAATATTTAGTATTCTTGGTATTTAATTATGTTTAATATTTGCTATAATAATTAAGCTCTCTAAGTATTTTCTCGTGATATATTTTTATGGAACTAAACTTAATTATCTAGCTTTTCCTGTGCAGCTTGGTAAACCAATTCAAGATTAAAATAAAAACAAAACATACATTGAAGCGAATAAAGTTGAAGTGGTCTGCCTCGTCCAGTATATAGAGAATCTGAACAATAATTCTATTCAATTTTTTAAGGACCCGAGCAATATTTTGTTCCGCTCATGAATAATTCTTTTTTAAGAGATATTCTTTTCCACTTTATATCATCTTGCCTGTTCTTTTTATCTATTCTTTTTAAGAAATCGGTAACCTCTGCGCTTTCCACAAATTTGTTTTCTATCTTCTCTCATTCGTTGCAATTTTTTACTTTTTTTATATATTGATTGTTATTTAGAGTTCCTGTTGGCTCATTATTTTTATTATTTAGATTCATTTCAATTTCAATTGCTCTTGATTTTTTGTGTAAGCTTTTTAATATTTTGTCAAAGAATATCTCCGATTTCAGTAAATCAGACAATATCACTAGTAAATCTGATGTGTGAAATTCAAACAGTTTAGATCATACTTTGTCCTTTTGTTTATATTTTTTTAACGGTCAGTTTTGCATCCTCGTGCAATTTTATTTTAGCTCGTTTGTTTTTATTTCGTAGCAATTTTTAGTTTTATAGTAGTTTATTCAGCGTGCTACGTGCCCTTTCATTATTGTGTTCTATATAATTAAAGGCTTTTTCATGGTCTATAAAGGCTACGTGCAGTGGTAGATTGCATTCAGCTGATGTCTCGATATCTCTATATAGGTTATCGCAGATATTTTACACGATGCTGTTTGCTTTGTTGATACTAGTTTAGTTATTTTCTATTCCACTAGTAAGTATTTGGGTAAACAGTTTGTATATTTGTTACAGTAAACTTATTGGTCTGTAGTTATGGAAGTCTCTTGTTGCCATTTTTGAATTACTATCATCACTTTATTCTAGTTTTCTGGTAAGATGTCATGTTCTAAGCAAGTGTTAAATAGGTACTTTAATAGGGTATAAAACCTCGAGTGCTTCCTTGATCACTGTAGGTAGAATATCGTCTATTCCTACAGTTTTATTATTTCTGAGTGATTTTAAAGCAGCAATAATTTTTTCTTCACATACTGAATCAATACATTACTTTCAGAAAATTTATACCTGCTGTTGGTTGGTATATTTGTGATAAATATAGTTGTTCAACATATTTTTCTGTTATCGTTATTATTGCTTATCTATTTTTGATTTCGCTGCCGTTTTCCCCTTTAGAGTAATTAATTGATTTGTTTAATTTTTTTGAGACATTTGAGACTCTTAACTTTTTTGATGATATGTTCAGTTATTTGCTTGTAATATTCAGGTTCAAATAATTGCTTATAGTTATGATTATCAAAAAATAAAAATAATAAATGTAAGCACTTACAATTGGTAAAATTTATATAAAAAAAATATTATTAAACAAGTCTTAGTCTTCGCAAGCTTTTTTCAATACTTCTTCCACAATATATTCTTAATTTGTAAAATAAGTTAAATAAAATAAAAAAAAACAAGTCTTACCGGGACAATGATTATATATTGTTAGATATATTACAGTGTTATGATATATTTAACAAGTTTTTTTGCCTAGTTTACTCTTGGCAAAATCTTCTCCAGTTTTGATATCTTTCTTTAACTGTGGAACTGCTTCACAAAATAGTTTCTGTTCGCATTCATTCATGTTCCCAAGTCCTAAATTTTTAAGTACCCCGCACGGTCCTAATAGAAGAGGCGTGGCAAGATATTTTAATTCTGGATGAACATCACTCCTTACATAGCCACATTCTGTAATAAAAATATAGGTAAATCGTAGTAAATTTTTCAGTTAATAAAAACTGCGTCGCTTTGGTAGTCTTGGAAGTTAGAAAGTTTAAAAAAATGTCATACTAGATATTACATAATTAGAACGAATTTACATATATCTAGTTATATTAACTTTATCATCTGAATACATAATTTCAAATTATTTTATAGGGAGTCTAGTACAACAACGTATATAAAACTAATATTACTTTTAACTCGTCACAAATCAGTAGAAATGATCAGTTCAATGGTTTCTAATCAAACCGTTCTTCAGATAACTTATTTACAAATATTAGTTTCATGAGATCAATTTCATACATAAAAATTAGAGTTCACGAAAATATAATTAAAATAACAGCGTCTAGTCCTCGCCCATAATCTATGAATGAATAGATCCGTCAATTAGTTTTTATAACAAAAGAGTGATTTCGATTTCTTTTTTGATTGAGAAGAAAATAAATTATGTGTAATTTCTTGTCACTTTTCGTCTACCAATATCTTGAGTTAACACTATTAAATAAAACTATCAAAAATATTAATTTGTAGATGATTGTCGATTTTTTAAAGCAAAAAGAAATTTAAACCTTTTTTTACTATGTAAGATAGAATAAATATACACAGTCTGCAAATTTTATTAAAAATATAAAATGAAATAAAATTTACTTATCCATAAGTCCAAATTACATAATGGTATTTGGACTCGTCATCATAATTTAAAACATACTAACTACTAAGTTAACACTACAACAGTACTTAACAAGTCTTACAGAGTCAAAGTTCTCAGGTTCAAAAGTTATTGAAAACATCATTTAAGGAGTAAAGTTTGAGTATATTTTTGAACCTACCCATTTGTCCAACGTTTCTAATATTCCTCGAAATGTCCCTATATAGTTTTATATATGCATAGGAAGCTGATCTTCCCAAAAGCTGCTGCTCGATTTTGTTGAACAAGTAAGTTGTTATCATGTCGTATCAAATACTCATAATTAGTGATGCCCATTCCAAAACCACTCAGGTTATTTTTGACACACCAAATAAAGTTAAGATGCCTTTTTTTTTTATAAAGATTGATCTAAGTTCCTCTTTGCTAAAGTTGGAAAATAATCTTAATATATGTTTTTAGATCAGGAAGACTCTGTTTATCCCAACAACATTACTCATTACTACAAGATAGTATACTTGAAGAAGCGTGGCTCTGTCTAAATTATAATTGATTTACACTAGCGCAAAGTAAGCTTTATTAAGCTTTACATAAAAATAATCAATGTGATCGTTCCAAGCCATTCCCTCATCCAATATCAGTCCCCCTAAAAATCTGCCCTTAATTATTAAATAAGACTATGTTGCGAGGAAGTTGTCTATCAAATATTACTATTTCAGTTTTATTAAAGTGTTAAATATTTTTATACACCTCATACTAACTTTTAGACACCTTATAGTAAATTCCCCAGGTCCAGAGTACACTTTGAAGGGGCAATCGATCTGTCATCCGCATAGTTGACTATTAACTATTAAGCAAGAATGTGTTTTGAGAAAGTTGTCTATCAAATACGACAATTTAAGTTTTATTAGAGTTTAAAATGATTTTCATTTTGCACATCGCATATTAAATTCCCCACATACCAAAGCTACAGTATTCTGGGGCTCGTTAAGATACTCTAAAAAGACAGTGGTTGGATCATCCGTATAGTGAATAAGAACACCTTTCGATATATGTAATATCAAATAATATACAAAAATAATAAAGATTAAACGACCAGGAATCGATCTACGTAATCTCAAAATCAACACCTGACCCGTTAGAGGTGCAATTATTAACGTGTGTAAATCTTTTACGATCTGTACGAAAAGAAGCAATCCTGTCTAGCACAGTGTCGCGTATACTTATATTAAACACCTTATTTTTAATAAAATTAACATTTATAGAATTAAAGACTATTAAAGGATCAAAGAAAACCCAGGCAGTAGGCCTAGCCTCATCCATTTGTTTTAGAAATTAAGTTTACAAATTTTACTGCCACAGTTTTCGTAGATGTTCTGGTTCTAAAACCGTGCTTGTGTAACAATGCAAGAATGCACACATCCTAATATGCATAAGTTCTTCTAAAATCTTTGGAAAACAACTTAAGACAAATACAGATCGCTAGTTGTCACGTAAATTTGCGTCACGCTTTTCTAAAAACCATTCTAACTTTAGCAGTTTTCAAAATATCAGAAAACCCACCATTAAAAAATGACAGGTTAATAAGGAAGGTTAGTAGCTTAGATATAGGTTCAATTATTGCCTTTTGAATGCGTACCACTTCTTCTGGGTGGTCAAACTTAGAACAACTGTAACAATTTCATACTATGTAACAAGGTCTTAATAAATAGTATATGGCAACATTTCACTTGACATACAATCTGTGTCTTGGTGGGACACAAAATGATAATAGACATTATCTTTGACATTCTGTAAAAGTATATTCTGAATACATTTGTTTTTTTTTTGTAGTTTCTTTTGCCCGCATATTCCTTTGTCTTCAATATTAATTTTCCATTTTTCGAAACATGTTATCTCGTACTACTTTTTGTATGAGCTTAGCATATTATTTCCTTTTGTAGCACAGACCATTTTAACCATTCTTAGTTATTTATTGTGCAGAAATTTTGCCGGACACAGTTTAAAAAAAAGAAAATTAAAAGGCTTTCATTATTTTTCAAAGGCTTGTAGAAGTTTCGAATTAAAAGTCTTCGTCATATAGAAGTATATATAAGTCATTATAAGATTAAACAAATATAAACATAATTTATCTTAAACATTATTTTGTAAAATGCTCACTTTCACAATGTTTATATATAACAAGCTTCACTTCATGAAGCTTTTTATCCATTTTAAAAATTTTTCGAAGTGTTTGGTTAATTGAGTCAAAATGGGCCGTTGTGTGTAGTAGTTTAGCAAACGAAGGCCGTTAGTAAGCGTGATTTTTACATAAAGAACACGAGAAATTCAAAATAGTGGATAACTCTGCGAGAAATACATATATCAAAACATTCTGTCTGCAACTTGGCTGAAATTTATCAGTTAGTACCTGGTTATATATATCTCCTCTTCATCAGAAAATTGGTTATGTTATAGAACACGAATTTTTCAGCTCAAGAAACTTTAAATTTTGGGTTTTAATAATGGTATGAAGCTTTTCGATTGTTAACAAATGCTAGATCCAGTTTGTCATAATATAGTACTATAAACTGATTTAAATGATACCAACTTTAAAATATATATATATATATATATATATATATATATATATATATATATATATATATATATACTAATCTTAAGAAATAGAAAACTGATGCCATTGTCTTATAAAATCGTGAAGATTTCATTCATTATCATCGCTTGTGATTTTGTAACAATTAAATAATGCTTTTAAACAAAATGTCATTACTACCCTGGATTTTTAAAATTAATAACATAATAATCTTCAAAATGTTTCTATAGATATTGATAATTTCGCAAACTCACCTACAATATTTGATTCACCAGCCATGGCTCTTAAGAAAGAAAATGTTAATCTTGATGCTGCATATGCCGTTGATAAAGTCGCAGAGCCTTTTCCTGCTTTAGCTTTAACAACTTCTGTACCAGCTTCTTGGATTCGCTTAATTAATTTTTCCAATTTTTCGCCTTCAATGCAGACACTTGGGTTAGCTCTAAAAATTATTTTAATAATATAATTTTTGGTAATCACTTCAGAGCTCCCAAATATTGAGTGCCTGATGAAATCGGGTAACTATGAAGTTATTTACTAAGACATTAAGATCAAATAGTTTCAAGTGGTGATTTTAAATGATGCTTCTACCTCCTTTTGAATAGAATTTAATGTATACAGTCATTTTGTCAAGAAAAGGTGCAACGAATCATATAAAGAATAAAAACCTAAAGCAGCTACAAAGAAAAGATTTTGAACAAAAAATCTAGCTTTAAAATATCAAAATGAAGGCCAAAATAAAAACATAAGAAATACAAACTACAGTAAAAGACCGAAAGATAAAGAAAATTGAGTCGGAAGATACTGCGATTAGCGAAAATGAAATCGTATATGCACTAAACAACATGCAGAACAATAAAGCTCCAGAAGAAGGAAGCAAAAGAACTATAGTTCTAAAACTAAAAAAACTCTTGGTAATGTGCTTACAAGAAAAAACTATGTTCGTCAACTGAAACAACACCATTATCGTCTTAATAAATAAAAAAAGGCCTTTCTGCAAAATCCATCAGTGTGTTTTGATAGAAGTATAAAACATTTACGAAAATAATAACGAGCATAACATCTAAAAACTTGAAGAATATCAACTCGTAGAGCAAGCAGTCTTTTACAAATGTTTCAGTACTTGCGATTACTTTTTGACTGTGAAAATTTTCATTGAAAAAGTCACATAATATAATCAATTTTTAAGAATAACGAATCGATTTTAACATAATCAAACTAACACTGGAAGGTAATATCGACTGTAAAGTGTACGGACCAGTCTTTTCTAGATGATAGAGAAATTAGACCAGGAGGCTGTACTTTTCCAAATCTAAAGTGATGTTTCCCCATGATTCAAATATCACAATAAACAACCTAAAATTAGTAAACGTTGATAAGTATATCTCTGACAGAAAATATAGATCGGCAAACTAAATAGAGAAACAAAAATATATTGGAGAATGCAACAAAGATTGACCACATTTGCCAAACATATGAACGTGTCACAAAATAAAAACAATACCTACGAACAAGACTATATAACTAATGTATCTTCCTATGTGTGTTATAAAGCACAGACCTAGATTCTCATAAGGCAGATAGTGAACAAGTTGGAAGTGATTCCAAGAATAATGAAGAGAAAAAACACAGGTGACAGTTAGATAGCCAAAGAACTAAAGTTAGTGACTTAATGAAAAGACTGACAAAACTGAAATGGGATTACTCGGATCACATAACTCGAATGAAAGATGGAAGTTAAAATGGGTAAATATGGCACTAGAGATTATGGATAGGCAAACGATTGGGAGGAAGACCAATTTTGAGATGACTTGAAGGCCTTAAAGAGGCTGTTGATCTATCCTGAATAAGAGTCACACAGGATAGAGAAATATGGCGAACATTGAGCGTCAGAAGATTAAAAAAAGACAAAAAAGTATCATATATGAATGTAAAGGAAATTAACCACTAATTAAACTTCCAAATTTGAAATATTCAAAGTAACCATTTATTGAAGCTGTTTTTATAAGTTAGGTGTAACTAATGGTATATTATGCTTATAGATACAATTCTACAAACAATTCGTTACAGTCAGAAAGGTCATCTGGAAATTTCACAAACTGTGTTACTACTTGAAAAACATTAAATCTATCAGTTTTCTTCCAGACTTTTTAGAAACGAAATTAAAGGAAAAAATGTATGTTTTACTGATAAACAATTAAATTCATACCTTCAAAATAGTATAGTTTTCGACATCATTTCTAAATAATATAATTCAAATTGTTTCATTTGGAAATTGTGCAGAAATCATTTACGACAATGCTCGCGCGAGTTAGAGAATAACCTGAAAGCAAATTGTTTTGGTTCTAAATATTGGTTTGAGTTCGATGAGATAACTATTGTGTCTAGACACTGTAATATATGTATGTATCCTGCCGACATATCCCGGAATTTATATTTTATATAGCAGTTGTTTCCTGTGAATGTTCCTCTCGGTTCGATGCAGCTCCACTGACGAGGCCATAAGGTGGTCGAAACGCGTATGGAGAGAGGACCACTGTTGTATTTGTAGAAAATAAACTATTTCTATATATTCTTTTCTTTTTCTGAGCTTAAAAGGAAAATACATATAGACCACTATTTAAATACGGCAGATAGACTTTACAGTTATTATATTTGTTTTGTAAATGCAAAGGATTACACCAACACTAATGTATAACTTTGTGGTATTAATAAACTTGTAAGTAACGCTTTTCAGTAACTCAAAGAAAAATTTCCACAAATGGCTGATGCAAAGTTAAGAAAGTAATAGTTTTTTTTGAACCCACAAACATAAAAATTGATAAAATATAAAACATTTGAAGGAGAACTATAAAACATTAGTAATTCATATATTCAGATCTTGCACGCTCAGCTCTTAGATATAAAATGTCTTTCAAATAACACATTCGGATTTTACATTCAGTTTCTCTATTTACTATTTAGTATTGGGATGTTATTATCTATCACAAAGAGCCCTTCCATGGATAGATATTAATTACTGAACGGCGGTATCGGGGAAAGTGGACATCAAGGTATTGTTGGACCTTGAGGAGAGAAGCTGCAGATATCAGTTACAAAAGAAAAACAAGGCAATTCATCCATTCACTTTTAAGTGTTTTTTGTAATATTAAAACTTTAATCATAAAAAATTATGTTATGTTTTTTTTTTCCTTTTAACATTTGATATCAGTCATTCTTAGGTTACTTTAGAAGAAACTTGTGCATAATTTTATTTGTAGCTGTTAGTTTAGGAACAATTTTAAAATGGAGTGAAGAAACGAATACTTTCGGCATATTTTACTTTTTTACTTCAGCAAAGGAAAGAAAGCTGCTGATGCTCACAAAAAGATGTGTGATGTTTATAGTGTTTCACTCTGGAGATTTTTCAGTTAAAGATGACCAACACTCTGATCTACCTACTGAAATGGATGATGACAATTCAAAGTCATAATTGAACAGAATCGTCAATATAACTATTCGAGAGATTGTAAAGAGGTTAAATGTATCGCACACAACAATTAAAAATCAATTAAAATATCTTGGATTCGCTAAGAAGTCCGATATTTGGGTGCCGCATGAATTGAAAGAGATTGACTAAACACAACGAATCAATATTTGCCATATGCATCTTAGGCATAATGAAACTGATCTTTTTTTTAAACAATCATCACATATAATAAAAAATGGGTCATCTACAGTAGCTTCATGTGAAAACGATTATGGTTCAGTTGCCAAAAAAGGTCATGCTGTCAATTTGGTGGGACTACATAGGTGTTGTGTATTTTTAGCTGCTTCCAAGAAGTAGCACGATCAATTTAGATGCTTAGTGCAAACACCTAGTGACACTGAATGAAGCCATCAAAGAAAAACTGCAAATCGTCAAGGAATTGTGTTACATCATGATAATGCAAAGTCTCACTCATATTTAGTATTTCCTAAGAAATTATTGGAGCTTCGTTGGGAAGTGATGTCGCATCCGCCATCCCGACACCATCTGATTACCATATGTTTAGAAGTTGGCAAAACTCTTTGAATGGAAAAACTTTCACAAATGATGATGGTCTTAAATCACATTTGGTATAGTTTTTTGCTGATAAGGATCAAAATTTTTGTGAGCACGGAATCGTGAAACTGCAAGAAAGATGATAAAAGGCCTGTCAATGAAATGAAAAATTTGTAATTGTTTAAAGTTTATTCTTTGTATAAAAAAAAACGAATTTTATTTCACGCTATAAAACCAAAATGGCTTTCTTGCCAACTTGATAGTATTACTAACTTTATAAGTAAAAAATATTCTAATTTGCTGATCAGTGTAGTCAGAAAACATGTATATTTTGTAAATTTTTGCGGTGTAAAAAAATTTTAAATTAACACATTTCCAAAAATACTTACCTGGAAATTAATGGAACAATTGTAGGTCCCGAATGACCTCCCACTACTGGAACATTAATATTCTTAGGATCACTGCAGGTTAGTTCCGCAATAAAAGTTGCTGCTCTTACAGAATCCAAAGTTGAGACTCCAATAACCTTTCCAGGATGTAATGCTCCTTCGGCTTTTAGGACTTCACAGACAATAGGGACCAATGTATTAACAGGATTTGTTACGATAAGCACTATCGCGTCAGGAGACGCTTTGGCCATAGCCTGTAATAAAAAAATATCGTGATTTGCTAAACAGGGTGCTCGAAAACAACAGCAGAAGGTGAGTTTATACGATAGGTTGCTAATAGAGGCGATAACGTCTCTCAGTGAGGGCAGAACTTTTCAAGGGGCAGCGGGTTCAGCCGCAACTGGGGGGCGTCAAAGTGGTCAAGGTGGGAAGCGACCTATTGAAGAAATTAGTAATACATACTTTGCAATTTTTTATCTTCTTGTCGCTAAAATTATTAAAAATAAAATTTAGCATTATAATTAGTTTTCATTTTATCCATGACAAGTCTGTGCAAGTTTGTTTGTTAAGACAATAATATCGGAGCTTGTAGTGACTTGTTTACAAAGGGAGTGCGCAAGATTAAAATCTATAAAAATAGAGATCTAGAAATTAGTCGCATTACCTATTGTTTTCTTTGCCAATAATCCATATGAATGAGTGATATATAATATGTCATTGATAAACAATATACACAAACGTGAAGAGTTATTGATAAGTAAACTTATTGAAAAAGTGTCAAAATGTTGTTTTTCATCTTGTAGGCTATTGACTATGTCGAAAAAAGGGGGGTAAAAGAAACTAATCCGTTAAAATGTTTTCATTGTTTCATACGTTTAATTGATCTTCAAATATGACAGTTTTACTTTACTACTATGCATTTTTCGTAGGTACATGTCTTTAGAAAAGTTTTAGATAATTAAATTTACTATTCAAAAAGTCCAAAAAATTCATTTTTCAAAAAAATACACCTTAGAAGCAAAAATTTTTTTATTTAAATTTTTTCTTCATAAACTTTTTTCCAAGTGAAGTTAGATATAGGCATTGCTTTACGGAAAAAAAAAGCGGACGTTATGCCTGTTAAAATAAGCTCCAGCAGAAGTCTATACGATGTAAAGTAACCGAGATATGGCGTCTCAAAATTTGCTATTTTTCTCGATAATAGCAAATTTTTGTTTATTTTTTCTAATTTTGTCCCACAACTTTTTTGTGAGTGAAATTAGGTACAAACATTGTTCCTTAAAAGAAAACTGACATCACGTCCGTTATAGTGATTCTCAGCCGAATTCTGTACCATGAATAGTAGCTGAGAAACGGCCTCTCAAAGCAACTTTTTACCTGCACATTATGTAATTTTATATTTTTGAATGAAAATTTTTCTTTTTAAATGAACAAATTATTTTAAAATGTATAATAATAAAAATAATTATATTTTGATGTAATTTTGAGCGAAAATGCAAGTCCTGAAGATGTTGGTTCCGAATCTAAATGCATCATAAATTTAATATACGACTTGAAAATTGAGAGTCGAAGCACTTGTTGCTATCAGAAGCATTAAACAAGTACGAAATTTACTTTATTATAATTGCCTCCAGCAACTGATGCTACTAAACAGCATGGCTTAAGAGCATATTTACAAATACAACAATGGAAAGAGGATATTTTAAATCTTCGGAAAGATCGAAAAATGGATTTACAAATAAATCTTCTATACTTTGAAAGAATAACCTGTGGATGCGCCAAAAGATGACAAGGGAATTGTGGTTGCAGGAAATTGGGACTCAATTGCCCAATGTTCTGCAAAGAATGTATGGGTTGAAATTGTGAAAATGCTGATGTACCTGACATAGCTGAGGACGATATTCTCGAAGATACTGATGAAAAAATTGATAAAACAACTGAAAATGATTTAACTGAACTCAGCTATTGAATAAAAATATGTACATTAATTTGTTCTTTGATCACACAAAAATATAAAAGTCATAATGTGCGGGTAAAAGGTTGATAATTTTGAGAGGATAATTTTCAGCTACTATTCATCATACAGACCTCAGCTAGGAACTATTTTAATGGGCGTGACATGAGCTTTCTTCTTAAGGGCAAATATCTATACCTAAATTTACTTACAAAAAAATTGTGGGACGAAATTTGGAAAAAAAAGCAAAAATTTGTTAATACCCAGAAAAGAAAAAAAAGTTTGATATGTCATATTTTAGTTACTTTGCATCGTATAGACTTCTACAGGAGCTCATTTTAATAGGTTTAATGTCAGCTTTCCTTTCTTTCTTTATGAAGCAATACTTATACCTAACTTCACTTGGAAAGAAGTTATGGGGAAAATTTAAAAAAAATGCATTTTTTTGCTTTTTTGTTGTTTTGTACATTTTTAATGCAATAAGGCACTATCTCGAAAGGAAATTTTATTAACTACAACTTTTCTATAGACAGGTACTTACAGAAAAGGCATAGCTCTCGAGTAAAATTCAAAAAACTGAAAAGTAGATCAATCTACTTTAATGTCCAAAACGCACCCCTTAATTAAGTAGTACCTTGTGATTTTATCATATCTGGAGGTCAATTGAACATATGAAACAATGAATAGACTTTTCCCAAGTACACAGTCAATAGCCTATTGTCTGAATCTGGGAAGAAACACATACAGTACAGTATTGAGTATTTGAATGCATGCTGATAAAAAGGACAAAGATATATCCTATTTTAAGGATCGGAAAGGAAATACTTGAATCAGCCAACCTCTTATAATATTTCATTGTTAATCGTAAGAAAGGAAAAACCACACACAATTGGTGAAGAATTAATTTTTCCAGTAGTGAAAGACGTTTTAAAAAATGTTCTTGGTGATAAGAATATATCAGACATCATCAGAAAAATTTCTGGAGCAATAATTCAGTTCAAAAAGGATTGATGAAATGGCTAAAGACGTTTAAATGTCATTATAGGATTACTTGATGGCATACAATATATCAACGAATGAGGTATTGCTCTTATGACACTTACGACTCATGAAAGAATAAAATGTTTGTCAAGAATTTTAATTTGGTAAAAATTTGGAAACCAGTGAAATGGGAGAATCGATATTTAATACCATGAATATATTTTTTTAAGAGAAAAAATTTACTTTTTATAATGCTTTGTTAGCGGTTACTCATGATGCTCCAGCAGTGACAAGGCGTTACAAGGGTTTCATAGCACATTTCAAATAAGCAATATCAAATGTACTCATTGTACATTGTGTTATTTATCGTTATTATTTGATTGTGAAGAATATGAATGAACGCCTTCATACCTCACTCTATTACGTTGTTGAAATAGTCAATAAGAGTAGAAGCAATTCATTGAGCGATTATTTAGCCAAATATGTAGTGAAAGTAATAAAAAATATTTTTGTGTGTCACAGCCGATTCTAAGCAAAAAGTGTATATTTGATTTTTCAGTCCGATACATAGTTTTTGAGTTAAAAATTGTTAAACATTAGAAAAATTGCATATTTGCCACTTTTCAACATGAATCACTTTTGATTAAATAAACATATTCAGATTTCCAGAAATTGGTAGTTCAAGTCGATAACTACAAACTGAAATTAATAACAATGCCAAAATGTAATGCTTTATAGCTTTTTAACGCTATAAACAAATGACATTTCATTAATTAGGATGTACGCACCGACATATAGGAAGGAAAGTCTACTAACAAGCGTTCACCTAATGCATGTAACCCATTATATCCTTCAGTTATTATAACTATATTTAAGAGCAGGAGGGTTGATATCTGTTCTGCATTATAATGACAATCCCTGTTTAAAATGTGGCATAATGAATAAAATACAATATCATGCCATAGTAATTATATTGTACATATTTTACTAATACCACATTAGTTAGACTGTATTTTTAAAACGAAATTCAGCGATTAGAGCAAATATGATTCCATTAATGTGTTCGCGAGCTAATAACTAATCAGATGGCATCTTTTTAATGATTCTATTGCCTGTAGTTTTATTCATGTGCATTGTTGAGTTTTATATTAGAAATAGGCAAGTTGTTGAGGGCAGCAATATGAGTAAATCTAAATGAGATTATTTTTTTAATATTATTTGTCAAGAGAATAAAAAAGGCATACATTTAATGCATACTAACCAAGGTAGACTTAAGATCGACATACTGGATATGAGCCACACAAGATGGGTCAGCTCTGGAGAACTCAAGTCGGGGAACGGAAGAGTCTATTACTCTAACAGCAGCGACATTCAACACAGATATGAAGTCACTATTATTCTTAGTGACAAGGTAGCAAAATCAGTAATAGGATTCATTCCGGTATCCGAAAGAATTATAATGCTACAGCTGATGACAACCCACGGCAAATTAAATCTATTACAGATTTATGCACCGACTGCTGATAAAATGGAAGACAAAATAGAAAACTTTTATAATGAGCTCCAACAGACACTATGCCTCACAAAATCTAGAGACATTACTGTTGTAATGGGGGATTTTAACGCAAAAATCGGCCAGGGTAAATGTGATTTCATTGTCGGGCCATACGGCCTTAGAGTGCACAATGATAGAGGAGATCGTCTTATAGAATTCTGTCAAGAGCATAATCTAGTAGTAACAAATACTTTTTTAAGCTACCTAAACGTCGTCTCTATACATGGAGGTCACCAGCTGATAAGGACAACAACATGGTTAGAAACCAGATTGATTACGTCTTGATAAAACACATATCGAAACGCAATACATTCAGTAAAGGCGTACCCAGGTGCGGACGTATTTTCGGACCACAATCCCCTTATTGCTAAATTCCAACTTAAATTAAAAAGGGTACAAACAAATCATAACATCAAAAAACTAAATATACACAAATTAAAGTCAGAAGAAACGAAAGAAAAGCTGAGACAAGACATCAACACAACCTTAGACAGAAGACAAAGTAAGCCTGGGTTAAACGATGACAACATTGAACAACAGTGGCAGTTCTTCAAAACGTCAATTATGGAACCAAGCAAGAAAGTACTTACAACATCAAGATACAAGAAAGAAGATTGGATGAAAGAAGGAAACACAAGACCAACAAGACCCGATATCAACAATTGCAAATTCAAATAAGAAGAAAAATAAGAGCAGCTAATGTACCTTTCTGGGAAATACAAAGAAATAGAGGAGTTGCAAAACAAGTACGACAACTTCTACTTGCATAAAAAAGTCAAAGAACTAGCTGGAATAGAAAAGAGAAAAACCTCAAACGTATTGCTAGACAAAGAGGGAAACATTATTATGGAAACACAACAAAAATTATGCAGGTTGAAAGAATACATAGAAAAACTATTTGAAGATCAAAGACACGAAAATTCTTCTATAAACAGTCTGAGCGGTGACATGGGGCTTGAAATTACTAAAGCAGAGGTCATTTATGCATTAAGATCGATAAAAACTAATAAAACTGTTGGTCCAGATGAAATGCCAGGTGAGTTGTTGAAGCTGATCAATGAGAACAATTTCGATTTATTGGTGAGATTATTTAATACAATTTACACGACAGGAACCATCCCCCGAGAAATGTTAACATCACCATTCATATGTTTACCAAAGAAAGCAAATTCAAAAGAATGCAGTGACTATCGAACAATCAGTCTCATGTCACATACTTTGAAAACCCTTTTAAAAATTGTACACGCTAAAATACATTCCAAATTGGAGCTGGATATTGGTGATACACAGTTTGGCTTCCGGAACGGGGTGGTTACAAGAGAAGCATTATTTGCTTTTAACGTGCTTACTCAAAGATGCTTGGATATCAATCAGGACCTCTATGTCTGCTTCATAGATTACAACAGAGCTTTTCATAGGGTCAAACATGACAAACTGATAGAGATTCTCAGAATCAAAAATTGGATGAAGGAGATTTAAGGTTGATATCAAATCTGTATTAGAATCAGCAAGCGGCAGTAAAAATTGGACAGGAAATATCCGGAGATGTGGAAATACAAAGGGGAGTCAGACAAGGGTGTATATTGTCACCTTTACTATTTAACGCTTATTCTGAAGAGGTCATATTGGAGAGTCTTGAATCTGAAACAGCAGGGATAAAAGTAAACGGAGTTTTAATCAACAATATTAGGTATGCAGATGACACCGTAATAATAGCTGATAGTTTGAAAGACCTAGAAAAAATAATGAATAAAATATTAAGAGTTAGTGGAGAATATGGACTCTCTCTTAACACGAAAAAGACCAAATTCATGATAATTAGTAAAAACAACACCAATAATAATGAAACTCTAATGGTAGGAGGCCAGCACACAGAAAGAGTTAAGAAGTACACTTACTTGGGAACCCTAATAACAGAAAATAATGACTATACCATCGAAATAAAAACCAGAATCGAGAAAGCACGTGCCAACTTTATTAGAATGAAAAAGGTTATCTGCAGCAAAGATCCAACGTTAGCCCTGAAAATACGACTGTAAATGTTACGTATACAGTGTTCTATATTATGGAATGGAAGCATGGACACTGAATCGAGAAGCAATGAGAAGACTTAACTCTTTTGAAATGTGGACCTATAGAAGAATTCAGAGGATTTCGTGGGTGGATCGAGTTACGAACGCCGAAGTGTTGAGAAGAATGGGGAAAGAAAAGGAAGTCGAGATAACAGTAAAAGAGAGAAAACTGCAATATTTCGGACACATTATGTGGGGAGAAAAGTACAGCATCTTACGGCTCATAATCCAAGGCAAAATAAGTGGCAGAAGAGGCGTAGGACGACGACGAATTTCATGGCTAAAAAACCTAAGGGAATGGTTTGGATGCAGTTCAAAGCAACTATTTAGAGTAACTGCCACAAAAATTAAAATAGCTATTATGATTGCCAACCTCCGCAATGGAGAAGGCACTTGAAGAAGAAGAACATGAATCACTTTTGATTAAATAAACATATTCAGATTTCCAGAAATTGATAGTTCAAGTCAAGAACTTCAAACTGAAATTAATAACAATGCGAAAATGTAATGCTTTATTGCTTTTTAACGCTATAAACAAATGACATTTCATTAATTAGGACGTACGCACCGACATATATGAAGGAAAGTCTACTGACAAGCGTTCACCTAGTGCATGTAACCTATTATATCCTTCAGTTATTATAACTATATTTAAGAGCAGGCGGGTTGATGTTTGTTCTGCATAATAATGACAATCCCTGTTTAAAATATGGCATAGTGAATAAAATACAATATCATGCCATAGTAATTATATTGTACATATTTTACTAATATCACATTAGTTAGACTGTATTTTTAAAATGAAATTCAGCGATTAGAACAAATATAATTCCATTAATGTGTTCGCGAGCTAATAACTAATCAGATGACATCTTTTTAATGATTCTATTGCCTGTAGTTTTATTCATGTGCATTGTTGAGTTTTATATTAGAAATAGACAAGTTGTTGAGGGCAGTAATATGAGTAAATCTAAATAAGATTATTTTTTTAATATTATTTGTCAAGAGAATAAAAAAGGCATACATTTAATGCATACTAACTAACGTAGGTGTCGAATATACGACCCTGCCAATGTGTATCAGGATATTGTGTTATGTCGCTTGGATATAATAGCCAAAGAAGGTAAAATTACTTTATAACAAACTTTATGCATAAAATTCTAGACTTCAAACATATTATTTAGTTTCAAACAACTTTAAACAAACATGAATTCAATTTAAGATATGATTATTGATGCGATTGATGAATTTTTAGATTTGTTCAAGTAACACATCAACAATGAGTGCAATACAAAATATACACGTAAAAAACCTTAGATAGTTTAAAAGTTAAAAATGAAAATCTAAAATGAGAAAATAGTGATCCAAGTAAAGATATTATTGAGGAATGTAAAAAAACTAAGTCAAGAATCAGTATCGACGCAATTATTAATAAGGCGCTCAACAGTTGTGTGATAGTTACTAACAAATGTATTATTTATGAGAAAACATCGTACAGAGGAAATTCCAAACTACATCAGATGAGCACGTGCTGAAAAATTATACATAGCTTCCCGATTATTTGAAGATCACAATTAATAAAACAATAAAAATGTTGTTAATTTTTTCAACAGAAAGTTTATGAACTTTGAAAATCAAGTATCAAGCTTAATGCTTTATATCGTATGAGAGTTATTATATGGAAAGGATGAAAATTTAAAAAAATGAAGCAGCAGACCAACACACACAAAATAGTTCTAACTGAAGTTCCTTATGCCAAGGTATTATTTATTTTATGATTAGATGCTTATAATTAATAGATAAAAATAAATATATAATAAAATGAATGACAAATTTTAACGCTACGATCAGCGAAAGCTATAATGGATTAGGATCCTGCCATAAATCCCGTGATGAGTTTTTCATTATTTTGATTTCACGCGATGAAATAGAATTTTTACACTCGCCTCACCCTGAAGAATAAATTACACTTTCCAATTATTTTTAATAATTTTGTAAAAATATCTGTAAATAATCTAAATAATCCTTCGTCAGTAACATCATTTGGAGCCTTGCTTTGAGTTGAATTTAGTGCGATGTAAATGCATTGTTACATCTTAATGCGTTGTTAAATGTAGAATGGTTTATCTTATCCCATATGTTATTATCGCGTAATTATGTTTTGAAAACAAAAATTTTAAAATATAATTCTTAAAATGAGTAAAAATAATGAATTTTCTTAAAGATTATTTTCGATATGCAATCGACAAATTCCACTTTTAATTTATTACAGATATTTAATTAGAAATATATCAACAATGTTTCAATACGAAGTATGGCGTGATTGGTTTCAGAACCCTTGTCTCCCGTTATGTGATCGACCAACGTGTTCTTGTGAACTCCCCCCCTTCAAGACGATCACGAAATTTATGGACGGCTCCTTATGTGCACCGGGTGAGCGCCTCTAAATAGACTACCACTTTCCTTCATATATGGTGATGCGTACGTTATACTTGATGAAACGCTATTTGTTGATAACTTTAAAAAGCAATAAAAACATAACATTTTCGCATTGCGATTAATCCCAGCTTATTGTTCTTGACTTACTATTAATTGCAGAGCACAGAATTTAAAAATATGTATTTAATCTAAAGTTATTCATGTTGCAAAGGGGTAAAAATGCCATTTTTTAAATGTCAACTCAAAACCGATACGTCGTATGGAAAAATCACAAGAGATACTTTCTGCTTAGAATCGGTCGAGAAACACAAATTTTACAAAAAAAAGACATTTTTTTAAAATAATTAACAATTTTTGTTTTCACACCATTTTACATATAAATAAATATAAAAAACTTTAGTGGAGCCAAGTTTCTTCATCGGAGAAAACATAGTGGACTCTCAGATTATTTGATGGGGTTTTAATTTTTAATAGGATATTTTAATATGAGGATACTATGAGGGAGTGGGCATTGGATTTGGTGGTCCAGAAAAGGTTAAAAATCTATGGTTGAGCTTAAAAATATTTTATCATATTTTTAATTAAACTAAAAAAAGCATCTTCTATTATTTGAAAATTAAATAATAACTAGCTAACTAAATTATATATACCGTATCAGAAAGGCCAGTCATCGAATTTTCGTATGTAAACCTCAGCATTTTTCTTTCTCTTTAATTTAAATAAGCAAGACAATATATGGTGAATCTTTAATAATCGAAGCTTGACATTGTGACTACAGAGAAAGTTCTTTCTAACACTGACCCAATTGAGGCCTATTCAAGTAGAACAAAATTTCAGCATTTAGAAGATTTATCTTCACTTTTATGTGAAAAAATATTCATAACGATAATATACTTCTTATTAAACTGTCTAGAGTAAGCCATATCGGCAAATATAGATATTAACACTGTGGTTTTAGGATATTTTCCTTGATGAGGTCGATCTTGAGATATTAGATTGGTACCTAGGAAGAAATTTAAACTAAAACGAAATATTTAGTTCGACAACGACAGATGCAGCTATTGTACACAGTGATGTGTACTTGCTTAAACTATTTTTCAACAGAAAGTGTTGGCTAGTTGTAATGGGTAAACCTTACAGTTAGTAGACATTTCACTAGTTATGTTTTTCTACTTCGACTAACCGAAAAGAAATTAATCTTTTCCTGTTTAATGGGATAGTATTAATTCACACAAATTTTAATATTTATAAAGTTATTTCTAAGTGAATAACCACTATTAGTTTTAAATAATAGTAAGTAATCCTAATTTTAGAAAACAAACTAAGAAACTGAAGCAGTTCTAAAATAAATATAGAATTGTATGTTAAAGTAATATTCAATTATTTAAACCTGAGGTGAGAAATTATATTATTAAATTATTTAGAAAATTAAACTCTTGAAAATTATGTATATATATATATATATATATATATATATATATATATATATATATATATATATATACTAACTACATACATATTGTAATCGATATTATATTTCTATCATTTTTATTTCCAGCTAGGATCACAATATTACATTGTATGAAATAAAAGATACACACTTTATGAGATCACACATGTTTTTTATTATTCTTTAAATATAGATTTATAAAGCACTAAGTGGATGAAATATTTTCATGACTTGCATAATTTAATTGTTTTTCGAATAACATTCCTCTTCTTTTTTGCTTAACAGGGCCCTAGCAAAGTCTTCACCAATTTTAATATCCTTTTTTAGGGGCTCAATTGCCTTAGAGAATAATTGCTGTTCGTATTCGTTCAAATTTCCTATTCCTAAATTTTCTTCTACACCGCATTTGCCCAGTAACAATGGTGTCGCCAAATATTTCAGTTCTGCATGCTCGTTACTCATAACATACGCACATTCTAAGAAATAAATATTAATATTACATTTTTCATTTTATTCAAGGTTTAGTTAAACTAGGTATAAAGAAAATTAGGGGCGTTTTACGGCATCTGAATGTTTTGGAATATCATTTTGTTGTTGAAGCAACTCCACCAAGTAAAAATAGGTTCTTAGCATTATAAAAGACTTCAAGAATAATTTCAAAGTAGAGAAGATAATGAGTCAATTTTCACTTGAGATAATTTAACCTAAAATTTAATATTAACTGTTTCTATTTACTGAGTTATAAATTTATGGTTTCGATAGCGTTAATTTTGAATTTATTTTTTAGATCCCCTAACCCTAACAATAGATTAAACATACCTAAATCGTCGTCTATTCGATATATTTATAATTTTTAAAAACTTTTGTTTTTTGCTATAAATAGTATATTTACAGAATTATATGTGGTTCGCACTGTGACTCTTTTATGAACAATGTTGGATTGCATTACACAATGTAATCAAGATTGTTTTAAAATGGTGTCTTTTGATGCAAAATGTATTAGAACTAATATCATCTGATCGCCGTCAAGTAACTTTGTTTCCAATTTTAGGTCACGAAATGTAAATCAGAAAAAAACCGAAGAAGTAAAATCGAATGCAAAATAGACTTAGGATAGACAGTGTTTTGTAAATTACGTGACACTTTCATAAGTATGAGATGCATACTACCCGCGGCGAAAAAATGCTAATATTAACAACAAACAGTGCTGAAAATATCAGAGCAGCCGAAAGAGTCATGGAAAGGGACATAAGAGGAATCACAAAATGAGACCGAATATAATAATATGTCTGTACGAAAATAGTAGTGGACTGTACTTGGGCGCTGATAAAAGATTTAATTTCAGTCAAAATTGACTACAAAGGTATGACAATCTCGAAAATTGAAAATGGCTGCCTAACTTGTAGCTGATCACTGATGGTTACTTTTCTGGAGCTGAGTTTCTTGGTTTTTAGCACTATTGTGGGTGTATAATAAATAATTATTATAATGATTTTTAGCGGATTTAGCCGGCATAGAGAGATTTAACACTCGTGTGGTATATTAGTGTTCGCAACACGTGTGTTCCGGTGAAAGTTCAAGTACAAGATGATCGTGTTTTCTACCATGTACCGTTGAGGTGCGTGCGACACTTATTGGCCGTTTTGGGAAGAGATTGTCATATATGGCACGAAACAATACATGGCGCGAAAAGAGGTTAAAATAAAATTAACTTCAGTTTGTTTAAATATAGATGTACAAAACGTAGAAATATGTTAATTTTACCCAGAAAAATATAACTTAAAATTTATTAATTCGGAAAAACGGAACAATGCCATTGTTAGAACGAATGCAGGGAACCGGAAAGCAGATCGTTTAGCCAAAGTGGAATCCGCGGTTGAACCAAATGAACCCTCAATTTACCTAACTGCCCTTGGTAAGGGCACTTAGGACTGTTGTTTAGAAGCAAATTCTTTGAGTGCTGAAGGGATGTTCTTAGAGGACGCGCGCCAAGAAACAAATTATTAGATCTAACACACCTACGAGTTGTAATAGGACTAGTGCCAGAATATTGTCACCAAAGCCACATACACCATAGAAATGGAGATGGCTAGGATATGTGTCGAAAATGCCAAATGCTAGGTGAGCTAAAAGAATTACTAACTGATGACCACGAGTAGACATACGCAGCAGAGGTAGACTATACACTCTGAAACGATGATATTAAAATAACTGTAGGCAACTGGATAATGACAACCCCGGATTGACAGAAATGGAAGAACCTAGAAGAAGCTTATATTCAGCAGATGACAATTACGGCTGTATGATAATAATGACTCATTATACAGATAATGTCTAGGGAGGAAGAAATTGTTGATCATATTTTCAAAGAGTGCCCAGTATTCAACAGATTGAGCAGGAAACGATGCTGGTTGGATTCGCCGGTCGGCGTCGAGTGATTTGGTGCGAAAGACTAAAACTATTTAGACTATATTTAATTATTAACTACGAGAGAAATAAAAAGTTATTTTTGTATATTACTGTTTTAATTAAACAAAAATGATCTTATGGTCATATGAAACGATTATTCAATATATGTTCTTATGCCGTACAGCAGCAATAGAGGCAATGCTGAACCTCCCTTCATAGCACATAGCTGTGATGAGGGAAACAGTAACAAATTTTCTCAAGCTATTTTAAACAGAAAACAGACCAACAAACTTTGTTGGACATATGCAGATTCTGGATACCATTTGAACAAAATCCATATCCATGACTTATTGTTCTACTTGTCAATTTAAACCCTCAGTTGTCAGTTTAGATCGGTATTAAGTTGTGAATTAAGGGGTAAATGTTTAAACAGAACGTCTTCAAAAATTCGTTAACATTTTTGGATAGGTATTTCTTAAGCAGCACAAAATTTTCCACAATATCTAGGCGGCAACAAAATGTCACCAGACAGTCACAAAAATTGGGATAAAAATCGACATTACATTACATGTCTATGAAGCTGTAACTGATTGTAACCAAGCAAACGGAGAGGGATTGCCCCTACTAGAGAATGATTCAATGGTATGGTTTATTAATTTATCCAAGATGAAGTTGATGTGATAGGCTTTGAGCTTGCAAAATCCCTAAAAAAAGTAGGAATTTCTTAAGTGGCACAAAAGTTTCCACAGTATCTAGGTGGCAATAAAATATCACTAGATAGTCACCAAAAATGGAGCTAAAAACCGACAGATTACACGTCTATGAAGCAGTACCAAGCGAACAGAGAGGGATTGCCCCTACTAGAGAAAGATTCAGTGCTTTATTTATTTATCCAAGATAAAAGAGGGGTTGAGGTGGGAGTTTAAGGCTCAGGCTTTGATCTTGCAAAATCCCTAGAAAACACCCATACCCTTTTCCAACCAGAAATGCATGGGATTCAAATCTGTGCCGATGAAAGCCTAAAAAGCAACTGGCAAAGAACAACCTTGATGTGGGTGCCAGGGGGAAGCGGATAGCCTAGCAAAAGAAAGAGTAAAACTCTTTTTCTCCACCCAAGGCCTTTCTGTGGACTACCAAAGAACCACATAAAAGAGAAACTCCACAGCTGGGAACCATATCAGATTAAAATAACGTGGAATAATACGCCTGATCTCAGGCAAACAAAAATCCAACCACAAAGAAAGCAATGCGGCTTATCCATCTTTTAAAAAGTGATATTTGAGTAATAACGAATCACTTCATAGAACACTGCTCTCTCAGATACCATCTAAAAAAGAGGGGCAAAGCTGAAGACGAGATTAACCATTTTTGCGATCGTGCGACTGAAACAGCGGAACACGTCTTATGCGAATTCAGGAGACTTAAATTTCCAGAAGACGTCACCTTGAGGCCTAAAGAAATAAAGCACATAGCTCCTAGAAAAATAATAGACTTGGCGAAAAGTCTAAATATTCGAGGATTGGATTAGGGTAATGCATAAAATCTTATAGGTCGAGGTACTGTAGACAGGCAAAAGAATCCTTAACAACCCATTCCAATCTGCAATCTACTCTAAGTAATGTTGTATAAACGACAGTCTATAGGTGCAATATCTTACCTATAGATCCCGTCAAGGAATGAGATCAAATATAAGATCCAAAAATAATTAAGTACGTAAACAAGGATGTCTGGGAAACGCATCGGTGGAACCCACTGATGAGTCTGTCACCGGTGTCAGGACGAAACACGCATTAAAAACATTTAGTGGTCGAAAATAAGTTTGACTTATGTCGTAACATCGCCGGCATATTTGCAACAGTAACTGAAAGAACTTTTTCGTTGCGATCCAAATTCCTTTGGTTTTTTATTTATTGTATGACTTTTTTAGTAAAAATTTGCAGCTTAAGAATTTTTTTACGACAGGTATTTTTGAGAAAAATTCTACATGAAAATAAAAATAATATATGAGTTAGAGATATTAACCATACGACTTTTCAATAAATTCTAGTTGATAACTAAGTCATGCACATGTCGTTTGGATAATAACTCCCATCGCTGTGTGAATTATTATCCTCACCTTCGTGAAAAATTTGGTTTGAGCAGAGGGAAGGTGATCGTCGATTCTCATAATTGGCACCACTGGCAAGTTAGCATTATGAGGAACTGGTCTTGAAGTAGAAAGTAGATCTAGATATTGTATATATAAATTTACCTGCACTAATCCCTTTAAGCTCTTTAAGTAATGTAAGGTTCCTAAACTTTGTGTTTGTAAGCATACCAAAATAATCACTTAATATTTAATTATTATATTAATCAAATTTTTTCATTGACTTTTAAAAGTTTGATCTCGACTTGCAATAAAAATAATCTATTGGCAAGCACACGAAACTAACAACTCAGTTCTATCCATTCACCTTTGAATTTCCAGTTGTCTTAAGGGTTAAAATAATAGTTATTATTATTTTTTAAACGAACGTCCTTCAAGGTAAGATGAAATAACCGATTTTTACCTTGTACAGTAACAACAAATCTGAGGGTAAAAAAACACAATTTCTCTTTAGTAATAACGAGAGGTAGATACATCAGGAATAGCATACAGAGTTCGTATGGCAACACCCGTCTGGAACAATGTTATTGACCAAAAGTATTGTAAAACTTACCGATTACTTCAGATTCACCACTCATAGCTTTAATGCATGAAAAAACTAGCCTTGCTGCTGCATAGGCCATGGATAAAGTGGCGGAACCTTTATCCTGTTTTGCATTAGCAACAGTGTCGCCAGCTTCTTGAATTCGTTTTACTATTTCATTTCGTATTTCACCACAAATGCAACAAGCAGGATGAACTCTAAAAATTGAACGTCCTTCCTAATGTGATTATAGATAATATATAACTAAAAAGCTAACAGCCAAATTCACTGAGAAAGTTTGTTCCAATGGAAGTTAGATCTTCTAGTTGACCAGTTTTGTTCTGCTGAAAGTGTTGTAATTTGTATTACATATGTCAACAAATAAAGATTTATACAGGAAAATTACGGATAAAAATTTAAAGATAAAGCCTTGGAATCGATAAAAGAAATACTTATCCCCGAAAACAGAAAAAAGTTCTATTTTTTTGAAGATTCAAAACTTGTTAAACCCTCAGCTGTCAATTTAGATCGGTTTTAAAGTTGTGAATTAGGGGGTAAATGTTTAAAGAGAACGTCATCAAAGTGTCGTTCACATTTTTGGATAGGTATTTTTTAAGTAGCAAAAAATTCTCCACAGTATCTAGGTGGCAACAAAATGTCACTAGATAGTCGCAAAATGAGACTAAATACCTTATATAATTAAACAGTTGGGGCACAAGTACGGAATTGTTAATTTATTCCATTTTATTTCTGATTCCCAGTTTATCTCGAAAACTAAAGGATGTATGAAAAAAGTTTCAAACAAAAGTTGTAGATTTTAGAATTACCTATCGATTCGATTTGTACAGGGTGAGTCAACGATTGGATGAAGTAAGTTTGTGCCTTTTCGGTGAAATTTACAAAGAAACTATATTGTTTGATACAGTTTATTTTTACGCAGATTTTAAAAATATTTAGGACTCTACAGGGTGAGCCAAAGAACTAGGACAGCATAAAGTTGTATTTTTTTAAATAGAACACCCTATATACGAATCGTATTTTCGATTTAGCTTATAATTCTAAATCTTTTTTATTAAGGGTTTACTATAACAAAACTTTATAGTTTCTGAGATAATTAAGTTTAAAGAAAAAAAGTCACTTTTTCAAGCATCAATTCAATCCTAAATAACGTTTTCAATTTTGTGACAAATATATTCAAATTTGGAATTTAGCAAGGCCAAGGACAAGTTAACATAATTTTTACCTAATATTTGCAATAAAAGCTACAGGGTGTTGAACACATCGGCTCAAATTTGAACAAGTTTAAATGAATAAATATCTTTTTTTTTAAATGGTACACCCTGTATATTTTCATGTTATTTAATAGAGTAATAAAAACCCTAAAAGTTTTGTTCAATATATTCTATACCTATTTATAATAGTTTTTGAGATATTTCAGTTTTTCTTATTTTCCATACTTTTTTACAGAAATAGTCTTCATTATCATAGTAGCCATGGCAAAAACAATGTAAAAGAACATTTTTCTGTGTGTCAAATTTATAACCGCAATCGCTTCTTTTGGTTTTTATGTAGTGTAGTTTAGTTTTTTTTGCATTCATCTTATATTGTAAAAAGAATTTTCCAAAGAATGAGTTAATAGATATGATTTATACAATAGGAGAGGCTCAAAAAAATTGCCTTCTTGCTCAAAGAATTTACAAAACGAAGTATCCTGATCGACGCCAGCCTAATACCCATACTTTTCAAAACTTAATGCAAAGATTTGATTCTTCTGGTACTGTTGATTATCCAAAACGTAAAGTGGTCAACAAACCAGTAACTAATGAAGAAAAAGAACTACAAGTATTGTTAAATGTTCAGGAAAATCCTTATATTGGTAGCCGTCAGTTAGCAGCATTATGTGAAACATCACAATCCACCGCTAATCGTACTACCAAGAAATATAGGTATCATCCATATCACATGGAATTACACCAAGAATTGCATGGACAGGATTTTGAAAGTCGTGTAAACTTTTGTCGTACAATAAATGCGGAGATTTAATTAAACCCAAATTTATTATGCAAGGTAATGTTTAGTGATGAAGCTACTTTTAGAAGTAACGGTGCCGTAAATAGACGCAACATGCATTATTATGCCACAGAAAACCCATTTTGGATTAGAGAGGTGCAACATCAAAACCACTGGTCATTAAATGTTTGGTGTGGAATTCATCATAATTGAATTATTGGACCCCACTTTTTTAATGAACCACTAAATGGCCATAGTTACCTGAACTTTCTACAAGAAGAACTACCCCAACTGCTTCAAGGTCTCGATAGGGATGAGCTCGACAGTATGTGGTTCCAGCACGATGGTGCGCCTCCGCATTACCATCGTGAAGTTCGTGCGTTTTTGGACTAACGATATCCGCAAAAATGGATTGGACGTGGGGGTTTCATTGAGTGGCCACCAAGGTCTTGCGACATCACCCCATTAGATTTCTTCCTATGGGGTTATATTAAAAATAAGGTGTATGTTAATCCACCAACAACAGTGGAAGATATGCGAAACAGGATTAGGGATACCTGTAGAACAATAACGCCACTAATTTTGTCCAGGGTCCGAGAAAATCTGCAAAAAAGACTAAATTTGTGCATTGCACAAGAGGGTCGTTTATTCGAACACTTATTAAAAAGAAATAATTAATCTCAGTATTTAATAGGTAATTTTTTTGTTTCAATTTAGTATAAAAGTAAATATGTAATTGCCTTGTTTTTATTGTTGTGTTAATTTTTTCACATTATGTTTAATTAAACTATTGCCGTTGTAATATAATGAATACTTCATATTCATCATATTTAACCACATTCTGTTTGTTTCTGTAGTTTCTTTTTATTATTTTACATGGCTATTATGATAATGAAGACTATTTCTGTAAAAAAGTATGGAAAATAAGAAAAACTGAAATATCTCAAAAACTATTATAAATAGGTATAGGACATATTGAACAAAACTTTTAGGGTTTTTATTACTCTATTAAATAACATAAAAATATACAGGGTGTACCATTTAAAAAAAAATATATTTATTCATTTAAACTTGTTCAAATTTGAGCCGATGTGTTCAACACCCTGTAGCTTTTATTGCAAATATTAGGTAAAAATTATGTTAACTTGTCCTTGGCCTTGCTAAATTCAAAATTTGAATATATTTGTCACAAAATTGAAAACGTTATTTAGGATTAAATTGATGCTTGAAAATGTGACTTTTTTTCTTTAAACTTAATTATCTCAGAAACTATAAAGTTTTGTTATAGTAAACCCTTAATAAAAAAGATTTAAAATTATAAGCTAAATCGAAAATACGATTCGTATATAGGGTGTTCTATTTAAAAAAATACAACTTTATGCTGTCCTAGTTTTTTGGCTCACCCTGTAGAGTCCTAAATATTTTTAAAATCTGCGTAAAAATAAACTGTATCAAACAATAAATATAGTTTCTTTGTTAATTTTACCGAAAAGGCACAAACCTACTTCATCCAATCGTTGACTCACCCTGTATATATAGAGTTATAGATGGTGCCTCTAGTTAACGAGATATATTTTCTTTCGCAAACAATTACATTTTTCTTTGTTTAAAATAAAACCATATATTGTCTATAAACTCACGCTATATATAGATATTATCTATCTAAAAAAGTATCTGTATGATTAATATTGTCTGAGATAATTGACTTCAAATTTGGATCACAAAAATTGCAGTAATTTTAACCTTTATTAATGTTCTCATTAAATTTAGGTGCTTCATTTTCGATCTCTGAAAAAAAAATATCGTACGATGAAAAACTGTTTTTTTTTTTAATTCGAAACGTCGTAGCTGACGAATATTAAAGAATAAAACTTATAGAAAATATTATTGAATACTTGTACTATGTAAACGAGTGACAAAGCATGCTCCAAAATCACTACATATGTAAGAACATTTGCTTCGTAATGAGGATGCTGTGCCGAGCGGCGGGCGAGGGTGGGTCCAGCGCCTCATTACTTGTACGAGTATTCAACAATATCTTCCCTAAGTTTAATCTTTTAATATTCGTTAGCTGCGACGTTTTATCATAGATCGAAAATTATTAATCTAATAAGAACATTAAAAATATTTTAAATTCACTAGGGAAAAAGTTATTGAATTTTTGTGGTTCAAATTTTGTTTTTTTTCCAAAATTTCTCCACCCAAAATTAAAAATAATTAAAAAAAAAAATCTCAAAAAGTTACGTGATTTTTAACAATTTTCTGTAAGAATGGTTGATGTATTGTTGTTAAGAGAGAGAAAAACCAAGGCCATACTTTCAAATTTGAAGTCGATTTTCTCAGAAAATTTTAATGACACAGATTCCGGATTTAGCACACTTCTTTAAATAAATAATATCTATATATGCCGTGAATTCAGAGACGATTGTTTGTAAATAAATATGGCTTTCTTTTAACAAAGAAAAATATCCGTTTTACCGAAAACTTATATCTCGATAACTCATGACGCCACCTATAACCTTATTTAATTAAACTGATAGGTAATTGAACTATCTACAACTTTTCTTTGAGTTTATTTTTCATTTAGCCTTTTTGTTAGCATACAGCACATCGAGATATGTTTTTAGGATACCAAAATATACAATTTTCAAAAATAAAATTACAGGTTACATTTTTGTCAAAAGAGGTTTGTCTAATTTCCATGGACTACAATACCATTGATGAAAAATATATACACTCCAACAGATAGATGCTAACTGATGTAATTAATTTGTGTAGCAAACTAAGAGTAAATTTATACAGAATTTAAATTGTTCAAGCCTCGGTAAAAATAGTGTTATTTAATTCATGCTTTACAATTTTATTGTAAATTTTGCTGTAAATTTATTAGATCATGCTCCCGCTCACATTGAGACTGATTTTAGTGGTTTATTCAGACGACAAGTGACTTTGTATATTTCAATTTATAAGTAATAACTTCATCGATTCGACATATGGGCATATCACCTGAAATATCCTAGCGCGGTGCTCGCCAGAAACATCACAGTGTTATGAATTTATGTTTTCGGTACTGAAATTAATTCCATTATACGATTTAGATGTATTTTGTTAACTTTCTATTAGCGCAGTCAAACTTTTTAAAACGTGACGGTTTGACCTTGAAATACACTATTTCGAAAAGATCATTTTTAATTTTTTTGGTAATCCTGATCAAAAGCAGGAAATTTTCTACAACGACATATGCATTTTTTAGAATGGTACTTTTGACATTTTCAAAAAATGAAGCGATAAACATGATGCGAAGCTAATATATTTACAGTTGTAATATATTTTAATTAAAATAATGATCTCAGACACAAAAGTATGATCGTAATATCTGACAATTTTAAATACGATACAGTGTCAGTTTAAAGATATCAAGAAACTATATTCAATTATCTGAAAAGCAACTCCACGCCTACAAAAATTTATTGGATCTGGTAAGATAAGTCAGCACTTTAAAAATGAATCAAATTATCATAATCTTCCTTTTCACAAAGAAATTTCAATATCACAACCGAGTATACTTTTTCGCGAAGGTGCTTGTGACGGTATAGGTGCAGGGGCGGATCCAGCCTCTCTCTTTGGGGGGGGGGGCGGTGATATCACAAAAGTGCAGTATGGCAAGCGAAAGCAAGTTGTCGACGGGGGGGGGGGGGGGGAGACATCAGCAACATTCCCATTTCTAGTGTAAAAGGCAGGGTCGGGTCTATTTTTCAGGAATTTGAAGCTGTTGCAGAGGGGGGGGGGCGATCACAAGAAAACACAAGTTGCCGACAGGGAGGGAGGATGCGAGCAGCATACACATTCCTAGTATAAGAGGCAGAATCGGGTCTATTTTGCTGAGTTCAAAGCTCTTGGGGGGGGGGGGGCTACCGCAAGAAAAAAAGTTGTTAACGGGACTGCCAGCAGCAGACACCTTGCTAATATAAAATGCAAAATCGGTTGTATTTTCCTGAACTCAAAGCTTTTGGGAAGGGGAGGGGCGATCGCAAGCATACATATTCCTATACTCTATTCAAGAACTAGAGAGAGTAATAAAACTGTTATCGACACCTCCAACGTACCTGCTCCAGTGCCACAGGTATCTGAGGACTGCCGTAAATCTAATTATATTTAATTATATTTAAACATTATAAACTTTTATAAATTTACTGCTACAATAAAATTTCTGGTAGTTCAATTTAATTTCTGTCAGTGAGCAAAGTACATCTTACAGTGTGTCCTCAGTAATTTATCTTATCTGTGCTTGTTTTTACATATTATTTGAGATTAGTGAGATACCCAAAAGATATGACTTCCAAAATCGTTAAAACCAGGGCATTTTTTCCTCAACGAAAGACTTATTACAACGAATATTTATGATGCCTTAAGATATCAATATCTAGATAATAATGTTAAAAACTCTGTTGAGTTGTGTTCCAACATGACTGGAGTTGGAAAATCTACTATGTGCCCAATACTGAAGGAAAAAAACGACTGGAATTGTTAGTACTCCCAAGCTACATTCGATCATGGGCTGACGAAAAACCTCGTTGGAAGAAGAGATGTAAACTGCAATAAAAGAAGTTGTACACACATTTTATTATGAGAAGCAGATCCCAACCGTCAACAAAATTCTAAATAAAATCGATGAAAATCGGGATTTACCTGAAATTAAAAGAACTGAGCTCTGGAAATTACTAAGAGAACTTAATTTTTGCTGGAAAAAAGCAGATAGGAAATCTGTTCTTATAGATCGTCTGGAATATGTCCGTTGGAGAACGAAATATCTCTCTCAAGTAAAAGGTAGAGTTGCTAGAAATATTACAACTTACAAAATTAGTAATTTAACTGAACTTTTGAAAGATTTTTTGAATAAAGTTAGTGCAGAAAATTGGGAACAATCCATATAATAAAAGAATAAAAGAAAATGTGAAAACTCGATCTCATGATCGGTGAGATAGAAGATCCAATTATAATTAATTTGAGCGAAGATAGGTTCACTGACACTTAGATACGTAATGTTTACCAGCGTAAACACAATTTATTATTTAAATTTTCTGTAACTTATAAAAATAAATTACATTTCAATCCCTTTTTAGTGTTTAATTTTAGTTCTGCAGTTCTGGTTTCAGAAATAAATAAACTGAACCGTTAAATATCCTAAAAATGTTTTTAATTAATAATAAAAAGACCGATAGCCCCAAAAAATTTTTAATATTATATAGACGAATTAATTTTTTTTTATATGTTTAACTTCTTGTATTTTTGACAATGGATATTTTGTAAGTATTTAAATTATAACTTAGAATTTTTTGAGAGAAAAAGGCTACATTTTAGTCGGAATTAAAATTAATAAAAATACAGTTGTGATTTGTGTGAAATATGTCAAAATTTTCTATATTTTCAAATGTATGTGAATTATTAAGAAATCATAAGAAATTAAGTAAAATTATAATAACTTTTTATTTCAGGTTTATTACCGAAATAATATTCTCTGCCATAAATACTTGGTGATAAAATAAATCTCCTTCCGACGCCTATGACAAAGATTAAAATCCTTTTTAACACTTCACACATCCAAATATCTATTGTCATCCAACTAAATAGTCCATTATTATAGACCAGTATTTTTGATTCTAAAATTTCAAACCCATTTCTATGAATAATATATGTGTCTAACAGATTTTGCCAAAGAAATTGGACTAAAGAACAAAGGTAGTTTGCGAAGAAAAAAAAAGGTAAAAAATGATTTATTACTCTCTCTAGTTCTTGAATAAACTATAGCATAAGTGGCAAAATCGGGTCTATTTTTCTGAACTCAAAGCTCTTGGGGGGGGGGCGATCGCCCCCCCCTTGGATCCGCGCCTGTATAGGTGCGACTATTAAAAGAGAAACAAAATGAGCAGCTTCCTCTCAACGAAAGAATTCCTACAGCAAAAGATCTTTTCAATTAGACTCAATCTTTTCTAAAATTAATAATATAAAAAAAGTCGAAAAAACTTCTTCTGGAGATAAAATTGGTTCAACAACAAATTAAGTTCTCGATGAAGCAGTTGTGAGACGTAGCAAGAAATATAAAGTGCAAAACAAAACTGTTTTAAAGAAGAAGAAATATTAAAATATAATATTGGGCGGAGTACACAGAGGCGGACCTATTAAGCGCAGCCCACGCGTGGCTCCGCTCGCCAAATTTACGCCCTGTCCGATGTTTGTCTCTTCATTTCTCGGAAATATCAAAAACTCCTTTATGAAAAATACCTATATCGATGTAAAAAATTATCAGCTTTCTAAGATATATTACGTTTATAATTTTTTCATAGTCAAAATGCCAATGTTCAAGAATTTGATTATATCAGCTGAAAAAAATATATCAAAAACGTCTATTGCGAAAGTGTTTAAGATTAGGGTTAATAACGAAAAAATGAGTTCAAAACACTGTGATTTTTTTATCGCGCTTCGCACTGTGATGTTTCATGTGAAATGCCCCCTATTAACGTAGATGTTATAATAACAATTAATTTGGGCAGCTCGTGTGTCATTTCAAATTTCATATTACTGAAAACGCGCGAAAAACTCTTAATAAACTCCATGAGAGCCTTTAAAGTTTTACGAACGGTTCCGAGTGTATAGATGTGTATGGCCACAGATAGAATTTACTTTGTTGTGTCTAGAAACTACGAAAACAATTTTGTCATTCTGATTTAAATTTGTTGGGTAACAATTTTCAATGTCAAATAATTGAGAATCCAAATATCTAAATATTTAATTAATGAACTGAATATGGACTATGTGTATGTTGTTCTATTTCTTATTAGATTACAAAAAGTTATTTTTATACTGCAATAAATATTTGTTAAAAATTTTAGATTTAGATTTATCGCTTATAAATAGTATTTACTCCTTAAATTTAAGCGGATCCCTGTTATCTTTGGTAATTCTACGTTAACGTCAGGAAAAAATCCTTTAATAGATTATTCGACATTTCAATAACCAAGTTTTTTGAACCTTTGTTATTGTAGATATATTTTTTTAATTAGGCAAGTGTTGTTTAAGTAATTATAGAAAATATTGAAAAACTATTATATGGTTAAGCACTGGGACCAAAACCATGAAGGAAGGCTAGCTTTTCAGTTATGTCTTTTTGAGAGCATTCCTAAAAATAGGTCAGATGTCGCGTACAGCTTGGTTGACAGCCTTGCCAAAAAAAAAAATTCGGGATAGTTATATGATGTTTTCAAAACAAAAGCTTAATCGAAAATGGAAAACGAAAGATTAGCCGGTGGAACATCTTTAAATATGATTAAACACCGTTATTTTTGGTAAGTGTTTTACTAAATACTCGTATTTCTGTGAAACAATAATGAATTACATGGTTAAAACCGATAATAAAAAATAATAATAATATTTCGTTTCTTATAATGCTGAATATATCGGAAGGTAACGGCAACATTTTTACTTTGAAAAACATTTTAGACGCTTTTCTTTCACATTGATATTTTTTGAGATATTTTAGACTCTAACATTACAACGAACCATCTTAAAGGGAATTACTTGTAGATGCCCATTCTACTTTTTTATTCTCTACTCAATAATTCTATATTTGTTTACTTGTTTTTTCAACTGGGTATTCTGTTACAGCCTGTACATAAGTATAGGGTATCTATATTAATATTAAAGAGTGATTTACGCTAACCTGCGTTACTTGTTTGTTAAATAAAAGATGAATTAAACAAAATTTTTCTAGTTTTCTCTGTTTTTAAGATACAGGGTGAAATTAAAAATTTTCCATTCACAAGCCCCTCTGGTATTTTACTTCATATGTAAGTTAATCAAAAATTTAAAACGAGATATTGTAGAGGTATCAAATTTTGAGTTATAGACCAAAATTATGCTTTTTTCAATAGACCTCATACACATATTATTTGACAGCCTGATTTCAGTTTTGTCGAGATGTTAAAAAATGTTAATAGTTTACGTTTGATTTTACTAATAAATTTAAAATTTTGATTTTTCTGAAAATTAAGATTTATATTCATATATACATATCATATTAACACACACAATAATACTTTTGATACAACGTGTTGAATATTATTCAGAGTTTCTGAAATCCTCTAAATATATTATGATTTAAGAAATTCTTTATTGCTGTAAATCTGGATTACTGGATATAAAAAAAATAACGCAAAAAATGTAATGCAGTACGCCGAACTTACTACGGAAAAAAGCTTTATAATTTCCATCATAATTTGAGAGGTGAAAATTTAAATAAATTTGAAATTGTATGATAAAGAGATTTTTTCAACTGCTGATTTTTTAAAAGTTTTATAAGTCTAAAATTATGAAAATTATAAGAAGTATGACATTCTTAGAAATTTTAGAAGATGAATTTGCTAGAAAATATTCATCTAGCAAAGTATAATGATATATATTTCCAGCTAACGGTCCACAGAGTCAGTATTCTTTGACAATGAGCCCTTTTTGGAAATTAATTTTTGTCAAAGTTGGGTTTGTAAAAATAAATAAATTAATATTTAGACCAATGTTTGCTCCTGTTATTTTCAATTCTGTAAACTTTTGTTGAACATCACCTAGATTGTCGGATATCCTAACGATATCGTCAGCGAAGCACAAGGGATTTAGTATTCGCTGTCGAGGTTTATGCATTTTCTTTTCTAATTAAATTGTTTAAAAGTGTATTCTAATATCGCGGTAAAAAGTTCGGGAGAAATCGTATCACTTTGTCTAAGTCCACGCTCTTCTCGGTATTCATCTGTGAACTTATGAAATCGTACATTTGCTGTTCCGCTCTTGTAAAAGTACTTTATTAATTCACTATAGCTATAATCCATTCTCATCTGTTGCAACGCAGATAATATCGCAGACAAATCCACGGTGTCGAAAGCCTTTTTAAAATCTACAAATATTAATAAAAGTGGATTGTTGTGTTTTATAGATTTTTCTGTAAGGATCTCGTAGATCTGAAAATGATAGTAACTTATCCACTTCTAAAATCCACCTTTTCCTGCGGTTGACAAAATTCAAGCTTTTGTTCAATGCGTTAAGTTACGATTTTGGTAAACCATTTATTTAAATGGGAGAAAAAACTGATTAGTCAATAGTTTCAAGATCGGTTATGTCTCCCTTCTTATGAATGAGGTCCCTCATTTGCTTGAGATTATGCTATTTGTCAAGCAGGTATTAAAAAGAGAACCTTTAGCAGATCTTCGCCATCCATCTGTAAAGCTTCAGTTACGATCTGGTCTTCTCGGCGAGTTTTATTATTTGCATTTAATTAAGAAAAAGTTGTATTTCTTCCAATGTTATCTCCGGTCATTTTTCTGAACGGTGGTCTTTTAATTTAAACATTTTTTCTCAAGTTTCATTTGTTAATTTTTGTATAACTTTTTTAATTTCTATAAGTCTTTCCCGATTCGTTGTTTTATTTCCTTCACTATCTTTTAGTTTGTGTATTTCTCTTTTTCTACCCATTAAGTTCCTTCTCAGCATTTTCATGTTTCCATTTTTTTCAACTTTTTATTGTATATTTTTTGTGTTATATCTTCTTACGTCCTTTCGTGTCTGTTTTGAAACTCTCTTATTTATGTTTCTCAACTCCTCTTAAAGTCCGTTTTGTTTTCTTCTTTTAAGGACACCTTTTTTGTGTCGTCACTCGGCTTTTCATTTTTTGAGTTTAGTTTTCCATTGTGGCCTTATGGTGATTGTATGCTTTTGTAATTGTGTTGTTTAATGTTTCGACTCTTTTGGAAGGTTATGACGCAATCCCAGATTTCTAGATTCTAAATATTTATCGATATTTTCTAGTTTGTTCCAAATCACTTTCCTCTTCTTATGTTTGTTCTTGCACGTTTTAACTTTATTTTGATTATAGCTTTCACTGCTTGATGGTCACTTCCCACAATAAGCTTTTTCACTCCAGTGACATCTAAGATGTTTCTTTTCTGATCTGTTATAAAAAATCAATCTGGTTTTTAGTTTTTCTTTTAATACTCACACACGTCCATCTGTGATGGGTCTTCTTTTTGACGGAGCTATCCATTACATAGAGATGATGGTGGTGTAAAAAATTTAGTATCATTGTCCTTTTTCATTTCTATCTTCCAATATAAACGTTCCTACTGTTATTTTCAGATTCATCCAATTTTAGCATTAAAATCGCCCATATATATAGTGGCACATTGATTCTTTTAATACCATTTCGATATTTTCATAGAGATGGCTGACATTTTCAGCTTCATAATTTGTGGTAGGCGCACAAACCTGTATTATTTTCATTTAGTGCTTTAAAGTAAGTATTAACTATATTACACGTTCAGATATTGTATTCAAAGTTGTTATTTTTGTGTATGTTGCTTATTATAAGGAAGCCTATATCGCCGATTATGTTATAGGGCCATAGTCTATATGATGTAACTTATGTCCAGATTTTAGGGAGTATGATATCCTCCATGTCTCCTAATCCCACAGAGTCCAATTATATCCCAGTTTTTGATTTTCAGTTCCTGTTCTGGTTCTATAAGCTATTTTATTCCTAAAAAGAGAGTATTTTTACGATATATTTTAGGAGTCTGAAATTATCCGTCTTTGGTTTGCATTTGTGAAAGTTTCTTTGTATTAATTTTCTGTCCTCACCCAGAATCCATGGGACTGACCGAAACATTTTCAGTGCGAGATTCTTGACAGTTTGTCCCACTTGCTGGAGGCATTTCTGTCTTTAACATTGACATTTCATTAGAGGATTTTGGTAGATTAAACGCCACGCATGTCAATGTGTGTTTGCGAATGGGTTGGTAGAATATGGAGGGATCGTTAATTAAAAACCTATAATTATATTTAAAACTATTATTGTGGATCTAATAGGAAAATTTTGAGAAATTAAAATATGAGTACATATTTTTATTTAATGAGTTATCTAGAATAAGAGTATTTTTTTTAAGAATAAATGAAAAACAATACAAATATGAATCTTGAAAACATCTTCCGGACCATTACTAATTAGACCGATAATCAGCTCTTATCTAACAGAAAATATATTATTAAAATTGTAAAATATTATTGATTCACTCACTAAATACCCCACAAACAAATTAGTATTAAAATTGAAATTAGTAATATTAAATTATTAAGGTCTTACCTGGATAATACCGGAATAATGGAGGAGGTGGAGTGGCCCCCCACTACCGGTACTATAATATATTTAGGATCACATCCTCTTAATTCCGCAATAAAAGTTGCTGCTCTCACAGAATCCAACGTTGAACATCCCATAATTTTACAAGGATTTAATTTTCCAGCGTCTTTAAGGACCTCACAGACTACAGGGACTAGCGAGTTTAGTGGATTTGTTATGATAATCAGAATTGATTCAGGAGAATTTTGAGCCATGGACTGTAAAAAATAAATGAAAACCTTGTTGCAACAACGAGGTAGGTCCAGATTCCATTAAAAATGAGTGAAGATAATTTGAGTGATTATTATATTTATAAAACTTTATACATTCTCCTGACTTAATTTTGTGTCATACTTACGACAGAGACCCAAAAAATGTGTAGTTTTTTGAGTATTTGGTTCGTTATTTAATAACTTTGTTGATTCTGCTATTTGTTATTGAATATATATGTTTCTCCTTTATTAATTCTGGTGTCATTGCACTATTTTCCGTGAAATTTTAATTTATTAATAACATAAGGGCGTTATTCCACTGCATTTGATAAGGTTGTAGCAGTAAAATTATTTCATTTGGCAAAGATAACTCCCACAAAAACCTTATTGGTAAAATTGATGAAGAAAAATAATATTACAAAAATAATTACATAATCTATCTTTATCAATATTGAAAAAACCAACAACAATTTGCATTTTGTCGGATACTCTTTTACCCTAATGCAATTAATTTACTCCGATTACGACTTGCATAAATTGCTTTATTAACAAAATGTTGTGCCCATGGACTCTTACCTTAGCTACATCTACGCCAACTTGTGCATTAGCTTTAAAGAGATCTTCTCTTTTCATCCCCGGTTTTCTAGGCAATCCTGCTGGAACCACTATAATGTCAACTCCCCCTTTTAATGCTTCACAAGGATCTTTCCCGGTCGAATGTAAAACTTTTGATGCTGTTTCAATATGGGAAAGATCCGCAGCAACGCCTAAAAAGGACGAGACTCAGAAAGTGTTGATGTGAATTAATAATTTCAAATTTTACTGGAAGTTGAACCCAGACAGCATTTACTAGAAGAGTCATCGTAGAGTAGCTTACAAGACTGTTGGAACAAGTTTTAAATAACTGCTACATCGATGTAAATAGTTAGTTGCTTGTATCCTAAAAACTAAGGTCTATATGTCGGAATGGTTAATGGTTTATATACATCAGGAAAATTACTCTTACGTTGTATATTGTTTTATTAATATCGAAGTTGTTAGTTCATATGCTTTAAAATAAATCCACTACTAGCACCTTTGTATAGGAAGAAAAGAATATTTGTGTAAATATGTTAATAAAGGTTACATAAATAAAACATAATAAAAAAAATCCGTACATTTATATAGTATTTATTGTTCAAAAGTCTAATATAAATTTGAAACTGTCTAACTGAGAATTAGTAATAATAAGATTCCTAATTAATTAAAACGTTTCAAAGCCTTCTTACTAGAAAAAAAAATTGTATTTAAATCAATATTTTATTATTCTTATAAGAAACTAAACATATTCTGGTTACTACGAAGTCAGTCATTGAAGCATTATGACTCTAGGTTAACCATATTTTACCTTTCTATTGAAAAAACTTCCAACTATTCCTTGATTTGTTTAGTAATGAATAATAATGAATCAAAACTTTTGGGGGATATAGTACCAATTTAACTTAAATTTTAAGTTTTTCTTAAGACTTTAGCACTTTACTCCTTTGACTTAAATGTGATATATCTTACCTGGGGTATCAGCTAAATCATGTAACCTAAGTTCCCCAATAGCAGGGTTTAGTTTCAGTAATAAAGATAAAGGTTGACCAATTCCCCCCGAAGCGCCAATGACAGCTACACTAAACTTTTTAACTTTTTTATCGCTGTAATACCTCCTGGCAATCGAGGATGTTCTTATGAGTTTTAAGGAAAACATTATAAATACAGAAATTTGCGTAGAATTTTCATTGAGAATGACGTACACATTTTACGTTTCAGTCAAAATTATTGACATAAAAGGAGTTTAAATACCTTGTGACGGATAGAAAGGTGCAATAAGTTGGTACTTATGCATTGCTGTATTTTAGTTTAAAATGTATTACGCACTTGAAAATATTTTCTACATTTTTTCTATATACAATGAAGACATAAAGTCTGGAATAAATCCATTATCAAAAGAAACACTGTTTTTTTTTTGACAAATCATTCAGGCAAGACGACTTTGTTTTTTAATATGAGTTTTTTTTTTTCAATTTATTAAATGTTACGAAAAAAGCTGTGCTAATTTTGATTTTTTAAATACTGACCCCAAATTTTTTTACACTTTTAGACTTCCTGCAAAATTCTGAACATTTTTTCGATTACATGTGCTAGACCCCAATATAGCTATTTATCGACAGTTAAATCTCGGAATCAGACTCAATAATTATTTACCGGTATAACTGATTCAGTGACTTACTCCTTTATCATATTTTGTCAAATGGTCACTTTCGGTTACATTTAACTAAAAATGAAACTTAGTGAGGCACAGAGGATATAAATTATTACGATGATAGGCGGACCTGACGACAGGGGGGAGGGTGATTTCCTCCGAGTCGGACTTCTCAAGGGGCTCGGTTTTGTGACTCCATAACTTAAAATTTGAAGGCGATAGGGTAAGCACCCAAGAAGTGTGTCAATTTCAAAAAACATATCATAATCTTTTTATTTTATTAATTTGATATTCGACAGTGAGTAAAATGGAGCAGAAATTTTATGGGCTTCGTCGCGTACTAAAGGCCAAAAAAAGCTGACAACCTGCAACTAGTGATGACAAAAAAAGTCAAAAAAAATTAAAATAAAATTATTAAGTGTTCCAGATAATCACTACATTAACTGCAAGAAGAATTTAAGAACGAACTCATAAGTACCATCCTTTTAACCAATGGGAGGCATTTTCGATATTTATAAAAGTGATAAATTAACTGTTGTTACTACTTCATTTCGAGTTTCAAGTGACGATAAATCGAAAACAGTTACATTTATGTATAGGACATGTAATAGAAAAAATGTTCAGAATTTAACAAGGAAAGGGTATCAAAAACTGGGGGTCGCTATTTAACAAATCAAAGTTGAATATATCACAGCTTTTTCCGAACCACCCTGTATGATTTAATATATTGGAGAAAATTTGTACAAAAGGAAAGCCAAGTCGATGAGTCCGAATGATTTTTCAAAAAACCCAACGTTTTTTAAATAATGAATTTATCCCAGATTTTACGTCCTCATTGTATTCAAACAATATTGTTTGTGTTTCTGAAAAGTTTTGAAAAGGTGTTACCGCTTAAAAACTTGGTCACATATAAATTTTTAAAGCCAGAAGTTAACTAAGTAGTGTGCGAAGCGTTAAAATATTTATTAATCTCACAAGTGATATTTCAGTTGAAATGTCTTTTGTACGTTGAATGGACTTTCCATCTTTTAAAAATCATTGCTGTGCTTCGTGATATCAGCAAAATGAACCAAAATTTGAGCTGCAGAACTTCTATATAAGTCTTCAATAACTTCCATCATTCCATAAAGGTTAGAGTTCATAGGATCCTCACATCGTTTATTGGTCCTGAGTAGCTGACAATGTTTCAGCAGATACATTTGTAAAATAGAAAGACTTTTTATCAACATCTCTCGGAGGATTTTCAACATATTGATACCTCGAAAGCACTTATATATAACCCATTAGGTAAGAAATTTCTCTTACTATTGGTTAGTTTAGCCGAACAATACTATGAAAACACACATAAGGCATATCATCTCAAGTAAGTATAACTAATAATACAAATAAATATTCGATTTATGTAAAATATTCTTTCCATGAGTGTTCTACTAAGGTATTACTTTGTATCTTTCTTTCGACCAATTTGTAAACCGGTAAAGCGGTTCCCAACCTATATTTCTTGCGAATGCCTTTTTAATACCTGAATAAATTGGCGAACACCTTATGTAATCATTAGGAATAGTAAGTGAAACAGAAAATTGGGCTATAAATTTTTTTTCCATATTGAATAACAGTTAGATAACGAAAAACTAAAACATAATAATAAAACATTTACAGACAATGTACAAAACAGAATTAATGCAAAATGAATACCAGAACACCACAGAACTTAAAATATATTCTCAATGGACTATTGGTGCCTGTTTGGTGGAACAAAGAATTTCAAAATTTGGTTCGATCTCTGAGCGTTTGAGTCTTAGATCAGGTTCTGCATTTAATCTGTTTCTGTACTTATCTTTCAGGTAAGTGTATGTTGAAAATTCTTTCTCACATAAATATGTACAAAAGGGCAATAAAACTTTAATGGCTTTTTCCGCCAAAACAGGATATTTATTTTGAGCCAAAAATCAATTAAAGAGTGATCTTTAAAAACAGTTTTCAGGGAATTATCAGAGGATAAGTCATTGAGCTTTTCTTTTTCCAGTAAAGTTAAAGAAGTATTCGACGTTATATCTCTTTGAAAAAGATTACGTATTCAGTTGTTTGATCCAGATATAACAGATTAATTAATATTCCTTGAATGTTAATTGAAGTTGTTTCAGAAATATTCCTTTTAATATTTTCGTAAAGTTCAGTTTTATTTTCTAATAAAATGGTGCTCAGAGCACCAAAATATTCGTACTCATTCATCTGCAGACATCGTATCCAAAAGATGAAGTTGTTTAGCATGGTTGTCATTCTATCATGCACATTGAAAATGGTGATACCTGGGCCTTGTAAAAATAGATTTAGATTATTTAATTTAGAAAATATATCGGCTTAACGTGCAAGTTTTTGAAGGCAAAGAATATCGGATACATGAGAGGACCAATGAAACGAATGGTCAAGAAAAAATGCTGGAACTTCACACTTTTATTCAAACCAGCAGGTCAAAACATTGTCCTGAGAAAGCCACTTAACTTCTGTATGAAATAGTAAAGAAACTTGGAGGCTTCTAAAGTCCTCACAAACCTCACAGAATAGATGAGAGCTTGTAGCACTTATTTTATAAAATTTGCAATCTTTACAGCGTTATTTAAAGTACTGGATAACTCTGCAGGAATGCGTTTACATGCCAGTGCTTGTTTATGAATACAGCAATGTGTCCATTCAATATTCTCGTTGATCTTCTTTACCGGCACCATAAGACCAGAAAATGTTCAGATCATTGATCTTGCACCATCAGTGCACATAGCCAAGTCAAAAAACTAATTTGTTTAATTTTTTCCAAAATATTCATTAATCATATCGAAAATTACTGCACCTGTCGTATAGGTTTTCAGTGGTTTTGCAAATAATATATCTTCTTGAATGGAATTTTTAAAAATATATCTAACATAGATAAGTAATACTGCAGCGATTGCTACATCAGTCGACTTGTCAAGATAAATAACGAAATAATTAAATATTATTCCTTTAAAAAATTCACTTTGTACATCATTTGCCAAATCATTAATTTCCGCGGTACTGAGTTATTTGATAAGGAAACAAGGTCAGTTTTCTTTACCGCTTTTTCTCCAAGCATATACTTTGTGATGTCTTTAGCACAGGGTCAAGTCAAATTTTCTGTCACTGTACGTGCTTGTTCAGATTTTGCAATTCTGCAACTAACTCGAATGAAGTCTCAAGAGGAAAGAAGAAATACTAGACTTTTTATTATTTGTCAATTTTCTTTTAAAACACTTAACAGGTTTATCCTTGTAATCCGGATGTCTTGTTTCATGGTGCTTACGAAGAAGGGATGGTTTTAAACTGCTGTTGGCTAGGATTTCATTACAGATTACACAAAGCGGTTTAGGTTGTGACTCCTCCCCGGTAAAATAAAAACTCATTTGTAAATAGTCACTGTAATATTTTCGTTTCTTTCCTTTTTCTTACAGCGTTCGCCTACTTTTTCTTTGCTTTCAGTCTAGCGAGACGATAGCTCACTACAACTGCAAGTAGAAGAAGCAATTGATTGCCTATCTAGCTTGTCGTTAGATTTGACAAAACTATTAATTTTTAACCAATAATCTATCATATATTTACGGAGCAATTATTATTTACTTTCAAGTTCAACGTGCACACATATGATTGGTAGAGCTCGAGTATTTATTGTAATTTATTTACACTAGAAGAAATCACTAATAATATTTATGTAAACACTATCTATGCCATTATCCACTAACTCATTTAACTTTTTGAAATCACTCGAGGTTCTTAAGGTCATCCTGATATGTGAGTGAGGCGTTTTTACGTCGGTATACGTTATTCTCGTTCTTTCATGCTCATTTGGGAAATGTCTTGGTTCGGCGAAGTAGAAGTTGCCGGCTCGTTCGAGAATGTACTCGCATCGCCAGCGGCGTAACGACTTTTCACGCTACAGTTATGTATATATATATATATATATATATATATATATATATACATAACTGTATATATATATATATATATATATATATATATATATATATATATATATATATATATATATATATATTGTTGTGGAACATAACATCTCACCACGGCTTTCCGGCAAAAACTGGACTTAAATAGAGGTTCAAGTTTGTGGCAAGTACGGGGATGTCTGGGAAAGATGCCGGTGGATCCCACTGATGAGTCCACCACCGGTATCGGGACGAAACATCCATACATTTACTACGGTGGTCGGAAATAGATCGCTAGCTACATGTTCCTACCACCAGGGGCATTGCTAATTGCGACATATATATATATATATATATATATATATATATATATATATATATATATATATATATATATATATATATATATATATATTGACATAAATTTCAAACTTTCTATTAATGAGATTTCTAGTTAATTAAAACGGTTCAAAGCTTTCTTACTAGAACAAAAATTTATTGTTGCTGTAGAGTCAGTCATTGAAGCATTATGACTCTAGGCTAAACATACTTGTATGGTAATGCCTATTAATGAATTAACACCTTGGCGGATCTTAGTTTCAATTCAACTTAAACTTTAACTTTATCTTAAGACCTCACACTTCACTCCTTCGACTTAAATATGATATATCTTACCTGGGGTATGCGCTAAATCATGCAGCCTAAGTTCACCTATAGCAGGGTTTAGCTTTAGTAATAAAGATAAAGGTTGACCAATTCCCCCAGAAGCGCCAATGACAGCTACACTAAACTTTTTAACTTTTTTATCGCTGTAATATCTCCTGGCAATTGAGGTGTTTCTTAAGAGTTTTAAGAAAAACATTATGAATACAAAAATTTGTTTAGAATATACATTTAGAATGATGTAGACATTTTACGTTTCTGTCAAAATTAATGCCATTAAAGAAGTTTAAATACCTTGTGACGACATAAAAAGGTGAAAAAAGTTGGTCCTTATGTAGCGCTGTATTTTAGTTTAAAATGTATAACGCACTTGGAAATATTTTTAATATTGTTTCCATATACAATGAAGACGGAAGGTTTGGAATAAATTCATTATTTAAAAAACGCTGGGCTTTTTGTAAAATCATTCAGACACGGAGACTTTGTTTTCTGATATGATTTTTTTTCAATATATTAAGTTTTACGGGGTGACTCGAAAAGAGTTGATTTTTTAAATAGGGACCACAAACTTTTTGTACACCTTTAAACTCCCTGCAAAATTCTGAACATTTTTTCTATTACATGTCCTATACCTCATTGCAACAATTTTCGATATATCAACTGTTTAAATTTTTTTCCTCTCTGAGATATCGCTGTGGAAATTTATAGTTTTGCCGACCATTTATATCATAAGGGTAAATCAAAAAAAACTTGCGAAAAATGTTGTCTGGAAGTCGTTTTTTTTTGGAGTAGCTGATCACAAATCTGAGGTCAGAATTTCACAAATTCAATATCCAAAATAACGGGTTCAATATGGGGGATATAAAAATCGAAGAACCATAAAAAATCAATGATTTTGCCGAATCTTGTTACTTAAATCTCGAAAAACAAGTTTCAGCTGGAATCATAGATTTTTAAACGTTTTTGCGATTTTTATATCCGCCACTTTGGATATTGAAATTATCAAATTCTGACCATAGACTTATGATTAGTGATCCCAAAAACTCCCGTTTTCCATGGGTCATTTCAGATAACTTTTCCTGTGACATATTTTTCGAAAAATGAATATTTTTTCAGTATTTCGCCAGTTTTTTTGCCTCACTCATATGGTGCAAATGGTCGGCAAAAGCATAAATTTCCACAAGCGATATCTCATAAAGGAAAACAGATTTTGAGACAATTCGAAATAAGTTTTGAAGAAGTAATATTTTCATTTGCCCCGTCGTGTCATGTTGAAAAGTTTCATGCTACTCTGAAACATAACCTCCAAAAACAGCGTTTCTTGCACTTTTAGGTTAGGATATATCAAAAACTAGAGCTAATGGATCAAATCGGAAGTTAAATTGAAATTCAGCTCTCAAAAACCTTCGCAAAAGTATAGTCTCGTTTCCGGATCTGAATTGTTGTGGGCCTGTGTTATTTTCCAGCATAAACGAATTCACTGACCTGTTTCTTCATGGGATTTTGTCAAATGATCACTTTGAGTTAATTTTAACTGAAAATAAATGAAACTTACTGAGGCACAGAGGATGATGAAAATTCAATTGGTGAAAGATATTTACAATTTCGCTAAGAAGATCTTCACAATCAAAACTTTCAAAAAGTGAATATGTGGTGCGGCATAGTTGACAGAAGAGTCCTAGGCCTTATTTCTTTGACGATACCCTTACTGGAACGAGATATTTGGAGTTTCTTTAAAATTGCCTCATTTCTGCACTAATAACTTTGTATTCAAAGTATTCTTAACCTAGCCCGACAATTTAGAAGTCCTAAAAGTTCGAATACGCCAAGAAATACGAAATATAACCGCAGATATCATCGACAATATTCAAAAATAATTTATTCAACGACTTAGCAATTGTCAGATTGTTAACGAAGCCCAGTTTGAATATTTAATTTAGATAGTACCAATTTTTTTTTTATATTTTAAAGTTTTACAGTAGTTTTTCTTAACAATTTCCTTATGTAAACAACATCGACATTTATCTTGTTGTTTGTAAAAAAATGTTCCCTTTGTCATTCTGAAATAAAAGATTACAAATGAAAAAAATATCGGTGACGTCTTAGCTACTTCTTGAGTTACCCTTGTATATTTTGGTATCACGCAAAAAAATTCGAAGGGTCGAGCGATTTTCCCAAAAAGTACCCATTTCCTTGATATTGAATTTATCCACTACTCTGAGGAAACACTGTATACGAGTATATATATATATATATATATATATATATATATATATATATATATATATATATATATATATATATATATATATATAATTTTCAACATTTTGCGTTTAGTTCTTTTTTTTACTTAAGTTGATATTTAGCACAGGGGGTACGCTTAATGACTTCTAACCAGTGACGTAGCTAGCGGCTAGCTGCTGAGGTGGCTGCCAGAGGCGCAAACCTTAAGAGGTGCATTCGCCAACTTAAACTTTAAAGTTAATGTATTGTTTTTTTTCCTACAAAATAAGTAAAAACTAATTGTATATCTATGCTTAAATGTATAACTTAAATTACACTTTAAAGTTACTCATTATGTCTCTTCCTAAAAAACAAGGTTTTGCATGCACAAAATTCAAATCTTACCCTGAGCGCTCATGACTTTAGTTACGCCCTGCTTTTAACATTATATTATAAAAATGTTTCTCTACTGTGCCACCAGATGTCACTTTACCTGAAGTTCAAATAATATTTTGACATATCTTTTTTGTTTTGATTGTTATTGGAAAAGTAGATGTCATTTTGAAGATAAAATAATATTTAATAAAAAAAGATACTCCTTTTTCGAGTCGATAAACTATACAATTTAGGCCAAATTGCAGTTAAACTTTTTATTACTAGTAAAATAAATCAGATTTTAAGGAGGGAAAAAATTAGATTAACATCCTTCAAATTTAGTTAAATCTGTCAATAGAAATCTAAAAAGTGACCTGATAGTTAAAACAACTACAATAGTTAAACAATTAAATTCTTCATTTAATTAAGTACATGAAATTAACCAAAATTAATATTTAAAAACAGAATTATAATATATTTTCAAAATGACCTCCATTCATTACTATATATTTCCTGATGCTTTTCGAAAAATATTGTCAAACTTAAAAGAAGTATTTTGTATAACTTGGAATCCATCTAAAAAACTTATTTAACTGGTAATAAAAGCTTCCATTCGAATTTGTGCCTAAACGGTGTGGTTTATCGATTCGAATAAAGAGTAAATTTTTTTCTAGACATTCTTTTGTCTTTAAAATAACACGTCCTTTTTTCCAATAACTGTCATAATATTGAAATATGTGAAAAATAAAATTTGAATTTTTGGTAAAGTGACCTCTAGTGGTACAGTAGAGAAACATTTTTACAACAGAATGATAGAAGTGATTAAGCGTAGCTTCTGTGCCAAATGTCAACTTAATAAGTGAATATATATATATATATATATATATATATATATATATATATATATATATATATATATATATATTGTACACTCTGTATTATTTTAATAAATTTTTGTTGTCAACTTCAATTCTGACACTTGTCAAAACAAATCAAGTTACGTCGACGAGCTCTTAAACTAAACTGGCCACGAAAGTCAATCTGGACCCTTTATATACCCTTTTCCCGGATACCAGAAGATTACGGATTTTTCTAGAATGGTTTTCATACTCCATGGTGTAATAAAAATAAGAAAAAAGGGAAATCTGGCGATTTCTAGACCTTCTGTCATAGGCGCTTCATGTTAAAAATAAAGAAATAGAATTTTCTAAATAGTTCCAGACCTTCTTTGATGGATGACTCTTGACGAAGTTAACAAAGGTAAAATTAATTAAATAAATTATGAAATCGTAGAAAATAAACCTAAAACCCTACAATCTAATTCTATGAATATATATATATATATATATATATATATATATATATATATATATATATATATATATATATATATATAAATCAGAATTGATCAATACAATGTTTATATTCATAAAGTCGTGTCTATTACACCGAACAACGGAACTAAATAGTATATTGTAGTTTCCGTTATATTTTCGTATTCGCTATCAGGAAAAGGGAAAAAATGCAACATAGCTTTAGGTAAGTGAAAATATCAATGAAATAATAATAAATAGATTTATTGAAAAGAAATAAGTTATCACGAAATGCAGAGGCGGAATTATGACCTCTCTCTTTACTGGAAAGTACATTAAATATAAAACAAATGGTTTACACTTGAAATAAGCATTTTTTTAACTATTCAAACTAACAAAATTTATTTATAATTTTTCCCATAGCTCTTTTAAACGCAATATTTATCAAAATATACTTTTAAGTTTGAAAAATAACAGCAATAACAACCGTATAAAATAGAAAAAGTGCGAATAAAATAACAATTCTTAAAAAAAGCATAGAAAATATTTATTTATTATCTAAATACATAACATGCAAATGTCCAAATAGTAAAGTGAACTAGAAATACATCTGTAAATCCAATAGAACATCAACTTAGAACATAAAGTTACAATAAACAAATATATGTAAAAGAAATTTTAAAACCTTACATTACTCAAACATTCGAAAAGACTCAGCACTAACATATTAGACCAAGAGTCTACAATAAAAAATACACATTTCACAGTTCGTCTAAGAAAACTATACTAAGATTTTCCATACACTTTTCAAGAAAACGAGCTCTTGCAGAAACAACGCATGTTCTTTCAATTAATGCACTTCTCCTGTAAGGCCTTTTTGTATCTGAATCTCGGCTCCCTAAACAGAATGCTTAAAGACGATTTATCCAGAGACATAATCTCTTCGCTTGTGAGTTCACCATTTAAGCTTTTAAGAGTAACACCCTTTTCTTAAAATAAAAAATATTTTAAGATTATTGAATATGGACCAATGATACGACCTTCAAGGTTAGCTTATATTATAACAGAGATTATACTCTTACTTTCTTGGTACATAATGTAGAGCATATTTTGAACTTCCATTTTGGTTTCCTCGGGAAGATCTGTTGTTTTTCCTGTTCGACGAAGTCTATTTTTTCCAGGAGAGGAAATTATCGGGATTGTTTTTTTTCCTTTTTCTAATGGCATATAGAGTTCCCCTTGACATTTTAAGAGCAGTGGTTACTCTCTAGAAATAATGATACCTAATTGAAAATACTTATTTCCAAAAATAAAATATTTTTTTTTACCTCTTGAACAAAAGAAATAGATTTCACAGGACCACTGTTTCTCTCCTCCACAAATTAAGCACAAGCTTTGAGCTTGCTTTTTAAGAGTTTCTTCACGCATTATCTAAAAGGAAAAAGCGAATTTCATTACTTTATTCTAATTTTTAAAGACTGATTATTAGAGGAGAGTGACCAAATATAGAATATCATTTTGTTTTTTACGCATAATTTGCACAAACGTTTTAAATAAAAAACTTTTTGTAGTAATTATTATCAATCATATATTTGCGCTTTATTTTGTAACAAGTTTTAGTTACATTGATTACTTTTAAGTAAGAATTAAAAAAAACTAAAAGATTGAGGTACCTAAATGTGGAATAGGTACCCCAAATATGGAATACTATAAAAATTAACCTTAACTTACATGAGACTCTTTGGAAACTTTGGTATAACATAGAAAGGAACACAAATTATTTGCAAAAAACACAAATCCAGGCGTCAGACTCTGGTCCTGCGCAATCATTATGTGCCCAGAGACCACACATGAGGCACTTGACCCATGTTTCCCCATGAATATCATTCGAAAACAGCATGCCACAAAAAATACACTCCGAATCTTCCGAGTCTGGAGCTGTATTTCTTATCAAGGCATCGGGCTCACTGTTGGTATCAAACAACATCATCTCCTCATCATCTGAATCTGACATAGGCTTAATCGTTTCTTTTGGCTTTTTTCCTTTTGATTTCTTCTCGTTCTGTTTTTGATTCTTGTTCTTTGCCAATTTATTTTCTTTTTCTTCTTTCTTCTTGCTTTTTTCTATGAGCTCATTCTTGTAAGGTGAAGATGTGATGACTGCTACAATAGATGCTTTTCTTCCTCTATTAGAAGTTTTCATTTTTTTGTTTGGTACTGGACTGATGTCATATGGAGACACTAATCCTAAACTACTGCGAGAAAGTCCGGATGTTGAAGGTACAGGTTCAATATTTGTATCTTGTCTGGGTGTGGAAGCTTCAGTTAAAGGCACACAGTCATCAGGTGTTCCAAAATTGGCCATCGATTGTCCTAAAGGTTGGGGACTTGATGTCATTGGTGTAACGTTGACTGTGCAACCATCTTTAACTGCGTCTTGTTGCGCAGCAAGATAGTCGACCGTGGTAAATATATTTTTATTCAACGGCCATAGTCCTGTTACACGAAATCAATTTGCTGCAATCTTACCTGTTTGCACTTTTAAATAAGCCCTGCCAAATAGCTCAACAACATCATAAGGGCTTAGTGGTCGATTATTGTCTCTGATCCACATTCGTATTTCTTCACTGTAATAAGTTTTGAGTGGTCCCATAAACGTTTTGTCTAGTGGCTGGAGCTTGTGGGTTGTATGAGGAGGTAAGGACACAATATCTACATTATTTTCTCTAGCAATCTCTATCACGTCGATGTTACGAGTGTGAGAAAAATGACCATCTAAGATCAGTAATACCTTTGATTCCGGAGTAGGGTTAGTATATTTGATGAAATGTTTGAAGTAGTCAATGAATATGTTCATTTGTATCCATCCTGATGGATGTGCAATGCCAACAGCGCCTGGTGGACTGCCTCTCATTAGCTGATCACTCATATTCTTGCGAGAGAATATAATAAAAGGAGGCACAAAATGACCAGTGACGTTCATAATAACAACAATTGTCATTAATGAACCCCTTTCAGCTGACGTAAGTGAAGCTATCTGCCGTTTCCCTCTATGGCCACCACTTGGGGTATCTTGCTCTGTACTACGGTAAGCCCAGATTCGTCCACATTGTATATGCGGTTTGACCCATAGTTTTCTTGAGCATAGATGCCTTCAAGGAGATCAAAGAATGAGTCTACTTTTTCCTTGCTGAATCCAAATGCTCTAGCAAAAGATGTGCCAGTTGGTCTTCTCACTGATAGCTTGTCCTTATGGCGTTTAAGAAATAGCTTAAGCCATTTTTTTCCAGCCATTCCCTTGTCACCAAATGGATTTTCCAACTGATTACGTCTTGCCAACATGTACGCCATTTTTCGAACATCATTTCTCGTCAAGCCATGAAATTTGCTCTCCATCGTCAAAATGTAGTCTACCAAAAGATCTTCAAGGGTTGTCCCTAAAACAGTTTTCCTCCCAAGTGTAGTAGCTGCGGCTTCTTCTGGGAGTAATTAGTTTTTCTGGCATAATCGAAACAAGGTAGATCTCGGCACATCAAAGTGATTTGCAGCTCTCAAATAACCCATTTTTTTCTCTCTTACCAATTTAATAGCTTCCGCTATATGCTCTGAATTCCATTATTTTCGCTTCGTTTTTGAGTTGATACCAGCCATTCTGTTGAAACATGAAAAATTTACTTTCAATTCATAATTAACAAAATCATCATGTCAGCTGATACTTAAGAGAACCAATTATGGAATAGTCCATAATTGGATACTATGATCCGTTCATATTTGGATTTTCCAACGACTTCAAACTGACATTCATATTTTTATATATAAGAAAGTAATACAATCAAATACCGCTAAAACCTACAACAGAACAATTAAAGTATCTCTAGAAGTTATAAAGGGAATACTATGTGCACTTTTTGTATGAAAAATACGTATTTTTTACATACCTTAGAAAGTTATGCGGAAGCGACAAAACCAAATACTGCGACACTGACGAAAGGGCTCGCTCGACTGACATGTTACAACTTGTACGCGCGAATGGGGATAGAAAGAAAGAAACAAACACTGTTTGTTGCGTGTGTGAGTTTCCGTTTGAGAGAATTGCCGGTATTCCATATTAGGGATACTATCCCATATTTGGTTACTTTCCTCTACAACGGATTGAATTAATGCGAAAACATTTTAAAATTATGTAAGTGTATCGGGCATTTAGACACCGATGACAGATTTGAAGGTTAGAAATGTTAATACATCTAGGTTTATTTTTTTAATGGCTTCAATATAAACAATCTTCTGTTTTAAATTTAAATGATCTCTCAAAAACACAATGTAAATAAAATACTTTCGAATTGACTAACCAGAACTAACCTCAAAAGAAGTTTGTATTCATAAAACAAAATGAGTATTTTCTCTCGGTTGTCTCTTTCTATCTTGCTTTACCCATAATGTCATATTTTTTTGCGACGCATAGCTTAGATTAAAAGAATTATTTTTTGTTTTTCGTCCTTTTTCATTTATGAACAAATTAACATGAACGTGTCTTGAAGCTGTATTTGATATATTCGTAGTTAAATGGCGCATTTGTATTCTTTTACTGGGCCAATTTTATATATTTCGAAAATTGGATAATGTACGAGTGTTTTAATAACATACCTTTTTTTGCGCATTTGTGTTTATTGCTCGGCTTCCTAAAGGTACATTGCTATATTCCATTATATTAGCACGTGAATACAAATAAACAGACGCTTCGTCATCAGCATATTATTGACCTCTTAAAAGAATAATTACTTTAATCGTTAATATACGCATTTACAAGTTATCAAATTTTTTTATCTAATATGCAGTCAAAATTATTTTTATATGTCTGCTTCTAATTTAGTATTTAATTTATCAAAACACTTCGAATGATTCGTTTTAAAACAAAGGAAAAGCAAATAAAAAACAAACATAATTAAATGACAGCTATTAAATTTATAAATCCATTCATCCGTAAATTTCTATTTATATAAATGTGTATCTATAATAGGTATGACGGTGTTAGAGTACTCCTGATGCCTAAATACACTTTAACCCACTAACTACATTATGCCATTCTTATATACCGTAAATATTTGTTTCACAAACATTCACGAAAGCTGGAGTTAAACATATTTATTTACAGTATTAGCAATAATACCATCAGATAGGTCGTATTGTTTGCGATTGGCAATTTAAAATCGATCTTTTTGTAGACAGAGCAATTATAATTATGAAGTATTTGCGATCTATTGTCTTGACTTAGATTAGGGGATTCTAAATAAATTTTACCGACCTGGGGTAACTAAAACGCTTATATATAAATATAAAAAAAAACATTGAGCGGTATGCCACGAGTAAATAATAGTAAATAGTAGTAAATTAAATTATTGATAGTATTATCTACGTAGTCTAGCCACAAGTTTTGTTTCGAATAAAATAGTATCTGAAATAAACACAAAACAATGGAAACTCCAAAAATCATATATGTTTTTTACATAAGGAAATCTGGAACACCGAATATCGAACACCTTCAGATTTCAAATGTCAGAGTACGAAAAGTAACATCGATCAACTTTTGCGATCTGATTATTGAGGAGTACAGGTGCATTTCTGCTAAAAAAAAGGTCGGAATTTGGATCAAACCAAACCTAACATAGTAACCTATTGGATATGTAAACCAAGCTTTCTTTATATAAAATATATATTGTTTATATAAAATAAAATATAATTCAAGCACCTTCAAAAAACACTTAAAATAGAGAAATAATTATACAATGTATTTAATTGAAATTTTTGATGTCCACGCCAAATTAATAAAAAAAACAGTCGGTTCACAAAAAAGGATACCAACAACTTAGATGTTATTTTACATAAACATACATATATAAACTAGCGAAATGATTGTATAACTGGTTTTATCTGTAATTGTTTTTTAGTGTAGCTAGTTTATATCAAGTGTTAGCAGTTATTTGTTTCATTAAGTAGTAATTTTGCGCCGCAATCTACGTCACTAACTCCCTTCTCTCCACTATTAATTTTAAAGAAATTCAAAAAATATTAAGTTTTCTTTTCAGCTATAATATAAAAGTCATGTTGGTTTTTACTGAACCAAGTTAAGCTGCAGCAACTTTCTGCAAAGAGCTCCAGTCAAAGCGGTGGAGTAGTAATTTCTTACTTCTCCGGGGTATATTTTGATGCTCGTTTGATAACAGTCCGGCATCAGGTTCTGTGGGTAATATCCTGCCGACATTTTATGAAACGGAGATTTTAAGTAGACAGTTGTTTTCTGTGCATTTTCCTCTCGATTTGTTACAGTTCCACTGATGAGACTTTTTGATGATTAAAACTAGGATGAGAGAGAACCAGAAAAAAAACTGTCTACCCGCTTTTTTATCGGTCCATTTTTGTTGATCTACAACCATCAAGATCCCAAATCAGATTTTGTGCAAATTTCTACAAGAACCAAACGAACGAACGGATGTATTATCGAATTAATATTTAATCATATATATATATATATATATATATATATATATATATATATATATATATATATATATATATACAGGGTGTCCAAGATAAGGATCCTAAGCATGGGGATCTCAGTACCTGTTGGAGTTACAGCTTAGGTTAAATTAGAAAAAAGTTGCGTACTTTGAAGCGTATTTACATGCCGTTGAGAACCTTTAAAAATTTTCATGGCCAGCTGAGATATTGGGGAAAAACGAAAATTTGACGAAATAGATTTTATTTTTTTGTGACTTTATTTTAAAAGATATTAAAAAACTAATAAAACTTTTTCATTGGCACTTTTTAGATAATACGTGATGGCGATTTAAATTTTATATCCGACGTTTTGTTTTCGAGAAACCATCATCAACTTTATTTTTTTATATGGCCCAAAAAAAAAGTATACCCTGTATCTGATTCCATTTTTTATTACAAATTCAACGTTGTATCACATGTCACAAAGCATTATTTGTTTGCAAAGCCTACTTAAAAATATGTTTAAAAAAATAGAAAAATCGCATTTATTCTTTTATCTAACAAAAAAAATGTGACATGTGATACATCGTTGAATTTGTAATAAAAAAGGGAATCAGATACAGGGTATACTTTTTTTTGGCCCTTATAAAAAAATAAAGTTGATGATGGTTTCTCGAAAACGAAACGTCGGATATAAAATTTAAAAACTCCATCACGTAGTACCTAAAAACTGCTAATGAAAAAGTTTTATTAGTTTTTTAATATCTTTTAAAATAAAGTCACAAAAAAATAAAATCTATTTCATCAAATTTTCGTTTTTCCCCAATATCTCAGCTGGCCATGAAAATTTTTAAAGTTTCTCAACGGCATGTAAATACGCTTCAAAGTACGCAACTTTTTTCTAATTTAACCTAAGCTGTAACTCCAACAGGTACTGAGATCCCCATGCTTAGGATCCTTATCTTGGACACCCTGTATATATATATATATATATATATATATATATATATATATATATATATATATATATATATATATATATATATATATATATATATATATATATATATATATATATATATATATATATATATATCCCTCTCAGGACTGTAAGGTAGCTGACATTTCGGTGAAGTCTCACTCACCATTTTAAAAGCTCACTGTACGGCGTCTGTGGGCTAACTGACGCTTGTGACTCGGGTGCTATCGGTCCTATGTCTAAGGGAGGACGCGTTCGTTGCTGATTTGCTGCGTGTCATTGGCCCTGTTGCCAGTGTTTGAGGTCATGTTGCCGAGTTGTGATCCATTTCTTTATCACCTACTACTGGTTGATGTTTCATAAGCAGATTTTTCCAAGTATTAGGCAATCGCTGGCTATCATCTCGGCGATTTAAGTTGTTGGGCCTCTTTGCAATTTAGATGATTTCCCTTATAACTCTTGTGGGCATATTTTCACATCTCGATAGCATTTTTGTTCCTGGAAATTTATTTTATGTCCTGTGCTTAACAAGTGTTGAGCCAGTGCAGAAGAAGTTGTTTTTTGTTTGATAGCGTTTATGTGTTTGTCTCTTCTGCCGCTTATTTTACATTTGGTTTGGCCTACGTAAGATGAGCTGCATAATCTGCATGGAATTTCGTATACTCCCTGGTTTTCTAGAAGGATTTTTTTCTTTAGGTGTTGGCAAGAGATCTTTTACTTTACGGTCTGTGGTGAAAATGGTTTCAATGTTGTGTTTCTTGATGATTTTAGCGATTATATCTGTGGTGCGTCTGACATAAGGAACAAAAACTTTGGAGCTATTCTCTTGGTTTTCGCGATTTATAGGGGCCAAGCGTTTGTTTTTTTATAGATTTGTCTATATGTTCTTTTTTATAACCATTTTTTTTAGGGCGTCTTGCAGGATGTTCATTTCTTTCTGATAATTTTCTTGATCTGTAAGGGACTGTGATCAAAACGTGATTTCACTACGGCAAATAATTAAGCGGGGTGGTGATGTGAATCGGCGTTGAAGTATCTGGTAACTTTTCTGTAGACAGTGTGCGAAAACAAGCCATCCCCTTTTCTTTTCAGTAGGATGTAGATGTAGAAAAAGGCAGTTTTCTTTCTTGTTCTGTCTCCATGGTGAATTTGATTTTTGGGATATACTGTCTATGTTATGTAATTTAGGACATTTTTGAGATTTTCTTCTCCAAGTTACCAGATAACGAATGTGTCATTTACGTAACGTAGCCACAGTTGTGCTTTATGTGAGTAGGTCTCCAAAGCTTTTGATTCGAAGTCTTTCATAAATAAGTTAGCGAGTATAGGAAATAGCGACGATCCCATAGTGTCTCCCGATACTCGTTTATATCGCTGGCCTTCATCAGTAAAATAGGTGTTATCGAGGCAGTGTCCAGCTAATTCGACGATATATCTTGGCAGATTGTATTTGTTTTCTATTACAGAAAGAACTTCTTTGACTGGTATTTGCGTAAAAAGTGATGTTACGTCGAAACTAACTAGAAAATATTTTTCTTGTAAACGAATGTTTTTGATTATTTCGCAGAAATGTTGCGAGTTTTTAACGTAGGAGGGCCTGAATTGGTGAGCCAACAGCGCTTACTATTGGTCTCAGGGGGGCTCCGGCCTTGTATATTTTGGGTAAACCATAAAGTTTTGGACATACGGATGACATTTTTTTTTGGTGCGATCTTCTTCTTTATTTCTTCGTTAAGTGGAGATGATTTGATCAATGTTTTGGGGATCTTTTCTAAATAAGTGGCATGTTCTCCGTTTTTTTGGCTTATAGGCAGGATCGTTTAGCAGAGCGGTTATGATAGTCTGTTTTGTTTAGGACCACGGGCGAATTTCAGTCATCTGTCTAACAGTCCTGAGAGGAACATTACGGGATATCCGAAAACCGATTACACATCACACCCGTGAGAATATCCGACATAACGTATATATATATATATATATATATATATATATATATATATATATATATATATATATATATATAGCGAGAGAGAGAGAGAGAGAGAGAGAGAGTAACTCTAATGGGAAGGCCTCAAAAAAGTGTAAGAACAAAAGTTTTTTATTTTCGAACGGGAAATCGAATAATAACCTTCAATTTGAACTTGGGCTTGACCTTCAAGGTCAAGTTGAATTTTTCAAGTGGAGTCCCCATTTATCATTGCAGATGTGGAAAAATGAAGAAAATTTTCTATCCAACCGTATTAACATCATAGGTGGTCAAATCACATACAAAGGTCATTTGAAGGTTAAAATGTCAAAATTACCAATTGATTAACTTTTTGAAAGAAACTTATTTTTGAGGAAAAAATATTTGCACATATAAATAAATCTGAAAAATTTTTTGATAGGGGAGAATAATAGGATACCATGTCATTTACTTATATCAGCTATCTTAAATTTTGAACGAAAAGTTGAACTATTTAACCGATACATTTAATTCGGTGATATATAAAATTATTTTATGTTTTGCTGCGATTACTAGAACCATTACTTATACCTTCATTGATCAGTATTTTCCAAGTCTTATATTCATAGATAGATAAAAAAAAAAGGTGTTCCGACTCATCATGAAAGAGTAAAATATGCTAATTACTACTTTACTTTTCGTCTCGATCAGTATTTTTCAGATTTCCTCTTCATGCAGAGGATCCAAATGGGTCGTGGATCCAGGACATCAAATCTCTTATCTATGATTGAACGTAGGAAATGGCACTCAAGAAACTATATCCTACATCATCTCTTTTCGAACAAGAATACTCAAAAAATTTGTTGTATTTTAAACCTCTAAGGTCAGCATTTAATATTCGATATTATAATATGCAAACTTCACACAGTCCGTTAACCTCAAGTATTTTAAAAAACATGAAAAATTCAATTATTTTGATATTTTAACCTTCAAATGACCTCTATATGTGATTTGATCCCCTATATTATTTATGGGGTTGAATAGGAAATTTTCTTCACTTTCCGTTTTGCAATGAAAAATAGAGAACTCTATTTTAAACTTGAAATAACCTTAAAGGTCAAGCCCAAGGTCAAATTGAGAATCATTATTTGATTTCTCCTTCGAAAATAAAAAATTTATTCCCACATTTTTTTTGATCTAGGCCTTCGCATGAGAGTTATTTACGTGCGTTTTTAAAATGGCTCACCTATATATATATATATATATATATATATATATATATATATATATATATATATATATATATATATATATATATATATATATATATACATATATATATATATATATATATATATATATATATATATATATATATATACATATATATATATATATATATATATATATATATATATATATATATATATATATAAATATCCCTTTTTGTACTAATAAGGGATGAAGTATTTTTTTTTGGTCTTGATGAAAAATTCTCCGTTGCAGACTTCTTTATAAAATTATTATTTCTGTTACGGCTATCTCTTAGAGATTAAAAACAACGGTACTTGGTGTAACCCCATTGTATTCCAAAAATAATCGTATAACTATAAAATCTGCTCATATTTTAAAAAAATATTGCTTACGTTTTACTTTTTCAGTCAAAATTAGTGGATTCTCATATGTCTCTTTCACAAAACAGCATGACCCGTAGGATAGAGAAAGTATTTATTACCGTTTTGTGAAAATTCATCCCCATTCTTGAGAGTCATGTTTAATACTGAAACCTTCGAATATTCCATATATATATCATTACAGTAAAAAAAAGAGCTGTCCATGCTAAAATGGCCCATGAAATCATTATGATGACAATTACTCATTTTTGTTCCTTAATGCCTCTAATTGCTTTTTCTTTCGACAAATTCCTATCAGTAAATTATTTAACTTGAGGCTCGAGTGACTGAATCATGGCTTCCTAAACAAGTCTAGACCAGCATTAAATTTGAAATTCGGGTTAAACCAGCTATAACTCGCAGGTCATTAATAAGTACTGTTTTGTTGTATGACTCATTAAATTATAACGAAAAGGAGCTAGGCAGACACAGACAAAAATGAGCATTGGTTAATATCAAGATGATCATTTGGATGAGATTGTATTTTTAGAAGAATATATGTCAAATAAAAAATATTAATTATAAATTTCTATAAACTTTCTTTGAAAACAGTTTCAGTATCTTTCATACTGAAGTTGTATTTTAAACTTAATTTTTTATTTACTTAATACAAGTATGCTCATAAAGTTGATTTGTCGCTTATATGCATCTAGGGCAGCGTTGTTCCACATTTTGGTATTACGATTCGAGTTTCTATAGCAGTTTAAATAGCGCGTTTCTTGAGGTAATTCCTACCAAATTTATTTCATTCATTGGTTTTGATATACTATCACAAGTTCAATATTTCCCTAAGAATAGTTAAATTACGTCCATCCTTTTATTATATTATATTATTATACTCCTTAAGGGGATGTTCCTTACAGGTTACGAATCGCTGACCAAGAGTATAAACATTAATAGCCGGATTCACTAACATAGCTTAATTTTAAAATCGTCCTAAATTGACAACGGAGGGCTTAAACTGACAAGAGCAACAATAAGTCAAGCAACTTTTAAACCCTAAAAATATAAGCATTAAAAAAATCATTTTGTTTTATTACTGAATAGGCAAAAATTGAGAATTTTATTTTTTTTCTGGATACAACTATTTCCACTACATATTTCAAAGCTCTATCGCAAGTTTATTTTCCTTAATATACCTATATGAGCGTTTATTTTTTGAGATATATAATATAAATTATGACAATATCATAAGCAAAACAAAACTGGCCTACTGGAAGATTTAAATTTTATGAGAACTAGGTCGGGTTTAACTCTTAAATCTCTTAGTTTTTTCTAATATCTGTTGATTGAAATAAAACACTTACATTCGGTTAGTATTAATTTTTGCGACTCCGGGCCTTGTTTATTTAAATATAATATTAATTTTCTTGTACATCAGAAAAATTTGGGTTACTAATGCTATTCATCTTCTCTTATACATTTCTGGTATTTATTTAAATTTCGGTAGGTTTAACAACCGGGTTTGCATTGTCATTTTAGTGAAAAGAAAGTTGATAATTACTAAAAGATTAGTGGGAATATTAAAAATTAAAAAATCTATCTTTTGTTTGTATTTTTATATAGACGTCTAATTTTGTTTCTGTGCCTCACAAAAATACTGGTGCCAAAGTTATTATATTTTTACCAATAACTTATGTATGACAAAGTCGTTAACTTTTTTTTAAACGAAACAAAATCACAAAATGTGTTCTTTTCAAAAGTAAATTATTAATAAGTAATAATAAAAATCGATTTAATCCAGGATTGTTATTCGAAATCACCACAAAAACAAAAGGTGAAAAAGGACATTAATAGAGTTTATAGTGTTAGTGAAATTATAAAAATTTTTATAAAACATATTCTTCTACTTCTACAAACTGGAAAGTAAGGAGAAGAGGAATAAACGCCAAAGCCTACTTTAATTGATATAAAACAGTTAAAACAAAGCATGGTTAAATGTAACTTAATATATATATATATATATATATATATATATATATATATATATATATATATAGGTTTTTTAAATAACAATTATAAAAATGCATTTTGTAACAAGTCAGCAGACGATTTCATTACAATGAAATTTAAAGTCTTATTCGAATGGTTGTAGAAAAATAAATTGAGTTCGTTAGTAATGCGACAAGTCACTATTAAACTCGGGTCGCATTAGTAGTCGTTCTAGTAGAATACCTTTCACTATTGATTCGAGCAAGTGGAAACCGGGTTAATTGAAATTCAATCCAGTATCCGAGTACTGACGCAGAGACTAGCAAGACGATGGCCTGCTTGTATAGACGTCAACCAAAAACTGGTTTAAATCTGTTTGGTTTTATTTGTTTGTACAACTAATTTAAATAATTCTGGTTATATCAGGCGCGGAAACAGCCTCTCTCTTTGAGGGGGATATGACAAAAATACCGTATGGCAAGCAAAAGTAGTTGTCCACGGGGGGAAGGGGGAGACACCAGCAATTCTGAATTTGAAGCTTTTGGGGTTGGCGATTGCAAGCAAAAGCGAGTTTTCGACGGTGGGGGGGGGGGGACGGCAACTGTATTCGCATTCTCAGTGTAAGAGGCAGAGACGGGTCTATTTTCGTATATTCGAAGCTCTTAGGAGGGCGGGCGATCGTCCCCACCGTCCTCTCCTTTGATCCGCCACTGATTTATACACACTAAGTTTTGTGTCGTTCCTATGGAAAGTGTTAAGGACTTGTAAAATAATGCCACCAGAAAAAGATAAAGAATCCTTTTATATGGAAATTTTATAAAAAAGGCGAAAAAAGTGGGAAAAAATATTCAGAGAACTTGGTAATATGACGAATAAATTAAAATATGTTAAAAAAGTGCACGCTCTTATTCGTACTTTGTAGTTCCGTTGAAAATATTTTATTGAACACACGCAAAAATACTACTTTAGGGTGATCCTCGACAAAGACTCTGATTTATTCGATTAATATTTATTCATGAATGTACATATAATAGTCATCCTACAAGTAAACAGAAGTCAAACAATTACAAGTGTTACAAAAAATATCTAAAAATTTAAATTTAATTTTTTTAACATATAAAGTTATATAATATATAGACACAGTCAACATATAAAATTAATTACTCATTAAACTGGGTTTATAAGGCCAACAGGAACATGTCACTCTGTGTTCAAGATCTAGGATAGGTCACTAAAGTTGTTTTTTCCTTCGATATCGCTTAAGTTAATACTGTTGTGATATTTTTTATCTCCGACCCTTGCAGTTCTACTATAAGTTATAGCGGTATTACTCCTTTTTCTAGTGTTATATTAGCGAAAATCATGGTTAAAGGTATAAAAATTGATGTTTTTCTTGACATGCATGATGCAACTGAGAATATAGATGCATAGAAAGGTAAAGATATCCAGATATATTTTTATAACATTCAGTGTATTCTGAGTCTACAATCACTCTCACGCAGTTGCTCTGCACAACAAATACAACAGCCGCATATTCTGAATTCAGTGTTCGAATATCGTAAACATCTTTGAAGATGCCTTGTGCAATAGTAGACGAAATGTCGGATAATATTTCAAATTTGGCACTGTCTATACCCAAGAAACATGATTTTCAACTTGACCAAAGCCGTGAAAGCTTTCGTTCTTTATTTAGTCTTGTATTATTTATCTCTTCCTTATATTCCATGTCAATTTTTACTGATAACAGTACTTAAAAAAAGCTGTAAAAAAACTATATTATAAAGATGTATTTAAAATGCTTTGTTTAAATTCATTTATAATGGCAGTGCGTCAACGTAAACCAATAAAGTGTTGAAGTAGATATGTGTATTTCCTCGCACCCTGTATTTTAATCGTATTCCCAGCGACAGGTCAGTAGACCAATATTTGAGAATTACAAGCGCTTGTTTGTTTACCCACCGCTAATTCAATCACTCCGTATATCTATGCGCGCTATGTGTTTGTACACGGCTATGAGGATTCTCCGCATGCAATCGCTAAATCAAATAATGCGATATTCTAGCTTTTAGCCGCATAAATATCATTATTTAGTTTTACATTGCAATGTAAAAACTATTTTCAATTTTGTAATCGAATTTTAGTTGAAACTTTGATCGTGATTTTAATTGTACTGTATTTTTTTCTTATTAACATATTTAAAATAGTTTAATTACGTTTAAATATATATTTTTTTAAAAGCTATGTTAGAGGAAATTAAATTTTTAAAATGTTTGTGACTATTTGATGAAATCATCCTATGAGAAATATGTGATTTGACTGATGTCATTTTCGATTGTTAGGAAAAGGGTTCCTAATATGAGATAAGAGGGCATCCTAACTTGAGGTAGTATCTCATGTCAGGAGACCATAAGAAACCTTGTTCCTTTAATTATATTTAAAAAATAAATGTTAGGACTATTAGTTATAAACATAACTCTTGATGGTTATTAAATCGAAAATTAATAAAAAAAAAACAAATAAAACCGAAAGTGTCTTAATTTACATATCAAATGTGAAATATATATATATATATATATATATATATATATAACAATGATAAATATCATATACGAACTCTATTGAAGAAATTGAAATTAAATACAAATGCTAAAAGTTTTTCGAGTTGGTCATCGAATTGTGAATTCCAAACTCAGACCAATAAGGATTGTGTTCTGTAAGGGCTCAATATCTCAAAGCTATCTCAAAACTAAATTTAAATTTAGAGATAGCAATATTAGCATAAGCCCTGACCTCGCTTATCTTTCACGTCAATAAAAGAAGGCCCTCTGTAGGCAGCTCAACGAAAGAAAACGTAATGGAGAAACAGGATTAATTATTAGATATAAGCATGGAAGGCATATATATATATATATATATATATATATATATATATATATATATTTATATATATATATATATATATATATATATATATATATATATATATATATATATATACTTATTCCTCAATAATGTGATGTGAGAATTCCAGTTCAAATCATCGTCCAAACTGTCATCGAAGAACCATCAACCACTCAACAAATTCCATGTTCTTTCTTCATATATATATATATATATATATATATATATATATATATATATATATATATATATATATATATATATATATATATATATATATATAGATATATTGGGGTTGTTGTGCTGGCGATTCAGATCTTTAGAATGCAAAAGAAGGCTATTCGACTTGTCTCTGGTATCAGCTATAGGGACTACTATAGGCCACCTTTATAAAATTGCGGGCACTAACGTTGCTTAGTTTATTTATCCTATACCAACTACTAGAGATTCATAAAAACCGTGGGAAGTTTCACCAAAATACCCACTTTCACTCTTATAACAGTAGATCAGCTAATTTAATTAGGCCTTTGAGGTATATATTGGAGAAATCTAAGAAAAATACACTGAATGTGTCATTGTACAAAACGTTGCTTGACACGTTTATAGATTTAGACTTTATACTTATTTACTTACTCCGTGGCGTTATAACCCCGTGTGGGTTTTAGCCGACTTGACAATATGCCTCCATTCGTTTCTGTCCTTTGCTAGCTCCATCCAGTTCTCTACATCCATGACTTTAAGGTCTCCTGCTATATTATCCCGCCACCGGAGCCGGGGTCGTCCAAGTGGTCTTTTTCCAGTTGGGGTTTCTTCCCACACCAGTCTCACTATTCTTTCGTTAGAGTGTCTTATGAGGTGGCCTGTCCACTGGAGTCTTCTAGACTTTATTTCTTTAACTATGTTGGCGTCTGCGTATAACTTTTCTAACTCTTTGTTTGTTCTTATTCTATATTGTTCGAGCATGAATTCTATTCAGTGGATGAGTACATGGATACTTCTTCTAGAGTATATGTTAGGACTTTTTTTTAATGTAATTTAAAGATAGTTTTAACTTTATTGTTTTCTTTTGTGACATATTATAATTGTGTTTTTGGTACAAAATAAATTTATTTTATATATATATATATATATATATATATATATATATATATATATATATATATACAGGGTGTCCAAGATAAGGATCCTAACCATGGGGATCTCGGAAACAGTTGGAGATACGAGGTCGGTTAAATTAGAGAAAAGTTGCGCAATTTAGTCCTAAATTAAACGCAATTTAAAAATTTTAAAAATTCAAAATACTTCCGGAGATTTCCGGAAAAAGCCGAATTTTGGCAAAATCGTTTTTAATTTTTGTAGGCTTTATTTAAAGAGATATCAAAAAATAAAAGGTAGATTCTTCTTGCCACTTTTTATTTTTTATAATTTGGTCTAAACAAAATTTAAATCCGACGTTTCGTTTCTGAGATACCATCATGAACTTTCATTTTTTATATGGAACAAAAAAAAGTATCCCATGTATTTGATAGCATTTTTTATTACAAATTCAACGGTGTATCACACTTGCATATCAAGTGTGTAGTTCATTGGCTTTTATAAAACTGATATACCTTTCTCTCTCGCTCTCATGGAGCTCTTATGGAAAGTACTTGAACTACGTATTCGATATGCAAGGGTGATACATCGTTGAATTTGTAATAAAAAATGCTATCAAATACATGGGATACTTTTTTTTGTTCCATATAAAAAATGAAAGTTCATGATGGTATCTCAGAAACGAAACGTCGGATTTAAATTTTGTTTAGACCATATTATAAAAAATAAAAAGTGGCAATGAGAATCTACCTTTTATTTTCTGATATCTCTTTAAATAAAGCCTGCAAAAATTAAAAACGATTTTGCCAAATTTCGTTTTTTTCCGGAAATCTCCGGAAGTGTTTGAAATTTTTAAATTTTTTTAACTGCGTTTAATTTAGCACTAAATTGCGCAACTTTTCTCTAATTTAACCGACCTCGTATCTCCAACTGTTTCCGAGATCCCCATGCTTAGGATCCTTATCTTGGACACCCTGTATATATATTACCTGACAAAGTGGTAGCGATAAAATACCATAAAAAAAGTGAAATGACTTGCTGATAATTTATGCTAGACGTTTCCAAAATAGGCGCTGTGAAGGGTAAACAGGGACACCGCAAGTTGCTCCTGTTTTCTCTCTTACGAAATCTAAATTCACTTATATTTGCCGGTACAAAATAAACAATTCAAATCGCGTTCACTGCATAAATCGCTCGTTGCGTAGGTAATGTCAACCGTTATTCACTCAATAATGTTACGGGGGATCATTTCCCTGTAAATCGGAGGTTGAGTTAGATTTGACAACGCCGAATTCGCTGCTGGATGGGCGCAACAGAGCGAGATTATTCCAGAAGCCCGCATTCGACAACCGACGGAATTTTTCGCGGGTGTTCATAATATATAAGCCGCCGTAGACAAGTAGGCCGCATTGTCAAGTAAGTTTATTTATTGTAAGCGTAAACAGTTAAATTGTTAAGATTAATAGTAGTAATAATAAAGTGTTCTTAGTACTGAAAGTAGTGATACAGACTGTTGTGATGAACGGACACAGGACAGATACCGTTACATTGTAACGGTTACAATATTTATTTGAGCTTATGTACGCGAGCAGTTCGGTTGCATTGCTTTAATTATACCGCTTTGTGTGTTCGTAAAAAGTTAGTCAAAATAAAAAGACATATTAAATAAACAAGTCGATAGTTTAAGTCAGTATGATGAAGCCTCAACGAGTGGCGTGGGAGCCAAAAAAGCGAAAATATCGCAAATAGCTATTTGAACTTTGGCTTTACTTCAGTAGAAGTAAATAATGAAGAAAGACCGAAGTGTGTGCTCTGTTTGAAAATTCTAGCGCCCTATAGTATGATCCCAAGTAAGCCAAAGCGACATCTTGAAATCATTCACCCTACCATGGTTGAAAAAATCCACGAATTTTTTAACAGGAAGTTGCAAAATTTACAAAAATAAAAAAAAAAAACCTGTTCACTCAACAAGCGTCAGTACCTAGCAATACACTGCTAGTATCTTTCAAGGTGACACCTAGGATGGCGAAGTGCAAAAAACCTCACACCATTGCAATAGAACTTATTTTACCTGATCCTCTCGACATGGTTAACATTATGGTTGGAGAATCGACGAGAAAACTAATTACAAAGGCACGTTTATATAACAATACTATTAGTCAAAGAATCCATCAGTTAGCTGAGGATATCAATGACCAATTAATATAGAAATCGAAAATCAAGAAATTTGGTCTGCAACTTGAAGAGGTTATTGACAGTAATAAAGATGTACACCTTATTTGTTATGTACCCTTTCTGGATCATAATATTTTTGTTGAAAACCTTCTTTTCTGCAAGGCGCAAAGACTCAGGAATTGTTTGAAATACTTGACAAATTTATAACAAAAAATAATTAGGATTGAGAAAATTGTATCAGTGTATGTACTGATGGCGTTCAATCAATGTCTGGCCGCTATGGAGGATGCACGCGCTTATTCGCAGTAAATCATCACATGCTCTGTGAACCCATTGCATCATTCATAGGGAAGCATTTGCATCGAAGTCGATGAGCTGTGAATTGAATTTGGTATTGGAATGTGTCATAGACGTAGTAAACTACATAAAAACTAGGTCGCTGAAAGCCAGACGATTCAAAAAACTTTACATGGACATGGGAGCACACACAGCCCTGAACATTGCAGTTCGTGATGAGTTTCACGTGGAAATGTCTTATTCCGTGCATTCGAGTTTCATCAAGAAATTCACACTTTTCTGAAGGATGATGCAAACTCCAAATACTTTGCCGAACCAGACCTTTTACTAAAACTGGCATACTTGTGCGAAATATTTAACAAACTTAATGACTTGAATCTGGCATATGCACATCTTGAAACTATTGGACAAGATTGCGGCGTTTAGGAGAAAACTGTAGTTGTGGATAAGAAAAATTATTGATGTTGGCGGTCAAGTTTGTTTCCCACATTTGTATAAATACGCGTTCTGTAAAGAGCTCGTTGTCTCTCAAGACATGATGTCCCTTTTTACGGAACACTTTTCGAAGCTCTCTGAATGGTTTACAAAATACGTTAAGGAAGAAAATGTCCAGAAATTTTCGTGGATCCAAAATCCTTTAAATGCTCAAGCTTTACCAGAATTTACTTCACAAGAAGAAAAGAGTCTCATTGAACACTCTTACGACAACAGCCTTAAAACAAAATTCGCTTCTTCTGAGTTTTTTGTGTTATTGAATTGAGTAGTTATATTTTCAAGAAAAGAAAGGATATTTCTTGGAAGACAACAATAGGAGACATAATTTTCAAATTAGCATTTCACCAATAAAAAAAATCCTGAATAAAGCTTAGAGTTTTTTTATGTAGTCACAATGTAAAATTTACGTTTCTTTAGCTCAAATTTTATATTATTGAGCTTTACTATCAAAAGATAATATAGCTCAGCTTGTTTTTATGTGCAACATACAACATTCTTTAAAGATGAATAAGTCAATTTGAATTATTTTTAAATATTTCTGAACTAGTAAATATATTACATTCTTTTCAACTGCCCTATGTAAACTTTTTTTTATTTCAAGTGCATATAAGAAGTTTCATTCTCTCCTTACTGTCACCATAATTTAATATAAGGTTGTTGTATTTCTTGATTAGGTGTCAAAATATAAAATATCAAAGGTTAAATGACATTATCACGAAGAAGAAGTGGATTAAATTTAAAAATTAAAGTATGTTATAATTTTTACCTTATTCTAGTCCAGTGGTTCAAGTCCGACGCTGGTCGAGGCAAAGTACTACAATCTTCATTATAGATATGGCGCCATTGATGACATAAAATTGCATACTTTTATTACTCTTATGTACCTTCACAAAAAACAAAGGGTTCATCTATCGGCAATAATAAAGGGATTCGTTTCTTAACAGATAATATAGTTCGAGTTTTATAACAGGCGGTATCTTCCATCGCCGCGGGTATCTTCAAAGGTTTTTTATGAAATAGTGATAATCATATTTAGTAAGCTATAAATTGTTACTGTTTTGTACCTATATTTGTATTGGCTTTACGTAGTGGTAAGTTTAATTTTTGTTTTTTAGACGTACATTATAAAGTTTCCATTATAATTTTAGATTACTACAAAGTATGTTATGCCCTATTGGACCAAATGTCTTTCTTTTACGCTGTTTGTTGTAAAATATCATACAATTATTTTGTAACTAGGCAATCAATCAATATCAGCAATCAAAGTGTGTCAAATATTACAATAATTTTATAATTACTAGTTGTTCGCGAAATAGTGGTATCTGCCTGAATACATGTATTAATATTTTGCTTCTTCCCGTTTCATTTATTATATCAACCTTGTGGTGCCCAATATTGAGCATAGGCCTTCATCTTTATTTTCCAGTTCCTGAGTGGTTGGCATTCATTTATATCCTGTTACCGGTTTTATGTCATCATACTAACCCGTCATAGGCCTCCTCTTATTTTTTTCCCTACCCATGGCCTCAAGATTAAATTTTTGTTGTTCCGTGGGTTATCAATTATTCTTGCTACATGGCCAGAACAGTTCCATTTTAAGTATGCAACTGTTGTTAGTATGACTGTTACTTTTATCTTTTGACTGAGTAGATATTTCTTTTTCCGTCTCTTAATGAAACAATTTCTAGCATTATTCATTCCATTGTTCTTTGTGTTCTCTACAGTTGGTTTATTATTGTCTACGCTCCATAGTTCAATTCAATAAGTATGTATTCGTTGTAAATTTTTATCCTAAGGAATTGTAAAATCTTTTTTTTCAGCATATGTGAGAATTTACCAAAGGCTACCCATTCCAATCTTTTTCTTGTGTTAATTTCTGTATATATGCTTTTTTTGGGCAATTACTATTTGCTGTCCTAAATATACATATTCTTTTCTTTTTATTGTTATCTATTGATTGAGAATTCATTATTTTCATTTTTCTAAGTTGATCTTGAAGAGATTTTTTCTCTGGTTCTGTTCACTTTATTTTTAGATCTTCGATTTCAGCGAACAGGACTCAAATGGGCCAATATTCTCCCATTTATATTAACTCTTATATTTTCTTGGTTCAATTTTTTGAAAATTTCTTCTTAAGCTAACGTAAAACACTTGGATGATACTGTATTGCATTACCTTATTCTTATTTAATGGATATTTATTAATATTCTTCATGAATTCTTATTGTCGATTTTGCTTATTGATTTATGTTCTTCAGTATATTTGGCGATAAGTGCATGAATCGATTAGAGGTTATATTCTATTGATTTTTCTATAAGTATCTTTATAGTCAGTAAGTGGTCACATGTATTTCATGCGAATTGTACCATAGTTTGACCACAGATCAACTTTTTCTCTATTTGATTGGCTGTTATTCGTGTTAATAGTTTGTATACGAGCAACAGCAGACCATGGATCTGCAATTTTTTAAAAGTTTTCTTTCTTTTTCTACCCGATTGATATACGGGATGTCTTCGCCTCCTACATTCACTTCTTTAATGTCGATCTTTGTTTACGGTCAATTTATTGGTGTTTTAACATATCTTCATAATATTGTGTACTCACAAAAATTTTTACGCAAAGGTCACAGTGAAACATATTATTCTATTGGAAAGAAGGGGCCTTCTATAACTTCACGTTAGAGCTTTAGTTCTGTAGCAGGACATTAAAAGGATTAGTCAATGGTGTGGAATAAACAAAATGTAGCATAATGTCAATAAGTCTGAAGACATAATCTTTATCAGAATTACATGCCCTATCTCAAGTAATTACAAGAACAATAACGTCATCCTTGTGTTGTGTGTAATCCCTATCTTATTGCTTATAACCTAAAAAACTCTAAAGCATTTTCACTAACTAAGATCATAAATAGACCTTGGAAAAGTCAGTGAAAATGATATAAAGTTATCACCGCAGCTCCAAGGCATTAAATACAAATTGGGGTCTGTTATAACTATTGATTTGCCACTGCATAGACCATGCTGTTTTGGGGTATCAATACTGTACATAATGGAAGTTTCATAACATCATATCAAAATTATTTTAGTCATTTTCCGAAAGAAAAAAAACAGTTTATTGGAAATCATCTGACATGCCATGCCATGGTCATAGCTTCCTTTGCAAAAAAGTAAAAAATAGAACAAGTAAACCCATTCATTTATTCTTCTTCTTCTTTTAGCAACTTCTAACTGTCCACTCCTGAACATATGCCTCCCCTGTACTCTTCTATGATTCCTTATCTTGTGCAAGTTGATTTCATCTGTTCCCCACCTTGTCCCTGATATCGTCAAGCCAACGCAACTGTGGTCTGCCAACACTGCGTTTAGGTAAACGAGGTCTCCATTATACGAAATGCCTGGTCTATCTCGAATCGTCTTGTCGGGCGACAAGATGATTCCAGATGGGCTTCTACTTTAGTTTTTTGTCTAATGTTCTCGTTTATAACATGGTCTCTAAGACATTCCCAACACCATACACTCTATGGTTCTTTGAGCAGTCCTAAGTTTGTTAGCCGATTTAACAGTGAGTGTCATTGTTTCCATTCCATATGTTATCACGGGCAGTATGCAGGTATTGAAGACTTTTCGTTTTAGAATAATTGGAATGGTTCGATTTTTCAAAACGGGTGACAATTTTCCCGTGGCTACCCATGCCAATCCAACATATCTATTTATTTCAGCAGTTTGATTTTCTATTCCTAATTTGATGTCGTGTCACAAACAAACATATTCTTTGACATTTTCAATATTCTGGTCTCCTATACTGACTTGTACCTTGTCTGATAACGTGACTTTCATTTTATTCAAATTCATAGTTAATCCGACTTTTATGGATTCTCTTTGAAATTCTTCCAACTCCCTTATTTGAATAGAATTCATTTGAATAGAGTTTGTTTCTATTCCTTTTTTAACGACGATTGTTGCATTATCATATGTGTGTTTAAGTAGCTGTCTATAGCGAAAGTCGAATTCTTGCACTGTTCATCGTTTTGAAAATAGCCCACAGTTCCACTGAGCCGAAGGCTTTATTATAGTCAACGAATGCGAGGTGTAATAGTTCGTTGTACTCGTTACACTTTTCTATTAGTGTGCGAACGGATTATATGTGTTCTATTGTACTATATCCCTTACAAAATCCAGCCTGTTCGGGGGGTTTATAGGCATCTAATTTCACTGTGAGTCTATTTATTATAATTTTTGTCAGAAGTTTATACGGGTAGGGAAACATATTTATACGTCGGTAATTATCAATTTTTAATTTATTACCCTTTTTGTACAGTAAAATTACTTGGGCATTCTGATTCATTGATTCCACAGTAGTTTATTTTTCTCAAGAAACTAAACAGCGTCCGTTCTTCATGTTAGGAACGGCTAATTGAACGATCCTCCAAGCCGTTTAGCTAACGTGGAGGATTAAGGCTAAAAACCTCCCGTAAACGAAGAAGAATTTTAAAACAAACGGAAATGTACCCCAGATGGGTAGATCATTATATGACAAGTCCCACACCCGAAACAAATCATTTATTAAGTCTGTTAAATAGATTGCCTCAATTATTAATTTTTTACTTGGCAACCACTTAAAATCATCCAGTTTATTTCTTGACCACATTGAAACGCTTACAAATTCTAAGAGGCTATGTACTCCTACTTGTAACTATTGAAAAAACTAATTTTCGATACACTATAAAACCATAACAAATTCCAAGTTTGATCTTGTACTATCTATCTCGTCGGTTTTTTGAAGAACATATAACATGGATTTGATAATGTTTTGCTCAGAAAAGCGTATTTTTTTATTGACAGGCAAATTAAATATTATTGTTATAGTTGAGATATTTGAAATAATATCAGTAAGGTTTGTTTTGGAAATTGTATCAAATTATCCGAAACTGGTAAAAAATTCTTGCTTATAAAATAATTTGAACTATTTCCTTCAATCTATGCACATGTAGATCTTCACGAACATTACCTATTATAATTTGAATCATTGTTGCGTCATTTGACTACCCAAAAAAACAAATTGGGTGCAAATATTTTATTAATATTAAAATACACAATTTCGGTTTTAGTTAAAATACATCGAGGTCGGTATAACAGGAAAGAGCTTTTAAATTATAAGAGCTCAAGAGCCGAAAATACATTTCACCAAAAGAACAATATCCCGCTATACAAATATACATTTTGAAAAGATGGTAAAGAGGTCCGTTTACCTTAGCACGGTCCATGGAACGTTTCTGACCAGAATAAAGTAAGTTACGTCCGAAACTGTCCAATTTCTGAAAATATTCTAAGAAGCCTACTGCTGAATAATAAAATCGTTGTAGTTTCTTTATTTTAAATTTATTTAAAATTATCAGGTTACTTATTATTATCTTTGGACCGGTTTATATTTAAAGAGCATCAATTTGTGTACTATTGTCCAAATTTTTGATATCGAATAGTTAATGACATTAAGTAAAGAAAATAACATCAGCAAAAGTATAAGACAGGGCGACTCCCAAAAACTACAGGCTATAATATGGGAAAGAATTTGGGGTTCTCAGTTATACTTTTGAAGAACGCTCTCATTGCCGACTCGGAAAATTCTGTACTGAGACGGGACATGTGTTTGATCCAACAGCAAATCGGTACAATCTGGAAATAAACATAGAGAAAACCAAACGTATGATAAATAGGGCAGAAACAGAAACAAAAGCAAATCGGTACAATCTGGAAATAAAAATAGAGAAAACCAAACGTATGATAAATAGGGCAGAAACATTTAAGATGCAAACTTGAAATTAAGGACAAGTTAGGTTTTTTGCTTTGTTTCTATTTCAGAATATATATACAGGGTGTCCAAGATAAGGATCCTAACCATGGGGATCTCGGAAACAGTTGGAGATACGAGGTCGGTTAAATTAGAGAAAAGTTGCGCAATTTAGTGCTAAATTAAACGCAATTTAAAAATTTTAAAAATTCAAAATACTTCCGGAGATTTCCGGAAAAAACCGAATTTTGGCAAAATCGTTTTTAATTTTTGTAGGCTTTATTTAAAGAGATATCAAAAAATAAAAGGTAGATTCTTCTTGCCACTTTTTATTTTTTATAATTTGGTCTAAACAAAATTTAAATCCGACGTTTCGTTTCTGAGATACCATCATGAACTTTCATTTTTTATATGGAACAAAAAAAAGTATCCCATGTATTTGATAGCATTTTTTATTACAAATTCAACGGTGTATCACACTTGCATATCAAGTGTGTAGTTCATTGGCTTTTATAAAACTGATATACCTTTCTTTCTCGCTCTCATGGAGCTCTTATGGAAAGTACTTGAACTACGTATTCGATATGCAAGGGTGATACATCGTTGAATTTGTAATAAAAAATGCTATCAAATACATGGGATACTTTTTTTTGTTCCATATAAAAAATGAAAGTTCATGATGGTATCTCAGAAACGAAACGTCGGATTTAAATTTTGTTTAGACCATATTATAAAAAATAAAAAGTGGCAATGAGAATCTACCTTTTATTTTCTGATATCTCTTTAAATAAAGCCTGCAAAAATTAAAAACGATTTTGCCAAGTTTCGTTTTTTTCCGGAAATCTCCGGAAGTGTTTGAAATTTTTTAATTTTTTTAACTGCGTTTAATTTAGCACTAAATTGCGCAACTTTTCTCTAATTTAACCGACCTCGTATCTCCAACTGTTTCCGAGATCCCCATGCTTAGGATCCTTATCTTGGACACCCTGTATATAAGGTCAGCTAAATAAAGTTTTTAAACATTTAAGATGCAAACTTGAAATTAAGACAAGTTAGGTTTTTTGCTTTGTTTCTATTTCAGAATATATATATATATATATATATATATATATATATATATATATATATATATATATATATATATATATATATATATATATATAAGGTCAGCTAAATAAAGTTTTTAAACTATTGGATGTGGGGAATCCGATTAAAGAAGCAGCTCGATCTACTGGCGTACCATTTTCAACTCTTCAAGAAAGACTGAAGAACAAGAATAGCGAGAATCTACAGCTGGGGAGAAATCCAGTGTTGACAAAGGCTACTTAAGTCAAAATTTTGGCAAATATATTTTGTGATTGCACTTCGTAAAAAGAAACTATTTGTCTATCAGAAAAGCTAAAAATACGAGGTTGAATAGAGTCACGGTCCTTAACAAGAGTGAAGTTGATATGTTTTTAAGCTTCTTATAGATCTCATGGAAAAATATAGGTTTCTGCCAAGGAACATATATAATGTAGACGAGACTGGAATCTCTTCAGCTCAAAAAAAGTTGTAATTGACAAAAACGTGTTGGCTCTATTACGAGCGGAGAAATACGGAATACCGTGACAGCTGTGTATGCTGTAAATGCTACTGGAGTGTACTTCCCTCCGATGTTAATTTATCCACATCCAAAATATTCACCTGCATTAGAACCAGATGAGCCACGTGGAGCTATCTACCGCTGCTCAAAAAATGGGTGGGTCAATGATGTATTTGTGGGCTGGCAGAAATATTTTCCTGATTTCATAAAATCTTCAGAAACTGGATCCATACTGCTCATTTCTGACAATCATTGCAGCCTCATCTCTATGAGAGCATATGAATTTTTCAAAAGCAACATCGTGATGCTATTATTACCACCACATGGCTCGCATAGAATTCAGGCAATGGACGCTTCTATTTATGGTCCCTTTAAAGCTGCTTACAAACAAGACCTTAACTTTTTTATGAAGACTTAACTAGGAAGCACGATCACAGAAAATGATCTCCCATTGCTATTCAGAAAAGCTTTTTAAAAGTAGCAACCATCCTAAAGGCTGAAGTTGGTTTTGCTGTTAGAGAAATATATCCTCTAAACCCGGACGTATTTACAGACAAATATTTGGTGGCAGCTGAAATTTTAAACAGCGACGAAGTGTTCGTTTCAGGAGAAGAAATCCGAAACCGTGAGAATAAGAGTCCAGATAAACAAACCGACAGATCCACTAACTCATCATCAGACAAACTCACTAAAATGGCTATCACTTCTTGTTGAAGAAATCGAACCAGTCCTGATACATAACGCAACGATGACTTCCGAAGTCTCACAATCGATTAATATTTACAGCAACCCCCTTCCCTCAATTTCAGGCGTTCAAAAAACTACCTTTGCTAAGGATCAGACAAGAAAAAATGTGTATCTCGCGCACAGCATGCAATAATAGGAATTCCTAACAAGGAAACACAGATTGACAAAGAAAATAGAAAAGTAACAAGAGAGAAGAAAAAGATAATTGCCAAAATAAAAACTGAAAACAAGACTACAAAGAAAGAAAAGTAAAATTTGATGTGAAAAAAACTAAGAAGAGAGTTCTTCAAAACAAAGACGAAAATAGTGAGGGAGTGCGACGAACTCGAAAATAAAAATGGGAGATCTGCGCGACGATGAAGGTCCGGATGCTTGGATAATAAATGTATTATCTATGATTATAGACGAAACAAAAAACTTTAGTACAAGTGTGTGCTATATGGACTTTGAGCTCATTTTAAGTGCTCAGTATATGGCTCCGCTTAGGATCATATCTGCGACTTATGTCTTAACAAAGCTTGATCGGTTGTACAAACCTAGTGACTGGTATTACCTACCATGGGGTTTAATGTTGATTAGACCAAAATTTTAATACTTATTGATTTCAATGATTGTGATTATGCTTGAAGAGTACTTTATATTTAATATTGATTAATGGCTGATTTGTGATTATTTCTGTTTAAGTGACCAGCAATACCCATTTTTACCCTGTAAAATATCAAATGAAACTTAATTATTTCATATCTTCACTTTTTGTTTTTTATTTAAATTATATTTTAAATACCACATAACATGTTTCGTATCACTGCTACTTCGTCAGATGCCAAAATTGGGAATGAGAAACAAAGTTAAGAAATAAATAATAATAAAGGTGTTCAGGTACATATTTAAAAATTCATGGTTACAAATTCGAATTATTAAATAAATTTAATAATGGTGAATTATTAACATCTAATTGGTTATTCAAAATGGTATCTATATTCTTAAGTTTGTTAATTTCTTATGATTCCGGTAGTCGAATTTTGCTTTTATTTTCGATATGTATTATTTTGAAGTTTTTATCATAGCTGTGGTTTTTAGATAAAAAATGTATTGCATAAGCTGAATTGTGTTTTTTGTGTAAGTAACGATCACCTGAATAAATTATTTAAACTTACAGTTATTAAATTGATTGAACAGTTTATAATTTATTTATTACTTTTAGTGCAATTCTTTAAAGTCGGTTCAGTTTGTGTGGAAAATAATTTATTTCATTCTTTTAGTTGTAATTGGTCTGACATCAGTAGCCCCAATAATAATATTACAGGAATATACGAAAAATGTTTAAAGCGGAAATGAAAATAAATTTTGTAACGGGATCTTTTTGAGTATCCTTTGCAATCTGCTGAAAATCGAATTAAAAAGTTTAACTCAAATCAAAAAGTATGAGCAAAAAGAGTTCGGTTATTAACAATTTGTTTTTTAGTTTGTATTGTAAATTCTTACCATGTGATGAAAAGCACATATAAATAGCTCAGTTTTATGAAAAACATATGCCAATGAAGTCGATTAAAAAGTTCGCTAACCAAAAACCTTTTCCATTTATTTAATTTTTAATCTCCTAGCAATTAAACATATGTTTGTGTGAAATATTTTTATAGGATGACACCGAAGAACTCTTCGAACTTGCTAAAAATTTCATCAAAATATCTTATCCTATCGAAAGTTTTATGCAAGTGAAATCTATTAAGAGTTCGTATATTCTTTTCTGTTTTTCACCCCCTTGCCATGAAATTACCATGGAAATATACTTATGGGACTCCTTCTGAGAACTTTCTAGAATAAGCCGAAAATTTCATTAAAATATCTCACTCCTATCAAAAGTTAGATATGAATGAAGTAAATTAAAAATTTTTGCCAATAAACAAATTTTTTCGGTCTAAGATCCGCTTACAATACAACTATCTTGAAAATATTTTAATGGAATTACTCTGGACAACTTCTTTTTGAAAATTTTACCAAGATACCTTGCTCGTATTAAAAGTTAATTGCGAATGAAATCACACATTTTTTCAGTTTTTAGTCCCTTTACCATAAATGTATATTGAAAATATTTTTACAGGACCACCAACGAGAATTTCTTAACATATGCTAAAAGTTTCATCAACATATCTCATTCCTATCATGCGTGAACAAACATGAAAATACATGTCTAATTGAAAACTTCCTTGTTTAAAGTTGATTAAAAAGAAAGTTTCCCGGCTGCGTTTGCGTATATCTCAAAAACTGAATTAATTTTGATCCGGTTTTTATGATTGATTAGGCCGTTTCTTGAGAAGGGTTTTGTTATATAATACATCAATATATAATGTAAAGCAGCCGAGCAATGACGGTGATTTTAAATTTTGTCGGAGACAAAATATATTGGCAGGCGCTTTCTCAGTTTACTTTTACTAGGTGGGCAATAAACTTTCATTTTTCGAGTTCATTTATCGAATTCGTTTTCAGAATCGGACATCTTAAATGAGCGAAACTTATATAAAATGTTTTATAAAACATTCGTGTCATTTTAGAACATCTATATGCATTTCGTGCATTTGGGTTGTCCGATTCTAAATCAAATTTAAAAATCGAATTCGAAAAAAAACGTATTTTACCACTCTAAATCGAATAGGTGTATGTAAACAATATTTAACTGGTATATGGCCGACATACAGTGTGTCAAAGTTATAATTTCTTTAATTTTTTTGTAAATATTCATGTTGATAATAGCTTGATTTACACTAAATTTCGTACTTGGGTTTTTTTTTATCAAAATCAATATCTGTTTACATTTTCGAAGTACATTGCAAAGGCCTTCACCAGCAGCACCTTGCCTACATATAAAGCTTCACAACTTTTTTGTGCCTATGTATATTAAATTCTCAGTTCGCTTGGACCGAATATTACACTTAATTGAAATGACCGATATGGTATTAATTTATGGTTGTTGCAAAAGAAATGGTGGAGAGTCGGTAAGAGTATTCAGAGAAAAATTTCCAAATAGAAGATTACCAAACCACAAAATATTTATTGCTGTTGTAAACCTGTAGTTTTGCTCCTGCAACGATTGATTATTGACAGAATCTTATGACTAGGATACCGGAAGTTGAAAAAGAAATTTTACAACGAATCGAAGAAAATCCGAGGCTGAGCATCAGAAACATTTAGGTTTAGAAGTTCGAGTTTCTAATGATACAATAAATATGACTTTAAGGGAATAGGTGTTACATCTATTGCACCTCCAGGAAATACGAGAGATTTTACCTAACCTTGAATTAAGACTAGGCTTCTGTTGATTCATTAATAAACGGAAAGTATATGTAAATCTTCATAAAAAATTTGTGATACTTAACAAGAGAGGGTATGACAAATTTACATAACGAATATTTTTATGCTGATAAAAACTCACATGCAATAAAAGTTGTTCATTATCAGCGCCTGAAATTCTTGATATGATGCAGCGTAGAAGACTGTGTAAAAATCGCAATGAGAACGAATATAAGAGATTGAATACCGAAATAAGAAGAAAAATAAGAAATGCCAAATTACGAAAGGAAATATGATTCATTTCATTCATTTAAGGTGCACAAAAAATAGAAAAACAACATTTCGAAGGGGAAATAATCATTCGATAGCTAATCAAAATGTTTATTTGTTATTTGAAACCCAACAAGAACTATGTAGATGGAAGTAATATATTGAAGAATTATTTCAAGATGGTCGACCTTCAGAACACAACATAACGCAGGCTAACAGCGGAACACTAGTAACAAGAAGCGAAGTTGAAAATGCTATCCCTTTAGCAAAGACTAAGACAGCAATGGGACCGGATGAAATATCCTTAGAAGTATTAAAACTACTAGCAGAAAATGGACGTAAACTGTTAGTTGACCTGTTTAACGCAGTATACAATTACGGCACTTTGTCACATGAACTGGCTGAAATCTACTTTTATGCCACTTCCTAAGAAACTCAATGCAAGAGAATTTCAAAATCATCGTAACATTAGCCTAATGAGCCATGCACTCAGGGTCTTTCTGCGTATCATCCATGCAAGAATGTACAAGAAATTAGAAGAACAAATGAGCGAGAAACAATTTGGCTTGGCACGAGAGAAACGTTGTTTGGCCTGCAGGTACTGGTACAACGAACCAGGGATGTAAATGTGGACATGTTTTTATGCTTTCTGGATTTTGAAAAAGCATTTGACAGGATGTCACACAATAAAATGACACAAAATTCAATGATATAGATCTAAGAATTATGGCAAACTTATATTGGAACCAGAACGCCACAGAGTAAGGCAAGGATGCATTTTGTCTCTATTAATTTTTAACGTTTACTCAGAAAAAATGTTCACCGATGCACTGAATGACATAAACTGTGGAATTCAAATAAATGGACCACAAATAAATACTCTTAGATATGCTGATGACACTGCACTCATTGCCAGCAGCGACAGCGAATTGCAAGATTCTGTGGTAGAACAATGCAGTAACTAAGGATTGAGTCTTAATATATTGTTATAAGTAAAGACAATGTCATTGACGCTGGAGTTCAAATTGGTAGGCAGCTGAAAAGGGTAGAAGCTATAACATACCTGGAAGGGCGAATCAATGACAAGTGGGACCACTCGATCGAAATCCGATGCAGAATCCCAAAAGCTAAATCAGCATTTGATCAATACAAGAATATTTTATGCGGCCATGATATTAATTTAAGTCTTAGGACAAGAATATTAAAATGTTACTTATTCTCCATACTTCTTTACGAAGTTGAGTCATGGACCTTGACAGAAAATATGCTTAAGAACATCGAGTCATTTGAAATGTCGTGCTATCCTAGACTGCTGCTAATAAGCTGGATGGACAAAGTGCGAAAAGATATTATCTTGAACCAAACGAAAAAAACAGAAATAATTGATAATAACTATTAAATCCAGAAAGGCAAAATATTTTGTACATGTAATGAGACATCAAGAAAAGTGTAGTCTTCTGTATTGTCATCTTACTCCAGTCATAGCCAACATGATCGCTAACGTTCTTTAAACGGATATAGCACGGCAAGAAGAAGAACATTATCAACAGGAATTTAAAATCAACGTGTGGGCAGGGACCAATGACTGACTTAGCATTGGCCTTGTCATCTTACTCCAGTCTCTGGACGAGAAATAGTTCCTTTTATGATGGTAATTTGCCACACAGGGGGAAGTATTCTAAATTGTGAGCAAGGTAAATACAAGAATGCCTATATAGTTTTGGACGTTGTAATAATCTGCAATAACAAGTGAGGGGGGTGGAGATATGACGAAAACATGTTATTCGTTTCTGCAAAAAAAAAACGTCAAAAATGGCTGTATTTTGCAGTGTTAATAATTATTGCAAAAATAACTTATTTAATATTATTATTGCTTTAAATTGAAGCTTTCTTAATTCTGAATCGAATAGATATTTGTAAATGTTGATCAGTGCATTTGTTGATCCCGGAGCACTCAATGTTGAACGCCATCACGTATTTGTTTATGAACGTTTCAATTTATTAAGCGCTTATTTTCTTCCTTAAAACTTATATTTTAATTTTATAAGTAAGTACAATAAAAAAATTAATGTTTGCCCCTTTGCAACATAAGGGGGCCGCTTCAACTATATTTGTTTCGAAGAAAAAGGACCTTTTTTTTTAAAGCAAGAAACAAAGGGGTAAACATAAATTTTTTTATTGTTTTTTTTTTACAGTATTAAAATATGTTTAAAAAAAAAGAAATAAGCGCTTAAATGAGTTGATATAAATATTAAACTAACCTGAACTAACCTGAACTAACATATTTCAGCAACAAATGAACTGATCAATTTTTGCGAAAGCTCATTGATTCAGAAATAAGAAAACTTCAATTTCATCAATCATAAAAGTTATTTTTGCAATAATTATTAACATTGCAAAAAACAGTCTTTTTTGACGCTTTTTCGGCATTTTTGCAATAACTAATTGACCAAATGAAACCGGCGATAACTTAAATTAAAGGTCTCATTAATACCTTCAAAAAAGTATGAAGAACTTACGCTCTGAAGACAATATTGTAACTTGTAGAAACAAAAAACATGTTTTCGCCAACTTTGAATTCCCGCCAGTTGCTAATGCAAATTATTTCAACGTCCAAAACTGTATAGGCATTCTTGTTCTGACCCTGCCTACAAGTTAAAACACTTCTTCCTGTGACATATGAATTTCGTCCACAGACTGGAGTACCTTACTACCTCATTTAAATGGTTTGAATTGCCTAGAATACGTAGTAAATTTGTCAAATTTATTAGATTATCTTCCACTGGCTGTTAGAGAAAATATGTGGTTCATGCCCGAAGGTGTATATCTAGACCTCCAATTAAATATTACATAAGAACTACAAACAGTTGGTATTATTAAAATAAATATTTACAGAAAAGTTTTAAAAAATTATAACTTTGACACCCTGTATTTCGGAAACTATCAACTTTTAAACTAAAGTAAATCGGGCTCGATCGTCATATTTTAGCTTTAGGATTTGCGCTTGCATTTTGTACAACCTTTTAGTGACACCCTGTATTTAACATACATTTTATTTACTTTATAGGAAACAGAAGTTGACCCAGTTATTTTACTTACTTTACACATAACTTACTTTCACATATAGAAAACTTATATTATTACATAGATCCCATTTAAAGCCGTCGAAGGAAATTTATCCACAACATACATTTTTGGATGAATTTGGATACATCCACATAAAAAGACACCAAAAAGGCCCTTTAATTTCAGGCTATATGAAAAACAAACACTACCATATTAAACATTAGGATAGGGGGTTAATTCATTTGTATTTACATTGTCTTAAATTGCACCTGTTCTTTATTTTGTGGTTCGTTTTTCGCCATTGTTTTACTAAAACCGAAAACTCTTCCTTCATTTTTTATATTGTTAGTTCTAATACTTCAGCAAACTAAATTATTTTGTTAAACTTATCCAAGATTTGTATCAGAAAAGTGTTACACAAAGGCTAGCTAAACTACTAAAAATTCTGGATCCAGTTTAAGTCTATTTTTCCTAATGTTGACAACATTACCAGTAATAGTTTTTGAATGAGTTCAGAACGTTAAAGTGTTGAAGCTTGTCCACAGGTCTACAAGGTTCTGTTGTTGGGCAGCTGGCGGTCATCATTTCCAAAGTAATCTGCTACACAGTTAAAAATAACTTTAAATTTAATGAATATTCATTAATTAAATTTAATGATTTTTTTACCTTAAATCATGAATAAGTTACATGTACTTTGAAATTAAAGTAAAGAATCTGATAAAGTATTAGATTTAATGTAAAAATTATTAAATTTAATGCATTAAGATTAAATGCAGTTTATGAAATTTGCTTTCAGCACATTACATTAAAATTAATACCAAGTATTTTTACAGTGTACGCAAAATCCGAATTGGAGGCAAGAAATGACCCATCATGTTAGGATTTTCAGATGTTTGAGGTTATGTATTCGAAAAATGGCTACTTTTGAAGTATTTAGGATGCACCAAGTTATTTTGATCCTTCTTTATCTGGTTTCATTATTTTATTCATCAAAAGAAGCTATTGAGCGGTCACCTAAGATTTTTTCTTGCAAACTTACAGTAATTTTGAGTTATGAATATACCCCAAAAAAGTCATATACCTTCACATTAAGCCTTTGAGGCATACACTTTTTTACTGTGTACATTTCTCTCGAAAATTTGTATTTGGGGATTTTTAGGGTCGCTGAGCATGAATATTAATTCAGAAAATTCAATTTTCTATTTTCAAAATGGCGGATTAAATTTCACTTGGTGGTTCTCGCAGTCGCTGATTACGAATATGTCAGAAAATAGAAACTTTTATTTTTAGGAAGGTGGATTCAAAATGGCGAAACGAAATTTACAGGAAACGATATTTTTCTCTAAAAGCCGACTAACCTTTACTTAAAATGGCCATAACTTTGCAAGAAAAAAATCGTAGGATGTATAATCTTGCAAATAACCGTAAAAACAGCCAAAAAAAAAACGTTTTTCGGAACATAACCTCAAATATCTCAAAATTCTAATGTGATGGGCCAATTCTAACCTCGAATTCGTATTCTATGCAGAAATTAACTTCGAAAATGACCTCCAGCTGTCCAACAACAATCACTACCCCATAAGCAATACAATATTGCACCACCAGACTTGTGAAAAAGCGATTAAATTAGTGCAGGACATTATAGATTTAAATATTCCCTTTCTGAATGATTTAAATTTGTAATATCTCGTTTTAATATAATCCAAAATTTAGTTTTTAGTAGGAGGGTTCCTGACTTATATCTATAGCAGAGTCCTACCTGGCTTTCCGTGGATCTCCTTGGCTTCATGTATTTCCATAACACGACATGTAATATTAACTAAAAAAACTTGCAATTCTAAAAAAAGTTATTTTTGATGAAATATTTGCTCAATCACACGACTTTACAGTTAATTTGCGACTTTAATGTAAAAGGCAGGCTGGTTAATTTTTGATCTCTAAATACGAAAATTGTGGTAAAAACCTCCTAACACTACGATTTTTGACTTATGATTTTTTCAGTAAAAATGAATGCGTATTTTCATCACATTATTTTAAAAAGTAATTTGTAATATACCGGAGTGCGACATTGCCAAATTTACTTTTTCATAAGTTAGGGAAATTGTGCACGATTTGGCAACACCATGTGGGGGTGTCTAGAGATGACTAAGTCTCAACCCCCTACGGGTTAAAATAATGGAAGTACCCATTTAAACCCATATAATTCCAAATTTCACTCTGCCCCGTGGCCGAATCTACTTATAGATTGCCCCTGTATACGAGAGAACGCTGTCGCTTTTCGAACTTTCGATACCCGATGTTTCTACAAAGTACCAGAAGTACGGAACGGCTATAAAAGCAGCCGGCCAGGAGTCGTATAATCGGTATTGGTTTAGCACGAGTAGTGATCAGTATCAGATAGTAAGAGTCTTGTATTGTGTTGAATCAATTTAGTTGACACCTGTAAACGTAGTACCCCATCTCTGAACCGACGTACGCGACAGTACAAAAATGTCTAAAGTACAGAAATATGGCTGTGTTAACCTTGCGGATAGTCTTTGCTACATGTCTGGTCTAGCGCAGATCCAAGAAGGGAGCGGGAGGGCGCCCCCCCCCCAAAAGCTTTGAGTTGAGGAAAATTTACCCGATTCTGACTCTTATACTAGAAATGAGGATGCTACTGGAATCTCCCCCCTCCCCTCCCATCGACAACTTGTTTTTTTTTGCGATCGCTCCCCCCCTCCCATCGACAACTTGTTTTTTTTTGTGATCGCTCCCCCTCCACAAGAGCTTCGAATTCAGAAAAATAGACCCGACCCTGCCTTTTACACTAGAAATAGGAATGTTGCTAGCGTCTACCCCGTCGATAACTTGCTTTCGCTTGCCATACGGTACTTTCGTGATATCACCCCCTCCCTCCCAAGAAAGGAGGCTAGATCGCCCCTGTGTGTGGTCAATTTACTCCTAAATCGCACAAGAGGAGAATTAACAAAATGACCAAAGTAGCTTATCATCAGTAGTTTTGTTGACGATCAAGATCGGGACTGGGATCCTCACATAAGTTGCCAAATCTATGCGGCAAATCTGAGTAACTGGTTAAATGGCAAACGCTCTTCTATGCTTTTTACAGTTTCAATGATTTGGCGAAAACTAACAATTCATTTTAACGACTCTGACTTTTGCATGACAAAAGTCTGGTTTTTCAAGAAAGAACAAACATAATATTGAATATCCGGATATTCCCTCAGCCATTAAACCGGTTCTTCATGGAGAAAGTTTACCAGTTCCAGCGCCCCTGCAAGATGGGAGGAAGATTTAGAAATGTATGATGATAAGGCAGAACCCGATAATGTACCAGAAAATGACGATTCTTATTTTCCCGAAAGTGAAGGAAAAGCACCCAATTTAATCGAACAATTTGAACGAAATGATCTAGTTCGGGACCTCCGCTTGTCCGAAAAGGATGCTGAAGTATTAGGGTTTGCAACAATGGAATTTACTAGCCACTGGAACCAAAGTTACAATATTTAGGAACCGTAACCAAGAGCTATCCTGGTTTTTTTCTCTGCAGGATAAAATATGTGTTTGTGTTAATTCAAATAGTTTTATGGAAAAATTAGGATTTGCACATAACCCGGAAGAATAGCGCTTTCTTTTATTCTTTGGGATAGCAGAACAACACAGAGCCATTGCCAACTAAAAGATTGGCGTTCGGGAGATCAATATATTCCAGGTCAAGCTAACATAAAGAATATACCTCTTGTTGATCCCCAAAAAGTACTGTTACCTCTATTACACATTAAACTGAGATTAATTAAAAATTTCGTTAAATCTTTAGATAAAGAAAGAGATGTGTTTAAATACTTTACAAATTTTTCCTAAACTAACTGATACTAAGCTTAAGGAGAGAACATTTATTGGACCAGAAATTAGAAAAATACGATGGGATCAACAGTTTCATCAAAAATTAAGTGATGTTGAATTAGCTGCGTGAAATTCTTTTAAAACAATTGCTACAGAACTACTTGAAAGCTACTGCAGAATGGGCTGTCGCATGTCTCTTAAAATACACTTCTTGTACGCCCATTTAAATATTTTCCCACAAAATTTGGGTGCCAGTATTGACAAGCATAGAGAAAGGTTCGACCACGACATATTAACAATGGAGCAACGCTACCAAGGCAGATGGGATCCAACAATGATGGGAGATAATTATAGGTTTCTTAGGAGAGAAAACGTTTAGGAGTATAAACGAAAGTCAACATTTGCAAAAAAGTTATGTACTAAAAAATTACAATAAATGTATTTTCATGTGTATTCTTGCAAATAAATCCTGTTATGCTTACAATATTTAGTTTTTTTTATTGTTTTGAACTTATATATAAATATTATACAAAAATGCTTGTATTAAATAAAAATAACTCATACATTCTATAACTCAAAATCTATAAGTGGTAGAAAATTTTCGTTGTTAAATTTGCAATCACGATGCTTTAAACTCCCACGGACAGCCATTATAACATAACCCAATTTTTTTTGTATTTGTTGACTAATGTAATTAATTTGCTAATCTAAAACATAATTTTACATTTTTATATTGTACCACATTACTTTATTTAATGTATTTTTGCTCATCTTCTTCATAAGGTAAAGTATTGTAAATAAACTATCTCTTAAGTCAATTTAGGAAGCAAATTTGGCCACGACAGGAATCTGAGTCGTTTTTCCTAAAGAACGAAGAAAATAATATTTCAAATAAAAAAATACTATCTCAAATTTATATTACCATTCTTCAAAAATACCCTTTTTTGAATATAAACAAATCTAATAAATTAAAAAATATATTTACATTTAAAAATATATATGAAGTATACATAATAGTATATCTTTAAGTACATGTCAATTTAAACGCACTAAATTGAACGGTTTTTAAAATAATCCAACTCTTAAATTTAAGAGAATATTTTTATCAGTGTATAATTGTAACGAATTAGTACGGGGTAAAGAAGCAATATATTTTATATTAGCTACGTTTTAAGAAAGCTCTAGTTAGTCCTAAGAAGAAAGTAATAGTATTTGCTTCTAAAAATTAATATATTTATGGGTCATATTTTTACGGTATTTGAAAAATTACCAAAAATAATATATGGTATACTTTTTTATCTCTCTTCAAAAAGGAAAGATAATGAGGTGATCAGAATAGAATTAACAACCCTTCATATTCACAATAAGGCTTCAAATCAAAATTTATCAAAAATAATATTGGCAATTATGACAATTCCGCCCAAGTCCACTTAGGCAATTCAAAGCTTTATGCATTACGACAATCGTGTCAACGAAGCTTTCGGTCGGATTAAGTGACCAAGGCCCACTTGGATTGATTCACGGCCGGCGGAGAACAATAGAACGTCGGTCGTTCGTCGTTTGTCATGGTTTGTCAGCGCCGGCGATGATGGATGGTCTTTTTGGTCAGAGGCGGTCGAGATAAGAGCCCTCGAAACAAATGAATATCTGCGAAATATGATGGTCGGATTAGAAAGTTCCAAATATATGACAAAAATTGATGGAAGAGAAAAAAATTAGGGCATAATATAGAAATTACAAAATCTTAGACAATAATACTCAAATTAAGTTTTCTTTTAAATTCCACAGTATTTTTTTTGTCATATTAGCTAAACAGACTAATAAACCCAACTTTAACTAAAATGAAATTTTTACTTCATGCTACTTTTGAAATATGTACCCCATATAAGAATACTGAAAACATATTTTAATTTAAATCAAGCTTATTAATTTTTTTAAATTTATTCTATTTTTATAAATAAAATATCTTTTTAACATTAATTCACGATTAAAAATAGGGAGATTATTGCTTTTATTTCGTAGAAAATTAAAATAAAATACCAGTAAGGAACTACATTCTTAGTCAAGACCAATTTAACGTTGTTTTAGAATGTGACGCAAATGGAGTTTAATTACAGTTAAGTAAACGGACTTTTTTTTAAGAGTCTCTAAGATTTTAGAAATCGATTTTCTTCATTTTAGTTTAATGTCTTCCATTACGAAACTCAATGTCTTAAGACAATTTTTTTTAATTAAGAGTCATATTTGCTTTAGTTGTCGACGTGAAGTCACGTCAAGCACAAGACCTAAAATACGTAAACAATAGAGTTAGGTTCAGTCCAATAGAAATCTGGCTAGAAATCTGATTTTGGAGAAAACCCTTTTTGTTCTATCTGATTAAGATGAAATAATCAATGGAGATATTCTTTCTTATTTTAATATTTTTTTTACTGTAATAGCGGATCGCTGGCAAGCGAGGTCACGAAATTTTGTTGCATGTGTTGGGTCAAATAATCAGTGCCAATAACTTATTCGGGTCTATGAATGATTTTTTACTAAAGACCGTAAAATACGAGAGAGCAACACCCATTATTTAAAAAAATGGAGTCCTCCTTTCGTTATACAGGGTGTCCGGTAAGTATTTCCTAATTACTAGGTAGCATACAGGGAAGGTCAGAATAACCCTATATTGTCATAGAAAAGTGCCCCTTAACGCATGTACAAGGTTCCTAAGGGATAGCCAGCGATTTACCTTATTTGCTCCAAGTTTTGAACCGACTTGTATAATTTAATGAAATTATAATATTTTATAGAGGCCATAAATACTTAATAAATCATACTACAGTAGACGTCTCAGATCATCAGAGAAGTTAGGAACGGATTTGCAGCCACACTCGTTGGGCCTAACTTGGGTCATTCCTCTTCAAAAAAGACACTTTTAATTGATTTCAATAAAACTTGCGGTTTTGATGCGAATCACTCAAAAGTTAATAATACTAAACACAAACACCTAAAAATCAGGTTGTTATTGTTAATACCTACATAGTGAATTACTATTGACGGCACTTGTCAAAACTGCTTTCAAGTAAAAATAATTTTAAAAAATGGAAGAATACTCGCAGAGTATGCTGATATGCATTTAATTTATGGTGAAGCGCTGTCAAATTCTTCGAAGGTAAAAAGACTTTATGCTGGAAGATTTCCAGCTCGAACATTGCCAAGTCTGAAAACCTTTCAAAGGGTTGATTGAAGCCTAAGGGAAACAGGTAAAAGATGATTAGAAAATAATTATTAGAGATAACGAATTAATTTTTTATGTTTTGTTCAGAGCCATTTTTGCGGCGACGTGGCCGTGAGGGCCCTCCCAAGAGAACACGAGATCCTCACGTAGAGGAAGAAATTTTGCAAGATATTGCTGACAACCCTTCAAACAGCTTAAGAAAGCTAGCGACACAAAACAAGGATTGTACATGAAACTCTAATAGAACACCCGTACCAGGTCGTGTCTCCGGATGATTATCCCGTAAGACTTCAATATTCCAACTGATTTATACAGCAACATAACCTAAATCTAAATTTTTCTAACATTATTTTGTTTACCGATGAGGCCATTATAAACTCGCACAATTTACATTTTTGGGCTGATTAAAACGCGCACGCTATAATTCAAAACAAACACCAACAAAGGTTTACTGTAAATTTGTGGGCTGGCATCATCGGTAATAACCTTATAGGTCCATTTGTTTTGGAAGGAAGACTCAACGATGAAATTTATTTCCAATTTTTGCAGCAAAATTTAAATAATTAATTGGAAGACGTACCTCTCGACAGAAGAATGCAAATGTGATACATGCATGATGGTGCTCCACTTCATTTTAATCCTATAGTACGTCAACACTTAACAAACAAGGTCGAGGTGCGTGTTTTATTGCCACCAAGGTCTCTAGATTTAAATCTCTTAGACTTTTACTTCGGGGGACATCTAGAAAAACTAGTTTATTCAACACCAGTAAATACTAGAGAAGAATTAGTGACAATAGCACAGCATTTTAATGAAGTCCGTAATAATGCCGGAATATTATCTGCAATGCAGCGAGAAAATATTCGAAGAATAAGAAAATATATTGAAGTACGTAGAGCCCATTTTTAATATTTGCCAAAATAACATTTAAACGTTTTCAGTATTTTTGCATTGTAACCACATAGTAAATTAATTGATCCCTGACCAACCCTTTGAAGGGTTCCTGGACTTGACAATGTCTGAGCTCAAAATCTTTCAGCATAACATCTTCTTGCCTTCGAAGAGTTAGACAGCGCTTCCCATAAATTAAAACACATCAGTACACCCTGCGTATTTTATTTTTACCTGTTTCTGTTTCACATTAGTAACTTTTTAGTTTTCGCATAAAAACCGATTTCCAAACCGCCAGTTTTATCGAAATAAATAAAATTACCTTTTTTAAAGAGGAATGACCAAAGTATTTAAAAAATCAGTTTTAAGCTCGGTAAAATGACACCTATCAAAAATTAGACACAACGAGTGTGGCTGCAAGTCCGTTCCTGACTTCTGTGATGATCTAAAACATCTATTATAGTATGGTTTAATGCATCTTTATGACCTGTATAAAATATTAAAATTTCATAAAATTATAAAAGTCGGTTCAAAACTTAGAGCTCTGTATCTGCGTTAAGGGGCATGTTAGGAATTTTTATTCTATGATAATTAAGGGTTATTCTGACCTTCCCTGTATGCTCCCGAGAAATTAGGACGTATTTATCAGACATCCTGTATATTTTTTAAAATTTCGTTTTGATTTGGTAATAAAATCAAATTTGTTTTTTATCGTTTTTAATTTAACCGCATTATTTAACAAACATTTAGGACTTCCAGTGAGTATGAGCAAAACGTAAAGATAAATGAGTAATGTTTTACTATATTTGCTAATTTGAAATTGGGTCGATTTTTTTTCGTTTACTATAGTTTCCAGTTTCTCTTAAGGATTAATACATTTTTTTGTGGGTTACTAAAAGACTCATTTTTTGTGTAGATTGCTTACTGTAAAGAGGGATATAAAGTAAAAACATAGAAGTCGCATATTTAGTATCAAAACTGGATGTTATGTGTTTTATTTTCTCAAAATGACATTATTTCAAAATAATCACCATCAATTAGCAAATAATTATGCCCTCTTTTTTCGATCCTAATCTTAGTTTATCCAATAAATTATCATTATAAAAGTTTATTATTTTTTTCAATCATTTTTACACCCACTGCCCCGTTTGTTTCTTAGCACTATTTAAAGTAATCACTAGACTAACTATTGCCTTAATAACATGAAATAATAAGGTAGCTATGATATACGAGGAAATTTTACTTCTGCTTTTGATCGAAGAAGACTAAAGCGGACACAATGTGTGGGTGCTTATGATGTTCCAGCTGAGCTGCAAAATTAGACCCATGTAGGTCAGCGTGTGTGAACCTTTAAGCAGGGGATACAAAGTAATTCTGAGTGAGTATACCTAGAAGTAAAATAAGAAATATACTAGAAAAGATATACTGCTGTTTTTTTCGCTCAAGCGAATGCCTTTGGCAGCATAAAAAACTTCTTGGTGTTCTTAAACACCATGGGGCGAGAGACTTGGTGTTGCAGCTCTTTCAGAATTAACTCCCAAATAGACAGCAACAAGTTAAAATAGGCGAAATTTTGAGTAATCTTTGCAATATACAAAATGGAGGCCCACAAGGGATCAGGGGCGGATTCAGCCTCTCTTTTTAGGGGAGGGGGGGGGGGCAATATGACAAAAGCAATGAAAAGATCGAAGTTACCCCCATCCCATTTTTATACAAGACAGTATTAAACGGCAAACGAAAGTGAATTGTCAGCGGGAGAGTGAGGAGGCTAGTCTATTGTTTCTGAATTCGAAGTTCTTCGCCCCCTGGATCCGTCCCCACAAGTTATTGTCTTGAGGACCATTCTATCCAATTTGTACAGAAAATCAATTATACGCTTAAACATTGGGGATAAATTTATATTTTACACGAATAATAAAGTGATTGGATTTGTAGTGCCAACTTGGCAGGAGACTAAAAAAATATACAGAGTGGAGTTGAGGTTGTGAAAAATGATTTGATTCGTATAATTTGTCGTTAAAAATAAAAAAATACAATTGCATCGCATTTAGTAAGACAGAAATAAATCGGCCATCATTTTTATTCATCGAGGTTAATAATTTAACAGATATGAAATTACAAATATTAAAAATCATGGATTTTCGCTGATCAGCATCTTAAACGGGATTTACATGTTAGCTACTTAACAAAAAAATTAAAAGAACTAATTTATAAGTTTTATATATTAATAACAATAGTTCAAAACTTTGATATTGCCATATAGAGTACTAGTATCTGGCAATGTGTATAGTAACTCTTTAAAACCACTTCACGTTATTCAAACTAAAATATTAAAAATTATATTTAACAGAAACTTCTTATACCCAACTAATCTTCTTTATGGCAAAACTGTGTGCTGTTATGGATAAGGCCATAAGAAAATTTGATATGTTGTTAACCATTCATATAATACACTTCATAATTTCTAGATGCACTGAATGAATATCATAAATAAATACTCAGAGACCTGGGTACAAAATTATATAAATTGGTACCAAATAAAAAAAACTTTAGCGAATTAGCAAACCTTATGTCGATGATAATTTTTATAAATATGTCTCTGTATTCTCTTTAGTATTGTCCATTTCTAAATGTATCGAAAAAGTAATATTAGTAATTTGAGAATTCCACCTTTAATGATTAGGTTAATATTTACTTGGAAAGATAAATAGAGGTATAGCCTAAACAGATGCTCTCCATCTAGGGGCTGAATTGCAGTTTATATCATTTAAAACATATAAGTCGTTTGCTTGTATCACATCAGAACAATTATATAAATTTTCATTTTATTAAAGAAGAATATGAAGAAAAATTGTAATATTAGGTGGTGCCAATTTACATAACAAAAGTGATGATCTTAAAGGTACCGTTTACACCAAAAACTGATTTTTTATATTTGTTTATATTTTTAATTTTTAATAGAAAATTTATTGTGCACCTAAAAAACAAAACTTCTTTTATATCATTTGCTATGAAGTATAGCTATGTCTTAAAACAGAAAAAGTCTAATAAAAACACATATCTTCAAACAAAAATTGGCGACGAAATATAGGGCACTGGTGCCTGGGGCTTGAGGCGTCTCATTTTTTTCAGCTTGAAGTTTGCTTCCGTGATACGGTTTTCTGGAAAATGACCTTAAAAAAATTTCTGTACAAAAAAATATATAATATTCCAAGAAAATTTTTTAGTAGCAAATTGACAATATTTATATATAATTTTATGAAAACTCTTCAGATCAAAATTATGTTCCATATTTTGCTTCTAAAAGTACAAAACTGAAATCCTTGAGAAACCCAGGTCATGAAGGTGATAACTTGGTATGGTATTTTTAGTTTTTCTAAAATCAATGATTTATAAAAATAATCTAATTTGATTGAAACTTAATTTTATACAAATCTGCAAATTTAGCTTTTTTTTTCTTTTCATGGATTTTTCACCGTCGTATATGCCAGCTGCTTACTTTTACAAAGCCGCTCATCTCTTGAAGCACTCACTACTCTTCTGTGAAACTTGAAATAATTTGTCTCCTCTTATCGAACAAATCAGCCCATTTTAAATCCAAAAATTCTAATTCTTATTATTGCAGCATATTATAACAAATTTTTGGACTGAAAAGTATCTTTACAGTAGATAGTCCACATCTTATGACGAAGACCCTCATTAGCATTTTCTGTTCTACACAAACACTTCGTGCCAGCTATCACTATTAAACGCGTTTAATGTAATGCATTAAATTTAATAATTTACATTAATCTAAATTAATTTATTCCATTAAACCAAATCATACGTTAAATTTAAAAAAATAACTACTTTTCAAAGTGATTATGTACATTAAATATACAGCTAGTGTTCATTGAATTTGAGATATGTTATCACATATTTAATGCAACAAGATTAATATGAGGTCAATGCTACCAAGGAAAGGTGGAAATTTTTCCCATATCATCATAAGTGGTGTACCGTCATCTGTACACCGGTTTCGAACTTATTGGTTTCCGTCAGTATCGGTAGATATGTACACCTCATCATTAGAAAATTGAGGCCTTTAAACTACTTATATCATACTAAACAAAAAGTTCAATAGAACTTGCGCCATCTTCCGGAGTATCTTGTAATGTACGATGAATATTAATGTAAATTCCTTTAATGTTAAGGTACCTATGAATTAATTTTAATGTAAAGAATGTACTTTATTGAAATTTAAGATACAATTTAATCAAATTTGACGAGTTGCTTTAGATTTAGAGTAAATGTAAATTATTTAGGATTTTAGGTCCAAAATCATTAAATTTAATGCAGAATGGATATTAAATCTGCATTAAATTTAAACTTATTTTCAACAGTGCATGAGAACTGGAAAATATAATAAAATTATGAAACAATTTATAAATTATGAGAAGTGATTTGAAAATTCCTGAAAAAAAAAAGAAGTATACTGTAAAATGTTTTTTAGACTTGCTGTTCTGACAGCTTCATTATTCGAAAAGCATTTTGCTTTATAATAATATTGAAGATGTCTTTGAAAAAGTTGGAATAGTTTTGTTTTGAGATTGTTCACTAATAGTATTGCAAAAATTATCGTTTTGTCCCGGTTGCAAGAAAGTGTTTTTTATATTTAAAAATATTGTGACACCGATTTTTTAATATAATTTCCATCTTGAAGATAGCAGGCATGTCACTTTTAGACTTGCTGTTTTTATTACAGCTATATTATTCGAAAAACATTTTGCTTTATAATAATGTTGAAGATGTCTCTAAAAAAGTTGGAATAGTTTTGCTTGGACATTGTTCATTCCTACAATTAAAATTATATTTAAGTTTAAAATATGAATGAAATAAAATTTCAAAATCAATAAATATATTTTTCCATACACTAATACGTTGATATTGAAGTAGAGGTCCAAATGCAGCAAAAAAATTACAATCTGGAGTGAGTGCCTATTGGTTTCATCATTTATTGATTTGTAAAACCATAAAAAATATATTTTGTTATACAATGAGGATGTCAAGTTTGGAATAAATTCATTATTTAAAAAATGCTGAATTTTCTGAAAAATCATTAGGACAGGTCGACTTATATTTTTTGGTAAAAATTTTTTTTCAGGGTGGCTTAAAAGAAGTTGTGCTATAATTAACTTTGATTTGTTAAATAGGGATCTTTTAGACTCCCTGTAAAATTCTGACATTTTTTTTAATACATATCATATACCTAAATATTACTCTTTTCGATTTATCGTCAGTTAAAACTCGAAATGAAGTAATAGCAACAGTTAATATATCGTTTTATTAAATGCTGAGAGTGCTTTTCATTGCTTAATTGTCAGTAACCTAATTGTATTTACAAATTCATTCTTTAAGTCTTCTATGTCAATTGACTTGGTTTGGAAAACTTTAACTAAAAAAACCTTAAAAGGTAGCCTTACAAGAAGACATTAAGGTGTTTTAAGTCTGGAAACCTCGGTGGCCACTCAATAGGTTCCTTTCTTCAAGTCCACCTGTTTGCGAAAAATCATTATGAAAGACGCGAAATTCTGTTACATAATATGGCGGAGTCTTATCAAAACCAGATATTTTGCTGCGGTAATTTCTAACTTCTATGCCTCAATAAGTTCCATTTTTAGTTAAAATGAACTTAAAGTGACAATTTGACAAAATCTGACAAAGGAACAGGTCATTGAGTCAGTTATGCTGGTAAATAATTATTGTATTTCATTTTGAGTTTTAATCGTCGATAAAACGAAAACAGTTACAGTTAGGTACAGGTCATATACAAAATATTGGGGTCACTATTTAAAAAATCGAAGCTGATTATACCACAGCTTGTTTCGAATTATTCTGTAACATTTAATATATTGGAAAATATTGATTCCAAAAAAAACTTAAAGCGACGCGTCCGAACGATTTTTCAAAAAAGCCAGTTTTGAATTTATTGCAGACTTTATATCCTCACTATATATTTGACTAATAAACAAAAAAAGATAAAATAATTATTATTATTAAATTACATTTTACTGTTATTGATTCGATTTAACTAATATTACTTTTCGAAAATAAATTTTACTTCTATAAAATGTCGGGAAATTAAAATTCTAAGAAATAACTGAAGCAACCTTTTTAGAAGATATTGCGATATAGTGAACATCCCCATTTTGGATATGAAATTGAAAAGATTTGTGCAAAAGCATTTTTTAGTATTTCACTTATATTATTACAATGCCTTTACCTAATAGAGCCCAGACGGCGAACGTCTCGATCGATTTTACGGGGCAAAATTAACCAAAATCCTGGCAGCATTTTTATTAATCGATTTAAAAATTTGGGTATTACAGGAATATCTGGGTGTGTAAAAGATATTCAGATTGTAAAAAGAGGAATTAAATATTTTTAATGAGCATAAGATGAATTTTTCTCTGTACATACAAATAACTTTCACATATCCATATAAATCCTATCTTTCAATTAAAGTTTAGAAAATCTAAAAAACATATTTAATGTTCTTGTGATCTGAACTGAAAAATAGGATTTGAATGATTGATTTTTCATGCATTTTGTTGCCTAATAATGTTACCAAAAAATATCTATTGCTTTTATGTTGATCTCAAATACATCGTTGTGTCTGATATCTGTCGTGATGATTAGTAATATTCCTGATAATAAAAATTCATTAGGACTTAGAGAAGAAGAACTTACTCGGATGGTCGAGATTTAAATAAAATGGCACTATTCTCACTTATTATTCTTTATCCGAAAACTTTATTCTTTTATTTAAATTTCTTATAAAAAACAAAAGAGAAATGCAAACTTTTGTGTTAAGAACATTTATCCCCTATGAAAAATTTTTAGTATTCAAAACAATTTGTTTTCTGATTCATAAGGGAAAAAAATGTTGCTATTTATTTCTAATCTAGAGGTGCCTATATGTTTTGTCCTTCCGAGCAGAAAAAATGAAAGAATATACACAAACAGTTCATTTTCTGCAAATACACCTCTGAATCTTTCTCCATACGCGTTTCGACCACATTATGGTCACGTCAGTGGAGCTGTATCAAACCGAGAGCAGCATTCACAAGAAACAATTGTCTATATAAAATATAAAGTCCGAGACATGACAACAGAATATTAAACCTGCCGACTTTTCAATATCAGACTGAAAAATATCGACAGTGGAACATCTATACATTCATCGGACTAGCGCGAAATTTAAAAACTAAGATTTCAGTAAGAAATAAATTGACCTATTTTTTGCTTTGTTTAAATAGTTGCCTGTATGTATTCTTTATTTAAGCAGAGAAAAGGAAGTCATATATACAAACATGTTTCGGATTTATATTTTATATAGACAATTGTTCCCTGCGAATGTGGCTTACGGTTCGATACAACTCCACTGACGAGACCATAAGCTGGTCGGAACGCGTTTAGAGAGAAAATCAGATTTATACTTGAAGGAAATAAACTCTTTGTATATATTCTTTCCTTTTTCCTGCTTGAAAGCAGAACACATATTGGCAAATAATTAAACACGGCAGAAAATGGATATATTTATTTCTTACCAATATCTTAATTTTTAAATGTAATCTATACTTACAAGCGGCGTTTTGACTTTCTAACATATGAACATATAGCTTAATCTTTTAGCTAGGTTTACCGGACAATCAGGAACTAGTCAGCACCCATTAATTAATAAACTGTGACCTACCGGTTTTTGTAAGTCCTGGTCGGCGCTGACTAGCGATTTCTCTACGAATAGGCCTATTAAAACTAAATCATAAAATTTCAGGGCAATATTGTCAACCTTAGGATACGAATGACGCATAGTATACCTGAGGTATATAACGGGTTAGGGAATCATTTCACAGCTCCAAAAAATTAACGTGTACGTCGCCAACATCCAAAAGTACATGAAATGAATTTCAGGTTCAAGGGCTTGAACGTAGTTAGTAATATCCTCTCTTAGATTATCTGCAATTTCTGTCTTCGATTCTTCAATTTCAGTAAAAAGGTGTTCAACCGTGGTAAAGTTTACCACATTTACTGGAAGTAAATATTATGCATTTCTTTACCCTGCTGTATCAAATTTAGTTTATTTAGCTGATCTAAGATATGAGATAAATAAGTTACTCGTTGGACCCAGATCCCATCATTAAAGTGTGCCTAAAACTCACGTTTTCCTTTCATTGCTAAGAACTATTTTATTTTATTTTTCAATTTTAAAACTCGGCCAACAACATTTCCATTTGAACCAACGAGCCGCAGTGTAGGAAACAAAGACTTCATGATCAGAGTTGCATAATTCCTTAAAGAGACTAGACGCACTAGATTTTAGATAAATCAGTGTATCATGCAGTGCAATGCCTTTGCTTGGAGTTCAAACTCTTTAATTTTTCTTTGAAAGCCTTCCTGGTACTCCGTAGGTATGTACAGGGTGAGTCAACGATTGGATGAAGTAGGTTTGTGCCTTTTCGGTGAAATTAACAAAAAAACTATATTTATTGTTTGATACAGTATATTTTTACGCAGATTTTAAAAATATTTAGGACTCTACAGGGTGAGCCAAAAAACTAGGACAGCATAAAGTTGTATTTTTTTAAATAGAACACCCTATATACGAAACGTATTTTCGATTTAGCTTATAATTTTAAATCTTTTTTATTAAGGGTTTACTATAACAAAACTTTATAGTTTCTGAGATAATTAAGTTTAAAGAAAAAAAGTCACATTTTCAAGCATCAATTCAATCCTAAATAACGTTTTCAATTTTGTAACAAATATATTCAAATTTGGAATTTAGCAAGGCCAAGGACAAGTTAACATAATTTTTACCTAATATTTGCAATAAAAGCTACAGGGTGTTGAACACATCGGCTCAAATTTGAACAAGTTTAAATGAATAAATATTTTTTTTTAAATGGTACACCCTGTATATTTTCATGTTATTTAATAGAGTAATAAAAACCCTAAAAGTTTTGTTCAATATATCCTATACCTATTTATAATAGTTTTTGAGATATTTCAGTTTTTCTTATTTTCCATACTTTTTTACAGAAATAGTCTTCATTATCATAGTAGCCATGGCAAAAACAATGTAAAAGAACATTTTTCTGTGTGTCAAATTTATAACCGCAATCCCTTCTTTTGGTTTTTATGTAGTGTAGTTTGGTTTTTTTTTTGCATTCATCTTATATTGTAAAATGAATTTTCCAAAGAATGAGTTAATACAATAGGAGAGGCTCAAAAAAATTGCCTTCTTGCTCAAAGAATTTACAAAATGAAGTATTCTGATCGACGCCAGCCTAATACCCATACTTTTCAAAACTTAATGCAAAGATTTGATTCTTCTGGTACTGTTGATTATCCAAAACGTAAAGTGGTCAACAAACCAGTAACTAATGAAGAAAAAGAACTACAAGTTTTGTTAAATGTTCAGGAAAATCCTTATATTGGTAGCCGTCAGTTAGCAGCATTATGTGAAACATCACAATCCACCGCTAATCGTTCTACCAAGAAATATAGGTATCATCCATATCACATGGAATTACACCAAGAATTGCATGGACAGGATTTTGAAAGTCGTGTAAACTTTTGTCGTACAATAAATGCGGAGATTCAATTAAATCCAAATTTATTATGCAAGGTAATGTTTAGTGATGAAGCTACTTTTAGAAGTAACGGTGCCGTAAATAGACGCAACATGCATTATTATGCCACAGAAAACCCATTTTGGATTAGAGAGGTGCAACATCAAAACCATTGGTCATTAAATGTTTGGTGTGGTATTCATCATAATCGAATTATTGGACCCCACTTTTTTAATGAACCACTAAATGGCCATAGTTACCTGAACTTTCTACAAGAAGAACTACCCCAACTGCTTCAAGGTCTCGATAGGGATGACCTCGACAGTATTGAGTTCCAGCACGATGGTGCGCCTCCGCATTACCATCGTGAAGTTCGTGCGTTTTTGGACCAACGATATCCGCAAAAATGGATTGGACGTGGGGGTTTCATTGAGTGGCCACCAAGGTCTTGCGACATCACCCCATTAGATATTAAAAATAAGGTGTATGTTAATCCACCAACAACAGTGGAAGATATGCGAAACAGGATTAGGGATACCTGTAGAACAATAACGCCACTAATTTTGTCCAGGGTCCGAGAAAATCTGCAAAAAAGACTAAATTTGTGCACTGCACAAGAGGGTCGTTTATTCGAACACTTATTAAAAAGAAATAATTAATCTCAGTATTTAATAGGTATTTTTTTTGTTTCAATTTAGTATAAAAGTAAATAAGTATTTGCCTTGTCGTTATTATTGTGTTAATTTTTTCACATTATGTTTAATTAAAATATTGCCGTTGTAATATAACGAATAATGTATTTCATCATATTTAACCACATTCTGTTTGTTTCTGTAGTTTCTTTTTATTATTTTACATGGCTACTATGATAATGAAGACTATTTCTGTAAAAAAGTATGGAAAATAAGAAAAACTGAAATATCTCAAAAACTATTATAAATAGGTATAGGATATATTGAACAAAACTTTTAGGGTTTTTATTACTCTATTATATAACATGAAAATATACAGGGTGTACCATTTAAAAAAAATATTTATTCATTTAAACTTGTTCAAATTTGAGCCGATGTGTTCAACACCCTGTAGCTTTTATTGCAAATATTAGGTAAAAATTATGTTAACTTGTCCTTGGCCTTGCTAAATATAAATTTGAATATATTTATCACAAAATTGAAAACGTTATTTAGGATTGAATTGATGCTTGAAAATGTGACTTTTTTTCTTTAAACTTAATTATCTCAGAAACTATAAAGTTTTATTATAGTAAACCCTTAATAAAAAAGATTTAAAATTATAAGCTAAATCGAAAATATGATTCGTATATAGGGTGTTCTATTTAAAAAAATATACAACTTTATGCTGTCCTAGTTTTTTGGCTCACCCTGTAGAGTCCTAAATATTTTTAAAATCTGCGTAAAAATAAACTGTATCAAACAATAAATATAGTTTCTTTGTTAATTTCACCGAAAAGGCACAAACCTACTTCATCCAATCGTTGACTCAGCCTGTACAGGTCTTTACTTTTAAACAATTAACTTATCATCTCCATAACGTCTCTCCCTTTGTAGTAGTTTTTAGTGCTCTACAAAACATAACATAAACTCTTCTTTGATGCCCTCTAAGTGACTATACCTCACGAAATCAGCTATCTGGAAACATGAACTAACATTGATGAACTCATCAAGTTGAAAGAAAAAGATAAAAGGTACCTTTATTTCAGATAAAATTTGTTCCATCACCTCTTTGGACATGTCTAAAATGCGTCTCTGAGTTGTGTTGTTATGATATATTATGCATTTTAATCTCACTCGCTCCTCCAAAAATTAACTTAACCGGCCTTTATAAACAGGGTTTGACGAGGGTTTCTCCAATTGTATGAAATCTTTTGGTTTATGCAATTTTCAAAGCAATATCATGAATGATTTACAGTATGACTTTGCTGGGTATATGTCCTTTAAAATCAAGTTTTGTCGTTCCAGGGTAGCCTCATGTCGTTTAAAAAAGTCCAAGACTTTTGTAATTTATTCAGAATGCTTGGTTTCTAAGTAACGTCTGAGCTTTGAAGTTTCATTAATTCAGCACTAAGAATAGCATTGCACAAAATACTGTGGTGTCGCTATGCCATCATTAATTACTATCAAAAACACAAATTTTAAATGGTTCTCTGAATATCTTCTTTTTCCCTCCATAGCGTTGGTATATGAACATAAAATACTTCAAAATATGTTTATTTTTTAAATATTTAGAAATTTTGAATTAAGTAACAGCTGTTCAGGTTTTATACTTACCAAAATGGTAAATAATATTCAAACTCAAATTAGCTTTATTGCCAAAGAAAATAATTCTTGTTGAGAAAGCACTGTTCATACAAGTATAAAATAGATAAATGCAAAGTTCATAGAAATCACTAGTTGAGGAAAATTAAATAAAACTCAATTCGCTAGATTAAGGATTATCAGCATAATATTCCTCGAAGGAATAATAAGCTTTTCCAAAGAGTACCTTTTTTACAATATTTCGAGATACAAGTGCAGATTCCTGCATTTTTTTTTTATTAAAAATGGTAAATAGTTAAATATTTTTATGTTTACACAACCCCAAGAGAATTATCAGACCTTACCGCACTGTCAATCATAACCTTCAGAAATCGCAGCTATTGCTCACTATCTATATACTCGTATTTATCCCCCATCGCAACCCGATCCACTGCACACCGAAAACCAAGAAGCTTCGTTTTACTTATGTTAAGAAACAAAAGGTTTGAATGGTACCATTTGCGTACTTTAGCAAAATCCTATGATCTGATCAGATGCGTTTTCTGTAATTCATAATATAGACGTTTCATCTGAAAATAGTGTGAATTCTTCCCTTATATTCATCGACACCCGGCATGATCTTAGAGTACTCCGAAAATGTACCTCATATACACACCCTTTGCCTCCTCTCTCCAAGATAAGACAGAAATTAGTCCAGTACAATCCCCCTGAAGCCATGGGCTTAATATTCCGCAGCAGGATTCCGTGACGAACAAAGTCAAATGCCTTTGGGAAGTCACAAGAAGCCTCTGCAAAAACTACCCCTCTGTTGACTTGGCTCTATATACACTTTTCAGTAATTGAAATATCGCATTATTTAGAAATTCATATTGATTATAGAATGGCTTATTTTTCTAGGCGTGTTTATCGAGGACAAATTGTGACAGGTTATCAATAAAATTGTAACTTTTTTCGAATTAAACAAGATTAACATGAATTATTTGTTTATGGCTCTGTTCGTTGCTTATACATCGAGTGTACTTTCTCGATTACTGTCAAGCAGTTCGTCTCCAAACTTCTTCTCTTCTCTGCTAACTACCCGGCTAGCTAACCCCGGTTGGATTTTGCCAGGCTTAAGAAAAGGTGCGACGACCATCTACTGATGGTATATCTCTCGTGTTACCAAGCATCAATAAATTATTAACATTTTATCGCCTATACTGTTAAAAATAACCTTAAATACGTTCCTTAATCAAATTTAATGATTTTGTAACTTAATCGTGAATAAGTTATATGTACTTTGAAATTAAAGCTTTGTACATTAAATTTAATTGAATCTTACCTTAAACATACCAAATTTAACGTATAATTACATTAGCTTTAATGTGAACATTATTCAATTTAATGCATTAACATTAAATGCATTTAATGAATGGTTTACGAAATTTGCTTCCAACACATAACATTAAAATTAAGTTTTTTTCACAGTTTACACTGTAAAAAAGAAATACATTAAATTTAAGGTAAATGTGCTGGAAGCAAATTTCCTAAATGTTTATTAAACGCGTTTTAAGTTTTGTTCATTACTTTTAAGGTGACTGTGTACATTAAATATACAGCCAGTGTTCAATGAATTTAAGATATGTTATCACATATTTAATACATTAACATTAATATGAGGTCAAAAAATTCTAATACCAGGAAAAGGTGGAAATTTTCCGTCATCTGTAGACCGGTTTCTGCCAGTACCTGAAGATACGTACACCTCATCATAAGAAAATTGAGTCCTTTAAACAAGTTATATCATACTAAATAAAAATTTCAATACAAGTTACGCCATTTTCCGAAATCTCATGCAATGTACCATGAATATTAATGTAAATTCCTTTAATGTTAAGGTACATGTGAATTAATTTTAATGTACAATAAAATGAAATATCTATTCAGTTACTGTATTGAAATTTAAGATACCATTTAATCATATTTAATGTATAACGAACTGCTATTTGAATGAATTGCTTTAAATTCAAAGTAAATTATTTACGATTTTAGGTACACAATCATTAAATTTAAACTAATTTTTAACAGTGTACTTTTAAATTTTAAATTTAAAAACCCAAAGTGACTTCCTTGTGAGTCGCTAATCACCGGTTGGAATATATTACTCTAAAATATTAATTTTGTTAACAAGACTTTAAATGTTGATGTTATATAGTTGAAATTTATCTTTTAGACCCCTCTTTCCTGTCGGTACGGAGAGATAAGACAATTGCTTAATACTTCACCTTCAAATACTAATTATTTGTCACGATCTCGAACAATGAAGGTAGGATTTGTGAGATTGTGTTTTAAAACTTTCCGGTCTTTTATATCGACGTAGGTCCCAATTTTGAATAGATTATTGTTTTCATGAAAATACGAAACTCGGTTCGTTAAATTTATTACACGGAATCGCTGATGGTCACCATTGTACGAGTTTTTGAGAAACCCGTAAAAGTCTTACGAAATCAAAAATTACTCAGTCTCACGACGATATACACACACACTGTATAAAACTTCACATTAATTTTAAGGTAATGTGCTGGACAAATTTCATAAATCGTTTGCATTTAATGTTAATGCATTAAGTTTAATAATTTTTACATTAAATGTAATATAATTATGCGTTAAATTTGGAATGTTTTCAGTTACTTTATTGAAATTTAAGGTAACTATTCTATTAAATTTAATGTACAAAGCTTCAATCTTAAAGAACATGTAACTTATTCACGATTTAAGATACAAAAATGATTAAGGAACGTACAATAAGTTTTAGGTTATTTTTTAACAGTGTACATATACATTACAGTCAAATATGGCAAGGTCTTCATAATTTTGTCTAATACCGATATTCACGATGTCTTGTGGGTGTTTCTAGATATCAGCCGGCGCGAGGATGCATCCTAAGTAATTAACCGACTAACGATATTTTGAACACACTTAGTGCATTTGAAATTGAGAAAATTCATTGACATTGAAATACCAACATGCTGCAACCTGTTTATACAACCGATGACTTAATTCAAACTGCAAAAGTAAAAAAGGTTGTAAAACAAAGGTATGCACTTGTGGGAGAAACTTACGTTGTTCATAGTTTTGTTCCACTTGTAATGGCGAAGCTTGTTCGATTGACAAAAATATTAATGTAAACATCCATGTGTTCAAAAATTTGATCTCTGACGATGACTTTGTAAGTGATAATCCAGTAAAGGCCACCAAGAATTCACAATCCAACGTGATTGAAGATTATTGCGATATTACTTCAAATGACGATGAAAGTGATATTGAAGAAGATGATAATAATGATTATGATAATAATGACGAAGACGATAATGATAATGATGGTAATGATAACGATATAAGTAGGGAAAACGATAGTCTTTTGAAAATGAAGTTATCTTGATCTCTAAAAAATGGAGAATCAACTAAGTATTTTATATAGAATAACTCGAAAAATAATAATGTTACAAAAAAATGTTGAATATAAAAGTGTTCATCTCAATAAAATATACAAAACAGCATTAATATGTTTTTCTTGTAAAATCAGTTATTTGGCGTAATTTGTTTCATGCTATATCTCGATATATTAAAAATTAACCTGGTTTTCAATATTTCTAATGAATGGTATATTATTGACTAAGGTCCAGTGGCAGCTTTTCTTTACGGTTGCAGGTTTGCGCAACCGCCAAAAATATTGTAAATTAAAATAAAACATAATAATAAAGATAAGAACAACTATTTTTTAACTTCTACTGATAATTTAATGATTAAATTTGAATTATTTTTTTACCTAGATTTTACGTGAACAGCAGTCAATTATTGAAATAATTTAACTTACTTCGCCTAAAAATCATTAATAATTTTTTTTGTATTGCAGTATTACGCCTGGTCACGTTATGGCGGTGTGCAATCCAAGCTAATCGGTTGAAGTATACATGGAGTTGCTTATCTAAGACATGGAGATTAATTTCGTCTCATAAGCTTCATGTAGGCTGCAAGTCGATTAGCAAACCTGTATTTAGTTTGCTCCACAAAATATCCCTCTAGTAAAAAATTTTTCTTATGCAACCCACTGGACGAGTATTTGAACTTTTTCTTCCAGTTGCGCGCGGCGCTGCCAGTATCAAGGAAAGGTTTCTCCGTCTAGCACAAGAACTTGAGATATAAAACTCATGAAAATAATTTTTGATCCCCCCTTATTGGTCGCCATTCGGTGCAATGATTTGTATGGCAACATTGAATTCCCAGCTAGTTTCTTACATTGGCGTGAATGTGTCGTGTATGAATGTCAATTATATTATTCTAACTAACAGGTTTAGACAATAAATATCTCTTTCTATACTATATCTTAAACAATAAATCGCTCTTCCTTGTTTTACTTGACAGGTTAATCGAGTATATTCAATAAAAAAGACCAGAGCTCCGATTCTGTAAGCATTTTTTTTGACATTTTCTTTCCTTATCTCTTTTAGGACAGTGATATACTTATGTGTTAATATAGACTGAACAAAGATAGAAGATCCTTATTATGACATCCTTTCCCTTTACTCATAGAATCGCCGCCCAGGATAATTGTTTCTGTAAAACAATATTTAAGTTGAATTTCTACTTTTAGTTTCCTCAAAATTATAATTTTTCTGTTTAAAGCAACTCCAATAAAGCAAATTTTTTTAACTTCTTTGGAACAGCGTAAATATGTAACAATTTTATTATTTCTAGATAACAAGCGTGAAATGTCAGTTCTTATAAATAAATGAAAATGCTTTTTCTTACAATAAAACTGTTATTTTGCAAAATAGCTAAAATGTGAAATATGCGCCAAAAACAAATCGAGACAATTTTTTTTTTAATATTTGTTTTAGAAACATCCTTATTCAGACGTAGAGTATAAGAAGTTAACGAAAAAAAGTGTTAAGGCATTTATTTTTAAAAATTTTAAATCATGAATTTATATAGTATATTGTGTAATGTTAGGTATCGAAATGTCCACATAATCTATTGCAAAGTAAGAGTTTCATCATTTAAAATAGCTTCGATTAGGTCTTTGTTAAAATTATTTTCTCCTCGATGCTTTTAGGGAACTGATATGTTAGGTATTTATATAGGGTTAACAACATTCATAATAATGTTGACATTTCCTTCATAAAAACGGAGCTTTAATTTAAATGAAGTAAAGTAACATTATGTACTAAACCATTTTTATATATATAAAAAAAATTAAACTCTAAAGGGGATAGTGTTAAAGCAGTTTATATTTAATTGTAAATAAAACAATATTTATTAAGATACTTTAAAGATAAAACAGCTTGTAAATACAAGAGAATTCTCAGATTAATACAATCATTTTTAATCTAAATATATACATAAAGATTTACTAGCAACTTTTAATTCACACTTGCAATTTATTTAACTGTTTAAGGATCTGGAATTGGCCTTTCCTAGAGTTGAATTTTTGAAATGGTAATCAATCGTAGCTTCTCACTACTTTGACAAAGGATTTTCATGACACAAATTTCCTATCTGAGCTAAAGTCAAGAATTTTTGTTTTATTAATTAATAACATATTCAAACAAAAGGTTATTACTTTATTTTTAGACAAAACAAATACATAAAAGTAAAATTTATGTAATTTCCAAACATCCTTAATAATATTGAAAAATTTCATATTATATGCAATCATTTATTTCTATTTTAATATGGCATATTGGTTTTTAAACGTATAATCATTTTAAATTTTTGACACCATACCAGTTTCGATATTCAGCTTTATATGTCAGTGGAACATTAACTTTATTGTAAAACGATATTGTTGTTGGCTAATGCACACCTAATTCAGGATTTTTTTTGTAGAGCCAGTGAATGTTATTAAGTCCAAGTTTAGTTGCTTCAAGATGTTTACATCAAACAGTGCTTCGTAGTTTTTTTCAGGCAGTTTATTTGTAAGAAGCACAACACAAACTTTTTGCTCATCTTCTTGTATAAAACAATTTCCAGAAAAATGCTCAGAACAGAGTTACTTATCTGATGTATAAAAGAATTACGATCATGACCAATTTGCTTCAGCTCTTGAATTTGAAGATTATTTTCTCTTAGAAAACTAAAATATTGATAGCATTTAATAATTATCATATATCATATCCATAAGATTAAACTTGTTACCCTTAGATTTACAATTTGATTCTAAGGTAAAATTTTATATAATTATTATTGAATGTTCTATAACTTACCAATTAAATAAATTCCAATTTACCAGATGAGGTATTTGCACGTCTTACGATGAAGAATCACATTTTTTAAAATACAAAAAAAAAAACCTTAAAGTTTCCTGTTTGAAATTTTCAGTAAAACGTTACATAAAATGTGATAAAATCCATAAAACAGCAAAATCAAAAATAAATTTTTCTCAAAATGAAAAGTATTCAGTCAATGTCAAAAATACAGTTTCACCAATATCATAAGAACTTAGGGAATTCATTGTTGCCAAAGCAATTATTTGCACCAAATGGCACGGAGCACGATGGAGTCATTTTTTTTATAAGGGAGATATGGAACACAAGCAGTCCAGTTTTATATCTCAAGTTCGTGTTCTAGCAGCAGTTAAACCATTCCTTTAATTTAGGTTAGAATATAAACTTGGTGTCTACTGTGCTGGTATTTCTATGTGTGATGTCTACTGTACCGGTATTTTAATTTTTGTGACAGTTACTACGTTTTTACTTTGGTCAAGATATTTTGTTACGTTTTAAAGAGGTTAAAAATGTTTGGTGAGAAAAAACCATCCAAAATTAAGTGCTCTGCCGACAAATACTGTGGCTTATTTCCGAATTCAATGGATTCCGAGTTACGAAGGAATTTATAAAAACCATCGTGTATGTGTTACAGATTTTTAAGAATCCCTTGTAAGAGATTCTAGAAAAGCAGTTAAATATAATGCAGTTCCTACTCTCTATCTTCTTGTATATGTAAGTAAAGCCAAGTAAGCGCTTTTTTGTTTTCTAGAAAACATGAGCGGCTCGTCGAATGGAGTGCAGGCAATTATAAAAAAAACTATGAACATGCTCCATACGTACATTGTTATGCACATCAATTAAATTTGGTAATGTTTAACGCTGCATCCTTCAGTAAAAATGCCCACATATATTTTTTTTTAATTTACAAAGAATTTGTTCTTTTTTTGTTCAAATGGTCCTTAAAGAACCGCAATACTAGATCAAATTGTCAACAAATGCTGGCCTCGTTCGGCCCCAACAAGATGCAACTTTAATTTTAGAGTTGTTTGTACCGTATTCGAATACAAAGACAACATTCTAGAGACAATGAAATCATTAAAGTATGTCAAAATTCTCAAAAGCAAGAGTTACCTTTCATGGTTAAGCTTACTTTACAAAATAATGTCTCAAGTTGATTTGTGATTTGATAAGTTTCAAACAAAACAAATTGACGCTGTAATCGTAAATAAAAATATATCATTTGAATCAAAATTAACAGAAATTAGAAATAATATGACCTTAAACGACGTTGAGCCATCTCCATCTCCTTCAAAACGACATAAGCTCGATGATTCCGCTGAGTTTTCTCAGGAAGCAAAAGGAGTTTGTGATATGATTATTTGTTAAGCAAAAGAACGATTTAGCTTTACAAGTCACTTGATAGCAGCTAGTCTTTTTTCGGAACATTATGCTAAATGTAGTACATGATTTCCCGAACAACAATTTAAGGATACGATTAATATTTACCCATTTTTTATCGTACAAAAACTCCGTACAGAACTAACCGTCATGTATGAAACCGAAGAATGTAGATCAATTTCGGGACTTCTTGTAATTTATGACTATTTTTCGCTTTTTGCCAAAGCTTTCTAAAGAAAAGGATCTTATCAAAAGCATACTTGATTTCAATCAACGGGTTATTAATAAGTTTGATAAATGCCAAAGATCGTAAGTTATAAGTGCATTTTGTTTTGACTGCTATATTTTCAAAGTCTACTGCTTTCTTTATGTTTAGTTGTTTAAAATACATTGCTAACTCAATTTTTAAAGACTTATTTTTTCATCTACCGGGGCCTATGGTTTATTCATATCTATGTTTTTAATGTACCATTGGAATTGCAACCCCTATGTTTTTAATGCACCAGCCGCCATTACAAATATCAATGCATTTTTGCACTTTTAAGTGCACTAAGTGTGTTAAAAAGTGTCGTTAAACGATTATCTACTTATTGTGTATAAAATATAGGAAAACGCAATAATTTCTTTAGGGCTAACTTTAAAAATATTTTTTTAGACAAATACATATTTCAGTGTTCATGTTTTATTGAGATATTACAAACAGGAAGGTTCTACGACCAACATTCGCCGAGATAATCGAAATTTTTCCGGCGAAATGAATTTGAAGCATCAGATTCTCGTTGCCATCCTTCCGCCCCACCGTACCCACATTGACTCTCGGAAAAGCTGCAACTTTAAAGTATTGTTGCATCAATAATTTTCCAATAATCGAGTGAAAAACTTCCGCATACGATAATTTAGGTAATGCCGTGTGAATCCCTGCCAAAATAATTTCTTAATGTTAAAAAAAATCTATCTCAGCTTCTATTGGTTGTACAGACTTAATATTTCAGTTATCGGCGTTTCAATGTCGTTATTTGTCGAAGCGGTATTCTGTTTGTTTATAACGAAAAAATGAACGCTAATTTTGTTAATCTACTTCAACAATTTAAAAGCAATATTTCATTTGGTTATTTTTTGATACTACTAGTATAAGCCTCGGAATTTGATTTGCTCACCCGGAGATAGTCGTAGGACCTCCCGATCTCTGAGAATATTCAATTAAATACAACCCTCAAAGTTATAATCAAATTCACTGTGCAAAAAACTATTGAATATTTTTATTTGAAATTTTGTATGCTTATTTTATGCTACAAGAGGGTTCTTTTGATGCAGCTTGAACTATATTCAATATATTTTTGTATTGTTTGTAGCATTTAAATTTACCAGTTAGCATCAATGCTACATGTTTTTATTAATATGATATAATTTGTATATTTTTACCTGATTAAATTTAATTATTTATCCCGTAGTTTAAAATAGTAAACATAGAATTTATTTTTTTGGTTCACAACTCTTTTGGTCTTGTAACTTATCATTTTTTTTAACACAGTTCATAAATTGCTGTAGTTTATATATCATATTATTTGGTTTGAATTTAAAAGTCGTAAATATTTTATTTTTAATAAACTCTCATTTGTTTACATTCAATTTCAGTATTAAAAGTATAAGGTTATAGTCGGTAACATAGTTCAGTTAGCATTTGCTGTGAATGTATACCCATTCGTTGACACGAACACGGCATGTCGAGATCGATCATTTAAAGTTGAGTGTGCAGTATGGAATTTGTGGCAATTTTTTTTGAACTTTGTTTTAATCGTGATTAGTGACTTTGAACTGTTTGATCATAATTTTCTTTTTGATAATTTTCCATGGCCTGCCCATACTTGACGTATTAACTGGTGGTCAGTGTAAGTTCGGAACTAGGTTAAAGTGCTCCAGGTTGAGAATAAGGTTGGCAAGACTAAATATAAATATCACTAAGATTTGTCACGTCTGGTTGCAAGAGAGATTTGTATTTTCGTTCCCTTTACTGTTGAACCGCCGAAGGCAGCAGACCAATCCTGCCACCAGCTCTGAAAGGGCGGACGGTCAAGTTTTTTTTCGTTAAAGTCCACTAATCAATGAGGTAAGATTTTGCCCCTTATCTTTACGAACATGTGGTAAAAACAACATTTTATTTTAGCGCTATTCGGCTATTCGGCTACTTGGCTATTTGACTATTTGGTTATGTGAATATTTGAAGCCAGTTCTTTTTTATCTTTGGGCTTTTCATCTTGATATTGCTGTCATGACTTCTTGATGGTTCGGGTCCTAGTTTTCCTGTCCAGGCGACCACGACTGTTTCAACCTTACCCTGCGTTTGATTGGTGAGTTGGAAGTGGCCCTGTGAAGCCTCAATCCATCCACAACACAACAGGAATCCTAGCAACAGCGCTAAAGTGAGAGGTACCATAGCATATACCAGGTAGGAGAAAAACCTTAAGTTAGGGATTCGAGTTGTGAATCAATTTTTTATAACACAAACAAAGCAACATAATTATATTTTGGTGTGATGTAGTAAGATGTGAGAACTTTTGATAACTCAATAAAACGTACGTTATTGGCGACTAAGGTTCTAGAACGTTTGCGGCCAAATCTTATATAACCTTTTAAAACCGAGGTGATAGTTATCAAGAGAGTAAAAAAAAAAAAACATTGTAAGCACAATTCAAATTTATGTAAATAATAATTTTTTATTGGGAATAAAATGGAATTGCTATTTTGTTTTAATTAAGTCGTTTTATTGTGGAGCTATACACCTACCGTCAATAATTTAAAATCATTCCTCATACCTAAGTGTTTTCCTGTTTAATCACTAGGTAAGTAACACAGATAATGTAAAACAGGTGGCGCCTATTGGGTAATCAAAGCAGAGCACAACTATCTCTAAAAGAGATACGAACCTAGCCTCCGACATATTGAGCTGCCGTACGCATCCGTTGCCGTACCCTGTAAAAAGGGGACGCCGCAAAAAATGACGCCCTGAACGTGGGGCTTGTGCTTTGTTTTGAATTTTTATATTTCACTGGTGTTTAGCAAAATAATTTAGCGTTGAATATCCTGAATTAAATTGAAATTTCTATGCGGTTAAATTCATGTGTCAGATTTAAATTAATTTTCATTAGTAACATATTTTTATTGTAATTCCATTTTGTTTCATCTGAGTAATGACAATTTTATAAAACCTAGGAAACATTCACAGGTTACTCAAGTAAACTTTCTCCAAGGTACAATAAGGTTATATTTTATATATTTTTTTAAAAGCCCTCATTGATTTTAATATCACAGTAACTTCACAGTATTTTAGGTATTTTACAGCTTATAGTAGTGAATTTTGTACTTTTTATGTACAGGGTGTTCAGGTGGACACAGTTTTTTATATGTTTATGTAAGGTCTATTATTTTAGCTAAATTGCTGAAGATTTTCAAATTAGTTATGGATCAATTTAGTTTAAAAGACATTTTATATCGTACATATTTTTGACATTTTAAGTCTCGTAAAGATTTGCATAATTTTTTGAGCTATTTAAAAGTTGTAGAATCATTTTACATTTTATCTCAGGTAGTAAAATATATGCCCGGTTAGAAATATTTTTTGCTATTAAACCATACTTTTGAACCGATAACAGTTTAAAATATTTTGTGATAAGAAAAATATTTAATTTATTTTCGGTATTTACAGATGTTTTCCTAAAACTTGATTTTAATATGTTAGAAGTCCAGCAAATGTAATCTAGAGAATTTGATTTTTTTATATAAAAAAGAAATTGTTGTTGACCAAACCAAAGAAACTTGAGATTTTATTTTTTGGATACTTTTTATAGATAACAGGATATGAATAGAAATAAATACCAATTTTAAAATTTAGCTTTGCTTAAAAATTTATGCATGATTAGTTGGGACTTATTATTCTGAAGTTTGATAAAATAAATTATTTTTTTATTGATATAGGGTGTACGATTACTGCTGTTTTTTTTAAGTTTCTTCATTTTAATGTTTGATCAATGCAAACATTTGATTTAGATTTTAGTGAAGCCATATAATTGCTTTTGCAATAAAATAAAGTTTGTCTATTTGATTTGCTATACAGGGTACGACAAATTATTTGTTTTATAGAATTGATTTAACTTTAGAGATACGGTTATTGTTTTCAACTAAGTAAAGAATACTTTATCATTTGAAAATAATAACTTGATTTAGTGTATTTATTTTCAAATTTTATATCATCATGGATATTTATAATTTTCAACCCAATCATTTACTTGAATATGAGTTGGACTACGAGTTAAAAATTCGTTTGTTAACTTCTTTACGTACTGTCGCAGACAAACGCAAGATACTTGCTAGAATTCTAAAGAGAGAACAATCGAGTCCGGGTAAAGATATTAACTTAAATATTTGCACTTTGACTTTTGAGGAAGAAAAAATCAGTATACAACGCAGTTTAGACTCTATACAAGGGGTGATAGATGAATTTGACGGTAATGCTAATGATTCTCTTATTAATAGAGTGAAGTCGCGTTTAGCTCACGTGGTAGGAAGAGCAAAAAGAATTCCAATGCCCAAGGATGAAAATAGAGCTTCTGTAATATTTTCTTATATTCAAGAAGTGACCGCGAGTTGTCTTTTATTGGAATCGAACTTGTTAGATAAAATTCCGGACGGTCAACATGTTGAACTTACAACATCTCAATTGCCGGTGATCAATGTAGCTGCACCTGTAGTGCATTGCGCGACGCGTATTTTACCTATTAGTGAGTGGCAAGTTAATTTTAATGGGGACGCGAAAAAACTTTATCCATTTTTGGAACGGTTAACTGAATTAGCGCAGGCACGTAATATTTCTCCGCAGGAGTTATTTAATTCAGCTGCCGAATTTTTCATAGGAGACGCGTTTGTGTGGTATCGAAGTGTTAAATCTTCGTTAACTGATTGGGATTCATTGGTATCGAAATTAAAGAAGGATTTTTTTCATGATGATATAGATGATGATATATGGGAGCAAATTAAAAGAAGGAAACAAAAGAAAAATGAATCTACGATAGTTTTTATTGCTCATTTAGAAGCTCTTTTTTCTCGATTATCTAGACCTCCAGCAGAAGTTTCAAAAGTTAAAAATATTAAAAGAAATCTTTTACCAGATTTTATTAGTAGGTTGGCTTTAATAGATGTTAATAATGTTTCGGAACTTTCAGAACTTTGTCGTAAGTTAGAAGAGGCTGATTACCTTAAAGATAAATCTAGGCCTAAGGATGAAATTGCTAGCATCAACAGTATGGCTAACACGAACCAAAGTTTAAATAATAATAGTCATTTTAACAAGCAAAATAATTCTAGAAAAAATTTCAAAAAAGATGGTCGAAGATTTTCTCATTTTCATTCTAAAAATTTGCCTTCTACATCTAGCAGCAAACCTGATAATAATTTAAATAAAAATAATTCTAATAAAGATAATAAACCTAAAGCTTCTGTAACATGTTGGAATTGTAAACAGCCTAATCATGTTTATTTGGACTGTAAGGCCCCTAGAGGTTTATTTTGTTTTAAATGTGGCGAACCTAACACCAAATCTTTAGGGTGCCCTAAATGTTCAAAAAACGAGTAAGGGAAGTGAATCGAAGAGGCAGTTTCACCTTTCCCAGAACTCGTGCCTCATTTAATTATCGTAGTTTTCATAAGTCTTTTAAAAAATCAAAAACATTTTTTTATTCTAATAATAAAAATTTAAAAAGAGAATATTTTAGCCATACTGATTGGAAAAACTGGCTGAATACAGTTTCTAAATTTTTTAAAGATAGTATTTCTTTTAATCGACTCCATTTTCCTGAAAACAAGCAAGTTTCGCCCTTATTCATTAATAAATATTTAGATAACCGACCTTACATAAATGTGAAGTTGCTTGATGTGGACATTACGGTTTTATTGGATTCAGGTGCTACATCTTCTATAGTTGGTTCTAGAGGTGTAGATATTTTAGGTAATTTAGGTCTTAAGATATGCCCAGCACAAATTAAGAATATTTGTACTGCTGATGGTAAACAGCAAAGTGTTAAAGGCACAGTTGATTTACCTCTTGTTATTGACAATTCTTGTCAAGTTATTAATGCTCTAGTGGTTCCTTCATTGCCACAAGCATTTATATTTGGGTGTGACTTTGCGAAAAAATTTAATATTGTAGTTAATTTTAAGAATAATTCTTGGCATGTGCAAGATATAAATTCTAAATTAGAAGTGTCCAATAATGATTTGAGTCACTCTTTTAATAGTTGTAATTTGAGATTACATTCTTTGGATGAACTTTCTACAGCAGAGCGCGAACAAGCGGAAAAAATTATTGAATCATTTAATGAAATTAGTAGTAAAGATAGATTAGGTCGTACGGATAAAATTACTTTGACTATTGACACGGGTGACGCGCTTCCTTTTAAAAAGAGACCGTTTGTTTTGTCTCCATATATGTCAAAAATTTTGAACGATAAGTTGGATGAAATGTTAAAGTTAGGTGTCGTAGAGCCATCTACAAGTCCATGGTGTTCTCCTGTTTTATTAGTTAAGAAACCAAATGGAACGTACCGATTATGTTTTGATGGACGTTCACTTAATGAAGTCAGTCGTCCTGACCGGTATCCAATGCCTAATATTGACAGAATTTTAACATCTCTTCGAAATGCTAAATATATTTCATCGATAGACCTTCGAAAAGCTTTTTGGCAGATCCCTTTGGATGAATCTTCGAAAGAAAAAACAGCTTTTGCAGTAGTCGGAAGAGGACTTTTCCAGTTTGTTACCATGCCCTTTGGTCTCAGAAATGCTGCACAGACGCAACAGCGTTTGGTAGATGCAATATTTGGTCCTCGCTATGAGCCAAATATATTCACCTATCTGGATGATATTTTAGTAGTGTCAGAAGACTTTGATTCACACCTTAGATTGTTATCAGAAGTCAAAGAAAAATTGAAAGATGCCAATCTAACTATAAATCTGGAAAAATGTGACTTTTTCAAAACATCTTTAAAATTTTTAGGCTATATTGTGGGTTCGAATTCTTTGCGTACTGACCCCGATAAGGTTTCTAGCATGATTAATTATAGCAGACCTAGAAATACTACTGAAGTAAAGCGTTTTGTTGGTCTTTGCTCATGGTATAGAAGATTTATAAAGGATTTTTCTACTCTGATGTCTCCAATAAATGATCTCTTAAAAGGACGTAGGAAAGGACAAAAAATTGAGTGGAATAGTGCAGCTGAAGAATCTTTTATTAAAATTAAACAACTTTTAGTATCTGCTCCTATATTATCTCAACCAGACTTTTCACAGCGATTCTATATAGCGAGCGACGCATCAAATACAGGTTTAGGAGGAGTTCTAACGCAGATAATTGATGGTGAAGAGCGAGTGATTGCCTACGCCAGTAGATCTTTATCTAGAGCAGAGCGAAACTATTCTGTAGTGGAAAAAGAATGCCTGGGTGTACTTTTTTGTATTGAAAAATTCCGAGGATTTATTGAAGGTGTTCCTTTTACTGTCATTACAGATCATTATAGTTTATTGTGGCTTAACACTCTAAAAAATCCAAGTGGAAAATTAGCTCGTTGGGCTGTTCGACTTAGACAGCATACATTTGATTTAGTACACAGAAAAGGAGCTCAAAATGTCATCCCAGACGCCTTGTCCCGTAATCCACATAGAGAAGAAGAGATAGAAGATTCTGATTCAAGCAGTAAGGAAGAATTAGTGGTGGGAACCCTAGATGTCGATCGTATTGATCCGTGGTACGATAATTTACGCCAGAAAATTTTAGATAATCCAAACAATTATCCACAATGGAAAGTGGATAATGATTTTGTTTTGAAATTTGTCCCAAACTGCCTTTCTATGAATGTGAATGTTCCTGAATGGAAATACTTAGTACCTAAACCCCAAAGAGCGGAAATTATAGACTCTTGTCATAGTCCTCCGAACTGTGGTCATTTCGGATTTTATAAGACATTTCATCGTCTACAAGAAAGATATTATTGGCCAAAAATGCGCCAAGACATTCTTAAATTTGTTAAGAATTGTTTAGTCTGTGGAGCTCAGAAAGCACCAAATACTTCTCAAATGGGACACATGGGTAAAGAGAAATCAGTAGATTATCCATTCCAAGTAATAGCAATAGACTTAATAGGCCCTCTACCTCGTTCAAGAAAAGGAAACAAATGGCTTTTAGTAGTCGCTTGTTGGTTTACCAAGTATACATTACTTTTTCCTTTAAGAAGTTCCAAAGTTCAATATATAGAAGAGGTACTAGAAAATAAAGTTTTTCATGTTCATGGTCCTCCATCTCTACTTATTTGCGATAATGGCACACAGTTTGTTTCAAAAACTTTCAAAAAATTAAGTCAAACATATGAGTTTAATATAAGATTTAATCCTGTTTATTCACCACAATGTAATTTCGTAGAAAGAAATAATAGGACAATTGGTACAGCAATTAGGAGTTACATAGACAGCCACGAAAATTGGGATAAAGAAATAGCTAAAATTCAACAAGCTATTAATACTTCAAAACATGAAGTCACCGGTTTTACTCCAGCGTTTTTAGTTTACGGTAGGCATGTTCCTTTGTCAGGTAGTTATTACAAAGATTTGAATGTCGACGTCAGTGTTGATGATGAAATAATTCCTGGTGACAGAAATGCCTATGCGGCCAACTTAAAAGGTCTAAAAGATATCTTTGTTGAAGTGAGAATGAAGATTCATAAGGCGTATGAACGTAATTCTCGTGCGTATAATCTTAGAAAACGCGATATTTCTTTTAATGTAGGTGACCATGTTTGGCGTAAAAATAAAGTTCTTTCAAGTGCTGTAGATAAGTTTACCGCAAAGTTAGTCCCCAAATATGTTCATTGTAAAGTAAGAAAGAAACTTTCCAACCTTATTTATGATTTAGATAATATTGATGGTTCTAAAGCTGGAAAGTGGCATATCAAAGATCTAAAACCTTTCAATGATTCTATTTCAGAGGATTCTGATTCTGACCTTTCAGAAGAAGAATAAGTTTATTAAGTTTTGAAGTTTGCTTCAAAGTTGTAAGTTTATTTAGGAGACTTATTGGGTGCTGACCCGTATTGATTTTTAGTCATTAGCAGTTTTGCTATTTTGAGATTTTTAGGAAGTTTGCTTCCAGATTGGTAAGTTTGTTTAAGTTAATTATTGAGTGATGACTCGTAGTTATTTTTAGTTACTAGCTGTATTGCTATTTTTTAAGTATTTTGGATACTGGCCATATCCGAAGTATTGTTTGACTGATAGGTTTTTTACCTTGTTTTTTTGAAGCAAACGTTTAGAGTTTTTATATCTTCTGAGGAAAGGTTAGTTTAAGTATAGACTTGTTTTGAATAAATTTTAGTATCGTTTAGATCTTGTATAACCTAAAGGCTGGTTATTTTCAAATTATAGAGTTTTTAGTGGCATTTCACTTTGGGATGGTTTCCCGGAAATTTGTTTGAATGCTTAGAGCATTCGATTCTACAGTGAATTGTATATAAGTAAATCTGAAGTTGTATAGTGTTGATATAATGGTCTCATAACTGGATTTGTTACGGCCGTGTGTCTAAGTATACTGCTGATAAGTTTGTCCTAATTTAAATCTATAGTCATGACAATCTGTTTACTTGTATTAACAATTCTGGGTATATAATGTTAGAGATTTTTTTTGTACATTTTAGTTTATGATTTTTATCTTTTAAGTGATTTCTTTGGTATTTGTAAAATTTATTCAGGAGTTGTAATTCTGAACTTGTACGTAATTTGGCAGACCTTTACCGATTTTGACTCTTCACGACTTTGTAGTTTTCCAGATTTGACTTACCGATGTTGTCTTCCGCAAGGACGTGTGATACGCGTAGATATCAATCCAAATGTTTTTCCAAGGACAGGGTTATATTTTCCTTGTTTTCAAAATAGCCTATCGAGATAGTCTATTTTTTTTTTCGGAGAGGGGTAAATGTAGCATTTAAATTTACCAGTTAGCATCAATGCTACATGTTTTTATTAATATGATATAATTTGTATATTTTTACCTGATTAAATTTAATTATTTATCCCGTAGTTTAAAATAGTAAACATAGAATTTATTTTTTTGGTTCACAACTCTTTTGGTCTTGTAACTTATCATTTTTTTTAACACAGTTCATAAATTGCTGTAGTTTATATATCATATTATTTGGTTTGAATTTAAAAGTCGTAAATATTTTATTTTTAATAAACTCTCATTTGTTTACATTCAATTTCAGTATTAAAAGTATAAGGTTATAGTCGGTAACATAGTTCAGTTAGCATTTGCTGTGAATGTATACCCATTCGTTGACACGAACACGGCATGTCGAGATCGATCATTTAAAGTTGAGTGTGCAGTATGGAATTTGTGGCAATTTTTTTTGAACTTTGTTTTAATCGTGATTAGTGACTTTGAACTGTTTGATCATAATTTTCTTTTTGATAATTTTCCATGGCCTGCCCATACTTGACGTATTAACTGGTGGTCAGTGTAAGTTCGGAACTAGGTTAAAGTGCTCCAGGTTGAGAATAAGGTTGGCAAGACTAAATATAAATATCACTAAGATTTGTCACGTCTGGTTGCAAGAGAGATTTGTATTTTCGTTCCCTTTACTGTTGAACCGCCGAAGGCAGCAGACCAATCCTGCCACCAGCTCTGAAAGGGCGGACGGTCAAGTTTTTTTTCGTTAAAGTCCACTAATCAATGAGGTAAGATTTTGCCCCTTATCTTTACGAACATGTGGTAAAAACAACATTTTATTTTAGCGCTATTCGGCTATTCGGCTACTTGGCTATTTGACTATTTGGTTATGTGAATATTTGAAGCCAGTTCTTTTTTATCTTTGGGCTTTTCATCTTGATATTGCTGTCATGACTTCTTGATGGTTCGGGTCCTAGTTTTCCTGTCCAGGCGACCACGACTGTTTCAACCTTACCCTGCGTTTGATTGGTGAGTTGGAAGTGGCCCTGTGAAGCCTCAATCCATCCACAACACAACAGGAATCCTAGCAACAGCGCTAAAGTGAGAGGTACCATAGCATATACCAGGTAGGAGAAAAACCTTAAGTTAGGGATTCGAGTTGTGAATCAATTTTTTATAACACAAACAAAGCAACATAATTATATTTTGGTGTGATGTAGTAAGATGTGAGAACTTTTGATAACTCAATAAAACGTACGTTATTGGCGACTAAGGTTCTAGAACGTTTGCGGCCAAATCTTATATAACCTTTTAAAACCGAGGTGATAGTTATCAAGAGAGTAAAAAAAAAAAAACATTGTAAGCACAATTCAAATTTATGTAAATAATAATTTTTTATTGGGAATAAAATGGAATTGCTATTTTGTTTTAATTAAGTCGTTTTATTGTGGAGCTATACACCTACCGTCAATAATTTAAAATCATTCCTCATACCTAAGTGTTTTCCTGTTTAATCACTAGGTAAGTAACACAGATAATGTAAAACAGGTGGCGCCTATTGGGTAATCAAAGCAGAGCACAACTATCTCTAAAAGAGATACGAACCTAGCCTCCGACATATTGAGCTGCCGTACGCATCCGTTGCCGTACCCTGTAAAAAGGGGACGCCGCATGTTCTTTAACAATTGAATAAAAAGCCATTTTAGGATTTTTTTTGCGATAACACTGGACAATAGCTAGAAATGTATCTAAAATATAATCGATTAAATCTTATCATTTTTTGGTGTGCTAAAACCGAAACTAAACTTATCTTTTCAATATTAGTTCAAATTTTAGAGATACGTGATATCATGTTTCCCAATATATTAACAAAGTAACCGCAAGAATGCACGTGGTATATTTGTATTGTTATTAAAAAACTTGTTCTTGAAAATTGCAACTAAGTTTTTAATTTCGTTGTAATTTTTATGTTCAGCGCCCCAAAATTCACAAAAAAAATGACCTTTTCACACAAGATATAACAAATAATCTAAAATTTATTGCGTATTGTAAATAATGAACCAATAATCCGATTTTGATGTCCTTTTTTATATTGTAGGTACTTTTAAGGCGCACAACTGTTTGGAACTTTTCTCTGGAAGCAATAGCCTTTTCTACAATTCAAAAAAACTATTTTTCACGCTTTTATTGTTTTAAAAAAATTTTGCCCCAAAAAAAATTGAAGTCTAGGAACCATGAACCAGAATTCTGAACATCCTACCGCCGGCTGATATCTGGAAACACTACATTTTTTTCCAAATTTAAATCGACTGGCATATTATGAGTGTGCATATATGCCTTCCAGATGTCTTAAAGACCTAGTGTGTATGTCCGTTGTTACAAAAGAATTTATAAGATGGCGTCTTACAAAATCTTATTGATGGCTCCTTTGAAAATTATAATGATCTTCTTTTTATTCACTCTGGCCTCTCTTAATTTTAACGAAACCATGTAATAGGAGATTCGTCAGCCAAAAACTTTTACTACTATCGAAAGTTTATACAATCTTAAATTTTGTATATTCACATGCATTTTCTGTTCAGAAATTTACTTTTTTGTACACTTATGAGCTGTTTTTAGCATTCACACATTAAAACTATGATCACTTCATACTAAATTATTAATAATCTTACAATTACTTATCAAATCAGGTGTTTTAGAGATCAAAACTTTGATTCGACAATTAAATTTTAAAAATACGTCTAAGTAATTGACATACTTAGAAACGATCTTATCGCTCTAGACAATAATAATAAAAATGGATTTAAGACGTATATGATTTTAAAGAGGTTTTGTTTAAAGGAAATAAATTTCTGTTAAAAACGCGTCGGGCGAAAATTTTTGTGGGTAAAAAATAAAAATTATTATAAGAACAATAGTGGTAGATAAGGAGAAACGGAAAATATTATGTTTAAAAAATATAATGACAAACAATGTCTCTTATCGTTCTTACGTAGAACTTATTTTGAAAATAATAAAAAACAATTAACAAATGCAAGTAATACGGCGACAGAACGCTTTGTTCTTGATCGAGACGGGACGAGAGTAGCTAGGTACAATATTTTGCGATTAGCTATATCAAAGGTTATAATAGCTTAACGTTAGCTATAATAATATTTGGCAATATCTAAAGGATGTTTATATGCTTTGAAAAATCTGTAATATTAAAATACCTAATTTAGCTTGCAGCAATTGTAAAGACGTTGATAATAATTTGTAAAACAGGGGGTCTTAAACTGTAGGTACAAAACATGTTGATCGAGGAAATCATTGGGTTTTCCTAGCCAATAAAGAGACTTGGCTATACCTAAGTTTTTTATATGTGTTTTGAATTTGTAATTTTCCGTCTGACGTGTAGTTTTTGAGTTAAAAATCGTTAAATATTTAAAAAACGGCATATGTTGCCACTTTTTACTAAATAAAAATTTTTTATACTCGTGAGATTAATCGCAATGCGAAGAAGTAATGTCTTTCTTTTTACTTTTTAACGCTATAAACAAATAAGGCTTCATCAATTATAACGTAGGCGCCGTGGTGTATGAAGTGGAAGTCTACTTACAGGCGCTCACCTAGTGGACATAATCCATTATAACTTTCGCATATGGTTGCATTAATACTTTAAACACATTTTAGTATACATATATATATATATATATATATATATATATATATATATATATATATATATATATATATATATATATATAAAGTAAAGGTAGTCGCGACTGACTCATTAAGAAAAAAAAGAGTTAAGCGGAGTTGCAGTCTCGTATGGCTATGGTTTGAAAAAATACCCTTTTTTGTTAGTCAAGCTTTCGAGTATTTATTATGCTCTTCATCAGGATAATCTACAATTAATATGTTAATTAATATTGAATTAACTAATTATATTTTAAAGTAAACTCACCAATATGGATTTACGCTAAAAACAGGAAAAAAACATTCCTCAATAGAAAATTGAAAAATAATAGTTAATAATTATGTTACATTTTTGCTTAACAAAATGGAAATGATCGACATCTCACAAGTTAAGGAATTCGGTTTTTTACATTTACATCTTTTTAATATTTATTAATTTTATGCACATGTCGACATGCGTGTCCTAAGCTTATGAATGATGATCTCGCCCCCGATAAATAATAATTATATCGACAGATAAGTAAAACGCTTAATGCTTAAATTAATAATATTAATTAATAAGATTATTTCCCATACTTTATTACTACCCTGTACCTGTACGTACGATGAACACATGCATCATTAATCCTTTCTCACTCTCACTCACATAATATATAATAGATCTATTCTTATTTGACACTCATCTCATATTTTAATTTTTTCATCTTATCTTTTTTCATTTCATACCAGTTCTATAAGTTTATCTTTGTCACACTTGTTCATAAGCTTAGGACACGCATGTTGACATGTGCATAAAATTAATAAATATAAAAAAGATGTAAATTTAAAAAAAAAAACAAATTTCTTAACTTGCCAAATGGCGATCGCTTCCCTTTTGTTAAGCAAAAATGTAAACTATCATTTTTCAATTTTCTATCGAGTAATGTTTTTTCCTGTTTTCAACTTAAATCCACATTGAAGAGTTTACTTTAAAATATAATTAGTTAATTTAATATCAATTAACATATTAATTGTAGATTGTCCTGATCAAGGGCCATAATAAATACTCGAGAGCTTGACTAAAAAATAAAATTTTTATAAAAAAAATTGAACCGACTTCTAAAAGTGCGCTAAAAAGTGAAAAATAACTATAAGTTTTTATATAAAATTGAAATTTTTGAAGTCGGCGCTAAACTAATACCTGACAAAATGTGATTCGCACAAGCAGATTAAAAATATTTTATTTGTAATTGCTTTCTGACCATAATTTGTATATATTAGTAGTAATTTATTTCATTTAGAAATAATTTGACGACAAGTTCCAATCGAGATTAGTGTACCTCGCAATGACTCCAAGGTGGCAAAAAAGTACGCGTTTTATCCAAAGTTATAAATCACCCTCAAATGAACCACTAAAAATTGTTTGATACTTCGAGTTCTCCAAATACCAGTGAAATTGTGTCAAAGAAATATTGTCTGTGATAGTAAATTCACTATCATAAATTTCAAATTAATTTTAAATTGGTAATATAGGTCCCAAAACCTTCTAATATCGATATTTAAAAAACTTCAGACGTAAATTTCTGAGCCCGATATATTTTATACTCCATATTGAGTTTGTATAAGCCCCAAAATTTGCAGTCCCTCATATTGTATCTTATCAACCTTATAGTCTAAAAAATTAACTTCATATTCGTAATACACGACCCCGAAAACCCCCTAATAACAAATCAGAAAAAATGCGAATAAGGTAAAATTTTCAATTCACCATATTGAATCCGCCATATTGAATTTCAAAAAAATAATTTATCTTTTAATCTAAACCCCTAGTACCAATTTTGGATGAAATTTGGAAATTTGAAATTTCTAGACCGTCATATTTCATCGGACATATTAGATTTTTCTAAAATAATTTTATATTTGCCATTTACATCCTCAAAAACAATTTAGTCCCACTTTAAACAAAATCAAAAAATGTAAATTTTGATATTGAATCCTTAAAAAATATTTTTAAATTTATGATTTACAACCTATATCAGTTTCGGAGAAAATCAAAAAAAGTAAAATTTTTAGGACGCCATATTGAATCTGCAGATTGAGTTTTCCAAAAAATATTTTAAATTCGAAATTAACACTAACAAAAATCCCCCAATACTGATTTTAGACAAAACTTAGAGATCCGCCATCTTGGATCCGCCAAATTTACTTTTTTTAATAATTTCAGATTCATAATGTGCTATCCCAAAAACTCCCCCATAGCAACTTTGAAAAAAATCGGACAAAATTCTTATTTTTTCCGCCATATTGGATACGCTAAATTGAATTCTTTAAAAATAATTCCAGATTCGTTATGTGCGACACCGAAAACTTCCTCGTACCAATTTTCGAGAAAATCGGACACAATTGATTTTTTTGTCCGCCATATTGGATCCGCCAAATTGAAATTTTAAAAATATTTTGGATTCATTGTGTGCGACCCCAAAAACTCCTTCACACCAATTTTGGAAAGAATCGGAAAAAATTACATTTTTGTGTCCGTCATAATGGATCCGCAATATTGAATTTTTTTTTGTCTACGACCCCAAAAATTCTCCCACACCAATTTTGGAGAAAATCGGACAAAATTAACTTTTTTGGCCACCATATTGTCATATTGAAAGCTTCTTTTTTTAGAAGTCTGTTAAAAAGGGGTTTTGTTCAAACCGTAGCCATACAAGACTGCAACCCCACCAACTTTTTTATACTATATATATATATATATATATATATATATATATATATATATATATATATATATATATATATATACTAATTATAAGATCTTGCTCTTGAGGTAATAGAGTATTTCCTTTGTATGATGTTTTCTCGCAAATAACATTTGTTAGTATCTATCACATAACTATTAGAGCGGCTCGGATATTGATTCTCGACTGAGCGTAACTTTTTTACATGCCTCAATATTATCTTCACTTAAATTACTATTTTCTCTTTTTACATTTTCAAATGCAATATGGACGAATGGTAGCATTCAGCCAATGAATTTTCCCATTAAATTAATATATCATCAGAACTAGAACCGATTGGTCGCTGAATAACGTGATAATATTTTTACTTAGATTTGGAAAAGAATTTTTCGAGTTATTTTATTTCTTAATGTTCGCACTGATATTATGCTACCTTTATCTAATTGCATTATTTAAACTAGTATAACATGCTACTCGATACTGTAACTGGAGTAGGTATGTATGTTTGTATGTGAAGAGAGGATGAATACACTGCGACCTAAAAGATCTGTTGCGTTCCCAAGTCATTAGGGAAAACTTGCCGACTACAGCAGTCCTATTTTTTTTAGAAATTTTAGAATGTTGGATGGCTTTAGAATGAGTAGCTCCCCTTCTTCTGTTTGGTGTGCTCCCAAGAATTGTATTCTAATGTTCTCTAAAGCGCTGCACTCGGAAAGGATATGGATAGAGGTGTTGTCTTCCTTCTTGCAAAATCTGCACTCTTTTCTCTCTGTCAGTCCGAGTTTTTTGAGGTATTCCGTCAAGACTCCTGTCAGAAGTTAATTTTGGTTTTGGCTGATGTATTCTTTGAATCTTTTCTGATTGCAATTCCCAAGAAGTATCATCGCTCGTCTCATTCCGTGTAGGTGCGTCCAATAATTGGATATCCTGCTCTCTTCCTATCTTTTTAGTTCTTCTGGCATTACACAAATTACAGAAAGATTCGGGCTCGACTACCCGACATAATAATAATCTCTTGTTCGCTATAGTTTTTCTCTTTAACGATTTGAATACATTTCCTGATGACGTGTATTTCGACTTGGAGGCTTTCGTAGTGTCGGGTGCTAGGTCTATGCACTCTTATTCTAGTTCTCTCCGTTGTTTTGGAGTTATCCGAATACCATTTAATGGAATTTCTGCCAAGTTTTTCAATGGTGTTTCTGTCCTATTCAGTTTTGAGACTCCAGGTTTAAGATTACTTCTATGGCGGACGTCGAGCAAGTTTTCATCGCTCCACTTATACATTCAGAGGCTAGTCTTTAAACTTTTGAGAGGTTAGCTCTCGCCGATAGGCCGGAATGTTTTTTTTTTTACTTCAGAGTGCAGCGTTTTTCCGTGAAGTTTTTACACACCTAGGTGAGGTTAACATTTATTCCCATCATGTGTCACCATTCTTTAATATGTTCAAGTATTCTCTGGAGAACGTGGCAGGGGATATTTTCAAATTTGCTCCTCGCGATTATGAGAATGTCATTGACATGTCCCATACGCCAAGGTAAGACAGATCACAAAGGAGTCGATGTACAATTAGGCTCTGCATAAGTGAAGAAACTACTCCCCCGTGAGAGTATTCTCTGGTGGTAAATAGGGAAATAGCATCCTTTCCTATGTTTGTCTCTGCTACTTTAGTGAAGAGAAGTCGCGCCATCCATTTGGACTTTGTTTCGTCTACTCCTCTGCCATCAAGTGCTCTTTCGACTGCCTCATGTGAAGTGATGTCGAATGCCACTTCTATATCCAGAAAGGCGTATACCATGGTTTTCTGGATTTTCAGTGCATCTTGAATCTAATATGTTAAATGTACCAGTGCGGTTGCCGTAGACCTTCTCACTTCATAAGCATGTTGATGATGGTGCAGTTAAACCTGTTCAAGGATTTTCATTCTAATATAATTATCAATTGATTTCTCTACCGTTTTTAAGATAAGCTATGGGAAACTTAGAGGTCGCAATTTACTTCGACTAATACACACTATATGCAGTATAATTTCTTTCTGCCCTCAATGGAGTCGGGCCGGGAATATTCCATCAACTCCTGGAGTTTTAAATGATTGGAAGGTGTTTATTCTCCTTTTATATGACCACTACTGTGTAGGTGTCTAGTCTTTCGTATAGCTTCTCTGGTAGGTCTTTCGTGGTATTCTGTCGCATCATTTGCGGTGCTAGATTTAACCCCCCCCCCCCTGAAAAGTAAGTGTTCAGTAAGAGTAATGCTCTTTTCTCCTCGCTCTCTATGAAGCTGCTGCCTGGTTGTCTTAGTACAATTTCAGTATCATTTCTACTCTTCGCCATAACTTTATTTAATCTCGGTGCGGAGGGTACAGATTGAATATCTTCACAAAATTTCTTGAAGCTGTTTTTACCTTTTCTAATTTCTTTGTTGAAGGCTGTGAGCTTCTTAGTGTTGTTCTAACAGAATTCTCCGTCACATATCCTCTGGTCTGAATGTGTGCTAATTTTGTTTTCAGATTGATGATATATTTTTCCCCAATCTGTTTTCATAGGATTCCTTGTAAAGACTTGGCTCAGGAAGATTAGTTTCTAACCTGAATATGAATACTCTATGATCTGAAACAGAAGGTTCATTCCGATTGATCTGTTAAACCTGGTATACTTAGAATAATATCTAATACTTTGCCCTTGTTACAAATGTGGGAATATTCTCTATGTTGTTTATGATAGATATATTCTAAGAGTTGCTCATCCTTTTGATTGATGTGTTGTGGCAATTTCTTTTCCTGGCATACTCTACCAATCTTTGTACTTACGGTGATGGACCTGGTTCTTCTTTTAACAAGTAGCATGAGGCTATATAATATCTTGCTTCTTCTTCTTCAGTTCATTACCTACATTAGCATCCTAACAGTATAATCCCTTTATCTGATTTTTGTTGACCTTCTGGGTTCCTGAACCAGCACCATCCTCAGCTGGTTTGTAGTGAACTTCCTAGCGATTACAGCTGAGGCGCCCTTAACGTGGTGGACCTTCACTTGGGCGATGTTAATGCCCGCCATTTTCCTGTTACTAGGTGTTATCCCTTTGGCCTCTTGATGGTATTCCAAGATCAATGAAATTCGGAGATTCCCTATGTCACTGTCGTCGTCTTTGGAAGTAATACGAGTCGCTTCCTCCATTTCCTTCTGATCCTTTTTTGTCTTCCTTGAGGTCGTGCAAGGAGATTTTCCAATTATCCCTGATTTCTTGGCAAAATAGATCATCGATTGCTACACCAGACCATTACCTTCGTCTTTTAGGTTGATAATCTTCCATTGTGATGTTCTTATCTTATCGTTTTGGGCTTCCATTAACTGTAGAAGCTTTTTTAATGCTGTTTCTTGGTTTATGGGGAGAAAGATTGTCATTTTGTGAGTTTGTCTCCTTCGCACACCATCAATTCTACTTCTTTCCAGCCTTTCAGCTTTGGTACTCTCATCTGGAGCCATTTAGCCGACTGTGGTGTTTCACAATCAGGATCATACCTGAACAAAAATGGATGTCTCCAAATTGGAGATTACGCTGCCATCCTTCGAACATCTCTTCTATAGTAATGTCTGCTCGTTTGCTCTAAGGATCGTCTCAGAGAACGCTTTCGGAAGGATGGCGATCTCATTTGATTTCAGGGCAGCAGCATAGGTTCAGTTAGTAAAAGTGATGGCGGTGGCCTTGTGCGCCCTTCTCCTCTTTGCTTCTGATTTTTGCGGTGGAGTGACGCTTACGTTTCAGCTTATTCTCTCGATCTGCAGTAGCGCAGGTATTACTTTACTCATGTTTCACTGAATCCTCGCCTCAAAGGATCGTCTTTATCAACTCGTTTTTCAAAATCAGATAGTGGACGTAAACTTTTCTTTTTCTTTTCTTCTTTTTCTTTTCAACGGGAAATTTCTCACTTCGTTAAGGAGATGGAGAGTGTAGAGAGAGTAATTTTGCTTTTTTCCCCCTTCCTTACTTCTTTGTCTTTTTCCAACTCGTTTTTTCCTTGTAAGACTGGCTCACTTGGGAGGGCGAGTAAATTTCCTGAGCTATCTGGATGGAATGTTCCGTGTTTTGATTACCAAATTTATTATCCATGGCTGGTCCCACGAGTAGCTAGGGAACGGAAGGTTGACTTCTGCAGAGCCCCGCATGCAGGAGCAAGGGTAGTGAAACCGGAGGTCTCCAGGTGTCCAGACTTCGCATATGGAAGATAAAGCATCCTCTTTCCCACGCAGCCTTCATCATGTGCTGTTTCAATTTGATTTGGAGGTGGGGGGAGTTTCGTGGCTCCCATCCACTTGGCCGGTCAACTTATACAAGCCCCCACATCATGCAGCTAATTTCCCAGCGATCACTGGCCTGCAATATAAGGGATATACCAGGTGGACTTCCACGAAAGGGGATCCCCACCACATGCTCCGCACACCCAAAGGTGCTATGACACATAGGAAGGAGGACTACTTTCTCCACGCCATTGCTTCTAGTATGTGTAAGCTGTTTTTTTGCTTTCACTGTCAAAAAAATAGTTATTTAAACCACCTCACTAGCGTTAAGGTCCCACAGCTTCTAGAGAAGGAACTGCAGAACAATATAACTGGGCAGTAAAATAAAACTATGAATGTCTAGTTGCCTGGTTCAAAGAAGTCATGATAAGCAAGAAACTTAAAGCAAAATAAAAAAAAATATTTGTGTCTGTCAGACATCAAAAAATTCGCTATCGTACAAACCACAAGCAACGACCAAACAAACTACTTGCTAACAGAATATCTCCAACTAAAATATTAAGAACATGCACACAAATTTCCATTACATCAAAAATACCCTTGCTTGAGTCATAATAATATTCACGGCGCCCAAAGTATCAACAATAATACACCTATATCGTACTTGGAACTCGAATAATCTGTTATCTATTTTATTTCCAACTGATAAAAAGTATTTACGATAAAATCGTAGACACGAGGACTTACAGCATTAGCGTAAAATTATTAATATTTTTAAAAATTTCTCTAGATTTACGTTGCTAGGTGAGATTAATTTAAACGTGTGCAAATTGCAAAATTTTATCAAAAAAATTTGTTTTCAGTTACCTAATGTTGTCAGTTTCGTACTTATCTTTTTTTTTTTTCTAAAATATTAAGGATTATAATAGAACTATACGAACAGAAAACAGAACACTATGCCTTAAAAATTACCTATTAATGCAGTCTGTAAAGATTTTTTTGTGTTGCAAATAAAGGTCTTTCGGTTAGTATTAATTGGGCAAGTCAAAGTTTTTGGGTGGCCACTTCTATAAGCTAAAGAAAGAGACCTAGGTAAAAAATTTGTATAACAAATAGAGAAAAGTGACCAAATATGAAATATCATTTTCTTTTTTCAACAAAAAAGAAAATCACTTCACAAATTAGAAATTTTTAATGATAATCGTAATCTTTTAAGGGGGTAAAATAGGGGATGAAAGTTTATATGAAAGTCCTTCATTTCGGTAGTTGGAAATGTAAAAAATGAGTATATAGGGTTATTGCTTGAAAAAAATGTTGACTACATTATTCTTTTTCAAAAATTCATCTTTAAAGGGGTAAAATAGAGAATGAAATTTTGAATGAAAGTTTTTAATTTTGATAATATATAGGCTTACGATTAGAAAAAATATTTACTATATCATTGTTTTCATAAATTCATCTTTTAAGAGAGTAAAATAGAGAATGAAATTTTGTATGAAAATTCTTCATTTTGGTAGTTAGAAAGGTAAAAATTAGTATATGGCTTATGATTAGAAAAAAATGTTTACTATATCGTTCTTTTTTAAAAATCATCTATTATTTGGTTAAGATAGGGGATGAAATTTGATATGAAAGTCTTTTTTTTTTAAAGTTAGGTTGGAAAGAAAAGTTTACTGTGCCACACTTTTTTTAAAAATTCATTTTTTAAGGGGTAAAATAGGGGATGAAAGGTGATATGAAAGTTCTTCATTTTTAAAGTTTGAAATCTAAAAATCAATATATATATATATATATATATATATATATATATATATATATATGTATATATTTATATATATATATATATATATATATATATATATATATATATATATATATATATATAGGAAAGAAAAGTTTACTTTGCCACATTTTTTTGGAAATTTATCCCTTAGGGGGTAAAATACGGAATAAAAGTTTACACGAAATTATTATTTTGGCGATAAAACCAAGGTTGATTGGTTGTACCCACTACGATGTCTGATGTCGCCCACCACGCGTACGAAGTCACGGCCAAAACTAGACGTCTTATATTTTTCATATTAATTACAATTATTAAAACAGATACTCAAATATGGAACATCATAATAACGTTTCTTTTAAGAAAATAACCAAAATAGTCGTTATCTGGTAACTTTGGTATTAAATAAAAAATAACTTAATCTACTTGCAAAAATCACAAATCCAAGTGGTGAACTGTGAACCAGCTTAGACCTTATGGGCCCTTTGCCCCCATATTAAAGACTTGACCCACATTTCTCCTTGAGTATCTTCAAAAAAGTCGTTGATAGAACATACACCCTGTATCCACAGTTTCTTCTCCCAATACGGCATCAGATTCACTATCTTTATCAAACTGGACTTCGTCTCGATCTTCAGAGTCTGCATAATTATTATCAGTTTTCTTTTTTTCTTAGTTTCCTTCTTTTTTGTTTCTTTTTCTTATTTTATCTATTGGTCAATTTCTTTTATTTTTTTATTTCCTTCGTACTTTTCGCTGTCAGATCATTTTTATAAGGTGAGGGAGTTATTACTAATGACACAGTAGCTTTTCTGATCCTATTATGTCAAAGCCCGAAAACTGATGTTTCAGTTGAAGTAAAGCTGCTACGTTCAGATGTAGACTTTGAAGGTCCAGATGAAGGTTTCCCTTCTGTTTCAGATCTAGGCCCAGAGACTAATGTTGCAGCCAAATTGTTACGATCAAGTGGAGGGTTCAAAGATCTAGATAAATACTAAGGTTATCTAAAGAATAAAACACCGAAAAAATAATAAAACAAACATTAATACGATTTATTAAATATATAATCACAGTGCTATTTCCAACTAATTAACGAAAAATACCGAACTTTTAAGTACTTTGAGAAATTTTTTATCGCCGACAAAACAAAACACTCCTACCACAGTGATGACGTTCACGGGAATGACGAGACGAAATAAGTGCGACACTAAAGGTAGTGAATGAAATAAAATATGAGCTTGTATTGTGCCTCCAACTGCTTGTTCTAGAGAATTGCTGTTATTTCATATTAAGGATACTATTCCATATTTGGTCATTTTCCTCTAATTATTATAGAAGATCTTTCACTTCAGCTATCGCATGACCAATTTTGTACATTAGTTATGGTAAAAAAGCCAAACATGTAGAAAGGGACGTTTTTTGCAAGTTTTTGTGTCCGTTCAAAACAGAAAGAGTACTGAAAAGTAGGCTAATAACTTAGTCCTGTGCTTTTGAAAAATATGGTACTTTTTGTTTATAAATGTAGTCAATAGCACGGGGATTGGGAGTGTCGCTTGAGGCTAGCAATAAATTAAATACTCATAAATATTCGTCTATCATTTATAAATAAGAATATTTGAAACTATTATTTTCTACAATAAATATTATATATAACAGAATTAGATGTAGTTCTCATTGCAGATTTGGATTATTTTAGTGTTCACGTTATGCATCGCGATGTCCAGGTTATATTGTTATATATTTCTAAGTGGCTTAACAAATTAATAATGTCTTGAACAAATAACACCAATATTGGGGGCAACTTGTCCGTGATAAAAGGTGGAAGGAAGACGGTTTTCTCAGTTTTAAAGTGACAATTTTGATCAAGAGGAGATGAATCAAGTTTCTCTAGGTCGATTGGGGCATGTTAAATACCATCAGATATAGGAATCTTTAGTCACTTTGACTGTCACAAGTTCCTGGTATGTCTATGTCTATCTAGAGTTATTAAAAGCCATGAAAAATAAACTTAATATTTGATTTCTTCATCAAAATAACACTCTGGCGCATCGAGCGAGAACTATTAATTACACAGATTTACAAAAAATAGAGTTATGTTTGTTGTTGTGTAGCTGGGGATTCGAAGTAATTTGCTGCGTAGAATCTAAATGCGAGGTTACAATTGGCTCATCAAGTCTTGATTTTGAGATATTTGAGGTTATAGATGCGAAACATGTTTTATTTGGCTACTTTTGAAATTATGTGCAGGATGAACAAAATTTCTTTGATATTCTTTTCTAGTTGCTTCGTTTAAAACTACTCTTATCCTTCAAAATAAGCTATTGATCGGTCACCTACGATATTTTGTGTAAAGTTACTGCCCTTTTAAGTACAGATTAGTAGATTTTTCGAGGCCGGTATCGTTTTTGCAAATTTTGATCTGCCATTTTAAATCCACCATTTGAAAAACAAAAATTTCTATTTTCTAACCTAATATTGGTGGTCAGTCACTCCAAAAACCCCAAGTGAAATTTTTTATATATCAGTATTATTTTTTATAAATTTTAATGCGCCAATTTAATCCGCCATCTTGAGAATAAAAAAATTTCTATTTTCTGACCTCATAATCATACTTGGCGATTCTAAAAGCCCCCAAGTACAACTTTTGAGAGAAATATGCACAGTAAAAAAATGTATGCCTCAAAGGGCTCATTTGAATGCTCATGACGTTGTGGAGATATATATCTTAACTTAAAATGGCCGTAACTTTACAAGAAAAAATCATAGTTGCCCATCCAATAGCGTATTTTGAAGGGTAAGAGTAATATTGAATGATATAACTAGAAAAAAAAGACCAAAAAAATTGTGGATCTTCTACGTAACCTTAAAATTAGGCCAAAAAAACATTATTGAAGTACATAACCTCAAATATCTCAAAATTCTGGCCTAAAGGGCCTGACCTCAGATTCAGATTCTATGAAGAAAACTACTTAGGAGCTGATCCAAGGGGAGTGATCGCTCCCCTCCCTCAAGGGCTTTTAATTCTGAAACAATTGATCTCGTCGACCCCCTCCCGCTGATTTTGATAGCTTGAATTGAATTGTCTTGTTAACTCACTTTCGTTCGTCATACTGTACTTTGCTCCTACGATATCGTCTCCTCCCCTCAAAGATAAATTACTTCGGAAAACTCCGCCAATTGTGCAACAACACTCTTGATCTATAGATCTATTTTTCAGTGAACGGCTGTAGGTCATTCTACCTATAGTCCAGACTTGGCACCAAGTGATTTTATTCTTTTTCCCTATATCTAAAGCCAGCTAAAGGGTCGATGTTTTTTGACCGACATCGAACTAATGGATGCATTTGAAGAGATATATGTGAATATTTCTGGGATGTAAGATAGTCGCTAATGGAGATTATTCTGAGAAGAAACATGACTTGAATTTATTGAACGATTTGCTTTATCTATTCCTTGTACTTTTACGATAATAAACAATTTAAACAAAATACAGAAACAGTGGCATTGTTAACTGTAATCTACACAAAATTTAGTAATTAATTAGAAATAGAAGTTTTACTCCAATTAGAAACACCCCCTAGAAAGATATTGAGCTTTCGTCAAGATGATATAGTGTGTATTAAGAGTTAAGTTACATTTTCTACAAAAAATTTTAAAAAAGTAGTTTTTCTTTAATAGAATATCGTGTAGTTTTGTACTTCAACTGGCATTTCTCAAATGTCCGAAATATAAATATTTCTTCCATTTGCATCAAATTAATTATGAAAAAGTTTTATACAAAAATCAAACTAATAAAGACATAATATAAAAATATTTTCTTAATATAGCGTTAAAGACATGTGACAAGCTAAAAATGCAATCTTTTAGGTAAGACACATTATATTTTATATAATTTTTGAATTGTACTAATAATTTTTTACCTATTGACCTTTAAACAGAGAAAGAAGACTTACATGTTTCTAGTTTTGCTTTTAATTAAATTTCAAATATAATTTATTATTCTTTAAAATAAATAAACCAAATTACTTTATACTGCTATCACTCGTAAATCAAAGTTCTTCAAACGAAATTTGGAGATTTTAAAATAAAAATAAGGATTAAAATTTTCAAAACGCGATTAGTATCTATAATTTCTAAACACACAAAATTATCGATCGCAAATGACTTTTTATTGAACTGCAAGTTTTAAACAAATAAATATTGCGAAGTTCATTTACCTTTGTTACAATAAAAACAAACAAAAATGATGATAGTATACATTATTATAAGATGAAAGTTTGTTTAAATATTATGAAGGTAATACTTATTGAAAAGTTATTTATTATATTAAATGTTTAAGAAAAAAGCAAATATTATTAATTTCAAGGGTTACATATAGGTAATGAGATAATAAATTTCTCTATTGGAATCTATAATAATAAATATATAGATACGTAAAAATAATGCTACTATTATACGCGGTGCGGCGCGATCGGCAAGGGATCGATTCAGTGATTTAGAGTATAGGGTATTAATTGTGTATTCGAAAGCTAAACAGCCATATCTTACTCCTGTTTATAAACTAAATGTAAACTATTAAAATACATAATACTTTTATACAATGATTGAGTCATGTGCTTAACCCCTAACCTATTTCTAATATCAATTTCTATTATTGCAAAGAAATTTTCTTCATTTTCTAGAAATTTTGTTTATTTTATACAAACGCCAAACGTTCATAAGGCGTTTATACAAAACTCACTAATCCGTCGCTTGACAGAGTTAACGATTATATTGACAAGTGTAGTGTATTTTTGTCAAAACGAAGCTTGTCAAGTAGAAGCAGCAATAAAGTATTTTCAGAAAAAAATTTTTACACCTACAAAAATTTACAAAGACTTGAAGAATTCTTTAAATAGATATGCTTTGTCTTATAAGTCCAATCAATAGAGCAAAAAGAAGTGCTAATTTTGGAAAAAAATTGACAGCAAGCTGCTTGTACAATAACTTGAAGAGTAGTCTTCAGATGACTAAAACTCAAAATTCAACTCCAACCAGGCATTAGAATCTTTTTGAAATAATAAAATGGTGACTTTTTGTTTTTTTTTTTGCTTATATTATGGAAAGTATTGAATGAATTGCATTATTTTTATTGCGATAATTAAAAAAATCTACAAAATAGTTTTTTATAAACCCTTATCGGACGATTTTTTAAATTCACGTCTTTGGTCATTTACAATATTAAGCGAATATTTTTTCGAAAATGATGGTTTATTATGTGTACTTTAAACAGGCGGAAGATAAAGTTTGTCGCATTAGTAGTTCTTGCCTAATTGCAATAAAAACAATTTAGAACATTTTTTGTCAGTGTCGCCGTATTAACCTGATAGGCCCGATTTAAGTTTACCAAACGGATTCTGAAAGTAGAAATTATCAACTACAAGTCGCCTGTCTAAGATATTCTTGTAAATTTGTTGAAAATATGCTTCCGAATATAGTATAATATGCGTAAACTCGCGTTGGAAGCCGAGTGAAGGAGAGGTAGTGGTAGGTTACAAACAGCGGAGGAGGAAAGAGCTGCGGGCTGCACACGCTAAGCGCTACAACTACATTTTATATGTAGATATGTATCGCATAATGTACCTATAAGTGGCTAAATAAGTAAATAAAGAGATTTTATATTTATTTCAAATAAATTTTTGTGTATATTAAAATGTATGTTATTTAAACATGTTCAAAGTAGATATGAAATCAGTCATATGCATGCATATTGTATATTATATAATTTTTTATTTTTCATTATATATTGTGAATATATATTATTTCATGTAAATGGAATAGCAAATATAAATAAATTATCTATCATTATCATAATGAATAAACAATTTATATATGGAATAAAAAAAATGTAATGAAAAATATATGCAACACAATTAATAAACGCAAGTTTCACGTTTTTTTTCTTACCATTTCGTTGGAGCAGCAGGTATTATGTATACAAATACGTGTAACCCATTTCAAAATGTAGCCGAAACAATTTCATAATAAACAAATAAAAATTTAAAATTTATAAAATAATGTTAAGCAAATGTTGGACAACGATGAAAAAATATGAAGAATAATTAAACATAGAGTTATTTTCTAAAAATAAATTAAACATTAATTCGCTTGAAAGTAACTCTTCTAATTTTTAATACATAGTTATTATTATACGTATTTTTATTGATCATACGATAGTCAATGTATAATCTACTACTAAATAACTTTAAATATCTTATAATTGTATAAAAATACAAATTTTTGTATGATTCTACGATAATAGAGCAGTACACATTGTAAAAGCTGTGTGGCAACGTATTAATATTTTGAATAACCTTTAAATAAAATGTTATTAAATACACAAGAAAATTATTTGAAATATAAATAAATAAATGTATCCATTTATTTTTTTATTTGTACGTTTATTGATCTATTACGGGATGAATTTCCACATACCAAATATAGTCATAGCTTCTGGGGTGAGTAGTCTGCCTGCATCTCTCTTCTCCTCCGCTGCTTGTAACCTTTCACTACCACTGCTTCTCTGGGTTTCGGAAGCGAGTGCACGCGTTTTTTAGCATATTTCAACAATTTTATATGAAAGTTTTAGATAGACGAATTGTAGTTTATAATCATTATTTTTAAAATCCGTTTCGTCGGACCTATCAGGTTACTACGGTGAAACTGACCAAAAAATGCTCTAAATTGTTTATATTGCAATTATGCATAAACTACTAATGCGATAAATTCCATCTCGCACCTGTTCAAAGTACACATAATAAACCATCACTTCTCGAAAAATTTTCGCATATTATTGTGAATAACCATAGATATGAATTAAAAAAAAAACATTTTCAGCGCTTCTCCGATTTTTCTCAATACTTTCCATAATATAAACAAAAAAAGTGACATTTTTTACTATTTTTATCATTTAAAAAAAATCCAATGTTCAGTTGGAGTTGGATTCTGTGGTTTAGTCTTCGTTTAGTTTACTCTTGAAGTTATGGTTCAGGCAGCTGCTAATTTTTTTTACATGAAAAAATCTCTATCGATTGCGTTATATGACGTTATGAAACGACAGCGCCTTGAATTTAAATGTGGAGATCTTCTTCTGCAAAAACAGACGACTGATAGCGAGAGATTTTGTTATAGAAGTAGGCATGATAATTTCTATGATTTTGTTCCGAGCGGCCCGTCTTTATAAACACTGTATTTTTTATAGCCTTTTATTTTCACAAATCTGACACCTTGTCAAATAATTTCATTTACTTCAACGACGTCTCAAATCTTAATTATTCACGAAAGCCGATCTAGACTCTCTATATACCGATATCATAAGATTTCCGAATTTCTAGAAGGATTTTCATATTACACAGTGTAATGAAAACGAGAAAACAGAATAATCTGGCAATTTTTAGATCTTCTGTGATAGGCATTTCATGTCGAAAATAAGGAAATATAATTTTCTAAAAAGTTCCAGACCTTCTTTCATAGGCGTCTCATGAGGCAATTAACAAAAGGTAAAATTAATTAAATTAATTATGAATTCGTAGAAAATAAACCTAAAACCCTACAAACTAGAAACCCAAACTAATACTACGAAATGTATATTGCTTTAAAGTCCGTTACGTTGTCCTCTTCCAATCTGTCAAGATGCACGACGTTCATTTTCGCATGAGAGCTTCTCTGAATTCGACACACCAGATCGTTTAGAAGGGTCCCTACGTTGTACGGAACTTCCCATGACTTCTGAGGTTTGGTGAACGCCCTTTGGATCTTTTCGGATTGTAGAACCACACCTTTTCATCAACCATGAATCTATCAGTATTGGCTTTGAGGTCATAGTAGGTCTTCGTTTTGTCGCTTTCTATTTGTAGTCATCGCCATACCTTCCCGAGGATTGCCTGTAGAACGTTCTCCTTCTATCCCTTCCATAACGGTCCTTTCTACCATCGCCTCCACCAGCAGTAATTTCCGGACAATCTCGGTTCTTAATCTGGCATAAGTCACTCTAATGCGACAATAACATACTTTAAATCCATCGCAAGCCTTGACGGCAACTGCAGTACATCTTTTATCTTTGTAAAGAGCAAATCCAAATTCCTCTTTCGAACTTCAACATCTATATCAGCAATAAGCCGCCGAGAGCCATCAAGATCACTGTCAAGAGCAGTACTACTGCAGTACAGCGGTTTTGTACATGTCTCTTTTACCAGACTTCCAACAACGAATTCTATTTCTGCTATGGAAGATTGTGTTTGTGTTGTTGTGTTTTTTTTTTGTTTAAAAATTCTGTCAGCTTCCTCATTAGCCTCAGGAAGATTTCCTCGTTGGTCTTGTGTCATCCTGGGAGACGTTGACACTCCTTATGATTCTTTCTTCGTTCATTGAGGTCTGTTTGGCTATTTCAAACTGAAGGACATACGCAGAAGTCTCGGAATTGTTCTTCAGAAAGGCCATTGGATTTTGATTTATTTCTGGGTCATGCGAACCTTCGATAAAACTATTAACTGCTAACTCTTGCTTTATTTCTTCTGGATACGTTGGGTAAGTCAAATTTATTAGTTTCATTATGTCCGCCTCATATTCTTAAAGACTTTCGTTATGTTTTTGTCTCCTTCTTCGAGTTAGGCCTTACAAACTTCTTCAAGATAGATTTCCCCATAGCACATCTTCAAAAAAGTAACAATAAACTCCTAATCATTCTGTTTTTCTTCGGATATACTACATAAAACCTCCATAGCTTTACCTCGTAGTACCTGAACAAGAACGCATGCCTTCTCCAGTGGACCTCAATTATTGCCAGAGGAGGCCGCTTGGAACTGACGGACATAGGTAAGCCAAGGTACTTTGCCGTCGAAGATAGGTGCCTTCATCACACTAGTTGCAGAAACAACATCTACCTTTATTATATCTGTGATGGCTACCTTCTCGATTTGGAAATTTAATTGTTGCATCTGTTTCTGGATTCCAGTCACCTCATATTATACTTCGCCCTGTACATCTTCCCTAATTTTGTTAATCTTCTATTGCATTTCTTGTTCTATACGCTCCATATCTTCCTGATTTTTTTTAATGTCTTCTTTCAGTTATTGTTTCATATCTTCCTATCTTGCCTTAAGTTCCTCTCTCATGTCCTCCAGGCTTATTTTTATTTCTTGTTTTATACTTTCTTGATTTTTCTTAATGTCTTCTTTCAATTGTTGATTCATGTTTTCTTGGCTTGTTTTCAGGGTCATCAGTTCTCGTTTCATATCATCTTAGTTTGTCTTTATATCTTGGCTTAGTTTCAACGTCATTAAATCTCGTTTCATGTCGTATTCTTGTTTCAACTCTGCTTAGCTTGTCTTTAATTCTTGTTTCGTCTTTTTGTGGCTTTTCTTCATATCTTCTTGGCTTGTTTTCATGTGTTGTATCATCACCAGTATCTGATTTAAACTAGTTTGAGGTTCCTCTTCTATTTTTGCTTATGTTTTCCAGTTTCTTCTGGCATACAATTTCAATTCACCTTGTACCTTGTTTTCTTTAATTTTTTCTGAATTTTATCCACTTCCGACACCAATTTGTTCCGAACGGCCGATCTTTATACACACTTTATTCGTTTATCATCGTTTATTTTCATAAATCTGACAACTTGTCAAACAATTCAATATACTTCAACGATGTCTCAAACTAAACTGTCCACGAAAGCCGATCTGGACTCTTTATCTGCCCTTTTCACCGATACCAGAAGATTCTCGAATTTTTAGAAGAAATTTCATACTACATAGTGTAACAAAAACAAGAACAAGGAATAATCTGGCAATTTTTAGATCTTCTGTCATGAGCGTTCCATGTCGAAAATAAGGAAAAAGAATTTTTTATAAAGTTCCAGACTTTCTTTCATAGACGTCTCATGAGGAAATTAACAAAAGGTAAAATAAATTATGAACTCTTAGAAATTAAACCTAAAACCCTTGAAACTAGAAACACAAACCAATACTATAAAATGCATAATGCTATAGAAGCCGTTACAATATTTTAACAAGAAAACTATTGTTTTTGAAAAAACAAAAAATTTTATTCAAAATTACCAGTTTTGAATTAAATTTTACCAAAAAAATGTTTTATCTGCTATAGTAAATTCGCTATCAATAATTTTATAAAATTAATTTTAGATTCGTAACCTAGGCCGCTAAAACACCCCAACACCGATATCGAAAGAACTTGAGACATGTAAATTTTGTAGTCCAGCAGATTTTATCCTGCATATTGAGTTTGAAGATATAATTTCAAAATCCGTGATAAACGCCCCAAGAACCCCCCAATATCAATTTCTTCAAAATCGGAAAAACGTAAAATTTATAGTCCCCCATATTTTATCTGCCATATTAAATCGTACAATATTAATTTCAGATTCGTAACTTATGATTCCAAGAACCACCTAAAACCAATTTTGAAACAATGTAAGTAACGTAAAATTTTTAACCCACCATATTGAGTTCGCCATACTGAATTTCAAAAAAAATGATTTTTACCAACAAATGGTGTAATATTAAAGAGTGTTTTTACTTGAAGATCATGGAGGTGGTGATTTTTTGCATTTTTTTTTGAAGGACTTTCTTTCATATAAACGATACAAATCCAACATTCCTTGTCTAATTTCTCAATTTTCACAGTTATCAACGATACAAATCCAGGATTCCTTGTCTAATTTCTCAATTTTCACAGCTATCAACGATACAAATCCAACATTCCTTGTTTAATTGCTCAATTTTCACAGTTAATACACATCCTACTTGTTACTCTAGCGATCTGAATGAGAAAAAAATTTGTTAAACGCGTACGACTATAAAGATTTCTTTATATTTTATTCAATTTCCAAGCTTTTCACTCGTGTGTATCTGTGGATGTAGTTTGATTGTTGATATTTTACAGTCTAGCATTAAATATGTTTGTAGATATAATATCCTGCTGGCATGTTTCGGAATGTGAATTTTATATAGACGGTTTCTGTAAATTTCACTCTTCTGTACATGTCCATTGGGGGTCGAAATGCGTATGAAGAGAGATCTAAAGTGCAATTAACAGGAAATAAACTTTCTACTTTATTCTTTATTTACAAATTAAATATAAAATCTTCATTATCTTTGTCACGCAGGTCAATATATTTTTCAATATCTATAACTATATAAGAATCGCCGTCTAAACCGAAATTAGCTATTTCAACATCATAATCTCCTACAGTATTGACATGATCTAAACTTTTTTGTAATAAATAGCTCCTATGTTTTTACTGATTCGACTGATATATATGGTATATCCATAAGAAATTTTTTTAGTTTTTCGTCAACTATTTCAACACAATATGTATCGAGGGTTATGAAACGACACAAATATTTTTCATGTGCTCCTACTAGAAAATTAATGGCATCTTTCAAATATTTTCGTTATTGATCACACCTCTTCCATCATATGTTGTCAAATGTAAAATATATCTTCTACTATACTTCGTTATTACGAGTATACATATCAACCCAATCATGTAAGAATCTATGCCGTCTTCAAACGATCAGAAGATATCTTTAAAAAATAACGTGATAATATTTTGATAGGTGCAGCTATTTTAAAAATATTTATTATTTTATTTTTCAACTAAGAATTATTCTAATATATCATAGTTTCTAAAGCAATTTAAAAATTGGAATGTTATTCTAATCATCCAAAATTTAGTGCTTATGTTGTTATCGGAGGATACACCTGTACTTTGCCCCAAATATGTTATAATATATTTTGCATTAGACTTATTCATAATATCTGTAATACTATCAGGTAGTATCAAATACTACATTATCGTCGTCATTTTACTAATCACATAAATATTCCCCAGAGTCAATTCAGAAATTGTTTTCTTATCAGTATGGTCCGAACAAGTATTTCAATAATTTTATCTCTTGAAATACTCATTGTTGAAGATTGCAATCAATAGAAAAAATATTTTAACTTTCTTAAAAAATCTAGGTCCAAATAAACCACAAAATTCTTATGTTACTATTGCTAATGTATATTTCACTGCAATATCATTTTGGCTTGGCAATGTCATCATAACAAATCAGTTGAAGGCCAACTGAGGTTTCGACCAGATATTATAGAAGCTCTACTGCTTATCTCAAGGTCACATATAATTTTTAAGGTCAATAGTCAAGTCAAAGACAACACACTTTGTCAAAGCCAAAGTCAAGTAACTGGGGTAAGGTCCAAGTATGGGGAATATAATAACCGACTTATCATCACTACTAGAGATCATCACCGCCATAAATCAAGAGACGAGGAGATGGAAAACTTTTTTTCCAGGAAGTTAAATAAATGTTGAAGCGCTACTGGGAAAAATGGTGAAAGTAGGCAATTATGTTGAAAAGACAGAACAGATTTAGTCCAATTCTTATTCTAAATATAGGGTGGAGCATAAAAATAAACCATTCTACTCACTTTTAGCTTCTTGGAGATCATTTAAGTTATTTAATATTATGAATTTATTGTAAATTTGTAAGCCCTGATCTGTTTATATGTCCAAAGCTTAATTATTTGAAATATTTTGGGTTCGAATTTCAAGAACACAAAAATATCGAAAAACTGTAGCCGATAGTCTAAAAACAAATTTTTTAGAGGTTGAAAAAATAACGTAGGTATGTTAAAAAAGCCAGCATTTTCCTCACCTCGAGAAACAATCATATATAATTTTCGATATAATTATATTTTATTTATGAAATTTACAAAAATACGTGAATGACACCATAGGAGAAACATTTAAATTTATTGAGAAAATATATGTAAATGAAGCACTGGTTATCTAATGGAAGCTGTAAAAATACTATACATATTTAAAAAATCAGACAAAACATGAACCTCGTTATAAAACGTCTATGTTAAAAGTGTTGTATTGTCCCAGGGTTTTTAAATTTTTAACTGTTCGACAAAATAACCTATATTTATCTGTAAAATATGACAACTCTATCTTATAACTATCTTAAGTATCGAATATTAAAAAATGTAACTTATCTTTCTATATCACAAATCTAATACAAAATAAGTTCCACAAACATTTGTACAAAATATAAGTACCTAAAAAGGTAAAGTAAAAAGGTCGTACTTTCTGGAGATACTTATTTTAGGTCTAAGACAGGATCACCTCAATATAGAATCCAGTAACTACTGTTATTTATAATTGACTCACATCGTCAAGGCATACTACTAACCAACTTTTCTCCATAATCTAGTAATAAATGTTTCCATATTCTACGCATTTCTACACTTAGTTGCTTAAGAGTGAGTTTGAATCCTAATTAAATCCGATACATTTTCAATAGGATTTGTATCCGGCAAAGAAGCAGGCCATTCCATGGTAGATATGACTTTATTCTCGCTGCGTTCAGGTTTTCATTAAATAGATTCAATGACCCAAGTGCATGAAGAAAAAACATTCTCAGACATGCACTTTAAAAAATGCATGTTTAGTAATAATATGTAGACCAACATGTATTTCCTTTTGAGCAAAAATTCTTTGTCTTTAACTTATCCTAATTTTTTGTAGTTACCGGGTTAAACCACGATACGGAAGATGATCGACTTTTTTTTCCGACCATACTTTTGCACCCACTCCTTTATGAGAGAGACAGACTTATTATATTTTGCAGCAACAGCATAAGTCATTTTTATACCTTTTTCGCGTTTACACAGAAGAAGTGCATCCATTCTTTTTTGATATTTGGCACTCATTATGAATATGTCTGATGGACTTCACGAATATCAAGCAACTGACTATCAATGCTCAAAGCGGAATACTTTAGAGCCTCGAGTGTTGGACGTATGGTATTCCATAACAAAATTTAAAACTGTTGTAAAAATATTTTTGAAAAAAAAGATAATTATGTTAACACATATTTTATTTTTAATTTAAAAATAAATTAATTTGGGGGTAAATTTGCTAACAATATTTAGTAATAAAGGGTGTTTTTTATAAAGGTATAGAACTTTTAAATGGAATAAAACAAACATAAATTTTTTAAATTGACATGATATTTACTTTATTCGAAAGATAACCTTCTGGCATTATAATTTAAATATGACTTCTGGCATATGACCGCCACGGCTGGCTCGGACGTAATCTAATCTGGAGGTCCAATTTTCGATGACTTTTTCCAACATTTGTGGCCGTATATCGGCAATAACGCGGCGAATGTTGTCCTCCAAGTGATCAATCGTTTCGGGCTTATCGGCGTAGACTAGTGACTTCACATATCCTCACAGAAAATAGTCTAGCGGCGTTAAGTCGCACGATCTTGGAGGCCAATTCACGAGTCCGAAACGTGAAACTATGCGGTTACCAAACGTTTCCTTCAATAAATCAATTGTGGCACGAGCTGTGTGACATGTTGCGCCGTCTTGTTGAAACCACAGCTCCTGCACATCATGGTTGTTCAATTGATGAACGAAAAAGTCAGTCATCATGACTCTATAGCGGTCACTATTGACTATAACGTTCTGACCAGCATCGTTTTTAAAGAAGTGCGGACCAATGATTTCACCAGCCCATAAAGCACACAAGTCAGTTTTTCTGGATGTAACGGTGTCTCAACATACACTTGAGGATTATCATCACTCTAAATAAGGCAGTTTTGTTTATTGACGTATCCATTCAAACAAAAGTGAGCTTCATCGCTAAACAAAATTCGCTTATGAAAATCGGGATCAACGGCAATCTTGTTTTGTGCCCATTCACCGAATCTACGCCTTGCTAGGTGATCGTGTGGCTTCAATTCTTGCACGAGTTGGATTTTGTAAGCACGCAAACCAAGATCTTTCCTCAAAATCTTCCATAAAGTGAATGGACATATATCCAATTCCTGTGCACGATGGCGGACAGACTGATTCGGGTCTTCTTCTACGCTACGCTCTACAGCAGCAATGACTTCTTCTGTACGCACTGTACGACGTCTTTGTGGATGTGTATTATCATTTAGAGTAAACGTGGTGCGAAAACGTTCCATAGTTAATCGAATTAATTGCTCTGATGGACGATTATGTTGACCGTAAAATGGACGTAGTGCGCGATACGTATTTCGAACAGAACCATGATTTTCAAAATAAATTTGCACAATTTGGAGGCGTTGTTCAGGCGTCAGTCTATTCATGTTGAAATACCAAACCAAACTAAACATAAATCACTTGACAGCTGACAAAATGGCCGCCAGTTAAAAAAGTGTTGCCAACCCAAAGTTTTATACCTCTATAAAAAACACCCTTTATATTAGGAAAAAATTCTTTAAAATATTTCTGTAAAAACTTGAAAGTATGATTTTCTACTAGTTCTTGGGCACATTTAGGTATTTCTTTTGCGACTAAAAAATACAGTATGGCGTGACATTATATTATTTCATTATGTCGAAATAAAATGCTTGAAATTTCATGCCGACAATAACCAGTATATGATGTAAATATAGGAATATAAAATTTAGTTTTTTAATAATATCTTGATATTTGAGAGAGTGAGAAGCCAATATATTTCTATTCCACAATATGACATTTAGTTTTAGGGTCGCCGTGTAAATAAAATATTATCCATTCATCGGTACGAATCTGTCGAGAAAGCCTTGTCTGTTCTCTTTTTGTATATCCAACTAAAGAAGCTTTTACATCGCTATACGAATTATTCTTTGGGTTAAGCTTAACATCCAAGATAACCACCTTGCAAACAACGAGTGCATTTGTCCATCTAAGTCCCTCATCGACAGTCGTTTGTCTTGCAGAATAAGACAATGTATTTTATCAACGTACAATAAGTTGTAACAGTTATATGAAACCAACCGGCATGTTGGTATTTGAATGCAGATCGACCACACTTAGATTCATAATACCACCATGTCACAGTATCATAAGAAACAACACACTAAGCAAAATATATCCTAAATTCTTTTTACTGAAGTTATTTTTTCGCTATTCTTTGCTCAGTAATTTACGACTTCACGTTACCGAGTAAAGAACTTAACTAAATATTTTACATATATGCTCTAGGAATCTTTGGCGTGTATATACAATAAACATAATTTAATACACAATATTGGAAATAGGTCAGAGTTAAAACATATGAATCAGCCCTCGGATATTTTGAAAAACAACCGAGCATTTACTCCACAAACTAAAAGAAACGGAAATTGAATTTTGAATTGAACTAATCAATATTCTATAAAATTGTTTTTTATCAGTAAAAAGGGTGCATCCAGAATGTAATATTTGGATCAATTAAATAAACATATTCTACTAAAAAAAAATTTTACCATAAAAAAATTGGTATCAAGTGATAAATTAATTAAAAATTCTTAGAAAAGTTATATATTAGAAATAATATGTTTAGATCACTCTTAAACTAGATTTCCCACAAATACTTAATGAACATCTTAAACAATTACTTTCAAAGCTAAAAATAATACATGCTTCTACAAATTTAAGTGTAGGACCCTTTACAGGCCGTAAAGATTCGCATTATTTTTTAAGCATGATAATATGCTAAACACCCTGAATTTGATGTCAAACATCGTCCTTATCCAGGCCAAACAAAAATCGACCCATTTAAACATTCTCATTCCTCATGTGTTCATGCCAAGCAGGTTGGAAAATGAAAAACACCATTACATCACAGTCAGTAGGGGAATAGGGAGAGGAGGGAGACTAGCGAGTTGACGCAAGCGCATAACGGAACGTCAATACTCTCGCCAATCCGTGTCGTCAGAACCGATAACGGTGGCCTGTGATATCTAATATCCGTCTGGATACGACCACAAAACCTGGAATGATGAAGTGTCTGTGCCTATCTGGCGCCACGCTTTCGAATTCGAATATTTTCGTAAAATTCGGGAGTGGATGTTATTTTATATACAAAGTTATAGAAGATATTTAAATATTTTTACTCATAGTTTTTTTAAAATAAAAAACTTAAAATGATTATATTTGAGAATTATAATTAAACAATATCTTTTACTTTTTCTTGGAATACAGTTAAATGATTTTTTTCTTTAAAAATGGAGTAAACCAATACATAAGAAATGAATTTTAGGACACTCAAAATTTACCAATATATTTTATTTTAATTTAATAAAATTTAAATATTTTTGCTTATGGGTTTTAAAATAAAAAGCTTGAAATAATAATTTTTTAAAATTATACTTAAACAATATCTTTTATTTCTTTTGGAATAAATTCATATAATTTTTTGATTTAAAAAGCGAGCAATGAATTTCAGGACACAAAATGTATCAATAAATTTTATTTTTATTCAATAAAGCGTGGTTTAAAGTTGTTTTTATGTTTAGAATTTTTAGTTTTTTCATAAAATGTATCTATTTGAGTGACACATAATATAAAACCATTCAGATGATTTCAAAATATTTAATATGCCAAAAACGAAACCGACCAACAACGAAAAAAGCTCATATTCACTCTTACTTTAAATCAAACAAAATGTTTGATTACTTTAAATCAAACAAATGTTCAAACATATTATTCTATAATCAAAATATTATTTCAATGCTATGAATTGATAACTAGTTTTTAAATAAAAGTAGCACATTACACTATGATAACACAAATAAAACTCAATTTTAGCAAGAATATCTTGAAACTATACTCTATTTAAGAACTAGAGAGAGTAATAAAACTATCACCGAAACCTTCGACATACCTGCTCCAGCGCCGCAGGTAACTGAAGACTGTCATAAATCTAATTATATTTAAATATTATAAGCTTTTATAAATTTACCGCGACAATGAAATTTGTCATATTTCAGTTTAATTTCTGTCAGTGAGCAAAGTACAGCTTACAATGTGTCCTCAGTGATTTATCTTGTTTGCGTTTCTTTTTATATATTATTTGAGATTAGTGAGATGCCCAAAAGATATGGCTTCCACCTCTAAATTTATTCGAAAATCGTTAAACCAGGGTATTTTTTCCTCAACGAAATATTTATTACGATGAATGTTTATGATGCCTTAAGACATCAGTATCTAGATAATAATGTTAAAAGCTTTATTGAGATGTGTTCCAAAATGACAGGAGTTGGAAAATCTACTGTTAACCGAATGAAAAAAAAGACGACTGGAATTGTTAGTGCACCGAAGGTCACAGGAAGACGAAAAACGCCGTTGAAAGAAGAGATGAAAACTGCAGTAAGAAGGGTTGTATATACATTTTATTATGAGAAGCAGATCCCAACCATCGACAAAATTCTAACTAAAATCAATGAAGATCGAGATTTCCCTAAAATTAAAAGAACTGAGCTCTGGAATTTGTTCAGAGAACTTAATTTTTACTGGGAAAACCCAGATAGAAACTCTGATCTTATAGATTGTCCAGAAACTTTCCGTTGAAGAAGGAAATATCTCTGAGCAATAAAGCAACATCGCGATATGGGCTCAAGTAAAAGGTAGGGTTGCTAGAAATAACACAAGTTACAAAATTAGTGATCTAACAGAATTTTTGAAAGATTTTTTTGAATAAAGTTACTGCAGAAAATTGGAAAGAATATGTGGACCACATTATAAAAGAACAAAATAAAACGTGGAAACTCGATTACATGGGTGAGATGGCGGAACCAATTATTATTAATTTGAGGGAAGATAGCTCCACTGACTTTGATTATGAATTAGATACGTAATGTTTGCCAGTGTAAACACAATTTATTATTTAAATTTTTGTTGTATTTTATTGTTTAATGTTGTTTATATATTTTTTTATTTCTTTTATATATATTTATTTTAGTGTGTCTCACTCTTTAATTTTATATATATTTAAATCCAATTAGCCGTAATTTTTTTATTATTTTATTATTGTACTTGTGTCTTTTTCTTAAGCGTGTGGAATTAACATGTTTATTTATTTTTTTGGGGCTATTGGATTTCTATATAATAAATTAGATTAAATTAAGGTATCAATGCAATAGAAATAAAAATCAATAAGTCTAATTTTAACTATAACATATAAAAATTAATTACATTTGAATCCCGTTTTAATGTTTTATTGTAATTCTGCAGATGGTTTAACAAATAAATAAACTGAAACGTGAATTGTTTTTTATTAATAATAAAATAACCGATAGCCCCCCAAAAAAAATTTATTATTATATGGACGAATTTATTTTTTTAAATATGCTCTTGTATTTATGATAATGGGTATTTTATAAGTATTTAAATTTTAACTTAAAATTTTTTGAGACAATTAGGTTGCGTTTTAATCTGAATATACCTATATCGGTTTCTACGATAAAAACTAAAAATAATAAAAATACAGTTGTGATTTGTGTTAAATATGGCAAAATTATCTCTATTTTGTAATGTACGTCAATTATTAAGAAATCATCAGAAAAAAATAATATTGTTATAACAACTTAGTTCTATTTTGAGCTTATGATCGAAATAATATTCTATGCCACAAATAGTGATAAAATAAACCTCCTTCCGACGCCTGACAATGATTAAAATCCTTTTTAACACTTCACACATCCAAATATCTATTGTTATCCAACCCAAATAGTCCATTATTATAGACCGGTATTTTTTATAACAAAATTTCTAACCCATTCCTATAAAAAATATATGTGTTTAACAGATTTTGCCAAAGACACCAGATTAAAGAACACACGTAGTTTGCGAAGAAAAAAAGGGCCAAAAATAATTTATTAATCTATCTAGTTCTTGAATAGACTGTAAGTTAAAATGACATCTTGTATTAAAGGAAATATACACCTTTATATTTCGTTAATTAAAGAAAAAAAATATAACTGATTGAATTAATTTAAAATACATCATCCAATAAAGTATTAAAATCTTTAAACTAACGATAGTTATTATGGTTTCAAAGTTTTTCCCATACACAAGCTTATGATTCGGGTTAGTTCAGGTTAAAATATCGAAAAATTCTTCACATCATTTGGCTACTAACAAAACACTAACCCTCTAATTCACTAATATGATCTAACTTTAAAATCGGTCTAAGCTGATGGTTTATATGGACAAGTGCAACAATAAGTCAAGGAACTTTTGAACCTTCAAAAGGCAAAGGTACAAAAAATTAGTTTCTTTTATGTCTAAACCAGCAAAAATAGATAATTTTATTTATTTTCGTGACACAAGTATTCACTTTATCTATTTTATAATTTTATATCTAATATTTCATTTGTTGACTTGTGTAATACAATTGATAAAAATACCGTAAGCAAACCAAACTGTCCAACAAGAAGATTTAACTTCCAAGGCAACTAACTAAATTGAGTGTTAGCCTTAAGCTTTCGTAGTGAATCTGACCGTTACTTGAATATGTTCTTAACCCGCCTTTTGTATTACTACAAATATTAAAAAAAAAATAATTTTATAAACAAAAAAATATTAAATATGCTTGATATGTTATTTATTAACGATTTTATATAAATCTTCATTTGTTAGTGAGTAAAATTAGTATTTAAGGATCATTTTTTTTGTTACCAAAAAATTGAAAATACAATGATTATCTGTTAGAATGATCATATTTCCCTTCCAAATTTAAATGTTTAAATTACACTGGAGAACATCCAAAATGTATCTAAAATAAAATCTTCTAAATCCTACCATTTTTGGTGTGCTAAAACCCAAACTAAACTTGTCTCCCTATATATTAACAATGTAACCGCAAGAATGTACGTGGTATATTTGTATTGTTATTAAAAAATTTATTCTTGAAAACTAAACTAAGTTTTTAGTTTTATGGTGATTTTTGTATTCAGCGCCCCATAATTGACGAAAAAATGCACCATTCATACAAAATACAGCAAATAAACTAAAATTAGTTGCATAATGTCTTCTGACAGTATATAAAAATACACATGATGTAGAGTCAACCACTGAAAAAGTTCATTAAAGCTATTAAAATATCTACTGCTATAACCCTTTGTTGATGGGTATATGAATTCTTAAAGCTTGCAAGTACTTTTACTGTAGCCGTTTTACTGAGGTATTTATCCCGTGTAACACAGGGTAGGTTTTATGTTTTACGATTAAAAATTTTTGTTAAATGTAAGAACTATAAGGCAAACAATCCAATCGGAGAGAATAGACTACCTAAGATCGATCCCAACATTCGTCACTTAACTCAAAATGACGTAGAGAGTAAGAAAAACTTCACTATTTGCAGTCAGAGTTCGTTTTCCTGTCACAATAAATTGTAACTTTTACTGCGGTGACATCAAGTATCAGGACATTTATCGTTATAAAAACTAAAAATCACATTGTCATGATTCGGAATCTGCTGACGCAGCATTAATTATTACGCACTATTGAGGTGAGAACGTATTGTTGCTTGGGAAGATTAGAAAACAATATCTTTGTAATATAGAAGACGAAAGAGGAAGTTTTAGTTTCGATATTTATGCATATATTTATTTACTTAATACTTTACAGGTACTTATATAAATGAAATTTACCTATTATAAAGTAGGAACACTTAAAACTAATCCCGTATAATATAAATATGTGTTTAAATTTAACTTAATACTTTCATAACTATAATGTCAAATATATCACACGAGATCTGCACCTTATTAGATGTAACATATAGATCTGATATAAAGGCGAGTTCAATTGAATATTACTATATGTTATACTAGTAAGGTAAACGTATGAACAGTAGGGTGATTGAAAATTGGAATATACGATTCATCAAAATCTTTTAAAGCAACATAAAAAAATTTGTTTGTTTAAAGGTCATAGACAATGATGTTTCTTGCGAAGTAGTAGATATCTGTTGGACTTCCATTGTCTTTATTTTTGTTGAATATCACGACATTTCGGCTAGTAGTTATCTCTAGCCGTTTTCAAGTGAAACTAAATAAATCCCTTAGCTACATGACTATTTATACTAAAAGTAAATGCAGTAGAGTATGACTGAGATGGATGTAGTCATGCTTGCTATGGCAAAATAGTATTCTTTTTATGCAGCATTTAGTTTTAGTTTACAATTACTAAGAAGTGGTTTCCACACATCTCTTATATCTAAAGATGGTTTACTAAAACAACTCGGGATCTGATGTATAACCGCGGCTTCTTTGAATTTCCGTTTTCTCCAATGTTGTTCTCGGTGTAGTATTTTAGCTTCAGACCATTTTATGTGGTGTCCATGGGTCCAGGCATGGTTGGCGGCACCAGATTTTTCTGTTTCTCCTCGAGATGTGCATTTTTGGTGTTCTTTGATCCTTACGTCAAGAGGTCTCTTTGTTTCGCCAATGTAAGAATTGCCACATTCACATGGTATCTGATATATACAGTTCTTCCTGTTTCTTTAAGTTATTGGTTTGACTCTAGTGAGCCGACTTCTCAGAGAGTTATTTAAATTGAAAACAACCTTGATTTTATATCTTTTTCCTATCCTTCTAACTTTTTCTGAAATGCCTTTAACATAGGGGATGTTCAAAACTGGTTTTCGTTCTTCATTCGTTGTCGATATTGTCCTATTTCTGCGTTGTTCAAGAAATTTATCCACTAGATATATTGGGTATCCGTTGGCTGTCAGATCATTTTTAATGTAATCTATCTCTTTCATCAAGTTCTCGTTGGAGTTGCAAAGAGTTAAGGCTCTATCTACGAGATTTCTTATAATTCTTGGTTTGGTGTTATTGGAGTGATTAGATGAATAACTAAGGTATTGTCCTGTATGCGTGGCTTTTCTGTAAACCGAAGTTCGAATTTGTCTGCCATTTCTTTCAACCAAGACATCTAAGAATGGTAATTTATTTTCCACTTCTTTCTCCTTGGTGAGTTTAATAGTTGGACTGATATTGTTGAGATGAAAAAGGAAGTTTCGAAGTTCATCGTCTTTTCCACTCCAAATAATAAAAGTATCGTATCTCGTAGATAGAGCCTTAACTCTCTGCAACTCCAACGAGAACTTGATGAAAGAGATAGATTACATTAAATATGATCTGACAGCCAACGGATATCCAATATATCTAGTGGATAAATTTCTTGAAGAACGCAGAAATAGGACAATATCGACAACGAATGAAGAACGAAAACCAGTATTGAACACCCCTATGTTAAAGGCATTTCAGAAAAATTTAGAAGGATAGGAAAAAGATATAAAATCAACGTTGTTTTCAATTCAAATAACTCTCTGAGAAGTCGGCTCACTAGGGTCAAACCAACAACTCAAAGAGACAGGAAGAACTGTATATATCAGATACCATGTGAATGTGGCAATTCTTACATTGGCGAAACAAAGATGCCTCTTGACGTTAAGATCAAAGAACACCAAAAATGCATATCTCGAGGAGAAACAGAAAAATCTGGTGCCGTCAACCATGCCTGGACTCATGGACACCACATAAAATGGTCTGAAGCTAAAATACTACACCGAGAACAACATTGGAGAAAACGGAAATTCAAAGAAGCCGCGGTTATACATCAGAACTCGAGTTGTTTTAGTAAACCATCCTTAGATATAAGAGAAGTGTGGAAACCACTTCTTAGTAATTGTAAACTAAAACTAAATGCAGCATAAAAAAAAATTTAATTTTGCCATAGCAGGCATGACTGCACCCATCTCAGTCATACTCTATTGCATTTACTTTTAGTATAAATGGTCATGTAGCTAAGGGATTTATTTAGTTTCATTTGAAAACGGCTAGAGATAACTACTAGCCGAAACGTCTTGATATTCAACAAAAATAAAGACAGTGGAAGTCCAACAGATATCTACTATTTCTCAATAAAAAAATTGCCTCCAAATTGAGTTAAACGTCTAAAATTTTACACGTAGTATCGTTAAACACCACAAACTCAACCTGCGTTAAGTTAAATACAATATTATTTTTACATTAATAAATAACAAATTATTAATTAACAAATATTGCTTAACTAATAAATGATGTTTACAATTGTATTAGTATTTTAATAGTTCGTTAGCGATATGGTGATCTTTATGCATTGTTTTTTCGTTATTCTTGAAAAAATAATTGTGTTTCGTGGTTCGGCTAGAAAGTATAAAAAGAAAAATAAGTTAATCAAACATAATTTATTGATTCTGTGAATCTCACTTGTAAACACCTTGTTTTCGAACTTGTTTTAGAAGTAGCATTCTCATTATGTCTAGGGCCTTCCTCTAGTCCAGAATCTCCTTACGTTTAGATTGCCATGCATCATGCCAGATAGATAGCCAAAGCTATTTTTGTTTCAAAATGTTCTTTTTTCGAAATGAATTTTCTTTGGCAAAATCACAGAAAGAATCATTTAAGCGAATTTGTGTTTTTATAGCATCGGTTCATCTATTTGAACCATACAGCTCACCATTTGTGATTCAAGTACATCGGAATACTTTGATATTTCTTGAACATTGGAAGAATTCAAAAAGGTTGACGAAAATATTGCAAATGTGACGATTAAAAAGTTTTCTTCACTTTATTATATCTTGCGGAAAAATTATTTGCCTATCTTTATTTGGTGTGAATTTTTGACATTTATCTCGATATTTGTAAGAAATAAGCGTTTTTGTTTATGAAAATGTATTTCACGTGCACGATTCAGCGATAATAAACAATCGCTTTAACAACCTCTAAAAAATCGTCGATTTATCTTAAATTTTGAGGAAAATTTTTTTCTGATGCTTAAAAAAAATTTATGCATCGCATATGAATTATCAATTTTTTTTCAATCACCCTAATTGACAACCCTTACATTGCAGATTAGAAATTCAAATAAAGTCATGGTGATCATCAAAATGTCCTAAATAACCTTAAACAAATACAAATATCAAACACTTCTCTATGCTTTCACCAACAAAGCTCTACAACCTGAGCGTCATAGACACCGTATTTCTTAAAATACAAATAAGAAACAAGTTTACTCTATATAGAATATTCATGACGCCCGTAATATGAGTTCCATATCAAAGATACATATCAAGTATATTTCTTGCCAGCGAAATCTAACTTTGTTTTATACAATTTAAATTTATAAAAACTTTTGCATTTTAACAATAAAACCATATACTTTAGCGAACTTATCAGAAATAAAAGTTGTATGGTAGTTATATGTCAGTTTAGAGTCGAATACTACTACAAAATCTCTCACATCACCAATATAACACCTCACCGTGTATGTAGTAATAAAAAATAATTAGTTTTAAGAGAAAATGACAGTGTAAGTTATTTTCACGTAATCTGCAAATTACAAACAAGAGGAATTATTCGTAATAATTCCCGAAACTCTGTTTAGGAAAAACAGGAAAAGCAATGGCCCAAGACTGGATTTATGAGAGAAGTGGAAATAAATGGCACCGATGAAAATCTTTGAAAATGACCATCTGTTAGATAGTCAGCGATAATATCAACAAGAAGAAAATGAAATCCAAACTCCTTTACATTAAAATCGATAAAAGAAAGAGTCAAGCTTTAAGAAAGCCAGTGTTCTCAATATTCACTTGATCTCACATATTGAAAGCGTCTGACATGCCTTAAGTGAAATTAACTAAATTAGTAGATATCTATGAAAAAACTATGCTGACGTACAAAAATTCGCCTACTGACTAAAAAGTATATACTTTTGAAAATTTTACTCTCCAATTCCTTTGCGGACATCGAGAGTACTGCAAATGGTCAATAATTAGTTGAATCAAGACAAATCTTTAATGTTTTCCTCTCTTTATGCTAACCTCAATGGACACCTAAAATATAAAAACACTCACTAATTATAAATATAGGTACACTATCTGATCCTAAAGCTTTACTGTCCTTTAAATATTCTATAGCATCTATGACGTCATTATCAGTAATGACATTGAGAATAACCTATCCAGCATAATATCACTCTTTAACATTTGGATTATCTCCTCCCATACTTCCAAAATGTCTTGCAGAAGTATTTACTCTTACTAAACTCTGTATTTAGCATGCGACCAGAATGTCATGAATCCACACCACTTCGTGACTTTTTATTTATGTTATTTTCTTTAAAATCAATATTTTCGCTAATAATATAAGTGCATACCTGAATTACTTTACAATAAGTTATATTTACACAGAAACTAAGGTATCACAATGTATGAAAATGAAGCTTAAATTATGTGAGATCTTGTCTCAAAATGTATAGAGCCCTTAACCCTAAATTGAGTGCAAATTTTATGTTCATTCTACATTAAATTTAATAATTTTGTACCAAAAATCGTGAATAATTTACATTTACTTTGAATTTAAAGCAATTCATTCAAATATCAGTTCTTTGTACATTAAATTTGATTAAATGGTATCTTAAATTCCAATATAGTAATTGAAAAGAAATTTCAACCTCAGTACCTTAAAATTAATTCACAAATTCCCTAATATTAAAGGAATTTACATTATTATTCAATATACATTGCATGAGGTTCCAAGAGATGACGCAATTTGTATTGAACTTTTTGTTTACTATGATGTAAGTTGCTTAAAGGACTCAATTTTCTTCTGATGAGGTCTAGATGTCTGCCCCGTACTGACGAGAACCAATGAGTTCAAAACCGTTCTATGTGGCGCACACTACCTATGGGAAAAATGTCCACCTTTTTCTGGTTTCAGAATTGTTTGAACTCGTATTAATGTTAGTATGTGATAACATATCTCAAATTCAATGAACACTGACTGTATATACATAGTCACCGTAAAAATTAATGACGAAACTTTAAATTTAATGGAATAAATTAATTTTGATTGATGTAAATTATTAAATTTAATGCAATACATAAAATGTATTTAATTAACGTTTGTGAACTTCCGATGGATGAGAGCTATCCAGGAGTGTTGGGGGTAATGTAAGAACAAACCCTACATAAAATGTAACGGCAAAAAATAGGTTGACGCCAAGAGGGGGAGGGGTCAAAGTTGGCTTGAACAGGTTTTTTGAATTTACAAGCTAAGGAACGCATTTTGGAAAAAAGTTTCAATTGAAAATTGTAGAGACTTTAAAAATTTACAATTTGAGCTTTTGTGCGATTATTTTCGTCAATTTATTATTGCAAAAATGCCAAAAAAACCATTAAATGGACCATTTTTTGCATATAAATTATATATCGCAAAATTAACTTTTTCTGCACTTTTTGGATTTTAAAGGGAAGTCCTCGTCATTTTGAACAAAACTACGTTTTATAACGTAAATTAGTTAATTTGTTTCTGAGATATTTTTATTTATTTATCCCATGACGCAGGTGGATTGGAAATATGTTAAAAGACAGAGTGATCTATACAGAACTGCTCGGAGAGTCGCTGATGGCACGGGTGACTGGGGGGTGTCCGCAGGGGGGTCCTCTCCCCACTGCTTTGGAACCTAGTAATGGATGGGCTTCTGCGAACCCTGAGTGGGGAGAGTCACCCTGTGCTGGGATATGCAGATGACTTGGTAATCTTAACCCAAGGCAAATTTAATACAACAGTAAGAGAGAGAATGCAGAGGGCTCTTAAAGTTGTAGAAAGATGGGTAAGGCAAGAGGGACTCAATATAAGTCCCTAAAAGACTGTCCTAATCCCCTTTACAAAACGGAGAAGGATAGAGGATCTCGGTCCCATCATCCTCCAAGGAAACACAATACCACTTGCCAGAGAAGTAAAATATCTGGGGGTGATTTTAGACTCCAGGCTGACCTGGAACAGACAAGTGGAAAACATAACCAGAAAATCGGAAACATCTCTTATGACTGTTAGAAGATTATGTGGGAAAACATGGTGTCTCTCACCGAAAATGGTTCATTGGTTATACACCAGTGTTGTGAGACCAGCCATCACTTACGCAGCCTTGGTCTGGTGGCCCAAGGTAATGCAGAGTGCAATTATGACAAAGCTGAGTGGAATACAAAGGGTCGCCTGTTTGTGTATTACTGGGGCCATGAAATCAACGCCCACTTCGGCAATGGAGTGTATTCTGGATCTGCCTCCGCTACACATAGTGATTCAGGCAGAGGCAAGAATGGGACTCCACCGATTAAATCGCTCAACAGTAAAATCGCAAATGATGATGTCAGGACATAAAAACATATGTAAAAAAATCAGGAGCTCTGAGTTGGAAATGGATACGGACCATATGAACTCGAGCTACCGTTATAATATACCGTTTGAAGTCACAATAGAGGATCGAATGGCAAGTAAAAGAGAAAGACCGGAAACACTCTCGGGTGCAAGTATCTGGTACACTGACGGTTCAAAAACTAGTGAGGGTACTGGAGCTGGGATATACGGGCTACAACCGAGGAAGGAACTAACCCTTCCCCTTGGAAAATACCCAACAGTGTTCCAGACAGAAATATACGCAATCTTACGGTGCGCAGATGAGATAAACAGGAGAGTTTACAAAGGGAAGCAAATTCTCATTTACTCTGACAGCCAGGCAGCCCTAAGGGCCGTCAAGGGCCAAAAGGTATCTTCGAGGCTGGTTTGGGAATGTCAGAGCGAGCTGGAAACTCTGACAAAAGAGAGTTAAAGTGGGTACCAGGACACGAAGGCATACATGGAAATGAAAAAGCTGACGAGCTAGCTAGAGCAGGGTCAGCATCTCAATACATTGGTCCAGAACCGGCCTTTGGGGTGCCGCGGTGTGCGGCACGAGAAGCAGTCAAAGAATGGATCAAAAGAGCACATAAAAACCACTGGATGACCAGACAAGGTTTCAACCACAGCAAGCTATTTATTGGGAATCCGGACCCGAAACTGGCAAAGAAACTACTACAAATGAGTAGAAACCAATTAAGGACTATTACGGGTATAATAACGGGACACATGGCCGTCAAAGTACATCTGAATAGAATGAATCTATATAACGGAAACATCGGCTGCAGACTGTGTGGACAAGCCGAGGAAACGGTGAAGCATATCATATGTGACTGTGAGTCACTGGTGAGATTTAGACAACAAACTTTCGGGTCAGTAAAATTGGAACCGGGAGAAATACTCACTCAGTCCTTAGCAGGACTGTACAGATTGAGCCAGGGAGCTAGGTTGACAGAGAGGCTGTAATGTCTAGGGTGACTACAATAGGCATACTCTGGTCGCAGTGCATCCGGCTTTAGGACGAACCCGGGTATATATAAAAAAAATCCCATGACGCAAAATGTTGATTGCCATAACTTTTTTTTGGTGAACATTTTGATACCCATAAAGGCTCAATCTCTTCGTGAAAGTCTAAATTTTCATATCTTGTTAGGGACAAATGAAAAAAATTAATTTTCAACCCCTTAAATATCGCTCTAAAAAAGGGGCTGCGCCATTCATAATTTTTCGAGCTATCTCAGATTAAAAAAAAAAGGAAATTGGTCAATTTGTTTCTAAAATAGCACGAATTTTTCCGAACGCTGCTAATTTGAAGCTGCGAGTTCAGTATTCTCTCGCTCACGAGAGCTCTATTTCTTTAGAAAAAAGTACCCCCTTTTTAAAGCGATATTTAAGGGGTTGAAAATTAATTTTTTCATTTGCCCCTAATAAGATACGAAAGTTTAGGCCTTCACGAAGAGATTGAATCTTTGTGGATGTCAAAATGTTCACTCGAAAAAAAATTACAGCAATCAACATTTTGCGTCTTGGGATAAACAAATAGCAATATCTCAGCAACAAATTATCCGATTTAGTATTATAAAATATTATTTTGTTCAGAAAGACGAGTGCTTCCCTTTAAAAGCAAAAAAGAGCAAAAAAGTTAATTTTGCAATAACAAATTGACGAAAATGATCACACAAAAATTCAACTTGTAGGTTTTTAAAATCTCTCCAAGTTTTATTTGAAACTTTTTATTCCAAAATGTGATCCTTGGCTTGTAGAAAAAAACCTGTTTTAGTCCAATTTAACCCCCCTCTCCCTCTTAGCTCCAACCTATTTTTTGCTGTTACATTTTATGCAGAGTTTGTTCTTATATCCATCTCGGAATTTACGTCACTATATTTACCTATGGTTTGGACTATATATGATTATATATTGCCCTAACTAGATATCATGGACAGTACAGCATAGAGAAACGCTTCTACTTCTTTCAATGGTGCCATACTTAGTTTTAATTATTAAAAAGTGAAAAGTCAATCGCGTTATTTAATAATAATGCAAATTCTAGCATAACACTGGTGCCGGTGATGTTCATGATGATACCTTCTAATTCTTAATAATAGTTGCAGTAAGTGGTCGTAAGATTAATTTAGGCAATATGGGATAGTAGATGAAAATGCTTATACCATACTATACCACTCAGGGCGAAGTGTCTCTGTGATATTCGTTTGGACCAGTAAGTTAGACACCTACATCTTGCTATATGCAAATAATATAAATATATTAACATGTATTTTTAAATTTAAGTCTAATAATATTTTTATAATAAGTGGCCATGACGAGAAAAAACAAAAATCTAATTGGACATTTCATTTTTTTATTCGGGTCATAACCAAATTGATATGAACATAAATCTGATCCTAAATGTGTTTATTTTAAATTTAAGTAATGTTGTAAGAAGTAAATATTTAATAACTTAGAGGATTTCTTGAAGGTTGATATTTTTCAATTAAAGAGAAAATTAAAAAAGACATGCGTTTATCACTGCATGCGGTAAATTTTTGAAACGATTATGTAGCATAAATTTTGGAGAAATTTGAAGACCTGCCATATAAATATCGGGAAGAGAGCTATTTCTTTGTTAGTGTCTAAGATAAAGTTATCCTGAGAATGTGTACACATTCTAAATAAGAACTTACTTTTTTGTGTATTGTATTCTACATAATATGTTCAATTTTGCCAATGGGCTTTGTACCCTGAAAAATTTCCACTTTTCTAGATCTTTTAGTTACAATAATATTTTATATCGACGAGCTAAATAGGTATTTACCCAGTTGTCCGTCCCTGACTTAAATTTTCCCAACTAGTCGCCGAACGAATTTAAATATCGGTAAATTAAAACACTTTCCGGTTTAATATCTTGCGTCATTCATTTTTCTGGTATCAATTAATTAATAAGTATTTTTATCTCGAGAAACGAAACCAAATCGATTTCTGACTGATAATTTCTTTATTCACCTTTTTATCTGACTGATAAATTTATTGTTACAGTTCGTTAGGCTCGTGGAGAATGCCAATTGGAATCCCGAATGATACTAGTTGCCCGTTCCTTCTGGAATGTTAGTTGTTGCAGACTGGAACATTCTACTTAATGACAAAATTGGGTGTATTGAAATTTAAATTTAAAAATTCGGTACATTATACTCCTTGAAATATTCGTTTCTATATTTAATTAAAGTAAAATAAAAACAAAAACATGTTATTGTTACACCCTGATAGGTTTTTATGAAATATCTGTTATGAATTTTGTTATTGTTTATCGTTTCCAGAATGTCGGTTTACTTACTGAACCGTGATTATAGAGATAGTTGCGCTTTTTGTCTAAATTCTTGACATTAAATTCAATGTTTTACGTCATTCACTTTAACTAAATAAGTCCGTTACTTGTTCCAATTTGTTTGGATCACTATGTTAGATATCTACTTCTTGAAATATGCAAATAATAGAAAACTATTAATATTAATTTTTAAATAATATTTTTATTGCAAGTTGACCATGACAAGAAAAAACAAAAGTCTAATGGAACATTGTATGTTTTTTTTTTATTATGGTCATAACCAAATTGATATAAACATCAATCTGATGGTAAATGTGTTTACTTTAAATTTCAGTAGTGTTGCAAGACGTCAATATTTAACTTAGAGGAATGATTGAAGGATAATATCTTTGAAATTAACTAGAGAATTAAAAAAAAAGAAAAATAGAAAAACGATCGTCTTGTAACACTGATAATTTCTGCAAAGTCGGTGATTAAAGGTTGACATTGAGAAGCAATATATTAAATAATCTGGAATTAAAATATATTAAAATTAGATCATAAAATTAAATAAAAGTTGACGATAACTTTCAACAGCAATTATTTCACAAACTCTTGATCATTGACAGAGATATTACCGGAAACTAGCTTTAAATTTAGGGGAAAGCCAAAAAATGAGTAACGACAAATACAGATCACAAATAATTTGAATAGAACAGAGGAACCTGTCGCTCTTGGATGAATTATGTATATGAAAAAGGAAATTATATTATAATATATATATATATATATATATATATATATATATATATATATATATATATATACTTTTGTGGGGCTGCAGTCAGAAGGATGGTTGGACAGAAAAAAAACTCTATTTTGTTAGTCTAGCTTTCGAGAAATTTTATTCCCTTCATCAGGACTTCTACAAAAGAGAAAATAACCTTCCTTAACTCTATTTTTATAAGATAAAAATAAAGAAAAAAGACCTACCAAAGTGAGTATATATGAAATCCCAGGTTTTGTTCAACAGAAATAGTCATTAGCTTTTAACACTAAGATCACATAATATGAAAAGAAATGTTTTAAAGGCAAAATATATCAAATTAATTAAGAAACTAATTTTTTAGCACGTGGACGTCGTTGAAACCCCATTTTAAATTCGAGAATGAATTCGACACTTGGCAGTTGACGCTAAAAGTCCGTTTTAATAGGTAAAGTTCACACTGCCCAAGAACGGATAATCGTTCTGGGAACGGAGGTAACAGTTCTTGAAAAGTATTATGTTCTTAAGCGGAAAAGCAATGAAAAATTAAAATTATGACTCAAATTGGTAATAACAGTCAAAGCCAAATACAATTTAGATATCAAAAAAGGCGACCTCCATACCCAGTTGGACAAGTGTGATAATAATATTCAGAACAGTGGCTAAAAAGTATCCGACCGAGAAAATTGAAAAGAGGGGGACCGATTTCCATTGGTTTCTAGTTGTAATAAGTAATTTTATATTTATTTATTTTTATTTATTCATAGAAAGTGGTTCGTTGTTTATGTGGACCATTTTTAAGAAAATTATTTTCTTTTGCTAAAATTTTCGGTCTCTCAAAATTCATTACATGGCCCTTATTTAGTACATGCTCCTCAAAAGCACAAGAAAACACTCCTCTATCACAATCTTTTATGAGAACTTACTTTACCTGAAAGATTTATAGAGGATTGTCCTACATAAACTTGGTCACAATTTAGGCATGGGATATTATAAATAATGTTCCAGTTTTCTGTCAGTGAGATAGATTTTTGTTCTAAAGTAGAGTAATGCGGTTGTTTTAAGTTGTTTGGTTGCAATTTAATGGAAGTTCAATTTTGAAAAAATGTCTGGGAGTTAAATTGTCAATATAGGGCAGGCACATGTAAATAAATTGTTGGCCTGGATTGTTGTCTTCATCTGGTAGTAATAATTGAGTTGTTTGTGTATGTATCAGAGAAAGCTGGCTTACCCTTTCAAAAATGTTCTTTGGTATGTCATATAAGAATTTATTGATCATCGAAAGGGGGTATGAATTTTTTAAGAAAATTGTTTTAAGCAGTTGTAAGCTGCCATTTCTAAAGTCTGGATGAGTAAGTTTAATTGCCCTACTTTTCATTCCTAGTATGATGTTGGTTTTCATTTTTGGTGGTAAGATTGAAAGTCTATTCGAGCGCTTGGGCTTTCTGTACCACCTGGTTTGGTTGGTTTCTGTGCGTATTACCAACATTTTCAGGAATGATATACTATGTGACGATCTTCCTTTTTTTTCGACCGTGAACGGGAGATGGAAATTGTATGAATTAAACATCCCCATGGTTTCATCTATTCTATCTACAGGAAGGGCCAAAAGTAGATCATCAACGTACCTCTTTAAAAAAGATATTATAAAAATTTGAGTCATAATTTTCATTTTTCATTGCTTTTCCCCTTAATCCCATAATACTTTTCAAGAACTGTTACCTTCGTTCCCAGAACAATTACCTGTTCTTGGGCAGTGTAAACTTTATCTGTTAAAACGGGCTTTTAGCCTCAACTGTCAAGTGTCGAATTCATTCTCGAATTTAAAATGGCGTTTCAACGACGTCCACGAGCTAAAAAATTCGTTTCTTAATTAACTTGATAAATTTTGCCTTTTAAAACATTTCTTTTCATATTATGTGATTATAGTGTTAAGTAGTAATGACTGTATCTGTTGAGCAAAACCTGGCATTTCATATATACTCACTTTGGTAGGTCTTTTTTCTTGATTTTTATTTTATAAGAATAGAATTAAGGAGGGTTATTTTCTCTTTTGTAGAAGTTCTAATGAAGGGAATAAAATTTTTCGAAAGCTATACTAATAAAAAAGAGTTTTTTTTTCTGGCCAACCATTCTTCTGACTGCAGCCCCTCAAAAGTGCATGCGCTCATTGCATGCGCTCATAATTAAGTGATAGATAAGAAACCCTTGGGTGGCTTAAGCTAAGCCAGTTATCTATGTTAAGTTTCATTTAAATTTTGCTAAAAGTGTAAACTTTTTCAAATAGAATGTGCGACCAATACGTTACCGAGAAACAACTGCGTGGACGTAATACCGAAATGTTCTCTTTAGGAAGATGGATTAAAGTGAATCTCCTTACTAATCACTTGCACCTAGATGCCTGATTAGTGTGTTCCCTGGCCTCTCAGATTTGGGGGTGCTTGCCTCTCATATTTCAAAAACATTATACAAATGTTCGAAGACATTTCCATTTTCCTGAAAATATAACTAAAACCTTCTTTTGAAATTCTCAACATTAACTTTAAAGAACTGCTCTAGATATGCTTACACAAGCATTTCAGATCCTCCGAATCATCTATTCTCTAATTATTGATTTCTGTTCATAAACAACGGTTTGCAAATAACCCTACAAATAAAAATCAGGAGCTGTCAAATCTGGGGATCTCACAGATCACACTACAGGTTCATGTAGTGCAATTCTTCGACTAGTAAAAATTTATTGAAGTAAGCAGAAATAAATTGATAATTATTAGTGGAAGCTCCATATAATTAACCTTACTTTTTCTACCTCGAATTCAAATCTATATTTTTGAGTAAAATCGAAAGTACCAAAGAAGCGAGGAAGTTCTCTTCCCCTTCAAAAATTAGGTCGATTTAGATAACTATTTATAATACCACATTGCACATTGTTTCGCTAGCGATGTTGATTATTACCAATTGATCTAGGCCAGCATGGATAAACTTTCGATTCGTAATTATAATTACTTCTATTCAGTTCGCTAGTATTTCTGAAAGTTGTTGCATCCGCGAACATAAGATAAAAATGAGGATCCCCTCATATTATCCAATGTGCTTACCGACAGAACCTTAATCGTCTCTTTAAGTCATCAGCTATTATCATTGATGTATTAAAATGATGTGATAAGGTTGATACTTTTGGCTTCTTAATATTCTCAATGCAGTACACTTTAATAAACCAGACCATCTTTCAATCTGATAACTAACAACGTGACTTTTTACGTAAACCATTGCTAAAACAACAAAATTGGTACATCGTTTGGGTCGCAGTGATGAGTTCTAAAACTTCCTATTAAGCGACTTTGTTAAATAGCTGTCGTGAAATGCAGAATGATTAGGAAACGCTTATAATAACGAATGCTTCCTTGATGATATTCGCCAAGAATTAACAATAAATCTACCCTCCACGTTTTGAGGACTACAGGGGTCCTATCCTTGTAACCTCTAGATAGTAAGGCAGTGCTAAAAGTGCTCGCAAGTCATTGTCTTCAAACTCTTATCGATTTGATGAAACATAACAAGGCCACTTTTGCATGGGTACGAGGACATAAGGACATCTTAGGCAATAAAAAGCGGACCAACTTGCAAAAGAACGGTCTGCTAACAGATTTAACACGTTACTAAGGCTGCCATTCGTGGGTGGATATTCTGGTGGATAAATCATTAACATCAGAAGCACTTTGCGGGCTACATGCACAGCAAACTATTGCTAAGCAAACCATCCGGCAAATTAAGCTGAGAAATCCTGCGTTTAACCAGACAACAAATTAGGCTGATGATAATCGTGAAGACTTATACCCAGAAAAGAAACTAGTGAACATATTGAAAAATTTTCAAAAAAAATACATATTTGTTAAGCTGTCAAACAGCGTCACCAGTCACTGTGAAACACGTATATACACAATTTATAACGGGAAAGACGAAGTAAGAACATCTCTTTTAAACAAGCCTTTTGTTCAATTTTGTTAGATTAAATCGGATTTATCAGTACTTTAATGAAAAAAAGGTTGACGTCTTTCTACTACTGTAGGGTAGAGGGTGAAATAGCAAAAATATGAAATTTCCTCAAGATTAAGACGGAAATATTTTTAAATCAACTTCGTCAGACAAAATACTGAATAAATCTTTTTTCTTAATTGACTATAGTCGTTACGCAACACTTATTGGAACTTGAAAATAATTTTTAGCAATTTTCTTGCGTCGGTCTAACAATAAATATTTTTTTGCCGAAAGCATCATTTTTTGATGGTTTTGTGACGTCAGTCCTTTGAAAGTGTCCATACCATATAAGTTGTTATTAAGGAGCCATCTATTCACAATCGTTAATGTATTGCCTCATATCAAATTCGATCTCGACGGGATATTTCTAATGATAGTTTCAACACGTCCATTTGTATTGCATTAAGTTTTCTTTGACTACCAAAAAAAGATTCTATAATAATAAGATATGATAAAATGCGCAGTGATCTTTTCAAAATCACCCGACTAATTATTAAAAAATAAAATTTATTTCAACCTATCCACCTTTTCTACCCCCTTTCACGCTTCCGTTCAAATAACAGAATCGATGTTTAATCCTCTTCTCAAACTCTGATTAAAACTTCAATTTGGAGATAGGCAAATTATCTGGCGACTTTTAACAAAAAAAGTCTTGCGACTTCCAAGAAATAATTTGTTTACCTATAATTTTTCTTCGATATTTTTTAAAAATTAGTTATGAATACATAATTTAAGTAATAACTTATATAGTTCCTCAAATCCTAAAAATTTAGTACCAATTTCTTATTTGCTGATGATTTAAATTTGTTTAAAGACATTAACAATATGGATGATTGCTTCATGATGATCTGGATCGGTTTGTTGTGTGATGTCAGAAAAATGGGATGTAGTTAAACACAACCAAATATAAATTCATGAGATATTGATCTTTGACTACCAGATCGGCCGTGATTTTGTATTAATTACTGCTTTCATTAAGGATCTCGTAGTTATCTTGGATCCGGAGTTCTCACTTACTGAGCATATCGCAAATATTGCCAACCATTCGCTCGAGATTTTGGGTTTTTTGAAAAGGTTTATTCAGTATTCTAGAGGTTTTTGCTATATGTTTGAGAAAAAAAAATGCGAATTTTTGACTTTTTTCCCTTTGTTTTTTTTGCTATATGTTTGAGAAAAAAAATGCGAATTTTTTACTTTTTCCCCTTTGTTTTTTGCATTTATTTTACAGAAAAAAGAATTCTTTCATCTCCGAAGAATACGTTTTAATAGGAAATTCAATTCTTTACAAAAAATCGTAATATATGTTTATACTGAAAATGCATAGTTTTTGAGATGTTTTTGAAAAACTGAAAAAATGCAATTTTCACCCCGTTCTCAAAAATGCACCCCTGAATTTAGTAGTGTTTTTATCATATCTGAATGCCAGAGGAACGTATTCAGTCATCAAAATGCTGTTATTAATATGTTCCTTACAAAAAGTTACAATCGACAGCCTTCATGTTGAAATAGTGCACTGAAAAAATGAAATGGTTAATTTTACCTACATAGTGTTGAATCCAAAGATTATTTTCTATTAAATACAAACACATTTTAGGAAAGGTAGTAAAATGTTAAGTTATATTGCTTAAATGAACTCTCAGATATGTTACTTAAACCACACAAAAAGAGTTAAACAGACCCTATAAATATTGGTTAATATAACATCACAAAATATTTCTACGAGTAGTGTCAGTGATTGGTTGAATTAATCTAATTTCTTAAACAAATATATGCAGATATTATTTGAAAGATATCTGAATGTTTAGTCAACATTCTTTATTCGTTAAAATAAATTATATATGATTTAAATGAATCACCAATACGATATTACTTCAAAAAAATACTCTCTTAAAACAATGAGTTGTAAACTTTGAATGAAACAATTTTTAATTTTGAATCAATGATAAAGAATACTTGGCTCAATAACCATCTTTCCAAAAATCTTGGCACGATACTAAGATACGCCTTCTTTACACACTACGTCTGTAAACAAGGTTGATCGACAATAAAAAATATTCAAATAAAATAATATTTTTAAAATAATTTTTGAAAATTAGGATTTCCTACAATACAATTATTAAATGGAACATGTTACTTTAAAGTTATATTTATTATTATTAATAAACAATGTAAATATCTGATTTGTATGTACACTGTATATTAAAGAATTTGATAATGTAAATATTATATAAGAAAAAATCCTAATATTTGTAAAACTCGTTTAATAAAAATTTCACATATTGTTATTGTTTAAATATTTTTGTAGCCAACTGTGACGTGAACAAACTCATTTATCGAGACATCGTATAAAAAAAGACATATAATTAGTATTAGTTAGACAAACCTTTTTGATTATTAAAATAAAACCATATCTAATAAACATATTGTAAACTATGTTGAATAGAATTATTACTGCTATTTTTGTAATATGTCATATTTGTTTTTTAACATATCACAGATATTACAATTGCAGAAGTTCTTTTCTTTTTAGGTAACTCTCACTCTTGGTGTCTTACTTAAAATGCAAGCAACATCGTTTAAATATTTGAATAATCTAACGTAAAATTAGGATTAAATAGGGCATTAAGTAAAACAGAAAAGTCTACATAATTTTCTTTATTCTTTTGACAGTCTGTCCAAATTGTACTTTACATAATCTGATAGGTAGTTAAAAATTAAAAAAGGAAAATGGAAATCGCTTTGCCATAAAGGCAAAAGGTTCCATGCTATGCTTCGTCAAAATGTTAAAACTGCCAAGATTCAAATCAAGTATCTCGAGAACAGTCGAAAATTGGTACAGTCTATAAAAATTGATGGGTCCGAGGGAATTCTGAAAAAAAAAAACTTGAATTTTAAATAATTTTGTTCCTTATTTTATGTATACAAAGTATAGTTTATAAAATATGAAATATTTGTTCTTACCATTATTAGTTAAATTTAACAGTTTATAAGTACATAATTTTGTTTATGAAAGAATTAACTTAACAATATAGCTTGCAAAGTAGCAAACGATATTTGTATTTAATATTATTAGGTAAATTTAACAGTTTACAAGCTAAAAAGAATATAGTTAAGTTAAAGAATTAATTATTGTATACTATATCCTGCATTGTATAATGTGTTTCCTAAATTCAAAGATGATGACTCCTGGAATTTCACTACCGAGTATCTCAAAAACGGGATATGGTATCCAAATCATTTATAGGTTTTCGCCTGGTTCAAAAGCAGACTGCAAATTGAAATAAAATAAAAATGCGTACCTTACCTAAAAATAGAGAAAGTTTTATAAATTTTCTTGAATATTTTCGTATGTTTTGCCACTTTCCACACAAGTCCTACCCTTACCCATTTATGGGAGAAACTCAAAATTAAATTTGACAAACACACACTTAAATAACCTACTCCTCTCATTTTCTGGGACTTTATTTTCAAAAAGGTACACAAGGTTACAATGATTAAGTATCTCTAACCATCTTCAAGTATACATTCGAAACATTGTATACCTTTTTTAACATATGCAAGTCCGACAAAATGAGTTTACCTCTATATTGCCTCTTACCTTTAACCATACCATCATAATTACTAAAAAACTTTGCCAGATCAGGTAAGAAAAAATAATTCAGTAAATAGGTACTATTTTTTTAAATAAACATAAGTTTTTCCTATAACCCCTTAGGTACTATGATTTTCTGACAATTTTACAGCAGTAATATTAAATTTAACTAGGTCCTACATATGGACAATAATTCTGAAGATTCTCTAATAATAATTTAACCAACGTTGTATTTTTTGCATACCTACAAGATAGGTAACACTTTTAAGGTCACAACCGAAAATTTGTGTGTGATATTAGACTCATTTTCGCATAGTTTCCGATATAGGTGCCAAATGGTCATAGATACCGAAGCGCCTAATACACAATTCTCTCTAGCTATATAGGTATTCTTTTAATTTTTTCATGTACCTACCTATAATTTAATCTAATGACTGGCTTGTTTAATTAATTTATAAAAGTATAACAATGTATATATGTGTAAGTCCTTTTAAAGGCAAATTCATACAACCAAGCTGTAAGTAGGTTATAATTTTGGCATCAAATGAACTGGGAAAAGTTGGGAACATGCAATGAAGCCAGGGTTTATATGTAAACATCGCATTTTATGCATCATTTTATGTAACTCAGTATATTATAGTTTTGGTTGTTAACCATATATTATAAACAATATTCATACCAAAAAATAATGTTAACAAGATTCTAACCATCAAAAAATAAAACGTAATACTTACCTCAGTAATTGGAAAACCTGGAATAAGAAAAGTAAAACCACGTTCACTTGAAAAGTAACGAGAAAATAATATGGCGACGTCTACTTGTTCTGTTTCCCTTTTATGCTCTATAGGGGGCGACATTAGAGGTATAGAAGGCGGGATTTCAAAAGTTTAAAATTCAGGTCGTTCATTCAACATTTTAAAATGTTAAACTTAGTTCAAATCATTTCATGTAATAGAATGTGCATATCATTTTAATGTATTTGTATAGTTGTGTTAACTAATAGAAAATGTTGAATTTAGAATTATGATATTTAACTTAACATACAAATTTTCTGAATGCATTATAAAAATACTTAGGGCAATATTTTATTACTTATTAAACAAACGCTTTTAAAGGGGTATGTTTAAAAAAAAATGTTTTGAAACAATATTTTAAATGTTTTTTTTTATTTGAATTAAATAATCAAAAACCAACATTTTGAAAATTGTTGTGCTAAACATTTTATTTTTATCCGTGTGATTACGACCTGTCGACTATTGGTCTGTGAATAAATAAATTAATAAATAAATATCTATATATGTTTAGTCGTCACTAATAATTTGTGAATGTTGTTTTTACGCGGTGTAAAAGACCATCATAATTCTAAGACGCTGAAATCCCTTGAGACGCCACTGTTCCTGACACTCATGATGGTCGACATAGCACATGCTTTTTGTATCCAATATAAGTCATCATTGCATTAACCTTATCTTATCACGACAAAAGTTTTATCACTCACAGGTATAATATTCTAGATTAAAAAATACGTTTAATATGAAGTATGACTCGGGAAAATAAAAAAATAAGTTCACTTTGGAAATGAAATTATTATTTGATTTAAACAAAATTAAGTAAAATTAAGTGTTTACCGGCTACAGTAACTATTCTTTGTTATATCGTCAAAGAGATATTTAATTAGACCAATTGTTTATTACGAATATTGTATTGTTCATGTATCGAAGACCACGGTAAAAAAATAGCGTCTAAAGATTTGCGGTGAAAAAAATACATTTATAAAACCACTGCGAAAATCATCCCTTTTTCGTATATACGGCGAAAACTACAATGCCTAACGACATAATGGAGAAAGAAATTACATCATTAATAACTACGGCGAAAAAAATTAAATCTTGAAAATATGCGAAGAGGAAAATTAAATATTTAACGTGTGCCGCCAAAACTATTACAATTTTGTGTGTGTCTAACCTTAGCATATTTTAACTTAGCAGTTTCACAATAAGGTGCAGTATTTTTTAACCAAAAAAATCCACTGATGTCAAGTATATTTCAATCGAATAAAAATATATCTAGTTGTGCGTCAGAGAACATCCAGTTGTTCTACACTTGGAAAGAGCACAAGAAGCTGTGCTCTCTTCGTCAGAGTGCCGCGAGTTGTGTTACTCCGCTTTAGAGTATGACGAGTTGTGCTACTCTTTGACAGAGCACAGCAAGTTGTCCTACTATACATTAGGGCGCGACGAGATCTGCTACTCTTCGACAGGACACGCTGAGATTTTGTTTTGTCTGAAATTATTATAGTTATTATGTCTGAAAACTATTATAAGTTTCCAGGCATTTTCCATGTATTTTTTTATTGCATTTCACAAGATATAATTTTTAGTCTTCGCATTTCACAAGGACGTAATTATCTCATGGTATTTTAAGAACTAAAATAGTTTTCGACGCAATTTTAAAAGTGTAATTTTTTGCCACATTTTCAAAGTTATAATAATTTTCGTCGTACTTTTGGATGCGTATTTTGTCCGCCGCACTTGTGGAATCGCAATAATTTTCAAAGTGTAATTTTTTCTTCAAAATTAAAAAAATGTAATTTTTTCTTCAAAATTAAAAAAATGTAATTTTTTACACCGAAAATTTTATAAAATCATAGTTTATACCGCACATTTTGAGACCTATTTTTCTTTCGCTGCATATTGTTTAGCTGTCATTGTTTTCTTAGACACCATCTCCTGTCATTATGTAATAAAATAAGAACTAAAACTCTAAAAATAGCTCCTAATAGATTCTCTAAATTAACGCTATGATTTTTTGCATTTTTTACTTAAACATGATTTCAATTACTTCTTTGTGATTAGCTGATTGTCAATTTGAAAACTACCTCCTACCCTTAATATTGCCGTTCTACTAAATAATATTGAAAATCGTTAATTTTATTTTCCAAGGAGACATTTTTAACGAATATTTGCAGCCTTCGTAATTTAACTTCTTGGTAGTGGTGAGCGTGAGTCCTAAAATTTTAAATGGGAAAGGGCTCAAGACACGTAACATTTTAATGCTCGTTGAATTTCCTTTTCAAAAATATCTTGATTTATTTTTTTCTGGTCGGTAGTTTTCGATAAATCGAGCAATTAGAAGTAATTAGAATTTACACCAGCAGAGATTTATAGTTTTTAAGTTTTTATTAAAAGTTATTGTATTGATTCCCCTTTTAGCAGAAATTTTATCTGGGGCAAAGTAATCTCCTAAAAACTTACATGAAAAAGTAATCTAAAAGTATAATTTCGATGGTAGTTATTTCGCGTTTATTAAATGATGGATTTTCAATTTTTGTTATCTTTGGAATGCTTCCGAGATAAAGCCTACTTTTTTTTGGCAAAGAGATTCTTAAAATAGCAGGTTTATTTAAATAAAATAATTTTATAGTAAATTTTAAGGATTTAGTATTGTTAATTCAGTTTACGGGTTGAGCTATTCAGTAATACTTTTAATAAGTTAATAAACTGTGAAAATGGTTTACTTTAGTCAAGAAACAATTCGAATTATTTTTATTTATGAAGTGGTTGAAAAATGCGTATGAATGGCGACATTTTTTTTTAATGAGAGAAATACAAATTGTAATGTACGTCATAGGTATGTTCTTGTTCTGATGGCAAAGTTTGCAGAAACTGGTTCTGTGGAAAATAGAAAAAAGAAATATTTCAAGAAGTCCATGGGGACAATTTTGATAGAAGAATAGATATTTGTGAAACCATGTCTAATCAAGTTATCGCTATCCTTAATCTTCTGCCATCTTAATCTGTTTCAGCGATGAATGTACATTTTTTCTAAATGACAAGGTAAATAAACAAAATTGTCGCTATTGGAGTGACGAAAATCCTCATATTTTTTGAGAAGGGTTTACATAAAGGTCAAAAAAGGTTTATGTTTGAGCTGGTACTCTTGGCAACTCCATTATTAGTTTTTATTATTGAAGAAAACGTTACATGCGATCTGTACCTTAATATACTTAAAGAGACTATTGATCCTCTTATGTCACGGACTATAGACTCATATTGATGCAGCAGGTAATTTAGTTTTCCGGGAAGATCTGCTACATTTTTAGCAGAACGATGTTCCACCTTATTATTCAATGAACAATTGAATGGCGTGCGAGATCTCCGGATTTAACTCCCTTAGACTTCTGTCTTCGGGGACATACAAAATTAATTGTTTTTAAAACACAACTTGCTGATATTTATGATCTTAAAAGCTAATTTCAGCAGTGTAATGACGTTTTCCGAAATGTTAGAGAGGAGTTCCATTTTGTACAGTTTATAAGATAGCGGGTAAGTAGATCCTAACCGTTTTGTTTTTGAAAATTCTTGCTCGCAAACTAAATTATTTTTTGTAAAAGTAAAATAACCATCAAATAAAAAATCAAACAGCTAAACTAGAAGTTACTCCTGCTAAATGCTTGAAATTAATGTTACTTAATCAGACTTCAATTTATCTACTAAAAAGAAACTAACCAAATAAGTATGTTTGACATAATTAATACTAAAAATAAATCTCAATTACGTCTGGTTTGAAAGGTCATTTCTTTGAAACTACTACTCAGAAAATAATAAATTATGGTATTATTGGAAATATTATTAAATGATCTTTCAGATGATGTATTACTTGACTCCCCATCCTATTTAAGATTTTAAGGGTAACTTTTACACCTCACATGTGGATGAACTACGAGGACTGCAAATATTCTTTAAAAGTCTCGCTCTTGAAATAAAAATGACATGTCTTTTGAATTTTTGGTGTTATTTAGTGGAAGGGGGATAATAAGAGAAGAAAATTTTCAAATTGACACCCTGTATATGTATGTAAATACTCATTTTATGTTGCAAAACAACAAAATGAGGAAAATTTTATGTCCAACGGTTTAAAAAATTTGGGGGGTTAACAATCATCTGAACGTCAAATGTGCGATTCCAGTAAATAGTGAAGCATTATGGAGAAAAACTTGAAGCACGAAAGCTGTAGGAAATGGAACAGGACATATCATGGTGACCTTGGGGTTGGCGTTAAAGTCAATCTCAGGTAATTTTTTAATGAGAACCTAAATTTTTCATAACAGAACTGGAAAGTAGGGAAAATTTCGCATCTAACGGTGGGAATAACTTGCAGAGGCAAATGACACTTGTAGGCGAACTCTATTTTTCGTTGAATTAGTAAAAAAAATCAGTTTAAGAGTTATAAACAAAACTTTGAATTTAAAGCTGTAAAAAATTGAGCAGGTTATCTTCTTTCCAGGTGACTTCGAAAGCGATCCTGAGAGTTATTTAAAGGTTAAATTATATTTTAGCATAAAAATGTTTTTCTCCCAATCATAGCGAGTGAAAAAAAAAAACGAGAAAACGTCACTCATTTTAAGTTTAGTTTAAGTTATGTACTTAAAACACCCTTTTTAAATAAAATTTAAATTCAAATTTTTGAAAGTAATATTATGCTTATTCTTAAACTTGGATAAATTCAAAACTAGGCTTAAACAATTGCAAATTGTAAGCTTTCTACGAGATATGTAACTGAATAAATGTTAATGCTGTGTAATTTCTCTGTTTAATTTTACATAAACATTAACCACGGATGAAAAAATAGAATTTATTTTAAGTCATGAAGAAGTTAGAACCAACAGAGTACGGCAAATATCTTTAATGAGAGACACCCAAATAAGTTCGTTTCACAGTCCGCAGAATATTTGTCAAGTTCAAATTATCCGTTCTAAATGACGAGATGCAAACTTGCAAGTTCAAGAATTCGAAGCAAATGTGTTACTAGATTTAGTAGAATATAAAACACCAGTTGCTGCAATTTGCTACAAAAGAAGTTTCAAAGAATTTAAAATTGCTGATTAAGTGTATTTGGAAATTAACATAACTTTAAGAATTAGAATTAGCATATTATTTATGAATTTTTAAATTTTCAATAAAAGTTTTACTAACATATGAAATTTAATATACATAATTTAATATTAATATTATTTTTTAGCATTTTAATCTATTATCACCGAATAATAAACTTTCTTAGAACCAGGATATAAAATGTTTGTTTTTTTTTTGAAAAATTAACCTTATTACTTGAATGAAATGTATGTATGTAAATGTATGAAAAAGTTTTTTTATTCTCCTTATGACCGTTGCGAAAGGGGACAGACAGTATATTCTCTGCGAATTCCACTCTGGCTCTCTCTCCATACTAGTTTCGACCTCCTAATGGTGTCATTAGTGTAACTGTAATGAACTGAGAGCAAAATGCACCAAAAACAACTGTCTACTTAAAATCCTCATATCATAAAATATCAGCAGGATCTTACCTGCAGAAATTTCATGCCGGACTGTTATCGTAAACAGTACAAACGAACATCTGAATATACCCTGGAGCGGTAAAAAATTATTAAAAATATATATAATTTTATATATATATATATATATATATATATATATATATATATATATATATATATATATATATATATATATATATATATATATATATATATATATATATATATATATATAGATACAGGTGAGGTTTTACATTACATACCCTGGAGCGGTAAAAATTTATTAAAAATATATATAATTTTCTATATATATATATATATAGATACAGGTGAGGTTTAGCATTACATTTGCTACTCTTACTTAACTTAATGGGTACAAATTTCTATACTAATTTAAAATAACTTATAATTGATAAATTCTAAATATAATTTTCTAAAATAAACTGAAGGAAGAAAGAAGGCTTGAGTCAAAAGAAAAAAATAGATCAAGAAAAAAGGAGAAATAATAGAGAAGAGAAGAGAAAAAAGGAAACAGGAACAAAAAAATATGCATATAAAAAATAGTCTCCAATTAATTAACATGTTAAGTGATAATGCACTAATCTCATTCTTGTCCGATGCAAACAAATCAATAAAATATTAAATGAGAATGAATATGAAACAAGCAAGGGTTGGATATTCAAAAAATAGTCCATATATTGCGTTTTAATTTTCCTTTTGAAATTACGATTGGACAGTTTTAAAGTTGTCATGGAGTTATTGTACAATTTTATGACTGTAAAAGAAAAACATTTATAAATACCAATCTTTTATGCTGTGCATTTGAAAGTCTGATATTGACTTTATGCTGAGTATTCCTTTCATGAAGCCTGGCACGGAGGTACGAAGGCCTACTCGTCCGAATGATGTAAGATAAATTTTTCAAATATTATTCATCGGAATCCAATTCAATATTCGTAAAATTGCAAAAATCTCATCATATTTTCTACAGGTGAAAACAAAGCGACAGCAGTTATTTTGCACTTGTTGAATCTATCCTTTTGTTATATAAACAGGGTCTATTACAACGTTTGCATAGTTAAATATAAAAAAAAATCAGCGACTCATAGAGTTCTTTCCATAGAAGAGAACCAAGGCAAGTTCTACTAGCATGAAGAGTTTTTAAAATACAGTTAGATCTTGATAGCAATTTCTTGATATATTCTACGAATCTCAATTTTGAATCCAATATGACTCCCAAATTCTTACATTTTTCATCCAGTAAAATACCGTCCTAATTATATACAAACTGTTTTAAATTAATGACTAATAAATGTATATAACACAAAAACAACGTGAGTTTTTTTACGAAAGACTTCCGCGTCATTGCCGTCGCGTTTTAAGTAAGCTGCCGAAATCCGCCAGCTGAAAAAATCATAATACACGGCTTAGTTTAATACTTATGTTACGACTACAAATACTTTTTGGTCCATGTCCTATAAATAGACAATAATGTCATTAAAGCCGTTTTCTGCCGAAGGTCAATGAATTGCGTTATGAGAAAAATTTTAGACAAATAATGATTTGACCATCAACTAGTATGTAAGCAAATGCCTACATTTTTTTATAAAAAAAATATTGAATATAATTTATCTTTCTGGAAAATAAGTTTTTTTTATTTGTAAAAATAAAGACACAGGTAACTGTTATAAACTATCGCCATTTTTTTAAAGAAATCCTGATTACATAATTTAAACCGTCTACGACCTTTACGTTGACACTAGTTAGAACCCTCACTATTATAACATAATGGACTTAAACTGAGTTTTAACAATTCAATTTTATAATAATATATAATTCTGGGAAGTCCTGATCTTGGCCAGACTAAGATAGTAGGTAGCAGGGACGTGTAAGGCTGATTGCAATATTTTAAGCTGGAGGCAATGATATGAGATTAATTTTTTTTTTGTTTCACGAAATATTTACATTTATAAAATTTTCATAAAAAAATTGAGCCGACTTCCAAAAGTGCGCTAAAAAGTGAAAAATAACTATACATTTTTATATGAAATTGAACTTTTTGAAGTCGGCGCCAAACTAATACCTGATAAAATGTGATTTGCATAAACATATTAAAAATACTCTATTTGTAATTGCTTTCTTACCATAATTTGTATATATTAGTAGTTATTTATTTCATTTATAAATAATTTGGTGCCGACTTCAAAAAGTTCAATTTCATATAAAAATTTATAGTTATTTTTTCACTTTTTAGCGTACTTTGAGAAGTCGGTTCAATTTTTTTTATAAAATTTAATTTTTCTATTTTTAGTTTTTGAATTCATTATGATATCCACAAGTTATTTGAACTAAGTACTAATCGAGATTAGTGTACCTCGCAATGACTCCAAGGTGGCAAAAAGTATCCATTTTATCCAAAGTTTTAAATCACCCTAAAATGAACTACTAAAAATTCTGTGGTTCTTAGAGTTTTCCGAACACCAGTAAAATTGTACCAAACAAATATTTAGTCTGTCATAGTAAATCCGCTATCTTAAATTTGAAATTAATTTTAGATTGGTAATATAGGCCCAAAAACCTTCCAATATTGATGTTTAAAGAACCTGAGATGTAAATTTCTTAGCTCGATATATTTTATACTGCATATTGAGTTTGTATTAACCTCAAGAACCCCACAATATCAATTTTAGATAAAATCGGAGTATGTAAAATTTTCTGTCCTTTCATTGTATATTATTAACCTAATAGTTGTAAAAAATTAACCTCATATTCGTAAAACACGACCTAGAAAACCCTCTAATACCAAATCTGAAAAAGTGCGAATAAGGTAAAATTTTCAACCCACCATATTGTATCCGCTATATTGAATTTCAAAAAAAGTATTTTAAGTCTAAATCTAATCTAAATCTAAACCCTTCAACGCCCCCTAGTACCAATTTTGGATGAAATCCGGAAACTTAAAAATTCTAGACTTATATTCGCTATTTATAGCCTCAAAAACGATTCAGTCCCACCTTTGAACAAAATCGAAAAATTTAAAATTTTTAATCTGCTATCTTGGATTTGCCATATTGAATCCTGAAAAAATATTTTTAACTTCAGAATTTCCACCCTCAAGAACCCCTATATCATTATGGGAGAAAATCGAAAAATGTTAAATTTTTAGAACACCATTATGAATCTGCCAAATTAAGTTTTTCAAAAAATATTTTAAATTCACACAACAATTTAAATTAACACTCCCAAAAATACCTCAATACTGCTTTTAGACAAAATCGGGAGACGTAGAATTTTTAATACGCCATCTTGGGTCCGCCATATTAATTTTTTTTTAAATAATTTCAGATTCGTTATGTGCGACCCCGAAAACTCCCCCGTACCAATTTTGAAGAATATCGGACAAAATTGATTTTTTCGTCCACCATATTGGATTCGCCATATTGAATTTTTTAAAAATAGTTTTAGATTCGTTATGGGCGATCACGAAAACTCAATGCGACCCCGAAGACTCCCCCACACCAATTTTGGAGAAAATCTGACAAAATTAAATTTTTATGTCCGCCATATTGAATTTTTAAAAAAATTATTTCAGATTCGTTGTGTACGACCCCAAAAATTCCCCCATACCAATTTTGGAGAAAAACAAACAAAATATTTTTTTTGGCCGCCATATTGTCAGCGCCATCTTGGATATTGAACTTGTTGAACATAACGTAAAAAATTTCATTCAAATCGGTGCAGCCGTTCCGGAGTAATCGGTGTACATACATAAAAAAAAACATACATACTCGACGAATTGAGAACATCCTTCTTTTAGAAGTCGGTTAATAATCACTCAATAACATACCATAAAAAGGTAACAGATATATTTTTCTGGCCTTATAAAGTTTGTCAATGTTTGGATCTCCTCATAATAATTATTTGTAGCATTTTTTTATTTCCTTCAATAAATTTAACTAAGTTTATTTTGCTTTTATTAAAATAGACAGATGTACTGTCATAGCCCTTAAAGACGTTCATATAAGGAAAGTTTACTAATAAATTTTTACAAGTATAAACTTTTTCTCCTTCCTACCAACATCTTCAGAAACAATAACAATGTTCGTATGCGATTGACGTATCTCTCAATTACTATTAACTTTCGTGTCCAAAATTGATGTTTGTTTTATTTTTAGAATGAAAGAGAAACTTATCTTGTCATGTAGTGCGATTCATGTTCACTGTAAAAAATATTTCTATCGACGTACGCTTGAAAGATCTCCAAATTCCTTACTGCTTTTGTGTTGCTTGCATAGTAACCATGAAATATAACGATAACAACGCATCAAAAACTTCGTTTTAAATATTGCACTTCGTTGCTAAGCATTAGTATAGATTATGAATGAAACTATTTAAAAAAAAATTGATTTTTATTATGATCTAATGTTGTTTATTTAAAATGGGCTGCGAATGCATCTCCTTAATCCAGTGAGTTCCGACCACTTCCGATCACCGAAATTTAAATTAATAATATGGCTTTACACTTTTCTGACTCTGTTAATTTTGTACTTAAATTAGATTAGATAAAAAAGAATATGTTACAGCTGAGTTAAATCATTCTTATGGTATTTTAAAACTTATTCATGGTGAAAGAGATATTGTTTGTGCGATTTGTGATCCTTTTAACTACTGTAATGTTGTACACGTTCCTTGTCTTGATGCCACAGATTAGTATAGCATTCAAAAGGTCTAAAACATGTGCCTAAGGCTCATATAAGGCGTTAGGAGCATAAATCACATTTTTTTTCTTGTTGAATCCATGTGGCTTAATTTGTTTAATGGATATGAATCATATATGTCTGTTCTTCGTTTTAAAATTTTTAAATATAAAACACCATTTTACCTGTATGGAAATTTTTTTTTAGGATATTCGCTCATAATATTAATTTGCGTAGAAGACACCTTACGGCACCAGGCCACAAAAATTAACTATTTAAAAAATCATTTTCACATAATATATCGACATTCCAAAAGAACTTTCAAAAAATTAAGAAAGATACGTTCTGTTCTTTTGCTGTAATTTCGTTTCTTCTTCGCTTTTGGGTGACTCGATCTTCGTCTCTCACTAAGGCTTAATACTCTATTCCTTCCTTCTACTTGTTCATGTTGTTTTCTAATAAAATAATTTTCACACTAAATGAATCTTTAGTTTATTATTATTTTAGTAAAAATTATTTACCAAATTTATGGCATATAGAGTTTTAGTTAAATGGGGTTTGAACAATATCGAGTTTCTTGGATCAAAATTTTTTTTTAAATTATATTGTTTTTTTCATATCATTCGTAAGAAGTGAGTATAAACTTAAAGTTTTATATAAAGTCACTTAGGGCATTTTAAATGTATATTTTAAGTATTCAAATAATCACATGTAATGTTTGAATGACTTGTTTTAAATCAATCTTATAAGCGATAAGGTTAGACGTTAAGTTATAAACAATAATTTTAATTTCTTAAATTTTCCTAAAATTTATGAGCCTGTAACTTGAATTTATAATTATTTTCACTTCATGTATCTCGACTATATTATTTCAAGAACAAAATGTAAAAGTTTTAGCTTATTTTCTCAAAACGTGTATGGCAGCGGTTTAATTCATTTTATCAAAAAATTCAAATTTTCTTTATTTGATTTGTCTATAAAACCATCTGCGATCGGACAGCCGAAACAGCAGAACTGTTCTACAAAAGAAGTAAGCACCTACCTCTCAGAAGAATAATACACTTTATGAAACGTCTAAATACCCTTGGTTTATATTCGATCAGGGTATTATACAAAAATCTTATAGGTCGAAGTGCTGTAGAGAGAAAAGAAAGCCTTAATGATCGATTCGCAATCCATCTATAAAACCAATTCAGAATCTTTATTTTCATCTTAAAGTATACCAATATCATACTTAAATATTTTTCCTTAATTTTCATTTTGGTTCATTTCGTTCTATCATTTGGTTCCAAAGTTATCACAAATATTCTTTTGTTGAACATAGATACCGATGAATTTTCATGCTCTCAATGAAAAATTCTAGTGTCTTTAGTTTCGCTATGTCTTTAAGGGAGATTTAGAATGGCTGAGTTTGTTTTGGAAAAAAATTGTAAATTCTTCCGAAACCAAATTACAATTTTATTTCACTATAAAGATCTTTACAATCTAGGGATAATTTGCCTGACATTCTTACTCGTCGAGAAGATGCCAACATTATCAGTGTATAGCAATAGGTAATTGGTGTAGTTAGACAGCTGAGAAGAGGGAAATCCCTGGGGGATTCCTGCTGGTCTTGAACTAGATGCTCTATGATTCTTATATGATAGATTCTGTCTGAAAAAACTAGCCTTATTAGATTCGCCAACGGTCCAAATCTTATCATTACCTGCTAAGTCATCTTACCAAAATTTATCGAAGGTTTTCGATACGTCCAGGAGAACCGTTGAAAGGTGTTTTTTATTTGTTAAAGACCCTGAGTTGATCTATTATTGTTGCCATTCTGCTTTATATAGTGATCTCTGCTATCTTGTCATGTGTCTATTTTTACCTATTTTTAATCGACTTCTTAAAGAAGGTTCTAAATTCTACGGCTATGTCTGTTTTTTATGTATGTACGTCGATTACTCCGTAAGGGTATACCGAGTTAAATGAAATTTTTTTCATTATGTTAAGGAAGTTGCTACGATGAAATTGCTTCAGTAAAATCCAAGATGGCGCTTATAATATGGCGCACAAAAAAATTAATTTTGTCCGATGTTCTTCACAAATTGTTTAGGAGTTTTCAGGATCGCACATAACAAATCTAAAGTTTTTTTTAAATTCAATATGGCAGATCTAATATGGCGAATTAAACATTTTACATGTATGGATGTTGTTCAAAATTGACACTGGCAGGTTTCTAAGGGTGTAAATAACAAATATAAAATTATTTTAAAAAAATTGAATATGGCAATGCGGTCTAAAAACTACTAACATGAGATACATACAAGCTACGATAAGAAAGCCATTACACTTAAAGTATTTATTATTCTTTTTACGTGGATCACATTTTGTCAGATATAAATTTGGCGCTTACTTCAAAAATTCAAATTTCATGTAAAAATTAATATTATTACTTTTTGCTTTTTAGCTTAAGTTTATTATAAAAATTTTATATTTTGAATTGTACAACTATTTTATGTCAAGAAATAGATTACTTCTTGCCAAATTTTTACTTAATTAGGACCATATTTGTTTTAGTTTTTGGATATGTCTAAATATTTGGAAAATTACTTTGGTGTATTTTTTTCTAGGGTGGAGAAATATGCAGAACTGAGAAGTCACGAAGGAAGTAACTTTAAAAGGTATAGAAATGTACTTTGTTGTGACATAAAAAGGATACTTATGAAGTATAAACAAGGACAAATGTCTGACATTTTTGTTTAATTTAAACTAACCTTATTTTAATTATCTATATTAAAACAATTTTGAATATTTTCATGATTTAAGAAGTTTGAATAAAACAGAAAACCTTTGTAAAGACTTTTTAAAATAGTCACCTGTGTAGATGAAAAACATTATCAAAATTAGAAATGGTTCCCAAAAAACTTGCCACAAACACAATTAACATGTTATTACAACAATACCTGAGAGGCACTGCTGAGAAGTTTTTTGCAAACATATATATTCATCACCATGAGGCAGTTCGTAAGGTTTTTCAACGAAATCAGTTTGCAAGGGGCAAATATCCACTACCAACAATGTGATATCACAAAAGTACAATATGGCAAGTGAAAGCAAGTTGTCGACGGAGGGGGGGGGGAGACACCAGCAACATTCCCATTTCTAGTGTAAAAGGCAGGTTAGGGTCTATTTTTCTGAATTTAAAGCTCTTGGAGAGGGGGGGCGATCACAAGAAGAAATGAGTTGCCGACAGGGGTGTGAATGCGAGAAGCATACACATTCTTAGTATAAGAGACAGAATCGGGTCTATTTTCCTGAACTCAAAGCTCTTGGGGGGGGGGGGGGGGTTATCGCAAGAAAAACAAGTTGTCAATGGGATGGGAGTGCTAGCAGCATACACATTCCTAATATAAAAGGCAGAATAGGTTCTATTTTCCTGAACTCAAAACTGTTGGGAGGGGAAGGACGATCGCAAGCATACACATTACTATACTCTATTCAAGAACTAGAGAGAGTAATAAAACTGTTACTGAAACCTCCAACGTACCTGCTCTAGTGCCGCAGGTAACAGAGGACTGCCGTAAATCTAATTATATTTAATTATATTTAAATATTATAAGCTTTTATAAATTTACTGCAACAATTAAATTTCTGATAGTTCAAGTTAATTTCTGTCACTGAGCAAAGTACACCTTACAGTTTGTCCTTAGTGATTTATCTTGTTTGTGTTTGTTTTTATATATTAGTTGAGATTAGTGAGATACCCAAAAGATATGGCATCTACATCTATATTTATTCCAAAATCTTTAAACCAAGGCATTTTTTCCTCAACGAAAAACTTTGAATGTTTATGATGCCTTAAGATATCAATATCTAGATAATAATATTAAAAGCTCTGTTGAGATGTATTCCAATATGACAGGAGTTGTTCCGAATACTAAAGGAGAAAAAAACGACTGGAATTGTTAGTACTCCCAAGCCACATTCGATCACAGGCAGACGAAAAACCTCGTTGGCAGAAGAAATGTAAACTGCAATAAAAGGAGTTGTACATATCTTTTATTATGAGAAGCAGATCCCAACCGTCGAAAAATTCTAACTAAAATCAATGAAGATCGGATTTACCTGAAATTAAAAGAACTGAGCTTTGAAAATGGCTCAGAGAACTTAATTTTTGCTGAGAAAAACCATATAGGAAATCTGTTCATATAGATCGTCTAGAAAATGTCCGTTGGAGAAGGAAATATTTCTCTCAAGTAAAAGGTAGAGTTGCTAGAAATAACACAACTTACAAAATTAGTTTTTCAACTGAACTTTTGAAAGATTTTTTTGAATAAAGTTGGTGCAGAATATTGGGAAAAATCCATATAATAAAATAACAAAAGAAAATGTGGAAACTCGATCTTATGATTGGTGAGATAGAGAAACCAATTATAATTAATTTGAGGGAAAATGGCTTCACTGACTTTGATTTCGAATTAGATACGTAAGTTGACCAGCGTAAACACAATTTATTACTTAAATTTTCTGTAACATATAAAAATTAATTACATTTCAATCCCTTTTTAGTATTTAATTGTAATTCTGCGGATGATTTAAGAAATAAATAAACTGAAACGTCAAATGTCCTAAAAATGTTTTTAATTAATAATAAAATGACCGATAGCTCCAAAAAAATTTTAATATTATATGGACGAATTTATTATTTTGTATATGTTTAATTTCTTGTATTTTTGATAATGGGTATTTTGTAAGTATTTAAATTATAACTTAGAATTTTTTTGACGGAAAAGGCTACGTTTTAGTCTGAATGTACCTAAAACGATTTCTATGCCAAAATTAAAAATAATAAAAATACAGTTGTGATTTGTGTTAAATATGTCAAAATTATCTATATTTTCTAATGTATGTGAATTAATAAGAAATCATAAGAAACAAAATAATATTATAAAAACTTTTTATTGTGAGTTTATTATCGAAATAATATTCTATGCCATAAATACTTAGTGATAAAATAAACCTCCTTCTGATGCCTACGACAAGGATTAAAATCCTTTTTAACACTTCACACATCCAAATATCTATTGTTATCCTACCCAAATATTCCATTATTATAGACCGGTATTTTTGATTATAAAATTTCTAACCCATTCCTATGAAAAATATATGTGTCTAACAGATTTTGCCAAAGACACCGGGCTAAAGAACACAGGTAGTTTGCGAAGAAAAAAAGGGTAAAAAATGATTTATTACTCTCTCTAGTTCTTGAATATACTATAGTATAAGAGGCAAAATCGGATCTATTTTTCTGAACTCAAGGCTCTTGGGTGGGGCGATCGCCCCAACAGCATCGTTGTCATTGAGGGGGATATACTCATATAAACAATGAACAAAAACTAAACCAGGACATGCCAACAAGCAAATAGAAATGGGAAATTGAAAAAATATATTTAAAGACCAAGGTACAAGATACAAGATTACTTGATAGACTTCTTAGATTATAAGAGAAAATTAAATTTGAAATTTAAATTTGAATATTTCATATTTTTTTCCGTTTTATTTAATCCTACTATCACATGAAGAATTTATCATCGCATTACTTATAAATCCCTAAAATGCAATAAAAAATGTCTTTCATCACTCTGGCCCGGTCTCGCGATTACTCGCGAAATGAATAACTATCTTGAGATCTACGCCCGAAAGCGGACTAGGAAAACAACCCTATCACAATAACAGTAAGTGTTTCTCTTGATGCATTAAAAAATTTCTCAAGAATCGCACGAGACACGCATTTTTATTTCATTCTGCGAAATCGTGATATCGAAAGTCTCATGAGGCGAGATAAAAAATCTTTTTTTCAAGATATAACTTTAAAACATTCGTCCAGCTTCTCGAGACAAGATTTCCTTCAAATACTCTAGATTTATCGTAGCATAACATATTTACTGCGAGTAATACGCATTGTTAAAACTGATAAAACAATTTGATTAAAAAAGGTTTTTAATACCCAACGTAGCTCTTAACAATTTTATATCTCATATTAGTTATCGGTATATATCTACGTTATCACGCCACAACTTTGATCACTTTCAGGTGTAATATTATAGCTAAAAAATACACGTAACATCAACTGTAAGTGGAAAAATAAATTAAACTAACAAGGTCACCTTTAGCATGAAATCATGTAATAAAAATCCCACTCAATTCATAGAAAATAAATTTAATAGCATTTTAAAAGTAACATAATTATTCGTTTCCATTATTTTCGTTACTTTTTTACCTTTGAGGAGGTTAAACCAAAATAACAGTAGGTAACTTTTATTTAATTATTTATGTATGTGTAGACGTAGCGAGAAGAATTGTTTGGATCAATCACATTCTTAGCAAATAAACCGTCATAAAATACTTATTTAGCATAAGTTTGTTGAAGGTCATAGACAACAATCTAAATCAAAAGTTGCTGATATTGATTAACTTTGAAAAAAAATCTGTTATCGGAATTTCATTATTTTATCTTTATTTAGAATTATTATCACTACGTTTCAACTTGCACGGGGATGGGACGATACATTTCCGATCACACGGAAAGTCTGTAAAATAGGCGTTCGTCCGTGCATTAACTTCGGAATGGGATTCATACTTTTGCCAGCAAAGATTTTTTTTGATTTAGGAAGGGGGTCCGAAGGGGTCATCAGGTGTAGTACGAATTCAAACTTCAGTTCATAAATTTTTTCACCATAATAACCTTAGGCCGCAAAAAGTTGGATTCATGCATTGCAGTTTTGGTCCGGAACCATTTTTTTATCTGTAAAATATCAATTAGAAAATCATCCGCTATTTTTTGTGATATATTAGGAATTTCAGCTTATTCAGCTAGTTTCAGTCGACGCTCACTCAAAATGCTTTTGTGACATTTTTGGATGACTTCTTCACTTGTAGCGTCTTTTGGCATATTTGAAGTCGAAAATCTATATTTTTACAGTTGTAAATAGAGGAGAGGAGGCAACATAGCATCTAACTATACCTTAATTTTTATAGGACTTTTATTTTAAAAAAATATTTTATTATGGCTCGCACTTTGCCTTTTTTTTATAAAATCACAGAATGAAAAACACAATCGGCACTCTCACACGCTCAGGTAATTCTGACGACGGGTGACGTTTTAAGGTTATATAGTCGAAACGGCGCAGCGAACGCCATCTCTAGGGGAATTTTGTCGGTCTACAGGTGTTACCACTGAGCAAAATTACCATTTTTCAAGTTTTAATGCATAATTATGTAAAATCACGGCGATTGTTTAACACGTAAACTCTGCAGTATTAATTATAGGAAAAAAAGATAGGTTATAATTAACATTAAATGAAATAGTAGGAATTGAAGTCGAATTTCTTATATATTAATGAAATTTGTAGCTTCATATATATATATATATATATATATATATATATATATATATATATATGAAAAGAAAGTCTCCATTAAACAGCGCTCGGAAAAAAATTCTTCCAGTTTTTAGAAGAATATAATAATATAAACACTGGCAAATTTATTCAAATTTTTACATTTGCAGGCAATTATAGGGTGAAGTATCAGAATTATTGTACAGTGTAGCTGGAGGAGACATTCTCCAGTACACTATAATACAAAATTATATTCTCAATATTCTTTCTAAATATGTATATTGATATTTATAAAAATTACAACAATTTCAAAACCCTGATCAGTTTTAATGAATTTCTGTAACCTAAAAATATCGCTTAATAAGAGGAAAGAGTATTTTCCAATCAGAATGTAAATATTCTATTCGTTGAGACTAGTAAAACAAATTTGCTTGAGATTTAATAGACGTGAGTATTGATGAAGAACTACAGAAGGTCTACCATTTGTAAATTGTAAATAGAAAATTATCCGTCCAAAGTAGGGGCGGATCCAGCCTCTCTCCTTGGGGGGCGGTGATATTACAAAAGTACAGTATGGCAAGCGAAAGCAAGTTGTCCCCGAGGGGGGGAACACCAGAAACATTCCCATTTCTAGTGTAAAAGGCAGAGACGAGGCTATTTTTCTTAATTTGAAGCTCTTTGAGAGGGGGGGGGGCGATCACAAGAAAAAACAAGTTGCCGACAGGGGGGTGGGAGGATGCGATCAACATACACATTCCTAGTATAAGAAGTAGAATCGGGTCTATTTTCCTGAATTCAAAGCTCCTGGGGGGGGGGTGTTATCGCAAAAAAACAAGTTGTCAACAGGGGCGAGGGTCCAACAGCATACACATTCGTAATATAAAAGGCAGAATCGGTTCTATGTTCCTGAACTCAAAGCCCTTGGAAAGGGGAGGGGCGATTGCAAGCATACACATTCCTATACTTTATTCAAGAACTAGAGAGAGTAATAAAACTTACCGAAACCTCCAACGTACCTACTTCAGTGCCCCCGTAAATCTAATTATATTTAAATATTATAAGGTTTTATAAATTTACTGCAACAACAAAATTTCTCATAATTCAATTTAATTTTTGTCAGTGACCAAAGTACACCTTACAGTGTGTCCTTAGTGATTTATCTTGTTTGTGCTTGTTTTTATATATTATTTGAGATTAGTGAGGTACCCAAAAGATGTAGCTTTCACATCTATATTTATTACAAAATCGTTAAACCAGGGCATTTTTTCCTCAACGAAAAACTTATTACGATGAATGTTTATAATGTCTTAAGATATCAATATCTAGATAATAATGTTAAAATCTTTGTTAAGATGTGTTCCTACATGACAGGAGTTAGAAAATCCACTATGTACCGAATACTGAAGGAGGAAAAAACGACTGGAATTGTTTGTAATCCCAAGCTACATTCGATCACAGGCAGATGAAAAACATCGTTGGAAGAGGAGATGTAAACTGTAATAAAAGGAGTTGTACATACATTTTATTATGAGAAGCAGATCCCAGCCGTCGACAAAATTCTAACTAAAATCAATGAAGATCGGGATTTACCTGAAATTAAACGAACTCAACTCTGAAAATTGCTCAGAGACCTTAATTTTTGTTGGGAAAAATCAGATAGGAAATTTGTTTTTATAAATCGTCCGGAAAATGTCCGTTGGTGAAGGAAATATCTCTCTCAAATAAAAGGTAGAGTTGCTGGAAATAACACAACTTACAGAATTAATAATTTAACTGGACTTTTGAAAGATTTTTTTGAATAAAATTACCGCAGATAATTGCGAAAAATCTATATAATAAAAGAATAAAAGAAAATGTGGAAACTCGATCTCATGATCGGTGAGAGGGGAATCAATTATAATTAATTTGAGCGAAGATAGCTTTACTGACTTTGATGACGAATTAGATACGTAATGTTTACCAGCGTTAACACAATTTATTATTTAACTTTTATGTAACATATAAAAATTAATGACATTTGAATCCCTTTTTAATGTTTAATTGTAATTCTACAGATGGTTTAAGAAATAAATAAACTGGAACGTCAAATATCCCAAAAATGTTTTTAATTAACAATAAAATGACCGATAGCCCCAAAAAAATTTTAAAATTATATTGACGAATTTATTTATTTTTTTATATATGTGTTATATATGTTTAACTTCTTGTATTTTTGATAATGGGTATTTTGTAAGTATTTAAATTATAAAAAAGGCTATGTTTTAGTTTGATTGTGCCTAAAACGGTTTCTATGACAAAATTAAAAATAATAAAAATACAGTTGTGATTTGTGTTAAATATGTCATAAATAAAATAAACCTCCTTCCGACGCCTATGACAAGGATTAAAATCCTTTTTAACACTTCACACATCCAAATATCTATTGCTATCCAACCCAAATAGTCCATTATTATAGACCGCTATTTTTGATTATAAAATTTCTAACCCATTCCTATGAAAAATATATGTGTCTAACAGATTTGGACAAAGACAACGGACTAAAGAACACAGGTAGTTCGCGAAGAAAAAAAAAGGTAAAAAATGAAAAACTCTCCCTAGTTCTTGAATAAACTACAGTGTAAGAGACAAAATCGGGTCTATTTTCCTGAACTCCAAGCTCTTGGGGGGGGGGGGGCGATCGCCCCCACCGCCCCCCCTTGGATCCGCGCCTGATCCAAAGACAGTTTTACTAAAATGCGAATTTTTATTAGCTTTCAGTATATGGAGCTTAATTAAATTGAAATATTTTATTTTTTGCGACGAAAAACAAAAAAAAAACATTTCGTTGTTTCGGCATCTAAATAAAATTATTTCCCAATACTCAATATCTCAATACTTTGACATCCTCGAAATCAAATTTATAACATCATATTGTGTTTAATTATAATATTTTGATATTGTGAGCTTAGTTTTACTATCATACAGCGAATGTACTTTTTCCCAAAGCTTTTATTTCCTCCTCTTAAGAAATAATGAAATTGTTGACCCTTACTTTTTAACGTTGGGGGAAAATAAAAATAAAAAAATTCAGTAAAATATAAAGTTAATATACTCATATAACCTAAAAAATTAAGAGCTAGGACACGTATTAGTGGCAATACAACGGTGTAGGTTCTTTTTTTTTAAATTTATATCAAAGAACAAATATAATCAATCTTGTTGTGGATATTCATATATTTAAATATGTTTATATATTTAAATATATGAATTTGTTAGCTTCTATTCATAGTATTCTGTCAATAGGGGAGAGAATTTTTAAATATTCGGAGATTAGTCCAAATATATAGCTTCACCCTAGGGAGGCGTCGTGTAATAAAAGGCAGATGAACGGATACAACTCAGTTTACATTAATACTTGCAAGTACATTTCTGGTAAATTCACGACTGACCGGAACCCAAATTATTATCAGGATGGAGCGATTAGAATTGGTATGGAAACTCGGATTGCATGTACTGAAAGGTTGAGCAACGCTAGAATACATAAACAATAAATTTATTTTTTTATTATAATGCTTAAAATCTTTTGTATAGTACTGAAACCTCTAAAAGAAGGCCGTTTTTCAGCTGGTCCAGCAATGTCTTTATATTGGCAGGATATATCCGAACGCTGCATTATTTATTTCAATTTATGTTTTTGGTTTCAAATCAAGCAAAATTTGTAACCAAAAATAGCTTATCTCATTTCCGTGCCAGTACGTAGTTTTGTTTATTGGCTTTTTAAAGAAATTAACTAATAATTCCTCTTGTAAAGATTTGATGTTCCATAAATAAAAAATTATCCCAATTTTTGCAACACTAAATTTAAGTTAAAATTCTGAATGTATTCAAGGCCAGTGAGAAAAGGTTCCTTCCCAAGTATTAAAACCAAAAACTTAAAATTTTTTGTATTTCTCGCATATGTCTGAAGGTATTATGTTTTTATGTTTCCCAAAGAATTTATGATTAAATATAAAATTATGAAGCCTTGTTCCAATTTAATTTGAGCTTCCAATGTAGTACATCAAAATGGTTCAAGCTATTTTCATTTGGCATTTCGGTAAAACTCTTGTTTTAATAGTTCTGGTTTAATAGATCAAAAATGTCAATGGTCTCTAAGTCCAAAAAACTTATGGTTCAAAGATATGGATCATTGAAATTCCTCTATTTTGTGTTTGAAAACCTGCACAAATATTACTGCTGCCTTTCTTCATGTCCGTAAAAATGACTTTCGCCGATGTTTTACAGAAGATCGACGATCAAACGTCAAGGTCCGCTCAAGATTAAACTGGAATTGAATGCTAACTAATCCTTTTAATGTCCGGAACAATGTCTGCCGAGGTTATAAAGAATATCGAGCCAAAATTTTTTATCTTTATCCTCTCTGACGAATCTTACTTCCTGCTCAAACTCAAAGTTCAAGGTCGGCTCAAAGTCAAATCGGGTTTAAATGAGTACTTATATTTTTTAATCCAAAAATATGAAAATCAGAATCTTATCACTTTAGATATGATCTTGTCCATGACAGTCAGATTAAGGGGGTCAATAATGGTTAATTAATGGTTAGTCACATAAAGCGGCATTTGACCTTCTAGAACTGAATGCCTACACTCATCTATAGAGATTACTATCATATACATATATGTAGCAATATAAAAAGAAAGAGATTGCGGCCTGTATTATATGTCTAAAAAGGGCCGATTTTTACTCTTGATATTAGGAGGAGCAATAAAGGTGTTTTTAATCCAGCACTTGAATATTAATGTTTTCTTCAGCTTCTTGTTCTACTCTATTACGAGTATCTAGAGTTGTATTTAGTAAGGAGTCTTATGGATACTTTATTTTATGCTGATGATGCGCATAGCCTAAAAACCATATAATACGGTGAGATGGGCGCATGTGAACAAAGTTCTGACTCCAGATTGACATATGCAATAATAGCCGGTAATTAGTTCATGGTTATTAGCATCATCGGCATCATAAATACCCTCTCCATTAATATTATTGTAGACAATAAATATGTGTTGTTTCGTTGCATTTCTAATCCTGAAAAAATACCCTGACTCTCGCTCATCGAGTTGATGCTCTTCATCATTTTCTCTCAGGAGTCTATCTTATATATAAGATGGGGAAAGATTAATATGATAAATTCCCACTGTTAAATCTTTCAGATATTCCAAGTCAAAAACAGGGAAATCTGGCATGTTATGATAATGTATTAGTCTCCACTGGTCATTTCTTCTCAGAAGATTATTTATTTCAACTCTGGCTTGGATAACATTAGAAGTCTGTGTGATCTTAATAACATTTATTGGGCAAGCTCGATATTCTACAATCGTTAATTAACAATTATTCACTCCCACAATCTGACTGCCAAGGGCAATATCATATCTTAAGTTAAAACATACTGACTTTAATATTTTCGAATTAAAAAAACCTTGAGCAAGAGATAAAATCCGTCAACGAAGACAATAGTTCGCTCGATCAGCTTTGTAACCTCAGCAGACATCATTCTTCCGGACATCAAAAGGATTAGTTATCATTCAATCCCAATTTGACCTTGAGCGGACCTTGAATTTGAGGGTGAGCAATCTTTGAACCTCCAACTTCAACACAGATTTTTTTGATATGGACAAATGAAGTCTGTGATGCTGAAAGTGGAGCTCATTGTTTTCATCACTAATAATTTGATTATTTTCATCGATAACCCAATTTGTCGGGTTACTGACTCCATTTGCTCATATCAAAAAATCTCTGTAGAAGTTCAAGGTTCAAAGATGGCTACGCGTTTTTCAGAATGACGATCTGTTTAGTGGTTTTCGAGAAAAAAATTTCCTAAAAGACGAATTTCGTAATTTTTTTTAAAATAAAGTTGCAAATATCTCAGAAAGGAGCATCTTTCGAAAATTTGTCAATAGACAAAAAGTGTTTATTTTAACATGTTTTATCTAAAAAATTGCTTTTGTATCGAATCCGGGTATTTTGTTTTTCAATCTTTATTGTTAATAACGGCCCACTCTTACAAAACAATATTATTAAGAAAACTTACTCAAAAAAATATAACAAATTTAAAATGGTTTCGTGAAGTAGAAATGCGGAAAAAAAGGTCGATTCAGGGGGGTGAACCGCTCGCCTAATGTTCTAAATCAAGAAAAAGCTGCAGTAACATACGTACAGGCTTTCAAAAACAAAATAGTGCAACTTTAGTTACCTGTATCTTTGAATCATGATTTTTTTGGACTTAGCGACTATTGACACTTTTAATCTATTAACCACGAACTATGTGAAACCAGGTGGATTGAAAGAGTTCTACGGAAAGCCATTTTCCAGATTTCTGCGAGGTCCTTTAGTTTTGCCAAATTACTTTTCGGGTACTAAATTTTTTATAAAGGAAACTTTTTAAGAAAACTGTATTTCTGGGTAATTTTTACTTTATTAAAAATATTCGAACTGTAAAAATATAACGTTAATTATATCAGGACTTTTTGTTTAAATATGAAAATAATAAATTAGGGAAAAAGACACTCGTGATCGTTTACACAACACATGCTTTTTGTAGGTATATCAGTCAGCATTACATTAGGCTTATCTTATCGAGACCCGACTTTTATCAATTTTAGGTAGGTACAATATTGTATATAAAATCGAATAGAATTGTGTAAGTCAGGAACAATATTAATAACAAGGTGACCTCTGGAATGAAATCATACCATAAAAAATCTCAAATTACTAACAGTTTAGTACGTTCAAAAGGAGAATGAGAAATTACAAATAAAAATTTTATTTTTCTAGATATTTTGATAAATATAAGATTATATCTAATGCACGTAAGAGCTCAAAAATGATGTTTTGATTGTCTGATTTTTAACATTCGTTTTCAAAAACAACTTTTTTTTCATTGATTGGGTATTGTTTTGATTATTTTATACAAAGATACAAAAAGATTTTATAAAACCAATGTTAAAAAAGACTCCATTTTTAATCCACAAAGTGTTAAAAACTCCGTGGGATTAAAAACACACTTGCCAAACATCTTATATAACAATATTACAGCAGCCTTTCTCAATCTTTAATGACATCCCTCTTTTCACGGTTTTTTTGGGTTGCTATTAATCTCGAATTTATCAGAGATGCACAGGCGAGTATAAATATGAAATGCGCCGATGCGCCCCCCTTTTTGTTACATGATTTCTCTCTAGGGGGTTGCCTCACACAGATTGAAAATTGCTTTACTACAGCTGAATCTTATGTTTAAAAATGAAGTAGAACACGAATATGATGTTTTTATCGGCGATCTCGAGTCAACTTTCCAAAATAAAAAATTTCCACTATCCCCTGTACTTCTGTGTATTTTCCGACCTACCCCGTTACAATTTGCCCCTTTCACTTAAATACAAATGGGTATTCTGAACTACAGCACACTTTTCTTAAAGTTGCATACAATATGTTACTAAAATATAGCGGAAAGTATGAAAAATCGAGCCGGGAAATGAGACGCTGTCAAAACTTAGATTATGAGACAAATACCGACAAATCCCGCGCATTATTATCGAATGTTTTCTTACAAAACTGAACAGGTTTTTTTTTGGATTCTACATTCCCTTTTGACACTTTCTACTGTTTCTGTTCAAAGTCCTGCAGTTCGCAGCATTCAAAATAGTGTTGCAAAATTAAAAAAAAAACTTGTAAAATTAAAAGAAACACTAACCAGAATTAACTGTGACAATCCCTCATAATAACTTGTAGATCCTTTCTTAACTCCCATTCCGGCAGAGAGTGTTCCGCCTCCACGTGGTCATTGCTGGGCATAGACGTAGAAGACATTAATATTACTTAATATAGCCTGCAAATATTATGCAAGAAAGTTGGCTCGCGCTTAAAGAGCGATAGAGCGTTTTCTCTCTTTCTAATGGCGGCACGATACTCCAAATGTCATTGGATATCTATGTCACTTGCCCGAAATTAGAGAAAGTGTTATTACGCTCTATATCTTTTTAGGTGTGAGTCAAGTTTCTTCTATAGAATCCCCAGTCTATATTAAGTAATGTTAATTTCTCTTACATCTATGCTGCTGGACAGCAAAAGTTTTTAACGGACATAAAAAAAATTATTAGAAAGTGTTATTGACTAAGTTGGACAAAATATAATTAACCTTAAAGCCAGTCAAACAGAATCGGGATACTAATCACTGTTAGAGGCTTTAAAGTTGTGTTCAAGAAGGGGACTTACACGAAATAACTTGTTTTGTGAAATCTACTTTAGTTCAGGTTAGTTCAGGTCAGTTCAGGTTGGTTTTGTTTCGATCTTTGTTTTTTATCTAATGTAACTTGTCGAACGATCTGTTTATGTTTCGCATCCCGATTCTGCACGTTTACCCACATTTTATACTACAATACTGAGATGACCACAATGCAATTAGCATTTGAACTATTACGTTTTCCGTCCTATTGAAATTTAAAATCCACGTCAACGTGACAACATCGCATAATAAATCACGTGTTTAGATCTAAATCGTAGACACGAGGGTACACGAACAGAAAAAAACATCAAACGATAAGCCAATGGTTCTCTTACTTTTTATGGAAATTCGCTTTTTTCCGCGATTATTTTTTTAAATTTTGTTAAAAAAATTATTAAAGATTGTGTTGTGTTTGTGGATTTTACTAGAAATTTAAAGGTAGTGATCCCAAAATACAAATTTTATGAGTAAAAATATATATATTTTTTTTTTTTGGAAAAACCACGCGAGATCGGCGAAAATAACATATTCGTAATCTACTATCTGATGATAGGAGGTATGTAAAAAGTCATAAAAAAATTCGGAAAATTAGGTGCTTCCACCGTTCCTTATAATTACCAAACATAAAAATAAATTAGTGTAGAAGACTTCGTAAGATTCAAGTATTAAATATAAAATTTTAAGTTTTAATGTTTTGTTCCCTTTATTTTTTACATGTATTTTTTAAATTTTAGCGAAAAATTAATACAATTTTGTTTGTCAAAGAAATATTGGTCCTCAGCAATCATTGAAGGGAGTTTTAATGAATCTAGGTTTAAGAACGTATACATAGTCTAACCATAAATTTTATCCATATAGAAAAATATTCAATTTAAAAATGAGATAAATTAATACTTAAAAAGTAAATATATATTTTTTTACCTGTCAGTTATGCATGGCAAAAAATATAAAATTTATCAAAATGTTTTAGAGCCTTTACAAACTTCTTCAATTTTTTAGCTACAGCTTGGTATAAACCAAGACTCTTTGTTGCGCGTCAACATTGTATATGGCATATACTGCGGGTCTCTCCGCAGTCATAGTTCCCTCCAACGCAGTAGTGCTTTTTGCTGTCAATATTTTGAGGTGTTGTCATTAAGTGGTCCACCGAATTGACATTAACATTGGTTGAAGACCTCCACATAAATTCTTGTTGAACCGGAGCGTAGCTGCAAGCCGTACGGTTGGCGAAATTGATTATGACTGTGTTTTTTTTTTGAAATATGAGGACCCACATTTTATAAACGTTCATCAGCGGGTTTTAGTCCTGTAAAAACATTTCTATCCTCTAACCTCAAAGTCTCCAGGAGATTTTGTTCTTCTTGACTGACATTCTTCAGAAGCTAGCACACCTATCATCGTTCAGGTGTTCGTATATTCCGAGTTCGCGAATTATTTAGACCGGTACACTGGCAACCGCGAGTCCTATTTCTGTTGTTATCTGCGAGTCCTATTTCTATTGGCATAAAAGCAAAAAAAAAGATCGAAATTACCCCCACCCCACTGATATATGAGTACGGGATTTAAAAGCTTTTGTTTATGGCTCTTCAATGTATTGGAAACTTGGGCCTCGCGGTTATATGTGGGTTTAGAAGTTTGAGTTTATCTCTTGAGTACAGAGACAGCGAAATATATTTTCTGAAACCGAAGCTCTTAGGAAGGAGGCGATCGAACCACCTCTCTCTCCCCCTGTATCCGCCCCTGCCTGAATCAAATTTTTCCCAGCAGTGTGGATACGGCAGTTCAAAATTGTGACAGGATATTGTATTGCAACAGTTTTGAGCAGCTCGGTGTGTGCTAAGCTTAAGAACACAAATTTTTATTTTAGATTAAAAATATTAATACAAAAATGTTACGTGTTACAAGGCTTACACTTGGCGTTTTAAGATAGAAAAACGACATCACTCTAATTTCGTGGACGGATTATTGGGGTGTGAAATATGGTAACGTAAACACAGTTGAATCTTAGCCAAAAAAGATCAAAAGTTGTTTAAATATTTTAGAAGGATTTAAGGTGCTCGCAAAAAACTAAAATTATATAGAATGAATTTATCAACATTTATTGCTAATAAAAATTAACTGTAAGGGAGGTCAAAATTAAATTTTGATTAAAATTTGATTTGATGGGGTGATAGCTCATATTTAATCTCATCGGAGATGAAGGCACTAAATATCTTTTTAATCCCTCATGTATACATTAAATGGTATGCATGCCAAGATAATCATGAGTCTGGATGAAGAAATAAATCTATAGAGACTTCGAAACAAACCAAATTCGAACATTTTGAGAACTTGTTATATTCTATAGTTGCCCACAATGATATTTTTATACTTTTGAGTTATTTTATGTTGTTTCGTTTGTAAATTCTTCTGTTATAGACAGAACCTATAACAAGCATATGTAGTTTTTCTACAGCTTAGTACACACCAAGACTATGTTGCGCGTCAACATTGTATATGGCATATACTGCGGGTCTCTCCGCAGTCATAGTTCCCTCCAGCGCAGTAGTGCTTTTTGCTGTCAATATTTTGAAGTCTTGTCATTAAATGGTCCACCGAATTAACAATAACATTGATTGAAGACCTCCACATAAATTCTTGTTGAACTGGAGCGTAGCTACAAGCCATACGGTTGTGAAAATAATAAATTAGGGAAAATGACACTCGTGATCGTTTACACAACACATGCTTTTGTATTTAAAATAGTCCAATAATAATTTCGTGTCTCTCGTCAAGGTTTCTAGTCAAACAAAAAAAATAAGCTGACGGCATACTCTATATGTTTTTTAAAATATTATTAAATTAACACTATATTTACTTAATATAAAGACACTTAAATATTAGTATCATCGACTTTAATGGTAAATTATGATTGTCTGTTTTAAGGCTACCATGTTTCAAATTTCTAAAAGTAATTTTTTTCTTTAAATGGGAAATTTTTATTAAATAAAGGTAAAGTAAGTAATATTTTGCTGAATATTTTGCCTAAAAACCGTTTTTTAGATAGTTTGATACCAAAACCCTATACGAAGTTATATAAGTAATTCATATTTTTTGTTTTTAGGATTCTCTACTTCAAAAGGTAACATAAGAGTGAGACACTTAATAGGAGAAAATGATCGTCAGCCTCTCTCTCTCTCTCTGTTACGCTCAAATTTCTTTGGACTGAATAAATGTATAAGGCTGAAATTTACCATAGTAACAATGCTTACAAAACCCCCATATATCACGATAGTTAGAACTTTGAAAACAATTATCTGTGGGGGTAAATTTGATATCTTCAAAATTTTTCTCAGGAGTTTTTCAAATACATTTAGAGATAATGCTGAAAATATGTTTCGTAAATTAATTCTTCCCTGTATTTCCGAAACTAGTAAAGCTAAAGGTTAGAAAAAATATTGGCATTAGAGGTATTCTTACAATTTTTTTAGTACAGCGTTTTCTTCACTCCAGTTTTTAAACTTATTATGCTACTACCAACCAATTATCCAGGTAAAATTATTTCTATTGAGCCATGATTAGAGACTAATGGTATTATTATACCATGAATTAGAACGTACAGTTTATATTATATATAAAATTATAGCAGCTACAGATTTTTTAATTTTAAATTTAGACCGCTAGTCCCAAGATTAGCATTGTTCTATCATTAACCGTAACATTACTACATTTATTATATTTTTAAAGCAGCAAAAGTAGATTCCTGATTATTAAAATCTTAAACCTCATTGAAGAAAAAGATCTTTTACCAAAATTATGTTTCCAAATTTTGCGTCTCATATAAATTAATCGTATTTTCAACCCACCCATGAAATTGAAAAATCTTAGTTATAATATCTATCTATCTATATATATATATATATATATATATATATATATATATATATATAAATTAATAAATGAAAGTAAATCATATCGTATTAAATTGTGAAATTGCCCCTCGACCAACCTGAACTTCAGTGGTTTACTTCATTATTTACTGCTAAATTTTTTTGCTTTGACATCCAATTTTAAGTAATGATTAAACATATGAGCAGACTTCATTTTATCAGAGAAAAAATGCAATATAAAAATAAATATAACTCTACTATCGCATACTCTAACATTACTATTATCAATAACCTTTATCATAATTTAAAAATTAAATAGTTATTAACCTAATAGGTTGTGATTAAAAATTAACTCAAAAGTAAATAAAAAGGGAGCATTCTAAACTTAAAAGATCAATTTATCATAGGATTTTTTATCGCATTAAAATATGCAGCCTTCTAGAACTTCGATGGTTTTAGCAAAGACTCCGATAATTGTTCATACAGCTGGAAAGTTAATTTTGAAAGCCCCACGAAAATGTTTTAGGAAAATAACAATTAATGAGTGCTTCCATGCTTCAGATCGCTGAAAGGACCGGAAATATATGCCGAATATGTAGCTGCGAATAAGTTCTTCTCTGATGAGATTATTTACTGGTAACGCTATGGTGGATAAAAGGAATGATCATTGCTCGCTAATGACCCTGAAGATGTCACCGTTGTTATCAGGAAAAAAATCCTTCGCTAAAGGTGGTCTTCCTTTCAAAAAGGGAAGAACAGCTACAAAAAAGTTCTACTTATGAATTCTAAAGAAGCCTGTGAAGCCGTAAATGAAAAATGTGCTTTCTAGGAGAGTCTGTACTTTCCAGAATCGATGTACACGGGCAATTTAATATAAAACTAGCTCTTTGACAATATGGATATGTTTTGATTCGAGTATTTTAATCCTTCAAAACTATACATATGAGACGTTATTTATATATATATATATATATATATATATATATATATATATATATATATATATGTGTATGTATATGTGTGTAATCGAAGATTTTCGAGTATCCTGTGTGTGTGCTAAACCCTTCTTAGAACTCTAGGGCAGCTGACGTTTCAGTGAAATCTCATTCACCATTTTCAAAACTCACTGTACGACGCTTGTGAGCGAAATTTCAGTGAGAAGGGCTCAGCACACACACGGGATACCCGAAAACTTTCGATTACACATCAATCCCATGAGAACATCCTACATAACATATACATATACATATATATATATATATATATATATATATATATATATATATATAATCATTAAAATATATTTCCTATAAAATAAAAAACAATATAAGGATGTGAAACATTTATTATGACAAAACAAAATTATTATACATAAATTATATAGGTACTTTCATATTTTACAATGTTATAAGTTCACATCAGTTGCACATATTCATATACATTTAATATACCTATACAAAATGACAAGTATATTAAGAACATCACAATATTATTTGAATAAAAATTTACATCTTTACAAATAATGTACATTTTTACATTTTGGGGTACATAAAGAGCTAAAAAAATTAGAATAAAAAAAGATTTTATAACGAGATAAAACATTGTTGGGAATATCCGTTTTACATTATGTAACTCATTTAAAAATAATTTTAAGAAGAAAAAAACTTTTTCTTAGCAGTATACCATATTTTCTAAACCAAACTGGCGAATTTATATTAAATTAAAAATAAAATATTGGTAATTTATTAAAATATTCTTTCCAATTAAATATTATGTACGAAGAGGTCAGAATCAAAAAATAAATTTAAGGAATTAATAACACTAAAACTGAAAAACTAATAGAAATTATTTCATTTATTTAAATATTTGTTATGTGAAAAAAAATATGCTTAAAAAATATTTTTAAATTGCTTACATAATTCGGATACAGAAAAGAAAAACGACAGATCAAACTCTTGGTGAGATTTTCAAAATCGATAAAGCTTGCACACATTTTTTTAAGATTTAACAATATCACTCAGAATAAAGTTTCACTTTTACAATATTCCATCTTATATATTATATACAATTTACGTTGTAAAAACATATATACACTGCACAAATCCATTTGAATAAAAAATTATTTACACCAATTTATTCGAGGTCACAAATAAAATTGTTTCTAGGCTAGAGGATACTGTCACAAACTCGTCGTTCCCGTTGACGTGTGGTAGAGTGAAGGACTATTGTAGTAATCATTACCTAATGATGTATGAGAATGTATAGCATTTGGAAGTGGAGTTAAATTGTTATAACCATACTGCATATCGGCATACATTTTTATATCTGACTTACTTTCAGTCGGAAGAAGTCTTGTAATAGAAAATGGGTGGTTCGACGGTGTGTACCCAGTAGGTTCCTGCTTAAGATGGTGGTTCATAGTACTGTGATGCAACATCGCCTGATGCTCGCTTAACGCCAAGTGGTTGCTGCGATTTATCATCGCTGAAAGCTCTTCATGGGACATGTTTTGATGATGATGTTGTTGATGCATATTATTTAGGTCATTCGCATTAAGAAGATTCATTTGTTGTTCCACGTCGAGCTTACTAGGATGGATGTTCATCATTGAACTTAAATTGTTTTCTGACGATTTTTCTAACTGATGAGATTTATCCTCACTACTATGTAATGGTGTTTTCTTACCAGAACTATTACTGTTATCCATGCTATGCGACGGACTCTTGTGTGTCTGCCGTATGATTTCTTTTTTCTCATCTTTAAACCGTTTTTGCCGCCGTAAATAGCAACCGTTCTCAAACATGTTTCCGGAATCAGGATGCAGACTCCAAAACGAGCCTTTACCGGGTTTATCGGGAGTTCGGGGCACTTTCACAAAACAGTCATTAAACGAAAGCGAATGTCGAATAGAGTTTTGCCACCTTTGCTGGTTTTGTCGGTAAAACGGAAAAAGGTCCATAATAAACTGATAAATTTCTGACAACGTTAGCATTTTTTGAGGGCTATTTTGAATAGCCATTGTTATAAGAGATATGTACGAGTACGGTGGCTTTGCGTGAGTATATGATCTTCGATAGGGTTTATCCGTTCGTACCCTTTGAAGAGCTGAATTTGGAGATGTATCACCTTCTGCCAGGTCACCCCTACCTAACTGAGAATAATTTCCAATTCCAGACATTGTTGTTCCCATACACGATGCCATATTGGAGATTGGTGATCCTATAGCAGTGTATCCAAGCTGAGGCGAATCGTTGAGAACCGGCTGTCTTTGATGAATTCGAGAATTCATCGACATATTGTTATTTGTCATATCCGTAGATAGCATTCCCGACCCAAACATGGGGGCTTGCGGAGAACAGTTCATTGAGGCCATCGGAACACAAGACATCGAATTCATCGAATATGTAGGAGTCATTGGAGACATCGCGTTCGCAGACGTGGACATACTACTCACGTCAGGATATAATTTTTGCGTAAGCATTTTTTTATTATTGCACTGAAACTATTGCACAAAAAAATTACTCCAGATTGAGCTCACAGTTTAACAAAGTCTTTACGCGCACTTGTGATTCGAAACAATCAATTCGATCTTAACTTGTCGTCGGAGGTTTTGTTTCATTGTTTACATCACGAACGGTTTCACAAACAAGTTAACACTTTAGGTATTCCAAACCTGCACTGATTGGAAAAACAAATACTCCTTGCAGCCTGTTTACTTAGATACTACAAGCCGATGTGAAGTACCAAGAGCTTTAGGTAGTCAAACACAGGGTCGTGAGGGGAGGGTAGTCGCCATAGCAACGTTCAGACCAATAACTATCTCCGGCCGGTGGTTGCCATAACAACGCCTGTTCGAAACACGACGCTCATAGGCTGGAGAGTTATCAAAAACCTTGGCGAGTTTCGAGGGGAATTGGAAACGCCTCCTGCTATGACGCCACTGTCGTCTAGCAGATGAACTAACGATTCTAAATTCTAATTCAACGATGTGTAGCAAGCGTCTCGATTCTTGGAAATGTACCGTATAGTAAAGTTTTTGTTTTTGTTTCCAAGTTTTAAATGAAGATAGCTTGTAGTTTCAAAGAGAGTGATTTAATTTTTGCGTGTTTTACGTTTTACGTCCCAATTTGGATACCTTTATCGTCATTGCAGTAATACGAAAAGGTAATTTTCTGATTAACTTTTTGATAACGCGTTATTAAAAATAATTTACTATTTCAAAGCTTTTCTTAGAATGATATACTTTTATCAAATAAAATTCCCTATGATATGACAGAAAATATTTTAGATGAGTAAAAAAAATATTTTTTAATGTTTTTTCCAATGATTCTATTCAAAAATATGTAATATAAGTATGACTGCAACATGTTTGCTGAAAAACTGCCTTTTTTACACTAACAACAGCTTTATGGTATTTTCAGAGGATTTAAAGATTTTACATCAATAAAACCACTTTGCAAAAAAAAATTAATTTATTTTTCAGTAATAATAAATATTTTATTAATAATTGCTAGGCACTATTAAATAAGTTTCTATTTTATTTCGAAAATTAACCTTAAATATCTAATTAAATATTTTAACATATATTCACAAAAAAATTGCAGATTCTATAAGATATTCTTAATTCTTTTATATCCATTGATGCAATGGCTAATTTTTAATATATCGTTTCGCCAACTGTATTTGATTATACTCAATCATTTGATACATTTTCATCCTCAAAATACAATTTTGTATCACAGACAAAACTCGAAAGTCAGCGAATTCTTTAAAATTGTAAATATATATTTTAGAGTTGTTTTTCCGACGGAACGCAACTATACGATTCCATTAGGAGTGGAATATTTTTCTGTTTCTGTTTTTTTCATTATTTGCTACTTTTTTTTTGCAACTTTCAGATAAAGGTCTTCTATTAAATGTATATTTTTCATAGAACTGAAAAATTGCAATTTATAATTGTATTTTCACAAAAAATCTAAACTCGATAATAAAAATTAGTTGGAGCTTTTAAAAATATTTAGTTTAATAGATATTTACAACGTCAGGAAAGTATGCAGGTATTATAATAGAAAAAACTGTGCTTCTAGCTTTCCAAAATTTTTTGCTAAAAGAAATGAGAAACAAAAAAAAATGCAGAATAAAAGTCTTCATTTCAATTGATATATATTGAAGCCATTATTTTTTAAATAATAACTAAGTTACTTAAAATGTCAAAAAAAAACAATAACTATGATATTAATACAAATATTTTATTATATTTTTATACTTAAAATTTATTTCTTATATAGGTACCTACAAATAAATTGTATCAGCTCCAGAAATTTAAAATGTTGTTATATCTCAGTTTTTCGCACATAGGAGCAACAAATTTTTTTATTCACCAGAAGAAGGTTTGGCTTCTCCATGAAAAAAAAATTCATTTATTTTTTATCAGTTAAAAATTTTAAAAAATTCGTAAGAATTTCAAACGATTTTTATTGTTATTTATAATATATTAATATAATTTAAAAATATATTTTTAAAATCAGGGTGGGTCTAGTCTAAAATGGAGTTTTTTTAATCACTTATTTCATTAATAAGGAGTTTTTTGCCTACAAATTTCATAAAAAAACCGTTTAGTAAACTTGGTGTTAATTTCTTACAAATAGATGTTAATCTCATTGGCCTAAACTGAAATGTAGTGCTATTATTTATCCATTTAAATTATTTTTGGCTTTGCAAAAAATTGTTATCTTTTTCGCTCTCTCTATCTTTCAACATAAAAGGATCCAAAAATAGTTTATTTACGGGGAGCATTTTACCAAGCATGTATTTTTTTGAGTGAATTAAATTGAAAATTAAACATGTTGAAGAATTTACGTGGATACCGCATTCGAAATATATATTTTTTAAATAAATAACTTCAAAGATGAGACGACTTTTGTACAATTTTTGTGTCTGGAATTTTCGAATTTTTCAATAATTTTTTAATGATTCTCGACGCGAGGCACAGATAAGCCTGTCGGTAAAAGTAAAATAGAAGTGACAACTTGAATCTGTAACAAAAACTTTGTGTTGGCGTTTGGAAGATATCAACAACAATATAAATAATAAACCATATACGCATTATAATATTTTTTTAAGAATAATTTATTTTAATTATCAATTTCCTCTATACACACTATTTTGAAGATAATACAAAGCTTAGACAACTCTAAATTGAATACCATCATTATCGTGTATATTCTTGTTGCTAAGTAAAAACCCATAATTAATTATGGCCTTCCACCCATATCAAGGGAACATCGCTAAAGGACCTATAATATTAAAATTTTGATAGTCTGTTTAACTATTCTTAATTTCAAAAATGTTCCCGCGCAGTGCACGTTACATAAGTCCTCAAGTCCTTTGGGAAAATACGTATAAAGTGCCTACAATTTATTTCTGAGGAAGCCAAATAAAAGAACTTGCACCGCATTCTATATATTTATTCACCATTAACTATTAACATGTTTAACATTAGCCAGCTCCCTGTTTCCTTTACTCCTGTAGGTGACAAATTATTTTTGTTATTACAGTAGGTACTGTAGGTTAGTTTTTAAGTATAACAAAGCAACATTTTTTTAAACCCCTTGTAACTTTGTCATGGGACGCCACTGATTTAAATTATAATTGTATGTGTCCTTATTGGTTGAGATCAAATATTGTTTAATTTGGATTAAATACAAAAACACACTTAATAAGAACACCCATAGAAAAAAAGAATGACCAGCACTTTTAGACCATTGTATCGTCGGAAGTGGGATCACCTTCAACTAATTTTAGAACATTACAATAGGTTATTTTAGACATCTCTTTTGATTTATTTATCACTTTTTAAAATATTTAACAGAAAAATTACCTATAACTAATTTATTACAGATTAAATTAAAACTTGATATTTTAAAGTTATTTCAGTACCTTAGGATGCCTTTGGATTTAATTCATTTTTATCAGCTCTTGCTTGAAATAAACAGTCTCCTAATGATACTTTTTACAACTTTAGGCCAAATTAGTTTGCTTGAGCGTAACAAAAATTATTGTTATATTTACAAGTGGTAGCGACACAAACAAACAGGCAAAATCTAATGGTATTTGGCGTACGATGGTTTTGTTGACTGGTGTATAACGTGGTTGGTGGAACTTCGCATAAAAACAAATATTGTTGTTTGTCAAATACTCGTTGATTATGTACTGACTTAATAAATAATTTCACTATCTCGTTATGTTTTATGTATAAACTTAATTTGCTATGAGTAAAGCAAGCTTCGCCGACGTTATTGAAATAATTTAGCTTAATGACCAAAACAATAAATAAAACTTTTTATTTTTTTTTCAATTTCATCGTTTTCTTTATATATTTATATTAAAATTAAACGATTCCAATACAAATAAATGTTAAAAAATTTGTTTAGATCTAAATAAAAAATATATATTTTTTATTATAACATAGATATGAAAAAGGCAGACACATCACGTCAAAACTACCTCAAAAACACGAAAAAAATTCAAATATTTATTATTTATTTCATGTAACCACATATTTAAATAGAAGATGATAGTTAGGCGGGTTTTTCAAACAAAAAAATCTTAGAACTGACGATAGCCAAATTACTTTATCCTCGTTTTTAAGAATCAGAATAGTTTTTTCAAACGAGTCCAAGAACTTGCCGATTCTATAAATAATATTATATTTCAGGATTTTCAATTAACTGAATGTTCTACGACTTTCCCATCGTGGTCAAAAATCACTGCCTTTAGTTTTATTAACTGTGTGTCAGTACTTAAGGTTTAATCTTCATTTACAGCAGCCTGCTGAAATATGGAACTGATACTAAAAAGCCTTTTCTGAAGATGTAACCGAATTTAGTAACGTAACATTGGCGCGAAAGAAGAGAAGAATGTACGATTCGAAGTTCAAATTAAGAAACGGAATCTCAACGAATAAAGTTGCGAATATTTTGGCGAGGCAATAAATTTATAGAATATGATTCTCTTCAAACGCTGTGACAAAAGCGCGTCATTACTTTGTAACATCATTTAATGGTTCGTTCGTTGGTTCATCAAAAACTGGTTGCTCGCTGCCAGCGATATTCTGTAACAAATTTGACTTTTTCTGACGTAACGAGATTTACTTACACGTTCGGTCTCGACTTAAAGAAACACAAACTTTTTGATATCATAATTATATCGCAACTTGGTGCATTTTGCTTTAGTAAAATATCTATATCAGTGCACGATAGCCGTGATTTTACAGAAATTTAGGTGAAGTCTACATGAGTTAAATTTTTATTCACGACGGTACAGCATATCTTATATTCTAGTTGCCGTCTTTTTAAAATATCGATGTGTTTGTTTGAAACACGATGATGTATAGAAGTGTCAAAGTGTTATAGGCTGGTGGCGAACCCGCAAAATTATGGCATGAGCTCATAACTCTTTGGTGATCGACCAAATTTGGTATCAAAATGTTTGTAATAAAAATCTGCTTAAAGTCTCGCAAAAAGTTTTAGTTTGGAGTGGGGGAAGATATAAAAACTATGAATTTTGAATTTATCAAATTTATTGAAATTTTAACTTTAACTCGCTCGGATTGAATATTTCAATTCGAAATTTTGACACAATACACTATGGGCAATTCTAAAAAAAAAAATTAAATCTGTCCGAACTCTTAGTATTTATTACAAACAAAATGGCGGATTTTTGAAAAAAAAAGTTCATTGTGCCGCATTTTTTTCACAAATTAAAAAGTTGTGTTACGAATTTTTGATATTTACATTTTAACTAATGCCACATTAAAGTTTAGTATCTGAGGAAGTTTTATAGAAAATTTCAGGTATTTAAGTTTAACAACTAAAAAGTTATAATAATATCAACGTATCGCACGAGTAGAGCGCGACCTCATTTATGCAAAGGATAAAGAGCGGCGCGGTTCGAAAATGAGCTTATTTTAACGAGGAACCCATACCTCTCTGACAAACAATCAAATTTGGTTCAAAAATTTTTATTGCAAAAATCTGCATACCTGTTTTCAATAATATTTAATTGGAATGTGGAGGAACTATCTTTTTGGGTAAAAACTTTTCGGGAAAAACTTTCTCTTTCGACTAGGAATAACTTTTTTCCGCCTTTTTTAATAATATGAAATTTCCACATGCTAAAGTGCTATACCTCTACTTAACAAATAAACCGTATTTAAATTCAGTGACTCTCAAGATAATTTTTAAAGTAAAAAATGTGATTCATTATAGATAATACAAGATCTTTATTATTGCACAAACATCTGTATTATAACCTAATAATTAAAAATTTTATTATACAATGCTTAAAAACTAACATAACATATTTATTTGTTAGATTGATTTGTCAGATTCTATACATAGACAAATATTATTTGTACAGAAATCTTCTCTTTTAAAAGAGAAAAAATATTTTTGCAAATATTCCACCGCAATATTTCTTTCGAAATAATTCAGATATAATTTGTCATCTTGCTGAATCGATTTTTTCAAAGAGTCTTATGCGGAAGCTAGAAAATAACTCTTACACCTTGTTCAATCTGCAAATTTATAAGATTCGGGAAATTTTGTAACTCTTCATTACTCATTTTTTTAAAAGCTGAATATGATTTTTTCATTCTAATCGAAAAGAAATTGGATGTAGTTTCACATCCACTTATGCGGAAGCTAGAAAATAACTCTTACACCTTGTTCAATCTGCAAATTTATAAGATTCGGGAAATTTTGTAACTCTTCATTACTCATTTTTTTAAAAGCTGAATATGATTTTTTCATTCTAATCGAAAAGAAATTGGATGTAGTTTCACATCCACTTACAGCGTAAAGAGATAGAAGTGAGAATCTATTAGACAAGTCATAATTTCTAGAATATTATGTATATCAAAATGACAATTGGTACAGGTAAATGGTATGTGAAGGGGAGACTTTTCGCATATTTTCCACTTTCCGGTCACTTCCGGTTTCACCGGAAATGGCCCCGGTTTTGAATTTTTAAATGGAACACCCTGTATATTTTAACATTTTTGGATTTCTGAGACAATTCTAGATCAGAATGTGACATTTTAAAAACTTTTTACGTCTACTTCATTTTTTTAGAGCCACTTTTAAAATTGGATCTAGGTCGCCATGATCGGACGCAAACTAATCTATGGGCCTTAGGTGATGTCAAAAAAATACAATCGCAAAGTTTTAGTTACTAGTATGAAAGACAGGAATAAGACAAGTTGACAAAATTAGGTTTTCATTTCTAACTATTAATTTTCAATGGGGACCCCTTTTTGACAACTACTTTTCGAAAAAAGCATTCTTTGACGAATCTAACAGTACTAATTTATTTGCGATTGGATTAGACATAAGAACAGAAATTAAATATTATTAAGCAAAATATTGGATAATTTATTTACTTATGACAAGTGTGCCATGGACAGCCATGATGCATAATAATTTGCAACTGTTTTTATCAAGTCTTCTTTGGAAAACAAAGCACTCACTTAAGTAGATAATGACAGTGCCATACAACTCGGCAGCATTCCTTGAATTTCTATGACACTCTCCAAATATTAATAACATATCCACTTTTTCACTTTGAGTATTCATTATTTTAACGAAAATTTAAACTAAACTTAACGAAAATTAAGAAACTTTTACGTCTGTTCTTAGAGCGTATGTATCATAGTTTAGCCATAAACTTTAAACTTGCTCTCTTTCATAACCACAAATTTAGCGAAAAACCGTGATTTTTGCACTTTTTAGGTTAAAATATCGCGAAAATCCGGAGCAACAGATCAAGTCTTATTTCAGATTCGCATTCAGCATGTTAAAAAACTTCGGGAAAGTAATCAGGTTTCTGATTTTCAGGGTCGACGAAATTTGGTGGGCCTGTGTCATTTACAATATAACACGAAAATAAAGAACGAAAACTTTCAGAGCTTTGATCATGTTGAAAATCATGGTTCTTGGGTTTAGACCGTATCAAATTGGAATTATAATTCGGCGTTTCGCCTGCGATTGCACGAGGCATATTCAGGTATCTTTACTCCACTGATTCTAATCCCGTGAAGTAAAAATCCCTGAAGATGCCACGCGGTCTAAACCCAAGGACCATGATTTTCAAATAAAACGAAGAGCTCAAAAAATGTGATGACCTTAGCATCACCAAAAAAACTTATCATTAATAGAAATATTTTTAGTAAAAAATAGTTATACAGCCACATAAAAAATAGGTATCTTATCTGGTCGACTAAACTCCTCTAGTTCTAGAACTATTTGGAGTCAGTGCCAGTGACCCTTCCCGCTGTGCGGGGAGGGCGCGGAAGGCGCCCTCAAGTCCCTTACATGATAATTAAGAAATACGAAGGATCAAGACGGATACAAAATAGTAGGACGCATTTAAAAATTTGCGGGATGGCGCACATACTCTTAGTTACGCCACTGGTCAGCGCATCAAATTCTATAGAGGTAAGGGATCTAGTCTACCGGACGAAATACTTTTTTGTGTCTGTATTATCCTCCATCATTAATAAAAATAATGTCTTAAGGAAAATAATGTAAACGACAATACAATTTTACCGCATATCCTTTATAAGTTACTGTATATTGTTGAAATTTCTAACAAATTAGCAATAGCTCTTGATTTTGAAACTGGAAAATTACTTTTTAAAAGTGAAAACACTAAAGAAAAACATATTTTACCATATTAAAATTTCAAGGTTTGCAAAATTTTTTGTAGTAATTGTCAACAATACTAAATAGACCAAACAGGCTGGTATTTAAAACAGAACTTCTGAACTTTGAGAAAATCATACTACCTAGGTTGAACATGACTATAGTTTGAATTTGGAATGGTTGTAGGAATCTTAAAACACAAAAATATTTCTAAAAGACTGTTAGATGGAATTGTCCAAATTTTGAGGGTCAGAGTCCTCCATATTTTGATCTTATTAACCTTCTGAAAAGAAGGCAAAAAATAAACGGTGAATGGAGGAGAATTTATCTGTTTTTAAAAATGTGTTTTTTCGAAAACTTTGAAATATGTTTGCTATTTACACTAACAATTATTTTACCAATAAAATAAATTTTGATGGAAAACATAATAAAAGTGAAAACAATTATTTTTCTTAAAACCTATTTTAATCCTTCTTAAAACTGAATTTCAATACTGATCATATATATATATATATATATATATATATATATATATATATATATATATATATATATATATATATATATGTTAAAATATTTGAAACACAAGAAAACCACCATTTTTGTAAGTTTCTTTCCTTGTTCTTTAATACAAAAAAATAGTGCATTGTGGCAACGGTTGTGAATAATATGGTATTTTAATTATTAATTATATAAAAAATTGACTGTACTTTTTTTGTTTTTTCCTGTATAGTTCTAAAGAAGCTTTCAGTCAAAACGAAACATGGGCAACAAAGATATAACATTTTTCTTTTATTTACTGGCTATATCTCGTAAATTAACCAAATTGGCTCTGAAATTAACCGACTTCTAAAGGAAGGAGGTTCTCATCGTCGACTATGTATTTTTTTTTATGGATGTACACCGATTATTCCGAAATGGCGGCACCGATTTGAATGAAATTTTTTACGTCATGTTCAGGAAGTTGCTAAAGTGATTCCATACTTTTTAGGACAAAATTGGTGCAGTAAAATCTCAGATGGCGCTGACAATATGGCGGCCAAAAAAATTAATTTTGTCCGATTTTCTCCAAAATTGGTATGAGAGAATTTTGCGGGTTATACACAACAAATATGAAATTATTTTTAAAAAATTTAATATGGCGGACAAAAAAATTAAATTTTGTCCAATTTTCTCCAAAATTAGTAAGGCAGTTTTCGGGGCCGCACATAACGAATCCAAAATATTTTAAAAAAATTCAATATGGCGGACAAAAAATCAATCTTTGTCCGATTTTTTCCAAAATTGTTATAAGGGAGTTCTCGGAGTCGCACATAACTCTGAAATTGCTTTTAATTAATTCAATATGGCGGCATCAATTTAGTGGACAAAAAAATTTAATTTTGTCCGATTTTCTCCAAAATTGGTATGAGGAAGTTTTCAGGGTCGCACAAAATGAACCCAAAATATGTTTAAAATATTCAATATGGCGGACCCAATGTGGCGGACGAAAAAATCAATTTTGTCTGATTTTCTCCAAAATTGGTATGGGGGAGTTAGGGTCGTACATAACGAATCTGAAATTATTTTTAAGAAATTCAATATGGCATATCCAATATGGCAGATAAAAAATTAATTTTGTTCGATTTTTTTTCAAAATTGATATGGGGGAGTTTTTGGGATCGCACATTACGAATCTGAAATTATTAAAAAAAAATATATGACGGATTCAAGATGGCGGATTAAAGATTCTACATCTCTCGATTTTGACTAAAAATTCTACATCTCTCGATTTTGACTAAAATCAATATTGGGGGATTTTTGTTAGTGTTAATTACGAATTTAAAATATTTTTTGAAAAACTCAATCTGGCGGATTTAATATGGCGTTCTAAAAACTTTTTTCGAGTGTATTCAAAGGTGGGACTGAATCGTTTATGAGAATGTAAATAGCGAATATAAAATTGTTTTAAAAAAATCTAATATGTCAGGTCCAATATGATGGTACAGAAATTTTAAATTTCCGGATTTCATACAAAACTGGTACCAGGGAGCTTTGAAAGGTTTAGATTTAGATTAGATTAGGACGCTAATTTTTTTTTTAATTCAATATGGCGGATCCAATATGATGGGTTAAAAATTTTACCTTATTCTCATTTTTTTTAGATTTGGTATTAGGGGATTTTCGGGGTCGTGTATTACGAATATGAAGTTAATTTTTTACAACTACTAGGTTGATAAGATACAATATGAGGGACCAAAAATTTTAAATTTTCCGATTTTGTCTAAATTTGATTTGCGGGGTTCTTGTGGCGTATACAAACTCAATATGCAGTATAAAATATATCGGGTTAAGAAATTTACGTCTCAAGTTCTTTAAATATCGATATTGGAAAGTTTTGCAACCTCTATTACCAATCTAAAATTAATTTGAAATTTAAGATAGTGGATTTACAATGACAGACTATAAATATTTGTTTGACACAATTTCACTGGTATTTGGAGAACTCTAAAAACCAAAGAATTTTTAGTGGTTGATTGTAGGGTGATTTACAACTTTGGATAAAATCGGTATTTTTTACCACCTTGTAGTCATTGCGAGGTACACTAAAAATCGAAAATTAAAATGTTTATAAAAAAATTGAACCGACTTCTAAAAGTGCGCTAAAAAGTGAAAAATAACTATAAATTTTCATATGAAATTGAAATTTTTGAAGTCGGGGCCAAATTATTTCTAAATGAAATACATAACTACTAATATATACAAATTATTGTAAGAAAGCAATTAAAAAATTTCAATTTTATATAAAAATTTATAGTTATTTTTCACTTTTTAGCGCACTTTTAGAAATCGGTTCAATTTTTTTATAAACATTTTATTTTAAGTAATACTTTACAATATGCTTGATTGTGCAACAATGGAAAATATCTTAGAAAAAAATTAGCTAACATGAAAGATTAATTTGGAATACCATATCGAAACACCGAGACAACTTAACAATTAGAAACACATTCTTTCTGACGATCCGATATATACAGCAAGAAGCAGTGAACAAAAGTAAAAAAAAAACGAATTTACTTATGTCCATAAGTAAACGCAGTGGTGTAAGTCGCTAACCTAGCTTATTGTCTGATTTATACAGGGTGGCATAAAAGTACCGGCATGGTCGAATAACTCAAAAACAAAGGATTTTGGAGAAAAACTTTAAATAGAAAAGTTTTAAGAAATCGAACGTCGCATTTTATGATGACCTTGGCTTTGTCCTTGACCGTGGTTTTATAGGGAACCCCTTCTTTTTTTACGGTATTGCTATCCAATAATACAAATAACATTTGGGGTCAAGAACCAATATCAAACGCGATTACTGTTCAAATATCCGAGGAAGGATTGTTGGAACAGTCACTGCGAATTTTCACCAACTGAGGAATAACTTGAGTTGTCGTGAGTTCAGTAGTCAAAAACAATAAACTGTGACTTATTAGTGATCATTCCAACATTGGTCATAAACGACTATTACTGGTCAAGTAAAGTAAATATTGGTCAGTGTTTTTCATTGGTTATTAGTTGTCAACAAAATCCTTTTTTCAAACGAGCGGTATCAGATTGCTGGTAATGACTTTGTTTCGTACAACTTTTGTTTTGGAGATTTTCCAGTAACTTGATGTTTAAGTCATATTTCCGTTCTAATGTTTGACCTTGATATGATCTTCAGGGAGCAATCCGACAATTTTTGCCTCAAACATTTTCCCCAGAAATTTTCTTCTGGCTAATTGTTCTGCTGTTCTGATATTTAACTTTGATATGACTCTTAGAGCTTAAAGGTTCAAGTTGCTCATGGTCATATCTGAAGGTAACATCAAGTTTAAAAAAAATACCGTTTGCTTTGAATTTTTAGGTTGATTTTACAATTCATGAAAAAAAGACATTCGACCTTCAAACGACCTTTATATATGATTTTTCCCGATATGTTATTTATACCATTGGTTTTCCAGCAACATTCCCGTTTCTAGTGTAAAAGGCAGGGTCGGGTTATTTTTCTGCATTTAAAGCTCTTGGAGAGGGGAGGCGATCACAAGAAAAACAAGTTGCCGACAGGTGGTGAGGATGCCAGCAGCATACACATTCCTAGTATAAGAGGCAAAATCGGGTCTATTTTCCTGAACTCAAAGCTCTGGGGAAGGGGAGGGGCGATTGCAAGCATACACATTTCTATACTCTATTCAAGAACTAGAGAGAGTAATAAAACTGTTACCGAAACCTCCAACGTACCTGCTCGAGTGCCGCAGGTAACTGAGAACTGCCGTAAATCTAAAATATTTAATTATATTTAAATATTATAAGCTTTAATAAATTTACTGTAACAATAAAATTTCTGATAGTTCAATTTAATTTCTATCGGTGAACAAAGTACACCTTACAGTGTGTCCTTAGTGATTTATTTTGTTTGTGGTTGTTTTTTTATATATTATTTGAGATTAGTAAGATACCCAAAAGATATGGCTTCCACCTCTATATTTATTCCAAAATCGTTAAACCAGGGCATTTTTTCCTCAACGAAAAACTTATTACGATGAATGTTCACGATCTCTTAAGATATCAATATCTAGATAATAATGTTAAAGGCTCTGTTGAGATGTGTTCCGGCATCTACTATGTACCGAATACTGAAGGAGAAAAAACGATTGGAATTGTAAGTACTCCCAAGCTGTATTCGATCACTGACAGGCGAAAACCCTTGTTGGAAGAAGAGATGTAAACTGCAATGAAAAGAGTTGTAAATACATTTTATTATGAGAAGCAAATCCCAACCGTCGACAAAATTCTAACTAAAATCAATGAAGATCGGGATTTACCTGAAATTAAAAGAACTAAGCTCTGGAAATTGCTCAGAGAACTTAATTTTTGCTGGGAAAACCAGATAGGAAATATGTTCTTATAGATCGTACGGAAAATATCCGCTGGAGAAGGAAATATCTCTCTTAAGTAAAAGGTAGAGTTGCTACAAATAACACAACTTTCAAAATTGGTAATTTAACTGAACTTTTGAGAAATTTTTTTGAATAAAGTTACTGCAAAAATTGGAAAAAATCCATATAATAAAAGAATAAAAGAAAATGTGGAAACTCGATGTCATGATCGGTAAGATAGAGGAATCAATTATAATTAATTTGAGTGACTTTGGTTACGAAATAGATACGTAATGTTTACTAGTGTGAACACAAAATATTATTTAAATATTTGTTTTTGTTGTATTTTATTGTTCAATGTTGTTCATGTATTTTTTTTATATATTTTTATTTTAGTGTGTCCCACTCTTTAATTTTATACATATTTAATTCCAATTAGCGGTAATCTTTTTATTATTGTATTTGTGTCATTTTCTTAAGCGTGTAGAATTAACACGTTTATTTTATTTTTTGGAGGCTATCGGATTTCCACATAATAAAGTAAATTAAATTAAGATGTCAGTGCAATAAAAATAAAAATAAGTAGGTCTAATTTTAACTGTAACGTATAAAAATTACTTACATTTGAATCCCTTTTTAGTGTTTAATTGTAATTCTGTAGATGATTCAAGAAATAAATAAACTGATACGTCAAATGCCCTAAAAATGTTTTAATTAATAATAAAATGACCAATAGCCCCAAAAAAAATTTTAATATTATATGGACAAATTTATTTTTTTATATATGTTTAACTTCCTGTATTTTTAACAATGGGTATTTTGTAAGTATTTAAATTATAACTTAGAATTTTTTGAGATAATAAGACTACGTTTTAGTTGGAATGTACCTAAAACGGTTTCTTTGCCAAAATTAAAAATAATAAAAATACAGTTGTGATTTGTGTTAAATATGTCAAAATTGTCTATATTTTCTAATGTATGTGAATTATTAAGAAATCATAAGAAATAAAATAATATAATAAAAAAATTTTATTTTAAGTTTATTACCGAAATAATATTCTATGCGATAAATACTTGGTGATAAAATAAACCTCCTTCCGACGCCTATGACAAGGATTAAAATCCTTTTTAACACTACACACTTCACACTTCCAAATATCTATTGTTATTCAAGCCAAATAGTCCATTATTATAGACCATTATTTTTGATTATAAAATTTCTAACCCATTCCTATGAAAAATATATGTGTCTAACAGATTTTGCCACAAGCATTGGACTAAACAAAAAGGGTAAAAAATGATTTATTAGTCTCTCTAGTTCTTGAATAAAGTATAGTATAAGAGGCACAATCGGGTCTATTTTCCTGACATCAAACCATCGCCCCTATCGCCCCCCCCCCCTTGGATCCGCGCCTGTGTATATATATATATATATACATATATATATATATATATATATATATATATATATATATATATATATTAAATATATTAAATGAAATGGTTGGAAATAGAAGCAAAAAAAAATGTCGCATATGTCCTTTGTTGTGCGGTGCCGAGCACTTTTAACTCTTCGGTGGATTATGTACTGCTCTTAGAGCTGTTTAATATTAGAATTTAATAAAAACCTATTTTATTGCCAAGATCATTAATTTTTAATAACTTTAACAACATCATTTTCTTATTATATGCGTTATTTATAATAAAGAAAGCTGCAAATGCGTTATTTATAATAAAGAAAGCTGCAAACCCATAGATTTTGGAAATACTAGATTGCAAGTCTTCAATGCCGGCGGTTCCCCAAGTATGGATGAGTGAAAGTAGCAATCTCCTTTCTTTCAATGAGCGGGGTATAGAATCTCACAAAATATTATTTGTGTTTGGGGTTACGTGGGTCTATGTGCCGCCAGTTAGAAAAAGAGGAGATTACTGCTTTTATTCTTGAAGTTCAATTAAACTTTTTTAACTTTCCGTTTTTGATTTGAGTACTGAGAATATCGCTTTTTTTTCTATCATCATGTTTATATGAGAGATCGTCTATTCGATATCTGATTGAGCAATCCTGTAAACCGATATAGAAGATACAATAATGAAATGGAGAGAGACGAAATAACGATTACTTGGGAATTTCCTTAGGAAGTCTTATTTTAGTTATTATTAAAATTGGATGTCGTTCAGTGAGACATTGCCACGTTTATTATTTTTCTTTATTTTATGTGAAAAGAAAATCTGGTAGTTAAATTATAATTAGTGCTCTTCATTTTAATAATATAATAAACAGTGGCGTCCTTGATAAATAGATATTCCGTTAAATGGGGACTGAGACTCATGTCGACGAAATTTCGAAACGTTTTCACCAATTTCATGCTGTCGCCGATATTTAATTCCTATCAATCTTTACTAACCTGAACCATTGACGAATTATACTAAGACGTTTCATTCTTATTGGAGGATTGGAAGCGCTAAGTATTCAATCTCGGTCATTGATAAAAGATAGTTTTTACTATAAGCAGTAAAACGGCAAGGAATGATGTATATGCTGTGTTGCCGTGTTGGATAGTTAATCTAAACTACGGGTACAAGTTTTTTATCCTCTGGTTTATTATATTTATTTAAGTTTACAAAGGGAACCTTGTAATGCTCAAACCTTTCAGTAAAACTTCGCTAGGCTGCGGCAACCTTGCATTTAAATCGATAAAAAGGTGGAGCTTACCCCTCTTAGTCGGTAGGAAGGGATATGTAGTACTGCCACGTTTTTAACATAAATCCGAACATTTAAATATTTTATACTTGTTTCTAATAAAGCATGTATATCACATTAAATTACTGATATCTAATCATTGACAATATTGTAAATTGCTTTTTATGAATGAGACGGCGTACCAGTTTGGCGTACCATTTATGAGCGTCGAAATTATAGCTCAGGATAGGAATTCTTGGTATATTTCTTCTATACCTGAACTAAGCGAATGACACATTCATTTCCTTTTCATTGTCGACTAGGGCTGGACGATATCTTCAAGTATATCGATATTATGTATCAATACGTATCGAATAAAAAAAATATTGATATAAAAGGTTCGATATTTTAAATATCGATACATTTAGTATCGTTCTTATTTTTATTCTTGTTTGGTTTTGTAACATCGCCTTCGCAAGTGTAACAGAAAATTCATTGTTGTACCAGCGGATGTTACCTGTGAACAACAGAGTTTGAATGTGTCTGCGATTGACAATTTAATAAAATATTTTTAAACCCTCTTTTTCGTTGGTACATGGTTAAAATAATAATCAACAATAAACCAAAATGAATAAAAGCTTGCAAATGTAAATAAATGATTTTCGGCTAATTCAGACTTTGGACTGCAAATGACAGATTAATAAACTTTAGCTGGTTGGTACTGTATATTGGTGCGGCCCTTCCGGCATAAAGGTACCCGAGTGTATCCCCGTCCTCTTCTTTGTAACATAATTAAAAAGTGATAAAGTATGTCTGTGCAACTCTAGTGAAATCCATTACAATAAATATTTGAGCAAGTTCGATGTTCGAAAAACACAGTTACGGACCGTTTGCCTATTATAATTGACTGTCTTAGTGGAACACAATTTAATTACAAAAGAACGATACGATATAAGTGTATCGATACCTACGTATTGCAATATGAGCCAATATCGATACAAAATATCGAATATCAATGTTGTCTGTATCGATATATTAAAGTATCGATATTTCGATGCCTTCCAGGATACTATTAAGTTCGTATGTGTGGAATTTAGTGTGTGATGTATAAAGAACAGATTAATTTTAAGCTCTAATAACACTGAAAATGTCTTATTTGGCAGACAACTTCATCGCGACATAGCCTTGGTCAATAGTAACAAGGTTAGTTTTTTAGGGTTGGTTAGGGATCAGGGAATGGCATGGAAAGATCGCTTTGATCTTATTTGTCTAAGGCCTAATAAAGCACACCTTGCATTTTTGCAGCACCTATATAATTTAGACAGCCACACTCCTCCAGGTATAATACGCGATACAGTTAGCATTAAGACTTTCTGATCCAAAAACGTATATTAAGATTAAATTTTAATGTTAAAAAGGAGAACTTTTAGATGAATCTTTATAAAAAAAAAGCATCTTAATTTTATTCAGTTTGTATGCTTTCAAATGCTGTTTGTATGCCAAAAATAATCTTAGTGCTTTCGAAGGACTCCACTAATCATGATTATTTGACAAGGTAATAACTTACTTGTTCAACAACATAGAACGCAAGTTTGGAAAAATCAGCTTCAAATGCATATGTATAAACTTATAACTACATTCCGGTAGATATTTATATTGCCCGGATAGGTCAAAGAATGTTCTAATATGTTATTTAATTCTTAAATTTTTTTAACCGACTTATAAAAGAAGGAGGTTCTCAATTCGTCTAATATGTATGTTTTTTTATGTATGTACACCGATTACTTCGGAACGGCGACACCGATTTTAATGAAATGTTTTACGTTATGTTCAGGAAGTTGCGGCGGTGGTTCTATATTTTTTTGGACGAAATTGGTGCAGTAAATTCCAAGGCCGCCAAAAAAATTAATTTTGCCCAATTTTCTACAAAATTGGTACGGGGGAATTTTTGGCGTCGTACATAACGAATCTGAAATTATTTCTAAAAAATTGAATATGGCGGACAAAAAAATTAAATTTTGTCCGATTTTCTCCAAAATTGCTACAGGGGAGTTTTGAGATCGCACATGACGAATCTAAAATTATTTTTAAGAAATTCGATATGGTGGATCCAACATGGCGGACGAAAAAATCAATTTTGTCCAATTTTCTCCAAAATTGGTACGGAGAGTTTGGAGTTTTTTTGGAGTTTTCGGGATCGCACATAACGAATCTGAAATTATTTTTTTTAAAATTCAATATGACTTATCCAATCTGGCGAATAAAAAATTGATTTTGTCAGATTTTTTTCAAAATTGATATGGGGGAGTAAATATGGAGGATCCAAGATGGCGGATTAAAAATTTTACACCTCTTGATTTTGTCTAAAATCAGGATTGGGGGATTTTTGTTAGTGCTAATTACGAATTTAGAATATTTTTTGAAAAACTTATTCTGGCGGATTCAATATGGCGTCCTGAAAATTTCACATTTTTCGATTTTTTCCAACAACTGATATAGGGGTTCTTGAGGGTGTAAATTATGAATTTAAAAGTATTTCTTCAGGATTCAATATGATGAATCCAATATAGCGGACTAAAGATTTTACATTTTCCGATTTTGTTCAAAGGTGAGACTGAATCGCTTTAAGGGATTTTTAGGGTATTGTATTACGAATATAAAGTTAACTTTTTACAACTATTAAGTTGATAAGATACAATATGAAAGGCTGAAAATTTTACATTTTCCGATTTTGTCTAATATTGATATTGCGGGTTTCTTGGGGCGTATACAAACTCACATGCAATGTAATATATATCGGGCTAAGAAATTTACGTCTTAAGCACTTTAAAATATCGATATTGGAAGATTTTGGGGTCTATATTACCAATCTAAAATTAATTTTAAATTTAAGATAGTGGATTTACTATGACAGACTAATTGTTTGACACAATTTCACTAGTATTTGGAGAACTCTAAGAATCAAAGAGTTTATTAGTGGCTCATTTTAGGGTGATTTACAACTTTGGATAAAATGGGTAATTTTTTGTCACAGTCATTGCGAGGTAAACTAATCTCGATTAGTACTTAGTTCAAATAATTTATGGATATTATAATGAATTCAATACTAAAAATCGAAAAATAAAATTTTTATAACAAAAATTGAATCGACTTCTAAAATTGCGCTGAAAAGTGAAAAGTAACCATAAATTTTTATATGAAATTGAAATTTTCGAAGTCGGCGCCAAATTATTTCTAAATGAAATAAATAACTACTAATATATACAAAAAATGGTAAGAAAGTTCACATTTTGTCAGATATTAGTTTGGCGCCGACTTCAAAAATTTCAATTTCATATAAAAATTTATAGTTATTTTTCACTTTATAGCGCACGTTTAGAAGTCGGTTCAATTTCTGTTATAAAAATTGTATTTTAAATAATGTGTGATTCTAAATACTTCGACTATGTATGATAAAATTTGTTAAGTAGTGGTTAGTATATTTAAATATAAGATGATGTGTCCAAACATCATTATGTACTTTAATTTGTATTTTACAAGTACTTGTATAATTAATTAATCATATCACCTTAGATAGGGAATTAATCATTGCTAGTTTAGACTTAAAAAAGTAAATTATTTAATCCAATTCTCAAATTATTATATAAATAGTTAATAAATCAAAAGCCGAATTTATTACTTGAGGGTATATAAGTAAAACGATTAATGCAATTCCAGTAATTTAAAATAACACAAAAGAAGTTGCGAGAGATAACTACCAAATGACCTCTCATTATTTCTAAAGTATTTAAATCATATCTAATGTTTAATAAATCTAGCGATAAGAGTTTTCGGTGGCTGTATTTACCAAAAAATATCCCTTATCTTGTGACTCATCCGCAGGCAGATTGTTTTGATCATAAAGTATATTACTATGGTACAAATGATATTTATGGTTTAAAAGGCCCTTTGGACCCTATTATGAAAGTTCTTGTTTTCGTTTTCTTTTATTTACTTACATAAACGTAAGTCATCAAAAACAAACTATTTAACTTGTTTTGACAAATTAACCATCAGGAGAAAGTTAAGCATAATCGTAAGAGATTTGGGTTTTTTATCATGTTGAAGCTTGCTTTTAATAATTTTGGTTTATATTTAAACTTGAATCACCTAAAGAGTTTTAGGACAGGGTGTAATAGTTTTATGTATTTTATGGTGATCTTAATGTTTGTGTAAAATCTGATAAATACAGCGTGTCTTAGGAAGTTCTTACCAAATGAGAAACTCTTAATTTGATTTTGGAGAAAAATATCTCCTCATAAAAGTTTTGCTTCACAAGAGAATAATTTTTACTTTTGAAAAATTGATGTAGGATATACAGGGTGTCTTATCAAAGCAAAGTCATAACTCAAAAAGTTAACAATATAGAAAAACTTTATCTAAAGGTGAATTTTAACAGTGGATGTAACAGGCCTACAAAATGTATCAGAAATATACTTTAATAACAACGTCGCTAATCTTTTCAAAAGGTTAAATTCTGATTTAACATAAAAAAGGTTTACTAATTTCTTTGTTACTTTATACATTACTTTATACATTAGTGATGGACAATGAAAAAATATAAATGGTTCTTATGGTTAACGGTAATTATAACACTAGAGGCGTCCGAAATTTATAACATTAGACACCCGGATAAACTTTTCAGTAACTTTACTGTCGATATTCTATGAATATCATCCTTTAGATCAACGTTTACTAAGCAGTGGTTCACAAGTTTTGTAAAGGGGGTTCGCGAAAAAATATTGTAATGGTGAAATTTTAAATTAAACATTGCAACAGGCAACAATCTATAATACGACGAGCCGCTATGCCGCTGGCGATGCGAGTATATTCTCGAACGATTCTTCTTGTATTACTAAATTACAACAAATACCCGAGCTTTACAAATCGCACGTGCGTACGGCGAACACGTGTGATGGATCGTTGGTTAAAAACGGGTAGTTTGGTCAAGTCTGGAAAAAAGCTAGACGAGCAAGCGATTGCTTCTTCAAAATTAAATCATGGTTCTTTGATGTAGACCGTGTTAAATTGGAATTATTATACGACGTTTCACCTACGATTGCACGAGGCATCTTCAGGTATCTTTACTTCACAAGATTAGAACACTGAATGACTATCAAGGAGCAACAGCCTGGTATTTATACCCGACTGGTGCTCAGCGAACCGTGATCCAGCGTTACAATCGATTTCCACGCGTGATGTAAACTGTAACCTGCATCTCTATTGATATTATTTGGATATTTACAAGTTTCGATTGATTTTTTAAATTTTACGTTTAAAGAAACCAGACACTGATGCTAGCACCTTAGTTTCTTTTACATTAAAAGTGTGACCTGAGCAATGCTGGTGTTCAGCTACTGCAGATTGTAAAATTTGTTTCTTTTTATACATCTTTCATGTTCCTTAAACCTAGTGGCTATAGACCATCCTGTTTCACCTACATACACTTTAGTACAGGAGCAACTTATCTTGTAAACGCCTTCTGTTTGAAATGGAATTGCGTCCTTTGGAGACTTCAAACATTGTCCAACTTTCTTGCATGTGTTAAAAATTATCCAAATATTGGTGGTTCAGTGTATGTAAGGTTAGACAACACTGTCCATAGGAGGTACATTTATGACATTTTGTTGAGGAGTTGGGTTTTTATATTTATTAATAGAACGTCTTATATTTTCAATGCAATATCCGTTGCCTCTCAGAGTATTAGTCGGTTTTTCTGTTTATGAGTTCAGTGATGACATATTGAAAGTGCTCTATATACCAAAGAGTTTATGACGGATTGTTTTTGAGAAGGAAGGTGTGACATTGCATTGAGATATCAATTTTTATGGGTTGATTTTCTGTATACAGAATGTTCTAATTTGCTATTCTCGTTCGTTTTTACTAGTACATCAAGAAAGGGAAGGGCACCATTTGATTCAGTTTCCATAGTGAATTTTATACTAGGGTGTTGTTGATTTAGATGATCTAGGAAATTATGGAGGTTATCTGCGCCATGTGGCCCAACTACGAACTTATCATCTACATATCTGCACCAAAATTTAGGTTTTAGAGGTACAGAAGACAAGGCGTTTTCTATTGAAAGCTTCCACGAAGATATTAGCTATAACATATCTATGTGAGAAAGGATTTTTAACATACACTTACCTGAAAGATAAGTACAGAAACAGGTTAAATGCAGCACCTGATCCAAGACTCAAACTTTCAGACATCGAACCAAATTTTGAATTTCTTTGTTCCACCCAACAGACCAAATATCCCATTGAGAGTATTTTTAAGTTTTGTATTATTGTATTCATTTTGTATTAATTCTTTTTTTGTAGGTTAAGCTCTCACTTTAGTTTTAATATTGTTAATCTGTAACAGCCAGATTCATTAAGAAGATTTAAGATTTAAACCCAATCTAGTTGCCATGAAATTTAAATCTTATAGTCGGCCGGTTTTGTTATGCTCATGATATGGTCACCATTTATATTTATATGTCAAAAAATAAACGCTTATACAGGGATATTAAGAATAAGAACCTTGCGATAAAGCCTTGAAATATGTAAGTGAAATCGTTGTATCCCTAAAATAATTAAAGTTCTTCTTTTTCGCCAATTCAGTACTAAAACAAATAATTTTTTTTTATGTTTGTATATTTAGGGTTTAAAACTTGCTTGAATTATTGTTGCTCTTGTCAGTTTAAGCCCTCTGCTGTCAATTTAGGGTGGTTTTAAATTTAAAGCACTTTAGTAAATCCAACTGCAAATATTTTACGATTGTGTTTTACTTTTTCGTTATGAATTGTTATTCAATATGGAAAATAAATTTTAATAACCCAATTTTACTGTTTCCTTTAATATTTCTAATGACTATACAGGGGGTTTGCCATTTTATTTCGGTTTTCAGAAGGAGTTCGCAAGAGGGAAAAAGTTGGGAACCGATGTTCTAGACTAACTGATAACCAGAGATAGACAATAATATTTTTTTAGTAATATTAACGGGTAATATCAATGAATTTTGTAAAGGATAATTTCAAAAATCCAATTATCAATTAGTGAATAATCATTAGTTCACAGACTAGAATTATCAATTACTTCATCAGTTAATAATTTTGAAAATAATATTATCATTTAATGAAGAAATTGGTAATTTAATTTCTAAAATTATCAATTAATTAAGTAATTGGTAATTTTATTTCTACAGTTATAAATTAGCGACGTAATTGATAATGTCATTTTTGAAATTACTATTTGACGAAGTAATTGATAATTTTACAAAATTATCCATTACTAGAGTAACTGGAAATTTCATTTTTTAAATTACCCATTACAAGATTATTTATTAATTTAATTTTCCAAATTGTTGTATTATTAGTTAGTAATTTATCAGAATTATTTTTTTATTGAAACACTTAACCTTTTTAAATAAACTAATGGAAAATTAACAGTAGGATAAATTGTCAAATGTATCATTTAAATCGACGAAAAAAATTGTGACGAAAATGTATTTTACATTCCTGAAACATTTGGGCTGAAACGAATAATAAGTAATTTAAAATTAAATGACTCTGCTTCTGGCCATGATGAAACGATTTATAATATAACGTAAGTGTAGTTTTTATACATATTCTGTTCTTTATTGAAAGTCAAAAATTACCAATTACTTTGTTAATTGATAATTTTGGGAACAAAATACCCAATTACTTAGTTAATTGACAATTTGAGAAAAAAAATCTCCTATAACTTCATTAATTGTTAATTTTAGTTTCCAAATTATTAATTGATTGAGTAACTGATAATCTCGATTAACTGATTAATAACTTTCCAGTAACGGATTAATGGTTAATTATAATTTTTTTTTGCCGATCTTTGCTTATAACTTAAATCGTACTATTATATAGCAGTAATATAATTTAAATGAAATTTGGAATAGCGTAGCGTTCACTTACATTTTTGGGCCTCCTTGTATGTTCAAAAGTATTTTTTAAATTACAAGATTATTTTCTCAAAGGTAATGTTACTGTTAAAACTCACTTTTATATAACGTTGTTTTCTATTTTTAACTCTACTGATATATGATCTTTATTCTTTTCAACCAACCTGTATACCCTACATTCATTTTCCCAACTTAAAGGTTTTTTTTTCATCGAGCAAGACTTTTTTTATAAAGAAGTACATTTTTCTCTAAAATTGATAATAAAAAAGTTTCCCATTTGGTAAGAACTTTCCAAATCGCTGTATAATGTTTGAATTTTTATTATATTTCATGCCTGCAATATTTGATATAATAAAACAACATTTAAAAAGATCTTTCGTTAACAATAGAATCTACATTTTGTGCGTTAATGCTATGCGCGCACTACGATTTCCCGCGGCAGAGTTTTTTTTAGCAAAATATGTAATACATTATTTTTCATAACCCCATTTTCCAACCCCACTCCAGTGAATACCGGCTGCAAAGCTTCGCGCACGTGTAAAGTGCTGTGTTAGGTTCTCCAGATTTTCACCTTTTAGAGAACATTTTTACCAAAGTAACTGTTTAAAAGCAACGACTCTCAAGAAAATTTCCTTATCTAGATATTATAAAATGTCACTCTCACTTTTAATTACCACCTTTATACTGATCTTTCTGCTCGTTCTATTAATAGTAAAGGTGCAGCATAATATTTCGTTTCAGGGATAAAAATATATTACTTATACATCACATTCACGTCAGCTGATAGGAAAGTATTGTATTAACGAAAAAATTTTAGAAAATGTTTTTGTCTAAAACAACTTAAAATAAATGCTCAAAAGCAAAGTTTAGAGCAGTAAGGTAGTGTCTGTATTTTGTGTCTGTCTGTATTTATTTTGTACTTTTCAATTATCGGTAGTATGGAAGTATTAATTCAATCTGGAGATTTTTTAGTGTGGTAATATTTTGCTATTAGATAACTTGATTATTGACCAAATGACCATATAAAAGAACCTAAAAATTTTGTATCTGCAATCAGTGTCACCAGATCGCTATCTTCGCAACTAGACAAAATTTTTAAGAAGAGCTAGAGCTTATCCAGATAGTACAGCAAGACATTTTAAGCACAAATTTCATAGAGGTGGAATGAAATAAATAAAAAAGGTAGCACTATTTAAAATCATCATTGGGGGCCCTCAGGAGTAAATAAATTAATATATTGCAAATATTTTAGCTGTGTAGTTGATGCAAATGATGAATAAATATACAGGGTGTCCCACGACAAAATGCCGTGATTGATTTCTCGGAAAATAGACTTTGGAAAATTTTAAAAATTTAGCAGTTTACGGAAATCAGTGGGGGCAATTCGGCTAAAATATTTTCAAGATGGTGGCCCTTCCGGTTATACCGGAAGTTGATGCCTTCTGGCTTATTTTAATGGAACATTAAATGTTATTTCATTTTTAGATTTTACGTAAAATTATAGACCTATTTCATGTATAATGTCTTTTACTTAAGTCTAACTATTTTTGACATATTTCAAATTTTATAGCAAAAATGTCATTTGCAGGCTAAACATAACTATCAATTTTTCCTATATGAAAGCTTTTATTATTTAATTGGGCTTGGTTTCCTTCTAGAAGTGATCTACTTTAGTGGACTGTGTTGATATTTTGATAAAAAAATAAATACAGGGTGATCTAAAACTAACATTAAATATTAACGTTAAAAAAAATCATTAAAAGTTTTTTTTTTAAATGTAAACCACTGTTTTTATAGTTATCTTATTTGGCATTAAAAATAAAGGTGACTTTGTAAATGGTTGTTTATTTCAAAAATTTATAGTTTTTGAAATACTGGGAATTTAATATTTTTGTTTTGTAAAAATGCTAAGCGGCTTATCTATACAGTTTATTAGCTCGCCGTTGATTTTAACTCAAAATACTTTGTTATGTAGGGCTTCCTTAAAAACTCTACCCGAATATAAATTAAACAGCAGTGGAAAGAGATTTCATCCCTGTCTAATCCCTGCTTACTTCTCTATTCTTCCAATTTCTCTAAAAAAATATATGGGCTCAAAAGATTAAATTTTGAAATTTAAACCTATATTCTCCAAAATAAAACCCGGATGCACGAGGTTACATAAAAGAACTTACCGGTTAGTTTATAACACATCATAAGGATGGCAATCAGAAACTCTACTGTTTTTACGAGAAAGGACGACAAAAATTGACTTACTTTCTGACGATTAGATATGAAGACATGTATAGTTATATATTATGAATTCTTTTTGGTGCCTATATTCAATGTGATTGTGTAAAGTTAATTACTGAATAATCGTCCATTTTTAGATTTTTTTTAATGTGATAATCGTGTGAAAAAAAATTGAATGAAAGAATCAACTTTTTCTCTAAATTTTAAATTTATTTCCTAAAATTAGCAAGTTGTAAAATATATTAGAAAAATAGCCTAATATTCACGAATTTCTGTTACCTACTCAGCAAAGCCGGATTTTCATAAGGGGGCCCCACATTTTGAAGGCTCCCAAAAGCTTTATTTTGACAATATAATAAATACATTTAAGAGAAATTAAAAAAAAAATAAACGTTGTATTCAATTTTTCAATTGTATTTTTACTAAGTTTGTTTTATGAATATAATAATTTCTATTCCAAATATACATTTGTTTAATACACTATCCTTTAATAATCTGAGATTTTTAAAGTTTATTCTAAGAATTTGGATGTCCTGAGGAGAAACCGTACATAATTTGTACCCACATAATTTGCACCCACATAATTTGGATGCAGCTCCCTACAATCTTTAAATACGGCTCTGCCACTTAAAGTGAATTTTAACGTTACATAATACGTAATACATATCTATCCTCTACAAATCTGCAATTTTCGTTATGTTCAGGACTAAAAATAAATAAAACTCTGCAGGTAAATATGACCTTGAAAAGTAAATTGAAACCAGGATAAAAAGTAAAAGCATTATTTTTTGGTAAAATATTGCTTTTAAATTATAAAAAATATCAAATATGGAATTGGAGAAAATTTCGAAGAAAAAAGTAATTGCTACGAAACTTTTTTAAGGGACCACTGTGTGTTTAGAGGTAGAAAACGTTGAAGTTTGACTAAAATGTGGTTGTCGGAGTTGCATTGTCTTTATTTTTGTCTTAGTTTTGTTATTTTATTTTTGTTTTGACGTTGTAATTAGGTTGAACTTTTAATCCTTATCAAGTATAAGCTTGTGCAAATGCGACAACCAAATTTTAATCAACTAAAGGTAAAGTTTTCTTGTTTTTGTGTTAAAATTGTAATCAAATTTACTGTATTTGATTTTTTCCTACAAACTCAATCTCTTAATCCTCTTAATCAATTTTGTTATTCATTTTATAAAGTTTGCCGATTGAAAAAAAAAGACACACTCAATAGATTTTTCTTTAAAAGTATTTCAAGGATTTGTGTGAAAAAGTACTGATGGTAAGTCTAATAAAAAAAACAACGGAAAATACGCTAAAATTGTTATTAAAATAAGTTTTTAAATCCCTAAAATCTTATATATTTTAGTAGAATTATAAGAAAGGTTTTTATAAATCTGAAACTGAATTGAACAATGGTGGGCTTAAGGAAAAATTTAATATTTTTTTCATTTAATGTTCGCCTTAAAATCTTATGGTGTTTGAAATCATGGAATGATTTTCGCTAGAGTTCGACTTTCTGTTACTTTTGTCATGGCCCTTAAATCCTTTATCAGAAAAGTTTAAATAATTTTTGTGATATCTGACAATTATTAATTATGTTAATTTGGTATAAATTTAGAAAATATAGAAAAAATAGTAATCAGAGCATTATCTGAACACTAGAAATCCCTGCCGAAAAAAAATCTTTTAAAAGAGCTTAAAATAATAATAAAACTTATCAAAAAGAAGTAACATGCAAAAAAAACCTATGAAATTATCGTTTTTTAATTTATAATTAATATTTTGGCATTTAACATAAAAAAAATAACATGTATTTGTCAGCTTTATAAATTTTCTCTATTTTGGTTTATTGTCAACGGCTTATTTAAGAAATATAGATAATTTTCGAAAAATAAATTCAAGGGATGTATTTTTTATTGACCTTTAAACTATTTATTGTAACAGGTACTATAAATGACTACCTCTTTTAGATAGTTTAAGTATCATTTAATGACAAATTTCTTTTTGATTTATTGATGCAAACTTTAACTTTGTATTACTCTAATGGTACCATAACAAATTGATTTTTATTACAAAAGCCTTCGAGTCATACTTGGCTAAAATAAAATACACATTCCATTATTTAAATAAAAGTAAATCGTTAACATCAACAAATCACTTAAAATAGTTAAAGTTAGGATTTGTCACCAGGTAGAGTTTAAAGTTTAGTGGTTATAGAATTGTTTGTGAAATAATTCGCATCGTAATAATTCTAAAAAATAAAGAAATAGAACTGATGAAATAAGCATGGAATACGAGTTATGTTAGATTTCTGCAGCAATTTTTCTGCAATTTCGTTCCACATTTATTTTTGAGATAATCAAAAGCATATGCCTGAGAAAATTTATCACAAAAGATTAAATTTTTGCTTAAAAAGCATACTGAAATACTGAATACACGTACTAAATTTCTTTAAAACAATTTACTAAATTCTATTATATCGAATTTTTTAGATTTTTAAAATCTACGTTTGAAAAGTAAAGAAGAGCAGAGCAAAATTTTAGATTTGTGCCAAAAAAGAAACAAGACGTAATTTTTAAAAAATCTATTGTTTAAATATAAACCGAGATAAATATTGTAGTAAATATTAAACTGACACATCAAATACACAATACTGGGCTAAAATAATAATGAAACACTTAGTTAGTGCCCAATTCATTAAGTAGTGACGAAAGAGCAACTAGAAATAAAACAAAATCAAGAGTAAAATTATTTGATAATCTTTAAGACACATTATAAAAGACCGGAAATAAACCCATTTAAAATCGCGCTTCCATATCAACAAGTCCCACATGATCTGCACTCTCTAGAGATGGAAGATTTATATATTTATCAAGTGTCTTGCCCGGTGTAATGGGTTAATTGAAAGCATATATCTGTAAATTTTCATTTACACACACACACACACACACATATATATATATATATATATATATATATATATATATATATATGTATATATATATATATATATATATATATATATATATATATATATATATATATATATATATATAGGCAAACAGACATGATTAAACTATAAGGGTTCCTAGCTAGCTATATGATCCTAAAAACGATCATAAGGAAATATATAGAACACCTTCTTACAAAAAAAATCGTTGGTTACAAAATTCTAAAATGATTTTAATATGCAAAGGTTACACTGACACACAAAAAAAGTAATTTTTCCGGTAAACTAGACGCCTCTATTTCTATTTAATTTGATGCGCTGAATCAAAATCCAGCTCAAAATGGCCCCATCAGCTCAGGATTTTCTGTAAATTCGCGTAAATTATCGAAAAACGACAAAATTAGCCATTTCTTGGGTTAAATGGTATTTTTGGCAATTCAGTTTACCCCTATTAGAATAATTTCATGCTCCCCTATTCGTGCGACTTTAGATGCATTTAATCCGAATCCGGAGTCCAAGTTGCCTTATCAGGTTACTGTCGTCCGTAAATCGCAAAAATAATCCAAAAGTCTCGAATCTAGCCATTTTTTGAATTCAACGGTAACTCTGATAATTCGAATAACCCTAGTTGGGGCATAGTACTTGTATAGTATCAAAAAAATATTTGAATTACCTGGTATATGTCTGGGGAGTGAATGCTCGAAAACATGACCTTTTATTCTTGACAAAAGCCCCAAAAATGTGATATTTAGGAAAGTTTTTCAACAATGGGGGATCTTGGCCTGGCCGTAGGTAAGTATACCTTCGTGGGAGCGATAATCTTCTTTCCTCTCCAAGGTTAAGTATGAGGGTTTTCCGACTTTGAAGAGGATGATGTCAACTTGTCATCGGGCACACTATTGCTCTATCTTCGCACATCTTTACAGAACTGCAGAAAAAAACTTCAACTAGGCTGCAGCTAAAATTATACCAGGACTCCAGAGAAACTACAGTCAAAATACACAAAAAACTACAGAAAAACCGGGAACACTAGAAGAAACCACAAAAAGACTAGAGCACCAAAGAAAATTATAGATGAGCTTTTTTCAATCTCTATATTTGAGCTAGGATCTGCCACTAAAATTTAGTTAAATTTTTGATCAATTTAACCGTTATTTGAGAAAAGAAGGATAAAACTTAATTTGACATCACATTAATTTTAATTATTTCTTGGATTAACAGCAATTTAAAAAAATATATCATTAACTGTGCGGAGTACCATCCTTTTTCTTTTCTTTACAAATAAATAGTACCTTGACTTTTGTAATTTCAAACGTTTTTCAGTTTTTTGTTTTTTAGCAATAGGTTTTATTTTGATATTTGTTGAGATTTTCCCTTTTCGAATTTTAAAAGCAACTAATAATTTTATGATCCTAGATAAAAAGGTATCGAAATTTCAAACAACAACCATGTTTTTGGTGATGGAATAAGGAGTAAATTTAGTATTACCATGGAGGAATTAAATAATGATTTAAATAATCCAAAATACAATTTAAAACTTGCTTAAAATTAATGACTAAAAATGGAAAAAAATATTTAACAGCAAAAAGGAAACGAGCTTTCAAAGTATTATTCAGAAGCGCTTAGTTATTATTCATGCTTTTTGATATAATCCAGTGACAAGCTAATCATCTATGTTCATGTCACCAGCACCGTTTCAATACAAAAGTACAATATTTGGTATAGTTATACAGTGAAGACTACAAAAAATGTTAAGTAGGATTTGTGATTTGCAGTGATTCAATTGAGTGTATGACATAAATTCAGGAGATCTGGAATACGAGTCACCATCTGATTATCAGAAATTAAAGAAACCAGTGAGAAAAATTAAATTATTGTTTCTTTATTATATCTTTTATACGATTTTGTGTTTTTATTTGTTTAAAAAACTTAAGAACTCTCCGTTTTTTTGAGCCAAAACTTATAGTTGTTTTTTAATTTACTTCCCGAAATTCAATCGACTTGAAACTTTCATACATGTTTGGTGGCAACAGACTCCCCACTTTTTTTACTTCTTGAAATAAACTGATCAATTTTAACTCTAAAATTATTAAAAACAAAATGCTAGAGCGTCCATAAAACAAAAAATCATTTACCGTCTTTTAGAATATTTCATAAATGCTCAATTAAAATGCAAACTCGTTATCCTGTATTTATGGTAAGGAATTGTAAAGTGAAAGCTCATGTGAAAGTACTAAATCATAAAATGGATAATATGTTAATAGTCTCAAACTGTTTGATATACATATTTTAAGAGCGTTTCAAACACTACCTCAATAAGGTTTTTATTCTAAAATTATCACCACGATGATATTTTCATCATAGCATGATCAAATAGTTCGATGTCTGGTGTACCAAATCGCAATGATTGGAGTTAAATATCGATCGATTGCAGCCACAAATTTAGAAACCACATTGAAAATTAAAATAAAATATTAGACTAGATATTCTAAAAGTAACATTAGATTTACTTCCTCTACATTAGAAACGATCTTCAAAGGATTTTTAAACAGAAAAGAAACGGTTTCTTACCTGGCATCATTTTAACAATAAAATGTAACAGCTGTGGTATTGCTTAATGCACGCTAAAGATAAAGGGTATATATATATATATATATATATATATATATATATATATATATATATATATATATATATATATAACAACAAAGAGGAAATAGTCATTGTATGAATAAATTTTGAGAAAGTATGCAAACAATTTGATTTTGAAGGATACGATTTAAAATTATCTTCGACAAAATGTTTTAATTTAATTGTAAACATCTTTTAGAAAATACTGCAGTGAATAGTTAATTAACAGGTTTTTTTTTCAGCCAAACTTAATAAAGGTGGATTTATTTATAATATTAATATATACACATAATTGTCTTTTGTTACATTTTTTTCTGGTTTTTAAACAGCAAATATATCCGAATTTTGTATTCTAAAAAGAAATGAGAAAGAATTGGATACGAAAAGTTGGGAAAACTAATGAAACTATTTAATCCTGGGATATTGTATTTAGAACGAACTTATATAAGGCTCTCAACGCAATATTTTTGACCCACCAAATTAAAATAAAATTAACTGTTATGAAAAGTCAGGAAAATTGAAATTATATTTACATATCAAACCAAGTAACATATATATAATTACTGGTATAACGATTAAATTACTTTTTATATTTCGTCAAAACGCACTTAAATATGTAATACCAATTAGAGAGAGAGAAGTTAGAATGATATATATATATATATATATATATATATATATATATATATATATATATATATATATATATATATATATATATATATATATATATATATATATATATTCGTCACTTTTACCCCATCATCTCTCCAAAAATTTGCTTAAGAACAGCTTAAAATCTTTGGTCGGACATATACCAGTACACTATATACACTAAGTGCATGTATACTGCGCTGCTTTAGTCTATGCCATAGATCAAGCAAACAGTAGGCTTACTTTTCATACTCACAACTCACATATAGTGCAGATTGGTGTCATTACTAAATTTCTTAACAGAAATAGTAAATTGTTCCTATAGAAAATCCATAAGTCGTTGGCAGTGTTCAACTCCAAGGGCATAAATATGCCTCTTTGGTTTGAATACCACATTATCGTGATTCCATTTGTGTGTTGGTGGTGATGCAAAGCAGATTCTTACACTCTCTGACTTTTATATTGGTTATTTTCTGATCATACGTTCAGATTTCTGGAGGAGCATAGAAGATCAGGGGATGCCCTTTTTCTTTTTAGCCTTATTAATGACTTGATTTCTTGCTTTCCACTTTTTTAGAGTCGTTATATTTTAACACATCCCTTAGAACTCGTCATAGTGTGTTGTTTAGAGAGCCGTCTCATCACGCGAGCTATGGCAATTTTAGCCCAATTATTAAAATCTGTAGTGTATGTGTGTGTTTTTTAATCAGCATGAGTGGAGACCCTTTTTGCTATAGCTTGGTTAGTTCCGGATAACATATAATGTTGTATGCCAACCTTTAAGTCTGTGATAAGCGTGGTATATGGACCAAATCAAAAATGGCGACCGTAAATGGCCCCATATTGGTAAAAAACGTGAGAAATCGTTAAAAAATTTTGAAGCATCTCTTTTTTTTTAACTCCTTATATTTTTAATTCATCAGGATTTTACGTTGAAAATTATAAATTATGTAACCCAGTATCACACAGATCATTCAAACACACAACCTCTCACTCCATAACCCCATCATAGTGGGAGGACGGGGAGCATCAATGTGGAGCCACCACGAATGCTTTTAACTCTTGTCGGCATATATTTTTCAAAATAATATTTTTTAAAGTACACTCGTGACTAGGGGATTTTCGGGCTCGGTAATCAGGAATTTGATATCGAAAATTTCCAAATCCAAGACGATGGATGGATCAAATATAGCGGATCCCGTTTGCTTAAATTTTTTTATTATCGCAATTTTCGTGACAAACTTGTCACCTGCGAGTTTTTGGGGTGACTGATAAAAATCTGAAGTTGGAAATTGAAAATCCAAAGATGGCGGATCAAATATAACTGATCCTTTTTTGGTTAGATTTTTTTATTATCATATTTTTCGTGCTCTTTTTTAGGGGCTCTCTAATTACGAATCTGAAATCATAAAATGAAAATTTTCAAATTTAAGATGACGGATCAAATGTTGCAGACCCTTTTTATGGGAAAAAATGTAATATAATACTGGATTTGAAAATTTTTAATTTACGATTTTAGATTAATGATCAGCGACCTCGAAATCCTTCAAGAAATAAGGCTGGCTCGAAAAATATGGTCATAAAAAATGGAAGCAAAAGAGGATCCGCCATATTTGATCCGCCATCTTAGATTTGAAAATTTTCAATTTTGATTTCGAATTTGTGATTAGGCATTCCAAAAACCTTCGAGTAACGAACGATATGACATTTTTGATTTGAAATTTTTAGATTTATGACTTCGTATTTGTGATCAGCGACCCTAAAAACCGTCGAATAACGAAGGATATGGTAATAAAAAAATGTATGCATAAATGAGTTCGCCATATTTGATCTGTCATTTTAGATTTTTCATGTTTGACTTCAGGTTCTTGATCAGCAACCCCAAAAACCCTCAAGAAACAAGGCTAGGACCAAAAATATGGTAATAAAAAATTTCATAATGATTTCTCACGTTTTTTGCCAATATGGCGCCCTACACGACCGCCATTTTTGATTTGGTAAATATGCCGCATTGTATTCAAAAATGTATATCTGCACGAAGATTTTAAGCTGTTGGTCATATTTTTAAGTTACCCCAACTTTTTGACGTGGATATATATATATATATATATATATATATATATATATATATATATATATATATATATATATATATATATGTAAGAATTATTTCAGGTGAGACTATAGGGCCTCATCCCTCCCACGGTTCTCGTGCAGTTATAAAACATAGGTCACTAACTCCATTATGTAGACTACCTATGTTAGCTGTAGATTAATATACCAATAGAATATAGAGAACATCTAATACCCATGCTCCAATTACCGTGCAGCTGTGCAGGGCTTGTCTTTGCCATCCACGGCAAGATCAAAGCAATGTATTGTTTTTGTTTTTTAATACAATGTTCAGATTTTTTCCTGGTAACACAGTGCGATTTTTGTTTCACCTAGTACGGTGTCTTGAGTCCTACTCTTCCGCTGAAAGCAACTAAAGGTAAGATGATAAAAACCTTTATAAAAGTATAATCATACAGATTTCTTAAATATGATTATTTTTATAAAAAAAACTTCTCGTTTTATTCTAATAAAAAAATACCTTGCAATTGTTTAATGTCATGAGTTATTTTCGAGATAAATGAGAGGAACAGATGGAACCGATTATCACCATGTTACGTAGAGGTTTCATTGAAAATTGATTCAAACTAACTCTTACAGAATTACAGTGTTGACATTTGCTGAATTTCATAAGAAAATCTATAAGCGATTGGCAGTTATTTTGAACAAGAATTGTATTTTGAAATTTTTTAACAACCTGTATCTGATATCTCAGTAATTAACCATTTTCAGGCCTATATTATTTGGACTTTTTTACTTTTGGCTGTAGAGTTTATTAATAATTACGAATTGCATTACAGTCAGAGCTCAAACCCAAAGTGGCAACTTTTCGAAAATAACATCATTCTAGTAAAATACTGATTTGCCCATCCTTGTCTATCAAATTAATAATAACATTCCTTGACATGCGATCAGAACAATATGTTTAGTATACTAGAAAAGAAAAATATTTTGTTGAACCTATTAATTTTACGTCTTCCTACCTCATAAACATTTATCAACCTCCACAGTATAACAACTGGTAGTTTTAACAATTATAATTAAAACGATTTGTAGTATCAACAGAGGATTTAATGTTAATTTAATTGGATATATCCTAAAGAACATACATTAAAAAAAAGCTCTATACTATTTTCATTCTCATTTGAAATAATAAATTTCAAATTAGCACGAACATATCCTCCCCCTTAGCCTTATCTCAGAAAATCATTCATCCTCGTTTCGTCGTGGGTATTTAGCGAATAAGGCCCTGCATATTCATAAGGTGCGAACAAAACGACCGATACATCATTTTACAAACGGTGCAGTTAGAATGCTTAAAAAGATAAGCAAAATTTTGACAGAAAGTCTAACGAAATGTGCTTTGAATAGAAAGGAAAGGTTTTAAAAAGTGAGGCATTACATATTTAAAATGGTTAACTAACTTTTTGACTGCCATTATGAGATTGTATTGCGGTGAAAGAAATTTACAAACGAATAATTAAGATTTTATAACTTTTTAGCAGAGGTAAAAAATAAGTTGAATTGATTATTTAGTATCTTGTTTATTTACTATCTCATTTATTTACAAAAAATAAGATTTGCAGCGTTCTTAAGCGTGCAACATATGGATTTTTTTCATAGTAAATTAAGTGACCGCGTGAGTCGCATCAAAAAGCAGTCAGTGGGATCGTTTTTTACAACTTTGGAAACATTCATAAAATTTCTTCTCTTGCTTTTTAATCCAATGTAACCCTCACAAAACTTCCGATTCTCATCATATTGCAGAGGCTAGAAGATTGTGATTTTATTACTAATTATTTAAACTATCTTTTTTTATGTGGAGGGCGCCACTTAATTTTGTAAAGGTAACAAACTAAAAAATACCTAATTTTACTTTAAAAACTCCAATAAAACACAGGTACTGCTGCTTAACAGAAAACCATAGTGAACATGTAAAATTTTACACACCGAAAATTGTTTTAGAGGAATTTTATAGTCAGACTCTAGGTTTAAGACAAATCTTTATATATTAATATTAAAAGATAAAAACTTAGAAATAAAGCCTAGGAGTCTGAATCAGAGCCAACACAAGAAGGTGCAATCTCATAGTGTCATGTTATGAGACAGGCCGAAAGAAATAGCGAAGAGAAAATACAAAATATGATGTTCTACATCAAAATATCAAAAATAGAACCCCGAAATAATTCATAGGAAAAATTTCTAAATACGACTAACTGATCTCTAAAAGAGAAACTATTTTTCGAATGAGAAATTTTAAACCTAACTTTTTGGTGAAGGCCGGAAGCATAATGTCTGATTTCTATCCCTAAAGAAAATTAAGACATGTGCAATAGTTCTCGTCTAGAGTTTCGCGTATTAATCCTGTGCCACAGTTGCCTATTACTTTCAGTGAAGGTATATTGTCTAGAAAGTCAAAATTGAATTTTATGACGGTACAATAAACGGTTAAATAATCATCATAAAAAATAAGCAAATACTGCAGAAAAAGAATAAGGAAATATAAAATGCATAACATACATCCTCCTGACCCAAAATCTATAGGATAGATTTGGAAAATATTACACCAAATTACCTAAGATTTTCAATGACGTATATCTAAATGGTACCATTGCATTATTATCCAGTCCCAATAAGACTCTTGTTTCTTTATATCTTGCAACGAGTTTTTTGTGTCAATTCTTGTTTATATTTAACTCTATAATAGAGACCTTTAATTTTTATTTCCTTTTAAAAATCACAAGTAAAGAACTTAATTTGTAGTTACTATTTAGTGGGGGAAGTTTTCAAATTAAATAAATATTTGGAAATATGAATAGAATACCGACTTTCTCTATTTTAGTTTTCAAGTTAGACGAATCCAAAATATCGCTATTGTTTCAGTGATCATCAAAATTCTGCAATTTACCTTAAGGGTCTTTGAGGTTTTGAAATTTTACAAGTGCGAATGGTCTGACTCCCTAATTCACTAATATGGTTTAATTTTAAATGTGTTCTTCATTGACAGTAAAAGGCTTAACACTTGAATAAATTAATTTAGATTAATGTAAATTTTTAAATTTAATGCATTACATTAAATCTATATAATAAACGTTTATGAAATTTGTTTCCGGTACATTTACATTAAAATTAATGCATTTCCTTTTTCTAGTGTACTGAAAACTAACATACCTCACCTTTTTAGTATGAAGTGCATTTGTCATTCCTTCAGTTTATGCGCCTCATATGCAAGCAAAAAATTGTCAAGAAGAGTATTTAACCATCTACAAAATTCAGCAAACTTTCGCAAACGTCAAGCCACACAAAATACTTCGTCCTAGACAAACGAGATGGTTGTCACTCGTTGAAGTGGTAAACAGAATCCTGGAACAATTGCCATCTATATTATATTTTCAATCCGCAGTTCATGCTGATCGCTGACTTTATGCTCAAACAATTATAAATGAAAACCTCTATGCTTGCTTCACAGTACCGCTACCGTAGAAAGGCTTTTTTCAGCCGTAAATATAATGAAGATCAAGTTGAGAAAAAAATGTGTTCTTTTATTATTAAACCGGTAAAAATGAAAAATTTTTTGATTTTGGTGATAAAACTGTTCCTCTTACTGACAAAGCTACTTAGGCTTATTAGGTTTTTATTCTTAATTTTAATATATAAACGTTTATTTTTTGACATATATAATAGAAATTGCAACAATGTCATAACTAGAAGATATAACTTCCATAATAACTAGATGGGATCTAAGAGTTAAACCTCCTTAGTGAATCTGGGTGTATGAAAACTTCCTTTCTAGCAATCCCTGAAGTATGGGTCAGGTACTGGCAAATACCATTAAAATTTTAGGGTATTTACAGTGATTCTAGGATGATGAGATTTGGCATGTGGGTAGGGAAAAAATCTCGAAATTTTCACTTTTCCTCTTTCCTAAAGTATAGAGAAAATGTTTCCAAATTTCGTCCAAATTCTCGGATATTCGGCTATGGTTAATTTAGCTTGTTGATAGAGAGCTCAGCACAAAACAAATGAAAAACCTTAAAATGGGACCGTTCCTCTTAACAAGTCGAAATTAGTGGGAAAGTATTTGTAAATTGCATCAACATTGTATAAAATACTTTTCAAAGCTAGTAATTTAGAATTACTTTAAACTTGTTATATTTGGTTACTAAACTCAGTATAGACTACCTATTTACCTCTTTATACAGAAATGTTTATATTGGGAGTTCTTGTGGGAATTTAAAATAATATTGTATGACAATATATTTTTAATTGTTTTTATTTTAAAGCAAAAGTGCACCTAAAAGTAATTTTTTTATCCACAGTCAAGCAAGAATTGTTAGTAAAATCAAATTCACACACTGCATAAATTACTTTTTGTAGGTCGGTGAAAGATTTAATCTCACAGAAGTACGAAAATGCTGAATGTGGGCGAGAGAAAGTGGTGCAAAAATTACACAATTAAGATAATAATCTGTCATTTATACAGGATGTCTTCAAAAGGTCTTTATAAAACTCCAGAAGGATTGTGATGCTAAAATATGAGTATCTAGCTTAATGTTTCTTATTCTAAAAGTTGATAGTTTCCGAAATACAGGATGTCCAAGTAATATATAGGGTGTTCTCAAAGTTGAGTCGTTTATTTTAACAGCGATTTACCAAAAATTGTATATATAAAAGTTGGCAAATTAAGAAATTATTAACAATTATTTAAAAATTTTAAAAACTGTAATACAAACCTTTTTTCATAATATTTTCAACCACGGCATTGTAAAAACTTTGTACTACACTGAGCAAATTACATCTTGTTCTATAAAAAGTGCTCCAAATTGTCACTATTTGTTCGGTTAACGCAAAGTCTTGCTGGACGTGACTACACGGGATAAAAATAAAATCCTTGTCTCTACGGATTACATCACAAGCATTTTCAATGCACTTTGTAGTTCTTCCACAGATTTCACTTCCCCATCGTGATAAACTAACTATTTTAAATAGCCCTATTAGGAAACACATTATTTAAATATTCGTGAACTTCTCTTCTGAAATGTGACGGAGCGCCATCATGAAGAAGCCACATATTCTGTCTCACATTTGAAGAAACATCATCAAATAATTGTGGTAGATTGTTTTGAAAAAAGTCTAAATAATTTTCACCTGTCAGTTGATTTAGAAAAAAGTAAGGCCCTTTACACATGCCATTTACTATACCAGCCCAAACATTTACTGAAAATCTGTTCTGAAAATGACTTATTTTCACTGCATGCGGATTTTCTACTGCTCAGACTAGGTTGTTGTGGAAATTGTTTATTCCATTTCTTGTAAACGTTGCCTCATCGGTAGCCAAAATAAATTTGGTAAAATTGTCATTTACATTGTACTGATCACTGTACTGATCTAGTGACAAAATTCAACTCTTCTCGGATAATCTTCTGGTTGCAACGCTTGTACCCGTTGATAATGGTACAGATAAAGTTGTTCTTGTCATAAAGTTTTCCACCTTTACTATGAGCAACTTATACTTGACCTGCTATGGACCTAGTGTTCGTTTTCGACAATTTCTAACATTTCTTCCTCGATCTCCATCATTTCGCATTAAGGAAATCTTCCAGCGTGACCTCTTCGTTGTTTATTTACGGTGTCGCGAAGTCTTATAACTAAATTTATAAACATCCGCGGAGACAAATGGTTTCGTAAAGGAGATCTCTCCGCGTACAAACGACATGCTGCGGCTGCAGTTTGTTGGCACTCCCCGTAAGTTACCAGTAGTTCCATAAACGTGTACCATTTTTTTGCACCAACCACCCACAAATGAAAAAAATATCACACACTACTGTACGAATTATTTAGCACAGGTTAAATCGAAATCGCATTCAAAACCGTAAATAAATATACCCAGTATCAGTAGTAAACAAAGATTTTATAATGTAGTGATTGAAAATATCATGAAATAAGGTTTGTACTACAGATTTTAAATTTTTTAAATAATTGTTAATAATTTCTTTCTTTGCTAACTTTTATATAAACAATTTTTGGTATATTTTTGGTAACTTTGAAAACACCCTGTATATTTTTTAAACTTCCTGGTAAATATTTGTCTTAATAATAGTTTGATTTGCACTAAATTTGGTATTTTGGGATTTTTTAAAATGAGAATTCAAGATGTCATTAGAGTTTCGATGTACATTGCTGATGGCGTCACTCCCAGCACCTTGCCTACATATAAAGCTTCATAACTTTTTTATGCCTCATTATATTAAGTTTCTAACTAAAAATTCTTATTTCTTAATATTTTTTATCCAAAAAAGTTATATAGTAGGTGTAGGTTCGAGCAGCCTTTTCTGAGACAATCGAATTTAAAAGTTTTATGCGGACTGCGACTCCACGTAGCACCCCTTCATTCTTTATCTAAGCTTGGGACTGGTCTGAAAAATTTGGAGCATGTTTAAAAGCCAACAGGCCTGCAATAATAAAAATTTACTTAGCAACACCCTAACAGTGATGAGTATCGTCAATAACTACGAAAGAGTATTGTCAAACGATTCAGTCTGACAAATCTTGATCGTTTAATTTTAAAATTTATCATTGAAGTCATAAATTTTTCGCTATTGCTAAATATTACACTAACGCAGAAATTGACCGATATAATATTAATTTACGGTTATTGCCAAGGTGGTCGGGAGTCGGTGAGAGTATTCCAAATAGATGCGTATGAAACCATCAAATATTTTACGCTGTTGAAAGGCAACTTCGAAAAACCGGCTGTGTTACTCTTGCAACGATGGTTTACGGACGGAATCTTGTGATTAAAATACCGGAGGTTGACGATGAAATTTTAGAACGAGTTGAAGAAAATCCAGACACTTAGATTCGGAACTTAGAGTGTCTAAAAATACAATAATCCAAGACTTTAACAGAGTAGAGGTTGCATTCATTTGGCCGTCAGACGTACAAGAGATTTTACTTCTAGACCTCAAATTTAAACTAAGCTTCTGTCGATTCATTGCTGAACGGAGAGTACATGATGTAAATTTTCGCAAAAAAAAAATTATTTACCGATAAATGTGGCTCTACAAGAAGAAGTATGAGAAATTTACATAATAATCATTTTTATGTTGTTACATAATAATCATTTTTATGTTGCGTATGTAATAAAGATTATATATAGTCCAAGCCATAAGTTAAAATTATTGCTGTTTTTGACGTAAATTTCGAGATGGATGAGACCTATCCAGGGGTGTTGAGGACAAAGTAAGAATAAACCCTACATAAAATGTAACATCAAAAAATAGGCTGGAGCCAAAACGGAGGGGGTTCGATGTTGGCCAAATCAGCTCTTTTGAATCTTTTAAGAAATAAAAGTTTCAAATAAAAGTTGTAAAGATTTTAAAAACCTACAGTCTGAGCTTATGTGTGATCATTTTCATCTATTTGTTATTGCAAATGGCCAAAAAAACCTTAAAATGGACTATTTTTCGAATATCAATTATTTATTACAATATTGCAAAATGAAATTTTCTTTACATATTTTTGTTTTTATAGGGAAGCCCTCGTCATTCCGAACAAAATAATATTTTATAATAGTAAATTGCATAATTTGTTGCTGAGATATTGCTATTTGTTTATCCCAAGACGCAAAATCTTGATTGCTATAACTTTTTTTTGGGTGAACATTTTGAACTTTGTGAAGGCTTAAATTTTCATATCTTGTTAAGGGCCAATGAAAGAATTAATTTTCAACCCCTTAAATATCGCTTTAAAAAGGGGGTGTTTTTTTTATAAAGAAATAGAGCTGAAGCCGTCCTCTTACATGTTAGACATTTCTAATTTGAAAATCCGTATAGCTGAGTTCTAGATGATGAGTTTGAAAAAAAAATTTAAGAGCCGATTTAGGATTTTGTTTAATCGCAGTCCTTTTATTTATAATAATTAAGAAAGAAATCCAATGACGTTTAATACTTAGAGAGTTATATTTTCAAAATCAACGATCGGATTTGATAAAGTGCGGCGTTTACTTATTAAAAATCATATGTAAAATAGAGCGATTAGCCGATCGCGATGATGGAAGGAGCCCGTTGCCGAGTTCTCGCACGCGCGCGAGAACTGAACTCGCTGTTCAGAAAAAGTCGCCGTATTTTCGCAACGAATTGACCAATTTGGGGTAGCTCGAAAAATTATGAATACGACGACGGGCTCCCCCCACCATCGCGGTCGGCCAGTCGCTTTTCGGACGCTCTATTTTACGTAGAATTTTTAATAACGAAAAACCACACTGTGAAATCTGATCATAGATTTTGAAAATAAAACTCTTTAAGTATCAAACGCCGTTGGATTCGTTTCGTGACTGTTATAAACAGAAAAACTGCGATTTTTTGAAAAAAAAAATCTTAATTTGGCTCTTATTGGTACAAAAAGTTTTTCTCTTTCAAGATCTTCGTCTCGAACTCAGCTATTCAAATTTTCAAATTAGATATATCTAACATGTTAGGAGGAGGACCGAGCTCTATTTCTTTATAAAAAAACATACCCTCTTTTTTAAAGCGATATTTAAGGGGCTGAAAATTGATTTCTTCATTTGCCCCAACAAGATATGAAAATTTAGGCCTTTACGAAGATATTAAGCTTTGTGGAGGTCAAAATATTCACCCAAAAAAAGTTCTAGCAATCAGCATTTTGCCTTTTGGGATAAACTAATAGCAATATCTCAGCAACAAATTATGCGATTTACTATTATAATATATAGTTTTGTTTAGAATGACGAGGTCTTCCATTTAAAATCAAAAAGTGCAAAAAAAGATAATTTTGCAGTAAATGATTGATATGTAAAAATAGATAATTTTAAGGGTTTTTTGGTTTTTTTGCAATAACAAATTGACGAAGATGATCGAACTGACATTATAGGGTTTTAAAAGCTCTACAACTTTTATTTTTCCAAAATGTGTCCCTTGGCTTGTAGATTCAAAAAACCTCTTTTAATCAACTTGCCCCCCCCCCCTCTTGGTACCAGCCTATTTTTTATGTAGGGTTTGTTCTTACGTAGCCCCGAACACCCCTGGGAAGGTTTCATCCAACTCAGAATATACGGCACTATATTTACCTATGGCTTGGACTAATAGTTATTATTGCTCCTGTTATATTATCAACTTGGTCAAATGGTTTGAATTTCCTAGAACACCTAATACATTTGTTAAATTTATTGAATGATTTTTCACTGGCAACTAAACAAAATACGTGGGGGGCGATGGGGGCCATCGCCTACCTCCCACAAGAGCTTCGAATTTAGAAAAATAGGCTCGCCCGTGTCTGCTGGTTTAGAAACACAAATGTCACTGACCGCCTCCTGGGAGAGTCATACAATACTCTTGTGAACTCGGTGCCCCCCTCCTCCTAAAGAGAGGCTTGTTCCTGCCCCACACTTCACATTAAATGTTAGAAATCATTTAAAGGAGACTATTCTCAATCTATGGATCGGCAGAGGAAATGATACTTCTGTAAGTTGATCACGCCACACATCGCACCGAATTCCTAAACTATGGTATACTGTACACCTGTAAACACCGAAAAAGAATTGTGGACACGAATACGACGGGTGCAATTCAACTTTCTCCATATAATTAATCTGTGTATGGAGAGCATTTTGAACATTAACTTAGAATTTAATTAAACAATTAAATAAAAAAAATCTTTTTTGGTTTGTTATTGACTTCCGTGTGGTTATTCTTATTGCTCTTTACCAATTCATTCTTACATTATTATCATTGTTAGCTCATTGCTATGTATATTTTTATTCTTGTTGGCCTGTTGATCCTTAAACACACTCCAAATTTCTTAAACCAGTCCTAAACCTAGATAAAGTTAGAGGGGACCCACGACAAATCTCAGTACTCAATAAAACATTCAAATTCGATTATATCAGAAACAAGAGCTTGAAGCGACACCTAGTAGGTGTGTAAAAGATGTCAAGGAATGATAGTTTAAAATTATAAATTTAATATACCGAGACAGAAAAAAGTTTTGAAGCTTTAGGTGTAGGCGAAGTACTACTGGTGGCGCTCTCTGCAATGTACATCGAAACTATAATCAGATCTTGATTTTTCATCCCATAAAAGTTGTGTAGTACAAATCAAGCTATTATTAAGATACATATTTATAAAAAAGTCTAAAAATTATAACTTTGATCCTGTGTATTTCGGAAACTATCAATTTTTGGACAAAGGTCAATTGAGCTAGATCCTCACATTTTAGCCATGGGTGTTTTTGTTAACCTTCTAGAGACACCCAATATATAATATACATTTTTTTTTCTATCAATTAGGGATACGTTCAGACGTATTATTATAAAGGTTTCGCAAGGATGCCTTTATTACTTTCTAGAAAAGTTCGAGAGCGACGGTTTAAGAGGTAAAATTTACAATATATTAAAAAGTTATTTGTTAAACAGAAAACAAAGAGTGAAGATTGACGGTGTTGCAAGTGAAGAGAGAGAAATAACCTATTGCGTAACTCAGGGAACTGTTTCGGGCCCATTTCTATTTATAATTTATGTGAACGATCTGTTTCAATTGAAGCTGAATGGGAAACTTGTTGGTTTCGCTGATGACGCTGGCTGTTTTACAGGGCAGGGACTTGGCAGGACCTTTAATCAAGAATGGAAGAGGATATTGCTATGTTTCCTTTCCACTTATAAAAATAAGTTACCACAGCTGGGAAACTTGAAGATTGAGGTAGGTGAGATTCCAGAGACGGCAAATATCAAATACCTCGGGATTATAATTGATAACCAATTAAATTGGGGTACATACATTAGAAGCCTAGTTAATAAAATTAGAGATTTTCTGCCAAAATTTCTGTACTTTCATACCCCTAAGCATATGAATATTATATATTCTCCCTTAATAGAAAGCCTTCTAACCTATGGAATGGGGAGAAGTTTCGGAGAGCCATATAAAATACTTAAATACTGTACAAAAATGTTTCAATAAAATCATGAAAACTTTCTCCAGGAGTGTAAGTTGTTGGATATGCGACAATTATATTGTTTCGAGATTTACAAATACATATTTAAAAACAATATTTCTCTTGAAATGACAACACATCAGATAAATACAAGAAACAAATTAGCATATCCGACAGCTACGCAAAAAACTCATGGGCAAAAAACAACAAAATATTTTGCCTCGCGGTTGTACAATATGCGACTCGAAAAAATAAGATTAATAAAAACATTTAATAAATTTAAAACAACGACCCAAAGCTGGATACATGAGCATGGCAGAAAAGTATTTGATGATTTGGTGGATTTAAGATACGTTTTGAACTGTACGTTTTGGCTTCGTGTTTGTTGACAAAATTTTTATTAAACTTCAATGATTTTGACTTTATTCTCTGACCATGACGTTAATCCATAGTTGTGACATATTCTGAAATTGTCACATTTTTACCTGACTAAAGACTTTTCACTAGATTATGACGCTGTAGTAATACTTGTATATTGTAATAAACTTTATTTAATCTTAAATCACACACAAGCATAAAAATGCTTCAGTGATTTTTTAATTTCTAACGTTGTTGATAGTTTTGTTGATTACTGTGTAAATTGGAATTTCTTTATATTTAATAAACGTTTTTTTGAATTTGAATTTTGTGTTCTGCATATCGGAAAAATGTTGAACTTGACTTAGATAGGTTATTTTTTCTCTTAATCCTTCACACAAAATGAGTTAACTCCTCCGTGAACTAGAAGCCGCAAAAAAACATTTGCACTTTCCCTTTCTAAAGCTATATTTAATAATAAAAAATTCGACAGTTGTGAAATTATTCTAAGCCTAAATTTAATCGCTTTTCAGATACTAACACCTGAAATATAATATGATTTGTATTAAATAATTAATTATCCGTTAATTGTTTAACTCAAAATGGTTATAATTTTTTATTAATCTGTGCTATGTTTAAGGTGGTCAGATAATCCGCTCATCTTTTCAAGAAAAACCTAAGAAATTCCAAGAAATTCCAAAAGGATCCTCTGGGGTTTGTGTTCCGGTTTTTAAAAGTGAATGTGCTAAAATACAAAAGGCAACGAAAAACTCAGGTAAAGTAACCTAAAAAGCCATAGACTTGACACTTGAAATGTAAATACCTAAAGTTACGAAATAAAAACAATATTATAACATCACAGTTGCGGTCTTTTATTATTCTTGAGTTATAAATGTGTGTGGTCCTTTATGAAAAATGCTGACCGCTGTTTCATCTCTGATACAATGGATTGTTGGGAATTAATTTAGTAGGAGTGCTTCTTCACTTAACATTACTTGATGGAGTGATGCGGTAACCATTTACGGATATATCTTATGTGTAAATGTATGAGAAAAAGTATTATAAATTCATATTATAAGATTTTCTTGTGTAATACTCCTCAGTATGTAGTTAGTATTCAACAAAAATTGAAATATTGATGGTAATTTACTTTTTAAATTTATTATCAAATTGAAAATAAAATTTCATTGTTATTTTAATAAATTAAAAATTATACTACAGAATAAATATAGTGAAAACTAATACTGGCAAATAAGTTTCCATAAATACATTAACGAAACAACAAAGAACAAACTTTAATTCTATTCATTCACTCTAGATACCCAGATATACAGGTTGTTAAACTGCACGAAAACCAGGACAAAAGCTGTTTAATTTACCTGTCTTGATATATATAAAAATAAACCTATTTTTTTAAATTTGAATCTTTTTATATGCAAAAAATCACTCTATAAATTTTAATATGTAATTAAAAGTCCATACCAGCTTTTCTACTTTATTAATAACACTCTACAACAATTTTTAGTTTATTTGTTGTGTCATGTATGAAAACTGCATTTTTGTGTTAATTTTGGGGCGCTGAGCACAAAAATGACAATGAAATTAAAAATTTAGTTCCAATTTTCAAGAACAAGTTTTCTTATTTTATTTCTAACAAAATAATAAAAAAATACATACTTTTGCACTTGTAGAGACATTAAATATCCTTTATTTTTAGTTTTCTTTAGTGAATTGTTTCTGGAGCATCTTTAACAAGAGTCCAACAATAGTCGACAAGCATGGAAGCATTTCACTTACATCTCCGCAGTTGTCAGGATGTGAGTGTAGAAAATAGATCTTTATAGACTTATTGCAAACATTTTTGATACGATGACACCATATTTTCAACAAGAGTAACGTAATTGTCAGCTTTTTTATTTCCGAAGAAATTAGTGACTACGTGGCGAAAGTCATTCTAAGCATTTTTTCAATATCTGATAGTGTGCTTTCAAAATGTTTGTCTTTCAGAATATTTCGAATCTGTGGTCCAACAAAAATACCTTGCTTCACATAGCCTTGAGAATTTCTGACGCAGGTACTGAAAAGCTGACTCATCTGTATTCAGTGCCTTAACAAAGTTTTTCATTAGGCCCAATTTGATATGCACTGGTAGCAATAAAATCTTTTTGGGGTCTACCAATGGCATATATTGTACATTTTTTTACCCGGCTCTAATGATGGTCGACTGGACCAATCTTTTCGCTTGTAATGAAGAGCCTTTGCTCGACTGTCCCATTCATACAAAAAACACCAAAACTTAGTGAACCTAGCTGTAACCCAAGTAAAAGTGCAATCACCTTTAAGTTGCCACAGATTTGTCATTGGTGCTCATCCTATTTTATACCTGTCAATAGGCACTTCAAATTGTCTTATGATTCTTTCGTTTGAACTGCATATCCAACAGGATAGACGGTAAAACATTTCCCATATAAAATAGTACTGCTTATGCTGAACTGTCTATAAACGATTTTCATTCATTTGGCTTGTAGTTAGTACTTAAAGCCACCGCCAATGTTATTGCAGAAAACCAAGTTATTTTCCATGTTAAAAAATGGTGATAGGTCTTTATGGCGTTTACGAAAAACATATACTGAATCATCGTCTTCTAATAAGTTCCACTGATACAATATTGATCCTAGTACTTCTGCTTTACTTTTTCCAAATTCTAAATCTCTCATAAGATCATCTAATTCTGATTGGGTTATTTTGTGCGATTGGCGGTATAACGTGCTGGGTGTGAAATTAGAATCTGTTGATGTTGATGGCATATCTTCTTCTTGAAAAATCGTTGTATCGTTATTATCTGATTCGTAAGTGATTGTTTCTGGGAGTTCTCGAATAGGACGTTCTTCACTATTAGGCACAGATCTCATGGCAGATGGTGTATTTGAATAGTTGATAACAGATTTTTTCTTGTTGGATATATCTCTGCCTTGCCCAACACGAGGTATGATGCAGAAATAGCAATTATTAACATGAATAGAAGGCTCTCTCCAGATCATTGGGGCAGCAAACCACATAGATCGTTTATTTACTATTACTAATATTCGCAATAGTGGCGTTTGTCATTTGTTTGTATATAATGGCGTTTGTCATTTGTTTATATACAGGGGCTGTTCAATACAAAGCAGACATAAAAGTCGATTTACATGGGTGTAAATGGCTATATCCCTTATTTCAAGCCCTGGAGGTTTGGGACTTCGTATACGGGGGGTTATCCCTGAAGATTTCCTATGCGGTATCGCCAAATTGTACAAAATTTCTCTAATTTAAGGAAAACGTCTATTTGGCAACGTTGCATCCCTCTATTTTTAAAACAATACAAATATACCACATGTAGTCTTGCGATTACATTGTTAATATATAGGGATACACGACATCACGTATCTCTAAATCTTAAACAATATTGAAATGATAAATTTATTTTCGGTTTCAGCATACCAAAAATTTATAATAAAACTTAGTCGATTTTATTTTAGATACATTTTGGCTCTTGTCCAGTGTAATAAGCTATGTTAGCGCAGAGTGTCGAGTGTCTGTTTCTGTTACTTTATAGTGCTAATACCAACAGGTATAATAATAAATACTTTAAATATGCCATTTCGACCACGTGCATTTTATTCACTAGAATATAAGTATCATAAAAATTAATTTAGCGACAGAAAATCGACTTTTTCAAAACTTGAAGCTATACAGGAAATTCGGAAAATAAGTGTACAACGTTCGATGACAGACTCTTGATGTCAATATAGGTTGATTTAAGTTAACTTAGTTATATCCGATTTTGCTTCGTTTAGGCGGTGGAATACGTCAAAGTTTTAAGAAAATATTGTTTTTTCCTCAATTTCTTGAAAACGTAGTAACTGAATTTAATGATTATGACGTTTTCTAGTAGTATAGCGACCGGCTAAAAAATAGTGTTTTATAAAATTGACGTCACTTGTAAATATCGCTTCTGATTATTTATATAATTAACGTTATGACAACCTAGATATTTCGATCGTACAATGGCTTGTATTTGGAAGCTTTTTTACCTCTTAAAAAATTTGTGTAGAACGAGCGGTTTCGCCAGGAAAAAAAAAATTTTTAATAACACACAATTACACCAATCAACTGAAATAATAGAAAATACCTGTAACAATAATTTTTCGGATGACTTTGTTGCTATGGCATTTAATAATTTGACTATTGACAAGTTGCCATCATGCCCAAGAAGTTAACTAAAGTAAGATCAACGTGTAAAAATTCTAAGCCTATTTTACTATTAAATATGGACAACTAAACGCACTCCGAGACGGTGAACATACTCCTGGTATATGGGTCTTTCTGAAGGAAATGGGCGTCGAAGTGTTAGGGTTTGCATGGAGAGATTTTCTAACCGCTGAATACCAAATTATCAAACATTTGCTAATATTGAGCGTCATATCCGAGAGGCGGGCAGCTCTGAGAAAAAATTTGAAGAAAGGGGTCGTATTCAAACAACTCGAATAGTCGAAAAAGAAGAGGAAATTTTGAAAAGTGTTGAAGAAGAACCGAGTGTTAGTACCCGCCGCTTAGAACGTGAACTGGATATCCATAAAACTATCGTAAATGATATTTTAAAAGAACAATTGTTACATTCATATCACGTCTAAAAGGTTCAGGAATTTTTACCGATTGATACCTATGCGTCTTACATTTTGTGAATTTATTCGAAACAAAAGAATTCGTGATGCAAATTTTGGTAGAAAAATCTTATTTACTGATTTGGAGTTATTAACCTGCATAACGAGTATGTTTATGCGGATAAAAATCCATATCCTATTAAAGCTGTACCCAATCAGCATAACTTTAAAATAAAGGTTTGGGTAGTTATTATTTATCTCTATTGGTCCAGTTATGATTCCAGACGGGATAAATAGAAATATATATCTATACTGGAAGAGGAAATGAGGAACCAGTAAGATGGCCACCACGTTCTCCAGAGCTAAATATGTGTGACTTATTTTTGGGGGGCGCTCTAAAAACAGAAGTATACAAGACTCCGGTGAACACCCGCGAAGAATTTATTGATACGCATTTTAAACACTACCAACCGTTTTAATAATCTTGAGATAGATAGAGTGTAATTTAATTTTTTTAAAAGCGTTAATAAGTTAATTCAGCAAAATGGCGCCCATTTTGCATATTTGCTTAATTAATGTTTTCTTTTTAGTTCGTTTTTTTCAATCTTTTTAAAATAAATATATGTACTTTCAACATTTATCTTAAAAATTTATTATTACAGCAAATTGGTGTATGTATGTAATTGAAAATATTTTTCCTGGCAAAACCGCTCATCCAACAAAAATTTTTCAAGAGGTAAAAAAGCTTCTAATACATACGGTTATCCGATATGTTAAATATATAGGTTATCATAACGCTGATGACATAAAAAAATCAGAAGCGATGTTTTTAAATGATGTCATTTTTATAACACTTACACTACTTTGTCATCGATCGCTATACCACTAGAAAACGTCATATTAAAGTGTTTGACTAAAAATCTAAAAATCATTAAATTCAGTTATCACTTTGTCAAGAAATTTGAGAAAATCAATATTTTCTTAAAACTCTGACGTTTTCAACTGCATAGATGAAGCAGTATCGAATATAAATAAATTGGCTTAAATCGACCTCGTCATTAAACTTTGAATACGTATTTTCCGGACAATCTGTATTACTCCTCAAGAGGTTTACTGATATATCGAGTATACTCTAAATATTATAGAATACTATTGTCATAGTGACATAACCTAATAAAGAAAAAATCAATTTGACAGTTACTGCTCTAACACCAAAGGTATCAAGGATACCACCAACAAATTTGGAGATATCAGCATCACATAGCGACAGCCAACATCTAATACAGATCCGTCAGAACAAACAAGAAATCAGAAGGAATCAACACTATATTGTGTTGATTCCTTTTGATTTCTGATTCACACGATGGCCAAGAGCTATATCGATTACCGCTGACAAAAAACACAAGGCGGCATAACTCGCTTGGCCCGTCTAGAAAAAGGAAAAATATATAAACAGTTTTTTGTTTATTGGTCTATTTGTATACCTACCTGCATTATGTATGTCAAATTGCTTCAAACACCATCGTTACCAAGGCTAATAATATGACTTTACGTACAGGATTGTTCCTTGTATTTTGATTTTAGTATAGGAATTAGAAAAAAACTTCAAATACATAAGTTGTTTAATTGTTTCTATATCACAAGAATATGTTACGACAAAAAACAAATGCTTATGAAAAATTATATTTTTTAAATAAATTCACTGTGTTTACACGGAACATCCTGTATATTACCAAATATTAAAATACACCTTAAAATTCCTTTTCCAAAAATATATGTGATGCCTCTGTTTGCTCCAAAAGTTAAATATTTATCTCAAAATATTAAGTATTTCAAAAAGTCGCCCTGAAACAATTGAAAACATAGGCAACATATATATTTTTCAAAAGGGAATTTTAAGATCTATTTTAATATTTATTAATATATAGGGTTTTCCGTTAAAAAATAATTTATATAAAAAAATACAATTTTTCATAAGTATTTGTTTTCCTTCGAAACATATTCTTGTGATATAGAAAAAATCCAGCAAAGTTTTTTCTAACTCCTATAATAAACTCACCAGAGATTGTCAAAATATAAGGAATAACTCTATACAAAACTAGATTCACATTTACATACAATAAAAATAATCTATATGCAGACATTAAATAAGTAGTCTGAATTATAAGTAAATAATCAGACATATAAGATCACTCTTTTCGAAAATTATTTCAAAAAATATATATATTTAACCTGTCATTAATCATATCTATTATTAGATTTATAGCAACCAAACTACGCTATTACTAAAATATTTCCATTTTTTTTTGAAAATATTCTTAAACATTGCAACAGTTTTAAAGTGTGTTTGCTTCACTCCTCTCTCTACGAACTATGGATATGGGTTAAATCTTATAATCGGTTTTTACCAACTTCCCGTTACCCGATTACGATGAAACTAGTGCCAATACAATATTTCAAATGCTATAAGTTTAATAACGCTAGTCATTATGATAGAAGGTGGTGGAATTTGATAGCAACGGCTACACGGACTAAGCTAAAGTGGTAACGCCCAGTACTTTGTGACACTAGGGTGTCTAAAACTAATGTAAGGGTTGCACTTCAAAAATTAAGGTAAGTAACATGCCAACGACTGTGTGGCAGTAGGGTAGCTAAAACTGATATATCAAGAACTTTATATCGTCGGTGGTCAGGGCACACTCCATTACGCTTTGCGACTCTGCATGGACCTGCGAGAGGAAGTTGACTATCTAATTATCCAGTGTTCGGGAAAACAAAGATGAGCAATCCAAAATTTAAAAGACACAAAATAAACTACTACGCAAAGAAAAATGAGGCTGCAAAAAACTAGACAGAAAAGACTAATGGAAAATATCGATTGGGAAATCTCTGCCCAAATCGAACGCTTCAAGTTTTAACGACCTCCAAATTATAAGCATTTTTACCTGCGTTTTCCTAGATTTTTGATAGTGTTCTTTAATCTAATGCATGTATATTGTATAACATATAGAATAATCCCTGATTGCCAGTGTAGTTTTAGAAATTTTTTACATGATATAAGAGCAAGCAATGGAAAGAAACTTATTCATCTGGAGATGGACTATCCAGGAGGCTCAAATACTTTCCTTATTCCAATTTTAAAATATAGCTGTAAATGGAGCTCAGGAAGAGCATTTTATGATATGCAAAAGCTCTTTCCAGAATCTCAGTGCCATCCCAGTTAATGATGTGATCATGATAAAAGACATGTACAGCCAGAGCACATGAGGGCCCTTTATTAATATCACTACGATGTGTGTCTGCCTTTGAGGCTTCTGGAAGTCTGGCCTATATAAACTAATTGAAAGTTGGAACATGGAATTTTCTACACGATTCAGGACGTCTCATTCAGCTTTAAAGGAATTTAGCTTAAATTAAAATATTTTTATTATTGGCTGATTTATAAAATATTGTAGTGAAACTTAATGATAAACAGAAGGATTACTTCCGTTATCAATACACTAATATCATTACAAATTTCAAAGAGTCAAGAATTATTGGATGATGTCAACTATTATAAAAAATTGAATCACATTCCAACTTTTACACTTCAACTTAAAGCTAATAAATTAGTTATATCTCTGTATGACAAGGATGCCATTAATGAGGAATATAAATCTAAATTAACAAATTATGATACAGTCTGTTCTAGATTTTACACATTACGTAAAATTTATAAACCAACCTTATCAATGCATCTCATTGTCTCATCAATTAATTGTCCAAATAATTCTATAGCTAAATATCTCACTTATATTCTGACTGCAGCTTATAATGAATTTTATGTAAAGGATTATTTCTCATTTAGCACTTTCATTAACAATTTTCAATTACCTAACAACTATGTAATTGTTAGTTTTGATGTACTCTCCCTTTTTACCAATTTACCTTTAGAGGCTATCCTCAACAGTCTTAGTGTTCGATCACGACTCCTTTGAGCAATTCATGGAATTTGTTTTTGATTCCAACGTGTTAGTGTTTAATGACAATTATTATAAACAGATTTTCGAAATACCAATGGGATCAAAAATTTTTCCCACTTTAGTTAATTATATGCTGGATGATTTGGTTAAGGATTGTCTCCAATACATGCATTTATACATTCCATTTGTCAAGCGATACGTTGCTGACTTATTGATTGTTGTACCTGCTGGTAGAATTGAGATAGCTCGAGAACTCTTTAACTGCTTGCGTCCTCATATTCAATTCACAGTTAAGGAAGAAACTAACAACAGTATCTCAGTTCTGGATATGTTAGTTATACGTACGAATGAAAACACTTTAAAAACTAAATGGTATAGAAAACCATACTGTTCTAACAGATTCATAAGTTACCATTCGTACCATCCTATGAGATCTAAGATCAATTTCATCTTAGGCATGGAAAATAGAGCTGTCAAACTTACAAATTTTAGAGCAGAGGTATTGCGCCAGCTTAATAATATACTATTGGAGAATTCTTACCCAGAAAACATTATTAAAAAATTTCTCTATACTAACAATATTCCTGAAAATATCTTTGAAATTCCTTCTCAACCGTCTCTTCTCAATACTCAATCAATCTTTAAGTTTAGCCAACACTCTATACAGAAATAAAACAATATAAGTTTAGTTGTTACATACACTACCTCACATGGAAAGTCTCACGGACAAATTGATGAATATTTTTAAACATACATACAGATGTCAAAATAGCTAGAAGACAATTATTAACACTCTCTAAAATTTACTCTAAAACTAAAACACCTTTACAGCTGAATAAGACTTCCTGCATCATATATAAAATTCCTTGTTCCAACTGGCAATTAGTTTATATAGACCAGTCTTCCAGAAGCCTCAAAGGCAGACTCACTTCCCATCGTAATGACATTAATAGAGGGTTGCCCCCTTACGCTCTGGCTGAACATGTCTTTTATCATGATCATATCTCTCATATTCTGGGAAGAGTTCCTACGTATCATAAAAAGCAGTTCCTCGAAATAGCCCATATTAATCAAGATGGCAACGCTATGGATAAAAAAAAAGCGACACTGAGAAGCTGAGTGTAATTTACAGCTATATTATAAAGTTGGAAAAAGAAAAGTATTTGAGCCTTCTGGATAGTCCATCTCCAGATGAATAAGTTTTTTTCCATTGTTTGACCTTATATATTATCAAACCAGTAATTTCTTTTTTTTTTGCTAAACGTTACACTTAGCTACGCCACTGTTTTACGGATTCGTATATCCTTCACTACTTAGTTCACCCACGCCACTGTTCTCAGTGGACACCTGACATTTGTCACTATGAAATGGAGAAATAGTCGAGTGAGATGTTTTGTTGTTTCGTGACTTGAAAATTTAATCAAATTCTAACAATTGTATCATATTGCGTCTTTAAATATAATTAAAATTTTTAATGGTGTGTTTTCCCCTATTTTTCACATATCTACTTGTTTCATATTCAACCCACATTGGTGGGTAAATGACTTTCTTCTCGGTATGGTGGTACAGGTAACACGGAAAGGATATGGTTAGAAAGCAGTTTGCCTTTACTGTTCGCATTTTACTTCATTCATGAACGGAGTTGCATATAGTTGCACGTTTACTGATTGTGATTTCAGCGCTACAACGGTACAATGTAGATATATCCACTGCTATTGCATCTCACACGGAGGAATCCGCGAAAGCCGCAGAAACATATATACGCCACCCGGCGGGAGGTCGGCGAAGCCGCGTTCAATATTTGCATGCTTCCATCCGAGCTGTCCATTGCATAGCCAGGTGCACGTCGGTACCCTGATGAGTCTAGTAGAGACGAAACATGTACCTCTGTCGTATCACTGTAGTGGGGAGGGTAAGTTTTGACTTTCTTCTCGATATGGTGGTATAGGTAGGCCATCATCTCGATGGTGGTGTAATAGGATGAATTGTGTTCTGTAGCAATTCATTCAAACTGTGCAACCTCTAACACGGAGAGGATATGGTTGGAACACAGTTTGCATTTACTGTTCGCATTTTACTTCATTCATGCACGGAGTTGCATATAGTTGTACGTTTGCTGAATGTGATTTCAGCGCTACAATGGCATAATGTGGATATATCCACTGCTATTGCATCGGACACGGAGGAATCCGTGAAAGCCGCATAAACATATTATACACCATCCGGCGGGAGGTCGGCGAAGCCGCATTCAGTATTTGCATGCTTCCTTCTGATCTGTTCTTTGTACAGCCAGGTGCACGTCGGTACCCTGATGAGTCTAGTAGAGACGAAACATGTACCTCTGCCGTATCACTGTGGGGGGAGGGTAAGTTTTGACTTTCTTCTCGGTATGGTGGTACAGGTAGGCCATCATCTCGATGGTGGTGCAATAGGATAAATTGTGTTCCTTAGCAATTTGTCCAAACTGTGCAAACTCTAACACGGAATGGATAGGATTGGAACGCAGTTTGCATATTCTGTTCGCATTTTACTTCATTTATATATATATATATATATATATATATATATATATATATATATATATATATATATATATATTTATATATATATATATATATATATATATATATATATATATATATATATATATATATATATATATATAAAGTAAAATGCGAACAGTAATTGCAAACTTCGTTCCATCATAATCTTTCCGTGTTAGAGGTGGCACAGTTTGAATGAATTGCTACAGAACACAATTCATCCTATTACACCACCATCGAGATGATGGCCTACCTATACCACCATATCGAGAAGAAAGTCAAAACTTACCCTCCCCACTACAGTGATACGGCAGAGGTACATGTTTCGTCTCTACTAGACTCATCGGGGTACCGACATGCACCTGGCTGTGCAAAAGACAGATTGGAAGGAGGCATGCAAATACTAAATGCGGCTTCGCCGACCTCCCGTCGGATGGAGTATATATGTTTATGCGGCTTTCATGGATTCCACATTATGTCGTTGTAGTGCTGAAATCACATTCAATAAAAGTACAACTATATGCAGCTCCGTGCATGAATGAAGCAAAATGCGAACAGTAAATGCAAAATTCCGATCTGTCCTTTGCACAGTCAGGTGGATGTCGGTACCGTGATGAGTCTAGTAGAGACGAAACATGTACCTCTGCCGTATCACTGTAGCGAGGAGGGTAAGTTTTGACTTTCTTCTCGATATGGTAGTACAGGTAGGCCATCATCTCGATGGTGGTGTAATAGGATGAATTGTGTTCTGTAGCAATTCATTCAAACTGTACAACCTCTAACACGGAAAAGATATGATGGAACGAAGTTTGCAATTACTGTTCGCATTTTACTTTATCTATTCACGGAGTTGCATATAGTTGTATGTTTGCTGAATGTGATTTTAGCACTACAACGACATAATGTGGATATTTCCACTGCTATTGCATCTCACACGGAGGAATCCATGAAAGCAAGCTAAAGATATATATATATATATATATATATATATATATATATATATATATATATATATATATATATATATATATATATATATATATATATATATATATATATATATATATATATATATATAAATAGTGGAAACACACTATTTTCCGAATTTTTTGATGATTTTTTACATACCTCCTATTTTTGAGTCGTAAAACACGAATATGTTGTCAATTTTCACCAATCCCGCGTGGTTTTTCCGAAAAAAAGAATTAATTTTCACTCATATAACTTGTACTTTCCGATCACTACCTTTAAATTTCGGGGATTTGAAGTCAAATACACAAATACTACACAATATTTAATCATCATTTTAACAAAACTTATATAAATAACCGCGGAAAATACAGGAATTTTCCATAAAACGTAAGAAAATCGTTGTCTTATCGTTTTATATTGTTTCTAGACATGCATAGTTGGCTGTATACGATTTAAATCCAAACAGGTGATGCGATGTTGCCACGTTGACGTGGATTTTAAATTCCATTAGGATGGAAAAACAATATATTCGTGTTCTACGACCTGCAAATAGGAAATATGTAAAAAATCATCCTAAAATTCGGAAAATTCGTATGGTTAGTTCAGGCCAGTTCAGGTTAGTTTAGTTATGATTTTCATTTTTAGATCAACGTAGCTTGCGGAACGATCTCTTTATGTTTGGTATTCCGATTCTGCACGTTTATAAACATTTTACGGATATGACCGCAATTTGAACTATCAAATTTTCCATCCTAATAGAATTTAAAATCCACGTGAATGTGGTAATATCGCATCACGTGTTTGGATTTAAAGCGTAAGCAACCAACCATGTATGCCTAAATACAGTACAAAACGACAAGACAACGATTTTCTTACTTTTTATGGAAAATTCGTATTTTTCTGCGGTTTTTTATGTAAATTTTTTTTAAAAATCTTTAAATATTGTGTAGTGTTAGTGTATTTTACTATAAATAGCCAAAACTTAAAGATAGTGATCGGAAACTACAAGTTATATGAGTAAAGATGGATTTTTTTGGGAAAACCACGAGAGATCGGCGAAAATTGACATCATATTCATGTTCTACGACCCGAAAATGGGAGATATGTAAAAAATCATCGAAAAATCCGGAAAATAGTGTGTTTCCACCTTCTCCAAGAATTACGAAAAAATTTCTGCTGAAATAAAGTGTACATTTCAAAAATCTACGGGGGACGAGCACTCCCTCTCACAAGAGTTTTGAATTAAGAAAAAATATTTCATTCAAAAGACTATAGACTCGAGCTTCGAGACACATACAAGCAAGACTCACGTTTCCAAAACATTAAATAGTTATAAGCGCAAGCTTTTAAACACACATACCCGTATAGAACGTCCTTTTCCTTGCTCCTTTTATTAAACCCTCGCTCATAAAATTACATATTATAAATGTACGATATCTAATACGTATGATTCTGGTATAATATGGATATTATTTAAACAAGAAAAAGCTTAAAAGTGAAAACATCAAACGACTAATCGCCTTAAGTATAAACTTTCTCAAATATGTATTGCCCTACTGTATCGATTATTTACATACGGTAAAATAATCTATTTTTTAATGTTGATGGTTCAAAACTGAATTCTTTGCACGCAAACCTTCTGAAAAAATTGAGCTTTCTTCGTTTGGGTAACAAACCTCACATTCTTAGAGAATCGACATTTCATGATAGTACAATTTATTACTTTATGAGAATGAGGGTGATATCGCCCTCACCCCCCCCCCCCCCCCACAAGAAAAAAGCTGGATACGTGCTTGTGTATATATATATATATATATATATATATATATATATATATATATAAAACATTATATATAGAGGTATAGAACTTTAAGTTGGCAACACTTTTTTAACTGGCGGCCATTTTGTCAGCTGTCAAGTGATTTATGTTTAGTTTGGTTTGGCATTTCAACATGAATAGACTGACGCCTGAACAACTCTTCCAAATTGTGCAAATTTATTTTGAAAATCATGGTTCTGTTCGAAATACGTATCGCGCACTACGTGCATTTTACAGTCAACATAATCGTCCATCAGAGCAATTAATTTGATTAACTATGGAACGTTTTCGCACCATGTTTACTCTAAATGATAATACGCATCCACAGAGACGTCGTACAGTGCGTACAAAAGAAGTCATTGGTGCTGTAGAGCATAGCGTAGAGGAAGATCCGAATCAGTCTATCCGCCATCGTGCACAGGAATTGGATATGTGTCCATTCACTTTATGGAAGATTTTGCGGAAATATCTTGGTTTGCGTGCTTACAAAATCCAACTCGTGCAAGAATTGAAGCCATACGATCACCTAGCAAGGCGTAGATTCGGTGAATGGGCGCAAAACAAGATTGCCTTTGATCCCGATTTTCATAAGCGAATTTTGTTTAGCGATGAAGCTCACTTTTGTTTGAATGGATACGTCAATAAACAAAACTGCCATATTTGGAGTGATGATAATCCTCAAGTGTAAGTTGAGACACCGTTACATCCAGAAAAACTGACTGTTTGGTGTGCTTTATGGGCTGGTGGAATCATTGGTCCGTACTTCTTTAAAAACGATGCTGGTCAGAACGTTACAGTTAATGGTGACCGCTATAGAGCCATGACTACTGACTTTTTCGTTCATCAATTGAACAACCATGATGTGCAGGAGCTGTGGTTTCAACAAGACGGCGCAACATGTCACACAACTCGTGCCACAATTGATTTATTGAAGGAAACGTTTGGTAACCGCATAGTTTCACGTTTCGGACCCGTGAATTGGCCTCCAAGATCGTGCGACTTAACGCCGCTAGACTATTTTCTGTCGGGATATGTGAAGTCGCTAGTCTACGCCGATAAGCCCGAAACAATTGATCACTTGGAGGACAACATTCCGCGTTATTGCCGATATACGACCACAAATGTTGGAAAAAGTCATCGAAAATTGGACCTCCAGATTAGACTACGTCCGAGCCAGCCGTGGCGGTCATATGCCAGAAGTCATATTTAAATTATAATGCCAGAAGTTTATCTTTCGAATAAAGTAAATTTCATGTCAATTTAAAAATTCATCTTTGTTTTATTCCATTTAAAAGTTCTATACCTCTATAAAAAACACCCTTTATATATATATATATATATATATATATATATATATATATATATATATATATATATATATATATATATATATATGTGTGTGTGTGTGTGTGTGTGTGTGTGTGTAATCCAGTTTAAAAAATAAGATCATTTCTAGCAAATGTATTTATGTAAAAAATCGTTGTATTATTTATTAAACCCTTAATTTCACTTTCTCAGGTCGTCTTTTGTCGTTTGTATTTATTTTTATTTCTACACCTGCGGTCGACCTTGGTGGCTTTAAAAGGTTTAACTAAAAATATAAAAACAGAACTTTATAAGTGTTTTCGTACGTGCCGAAGAGCCACACCTTTTGTATCCTATCATAACATGGCGCAATCTATTTTGACTTCAGCGAATTATATGGATTTAAGGCACAGCACAGGTATAAAGAAAATAAACATAGAAAATTTGTCCCATATAATAATAAAATTTTACACTTTCAATATTTCATGAGGTTGCTCTTGAAGGGGGAAGAGTTTGATGTTTATACTTGCCCTCCACCATAATATTGGCATTTAATTCTATAGCTCCAATTTGGAGGCACCATAGTGTCCTTGCTAAGTCAAGCAAGCACTATGTAGCTTTAATGGACAACGTAGACTAGATTTGAGCACACAGCTAAGAAGGGAATACTCGTTACCAACCATAAGTTTTTTTTTAATGTATAGACTAGTATTTGCCGTCCCAACAACATAGTTTTAATTTTCATAAAGTTTAGTATTCGTTTTTCATGATTTTCTTCTTATGAAGACAGTATTGCAATTTGTAAAAGAGACTCTTACTCCTAGTACGAAGTATTTAAATGACTTAGTTCATCAAAATTTATTTTTTCTGAAAAGAAATTTATAAATAATCCATAATTTTATCCATGAATATTGTCCACTTGGTGCAACGTACCATACTTATGGATTTCAATATTTCTAGCAGCTGTCACTTTCTAGTCCTGCGTTATTGCCATGTCGCTTAATAACTTGGGATATAGAGACTTACAGAGTTTTGTAAATGAACGTGTTAGACTTAATGCTATTGACTTGGCCTAACATAAAACCTCATTAATTTTTATTGCACAATAACCACTTAGCCCCGTTTTTACATTTTTTATAGAATTTTCTCTAATGAACAAAATTTTAACTTAAATTTTTGTCCCCGTTTCTAATATTTCATTTCCTCATAATAAATTGATTATTAAAAAAAAATAATTTTTTATTATAGTTGTCAAAACCTATTCTCACAAAAAAACTAAATTTTCACTTTCCAAATGCTTCAACACGCATAATATTTTCTGTTAAAAACTTCTTCGAAGACGTTCATGGAATATCCAATAGCAATTCAATTACAATTGGTGTATTAATTCAACACCCTCCTATTTCCCATCCCTTCTATGTTAATTTAACAGGCAGTATTATTTTTAGTGCGAAGTAAGTGTTGTGAATCTCTCTGTAAGCCGACATATTTGTACAAGCTTAGTCATTGTAGGACACATGAAACAGGGCCGGAAGGAACTTGTTTTAAAGAATGAAATTTAAAAAATGGTTTCTTCCTGAAAAAATTATTGTTCCTGTGAATCAATACATATTTATACACGGTATTCCACCGAGACCGAATTCAATCTATATATGGAAAACTATATGTAGGAGAATTTTGAAAACTTGAAAGTATACTCATATAAAATATTTGCGAGATGGTATCACTTCCAGTTATATCAGAAAAAGGTGTCAACTTGCTTATTTTAAACAAAACCCCTTATGTATTATTGGATTTTTAGATTATGCGCAAGATTCTAGGTACATCTGTGTATCATATTCTATACCTAAGCCTAAGCATTTTTGACATATTTAAGTTTTTATATCAAAAATGACGTTTGCAGTCTCTAAAATAATTATCAATTCTTCCTATAAGGAAGCTTTCTTTATTCCATTTGAGGTGGGTTTCTTGTTGAAAAAGACCTATTTTATTAGATTTTTATAATATTTTGATAACCAACAATTCAAATGAAAACCCTTAAATTTTCTAATTTTACCTTATTTACCATTAAAAATAAGGGTAAGTTTGTAAGCACTGTCAAAACTATGATGTTTTATATAGGTTGCGTTAGGTCTTATTTTGCAACAGTGGTGCAATTTACAAAAAATAGACAAAAAATCTTAATTATCTTTCTTATACGTATGGATGTTTTTATAGAGGTATAGAACTTTTAAATGGAATAAAACAAGGATGAATTTTTTAAATTGACATGAAATTTACGTTATTTGAAAGATAACCTTCTGGCATTATAATTTAAATATGACTTCTGGCATATGACCGCCATGGCTGGCTCGGACATAGTCTAATCTGGAGGTCCAATTTTCGATGCCTTTTTCCAACATTTGTTGCCGTATATCGGCAATAACGCGGCGAATGTTGTCCTCCAAGTGATCAATCGTTTCGGGCTTATCGGCGTAGACTAGTGACTTCACATATCCCCACAGAAAATAGTCTAGCGGCGTTAAGTCGCACGATCTTGGAGGCCAATTCACGGGTCCGAAACGTGAAACTATGCGGTTGCCAAACGCTTCCTTCAATAAATCAATTGTGACACGAGCTGTGTGACATGTTGCGCCGTCTTGTTGAAACCACAGTTCCTGCACATCATGGTTGTTCAATTGATGAACGAAAAAGTCAGTAATCATGGCTCTATAGCGGTCACCATTGACTGTAACGTTCGGATCAGCATCGTTTTTAAAGAAGTACGGACCAATGATTCCACCAGCCCATAAAGCTCACCAAAGAGTCAGTTTTTCTGGATGTAACGGTGTCTCAACATACACTTGAGGATTATCATCACTCCAAATACGGCAGTTTTGTTTATTGACGTATCCATTCAAATAAAAGTGAGCTTCATCGCTAAACAAAATTCGCTTATGAAAATCAGGATCAACGGCAATCTTGTTTTGCGCCCATTCACCGAATCTACGCCTTGCTAGGTGATCGTGTGGCTACAATTTTTGCACGAGTTGGATTTTGTAAGCACGCAAATCAAGATCTTTCCGCAAAATCTTCCATAAAGTGAATGGACACATTTCCAATTCCTGTGCACGATGGCGGATAGACTGATTCGGGTCTTCCTCTACGCTACGCTCTACAGCAGCAATGACTTCTTCTGTACGAACTGTACGACGTCTCTGTGGATGCGTATTATCTTTTAGAGTAAACGTGATGCGAAAACATTCCATAGTTAATCGAATTAATTGCTCTGATGGACGATTATGTTGACCGTAAAATGGACGTAGTGCGCGATACGTATTTCGAACAGAACCATAATTTTCAAAATAAATTTGCAAAATTTGGAAGCGTTGTTCAGGCGTCAGTCTATTCATGTTGAAATGCCAAACCAAACTAAACATAAATCACTTGACAGCTGACAAAATGGCCGCCAGTTAAAAAAGTGTTGCCAACTTAGAGTTCTATACCTCTATAAAAAAACACCCTTTATTAAGGTTGTCTATGCCGATCATTTCTAGTTTTCGAAGTATTTCCAATTTAATATTTTTATATGGCTATTTTGGGGCAGATTTTAAGTTCAGTTATAATTTTAGTTGGCTATGACTTTTTACTCGTAGCTGGCTGTCCATGAATAGCTGCCACTTATCATTTGAAAATTATAAACGAAAATTAATTAAACTTATTATTTATGGGGAATATGATAAATTTATATCAAGAACATATGATATATTTGCCATTCGATATCCGCAAAACAGAAGCCATCACTATGTGCTGTTACACAAATAATCCGAAAATTTTCTTCCGTAAATGTTCGAACTGAAGTCCTTGAATTTCCAGACATTTTTCGCATCTGGACAGCAGTTATTCATGAGTCTCTTTTGTTATTGACTCGAGACTGAAACTTGCAAATTCCTTTCTCACTCGTTCCATGTAATGTTCCATAGTTGTTATAGGAATATTATAAATTCAATTATTAATTGTACCCTAAATCTAAAAATCGGGCATTGTCAAATTTGGGGATCGGGCTGGCCATAGAAAAGAACCATTGTTGCAAAAAATTATAGATTAGGAAGCCATCAAGTGGAGGTGCACCGTCATGCTGGTAAAACAGGATTCTATAAACCACCATTTTGAAAATTATCTAAAATGTTGAAATAACCTTCACCTAAAAATTAATAAGCACATTTTATATCTAGAATAATTCAAAAACATCTGACTCTCATTTAAAATTTCTTGATAAAAATTTAGTGTCACAACGCCATCATTTCTTATTGCACAATAAACATTAAACTACCAGGATTCTTGAAAATTTTGCTCTCTAAATAGCATTTTTTTTTAATTCTTAGCTTCGTTTGTGCAAATGATATTGCCTAGAAAAAATTGTTTCCTTGCGTCCAAATTATGATAAATTTACAGAATGCCACTCGTCTTGGAAAATCAGTTTCATTTTGATGTTGAACCAAGGAAAATGTGTACGGATGAAATTTATGTTTGCATAATATTCTGTGCACTGTTGATTTGGATACTCCTGCCTCAGAAGCAGCTTGTTTTACACACATTGTTGGGTATGTTGCGAAATATCCCAAAATAGCAATTTCAATATTCTCATTATTAACAAGAGGTTTATTTCTTTGCACTATTGCCTTAAAGAATCTAAAATTCATAAAATTTTCGATAATTTGATTAACAGCATATTGTGATAGCTTCTGTTTTTGCGGAGATCGAATGGCAAATGTGTCACATGTTCTTAATATAACTTTATCACATTATTCATAAATAATAAATAAGTTTCAATAATCTTCTTTTATCTAATTTAAGTGCTCCGGCCTGATTATTAATAACTTTCAAACGAAGACAGCTTCATACGTTTCTTTAGCATTTAATTGTCTTTAGATGCTGTCATAGCTAGCTATGAGTAAAACGTCATAGCGTATTAAGATTATAAGTGAACTAAAAATCCGCAGCAAAATCGCCATATAAAAATACTAAATTGGAAATATTTCAAACACTAAAAATTTTCGGCATAAACAACCTTACACAAACTTATCTTTATTTTTAATGCCAAATAAGATAATATTATAAAATTAGACTTTTGACAATTCCTTTAATTTAATTTTTAATCTTATTTTTTGAATAGCCTGCATTATTGGTTATCAAAATATTATAGAAATCTAATAAAGTAAATTCTTTTCAAAAAGGAATCCAACTCAAATTAAATAAAACTGGCTTCTCTGTAGGAAAAATGGTTAATTATTTTATGATCTACAAACATCATTTTTGACATAAAAACTTAAATACGAGTATGTCAAAAACGCTTTTACTTAGGTATAGGATATGATACATAAAATATTCCTAGAATCTTGCGCAGAATCCAAAAATACAATAATATACAGAATATTCCCTTTAAAATAAGCAAGTTAACACCTATTTTCGGTATAATCGGAAGTACCACCATCTTAAAAATATTTTCGCTCTTTTGCCATCGACATTAGTATACTGTCAAATTTTCAAATTTTTTCTATTATAGTTTTCTATATATGGATCCCCTGTAGATTGGGATACATTATTTCAAAGGTAGGAAAAAATGTATGAAATTATAACCTTACTCACAATTTAAAATACAAATTATTGATCTTGAAATAATAAATTAGTTCAGGTTTTTTTACACACATTAAATGAAATATGTTTTTCATTATTCTATTCTGATTTAAGAGTTATTCTGTTATTTTTACCCTACTTGAAATGTTGATTTAAAGTTCTCACATTTGAAAGCAAAATATCATTGTTTTTTTATATGCAAGCAAATGGAAAAATCTTTTTTTTTTTAATTCTTATAATATTTCTCTTAAAACAATGAACTGTAAAAAAAATGTTATATGCCACTAATTCAAACTGGTATTTACGGCAATCCAATCCGACTTTCATGCACACTTTTTACACTAGAAACACAAATCCATCTTAACCTATTACAACCCTGCATTCTTTACCCTTATCGAACCAAAATAACGAGGGTGGATCCAAATGCCTCCCAATTACCGTCTCATCGCCTTGATCAGACCGACAGACCCTGCTGACAACGTACCGATATCGGATGATAACGATTTGATTCCGTCAAGTCATTGACCAATTATTCTAACGTTACTTTTTTATTATTATTTTTATTGACGTGTGCGGTGCACCTGGCCATACGGTCTTTTTATTGAAGTAGTTTTACACACGTCTGTTTTTTATGGAACTTCTGTGTATGATATTTGATATTTTATCGAATTTGGTTATTATTATCCCCGATCATAACAGTAGATAGATAATAATAAATTTTTTTGAACGCCGTTTATGGTCGGTGGAGGAGGGGATTTTTTAATGTTTGACAGATACAAATATTTTTATTTTGCTTTCAATTTTTTTACTTGTCGTGACTGCTTTGAGTATTTTTAAATGTTGGAAATTACCTACTACAAAAGCGAAGTTTAACATCAACAAAAAGTGATTTTAAAAACTTATTGTTATCGGTAAATATTGTTGGATATTATTTGCATATTGACAATATAATAATAATTTAGGCAATCACAAATTCATACTTTTACTTTTAAATAAAATAATTAGACAAGGATAATATAGAATCGGTGTAGGTGCTAAGAAATAAAAGTTCTCATAATGTTTGTCAACATTTTTCCAAATATAAGTAAAATGATTATTTCATTATTCATAATACCAACAATGGGCCCTAGTTCTGACGATATACTAAGGTAAGAAAAGCTCTTATCGAACTTCGAATTCACGATAATGTAAATGCTCTAAAGAAGATTTGAGATATCTTGTCTTAAGATCTAAGAATAATTTTTATTATTATTAGTCTGGAAATAAGTTACCACGAAATAAAATAGCCGATTATGAAAAGTATAATTAATAAAAACTGTGCAATATCACAATTTTTTAAAGCTTTATCAAGCTTTAAAGTTCTCATTATGTTAAAATGTGTTATTTATCTCAAGCAATGTATTCAAATGAAATGTAATGCCTATTTTATATATCAAACATTTATTTTATATAGTCCTCTTAAACAAGAACTTATTTAAAATAAACAAATGAGCACAATTGTAATCTGAGATTAATATAAAAGTAGGAAGAAAATATTATCGGGTTGCACTAATGACTTAAAATGTTTGCCAAAATAGATCGGATATTAACGTAATGGTACAGCTTAAGTAAAACTTCTTTGATATAGGAGCCAGTATGCTTTTCTGGAAGCAACACAAGACAGTTTACTTTCTCCTGTAAATATGCACTAGATATTTTAAAGGGGCTTAAATTTTACATCCTAAACTAATCCTTATAAACCAGAGTAAATCCTTGATTCGTGTATTCATATTCCTTACATTTTCTAAATAGCACGTAAGTAAATATACACTTATTCGTCACTAACTCACTCACTCATCATCAAAAATCTGGATTACTTCCTGAAATTTGACAAACTTTAAGATATAAGTATTACAAAATTTAAAATATTCAAACCGAATTTACTAAGAAGGTTTAAGACGTAGCGATTCGTCATGAAAGTAATTTGTATCAAATATGTCACAACAAAAGCACTAATATAGGAAAATTAAGAATAGCCACCTAGAGATCAAGTTTTGGAATCAGAGAAATAGTTGTCTTCTGAAAGTTAACAAAGTTTAAATTTTTACAATTCGGTAATAAATACAAACGATTTTTTATTTTTTAGTTTTTAAGATTCAAAACTTGTTTGACTTATTCTTGTACTTGTCAATTAAAACCCTCTATTGTTAATTTAGACTGGTTTTAAAGTTAGGCTATGTTAGTGAATTAGGGTTTTATGATTTAACCTTTTAAATGGAGGGGTGGAGTTTATAAGTAAATTGCAGCACTAAAGTCTTGGTATTTGAAAAAAAAATATTATCCACGTTTTATATGTGCACCATTTATAGCATTTTTACACTTGGTGTATACTCATTTCATATTAAGGTGCAAGTTAGAGATAAATGGCACTTAGCAATTTTAAAACCAACGTTACTGCCTCTCGTTCTCAAAAATCATTAATCAACATAAAAATCTTACGAAAATTACGTGTTATGGATTACCTTAAAGTTTCTTAATAGTTATTTTTTAAAATTTTTTATTACATCGCAAATTAATTTTTATTTTTATTTTTTTTTGATTTCATAAATAAGTGAATGTAACTTAACCGTATCAAATTTCTTTAAAATTATTTACCAAGTACTTTTATGCTGAATTTTTTCAGATGTTTAAAATCTGCAGTCGGAAAGATCGTCTTTGCCAATTCAACTAACCTCGTTACTTAAACTTGCCTAATTGCTTCTGGTAGCCAAATTGGATCTCCGAAATGTCTGTCTCAGTCTGTTGAGTGCTGGGTACTCTCTGAGGACAAGGTCAACTGTTTCATCCTCCTCCAGACACCATCCGCACGTCGGGTCATCTACGACACCAATCTTGTGAAGATGGCCCCTCAGGTGACAATGTCCTGTCATCAGTCCCACCACAATTCGTAGCTCTTTCCTTCCTAGAGAGAGAAGCTCCCTAGTAAGCGGGGCGCTAGGTCCGCTTATATGTTCCTTGGCGTACCTTATTCCAAGAGCTTCCCTCCACGATTCAATATATTTATTTTATTGCAACAAATTTCAATTTCTTTTTACTAATGGCAGTCGGGACAGGTAAAATTGGTTGGGGTCCATATGGTTCAATTGCAGGCCCCATCTTTGCCAGACTGTCCGTTTCTTCATTACCGTGTATACACTTTTAACTAACAGTTTAGCACGCAGGCGCGGATCCAAGGGGGGGCGGTGGGGGCGATCGCCCCCCCCAAGAGCTTTGGGTTTAGGAAAATGGACCCGACTTTTTCTCTTATACTACAGTTTATTTAAGAACTAGAGAGAGTAATAAATCATTTTTTACCCTTTTTCTCTCGCAAACTACCTATGTTCTTTAGCAAAATCTGTTAGACACATATATTTTTCATAGGAATGGGTTAGAAATTTTATAATCATAAATACCGGTCTATATTAATGGACTAAAACGTAGCCTTATTCTCTCAAAAAATTCGAAGTTATAATTTAAATACCTACAAAATATCCATTGTCAAAAATACAAAAAGTTAAACATATATAAAAAAATAAATTCCTCCATATAATATTAAAATATTTTTGAGGCTATCAGTCATTTTATTATTAATTAAAAACATTTTTAGGGTATTTGACGTTTCAGTTTGTTTATTTCTTAAACCATCTGCAGAATTACAATTAAACACTAAAAAAGGATTCAAATGTAATTACTTTTTTTATGTTGTAATTAAAATTAGACCTACTTATTTTTATTTCTATTGTACTGATATCTTAATTTAATTTGCTTTATTATATGGAAATACGATAGCTCCAAAAAAATAAGATAAACATGTTAATTCTACACGCTTAAGAAAAAGATACGAATACAATAATAAAATAATAAAAAACTTACCGCTAATTAGAATTAAATATATATAAAATTAAAGAGTGGGACACACTAAAATAAAAATATATAAAAAAATAAAAAAACATTAAACAATAAAATACAACAAAAACAAAAATTTAAATAATAAATTGTATTTACACTAGTAAACATTACGTATCTAATTCCTAATCAAAGTCAGTGAAGCTATCTTTGCTCAAATTAATTATAATTGGTTTCTCTATCTCACCGATAATGAGATCGAGTTCTCACATTTTGTTTTATTCTTTTATTACATGAATTTTTCCCAATTTTCCGCAGTAACTTTATTCAAAAAAATCTTTCAAAAGTTTAGTTAAATTACTAATTTTGTTAATTGTGTTATTTCTAGCAACTCTACCTTTTACTTGAGAGAAATATTTACTTCTCCAACGGACAGTTTCCGGACGATCTATAAGAAGAGATTTTCTATCTGGTTTTTCCCAGCAAAAATTAAGATCTCTGAGCAATTTCCAGAGATCAGTTCTTTTAATTTCAGGTAAATCGCGATCTTCATTGATTTTAATTAGAATTTTGTAGACGGTTGGGATCAACTTCTCATAATAAAATGTATATACAACCGCTTCAATTTGCAGTTTTCATTTCTTCTTCCAACGAGCTTTTTCATCTGCCTGTGATCGAATGTGGCTTGGGAGTACTAACAATTCCAGTCGTTTTTTCTCCTTCAATATTCGGTTCATAGTGGATTTTCCAGCTCCTGTCATGTTGGAACACATCTCAACAGAGCTTTTAACATTATTATCTAGATATTGATATCTTAAGGCATCATAAACATTCATCGTAATAAGTTTTTCGTTGAGGAAAAAATGCCCTGGTTTAACAATTTTGGAATAAATATAAAGGTGAAACCATATCTTTTGGGTATCTCACTAATCTCAAATAATATATAAAAACAAACACAAACAAGATAAGTCACTAAGAATAAACTGTAAGGTGTACTTTACTCACTGACAGAAATTAAATTAAACTATCAGAATTTTTATGTTGCAGTAAATTTATAAAATATATTTAAATATAACGAAATATAATTAGATTTACGGCAGTTCTCAGTAACCAACGGCACTGGAACAGGTACTTTGGAGGTTTCGTTAACAGTTTTATTACTCTATCTAGTTCTTGAATAGAGTATAGGAATGTGTATACTTACGATCGCCCCCCCCCCCTCCCAAGAGCTTTGAGTTCAGGAATATAGAACCCATTCTGCCTTTTATATCAGGAATGAATATGCTGCTTGCACTCCCCCCCCCCCCGTTGACAACTTATTTTTATTGCCATAGTGTACTTTTGTGATATCACCGCCCCCCCCCCCAAAGAGAGAGGCTGGATCCGCCCCTGTTAGCACGTAACAGTTTATCTCCTTCACATCGTTAAAGGAAAGGGTAGACAGTTTATTTACTGAGAATTCCACTTTGTTTCCCTCTTCTTACTAATTTCGATCACCTAATGGCCTTATCACTGAGATTGTAATGATCAATAAATAAAATGCTCAGAAAAAAATTGTCTATATAAAATTCTCATTCCTAGATGTGTCGGCAGGATGTTATACCTGCAGATATTTTTAATGAGTGTAAAATAACAACAGTCAAACGACATCTATACGTACACCGGAGTAGTAAAAAGAAAAAAGATTTCCTGCGAATACCACTCTGGTTTTCTCTTCATACGCGATTCAACCACGTAATTGTCTCATTAGTGGAGCTGCAATGAACCAAATAAATTCTACGACCATAAATATTTCTTTATATTTTATTTAATTTTCTGATAGTACTGTGAATTAGTCTAATACTGGTTAATTTATTTTAAATATATTTTTTATTAATAATCCGTATGGGGCCGTTAACCTTTCTTTAAGACTAAACCGACACATTCTCCATAATGTGCTAAAGTTACTTTTTAAACTTACTAGGAATAATACATTCTTAATTTTGGTTTTGTTGGTCGTTACTTGATGGAAATCCATACTAATTTATGATTGTGTTAAGTAAAACACATTTTTACTTAAATTTCCACTTAAATTTTTTGTTGACAGTACAACATGTTTCACTGCACGGCAGCTTCTTCAGGTACTGTATACAATATTGTGGTGTTATGCTATTTAAATTATCAATTACAAAAAGAAGAACGTGATGTTTATGTCTAACTATTGTGTCCTTAAATTTTATTATTTTACAATTTTAGGAAATTCCAATAAATTATATTTTACAAAATTACTTTTACTTAAAATAGGTTTTATAAAGGTAAGCTACACTGTATGAAAAATGCATTAAATTAATGTAAATGCGCTGGAAGCAAATTTCACAAACTTTTATATAATGCATTTAATGAATGCATTAAATTTAATAATTTACATAATCTAAACTAATTTATTCCATTAAATTTAATGTAATCATACATTAAATTTAAAGTTTGATCATTACTTTTTAAAGTAACTATTGTACATTAAATATACAGCCAGCGTTCATTGAATTTGAGATATGTTATCACATATTTAATGCACCAATATTAATATGAATTCAAAAAATTCTGAAACTAGAAGGAAAAGGTGGACATTTTTCCCATAGGTAGTGTCCGCCATCTAGACCGATTTCGAACCCAATGGTCCCCGTCAGTACGGGGTAGACATGTACACCTCACCATAAGAAAATTGAGTCCTTTAAGCAATTTATAACATACTAATCAAAAAGTTCAATACAAGTTGCGCCATCTCCCGAAATCTCATGCAATGTATATTGAATAATAATGTAAATTCCTTTAGTATAAGGATATATGTGAATTAATTTTAATGTACAGAAGTTGAAATATCTTTTAATTACTTTATTGAAATTTAAAATACCATTTAATGAAGTTTGATGTCCAACGAACTGATATTTAAATGAATTGCTTTAAATTCAAAGTAAATGAATATTATTTAATTTAAGATTATTTTTAACAGTTTACTTAAATCTATTTTATGGTAATAATACATTTTTATTTTTAAGTTTGTTTATTTCCAGCGATTCGAAAATATTTGATTTGGCTCCTTTAGCTTCGATCTGTAAAATTTTAAAATCCTGGTTAAAACTATGATTGAATCTATTAAATTTTTGGTATATTTCCAGCCATGATACTAAGATTTCTTAAAAGTTTACTTATTTTTGTATTAATATTTCCTATATATGTAATTATTTTATAACTATTCGATTTTTTATTTTCTATTGGGTAGGTATATTTTGTCAATTAATTCCGGTTGATATCACGATTGAGTTGGAATAATTATATTGCGTCTCGTACCATGAAGGCAATATGGGCTTTCTGGGTTTGTAAATGAGCCTTTGGGTACACTTGAGGGCTGATAGCGAGAGTGCTATTTTGGATATACACTATGGTAATCGGTCAGAGCGCCAACATCATCTTTCCTTTGACAATTTCAAAGAATAGCTAGTATGGGAATAGTGAGTGCGGTGAGGACTGCTCCTATTAGGGCTCTGTAGGTCCTGGTGAATCTACCTCCTCTTGACTTATACATAGAATACGAGGCCTTGAAGGCTGTCGTTTGCGTAGGGCATCTCGATGAGATACTTCTGTCAAGTACAGAGGATTGCGAGGAGGAGAAATGGATCCTGGTGATTTACAGGTGGATCTTGACAAGATGAAAGAGCTGAAGCCAGACTATTCGGCAGGGGCAAGGGAGTCAGAGAGTTCTACTCTTTCGGACAACATGCGATGATATTGACAGCGGAAATTTATGCTATTCTGCAATGGGACCATCTCTGTAGGACAGGAATCGGGTAAAAAACATATGCTTAGACAGTAGGGTCGTGGTAATGGTATTGAAGTCCAGTGTCGTAACTTAGAGACTGGTGTCTGGGTGCAGGCATAAACTGAACAGTAGGACTAGGAACGGCAGCACAATCAGATTCATGTGAGTCCCGGGTCTCTCCGGTATACACAGGAATGAAGAAGCGGGTCACCTGGCAAAGATGGGATCCGTAATTCAACCATATGAATCCCAACCAGTTCTACCTGTCCCAATTGCCGTTGACAAAAAGAAACTTAAATTGTTACTGGAGAGTAAATTCATTAAATCGCAGAGAAGAGCTTCTGGAATGAAGTGTGCAAAGGGAGAAAAGAGTTGCGAATTTTGGTAGGACTGTTGACAGAACATTGTCACTTAAGGGGCCATCTTCAAAAGATTGGTGTCGCGGATGACCCGACATGCAAATGGTGTCTGGTAGAGGATGAAACTGTTGACTATGTTGTCCTCAGGGAGTGCCCAGCACCCAACGGAGCGAGACAGATATATTTCGGGGGTACAATTTTGTTACCGGAAGCAGTTAGGTAAGTTCAATTATCGAGGCTACTTGAATTCGTAAAGGCGATCGGCCTCGAATGGCCTGCAGCTATGGTGAGATGTAAATGACCCAACGAGGCCTAGGCATCCATGATCGCATGTAGACACCTTTGTTTCATTCATTCATTCATTCAATATAGCAGATACAATATGCAGGATAAAATTGTCGGACTAAAAAATGTATATGCCTCAAGTGCTTTCAATACCGGTATTGGACGTTTTTGTGGCCTAGGATACGAATCTAAAATTAATTTCTTAAAAGTTAAGATAGCGGATTTACTATATCAGACTAAATATTTGTTTGATACAATTTCATTAAAAACTGGTATTTGGAAAATTCTCTGAATCAAAGAATTTTTCGTTGTTTAGTTTCATGTAGTCTACAACTCTGGATAAAATAAGTACTTTTTAGATATTAATTTAGCGATGAATTCAAAAATTTCAATTTCATATAAAAATTTACATAGTTATTTTTCGCTTTTTCGCGCTTTTATAGAAGTCGATTCAATTTTTTTTATAAAAATTTTATTTGTTTTACTTTGGTATCAAATGTGTAACCCAAGTGACAAAAAATGAAAAGCGGTAAACAACTTATCAAGGGACATTTCAGACTGCTTATCTTTATCAGTAACCTAAGATACATCAAATTCACATAAATGATATGATAATCCAAGTGAAATGAGATTTTTGCGAATGACCGATAAGACGGCAAGTTTAATGTTACCTGATGTAAATTAAACTGGCATTATGAAAAAGAGTTAAAAATGAAGTAAAAATTCTTTATTTTGAATATTACTGATGACATCGTTTAGATATTCAATTTTTAGATAAAAACTTTAACTTAATATATTTCGTTATACGTAATTACACCTTTTTTAAATAATAATGTAATTACTTTCAAAGAATGTCTCAATCAATGACCCTGTATACTATGGAGATTCCTCACTTAAATACATTAGATTGTGTGCTAAAACTAAATATTTATACCATATAAATATTTAATAAAATTATTAAAATCACACTCGGAAATTCACAATTTAATTTTATTTTATTAATAAAATAAACTTAATAATAAATCAATATTTAATTAAACAAACAAAATTATTGAACTGATTTTTCGAGTTAAAAATTTTAATAATTTCAAATAAAGCAATCGAGAAAACATGCTTCAGAAAAATATTGACAAAAGAGTACGGACAGAATCCTTATAATCTCAATTTTATGAAAAATATTAAAGCAAACATTTGCCAGGGGAGTCTATAGACAGAGAGATTTCCGATCAAAATATAAAGCATAGAAGATCACCGACTCTATCGACTTTAAATATTGACACTTGTTTTTTTATGTAACGGCTTTGACGCTTTTAAATTAAAGAGGTAAATACGTTTTTTGAAATACGTTAATATGTTTTTAAGTTTATGTAATATGACGAAATATAATTTTTATTCAATTAACAAAATAAAATAAAATAATGTGGGATAAAAATAGTAGACAGGATTTTGTTCGGAATATTGAAAACGATTTCTACTTAGGTCAAGGTATCTTTGATATTAAATTAACAAATGAAAAAAAAAATTTGCATATTCCTTCATTAGTTTTTTCCATTCTGCTTTCTTTTCGAAAGATCTATGATTTTACTATATATAATATACATATAAAACGTCTACAGTTTTAGTCGTTGATGCATCTTTGTCAGGCTGCATTTGGCGGCACATGTGAGGGTGGATCGTATGATCAGTTTAGCCCCTCAAAGAACTTCGACCTGGAGTACCCCGAAATCTACTGGTTTCTTGGGGGATGGTTTCCTATTTCATTATGCATTAAGGTAATTCCTTTAAGAACTTGTAGTCTTTTGTAAGAAATTTCCATGCACTCACGGAGCAGATACTCCGATTTTTGTCACGTTATCGCAGAAACGACAAATCTCCGTATCGCTTTTGCATTCTTTGGCGACAGATTTAGGAATCCCTCCGATTGTCTTAAGCCACACTGTTAAAAATAACCTTAAATTTAATGCAAATTCCATTCTACATTAAATTTAATGATTTTGTACTTTAAATCGTGACATTTACTTTGAATTTAAAGCAAATTCAATGAAATATCATTTCGTTGTACATTAAATTTGATTAAATGTTATCTTAAATTTCAATAAAGTAACTGAAAAGATATTTCAATTTCTGTACATTAAAATTAATTCACATATACCCTAATACTAAAGGAACTTATATTATTATTCAATATACATTGCATGAGATTCCGCAAGATGGCGCATGTATATCTAATATACTGTTCCGGACAGCCGATCTTCGAACACATTGTATTAATGAACATACTATTATTTCAAAATATTTTTATTGTCAACCTTACTTTTGACATTTGTCAATCAATTTCAAGTTTCATCGACAAACTCTCAAACTAAACTGTCCACGAAAGCAGATCTGGACCCTTTATATACCCTTTTGGTCGATACCGGAAGATTTCCTAATTCTCTAGAAGGATTTCCATACTACATGGGGTAATAAAAATTAGAAAAAGGAATAATCCGGCGATTTCTAGACCTTCTATCATAGGCGCTCCATGTCAAAAATAAGGAAATAGAATTCTCTAAAAAGTTCCAGACCTTCTTTCATAGACGTCTCCTGAGGAAATTAACAAAGGTAAAATTAATTAAATAAATTATGAATGAAAAGATTCCTAAAACCCTACAAACTACGAACACAAACTAATACTATGAAATATAAAACGCTTCAAAGTTTGTTACATTAGAAAATATACCTAAAATCCTACAAACTTCAAACACAAACTAATACTATGAAATATAAAATGAAATGTACTACGCTATAAAGTTCGTAACATTGCCCCCCTTCCAAGCGTTGATCGTCCCGATCAACTTTCTTGATAATGGGCCAATCTGTCCAGATGCGCAACTTTCAACTTCGCATGAGGGCTTTTCTGAATTCGGCACACCAAATCGTTTAGTCGAGTCACTACGTTGTACGGACCTTTCCATGACTTTTGCAGCTTTGGTGAACGCCTTTTGGTTTTTTTCGGATTGTACAACCAAACTTTTTCACCAACCATGATTCCACCAGTATTGGCTTTAAGGTCATAGCCGGTCTTCATTCTGTCGTTTTCTATTTGTTGTTTTTGACGGACTTCTTGGTGTAAGACCTGAAGCTGCTTACTGAGTTGGTTGGTGTAGTCTTCCCAAGTTACTTCAAAATCGGATGGACGTCCAGTAAGCAAATCAACTGGAAGACGTAATTCTTTTCCAAAAATTCGTGAATGGCTGAACGATAGGCTAGTAAAAATGGCTGAATGCATTTATCCCAGTTATTTTGTTATTTATTTACCTGTATTCTGATGTAATTCTCCAGCGATCTGTTAAGTTTCTCAACCATTCCATCTGACTGTGGATGCAGGGGTGTTGTTCTAGTCTTGTGGATTTTCAGAAGCTTACAAAGGTTCGTAAAAACGTCATATTCAAAGTTTCTTCCTTGATCAGAGTGTATCTCTCCTGGCACCTCATATCTACAAATCCACTATTCAAACAATATCTCGGCAACGGTGGTGGCTTCTTGATTTGGTATCGCATAGACTTCTGGCCATCTACCGAAGAAATCCATAGCTACCAAAATATAGCGATTCCCGGATTTACTAATATGAAATGGTCCTGCTATGTCTATTGCTATTCTTATACTCCTACATTGTACTGCTTTATTTTACCATGGCAACGGGTCCTTAATCCTTTCTGACAGTAGAGTCGGTACAATTTTTTACATCTGCGCGTCTCCCCAGCCAACAGAACCTTTCTCGAACTTTTTCAAGAGTTTTCATAACCCCCAAGTGTCTTCCACCTACACCATTATGTAAAGCTTGCAGTACTTCTGGAATCCATTTGGTGGGTAAAATACTCTGGTATTTGCAGTCTTTGCTATGAAAGCACTCCCAAACTCTTTTTAAAAGACCATCGAACATAATCAAGGAATCCCATAAGGCCCAGTAACCTTTCACTTTTTGAGATTTTGACGAGATTTCTTGAATAGTGGGTCGATTTGACTTATTATTCTTTAATTTAATGATAAGGTTAATATCTGGATCTTCTTGTTGTTCTTTGGAGATGATTTTGGAATCCCAATCCAAAGAGCATTGAGTCGTGTCTTTCGGCAAAAGAAATCGTCAGGATTTTCTCGCTCTTCGTGCCTGTTACAGTGCTTGCATTCTTCTGGACCTGGTCTCCTTGACAAAGCGTCTGCATTTTTGTGGTTCAACCCTTTTCTATATTCAATTTTAAAATCGTACTCTTGCAAGCATTGTAACCATGGTGCTATTTGACCTTCAGAATTTTTAAATTTTAAAAGCCACTTTAATGATGCGTGATCTGTTCGCAGAAGTAATTTTTGGCCATATAGATATTTGTGAAAGTGTTCCAATGTCTTTATAATGATGAGTAGTTCTTTTCTTGTTACACAATAATTTCGCTCAGCTTTGCAGAGTACTTTACTAAGATAAGTAATCACTTTCTCTTGGCCATTTTGTATCTGGGATAAAATTCCACCTATAGAGGAGTTACTAGCGTCAGTATCCACAACAAACATCTAATCAAGCTCAGGATATGACAGTATTGGAGGAATACAAAGTGCCTTCTTTAGTTCATTAAAAGCGGCTTCGCAGTCTACGGACCATTCATAGTTGTTGCTATTTTCCTTCAGTCGATGTAAAGGTCTTGCAATTTCGGCGAATCCTTTTATGAATCTTCTATAGTAAGTACAGAGACTTATTAGTTCATGCTGGTGTTTCGGTACTGGCCAACCTTGAATGGCTTCCGTCTTCTCTGAATTGATTCGTATACCATCTTCGGTGCTTATATACCCTAGGTATTTCACTTCGTTCTGGAAAAATTATCATTTTTTTGGACTGAGCTTCAAATGTGCACTTCTCAGTTTTTGAAATACATTTTCGACATTTTTCAGGTGATCGTCAAATATTTTTCCCAGAATTATGATGTCATCTAGGTATACTAGGCATGTTTTCCACGTTAGTTCATGTAAGATTCGTTCCATTAAACGTTCATTGGTGGCATTGCATAAACCAAATGACATAACATTAAATTGCTATAGCCCCATTCCAGTAGAAAAGTCGGACTTTTCTTTATCTTCTAGATGAAGCTGTACTTGCCAATAGCCACTTTTTAAGTTCAATGTGGAAAACCATTTCGACCCATTTAATGTATCCACCGTATCATCAATACGAAGTAAAGAAAAACTGTATTTCTTTGTGACATCATTAAGCCATCTGAAGTCAACACAGAATCTAGTTGAGCCATCTTTCTTCTTAACTAGTACAACTGGGGATGTCAATGGACTTTCGGAAGGTTCTATAATGCCTTGATTCTGCATGTCTTTAAGCATCTTGTCAACCTCGTCACGTTTTGCTAACGGCGTTCTCCTTGGAACTTGTTTAATTGGAGTTGCTTCATCAGTATTTATTCTATGCTCGATTATATTGGTCCTTCCCAAGGCGCTATCTAATAGAGAGGATACATCCTGATTTCTTTTGAAAAGATCTTCCAGTCTAGCCACCTGAACTTGATTCAGTAAAGGTGTTGACGTATTAACTAGGTCTTGAAGTATCTTAGGTAGACTAGCAGGTAATTTTTCAGGTTGCAACGGGATACCGGTAACTATCACGTCGACAGGTTGACAGGTAGCAATCTTGTCACCTTTTCTCATATGTTGAGGATAATCCTTCAAATTCAGCATTTTGACAAATATAGGGTTTCTTTTATTCTGGATCAGGGTTTTCTGCAGAAAGAATTCCTTTTGCATACAATAGGCAATCTTGAATTGGTTCAATCAAAACTATTTCATCTTCTTCAGAATCATCAACCTTTACTTTTACTATACATTCTGAACTTGAAGGTAACATCGTATCTTCAAGAAGTACAACGTCCCGGATCGAAACTTTACTATTTTTCGGTAGATTCATAACAATTTCTTCATTTCTAGTTCGCAGTACTCGTTGAGGAAGATCACACACAAGCTTCTGGTGTTCCACGACATCTAGACCTAGTATTACTTCTTCCAAAATATCAGCAACAATAACTACATGTTTGAAAGAGGTATTTCCCAGGGTTATTTCGGCTTCATGTATCCCTTTCACAGGTATTACTTCACCATTGGCAGTTTACAGGACATAATGCTTTTCCGGTAGACGAATTTTACAATGAGCCAAGATGTTCGGCTTTACAATGGTCTAAGTAGAACCAGTATCTAATATCATTTCACATTCCCAACCACATATTTTTCCGGGTACTACCAAGCTGGCCATTGTTTTGCCGCCGGGATACCCTAATTGTTATTGTTGATGGGACTTGGTAGCACCTAGCCCCTTTAAGCTGGCTACTGGAAGTTTTCTTGATTCTGATCACTGTCAGGGGCAGTACTGCCAGTGCAGCGGCTTTGTACATGCCCCTCTTGGCCACATTTCCAACAACGAATTCTATTTCTCTCGTGGAATGTTTTTTTTGTTGTCATGTGCCCTTTGTCTGTTTAAAAATTCCTGCATCTCCCTCATTAACTTCATGAAGAATTCCTCGTTAGTCTTGCGATCATCCTGGGAAATATGAACTCTTCTTATGACTCTTTCTTGGTTCATTGAGATCTGTTTTGCTGTTTCAAACTGAAGGGCATAAGTAAGGGAAATTTTCTTCAGTCTGACCATTCTTAGTGTCTGACTTGTTTCCGGGTCGCGTAAACCTTTAATAAAACTATTCACTGCTAACTCTTGCTTTATTTCCTCTGGGTAAGTTGGGTACGTCAAATTTATTAACCTCATTATATCCGCCTCATATTCTTGCAGACTTTCATTGTGTTTTCGTCTTCTTCCTTGGAGTTGGGCCTTATAAACTTCCTGGAGGTGGGCTTCTTCATAGCGCATTTCCAGAAAAGTAACAATAAATCCGTAATCATTCTGCTTTTCTTCAGGAATGTTACGTAGAACCTCCATAGCTTCACCTCGTAGTGCTAGAACTAGAGCACGTGCCTTCTCCTGTGGACTCCAATTATTGCCGGTGACAGCGGCTTCGAATTGACGGACATAGGTAAGCCAAGGTACTTTGCCGTCGAAGGTCGGTAGCTTCATCACACTAGTGGCAGAAACACCATCTACTTTTATTACACCTGTACTGGCTACCATCTCGATTTGCAAATGTAGTTGTTGCACCTGTTTGTGGATTTCTGTTACCTCTTGTTATACTTCTCCAAGTACGTCTTCTCTAATTTGCAGCAGTAATTGTTGCATCTGTTTCTGGATTCCCGTCACTTCGCTATGTACGTCTTCTCTAATTTTGCTAATCTTCTGTTGCATTTCTTGTTCTATATGCTACATGTCTTCGCGATTTTTTTAAGTTCCTGTCTCATGTCCTCCAGGCTTATTTTTAGTTCTTGTTTTATATCATTTTGGCTGGTCTTTAATTCTTGTTTCATATCGTCTAGATTTTTCGTCATACCTTCTTGGCTTATCTTTAATTCTTGTTTCATATATATCGTCTAAATTTTTCGTTATACCTTCTTGGCTTTTCTTCACATCTTCTTGGCTTGTCTTCATATCCTGTATCATCATCAACATCTGATTTAAACTAGCTTGAAGTTGTTCTTCCATTTTTGCCTTTTGTCTTCTAGTTTCTACTGGCATAAAATTTCAATTAACTTTTTTTTAACCTGAACTAACCTCTTCTGGATTTGATCCACTTCCGACACCAATTTGGTCCGGACGGCCGATCTTCGAACACACACTGTATTATTGAACACACTATTATTTCAAAATAGTTTTATTGTTAACCTTACTTTTGACACTTGTCAAACAATTTCAAGTTTCATCGCCGAACCCTCAAACTAAACTCTCCACGAAAGCAGATCTGGACCCTTTATATACCCTTTTGGTCGATACCGGATGATTCCCTAATTCTCTAGAAGGATTTCAATACTACATGGGGTAATAAAAATAAGAAAAACGAATAATCCGGCGATTTCTAGACCTTCTATCATAGGCGTTCCATGTTAAAAATAAGGAAATAGAATTCTCTAAAAAGTTTCAGACCTTCTTTCAGAGACGTCTCCAGAGGAAATTACCAAAGGTAAAATTAATTAAATAAATTATGAACTCATAAAAAATATTCCTAAAACCCTACAAACTACAAACACCAACTAATACTATGAAATATAAAACGCTACAAAGTTCGTTACATTAGTAAATATACCTAAAACCCTACCAACTACAAACACAAACTAATACTATGAAATGTACTACGCTATAACGTTCGTAACAATACATAGTCACCTTAAAAAGTAATGATCAAACTATATATTTAATGTATGATTACATTAAATTTAATGAAATAAATTAACTTAGATTAATGTAAAAATTATTAAATTTAATGTATTACATTAAATGCATTTAATAAACATTGATGAAATTTGTTTCCAGCATATTTGCCTTAAATTTAATGCATTTCCTTTTTACAGTACAGGCATGTTGTTCCAATTTATCTTTATTTGATTTTATCCCTAGATTGGAAAATCTTCCCTTATGCGGTTTTTTGGTAGTCCAAAGAAAAAGGCTCCCTGTTTTGTAAGACTATCTGCTTTGTCATTTAATTCATTCGCTTCAGATATTGTTTGTAGTTTCAAGTCTCCTTAAACGAATATACGTTTTATTGAAGAGCTTTTAGAGCTACTTGGCTGTCTTAAAATATATAGGCTTTGGATGTTCTGGTATTCCTAGTAATATATCCTTCGGCGCAAATGTATATACCATGCATTTTACCTGCGAAGATGGTTAGGGTTTTACCCAGTAAGCTTGAAATTTAAACCTATTACTTACACTTAAACTCCGTTTTACATCATTTTTGTACCATACATGTGAATCCACATTAAGCTGAGATACTACTTCTCTACTCACATAGTGGCAATCTAGTACCATATAGGTTGTTTTTGAAGTCGGGCCTGATAGGCATCGAGGCCTATTAGTGTGATCATTAATTATACTAGAATTTTTTTTTCATAATTGACCAACCAAATTACGAGATTTGAATTGTAATGTCTATAGTAACTTGAGGCGCAGATTGCTACCTCATTCACTACAGACAGGTGTAGTAAAGAGAAATGCAGTATTACCTCCATTGCTGCTGTGAAGTATGTTAGTATTTTCCTGTAATTTCCACACAAGCTAGCCACTGTATTTTCTGTAGACCAGTATGTACTAGTTTCTGTTGCATTCTTAGCTATTAGAATAAAGGGGTATAAATATCTCTAGGTTTTAAATCCTACAGTTTTCCGAAGATCTTGAGACATTTCCAGCTTGGTGCTGACTTTCTCGAAATAGTATTTCTAATATTATGATAACAGTGGTACAAGAAGCTATAGTGCAACAGCAATTATATATATCAGCACGAAGGCCCAACAACTTCAAGGGTTCCACTTTCCGAAGGTGCTGCGGGACAATGACAACAACGCATAAATTCGTATCCATAAATAAATCAATTCTACAGGAAATACCCACGTATACAAGTGTCTTAACGGAGAAGAGCGGACCAATAACGGATTGTACTTCAAAATAGCCTATTCTTAGGGCACGACTTAAAAACATTAGAAACAAAATTGAGAGTTTGATCGGGGGCACCTACAATAACAAGGCGCAGAATGGTATACTCGAGACACTAGAGCACGAACTCCGAGGTCCATAAACTACCAAATGGCAATCAGCTCATTATACAGGTCACTATTGTTGGTTTATACAAGGAAGCTGAAAAATGTTGATGGGCATACTTTTTTGCGAATTATCTTTTAACAGGATAGATATAATTTAATTCGGTTTTCAATATGTTGTAAGGAATACTTGCGAAGATGTCCCGTAAAAATATTAGTTGGTTAATTGCAAAGAGATGAAAAGCTAAAAAAAATATTAGGGGTTAGCAAACTGTTTCTCCTTTCTATGTCTCTTTTCCAGCTATCACCTTTTTCATTGTATCTTAACGAAAGGACCACACACACAATATATGGGATTTTATAACCCGTCAAAATGGCTAAAAATGTAGTATGCTGTAGTCCATGATCTTCAAATAAAAAATGTTTGTGGCCATAAAGCTCCAAAAACCCATAGATTTCGAGGTATTGAAAGTCAAAGGTCGAGTGACCGGTCATTTATTAGTGATGGTAAGTCAGTTTGACAGGAAATAGATTTTTCGGAAATAAACTTTACACAAAAATTGCTGGGTTTGGAGTGAGGTATCTTAAAATGACTTTGACTATGACCCATGGATCAAGGTCAAGGGTCCGTTCAAGCTCAAAATAAAATAATAAACGAAAAACTCGATTTTTAACCAAATTAAATTAATTCCACCAGATGTTCAAAATACAATCAAGAGCGATAAAATTGTACATAGTGAAGAGCCAGAATTAATTCACTTCAGATTATTTTCTAGATTCCGAAATCAAATCCGATATCAACAGTGGTTAAAGTATATGCTGGTGAGAAATCTCATTGAACCTGCAGTCGATAAACCAATAGTTGTGTATTACTGTACTTGTAAGACTAGGGCCAGAACACTTAGATCTTGAGCCCATATAGCAAGTATATTTTGGTTTCTTGAATATGGCCGATATGAACCGAATGTAAAATATCCAAGAACCGGTTTACTAAATAATATCGCTGATATTGCGCAAGGGCTTAACTAATAAATTAATTTAAAAATATTTTATAATATTAATTAATAAAATTATTAATTGCAATAACATTATTTATTATGCACCTTTTACAATTAACACGTGGCTTTATGGGTCTTCAAGATTGTTCATCACGATATCGGAATTTAAATTGAAAAAATATTTTGTAAACATAAATAAATTAGCAAAACATTTTGTTTAAATAATAAAATAAACATTTAATTGCAAAACATTATTTGGGTACGTTCTACAAGGTGCATATTATGGGTAAACAAGGATGCACAAGGGCTCTTATCGCGAGATCGGATAATGACAGCGAGTGGAAATTCTAGCTAGAATAGATATTAAATTGAAATCTGTTTTCTGATCGTTTTATTTGACCTTGGATGGTTTCATAAGCTTCAACCGTGAACCATCGATCGACGTTCTTTTCAAACTTTACAACTTTTCTCCGACACATTTTTGTTAAAATCCGTTTCATGAACAATTATTATTATACCATTAATGAACAACTTCTGCCCTTTATTCATCTCTAGGAGTTATATATCACTTTTTAACGGTTTAGTGCGATGAAAACTTTCGATCAGTATCATCCATTTTCGGGATAAAAAAAAATTATCATAATTATTATTTTATTTTGACCTTGAACTAACACTTGACGTTGATCCATGGGTCATAGTCAAGGTCACCTTGAAATGCCACTCCAAACGCAGCAATATTTTGCTGGTATAAAAATAGAGTTTTCCGTTCATTATTTTATTTTGATCTTGAACTTGACAGTTGGCCTTGACCCATGGATCACAGTCAAAGTTATTTTATAGCCTGTTCTCACTTACGGATGCCCACCCCGGGTTTTTCACAGACGATAGAAAACCGAGACTTTTCGTTCACACTTGTGCGTCATGACTATGGGTAAAAGAGTCGGAGCGCCGAGCCTTGGGTGACGCGGTTGCGGAAAAAATCCCTAAAAAATAAGCTGGTTAGTTTGATCCATAGACATAATATAGATACTAGACCGCGAATCCTATAGAAGTTGGCTCACGTTTAGAAAGAGACAGAGCATTTTCGAGAGTAGTATCTCTCTTTCTAATGGCTGAGCTAAAAACGATAGTTTAAACGCCATTGGATACCCCTTTTTATCTAACCGAAATTAGAATGAGAGGTACTACTCATGAAAAACACTGTACCTCTTTCTAAGCATGAGCCAACTTTCTTCTACAGATCCGCAGTCTAAGTAATATTAATTTCTCTTACGCTACGACTATTAATTACCCTCATATCTACGGCCTGGTCTTGCCATTAACCTCGTTTTTTAATATCGTTTCGTATATTTTTTCTATTTTAAACGTGTTGTTTTAAAAATTTGTGTAATGACAGCAAAAAAAAAGCGGTTCATTTGAGGCAAGACGACTCTTATAAGATTGTATGAAAACTATTCGATCCCATTGAAGTTGCAAGATATTCGTTACCAAATGAAATGCTATTAAAACAGAATTATTGAAAGATATGAATGTATAAGTACCGATACTGTCCAAACAATTTGATATAGTATTGACAAATAAAGAGACTTAAAAAATATTTAAATTGCATACTGTTTTAATGAAAAATATAATAAGGATATTTAATTTTGTAGGAAGGTATTGATATAACCAAAGCAATTAAAGAGTCAAGCCAAAACTCTATCCCAGAAATACTTTTTTATGCCTCAATGGAAGAACTGAATATGGATACAGTTCCACTGCCTCTACAACAAAATCAAGGTGTAATATTCAACACAAATAGTAATAAGCCATACAACTTAAATGTTATAAGAAAATCATAGAAGAAATAACATCTGGAGATTGTCAAGGTACTGTTATATTTTTTTTATTTCTATGCTGAGTGGTTACCAATATTTAAAGTTTTTATTTCTTTAAATTAACTAATTGTTATGTGTCTTCTTATGACTGTTGTGTTATTTCTAACAGTGCATTTTTAATATAACAATACAATGTAACCTTTTTTAGTTTAAATTTCTGTGGTCACATAAACTCTGATCTTTGTAAAAAGCTTTTTGTAAAACTTAGAGATGAATATTATTGTCAATATGTGCAACCTTTAGTTACGCTACACTTTCATGGTTACATCAATATACCTTTAAAAAATATGCTTTTACCTTTATAAAATATGAATATATTTTTATTTCATATGTACAATTAGTTTGGTAATATAATTTTTTTTTTCAGACAGATCTAAGATAATTTTTCAAAAATTAAAGATAAAATGGGCGAAGGAAATTGAAAATAATACTAATGAATTCCATTTTTAAAGCACAAGAAGAGGAAGATGAAGAAGTAGATTAATTTCTTTTTTTTTGGTTTTTATAAATAAAACAGTCTCAAACATATATTAATTTATTTATTAATTTAACAATATTACAATATACAAAAGCTGCAGAAATCACTTAATCTATATAATATACATTAAGTAGTAAAGCCACTGGCATATACAGGGCTTTTTTATATTTAACATCAAACCTACTAATTCTTTTAAGTCCATTTATCTTTTAAAATAACATTAACATTACTAGTTGTTTATTAAAACAAATTAAAAATACAGACAGCAAACAAATAGTTCGCCAATGCGTTATGGAATCTTCATATTGTCAAAAATATCAAAAGTACAAAATAAAAAATTACTGGAAATTAAAACCGTAGTGAAAAATCCCTGAAATCAACTGATGAATCACATCATAGACGAAGTATACTTAACCCGGAGTAGGTACCCGTAAGTAAGAACAGGCCATTAAGACGCCTCACTCCAAACTCAGCAATTTTTGTGTAAAGCTTATTGCCGAAAAATTTCTTTCCTATCAAACAACAGACTTTCCGTCACTAATAAATGATTGGTCACGCGACCTTTGACCTTTAATATCTCGAACTCTTTTTTTTTTGGAATTTTGTAGCCATAAGCATTTTTGATCCAAAATTCATGGACTACATATAGCATATTATATTTTCAGCTAATTTGACACAGTCATGAAATCCCATGTATTGTGCGTGGTCATATCTTATTTCATTTTCTGTTAAACTCGTGTAACTTCAAAGAATTACAATAAAAGGTTAAATGTAAATTAACAGATCTTTTATGGCGCAATTAATTTAATAATTATAATATTTCCTTAGCATTCTTTTGAAATGAATTCTAAATTTAAAATTATGCAATCAATTGCAATAAAAACAGTTGTTAATTTATTTTTTACTTTCAAGGGCAACTTTTTGAAATCGGTTTAACTTACAAAAAAATAGTATATTTTAAAATCTTAAAATAAATCTTCTACTGGTTCTTAGACTTCTTAATATTTTATTCAACGCTTACCCAAAAAGCTAGAAATTTTAATTATCTAATAATTCTTAAAATCAGGTTATCTATTGTGCGAAAATTAAAAAAATTACGAGTATACTTTTTCATTTTACTATTATGGCAATAATTATGCCAGGCATTGTTGAAAATATCCATTACAATTAGACTTAAAACACAAAAAAATAGTTTAGTTTTATGGCACTGTTATTAATTAACTCAAAGACCATGATTTCTCGTTATTTGTATCTGTCATTGGGGTTCATAACACTGTTATAAATATGATTATATCCAAGACGTTTTTAATAAGCCTCCTTTTATATCTGTTTTCATGACCCAAACATCGTGAAACTAATCCTTGTTTAAACAATATTCCGACAATGCGAACCAAACATTTAAACCAAACAAAATGTTATAAACTAATAATGAAGCAAACATGCTTCTGTAGATTTATTTGGGCAATAGTCAATTGGTCCGTAAATTTAAGTGTATATTTAAAAAGCAATTTCATATTGTAAGAAGCAAACAAAAGTTTAATTAAAGTTTAACAAGGGATATTTTTTATAACTAAAAAAAATTGTAACGTCAGATCACTTTTTTACAATGGTATTTGAAATTTAGTTCTGACTTAGTTTTCACTCGAAGTATGTGGCAATGTGAGAAATTTATAATAAGCAAAAGTGTAAGTGAACTGTACAAGAACTGCTGAGGGATTTGTTCAAGATGTTTAGTCCCTTTTAAAGTTTTGACAAAGTTATTTTTTATGTGTACAAAACAGATACCGATGACACGAAAAATCAACCCCGATATAAGCATCAAATTATATATTTTTGAAGTGAAAAATGATTACCAGGCTTTCTGCCTAGTTTTTACTTGATGCTAGGGGATTGAAAAGTTGTATTATTAAATAAAGAAGTTAAAATGTTTTATACCGAGTATAACTTAAATAGCATTTTCAAAACACGACGAAAATAAAACAGTTCTGTATTAAAATCCTCCGATCCAAAATAATGTAGTATTTCAATAATTTCTACCTATGGCACCCTTATATTGATCTGTCGTTTCACGTAGCAAAATCTAGAGAACTTGATGTTTTGATTGATTGATTGCAAAGCAGGTATGACGATGTTCCTATGCGATATATAAGTTATTATAGCATACCGGGAGCAACGTTGCCAAATCTACGTTTTCTCTCAGTTTAGGGTAATTGTGTACCATTCAGCAACATCGGATGGGCAGCGTTTGGGGATGACTCCTCCATCTACGAAGTCCTAACCCCTTAAGGTTTAAAATAACATAGATACCCATTAGAACCCCATGTAATTCCAAATTTCACCATACCCCGTATTCGTCGAAGGGTCAACTATTTATCGAAGGATCTCTGTATACAGAAATTATGCCGTCGCTTTTGGTACTCTCGATACCCTGATATTTCTAGAAAACACTAGATGTACAAAACGGGTACATAAGCAGCCGGCCGGTCGTCGGAGGATCAGTATTGGATATACGAGCGAAGTGCAAAGAACTAGCGAATAATGACATCGTTGTAGAAGCGCTATTATTTCTGCCGTGTGCAACCGATGTCGTCGCGAACTAACCTGAACTAACCGAACAGTTTCTGTTATATATGTGGTGAAGTGACACTGAAAGCTCAACGAAAGACTTTGAGCCTAGTTGTAGGAAAAGAGTTATATTTTGGACGCAAAGTTAGCGATCAAGACAAAAGTTGGGCTCCCAAAATTTCCTGCCACACTTGCTCAAGAACCTTAACAGGTTGGGTACTGGTTACTCACAAGTCTATGAAATTTGGCGGCAACCTCAGAATGATGTTGATGGTTGCTATTTTTGCTTAACAAAAATCCAGCGATTTTCTAGTAAAAGCAAACACAAAATTGAATATCCTAATATCCCTCAGCAAGGAGACTTTTATCTCATGATGCTTTTAGCTTTAGGTGTCCAGAAAAATACGAAATCGAGTCGGAGTCGGAGGTACTAGATGATTTTGAACCAAAAGCCGGTCCAAATTTTCAAGAGAAAGACGATGACGAATATAGCAGCAGTAAACAACCCCATTCTATATCTCAGTAAGAGCTCAAAGATCTTATTTGTGATCCGGATCTCCCCAAAACAAAGTTACAGCTGCTTGTATCTCTTTAACAGCAGTGAAATCTGTTAGAAACAGGAGTAAAAATAACTATGTTTCGGAAAAGGCAGTCGATGATGGCAGTATTTTTCTCAATAGCAAATGACAGTTTTAGGTAAAGTTTTATTTTTTAAGAAATGAGTCATGTTGTAAATACAAAATAAATGCACCAAAACATACGTATATTACTTCAAAGCATAAAATACGAAGATCATATTACAGTTATTGCATTACTTACAGAACTGCAGAGTCGCTACAACAAATATTGTTTTTTTTTATGCGAATAAGGCAACCGAGCCAGAAACCAACATTATGTCATTAAAGAATAGCCGTTACATGAAAATATTGTGTTTGGTCGGAAAAACGTTTTGAATAAACACTTGGTAGAACAGCAGAAAATTTATTTACCTTCTGTGCATATAAACTAGGTGACCTAAAATTTTGTTGAAGCATTAAATAGAGAAGGAAATGATTTTCTCTATTTGAAACGGAAATTCGCCAGTAAAAGTGAGCCGCAAATAAGAGAACTTTTTAAAGACGAAAATTTTGAAACTACACTTTCGAGAAAAGAAAATAGGGAGTGGACTGTCCTCAAAAATGTATATAGCAACTTTCTAGGTAACAAGAAATCTCTGAACTACAAAAATTTTGCAACATGTCACTCATGCTACATTTTCTCTACTTCCATTTGGGATTCTTCTCTGACAATTTAGGTGCGTTTCAGACGAACACGGCGAAAGATCTCACCAGCAAATTGTTCACATGGAGAAGCGATATGGTGGAAAATAGGCTCCAAACATGTTAGCGCACTACTGTTGGAACCTCAAATGTGAAAGCGGTCCCGGCGAATTCAAGCGAAAAAGACGAAAAATAATTTATTTGATAGTATCATACTGTTTTCAATACAAAATGAAGTATATTTTGTAAAAAAAGAGTGATTTTGTTTTTTAAATCTTTGAGGATTTGTTAATGATTGGGTTTCTCATATATTATATTCTTCTCTCTTTTCCTAAAAACTTATGGGTGATAGGTAAAAACCGAGCTCATATTTGAACTCAGGATGTTACAGTAGACTTGAAGAACCCAAAAAATATTAGAGAGTGACAAAAAATTTCAAAATACAGAACAATGTAATTAAGCAAACAAAGCGATTTGTATAGTCGGAATATAGATAAAGATATAAAGAAGTGTTGTATTAAATGCAACAAGAAAGGCAATAGAAGTTGTTCCGTCAGATTATCAGTTTTTTGTACATACACAAAATGTCTTTGTCAAGAATTGTAACCGGGTAAAACATTTTCAACAAATCGTTCAACACCTCTTGCCATAATTTTTTTTTCATAATATACTTTTATATTGAAATGTGGAATACTAGCTTTACAAGGATCTTTGGCGAAAAAACTGATAGGAATTTGGTAATGATATAGCCCTCTCTTGGAAACTATGTTACCAATACTTTATTAAAGTTTTTTCTTTTGTCACTAAAATGTTCTTTTTTTCTGAGTTTAGCCTATATAATAAGAATGATCCATCTCCCTCTCTAGATTGATAAGACATCTTTTAAATCAGACTTCTTTTAAACCTGTCTACAGCAATTAATTATCAAAAATATAAATGTAGATAAAAAGTTTTTATTAAAGATATTACTAAAAAATTTATTTAGTTTTGTCCCCTTTTTTACGTTTTTTGAATATTTCTTGACTCAAGTTCTCAAAATAATACAAAATACTTGAAATAAACATAAGATTATACATACAAAGGTATTCCTAAATATAATTTACAAAGTCGTGAGACATAGGTCACCCTTATAATTTGTGATGAAACAACTAAGAATAGAAGTATGGTATCATAAATATATAATAATTAGGTATATAATTTTTCCATTTTTTAGAAAAAAATAGGCAATAAATAAATCAAGAAAAGTCATATGTTATTTATAAAAAAAAATATTCTTTATTCAACTATCGTCCTTTCATAAATTCAAATGTTTCTTATTCTCAATTACAAAATAGATAACTAGTATTGTACTAAAATAATGAATTGTAATATTGTGTTCCCCTTATGCTGCTAAGTTGTTAGGGATACCTTGCCGACTAAAGCAGGTCCGCCAGTCCTATTTCCCTCAGGAATCTTAGAATGTTCGATGGCTTTAAAGTGGGTAGCTCCTCTTCTTCTACTTGGTATGCTCCGAAGAATCGCATTGTAAGGTTTCTTAAAGCCCTGAACTCTGAAAGGACGTGAATAGAGGTTTCGTCCTCCCCCTCACAAAATCTGTATTCGTCTCTTTCTGCCAATCCGAGTTTCTTGAGGGGTCCCTTCAAGGGGCAATGCCCCGCGGGATTCCTGTCAGAACTGGAAGTTTGTTTTTGCTTGCATTCCTTGAATCCCTTCTGGTCGTAGTTCCCAAGAAGCATCATTCCTTGCAGATTCGTCCAGTAACTTGATCTCCTGCTCTCTTCCTCTCTTTTTAGTTCTCCCAGCATTATTTCGCTACTGACTCCATAGAAATGTTCGCGCCCCAGGAATGATGTCTCAGTTCTTTTCTCGCGAGCTTGTCTGCTATTTCATTCCCCTTTACCCCGGTATGTCCCGATACTCACAGGAGAGTGATCTTACTATTCTTACTTAATTCATTTAGTTCCTCTAGGCATTCCCAGACCGTCTTGAAGCTGATTATTTAAAAACTCAGTGCACTGATGGCCGGTTTACTGTTCTACATGACAATAATTGCCGGTCCGTGATAGTTTTTCTGGCTGAATTGAATGCATTTCCTGGTGGCGGGCATTTCCACCTGGAAGATGCTTGGTGACCTACCCAAGCTTTCGTGATGTCTGGTACTGAGTCCATACACTCCCTCCGTTGTTTTGAAGCCATCTGTAAACCATTTGATGAAATTCTTTTCAAGTTTTTCTGTTAAATTCACTTTTGCGATTCAACTCTGTGTTGGACTTTTTCACAAAGTTGAACTTCTTTTTCATTTCATCTTGGAGCATGTCCCAGATTTGTTGATTTCTGGATAAGAGATTGGGCCTTCATTTTATGACTTTATTTCTCATTATTCTACATACTGTCCTCTTGGCCATACTCTCCACAAGTATATGTAGAGGTATAAGGTTTAGAGTTACTTCCATGGCGGTTGTAGAGCAGATTTTCATTGATCCAGTTATACACGCACAGACCAGTCTTTGAACTTTCGAGAGGTTGGCTCTCGTATTTGCCAGACTGGTTCTTTCACTTCTGATCACTGCCGATATGTGATGGTAAGTCTCACTATTGCAGTTTACATCCACTGCAGGATTTTTAAGCTTGTTCCCCAGCTTTTTCCCGCAAAGTTTGTTCACGCCATCAAGGTTTTAATAGGATTGTTGATTATTTCTTTTTTGTGCTTATTCCAAAGAAGCTTATTATCTAACGTCAGGCCCAGCTATTTAACCTCTGACTTCCAATCAATAACGTTTCCATTCATTTTGATGGTTTTCAGGTTGAGGTTTCTTTTCTTTGTAAGAGGTACTAAAGTAGTTTTGGTGGGGTTGATATTTAGTTCTGGCACCATTTTTTAGTGCGTTCAAGTCTTCTCTGGACTATGTCACAGAGGGTATTCTAAAATTTGCCCCTCGATTATGACCATGTCATCAGCATATGCCGAGATCAGTCACATCACAAAGAAATCGATCTACAATTAGTGGAAAAGCTACATCCCCCTGAGGGCATCCTCTGGTGGTACAGAGGGCGATAATGTTTTGTCCTATCTCTGTCTCTGCTATTCTAGTGGGAAGAGTCGGGCCATCCATTTGGACTTCATTCCGTTTACTCCCCTGTCATCAAATGCTCTTTTGACTATCTCATATGAAGTGTTGTCAAAGCCCCTTCTATATCAAGAAAGGTAAATACTATGGTTTCCTTGCTATTCAGAGTATAAGTACGATTTCCGAAGACCTGTCTGCTTGATACGCCTGTTGATGAGGGTGCCGCGGTACCTGTTCAAGAGTTTCTGTTCTGATATAGTTATCAACGTTTTTGAAATAAAAGATGAGAGGCTGATAGGTTACAGGAATGCAAATAGGTCATTTCGACAAAAATTCGTTGGTAATTATTTAGTTATACTATATCATGCCATAATTCGCCATTTTTTCTAAATAGATCTTACAGTTTTCAAATATACATTTTTAAAATATATCTGCTCCAGAGGTTTGGTTGCCTATTTTTCTTTTTTGTTTCTTTTTATTCTCTGCTGTTATATTAATCTATTTTTTGCTAAAAACATTATAATCACCTTTCTTTCGATTTTTTTGGGATCGTTACTTATAATTCTAGGATAGAAATTCGAGATGCTAAATAACTACTATCTATAAAATATTTTTTCTGTTTGTTTGTAGAACAGTCCTTGACGTCATTTTATTTGAATCAAATACATTCGTATTTAATTAGAATTAACACTTAAAAACAAGTGAAAATAAATTTAAATAAAATGACGATAAAGACGATATATGATGACGGTTGTAACAAAGTTTAAAGGATATGCAAATATTACGCCTGTCTTCTTTCGTCATTTAAAATCCAAACAGTATAAAATTATAAAAATATTATAACCAAACAAAACATGAATTTATAACGGTTTTTACTATAACAACTTTCCAAGGACATTAAAATTTCGGCTAGCGTAAAACCTAGAGAATCAATCTACTGTTTTCTTGTTCTACTGTGTTTGAGGGTTAATAAAATTATTAGTCTTGGTATTTATATCGTTGTAGTTCTTTTAAGTGTTACTGAACATTAAAATATACATAAAGCGATATATCTGACACCACTGCCAATATAAAAACACACTGTAATTATAAGCTTTTCTAAAAAAGCTTTTAATCCTGCTTTAGGAAAAAAAAATCCAAAAACATTTCATGGAATATTTGTGCAAAATTGTAAATAGAAAATTATTATACAAACAGGGAGTTGACAGACTTGTCATTGTAACTGCAATAAGTAATGAATAAATAACTAACAATTAAATTAAAACAGTTGAAATGCCTATTAGGTTATTATCTAATTAAGAGGCGTATTTAGTTAGCCGCAGATATTCTAAGAATAGAAATAATGGTGTATGCGTCCTATTATGATAGAAAATTGTAACAAATCACACATTTTAGACATCCATTTTAAAAATAGTCTGTTCTTCGATCTTTGTATTTCTTTTTAATTTGAAGTGGCAATAACTTATTTCTGTATGAGTAGAATTTACTCTTACCAAAAACCTGTCCCCCAGGGGTCAATTTTATTTATAAAATATACCCACCGTGTGGTCAGGTGTGTGATCTCGAGAAAAGGTTCTAAAAGGAGATTTATTCTTAATCAATTCACACATCCATTCTGGCTGCATCATCTACGCCAACAAAGAGTGCTACTGTTCGCCCATTATAAAAACCACTTTATGGAGATGGAGTACTACGTTTCGATTTTGAATTTAAATGTTGAGACCATTATAAAAGAAGAGGTTGTCAAGGTTGTATCGTCCAGTGGTGGCGCGTAGGAGTTAAGTACTTCCTAAGACAGAAGTTTATAAAAGTTGCTTCTTAATAGACTCTACACTGACGTATGTACCTATGAATTGTAAAACTAAAATTAAAAATTGTCTTTTTTAGATAATACAAGGTGTTCCTCTGATTTGTAAAAAAAAGTATAATTATTGACAAGAACTAATTTGGTCGTGGCGAACAAAGTTATAAGTACGATATATTTATTTCAATTTTGCAAAAACAAAAAGAAAATTAGAGCAATCACGCAAATTTAGCAACCATTCGAGAGTAGAATCGATAGCATTTTTACCTCTGCCTTAGATAAAGACTGTTGGTGTTTCACAATTTAACAATAAAGTCATCTAAACTACTTTTTTGGGGCACATAGATGGCGGAGATAAAGCTGAGTAGATAACCAAAAAATATTTGTGGCTTGTTTCTCACTATATAAGAAATTTTACCCCATATTGCTAGTATTAGAAGTCCAGTCAATGTGTTTTGCGAATTTTTCCGAAATCAGTATTTCAATTTTTTATATAAGAGACTCATTAAAAAATATTTTTTACTGTCTGTTTCAAAATATGACTTCAAATTAATTTTGACTTCCTTTTTAAAGATTAGAAACAAAATGTCTCTAGTATTTATTGTCTACTCCACGCCACATAAATTAATTTTATAAAAGCTAGAAAAAAATTAAATACATGGGGTTTGTGTCTTTATACTGCTACCATACAGAACAGTAAGAAATTTTAATAAATTTGAAAACAAAGGCTTTTAAAAAACTTATATAATAATTTTTATTGCAAATTTCCACAAAGACTGCGTTTAATTTTAAATATAGAAACAGTAATTCATGCAAAAATAAAAAAAAATACATATAGTATGTATAATTGTCGAAAATGCGATTAAAAAAGGTAGTTGTAATATATATTTTTTAAATTCTATTATTTTAGTTCTTAAAACTCGAATTCGATATAATCAAATCAAAATTACCTCTTTCTAGACCCTATATTTTAATTTAAATAAACAAATAAAATTTAAAAAAAAATTGAAGCGCCTTCTGAAAAAGCGCTAAAAAGCCAAAATTAACAATACAAATTCTCATATATAATTGAAATTTTTGAAGTCGACGCCAAGTTATTACCTGACAAAATGTGACACATAAAAAATTGCGAAATACAATATTTCTAATTGATTTCTTACCGTGGCTTGTATGTACGAGTACCTTGTGTTAGTAGTTATTTGTTTCAAATAAAAATTCTATCTTTCGATTTTTAATTTTGAATTGTTTCTAAGATCGCAAATATTTTCTATTTTATCCATAGTTCTCGACCACACTAAATTGAACAACAAAAAATTCTTTGATTCTGAGAATTCCCAAAATACCAGGTTTGAGTGAAATTGTAACAAACAAACATATAGTCAGCCATAGTAAATCCGCTATCTTGAATTTTAAGAAATTTTTTACCGATATTGAAAAAACTTAAGACATACAAATTTTTTAGTCTCATATATTTTATCATGCATATTGAGTTTAAAAAAATAAATTTAAGACCTTTAATACGTGCCAAGAACCACCCAGTATCAATCTAGACAAAATTGGAAAAACGTAAAATTTTTAGTCTCCCATATTATATCGTCCACATCAAATAATAAAAAATTTACTTCAGATTTGCATTTTTTTAAATTCGTAATTTACACCCCCGACAACTCCCCTACACCAGTTTTGGACAAAATCGAGAAATGTTAAATTTTTAGTCCGGCCTATTGTATCCGCCATAAATAAAATTATTTAAAAATAATTTAAATTCGTAATTTACACCCTCAAAATCAAGGGATGTAAACTTTTTGATCCGTCATATTGGATCGACCATATTGAATTCTTTAAAAATAATTTTAGATTCATTTTGTATGACCTCGAGAACTCCTGCATACCAATCTTGGAAAAAATCGGACAAAATAAATGTTTTTGTCCGCCATATTATCAGCAGAATCTTGGATTTTTAAAATATCAAAATTTCAGTAAGAAATATTGCCGTATTTAAATGGTTGTTTATATGTACTATTCTTGCAGGTAGAGAAAAGGAAAGAATATATACATACAGTTTATCTCCTGCAAATATCACCCTGGTCTCCATATAAAACAATTTTTGTTAAAACTCGCAAAAATCGGTAAAAGGTGGAGAGGGAGCAATTAAGACTCGTATGAAAACTGGGATTGCAAATAATGCAAAGTCGAGAAAAGCTGATAAACTGAATAACTAATTTATTAAGCCGTATACGTGAACTTTTTACAAATATGACGAAAATACATAGTCTAAAAGTCCATGAAATAATCGTTCAATAGTGCTAAATATGAATATAGTTAGGTATATATAACTTTCAAAGAAATGACAAGATCATGAGTAATATTCCAAGTAGTATTAGTAATGTTAGTACTATAGGCGTAGTAGATTGTACGACCGAAATTCTGAATCTAATTCATGTCGGAATAAGTTCACAATTTATTAACAAAATATTCGTTAATACTAAAACCCATAAACAATTTAATGCGTCTAATTAATACAATTTTGATCGCATTGTATTTACTGAAACATTGTTGTCTCCACAGGTCCTTGAAAGTGAATTATTTTCTTCCGATTTTTCAATCTTTCGCTATAATCGTAGAACAGAATATTCGAAAAATTGAGTTATTCGTTATATTTTTTCAAATAATTTGAATTTTTTATTTTTTATCAATTTTTGTGGCTTAAATATATTAAAAACTTCTTTAATATAATTTGTAGTATGATTTATTCAAAAAATAATTATTTTTAACTTCCCATTGGAAAGTTATTGTAATGGGTTTGATTTATAAAATTTGTTTAATTATAGCTAATTTACTGTTCATAATATATTATAAATGCAATTATTACTATGTTTTAAGTTTATAATTAAATGAAAAAATAAAAATTTGATCTATTCGAAAAAAAAACAATTAATAATTCGATGTTTCGAATTATTCAAAAAATCGAATATACGATTCGAAATTCGAATCGAATAGTACTATTCGATTCGAGTACTATTCGCACACCCCTAATCTCTTACATTTTAATGTTTTTATTAACGATATCACTTATGGTTGCATAACAGCTGCATACTTTATGCAGACAGATTTTCCGGGACCTACGGAGCCCTAGAGATTGTTTGAGCTTTGAACTTGATCTCATGAAACTAAATGCTTGGTGTCCAAAAAGCAAACTACCCCTTAACGTAAACAAGTGTAAAGTTCATTTTCAAAAAGTAAAACTTCTAGGCTCCATAATTATGGGATCCAAGGGTGCTTTTTAGGGCGGGTTGACTACATTAAAGACCTAGGAATCATTTTTGACTGCAGACTTATATTAATCTAATCTATCATATTAATGATATAATATCGATATTACCGAACATATAATATAAAAATACTAGTGAAGTCAGTAAACTCATAAAAAGAAAAATTAAGCAAGCCAAAGAACTTTGGCTCGAAAATTCCTGTAAAGAAATAGAGAACCTCCAAAAAAAAACACGACAATTTCAATCTCCACAGGAAACTTAAATATACCTCCGGAATTAGAAAACCAAAAAATGCTCATTTACTCAAAGACGCCGACGGAAAAATCTGTAATCACGAACAACAGTGCAGAGAATGGGAGAGATACATCAGTGACCTTTTTGACGATGCTACTCGAGAAAACGCTGCACATACACATACTATATGCGGCAGCGAGATAGACAGGGGCCCCAGTATATTGAAATCAGAAGTCAGAAAAGCAAAACAGCAAGCCAAAAATAATAAGGCACCTGGACCAGATCAAATCCCTGCTGAGCTGCTTAAACTTCTGGATGAAGAAAATATTTCCTACTTAACCACTTTCTTTAATAAAATTTACAACGAAGGAATAATACCAGATGATTGGTTAGAATCGCTGTTTATCACACTACCAAAGAAAAGTAGACCCACCAAATGCAGCGACTTTAGACTGATTAGTTTAATGAGCCACACACTTAAGATACTTCTACGAATTCTACAGAACCGAATATTCTTTCTATGCGAAAGTAGAGTGAGTGATGAGCAATTTGGATTTAGAAATGGCCTAGGAACCAGAGAGGCACTATTTTGTATGCGCGTTCTCCTACAAAAAAGTTGTGAATTCCGAAAGAACATCTACGTCTGTTTCACCGACTTTGAAAAGGCATTCGACCGAATACAACACGATACACTTTTCGAATGTCTACAAGCAGCAGATCTAGACTACTACGATATAAGACTGCTAAAACATCTGTATTACAATCAAGTAGCCTCTATCCAAATTGAAAACAGTCGTACTCAAAGCCTACCCATGAAACGTGGAGCAAACAGGGTTGCGTTTTGTCACCCTGTCTTTTTAATGTATACTCTGAAGAAATTTTTAGAGAGGCTTTGGATGACAGAAAAGAGGGAGTGAGACTGGGTGGAGAAGTAATCAACAATATTAGATTTGCTGATGATACGGCTATTTTTCAAGGCATCGAGGATCTCCAACATTAGTAAATCTAGTCAATGAGGCGAGCTGCCGAAGAGGCCTTAAAATCGAGATCTCAAAAACAAAGTGGATACCCGTTGGAAAGATTAATGTAGATACATGTCAACTTTGGCTCGATGAAGAGAGGATAGAACGTGTAAACCATTTCAGATACCTTGGCAGTTGGTTGAATGTGAATGGGGACTCAGATGAAGAGGAAATAGCTAGGATCGAAATATCGCGTAAGGCCTTTATGACATGGAAACCAGTTCTATGCAACAGGAACCTGTCAATGCATATTCGTAAGAGGGCCCTGAGATGCTATGTATGGTCTATTCTGTTATACGGTTGCGAGACATGGACACTAAAAACGACAACGCTAAACAAACTGGTAGCTTTCGAATTGTGGTGCTATCGTCGAATCCTAAAGATATCATGGGTTTCGCACCCTTCCAATGAGGATGTTCTCAGAATGATGGATACAGATCGACTACTCTTGAACATTATAAAGAGGCGGAAAACAGAATACTTCGGCCACATAATTAGAGGACCTCAATACCATCTACTTCGCCTTATAATACAAGGAAAAGTGGAAGGAAAAACATGGATAGGCTTTCATGGCTACGTAACATCTGGCAGGGTGTGATTGCATTGTGGAGGAACTATTTCGCGCTGCAGCCGATAGAGAAAGATTTCAGGAAATTGTAAACATGATGACCACCAACGTCTGAATACGGACATGGCACCTAAAGAAGAAGAAGAAGATTACCGAACACCGGATTTTCTAGTGGGATCTAGTCCGGAATTTGGGTCTATTCTCTTGTACGAAGCAAATTAGAATAAGCCTCAGCTATCTGGCATCCCAATTACCATGTACACTCTAAAAAATTAGAGAAAATTCGCTATCGTTTCTTAAGATTTTTAAGTTTTAAACCTGATGGATTTAATTCACAGAGATAACTACATCTGCAATATTTTTTTCTTTGCCGAAACCAACAACTAATGTACCACTATTCTGTCCATTTTGCTCTATGTGTTACTTTTATGATCGCCTGATAGACAAATTTGATATGTTTCACTGTAATTACTCTGGTATCAAATTGATTTGTTATAATTATTTGTGACTGATTTATAAACTATATTATACTTATTGTACTGCCTACATTATGTATGTAGTATCTAAGATTTAAGCAAGACTGTTTTTTCCCTACCCAATAAAGATGACTTTGGTCCTGTACGGTAGTGTATCTAAATAAATAAATAACTAAAGTAATTCGAGGTCATCATGAGATATCCCTTTCCAACCCAAAGAACTTCTTCAGAATCATTTTTTCTTTTCTGATTAGTTTACCAGACAATCGTCTAGAAAATTAAAATGAAATACGCTATATAATGCTAGTTGTAGCCCGAAGCTTCCGATGCACTGGATTTTATTTTATGACCGTTCATTTGTTTTGATCCCTGTTTTATCCCGATAAGCCCATGCAAACGCAAAAGCATGGGAGCTTATCTAAGAACATAAATATTCTATTTAAAAAATTTAACTTTTTGAGGTAGAATTTGTAAAATGCTGTAACACCTGTTTAATTATTTGTATCTGATTTAAACTAAAAACTATATAAAAGATACACACAAATTTATTTTAGCAATGCCATCAATTAGTACCGACGAGCGACGTTCTCTGTTACCTTTCCTCGCGGCCCTGTTCCTGTCTTTCGCTCACAGTCCTATCGCCTCGCATGTATTTCATAATATAATTCCGTAATTACTTATTTACTTAGATTACACATTCTATAACCTTTCATTTGAAGCACCACAGCAAAAAAGAAATATTTGGTGTCCAAAATCATCCCTTAGTTTGCGACTTAAAAATTTAGTTTTTTACCTTTCTAAGCACGCCAAAATTTAACAACGTCAAATTTCAATTTAATACTCGCGCATTCTCTGAACAACAACACAGTCAGTAGTGGATATATGAGAGAAGGAAAGAGGAGGAGGAGTAAGAGTAAATCATCAACACTTTTCATCCTCCTCCTCTTTTCTTCTCTCATTATACTTTTCAAATCTCTCATTATACTTATTAAAAAACCTCGTATCATCAACGCTTTTCATCCTCCTCCTCTTTTGTTTTCTCATTTGAATTATCTCGTATACATTCGAGTTACTTCGTATACATTCGAGTTACTTTGTATACATGTTAACATGACCTTGTATCCCTTCTTTAAATTTTGATTATAAAAGCAACACTTTACCAGCTTAAAACATACTAAAATGAAATATGTCTTCTGCTTCTAACGAAAGTGAATTAAATTTATTAATTCAAAAATTTTATAAAAAATGTAAAAGTTCTGCTTTTGAGTTCGAACATTATGCAGTTGATAGTGGTCCATCTTGGTTTCAATATTATTTGGATATATCCAAAAACCATACAGAGGCTGTGAAATTGTGCGAACGTTATTTTCAAAAGAAAGATATTGTACAGTTTATACGTGAATTAGTGAAGTTAAGTTGGTTTCATCATGAAGTTCGTCATTTAAACCAATATATTAGAGATCCTGTTGTATTACAAGAACTAATCAAATTGCGTGGTGAAGATGATGCCTAAAATTGAAAATTTTGTGAGGGACCTTTATGAAGGGTTCATTATGAACGAAGCATGTTCCAGATATTTATCTTGTTTAGTTGAAGAAGAAAGTGAGGGTCAAGATTTATTGTTATATATAAAATATGTTGATCATGCAAATTTTTGTAAAAAAGCAGCAGAATTGTGTAGTGAATTTTTGAAGACTAAAAATGTGTTAAAATTCTTTGATGAACTTAAAAAAATTGGACTCAATAAAGAAATAAATTTATGTATTGATTTATTGGTTAATTAAAGTTAGTGTGAAATAAAATATTTAAATTTTTATAGTTGTTTTATTATTGTGTAACGGCTGTTATGTTTAAATATTTGATTATGTAAAGATAGGAAAATATAATTTTCTGTTAGTAATGTGGGGATGTGGATAAATAAAAAAAATATTATTACATTCATTGTTAATTTATTCATTCATAAAAAAATTTTTATACATAAAGAATACATTAGAAAGGGCACACATTGAAGGTGATTGAGAATGATAAAAACATTTAGGAGATGATTTAATTAAAACAGGTTGTTCGTCCAATTCAATTATTGGCTTAGTACAATATTTTCTAATAAAATTAGCTTTCTCTTCTCCTTTAATATAAATGAATTCTCCTTTTTCTGTTAAGTTTTTTACTATAGATGAAAAATTATGAAGAGGAATATATCCTGTATTCCAATTGATGCAGTGATGAAATTTCATTAACCATTCTGCTTGCTTGTATGTTTCTGGTGGAAGCATTTGTAGTGGATACGGTGGTTTAAAAATATAATGACTCATTTTATGTCCATCAAACATTGCAAGTTCTTTAGGAATAAACTTGTTGTGTTCATCCTTAAATCCTTGAACATCCATAACTATTCTCATTTTTATTTAGCAAATTTTTAAAGTACTAAATTTTTTTATTACAAATTGTTTTTTCGAATAGTCTTCAATAAGATTTTTTAGATGTTTAATTTTTTTTAAAAATAGTTCTATTTTTTCTTTTTGTATTTTGTACATTCCATTTGATGTGCAACAAACTATGGTATAGAAACAACTGATCTTATTCGATATATTTTCATTTTAATAATGATATTTGATGTGGTGGGAGAAGTTAAAGTTGTTTAACAATTTTTGTTAATGGATTATAGCTAAATACTTTATCATGTATTATAACACAATACGCAGCTGTTTTTCCCGATATTTTTTCTTTTGTCTCAAATTCAATTCTCATGGTTACTGGGCCGGATTGTAATAAATCTCTCTGATGAGAGCAATTAATGTAAGCAATAGGTGCATTATCTTTAAATTCTTTGGGATTAAATATTGGTTCTATTGGAAAGTTATAATATACTTGACGAAATTCAGAAAACATTTCATACAGGGTAGCAAACTTATTATTTTTAAAATCAAGCTGAAGATCCTGGTAAGGATATCTTTCTGAATTTAAAAACACATTTATATTCCTTAGGTCACAATGATCAAATTTACTCATATCTGATTTTAAATTACCACGTCTATCCTTTTGAAAAGCAATTAGTACATGTCTTGGTGTTTCAATTTTTGTGGAGGTTTTGACAGGCCAATTATGTCTTGTATTTTCTAATAACTCTGGATATTCAATTAATTCCCAACTTCGGAAAGTAAGAAGAATATCATTGTTTTTATCAATAATTTTCGTTAGTGCCAATTCTTGGGGAATGGCCACAGTAAGATGTGGAACTCGCCAACAAAGTTTGGTTATTTTAATTTTCGGTTTTTCATCATCACTTGTGGTTACTAAAGCATTAGTGTCATCATTGCTTCTTATTAGTATTAGTTCTTGTTGTGAATTTAAAATTATTTTGTTATAATCTTCAAAAAATCCCGAGTACATTTTTAATGGGACGCATAGGGAAACGTTTCCTTTTTCATCAGTCATAATTTTTTCTTTAGGTTTCGTTTTTGGATACCATCCAGCATTTTCCAATTTTGCACTTTCGTTTTGATTAAATGATATGTATCCTTTAAGAGTTGAAGTAATTCCTACATCTCGAACTGAATCAATTGTAACACCATTTAAAATATAACGTAATTCTTTAAACAAGAATGCTGGAGCATTGTTGATTAATACCGTATTAGCCAATGGAGTATCATCTTCTTTGGTAACTTGAAATTCTAAATATAATTCACTTTTGCAAGGTAAAGGATATTTTCCTGTTTGTTGTAGAGCAATTCTAATTTCATCATTTAATCCAAGTTTTGTAGGATTGAAAGGTTCAAATGATAGTATTTCCCAGCTTAATATTGATTCATCTACAAGAATATTTTCTTTTACATTTAAATATTCCATTTTATTTTAGTTTGAAACCTAAACTTATCAGAAATTTTTTATTAGAAGGTGTTAACCTTTGAGAGTTTAATTTATTACTAGTTAAATGTCGTTTAGTATCTTTCTTATTAATGTTTTTAGAGTAAAATTTTTTTGAAAAATTATAATTTGAGACTTTTTTATTATATAAAATAACCATTATTCATCTATTTTTTTAAGATGTAGTCTTACTGTTACCGTTTCTCCTCTGAAATTGATGAGATCACCATCTTGATCTACTATTTTAATGTTTATATTGTCTATTACCTTTACAGTAACAGGAAAGTAAAGGACATTTTGTGGTGATTCTATTATTTTAAAACCAGGAGCTACACTAGGAAAAAATTGATGTATTATATGAACAGGTTTTCCATTTAAATATGATCCTTCGGCAATATTACAATCGATGTTTATGGCGTTTACTTTAATAATTTCCGCTGGAAAATCTGAAATGTGCTCCTTAAGACCTTCTAATTCCTTATTTTTAAAACCTAATATTTTTCCTATAGTTCCATCACGAAACGAGATAGGAATATCTGTTTTAATATGTGTTCGTAAAGTATTATTATTGGCATAAATATGAAGAAAAGTACGATTGTCCAAAAATTTTTGAATAAAATTATTTACATCATCTATTTCATAACTACCTGGTGGTATTCTTATTTCTTTATTTGAGTCATAAATGAAAAGATTATTAGTCTCATCAATATTTGGAATAGCATTAAAAGTTTCAAAATTTACAAGTCCAATGGAATATTCAAAATTTTCATCTAAATATATTGGAGGATGAATATTAACAGAAAGCGTGGGGGAATTACCACTAATGACAAAACTATACGACATATCTCTTTAAAAATTTTTAACAAAATGAATTAATATTGTTTTTCAACCATTATTATAAAGAAATTTAAGACAGAGCTCACCACAATTTGTTTTGTTAATTGATTGATAATGATCGTAGTTATATTTCACAATATTTTTCTTTTTATCGTTGAAAAAATATTTTGTTAATTCGGTAGATGGTCGCAAATTGCCATAACTATCAAAATATAAAATATTTTTCCCTTTTTTTATGTATGCAGTCCAATGAGTTCCATCACCACTATTCTTATCGAGATTAACAATACCACTTTCATTTTTATTAATTTTTTTTGGTAATTTATCTCTCATGAATATACCTCGAAAGTTGGGAATTTTAAGTAGATTAATATATTTACTTAAATCATAATTTGTAAGTGGTTTTCGAGGTATTTGTTTTAACAGTTTTTTGAATAAGGTTTCAGATATAATCCACATCCAGTTTTATATGGTTTTAAATAAAGACCACTTCCTTGTTTTCCTACTGCTATAGATTCCATCATTTTATTATGTCTTTTGGACTCTTCTAATTTTTCTTTAGCAGCTTTTGCATCGTTGACAGCTTTCGCAATACCTGCTGCTCCTCCTCCAAGAGCACCTAAAGCGGACAAACCAGCAAATAAAGGAATAAGAGGTAGAAATCCACCAGTTTTTGGAATTGGTATGATTCTATTTTTTGGTGATAATATTCTACTATCTCCGATAGATCTAAGTGCGGTTTGAATAATATCAGTCAAACTTTTAAATTGTTTTCCGTTTAGTGCTTGTCTTGCTTTTGAAATAGCTTGAGATAAAGTTATTCCTCGTCCTAGACGAGTTTTTCGACTTCTGTTTTTCCTTCTTTTTTTTAATCCCATACCAAATTTTCTTTTAATTTTCATTGCACCTCTTATTCCAAGTGCAGCAGTTTTTTCTCCAAAAGTGGCGTCTTTTGCTCTGAACCTTTCGGCAGCTTTGTCACCTAATAATTTATCAGCAGCGTGTCGGCTTTTTATATCATTTGATTGTGCATAGGCAATATCATGCTCTTTACAAGCTTCATCCAATAAGTTTATGCCTTTATCGCCTCTAGCTAGTCTCTTTTCTAGTTTGGTTCCAGGTCCACAAAAATTATACCCAGGTAGATGTAATTCAAAAGGTAACTTATTTATTAGAGTATTAATTAAACCACTACCTCTTTTTCTGACTCTTCTTTTATAAATGGATTGTTGCTTATATGAGATTGGCATTATATAATTGAAATCTTGGAACAAACTGACTAGTTTTAAATTAGAACTTACCCTTTATACATCCTCTTATATATGAAAATTGTCAAACAACCTTATTCAATTATTATTAAAGACCATGAGACTTCAAGAAATAATTTTAGAAAACATGGAAAATTGTTTGAAGGCTCTAGTAAAAGGGGGTTAATTATTGGTCCATCAGGGTGTGGTAAAACTAATATCATTATAAGTTTAATTGAAGATCCCAATGGTTTACGGTTTGAAAATTTATATATTTATTCAAAGTCTCTATATCAACCAAAATATGAATATTTGAGATTACTTTTTAAACCATTGAGAGAAATTGGATATTATGAATCCGAAAATGAAGAAAATATTGTTTCTCCACAAGAAATAAAACCAAATTCCATAATTATATTTGATGATATAGTGTGTTGCAATCAGAATGTTGTAAAAGATTATTTTTGTTTCGGAAGACATAAAAATACTGATTGTTTTTATTTGTGTCAAACGTATTCTTCGATTCCAAAACAATTAATTCGTGACAATGCGAATTTGATTGTTATATTTCAACAAGACAAAACGAACTTAAAACATATTTATGATGATCATGTTAATGTTGATATGTCATTTAATCAATTTAATGAGTTATGTTTGATGTGTTGGAAAGATAAATTTGGATTTTTGGTAATAGACAAGGATTCGAATTTAAAATCCGGTCGATATCGAAAAGGATTTGATTCATATATTTTCTTATAAAAATAAAAGTTTTGTGAAAAATTTAACTAATCATGAATGAACGCTTAGCAAGAGAGCTTGTTAAGTCAAGGAAAGCTGTTAAACAAAAATATCAAAGTTTAAAAAATGCTGAATTTGAAGCACAATCCAAATTGGAGGAAACCTATAAACCAATAACTCAACCCCTACAACAATTAATTTCAACAATTGGTAAAATTGAATCGGCTGAGGTAAAGGAAGAGCTACAAACACCCATTAAAAAAAATTATGAAACACCAGAAAAAAGATTGTTTCCAACACTAACACCAAGAAAAAAACTACAGTATGGAACATCAACACCAGAAAAAAGAAAGACAGGGAAAACTCCAATTCTTCCTACAGAAATACCAACAATTATTGATTGGGAAACCAGTATAGCTTCACATAGTCAGATGCCATCTTTACAACAAACAAGTGTCATAGCAGAAACCACCCCTTCTTCAATTTCACAATCTACGGTAGGAAATCTTTCGGATATATTAGAACAAACACGCCAAACAATTCAAACATTTGTCAGTACACCTTTATATCAAGAATATTTATCAGGATTTCATGAATTACCTCGTCAATATATTGACGGAGGGGTAAAAGATGTGGAACATAAGTTTGATCACCTCTATGGAATAGTACATGATTTTGAAACTGAGAAATTCTTTTTGGGTTTAACACAAAGACCTATAGAAATTATCGGTAAAAACATAAAAGTTGAAGGTATAACTTATACAGGTACACCAGGTTTATATGAATTATTATTTAAAAAGGAACCAGTAGGTTATAAAAAACAAGATTTGGAAAATTATATGGATATTTTAAAGAGAACCAATGCATACCGTAGAAATTATGATCCAAATGAGCAGGTACAGGGAAATGGATCACAAAAATATATTTCTATAATAGGGCCTTATTTACAAAATAAAGGAATTACAAAAACTAAAACCATAAATCCCGAAACGCATAATATAGTTCAAGGATTTTTTGACAGACGAAAAGCTCCATACAGGGAAACTCGAATATCTTCGAAAAGAACAGGATCCGGAATAACTTTAAAAGTTAATAAACCTTATACCGATTACGTATATTGGGATAACGTAAATGAACTTGTTGATAGACTTCGACTGTTGGTAGCATCTATGATGGCTGGGAATACAGGACATAACAACGAAATTATTTCTATTATTGAAGAATTGAAAGAAGCCAATATAATTGTATAAAAGAAAGTAGTAAATATTGTTACATAACATTGTTAAAATGACCATTGATAAATTTGGACGTCATATTTCTAAAAAGTATACAGTAGATATACCTACAATAGAAAATAAAATACTAGCCAATGTTGAAAATGAAATATTAAAAAATTTTAAAAGTGATGATATTGTTCAAAGATTTGAACCTGTGTTAAAAAATGATATTGTAAATTTAAAAAAGAGAGTTAGTGAAAATGATGAAAATGTGGAATCTATTTCGAAAAAAATTAAGTTATTTGAAGAAAATGTGTCAAACTATGATAACAGGATATTAAATATAAAAAATATTGTCAAAGACAATGATGAACTATTAAAAAGTTTTTCTCAAAAAACATCGAAGTGTGAAGATGATTTTAAAACAATAAAGCAGAAATATGATGAAGTAAAGAGTTTTGAAAATAACATAAAAAATGAAATAACATTGGTTAAATCAAAAATAAATGATACTTCTGCAATAGAAAATGTTAAACAAATTATTATAAAAGATATGGTATCAAAGTTCCAAGAATTTATGAACAAACTTAATAATAGGGTTTCTGAAGAAATAGGTAATTTTCAAAACGTTCATGATGGTATGAATAAAAACACACAACAAATAGAGAGAGCTATGAATACACACTTTATAATCCATAAAAAAGATAGCGATAATATTAATGAAATAAATCAGAAAATTAATTCAATTGAAAATAATGCTGAAATAATTCTATTAAACTTGAAAAATTTGGAAAAGAAATTAAACACAGATTTACAAAATGTAGATGAAAAAATTGAAAATAAATTTAAAAATGAAATTTTAAAAAATAGTGAACAAATCATGGAGATAATCTCACAATTAAACAATCTAAAAACAGAATTAAAAACCACTGTTGACGATGAATATTTTCAAAAGATGTTGAATAAAAGATTAGAAAAAGAATTAGAATCTTTAGCAGAACTAATACAAGCTATGATTAACACCTCTATCCATGATTTAAAAAAAGGACTTGCACAACACAGTTTAAAAATTGAAGAAATTTCAACAAAGTTAAATGATTATGAAAAATCTTTGAACGATGTAAGAATTGAAATTGAAAAAGCGATTTTAGATATAAAGAAAATAGAAAAAAAATTGGTAGAAATAAAATTAAATTTAACAAATGTAGAATTTCAATTAGGAAAAGATATAAAAAATCTAGAAAATAAATTGGTAAAAGAAATAAAATCACTAAACGAATTAGTTCAAAGAGCAGCCGAAGTTTCTAGAAAAGAGTTTAATGACACAATGGCATATGCTAGAGAAGAATTAAACGCAACAGTAAGAGAAATGAGAAACGAAAGTATAAAATCACTTGTTGTTTTTGAAACTAAAATTAATGTAAGAATTACCAACATTGAAGATGAAATCAAAAAAGTCAAAGATTCGAATAATGCATCTTTTAAAAATTTGGAATATAAAATCGAAGATGAAATCAAAAAAGTCAAAGATTCGAATAATGCATCTTTTAAAACTTTGGAATATAAAATCGAAGATTTGCTAAAAAAAGATAACAAACAAATAAAATAAGTTATTTAAAGAAGGTATTAAGAAATTTTATTCTAGTACTATGAGTAAAAATATTAAAGAAACAGTTGTAGATGAATTACATAAACCGGCAAGAAGAAGATATAGAAGAAGACGAACTATTGTTAAAAGCCTTAATGACTTATGGCAAGCTGATTTGGTAGAGATGCAACCCTATTCCAAATTTAATAAAGGTTATAGATATATTTTGGTGGTGATAAATGCATTCTCAAAGTATGTTTGGACTCAACCACTTAAAAGTAAAAAAGGAAAAGATGTAACTGAAGCTATGAAAAAAATTTTAGAAAAAACAAGTAAACCGCAAAATTTGCAGACAGATTTAGGAAAAGAATTTTTCAATAAAGATTTTAAAGATCTTATGAATTATTACAAAATTAATCATTATAATACTTACTCTAATCTCAAAGCGAGTATTGTAGAACGCGTAAATCGAACTTTAAAAAATATAATGTGGAAATATTTTAGTAATAGAGGGAATTACCAATGGTACTCTATTTTACCCACTATTATTGAAAAATATAATAATAGTATTCATAGAACTACCGGATATAGACCTGTTGAGGTTAATAAAAAAAATGAGAAAACTATACTGCAAAATTCTTTTACTTTTAAAAAAACATTTGATTTAAAGCGCACTAAATTTAAAGAAAATGATTTTGTTAGAATTTCCAAACAAAGAGAAGCTTTTGAAAAAGGATATAGGGGAGAGTGGCCTAAAGCGGGTAGGTTAACGGAAAATGGTCATAAATAGTACTTTTTGGACTCTAATCATAAACGCTATCGATAAATTTCTTAGAAGGGATGTCAAACTTCAAAGTAAAAATTGAATATGACGTTAATTTATTCATATTAATTGTTTATTTCAAAAATAAAAAATACTTAAAAAACTCGCTTTGCCCTACAAGGGGGCCTAAAGCGAGTAAACCGTTCGGGCAAAGCGGGTAAGTACAATAGACTTGACAAATCTTCGCATATATTAATTTCCTTAAGGATTATCATTAAAACTATGATTCTACTTATAATTATCATTAAAAATAACCGTCACAGAACACTTTTGATTTATTTTATCAACCTTATTAGAAGTCGTAATGAAATAAATGCTTATCACATTAAATTATTTTGATTTGGTGCATTGGTTAATTAAATATAAAATAGTAAATGATGAAATTATCAAACTATAATTAACTGTTAATATAAAAAATTAACTCTTTAGGATATATTTATATTAATATTTAAAATCTCATGTTATGTTTATCAAGAAAATAAAAAAATAAAAAACGACTAAATCATCAGACTAGTTAACTGTCATAAATAAAATCACTTTTTAGGTTATAATTATCTTATTAAAACTTAAAATCTCATTTGATATATTTATCAATAAAATAAAAAAATAATTAATGATTGAATCATTAGACTTATCTGTCATTTTAAAAAAATAACTTTTCAAGTTATACTTAACTAATTTAAATTTTTTTCTTATTTTAAATCAGTCTCAACTTATTAAATTTTATTCGTGACATAAATCACAAAAGTAAGATCCTCGTCCTGAGTAATTTGTGCATGCTTCATGAGCCCACTCACGACAATCTCCACATTCGATCCAATCTACTAAAGGTGGATCTTCATAAGGCTCACCACAAACAAGACAAAGAAAAGTTTTCTCTTTTTGTTTTTTCGATACTTTTTTCTTTCTAGTTTTAACAGTTTTACTTGTAGAAGGTAAATCTTTCAGATTCTTTTTAGCAGTATCTTTGGTATTAACACGCTTTTTCTTTGCTTCCTTTTCAGCTTGCATATTTTTAAACGGAGAACTAGTCAAAATTTCCGCCTTTTGACATTTACGTTTACGGTTAGTTTTATTTGGACTAGGTTTCGGTAGCGGTCTAATTTCTAAAGGTTTTACGTGAGATATCATATGTTCATCTTCTGATCGAGGTGAATCTTCACCAGTTGTCATAGAGCACGAGGCTTCATCTTCAAAAGCTGAATCACACGACGTTTCCATAGATACATCAATACTTTCGTTATTTTTTACTCTGTTCCTGCGACGAGTCATAATCTGAGAGTCTCGAGAATTATTTTCATTTACATTTTCGATCACCGAGGACAGAACATTACCATCAGAATCATTAGAATTAAAGTAATCAGTACCAGGTTGCGTTTGTGATGCATCTTCGTTAGTTTTGTCAACTAGAGGCCTGTCTGTCAAACTAGATGGTAAGAAGTCTCTATCAGAAAATACATTTCGATCTGTAGGCCATATTCCTGGAGATTTAAATCCTTGGACAGCGTTTTGTGCAGTAGCTGCTTTGAAGTACGCTCTTCCAACAAGTGAAGCAATATCATACTGTGAAATTATCCTACCTACATGATTTCGTTGAAAAGTAGAAACTTCTTGCTCAAAATAGGTTTTTAACGGCCCATATATACACCGGTCCAAAGGTTGCATACGATGTGTCGTATGAGGAGGCAGTGATATAAAGATTACATTATTCTCTCTTGCATATTCTAGAGCTTCAACATATTTATGAGATTCATGATTGTCTAAGATTAAAATCACTTTCTTCTCAGGAGTCGGGCGGGTCATCGCAACGAAATGTTGGAGCCACTCTAAGAATTTTGGCCCATTTATCCATCCATTATCAGTACAAGTAGCAACAGAACCAGGTGGTGAACCATCCAACAATCTACCAACCATTCTTTTTCTACCAAAGATAAAAAATGGAGGAATAAAAGAACCAGCCGCGTTGCAACAACAGATAACAGTTGTTAATTTACCTCTTTCCGCACTTGCGATGACACCCACCTGCTTTTTTCCAGATTTAGACAAGATTTTTGGAGGCTTACTGCTAGATGCATGAATGCCAGTTTCATCCATATTATAAATTCTAGACGCATCAATCCCATGCTTACTGATTTCACCTTCCAGCAAATCATAAAATCTGTACACTTGAGGCTTATTAAAACCTCGTGCTCTTGCAATAGATGTTGGCTCTGGTTGTCTAACAACTAATTTTGGATGACGTTTTTTAAAACCTAAGTACCAGTCATTACCAGCATAGCCGTCTTTAAAAGGATGAGCAATCTTATTACGTTCAGCATATTGATAGACTAATTGCAAAAATTCATTTTTAGTTAGGCCATAAAAAAGGTCATCGACATGAAATATATATTCAAGTAACTCAGCTTCTTGTTCATCATTAAAAACTCTGCGGTATCTACCAAGATTTTTAGTACAGCTTCCTTTTTTGAGATGTCTTTGAAGCGTTGCCAGAGGAATGCCATACTTTTTTGCTGCTGCTGAAACCGAAGTGGTTTCTGAATCTTTCATTGCATTTTGCATCGCCACTTCACTCCAGGCTCCTTGATTTGTCTTTCTTTTATATTTATTAACCATCTACAACAAAATGCAGAAAAATTAGAAATATATTAGGGCAAAGTGGGTATTTACCCGGAAAATACCCGCTTTGCCCTACCCGCTTTGCCCGAAAGCACGTTTTTACTTAAAAAACAATAACCTCGAATAAAAAAATAAAAAAGCCCAGAACCACCACAGAATTTTGTAGGTAGATAGTATCAAAATAATGTAGTAATACTGGCAATAAAAGTAATAACCTGATTTTTGAGTAATCACAAATTACCTACCTTTGTTTTTTTTAATAAATTCCCCGGTTATTTTATTTTCTGACTCGTTACGCCATGTTGCTGAGCCGGTGGACGGTTGGGACTAGATGAAACTCGGGAGGGTTCGGGTACTCACGAAACACGTACATATTAGCGCATGCGCGCAACGCTGCAGCATACGAAGGCCTACCCGCTTTGGGCGATATACCCGCTTTGGGCCACTCTCCCCTACTCCAAATTGGTCAACTGAAATTTTTCAAATTAGAAAGGTTCAGTTAACAAATCCACCCACCTATTTATTAAAAGATAGTAAAAATGAATATATTGAAGGAGGTTTCTACCAAGAAGAGTTACAAAAAGTTAAACATCCAGATGTGTTTTTGGTTGAAAAAATTTTAAGGAAGAAAGGGAACCAAGTTTTTGTTAAATGGTTAGGATTCGATAAATCACATAATTCATAGATTCTTAAAAAAGATGTATTGTAATTAATTTTAAGTAATATTGTATATCAAATTTTTAAATAAAAGACCTATTTATATAACATATTTTTTATTTACGATAATCCTTTTTACAACAAATACTAACAATATAATTTTTAAGATGTTTACAACTGAGATTAACAATATAAATTTATATTTTTACATTAAATCTTTCAATATATATTTTTTTTCTATGATCTACATCAAAAATACTTTTAAGAATACTTTCACATTGTTCAACTCGTTTTTCAAATCTTAGTCTGTCAAGATAAAATTTCTGATATTCACTTTTCGAGCTTGTCTAAATGCAAAGTCCCATGTCACTAATATATAAACTTTATTATTGTTCTCACTGATTGTCACTGATTTCTTCATATTTCTATTGTAATGCACCGGATTTTCTTAACTTGTTTTCTAATTCCTGTTTATGTAGAGATAACATTTCTAAAACAGTTCCGACATTTTCACTGTTTAAATTCTGACATGGATCCAAAACACTATAAATATGAGACAACACATCTCCTGACTGATAATTATAGTGATGAAACAAATTAAAATATTTGGAAAATTCTTGCTTTTTAATTATATGAATTCTGTAGTCAACAAGTTCATCGATTTCAACTAATTTATCTATTGATTCTTTTCCCAGAATCACATAATGTTCATCCTTTTGAATTCTGATAACAGGAGAATGATTTATTTTTTCAAAAAACACTGTGATTTTTTCAATTTTTAGTGGGTATGCATATGCTTGAGCAGAATAAAAATAATTCACCAACACTCCTTGATTTTTTTGAAGTTCTTTCCATTCTTCTTCATTCAAGTAAATGTGAAATCCATTTCGACCTCCAATTAGAACTTTTGGTGTAAAATCATTTATACCAATTCCAACACAAACAAATTTTGATAAGGAATTGTTAAGATAGTAGATTTTTGAATTTAATAATTTTTCATTACACTGACTAATTTTATCATTGGTTTCACTAGAACTGGATTTATATCCATTAAAATTGCTACTATTAAACATGATGTCTTGATGCTAACTGAAAACTAAAATACTGAGTCTGAATATATCTTATCCACCCCACTCCTCTATAAATTTCAAGGTCAAGCAAGTTTATTAAATTTTTATGACCTATCTTGATAAAACAAAATTGTCAAGAACGACAAAAGTGAAAAACTACCTATTGATAAAATTATATTGAAGATAAATAGAATTAAACAGTTTTTACCTTCCTCATCATTTTTAATATGATCACAGCTAGAAATCGTAAATGGTTTTTTATTTTTTTCAATCCAGTTAGTGTCAAAAATTGTATTATTTGGATAATGAAAGTAAATTTTGAAAAAATTACTATTAGATTGACTATTATTCATATTATATGCGAAAGCAGTTGAATAATTATTAATATTCATAGCTTTCATATAATTACATATTTCAGGTTTAATAGTAGAGGTTTCGTTTTCAAAACACACCATTCCATGTAAAACCCTTGGAGGATAAAGTACATATAAAGTATTATTTAAAATTGAATGTAAAACAATGTAGTTGATAAGGGATGCCATTAAAACACTTTTCAATTTTAAATGTCTATTAACAAAACAATAAGAGATTGAAATAAGACTGAACAGTTTTAATTAATTTTCTACAATATATAGACATTTTTTTTTCAAAATATTAAATAATTTGTTTACAAATTAGAGATACAAACATGGTTATTAAAACTATTAAAAAATGAAAGATGTTGACATATTTTCTTTCACTTTAAGGACATTAAATAATTTGTTTACAAATTAGAGATACAAACATAGTTATTAAAACTAATAAAAAAATGAAAGATGTTGACATATTTTCTTTCACTTTAAGGACAACAGGTTCACATTTTTTATTTTTTTCACCTAACCACAAACACTCGATTAAGTCACAGTTCTTCCAGTGACGATAATGTTCCTCAATTGGACAATCATCAATTTTCCAGGCAAATATTTCTGCACCACAGTAAAAACATTTACAAACATCATGAATAGCTAAATAATAAAACCCTGATTGGGCTAACACTTTAGGATTTAATTTTCCATTCCAGAATTTAAATGAGGAAAGTCTTTTTTCATATGTTCTATATAATTTGTTATCAATTTCTTTTTCAAAAGATTCTAAACACATATTTATTCTAGACGGTGGTATATTTTATACTGATATAATTTTAAAATTTACCATGTTCTTAAATACTTCAAATTTAGCCTTGAAGAGTAAAACTTTTAATCTTAAAAGAATTTTTTATAATTCATTTTCATGGTCTATTAACCACTGAAAAAATGGAATATCTTGGTGACCCCACGCTAATGTATCATAACTATTGGGAATTTTAAATCTTTTATCATCATTAGAAGTGAGAGCTAATTTGTTAACTAATTCTGTATAAATATTGTGAAGTCGAGATCTAAACAAATACATTGTATAGAAAGCTTTTGAATTTTGTTCTACAACATCTTTATAATGTGTTAATTCTAATTGTTTTTTAATGCTACTTTTCTTTATCCCCTTAGCTTTTTTAAGCAACCCATTTTCTGACTTAACACAATAAGCTTTGGCCCCTGTGCCATAAAAGCTTTCTATTGGTTCACCAGCATATTCATCCTTAAACTTTCCAACAACAGATTCAGTTATTGGTATTTCATGAATATTATTAACATCATAATTTGAAGTATCGAATTTATCAATATTAACCCTAATGTCTTCATAAACATTACTTGTCTCAATTTCCAAAATAAAGGAATCTGTATCTGTGTACAGAAGTTTAATATTATTCTTATATAAAGGTTTTAAAAACCCATAAAAAAAGTCATACATCACCGTTTTTGATATATCTAAAATACTAAAGCCTACATAGACAGGTTTATCATATTGCACTAACACTTTACGCATTTGCACAGCTACTAAATTCTCTGAAAATATTGTTACATCTTTAAAGGATGGTTTAGCAATTAAATTTTCTGCCCCATCTTTTCTATGATTTTTTGCCCATTGTGTAACCAATCGTATATCTGTCCTTTTATCCACATTTTCCATTGTTTTTCCGTAGATGCTATTATTTGCCAATTTATAAGAATTTTTCTGAAATTGATTTTTAGATTGATTTCTTAAATTTGTATTTAGATCAATAAATTTTTTTAACCATTGAGATTGTGTAAACTCTACAACCCGATGAATTTTAGTTAGTTTAATTCCATATTGAATACATTGTTTTAATAAAGTATAGTGAATTACATATTTTTCTTTATTTTTTAAATTTGGAATTAATTTAAAAGTTTTAGAATTTTGAGGCTTATAATTTTCTGGACAGAATGGAAATTCATTATGTAAATTGTGTAAATTTTCAGGATATTCTAAATCAACCTCTAGCACATAACCCTTGTCATTAGTCTCAGATATATTCATTATATCTAAATTTTGAATTTGTTGATTTGATAACCAAACAAAATCTTTTTCGGGCAGATATTGAGACATCGCATATCCGTAAAGATTAGTTGCATCAAAATACATAATATATTTAGATGGTTGTAATGGATCATAATTTGAAAGAAATAAATTGTTTGCTATAGATTTCCTACATACACAGGTACTGATTCCTCCTCTTACACTACCTTTAAAAAAATGTAACATATCTGGGTCTGTTATTAACTCCAATTCGACTCCAGTATATCTTAAACAAGCGTCAAAACTTAAACCTGGAAAAGTATAATAATGTGCAGGATCAAGTTTGTAAGTTTCCATACACGTTTTTCTAAAATTTTGAAAAACATCTGCCAAAAGTAATACATCAGATTTAAGATATAAATCGGAATATTCACCGATTGTTTTACATTCAAATAAATTCCAAACATTTTTAGCCCTCTCATATTCTTCATCAGTAATGTGTTCATCCGTGAGGTCATTATAAAAATTTTTTTATATTGGGTAACTCCGTTTCATTTAATTTGTCGATATTATCAATATATTTATAAGGGAAAACGCCTTTTTGACGGATATACTTAAATTTTTCCTTTTCATTAAAATATTTGAACACTTCTTTGCATTGTTCATCATTAAGGATGGAAGCTAAATTTGACAAAGAATATGGTAGGAACTGAAATGAATCAATAAACTTAAGATATAGAAATTTTGACTTGGTGAAACCAGTCTTTTTATCTAAATATTGATCTACTTCAATAGATTTTTGAAATGAAATGTATTTCTCTTTATTCTGGGCTATGACAAATAATTGTTCATGATTTGGACATAAATTTTTTATAAACAGATGAGAATCATAATTACGCAAATTGTGTAAAACTACTGGAATGGAATTAGATAATTTATAATTTAAGTTGCATATAGAGTGTGACGGACCTCTATAGGAACCTGTTAAATGACAATGATCAGCAACCTTATCCGAAATTATAGGTTTATCACATATATGACAATCATTCGTATATTCAAAATGTAATTGTTCCAACACATTTAATTTTTTCATTGGTATTAACTTTTTCATATATTTATTGTAAATATTAAGAACGTCTCTTTCTAAGTAAGTTATAAAAATTTGTGCACAATTGGGACCCATATAATTTTGAAATTTGGAAATTGAATCATCAAATGAACACTTTATATAATAAGCAAACGAATATGGAATATGTTGACATTTTTTTTCAGTATATGGAGAACTTGGATCTACATCATTAATTTCATTATTTAAAGGCTTAAGAATGCATTCAAAATCTGCATATATAACAAATGGAACTTCAATTTGTTTCTGTATATTCTGAAATTTTAAAATATTTTCGGGAATAATATTTCCAAATCTATCTATTTTGGTTTCAGTTGAAGGTAGATTTATTCTTACAAAATCGCAATCATATGTGTTATGCCTGACTAATAATTCTTCAGTAGTAAAATATTGTAAACAACCGTCGCATAAAAATTTTTTCCCATGATGTTTAGATAATTGTTTTGAAATTAATCTAGATAAATCCGAAATATAACAGTAATGGAAATTTCCATTATCATCTCCAATTAATAATAAATTAAGGTGACGGTCTCGCTTATTTTTTGTATAATGTAAAGGTCCTATAATTTCGAATTGAGTTTTTAAATTATTCTTGATTTTTTCTAATCCATAAACATTAACCGAAATATTGTTTAAATTTTCAAATTTACTTATGTCTTTTAAAGTTAAAGGAAAATTGATACCTTTAAAGTTTAAAATAGTGGTGAAATGTGGATACGACTCCACCTTTTCAATTGGTCCGTTAGGTGAATGAAGAGCTGCAACCACAGACCAGGCGAAACAACATTCATCATTGTTTTGAACGTTGACTACAGCATTTTTCAACTTGATCTCTGACGGTAGCGGTATATATGAAGAAGCTTTTAAGGGGTTGTACTTGTTGATGTTAAGCTCAACGTGTAATATTTTTATTAAAATCCATCCTGAAATTAAAGAAGAATAATTAACAACAAATTTATTTTTGGTTTAAGTTTAGTTACTAAATATTTAATAAAAAATAATTTACCCGAATCTTTTTCTGCCAGTTCATCAGCTTTCCGGTCAATAATTTTAATAATATCTTCTAGTTCTTGCGTTAATTCTGAACTATTACATAAAATCCGAAATGGGGTATTGAAAGACTTAACTTCATGACTTTCATTGGAAGGATTTAAGTAAAGACCAAATAACTCCATGTTGAGTTTGATGCAGGTGTGTCTTTGGATTTCATAACTGATTACCTCAATTATTTTTTGTTGTATTTCGGAGAAAAAATCATAAATGTTGATTTGGTATTGAGTCGATGATATTTTATATGAAATGATTCTTTCCTTAAATGCCGATTTTATTACAGACACATTTTCATCCCTAACCACCATTGAATTGGTTTTGTGTTTATTTGTTCTCAAATGACAGAACCATAATGACTTTTTTATAAATATTTTGCAGAATTGACAATATCTTCTTTCACCTAAAATTTAATAACTTCTTTATTAAATTTGCCTCTAATTCATCAAATTAATAACTAATTATTAAATTGAAACAAAATTTCTATTTAAAATTAAACTTACAGCTTTTCTTCTTCTGTTCTAACTGGGAGCCATTGTTAGAGTGAATTATCTTCTTGTGGCGATTCAAATTGTCTTTTCGAGTAAAAATTTTGAAGCACTCTTCACATTTAAAATCCATTTTTCTAAAACGAATCTCTTATTGTGAAGCCCAAGTCGATTTTAACACACTGAAGGTGACACGGTCAGGTATGAATTTAAATGGTGGAAAAGAAGTAGGAGGGGAGTTAAGGAATGGGATGGAAAAAGCTAAGAGTAGCTTTATAAAGTTCTATCGCCCTTTCCCACATCTTCCTTTTCTCCTCAGCTGTTTTATTAGGATCGCAATTTAAAATAGAATCCAAAACAAATCCTAATGATCTTTGATAAGACAAATGTTTATTTTTAATTTTGAAATTTGATTTTGAATGAAAGCTTAGTTTCGGATAATCGTTTTCGAAGGGGATTGACACTTCCGTTTGTGTTAAAACAGAATTTTGAACTGTCTCTGTTTGTGTAGAAACAGAATTTAAAATTTCATCGAAATCTGGTGGCGAGTTTTCAAAAATTATTGGAGAATTTGGAAAATTTAATTCACAGTAGGTATTTTGGCCGCACGGAATTGAATTTTGACTAAAATTTTCATTTTTTTCAGATGGTTCACTTATTATTGGAAGAATTTCTTGGGAACCACCACCACTAGTAAACGATGCTCCCAAATCTTCACTACAATCTGAAATTTTGTAACTATCCCGTGAACCATCCTTCTCCCCCAAAACATCAACCCCCATATTTCCACTACTAGTCGATTCCGAAATTTTATTTTTTTTTTGATTAGTTGAAATTTTGAACAGAGATAGAGGAGAAAATGAAGAATTACCCGGTATTCCTCCAGAATTGTTTTCACTTTCAAAATTTCTAGTTTTCAACATTCCAAAAAAATTTTGTGATTTATTTGAACTCGAATCATTGTCACTGTCACTGTCACTTTTACTCTGATAATTTGTTAAATTTTTATTAATTTTGGGAATCCCCATTAGCTTTTTAAAATTGTCGATATTATCTAAATCTTGAGTTAATATGTCGGGAGTATTTGTAATGGGAGTGTCCGTTGTTACATCTAAATCTTGAGTTAAAAAATTTGGGGTTTCCGGCGTTAAAATATTATTAAAATCTAAATTTTGTGATAAAATTGAATTTTGAAAGTCAAAATCTGTCTCCGAAATATTCTCTAGTTCAGGCAAATATTCCAAATTTTCTAAAAATTTTATGTTCGTTTCTGAACAACTTTGGAGTAATTTGTTTTCTAAATTTTTTTCTTGCATCGTATTAATCATCGCATTAAAATTTTGGGTTCTCTGACTTAAATTTTGGTTGTCACTTTCATTTTCATTATTCAAAAAAGCAGGCTGAATTATTATATTTGAAATTATATTAATTTTGTTCACCACTCCTAACTGTTCAGTGGAAGTTGAGGCAAAAGGAAAAGACATACCTTTAAAATTTGAGTACACTTGACAGCAACAAACTAAAACACACTAAAACAAACTAAAAGAAACTAAAATTGGAGACTTTAAATTTAAAGCGTGGTAAACTCGACTTAAGCTTGCTATAAACTGATCCTCGACCGTTTTATATGAAAGCAGGCCACGGTTTGTCCTCGTACGTATAGTGACCTCAATAAAGGTCAATGACCTCAATTCTGCGCGTCACACCCGCGGAGCCCCCCTTCCCCCTCCCCCCTTCCCCCGCAAAATTTTTTCCCCGCCCCCTTCCCCCGCAAAGCCTCCTTCCCCTTTCCTCCCTTCCCCCCGCTGAGCCCCCCAGCTGAGCTGCTTAGGGAGTTACGTCCCCTATAAGTCTCAGTGAGACGTCCTAAAATGTGCTGTAATTATAAAAACTCGAGAGGTTTGCGGGCGTATAAAACACAAAATTCTCTTCGGAGCATCTTACCTTAGGGTCCCCTATAACTCTCAGTGAGACGTCCTAAAATGTGCTGTAACTATAAAAACTCGAGAGGTTTGCGGGCCTATAAAAAACACAAGGTTTTTTCGGGGCATCTCGACTGGGGAGGGGTCCAGGGGGCGGGGGGCCGAAGGCCCCCCGCTCCCCGGAAGGCAGTGCGCGCGGCCGAAGGCCGCCCCCCCCCCCCCGCCCCTCCCCCTTCGGGGGGCGGGGCGGGGGCGGGGGGGGGTATAGGAGGAGTATAGGGGCGGTATGAGGGGCCCTCTCCGCGATTTAAAAATCGAAATTTTACCTTGACCTACTTTCATAAAATGACTGTTTTGCGAGGTGACTTTTTCATTTTTGGTTCATCACCAGTGCTGTCTTCCTAAATTTTAATTTTTATTATTTAATTTAATTATCAATATGTTCAGGAACAGAAATTATGAAATTCAGGTTATGGATGGTAATAGACTTGTAATAAGAAGGAGAGTCAACGTTCCTCCTCCGGTACAAGTACCAACCATAACCTCCTCGACAAATCCAGAGGAAAATGAGGATCCTCAAGTGGAACCTCAGATAAATCCGCCAGTCCAGTGTGACGAAGTCGATTCCACTACAAAGTAAGTAGCTTATATTAAATTTATTATTAGTCTTCCTAATATCAAAATACTAATTGATTTTTTTTTTTTCAGTTGACAGATACAAACAATAGACCAAGTTTAGGGACAGTGTTAAGTGAAACTATTTTTAGGTTAAGTTAAAGTGTTTAAGTGATAGTGAATAGTAACGGAGACGATTTAAGGTAATGTAAATTTTATTTAATTGATCTAATTATAAAGGAGTATGAAGATAACTGTACCTAAATTTCCTATAATATTTTTCTTTCATATTTATAAACTTATTAATTTTAGATTTAAAACTCTCTAAAATAAGAAAGGATTAAGAATTTTTGAACAGGGTGGTTAATTTAAAATATTTTTTCAATCTATTATGAATAATCAAAACTCTTGTATTTAGTTGTTATGTTTGTTCGTTATTCTTATAAATAAAACATTTTTTTTCGAAATTGTTCAATTCTTTATTCCAATAAGATAAGAATAAATGGATAAATTAAATACAAACAATAATAATTTTAAAATAATAAAAATTAAATAATAATACATTTTAAAATAAATATTCTAGCATTATAATTTCTTCATTTTCACATTTATGAAGTGGTTTGCAATACATAAATATTAAATAATACATTCTAATCTAAATATTCTAGGACTACAGTTTCTTCATTTTCACATTTAATTACACATAGTTCATTGCGACAGATTGGACATGTTTTATTAATTAACATCCACATTCCTAAACAAGGGATGCAAAATCTGTGATTACAAGGTTCTGGTGATATCATTTTATTAGATAATATATCTTCAAGACATATAGGACATTCTTCGGTTTTATTTTCAATTATTTCATTAACAACTTTTTTTTTTACCCTTCGCGACTTCCTACCGTTTTTATATATTGGTTTTTTACCAGGCATTATATTGGCACCACTGGAACATTTGCGTCCCAATCTAAATCAATATTTTTAACACTACTATTGCAAATTAAACAAACTTTGGGGGTAATAATTTGATACAACTGTCTTGAACACATATCGCAATGTAAATCATTGCTTAAGCGTTTTAATTTTCTCTTATTATGAGTATTTACATGTCTATGAGCCCCTGCCCTTTGATAAAATTGTATAATTTGATAGCATGCGTGACAAAGAGTTTTTTCTTGATTTTCCGTCACTACAAACACTACGATATAACTCTGAGTAATACAGAACACAACTTCTTTGGGATCAGTGTACTTATGTTTCACTAAACAAAATTTAGCACTAGCACTGTCTTCTTCATTATCTTCTTCAATATCGGAGTCACCAGAGTCAGCTTCAATTTGTTCGAAATTATTTATATCGTAGTTTAAACAATTTCTGAAGTTCTTCTGAAATTTTTCTTCGTTAAGATGTGTATTGTAATCCAATACTCCAATTAATTCATCTAGATCTGGATCTTCTTCTTCAATATTATTATCCATAAATTTTTGAATGAATTTTTTAATATTTACTTTGTAATATTTACTATTAAATATAAAATTATTTACTTATTATTTACTTATTATTTGTTGGTATTTAATTTATCATCTTTTGTTGCTCCACGTATCTATTTTATAAATTTACTGAAGTGAAAATTCATTGGTGGTAGGACTTTATATCGACTTCATGGTCAAATAAGGTTATCCACCTCAAGGTCAAACATAAGGTTAGATCTCCTACTATGATCGGATTCGATGAAAGGTTAGCCATGTTGTTAACTTTAAGATTAAACTCAAGGTGATGTATACGAGGCTTTTTGAAAAGTATAATGAGAGAACAAAAGAGGAGGAGGATGAAAAGTGTTGATGATACGAGGTTTTTTAATAAGTATAATGAGAGATTTGAAAAGTATAATGAGAGAAGAAAAGAGGAGGAGGAGGATGAAAAGTGTTGATGATTTACTCTTCTTACTCCTCCTCCTCCTCCTCTTTCCTTCTCTCATATATCCACTACTACAGTCATTTCTTTAGCTTTCTTCATCTTCATCTCCTTTTGCGCGTTGTCTTTTTTACGAAAGCACTTAAAATGTCTATATTCAAACAGTGAATGAATTTTTAAAGTCCTTTCGGTATTTTCGGAGATCAGTTCGAGCAAATAAATTTTACCTCTTTATTTATATTAGTTTAGATTTTCCATTTTAAAATTATCCTTAATACTAGTCCTAAATTATGTCAGCAAAAAATAAATAAAATAATTATAGAAATACTCTTAGCAGCAGTTGTGCTACAAACAGTACTTGGTTGAAAATCATGGTTCTTGGGTTTTTCACTTCACTTCACGAGACTAAAACAATATACCCGACTGGTGATGTAGACTGTAAACCTGAATCTCTATTAATATTATTTGGATATTTACAAATTTTAATCTATTCTCTAATTTTGCGTTTAAAGGAACCAGATACTGATGTTAGCATCTTTGTTTCTTTTACATTAAAGGTGTGATCTAAGCAATGCTGTTGTTCAGCTATTGCAGATTGTACAATTTGTTTCTTTTTAATACATCTTTCATGTTCCTTGTTTCCTATTTCACTCACATATACTTTACCACAAGAGCAAGATATCTTATAAATGGCTTCTGTTTGTAATGGTATTGCTTCCTTTGGTAATTTCATTGTCCTACTTTCTTACATGTGTTGAAAATTGTTCGAATGTTTGATTTTCAGAGCAATCTGACAATCTTGTCGGTGGTTCCACGTATGTAAGGCAAGACAACACTATTCATAGGTGGTACATTTATGACATTTTGTTAAGGAGTTGGGTTTTCATATCTATTAATAGAACTTCTAATATCTTCAGCGCAACATATGATCCCTCTCAGAACATTAGTCAGTTTCTGTTTCTGATTTCAGTGATTGTTCGTCACATAGTGAAAGAGCTCTATGAACCAAAGAGTTAATGATGGATTGTTTTTGAGGAGGATGATGGTGTGACATTGCATTTAGATACCGACTCTTATGTGTTGATTTTTTTGGTACACAAATTATTTTACTTTTCAAGGGATAGCGAATATTTTCATGGAAGCTTTGTCTTCTGCTCCTCTAAAACCTAAATTTTTGGTGTAGATATGTAGATTGAATATAATGACAATTAAAAGGAAAAATAATAGCAAATTAGGATATTCTGTGCAGAAAACCAACACATATAAATCGATATCTCAATGCAACGTCACATCATCATCATTCATTAACTCTTTGATACATAGAGCTTGTGTGACCAACAATCACTGAAATCAAAAACAGAAAAACTGATTAATGCTCTGAGAGGCAACCAAACCCAACACCTCAACAAAATGTCATAAAGGTACCATCTAGGGACAGCATTGTCTTGCCTTACATACACGAAACCACCTATAAGATTGCCAAATTGCTCCGAAAATCAAACATTCGAACAATTTCCAACATATGTAAGAAAGTTGGACATTGTTTGAAGTCACCAAAGGACGCAATATCATTATAAACAGAAGGCGTTTATAAGATACCTTGCTCTAGTGGTAAAACAGGATGGTCTATATCCACTAGGTTTAATGACATGAAAGATATATTAAAAAGAAATAAATTGTACAATCTGTTGTAGCTGAAAACCAGCATTGCTCAGGTCACACCTTTAATGTAAAAGAAACTAGGATGGTAGCATCAATGTTTGGTTTCTTTAATGGTAAAATTAGAGAATCAATCGAAATTTGTAAATATCTAAATGATTAAACAATCAAAATTTCAGTAAGAAATAAAGAAATCTTTCTGCCGTATTTTAAATAGTTTGTTATATATGTAATTCTCCTTTCAGGCAGAGAATATGAGAATAATGTTGCTCTCGGTCCGATACAGCTCCATTGACGAGATCATGAGGTGATCGAAACGCGTGTGGAGAGAGGATCAGAGCGATATTTGCAGGAAATAAACTGTTGTACATATATTTTTCATATTCTCTGCCTGAAAGGAGAATTACATATATAACAAACTATTTAAATACGGCAGAAAGATTTCTTTATTTCTTACTGAAATTTTGATTGTTTAAAAATTTCACGTTACTCCGTTGATTCATAGATGTCGTTCAACTGGCGATATTTTTCAGTCTGACATCGAAGTTGGTAGATGGCAGGTGTAATATCCTGCCGACATACCTTGAAATTTATGGTTCATATATCAGTTATTTCCTGCTAATATTGCTCTCGGTCCGATACAGCTCCACTGACGAGATCATGAGGTGATCGAAACGCGTATGGAGAGAGGATCAGAGCGACATTTGCAGGAAATAAATTGTTTGTACATATATTTTTCATATTCTCTGCCTGAAAGGAGGAATTACATATATAACAAACTATTTAAATACGGCAGAAAGATTTCTTTATTTCTTACTGAAATTTTGATTGTTTAAAAATTTCACGTTACTCCGTTGATTCATAGATGTCGTTCGACTGGCGATATTTTTCAGTTGGACATCGAAGTTGGTAGACGGCAGGAGTAATATCCTGCCGACATACCTTGAAATTTATGGTTCATATATCAGTTATTTCCTATTAATGTTGCTCTCGGTCCGATACAGCTCCACTGGCGAGATCATGAGGTGATCGAAACGCGTATGGAGAGAGGATCAGAGCGATATTTGCAGGAAATAAACTGTTTATACATATATTTTTCATATTCTCTGCCTGAAAGGAGAATTACATATATAACAAACTAGTGCCATTTCTATTTCACTCTCCCCTTGTATGATCGTAGGACGAGTTCGCGCTCCGTAAAGTTCGCCTTCTAAAATAATTAAGCTTCTCCGCCAAAGATCTTTTACAATTAAAATATGTAAATTTCAAAAAAAAAATCAATAAATTTTGAAATACTCTAACTATAACATAACAGAATATTACCAAAACGTTTATTTTAACTGTTTATTTTATAGTATTGGCCCGCCTCGTCTTAACAACCTTGCATCACGGAATTTCTTTTTTTACGACACCCAAATGGAACTTGCCTCAAGCTAGTAGCACTTAAAATCATAAAATTAATGAATTAATATGATAAAACCATTGAGTGGTTTAACTTGCTTAAAAGGACATCAATACTCAATATCAAAATTGACTGGGCGAAATTTTATAAAATTCGATTTCGTTAGGAAGAGGAAAGTCGCCTAAATGAGACCATATTAAAAAACAATAGAATAACGAGGGCTCCTACAAATGACAGTATTTTGAGTGTGTGCTACAACAATCTATGATTTCTTGTGTTAACTAGTCATTGAGAGAAGAATTTAGCTTTTATAGACCTTGCAGAGTCACATTATATTACTTTTTCCACGTATAAGGTATGATTTAGAAGCTGGTACAACGTAGGCGACATTCCCCTATCGGACCTCAAGTTATTGGGCAAAATTTTATAAAAATCTGTTTCGTTAGTAATAATGATTATAGGATTTATTTACATAAATGCCTACGTAAAATATATGTACTATTTTTATGTTATATGTTTACTAAACATTAGCAAATTCAACAATGTTGTTTGTTGTTTTTGTTAGATGGAATTGTACTTTATTTTTTGAATAAATATTAAGAAAAGAAATGACATTTCATAAAATCCTGTGGCAATTGCAACACAATAAAAAGTAAAATGTTATTAATACAGAGGAAATGCATTAAGCACAACACCTTATAAAAAAACGGTTAGACTTCAAGTCAGAATTTTACACCAGAAACCAAGAATGTACTTCATCCATCACTAATAAAAAAACAAAATAGACTTTTGGTTCCAAATATTAGAGATCAGGATGAAAGACAATGGAAAAGATTATTGTTGCATGTTGAGGAGCGAACCTGTAGGTCAGTTACGATAGACAATGCAATTCATCCATTTATTTCTAAGAGTTACTCTTAGGGTTTGGATTCCGGGACGTCTTGTTACTCGAGGTTCCGGGATTTCTTCTAAATTTTTCTCGGGTCCCAGGACTTTCGGGTCAAGACTCGAGACAAGCTTGTCGAAATTGTATTCTAATAATTTCATTTTCAAAAGGTCATAATAAAGTGTATTAGGTCCCTGCGTTCTGTCATTCAGAGCGTCATCTGTTAGCTTGACGAATAATTATTTCATACTCGTACCTTACTTATTGAGTGGGTACACAATAAATGCGTTCACCGTCATATATTTATTTTATAACATTTGTTTATGAGATCGTGATATTTGTAACTGTGTGTGTGTGTCTGTATGTATGTCAGCTCAATCAGTCATTCGTCAATTTTATTTTATGAGGTAAAGTGCTGTGCGCATTTATGTTGCTCTTGTAGAAATGACGTCCATCTCATGTGGGATTAAACAAACACTAAATTTTGTTTATTTCAGTTAAAAGTTTGCATTGGATGTGATTTGTTATTTTATAAAAAAAAATAACTGATATGATAGTAATACTCAGTAAACAAAGATATGACATTAATTTTGGATATTATTATTGTTGTTATAGATCGTCAACAAATTTAAATTACCTGTATATATATATATATATATATATATATATATATATATATATATATATATATATATATATATATATATATATATATATATATCAACCTATTGATCTAATATGGAACGTATAGTAAAAATTTGTGAACATTATAAAAAAAATAGACAAATTAACCGCTCAGTGCTCATTATATCCGAAACAAATTTCATGCAAAGGGTCGAATAGAAACGACCTTGACAGGCACCTCCAAAGAATCTAAAATATTTTTGCAACTTAACCGGAAGAATCAATATCAGTTATAGAGCCTGGGACATCTTGCGAACCGGAATTGAAAAAAAGTAAAACTGAAATGCAGTCAGGATATGTTGCAAAAAAAAATCTTTGTCTGAAATAATTTCCCGCTTGGCGGCAGAAATGGACTTACAATAAGGGCAATCACATTCATGAAAGGTTATAAAATGCCTAAGAATGAAACTGATGTCATGAAAATCTTATTGAGTTTTTATAAAGAGAAAAAAGAATAAATGATTCACACTTTAAAAGATTTTGTGGTTTCTGGTACATGTTTCAGCCTTTCAGTTGATAAATGGACCAGCGTCTGATGCCGGAGTTACTTTAATTTGTATCTGCATGGTGTGAATGGAGAAGTTTTCAATTTGAGATTTATGTATATACCCGGAAATTGCGGTACAGATGAGACCAGACAAATAAGCGAAGATACATTGAAAAAATTTCAACTGGATTTGAAAAACATATTGTGATCATTACCAGCGATAGTCTAAACGTAATGAAGAAGTTTGGAAAAAAAGGACCTAGTGACATGATTCTACGCTTGAACCACGCATTATATCTAGAACTATTTTATAAAAAAATTCAGGTCACTACCATATCCGCAACTTCTACCTCTGAAGATACTAATAACAGTGATGACGAAGTCATAGAGAACAAAAAACTCTTCGATGAAGAAAAGGACTGTAACGCCAGCTACGAGACAAACTGCCCATTACAACCAATTGATGAAATTAAAAGAGTGCTTGATAAAACTCGATTCTAAGCGAAAAAGTACACTAAAAATAGCTAATTTGGGAAAGAACTCAGTTTATTACTGTATGTCAAAAGGAGGTGGAATTCATCATTGTAATGGCAGAAAAGTTTCTGAAGTTCAAAAATTGCATAATGAAATTTTAGATTGATTTAAACGTGTTAGACAAACGGAATGAAGACAACCTTCTCCTTTTGCAGTTAATCGTTAGTTTATTGCAGCCAGTCAAGATAGCTGTAGAAGCCTTAGGCAGACAGAACTTTTTGTTACAGCCAAAGCAATCATTGACATTTTACTGAAAAAAATTAAGTCGACAACGACAAATGATAATATGGCGGTACGATTTTTTGAAATATTGAGAGCTCGTCTAGAAGAAAGAAGATCACAATTGGTTATGTTTGTTAAAATATTTGCATACTGGCCACCACAGCTCGCAGTCCCAAAAAACGGCTTTTTTACTTCGAATTAAAGTAAAACTGCTTTTGAGGAAGATCTGTATTGCAGACTTTTTGAAAATATCCTTCGGCGAACCCAGTACCAAGTAGCTCTACAGTACACAAAGCACCCGATGAGGCGTCAATGACTAGAGACTTGGTAATAATTTTTAATGATATGATAATATAATATTATGATTACTAAGTTTGTTTTATAATTATAAAATTTTACTGTCAAAACATGAATCTGTGACTATAATAATTAAAAATAAGAATTGTTGAGACTTTAATTAACATTATAAATGTAAGGATTTGATTTATGTTGAATAAATGTTGATTTTCAATAAAATTGACTTGAGACTGTCGAGACTTCCCAAACCCTAGTTACAATTTTTTTATGTAAACTTAAAACTCTAATCAATAAAAAGTCACACTACTCAATCCACAAAAAAATCTGATGTAACATGATTGCGAGACACCTACCAAAATAAATGCTTATTTATGCTATTTTAAAATTAGTATCACTCATTTTATGCGCATAAGAAAGATTGTAATTTGTTGATCAGTGTAAGTTTTAATATTCTGTATTTGACAGTATAAAAACATGAAACAACATTGGCTACAGAAAATATAAATTAAGATCTTTCAAACTTTTAATACTTTTTAAGGTTCAGCGGATCTATAAGTTCATAGAACAGGTAGTAATAACCTGTCCACGGCCCATCGTGGCATTTAACAGCTATAAAAGAATTAGTAATGTTATGACAGCGAGCCAACAATAAAAATGTGTTAATGCAAGAAAATATTTTATATTGACACCGTCGAGACTAAGGCCTAAAAGTTCCAGAGGCGTACTGCTGCGGACATTAATATTATTTAAAATAAAAAGAATCATCATGTTCTACTATAGCTCTCAAACCAATTGGATCAATCATATTATTTCCCTTCAAAGGCCTCATCTGCCATCAGTACCTATAGAAAAACGGGGCTAAAGTTTAACCCCAAAATTCACTAACATGGTCTAAATTCAAAACTGATCTGAGTTCAAACTAAGTAAAATAATAAATCAAGTTTTACACCTTAAAAATGCGAAAATAAAAATCGTTTTCTTTTGTTACAGAACAAAAAAAAATGGGGAAATTTTGTTTATTTTCGAGAGACAACTATTTCTCTTACCGATTTTAAGATTTTACCAATAATTACAATTTAAACAATTTCTACAAAATCTATAAGTACATTTGTAATACTGATCCTATTTTAGCTTTATTAACTTAGCAATTTCTCTAAAGACATTAAACATACAATTCTGAAAAATATATTTCTGTCTTTTCAAATGATACTCTACAAGACATATATTAAGCATACCCTCTCCCCAAATTTTAGCTCGATACAATTACATATGTGATTGCGACTTAAGAATTCCATTTTTCCTTTAGATCTTTAAAAGAAACAATGATTATTGTCAAAAAAATTTTAGTCAAATAAATAATACTCATATTAAAAATATAGGGGGTGGCTTTAAGTTCTGTATTTGGCCGTTTATAAAGTTGTTTGTAGACAATTAAGGCTTGATTCTCACTTTAGTTCCGCTCTCGATACGATCTCGGTTCGATACATTTTTTTTTAAATGAAAAGAGTTTACGATATCGAGATCTCCGCGATACCGATACTATGAATAGGTTCATTGTTTCTCCTGTGAGAATATTTTACCGAACCTAGATCGTATCCACAGCGGCCCTATGGTGAGAATCTGGCCTAAAAATAAATACATTTAAACAAGGTGTTCGGATAATGCTCCAGGATACTTGGAAAGGTGATTCTAAATGGTAAAATAAAGCTAGTAAGTCATATAACAAAAAGTTGGAAACTCAATACTTCTCAAATTATAACCTGTTAAAGTTCTTTTTTTTTTTCTTTTTTTAAATATATTGAAGTCAGTTTTTAACTTATCAAATTGATATTTGGCACAGATACTATGCCTAATGACTTCTATCATTGATCATAGAAATGTTCCTCTATTGCGCCACCAGAGGTCATTTTACCTAAAATTAAAATTTTATTTTTCCCACATCTTTTTTGTTTTCACAGTTATTGAAAAAAAGACATGTCATTTTAAACACAAATGAATACCTAATAAAAAAGGCACTCCTTATTCGAGTCGATAAACTACACCGTTTAGGCACAGAGTGCATTTAAATTCCCGGTAAAATCAGTTTTTCAAAAAAGAACAAAAAATTCAGTTATGCTTCAGATATAGTTAAATATGACAAATATTTAAAAAAAGTTTTGTTTAATAAAAAATAGTTAGTAAGTAAAATTTTCATTGTAGACATGAAATTAGTAAAAATCTTAAAATTAATACGGGGTAATAATTATTTACAAAATTGCTATGAATATTCAAATATTGAATACGACGATATACATTTTCGCTATAGGAGAGTAAATCAAAAGCAGAAGAAGTAAGGTGGTTGTTTGTGGAAGCATAACCAATTTACTGGTAATAAAAATTTCAATTTCAATATGCGCCTCTAAACGGTGTAGTTTATCGGTTCGAATATATCTTTTATTAGGTATTCTTCTGTCTTTAAAATGACGTCCTTTTTTTCAATAAATATCAAAACGAAAAAGATATGTGAAAAATAAAATTTGAATTTCAGGTAAAGTGATCTCTGGTGGCACAGTAGAGAAATATTTTAATAATTGAATGATAGAAGTCATCAAGCGTAACTAACTTGATAAATTAAAAACTGACAGCAAGATGTTAAAAATTGAACTTGGACAGATTGTCACTTGGGAAGTATTGAGATTTCAAATTTTTATTATATGACTTATTTTATCATGTAGAATGGCCTTTCCAAGTATCCTGATGCATTATCCAAACACTATATATATATATATATATATATATATATATATATATATATATATATATATATATGTTATATCGTAGATTTTCACGGATGGTAGAATGAATAGTTTGGTTATTCCGGGTTTCAATCCGTTCGTTCAAAAAATCGTTTTCACGACGTTTCGCCAAAATCTCATTTGGCATTTTCAAGTGCGGTTCGTCTCGTTACTCGCTGAGAACTCATTTCTCTCTCTGTTCTCAGCGAGTAACGAGACGAACCGCACTTGAAAATGCCAAATGAGATTTTGGCGAAACGTCGTGAAAACGATTTTTTGAACGAACGGATTGAAACCCGGAATAACCAAACTATTCATATATATATATATATATATATATATATATATATATATATATATATATATATATATATATATATATATATATATATATATATATATATATATATATATATAAATATATATATATATATATATATATATATATATATATATATATATATATATATATATATATATATATATATATATATATATATATATATATAAATATATATATATATATATATATATATATATATATATATATATATATATATATATATATATATATATATATATATATATATATATATATATATATATATATATATATATATATATATATATATATATAAATATATATATATATATTATATATTATATATAAATATATATATATATATATATATATATATATATATAGTGTGTTTCAGTGAGGACGATAAGCAACGACATCGCTTAGATGACTTTAAGGTTTGAAATTAAATGTGGTAAATTTTCGCAGCAATGTGAGGGAAATACCTCCGAAACATACCTGATCTATGGCATTATCAACCCATTGCAAGCTTTTCTTGAAGACACAAGGAATGTCTTTAAACTATTAAAAAATTAAGTGTAATCGGTAGCCATTTGGTTTCAAACAAATATTGTATGATAATGGAAACTTTCGAATGTTTAGGTTAAACCAACGAAAATTTTAATACATGTCAAACAACTGTGGGAATTAAATGAAAAACTTAGCTTTGATATTTATCACGCGTTACTTCTAAGCTCGAATCGGGACCGTCTTATCCCGATTCTAATAGTAAGCAAACCAAACTCAATGAAAAATAGAAGTAGAAAATGACAGATGTCGTCGGTCGTGATTAAAAATTTACCTGGCTAAAAACACCAGGGAGTGATATCAACTTCCCCACTTCACGATGTCAGAATTTAGTAGTTTAAAAATTTTATATTTTTATAGAACACACAACAATATTTTTACAAAAAATATACCGCCACTGACTTAAGCAAATCATTTTTTATAGTTGGTGCTTCAGTTGAATATGTAAGATAATAATTTAAGAGAAAAAGACAAGTATATATGGCAAATGAAAAGATAGAACTCCCTTAAAACTACTAAAAAAACTCATAGAATTAAAAAAAAATATAAACACGTCTTAGGAGCTCTACGCTCATGCAAAGTCCATTCATCTCTTTTGTGCCTTGAGACCGGCTTAGCTTAGTTAACACTTCTTCGCGGTGGGTGGTCTGAGGGTGAGTAAATATTTAACATTTTAATTTCACCTGGTACTTGACGAACCCCAAAAACAATAATGTTCAACTAGGTGGGTTCGCGGCGTAGCCTTTGATGATGCAGACAAAGTCAGAACGCAACTTATTTCTTCTTAAGTGGACGGGGCAAACCATTCTTTTTTGAATGTTTACTATAATCAGTAGATTCAAAGTATCAGGTTTTACTTTTTAAAGGTTTTTATACAATGAGGACGTAAGGTCTAGAATAAATTCAGTATTCAAAAACGTTGCGTTTTTTGAAAAACCGTTCAGACAAGTCGATTCTGTTTCTTTAGTACGAATTTTTTACAATATACTGAATTTTACAGGGTAACTCGGAAGAAACTGTGCTATAATCAACTTAGATTTTTTTAGATTGTGACCATCAATTTTTTGTACACTTTTACGCCTCCTGCAAAAATTCTGAACATATTCTCTATTACATGGTCAATAACTAAATGTAACTGAAAATCATGGTTCCTGGGTTTAGACTGTGTTAAATTGGAATTATTATCCTACGTTTCACCAACGATTGCACTAGGTATCTCAGGGATCTTTACTTTACGAAATTAGAACACTGAATGTGTGTGTTCTAATCTCGTGGAGTAAAGATCCTTCTGCAATCGTAGGCGAAACGTCTGATATCAATTCCAATTTGACACGGTCTAGATCAATGATTTCAACTTGACCGAAACTGTGAAAGCTTTCGTTCTTTATTACTAAATGTAACTGTTTTCGATTTATCGCATACTGATTCGAGAAAAATATTTTAATCTTGCCAATTTTCACAATCGACAATGAGTGAGTGACCACCGAAGTCTCCACACTTAAATTATCTTGACTTCTTTTTGTAGGGTTACCCTAAAGGTAAAGTTTTCTAAACTGAGCCAATTGACATAAAAGATTTAACGAGTTGGATTATCCAAGAAATATTGCTAATTATTGCACAAGTAATCATAAATGTTCAGAATGAATTTATAAATCGCATGGGTGATTGTCAATTCACGAGTAGGAAGCATTTTCAGCATCAAATAAGATGATAAGAAATGTTTGTAATTAGTTACTATTTTATTTCGAGTTTTAACTGTAGATAAATTGAAAATAGTTGCGTTTAAGTGTAGGTCATGCCACAGAATAAATATTCAAAATTTTTTAGGGTAACTAAAAGTTTGGGGTCACTATTTAAAAGACTAAATGTAAAAATTAAATTAAGCTGCCAAAAAATCCCACATTTGGAAGAATTATTTAAATGGAATAAGGGATAAAGAGATTCATCATTTAGAAGGTCTAGATTTTCTATTTCGAATTTAAAATAAACATTTTTTCTTTGAGAAAGATCATTTTTATGATTAATATACATTTCTGAAATTATCATTATTTTTATAGCCCCCCCCACCCCGATATGATACAATGCTTTCAACTTTAATAGTTCTTTTTTAAGATATAACTAATGTATGAAAGCAACATTTTATAAGAAAAATTGAACCGACTCTAAAAAGCGAGAAGAAACAATAAAGTTTTTTATTTGAAATTGAAATTTTAAAGTCAGCGTTAAATTAATACTTAACAAAATATGACACAAAAGATTGCGAAAAACTTTATTTATTGTTCCTTTCTACTGTGGCCTGTTTAGATCTCGTGTTAGTAGTTATTTGTTTCATATAGTGATAATTATTACGGCGATTAATTTGCCACGAACTTCAAAAATTTTAATTTTATATAAAAATTTATATTGGTATTTCTGGCTTTTTGGAAGTCAGTTCAATTTTTTTATAAAAATTATATTTTTCCATTTTAATTTTGAACTCATTATGATATCTTAAATTATTTTAACTAGATATTAAGCGAGATGTATAGTGAAATTCGGAGTTTCCAAGGTCGCAACAAGTACCTATTTTATCTAAGTTTTAAACCACACTAAATTGGATAACAAAAAATTCTTTTGTTATGAGAATTCTCCAATTACCAGTTTTGAGTGAATTATATCAAACAAATATTTAGTATGCCATAGTAAATCTGCAATTTTCAATTTTGCCAAATTAATTTTGGATTCGTAATCTAGGCCTCCAAATATCCTCCATAACCGATACTGAAATAACTTGAACATCTAAATTTCTTAGTCCGACGTATTTTATCTAACATAATGAGCTTGAAAAAACTAATTTACGATCTGTAATATATGCCCCAAGAACTGCCCAATTTCAATTGTAGACAAAGTTGGAAAAAAGTAAAATTTTTAGTCCCCTCATGTTATATTCTCATTGCCAAGTAGCTGATTTAAAAGTATCACGGTCTTTTGCATCAAAGATGAGATAAACATTGCTTTCCTCTGTCCATTCAACCGAGGAATCTCCATTAGTGTCAGATAGCTGATAGTTCTACCGCGTATAGTGACTGTTAAAATCGTTTATGTAGATAAGCGGGTGTTCATATTTGCTAATGATTTCAGGAGGCCACTGGGATACTGAAGGTTTGTCAGTATTGGAGAGAGTAATATCGCCTATTTTTACAGTGACTTGATGGATGTTGTGAATAATGTAGGTAGTTATTAGCTTGGCGTTTCTAAAGCTGTTCCTAACGTAGGTTGCCACTCCAAAAGGTTGGTCGTCAGTGGTACCTAGAATTTCATACCCTGGTAGTTTCCCCCTGGCTCGGAGTTGGGTTTCGTCAGCTGTGTGGGTTTCCTGAATAACGGCCAGGCTAATGTCATTTCCAATTAAGATTTTTGGTAGGTGTTGGCATTTAGATAGGGTCAAATTTAATTGACAAATACAGACAGAAAGACCGATCTTTCTGGTAGATTGGTTCCGAAAAGAACCAATTTGAGTCTCAGGTATGGTTATTGTAATGTATAATAGCCAAAAGATCAAAAGATAGTCTGGCTGCCAGTATTACGTCTGGTAACTAAGAAGTACCAACATATATTACGACTTTCTTTATTTTCCATACCTTTTGCGTCACCTCTCTTTATCAAACTGGCTAAAAAATAGCGAATGTTATATTTTCAATAGTTAGAAAATTTTAAAATTGTTTCTTTAGTTTAGGCAAACAAATAAACGAACGAACAATAGCAAACAAGCAAATAACTTTTATTTGTTATCCCACGCGAACAAAAAAACTCACTTACTACTCTCCTAGTCTCTGTCATTGATCGGAGCTTAAAAGTATAAATGTTTTTCCCGATTACCTTTATTTTCAATTTATTACGCCGTTCTCTGCTTAATAAAACTGGATAAAATGTAACCTAAGTTCCCAGAGTGAAAGAATTTTTAAAATGAATTTGTGAGCTCATTTCGGACAAACAAATAAATACATTTCACTGTTTATTATTTTATATAATTTAAACCTGTATTTACAAGGCCCAGATATGACCATTTTCAGGGTACATGATAGAATAACCACCACGCTAAAAAAAGTTCAACCTTTGGATTCAATATCTACAGATGAAGGAATAGAAATGTTTTGATTCTCTCAGCACCATTTAATTTGGAAATGAAATTCAATTTAATAAATGAATGAATGAATGAAACAAAGGGTGGTGATACTAGATCATCGATGTCTAGACCTCTGTTGGGTCCTTTACATTCCACCATAGCTGTAGGTTATTCGAGACCAATCGCCTTTGTGGATCTAAGCAGCCTCGTTAGTTGAACTTGCCTAACTGCTTCCGGTAACAAACTTGTATCTCCGAAATATCTCTGTCTCGGTCCGTTGAGTGCTGGGCATTATCTGAGGACATGGTCAACAGTTTCATCCTCCTCCAAATCCTCCTCCATCTGGACGTCGGGTCGTCTTCGACATCCGATCTTATGAAGATCGTCTCTTAGGTGACAATGTCCTTTCAAACAATCCCACCACAATTCTCGGCTTTTTCCTTCCTAAATAAAGAAGCTCCTTAGTACTCCGTGCGCTAGATCCAGTTATATGTTCTTTAGCACACCACATTTCTGGCGCTCTCCTACACGATTAAATAAATTTGCTTTCCGGCAACGATTTTAATTCCCTTGAGCCAGATGGAATTGGTTGGGGTCCAAATGGTTCAGTTGTGGAACCCAACTTTTTCAGACGGTCTGCTTCTTCATTCCCGCGTATGTTCAAATGGCCCAGGACGCACACGAATCTGATTGTACAACCGTTCCTTGTCATATTATTTAGTAAGTCCTTTGCACTCAAACACCAGTCGCGAAGTTACGACACTGAACTTCTGTGCCATTATCGCAGCCTTATTGTCTGAGCGTACATTTATTACCCCATTTCTGTTTATATCCCACCCACAGAGATAGGCACACTGTAGAATGGCATAAATTGCCGCTGTGAGGATCGTCGCACGTTGTCCGAGAGGGTAGTACTCTCTGATTCCTGTGCTTCTACCGAACATTCCGGCTACAGCTCTTTCATCTTGTCGAGATCCATCAGTATACCACCAGAATTCATTTCTCGGAAGATTTTTCTCTCCCTCCCAGTCCTCTCTACTTGACACAAACATCTTCAGAGAGCAGTTCGGTTTTAAAAGCGGCGTAATGTAATCTGTCTGTATGGGGAGTGATGGACACTTCTCTACCGCGCTTTCCCAGACACCTGAGTCGCAGCCCGTTCCAATTCCAAGATGTCCCAGGCAACTGAGACGATAAACAGTCTTCAGGGCCTCGTTCTCTATGTATAAGTGAAGAGGAGGCAGGTTCACCAGGACTTCCATCGCACTCAATGTTCCCACACAAGCCATTCTTTAAACTTTGTCAAGTTGAAGGCTGTGTTTGCGCTTTGTTGTACTACGCCAACATATAATAGCGGCGTACGTTATCATGAGACAAATCACCATAGTGTATATCCAAAATAGCACTCTAGGTATCCGCCCCATGTGCACGCAAAGGCGGTTTTACAAATCTAGAAAGCACATATGACCTTCTTGGTTCGAGCCTCAATATGATCATTCCAGCTCAGTCGAAATTCAAGAATTACTCTCAGGTATTTAACTGTCCCCGTGTATTGAATAGTCTTTCTTACCAATGTAATTGTGGGAAGTCTCCCCATTTTCCTCTTTTTTGTAAAGAGTATCACCTTGGCCTTGTCCGTGTTTGTTCCGTTCCCTTCCCTGCGGCACCATAGTTCCGCGATCCGGAAGGCCCGCATCATTGGTCCTTCTAGGTCCTGGATATCGCGACCAGGGTACAAAATGGCCAGGTCATCAGCATAGGCCTGTGTATACAAACCAGTATCATTCAGTTTACTGAGCAGGCTATCAACCACAAGGCTCCACAGCAAAGGCGATAGAACTCCTCCCTGTGGACAGCCCCTACTTGATAGTGCTTTAATAGTTATATTGTTAAGCTCAGCATATATTATTCTCTGAGTTAACATTGCTCTGATCCATGCAACTACTGTCAGTTCAGAGTCTCGTCGTTGTAGAGCATTACGTATTGAATAGTGAGACGCTTTGTCGAATGCCCACTCGATATCGATAAATGTAACTGAGGCAGATCATCCACCCAACAGTGCGTTTTCGACTCTTGTGACGAGTCGATGTAGCGCTGCATCTGTGGATTTTGTAAAGGATGTAAGGGATAGTGCACCATTCCTTTTCCCGTGTCTAATAAGAAACTGGTCAGATTCATAGGACGGAAAGACTTAGGCTTTGTGTGGTCTGTTCTTCCTACCTTGAGAATAAAGACTAATTTAGTTTCCTTCCACTCCATCGGTATGTATCCCAAGCTCAATTTAGTTTAACGAAAGTATTAATAAGGATTATATATATATATATATATATATATATATATATATATATATATATATATATATATATATATATATATATATATGTGTGTGTGTGTAATCTTTTTCAAGGAGATGTGACTTCGGATAGTGCTTTAGTTTGAATGGAAAAAGAAAAGCTCATTGACTTGTTCTCTGACAATTTCCAAGAAATTGTTTTGAAGATCACTCTTTTATTTTTAGCTCAGTATAAGAAATAAGAATCCTGTTTTGATGAAAAAAGCTGTTAAAGTTTTATTGCCCTTTTGTACAACATATCTCTGTGAAAAATAATTTTCAACCTACACTTACCTGACAGATAAGTACAGAAACAGGTCAAATGCAGAACCTGATGTAAGACCCAAATTTTCATTGAACCAAATTTTGAATTTCTTTGTTTCACCAGACACAAATATCCCATTAAGGGTATTTTTAAGTTCTGTATTATTGTATTAATTTTATATTAATTCTATCATTTTAGTTTTTATAACGTTTGTTTGTAAATGTTTTACGATTACATATATATATATATATATATATATATATATATATATATATATATATATATATATAGGAAAATTCTTGGTCTTGGAATAGCGGTCCTAGGGCTAAATGAAACTCTGTTTTTACAAAGGCCAAGCTTTCGGAAGTTTATTATTTCCTTCTTCAGAGCTACAATATAAAACAGTTCTGTTAATTATAATTTTTAATTTTACAATGTATGATGTTTAAAAATAAAAAAAAATGATTCTAAATTCAAAGACTTACGTGCAAATTAAGTCCATTAATGGCTTTTAGAAAATGAAACGGAAAATTCATATAGAAACTGTTGATTTTTGCATAATTATTACATTTTATTATTAAAATGTTTTTTTAAAAACACATAATAAAATGTAATAATTATGCAAAAATCAACAGTTTCTATATGAATTTTCCTTTTCATTTTCTAAAAGCCATGGACTCAATTTGCACGTAAGTCTTTGAATTTAAAATCATTTTCTTTTTATTATTAGACATCAGACATTGTAAAATTTAAAATCATAATTAACAGAACTGTTCTGTATTGTAGCCCTGAAGAAGGAAATAATAAACTTCCGAAAGCTTGGCGTTTGTAAAAAACAGAGTTTCATTCAGCCCTAGGACCGCTATCCCAAGACTTAGAATTTTCCTTTCTAACTAGTCGGTCACGAACTACTCTTCCCCTTATTATATATATATATATATATATATATATATATATATATATATATATAACCAATATACGTGAACTACCAGGAGTTTTTGAAATGAGTCCCTTACTAAGAAATACACAAAGCAACTTTTTCTATATATGATATACACTTTTTTTTCTAAAAACTTGGAATAATATTATTATACTATCAACTGGTTCTAATTTTCATAATTTAAATACTGGCTGACATCTTTGTTTCTCAAAGCATTTACTTTATTCAAGAAAACTGATAGAAGAAAAGATATCCCGCCTAGAATATAAGAATTAGCAACAAGTGATGGAATCATCGTCCTCGACTCTTCATCACTTGAACTGTACCCAACACAACAAAACGTTGAAGTGGATAACAATATTTTTTCATTTGTTCTGCTCAGATGTAAAAATATGAATTAAACACTTATTACTGATTAATTATGCAGGTTTACACAAGATGCCTATCATACAATAAATAAACATTTTAATATTCATAATTAATTAAAAATTAAGGTCGTCTCTAATCTTAAAGTACACAAGCCAAGGTCTCAATACTTGAGAAATATTATTCTAAAAATAAGTATTAAATGTGGATTGTCCCTTAGTTTATACCATTCTTGGCATTGTGTTGCTATAGGGACAAAATATTAGGTGCTCGTCTGCTATATTGGTAATTTTTTAACTGTACCTACTGTAGCTGGCACCAATGTTATCTGTTGAAAACATTAGTAAATAAAAAAAACATTGCTATAGGAAAGAAAAAAAAAAGGATGACTTTAAAACTATAAAATATTGCTGGTGATGTTTGAGTATTTTATCCGCTAGAGGTCCGAACAAACGCACAAAGAGTAGTTTTAAAATTTTTAAAGTACAAAAAATATTCAGCAAGTATTACATTTAATTTAATGGTAAAAACTACATAAACTCAATTTACATTGTTCCAAAATTATTTAGAATTACATTAAATTTTTTCTATCCATTAATGTTTCTATGAATAATACATATGTATCTATTAACCCTACTAATAGGCTATTTACTATATACTTCATAAAGGAACTAAAACGTTAAGGTATTTTCATCATCTCATACGTTCAATTGACCTCTAAATATGACAAAATCACAAAATGCTACCAAAATAAGGGGGTGCGTTTTGAGATTAAAGTAGATTTTCAATTTTTTAAGTTTTACTCGAAAACTATGTATTTTTCGTAGTACATGTCTATAGAAAAGTTGTAGATAATAAAATTTTCTTTCGAAATAGCACCTCATGAAATCTAAAAAAACAATTCTTTAAAAAAATACACCTTAAAAACCAAATTAAAAAAAAAAATAATAAAAAAATGCATTTTTCCAAGTTAAGTTAGAAATAAGCATTGCTTCATGAAGACGAAAGTTAACGTCATGTCCGTTAAAATAAGCTCCTACAGAAGTATGTACGATGAAAAGGAACCGAAATATGGTGTCTCAAACTTTGCTACTTTTCTCGACATTAGCAAATTTTTTAATTTTTTTATTATTTCGTTCCACAACTTTTTAGGTGAATTTAGGTTTAGATATTGCCCCCTTCAAAAGAAAGTTAACATCACGCTCGTTAAATGGTCTCTAACCGAAGTCTATACCATGAATGGTACAGAAATGGCCTCCCACAATTTTCAACTTTCTACGATTTTTATAACTTTTTATCCGCACATTATGTAATTATTATATTTTTGCATGAAATGTTTCTTTATTCAATGGACAAATTATTTTAGAAGGTTTAATAATCAAAATAATTACATTTTGAAGAAACTATTAATATGAGTTATGAAATGAAAAATAAAATTATTTATTTTATACCTTTTTTAATTAATTTATTTTTATTCAAAAGTAGGATCCAGTTAAATTATTCCATTAATTTTGTCAATTTCTTCGTCAGTATTTTCGAGAATATCATCTCCAGTAACGTGAGGTAGATCAGCATCTTAACAATTTAAAGCCGTACATTCTTTGCAGAACATGGTGCAATTGATTCCCAATTTCCTGCAACCACAATTCCCTTGGCATCCTTTGATGCGTTCTCAGTCCATTCTTTCAAGAAAAGTTTGCGATGCAGGAAGTTTATTTACAAAAATTGCTATAAATAAATTTTTTGACCTTTGCAACCCTAGTCGAGAGGATTTAAAATATTCCCTTTCCATTGTTTCATTTGCAAGTATGTTCTTAACCATACTGTTTACGCGCATCAGTTGTTAAAGGCAATTGTGATAAAGTAAATTTCGCACTTATTAAATGCTTCTGGAATAGCTGATAGTGACAGGTGCTTCGATTCTCAATTTTCAAGCTGTATAATAAAGTTACGATGCATTCAGATGCAGAACCGATATCTTCAGGACTTGTATTTACGCTAAAAAATACATCAAAATATAATTATTTTTATCATTAAATACCCTAAAATAATTTGTTCATCGAATAAATTAAAATTTCCACCCGAAAATATAAAATTACATAAAGTGCGGGTATAAAGTTATACAAATCGTAAAAAGTTTAAAACTTTGCGAGGCCATTTCCCATCTTCTAGTCCGGACTTCGGCTGGGGATCTACTTATAGATGGCCCCAGTATACGAAAAGTACGCCGTTGCTCTTCAAACTTCCGAAACCCAATGTTTCTAGAAAATACCAGAAGTACGGAACGGTTTAGCATGAGTAGTGGTCAGAATTAGATATAGAAGCGAAGTGCGAGAACAATGGTAAGAGCCGTGTATCACATTTCTGAACCGACGTGTGCAATAATACAGAAAGTCTAAAGTACAGAAACGTGGCTGTGTTAACCCCGCCGATAGTTTTTGCTACATATGGGGTCAGTTTACTCCTAAATCGCAGAAAAGGACAATTAACAAAATGACCAAAATAGCTTATCATAAGTATTTTGAATGTCTTATTGGCAATCAAGATCGGGACTGGGCTCCTCACATGTGTTGCCAAACCTGTGCAGCAAATCGAAGTAACTGATTAAATGCAAACGCAATAATTTGGCGGAAACCAACAAATCATTTTAACGACTGCTACTTTGCATGACTAAAGTGTCTAGTTTTTCAGAGCAAACATAATATTGAACATCCGGATATTCCCTCAGCAATAAAACCGGTTCTTCATGGAGAAGGTTTGCCAGTTCCAGCTTCCCCGGCAAAATTGGAGGAAGATTTAGGAACGTAAGGCAGAATCCGATAATGTATCAGAAAAGGGCGATTCTTATTTTTCCGGAAGTGAAGGAACAGCACGCCATTTAATCGAACAACCTGAATTAAATGATCTAGTTCGGGATCTCCACTTGTGCAAAGAGCATGCTGAAGTATTAGGGTATAGATTACAACAATGGAATTTACTAACCACTAGAACCAAAGTTACAATATTTAGGAACCGTAACCAGGAGCTATCCTTGTTCTTTTTTCTCTGCAGGATACAATGTGTGTTGTGATACTCCAAATAGTGTTATGGAAAAATTAGGATTTGCACATAACCCGGACGAATGGCACTTATTTATAGATTCTTCCACAATAAGTTTAAAAGCAGTTCTGCTGCATAACGACACACTGCAACAAAAGACTCTCTATTCCTCTTGCACATGCAGTTGACATGAAGGAAACATATGAAAGTAGGTCACTTATTCTAAGTGCAATAAGTAATGATAAAATATGTTGTAGCAAATATATGGTGACCTAAAAGTGATAGGACTATTACTATGGCTTCAGGATGGATCTACGAAGTATTGCTGATTTCTTTGTCTTTGGGACAGTAGAGCAACACAGAGCCATTACCAAGTAAAAGCTTCCGAGAGATCAATATATTCCCGGTCAAGCTAACGTAACGAATATACCTCTTGTTGATTCCAAAAAAGTACTGTTACCACCACTACACATTAAACTGGGACTGATTAAAATTTCGTTAAAGCATTAGATAAAGAAGATGCGTTTAAATTCCTCAAACACATTTTTCCTATACTAAGTGATGCATAAGTTTAAGGAAGGAATATTTTTTGGATCACAAATTAGAAAAATACTAAGGATCGACAATTTGATCAAAAATTAAGTGATGTTGAATTAGCTGCCTGGAATTCTTTTAAAATAATTGTTTTTCGGAAGCAAAAAACAGAAAACTACGAAAAACTTGTAGAAGAACTACTTGAAAGCTACTGCAAAATGGGCTGTCGCATGCCTCTTAAAACACACTTCTTGCACTCCCATTTAAATTTTTTTTTCAGAAAATTTGGTTGCTGCTAGTGACGAGCGAACATTCCACAAAGACATATTAACAATGGAGTAACGCTACCAAAAATGTTTGTGTTGTATAAAAATAGCTGATACATTTTATAACTCAAAATCTTTTTTTGTGTTTGTTGACTAGTGTTATATATTGTTAGGAGTAAAGTAATGTTAAATAAAAGCTTCAATTTTGAAACGTTCCCTTTCTATACAGATCACTAAGCGTAGGGTCGCTTATGACTTCTGGGATTATAACAATATCTGATGAGATGATGGCAGCTTTGATTTTCAGTGCTACATCAGCTTCTAATGCATTTAATTTTGTTAATTTGGAACAATCCTGTTATTAAAATTACAGGCTTATTAAAGACCTAACCCGATTTAACATTCAACGCAATGTATGCTTGTTCGATTTCGATTGTTTTATATGTACACCGTCACCCACATACCGATGGATCTATTGTTCACCCTTTAGGAGTTCCGTTAACTACCATCAGACTCCGAACACTATAACCAAAGGACTCATTGAGACCAATGAAATAAGTCCAAACTGTCTACTGCTATTCATGAAGGTGTTCCTCTAAACTTGATGGTACTGTCATTAGAGTATTGTGATCAGACCTGGGCACATGCAAAATTTTACCTGAATTAGACGAAATACACATGAAAAGTTGTATAAATAGGAAATGTTTAAAATAGGAGTTACAAAATTGCATTGCAGATAAACAGACATACGCACATGAAAAGTTAAATAAAAGCTTCTCAGAGCTTTTGCCATTTTAGTTTTGAGTAGGTTCATTTATTGTTCATCTAATATCTTCATTTTTAACATGTTTTCTCAGATAATACAATCATCTATCTTTCCATTTTACGTTGGGTACACTGGAGTTTGTAGAAGCATTTTCTCACAAAACTTTGTTCAGAAATAGTTTTATTACTACAAATAGTTTCCTCCTTCTAATAGTATATCGGTTCTCATTTTATCTTAGCGCGGTTAATAGGTTTAAAGGTATTACATATTTTCAAATATGTCATCTGAGCCCTTTGAATATATGTAATGATACAAGTTTTTATTTAAATTTCGTTAATGGCATATAAATATTTCCATTATTTAATGAAATTTATTTAAAAACACCTCCACTTTATCGGCTTTGCAGCAATTGCTATCAAAATTATTCAGTATAATTAAATTAAGGTTTTATTCAGTCACGTGGCGGCTTGTGAGGTCCCAAACGCCCACTTCCGGAAGGAAGTGGAGCGCGGACACGGACGTCACTTATGCATACTTTTTAGTAATTTACCTATAATTTACCCACAATTTACTCATCGTATGTCACAGGAACGATGAACATGCGACCTTTTCCCGTGGTAAAGTTCCTTTTTGTTTTTTATTCGTTAATTAAGATAAAATGCTCTAAAACATTTTTATACCAGCATTAGTTTTTTTTGTTATTTTAATTTATAGATACAGGAAAAAAGGGGTAATATATACTTCGTGGAATAAAAAACAGTTACACATTTTTTTTTAGTAGTAGCAGTTTTCCACATATAAATTTAGTTTTTTAAGCGAGCTTAAATATACTCATTTTAAATATTCAAAATATGAAAAAGATATATTTCAGGTTAGTAGATGCAGAAACGTCAGTTATATGCATAGGACAAAGGGAAATTAAAATATCAGAGGAATTGACATCACCACCTGTATACAAATAAAATGAATTAATATACAGACTTAAAGAAAATTAATTAACTTTTTATTACAAAATCTGTAAATGTGATGTTATATTGAAATAGAAAACTATTTTATTTTATTAAGCACACTTTATTACTTTAAGTAATAAAAAAACAATGACATGTATGAGAAAGATTTTACAATAATGCCGTAAAGTCTAAAATAAAGCCATTATTTAAAAAGTTGGTACGTCGTACAGATACATCGACTTGATTTCTTTTGGTACGCATTTTTTCCAGTATATTAAATCATACAGGGTAACTCGGTGATTCGAAAGAAATTGAGCTATTATCAATCAATAGTGACCCTAATTATTTGTACACTTTTGACCCCCCCCCCATTCACTAACATCGTCTAACTTGACAGAAACGGATTTAAACTGATAAGTTCAACAATAAGTCATACAAGCTTTGAATCTTAAAAATACAAGAATAAAAAATCCTGTGTACATTGTTAAAAATAACCTTAAATTTAATGCAAATTTTATGTCCATTCTACATTAAAGTTAATGATTTTGTACCAAAAATCGTGAATAATTTACATTTACTTTAAATTTAAAGCAATTCGTTCAAATATCAGTTCGTTTGATCAACTGTTATCTTGAATTTCAATAAAGTAACTGAAGAATATTTCAACTTCTGTACATTAAAATTAAATCACATATACCCTAATACTAAAGGAATTTCATTATTATTCAATATATTTATCATGAGATTTCGGGAGATGGCGCAACTTGTATTGAACTTTTTGTTTAATATAAGTTGCTTAAAAATTTCCTGGTAGTTTCAGAATTTTTTGAACTCATAAATGTCGGTGCATTAAATATGTGATAACAAATATCAAATTCAATGAACACTGACTGTAGTCACCTTAAAAAGTAATGATCAAACTTTAAATTTAATGTTCGATTACATTCGATTAAATGAAATCAATTATCACAATCATTTAATAAATGTCTGTGAAATTTGTTTCCAGCACATTTACATTAAATTTGATGCATTCCTTTTTACAGTGTATATAAAGGGTGTTTTTTATAGAGGTATAGAACTTTTAAATGGAATAAAACAAAGATGAATTTTTTAAATTGACATGAAATTTACTTTATTCGAAAGATAACCTTCTGGCATTATAATTTAAATATGACTTCTGGCATATGACCGCCACGGCTGGCTCGGACGTAGTCTAATCTGGAGGTCCAATTTTCGATGACTTTTCCCAACATTTGTGGCCGTATATCGGCAATAACGCGGCGAATGTTGTCCTCCAAGTGATCAATCGTTTCGGGCTTATCGGCGTAGACTAGCGACTTCACATATCCCCACAGAAAATAGTCTAGCGGCGTTAAGTCGCACGATCTTGGAGGCCAATTCACGGGTCCGAAACGTGAAACTATGCGGTTACCAAACGTTTCCTTCAATAAATCAATTGTGGCATGAGCTGTGTGACATGTTGCGCCGTCTTGTTGAAACCACAGCTCCTGCACATCATGATTGTTCAATTGATGAACGAAAAAGTCAGTAATCATGGCTCTATAGAGGTCACCATTGACTGTAACGTTCTGACCAACATCGTTTTTAAAGAAGTACGGACCAATGATTCCACCAGCCCATAAAGCACACCAAACAGTCAGTTTTTCTGGATGTAACGGTGTCTCAACATACACAAATACTGCAGTTTTGTTTATTGACGTATCCATTCAAACAAAAGTGAGCTTCATCGCTAAACAAAATTCGCTTATGAAAATCGGGATCAACGCCAATCTTGTTTTGGACCCACTCACCGAATCTACGCCTTGCTAGGTGATCGTGTGGCTTCAATTCTTGCACGAGTTGGATTTTGTAAGCACGCAAACCAAGATCTTTCTGCAAAATCGTCCATAAAGTGAATGAACACATATCCAATTCCTGTGCACGATGGCGGATAGACTGATTCGGGTCTTCCTCTACGCTACGCTCTACAGCAGCAATGACTTCTTCTGTACGCACTGTACGACGTCTCTGTGGATGCGTATTATGATTTAGAGTAAACGTAGTGCGAAAACGTTCCATAGTTAATCGAATTAATTGCTCTGATGGACGATTATGTTGACCGTAAAATGGACGTAGTGCGCGATACGTATTTCGAACAGAACCATGATTTTCAAAATAATTTTTTTTTAAATCCTCTTCTTGTTGAAATTAATTATAAACTTTGCATTTATAAAAATATTAATAGTTAAAAATACTCAAGTGAGTCACGACAAGCAAAAAAGCTGAGAGCAATATTAAATAAAAATATCCGGAAGACATATCCAGAAGATAAACTAGTGAACAGTCTGCTGATTAAGGCAGCCAACCCGGCAATATGTCACTAGACTGCAGTTTAAGGGGTTTTCTATCCTAGCCTGCTATATCATTCAATCAATTAAATCAATCAAGTCTGTCAAACATCAAAAAAGCTCCTTCCCACCGACCATAAACAACGATCAAATTTGTTGTTGTTTAAATCTACTGGTATGATGGAAGCTGTGTAATTCTTGATAAATACTATTTATTAAATTTTCCCGTGAATGAACAACTTTTCTCCAAATTTAACATCAAAAGATTTTGTCACAATGCCTATTAAACAATATTCTTTTAATTCCCAGCCTAAGTATACGATTTTTCTAGTTTTTGTTATTTATTCATTCATGTTTTTTCATTAAAAATAAAATACTTATCTAAATAATTCCAAGTTTTCCAATACTCTCTAACTTGAAAAGTTTCAATTTAACTTATATTTTTGTTGGCAACATGTATTTTATATCAGTTCGTTCGAAGGCCGTGCCCAAAATCCTCTTTCTATCCCGCTGCAATAAGTTGTGATGAGAGCGAACTTTCATGTTTACTCAATCGATTTTCCGAGGTCTTCACCTTATAGATTAAAGGAAATATAACGGAAAATTTAACCATGTAGCATAGTGGGAATAAGTTTACAAAATCTGAATAAGAAAATATCATTGTTGAATTAAAATTAAATTATCAATAAATAAATTATGAATTAGCGCACTTACATATTAAATGATTTCTTTCATATAGTCCAAACGGTACAAATCTTTTAAACATTTAGTAATAAAAACGGTTTTAGTTGCCATACATGAAAAAAAAAATTCTTCGTAAATATGACTACAGTAAAGAAAAATAAGTTATTTCTAAAATTAATGCAATATTTATATTTGTTTCATAAATAATCATTAACATGTTTTATTATCTAAAATTTTATAGTTCTACAAAATATTCCGTTTATATATTTATAAAAATATAAAGGTTAACACGCTTATATACTCCAAATGCAGAAGGAATAGTAAAATACTAAAACATTTAGTGGTTGTTCTCTTCTTGTATTTATGTATAATAATGAAAGAGATAAACTGCCTCACAGTGCCGTAACAAAGAAGAAACACAAAAAAACAGCTGTTTCTTTGAGAGGAATTTTAACACATAACCTCACTTCAAACTAACGGCGTCTTTACTTTGTCGTTCTATAGAAACGGCTATAAAACATTATTAAACAGATTTTATGTACTTTGTCAACAACGTTGTGATATTCTTATTTTATTAAGATATAAAGTATTTAGACACTTTGTGCCGCTATTTAATATTATAGTATTTAGTGTTTGTGACTTTAAACTCTGGATACCCGGTACGTTTTAGACTATTGTTATTATATTGTAATAAAAACACTTCATAGTGCTTGTTTTTCTACTCCACTAGTGTGTTAAAAAGCTCTAGTCCCAGTTCTCATAAAGTACTGTACGTGTTTCGAAAGCACAAATTTTCATCATCAGTAGTAAAAATATCTGAATTACAGACGGATAAAATAAAGTCTTAGAGCAGAAAAAACACTAATAATAGTAATAAATAAAAAAAAAACGTAGGTAAGTCGAATTAGTGGTTTTCGAACCTTATAAAATGTAGGGATATATTAATTAAATATTTTATAACCTGTTTAATAAAAATATTAATTACCCGTTGTTCCTTTTTCTTATATATACAATGAATTTAAAATATCATTATTCTTAGTCATATCGGTGTTACCTTATGTTCAGTTTGGTTTTTGTTGATTATCTCTAATTTTCATATTCAAAATTTTACTTAAAATAACAAACCCATAATAAGCATTTCATTAAATAACCTTATACAAACTGGATATAAAATTATTGATATGTTTTTACAGAAGGGAGAATTTCGATTTAAAAATTTTTGTGTAGAAAATTTTTCTTTCTTAAGGACATTTAGTTTGTGAAACTTGCTTATAAATCATTCGACAAATTTCTTGTTAAGTAACGGGAAAAAAAATAGTAGTATGGGCCACTGCGATCCTATTACAGTTGCCAAAAAAAATGTCACTGATTTATTTGATGAATTTGTCAAATTTTGACGTAAATATATATATACCGTTTGGATTATACAATAAATTGTTGTAATATCGAATTTAACTATAAAATTTCATCACTATTACGTAGCCTTGTTTACACCCATTGTCGAATGAACGCCTTCTCCATTTGAGTCCATGGTTGATGTCAAAATGCAATTTTTTCCTAGAATTCTAGTGATATCATCTGTCCACCTTTTAGGTGGTATTCTTGGTGACTAACTTGTACAAACGTGAGAGTCGGGTGATGGTCTGTAGTTTTCTAATGGAGTAGCATTTCATATATCATGTAATGAAGATTGCATTATTCCAGTCATCAGGAATGTCAAAATTTTCTAAATACCTTATAAAAATGTTTAGCCAGATAGAAGTATTGCTACTAATATGATTTTCTTTATAAGGAAATCTATTTTAGGTTTTTCTTCCGAGTCAGAATTTAACACGATTATTCTCTCTTTATTTGTTTTCTCCATGGAGTTGTCCTAGAATGTATTTACGTTATTCCCGTTATCCATTACCTAACTTCCTCGATCCATCTATCGTCTATAGATCCCGAGACGTGGCCAGTCCATCTCCATTTTCGACTGTATAATGATGTGTACGATGTGGGCAACCTTTGTTCTTGCTCTTATGATCTGATTGAGTATTCAGTCCCGAAAAGATACGCCAAGCATAGATATTTTCATCGTTCTTTCCGAGCCCTTCAACAGACTTTTTGGTACGGGTTTTTGGCATGTGTCAATACTGCCAAAATATATTGATGGAAAATTTCGAATTTCAGTGAACTTGGAATAGATCGTTTTGCTAAATTTTACATTAATAGATTAATTGAAATTTTAATTACTTAACAAATTAAGTTTTTGGTAACTAGAATTTGACTTAGTGCAGCGTTTTTATTATCTTTTATGATTCGCGAAATATTGTACAAAATTGTAACATTCCTTTTCGGAATCGTTCTATGATAAATTTTTACCACCTGAACAGTTATAAGTTGCTTTCTATGATATACTTTTGCTTCTATTTTTTTTGTAACTATCTATCACCCTAAATTATAATTAACTATGGCTTTAAAGTATAATTATCTGCCGCTTTATCAATTTCAAATTCTTTATTTCTGTAGACGTTTTTGTAGTCTTTTTTTATATATGGATTATTTTTTTTATATTGCCAAGTTGATAATCTCTTGCATGGATGGACTTGTGGAATAGTCTAGTTGAATATAAAGATGTTTTATCTTTTATGACTAGGATATGTCGACGTAGTCCCCTCCATCTGAAGGATTGTTGTGTTTACTCTTTGAATCGGACATTGCCAAATTGATCTTACTCTGAGCCAATAACTTTCTAGTAAGTTGTTAACAAAATTTTTACCCCTTGCAATTTTTCATGTATTTCTGTCAGATAGCCCCATAGAGGAGTTCGCAATAATTCACGCCGGTGATAGATTTTTTCAGAGATTCCATTATTTTCTGGAAGGGAGTATACTATAAGGAATAAATGTATTGGCCTCTATTTACCTAGTTTTATTTCCTAGAATTCTAATTTACAATACTACCAAGTACCTAACTGAAGTTGTCGATTCATTCACTCAGATATGACCTATTTAATATTTATTTTTTCCAAATTTTCTCTATTACCTCTGCTCGTATTATAATCCTTAAGGCAATTCTAAGTAAAATTTGGTGCGCCTTTCTCTCGGTTTAGATATGTATAAAACTTACACAGGCAATAGAATTTAGCTCGAGGTAAAGTTAAAGCAGATAAAAATAGTGGAAAAATATAAAATAACGAATCTACCCTGCGATGAGCTAGCGTATAGGTAGACTCCAGTCAGCATTAGGTCAAAAAGTAGATAAGTCTGAAATACGGTATCTTACAGGGTGTTGCTGGGATTTAATTAAAATCTTAGATTTCACTGGCGCCTCACAGTAGTTAAAATTTGTCATTCAAGCTATTCGTCTTTCAATTCGTCTGTTGGATTTCCTTTGTTCAGCATGATTTTTTATCCCAACTGTACATAGTCTGCCACGACTTGCAGAGACATTTCCAGCAGCTCTAGCAGTGAATTAAAAAGAATTTTACATTTTTACATTACTCTCTCTCGTTTTTCTTATCAGAATCCTATCGTCAGCGACTCAGGTTTTTAATTATTCTCCAGTTATGTTCATACCTTTTCTTACCAAGTCTAGAGTTTGAAATAACTTTTCAAGAATTAGACTGAAGACGTAAGAGACATTGTGATTCCCTGTCTCGTACGTTAGTTAATTGAAAATTTTGGGCTTTAACACAAGCCTTTTTCCTTGCACAGATGTTTTTAATTAAACCATTGCCAACATTTTATGGAATCGGAAGCCATTAGGATTTATTTTTTACTGTTTGTCACGACATTAAGTTAACATTCTGACTGTGTATAGGTGATTATTAGTGCTGATGCCTGCTCTAAACCCAACTTGTTCTCGAGGTTCGTACATACATAAATTTAGGAAATACCACACTGAGCGTCCCATAGTGCGAAAGAGGAAGAAAAATAAAAGCAGTAATTTCTCTTTCTTCTGGGCGGAACATAAAACTAGACATATTTTCGTTTAGGGTCACGTGGTTTTATGCGCCGACAATTAGAAATAAGATCACTGCTTTCACTTTTCTTGCTTCGCGCACTGTGGGAACAGCCTACATTGGGAATGCGCAATCTCGTATTTCCTAAATATATGATAATTACCCAGTTTTTTAGCACACCTGTACAAATAATTCTGGTGACTAACTTGTTCAAATGTAAGCTAATTGGTCACTGGCTGAGTTTAAACCGCTTGTCGCTCACTTGAAAAAATGTTTTTTTAAGGTTTGTTGATGTGAATTTTTCCATTTTGCAGTATAATTTTTCATATTCGAAAATCGAAAAAGCATAGACCGCTGGAAAATTTTTGGATGAATAAATTAGATCCTATAAATTTTTTCTCTAGCTTTAATATTTACGGAGATATAATAAAAGAATAACGAACATTTCGTCAATATTTGAAATTACTACAATAAATAATTGTCCCTGCTTTGAACTCACCTCTTCAGACCAGTAGGTCAATTATTATTATTGGCGTCATTCCAGAGTGATTTATCCAGAAACTACAGCAAATACCTAATCTGACTAGAGTAAAAGGAGTTTACAAAATAAAAAGCCAAATGATCGATAAAGTACAAGTAAGAATTATGATATTTTTTAAATGCAATTAATATGTTAAAAATGACAGATTACGTAAATTGAAAATTCAGTAATTGCTTTCTTATCATAATGGGATAAAACATTCAATAAATAATAGCCAATCGATTTCATAATTTTCGGAATTTTAATGTTTTTGAGAAATTTTTAATTATTATACATACGCTGGAATTTATTTTGGAATGACTGTAAAATCCTATCATGAACGGCCCAAATATGCTCTTGGTTATTTTTTTTATTTTATCACATCAGTAAAGTTATTTGGCATTAATTTTTACATAAATTATCATTTGATGGCCTTATTTTAATTTTAGTAATATATACCGACAAATAATAATAGTAACTTTTACTCAGGGCATGACGTTTATGTCAGAAATTTTATAACATGTAAGTACTCTTAGCAGGCGCGGATCCAAGGGGGCGGTAGGGGCGAACGCCTCCCCCCAACAGCTTCGAATTCAGAAAATAGCCTCACCTGCCTGTTCCATTAGGGCCGTGAATGTCGCTAATAACCCCCCTCCCCTTCAACAACTCCTTTCTTTGCTCTTATGAGATTGCCCCCACCCTTCCAAAGAGAAAGGCTGGACGACCCTGGCTCTTAAGAGAATTTATAATAAAATTAAACATCTAGCGCCCATCTTGTATCAGCTAATCCGAATGTCATTTTAGGAATCGAACAAGTAACAACAAAAAATTAAATGCTTATAAAAAAACTGAACAGGCCAAAGCGAAAAATAACAATATAAATTTTTATATGAAACTGAAATTTTTGAAGTCGACGCCAAATTAATACCTGACAAAACGTCATTATCTTAAAAAGATTGAGAAATATTTTATTTGTAATTGTTTTCTTACCGTAACTTGTATCTCATACTAGTAGTTATTTGTTTCATTTAGTAATAATTTGGCGTCGACTTCAAAAATTTCAATTTCATTTAAAAATTCATATAATTATTTTTTAGCGCTTTTAGAAGTCAGTTTAATTTTTTTATAAAAATTTTCTTTTCGATTTTTAACTTGAAAATAAGTTCCGAAGGTCATAAAAAGTATCCATTTTATCCATAAGAGTGGGCCACATTAAATTGAACAACCAAAGACTTTTTGATTCTCAGAATTCTCCAAATACCAGTTTTACTATATACTGAATTATTATTACCCTCATATCTAGCAATAAAATGTCTGATATTTCCACTGCAATTTTAGTACTTCTATCAGTCAGCTTTTATGTTTCTATGACCCGGAAAATTTTACATACTGAAGGAGCTTTAAATTGCTTTTGAGACCGCTCATGGTAAGAATTTACATTTGGAAATCAATTTTATATTAGGAAGATCACTTGTAGTTTCTTAAAAAATTAAACTTATAGATATTTTCAACTAAGTTTATTAGCATTGATATAAAGCTGTTCCACTACATAAACTTTTGTCTGGAATATTGATTATATCAAATTTTGAAAATGTAGGAATGAAAATATTGTCATTTTTCAATATCCCATTTTAGTAGTTGCCTATATGTATTCTCTATCAAGCAGAGAACAAGGAAAGATATATAGAAATGGTTTACAGCTCCACTGACGAGACCATAAAATCGTCAAAACGCGTATGGAGAGAGGACCGAAGCTGTAGTTGCAGGAAATAAACTGTTTCTATATATTCTTTCCTTTTCTCTGCTGGAAAGAAAAATACATACAGCCAACTATTTAAACACGGCAAAGAGATTTATTTTTTTTTCTTACAGAGATTTTGATTTTTAAAATTTTGCACTACTTCGGTGAATATAGATGTCATTTGACTGGCGATATTTTTTGGTCTGACATAAAAGTCGGTAGGTTTTTAATATCCTATCGACATATTTTGGAATATTTTATATGGCAGTTGTTTTCCGCGAATGTTGCTCTCGGTTTGATACAGCTCCACTGACGAGACCATAAGGTGGTCGAAACGCGTATGGGGAGAGGACCAGAGTTGTATTTGCAGGAAATCCACACAACAGTTTCTTCAAATAACTCGTTAGTCACTTTGGTGTTTAATAGAACAAAAATGCAAATTTAATACTCGATTTTTCGTTAAATACAAACACGGCAAATAATTCAGTTAACAAGTTAACCAAAAATCAGGTGCCATATCTAATTTAGGTTGCGGCAGTCAAGAGCCTATGTTTACGTTTCAAAGTTTTTCCTTTAAATTGGAATATATTGTGAAAATTCCTTTATTGCAAAAACTTAAAAAAAAGTAGCCTATATGATTAGTTCACATTTCACTGGCTTGATAAATTGTTCCTAAAACTTTTTTAAAAAGTTGAAATTAAAAAAATAATAATTTGCTACGAAATTATTATTTTTTTAATTTCAACTTTTAAAAAAACATATTATTTACAACTTGTATTGTATTATGATTTGAATGTTGTACCTAAATTCTCTCCATATTCTGCTGCAATAAGTTGAGATGAGAGTGAACTTTCGTGTTTACTTAATCGATTTTTCGAGGACTTGAGCAAAACGTAATAGATACTACGGAGTGTTTCCTGTATAGCAAAATTTGTATGTGTAATCACTGAATTTATAAATTATTAAAAATGCTTTCAAATTAATTCTGCTATGGCACTAAAACATTTTCTTTGTGGGAAGTCAATACCCAATTTTCCTATTTTTGCTAAATTAAGCTGTTAGACCTCGAACTTTCAAGCGTGTTTGTAAGATTGTTTGAAAGAAATACTACGATACCAAGTTTTTTTTAAACATATCTACATATGTCTCAAAACTAGTACTATTTTTCTTTGTAACCTAAAAAATACTTTAAATATAAAACAATGGTTATAATGGGTGGAAAAAAATTTTTTGGTCCAAATATTCGAACATTAAATATAAATTAGGCGTTAGTCTTCATACATTTTCAGCGATTTTTTTACTTTTTAGTGCAGTTTTTTTTTGCACTCGTTTTAATTTAAAAAACGTATTGCTTCAAACAACTGATGTCGAAACAGCCTCAAAAATATAGAAATAGTATAACATATTTTACTTGTTTTTTAAGTCAACGTTACTGACTAAACCAATTTTACAATTTCTCTTGCTACAACTTAATTATGTTAACCGCAACTTACGGACATAAAAAGCCACAAGAGATAACCGGGTCTGAATAAAGCTATATTATTACCCAATCATTTTCTTAACACTAAGCAAACTCTTTCGATACATTAGGGTTGTTGTCTCAAGTGTGGATTTTCCCAGAGTTTAACAACATATTATCGCTCGGGAAAACAAAGAGGAAAACCTTATGAAAATATATTTTTATCGATGTCAAAATATTTTGTATGGGTATTGTGTTAATATAGAAAAATATATGGAAGGATGTACATAAAACGAGAAAAAAAGTTTTTATTCATCGTTTCCATTGAGCCATACATAAATAATGTATCATATTTTTAGCTGCATAAGTAATTATGGGGGAAAAAAAAGCACAAAATTAAATAACAATAAATAATACATCCCTCTATGGCTTCTGATAATTTTCCAAATCCGTAGGCGGTTCAAATTTGAACAGGCGCTTACTTTTCATAGGAAATACGCACGACTTTTCGGATATACATCCTGTCCAGGATTAAACATAATTAAAAAAAAAACATGAAACATTATTTGTTCATTAATATTTATTATTCCTCTTGAAAGTAGTCATCGTTCGAAGCGAAACATATATGCCAAAGGTTTTCCACTTTTTTTTTCAGTTTTTGGGCACAGTTTTCGTAAAAATAATAATTTGGATATAATTCTGGTAAGTACGGTGAGCATAGATTTTCTAAATGTGCATGTAAAAAGATAACTGAATTGATTATATATTTTTTTGAGGTATCATGTTCACCAACTTTGAACGGAGTTTTCAGAAAAAGGCGTTTAAAGTTTTGAAAACGTTTTATGATTGTACTTAGCTTTAGTCAGCTATGCCCCCGGTCCATGCTGGATCGATTGATCCTTTCTCCGTGTTATCCTGGTCTTTTTAGGTGCATTAGACACGCGCAGCTCAACTGGCTGATCCATTGATCGTCACGGATTGTAACATAAGACTTAGATCTCTAATAATTAACAATACTGGTAAGAATCCTTCATTAAAGATACATACATCTCAGAGCATTTCCGCTGTCAAGCTCCTTTTTAATAAGTCAATACGTGTTAAATTGGCATAGATTGCGAAATCTAAGAGATAATATATTAATTGCCGAAGTAACGGTACTGTTCGCTAGCGGTAAGCAACGATCGGAACTTCATAAATCTTCCACGTCTATTCTAAACATCAAAAACCTTTGAAAGATGCAAAAAAATCGAATTAGAATTTTGTTACGCGATGTTAATGTTAGACGTCAACCAAAAATTCCTTGACGAAGGAAAAAATTAACAATTTTGCGTTGACTTATTGACCCACACCCCAAACTCAAAATTACACCTATTAGTTTCGGCGGGAGGATTTTGAAGCAGAACAGTGTAATATGTCTAAAATTGTTACCAGCAAAATAACTGAATGATTGTAATCATGTCTAAGGAGTTATTCTGAGACTATTTGAAAACGTCTTCACAGTATCAATACTATACAAAATTAGAAGAGAAAGTGACGTCCTCAATTTGACCGAAAATAACAGTCTTTCTCGCAAGGCCGTTTTAACCTTGAAACATTATGAAATTTAAACTGATATGACATCAGAACATCGTCTATTGAACCCCATTATAGAATTTGTAAGGGAAAAGAAATTTGCCTCGAGTAATGCTTATTGAAGCTGTGCAATAGTGGATTAACATGCAAGCAATACATAAGCAAGAACTTTATCAAGCGCTGGATCAAGTTTGTAGTGCAATAGCAAAAGATTGCGTAGAACAATACTACAAGTCTTTAGTTTGAAATTTAAAAAATGATTTAAAATTCCTGTTTATAATTGAATCGCATACGTAATATTTGTACGGCACATAATGTAACGTCACCGTTTCAATTTCAGATATGCAATTTTTACTGTACAGACTTTAACCTTACATACTACTTGTTTATACCAAAACCAGGACTGAAAAGAAAATACATTTTTTTTTATAAAAATAATATATTAATCAATATCAAAATAGTAGATTACTTGCAGCATGGGTGCAACGTGAATTATGATTCGGACTTTTAAAAAAGTATAGACTAAGGGAATTTTATAGTTCTTATATAAGCTCTTTAAAAACGGCATGATAACTATTATTACATTCATAGTGTTTTTAATAAATGTAACAAACTTTTGAGAGATATTAAAGTATTGAAAGTAAATAGAAGTCCTATGAAGTCCTGTTACAGACCAATCTATTGAAAACTGATTTATTAAAAGTAAATCTACATATTTAAATAACAAAAACTTATCTACGTAGTCTAAAATTATAAATTAAAATAAAGGCTAACAAAAAAAAATATATTTGGCTGCTACTGTTCACTGCAGGGGCATGTATGTAGAAATGATGAAATAAATAAGATCTTATATTTTCTAATATTTAAACTTCTTTAAAGCTATTCTTCAATACCGTTGCTTGTGGCAAGCTAACTACTTGCATCATCTACTGCGCTGCAACCAATTAGCAACTGTAGCTATATATGAAAGTCTCAATTTTTCTCGAGTTTTTCACACATCAACGCCACAAATCGGCCATCTTTACGAGGAGCCTCAAAGATATTTACGGTAAACATTTTCTCGACTAACTTGAAATAATTATTTTACAATCCATCCCAAATCAGTATAGCAACTTCTGAGCTTGTTTATTCAAGTAATTGGCATTTTTTATCACGCATTATAGAAAAACAAATAGGTCCAAAAAAACTATAAATTACAATAACTTTTTCAGAAAAAATAATCTGAATTATGTTTACACACAACAAAATTCTTATTTAGGTTAGCTGTTTTTTAACATACCTTTATTTTTATAAATTGAGTTGTTATGCTATTCCTTCTTATCCTTAATAAGCGGGAAAAATTAAATTTTCACTGTGAGTTCTCATTATATCCAACTGTTTACATGTGTAATTAAAAAATAATACTTTTAAAGGAAGATTCTGATATTGATTCAGTTTTGGCCCAATAGCTTAACTCTTCAAAAATTCTTAGTTAACAAGTGGGTTCCAATTATGTATAATCAGTATTATAGCAAATATTTAAACAAAGCTGATTTATAATTATTCTAGGCAGTATGTCACAATTATTTTATTAAAACCAAACTGAAGCACTAATGTGAGAAAGACGCAAACTGAAGCTAACGAGTTGCCAATACCGATACATTGTGGAATCCAAATCCGTATTGCCAACCTTCCAGTTAAAGTAGAAGTATTTCCCTTATGTTGGTAGAATGAACATGATTAATAAATTGGTAACACGCCATAAAAATATAAATTTTTGACCAACCTGCAGCGAAATTGCAACCTAAACACTAAAACTAACACCAAACCGTTTACATTTTTAGTACTGTTGGTAATAAATATCATAAATCAAAGGTTATCGAACCAAACACTCTAACAAAATTTTAAACGATTTGGATTATGATTAAAACAAATTAATAAAACGGTAAGTATATGGCAGGCTTTCAGGTAGATTTCCAACATAATTACAAAGATTGGTAAATATTCAGCATAGAAGATGAAAAAAATAAAGAATCAAACTATTTCAGTCTTTATTAGAGCATAAAAATCAGAGACTTGAGTTTTTCTTATATATAAGTCAAAAAAGACTTTGTATATAACCCGTTTTTTGTCTTGAATGATAATTTTATTAAGAATTCCAAGAACTATTGCTCGGATATCTGGAAATATTGTTTATCAACTCAAAAGGGACGATAATTATTGACAAACATATACTTTGTCAACTACATATACTCTACCCACAAAATAAAATCTCGTTCTCGAATTAAGAAGAATGTAATAATAATATAGGTTATAATGTATGATACATTATTATTCTCTATAACCTTAAGCTTTGGAGGTTGTAGAAAAATAATAATAACTCTAAAATTGCGATATACAAAATAGGGATGGTGAAATAGCAAATCCCACTAATCCCATTTAGGGGAGAAATTAAAAAATAATTACCTATGCTTACTATCACTACATAACATTATTTCCATAAAAACAGAACAATAGTTACAGCCAAGTCAGGTAAAAATTTGTTTCTGAACTGAATATTTATTACTGAACTTTATTGTTCAAAAATACAATTGAAACCTACTTAAAAGTTCACCATATCCTTCCATAACAAAATAAATCAGTCGAATTAATAGATTATTATACACATATTGTATATATATGTATTAGTAAATTAGGAACTGCCTAGCGTATGAGCTAATCTTTATTAAACGTTGTATGATATCTTTACTATTGTCTTTTAAGCATGTTCTCCAAGAGAATTAGCTTTCTACATTGCGCGTCTACAATCAGATCACCTCATGCTTAACCTTTGATAAGGTTTCATATTTATTTAAAGCCAAATACCCTAGATTGCTATAATTATTTTAAATACGATTTTTATTGATTGAAATGTATCAAACCAAGAAACAGAGTAAGCTACACTTTTTAACACTTGAGAACTAGCACGAAACATTTTAACCCTAAATTGACGAACATATACTAACGAAATGTACGGCGATAGGTAGGCGCCTCTAGTTTTGAATGAAAAGGGGAGTGTCAGCTGTTGAGAAGGGTTGCTCTAGTATTGAGACTTCCAATCGCTGTTCATAATGCGGTTGATTTTCTCTATGAGACAGATCATATCCGTTGTGGAATAAACGTAATGCTGCCCCTAACCCTTTTAATGCTGAAATACTCGGTGATAATTATTGTGCAAAGATTGGCCAGCCTTAGATGATGCGCAAACATACTGGGTAAGACCCTTGAACTAAGAAGCGTGCAAACCATCAGTGAAAATTACCCTACTCTGACTAGCGCCATACAGTCATGCTTTGGCCGAGTGATGGAAAGCGAGATACCTTTGTAAATAAGCAAAAAACAAAAGGCAAGAGCACAGTCAACTGAGCAAGGAAAGTCGTCTTCAGAAGATAAATTTAAAAACTGGCCGGTATAGCTGGAACAGACTTTATTTTTAATAAATAGTATCTATCGAAGGTAATACGAAGTGGATTATAGTTTTATTTTTGGTTTAATCATTTAAAATAGAGGGGGCGATTTTAGACGCACACTGTACATGCAGTTCGCTGGTTATTTAGTAATATAAAGTTTGTAAATTGCTTCAATGATGATATTTATTTAAATTCTTACTATTATATAAATTTAAGACACTGTCAAGGCATTTAAGGTTAACATTTTTTAAAAACCAGAAAGATTATTTACCAAAAATAATTGATAGAGCACCGTTATTTAATTATTAATTAACTGTGTTAATAGAGATTCATCTGGTCAAATTTCCGCAATTCAAATATTTTTATATACATAGTTTAATTGTGGGGTACAGATTCGTTGTTTCTTACTACTATAGGTTAGAAATGCCAACATTACATAATATCATTATTTTACAACAAAATATTTCTTTCCTGATAAGCCAGGTCCACACAAATAAAAGCTTGCGTTGTATGTCGAACGCGCAAATTGACGCAAATATTTTCAAGGTAAATTTTAATTATTTTGCCATGTGTTGGAGCTAAAGTGGTGAGCGAAAACTTGTCTATTACTATAGAAATTCTTTACTCTTTTATAATAACAATACGCGTCAGTGCGACGAGGTTTCCTGGGATGACCGTAACAAAAACTTAAAAAATCAGAGCCTGTGCGTTAAATATAATGACAATATTTATGGCCTGTCATAAATTCGTATACTAAAATTTGTTTCTCGGCATAAAAATTTTTGTCGAATATGCGCAATGGAAATTTTAATTTGTGTGGACTTGACTTTAAAAAAATAAAAGAGAAATATAATTCTTGACAAAAATCAACATTTTCTTTTGTGATCTCTCTAGGAAAATTTCAATTTCCAGATTTTAAATTGTAAAAACTTGATAAGTGATTATATAATATTTAAAAAAATCATTATATGCTGATAATCTCAACGTTTCATTAATAATTTATTTTTGTCAAATGGTTTCTTTCTAGTATTTAATTAGTTTAGGCTCCATATTATCAACTAACTTTACATCTGGCAAGGTACTGCCATAACTTACTACTTAGATCTTTAGGACACTTTCCTTTTAAATCTCACGATCCCATGGAATGCTTTAATTTACCATTTCACATTACTAGTTTTAAATATTATTGCTTGTTAAAAATATAAATGGTATTCTAAAAACTTCCTTTCTCAACGACATATAGATCTTTTTTATCATGCTCTAACGAAACATGTAATAAAATGCCAAAAACTACTACTACAAAATTAATTTTACATCCAAAATTTTTCAATTTGATGTTAGCTCTTTTAAAGAAGGTTGTTTTAACACAATTTAATGTCGGGAAAACAAGATTTAAGAACCATATATCTAAAAAAATTGTTGACAATGTTAACAAAAAAAAAGTTTTTAAAGGAGTTTTAATAATTAACATTAGTATTTTCAAAGCTATAATTCGTGAACAGAAATTAATTAATTCTTAAAATTAAAGAAAAATCAATATGGGTGGATTTTTAAACTAGACTTACATTTTACAGGATATAAGAAAAATTTTTTATATATATATATATATATATATATATATATATATATATATATATATATATATATATATATATATATATATATATATATATATACATATATAGAAAACATGATATGCATAAAAGATATTTTTTAAATTTCTTTCAAAAGTAGAATTTATTTTGACACGTGTGAAGTTATTGGTGTATACCCACTCTTCTTAAACCCAACATATTTTTAAAGTCAGGTTTTTCCATGACTCGTTAGTGGTAACAGTCATATAATTTTCACACAAACGACTGTTTCTGTGGAACAGTACATGAAAAAACGAAGCCTAAAGTATACCGATAAATAATTGATAATTTTTATTACTTAACGTATATATCTATATTTAAATGTTATTTTTTATTGCATCCTTTCATGGACATTAACTTTTAAACAAATTAACATTATATAGTTAATTTTAAATTTTAAACTATATTGTTAATTGTTAAATAAGTTATTAAAATATGTTTAAAAGGCACATAAGATATTTTATTTAAACTCCTTTTACCAACACCTTAGAATTTCTATTATAAATTATTTTAAATGTAAGCTCTCAAATTATTTTTTATTGTACCAAATATAAAAATGTATAAATCAAGGAAGGAAATTATGCTTTCTTTTCAAGTATAAATATGATTTATATACTATTTTTCTTAAAAGTTAAAAAAAAAAAATTGCTGCACGACAAAACTATTATAATAAAACAAGCCCATGCTGATAATTTAGCATATATAAGGAAGTTTTAGGTTTTCAATTTCTTTCCAGAAACCTAAACTTTTCTCAATGTAAAGGCATAAATCATATGCATACCTCCAAGAAAATTATATATTTTCTCTCCTTGTTATACAAATAGCGATTATGATTTACAAATTAATTTTTTTAAAGTAACTATTAGGGGTTTGAAATAGAAAAAAAAACCTGTTTATCTAAAACAAGCTGTATGAAATTAATTACTACAAATCAGTTACAGGTCCGGACAAAGTAACTCTTACAGGAGCAACTGAAGAAGTAGTGACCGTAGAGAGGCTATCTACTGACGTTTTACCATCTTCAGATGGATCAGAAGTTGTTACTTCGGTTCTACGAAGTAGGCTCGACAACCTTTGTAAAAAAGAAAACAAAAAAATAAAAACTATTTTATAAGGGTTTTTAATTTCATGTATGTTTATAACACAATTAGGATGTTTCGAAATTGGAAACATGCCTTATCAGTTTTATTAAAAAAAAAGTGTGGTGGTATGTTTCAAATAAACTTAAAGGGAAACATGATTTTAAAACTAATGCGAATATTTACAGTCTATTCAGACAAGTAAAAACATTTACACGAAAAAACAACATTAAATATGTGGATCACATCACTATTTATTCCAGTAAACTGGTTTAACTTCAATATACAAAATTTAGAAGTTGAATTATTTTCCATTAGGAGTTTGCAACGCCCAAATGTCCCATCCTAAAGTATCGATTTTATTTTCTATCTAAAAGTATATCTGATCCAGAAGGATTTTTTCACACATCAAATCAAAAACTAATGAACATGAAAATATTCTATTTTATATAAAACATACTTAAAATTTTGAGTGAAATTTCAAAATCAATCCATTACTGTGAAAAAATAAAATACTAGCTTTTAAAAATAATTAACTAAAAGTACAGTTCTTCTAATATTTTTTTCTGTTTTCTGAAATAATACAAATAAAGGGGTGATTACAGTGTCGCTAATATCTTTGTATAGAGTCTCTTGGATGTTGGATTCAGTTGTCACTTCTGTTTACATTTCAGTTAAACCATCAGTTTTTAACTGGACAATAATCATCTGAGGGACATTATTGGACATAACACGATATTTTGACAAATCTTTGGTATAGGGATGCTATTTAAACAGAGATGTTATATTTTCGTATATTCTCTTTTACCCAAATTTGATATCTTTTCCAACCCTATCATTTTAAGCTAAGGAGAACTGGATGGGAGACAGATGTAAAGAAATGGAGGAACTAGAGAGAAAACATGATACTTGCAACATGCATAAGAAGGTTAGAGAAGTTTCTGGAATGCTCAACAGGAGAGCCCCTAATATACTAATAGACACAACAGGCAAACCTCTCACTGATGAATAAGATATCGTTAAAGCTTGAAGGTCCTACATAAATGAATTATTTGAAGACCAAAGACCAAACATATCAGACTATGTGCATGAAGCTGAAAGACCGAAAATTCTGAAGTTAGAGGTTCTTCATGGCATAAGACGTGCAAAATCTAGAAAAGCAACTGGCCCAGACGATATTCCAGTGAAACTCCTGCAATTGATTCATGAAGATAATATCGATATACTACTTGTTTTTTTAATTATGCGTACAACAGTTAAGAAATACCGGAAAAATAGCTGAAATCTGTTTCTGCTTTTTTATAATGCTACCAAAAAAACAACGTGCCAAAAGACCTAAAGAATACAAGTTAATAAGTCTTATGAGTCACACCTTGAAGGTTTTCCTGAGTATTATTCACTGTAAAATAAGGAATAAATACGAAAGTGGCCTAAATGAGAACCAGTTTGAGTTTAGAAATGCCGTTGGTGCTTGAGAAGCGCAATTTGCTCTAAATATTCTTCTCCAAAAGTGTCGAGGCCAACGTAAAGACATTTTCGTATGCTTTATCGATTACGAGAAAGCCTTTGACAGAGTACAGCATGTGAAGCTTATAGATATACTGAAGAATGCTGGTGTGGATGGCAAGGATGCGCGGATTATCGAAAATCTATATTGGCGCCAAAGGGCAGTAGTCTGAGTTAATAGTAAACCTACCAAAAATGCTAAATTCAACGAGGCGTTAGATACGGATATATTATCTCTCCACTGCTATTTAATTTATATTCGGATGAAGTTTTTAAAGAAGCCCTACATAACAAATCATTTGGGGTTAAAATCAACAGCGAGCTAATAAACACGATTCGTTATGCCGATGATACGGCCATCATAAGTGATAGCGTCCAGGGTCTACAACAACTCTTCGATTCTATCAATAGGGCAGGGAAAGAAATGGGACTCAACGTAAATGTTGCTAAAACTAAATTTATGGTATTCAGTCGTCTGCCATATCCAGACGCTTCGCTGCTAACAAACAGACATATCGTTGAAAGAGTCTGCTACTTCAAGTACCTTGGATGTTATATTACTGAACAGATTGACACAGATAAATAAGTTAAATGCAGAATCGAATAAGCCCGCACAACTTTGAAATGAGATCGCTTGTCTGCAATGACCATCTAAATTTAAAACTTCGCCAAAGGATGGTTAAATGTTATATCTGGTCAGTGTTGTTGTATGGAGCGGAGGTGTGAACACTGAAGACTGTCACAATCAATCGTTTGGAGGCATTTGAGATGTGGTTGCATAGGCGAATGCTTCGAATACCCTGGGTAGCTATGCTGACTAATCGGGCAGATGCCACTCGTGAGTTACTTGCAACTGTAAATGCAGAAAACTGGGCATGTTCTCCGAGGGGATCGACACAGAATTCTTCAACTTCTCTCTTCGCTGAAGAACATTCGAGAGTGGACAGGAATACACAGTGCAGAACAGCTATTTAGAATAGCAGAGAACCGTGATCAACCCGCCATTGTAATTACCAACGTCAGGGGGACCTGACACGGTACATGAAGAAGAATTATTTTAAATAGATCGCCTGCCCTATATACTTAAATTATCAGGCAGATAATTCATGTGCCTCTAAAAACTTTACACCAAATTTTATAGATCTGTAAAAAAATTGTTTAACATGTGTTAAAATATGGTGGGATATTTTTTTACACTTTAGCGTTAAAAAAATAAAATTCAGAATAAAATATAAAAAGCTCGTAATATAGTGTGTATTCTTAAATTTATAGCGACACTAAACTAAATCTCCTTTACTACTAACATTTATTAATGAAAAATCTAATTCGCTGTTCTACTGTGGCGAATATATCATCATTAAAAAATTGTCCTCTAACTTGAAAAAGATGCAGTATGTAAACTAAACGGTTAAACTGCTGCGCAAATATTTGACCTTTTTACATATAAATGATACAAGAATCGAAACTTCGTGGTCTGAATTGGCGATCAATACAGAATACCAATCATTAAATATATGGTTACGTAGGAATCTAAAAAGCCGAAAATCATTCGCTTAGAATCACTGTTTAGTAATAATTTGTTGACATTAATTTCTGTTTAAAAAATATCTACATTAAATTTACAGATATTTCTTAAGATAAATCGTATCAAAATATAGGGGAACACGTAAACATTTTTATATGGGTACAACCAGACAACTAAATGCTCGAAAATATAAGGTTTAACTAACAGAAGTGTGACCTTGCTTTATCGAGAATCGTGCTTCTCCAACAAATGTAATTTTTGGTGCTCTTTATATCTAGTTCTTTTGTGTAACCAATGTTTTTCAAACATAGAGGACGTGCTGGTATTTCAATCCAGAATCACATCCAAGATTTTTCTTGTAATAGAATAGCGAAAATGTTTTATAGGCACAGAATTTTTCTAAAAAAAAAAAAGTGAGATAATCACACAACGTTCTTTATCGATACATCGACTCTCAAGTAACAGCCCTTTCAATCTACCAACGAAATTCAAAAATGCCATAAAATTCCCAAAAACATATCCAAGAAGTGTACGTTTACCCTCAGGGCATAACTCAGTTATTTGCCAACTTTAGGTCAAAGTGAAACGTCTTAAGAAATAAGCTCTGGATGAAAAAACATATTTAATAAACAACAAAACATTTAAGCAAAGAAATCAACATGAGTACAAATGTAAAAGGAAACGAATGAGATCTAGGTGTTCAGCAAAGGTCTCCAAATTTTTAAATAGAATAAGGTTAAAAAAGGAGTAGATGAAAGGTCAAATTATAAGAATAAAAATAATGAGAAATGGATAAATACTGAGAACTTATCAACAAAATAAAAACAAAGATCAGAAAAGCAAACGAGAACTGGATGTCCAATAAACGCAGGGAAATTTATCATTATAGCACAAATTTTGGTATAATAAGGAGCATAATGGATTCAGACGGAAATTTTATTTCAGAACCTACATAGGATCGTTAGTTGAGATCTAAAGTAGAAAAGGCCATCTTATCTGTTAAAAATCACAGAACACCAGAATCGGACAACATTCAGGAAGACATATTAAAACTCATGTGCGAATCTGATCACTGCGGAATGGAATCCTCGAAGCTATTTATAGTCTTCAAATTCTGTGTGTGTTATTGATTTTCCCGAAGCAAAAAATATTTACTGGAGGCTTAACTCTATACAAATCAGTTAAACTGGCATTTATACGATAAAAACTGCTAATCTCATCAGATTTTTATTCTAAAGCTTTATCTTATCCATATACACCTCAAAAGAACTGACAACTAAACGATCACTCTTAAAGTTAATAAAAGTAGTTGTAAAAAATAAATTCAAACTTACTGTAAAAGTTTTTGATCGGCCTCCTCTTTCTTAGCTCTAGTATCTTGAAGCTCCCTTCTTAGTTCGAGTGCTTCTCTTTCCAAATCTAAAACTTGACGTGCTGACTTATTTTTTTCATCTGTAATGGATAACGAAGAAGAGTTCAAGGCAATTGCGGAATCATCAGATCTGAAAGAAAAACAAACATATGTTATGTTGCTCGGTTTATTAGAAATAGGAATTATAGATATATTCTGACTAAAACTTATTAGTTTTAGTAAGAATATATCTATAATTTCCATTTGTAATAAACAGAGCAATGTAACATATCTGTTAGCATTTTAGAATTTTCTAACGTTTTATTACTCAAAAATCCAGATTTTTTTAAAAAAAATTTGTTGAAAATCTTAGAACTGTCAAGTGTGAAAAATATAATTCTTCGCAAATTATACAATTCTGCATCAGTAATATTTATATTTGGTTTACATACTTTACTTAGTTACTCCGTAAATTTGTATTTGATAAGCGATTTCTTTGGGCATATAAGCTCCTTCCAAAAAAATGCTGTCACGCATGATTTCTTTTCAAAAGAGACACATTTATGGACTATTTTCGACTGCTTCACTCCTACCCCGTAATAGCGATTAGAGCCACCCCCAACATCTTAAGTGGCAAAAAGGGTCAAGGTTATCATTTAAAGCGCTTGAAATGATCTTTATAACCATATCTGACTTAGCAAATATAGCACAATAGTTCTCAAGAAATAGCGTCCAAAATTTGTCAATAATAATATAAACCTACAACGGTTTCAATTCTTTTTCATATCAAGGGCCATTCCCAACATAATTTAGTGCGCAAATTCGTTTATAACCATAGTACTGAATAAATTTAGAAATGACATATAACATTAGAGACAGTCTTGAATGGTTATGGTTTATATAACTTTATTCAGCGGGGTATAAAGTTCAGGATCGGACTTTAAATTTTCTTCGTCATTTTATATAAAAGCATTCCAATCAAAGATATTAAAGAGGTAGCGTAAAAAATTAAAGTATAAGAAATGCTTACTTATTTTTATATTTATTTACGGACAAAATTATTAACGAATTTAAAGCACTACATTAAAATAATTTCAGCGACTTTGGGCTAATACGGCACACAACAATAAATTTTAAATAAGGACAATTTAGGGAAAATTCTTATATTCTTATATCATATGACTGATTTTATTTTTACATCGTTTCTCTGTTAAATCGATAAGTTCTGTCAGTATTTTGAGTATACCAAAATTAGTTAGCAGATACTGAGACAAAATAGCCATTTTTGGGTATATCCGAGTTCGAATATTTCAAAATTCAGAGGCGATAAAGCATATTGGTAGAGAGATGTAAATTCTACACAATACAACCTGAATATATAGTCACAAAATGTCTACATTCACAAACTAAAAATATGAGTGGAACCCGGTTTTTAACCCTGTATGTATTCCAGAAATAGTTAAAAAGGACCTCGAGAAAAATAATTTGAAATTCGACATTTGATTGCAAAAATTACAAATGGCCGATACAATATGACAGTAGTCAAATACAACCAAAACGTGACAGACAGAAGCCAGAGGTGATAAAAAAAATTGTTAAAAAGAATTTGATTCTAAATCAAAGACACAACCAGGCGTCGAATTTGGAATTCTTTTTATCGAGGACCCTTTTAACTATTTCATGCTCAAATATATCCAAAATGGATATTTTGTCACTTTTGGATAACGGATTCGAATTCAGCGTACCAAATTAAGCAGTGAATGACTTGTATCACTAAAAAAAATTCGGTACATCTAAATTTGTTAGATATCAATGCACAGTTTTAAATTAGGACCATTATTTCCTCAATGAATACTGAAGTTCAAAATGTTTCCTGTTCATGTACTTTTTCCAGATGAAGGCAAAACAGAGGTTAGTGTTTACTGATAATAATAAAGAAGAACATAACTTAGTGATGCCGACTGCTACTTTATTTCGTATTTTACTTGCTAAGGTTATGTTTTTTCAGATTAATAATATTGCACGAAGGATAGAAATTAGTACACTTTTCTTCGGAAACAATGCTTGGGTACGTAGCTTACAAAAAACGGGTTATTGAAAATCCAATAGTATATACTCTCACTGAAAGAGTTGGGCAGCATTCAGACGATTAAAAAAAACATAGATACATACAACTGGTACATGAACTAAATGGAAAATTTTCTTTCCAAAATTTTTCGACCGTCCGACGAATGCTTTTTCTTTTTAGTCGCTACAATTGCAACCATTGATCCGATCAAATCCGATAATGGTCCATGAGGTGCATATACTGTAACCCGAAAAATGTCCGGGCTGGCATTTCCGACAATCGCCTGATAGGTCCTGACAATGATGTAGGCGGAAAACGTTGACATGATAGCAATCTCGACACCCTTACCATTCAAAATTTTATGGTGGATTCAACCACCCATGGGGATTGAGGTTTCTCAGTTGCAAATGACCAATAAAAGTATCTTCCCTAAAAATAAAATATACGTATCCGAATGTTTTTTAAAAAAATAAGCTTGTATCTAAAAATTACGCTGTTTCGTTTTTCATCGTCAACCCTGTATAAACAATTTGAATAGTTAACAGGTTCTGACAATAGAAGTAGCACGTACGTAATACAGCTTCCTGTATTTCTAAAAATGCCATTTAATGATGATGATGATGATAATAACTGACTCAATCATCACAGCATAGCTAAAACCGTTTGGAAAAAAATCACCTTTTCTGACGTAAGTACTTGTGATGACATCATCGGGATGCCGACAACACGATTGACGATTACGATAATACTTAGATCTAGATACATTGTTGTTTTTAATGGTTACAATATATCTTCACAATATCGCCAAAAATTTTGAACTCGGCATTTACGGGTGAAATGGAAAATGTTAATCTTTAAATTAGTTCAAAATGTAAAGTAAAATGCCACTATTTACAGTTTTTCGAAATTTTATTCCAATAAAGGTAAAAACGGTAAGTTTTTTCAATGGTCAGACCTCTAAATCCTATAAAACCTTAACATAAAACATAACTATGAATAGTAACTTGCGAGCGAAACCGCATCACGGTGGTTAATTTTAACATAAGCTCTTCTGAAGTTGTCCCCGAAATACAAACTGATTTGATTTTTTATAAATTAACAAATACTTGGCTGTGCTTTTAATACAAAAACTACTTCAGCGTGAAAAACCAGTATCCATCTAGAGCTTTGAAGCTTAAAATTCAATCTTGGTTATTTTTTCTTCTGCATTAATATATAAAATTGCCATATTAAAAAATTCAATGTCTTTATTACATTATTAAAACAGCTAAAGACAATTTCAATATATTAAATCTACCCTCCTTTTAAATTTTCCACAAAATTTCGGGATACGCAGCCGGCAGAGCAGGAGCAGCAGCAATAATCCGATGTCCTTTAAATTCTGTTTGCACAAGCACTATGCCTGTCTACTGCAGGAAAGTATATGGGCCGCGATAAGACATGTTCCAGCGCTATCGCAGGAGACCGACGGTCGCAGGACGTGGCCCGAGATGATAATAAAAGGATCCCCAGGATTCGGAGCGAGAAACGTTAGGTTTTTTAAAATGCAGGGATATGTGGTGTGAAACGCGGCATGTTTTTTGATTAGACACATTTTGGTGGTGTGTGGGATGTCGAGATGTACAAATTTAACATTGACAGAGATTGATTGTAACCATTTTGGCTTATCACTAGACTCATGAAAAACCGCCGAAAGAATGTTTTATTCATACGAGTTGTGTTTTTTTGGCGTGTTAAAAGCGATAAATCTTTCAGAGTGATCATATTTACGCGCTTCTGATAAAACGGAATCGGATGGTCGTCGATGAAGCCTGCACGTATGCTACTGCAGAGTTTCTTTATGTTCCTAAGAATGACCTCTGCCGATATTATACAGAAGATCGAAGATAAGGTTTTCACCTTCGGTGATAAATTTGACCTGGCCCTCAAGGTCCGCCCAAGGTCTAAACGAGATTGAATGGTAACGTTCCTTTTAATGTTCGAAACAATGATGTCTGTGATGTTAGAAAAAGGAACGAGCGAAAGATTTTTATTTTTATCTTTATGGACAGGTTTTACCTTTTGTTCAAGCTCAAAGCTATAGTCTTGTTCTTCGCGGGCAGATTGTGGGGGTTAATAATAGTTAATGAACAATTGTAGAACATCCCATCAGTCAGATAAAGCAAGATCAAATAGATGTCCGACATCTGACCTCACAGAACTATATCGCTATACTCATCTATAGATTGCCGTCTGCATTAACGTGGCCCAATGTGAATAGTTCATTTTATGTTCATCGAGTTGAAACTCTTTATCACTTTCTTTCATGAGTTTATCTTGTATATAAGACGGGGAAATATTAATCTGATAAATTCGCACTGTTAAATCCCTCAGATATCCCAAATCAAAAAACAGGGAAATCTAGAATGTCATGATGATGTGATCGTCTCCACTGGTCATTTCTTCTCAGAAGAAGATCTGGCTTGGAAACATTAGGACTTCTAACGTGCGATCTTAGTAGCATTTGTGGGGCAAGCTTGATGTTCTAAAATCGTTAATTAACTATTATCAACCTCCACAATCTAACTGCCGAGGACAAGTTCAAATCTAAAGTCAAAACATTCTGATTCTCATATTTTGGAATACGTGCAGGCTTTCAAACATGAAATAGTGCAATTTCAGTAATCTATATCTTTGAACCATCAGTTTTTGGACTTGGCGACCATCGACACTTTTAATCTACTAACCAAAAAGTACCAAAACCAGGTGGTTTAAAATAGTTTGACCGAAAGCCATTTCCCATAAGATTTGTGCGGGGTCCTTCATTAAAAAATTAGCGTTTTAAATATAATTTTTCGCGTTAGGCATTAAAACTGAAATTACGATCTAGTTAAAAAATTCTTCTTTTAGTGGCTGAACCAGTTTATAGTCAAAGTACTGAATAAGCTTAGAAATGCCAGATAACATTAGTGACAGACCTGAGTGGATTTGGTTCTTATAATTTTATTCAGTTAGTATCACATTAGTATAGAGTCGGCACCGGACTTTCAATTTCCTTCGCAATTTTATATAAAATTATTGTAATTAAAGATACTAAATACATAGCATAAAAGGTTAAAATATAGCAAAAATCAACTTTTCTGTATTTATTAGCGCACAAAATTAGTAGAGAGTTCAAAGTGCTACAATAAAATAAGGATTTGGGTTAGTATGGGATACAACAATAATTTATCGATCTAGGGAAACCTCGAACTCCCCATATCACTTGTTCTCTGAGTACCTTGAGTATAGCAGCTTTGTTCGGTCCAAAATCACATTCTCTAATTTAGGGAGGTTAAAATTCTACTTAGATTTTACTAATAGTATAAAACCTGGTGAATGATTTATTCAAAGTGTTTTTATACCAATTGAAATTTATTGTACATTTTGTATATACGAAATTGATACTCACAACCTGGAAAAACAACCCCATCCGCTATGCCCCTCCCCGTATATTTTTGAAATTGCAAAAGAAAGTTAAATTTAACTCCGTCTGGGGTTGGTTGTCGGGTGAATTGAGTAGCCTGGTAACTGCCACAGCCGGTCCCAAGCCCGGATAAAGGAGGAGGGTTCCTGGGTCAGACCAGCACTCTACTTAGGGTAAAACAAAACACAATGCTCACAGAATCGGAACTTTGTCTCGGAACAGGACTGAATTAAGGATGACGACCCATGCTAGAAAAAGGTTTACGAATTTTACGCTATGCCACCTGGAATATAAGATCCTTTAACAGTAAAAATACAAGGATTGCATAGAAGGATGCCAATACATATCCTCAAGAATACTGGTCATCAAACTACACACAGGAACCCAAGAGTAGTGGGAATAGGGGGCTCCTAGTTGACCCCCCCACCACTTTTTTGATTGGTCAGCCAAGAATGACCTTGTTTCTGATTGGCTGCCCAAGTTCGCCCCCTATTCCGATTGGTTTCATAAACTCCGCCTCTTTTTGCTCCACCTCCTACCTCCTTCCTAACCACCACAGTAGTTGGAGGGGAGCTGGTAGCAGTTGGAGGGGAGCTGGTATTTTAAAGGACTGAATCTGAGCGAGCTACATTCATTTACAACTAGTCTTAAGCTTATATAGAAGATTCACCACTAATAAAGAACAGTGTTAAATTAAAAATAAGTGGTAGTTATGAACAGTGATTTGCAAAATGAAATAATCAAATTAGGTAAACAGTTTACTAAACTTCAAAATTCCGAATTAAAGAATGCAATGCTAAGGAAAACACACCCCGAGTGGGCACAGGTATATTATGAGACTGCCTTCCAATACCAATTAGCTGCAGAAGCCTGTTTAAATTATAGAAAAACCCAAAATTTGCCGAAGTTCTTTCATGAAATAAAGAAAATAGGATTCAGTTACTTTTTAAGGATATTGAAGGATTATATAAAAGATCCTGATATATTAAAAGAAATCGTGGAAGAGGAAGAGAGAGATAAAGAGATATTGAGAAACAGGGAGGTTTTAGTGTAGGATTTATTATGGAATTATTAATAAGAGAAATGTATGAAGAGTTTTTGATGTCCGCAGCCTGTTCCGAGTTTTATGCATATGAAGGTCAAGAAAGTGAAGCGCAGAATATTATAGTGTTTTTAAATTATATGGAACATGCGGAATTATGTTTACTAGCAGCTAAATGTTGTAGCGAATATTTAAAAAATAAAAATATAGATATTTTAATATGTAAACTTCAAGAACTAGGATTAAATAATAATATTTCATGTATTAAAACAATGTTAGAAAATAAAACACATAATTTGTAATCAAGTCTTTTATTACATAAAAAAATTGTTGTAAAGGTAATAAACATTTGATAATGCACATACACATGGTATTTTTTGATGATAAAAGCAGCAAGGATCCATTTTCTTTAGGGTGGGTTGTTCATCAATCTCGATAACTGGTTTCATGGAATACTTCTTTACGAAATCTGCCTTTTCTTCCCCTTTTACATAAACATAGTCCACCTTAGCGCTTAAATCTCTTATGATATCTCCACATTTGTGTAATGGTGTAAATCCTTCACACCATTCAATGCAATGGTAATTTTTTATTAACCACAGAGCTTGTTTGTGTAAATAGGATGGTAAATGACCCATCGGAAATGGAGCTTTGAAAATAAAATGACTTGTCTTTTGCCCATCGTACGCTGCTAATTCCTTTACAATAAATTTATTATTTTCAATTTTGAATCCTTGAAGATCTAGAATAAGTTTCATATTTTCAAATATTTGAATTTCTTGATCATTTCTACTTTTAATTGATATTCACTTATTTGTTTTTTTAATTTCTGCAACTGAAGTTGAAAATCTAATACTCGAACTGAAATCTCGTAAGACATTATATAAATGAAGAATTCTGGTTTGGCTACGTTAATAAATATCAAAATTGACGCGTGCGCTCTTAAGCGTAAGTAGCGGTTTGTTTAAAAAGAGTATTTTATCTTAAGGAAATTGTATTACAACTGTTTCACAATTTTTGTTAATGGATTGTAACTGAAAACTTTATCATGAATTATAACACAATATGCCGCTGTTTTAGGGGGAATTTTTTCCTTGGTTTCAAATTCAATTCTCATGGTTACTGGACCTGTTTGTAGTAAATCTCTTTGATGTGAACAATTAATGTAAACTATAGGAGCATTTTCTTTAAATTCTTTCGGATTAAAAATTGGTTCCACTGGAGAGTTATAATACCCTTGACGAAAGTCTGTAAACATTTCATACAGAGTAGCAAATTTATTATTTTCAAAGTCAAGTTGAAGATCATTGTAAGGATATCTTTCTGAATTTAAAAAGACATTCATATTTCTTAAATTACAATGATCAAATTTACTCATATCCATTTTTAGATTACCACGTCTATTTTTCTGAAAAGCAGTTAGAACATGACGTGGCGTTTCGACTTTTGTAGATGTTTTTACGGGCCAGTTGTGCCTCGTAGTTTCCAATAACTCTGGATATTCAACTAATTCCCAGCTTCGGAAGGTTATTAGTATATCACTATTTTTGTCAATAATTTTGGTAAGTGCTAATTCTTGCGGAATTGCTACAGTAAGATGAGGAACTCTCCAACACAACTTGGTAATTTTAACTTTGGGTTTTTCATCTTCATTACTGGATAATAATGCATTTGTATCATCATTACTTCTTATTAGAATAAGTTCTTGTTGTGAATTAAGAATAATCTTATTATAATCTTCAAAAAATCCTGAATACATCTTTAATGGTATACATAATGAAACATTACCTTTGTCATCAGTCATAATTTTTTCTTTAGATTTTGTTTTCGGATACCAACCGGCATTTTCCAATTTAGCACTTTCATTTTGATTAAATGAAATATATCCCTTAAGAGTTGAAGTTATACCAATATCCCGAACGGAGTCAATAGTAACACCATTTAAAATATAGCGTAATTCTTTAAATAAAAATGCCGGAGCATTATTAATTAAAACAGTATTAGCTAAAGGGGAATCATCTTCTTTAGTTACTTGCAATTCCACATAAATTTCACTTTTGCAAGGTAAAGGATATTTTCCTGTTTGTTGCAAAGCAATTCTGATTTCATCATTTGGTCCGAGTTTTGTAGGATTAAAAGGATCGAAAGAAAGAATTTCCCAGCTTAATATTGATTCATCAACCAATACATTTTCTCTTACATTTAAATAATCCATTTTTATTTAAGTTTAAAACCCAAACTTTGAAGAAATTTTCTATTAGAAGGTGTTAACCTTTGGAAGTTTGATTTCCTACTAAAGGAAGTTGGTTTCTTTCTTGTCTTATTAATGTTTTTATTATTAAATTTTCTAGTAAAGTTTGCAGATTTATTGTTATATAATATTACCATCTTTAATCTACTTTTTTAAGATGTAGTCTGATGGTTATGGTTTCTTCTCTAAAATTAACCAAATCACCTTCCTGATCTATTATTTTAATGGCTATTTTATCAATTACTTTAACGGTGACTGGGAAATATATGACGTTTTGAGGTGACTCAATTATTTTGAACCCTGGAGCAACGCTCGGGAAAAATTGGTGTATTATATGAACAGGTTTCCCGTTTAAATATGATCCCTCTGCAATACTGCAGTCTATATTTATTGAATTTACTTTAATTATTTCCGCGGGAAAATCTGATATATGTTCAATGTTGGCTTCCAATCGCCCATTTTTAAACCCTAATAATTTACCAATAGTTCCTTCACGAAAAGTTATGGGGGCTGAACATTTAAGATGTGTACGTAAAGTATTATTATTTGCATAAAGACTAAAACTAATTTTATCCTCATCCAAGTGTTTTTTTAAAAAATCTGTTATGTCTTCTAATTCGTAGCTACCTGGGGGTATGGCTATTTCTAAATTTTCATCATGAATTAATACATTATTCCCAACATCAATATTGGGAATTGCATTAAATGTTTCGAAATTTACAAGACCGATAACATATTCAACATCTTCATCTAAATATATTGGAGGATGTAACTCTGATGTTAAAATAGCGGAATTGCCGCTAAGAACAAAACTATATGACATTTTACTTTAAAAATATGTTTAATAATAAACTAAAATTAGGTGTTACATATGGTTATAAAGAAATTTTAGACACAATTGACCACAATTTGTTTTGTTAAAGTTTTGATAACTGTTATAATTATAATTAACAATATTATTATTTTGGTCGCTATAAAAATATTTAATTAATTCAGAAGGGGGTCGCAAATTACCATAACTATCAAAATATATTATGTTTTTTCCTTTTTTTGTATATGCTATCCAGTGAGTACCAACACCACTGTGATTATCTAGATTGACAATTGCACTTTCAATTAACTTTATCTTTTTTGGTAATTTATCCCTCATAAAAATACCACGAAAGTTGGGAATTTGTAAATATTTAGCGTATTTAAGTAAATCGTAATTTGTAAGTGCTTTTCGAGGTATATGTTTTAGCAGTTTTTTGAATAAGGTTTCAAGTATAATCCACATCCTGTTTTATAGGGTTTTAAATAAAGTCCACTTCCTTTTTTTCCTACCGCAATGGACTCCATCATTTGATTGTGTCGTTTAGATTCTTCTAATTTCGCTTTGGCTGCTTTTGCATCATTTACTGCTTTAGCAATACCTGCAGCCCCTCCTCCAAGAGCACCAAGAGCAGACAAACCAGCAAATAAAGGTATAAGTGGAAGAAATCCGCCAGTCTTTGGGATTGGAATTACCCTTTTCTTTGGAGGTAAGACTTTACCAGTTTTTTTAATAGCTTTTAAAGCAGTTTGAATACTTTCATTTAGGTCTTTAAAACGTTTCCCCTTAATTCATTTTCTAGCTTTTGAAATTACCTGAGATAATGATAGTCCTCGTCCTTTTCGAGTTTTTCGCTTGAACTTTCTTCTCGTTCGAAGTCCCATACCTAATTTTCTTTTAATTTTCATAGCACCAGTAATTCCTAGTGCAGCAGTTTTTTCCCCAAAACTAGAATCTTTAGCTTTGAACCTTGATAAAGCTTTGTCAGCTAATACTTTATCAGCTAAATGCCTTCTTTTTATATCATTTGATTGTGAGTAAGCAATATCGTGTTCTTTACAAGCCTCATCCAATAAATTTATACCTTTATCACCTCTTGACAATCGTTTTTCCAATTTTGTTCCAGGTCCACAAAAATTATAACCAGGAATATGCAATTCAAAGGGTAATTTATTTATTAATGAGTTTACTAAACCACTTCCTTTCCTTTTGCTGTTTGTCTTGTAAATGATTCGTTTATTATGTGATGGAAACATTATATATAGTTGCAATCCTAGTGATAACTAACCAGTTACATCACAATACTGAATATTAATAGTTTGTTTTATATATAAAATGAGAGTTGAGAAACAACCATACTCTATAACAATTAAGGATCATGAAAGTTCAGTGAATGGTTTTAGAAAACATGGAAAACTGTTTGAGGGAAATAGTAAAAGAGGGTTAATTATTGGCCCGTCAGGCTGTGGCAAAACCAATGTTATTATTAGTTTGATTGAAGATCCGAATGGTTTGCGATTTGAAAATCTGTATGTTTATTCAAAATCCTTATATCAACCAAAGTATAAATATTTGAGAACACTTTTTAAACCTTTGAAAAAAATTGGATACTATGAATCTGAAAATGAAGAAACAATTGTTTCACCAAAACAAGTTAAACCAAACTCTATAATAATATTTGATGATATAGTGTGTTGTAATCAGAATGTTGTAAAGGACTATTTTTGTTTCGGAAGACACAAAAATACTGATTGTTTTTATTTATGTCAAACATATTCTTCTATTCCGAAACAATTAATTCGTGACAATGCAAATTTAATTGTTATATTTCAACAAGATCGAACAAACTTAAAACATATTTATGATGATCATGTTAATGTTGATATGTCATTAAACCAATTTAATGAGTTGTGCTTAATATGTTGGAAAGATAAATTTGGATTTTTAGTAATAGACAAAGACTCTAATGTGAAATCTGGCCGATATCGAAAAGGATTTGATTCATATATTTACTTATAAAAATAAACGTTTGATGGTAAATTATACCAATCATGGATGAACGTTTAGCAAGAGAGCTAGTTAAATCAAGAAAAGCTGTTAAACAAAAATATCAGAGTTTAAAAAATGCGGAATTTGAGGCGCAAACTAAATTGGAGGAAACATATAAACCGATAACTCAACCCTTACAAGAATTAATTTCAACGATTGGTAAAATTGAACCTGTTGAAATAAAGGAAGAGCTACACACACCAATTAAAAAAATTTATGAAACACCACAGAAAAGATCAATTCAAACACTAACACCAAAGAGAAAATTACAATATGGAACATCAACACCAGAAAAAAGAAAGACGGGAAAAACTCCACTCCTTCCTACAGAAATACCATCGATTATTGACTGGGACGCGAGTTTAGCTTCAGCAAGTCAAATGCCATCTATACAACAAACAAGTATTATTGCAGAAACAAACCCTTCTTCAGGTTCACACTCCACAATAGGAAATCTTTCAGATATACTGGAACAAACACGGCAAACAGTTAGAACATTTGTTGATACAGATTTATATAAAGAATATTTATTAGGATTTGATGAATTACCTCGCCAATATATTGATAGCGGTGTAAAAGATGTTGAACATGAGTTTGATCACCAATATGGAATAGTTCATGATTTGGAAACCGAGAAATTCTTTTTGGGTTTAACTCAAAAACCTGTCGAAATTATTGGTAAAAACATCAAAATTGAAGGAATAACCTATACAGGTACACCAGGTTTATATGAGTTATTATTTAAAAAAGAACCAATAGGGTATAAAAAACAAGATTTGGAAAATTATATGGATATTTTAAAAAGAACCAATGCATACCGTAGAAATAATGATCCAAATGAGCAGGTGCAGGGGAATGGATCACATAAATATATTTCTATAATAGGACCTTATTTGCAAAGCAAAGGAATTACAAAAACTAAAACTCTAAATCCCGAATCTCAACAAGCAGTCCAGGGATTTTTTGAAAGACGCAAAGCTCCATATAGAGAAAGTCGAGTGTCTTCAAAAAAAACCGGATTTGGTATAACTTTAAAAGTTAATAAACCTAATACAGATTACATATATTGGGATAATGTAAACGAACTTGTTGAGAGACTTCGACTATTGGTAGCATCCATGCTTGCGGGACACACTGGTCATAACAATGAAATTATTTCCATTATTGAAGAACTAAGAGAAGCGAATATTATTATATAAAAGGACATAATAGATACTTTTAAACATTTCTAAAATGACCATCGATAAATTTGGTCGTCATATTTCAAAAAAATCTGCTCTAAACACATTATTATCACTAGAAAATAAAATATTATCAAATGTTGAAGAGAAAATAATAAAAATTTTTAAAAGCGATGTCAAATATATTGAAAACAAATTAATTCAAAATTTAGATCCCGGGTTGAAAAGCGATGTTAATAATTTAAATAAGAGAATAAATGAATATGATAACAATATACAAAATATTGCAAAAAAGATTAAGTTATTTGAGGATAAAGTTATTCCTGAATATAATGACAAGATAATTAATTTGAAAAATACTGTTGATGGAAATGATGATGTAGTAGAAAAATTTTCTCAGAAAGTTTCTAAATATGCAAATGACTTTGACGTAGTGAAGTTAAAATATGATAAAGTTGATGATTTTGAAAATGAAATAAAAAATGAAATTACATCAATTAAATCAATAATTAAGGATACTTCAGCAATTGACAATGTCAAGAACAGTATTTCCAAGGAAATTACATCAAAGTTTCAAAATTTTACTAATTTGCTTAATGATAGAGTAGCAGAAGAAGTAAGGAATTTTAAGAAAATACATGACGTTATGGATAAAAATACACAAAATCTTGAAAAATCAATGAACACTCATTTCCTAATTCACAAAAAAGATACCGACAAAGTTAATGAATTTAAAGAACAAATTAAAGAATTTGAAATTAAAATCAATGCATATAAATCAAATTTACAATATTTAGAAGACAAATTGAAGGAGGATTTTCAAAACGAAAATGAAAAAATTGAAACAAAATTCAAAGATCAAATTACAAAAGATAATGAAAAAATCGAGGATATACTAAAGCAGTTAAACAATCTGAAAACCAAATCTGAAACGTCTTTTGACGAGGGAAATTTTACAAAGGCAATCGATGAGAAATTACAAAAAGAATTAGAATCCTTACTAGAAGTAGTGCAAGCTATAATAGAAGTTTCTAAAAAGGATGTATTAATTAAAATTAAAAATAATAGTTCAAAAATCGAGGAGACTTCTTTACTCATAAAAGAACTTGAAACATCTTATACAGATATACTACACAAAGCTGAAAAGACAGTGTCAGACATAAAAAATATAGAAAAAAAAATTGTGAAAATGACATTAGATATTACAAATGCAGAATTTCAATTAGGAAAAGATATAAAAAATCTAGAAGATAAATTAACAAAAGAAATAAAATCTTTAAACGAATTAGTTCAAAGAGCTGCTGAAGTTTCTAGAAAAGAATTTAATGATACAATGAATTATGCAAGAGAAGAAATGAATTCAACATTAGGTGGTTTCAAAAAAGATTATACGTTATCAAATGTTCTTTTGGAAACTAAATTTAATGTAAAAATGTCTGATCTTAATAACAACATCACCCAAATAAATTCGTCAATAAAAGAAATTAGAAATGAAAATAACAAATCATTTGAAACAATGGAAAATAAATTTAATGTAAAAATTTCTGATCTTACTAACAACATCACCCAAATAAATTCGTCAATAAAAGAAATTATAAATGAAAATAAAAAATCATTTGAAGCAATGGAAAATAAAATTAAAGAACTTACTAAAAAAAACTGAGATGATTTTTTTTTATATTTTACAACATCAGCGATAAAGGGCTTTTATAAACGGTTTAGAAGGAGGTAAAGTTATTTGTGGGATTTATTTTCGAGAGTAAGGTATAAATTAATAATGAGTAAAATTAAGCAAGACGTTGTAAATGAATTACATAAATCGGCGAGAAGGCGATATAGAAGGAGACGAACAATTGTAAAAGGGCTTAATGATCTATTTCAAGCTGATCTGATAGAAATGCAGCCATATGCGAAATTTAATAGGGGTTTAAGATATATTTTAATGGTAATAAATGTGTTTTCTAAATTTGTATGGGCAGAACCTGTAAAATCCAAAACTGGTAAAGATGTAGCAGCTGCAATGAAAAAAATTCTATTAACTTTAAAAACTCCCCCAACAAATCTGAATACTGATCAGGGTAAAGAATTCTTTAATCAAGACTTTCAGAAACTTATGGAGCAGTTCAAAATTAATCATTACAACACATTTTCTAATATGAAAGCTAGTATTGTAGAGAGAGTAAATAGAACGATAAAAAACAAAATGTGGAAAAAGTTTAGTTTACTAGGTAATTATAAATGGATCAGCTTTCTTAAAGAAATAATTACAGAATACAATAATACTAAGCATTCAACAATCGGAAAAAAACCAAACGAAGTTAACAAAAAGAATGAAATGGAAATCTTGAAATCAGCTTATACTCATAGGAAAACTGTGGATCCCAGATCACCAAAATTTCGTGTCAGTGATAGAGTACGAATAAGCAAGATTCGCGAACAATTTTCTAAAGGTTACACGCCCAACTGGTCAAACGAAATTTTTCAAATAAAAAAAATCCAGCTTACTAATCCAACAACGTATTTGATTCAAGATGGAAATGGGATAGATATTCAAGGAGGTTTCTATGAAGAAGAACTTCAAAAAGTAAGACACCCAAATGTATATCTGGTGGAAAAAGTGTTAAGAAAGAAAGGAAACAAAGTATTTGTAAAATGGTTAGGATTAGATAAATCTTATAACTCTTGGATCTTCAAGAGAGATGTGATGTAATAGTAATTAATGCTGTAATAATAATTGATGTTTGTAATAAAAAAAAATGATTTTTTATATATATTTGTTTTATTTAAAAATAAGCTTATTACATAAACATTTTTTTAAATACAATATTCCTATAATCAGAGTCTAATATGGGATTTAAAATTTCTTCAGTCAATTTAATCCTTCTTCTAAAATGTTTTTGATTTATAAACTCTTCAGAAGTCATACGAGCTTTTCTGTAGGCGAAGTTCCAAGCAACCATCAGATGAATTTGGTTTCTTGATTCATCAATAGATACTGTCTTCTTCATAATAGTGCTTAGACTTTAATTTTTGTTCTAGTTCTTCGGGATGATTCAACAGCAGTTCCAGCATGGAGCACACATTTTCACTATTTAGATTTTGTTTTGGAGAAAGGACATTATATATTTTGTCAAAAGAATCTCCGTCGTAAAAATTGTTATTTCTAAAAACGTTGAAATAACATCGAAAGTTTTGTTTTTGTAAAACATTTAATCTATATTCTATAAGTGGAATTTGTTCCCATAGTCTGCACACAGTTTCATTTCCATAGTAAATAAAATCACAGCTTTTCACAATCTTCACTATTGGTAATTCACCAATCTTTTCAAAATGAATAGATAAATTTTGCAAATATATCGGTTCATTGAAAACATTTGGTGAAAACATATAATTTGTTATAACTCCTTGATATTGCAATAAGTTCTTCCAATCATCTTCATTTAATATCACAGACTGACCATTTTTACCACCAAGTTCAATGCATGGTAGAAAATCACTTTCCACCCACAAACCAATCACAGCATATTTAGAGTTAGAATTATTTAAATTATATTTTGTAGAATTTATAATTGTTTTTTTTATTTTCTTTTTTAATGGTGAATTTTCAAATATATTTTTACTCTGATTACTGAACATTTTAAATGATGTATTTCAAAAACTAACTGGCTATCTGCTTGCTCTCAAAAAACTAACTATCAATCCGTTTGCTCCTAAATTTTATACATTTTCCCTCTCCTCTCAAGTGGAGGGGTAAACTTATTTTCCCTCTCCATTTAAGAGGAGGGGATAAACTTTAAATGTCTTTATACTAACGAGAATCAATAAAAAACAAAATTTATATTATTTTTTTAACATTTATTAAATATTTTTATAGATATTTTTTCATGAAATACAATAAAATTAAACATGTACAAATAAATATTGCTGCTGTAAATATAATAACAAATATATAACAACAGACACAATGACAAGATTCTTCTTTTTTATTATTGAAAGGAATCCAATCTGAATATTGTAATGGTTTGTTTGTCATGGAATATTTAATTTTTATGTATGTATTTTCACACAAAGCAGAATCAGTTACATTATAGGTAAAAAAGTGTGAATTTCCAACAAGATATGTCATTTTCATCTGTTTGTAGCAGTCGGTTTCATTTTTGAGGGCATTTATACATATATCAGCCCTAACTGTATTAGGAATGTAATTTACATATATCACATTTCCAACAAGGGAAACTAAAACTATTAAAGATGCAGCAGTCATTGTTGTAATATTACTAACAAATAATGGTATTTCTATACAATATATATGTTTTTGGATTCAGTTTCCCCTCCAACTTTTAAAGCTTCAAAAACGACTTACATAATTTATCATCATATAAAATGATGTCTTTATAAAGATGAAAAATTACTAGGAGTAGTTAATTCTAATCGCGGTTTTTTATTTTTAGATCCATTTTCGTTTCCAGAACTTAAAAAAGTTAGAGTATCATACATCATTTTCATATCTTTATCAAAAAAATCTGTTTCCAAAATATCCTTATGTCCCCATGCAAGAGTTTTTGTGGAATTTGGTATACAATATCTTTTATCATCATGAGTTGTTAATGCCAATTTATTTAACAAATTAGTGTATATATTATGCATATCTGACTTGAATACATACATGGTGCAGAATATTTTGTCACCTTTCTCAACAACATCTTTATAATCTGATAATGTTAATTGATTTTTTATACATGATCTACTAACGCCTTTTGCTTTTTTATCTACACTATTTTTGGATTTTATACAATATGCTTTAGCACCAGTTCCATAAAAACTTTCAATGGGAATCCCTTTGTACTCATCTTTAAATTTACCAACAACTGATGTTGTAATAGGCATGCAATGAATATTTTGTTCAGAAAAATTAGAAGTATCAAATTGATCCAGATTTAGCTTCATATCTTCATAAAAGTTTTGGGTCTGAACTTCAAGAATTAAGGAATCAGTATCCGTATATAATAAATTTAAATTATTACCATATTTTACTTTTAAATACCCATAATAAAAATTATACATTACAGTTTTTGCAATATCCAGAATACTCATCCCAACATAAATTGGTTTATTGTATTCAATGCAAACCTGTTGAAGTTGAAGAGCAACTAGATTTTCAGAGAAAATTTTAAAATCCTTTAATTGAGGTTTAGAAATAAGTTTTTCGGCACTAAATTTATTACCCTGTCTTTCCCATTGAGATACTAATTTAATATCTGCTCGCCTATCAACATTTTCCATGGTTTTACCGAAAATTGAATTATTTGCCAATTTATAACAATTTTTATCAAATTTATTTTTAGATAAATTTCGTAAATTTGTATTTAAATCTATATATTCCGCTAACCATGGTGATTGTGTAAACTTAACTGCTCTGTGTATTTTTATGATTTTGAGTCCAAATTGTAGACATTGTTTCAGATATCGGTAGTGAATGATATAGTTATATTTATTATGTAAGTTTGGAATTAATTTTGAGTGGTTTGAAATTGGTGGTGTATATTGTTCAGGACAAAATGGGAAATCATTATGACTATCATGTAAATAATTTGGATATTCTAAATCAACTTCAAATATGTATCCTATAGATGATGTATCTGAAAGTTCGGATATATTTAAAGTTTCTATTTCGAGCTTAGGTACCCAAGCAAAATTTTTTTCAGGCAAATATTGTTTCATAGCATAACCATACAAATTTGTGGCGTCTAAGTAAGCGATATATGTTGTAGGTCTTTCAGGATTAAAATTTTCTAAGAATGGATTATTTGCTTCAGATTTGCGTTTGGAACAAGTGCTAACCCCACCACGAACACCTTTTTTGAAAAAATGAAGCATATCTGGTTCCGTTAATAATTCTAATTCTACATTAGTTAATTTCATCATTGCATCCCAGCACATAGAAGGGCTAGTGACATAATTAACAGGATCTAACTTATAGGTTTTAATACATGTGGATCTATAATTTTCAAAAACATCAGCCAAAAGTAAAACATCTGATTTTAAGTAAATATCGGAATAAGCCCCTATTGTAGAACACTTAAATAGATTCCACACTTCTACAGCACGACTGTAGTCTTGAGGAGAGATATTTTCATCGGTTAAGTTATTATAAAATTTATCAATCAATGGTAGAGATTTCTCATTTAATTTTTCGTTGGAATCTATGTAAGAGTATGGAAATACCCCTTTTTGTCTAATGTATCGAAATTCATCAGCATTTGAGAAAAACTTTTTAATTTCAAAACATTGTGAATCTTGTAGAGTTTGTGATAGTGACTCTAAAGACTCTGGGAGAAATTGAAAAGAATCTATAAAGCGTAGTCGCAAAGCAACTGGTTTCCGCTTTTCTGACACATCAACGAAAATTTCCTTACTAAAAGAAATATACTTTTCTTTATTTTGAGCTATAACACTAATATTTTCTTTATTATAGCAAAGCGATTTAATAAATAGGTGAGAATCATAGTTTTTTAAATTATGCAATACTATTGGTATATATTTTGGAGGTTTAAAATGCAAATTACATATTGAGTGGGCGGCTCCTCGATATTTACCTGTAATATGACAATGATCCCTACACTTTATGAAATTTCCTTTTGAAAAAGGTTTTTCACATACATAACAAATGCTAGAATTTTCATATTCAATCTGTTCCACAGATGATAAATCTTTCAATGGTACTTGATATTTTAAATATTTTTTATAAATTTCTTTTACATCATTTTCAATGTATTCAATAAATTTTATAGCACAATCTGTACCTCTATAAAGTTTAAGACACACAACATTCTCATCAAATGATGATTTAATATAATAAGCAAATGAATAGGGTATATGTTCAGCAGTTTTAATAGTATATGAGGTTGTCGAATCAGGTGTAGATTGTTGGCACTCAATGTTTTTCAAATAACATTCAAAATCGGCATAAATAACAAAAGGAGCTTTATACTGTTTCTGAATATTTTGAAACTTTAATATATTTGCAGGAATATAATTGCCAAATTTATCCAAAATCAAATTATCTGAAGGAAGCTCAATTCGAACAAAACTACAATCACGTTCTAAATGTGTGTTAAGTTTTTCATATGTTCCAAAATATTGAAGGCATCCATCACATAAGTATTTTTTTATTTTCTTTTTTGATAATTGTTTGGATACCAAGCAACCTAAATCCTTTATCCAACAGTAGTGGTTATTTCCATCATCAGAACTTATTAAAAGCAAATTAATATGTAATTTTTTCTTTTCATTATTATAATGTAAAGGACCGACAATCTCATATACCTTTTTATTATCCCTTAAAAATTTTTCAACTCCATATACATTTATGGACAAATTATTTTTTTCCTCAAACTTTTTTATATCTAATAATTTTACTGGAAATTCAATACCTGTAAAATCGAAAGCGTCTCTGAAGTCTGGATATGATGAGGTCTTTCGAGGATTACCGGTTGGCTGGTATGCTGCTGAAACCACTGCCCAGGCGAAACAGCAATTGTCCTCATTCATCACATTCACTATTGATTTAGAAAAGTGATGCATCTTAATGTAGGAGGAGGCATTCAATGGGTTGTACTTATTGATGTTGACTTCCAAATGCAGAATTCTTTGTAGAGCCCACCCTGTAATAGGAATTAAAAAATTAGTTCTGAATAATATTTGTTAGAGATGTACAAGTGATATTAAGAAAACTTAGCTCTTGAGATTAAGAAAACTTAGCTCTTGAGATTAAATAATAATTACCTGAGTCTCTTTCCGGCAATTCATCTGCTTTGGTTTCAATAATCTTGAATAAATCATCGTAAAGCTGTTGTAGATCAGTTGTATGGGTTACAATGAAGAACGGTGTATTAAATGACTTAATTGAAGTAGAGGTTAAAGTTGGAGAATAATATATTCCAAATAATTCCAAATTTACTTTAGCACATGTAAATTCCTGTTGACGCTGGCGTATTAATGTTTGCACTTTATTACCAACATCTTGCTGAAACTTTTTGATGTCGATGTGATAATTCTGCGAATATATTCTGTAGGAAGCTATTCGACATTTAAATGCACTCCTGATAATGTCAATTCCATTTCCATATTTTATGCAGCTCCTGTTTTTATGAATATTTGTCCTCAAGTGTGTGCTCCAGGAATTAGATTTGACATTTACTTCACAATCTTGGCAAAATCGCATTGGAGGTCTTGAAAGTAGTTCATCAACTGAAACAATTATTATTTTTTAATTCCTCTGTAAACCTTTATCAATAATAAAAAAAAATTAAAAGGAAAATTATAGCTAAATATGTTATAAAAAAAATACTTACGATTAATTATATAATCTTCCAAGTTAAAGGTGTTTTCGTTATTAACAACATTTTCTCGAAGGTGGCGTACAATATGTGATTTTCTTTTAAATTCTCTTAAGCAGTGTGTGCAAAGGAGAGTCATTTTAAAATGGAATCGGTTAGGGCCGTGTCGCTTTTAAATAAATACAATTTCGATCTATCAAGACCCAATGACATAGAATAATTAGCAATTTTTTCAGCTCGCGCAATTTAGAAAACTTTTGGATTTACTTTTGAATTAACTTTTGGATTCACTTTTTAATTTGAAGAAAAACATGGATTTTTTTTAAAAAATATATTTCCCAAATTTAAAAGAAGATCGCCTTGTCGTTGAATACAATTTTTAACGTCTTTTAAAGTCGAATTAGATAAATTATTACATATATTATCTAAGTTTAAATAGGAATAAACCATTGACTTAAATCTAGATGTGGCACACCTTGTTTCATTCCTATTTAAGCTCGGCTTAGTTTTCTTATGTAGAAACTTATCTAATTCTCCAATAGCGACTTTATTTGTTGGATTGATTTTCGGAGCTGTTGTTACAGCGACTGGTAAAGAATTTTTTGAAATTTGTGCCCCTAAAGTTTGGGAACTAGAAATATCACCGTCCAATTTTGACTTTTTTAAATCTGAACAATCATTTGTTTCTGATAAAGAACGTTTTTTGGGTAAATTTTTTTCAATTAAATTTTCAGAACTTTGTTCTAAATTTAGGCAAGAAGGATTTTTCAAAAATTGATTTTGATTACAGGAAGAAATTAAGGGACATTGAGGCTGCTCATCTTCAAAATTTTCAGTATAAGTATATACCTCAATGTCCCCCACAATTTCGCCACAACTCAAATCAAAAACATCTACCGAATTTACTGAATTTCTGGTATAGCCAAATTTGGATGGTTGTTCAAACCCCTGAATAAAATTTTGATCCAACCCTTCAATTAAATTTTGATCCAACACTTTAATAAAATTATGCTGAGCTTTGGCTGAGACGTTTATAACAGTCTCAACGCTGTCGTTGGAATCCTCTGATGAATCTGACGATGCATCTGAAATTGGCGAATAGTGGGGGCGATAAACCTCTTCCATATTATTTTTCGAAAAACCCCCAATGCCAATCCTCTTATCATTATTTAAAGCTCCCTCGTTACCAACCCCATTATTATTATTGTTTAAAACCCCCTTATTATTTTGTTCCTCACAGCTCTCAAAAGTCTCCTGATATTCCACATCACCCTTAATTAAATTTTGCCCTGAGCTATTTTCACCAATTTCACCCCCTTCTAATATATCTAAAAGTTGTTCCAAATTATATCCCTCATTTATTTCAGAATTGTTAATTAAATTTTTCCTTAATATATCATTATTTAAATCATCGAAATTAATTGTTTCAAGAGGTTCTTGAGGAATATCAGGGATAATAGATTCATCCAAAACTTTTAAGAGCTGTGTCAAAATATCGCTTTCACCAATTTCGGAAGAATCGCCAGATTCAGATGAATTGTTAAATGTATTAATATCAATTTCCCTAAATTTAATATCTAGCTCCTCGTCGCTTAGCCCACAAAATGAACAATCAATCAAATCATGCACAAGGCAAGCGTCGTTTAAATCGAAGGCTGTTAAGTCGATGTTTTCAATTTTTACATTTAAAAATGACATTTTAAATTATAAATTAAAAAATAAAAAAATTATGAATCAATAAAAAAATCAAAAAATCAATAAAAAATCAAAAAAAAATCCACAAAAATGAAAAATCAACAAAAATCAAAAATTGGCTTTTAGAAGATTAAGTAAAAATGAATGAAAATCCAAAGTATTAAGTCAAAAATATTAAATAAAAAATATCAAATCAAAAATATGAAATCAACAATACAAACCAAATAAAAATTAATATGTCACTACGTCACACAATTCGAAATAAATCGGACTATCTAGATATATTCACAACAGATTCGATAATTTTACAAGCGTACGCTAATAGCGAGATGTAAACTGAAGAGACGCTTCGTACCCAGCCGCCTTTTAAAGCAGCCAAGAGCCTGGTACCGGCTGGTACGGCGTGGCACTGCATGGTACGACGGGAACCGTGAGACCGTGAACTCGAGAGAGGTCGTTCAACGGTCGTAAGTTGTTTTGTTCTTAAGAAAATGACGAGTAAAGAGGAGAAGAAGAAAAAAAAAAAAGTTGTTTTTTGGAATAATATAAAAAACAGTTTTTTTTTTTTTTTATTTTTTTTTTTTTTTTTTTTTTTTTTTTTTTCGTTTTTTATATTATTCCAAAAAACAACTTTTTTTTTTTTCTTCTTCTCCTCTTTACTCGTCTTTTTCTTAAGAACAAAACAACTTACGACCGTTGAACGACCTCTCTCGAGTTCACGCTATCTTTGCCTTCTTCTTCTTCTCATTCTTCGGACTGGTTTTGCCGCTGGAGGTAGGAAAAGTGGTATTTCAGTATTGTATATAAGGATTTACAGCGTCTTGACTTAGCATTCATTAAGTTTAAAGTCTCAAAATGAGTACGTTCATAATTATAACACTACAAGAGTTTCTGGGATTCTTGGAAAATCAGATTAATCTGATGGATCGTCAGAGTCCAAATTCCGAGAACACGGTGATGTGGCCGCCACCATCAGAGGTTGACTATTTAGATGAAGAATTTATCAATATGTTTGAGCCAGACCTGGATCCCGAGCCTATCGCCTTTGAGTGGGATCCAGACCGAGCAATGGATCTTCAACCTTTGATGATGGAGCAACAACAGCCTATGGAAGAAGATCGGCCACAACCTATGGCAGAGCAGCAGCAGCAACAACAGCAGCAGGAGCAGCAGCGGGAGCAGCCACAACAACAGCAGCAACAACAGCAGCAGCAGCAGGAGCAGCCACAACCACAGCAACAACAGCAGCAGCGAAGGCAGAGTTACCCTCGAAAGTGCAAGAGGCCACAGCAGCAACAGCAACATCAACAGCATCAGGAGCAGCCACAACAACAGCAGCAGCAGCGAAGGCAGAGTTACCCTCGAAAATGCAAGAGGCCACAGCAGCAACATCAACAGCAACATCAACAGCATCAGGAGCAGACACAACAACAGCAACAACAACAGCAGCAGCAGCGAAGGCAGAGTTACCCTCGAAAATGCAAGAGGCCAATAAATTATAAATTATAAATTGGCCTCTTGCAGAGCAGCAACCTCTTGCAGACAACAACAACCGATGGCAAAGCAGCAGCCTATGGCAGACAACAGCAACCTCTGGCAGACAGCAGCAATTGGCAACCCAAAATGGTATAAATTATAAATATATATTTATGTATATATGTATATTTGTATTTTGGATATAGGAATAATAAAAAACAAAGTCGTTGAAGAAAATATTTTATTTTTTTCTATTTCTTATACAGAATCACACCTAATAACCAAGTTTCTTTAACTTGAAAGAATTATTATGAATAGGATGAATATAATTTTTTTTACAAGCATAGTAATGAAAACTAGGTTTTTTTTTTAACATGGAAGAATAAATCATAGTCTGTTGTCAGGGAATTAAACCTAATTGTTCTTTATCTTATATATAAAATCTTATTTAAATGTCTTAGTTGACATTTTAAACTTAATATTAAAAAATACTAGGGTGAATGAATAAATTCAAGTGCAGTATCAAATTCATTTATTGTGCATATTATGTAGAAAAAATTATTCTACACTGAAAGAACAAAATCATTAGTTCTTCAAATCTTAATATAAACAAATTTCTATTTATTTAGATGGCACCCTTATATTTATTTAACTTAAACTTAATATATATCTTATAACTTATATCTTACAACTTATATTTTATATGAAATCTTATTTAAATTAGTTGACATTTGAAACTTAATATTCAAAAACTACTAGGGTGCATGAATAAATTCAAGTGGAGTATCAAATTCATTTATTTAAATTTGATTTATCGGTAGGGTTGTTGTGCATATTATTTGAAAAGAATTATTCTACACTGAAAGAACAAAATTATAATTTCTTTCAATGGGAATAAATACAAATTCTTATTTATTCACATCATTCCCTTATATTTATTTACATAGTTTCTTATATTTATTTAACTTAGCAGAACAAAATCTAAATTCTTATAAAATATTTTAAACTTAAACTTAATATTAAAAACGCCATAGTGCATGAATAAGTGCAAATGAAATAAATTTATTTAAAATTTGATTTTTCGATTAGATGGTTTTGCATATTCTTTAGTTCTGGTTTGTTACATATTATACATGCTTGTGAAGGAGTTGTTATGAATAAATCGTTTTCACACGTGTTGCATTGCAGATCTTTTTCGCAACATATAAAGGATCGTTTATAGTGGCTATTAACAAAATTATTTTTCCCATTTGGGCAATTTAAAGCATGTATATAGTAACATTCACAACATAAATTATATGCACCGCCAGAAGATGAAATAATTACGACATAAGATTGAAAAACGCACACTTCTCGCGTAAGGTAATTTGGTGTCAATGTATCACTTGCATTTATTTTTGCCACTTTCACGAGCCCCTCTTCTCCACACCCGTTTGGAACGCCATTATCCTCTATCCCATCATCTTCTTCATCTTCATCGTCGTCTTCGAAATTATTTCGATCAATAGTGATCAGAGAATCCTGTCTTGCGTGAAACTTTCCTCTTCCAGCCAAGTTAAAATGAGTTGTTTCATCTTTGTACATTGACTGGATCGTTTCATCACAAGCAGAATCTAAATATACATGTGTCTGATCCATTTCGAAGACTGTCCGATGAAACTCGATTCACTTGTTCACACTATTTTTTAATTTTACAACACTTTTTAATTGATAATGGCGGGCCGTCTATGTGGTGTTGATATAGTGGATAGTGTTTAAAACACGGCAAATTTAGCTGCAATTCTTCGTCACTTCTATAATTTTCCGGCAACCTGTTCCAAATTTGTTGTAAACTAAGTGAATCGACGAATGTTTTCAAGTAGTTGATGGGAAAGAAGGCCAAGTCTTGATCTTCAAAATCGGTAAGATTTTTTCCGTGTTTTTGGTAGGAAATTATTACTTGGCCTACACGTTCAATGAGTTGCTGTTGTTGTTGTTGTTGGTCGCTATTTGACATCGCGCACGAATGACTGAAGTTCGCTCAGATTCGATCGTTTAAAATACCAGCTCCCCTCCAACTGCTACCAGCTCCCCTCCAACTACTGTGGTGGTTAGGAAGGAGGTAGGAGGTGGAGCAAAAAGAGGCGGAGTTTATGAAACCAATCGGAATAGGGGGCGAACTTGGGCAGCCAATCAGAAACAAGGTCATTCTTGGCTGACCAATCAAAAAAGTGGTGGGGGGGGTCAACTAGGAGCCCCCTATTCCCACTACTCCCAAGAACTGTATATAATATCTGCGTACACACACGAAGACAATAAAACAAGACAAGAACGGGAACAGTTCTATGATCAAATTCAAAACGTCATCGAGTCGATTCCACAATGCAAACCAATGATAATGCTAGGAGATTTCAATGCTCGTACTGACAACGAAACTTTACCCGGAGTTAAACAACGGTTCAACGAGGATGTATTGAACTACAATGGAGAACTCCTAATCAACACAAGTGCAATTAATGAACTCCGAATTAATAACACATTTTTCGACCACAAATCCAATACAAATATACTTTCAGTAACACTCGAGGACAACAATCAATGATCGACTACATAATAACAAACAGATGCTTACAACCACCTCAGATATTGGACATACGAGCTCTTAACTCTCCTAACATCGGTAGCGATCACAAACTACTCCTTGGAAAAATCATAATGAAATTAAAACCAAACAAAAACACAAGATCTGGCACACCGGATAAGAAAATAAACGTAGAATCATTGTGGGATGAATCCACTAAGGAATTATACCAAAAACGACTTAGGGAAAAAATACAAAACAAGCCATTAGACGAAAGGGATGACATTAACAACAGCTGGGAAAAACTAAAGCGAAATATCAACGAAGCAGCCACTGAAGCACTCGGAACACGAAAAACAAACCAAGGAAAACGAGGACCCAACAAGACCTCCTGGTTCTGTAAGGAAGTTAAAGAGCAATGTAAAGAGAAAAAGAGAGCCTACTTAAAATACAGGACAACGCAGTCTCCGGAAGATTATCAAGAGTACAAAAGAATTAGAAATAGCACCAATACATTAGTGAGACAAGTTAAAAACAAGCACTGGGAAACCTTTTTAAAAAGCGACTTCTATGGACTCCAGAAACAGATATGGCGGCTGATCAGAGACCAAAGAAAAGAAACACATGAGTTAATTAGCAGTAACCGCATACCGAAGGGAACTTGGGTGAACTACTTGAAGGAATTATACAAGAAACAACAGACAGAAATCAAACCTAACACACCCGAAATTATAATTAACGACGATATACTTGTAAAGAAGGAAGACGGGACCTGACAAACTTACCAATGAACTACTGAAATACGGAGGAGAGAGCCTGACAGAACAACTGAAAATTCTCATCAATAAAATCATATACCATCACAGAATCCCCGATGAATGGAAGACTAGCACAACAATACTCCAATTCAAAAAAGGCGATAAAAAAAAGTACCGGCTAATTACAGAGGAATCAATCTTCTCTCCACCTCGTTAAAACTAACCACAAAAATTCTTACAAGCAAAATTAATGAACACACTTCCTTAGCAGACGAACAGCAGTGATTCCGGTCGGGAGGGTTATGCACGAACGCCATATTTGTTATAAGACAAATAACTGAAAAGTCAATTGAATATAATCGTCCAGCTTTCATGTGTTTCATCGATCTAGAGAAGGCGTTCGATCGTATACAACTGAAGGATGTAACACAGCTACTTTACGACAGACAAATATCTCAAAACATTATCAAAACGATTGAAAATATATATCAGGCAAATACGATTCAAGCTAGGATAAACGGTGAATTGACCGAAAAAATAGAAGTAAATAATGGCATCCGACAAATGACCTTGATCCTGATGTGATGGAGGTTAACCGACTTCAGATTCTGAATCAGCGAGTGAGACTCACTGATACTTCATGGATAAAATGTTAACCTAATTATTATTTTCAGTTTATGATAATAACACAGGTTTAGATAAAAAAAAAAAGGGGGGGATGCCTATTTGACCAGACAATTTTATTCTTATGTAAACCAAGTAAATCCGAAGAAGCAGATACATGCGTTTTTGAGGTCGCTGGATACGAATTCGTGGTTTGTTTAATCCCCAAAAGTCGACTAGAGGTAATTTTAGAGTCATTACAAGGTCAAATTGAGAAAAATCCACTAGATAAATCTGAAAATATATGTAAGTATTTGTGGTCACTGAATTCGAATTCGTCGTTTGATTAATCCCCAAAAGTCAGCCAGGGGTCATTTCAAGGTCAAATTGAGAAAAATCCACTAAATAAATCTGAAAAAAAGATATGTAGGTTTTTGGGGTCGCTGAATCCAAATTCGAGGTTTGTTTAATCCCCTAAGGTCAGCCACCAGTCATTTCAAGGTCAAAATGAGTAAAGTCTACTAAGTAGATCAGGGCGCTGAATCTGAATTCATGGTTTGTTTAATACCACAAGATTAACCAGAGGTCACTTCAAGGTCAAGTTGAAAAATTCTACTAAATAAAGTTGTAAAAGAAGAGAACCCATGCGCAGCTAGATCAATATCCGTTATATAGCAGACAGACAAGCGAATCTCGATCCTCTTGCCTGTCTACTGTGTAACGGATATCGATCTAGCTGTGTGTGTGTTCTTTTTTACAGATTTATCTAGCGAATTTTTTCAATTGGACCTTGAAATGACTTTGAATTGACCTCTGATTAACTTTGAGGCGTTAAACATACCACGAATTCAGATTCAGCGCCCCCAAAAGTTAGTACTTAGTAATTTTTTCTCAATTTAACCTTGAAATAATTCTGAAATGGCATCTTGCTAAACTTGGGGGATTAAACAAACCACGATTCGGATTCAGCGACCGCAAAAACATACGTCTCCACTTCTTTAGATTTATTTAGTGAATTTTACTCCATTTGACCTTGAATGTCCTTGAACCTGGCGTGATAGAGGTTATCGCACCTCCGATTTGGATTCAGGGCGTCTAATTACATAAGAATAAAATGGTCTGGTCAAATAGGCACCCAATTTGTTTTTTTTTTTTTGTAAACCTGTGTAATCGGTCGATATTCGGAAAACGTGGAGTTTTCGGGCTTCGTGCCCGTTGAGACTTCTAACGGAAACCGAATTTCCATAAGCTCTGAGCGGGGTCCTTTATATTACTAAAGTCACCAACTATTAGTATCTATAGATAGGCAACGCTCTATGTCTATTGCCTTTGTTTGTAGCGCTATCGACTCACACGTATTATTTTGTTATTGACAAAAATTCGGCCATATTTTCTTACGTACACTGTAAAAAGGTAATTTATTAAATTTAATGTAAATGTGCCTGAAGCCAATTTTACAAATGTTTATTAAATGTATTTAATGTAATGCATAATTTAATAATTTACATTAATCTAAATTAATTTATTCCATTAAACTTAATGTAATCATACATGAAACTTAAAGTTTAATCATTACTTTTTAAGGTGACTATGTACATTAAATATACAGCCAGTGTTCATTGAATTTGAGATATGTTATCACATATTTAATGCACTGACATTAATATGAAGTCAAAGAATTCTGAAACTACCAGGAAACACTGGACATTTTTTCCATAGGTAGTGACTAGACCAATTTCGAAGTCATTGGTTCCCGTCAGTACGGGGCAGACATGTCCACCTGACCATAAGAAAATTGAGGTCCTTTAAGCAACTTATATCATACTAAACAAAAAGTTCAATACAAGTTACATCATCTACCGGAATCTCATGCAATGTATCTTGAATAATCATGTAAATTCCTTTAGTATTAGGGTATATGTGAATTAATTTTAATGTACAGAAGTTCTTTATTGAAATTTAAGATACTATTTAATTACAACGTGTGTAAATTTGCATTAAATTTAAGGTTATTTTTAACAGTGTAGGCATTTAGATTACATGTTTAACAAGCTTTCATTTGAATTTAAAAAACGTGATTCATTTGACCCAAAACTTCTTTGACTGCAGATTAAAAATTCCGTAATGTACCTTTCTGACTACGTGAAATTTCATTTCGCCACTACCACCTTTTTATAAAACCGCATAAAATGTGGCTACGTTCAAACGGAGACTCTACAAGAGTAAAGAATTTTGAAAATCAGTTCGGTAGTCCGCAATTTACCTCGAGTAAACAAACAAAACTTTACTTCTTTATTATATCAGTTCAGATAAAACATTTATTATACAAGGGTAGCCGTTTATATTTCGGGAGTAACAAACAAAAACAAACAGTGATTATTGAAATGGTTGTATTGTTTTTGAAAATATTCTCTACGATGATCAATACAATTTTGCATGGGGTTGAATTAATCAGAAAAGCTTTCTTGTCACTGAAGATGATATCCCTAAAACATGGTTTTTTAACGCATCAATCGCCTCTTCTGGTGTAAAAAATCGTTGACTACGCAGTTTGTTCCCTATGTGTGACAACAAAAAGTAGTCATTGAGTCCTAAATCAGGGTTGTACGGCGGATGACCCATCAATTTCACGTTTTGGGTCTCCAAAGAATCCTTTGTTTGAGCCGATGTATGAGAGCTCGCATTATCATGGTGGAGAGTGATCCGTTGTATCTGGTTTATTTCCTCAATTCACCGAAGACTTCCAGATTGACCAAAAAAACAGGCGACCATTTCCTTCCAAGTGCTTCGTGCACGAGCAACTTTTGTTGGTTTTCGCTCATTATGCAAGATCCGTACGGTCGACTGTTGTTAATTTTCGGACTCTTACGCATAAGACCATGGCTCGTTACGTTTTTCAACGATTGTCAAATTATGCGGGATCGAAGGCGAACATAACTTGTTCACAGCCAAATGTTCATGCATTATATTATATGTTGGTGTTATTAATCCCGGGGGTAATTCAACTTTACAGTACGTCACATGACGATCTTACATTAACAGTTTATGCGCAGCATTGATGTTTTCTTGTCGAAGTCGAAAATACAAAATAGCGTCCGTATATCAAAACATTTTGAGTATGTATACCATCTAAAAGGACAAACTTTATAATGGATATGTCAGATGGCACCAGCAACGCCACTTTTTCCAATTCCTGACATATAAACAGCTACCCCAGTACACAATTTCAGCAGATACCGTGGTATTCACAAAAGAACTTTTTTAAACACATTTTGTTTGTTGACAGGGTATTGTCACCCTGTCTTCATAAGAGTAGTGCCACAGATGATCCGATATTCAGATGGCGTCTGGAGGAAGATGAAAAACTATTGATCATGTCCTCAGAGAGTACTCAGAATTCAACGGAATGAGGTAGAGACATTTCATTACTTATGCATAAATTAAATGACTGAGCTTTAGCTTATTTGCTGGAATTAAAAGATACATGAAAACAATAATCAATGTTGACACTAATGACTAAGTAAAGTAACTAAATAGCCAAAATAAAACTATCGTTACCCAAGTGAATCCGATCATAGGTAAAGCTTACCAGGAAGCAGTCTGAAAGAATACTTTCTTGCCTCTGAACTCACTTCTGCAAATTTAAGTGATGTTGCATAAAATCCACTGATATCAATAATAGAATATGACTTAATTAGTAAATAACCGATATTTAAGCCTATTTCATTATTAGATCTATACCTACCTAGAAATATTGCTGACCGTAAGACTTTTGAGCTGCTCTTCCAGTTTAGAGATTCTGTCATTATTTCTGTTCTTCTCGGAAACCAAGTTTATGTGATTCTGAAACAAAAACAAAATTTTATTGTAAAAAGGTAAAGAAAATGAGATAAATTATTTTAACAGGGTCGAAAATCAGCTCGACAATTTACAATGGAATCTCGATTATCGAAATCATTATTCATGGTATCGTTATGATTTGGGAATCAAATAAATTTAAACACCGGCAACAGTTTCAACGAGTTACAAAATGTCGCACTCGCATGCCTCCCTCGCACAACTGTCTCAAAAACAATTAAATGATTTAGTATTACTATAAACATAAATGTATGTATTTTATTATTCTTATCAAACAATGAGTTTTTTGTTTTTAAGTTTAATGTTTATTTTCATACTTTAGTTATCCGAATTTTCGTTTATTCGGATGACCAACAGTAATCAGTACGCATAAAAAAAGCTAATTTTACTAGCTATTGAAGAGGTTGTTAAAACTGTTCTACATAAACCTAAATATGATATAATATACAAAGGAATCCCTTTGAGTAAAAACATAGTCAACTTTACTTTGTAATAAGGTAATGTTATTGGCATATGTTCGTTTGCTTATGGGCCAAGAAATTCACAAAGAACTGCTCTTTGTGAGAACTCTGACAAGAGTTACTAAATGCGAACCAATATTCAATGTTTTGAAAGGTTATTTCATGAAAAAAAAAACGATTCCTTTATCAAATATATCAGCAGCAACAGATGGAGCACCTACCATGGTTGGGCGTTATCGTAGTTTAATAAGTTATTGAACACAAAATGTACCTGGGGCGTTTGCAATTCATTGCGTTATCCATCGACAATATTTAGTTGCAAGAACTGTGAGTGATATATTACATCAATCTCTGCAATTCGTTACCAACGCTGTTAACAAAATTCGGAGCAACGCGTTCAATTTTAGGAAAATGGCGAGAACTTTCATCAATTTCTCCTACTACTGAAGTACGTTGGCTGTCGAAAGGCTTATGTCTGACAAGACTTTTTTCAGTTTTTGATATTGTTTTGGAGTTTTTGATGCTAAAGAAAACTTAATCAAATGGAAATTAGAGACTGTCTATTTAACAGATTTATTTACAAAATTTAACGAGGTTAACTTGAATCTGCAAGGTGACAGTCTCAATTTAATAAAAACAAATCCACCATTGCCACTTTTCTTACCAGAATTAACCCTATGAATCGAAACATTAGAAGGCGAGTAGTTTTCCAAAAGGATGACGTTGTTCAATGTTCCAAGATTTAAATGTCCTGTATACAGACATTAAAACAACCATGGATTATCCACCCATACGGAGACCTAGATGAATCAGATGTCCTATTACAAGAAGAACTGATCGGAATAAGTACTAACAAAGAATTTAAGGTGAAACTTTGAAATGGATTCAGAATTTTGGCTTCGGAAAGACATACCTGCTACTTATCCCTGCATTATGGACGATCGCAATATCGTTTTTGATAGCTTTACCATCTTCATAAAGCGTGGAAACGTCTTTTAGGGCGTTTGTTAATCTTCTTACGAAAAAAAATCAGATTGGATACCAAGGGCCAAGAAGATTTAAGATAAAACCTGACTAATATGAAGCCAAATATTGAAAATTTGCTATCACAGCAGCAAGCTCGTCCCGCCCATTAAAAGTATTTTATAAATAGAGCAAAAGCTTATGGAAGGTGGGGAATGATGCTGAAAAAAAAAATGAAAGCTGCAACGATTCTTGCGTTCTGCGCATCATTCACGCCCTGTCATAAAATTTGATGAGAAAAATAAAACGATTGATTTTTTGTGTATTTGATTTTCTGTCGTTTTAATTTATAAAGGTACAGGTTTTAATTCATTTTTTTTTTGAAATCTTGATTGCGTAGCTCTGTATCAAGCCACGGTATGGTGATAAAACGTATAACGCGGCCGGTGCACGTTACTCGGCATCGTGTCGGAGATATTACGAAAAACATCAACAGTCTCTATTGTTACGTCATTTTTCGTACCAGTTTCGACACGCCGCGTTATGCGTCTGATTACCAAACTAAGACTTCAGATATCAAAAACATATTTAAGTTGATAAAATTGTAAAAATTCAATATTAGAAAGACAGGGGCGTCTACGGGAAAAAATGGAGTGCAATTTACGGGTTAAAAAAGTCTGGGAACCTCTGGTCTATAGAAACAAACCAAATACTATTGCAGAACTGAAACAAGTAATTCGATCGCTAATAACCAACACTGAGCCTGCGATATTATCCAAAATTACTCAACACAACTGAACAATGAATTACATATCTTGGGAGCAGAGGCGGTCATTTTTGTGGATAAAAAATACATGATATTTTTTTCTTATGTTCATGTGAAGATACAAACTGAATCACAATAATTAACGAAAACATCAACGTTAAAAAAAATACGACTGAAATAAATATAAGTAGAAAAGTCAAAATACAATGCGTACTAAATATAAAAAAAAAAAACGATGAAAATAAAGGCAAAAGTTGATATACAATAAATATGAAAAAAACTATGCATCAAAAATTCTTCAATCGCACAATAAAAATGAATATGTTTCGTCAAGCTATTTTTGAAAAATTTAACATCAGAAAATTGAATATTATTTTAATAATTAAATAAATGGAATTATATCATTTTCATTTCGATTTATCAGCAAAAGTCATTTTCTTTAAAGCTTCTACTACCTACAACAGATCAGGCTTAGGACGATAATTAGGTTTTTCGATCCACCCAATAACGTGCGGATTTCGGTCGCTATAGGCAGTTAAAATTAGACCTCTCACGTTAAGTAAAAAGCCATTAGGGAAGCCATGGGTTGGCCCCGGGTATCGGATTGCGGTGTAACCGGAGCCCCGAGACGCACCAGGGGTCCCGGCATGGCGAAGGCAAACATTAAGATTGGCCTGTCGGAGGGCGCCCCGCTGTTGGTGCGGTGAGAAGTCCGCGCCCATTAGCGGTAAGTAAAAGCGGGCCTCGAATTTAACACGGGATCAGTAAAAAATACCTTTTAAATTTACTAGTCTTCAGATTAAAAATAATAGGGTCTTTGCTATCGAATAGGGGATTTTTAAAATACAAAATTCTTAGACCTAGTACGTATGCATCTTCATGGTTAAGAAATTAAGATGTTTTGAAAAAAAATTAAAAAATAGGACACTCTATAACACTGCGGTACTCAAATTTAAAATTTTTAATTTAGGAAAGAAATATTTAAACAAAAATCCTAATTTTTATGCTTAAAGATAATCAATAATCAATCTCTAAGGGAATAAACAACCCTTTAGGTAAAAGTTTAAGTAGACTACATTCTCCTCATTGCGCAATTTTTCCTGTGTGCATACATATTGAGGTATATTTCGAAACTGTAAGACATTTTATGAGAATGCCGCCAAGTGAATCAATTTCTTTTTAAGTAACAAATAACTAAAAAAAAACACCGACTTCAAAAAATTGCACTAAAAAGTAAAAAATAAATTAGCAACATAAAACAATTAATTTCATAATTTGCTGAGATTTGCTTATTTACTTTATATGGTTGGTTTAGTTCATTTAGAGAGTACTCTCTACAACATACTGAAAACGTCTTCTAAATATATCACTTTTATCAAAAGTTTTTTGGCAATATTTGTTTTGAGGGCTTGGCTGCTAGGGTAATTCGCCAACTTGTCCCACACCCGATGCTTATTTAGAGCAATAGTAACCCTTCTGGATACATTACACAGACTCCAGTTTATAGACCTATCCGTGGAGACTCTCGGATAGTCGGGTCTGTATTCCTAAAATCTCCCTACTTTTAATTTAAATTATTAGTTATCCGTTTTTTTAAACGACGAAATTTTTAGTGAAACAATTTCAATGCATATCCTGCCAAATGAAAAGTTGATCGCCAGCCACAATTATTTCATTCTCTTTCATTTTACAAAGATCTGATTAGTAGGGTGCAGTTTAACCCTTTCCTCACAAAGCATACATACAACCACGCACAAACCCATTTTTGTTCCTCAAGATCCAAACAACGTTTTTTCTTCCTTAACGCGAGAACGCATTAAGAACGTTTTTCATGTCAACTTGACAACGAAAACTGAACTGCTATAAAAAGTTACATGAGAAAGAATTTTTTTTTATTTTTTACCCACTTGCAATAAGCCTACCTTGCAAATATTTTTCTACGTCCACCTGAGACAACCCCTTAGAAATAGCTAAAAATTTCATCAAAATATCCTAATCGTTACATCCTTTACAATTGCTTATTAGAAAGGAAACTTCGCAGATATCGCACTACATCGACTTGTTACAAGAGTCGAAAATGCGCTGTCGAATGGTCGATCCGTCTTAGCTACCTTTATCGACATCGAGGGGGAGTTTGACTACACACCTTACGATTCGACATGTAATCTCTACAACCATGAAGCTCTGAACTGACAGTAGTCGCATGGATCAAAGCAATGTTAACTCAGAGACATGCTGGGCTTAACAATGTAATCGTTAAATCACTGTCAAGTAGGAGCTGTCTACAGGGAGGAATTCTATCACCTTTGTTGTAGAGCCTTGTGGTGGACAGCCTGCTGAATGAGCTAAATAAGGCTGGTTTGTATACAAAGGCTTACGCCGACAAACCGGTCTCAATATCCGGGGTGCCAATGATGAGGACTCCCTGGATCGAGGAGCGATGGTGCCACAGGGAAGGACTCGGAATAAACTCGGACAAGGTCGAGGTGGCACACTTTTAAAAAATAAAAAAAAACGGGTAGATTCCCCACAATTACATTGACGGGGAGGACTTTTTAATACAAGGGAACACTTAAATACCTGAGGGTAATTCTGGACTCACGACTGGAATGATCATATTGAGGCTCGAAAACTAAGAGGCCACAGGTGCTTTCTGGGCCTGTAAACGAGCCCTTGAGTGTACATGGAGCTGACACCTAGAGTGCTATTTTGGATATACACTATGGTGATCCGCTCCATAATTACGTACGCCGCTATTGTATGGTGGCCTAGTACAACAAAACGTAAGCACCGTCTTCAACTCAACAAAGTTATAAGAATGACTTCTGTGAGAATAATGAACGTGATGAGGACTGCGCCCACTAGGACTCTAGAAGTCCTGGTCAAACTACCTCTTCTCCACTTGTACATAGAGAACGAGGCCATGAAGGCTGCTTATTATCTCAGTTGCCTAAAGCATCGCGGAACTGGACCGGACGGCTACTCAGATGTCTGGGAAAGCAAGTTGGAGAAATATCCATCACTCCCCATGCAAACAGATTACATGGCGCCACATCTGAAACCCAAACACTCTTTCGAGATATTTTTGCCAAGTAGAGAGGATTTGGAGGGGGATCTTGGTACTTCACAGATGGATCTCGACAAGATGAAAGAGCTGGAGCAGGAATGTTCAGGAGGAGCATGAGAGTCAGAGATTTCTACTCTTTCGGACAACATGCGACGATCTTTAAAGCGGAAATTTATGCTATTCTGCAGTGTGGCCACCTTTGTGAAAGGGACATAAACAGAAATAAGATAATAAATATATGCTCAGACAGTAGGGCTAGGATAAGGGCACTAAAGTCTAGTGTCGTAACTTCGCGAATAGTGTCTGAGTGGAAAGATGTACTGACAAGGATCAGCTGCACAATCAATCTCGTGTGGGTCCACGGTCACTCGGGTATACACGGGGATGAAGAAGCGGGCCGTCTGGCAAAAATGTGGTCCGCGGCTGAACCACATTGACCCTAACCAATTCTACCTGTCCCAACTGAATCGTGGAGAGGAGCGCCTGGAATGAGGTGTACCAAGGGAAATGTAACTGGACTAGCAAACGGCTTACTACGGAACTTCTTTCCTTAGGAAGGAAAGAGCTGCAAATTGTGGTGGGACTTTTGACAGGGCATTGTCACCGGGAGGGCCATATTTATAAGATTGGTGTCATAGATGACCCAATGTGCCGATGGTGTCTGGAGGAGAATGAAACTGTTCACTATGTCCTCAGCACTCAATGGACTGAGACAGGGACATTTTGGAGATACAATTTTGTCACCGGAAGCCGTTAGGCAAGTTCAATGAACGAGGCTGCTTGGATTCGCAAAGACGATTGGCCTCGAATATCGTGCAGCTATGGTCGGATGTAAAGGATCCAACCTTTTGTTCGTTCATTCATTCATTTGTTCTAATCCTATTAAAAGTTATGAGTGAACAAATATAAAATATATTTATATGCTCGTTGAATTGCCAACATTTTTTTTTTTTTGGGTTAAAAACTAATAAATAATCTTTTCAAAAAATAAAAATCATGAAATAATTTCACCGCCTGTTTATTTTTAATAATTGGCAAGCCATTATTTGTCATTTTGCTACTGTCGAACATCAACTAATTGGCTCTTTTGGTAATATTAGTTTTTAATTAAGAAATTTGTTAGCGAACTATATTATCGTTAAAAAACTTTACTACAAGATGGCAATTGCACTTTTCGTAATAAAGTCGAGATCTGCCTTATAGAATATAGTGATTTGATTGATATTCATATTCGTGATTGAAAGCTTATTGCACTCAAGTTATTCTAAAATTTTGAAAAAATTATGATGGAGCCGTTGCCATGTTTGTTAAGGAGAGTATTTGCTTTGTAATATATTTAAATGTGTGTCCAACTAACTGATATCAGCTATGTTATGGACAATCAATTATCGGTAATAAAAATAATGAAGTATTTTTGTATATTGCGATAAATGTGATCATAAAAATTCCTTACTCGGTTGTTCAAGCTAAAGAGTGCAATTTTGCGAATTTATATTAATATACAAGACGACCCTCGATTTTTGGACAACATAATATGGACTGATGAAGCAAAATTTATGAAAAATCGCTTTTTTAACAGACACAAATCGCATTTTTGGAGTGATTCAAATCCTCATGTAGTAAAATTGCGAAATTTCCAAGAAACATAGTAATTTAACGTATTTTGTGCTGTAAGAAATGATGGAATAATAAAACTACATTTTTATGAAGAAAACTTAAATGGTAATTCATTAATAATACAAAGCAAATGCCTTTATTTTAAATTATGTAATAACTTTTGTAGGACAAAAATATTTAAATATTCTAAATGAGTTAGACAATCAATATTTAAGCAATTTACTTCCGGCGGAACACAGGCAAAATTTTTACCAATACGATAACGCCCCACTACACCGTTCCAGTTACTAACTTCTTACAAGCAACATTTTATGACAAGTGGATTGCTAACAAAGGACCTTTTCTATGGCCTGCTCGTTCTCCTGATTTGACTGTCTTAGATTATTTTACGTGGGATAAAAAACATCAATTCTTGTTATCCAGGGTAAGGGTCGTGTTCGAAAGTTTATCTACAGATTCCATTAGAGGGGCCACCCATGACGGACTAACTCAGAGATGCGAAAAATGTTTGGAAGTTTAGGGTAGAAATTTTGAACATTTATTATAATAAGTTGTTTCCTTATGTAGGTAAGCCGTTTAGCATTTTTACAGGACAAAAATGTTAAATTTTAATATTTCAAAAACTGCAAATTTTTGGAACAGAAAACTTTATACAAAGCCACTCGTATCATTAATACTACATAAGATAACATTATAAAAATAGAGGGTTTACATTTAAAAAATTCACTTATAATGATTTTTTACAGTTAATATTTAATGTTCGTTTTTGATCATCCTGTATTTATATAAATAAACAATAAATGGTAATAAATTAAAATATCAACACATTTCACTAAAACAGATCCCCTTCTAGAATGAAACCAACCCCAATTAAATAATGAAGGCTTTCATATAGGATAAATTGATAGTTATTTTTATGCCTGTAATCGCCTTTTTGACATAAAAGTTAAAATATGTCAAAAATAGTTAGATTTAGATATAGAACATTATTCATGAAATATGTCTATAATTTTGAGTAGAATCTAAAGATGAAATAACATATAGGGTGTTCAATTTAAAATAAGCAAGACGGGGGGTATAACCGGAAGTAACATCTTTTTGAAAATAGTTTAGCTTCAGTAAACTGTTAAATTTTAATACCTTTTCTATTTTCTGAGAAATCGATCGCGGCACTTCGACGAAGAACACACTGTATATTTATAATAATAATGGTTTTTTATGTACACCGTAAAAAGAAAATACATTAAATTTAAGTAAATGTAATAGAAGCAAATTTTATAAACGTTTATTAAATGATTTTAATGTAATGCATTAAATTTAATAATTTACATTAATCTAAATTAATTTATTCCATTAAATCTAATGTAATCATACATTAAATTTAAAGTTTTGATCATTACTTTTTAAGGTGACTACCAGTGCTGTCAAATGTTCCTTGAAAAGTACTTGCAAGTTTTATATTTATTCCTGACAAAATGCGCGGGATGAAAAAAAGCTGATATTGCCAGTGCTGTCAAATGTTACACAGAAAAATACTTGCAAATTTTATATTTATTTCTGGCAATTCCTGGCAAAATGCGTGTGATAAGAAAAAGCTGATATTGCTCAATTAAACTGAATATTAGAGAAAGACGGATGATAATAAGATTGTTCATCCTTTAAATTTTAGACTGCAAAACCATAAAATAAAGAAAAAAAAAATAACTACATGTGAGAAGAAAAAAGAGATAGTAGAGAGATTTAATTTTAAAGATGGGCATCTTATCGATTTTCATACACTTGCTATCAATTGTATGTACATTTCACCTTAATATTTTATCAATTTCTGAGTACTGGCAAATCCCTGGCATGATAGTATTCCTGGCAAAATTACTGGCACAGCTAATTATTCCTGGCAAATGCCAGGAATTACTGGCAAATTGACAGCCCTGGTGACTACGTACATTAAATATACAGCCAGGGTTTATTGAATTTAAGAAATGTTTTCACATATTTAATGCACCAACATTAATATAAGGTCAAAAAATCCTGCTACCAGGAAAAAGGGGAAATTTTTCCCATAGATAGTGTACCGTCATCTGTAGGCCGGTTTTGAACTCATGGGTTTCCGTTAGCACCAGCAGACATGTACACCTCATCATAAGAAAATTGAGTCCTTTAAGCAACTTATATCATACTAAACAAAAAGTTCGATACAAGTTGCGCCATCTCCCGGAATCTCATGTAATGTACCATGAATATTAATGTAAATTCCTTTAATGTTAAGATACGTGTAATTTAATTTGAATGTACAGAAAGCTAAAATATCTTTTCAGTTACTTTATTGAAATTTAAGATACCATTTAATCAAATTTAATGTATAACGAACTGATATTTAAATGAACTGCTTTAGATTTAAAGTAAATGAAAATGATTCACGATTTTAGGTACAAAATAATTAAATGTAGAATAGACATTAAATTTGCATTAAACTTAAGGCTATTTTTAACAGTGTAGTTTATTAAAGTTCTCGAAAAAATGAAGTATCGAAACCGTTGCCCTTAAGATTAAATAATTTTTTCTTGCATACAAATATTAAATCTGCAACTTTTTGTGCAAACTTTTCCCCATGATTCAAGGCTTTGGCATTAGCAACCAATCAACACAATGTTGAAATCAGTAACGGAGATTATATTAACGCGTCCAACGGATATGCGCAGACTACAAAAGAAACATGTTGAAATTACAAAATAATAATTAAAACATTTAAATAAAAAGTTCTCAACCCGACACTAATGCACATTGTCTTCTTGGGTGGTCCTGTGTTATGTTTAGATAAAATAGGTATAAAAGGTAAAATAAAGTCGGTCACTAAAAGCTGAAAGTGCGAACCTGCGAACCTTGTCCGCGATGGGTGAACTACCTATAGGGTGAATGTGCTATTTCCGGGTTATGGTCGGTAGATGGGTATTAAAATCGTCTGTCGCCAGTATTTTTGGGGTGTAAAGTTAAAAATACACTAGAAATAATGAAAGAGCGAAGCAAAGAGTCATCTACCTAAAGGAGATTACCACGTACTATGAAATATGCAAACATGTCATCAGGTGCAAAATGTCTAGAAATAGCGGAGATACTGTTTCATCAATTCCTGTATGAAATTTTTAAGGCACATATTTTCCTTTTACCCAAAAACAGACCCGAGGTGAAAATGAAAAAAAAAAAACAATTTTGGATGAAAAGTCGGGATATTTTTTTCGTTCATCCCATGAAATGTTATTTGATAAGTGTTCAAAAAATAATTGGTATACTTTTTTATTTAGTCGCTTTATTCGTGAAATATTAGCCCCGAAAGGAAATTTTATCAATTCAAAAAAAAAAAAAAATGGCGTAATAACAATTAATATATATACTTAGTTATGCCTACTTTATAAGAAATTAAAAAGAACGGATTAAAATTTAATTCAGTATTCTTCGTTTATCCAAAAAATGCATTAAAATATTTCATATATTTCTTCTTTAGTCATCTTATTCACCCACATAAGTTTCCAAGTTGCTTAAAATTGTCGCTCCATTTTAGGAGTGTGGTTTTTGGTAAATGTGCCGGGTCAAACATGTACTAGTTCAATTTTTTTTTCCTTCTGTAAGGGGCGCAGATGGTTTGGGGCTCTTATATATGGAAGCGCGGGGTCTATTCCCGTACGTCTATGAATTGATTTAAACGTAGCTAAATAATTTTTCTGTATTTTCGAAAACAGTTTTTCTTTGTATTTCGTCTTACTTTCAGCCATCACTCATTTCATTGGGCTTTAATTATGTATTTCATTATATCCTTAGATCACCTTATTCCAGCATTTTGTATTTGATCTGTCAGTTTATTATTGACTACAAACTTTGAATTACTTTATATTTAAACTTACTATAAAATTTTGTGCTGAATTGTTTTAGACATAAATCTAAAATTTTACTTTGCTCTTCTTTAATTTTTCAAATTTATAATTTAAAAATCTGAAAAAATTCAACATAATAACACTTCAAGTACTCTTAAAGAAAATTGGTAGGATTAAGTTACATACTAATTTATAAAATTAAGAAAAAATGTTTTGAATATGATATCTCGGTATTTTAATGTGGTTTGCGACAAAAAGTCCATCTTAGCGACTGAATTTTGCAAAAACATTCTTTCAGTTATCTGAAAGGCAGCAATGCAACGAAATTGCAGAAAAAAACAAGGCTAATAATTACATGGAACTCTAACATAATGCCTGTCTGACACGTACGAGGTCAATTATTTGTTATACTGCTGATCTATAGGAGTGGTAACTATTACGACTTAACCAACTTAAAGTAGTTCACTCGCGACAGTCGTAGACAAAAGTATAGCCTTTAAGTAAACACCAAAATTAGGGATTCTCAGTCCTAAAGAATTTTGTTTTTGTACGAAACTGTACCCAATACATGTTAACTTTCAATATACAGACAATTCTTATACAGTAATAACTTTAAATAATAAATCTGGCAGCGCCGCAAATGTCTGTATTGAATGGTCTATAGAGTAAATGTGTGTATAGTAACGTTCATATAGTGGGAGTCTCATACCTATACAGTTTGTAATGTTGACATCCCAACACATTGAGAAAATACATAAAAAGAGAAATATATTTAAAAAAATGTCACATTGTGAAGAACTAACCTAACTAACTTAAGTTTCAATTATCGTACGTTGCCAAGTTGTGATCACTGTACCCCACTACACGTCAGATGTTTACAAATGATTTTTATTTAAAAAATATGTATTTTCTAAACAAAACGGTCAAGAATTTCTAAAAAATTCATAATTTTTGGATCTACGTTGCATTCGTTTTTAAAAAATATGGTAAAAACCGTTTTTGAGATATTCCAAAATGTACTGGCATTTTGTTATATGTAGTGACCTCCAGCAGTTAATATTTCGTCTCACAGACGATTAAAAAATTTCGTTTTTTCTTAATTAAATAAAAGACACTTTTGTAAACTATATATTCAAATTCGATCACATTCCTAAAAAAAGCCGTTTCACGAGTGAGTTACCTTAACTAGATCTTATTTAAACCTAAAAAATGAATCAGGAAACCTGCATACGAGATGATGTATCTGGGAATTAAATGAACTAAATCAGTGTTGTAAACTTCATTACCATATAACAAATAAAAATAACATAAGTGAACACCGTAACGTGAGCCCATCGCATATCAAGTCCGGACACTATATCGCATCAGAACATCGTAACATCACAGCGTCCCATCCGTTGTCGGTCTTGGGCTTGTGGCCAACAACGTCCATCGGACTTGCAGGAATGCATGTTCTGCGATGATGTTATGTTTTATCTCGAGTTTAACAACACCGTATCTTTTTCACGCCACAAGAAATGTAGCGGCGGAGTTACATTATGGTTTTCTCTTACATATCTATACCAGGCGCGGATCCAGGGGTGGTGGTGGGGGCGATTGTCTCCCCCCCCCCCCCCAAGAGTTTTGAGTTCAGGAAAATAGACGCGATTTTGCCTCTTATACTATAGTTTATTCAAGAACTCGAGAGAGTAATAAATCGTTTTTTACCCTTTTTTCTTCGCAAAATACCTATGTTCTTTAGTCCAGTATTTTTGGCAAAATCTGTTAGACATATATATTTTTCATAGAAATGGGTTAGAAATTTTATAATCAAAAATACAAGTCTATAATAATGCACGATTTGGGTTGGATAACAATAGATATTTGGAAGTGTGAAGTGTTAAAAAGGATTTTAATCCTTGTCATAGGCGTCGGAAGGAGGTTTATTTTATAACTAAGTATTTATGGCATAAAATATTATTTCGGTAATAAACTTAAAATAAAAAGTTTTTATAATATTATTTTATTTCGTATGATTTCTTAATAATTCACATACATTATAAAATAAAGATGATTTTGACATATTTAACACAAATCAAAACTGTATTTTTATTATTTTTAATTTTGCCATAGAAACCGTTTGAGACACATTCAGACTAAAACGTAGCCTTATTCTTTCAAAAAATTCGAAGTTATAATTTAAATACTTACAAAATACCCATTGTCAAAAAAACAAGAAGTTAAACATATATAAAAAAATAAATTCGTCCATATAATATCCAAGTTTTTTTGGGCTACCGGTCATTTTATTATTAATTAAAAATATTTTTAGGATATTTGACGTTTCAGTTTATTTATTTCTCAAACCATTCTGCAGAATTACAATTAAACACTAAAAAGGGATTCAAATGTAATTAATTTTTATATGTTACAGTTAAAATTAGACCTACTTATTTTTATTTGTATTGTACTAACAACTTAATTTAATTTACTTTATTATATGGAAATCCGATAGCCCCAAAAAAATAAAATAAACGTGTTAATTCTACACGCTTAAGAAAAAGACACAAATAGAATAATAAAATAATAAAAAAAATTACGGCTAATTGGAATTAAATATATATAAAATTAAAGAGTGGGACACCCTAAAATAAAAATGTATAAAAAAGTTAAAAAATATATCAACAATATTAAACAATACAAAAAAAAATAACAAAAACAAAAAAAAAACGAGTTTCCACATTTTGTTTTATTCTTTTATTATATGGATTTTTCCCAATTTTCAGAAGTTCAGCTAAATTACTAATTTTGTAGGTTGTGTTATTTCTAGCAACTCTACCATTTACTTGAGAGAGATATTCCCTTCTCCAACGGACAGTCTCCGGACGATCTATAAGAACAGATTTCCTATTTGGTTTTTCCCAGCAAAAATTAAGTTCCCTGAACAATTTCCAGAGCTCAGTTCTTTTAATTTCAGGTAAATTCCGATCTTCATTGATCTTAGTTACAATTTTGTAGACGGTTGAGATCTGCTTCTCATAATAAAATGTATGTACAACTCCTTATATTGCAGTTTTTATCTCTTCTTCCAATGAGATTTTTCATCTGTCTGTGATCGAATGTGGCTTGAGAGTACTAACAATTCCAGCCGTTTTTTTCTTCGGCAGTATTCGGTACATAGTAGATTTTTCAACTCCTGTCAAGTTGGAACACACTTCAATAGAGCTTTTAACATTATCTAGATATTGATATCTTAAAGCATCATAAACATTCATCGTAATAAGTTTTTCGTTGAGGAAAAAATTCCTTGCTTTAACGATTTTGGAATAAATATAGAGGTGGAAGCCGTATCTTTTGGGTATCTCACTAATCTCAAATAATAAATAAAAATAAGCGCAAACAAGATAAATCACAAAGGATACACTGTAAGGTGTACTTTGCTCACTAACATAAATTAAATTGAAATATCAAAAATTTTATTGTTGCAGTAAATTTATAAAAGCTTATAATATTTAAATATAATTAAATGTAATTAGATTTACGGCACTCCTCAGTTACCTACGCCACTGGAGCAGGTACGTTGGAGGTTTCGGTAACAGTTTTATTACTCTGTCTAGTTCTTGACTAGAGTATAGGAATGTGTATGCTTGTGATCTCCCCCTTCTCCAAAGAGCTTTGAGTTCAGGAAAATAGAACCGATTCTGGCTTTTATATTAGGAATGTGTGTGCTACTGGCATTCCCCCCCGTTGATAACTTGTTTTTCTTGCGATAGCCGCCCCCCAAGAGCTTTGAGTTCAGAAAGATAGACCCGACCCTGCCTTTTACACTAGAAATGGGAATGTTTGCGGTGTCCCCCCCTCCCCGTCGACAAGTTGCTTTCGCTTGCCATATTGTACTTTCATATCACCGCCCCGCCCCCCCCCCCTCCAAAGAGAGCGGCTGGATCCGCCCCTGATCTAGACACACGTTTAGGCCGAGCGCCCATCTGCGAGATAACAACTCGCCATAGAATGCACAAGCCAAGTAAAATATATTCAAAGCGCTCCAAAAACTTCATAATATTAAAATTTAACTCCTTTGTCAGTAATAACTGTCATCGTCAGAGGATGAAGATACGATGGACTTGTTACAAGTTGCGAATATTAATAATAGGAATAGAATAGGTGTGGAAATCCAAATGCAACAAAAGATGTATTTTTGAAGTAATCATTTCTTGTGTGATTATACACCATTGAGAACCACTCAATTATTTGAAGTAATGGGATGATAGACGAGGAACACTTCAAAGTATTTTTAAGTGTTGAAAATTTTTAAAAATGTGAAATTTATAATAAATATCAATAAAAAAGTATTTCTTAAGTCGTTTTTATTGGTAGGTAACATAATAAGTTCGGCAACCAGAAATTACTATGGGCAAGTTCTTTTATTCTTCGGTGGATATGCCGATGAGCATGTTATACTTGTTTCCAAAATTCAATTAAAAATGAATAAGATATAGTCGGTGGATGTCCTAGTAAATAAACGCACTTACACTGTTTAAAAACAATTTTCCAAATATTACGACGATCTATTAATTCCTCGGGGAATTCGTTCACATTAGGCAAACTAAAATATTGTAAAGTTACTTTCATTGTTTTCGATCGTCTGTCTGGGTTCATTACGGACGGTATGTCAATATAATATGTATAATTCCGGTTTCTCTTCGTATTATATGGAGTTCTTATTACTTAAGCATGGCAAAACTCCCCTTGTCTCAAGCATTTCAACCCTTCTTTCAACAAATTCAGCGGCTTGATTACATATTCTGAGGACCTACTTTCAAGTTCAGACATGACACCGGACTACTGAAAAGAATTAAAGTTATTTTATTCTTTCATAACCCTGTGGGACAACATGAAAAGAAAATGAGTCGTGAACGCTACTTTCCGGGTGGCAAGTTTGACAAACGCACAAGAATTTTACATTTCTTAGGTTTTATTTTAACTAACCTAAACTATTAACTTAGTACGCATATATTTATGGAATTTTCTGCTCTACAAGATTAAAAATATCTAATTTCTCAGTAAACTTTTACATTAATGCACAACAAAGGAAAATCTAGGAAAACTACGTTTTCTTGAAAAAATTACGATTGTAACCCCTTTTTCGAGGTCGTAGAACACGATTTTGGTCTTGGTTTTTCACTATTTTTCTCTTCACTTTCCCGGAAAACTGAAAAAACACCAAGGGTTACTTTACAATGCACTTTTAATTCTAAAGAAAATACCGAACTTACGTATTTATTTTGAATGGTACTAGTTGAAATATATTATATGTAATATGTTTCAACTATTTTTGGACCAATTTAGAAAAATTTCTATTTTCAACAAAAAAACCAAAAAGACGTCTCGGAAATGCCATCGACCTTCAGACTGATGAATAAGACAAATATTCCATACAACGTTGCCAGATGTAAAATACTTTCATGGTATAAATTATAAAATGTATCCCGTTCAGTCAACAACATTTTTGTAATGTATAAAAAAAGGTAAAATTAATTTTAACCATCCAAAATATTCGGTTAATTTTGGTTAGTTCAGGTTTAGCTTGGTTTCGGTTAGTCGATAAAACTGAAACTAATCCAAACTGGCTTAGATTTGTACTTTCGTGGTATAAACTATAAAATTTATTCATTTCAGTTGATATAGTTTAATTTTTGTAATGTATAAATAATGGCAAAATGAATCTTAATCATCCAAGATTTTTGATTAATCTGGTTTGGTTCAAGTTTAGCTTGGTTTTGGTTAGTTTGAAAAATTTAAACTTACCTGAATTAACCTAAATTGACCTAAATTTATACTTTCGTGGTATAAACTATAAAATTTATCCATTTCAGTCAATAACATAGTTTAATTATTAGTTGGGCCAAGTTGATTTTAGTCATAGACCTAAGAGAAATTAATATTACTTAATATAGACTGCTGATCCTATATATAGAAGAAAGTTGATTCACGCTTAAAAAGATATAAGACTGTTTTCGAGCAGTAGTACATCTTTTTCCATCTTCCAATGACGTTTAGAACATCGTGCTTAACTCCACGACTAGAAAGAGAGGTACTACTCCTCGAAAATGCTCTATCTTTTTGTAAACATGAGTCAATTTTCTTCTATAGGATCAGCAGTCTATATTAAGCAAGATTAGTTTCTCTTACGTCTATAATTTTAGTTAACTTAGAAAACTGAAACTAACCTGAACTAACTTAAACTCACATAGATTTATTAATTAAAAAACGTTATTGTCCAGCAGAGACTACATGGAGGCGGAACAAGAAAGGGAAGGAAAAAATGTTTTTCTTCCCAGTTTTAATAGAAATATAATAATATATGTAAATTTCACAGAAATCGTATTGCAATCTGGCAACAACGCCTTTAGGAGCAGCACGCCACCCTTATCTGCACGTCACTATTTAATGGCGGAGGCCATTTTGTTTTTATTTATTTTGATTTGTTTTTTGATCATTCTCTTGATTTTTCTGATAAAAAAAAATTTATGAAATTCTATATAACACAGAAAAATGTGGAATTTTTGGTTATAACAAACTTAACAATTTAGTGCAAAAAATTGAACCCAAAGTGGGAAGTAATTTTCCCTGTTTTCCGAAAAAATGAAGAAAAATTATGGAAAACCAAGGTCAAAATCGTGTTCTACAACCTCGACATAGGAGATGGGTATCGAAATTTTTTCAAAAAAACGTCGTGTTCCTAGATTTACCATTGATGTACATTAATATGAATATTTCCCAATTTTTGCCTTACAAATTATTTATATCACAGAAACAACCGTTGTCGGGATATTTTAAAATTACTATTTATCAAGATAGCGGTTAAAGTACACTCCCTCCTGTTGTTGAACGAACCAATTTAAAAAATCGCTGTTGGAATTAATGCTTTTTGGACCACTGTTCGCCATCCTGCTGATTGGTGTGATATTCGATAATTAAACACCCTCAACATAATATAAAAGATTTTAAATACACCAGAAACGTAATTAAAAATGATAAACTGGAGTTAATTAAATCCACATGCCAATATTACTTCGCAAATATAAACAAAGTTTTTTATTATGCAAAGAATGAATATACATGAAAGAGAAAAATGAAAATATCTGAAAAACCGTACAGTCGAGCCATCTAGCGGTGAAATAACAAACTTGATGAGCCTTTCAAGAAAAGGGAATAATATTGAAGGAATTCTAGTCTGTAATAACTGTAAAGGGATTCTTTCTTTTGCATATAGTGGCAAAGGGTGAATTTATTAAAATTTATGCTGACGAAACACAAACCAATTTGAAGAACTTGCATGCTGCAAAAAAATATTTTAAAAAAGTCCTCTAAATCTAAATTATAGGTTTCTGAGCAAGAAAAGTAAATCAAAATCTCTGTTAGTAATTGCATGTAATATTAAAATATCATATCAAAAATTAAAACACCATCAAATGTACTAGGAAATTGTTTATTATGAATTAGAAAATTGACATGAGATGGTTGACGCTGGTGGACTTTTAACAATGTGTTAATATCGAGTTTCAACCTTGACAATAGTTACAAATTCACACGCTCATATGTCCTCTGTTCCTTTTTTTGAAAGTAAGTTTGCGATCGAGCTGAACCCACGCACAACTAAATAAGAAGGGGGGAATCCAATTAAAAATATTTGATATTGGTATTGATTTTGAAACCAGAACTCTTCTATCCATTTCTGAATTTTACTCTAAGTTCTTTGATATTTGTGAGTTCTACGAGTTCTTCTTTCAAAATTGATGATTCTGCTGTATCTGACGATCTAAAACCCAACTTGGTATAATATCTTGGAATCTCTCCGTGAATGAACATGAAGAACGTCCCAATGTTGGCAATAAGTAAATCTTTCTGTGATAATCTTGGAAAGTGACTGTATTCACATCTATTGAGATTGTGCTTGAACAAAAGAAGTTTCCCCACAAAAGCAGCTATGACATTTTTTGTTTAACTCCATTCAACTCATCAACTGGTAATTGTAAATTTACAGATCTTTCAAATAAGTGATCTTATTTTGATATGTTATCAAATTAACGAGCGGTTCTTCTCTGTTTTCAAGGAAATATAATAGTAATAATATTAATTATGCCTTTACTTGTTAATCTAATAGAGTTAACAAAATAATATATAGGATAATATAGGTTCAGACTCCGAAAAGACGAAGTTCAGATATAGACAATTAAGTGATATCCACCCTAATCAACTCAATCCAAACTTAAGGAAAAAATAAATAAAAACCAAACACAGAAAATAAGAAGCATTTATGTGTGTAAGTATAAATTAAATTACTGATAAAAATTTTGGATTATTTTATAGATGCAACTGAAGGAAAAAAAGAAACTATAATTTGCTGCTTTGTTTATCAAAGATGTGTTGAACAACAACATATCTAAATTTTATAGGCGTGAGAGTTTAGAAGCAATGCGGAAGATAAAATTATATAGTCTAGCAGCACTGTAGGTAAAAGGGAGTTCAAATAGGAAAAATTTTATGAACCATATATACAATAAGAGCAGTGTTTCGTTAGTTAATAGAGTTGACTCATGAAGTTGAATAGAAAATTTCAACATTTTTAGCCATTTCATTAATTATTTCATGCATTGAAGAAATTTATGATAAAGAACAGTTTTTAATATGTCTTTCACTGATTAATAAAGCTAGTAGTCCATCGTTCTCTACAGAATAACGTAAAAAGATTTGATATGGTTGGTGGTTACAAACAGTTCTATTCTCTGAAAATAGGGTACATCGTTGTCTATCAGCATGCATTTTAATCAATCTTGTAGTCTGGAAGACATAATGACTTCATTTGAGAGAACATTATGGCAAATTAAACACGTAGGTAAACATTCTTTTGTAGAAAAATACCTAAATCCATATTTCAAATCCTGAATACTGACGGTCGGTATTTCTTCTTAGATTCACATATGATAAAAGACAAATTTCAATAGGTTTCCTTATCAATTGTTCACTGTTATATTATTTATTATGACTAATGACATATCATGTAACACTCACACAAAGATTCTTGCAAAGCAGGCAATAGATAATGAGACTAATTTCTAGGTCTTGCGCACTTGCTGTGTAAACAAGTCATTACAAGCTCCCATATTCTTGTCTAGTTTGCATGAATCACATATTAGTTGTCATTACTTACAAAGACTTGTCAGGAACAAAACTAAAAACAAATTATAATGCTAAATTTTATTTTTAAAGACTGGTGCGACAACAATAAGGAGAAAATTTCAATTTTCCTCTGCTCACCTTGATCACTTTAATACTCTCCAGTTGTTCTTGAACCTGCAGCTGTCACCTTTAAAGGGTTCAGCACCTGCTAGGCCACATTACCGACCTGTTAGGAATCTATGATCTAAATAATAAAGTTATCCAGGATTTAATATTTACTTTTTTAAAAAAAAATCATCGTCTCAAAGCAGATATTTGCAAGCTGAAGAGTTTGTCCAGAATGGGACATGTAAAGCTTTCTTATTATTGACAGTAGCTACCACTTTTTAGGTTGCCACATCATACAGCTCGGACTAGTCCAGAAATATCCTCATATCAAGGGCTATACTGGTGGTTAGTGATTCTTAAGATAAATTAAAGATTCTGCAATTATGTTTATATTGTGAAATTACTAGTAATACCTGATAGGTCTCTTTTAACTGAAATCAAGAATCTTATTTTAAATTTAATAAAAACACAACCTAAAAAATAGATTTGTTTCACTGATTCATGTTATTAACCATAACAGAATATTCATGTATCTAAACAGTATTTTCGAAAAGATTCCATCAAAGTTTTTACCAACAACTCTAAAGTATAGCATTAAACAGCACCACTCAAAAAGCATTAAAAAGTTTATTATTAAAAAGGATTTTATAACTTGCATATTATATTGGGCATACTGTATATTTATTTCATAAAATTACAGTGTTTAAAAAACAGTGGATTCACGGTCAAAAATACTCTTAAAGCATTTAACTTGACATCTAATGTAAACCCAACACAGAAACTAAATAATATATAACGAACCTATAACTTTTCAAAGACCAGAAAATATTTGGTATTTTTTTGAGAAAATAATGAACTTTTAAAATATTTTACTTAGATACAACCTGTCACAACAGTTTCAGTCCTAATTTAATCATTAAGATAATATTTTGTAATTACTAAAATTAAAGTTTAGAACCTATTGAGATGTTTCTGAACAACAATGATTTATGTTCTCAGGTAGGCGAGGTAGACACTCAAGTAAATACCTAAAATAATTTTAACTTTTATGGATGTTTTATTAGGCATATAAAGATTAAAATTATTATATCATTTCTAAAAATTCAAGGAATTTGGAGAAAAATTATGATAGACATTGAAGTACAAAATGAACTTACCACACTAAAGTGTTTTTCCTCAATAATATGCTTAACCCGTGCTAAGAGAGCATCTTCACGAACCCTTGCTGCTTCCCGAACTTCTCTGATAACATCTGCTAACATTCCTGGTTCATAATCTCTATCAAAATGTCTACCAACCTGTTGTTGCTTAATCAAATTCAGTTCTATTCTTAGTTCCATTACTTCTCTCGATAACCTCCTATTACTCTCTTTTAAAGAATCAATTTGCTGAGTTAATCTCTGAACGGTTCTATCATCACATGAATTAGATCCCGAATCACTATCATTGGGTACTCCTGGATCAGAAAATCTACGTTTTGACTCATCATTTTGATCAATGTTAACAATTGGTAGGCTCATATAGTCTGCTATCTCTGAATTTACGTTAAAGGTATGATTAGACATGGTTGAATGCTTTGATATATTACCAATACTACCCATGAAGTTCCCCTGGCATGTATATCCAGGATAATTCATAGGATAAATTGGCAAGGACATTGGTTCTGAAGAATTAGGACAATTCACAAATGGATAGTAATTATTTGTCACATCAGGGATATTAAAGTTAGGATATGGATTAGGGGTCATTGGAAAATAGTTACAACTAGGCATGGTTAAATCAAAATTATGTAGAGCATCTACGGAACCTTTCTTTTCACGATTTTTCTTGCGTTTTGTAACACTTGGCGGATTTCCATTGATTTCCGGTGACATCTTCTATATATAAAAATTTTAGAAAAGGAAAAGCGAAGAAACTTGTAAATATTTGGTTTAAATATTAAAAACTCAAAACTGCATTAATTGTTAACGCAAAATAAAATATTTACATAGCAAAAAGTGAAAACAAACAAAATATAAAAGTTGTCCGACTTTGACATTTTCAACTGTCAATCACAATTATAGTCGCAGTTGCCAGATTTGTGATTTGCTTTTCAACCTTATTAACATATATCGTTCTTGATTTAGTTAACATTTGTAATTATACGCCCGTTTTAAAAATGATATGCTATAAACTTTATTATGTCATGATTTTTCTTTTCAGCTATGTATCTTTTATTTTCTTTAAACAATTTATTCAATAAATTGTCCCTATGGTATTTTTTCAAAGATATGGCAACAATACTTCTTCGTTACTGATTTTGGCGTTTACTATTTTATTCTTGTGGGCAATGCTGATTGGGATACTAGCAAAATACTTTGCCTGCACGTTAAAAGTAACTTACCCAAATTTTTGTGTCATATTATTTTAGCCCACATACTTAACAAATATTGACAGTTAAGGGAAGGTTTTGGTTAATTCTTATTTGGGTGTTGCAAGTTGGGATGATTTCTGTAAAGCCCCGATTGTTTTTTTAAAAAAATAGGAAAATGTTTCAATCAGCTTCAGTTTCCCTATCAGGACCTGCGTTCTCCTTCTTACTATATGAAACCTGTAAAGGTTCCGTTCGACAGGTATAAAAGGTAACTTTAATTTTTAAATAATAAGTTAACCTTATATTTTTTTAAGGATGGATTTCTCCTAGGCGAAATCGTTCATAAAGAAATTACATCCATAACAGACAATGAACAAAAGCAAGTCGACATTTCCAAGATAATTAAAATCAATTCAGTTATTCCATGTCCCACAAATAATTACTTTGTCGGAGGAAGAGTTGATAAAGAAAAACTAAGTAAGTTTCTTGGTCCTAGCTTTCCAAAAGTTGTAGCGTGGTACAAATGTGAACCCTTCTCAAGTATGAGGTTTACATTAAAAGATAGAGCACTTCACAAACAATTTAAAGAACTATTTGAAGTTCCTTCTGATTTGTTTTCATTTTGCTTCCTTTCAATGGAATGTACAGAGAATTTTGTTAGCTATAACTACCAGCAAAGTTTTATACGTTATTCTAATGGTGTTTTTGACAGATTAAGTATTTACATTCCAAATTTAAGTGAATCTAACAATACATATAAGAATTCAGAGCCAGCATCGGCAGTTTTTAATAAAGTTCTGTCCACAATAAAGATGGATATAGAAAATACCAAAGGCGTAGTGGCTGTAACAGAAATAGAAACTGCATTACAGAAATACATAACTACCACTGCAACTGAGTTGGCTAAAGTTGAGAAAACTTTATTTGAGTTAGAAAAAGAAATAAATCGTCTTAAAATTGAAAAACAACTTCAAGTATTACCAGATGCTAATGCAAATATTAAGGAAGACACTTGTGAGGACCTTATGACATTTGATGATGAAGCTCCTGCAGAAGTGGTAAATTCTGTAAATGCAGAAAAAATGGAAAGTTCACAAGAAATAACAAGAAGAAGTACTCCCCGTTCGAGAAGTAAACCTAAAAGAAAAACAGATACAGTAGTTGATAATATGGAAGTAACAGAAGAAGCTGACTCTAATAAGAAGGAAGAGACAATACAAAATAATGTTCAAAGTTCACCAGAAAGTCAGAGAAAGTCTGGAACTCCTAAAGTCCGGGGAAGGGGTAGGGGAAAAAAGAAAACCTAGAGATGGTTTGTGTATATCTAGTAAATTCAAACACTTAATTTTATTGTAAGTTAATCATTTTTTAACACTAGGTTGACTGGTGTTATCTTTTTAAGGGTATTCACAAAAAAAATCAAGGGTTTTAAATTTTAAATCTGAGGATATTGCTCTATGTTTAAAACCAATATACTCAGAAAGAGATGGTGTATAGTATTAAATACATGAAACATACTGAACAGAAAATGTTTTTTCAATTCTCTTCAATTATTGTTACAATAAAATTGTATAAACATATTTAGAATTTTGAGCTTAATTCAAAGAAATTTTATATTGTTTTTCTATGATTATAATTGAATAGTTATAAATGTGATATAACACTGACTTTAGGCAGATTTGCTAAAAAAAACCCAGTTTTTTTTGTGATAAATGTCAGAGTTTAAATTTTTAAAGTTGTTTTGGGGCTGTGAAGTGTCAAAAATGTTACTTTTTGAAATAAAGGATAATTTGTTAGTATACTTGAGCCAATGTGGAAGGAATTTTTTATAAGATAAGAGCATTAATCATGGTCAATATAAATTGTTCTTTTACATTTGTTTTTATTTGTGGTATAATGTCTTTCTTCTTTTATAACAAAATACATTTATAAAAGTTAACTAAATTAGGCTTTAATCAATTTTCCTGAGAAATGTTTCTGTCTGCATACAAGGAACTTGGACAAAAGTTTAAAACAATTGAAATATCCCAAAAATAAACAACAAAAGAACAATGGTTTATTTAAAAAAAACTAATTAAAGAGGATCTAATAAAAAAAAGGTGTATATTTAATAGTTTCAAACATTAAAAGCAAACAACTCTCGTTCTAAATATAAATTAATAGATTAAAAAATCAACTACTAATTTGGATAACATCTTTCTTGCAAGCTTCTTTAACATTATCAAATTGAAATATGGAAATACACATGTCACTTGCACAGACACCCAATTTGTTTACTAGCTAATAAATGAGACAAATTCAGACTTGAACGTGGGAGGGTAGGAGCACCACATATATTGGTTGCCCCTAGTTCATTGGTGGGTATAAAAACCATTGAAAGGCCAGATCTTTCTATTTGTATATTTTGTTTTAAAAATTATTTAAGACATTTTTGTTGCCAGTGTGAAACAGTCAATTTGTGTTGGATACCACCAGTGAAGGTTAACAGTCTACCCAAATTCAACGTAATGTAACATTATATAGAATTCATTTATTATTATTAAATCTATTTTTTAACTTCACAAAAATGTCTCCAAACTATTCATGAGAGTATATGCAATAATTGAGCCACAGTGTATTCAAGAACTAAACAGAGTAATATTTCATTTTTGACCCTTTTTTTCTGTGCAAACTACGTGAGTTCTTTAGTCCCATGTCTTTGGCAAAATCTTTTAGACACATACATTTTTCATAGAAATGAGTTAAGAATTTTATAACCAAAAATACCAATCTAAAATAATGGGCTATTTGGGTCCAATAACAATAGATTTTTGGAAGTATGAAGTGTTAAAAGGGATTTTAACGTTAAGTATTTGTGGCATAGAATATTATTTTGTTTATAAACTGAAAATAGATAAAAGTTTTTATAATAATATTATTTTATTTCTTATGATTTCTTAATAATACATATATATTACAAAATACAGTTAAATATACCGTAGTTAACACAAATCACAATTGTATTTAAAGTATTTTTAGTTTTGGCAGAGAAACCATTTTAAGAACATTCAGACAAAACATAGCTTAATATATTTAAATACAATTAGATTTATGGCATGTCTTCGGTTACCTGCAGAACTGGAGCAGATACGTTGGAGGTTTCGTTGACAGTTTAATTACTCTCTCTAGTTTTTGAATAGACTGTATGTTAAATGCACATATAAAATTCCTTCAAAATTTGAGGTATGTCCTGATTGCGTTTTTGGCTGACTTTATATGCCTTTAAGTATATATAAATTTTTAAAGTCTGGTTTGTGTTTGAGTTTACATCTACATTTTTTTACTCTAACCATCCAATTTTGTTATCACAAGCTGTGATATTTTATATTGTTTTTTAGGTTTACCTCCTAATACTAACATTTTTATTTTGACAAAGTAGAAACCAAAATCTTATATAACAAGATAAAAAAGACTAAGGATTAACTATATTTATTTTTACGCCTACCTATCTGCTTTATCTATTAATTTTAAGTAAGTACCTAGTAATAAGATGTATCATGTTATATACCTCATTGTCATAATTTTTATTAGGTATACTGGATACTCGTAGAACCTAGAGACAAGACCTTTATCACATATTCATGTAATGATTTTAAATTTAGATCAGTTCTAATTTGACAATTGAAGGTTAGATTGAAAAATAATATGTCATTTAAGTTTTGTAACTATACACAGGACTAAAAAAAAAAGTTGCATTTTTTTTTTTAATTAAGGACCATGGTTTTGGTATGCAAAGTTCTTAACGGTTCTAAGGCTTTTCCTCGTTTTTACTGGAAATTTTCCTACTTATAGTTACATGTACATCTACAATCCCTTAAAATGTTCAGAAGTGTATGGTAATTCCATTTAGATATGAATTTTTCACTATCATGAAGTCCACATTAAAAGTCATACCAGTCTTGAAAGTAAAACATAAATGAATCTTGGGGTTACCATATTTCAAATTGTTACTTAGTTTTAAAAAAATATTGAATAGAATTTAAGTAGAATTATAAGAATGGTTCTTTTTTGACCTCTAAGATATTTCATAAAGTTAATAAAAAATACCCTATGCCCTATAACCGTGGTTGTACTGAATTTTAATCAGTCATAATAGAGCCATTACTCTGGCTTTATTTACAAATGTTACTTCACCTTCGCTAATCAATAATGGTATGTCTTTTCTTTATAACTTAACGCAAAAATATGTCAAAAACTTGTGATAGGATCGCCTTAAAGGCTGTTCATAAACTATTAATTTATTTCAATATTGATATAACCAGAGGTATTTTTTTAATAGGCAATTGGTTTTTAAATATACAGGGTATGTCAATAAAATACTTATCTTTGATTGCACCTAAACTGTCAGAGATTCTAAAAGTTTTACCAAGCTTGAGAGACTTACAGAAACATATATATATATATATATATATATATATATATATATATATATATATATATATATATATATATATATATATATATATATATATATACCAGAACACAAACAGAATAAATTAGAAACGAGCATAAACTAAACGTCCACTAAGTAAGATCTTTTATATACTGTATCATTTTTAAAATCTACTCAAATATTAGGTACTATTTACCCAGATTTCCGAATTAATGAAAATACAAATTTGATCTATCTATTTCGGAAACAGGATTACTTCAGTCAGGTTTAATAAGACAGTTCACATAAGCTATGCAACTCCTGCTTGTAACCTGTATTTAATAAACCAAATTTTTTTTTATTTCCATTTTTAAAAGTAATTTACAAATTTTATATTACATATGTTTGTTAATGTAAAATTTGCCTTGAAATGGCATAAAGTTATTTTACCACCGGAAATAGTGGTGTCATTTCCCTGTATATATATATATATATATATATATATATATATATATATATATATATATATATATATATATATATATATATATATATATTTAAGTACAGAATATCTCTATAAAAATATGTAAATATTTAGCTCATTAAACTTTTTTAAGCCAGTCTATCTATAAAAAAAATTATTTATCCTCATCTGCAAATATTACTTATCCTCATCTGCAAATATTACTTTTGTTATCGACATGCCTTGTATAAAAAGTACATTATATTTCCTTAGTATTGCAAAAATTTAGTTATTCTTTTCCGTTTTCCAAATTTTTATAAAAAATAAGTTCTGATCAAATGAACTAGATTTTTCATATAACGTACTTTGTTATCTTAACCAAAAGTTTGTAACGCTACAATTCAAGTCCATTGTTCATTTTCTTATACAGCCATTTTATAGTTTGTGAATTATCAGATTTTTGTCAAAATATCTTTAAATACAAGCGTTACGACTACAGGAACAGCCATATATGATTAGATATCTTTATAAATCTATTAAGATCCATGTATACCTATTAGATTAGTATTTTTTTATAAAATGCCTTAACTAACCGTTATTTTTCTCGATGATGTACCAATTTTTGTTGTTTTCAATGCTCGTAAAACGAGAAAAGAGTATTTTCATTTCTTATGAGAAATCTACAACCTGCAATAGACATACTCATATTCGGTTTATAAATAAAAAAAAAAAGTGTATAAGAACTATCAAAGGGCCTGACTGTGCAAAGAACCGTAATAGTTACACAAATTGGTTTTTGGACATTAATACTACTGATTACGTTTTTTGAAATATTTCCTCCTTAATATGTAGGTTAATCTGAGAATATGATGTGAGTGGTATGTCCCAGATGAGGTTGTGCCCTTGGCATTATTAATTTTTTAAAGGTATATCACAGGAATGTGGAAATAAAAAAAACAATTTCTAAACTAACATTTATTAGGATTTTTTGTATTATAATTCCAGAATCACAATTGAATCCGTCTTGAGAAATCTGGTGCTTATTTTCTTACATTTCTGGTACATCTCGTGCTCTGCTAACTTCAAAACACTATTTACCATTAAACTTGTTGTTTTGACAGCAACTAAGTCCATTTCGAAATATTTAGTACATTGATGCGCTAATAGGCCTGTTCGTAGAGAAATAGCAAAACAGAATTTACAAAAACAGTTGACAGTTTACCATTTTTGGACGATTTGATTAAAATTAATTAGTTTCTGGGAATGGAACTAATAAAAACTGAACCACACAATACCGTTTTTCTTCTTAACCGACCTTATTTGTGGTTATTTCTTTTCTGTAGCAGTATGTATCTAGAGTTATTTGTTTGATATACTATTAATTTGGCATCGACTTCGAAAATTTCAAATATAAATAAATATTTATAGATTATTTTTATAGTGAGATGTCTGCTGTGTGCTTTTTGAATCGTAAATTCTTGCAAACCATACTAAATTGCGGGATGGAATATTTTTTGGTTCCGAAAATTCACCAATTGCCAATTCTTTAAGACATTTGACAAAGCCACAGTTTAGTTCGCCTATCGAATCCCCCGTATCAAATTAACCAATAATTTTAGATTCCATAGTCGGCGACCCTGACAAAAATCGGACAATATTTTTTTTTGTCCATCATATTGGATCTACTAAGTCGATTTAAGCCAAAATATAGGACCACTGAACATAAGGCAAAAATGTTCACTCGAATCTGTGGAGTCTATCCGAAAAAAACGGCATATATGCATTAAAAATACATTCAACCTTCTCCCATTAAATCGTTATGTAAATCGAAAAACCGCGTTGTTTAACATATTGTCAGTACAAGGTGTCTTTATAGAGTTGCGTGTTGTTTCGTTTTATGAATGTTGGCTTTGGAAATGAGAAATGTCGCCCCGCTCCAGGCTGCCTTATAGATACCTGAAAATTTAAAGTCCTGCAAAAAATCAACTAAGTGTTTGCATTTGATTTTTTGCAAACCCAAGATAATATGAAAAGTTTTTTCATGTCGATCTACGAAATACTAAATTTAATACTGGCAAATCTCACCTGTGTCACGGTAAGAGCAAATGAATAAAAAAAAACAAATATACATTATAGAATTTATTCTGCTCTGTAATATTGTGTGTAGTTTTCTGTTAATTTTAACAGATAGATTCATAAACACTGTCACATTTTGAGCCCACGATCTGTCATATTCCCTTTTGACCTATAAGAAATTTTTTATTATTAATAAAAATGATAAATCGTAGAGTTAATGATTTTTTAAATTCTAGTGTATGTTTTACTGCCTGGCACTTATTTATTTGCAAGTACACTAATTAAGTTTGTAAAAATAACTGTTTTTTTATGTATTTTCATTATTGTATAGTAACTGTTATAGTATAAAGTAATAAAGATATTTTTAAAAATATATAAATAGATTTTTTTAATAGGTTGATAAGGTAGTAAATTGTTGGTAAAATTTTATTAGATATTAGAGTTAAATTTAAACTGTGGTAGCCATCGTAAACATAAGTGATTTGAGAATATACATATGTATAATAGAGCTTACAATCAAAGCATCCTAAGATTAACACCTTAAAATATTGAACAATTTTAAGTCAGTCCTGATTTTGAATCTGGTACAACGGTTATGGTAGTAACACAGGCTATGCCTGTCAAACGCGCCCAAATACAACAAATCCTAAGTATCTCGTGAGTACTGATATCGTGGAGATTTTGGTGTACCTCTTAAGGCTGGATTCTCACTATAGTACGGCTCTCGATACGCTCTCTGTTCGATAACATATTTTTAAATGAAAAAGGGTTTACGAAATTTGTGCGAAATCAATAGTGTAAATAGGTTTATTGTTTCTCATGTAAGAATATTTTACCGAACCGAGAGCGGATTTTTTTAATTTCGTAAATACGATATTAATTTAAAACGGTTTCAATTAAAATACAGTTCTGGTTCCTACTTAATCCCAGCTTCTCTTATACATTTCTTTAGATGTGCTCCAGCTAAACCATTTGAGATATTTAATTTACATTTAAAAACAAAAATTTTTTCTTTTTTCATGGAAATATTTTAAAGCATGCCCTATATTTAAAAAGGATGAGGTGAGTAACTATAGACCAATGTCATTTAGTTGTAGTTTTTCTAAAACATTTGATGATTTTATTTTCTTATTGATTTAATTATGCCATTTCAACTTAGCGGTATATAAATCGATATCAACTAATTTAATGATTATAGTTCGCAAAAGCTATTGACGATGGTTGGCAGTTGATGTAATTTATTTAGACTTCACTAAAGCATTCCACATCCAGTGTACCCATAGACATAAAAGTATATAGATTGCGGGTCCTATATAAGTGCGTTGGCTCTCGCTTTGAAAGAGACAGAGCAAAATATGACCCCCACTGTCCTATTTCGTTCTGTCTCTTAAGTGAGAGCCAATGCACTTCTATATGATCTGCAGTCTATACACTTTTATGTCTATGGCTACAGGGGTCTATAAGACCGTCGTTTTTTAAGCTTTTTGTAAACAACCTTGCTTCTAAACTTACCCCATATATTTTGCTATATGCAGACGCTGTTTTATAAGAGAATAAATTGCTTATAAGGATGTTTAGAGATTCAGTCTAACATTGATAGAATAGAGAATGGTGTTTGGAAACTATTCTATAATACAGTCTTGTGTATATCCATTTTAATATCAGTATTCATTAAATACTATTCGACTTTCGTAATAGAAGTTTTTACAACACCACAAAATTTCATTTTCCTTTTATATTAATAGCTTCGATCATACCCTAGATTTAAACAACAATAGATTTATTTGAAGGCTGTTTATGGTCGGTGGGGGAGACGCTTCTTTGATGTTTGACAGACCTAAACATGTTTACTTATCCTTTCTTTCTTTCAGTTTAATTGCTTATCGAGACTTTTCGGTGTTTTTAAGTGTTAGAAATTACTATAAAAGCGAAGTTTACAATTAATATTAACAAAAAAAAGGATTTAAAAACTTATTTTTATTGGTAAATATTGTTTACATATTGAAAATAACAATAATAATAATTTAGGCAACTATATATTCATATCAGGATTGAAGTACCGATTATCATATGATACTCGTTTAAATAATGCAATTAGGAAAGGATAGCATAAAATCGGTATGTGTGTATCAAGAAATTAAATATCTACTGTTTATCAACACTTTTTCAAATATAAATAAAAATATTATAACCGGGCCCTAGTTCTGGGGTATGTTCGAAGATAAATATTATTGCTTTCTAGGTTTTTATTCTGCGTTAGCCTAGAGATTTTATTAACATTGCTACTATAAAAGTGTAGTACATCTTAGATGTGCGGTTCGGGAAAATTCTGAAAATGTCTTGATCTTAAGTTATGGAATTTTCCTTGGACAATGTTTTTCACGGTACGTATTGCTTCAGAAATTCTACTTTTATCTCTAAAAACACATTGGAAAATACTCTGTTTAAAGTTCTGAGCAACCTTATTAACTGTCCTATATTTGATATAGATTAGATAGAGACTTATGTGTTCCTCATATAAACTGTCAATATTATAGAGCCTGTCGTCTTAAAACCTCTAGAACTAATATTGTAATTGAATTTTTCACCATTACATTCCATCTGTGACATTTACAAGTATAACAGAAAAATGCTTCATTATCAACACTGCCATATTTAACACGCTGAAAGCCTCTGACATTTTTTGATTTCTTTTTTCTCATTATTATGTTGTTTTTGCGACCCCTGTCTCGTAGTTAAATACTCCCGAACTTTAAGATCACGTCATATTCTGGACGGGGGAAGAAGTACACAATTAACAACCTTATGTAAAATTTTAATAGAACACATGTATTGTATAGTTACGTTAACTGAGTAAGAATTTTGGTTGTAGAGAGAAAATAAGTGGGATTGGATATTTATATATTCTGCAGATCAAGAACAAAGGAGATAATTCGCTAAAAAAGTTCAGTGGAAAGTTAGTGAAAAATGTAAAGAAGTGAAAAGTCCTGAACTCGGCGCGTTTTAAGTTGAGAACGTATTTAGATACTTTATTTCATATTTTTATTATTTTCTTATTCAGAAATAAGTGCTGCGATTAAGAATTTTTAGAAAGTATTTATATGTTCGAATTTTTACACTAATTAATTAATTTTAAATTTTTTTAAAAATCTCGATTTATAAATCCGAATTTTCGAAAAAAATTTGCATTTTATTATTTTTGTTCCAAATTTCATAATTTTAAATTAAAAATTTGGTTTTTTATTTTCAAATATTTGTAAGGTGGTTCCATATTTTAGTTCCAAGTTCGAAAATTGTAATAAAAAGTCAATGTAATAGTCTAATAATTCACTTTAAATTGATTTTAATAAATGATCATACTGAGGAAGAGTAGTTTTTAAATGATTATAGGGTAGTATAATCGCAGCCTGTTAGGGAAATATCTAAAGTTATAAAAATAAATAATAAGCAAACAGCTAATATTGAGAGCAGCAGTATTGTTGTTAAAGCAAACGAGAAGGTAAGTATCTCCAGTTTCGGCAAGGTACTTAGAAAATAAAGTAAATAAGATGTGTCAACTGGCAACGCTCTTTCTGCAAAACCAACAATATAGGTAATGTAAGAACTCCCTTTCGAAAATAAGTGAACCCATGTGTTAGTTACTGTGTGTATCTCCCTGTATGGGTCAACCTGATAGATTTTAGATAGATACGGGGCTAGTATCATACTTGCTTTTATTCCCTTTCTATATGTAAAATTTTGAACCTCGGGTAAAACAAAGGAGATCGGTAAATGTTACGTAAACAATGTATCAGTAACTTGCTGTTCAGATTAAAAAATGCTTTTACTTTTTGACCGGATTTTTTTCCTGTATTGTATGTTTTAATTTTTAGGCGACTGTAATCTCTAATGACGGTATAATAATTTTGTTTCTTCATTTTTTCCATTTACAAAAAAAAGATTGGCTATATGATTTACGCGTGTTTCAATTTCATTCTATCAAATGAAACGTCCTTTAAAAATGTAAAGAAATTTCTTTGTTTTGACTGTCCGATTTACAACTATAGGTCTCTTATATTTTAAAGGTTCATAGATATATGTCTAATCTAGGCTTTTAAAAGGAGATAAAATAAAAAACAAACAATTTCCCAATGAATACTATTTATTTGTCCGTCCTATTCCCAAAGACTTATTACAATATATAGATTAAAACTTACACTAGTAGTATCTATATGTTATTAATATAAAATATCTATCTATTAATGTGTAATAATAAATGCCTTGTTATATATTTTTTAATTGAAGAGCATTACTACAATGAGAAATTTGGAATTTGAGATCTATCTATGACTTCTTTACAGTACATTTAAAAAAGTACTACCTGTATTTAATGGTTTCAAAATTGAAACTGAAAAAATCCTTTTAATAATTGTAATATGTGCACAAATTACTTTTAAAACACGTAAAATCCACTTTAAAAAAATGAAATATTTCGTTAGAGGAATAATTATTACGAATATTTCAGCAAATACGTTTCTTGCATCTGAAATAAATCTGAATTTAAAGTTAAAATTATACACTATTACTTACAAAAATAGATTGACACTAAAATCCGAAAACATGTATAAAATTTGCAAAATACAGTATCGGTACAGCATAATCCTTACCCTTTAATAGTCACAATAGATCTACGAAGGTCGTAGTGTAGTGGCGATTGGCTGTACTAATCTTAAACCTAACCTATTTTTTAGTGACATTACCATGTTTTTTACTGCATATTTTTCGCGACTATGTGTAAACGAAAACATTACCCTCCATGTAAAAATTGGGGCATATTCAGTAGAATGCAAGCGAAGACCTGAGTTTCATGTTATAGGTTAAATACACCTAGATAAAGCAGTTAGTAATAATAGAAAGTTTTAATTTTTACTTTACTATTAAATTTGTTATTGTCTCCAACTATATATGTATACAAAACTAGCAATAACGATAACAGTTAAAGTTTCATAGATGTAAACGAGGAATTTATCAAGGTTGTTATTTTCGCAATGATTTATGTGGTTACCAATAATGTATACATATAAATAATTTATTTAGTGTGATTATAATGATAACTTACAAAACGAATGAGTTAACATGTGTTAGGTCCGAAATTGTATAGTTGGTTATTTGTATCGAGTAGTTGAGGAAAACGGAAAGACTAATATTAAGCAAATTAAAAGTGTTATTATAGATTTTTATTATTAATTAGCGTGGCGATTTAAAAAAAAAATACCCTGTAACAAAGTCATTCAAATTACAGATTATTGCCTTTGGTAAATAAATATTATTATCGTGACCTTTTTAAGATGCGGTATATATCTTTAACCTTTAACATGTGCCACAGTTATAACAAAAGTGTGCATACTACAAAATTTACACATTTTTTCGGTGTTATAGGTACCTGTGTAATTGTTATGTAATCTGTCTCACGAACATAGAAAGTATTCGAATTTTTTTTAAAACTCTAGAGATTTTTTTAACAACCGTGATATTTATTGCAATCACTTACATTAGTATAATATAGATTATAATATAAATGTACACACATACCTAATCTAATTTTGCCTGACATTACTTACATTTTAGTACCTTTTCATAATAAATGCTAAATCATAATTATATATAATATACCTAAAGATAAACTCAAAATTACCTACCTAATATGTAATTTTTATGGCAGTAATTCAAAGTGAAAAACTATCATTAGACTTGATAAAAAGACAAACTAAATAACATTAAAGTCACAAACTAGTATTAAAATTTTGCAAAGATTAAACATAAAATTTATAAATCATTTCTGAGAGGTACTTTTAAATTTGTACGTGGGTAAAGTCAGTCTTTCCAATTGAATAGGAGGAAAAGGTCTTTACACTTACAAACAGGATTTTAATTCAAAATACTTTTTCTCATAATTTCTGATTTTTTTACTGATACTTGAAATTAAACGGAACATGACTTTACACAGGATACAAAAACGTTAAAATTCAAAGTATGAAAGTTTTATTTCTTGTAGATTAGAAATACAAAATTATAGATATTTTAAAAACTTTTGTTTGTAAACATAAAAAATATTAGTTTCTGACTTATCTTTTAATTAAATATATTTTTGAGTAAGACAATACAGCCAAATCAACAGTATTTTTCAACAGTTGAAATTAAATTAGTAAAATTCAATATTTTGCAGTAAAAGAGAGCTTGAAATGATAATACATTATTTACTGAGACTCCTTAAACAATAATCGATAAATACTCGTAAAAAGCCGTTCAATTAAATTTATATGGTTTCATGTCTCAAAATTAGTTAAGATTTAAAATTTGGGAAAATAAATTTATTTGAAATATTGATTAATCTACATATGTTGCTCATGATTCCAAAATATTCTTGTTTGTTGAAAACGGTTTGTTCTGTTTGCAGATTGCTGATAAGTTTTTGTGTTTTCCTTGTGATTTTTTCATCCATTTTAAAACAAGTTTCCTTTTTTTTTTAAAGAGCCCATATTAGGTATTCTTCTTGATTAATACTTTGTATGTATACTACAGAGTTATGTAAATTGTTTCTCAAATAGACTTGCAGCTTGGGCGAGAACAACCTTGGTCAATAACGTCGCGAAAATTATTTTCCATATGTTCTTGCCTTTCGTCCAGAATCGTTCGTGGAATGTCAATAAAGTTTGCCATTAATAATCCTATTCAGTTAAATGATGGCGAAACGAAAATTGACGTAAAGTTGCATTTTTTTTTCCAACAATTGGACTTAATTTTCAGTGTTTATGAATTGTTATGTCATATAATGTTGCACATTGTGAATTTTGCAAATATGTACTGTACATATTAAACGTAGATATGAAAACTGGATTATGATGGAAATTAACGTATTTGAATGAAAGTTTTTCTGGTATGCAATTAAATTGAAGTCTGGTAATTTTATACTAATCAAAACCATGACAGTCTTGAAGTTAATTGATCTGTGTTTGGGTATGTGATAAGCTTTGTATGCACTGTATGTTGTTAGTCAATTTTGTAGCAAAAACGTTTTTGTAATGTTTCTATAACGACTATTTGCTAACAAGAAAGACAGTTTCCGAAAAATTATGTAACAAACAGACTCCCAGAAACAAAAACATTTGGCATGCGAGAGCAACAGATGTTTCTTGTTTCCAGAAAATGTTTCAAATGCGGAAAGTATTAAGTTCCAGTATTTTTGGCATGAAACATATTTAGTTTTTTATTTATCTTTCAAAACTCAAAATTAACTGGATGTATTAATTATTGCGAATTTTATAATCTTAACTAAATTTAAAGAATTAATATGCGGCAAAGATTGACGAGAGGAAATAAAAATAAATAAATATGTCTTTTATAATCAGGAAAAAAATCATCGAGGTGACAATAGTAGAAGAAAACGCAATAAAACACACAAATTTGCCGTTTAATTTTACAAGAAGTCAAATATCGCTAATTTGAAGTTGGTAAAAAATTTTGAAAAATATTTTGCGAAGTAATATTGTGGCAGTATCAGTGGCGTGGGTGAAAAGTACTAGAATGTATAAAATGGGAAGATATTTTAAAATATAGTGGTTTCATTATTTTTTTTTAAGTAAACGACCAACAAATGATATACTCAAGTGTAAATTTAATACAACCATAAAATATTTAAAGTCCATTTAAAACTACTCCCCATTTTTATGTGATGTCTAAATTTTTTTTGGTATAAAATGAGCATCGTAGGTTACAAAATTAGTTCTATTTTATAGAAATTTAATTATTTTTCTAATATATTTCATGTTTTAAATTGTCAGAGGTGGGCAACAGTGGTAATTTTTTAGTTCATAAATGAAGAAGATATTAACACTGAGCGTGTTCATATAATAAAGTAATGGAGTCTCAATGTATCCGTTAGGCAAATTTCGGCTTCAAACTTTTGTGAAGAGTTTCAATTTTTCATACATATAAATAGATACTACCCACCTCTGCTAAATATCTTTGGTAACACTGATGGTAAATCATCATGATTGACTTGTATCTAAAGTCCGTACTAAGCATAACATTTTGACTTACTTATAATGCTAAAGTGTTAGTATAAGAACTATTAATGTTGTTATTTTAATATTATGCAGCTACATGAAATCTATATCAATCCTTTTAAGTTTTGGATGTTGTATTTTTTTTGGCGTAAGAGTTAAACCTTTAGTTTTACAACGGAATGATTACCTTTACGCTTAAAAGTTCAGCCTTCTTTTATAGGGTTTTAACATTTTATCGCCTATTTTAAAATTTAAAATAAAACAGCAAAAAAGTTTATTAGTGTATTTGGGATTGAAAGCATTTAGTATAATCACAGTGCTACTAATTGTGAAAATTTCACCAAAATAAAGAGACATTAAATTCTTTAATTATACCATCATGTCATAATCAAGTTTTTAAATTGCACTTAATTTAAGAAGCATGTTTCGAAAATGAAAACGTAATATAACAGAATTTTTTTAAATTGTTCTTTTCTCTACAATTTTTCTTTTTTCAATGATTATTTTTTCAATTTTTTTATTGTATCCAAAAAAATCGATAAATTGAATTGAAATGGCACTGGAAACAGTCATACCAACCAATCTACTCTAAAGCATAAATTTTATTGTACCATATTGGTTGTTCGTACTAGTTTTACAGAACAATAATTGTATAAAATTCAACATAATTTTCTAAAAAATTGTTGATTTTTTTTGTTTTTACTAGGAAGAAAGAGTGATTAAGAAAAATTGTTAATAATGTATATACAACCTCCAAGGAAAAAATATTTTTTAAATCGATATTTTAGAAATGTTACAAATTTCATTTTAATTTTCGAAATTTACTCTCCAAAATATGTGTAGTCTAAAAAATTATGAATTTTGTTATATAGTAATATAATTAAATAATCACCAAATAATTAAAAACTTTAATCTTACCAAAAAATTTTTATAGTCTACGACCTTCATTTAAAAACCTAATAATTATTGCCTTACCATTTTCCATTGATTAACCCCGACATAAAATGACTAACGATTTTCCATACAAAAGATGATTTTACACGCTTAAATCACAACTAAATAAGCTTATATATTATTCTTACGTTGTGAATATGCCAAAAAAATATAGTTCGACAGTAGACATTTAGTTGATTGGACCTGCTTTATTTTACTAGATGATCATAAATACCATTACAAAGAGTTTTCTCAAAATATACAGTATTTAAAATAGGTTCATCTATTTTTTACTTAAGCGTATAAAACCGCATTACTTAAATTACTTACTTAGATACCATTTTAATCTAGACCTAAATATTTCTTGATAAATGCTTCTAAGCCACTATACAATAACCACTCTATAAGACACCTGCTGCAGTCTATAAAAATATAATTTTTCGTTCCTCGAATTTAAATGATTATTAACGGTTTGTATGCACTTTTAAAAAACTTTAACATGATTAACCTTAAATCCAAAATGATATGAAATTATGAAAAAATCTTAATGTTCCTAACACAATATGACAGTTATAACCATTCTGTGAAACAAAAAAGGTACAGTGTTTCATTAAAGATGGCTGTAGCACTAACAACATATCACTTAAAACTAAAAACATAGAAGATCAACCGTTTTTAAAAAAATTTTGTACTATACTACTAAACTATATTAAACGAGATATTGTTAAATAATAAACATAAAAATAAATATTATATGGATTAATAGAGTACATAGTCAAAGTAGAGTGAAGAAAGTAAATGATTGAGATATATAGAAACATATATAAAAACAACTAAGTTCCTATATGATCCATCTACAGTCAAAAATGAAAGCCTAAAATTAAAACAATAACAATAATTTTAGGGTTAGCGTAGCTCAGGATGTCTGTAACACTCTAAGTTGCTCTATTTTACTCTGAATAGGTGCACTTATGTATATGTAATAAAAATGAATGAAATATGATGATAAATGAATTAAATAATATAAAAAAATGTAATTTGACAAATATTTTAAAGTTTTTTAAAAGTGAGCAAAGCCTTTAATACATTATGATGCGACGGAACTACCATGTATTACGTCTTCTAGATTTTACAAAGAATATGGTGGTTCTATCTTGCATAAGTACCAAATTAAAAAAAAAATTACGTTTAACAGTTGGATAAAATAATTTTGCAATTTTGTACATTGGCAATGTCGCCATTTAAAACAATCAGCGCTATTTCAAACTCTCGAGGTGCTGCTACTTCTTTGCTATCTTGGATGTTATAGACAGCGCCTTCTCCTAGCTAAATGTTCTGTGCAATTTCCAGCGCTATAAGCAACTCCTCTCCTTGCAAGAGTGAGCTATTTACAGGCGCGTTCACCTGTAAAAATAAAACAAAACGTCTCATTACAAATCAGAAGAAATTATTCAATTATCCAACCAATATATAGCTTGGAGGTTCAAATTAATTAATATATAAATAGAAACGTGATCCAAAGTTGTAGGACAATGTGAAGTTTTTTTTTATAGTGGATGATTTAGGGTTTTCTCCCATTGGGCAACAGTCGGTTGCAGCAAAATATTTAGATCGCTTGTACTACGTGCTCTAATCTCCCGAAACAACGCGTTACATGTTTATTGCATAAGGTGTGCAATGTGAGTATATCAAAATTACTTTATTATTAAAATTTATATTAAATTATACTTAAAATTTATAAAATATATGAAGCATCGCATTATATTTATTTTTAATACACTGAGGGTGTAAAGTCTGTAGTAAATTCACTATTTAAAAAACGTTGGGTTTTTTTGAAATAGCATTTGGACACATCGCATTTGTTTCTTTGACACGAATGTTTTTTCAATATATTAAATAATGTAGGGTGATTCGAAAGAAGCTGTGTTATAATCAACAATTTTGAAACGGTAACCTCAATTTTTTTGTACACTTTTAGATAACCTGCAAAATTCTGAACATTTTTCTATTACATGTCCTATACTTAAATGTAACTGTTTTCGATTTATCGACAGTTAAAACTCGAAATGAAGTAATAACGACAGTTAATTTATCATTTTATTTCAATGTTGAAAATGCCTGCCATTGGTTGACAGTAACCTAAGCGATTTATAAATTCATTCTGGCTACTTCTGTAGTAATTAATCATATTTCATGAATAATCCGATTCTTTAAGCCTTCATGATAATTGGCTTAATTTGGAACACTCTACCTTTAAAGTAACCCCGCAGAAAGAAGTCGAGAGTGTTTAAGTATGTAGTCCTTGGCGGCCCCGTGACCAGACCGATGCAATTTCTGCTCAATCTTACTCATTGCCGATTGTGAAATTGACAGAAAATTGAGATATTTTTCTTGAAATAACTGACATGCTTTTTCTTGGGATCTTATCCTATTACCATATCCTATCATTATAAGAATTTCTATCGTCTATGCCACAGTAAGTTTTATTTTCAGTTAAAATTAACTCAAGGTGACAATTCGACAAAATGTGACAAAGAAACAGGTCAAAAATCATGGTTCTTGGGTTTAGGCCGTGTCAAATTAGAAATATGTGTTCTAATCTCGTGGAGTAAGATCCCTGAAGATGCCTCGTACAATCGTAGGCGCAACGTCGGATAATAATTCCAATTTGACACGGTCCAAACCCAAGAACCATGATTTTCAACTTGATCAAAGCCGTGAAACCTTTCATTCTTTAATAAAGAAACAGGTCATTCAATCAGTTATGCTGGTAAATAATTATGGTATGTCGATGAGTCGACAACAGTTACATTTAGATATAGGACATAGAATAAAAAACATGTTCAAAATTTTGCACCGAATCTAATCTAGTGCATAGCTTGTGTATGATTTAATATATTGGAAAAAATTTGTAACAAAAAAACAAAATCGACATGTGGGAACGATTTTTCGAAAAATCCAGAGTTTTTTAAATAATGCATTATTCCAGAATTTCCGTCCTTATTGTGTTCATATTATTCACACATTAACCAGGTATTAGTTCCAACTAGTACATCTTGGAATAAAGTGCCTTAAATGTGTCTATACTATTTTTTTTTATCGAAGAGCAACTAAACAATTTTCGAGAATATTTGTAATTGCCGGTTAATTTCCGTTATGACTCGCTCTAAAACGCACCATCTGTTAAAGTTCAGATGTCAGTATCTCCAAAATAATATGAATGAATATGGCCATAAAAATCTTCCAACAAAACAAGTTTAGATTTTTGAACATAACTTATAACATACAGGGTATTCCATTAACAAAAGTAACCTTATTTTTTAATTTAGTTTCAAGCAATTCAATGATTATTGAATTGAAAGTTTTAAGCCACCCATTATAATAATATTAATTCTAATTGAGTAACTTTCAAATTTTCAGAAGGACTATAAATCTAAAAGTTTTGTTTAAGAAATAAAAATATATACCAAAAAAAAAACGTATCATAAAAACTCATATTGTTTTAATCCGCAGCAATGCGCCCTGTATGCTGTGTAATAAAAAATAGGTTCAAATCCTTTTTTAGTAACAGATAATTCAGAACAAAATGTTTTGCTGGCCTTAAAAGATATTTCTTGTTACTTAAATATTTCTTACCTTCCTGTCATCCTGTGGAACGTGCATAAAATTTAATATTAACAAAATTAGTTTTATCAGATACAATTGGAACATAAATTTATTTTAGATATCATTAATAAATACAATTTATACAATTTATCTCATTCAGATTTTTTAAAATATTACTATTTCTTTCAAGTATAATATATCATATCATTTTTAACTTTTTGGGTCATTATAAATCAGTTTATGGGGAATTTTCTAATGAAAACTAAGCTTTGAGATTCAAACATCACATTTTTGTAGAATTTCTGGTTCTCTATTTCTTTAGACTAAATTAATTCATTTTTTCTTAAAAATTGAAATTGACGTAATATTATTTTTTTTTTTGATAATTTGATTATATTTCGAGAAAAAGAAAACTAAACACTACTTTTTCCTTACTTCACAATCCTGTTGTGTTAAGTCCAAAAGTAAAGGTACAGTTGAAGCATCCGGATCCAATAAAGACAAAGAATTCTTCCGAATTAACTTTTTTCTAGACTCTTCCTCCTTTCGATACTTTTCCTGCTGTTGTTGTTGTAGCATTTTATTGCGAGCTAACATGTTCAAGTCTATTTTAATTTGGTTCTTTCCTCGTAATGGTGGAGAGGATGCTACTGGGGCATCTGTTTGGGTATCCTAAGGTAAAAAAATAAAATCAATATAATAAATAATCGCTTATATGTACCGATAGTTTTCTTATATTTTAATACACCCCTAGTATTTTATTAAAAGATACAAACTTGCCGCCAGAATCTATTACTAAAGAAAATAAATAGGTAGTGCAAACGTTCGAAATATCAACAGTTTTCGTGCAATATCGACCAAAACTTATAAAATTTTAGGTGTCATCAAAGTTAATTAAACTTAATTTTTGGTTTTATCTCTCGTATTATCCAAAGTGAAAATATCTTCTGTTAAATACTTTCGAATTGTCATTTATTTTCTGTAGCAAAGGATCCTGGCAAATTTTTTTAATTCACTTAATAAATTTTATAAAGGGATATCAAAATATAATAAAACATTCTGTACAAGAAATATTATATTGGCTAAAAGTACATTTAATGAAGATAAATGAGCAGGTTATAAAATATTGCTTGCCAATTAAAAACATATCATTATCACACCTACAAAATATAAAGTTATACGTTTTAAACATACAACCTTGATACTCTGCCAAATTTGAACTAAAACAATTGAGACAAAAAAAAAACATGTGAAATAATCTTTAAATTGTTGATGTAATAACATAAACAATAAAGAAATTACAATACAATTACTAAACAATAATTAAGACGTATTAAATTAGTATATTCGACATTTTTGGACAACTTTCCGGGAAGTTAAGAAATCTCCTATTTTAAATAATAATTACTTAAAATAACGCTTATTCTTATGATTACACAATCAAAATATGCTATAAAATTAAAACAAACATATACACTTCTAATCAGCATTTTAAGGGTTGATAAATTAATGGACTAGCTTTTAATAAGTGACTAGAACATAGGAAAATAAAATTATCATTACCAAAGTTACCTATATTAAGGAATTACTTATGTATTTTTTGCTAGATAATATTACAAATATTAAATGTTGGTGATTTCTACTCTACAAACACCTATAAATAACAGATCCTTAATGGGTAGTAAAAATTTTACTGTCCATTTATATAGCTAAAACTCCCATAACTTAAATTACAACTCATTACATACATATATATATATATATATATATATATATATATATATATATATATATATATATATATATATATAATTTACCAAAATAAATAAATAATATTTAATTATTGAATCATGTGAATATAATAATATTATTTATTAATAAAAGAAAAACTATGATATTTGTATCGATACTAGATAAAAAATTATGTTTAAAGCCCCTGTATATATACTCGCCCATCGCTAACCATTTTTCTTCATAAATCGAATGCGTTTGCGCATGTTAGCCTAATCGTGTCCCCATTTTCGATGCAAGAGTACTTATCTGTGTTTTTAATTTAAAAACAGTTAAAAAAATCTTAAAAAGCTTACAAAGTGAAAATTGCCTATATCAAAGAACTACTTGTATATTTTCGCTATGTTTTCGAACTAAAAATCAAATAAGAAAAATCCAAATGATCTTTCATCTCTATCAAGAATTAATTATGGTAGCATTTTCAAGTAAATTAAAATAAATTCTGTCAGGAATTACATTTTAACGTCCTTATTCGAAATTTTTTTAATTATTTTGTGTAAAATAAAGCATCATGAGATAATATAATTAAAAAATAGTTTCATCTTTTTTGCCTTTTCTTCTCAAATAACCATTCTTTGATAAACAATCATATAGTAATATATTAGAATTCATTGTCGCATACTAAAACCGAAAACGCACCTTCAAACTGGGGAGCGCTTGAAAAAAATTTGCCAAATATCGGCTTCCAAGTAACCTAGGGCCTTTTTTTTCTTGATTTGGGGTGATCGTCGAAAAAATAACTTTTCGCATGGTTAAACAAAAAAAAAATTCTGTCATTCAATCATAAACGCACCAGATTTAATTAATGAAACTATAAATATAATTATTAATATTCGTATAATACACAGAAAACATGATTCCTGTCCATAAAAAACTTTTTTGTTTATGAAGTGATTTTAACATTCAAAAAGCAATTTTCTAAATCTTTTAATATTTTGCTTTCCATAATATCGAAAAAATTGATTTTTCAGCCTAATTCTTTAAGAAAAAAGATGCATAGATTTTTTGAAGCACGAAATGAGAGACCTTTTTTATTATCTTATTCCAAGACATTCATGCAACAAAATCACAGATATAAAATAAAAAATTTGTGAAACCTTCCTTCTCGGCCTAATAATCATGAAGGTAATGTTATTAGATATATTGTCTGACTAATTTTATCTAAATCTAAAAATGACACCGCCAAACAGGTGTTTTACATACTCAGCATTAAGTATTTCTTTCTAAACTAAAAATCATGAAGTAATATGCCATGAGCGAGAGAGGTCCAGTTCTCTCTGTCTAATTATATATCTGCTACCAAACAGAGCTCAGTCGAAGCTTATTTATATCATTTTATCATTTCGTTACAATCTCAGACCAATGACAACAGCGTTCGTTTCAGGAACACTTTTTCTTAATTAAGATGGTTTCTTATGTAACTTTTGAATTGACCGACTAGACAGATTCACTTCATAGATGACATTATTGAATATTTATCGATTCTTCAGGACGTTAGTAAGAAACTGAATTACAATAATTTTAATTAAGCATAAGGATTATGTTAACGAGTACCAAGAACCAAAATAATAAGACTTTTTAAAGGCAACAGAATGATTCACAATCAGTAGCGTTGCTAGGGCATGTGGTGAAAGTTGAACTTTAGGGGCAAAAACTAAATTGAGAATTGAGATACAAATTGAAAAGTGAAATATCTTTTTCTCATCATATTTGTTAATGCCTTAAATATATTTTAATTTCTTCTCGTCTAAAACGAATAAAATGTAATCACTCTTTTTATTTTATTAATGCTTAACTTATTTCTCATTGAATAGAATTATATGACAGTTTTAATATTCGATAAATATGTCCCTTGTCAGAAAAAAATATACCAATGGCGACAGGACGATGAAAATTGTAACGGCATGTACTGTAAAGATCTTGTCTGAAATTAATGAATACCTACATGGTAGACCAATAGTGTGGCAAAGTCTAATATCTCCGTTATTATAAAAGTGAGCAAAAAATATTTTATATAAATATATTTCGAAATTATTTTTTGCTATACAGAGTGATTTGGAAAAGCAGGAGAGCAAAAAATATAATTTTTGTTACTATGGGACACTCTAAATATTTTTACATATTTACGACCACACGAAGTTCTCTATAAATCCTGATATTAGTTTTATATTTTTTGCGTCGTTGCCAAATTAATGAAAAACTCTAAAATTGTTGATTGTATGCTTTATTTAAGAAACTATTAATTAGTCTCGTAAAATGAACGGGAACCCATCATAAAGAAACAATATGCGTTCCAGAATTTCACTTGGTATATAGGCAAGTAACCGCGACAAGTGGTTTTGCAAGAAGCATAAATAAACCTCACCTCTTACTTAGGACAACGTATTCTAACGATACACCTACGACAATACTCTAATCTATCGCTATCTAACAAACTCTAACCCCATACCTATAAAACCTAGACCCATAAACCCCAATCTCACAAACCTCAATTTTCTTAAACAAAAAGCAAATTTGGGCACTCTCGGGTCCATAGTTTAGGTTATCATCGTAGGTGTACCGTTAGAATACGTTGTCCTGAGTAATTAAAAAAATATCCAGATGCTTTAAAATTTGTGTTTGATACAGACTTTTGTCCATTTTTCCCCACTATGCGGCACAAAAAAATTAAAACCAATTTCAGAATTGTAGAGAGAATTTTGTGGGGAACTCAAATAAGTAAAAATATATATTTTTTTCTCTCCTACTTTTCCATACGATCCTGTATAACCAAAAATAATTTTGGAATATAGACACATAAATCTTCTAAAATTTTTATATAAAAAATTGTTTTTACTTTTATAACAACGGAGCTTATCCAACCACACTATTAGGTCATCCTGAATGTAGTATGATATATGCGTAGGATTTAAAGTGTTTTTCTTCCTTAGATCTTGTTATCGATGCAATGGTAAAAAGCCCAATACAGCTAAAAATCCTACTAACATGTATAAGAATTCATATGTAATAGGATACAAGTAGAAAATACGTTAAATAAGCAATATTATAAAAAAACTGTCGCGTGAAGGCGAAAATTTAGCTACTGACAGATAATTTTCTAGAAGACATCCCGAGTTTATGATTAAACAACTGAAACGGTTTTGAAGATATTCTAGAATAAAAAATTGTAGAAACCTATTCTATATTTCATTTTAGGATTCGTTGGTGACATTTTCCTTCCAATTATTGTGTTTAAAATTTTTCAAATGACTCAGAAATAAACTCTTGTACTAGTTTTTGGAAACAGGTAGCTAGATATTAATTTAGGAATTTTTTAAAAATTAAATTTTGGTGTGGTTTTTTTCCGGAGAACTAACCCAATAACATTTAACTAAAAACCGCTTTCATTCGTTATGGGATTATAAAATAAAAATTATTACGTTATTTTTATATATTGAGAAATAAATTAGGAAATAAATGTCCCGGTTATTTAAAAGTAATAATCTGAAGGAAATCCTCACTTTACGATTAAAAGGCCAGTTTACAATATATTTTGGGAGAATCCATAGTTGCAGACCAATACCCATTTTTAAATTTAATTTCTTTTCTTTTTGAGAATTTTCGTCTTAAGTTTAAAATCAATATTATAATCACTTTATATTTTTAAAGTTTTTAATCGATTTTTTAAAGAAAAATTCAAGAAGACTTTGCTTTGTTTTTTTTTTTTACTTTTATTTTGAATGACGTGTTGACGTATTTAAGAAATATGAGTCGGATTACGTCAAGTAGACCCTCTATTCTCCATTTGACCAAGGAATTTAAGTTCATATATTTTACTCAAAAGTAGTTATTACCACAATTATATCCTAAAAGAGTTTTCCAGAATTTTCATTTTAACAACAATTTTTTTGCAATGAAAATTTTCGAAACTATATATTTAACGATTAATTGCGAAAGACCCCTTAGAGATACCTTAATAAAATTTTCAGTACTTATTGTGTAATATTTATATTTTTGTAAGAAATTAAAAAATAAAATTTACCTATTTTTTATTATTTTTTTAATTAACTTGTAAATAAACAAGATTTCTTAGTGCAGACAAAATAAATTATCATTGGTAATCTTTCACCCAATGTGAACTATTCTTTTTCCCTTTTGTACACTTCCGAGCTTATAAAAGTGACATGGCTTTAAAAAAAATATGTAAAGCAATTTAAAATTATTAAATATATACAATTGTGGATTAGATTATTGTCAAAAAATTGCTATAGAAGAAGGAAAGAAACTAAGTATAGATTTGGTAATAAAATATAATATTGTTTTTCGTTTTGTGAAATAATCTATAAAAAAATTCAACTATTACACGAAAATAAAAGTTACATTAAATATGAACTTGTTTGAAGTAAATTATATCGAATAAAATATTGACAGCAGGCACCCCAAAATTATTTAGCGATACTGTGGACATTTTAAATAAAAAAGAAGTCAATAAAAGGAATTTAATTTTTTGCAGAACGTTTTTTTTAATTGCCGTATTAGGGTATAGACAAAACGAATTTGGTTCTTTAAAATTTTATTAGACGTGGTTTTTATTCAGAGTTTTATTAAAACAATCGGAAAACAAGTAATTTCCTTCTGGGACTTGGAATGGGGATTTTTATAATGCTGGATTACACGGTGAAACGGATCTGCAAAAATAAATTTGTTATATTCAGCCGATATGTCTTTACCCAGAACTGACTAAGCTTGTTGTCGAGAAGTAAGGCCATACCCGAGAGTTGATAAATCTGGGGTTTGTCTAAAAGACTAAAGTCTGATTAGGCAAAGTAATGCACGTACCCATTAAGGTAATATTTCTAAAAAAATCATGATCATCTCGATTAGGCCTCCAAAATTTGATAATTTCGGGTTTAAATCTCGTACTAGCGAATTTTTTATATGTTAATATCTCTTTATCTATAAAATTTCTCATTTAAATAATTTGTATATCTGGTGCCGTTTTATCTTTATTATATTTTTAAAGAAAAAACTCCAGAATAGGAGGACCTTAAAGTAAGTTTACGAACACATTAAACGTAAAGAAAAACGGATTACTTCTTTTTCGCCCTTTTTTATTGATCATTATTTCCGCATCTCCTTAAACATAAAACCAGAGTCCTTGCGTAACATTAAGTTTTTTTAGGATTGTAGTAAGACTAAAGAATTAAACTTTTGACACAAGAACGTTTATTACAGAAAGCTATTAGCAAATAAGTAAAAAATCATTATTATTATTCAATCCTTCTAAGTAATAAAAAATCTGTTCAGTAAAAATTACAAATATTCAGGAAAAATAAATTTAAAAAGCAGTTTGTCTCTTTGTTAACTTTCTTGGGCCACTATCCAATAAATTGAATTTATTCTCTGACCGAAGCCACACCTATTAGCCCTATTACAAATAATTTTATTGCTGGCCACATTAAACCCGATTTCCAATTATTTGCGATTTTCATTAAACCGAAAACCGGATATTCCAGTAAATGGATTGTTTCTGGTTTTGTGACAAATTCTAAACCTTTTTGAAAAACCAGTTACGAGTTGCTAAAATTACGTAAAATTTTAAACAATGTCTTCTGGAATTTCTATGATGAATAAAAGGGTCCATTTATTTTTCCTAAAATAAATAAATAGTAAAAAAAGACATCTTATTTTCAATCTGCTTTATTGACAACAAGGGACATATTGCAAAAATATGCCAATAAAATAAATTATACACACAATAAATCTAAAAATATAATCTTTATAAAAGACTATAAATATCACTAATTCTTTTTTTATTTTATTGCTATAAAATAACAATAAATATTTACAAATAAAGAAAATGATAAAACATTCTCTGGCCTAGGATAATATACATATTTGATTTCGAACAAAAATTTTTCCAATTAAAAAAAGGCAACGTCATTATCAAGTTTTATATATTGTAACATTTAAATAGACATAGACACTTTTATATGTATATATATTTTTTATAATAGTAAATTTATATAAAGGTAATTTTATATTGTTTTTATATTTAGACCACTTGATAAAATTGGGATAAGAAATTAGTTTTTTTTAAAGGTAAAACGACCTTAAATTTCACGCCAATCTTGCCCATTTTTCACCAACTTAGTTTGCAGTTGAATTTAAGGCCTTACGGATTCTAATTGATTTATCTGTATTATATGCTAGTGTAATTAATTCATTTTGTTCGTACGAGAAATGTAAATAAGAAGAAAAGTGGATGTTTAAAGATTAAAAGGGTTATTAGACCACCTGATATTCATCGGCGCTTTCCAAGCATACAAAAATAGGTCTTGTCTTAGCCGTAATGACTAGTTGCAGCACTCTATAAACATCATAACTAATCTTTTTGTCGAAATAATCCATATAATTTTTAATCCATGCGTATGGCATATCTAGGTAAACATCGAAAACGTTTAATAAAACTTCCTTTTTTTCCTGGCCATTTTCGCTAGTCATCAACCACAAACCAACTATGTCGGCTCGAGTGCTGCCCTAGATGTGTTGAATTCAGGACCTAACTCAGGTTCCCCGAGTATCGTGTGGTCTAATAAGCCTTAAATTTTTATATTATTATTTGGCTAACAAGAAACAGTTTTAACATAACACTAATAAAAATATAAACTGGGAAATAATGGGAAGATTCGGCAATAATCTAGTTTTTTATTTACTATTAAAATTGTTAAACCAATATGTCGCTTATTTTAATTTGTTTTCACCAGGCTTTATCCACAATAAACTCAAAATTTTACTCTGGAAGGTGTAGACAATGTTAGGCTTTGGATGAGATTCAGTTTTTGGGCCTCCATCGTCTTTATTTTTAGAATTATTATAACGCTTCGAACACTCGTGCATCTCTGTTTCCTCTAGATAATGACTACAGATATATACATAGACTAGTCGAAACGTTGTGATAATTCCAGAAATAAAATAATGAAAATCTGACAACTGAATGTTATTAAAAATGTTGATGTCACACGATATCTAATACCGAACGACATTACTTGTTGATAGCTGGTAACATAAATTTCAAGAAAACGTCACAGATTTCAAAAATTACCGAAATAAATCTATAAATAGAATAGAAACTTTCAAAAATGATATCTTACAGACATGTGGATAAAGCTTTAGAATTAGCAGTGGAATAAAATTTTATTGACATCAACATTATAATAAGAATGATATGACACATAGACATTTTCAAATTTTTCCTAAATTAAGCCGTAATAGTTTAATAACTCACTAGTATGGAGACTTACGTTAGTAATTTAAAACAACTAATAAATCTGCTTTAATATCACTGAGCTTCCATTATCAATGTTATCACAATATCACGGTGCTAAAAATCTTTTAAAAAATATATACTTGTTAGTATGTTAGAACCCACTCAGTGAATAAAGATTTTTATTTTTCCACATATTAAAATTTTCGATACAGTTTAAATATTTTTAAAACATTTTTATTATTTTTTTTTTATTTTTCGTTAGCTCGGGTTTCTCAATGTTATATTAGTGGTTGGAGTTGGAGCTACAATTATTATAAGAATAGTTTCCTCCTAAGTAACGAGGTTAATAATGCCAACAGAACATTGAGAAACCTGACGCGTTAAATATATTATACTGACATAGGTATTGTTATTTTTAGAATTGTTAGTTGCTGTGTGAAACTGATGCAAAATTATATATTAAACATGGAAAAATAAAAGGTGACTCTATTTTGAAGGCTATTCCTAAAACATAAAGCGTTTCTTAAGTTTAGTAACTTTGAAGATTCACCACTGCTTATAAACTATGAACTAGCGGCTAGTCGAAGTATTAAATAGACACATAGAGAATGGAACTTCTAAAATATAGCTTCAATGGAATTCTAGAATAGGGTACATGCTATAGCATGTGCTAATACTATGTAATAAAATCTAACAACTAGATGACAACATGATCTTTATAATATAACAGTATATAAATGTTTATGGAACTTTCAAAATTAATTAGTCGTGATTACTTAGATTAATTTTGAGAGGACCTTTCGGATGTTTATACTACTACAACTTCTAACAACATTGAAAGAGCAGTGGTGTGTTTTAATTGTGACCAAATCGTATTGACATGAAATATGGAATGTGTGAAACAAAGATAGAGAGCATATTATTTTTAGTAGGTTTGATCACAGTCATTTGAGTTAGTGCGCCAGTTCATTTATTTTTAGTTTATGATAAAAGAAACTACACCAGGGTCTGCTTATTATTACAAAAATAAATTTGGTCTTTTGGGAAGACAATATGTTAAAAAACAACAATTAATGAAAATTCCTAGTTATTTTAAAACCGTTATGGGATTTTAAAACTGAAGATTAATGTTGATTAAAATTTCTTAATGGATCTGATTCAACTCTGACGCCTATGCCAGTCTCGGTATGATAATTCATTACCTAGATAAATCAGCGCATGATGCAAATTAACCTATTATCCAATTGGTCTATGACGCGATTTTAAAATGCTTTACATATCGTTATTAAAAAAAACTAAAATATTATAGAGCATTACAATAAAAAATAGGGACGACATAGTTTTACAAAAACTCTGATTCACCAGTGAGAATTAGTGAATATTGGAAAAAGTCCCAGGATAAAATGATCTAGACTAATGTTTTATTTTTGTTGTCCTGAAACTGTCAAAAAAAATGCTCTTTCCAAAGTACAAAGGTAAGGCCGAAAACAACATATTTTTACTTCTTACTTTCACTGCTTAAAAGCACGTGAATCTAAACATTTCCATAATCTTTAAAGGAACATATCTTGGGTAATTTGTAATAAAGTCTTACGATATAAATCTGTAAATCCTGAGCCGACCCTGATGTCGTGTGTTGTTATGTTACTTCTTTCTATAAAAAAAATTCGTTGTTACAAAGGCGTAAAATTTCTTTGTATGACTTGGTTTTATGCCTATAACTTTTAATAGGCGGAAAGACGTAACGTAACAAATTTTCAAAAAGAATGTCTTTAATTCTAAACTAATCTATATAGCACATTATTAAGTTATTTTTATCAAGCTAATATTTAAATAATTTATTTTTATTGTTTTTTATTAATCGACGGCAGTAGTTCGAGCCTCTCCCTGAACTCTATTGTACTTTGGACTTCCAAGTCTTGCGATTAGGTTAGGTTTTGTACGGACTAGACTCATTGTAGTAGGAAGGAACTTTTATACCTAAAGATTATCTATTGAAAACTAAAGAAATACAAATTTAATATATAATATCAGGTTACTTTGAAATATTGCTACTTCTAAAAAAATTTGAACACTATATGTTTTAATTTATGCTTATAGTTGCAAATTTTAAGAAAATACAAAAAAGAAGTGAATTTTGAAAAAGACATCAAGTTTATAATTTTAACAAACATAATTTATTGGCATAGATATTAACATAAAAAAAAGTTTATCTGACAATTTGTCATTGTGACTTAAGTATTAAACATTTGAATAATTTTGTTTTCCATCCATACTTCTGCGTTGTTCAAGAGCTCATTTCTATAGATATTAAAAATGGAAAAATGTCGGAAGAGCTTCCCTTAATCTAAAACCCTAACCTAGAGTGTTTATTAATATATATTTTTTTACACGTTTATAAATTTTTAAGAAATACACTGCTTGTAGATTATAATATAGTGTGACCTCCCAAAGTCATTTTTTGACATTTTATACAATCACATGTATTTTGAAAAATATGTTTTTGACAAAACTGGAGACATACTTTTTCAAGATAGTTAACTTTTTCGGAAAATTTAGGGTTTTTAATAAAACGCATTAATGGAAAGTCCGCTCAAATTATAAATTTGCTTCTTGTTTTCTTAATATTTCCAGAATACAGTTATTGTTCTGAAAGGTATTTTTTTAATGCCAGAAAAATTAGGAGTTTTTTCACATTGAAAAAGGTTATTTTTTATAAAACAGAGACCCGAGGCGGGGAGTTTCATTTTGAAATCTCCCCCAGGAAAATGAGCATTGTCACCTTTCGATTACAACTATTGATGATGACTGTTTTAAAGGTATCAAATTGAAGAACCTCTGGCTGACTGGTTTTATATAAAAAGCTGTAAAATATAGGTTAGGATTGGTGTTTAAAGAAAACTCCTCTTTATAGCCATCAAAATGTAGAATACAAAACGAATTGTAGTTAGGGTTGTAAGGTTTCATTACAAATATAAACAAGTTCAAAAATACTGGTTTAAAAGTTATATAAAATGTAACAAATTTCATTTAACAAAGCTGTATTAATAAACTATTTTATTTAACATCTGATATGTTCTATTTTTTACAGTAAAATTCTAAATTACTAAAAACTCCAATCTATTAATAATGTAATTTATTTGAGCTAAAGACCAGAACAGTACTAGTTCGCTAACCTTTCGATAATTCTATAACAAAGCATTGCCAGATTGTCACTAAAAGACAATTTGTTGTTATATCCCTTACTACATCACAGAAGACCTGTTTAGATAATCACTTAGAATGTGCTCCAAAGACATACTTATCTTATTGTCTCTAACTTAAAAAGACAAAATATTAAAGAGTGCTCAGAGCACACTCCCAAAAGTAATCAAAGAATGTAGGTGGGTATGCGTTACTATTAGCCACCAAATAGCAGCAGGGCAGGCCTAAATTGTTCAAGGTTTAAGATCATAAGTTTTCCAAACAGTCTGAAAATCTAAAATTAGCACTAAACAAAATTAAGCTATTCATCGCTTCGATTTTGTAGGGGCAAGACAGATATAACCTGCTCGAATATCGAACCCGCTTACCAAAAGATTCATTAAAACGCTGTCGCTAGGTTGCGATATACATGCCGCTTTGCCACCAGAATCTAATAACCAGTTCCCCTTGCTTTTTGGTTGACCTCGTTGTTGGTTATTAGTCATTAATTGGTGTAGTAGTTCTGACGACATTTTTTCCTTAGGTTCGTTTTTAATTCTTTTAATTTGTTGGTCATAATTTGATGTATTTGATCTTTTTAGACTTGATGATCGGTCCATGTCCCCTACACTGTCCACTTCCGTTCTAGGACTTAATTTAGTGCTCCAACTTCTACCTGAATCTAAAAAATATATATATTTTATTATTTTTATAATCCAAACCGGCAATATTTTTTATTCATAAAGTTTTTGCAAAAGGATTATTTATAATGACCTTGATCGTGCTAATCAAGAAAAATTAAATAATTTTTAAACTTAAAAGCAGGTTTAAACCATTACGTGTAACAATTCTGTTAATGCTGTTTAAAAAAACAGGTGTAGAAAATAAGTGAAACTGTCATTAATTTTAAAACTCGACAAAATAAGTGTTTTCAACATTTTCGTTGGTTTTGCGGTTTTGTTTCCCATAATCTTTTGGAAATACCATTACAAATTTTCTTCAGACATAACTGTTAATAGCTTGAAAAATAAATAATGAAAATTGTCGTTTGAGTTTTGATCCCCAGGTATATATATTTTATAATATGTCTAGTATACGTGTATTTCCTACCAATATTGATAGTGTGACTTTTAAACACCTATTGATAGCCTTTAGAGTTACAATTATAAATGATAAATCGAAGAAAAAAACTACAAAAATGATCTTTTAAAACTTACTTTTTTCATTATACATTTTCACATTACTCTCCTCCACTGTTCCCCCGCCCCTGTCGCTACCTTTTAGACCACGTTTATTCACAGACGAGCCCAGCATTTGTGCTAACGTAGAGTTATTATCGGGTATTCTACTTTGACTTTTATTATTTTTTTCGTTGTTATTCCACATTAAATCGTTTGTCATTAATAAAGGTAGATCGTCGGAGAAATTCATCGGTATATATGGAGCCCTCATAACTAGGTCTGTATCCTCGTCCATTTGCAGGTTCATAAACGTTGACATTTGATCCTCATCTAATAGTGAGCTGTTAGGGCTACAAAGTGACGGTAAGCTGCAGTCTGAGCTCTGAAAAAAAAAATAATTATGTTAATTTATATTTTACATAATTTTCAACTGATATATGAATTACCTTAAAATCACCTAAAATTAGATGTTTAAATTTGAAAAAATTTTAAATAGTATTAAATGTTACGAAGATAATATTTTATACTTGTTTTGATGATTAAGATTTTATCTGTGCTGGTATAATTTTTGAAATCTGCCTAATGGTTTTAAGATTTTGATTAACCTGTTGTCCTGAAATGGAACATTTCAATTTAAACTGTACGCCAATGAAGTACTGCGTGCGTAATTTTTTTAGTTGGTACAATTCTAGGTGACACTTATGAGAAATTTTAACACGCATGAGTAAATAAGTGACAGTGGTTTTGGTTGGATGTTGTTGGTGTTTCGTGGCAATTTTTACCATGAAAATATGCTCTACTACATAACTATGATTCTCTATCATCTTCGTTAAACTATTAAGGGATTGAGTCCAAGAAGGATGGTAAAAAATTTTAGAATCTTTAAAAAGTATGCAAAAACGGTTAAATACCGTTAAAAAAAAGTTAAAGGATTATGTATAAATTATTAGAAAGGTAACAATTAAGAGACTTAGCTTAGAGCAAAATTGAATCAACAATTTTTCATATTTGTATTTGTAAATCATAATTTGTTTACAGCTGCTATATGTGGATTAACTTACTATATTACTTTCATTTTCCAATGCAAGTGTCACGTTCTTAGAATAAGTAATATTACTAAGTATTGGTTCATTTTTGCACCACAGGGTAGGTATTTCAAATGACGTATGTTTAGTTTTATACAAAATCATACTCAAAATATTTATCGTATTACTTTCATAATTTTTACTAATTTATCATTTTCACAATATGTGTTTAGCTAGAATCTGTGCAGCAAATATAGTATCTAAATTTTTATCCAAACTAAAATTTTATGTTATAAAATACATCAGTTTAGTAAAAATAAAAATAATATATACATATATTTCAACATTCTTATATATTTTATACCCTATACAGGGTGATTAAAAAATCGATCACGAAACTTAAGGGGGTGATTCTACTTGACAAAATAAGGGTAGAGCTTCATATAATTTTTTTTCAAAATGTCATTCGTTTTCGAGTTACAAGCCGTCCAAGTTCAAGTTTTTATTTTTTGTTTTTTGAATTACTCGCTTACAGGAAAACCGATTTGACTAATATTTGAAAGATAGGCTAAGTCTTCTGCGCTTCATCATTTTAGTAACAATTCACATTGATTGTTTGCCGCTAGAGGGCACTTTACCTACATTGAAAATTGTTTTTTTGTCATAATTTTTTAGTGTTGACAGCTACAGTAGTTTTTGGCATAATTTCTGAAAGACTGATGCCAGGCCTTTAAAAAAGGTGCTCTTTATTTACATCGCTAAACCCAACAGTTTAGACGTAAATCACCCTTAAAAATTAAGTGGTAAATTTACTTTTCTCATTTCATTACCACCAGCTACCAGGTAAATAGCTATCAAAGTATACTAGAGCTGTCAGTTTAACATCAAATAAATTCGCTTTTTAAACTATTTAATTTATAATCTTAAAATAACTAATAATGGCTAATCACCAATATTCAAATATCGAATATTGTGATATCCATTTTTGTTATGGAAAAGCAAATGGTAATGCAGAGTTGGCAAGAAGATATTATATGGAGAGTTATCCGGAAAGAAATATCCCTCATGCTCAAACATTTTCCAGTGTGCACAGGAGGCTTGCGGAATGTGGTTCCTTTAAAAGTTATAATGGAAATAGGGGAAGACCTAGAACTGCTAGAAACGTGCAACAAGAAGAAAGAGTGCTTGAAATTATTGAAGATAATCCAGGTATTAGTACTAGAAAAATTGGGAATGAAGTGCGGCTCTGTCAGGCTAGTTCATGGAGGATACTAAGAGAAGAACAACTCTACCCGTTTCATTCAAAAAAGGTGCAGGCTCTTTATGACGATGATCGGCCGAGACGGTTGGAAATGTGCAATCAGATCCTAGCTAAGTATGAACACGATAATCGATTAATTGGCGTCATATTATTCACTGACGAAGCTGGTTTCACTCGTGATGGCATAACAAATCTACACAACATCCACACATATGCTTACGAGAACCCAAACAATGTGGTAGAAACGAAACATCAGCGTAGATTTTCACTAAATGTGTGGGCAGGGATAATAGGAGATTACCTTATTGGTCCTCATTTCTTTGATGGCCCATTAACTGGTGACGTATACTTAGATTTTATCCAAAATCGTCTCCCATGGTATCTGGAAGATGTGCCATTGGAAGTAAGGGCCAACATGTGGATCCTCCAAGACGGAGCTCCGCCCCACTTTAGTATACGTGTCCGACAGTATTTGAATGCAACGTATCCTGAGCGATGGATAGGACGAAGTGGACCATTGGCATGGGCAGCGATGTCACCAGACCTTAATCCTATGGATTTTTTCTTTTGGGGTCACTTGAAACAATTGGTGTACGATAGTCCAGTAATCAACGTCGAGGATCTTCGCTTCAGGATAATCGAAAAGTGCCAAATTATTAAAAAAAAACACCAGAAATTTTTCATCGAGTTAGGCGACATTTTTTGAAGAGTGTTAGGAAATGTATGGAAGAAAATGGGGGACATTTTGAGAATCTTTTTTAGTTTGTTTAGTACTGTTTCATTAATTTTTATCAATTAAATGTATATCGCAATAATCCATAATATGAATATTTACTGATTAGCCATTATTAGTTATTTTAAGATTATAAATTAAATAGTTTAAAAAGCGAATTTATTTGATGTTAAACTGACAGCTCTAGTATACTTTGATAGCTATTTACCTGGTAGCTGGTGGTAATGAAATGAGAAAAGTAAATTTACCACTTAATTTTTAAGGGTGATTTACGTCTAAACCGTTGGGTTTAGCGATGTAAATAAAGAGCACCTTTTTTAAAGGCCTGGCATCAGTCTTTCAGAAATTATGCCAAAAACTACTGTAGCTGTCAACACTAAAAAATTATGACAAAAAAACAATTTTCAATGTAGGTAAAGTGCCCTCTAGCGGCAAACAATCAATGTGAATTGTTACTAAAATGATGAAGCGCAGAAGACTTAGCCTATCTTTCAAATATTAGTCAAATCGGTTTTCCTGTAAGCGAGTAATTCAAAAAACAAAAAATAAAAACTTGGACTTGGACGGCTTGTAACTCGAAAACGAATGACATTTTGAAAAAAAATTATATGAAGCTCTACCCTTATTTTGTCAAGTAGAATCACCCCCTTAAGTTTCGTGATCGCTTTTTGAATCACCCTGTATATTTACATGTGGCGTATTTTTCTAGATGTTAAAAATTTGAAGTCTTAATTACAGTAAAATAATAAACTATACTATATATAAATTTTTGTGTATGCATTTTTATAGTTTTAATTATCAATTTCACCATTTCTCGGTTACCATCTCTGGGTTCCCATTTTGAAAATTGGATGTCATAAATCAGGCAAGTGTTTTTTTTCTCGAAAATTTCAAAACGAGAAGATCTAACCGATACCTGTTTACAATTCCTAGTATATTTCGCTATTATTAAAATTAGCCAAAAAAACATTGTTTCTTAAAAACTATGCCTGTCTAAAGGTTTATGACATTATTATTAGTATTTTTCATTAGGATATTTGTAACATTCGATTACTTAAAATGAAAGAAAAATTATAACACTGTTACTTTTTCTATTATGTAAAATTAAAGTCAGATTTTTCTATTTTAAAACAGTATCTGAGCTAACATAGGTAACAAATTCTATTTTTACACCTGCTAGGTTTATTTTTACATTTATCTATGTTAATCAAACTTTTACAAATATTTTTTTAAAACATTTCTAGCAAGATACAAATATTTTGTAAAATAATTAAATAATTTAATATTAATAAGAAGAAACTGCAGTCTTCAAAAAATCTTGTCGTAATTTTTTTAGCAAAATGTTTTTTATATATTATTTATATCCATATTGCATATTTAAAGTTCTAATAAAAGTACAAAACCATCAGAGAATTTTTCCCTGCATCACTTCCTTGTTGGATTTTTTAAAGTGTTGCGAAAAAATCAAATATAAATTGAAAATTTAACAAATAGCTGCCCCTAAAAACAGTTTTCATTACTGGTTCTGTGAAAACAGGCATCTAAATTGTTGGATTTTAGGTTTATATCTTCGTGAGTCATAGCTCTCTAATATTAAATTTCTTAATAAATATTTTCAATTTTTTATAATTATTAAAAACAAGGAACAAATATTTTTGGACTTTTGAACTGTTTAGACATGCATACAATTATTTGTTTAATTTGACATTTAAGAGTCAGAAGATAAAGGTCAATTTTATTGATTTTATTTCCAATTAACAAAGTGTTTTCTAGTCATTTTAGAATAATAAATAAATTTTTTTCGATTAATGGTTATTAAGATATCCAAAATAAATATTGCGATAAAATAAAAATCTACTCAGGGGAAAAATACAACGTCCTAAAAAAGAGCTTAATAATTATATTATTTATTAACTCAAGGTTTTCATAATTCACGATCGTTTGCCTCATTATTATAAAGTTTTCTAGTACTAGTAAGTGCTATTATTTTTTTTGTGAAGACAAGGAAAATTTTAACAGGAGCTATACACATACAGTTTTTATATTTGACAAAAGTCATCTGAAATGATGAAATTTATTTAATCTAATGTTTATAACTATTATTATTATATTTTTAATAGGTGCTCATAAAGCTGGAAAACTAACAGAGACTCTCCTTCTAACGATTAAAGTTATTTAAATTGAAAAACGAAATTTTAAATCTTGTCTGAAAATTTATATGTATTGTTTCTTAGAATTCCCCGCTTCTTGGAAATCTTAATTATATTTAGTTTACCAGACGACAGGTAAAAGATATAATGTTGGATTTCCGCTGTGAACGTAATTATCATTATTTATTCAAAAATAATGCCTGGGTTTTACCATCGGATTGGTAATTTTTTATTAGTTAAGCAACGGTGTTCTAAAATCAAAAATACTTACTTTTGATAAGTTAGGTGACAGCAACTGAGGCGATGAATCTCTATAATCTCTATAGGAAATAAAAGGATCCGATGGTTCATCATTTAGGAGTGGTCCAAAACTATTATCTTTGAGTAAAAAGTCGTCTAACATGTCGGACAAGAACGGGTGGTCATCTAGTGGAACACATACGTCACCAGCTACTGGAGCTAAGTGCGTTAGATCATCGGGTTCATCTTTTAGCACTGAAACAAGAGAAACTTGTGGTTAGTTTTGAAAAGAGACAACGTCTATAATAATTAACTGAATAATAATTATCCCTAAAAGTATGGGGAATTATAATGATTTTTATGTTTGTTTATCGGTTATTGTATTTATCAATTTATTTCAGTTGTGGTTCAAAATGACCACATCGTTTCACAACAATTTTGCTTCTTTAAAGTATCACAAAGTGACCCTAAAACCTTTATACCAGGTGAGTTATCTTGCCTGTGTTTGCGATAAAAACTTAACTCTTGACTTGGCTCAAAATTGTATTTTTGCCCGCCCATAATACAGTAGGTTAGTTAGGATTATGTATCTTTCTTTTAACATAATAAAGAAAGGGTTAATAACACCCACATGTTTACGGTTTAAAAATAATAACGGCCCGCATATACTTAATTCACTGGAAACATGACCTCTCTTAACTAAATTTTCCGTTAATCAGCAGAGGCAAGACTTGTTATATGAAGGGTTAGGAATTTACTAATATTTAGTTACTAACTGATTAACGTCTAAAATTATTTAATCTATTGACTATAAATATTAAAATCATCATCTTTGATGCAACAATTCTCTAAGTTTAAAATGTATGTGTGCATGTGCTAAATGTCTAAGTAAATGTTGTACTAAAACTTTTATTATTATAAATTACACTCCACAATATATTCATATTATTACATTAATATGACAATGTTCAAATAATAATAGTTTAAGATGTCTGCTTGAAAAAATTTGTAAATCTAGTTAAATATTATAAAGAATAAGTAAAAATATGTTAAATTGTGACAAACCATTGTGTGAGGACAAAAACTTTACTATTGACAGCTAATTTTCTGGAAAAAATCCTAAATTTCATATTAAACAATTTAAAAAATAGTTTTGAAAATCTTTCAGTGACCAGATCCCGCTGCTAATCATAAAAAAAGCTACCTGTAAATATTTCATGACATTACATGGTCTCGTAGGTGTAAATAATTAGAAATTAAATTTGTAAATTTTTACAAATAAAGTTTTTAAAAAATATCACGATAAAAAATGAAATTAAATTTAATTATATTATTCATTATCAAAATTCTTAGATATACCATATATTTCCTTTCTACTTACGTTTGGTTTATCTATTTTTAAATTTATAAATAACGATATTCGGTTAGTCAGCTGCTATTAATTAAATCACTTAAGTTATTCAAGACCTTTCTTTCTTGATATAATTTTTTTTTATTAACAAAGTTAGTAGAGATGTCCGTCTTTTTATTTAATTCCGTTTGGTTAAATAACAAATCAAATTAATTAGGAGACTTTCTGCATAAAAAATCCTCACCAGAGCTATTTGTAAAGAAATCAGCTCACATATCTGTGATTTAGCCAAAACCTTTAGCCAAAACCCATTCCAACAAATGAAAATAAAGCTTCAAAGACAGAGTTGAAAACTTAAAAAATATTCGTGATGAACATATAATATCTTCTAATTTCGGGAGTCAATGCCGTTATCTCTCGTCAAAGCTAGGTGCACGTGATGTCTTAAACTTATCTACATGTCCAATATACATTTTGGTTAAGAATACAAAAATGACGTGATATTCTTAAAATATTCAGTCTTGTTATAACGGATGTTAAAAGTTATTAAAAAACTTTTTGAATAACCACGATTACAACCGAACCACCCATAAACTTCGTAGTATAAATATGCGCTAACTTTGCAAGAAACTTTTAAAGCTTTCCAATATAAAATCTCGTTATTTTAAAACTCCAGAAGCATTTTTCTACCAGAATTAAATGCATTAATAAAAACTGTTCAGAAAAATTTTAAAAAGTTGTTTTCTTCTGATGAGTGTTAAGACCTAAGCAGTTACCAAGTCATATTATAACCCGGATGCATAAAAAACAATTTTATATAGGTACCACATAAGAAACACTGTATTGTGAAATTTACTTGAGTTTCTTACACCGCCTACCAATATATTCATTTACAGATCATTTTTGCGAGAGCACTACGTCATAACATCAGGATAAATCTGTCAACTGTCAGCGTACCATAATCCAAATGTGAAAGTCTGTTTGATAAGAGCATAAACGACAAAAGTCCAAAAGAGAACTTTGGGGTGGCAAATAAAAAAAACCAAATATGTTATACATGTTTCTTAATTGGGACGCTTACTAAATTAATAAGGGGTCTAGTCGCCTCCACTATCAATAATGGATTCGAGTCTCCAGGGCAAGCTTTCTACTAATTTAATTGCATAATCTGAAGACAAAGACCTTCATATAAGTCGAATTTGGCGAAATAATTGATTAACACTACAGACCCAAACATTTTCTGAGGGATTTGCATCCGGTGATAGCCAATCTAGTAGATCAATGTCATTTGCTTGTTTCCACACAGTACAAAGATGACTTCGATGTTCTGGTTATCGTCTTCTTCCAAAGTCAATATTTATTTTTTATTATAAACCACCTTCGGGTAAATAGTAATAAAACCTTATGACCATTTTAACAGTGTTTTAATTATCTGTAAAGGTGTAAAAAGCGCCAAATCCCTGTTTCGAGAAACAGCCCAAAACGTGCACTTTTACTGGGTGTTTATTTATTCGCTGGATGAATCTATTGGCGTGGGTACACCAGGTGTGAATGATGGAAGAACGTGCTCAATAAGAAGCTTTGTCCGAAAAAATTACGTTGTCCCAATCGCGGTCCAAAATTTCCTTCGTCCAAGTGAGTTTCCGTTCAATCTGTTTTTCGAACAATAACGGTTTCTTTATTGTACTATGAAATTTTACTGCATTAGCCAGTAAACGTATCCCTATAGTATCACATGTCACGTTTAGTCCCTTTTTATGCAAATGATAGGAAAGAACTCTTTTAAAATAAATCATCCTATCCTTTTTCGTTGCTTTTTGCACGGGGCCACGATCCGGTAGATTATCGACATTTCTTACATCAGAATAGCGTTTCTCCACTTACTAACAAATCTCTGACTTCTTCATGAATTTATCAGCCGCTCCGTATATCATTTTGGGTCCTTTTGGATGCGAACACAGAAACACGACTTCGTAACGTGATGCGTACGCGACACTCACGACTAAGATATCCTATACAAAACATCTCAGAGGAGGGATCACGCTACTTACTCGTATTCGAACTACCGTTGTTAATGATTTCCAAGACAAAGTTTAGCCCTAGACGCTCTTGTCAGACTGCAATAAAATTCGTATTTGTTAAAGTAGAAATTTGTGAATTTTCCCTTTTTTTTAATAAAAAATATAATGAATGATAACAAATTTGTCCTATTTATGCAGTTTGGAAGATTTACTCCAGGTGTATTATGTCCTGAATGGGAGAAATATACAGTAAAAATCAAGTAGGCGTTATTTATTTGTCATGTGTTTGCCAGAGGCGAAACTTGTAATGACAGATTTTTTAAATAATGGAGTCAATAGTTCCCGCCTTGTTAATTGTGTTAAAAATGTCTCTCATCTATTATTATGTAGTGGAAAACTAGGTTTCTTCTGAAAATGGATCAAAATACCTACAACCAGTCGGTCAACAAATAGATTAAAGAGTAATAGTACAAATTAAAAACAGTGATTTATCAAAGGCCGTATCTTGTTTCATGCCAATATTGTTCTGATAAGTTTGTTCAGATCAGGAATTTCATTTTTATATATGTTTTTGTTTAATATATTTGCGTACACAATGTTTCAAACACATTACATACCTAACGGGAAAGGGACAACAATCTTTATTAAAAGTAATATCCTAAAATTCATCCTGAGAATGAGTTAGTAAGACAACAAATGGACAGAAAAATTTTAAGTTTTGAAATAATTCCCATGATTCTAGTCCTACTTAATCTAAAATTAAAATACATAGGGGGTATTAATTCTCTGGCTTTCATATGGAGCTGTATATAAGATCAATAAATCAGAAAACTGGAGTGCTCTAGCAGAGGTCAAATAAATAGCTTTACCGTAAAAAAGGTCTGGTGGTTCTGATTTTTTGTATGTTTTATATTTGAGAGCTCTATTAACAATTCAATTTCTTGACTTTGGAGCATTTCTTTTCGTTTCGCCATATTGGCAAAATATAAAAAAATTTATTTGTGTTTTGCAACTTTTTTTTAAATCAAACGTGGTGTCGTTCAAGTTATTAAATTTTTATGAACTAATAATAATCTGCCAAATTTCCTTGAACAATGTCCCTTTAAAATAGGATCCTTCAATAGCTGTTCAACTGTAGTAAGACGATAGATCAGAGCGCAATAACTATTTCTCTAACGGGCTATTAGTTTGGAAAATTTTATATTATTTGAGATAGTTTCTAATAATAGTATCAGCAATTAGTTAACTAGATGCTTTAGTTGTGAAAAAAAAAATATAATTAAGGTAGAATACATTTAAACCTTAAAGAAATTTTTTACCGAAGGATATTCTTTATGTAACTGTAAATTGCTTTAAATAATTTTTATGATAAGGCTTTAGTAATGGACAGCAGGATTTTTCTAAAGAATAGGTTTAGTTTTCTTTAAACATACATGAACAACATTTAACCACAATTCAAGGTTTTGAATTGGTTGTTTGCTGTAAATGTACTAAATTATAATTTAAATAAATAAAGAGTGTGTTACCAAAAACGTCGATTAAATATGCTAATATGGAGAAAAAAGGTACTAATTTGGATGTAACCCAAAAATAAAAAATTATCTAGAGGATTTTTTATGAGACAAAACAAGTTTATTTTTCGATATCAGTAACATAATCATTTTAAAGTAATAATCAGCTAGAACTGCACCTAACGTATATTAATGACGCATTATGCGACTAATCGAAACAAATGGGTATTATTATGTCGCCAGTCCTATTCTGGTATTAAATTTATTAATTATAAAATCGATTCTATTAGTATGTTTTTCAGTGTTATCAAATATCCAGGAATACAGTCATACAACACAAGGATTATGACTAGTTGTTAATTGCAATCCTTTGTTTAAGCCCGCCTGACACTGTTTAAAGGTAGACGCGGATTAAGGAATTTAGGGACTTATAATCAAAACTGTCCAGATAAATATGCTATATATTTGAGGGTAACTACTGGGATATCGAAAAATGAAATATATACAGTGATGTCGTCTTTCGTGCCTAATCTTTTACTGTTCAGAAGTTGGGAAAAAATTGTTTTGAACGTGGTACTATTCTTCAAACTAATGTGGAAATGTAAGCTTACTTATTATATCATACTGTTTATATCTTATTGAGTTCTACAAAGTAAAACTATTTTATTTGTTGTATGTTAACTTACAACTGTAAGTTCAAGCTCCTAATGACATAGTAAAAATTTAAATTGAAAGTATCAAAGAAATACTCATTAATCAATTTATTTTTTCGTTTCCAAATGGGGAAGGTTATTTAAGACTTCGAACCTTTGAATTGCAATAGTTCTTCTGTTCTTTGTAAGCTGTATTTGAAAATTACGTTTAAATATTACTAAATTAGATTTTTAAAAAGGCATTATGTCCATCAACTGAATATGTGATGGTTTCGACCACCTAATAGATGCAATCCATTGAAAAATCTGCTTACTTAAAGTTCTAGTGCGTAAGTTGCTGATTGTTCCTACTGATACTATATCCAAGGAAAATTGCAAACAGTCAAAACGACATTAAAAATAAACCGATATGTGGAAAGTAGCCAAATAAGTTTATTTCTACTTTTTCAAGAAATAGAAAGATATTCCAACTTTGTATTTATATTTGTTTAGTTACAACAATCAAAATTTCAGTAATGACTTTTTGCATATATCTTATATATATATATATATATATATATATATATATATATATATATATATATATATATATATATATATATATATATATATAATTTTCACATGAAACAAAAAACCCGTAAAATCTATATAAATAAAATGGGTTATTTTACCTCATAAATTATATAGAATATATATCTGATTTACTTCCTAACATTATTAAACTATAATTTCATTCCGAAAGCTGAACTATTTGTGTGACGAAAACTAAATTAACTTTCGTATTATAAAGTTATATGTCTGTGAACATGTTTTATTATATTTTGACGTAATTATATTAACATTGTTTGTGAGTTGATAATTGTTTCATTACATTAAACATAAAGTATCCGTACAAAATTGCACAAAAAATCAAGGCTAAACAACAAATTAGCGGAGAATCTACGTATCCATTAAGTTACTTTAGAAAATTACTATTATTCTAATAGAAGAAATCTGTAAAAATAATGCATAAATATGTTTGTTCAAATAAGAAGTTAAGTAGGGCAAAATAATATCTTCGAACTTTGTTCAGAAGGCAGATATGGCTTAAATTTAAAATAAATATATTGTTGACATCAAAATTCCAAAATGTTTGTCAGCCCTATAATCAATACAAGTAATATAAACACATTTTCGATTAAATTACCCAACATATTTTAATTTTCTAGAACGTCGTCAGAACACGCACTGCCTATTGAAAATTTGGAAGCTTTAAATAAAGAGCAAAGAATTTCTCCGAAAGAAAACGCCATTTCCAATCAACAGTAACCCCATAATGTTTTTTTTTTCATTTTATATACTGTACTTGGAAAGCATTGGAACAATCTACACTTGCGCTAGCCCACATGGATCATCTTAAGGTCCAAAATAATGCACAAAATATTAGAGAGTAAATACACCTATTTTCGACTTGCCGTTGGTTTGAATATTCTTTGGTGCTACACTTAATTATCTATTCTGGCATAGACCTTCAACGATTTCAAGCGATTTTGGTTATGATAATGACTGACTGTTAAACAGTCCATTAAATTTCCAATTTTTTACAAATTATGACCAACCGGTTGAAATCTGGCATGATCTTTGTTCAAGTACATGCGTCTCGTGAAAAAGAAGTCCATTCTAAAAAAATTAGGGGGAGGGCAACACTGGTGCAAAATAGAAACCAATAATTAAATAGTTTTTGTAATATTTTCAAGCATTAAGGTACAATATAAAGTAACTTTAATTACATGTTGGATAATTTGCTGCAGGATCATAAAAAAAATTGTAATTATAAAGTCGAGTATATCACAGGCTTTTGTAAATCCCAAATATAAGTATGACCTAAGTATACACGTAAATTATTATTGCCTGATATCTTGATCGTTGTTGGTATTTACTTTTATATTCCTTTTAGGCACCGTTAAACTCCTGGAAAAAAATTACTTCCAAACTAACATTTAAAATACTTTATGGTTTTCCGATATTTTATTTTTCTACCTCAAGGCAGTATGCCCTGCCTTATAAGCGTTTTATAGGCTAACCGTAAATTTTGATAAAAAGGCTCAGCGGCCTTTTTCATGTTAAATTGTCTACACTACGGGATCTGGTGTAATGGTCGTTCTTTTGCGGAAATGCGTGAAAGGGTCTTTGTATGTTGTAAAAGAAGGAAAATGTGAATTCAGTATAACATAGCATGCTACGAGATAATTTTGCGACTGAAAAGATTTATTTTATTTGTTCTTGCGACAAAAATATAAGCTATCATCGTTGAACAATACAGCAATTTTTCATCTCGGAATTAATTTGTCATATGGAATAATCTCCAGAAGAGGGGTTATTGTTAAATTTTAGGCGGGACCTTTGCGAGCTAATGTTTCAAAAATTTTAGTCTTTGATAAGCTAACCATAAATTTTAACATTATCGGCTTCTGATGTTAAAATGCCCCAAATACGGAATTTCTTGTAACAGCTGTTCTGCGAAAATACTTGGAAAAATCGTGTGTAGAGATTCGGTGTAACATGCAGCGATATGGATTTCATTTTCTGAGGCTAAAAGAACCATACTTATTTATTTTTTTATTATTATTTTACATTACTATCATAATCAAAATTCTATTTCAATTTAAAAATTGAAATAATATTTATTATTCTTCTAACATTATTAGCCTCACAGATTGTGTTTTATAGCTTTAGTTTTGCATTTAGATATAACACAGAATCGTTAGCTAAGGTCGCAAGTAATAAAAATACTTTATTGCTTTAATTAATCGTCGAAAAGCTTTATACTTTATCGAACCATACACACTATAGATTATTAATACCTTTCAAAAATAAAAGTATATTCTGACCATACAATAAAAACACGTTACACGAAAACGTTCGCTGTTATTTATGTTTCCAATTATGACATTTTGCACGTAAGTTTGTATATTGGGCGCATTCTTGGACTGTTTCAACATGAAAGCTGAACAAATTTCATATACCTATAGGCTTTCTTTTGTTTATTATTCTGCTCTTCTACTTCAGTGGATTCCCAACCAAAATTCAATGATAACCTTAAAAAAATCGTTGTTATGAATTACGTTTTTATAAGTTTTCAGGTAAAACAATAATTTGCTCTAAAAAATTATTAAAGAGGGCCACTCTATTGAATTGCATTTTTTCAAAATAAACATTACGATCCAAAAAAAAAAGCTTTATATCATTTTCAGTCTCAACAATCTTCATAAACTTCGCATATTTAACAGGTCTTCGCACTTAACATAAAAGCTAAAATAAATTCATAAAATTATCTTGAATTATTATTTGGCAGGCCTGTTTATCACACTGACACATACTACAGTGAACCCGATTCAGAAAAAAAATTCATTTGAACAAACTCTGTATAATGTTACTGTGCCAACACAATTATATCAAAGTATAGAATAATCTATGACCTCATTTCTGACGCGACGTTCTGATCCGATAGAGTTTTTTTCACTTGAATTTCATGTAATAAACAATTTTAATTGAAGCTTCTATGGGATGCAACATTTCAACTGATACTAGAAATGTTACATCCCATTTCAAGCGGATAGAACTCCACGGATTGGTTCAATCGAATCGGAAAACAACGTTTGACACAAAATTTACGTCTTCAATTATGTTCCAAGAGCTGTAACTAAACTGTTTCATAAATTAGTCGGTATTATGTCTTCAATTATGTTCCAAGAGCTGTAACTAAACTGTTCCATAAATTAGTCGGTATTAAAAACAATTTGCTTTATTCAATAAATTACAACTTTAAAAAAACCGCCAAGCTCCCTCCTTAAAAAAAAACAACAAAAACACGTTATATCACAATATTCATCGTTATTTATGTTTCCAATTTCAACATTCTGCACGTAACTTAGGATTTTTGGCAGATTCTTGAATTCACTCAACCTAAAAACTATTAATAAACTTACGACGTTCGATATTTATCTTTTCGTACGTACATTATTTGGTTGTCAGCTGATTACCGACCTTGACATTGCTAAATATAGACTCTTTGAATTAAAATACTATTTTCCATAGCCAAAATAATTTATGATGATCGACTATTACACAGGCCTTCATGTAAATGTGTAGGTAGATGTTTATTATTGGCTTGCAAGTAAAGTTTTAAAATGCAACTGAAAAGGTCAATTTTATGAAATATATTTATAATTAAAATATTTTGAAATAAAAATTGCTTATAGTAATTTATAATGTATCGACAGTCACAGACATCTGGTCTAAAAGTCTATTTTTATTACCCAAACACATTTGCAATAATGTTCTTAAGAATTCGGCTGTGATTTTTCAATCAGTTATTTTTTCGCATAAATCTGGATTACCGTGAATTTATCAATAACATAAGGTTATTTTTTTTTTATCAGAAAAGCAGAAATAAATGTTCAGTTGGTCGGGAGAAGCATGTGAAAATACATCAATTTCAGAGTTGAACGAGGATAAATATGACCATGATTACGTGTACAGTTTTAATGGCCCCACTGAGAACAACGAGGGAGAAACCGAAGAAAACCAAAGTGAGTGTGGAGAAATTGAAAAGGTAATTGACGACATTGAACCAGGACTAAAATGAACTCGAAGATCACAGTAAACAAGCACAGAGTAGGAGCAACGAAAGATTCGTGAAATATAATCATTGGGTAAACCACGTAAAAAAAATGTGCCTTAAACTCTATCCCTGTGGAGGTGCGGAAGAGTCTAGATGGAATGTATATTGAATTTTTATGTGTTAGTAATAAAGGTGTATATTCATGTACAAAAAATATGAACAAAAGCTGAATTAAAATAAAGAATGCATGGAATTATTGAATATTTAGTCTCACCTCTATTAACAGAAAGCAAATATTTCCAAACCAACAATTCTTTCAAAATTTTAAAGAACCATAACCCTTGACAAATAATAAAAACGATACATACAAGCATAAATATTCAGACACGATGCAAATGAGTGATTTCAATAAAAACATTTTGTTTGCTATGAAAATGTTTACCCATCCCCAATTGCAGTTACGAGAAAAGTCATAAGAGGACAAAGTTGTAGTACTCGAAGTTCTATGCTGGTACCATCAATTCTGTCATAACGTCGACAAAAGCCGAGAAAATCGAAAAACAATTTTTACACCTGTTCACTCCTCCCTTGCGAGATTTAAAAATACAGAATTTAGTACATTTGAGATACTATTGGGGGGGGGGGGGGACTTAATGCATGTGCAAAAAATCTGCGACGTAGGTGGATTTGACATAAAACCATAAGGAAAATCTCCTTGTCGCCTTATGACGAACCTTCATAATGTATATGAAATCCTTTATAATAAAGCCTGCTGATTGTTTTGGACCTTATTATAACTCATATATACCACAAGAAGACAATGTCGTAGTCGCATTTGTAAGAACTGGAAAAGAGACAAAGACATTATCACCATGGAGTGGCATGCTTCCTCGCTTGATGCACATCCTATCTGAAATATATGGGGTCTTATGAAGGTTCGTCCAACTTCGTAAAAAATGTATATTTACTCTGAGTAGTAAACTGTAGAAATACGGAAAAAATATGGAAAAATTAATAGTTGGATTTTACGGAAAAGTTGATTAGCAACATGCTTAGTGTCTCCAAAAACGTACGACTTTTTTTCTTTAATTTTTTAGGTAGTTATATTTTGTCAACACGTTTTTTTGGAACTAATTGTAACTACATATCTTTAACTAACGACCGACGGATAGGTATCAATTATCTTATGTGCTTTTTTATCTTTCTGTTAATAAAAACCAATATAAAAACACATCTATTTTTTCTGTAAATTACAAAAATGGCTGTAGTAATATTACTCATAAAAACATTGTGTAAAATTAAACAGCCAGATTCACTAAGAAGGTTTAAGACTTAGACCTGATCTAGCTGCAATGGAAGATAAACAGATAGATAGATACATTACATTCTGATTACAAGACTTATTGTCATAATTTATTCTACATATGTCAACAAATAAACACTGATATAGAGATATTAAGGATACAACTCTAGCGACAAAGCCTTGAAATATGCAAAATAAATAATTGTTCTGGGAATAAATAAAATTCTCTATTTCTGCCAATTCAGTAATAAAAGAAATGAATTTTTTATGCTTGAATTTTGAAGATTCAAAACTTGCTTGACTTGTTGTTCATGTCAGTTTAAACCCCTCTATTGTCAACTTAAACCGGTTTTAAATTTAGACCATGTAAGATTTTTAGAATGGGAATAGATATTGGAAAATTATGGAAAAATAAATAGGAAAGCAATAGTACATAGTATTATTTAGGATGATTATGGTAAAGATAGTGTAAAGGGCATGTTGATGCCAATCTCTCTGACTGGCCTGCACAAGTATGACTGTGCGAGCCGGCCAAAACGTCATAATACACACATACATACACCTATACAAACACACACACACACACACACACATTTCTGGGGCATTCAGCGTCCTTCAATGAAAGCCTAGCGTTATAGTAGTAAAATAGTCTTAATATTGCTTCCAGAATCCTGGTTTGATGAGAAATGCTATTTCACCAGCAGGAGGAATATAAGTACAGATTCTGACTATGGCCAAGGTCTTGAGTTAGACCAACGAATGAATTTTTCTATTTACTCTCAGTATCCGTGCAGCTCACCTGCACAGTTCTATTTTGTTGCCCACACGTTCCAGTTGGCCTTCACAGCCAAAACGGAAAGGTTTACTTTACTGTGCGTGAGGCTCCTTAAGGGAGAAAGTATTTTGTAGCGAATATACTTAAGTTCAATTGCACATATTCAAAGTAGCATTGGAGGTTACTTTAAATTTTTTTCTTCATTTTATTGTTTTTATCTCTAGTTGAGGTTTTTTATTCGATTTATTTATTATTTTCATTTATTATAATGTATGAAAATACAAATAGTAAATTACCAATTTTAGTCAATTTAATCAAAAAAGCCCATTATTAAATTTTTAGCTGCCTTATTGGCACAGCCTTATTGAATTTTTTGGATTTGGGACCTTGTATCAAGAAATGAATCTAGCCAATTTCAGGTCTCTACAAGATTGGGAACTAACAAAAAATCCTGCCAATTTCTTGCTAATAAGACCGAAGAGTTTGTATTAAGGAGAGAGTTCCAAACACGACCTTATAATTCACTTATACCTTCGTAAATCAAATTATCGTGTGTACTTCCCCTATCTTGACGCCTCAGCTCTACATCTTAGTCAAGAAGGTCTAAAATGTAAGCGTAAGTTTGATATATGGCCCAAGAATTTTACATCCATCACCCTATCCATCTTGGAATCAAAATGACATAATATTTAGTCAATATTCAAGAAAAAAATACCGATAAATTTATTATTTAAAAATATGAATTAAATATATATATATATATATATATATATATATATATATATATATATATATATATATATATATAGAGTTTATTTTTACATGGCAGAAAGTAGGCATTTCAACATTATTTTATATTCTAACTTCGCAGAAATCATTTATATTTAAAGCCCCTGAAATGTCACTGTCGTTCCTAAAAATATCCATAACCATTTCGGTATGGATTTTCTGTAATCTGGAATAGCGGCATAATTTATATATTGGGGAGTATGCCATGTATAAACAGCAAATAATATAAATTACACGAACTGATAATGCATAATTATTTAATCATAATTAATTAGTAAATATATTTACGACCTACACGTGTTGGTATAGTACAGGTACGCTTGACTTGGTGATTTTTTGATTTAAAAATTAACTGGCTTTGAGTAACATATAGATGTATGTGAACCCAGATTCAACGTCATTTTAAGCAAAGTACGTATGGTGAATACATGAATATGGTATCCAGATCAACGTGCGCACAATGCTGCCGGCATACTTATGATATGTAAGAAAATTCGCATTGTACATATGTGTGTGAAGTTAGTTATTGAAATAGAACTTATCAATGATTTTTTTTAAAACTTTATTTGTATGTTTAGCCTGCTTCTTGCAGACAATGCCAAAGTACATTAGCAAAGTTACTATAAGCATGATGGTGCGCAACTTACATACCTTTTGAGGAACCACTAAACATTCTTTAACTTCCGAATGAAATTTACGGTACAGAGTACAATCAGCGATTTCGAAAATACAAATTGTTGATTGGCTGATGCGTTATTTTATGATTTGCAACCAATGATTTTAACATGTCGATAAATACACTCCAAAACGTGAAAATCCTGTCATGGACAATGCGCTAGGGAAAATTACGTTTGCCTAGCAAGCAACTTACACGAGAATTCAAATAGTGTACAGGACCGGTCTTAAAATTTACATTAGGTGTGAGATTGACAAAAACATTAATTTTAACATAAACCTGTCTGTTATTATATTCTATTTCTAACAATAATTTTACCTCATACAATTCAATTTTTTACTGAAACCATTGTTTGAACAATTATTTGTGGTCTATTACCGGCCTTGAAAATATTGATATAACAATGGTCCCCGTGGAAATGAAGTGGCTATAAACATTCATTCACTGTCTGCCAAATAAATTTTATGCAACCAATGTTAAATCTATTAAGTTTCTGGAGGAAATATGTGTGGTATTAATCAACAGGACATCAATAATTTGAACCTCGACATGGCAATGTACAGATAAAAAATATTATAATTTAAATTCAAAATTTGTATTGTTAATATTGCTGTGTCAAGAGTTCTGTAAATATTTGTTTTTTTTTTACGTAAGTATATAATAACGATAAAATTTGTTGAAAGCTATTTATTACCCGTGTGTTATCGGTTAAGTTTAAATTTTTTTATTCATATTAGTTTTTTTCTATATTAACCAAACCATAGACATATGTATTCATTATATTGATTTAAGCCCGGTTTAGCTACGTCCGAGTTAAAATATTATCTCTATGTTGACTCTAATTTTATATGAAAAACATTTTACACTGCAAAAGAGCTTAGTATCGAGAATATACTATTTACTGAATTACTCTATTTTTATTACCATTATTACCAATCTGATCACAAGGGCGGACGCAGCTTCTCTCTTAGGGAGAAGGGCGATGTCACAAGCAGGGGCGGATCGAGCCTCTCTCTTTGGTAGGCGAAGAGCAAGGAACTTGGAAGGGATGGGAAAACTACAAAAATAGGCTAAATGCGTAAAAAAGTGTTCCACCATGCAGAAAATAAATGTCATAAATTGACATCGACTGGCTATGTGGAGCAAGCGCAAAAAGAAATTTCGTAGTAAATTTGTTGCATGAAGTTAGCAATGTGAGAACGGGAAATCAGGGCTGAGTTTGCGACACGATCGGCGCTAGTGTGTAGTTTTTATCATTTTTTTCATTTCATTTTTTTTTGATCAGAAATTAATTATTTTAAAGTTTAGAATGTACATGGAAAACACTTTACTTAATTATAACATAAAAGAGGAGTAACATATAGTTAATCCCTATGGCCAGATCCCTTTTAACATTGTAGATAAGATAAGATTTTATTTAGAATTATGTTTAAATTTCTTTTAAGGCAGTGTTTATTTCATTAGTCGTTTTATAACCTAAACTTTAAATTGTAATTTTTCAATATAACAACATAAATAAGAGGTTTCTCAAATCCAGTCCTGTCCCTTGACCTACTGCGCAAGTGCAGCATAGCCACATTAAGGGGAGTACAGAGTTACATGAGGAACCAAATTTAGTTTAGGGTATTCTCCTTCCTTTTACCCCTTCCAACTTCCTTGGCGAAGAGCGATATCACAAGAGTATAGTATGGCAAGCTAGTTGTAAATCGGGGGAGGAGTGCCAGCCACATTCACGTTTCTAATGTTACAGGCGGAGGCGAATCTATTTTTCTGAACTCCCCCGCCCCCTTGGATCCGCGCTGATCACAAGAGGAAAGAAAAGATCGAAACTACCCTCATCCCATTAGTATACAAGACAGAACAGTATGACAAGCGAATATGAGTTATCAGCGGAGAGGAAGGGGGTTCAGCGACATCCACGTTCCTAATGGAATAGGTAAGCTAGTCTATTTTTCTAAATTCAAAGCTCTTGGGGGGAGAGGGTGCGCGATCGCCTCCACCATTCCATTAATTTTTCAACTGATGTATTTCAATGTTGCCAAACTTTTATGATATCTCAGTTTTTAAAGAAACACAAACTATAGCAGTGGTTATAAACACAACTTAAATCATTTACCCGGATATCGTTATATACAATAAGTCTAGAAGCTTATAATTCATGCATCCGTTGCGCTTATGCTACTAAATAATAGCGTAGACTTTAAACAATGCTTTTAATAATGTGTGCGTGTCAATTTTTATGTATCGTTTTTATTTTTAAAAGAGCCCCAAAGTGGTTATACCTGACAGGCATTGATTTCTGACGTTCTAGATAATTTTATCAATATTTTTATGATTCAAAATTTTGACCATTTACAATTAATAAAAAATTAAATTATTCTTGACGATTACCTCACTACATAAGTTTTATCGGATCCACAGTTTATTTATTTTTGCTTAAAATAATCCCTATTAACGAATAGATAGCCTCATATCGGAACCAGGTACTAAAAATAACTCGCCAGAACTAGCGTGAAACATCAACATATATCTCTACAAATTTATTGATTATTTCGTATTCAGTTAAAAAAGTCGACCTTTTAGCTCCTTCTTGAATGCAAAATCACGTGGCGCCCAGTCAGAACTCTAAGGACTCTGACTTTGATTTGTTTTCATTAAATAAGCCATAGTTATCCCTGCTCGACGTGCATGCGCATTATTATATTAAATAAACCAAATGTTTAGTCTGCAGCAAGAGAAATAATTTGACAAGGCTTTAAAAATTCTAGGATTAAATTTTTTTATATAACAGGAATCTGCGACAGTATCCTGCTTATCAAGGATAACTAGTCAAAGTTTCTACTTATATATATATATATATATATATATATATATATATATATATATATATATATATATATATATATATATATATATATATATTGAAATCATCTTTCTATCATCCTTAAAGAATGTACAAGTGTCCGCTAACATTTGTGACATTTCTTTGATACAATGTTGTTTAGTTAAACAACGTTTAAAATGTTACAGAATTGTCACCTGGAAATCACGACGCGTGAATTCAATCATAATTTTTCTTTAATTGCATTATCTAAACTAGTATAACCCAATCGGTACGTTAACTGGAAAATAAGGTAACCCGGCAACAAAATAAAAGTATGAGTTTTTGGTTACTTAAATTATTATTTTATTTTTAATATGTAAATAATACCAGGGATTTCGGAAATTGACAACACTGAAGTTGCTACGTGCCATATCCCTTGTAAAGATTAGATGATATATGTATTCAAAATGTTCTGATGTACGGATGCTATTTGTGTTTACAGTAACGTCAAATCTTCATACCGGCAAAAAGTGGAAACGCGTGAATATTTTCGTGCGATTATTTTTCACAAATTTCGAGGGATTTATTGATGAACGTAATTCTTTACATGACGTTGAAGTACCTCATCTACAAAAACCAGTGTATATCGCTGGTTTAATAAATTCCATCGTGGCAGTCGTTCGTTCACTGACGAGTTGCGTGAAGATCATCCAAAATCGGTTGAAGTGTAAGAAAACATTGATTGTGTGCGTGAACTGATAATGCAAGATTGTCATGTGACTTACCGTGTCATATATAATATATTACACGAACATTTGGTTATGGGTCTATTCGTATATAGCCCGAAAGTATACAGCAGTCGGTTGTATGGGTTTTCCATGATGAGCCACAACCGACAAAAGTTACTCACGCACGAAGCCCTTTGAAGCAAATGGATGGTTGCTTGTATTTTTCGGATAAACTAGCCATGTTGCAATCGTGCCTTTAACGGGAATCGTAGAGCGGTCAATTCTGAGTAGTCTACAATCATTTGTTTCTCGCAAGTCTTCGGTGAATTGGGGAAGATAAACCGAAACATGGAATTTACAGATTATCCACCATCGAGCCATGATTTGGCACTAAATGATTTCTTTTTGTTCCCGTAAATGAAGAACAACCTGCGTGTAGATTTTCCACGCCAAAAGAAGAGGTTGATGCGTTCAAAACCAAGTTTTAGGGATAATAGCTTGCACAGTGGCAAACATGTTTTTCGGATTGGTTCAAACGCATCCAAAGTACATTGATATTAAAGAATATTTTGAAAAACAATAAAATAACAATGAAAAATATTAGTTTATGTTTGTTATTATACCATAAAGTAAAAGTTAAAATATTTTCACACGCATTGTATCTTATATTTTCTCAAACTAGCACAACATTTAATGTCAAGATCAAATCTAAATGTAATATTAAAATATAACGACGTGGTCAATAACATTAACACGAAAATCAAGTTGAAGTAAGATATACCGGATTTTTAATATTTTATTTTATATATCGCCTGATTCTAAATTTAAATTTAAAACAAATACGAGATACTTAAGATGATCTTGAACTTGCGATAATATAATATATAACTGTTATTTGGTCGTTGGCCAACTGATAATAAAAATAGCACATAAAAGCATATGTTGATTGTTTCCAAACCTTATTTAGCGGTTGTTAAATAGAGCTTTTATGTAATTTTATTGCACAACTGCTAATTGCCCCAAAACAGATTCAAGGTAACGTTAATAAATACTAAATCAACATGTAAATTTTAATAGTTTTAAAAACCATAAGCGGAATAAATCATGCAAAAAATTCCACCGGTTTTATGTTTGCTTATAATTTACAAATTGTATATTACTATACAGTACCTTGATTTGAAAATGAGATCGTTGGATATAAACAGTAAACTTAAAATCATGACACAACTGAACCCTAAATACAATTATAGATGACACATTATTTAAATGAGTATATGTCTTCTTTCTCTATATTCTACATATTAATGTATGATATTGGAAAATACATTTCAACCTGTTCTTATGACAAAAAAATTATAGGAAAACTAGAAGACAGTATTTAAAATTTTCCCAGAAATACTCCAGCATATATTCGGTTCTTGATTCGTTTTCCGAATAAGGAGAACAAACCGTGCGTTCCGCAATCTTTTTATCCGAAATCCAAGCAGCAGTAGAGAAAAAGTCATTGTTTTGAATGGCTAAATAAAAACATTAAGACTTATGAATGCCTTGTTGCTTTCATATAAAAGAAAAACTTCGTTATATTTTCGTATAGTTAGGATTAACTGTTAAAGTCATAGCCTTAACACAGCGCCGTCGACTGGATATGGAAAGAATAAGTACGAAGTGCTCCCAATGGTTGTGACGATTCATACAAAATGTTTGGAACTTCTGCATCCGGAATTTCAAATTCGGTTTATTTCGAATGGAAAGGACAGAAAATATCAGAGCGGAAAAAACCGAAGATGTGCTGAGTGTAGAACATTTTGTATTCCTAATGCGTGTCCGGACAGCTTGATTCGGAAACTGAATTCTGAAGCCGAATATATATTGTCGCCCTTATTCCTGCTTGGTTTTTATCTTGCTAGCAGCTGTTATATTATGAAAGAAAATTGTATAGGTATAAGTAATCAAACATTTAAAAACGTTTCAAGAGTCTTAATAATAAAAAAAAAATCTACTGAAAAATCTCCTGCACGATTTCTCGTAACGTTGCAACGCTATCGATTTAGTCTGTAGAGTTGAATGGCAATATGACGTTCTTATATGAACGAGAACTGTAATCACAAGTTTGTTTCTCTTAGGGTTACAGAAAAAAAAAGAAAATGTAGTGATAAGGACGTCGATTCTTTTCGAGAATCGTCATTCTCGTGCATCTAGTTATATCAAAAACAAAAGATGTACGCACTTGCCGAAAACAAATGCATGAATGAAATGAATTTTCTGTTTCTTCTATTGGTAATTACATACATTCAAGTGAACTACCTTAGGTCAATCGTATATATCAATCTAATTTTTTTATTAGTGTATCGACTCCATTCTCCACATTTTTCTTCATTTGATTATTCCGATGACTTTACATAAAATCGTAAGTTTTATGATGACATGGAAAATATACGATGCCACCAGAATATATTTCACTCAATTAGTTCATATCTTGGAGGCACACTGTCAGAAACCTCGCAGACGGCATATTTTACAAAACGTATTTTTAGCGTTGCGGGTTACCAACCTCAAGAAATTTAAAAATAATTTTATTCTACCGAATGAATTTGAAAAATAGAACTCGATGCATAACACATTTTGTTGGGCGGTGGTTTTATTTTTAAAAGAACATTTTTATGAAAACTGTACAAAAATTGAATTGAAACATATTTAGTTAAGTAACACATGGTATAAAATATATTTGTAAAAAATAAGAATTGGCAAAACAATAAATATATTTTAGATATTACGTAACGCATACCTATATCATTAAATAAAATTGTTGATATTTCATACAACATTTAATAATATTAGTTCGTAGTTGATCCATTTTAAAACTTTTCACGATAGAGATTCAGTTAGTTTACAACTTTATCAACATTTTTATGCACAACTCAACTGGTAGGACATGATTTGTAAAGCAGTTTAAAAAGGGATAAAGAGGGTCAGCTTTTCACACAATCCAATTTGTCAGTTGAACCCTACAAAAGAGCCAATGAATAAAGTAAATCTTGGGATTGTATATCCAATCTATTATTCAATTTGTAAAAAATTGTCAAGCTTGTTTCTTCAAGTGAGCATCAAAACCAATCGGATTATTCGGACTTCATTATGTATTAACAGTTTATTACTTATAGAACACATTTCAGCATTCCTCTTTTTCTTTCGACTAAACTTCGTAGTCTCAACATAAACGAAAGCATTAGATAACTAGCACCCACGCTGGAACGTTTGGAGTAGTCTCACAACACCTAAGAAGGTAGAAGTACAAACCCTCAATGCTATAGGAAAAAATCCTAATAACTTCTAAGAGTAGTGTCAGTGTATAAGGAATTATCTTATACTAAAGTAAAAGAATTATTTATAGCTTCACGTTTAAATCGAATAATTGAATAAACATTATAGGAAAGAGCTTGAGTCAGATTTTTATTTGTCAACTATTGCATGTTCGAGGTTAATATTTTAGCATTCTAGGAAAAGTATTAAAGCTACACTTCAAAATTCACGTATACTGAACAGGAAAATCCATTATTTTATTGTATCATTTTATTATATCCCATATAAAAATATAAAAATTTTGGTAAAAAAGGTGCAGCATTATGATATTTATACAAAACCGTATGCAATGCTATAAAATGGTTTCAAAACTTATATAGAATTTTTAAATCATAAAATACTCCTGCCTGGGGTGCTTTTGGTACACTTATAAAATATGTAAACTGGTGAAGCTATATTGCCTTGGTTTAAGAGATTTATATGAAAAATAAGTATTTTGTGTTATGGTTCCCCACAATAAAAAAAAGCTGATCTGTTATTTTTTAACAGCATGTCCCGAGCTGAAAAAATCTATGGACGCCCATGGGAATAGTTATCATAGTCAAGCAAATTTGCCGCATTTGCCGTGGAAGTCGATATACGGGTTGTTATTTTAAAAAATGTCACCTACAATTTGGTGGTGCAAATGTCAAAAAACATTAATTCCTTCAACTAATAAAGATATTTTTCCCACTTGCGTATACTTGTTAAAGTAACAACATTATTTTTAGTTTTTATGGAAAATAGCTTAAGATATTTTTCCCGCTGGTATGTATATGTTTGTTAAAGTATCAAAATTATTTTTAGTTTTTATGGGGAATAACTTAATTACATAAGTCTGGTCAGTTCGTCGTCGTCAGTACAGCAAATGTTTTCGTTTTACGAATTGATGCCAAATATTTTGGGTTTATGTTTACTAAGATATATTTTTTTAAATAACAATTTGGCTTTTGTTAAAAATCTTACGAAATCTTCGTTTTAAAATTCTGCCAATTCGACGGTTACCGTTAAATATAAAATTGTTATATTATATAGTGATACTACTACTGCCAAAAAAATGCCATCAACAAAGTAATACTTTTAATTAATATTAAGTATTTATGTGAATAAATATACTGACTAATGGTAACATGTGTTTTTACATAAGCATTGGCCAATTTACTTTTTCCGCTCTATGTTAGCAAAAAAATGTCCGGAAACTTTTTGATAATCTATAAATCCGAAATTTCCTAAGAAATTCAATAAAACGGATTCAAGGTAGTGGCTTTAAAATTAGCGTTATTTCCTGCACATATGCAAAAATAGTTGTATTGTACAACACCCTATAGATATATTCTATCTTAAGTGTCACCGAAATATTAAAAAATGGACATCGTTAAAAAGAATGTATATTTATTAAAGCTGCAGAGAATTGTCATCCGCTCTGCTTTTTTCATCTCATCAATCATGTATGCAATAATTGAACTAATGAAAGTTAAAAAAGTATAATATACGGGTCATTCTTTTAAAATCGTGCAAAAATTAAATTACAACTGTTTTTTTTTTGAAAAATCGATAATAACTGTCCTTTGAGGGAAAGATGAATTCCAAAGAAAAGTACTCCTATCTCTTTTCGATTAATCGTCTCAATTGGAACGTTGGATTCTATTCGGGGAGTAATGTATCTATATAATGCATGTGACTGTCTGTAAGGAAAAAAGGGGGGGGTAAAGATAGTATAAAGGAAATAATATTTGTTTGTGAATGGAAAGTTTTTTCAAGACAATAATAAATTGACGATATACATTCAAATCACACAAAATTAGTAAAGTAATAGCGATGTATATCAGTCGTGCCATTGATTGTGTTTCTCATGATCTTTTGAGGAGAAAGTTTCATAAATACGGTATAAGAGGCATTCCTCTCGATTTGTTTTCGTCTTTTCTATCAAATAGGAGGCGGGTAGTTCCGTATGGAGAGTTTTCTGAGCCTATGGCGGTACAGTGTGGAGTGCCGCAGAGCTCGGTATTAAGACCTTTTCCTTTCATTATATATATATATATATATATATATATATATATATATATATATATATATATATATATATATATATATATATATATATATATATATATATATATATGATCTCTTTAGATATTTGTCTCCGAGTCTGTGTATCTGTTACGCTGACGACACGGGCTAATTTGTAAAAATAGAGACCCAGAATGTTTAATGAAGGAAATCTCTGTTATGGGAGAGCGTGCGAGATGTTGGTTTGCTAATAATTATCTTAATTTGAATGAAGAAAAGACATGGTACTTGTTTTTCTTGAATGGACGTGGAGTGGTAGATAGTTCTTCGGTGATATTGCTGCGTGTCAGTTTGGACGATGGTTTGAACTGGAGTTCTCATATCACATTATTGAGGAACAAATTGGTATCCTCCATTTTTGTTCTTAGGCAGCTTCGTGGTTCTCTCCATTGTGATACCCTTCTCTCTCTTTATTATTCCTTGTTGCATTCTCATATTTCGTAAGGTGTTGACCTTTGAGGTTGCTGTGTTGGCGCGATTCACATTTTTAGAATACAGAAGAAGGCTATTCGACTTGTCTTTGGTATCGGCTATAGGGACCCCTGTAGGCCACACTTTATAAAATTGAGGGTACTAAATTTGACTATTTTATTTATGTTCTACTCTACCAACTACTGGAGATTCATAAAAACTGTAGGAAACTCCAATAAAATTCCCATTTTCAGTCTCATAGCACTAGATCAGCTAATTTAATTAGGCCTTCGAGGTATAAATTGGAGAGATCTAAGAAAAATACATTGAATGTGTTATTGCACAACACGTTCAAAGATTTAGAATTTATGAGATTTAAAATTAAATTAAAAGGGTTTTTGTTAGAGCATAAATTCTATTCGGTGGATGAGTACATGAAGACTTCTTCTCGACCGTATTCTAAAGGTCTTTTTTAAATGTAATTCACAGACAGTTTTAACCTTCTTTTTTTTTGTTTTATGACATATTACAATTGTATTTTCTGTACAAAATGTAACGAAATAAATTTATCTATCTATCTATATATTTTTTATATTTTGGAAAAATCGGTAAAATCTTAACGACAAACTGGTATCAAAATTCTGAAAATACATGCTATATAATTTTAATCTATACAATTTAGGTTTGTTAACATGAAAAGCCCGAGAGAACCAGAATTACTATTTCTGTCTGACAGCTGGGAAGACTAACTCTTAAGTGAATAGATAAGACGTAACATTAAATGGTTATTAACTTTATGCATATTCATTTCAAAAATTTGCTTTAATCAATACCAGAACATACCTTACGAAAAACAGATTTCGTTTGACAAGAAAAACTCAGGCTAAGTTCTACATTGTTTTGCCTAATTTTTTGATGATTTGGGGATTGACGTAGTGTTTAAATTTGTGTCTATTATATTTTAATCAAATATTTATGTTCAGTCAAATTAAAAAATTGATGAGTCACTGCTATTAACTAAACTGTTTGAACACTAGAGAATTTTATTTTAGATAGGGAAAGCTATGGACACAGAATCAAGAAACAATGTTCTTTTTTGTAACACATTAAGTGTTGTATTTCTAAATTACGACATCTGTAAGATTAAAGCATCTTAATATAATGTTTTTTGTATTACGTAAAACACATTATATTTGATAACAGGTATGATTGTAAAAAAATACCTATTCATTAAACATATTTATTCTGCTAAAAATAGATTAATCCTAAAAACGCATTTCCTACAGAAAACGTAAAATTATAGTGAATAAAATTTAAAAAACTAATTTAAATGACAGAATTTTGTGTGTAAGTGTTTGTAGCTGATTTTTTTTTGCGTAGAAGGACGTGGTGTTTAAGATATTTACTTGTATCCAGTAGCGTAACAAAGAGTATGTGCGCCCCCCGTAGATTTTTAAATGCGCCCTACTATTTTGCATCCTTGATCCTTCATATTTACACTTTGGTACCTAAGGGCGTCCCTGGATTGGCTCCGCCCCCCCCCCCCCCCTCCGCACGATCTGCGGGGTCGTTATTTACGCCATTGCTTGTATCAACTACTCTTAAAAGTAAACTTTTGCTAGTACAGCAACCATAAGAAAAATAACTGCATTTACATATAATGTATAAGATTTACATAAATGGATATAAAAAATGGTGAATCGTAGTTGGTGTTTTTAAATATTAGTGACAAAGAACCTTTCCGAGGAAAACTGAAAGTAACGTTTAAGAATGCACCGGTATATTTAAAAAAAATTCCTTAGTCTGAAAATTATAAGAAAAATATTAAAATTCGGGTCTTGAAAATAAATAATTTTAATCCCATTAAATTTTTTACCTTTCCGTCCACAAAATACATATGTAATAGGGATGTATGAAAAAAATAAAGAAAAGGTTAGATATTGTCTCTGAAATAAATTTAAAATCTTTTACTCATAAAATACAACAGTTTTCGCTCTGCTGTAATGCCTTTCGCCAGGTCTTGGTATTGCCTGATTTTCGAACACCTTTCTTTTACAACGGCTTGCAAAAATAACACCCGTTCAGTTCATCAACCTCAGAATGGTCGATGGACAATACAAGTATAAAAAGAAAGCCATTAATATGCATTGACATATTTGCAAGGTTTATCTTTCTTTTTTTAATGATTCTGTCATTCCGAGAATAATCCGTCCCATCAATAAAGCTCGATTAATAGCTGTTATTATAGTCTATTACAAAGTTATGTAACTTATGACACTATAACTTATCTCATCATGGGATATTCCTAATTGCACACTGTTATCCAAGTAAATAAGTAGATTTATATTTGCGATTTATATAATAATAAAATATTATGCATGTTAATGATAAAAAGAAAAGTTGAGTTTTAATATATAGGATGATTTTCACAAACATGGGAATATACAATAATTATAATAATGTTACAACTAACCTTGTCTTAAAAATGAATCAACAGATTCCTTTCATTTAGGTCTTAAATTCGTTGTTTTTCAGTATAAAAGTGATAAAACCAGTGTAAATAGTTCTAAAAGTTAGAGGAAGTATATTTTAATTCCATGTCATTTCCGATTTATTGTGTACATTGTGCAAAATTTTAACAAAAAATTTCTATCCAACAAATATCTAAAAATTTTGCAGTAAAAATATAAAATTATCAATTTTATCTATTGTAAGCCAATATATCAAGAATAATAATAGTATATAACGGAAAAAAAACATCTTCAATGGACATAATGAACGTGGATCATTACAATTTCAAGCATTTCCTTTAAACCCCTTGGTTGTTAACAGTTTGATTGAGTAATACGTTCCTTCGTTAAATAAAATAATTGTTGCGTTTATTTAACTGCTATATTTTTACTCCAAACCTTAATAATATTTAGTGACATTTTTGCAAATGGAGCCACTTTTTTTTAGCGAATTTACCACAAAACATGTGGTATGTTTGTGATTTTCCCTCGGGATTTTAGAGTCCACGTGGTGGATGCCGTGGGTTCCTTATATCCGCCACGGTCATTTCTTTCTTTTCTTTTTAGGGTTCACTCAACTTAACAATTACAGTAATAGGATAGGTTCTAATCGCGGCACAAATCAACCGTTTGCAATCTGAGATTATTCGAAATCCATATTATTAATGAAAACTGAGTAGATGGGATTTCCAGCGCAATTGTTTTTAAATAGAACATTCTAGCGAGATATATTTTCAAAGAAAATTATAAAGGGATAAAACTGGTTTACTCAACGATGATTACACAGCTCGATAAGATAATTAAACAGACAGTTTTACGAAACTGCAGACAAATTTGTAAGGGGAAGTTTGTTTTGAACTTAAGTAGATAAGAGAAAAGATTATTGCCCTATAAACAAAAGACAAAAAAATATATAAGAATATTTTAAAAGGTTGCCCAAACAAGATAATAAACTGAAGTATTCAGACCTCAACCTTGGATAATAAAAAAATTAATAGAGAGAATATTAAATTCAGGACTATAATATATTTTAAAAATATCTTGCATAATCATCATCTACTTTTGATTGATATAGATTACCGCTTAAAAAAATTGTAGCAAGAAATACCACGAAGAACTGAATAACAACATCTTCATTCATTCAATCATAATATTAAGTAATAAAGATAATTTACTAGTCAAAGACAATGTTACCAATATTGCCCAGAATCAAAAAAGGCTTTAATATTTGCGATTCTCATATTATTATCTTTTATGACCCCAATCCAAAAATCAATCTCGGTCTTAAAATTAAGTGTGCTTATAATTGTGTAATCGCACAGAATCGTTTTTTGGTAGCAAAATTGTTGCATCAAAAACATGTCCCCCTATTATATGCCTATAGTAAAAAAATACTTACTTGTTAACCCAGGTTCCTCCTCTGAAAATGTCAAAAATCCTTTGCTCATGTCACTGGTCCTAGGAGCAAAGATAGTATTGGTGGCTGTATGTGGGCGAGCCACAAGTTCAGGTTCCTTGAGCGGTTCGTAAGTCGAAATTAACTTCGCTGTCACCGATACAGGTCGTGGTCTTGTTGGAGGTGTTGGAGTCTTGACTGGAGATGGAGGACTCGATTTCTCGACTACCGTCGTACAGTTATCATCCGCTAACTCTACACGTATCTCGGGGGGTGTTACTTTTGTAACTTCCGCGAGTTGTATGGGTTCCGGACTAGCCGCCTCAGATTTTACAGAGGCTAGCTGATGGGCCGCATAGATTTCATCTTTGCATTCGATACCACTGAAAAATTTCCGTTGATGGACACTGATCTCTAAGGTTTCCGAAATTTCGAAAACCCACGACGCGATTTTAGACGACGAATTTTTTAACACTTTTGCTCTAGAATTATTGCAGCTAGATTGTTTTTTCGGAAAAGCTTTTTAAAACAATTATATTAAATGTATTAATACTGGAAACAATAAATGAAAATGGCACTTTTATATTTAAAGACAACAAACAAACCGACAAAAACCTAACCTTACACTGAAACTATCGTACTTTCGCCGGTACAAGTTGATCGAATTGCGGTTATCGATATCGCATAATAGTAGAGTTTCTTACTGGGGACCGGCTTGTAATCGCGATGAGTCTTTGCGTAGTCTCGTGTGTTTTCTCCCACTACCCGACGTTAAGGAGCTCGAATTAATGGTGACAAGGTTGCCAGACGAAGCAGTTTGTATTTCCCAATATTACACAAAAAATGACGAATCGTTATTAACAACATTGTAAAAATACTCTTTGAAAAATAACAGTTATTAAATTTAGACCTTGTCACGATAGTATGTAATACTAACCGATATATGATCAACTAACTAATTTGTTAAAAATTTCTTAAACGGCCAAAAAATATAATATTTATTTAATTTTCCATTTTTTATGTTCTTTTTTATATGTTAAAGGGGTCTAACTTAACTTCATTGTCACCTAACACGTACTTTAAATACATAATAAGAAGAATAAAAATAAAAACAGGCAAGCAAAGTACTAAAAATAAGTTCCACATTGTACAAGAACTTCAAACACCTAACGTTTTGAAGTTTTCCATTGAGTCACTGTAATATATATAAGTTAAAAGAATGCTATTATGGAACCGGGTAGAAAGTACATATCGATGACACGAAGACAGTGACGCTGAAATATTCGTCATTTCCAAAACCACTGCAAAAATTACTTCCTGATACATGCGGTAAAAATAGAATGCTCAACGGCATAACGGCGAAAAAAATTACATCTTTAATACATGTGGTGGGTGAAAAAATTATATCATCAATAAATACGGTGACAAAAATTACATCTTTAAAATATGCCATCTTCACCATATTTTAAGAATTTTAATAGTTTTCGATGCACTTTTAAAAATGCAATTTTTCGCCGCATATTCAAAATTATTATAGTTTTCGTCGTACTTTTGAATGCGTAATTTTTTTCGCCGCATTTTTGGAATCGCATTAATATTCGAAGCATTTTTGAAAGCGTAATTATTTTCTCCGAAATTATAAAAATGTAATTTTTTACACCGAAAATTTTATAAAATCATAGATTACGCCGCACATTTTGAGAGAAAAAAAATTTCACCGCATACTGCGTAGCTGTCATTGTTTTCGTAGACACCATCGATATGTAATAATAATTTTTTTTGCTGAATCTGATTCAAGTAACTTGTCAAGCAAGTTCTAATAAAAATAAAGAAGATATATGAAATATATCTTATATGTAAGGTTTCACTAGAACTTCTAAATGAAATGTATAGGAGATTTACAAGACTTGGGGAGAGTTTTATGACTAAATTATATATGAAATTGAATTTCCCTTAAGAAATTTATTGCTATTTTGTGGTGTATTCCAACAATTGTTAATATAAAATATGCCAAAACATCAGTAGACATATCGACAATTTATGCAATACAGAAAACCCATGTTGGTAAATTTTTAATAACTTGGCAACACAGTGTCATGCTATTTGTAGTTAAGTAAACCCTCACACCGTTTGATTGACAACGATTGTATAATAAAAACGCTCAGCCCACGTGACTTTGTGCATCACGCTGCCGAAAAACACGCAGCATGTCGATTATATATACTATACGGATTCTGCTTCACTGTGCGACAATCAGCATTTGTGGGCACGTGATCGAAAACTCGCGATATCGTGTCTTCAAACAATTAAGTTTATCGAGATGTTAATCACGTTTTAGAATATTTTTAGAATTATAGAAACAGAGTATAATTAGTTTATATATAAAAAACTATTCCTAAAATTTTAAATTTAAAAAGTGAGTTGTAAGAAATTATATATATAGGAGACTGAAAGTTAAAATTGTAGCATTAAGTTTTACTTTCTTAAGATATTTGTATCCGGTATTATTATTAAAAAATAAAGTTAAAGGTAGGCGTCTAATGCGTGAGGGTTCTGGTGCGCGGTCCTCCATGCCAAATTTAAAAATATCTTTAGAGCACTGATTCCCAAAGTGGTCCATATAGACTCCTAGGAGCCCATTGCTATTTGAAAGGGGTCCATGTCAACTAGAAAAAAGATTGGTTACGGATGTGATGTAAATGGGGGTCTACGGAAATCGATCCTATTTCTGCAGATCATCACCAAAATGTAGGCGTTCTGTAAATGTCGTAATTGTGTAATTACATAATACTTAGAATATAACAGACAACGTAATTAGTTATTTATATATTAATTAAGTATATCTTATTAAATTATTGTTAAGTAACTACTTGCTTTGCGGTCACAGTACTGATAACTTATAAAAAACTTGGGCATTTGATATCAACGCATTGCGCTTATATACGCCATTGCAAACATGTGCCGATGTGAACCAGAGCTGCAAGGAAGACGGCGCAGACTCGCAGTTTTTTTTTGATGTATTTAATTTATGTAAGAAATTTACAAGAATTGATTTTTTATCGTTTTAATTAATAAAGTTATGTAAACAGTTTTTTCATTCTAATATTTCCACTTAACAGGCTCAGTCCATTAGATATCACCCAGACCATATTGTTTAACATTTTTGATTTTCCTAATTTGTTTACCAGTTACTCCCAGTATTAGGCGAGTTCAAAATTATGGTTAAAAGATCTTTAGCCTCACACTTTTTTTTTTAAATTTGCTTTGGAATAGTTTTTGGACTGAAAACAACTTTTGCGTAAATGTTTGTAACTGTCAATTTTAAAGGTATCAAGACAAAATAAAAACCAAAATTATCAGAACAATGAACGATAGATTTTTTGTCCTTAAGCAGTAAAGAAAATGAAGAAACAAAATTCACAGTAATAAAATGAAAATTAACTTAAAACGGCACCTTTAGTGTTGCAAAATTATTAAAAGGAATTAAGCCTTATCTTTAATTTCTTTTTCTTCTATAGATTTTGTATAGGACTACTTGCTATAGAAGTTTTAAGCTTGAAAATTCAGTCCCTTTTTTATATAATTTTTTCAAAAATGCCCAAAATTATATTTTGGCAATATTTAAAGTTGAATATATCAAAAGGGATTGAGAGAAAATGTATGAAATTTATACCGATTACACCTATGATATGCTAAATAAAGATTTGGTTGCTGAGACTCAACTGGTTCCAAAGTTGGCCAAAAATTGCGTTTATACACACACAAAATATAACGATAATTAGTGATAGAAAGCCATATTTAACAGTAACAGAATGTTTTTGTTATTCAATAAATTCAATTCAAACAAGACAAATGTACAAAACATGTGTCCGAAATTAACCAAAAATAAGATAGACATTTGTTGAGAATTTCCATTTTAATGCATACTGGTTGAAGTTTTCAATCCAAGATCGTAAAACGTTCATACCAACAATTGTTCTTTACCTGCTGAGAACAGAAGACGACTGTAAGTCAAGCCTTGAACAAGTTCCTCCACTAATTCAAGTTGAAATTAGGCTCACTAGGTCTTAGTCCTTTTCTGAGTGAACAAGTGAAAGAGTTGTGTTAAAAGTGTTATATTAGCACCTTTCTAAAGTTTTTGGGTTTTAAATAACATTTTCTTATTTTCATGTAAATGTACATAACATATGACGTGTTCAAATACTGCAATGAAAAAATAACCAAAACAAAACACATTTATGTCTCTGCCGAAAAAATTAAACTGATGCTAAACCCAGACTACCAAAACGATTTGAACTTTTCTTGCCTGGGACGGGAACAAGAGGGTATCATCGATTGGTTCCTTTGAGTGACAATAAAATCAGATGTTATACCACATCAACATGTAAAGAATTTGATGGGCACCAAACTTAAATTGTATTTACTAATACATAAACAAAATCAGTGGTGGCAAGTCGTAGTCAAAGACAAGAGTAATCAATATAACGATCTACTAGTTAATTTTTTCCGTCCGCCTGGCATTAAAACTGCCTTTCAGTTATTTAAAAAAGACATGGTGTGGGTTCTAGTAAGTAAAGTTCTGAGGAAGATTACCCCTACACAACTAACAACACTTTCGGCCAGAACGCACAACATAATAGAAATAATATGATTCGAAATTTTAACACTCTTCAATACGTTGAGCCAATTATAAATTTGTCACGTTGGTGAAAGGTACATATACAACTCATTTATGTAACAAACTTAGTTTCAATAAAATTTTGTATTTTCAACTACAATGTGTGTGTGCGTTTTTATCAAGGTACTGAATCTGTTTAAAAAGATATAAGAAAATTAATACAGTTTATATTACTGTTGAATTTAATCTGAAAACAAAATTGCCTCTTTTTGAAGTGTTTACCATTAATTACTATTCAATTTTGTGTGGGTATAACGTAATTTTTGGTCAAATTTGATGCACTTTAACTCTGGAACCAGTTGAGTCTTAGTTACCAAATCTTTATGATGTTTATATTATAAGGAGGTGTAATTTGTATTAACTTTCTAATATTTCACTTAGTCCCTTTTAAGATATTGAACTTTAAATATTGCTAAAATAGAATTTTGGACTTTTGAAAAATTATATAAAAAGACAACGTTTTAAAGCTTGAAACTTCTAAAGTAAGTAGTTCTACAATAACTTTCTAACAAAAAATAAAGCTGAGTTATTATTTTTTTAAATAATTTGCAGATATTAGGATATCTTTTTCATCATTTTCCTCACTACTTAGGTAATGCAAGGACAAAAAATCTAGAGCATAACATTCGGACACTATTGTTTTTATTTAGTCTTGATATCTATAAAATTAAACAGAGTTGTTTTCAGCCGAGAAACGGTTCCGAAGCAAACTTAAACTGGTCGTCAAAAAATTTTTCTAATAATAGTTTTGAACTCATTTTGTATTGGGAAGTAAGTGGTAAAAAAATTAAGAAAATCAACAATGTTGAACAACAAATTTTATTCTACCAGTAAATCCTATCAAATTGCGTAGCTCTGTGTCAAGTCTTGGTTTGGTGATAACGCACAACGCGGCGGTGCGAGTTAAGAAAAACGTCAACAGTGTCTGTTTTTAAGTTGACGTTTTTAATACTATTCACGACTCGCCGCGTTATGCGTTTCATAGTCAGACTAAGGCTTTAGCTGTCAAAAAGATGTTTAAGTTGATAAAATTGTAAAATTTCAATATTAGGAAAACATGGCTACAAAAAACAAAAAAAAAATTAACTCGTCTAGGGAACAAAAAAGTTTGAAAATCTCTGTTCTAGAGCTAGGGAGGAGTTTGTTTTCAATTTTTTAATATATGTGTATTCCGTTAAGTTAGGTTATGAAATATATTATGTTATTTATGTTTTAATAATTTTTTTTATATTTTAAAATTTGGCAAGACCTCCAGCACCAGCCGCAACTTTCAGGAAGGTATTCGAAGAATACAGCTTCGATTTTGATGATGAACTTTTAGATATTAATAGGTTGTAGTGAATACGAAAATAAAAGGTACGTATTTTTTTTTTATCAGCGGCGATTTATTTTAAAGGGGTGAAAATCGCCCCTAAAACTTACAACCAAACACGAAAACATGTTTCTTTTTTTTAAATATCTCAAGATCTGATTAAGATACCTTTACAGAACAAAGTGAAAATTACTTGTTATTTGAAACGAACTTAAATTACGGTGGCTTCAACCCTACCGTATCATCTCTAATTTTTTATAGGTATAAAGCTGCACTGTGTTCAGTATTTTAATTCATCCCCTTAAAATGAATTTTCGCCAATAACTCTTATTTCGTGTCATCTACAACATATTAAAGTTTCATCAAAACCGGAGCCAGACACTTCTGGTATTTTCCTCGTTAGTATAAGTTTTTATTATAATGGAGGTTAAAATTTATTTCAACGAGTGTATGGTACAGAACCTACGTATTTTAAATTTATTTAAATCCATGGCAATAACTTCTTGTGAAAACTTAATTTTGTATGTAGTTGGATGAACTTTTAGTGTATTTGGGTTAGATAACATTTAAAGATTGTTATTTAATTACTGTTTAATACAAAATTATTATATTTTAAAATAACTCTAATTAATACAAGAACTTTTTAGCACAATTACGCAGTTCAAATAGTACGAATCCACAAAACAAAAAACTATTATAGTGATAAAGTTCAAGTTGTCCTCAAGTGACTAAAACAACTAACTTGGAACTGTCATTTATTTGCTGATTGTATGACGAACAGAGTGTTGTGTGACAGAGTGAGAAAATATTATGAAAAAGAAAAACATATAAATTAACCAAAGAAACACTAGATGTAACATTTTATTTTAAGTACTGTTGAAAATGGTTGCTATTTTCCCAGGTTAGCATATTTCTGAAATTTTTCATAAGATATGTAAAATAATAGCAGTTTTGTTCTGCAAAAACTGAAAAGCTAAATTTGCTGCATTTCGAAGTTCTTTTACCAAACGTTGTCGATTACTATAAATCAAGTTTTGTAAAAAGACCATAAGAAAAAATCCAGAATAGACATATCAGGCAGAGGCTAATCAATAGAAGCCCGTTGGTCCCAATCCATCTTTAGGAAAAATTAATTTCCAAAAATCTCTCTCTGAGTTGTGACTCGGTGCTCCGTCTTGTTGAAAATATATATCATTTTTCGCCAAAAGATAATTTTCTAGCAATTCAGGTTTTACAACTTCTAAAATTTCTAAATAGTGGTTTGCTGTGAGGCCTCTGTTATAAATTCAGTACCTAATCTGTGTTTCTATGATAAAACAAGTGATACCAAATACGAAGCAACCTTGTTGCTTCCTTTCATAAATGATATGAGGATTTTCTGCCTAGTAATGTCTGGTACTGTTTATTAAAAATACCAGCCCTTGTTCATCAGACCAAATTACCAATCTTCGAAAATTGTCTTTGCCACATACCAACTGCACAGAACATTACTCGGCGCTCTGCATCAGCGGGAAGTAAATTTTGCACGATATTGAATTTATAGGGGTGGTATTTACACCTTTTTATTATTGTTCATGCACGACTTTTGGTGACTTTAATTTCCACTTTTATTCCTCAACATGAGGTTGAAGGCGCTTCCTCTACCCAAGCCAGAATATTCACTTCGTCTCCTTGTTTTATTTGTCATAAATGTTGTGCTGTGGCTGCTTAAAGGTCTTACGTCATATACATATATATATATATATATATATATACATACATATATATATATATATATATATATATATATATATATATATATATATATAATCGAAGGTTTTCGGGCATCCCGTGTATGTGCTGAGTCCTCTCAGGACTGTAAGGCAGCTGACGTTTCGGTGAAATCTCATTCACCATTTTCAAAACTCACTGTATGGCGTCTACGTGAGCTTTGAAAATGGTGAATGAGATTTCACCGAAACGTCAGCTGTCTTACAGTCCTGAGAGGGACTCGGCACATACATGGGATGCCCGAAAACCTTCGATTACACATCACACCCGTGAGAGTATCCGACATAACATATATATATATATATATATATATATATATATATATATATATATATATATATATACACAAAATGCAAAAGAAACTTTTCAGTATTTCAGTACGGCTCTGAAAGATTTTTGATAGCAATAAATATATATTACACCTACCTGTTAAAATATAATTTAGAAGCTTCGTGTGAGATCTCATTTGATTGGATAAAAGAACTGGCATGTTAAACTTCTATTAATTTTCATAATTTTGGACAGCCATTGATTATTAAAGCTTTGAAAAAATATTCATCGGATGAAAAAATCTCTTTACTATGGTATCTCAAACCTAATCAAATTTGCACCTGTTAAATTATGATGGAAATTACAAAACTTTTGTTTTTCGCAGTATTGCGTTTGTTCTTTATATCCAGTAATCCAGATTTACAGAAGTATATAAAAATTAGCTCTCTTAAATCTTGATATATATTCAGAAAATATTACAAATTTTGAAACTAAAGTTCTAAATGATATTCAAGACATACCAAAAGTGTTTATTATTAATAAAATAGCTATTCAAAATTCATAGCCTACTGTGAATTTAAATATGATTATCACAAAAAAAATATACATTTTTGGAAAGCTTGAAAAAAATTGTCGAATTTAGTTAAAAGAAAACTCTATAATAACCCATTTTTACTTTTTCATTAACTTACGTATTAACTAAGATACGAATGGAAAATTTTCTATTTTGGGCTGTAACTTAAAAAATGTCGAAAATTGGACACTGTAAATTAATAAATATATGGTAAATTTGTCCATATATAAAATTTTGTTGGAAGTTGGAAGGGTATTCCAAATAATTTCAATTTTGGGAACTTATTTATTTTTTGATACATAGGATTTTGCTCCTATGCTAGATGCCCATAATAATATTGTTTTTTTTGTCTCCCTTTTTGTAAAATACTGTTTTGATAGTTGTCACATCAGTTTTCATGGGATCGTAGATACTTATTAATATTAAAATCGTTGATGTTAAACATGTTAGTAATCTTGAACGCAACAATTCTCGAACACTGTGCTCAAAACAATGTGTTTTTTTCCAAGTATATTGTATTAAAATTATATTTGTATAATAAATCAGATAATATTTTGTTTAAATACCGTGTATTTGTCAATTTAAATAACCTAAAAAAACTTTTATTTGCCTACAATTATCTTAAATTGGAAATACTATAAAATAATTAGTTTTGTTGACTGTTTAATTGCTCCATGCTAATTAAATCAAATGATTTCGGAAACTGAGCGTGTTTAATGAGGATTAATTATTTGTCTCTGTGGGGGTGAAATTTTCTTTAAGATACAAGTTATATTTAAAAAATACGTTAACTGGCTTTAAAGAGAATAAACTGAAAGATTTAGCCGCTACAAAAAGTACCAAGCTTCACCTAATAAAAAATTCCGTTACATAAGAGTTAATAATTTAACCGAAATTAATTGCTCTTCGGAATTCATCGCCATAAGATATAACTTAAACGCCTTAAATGCCGCCGATACAAAAAAAAAGGTTTAAACAAACGACAGTCAGAACTAACATTAGGTTCTTGCATTTTATGACGTTGTAAAATTTTGAATATATTGTAGAGATCATTATTCTGCACAAACTTCCACGCTACATGTTTTATACACTGACCGGTACAAACAGCGACATGGGAACATTTTATCTTCTGAAAATATAAAATAAATTTAATATTCTCATTAATACTTGTTTATAAGAGTATCCTCAGATGAGTCCGATGTTTTGTCTTACGGGCACAATCTTATTTTAAATACGGACCTGTTCTTTTTGATTTTTTTTTCGGAAAAAATATAAGTTCCACTATATATCGCATTATAATCAACAAAAAAATCCTTTAAGAGTAATAAGTAATGGGGATATTTAATGCGTCTTTTTTTACTAAAGTACGTCCATTATACAGAACACGTTATTTTTCAGCTGTTAAAAATGAAATAAAGACGGTAGGATCCTATTAAAATTCTGATAATAATGATGAAACCTCAGATGAATCCCTGATAATATCATATTGTCAGGGAAAAAAAGAAGTAAAGAGAAAAGTTAAAAATTCAGAATCGACAGATGGAGATCCAGTTTTTGACATAATAAAATAAAACTTTTTTTATTAACACATTCTTTTTAAGCTATCAGGTCATATTATTTACGCAACAAACTCATTTCATATGCTTTTAAACTCATATAATATGTACTTGGCATATTAAGCAGTTTTATTTGAATCCATTTTTTTTTTAAATTTATGCTGTTCTGGGTTTCAAAGGATTTCGAATTTGAATTTTAAAATACTACCAGAATATTTTATAATTTGCTAACTTTCTCGTTCACCAACTTAGAATACCGTAAAATTTATGCCCAAGCAAATCGTTAAAAGTAACCTAATAGTTTTCTCGGTCATTTTTTACTCTTTTTTTTTAGTCTAAACATTTAAATCTAATCTTATTACCCAAATTTAAACTCCATGTCAACAAATAATTTTTACGGGGCAATCATTATTGCTCTTTTAAACTTAGATTGAAAGTTTAATTTGAAAAAGCGACCCTTAAGAACATTTTTTACTTTTAATGAATGTTATATTAAGCACCATATCTATATTTTTGTATTATTTTAGAGCGACCCTGAAAGAAAAATATTGTATTTATGGATAAAATTTGTGATTTTTCTTTAACTAGAAAAATCGAGAAGATGCTATTATTTTGGTTGGTTTCCCTTTCCCTCTCAAAGTGGAGATGTTGAATTTAATCTCACTAATGAATATTAAAAAAATAAACAAGATATATGAAAAAAACATTTAAAATTATGAAAGGAAATTAAACTAAAACATCATACTTATCATATATTTTTGGCCGTAACATTTTTTAAAGCTTTTTGAAAAACCCAAAATTGTATTTTATTATTTTTTAATTTTTGTAACCAATAGTTTCACTTTTCACCAAGTCGTATTTTTTCCTCTGCTATAGGGAGCAAAATAATATAAAAAATAACTTTAAAGATATTGACAATTTTGAATGCCTATACTGAATTCAGCTATATAGTTTTAATAAGTTATTGTCAATTTTAGATGCAACTTTAATCTGCTGTGCATAAGGTTACAAGAATAATCCAAATTATTAGATTTTATCTGATATATTCCTCTAAATCATTCTAAACGTTCTGAATACTGAGTTCAAATTTATAACAATGCATACAAGCACCGGAACAACCTAGTTTAAGCACCGACACTGAATAGGGAAAAAAGGAATTTAGTTATGATTAAGTCAATAACAGATTAAATGTGCCTCAAAATGGCATATGGTTTTTTTTTTAATTTTATTATTTTCCTTCACTGTATTTTACTATAATCTTCTGCGAAAAAAATGTTCTATTTTGCACTTCTACATCTTGCTTTTGTTCACTCAATCATGGCGTTAACAGCGTGGAAGCCTTATGATCGTCGGATTTAGATTGGAAAATTTGATAGTGCATAAAAAAGTATGAATAATTAATAAACATCGTACGACTAACTAATGACCTTGAACGCTAGCGCTTAATTAAAATAAATTTTTATCAGGCATTTACTTCTAACCTATGATATTTTATCTGCATTAATTATCTAGTATTACGGTGAACCCAAAAAATAAGTCAAATGATGCATTATCACAGAATAAATTACAACCAAATGGCTAGTTTTAATAATGAAAAGGCATCGGATATATTATCGTTAAACCATTTTAGACCAAAAAACTCAATGGTAAGAACTGGTTAATTTTTTTAAGATCTTTCCAATACAAATTTCAATTATATGAAAAAAAGTTAACAACATATGTACATTATCTATTCAATACTCAACTGTAACTATTAGGTCATAAATTATTGCCATGTTTTACGAGAATTGTCGTTACGCAAGCAACTGTCAGTTTATTATATGGTGGTATAGCCAAATATCTTTCTTGATTGAATTGTATTACTAAATTATACCCATATCATACATAACTCTTGTGCATTAAAAATAACATAAAATTATTTACCAATATGATTTGTGGGGTAGAAAATTTACGTTTAAATTTTATATTCAAATAAAACCTGTTGAATTTGGCAACCCTGTTGTATGGCAGTTGTATTAAAGCAATCAATAGTATAAGAAAATCGTCCATATGGAAGTCGGAAGAAAGTTGAACTTAAGCGCAAAAAATTTGGATTTATATTGTTGACACATAATTGGCCCTTTGTTTTCCATCGTGGTTTCTTTATTGTGCATGTACATATGGATATCTCAAATAAGATTAAGTTATATTTGGTAATCAATATTAATATAACGGCTATATTTTGGATAAATGTATGAATTAAATATCTGCTGTAAATAATCATAAAGGATACACCAATGAAAAGTAAGCGCCCTAAATAACAGCCAAAATTAAGTTCCCAAATATTCGTTAGTTCTCTAACTGTAATAACTTTCATAATTTGTAATGATCAATAATAGGGAAAATCCGTTTGCGCTAATTTGATACAAATACTACTATATACAGGTACTAAATCGTTTTAGAAAATGTTTATATACCCTTTTAGGGATTAGGAACATCGACTTTTGCTATTTGTAATCCTAAAGTATTTTTTTTTTAATTTACTTAATTTCCACGCCATTTCTAAACCACATTGGTAAACTATTTCGAAGTTCAAAGAATGTAGTGATTTTTGTCGGTTATAGTGTGTTTTGTCTCGAGGTTAAGTTAATGATAAAATTATTTTAAATATTGTTAATTTAAAATTATAATGTAAGTAAGAATGGCGTTTTGTTGAAAACGTAATTTTAGTTATAATTTAGTGACATATCAGTTTTTAAAAATTATATGCACTGGAAATTTACACGTCGATGTGAATGGGAAAATATTAGTCACAAGAGTTTAGGGGAGAAGAACAGTATCCATAAGTAAACAAACAGATATTTTAAAAATGGAATAAGTATATTCAAAAATGCAGTGTTCAAACGTTATTTTTCAGTTAAATGAGACTAAACACGCCAGTAAATTATGAAGTACCCGAAGTACTTATTTTTCATTAGAGACCATATCTATACATATATGTTTTTATTACTTATTACTATTATTAACAGAGAGGGAGATATAGTACCTGGCTTAAAAAAACAGAAAATGTAGTAAAAATGACCGGTTTTTATTCAAAAAATTAATCTTTAGATGAGGGTTGGAAGAAGAAATATCGAGATTATTTGTAGAGAAGAAGAAGTACTGTACTCTATTTTTATTATGTTTTGTCGCAACAATTAATGCACCGTATTTTCTGTACTCTACGTTCGTATAGTAAAATTCATTTACTTAATGTCTCATATCCGAAACCTTAAATATGTATGTAACAGAATAAAATTTTACCACAACTTTGTATTTTTCAACATTTTATATTACCTCATAAATATTTTGCATATTTATAAAGTATTCTCTTGATACTTTGCGCAGTTTAAATATATTTGCATTTCAAATATTTTACTGGGCAATTTTTATTTGGATACAAACTAAATACTTTTAAATTAATACAATTTTTAAATAACTTGTTTTGAAGCGTTGTCAAACAAAGCTGGAGAGTAAATGCAATTACTTAGAAATTTTATTACATTTGAAAAAAGTTATGTTAATTAAAATACAGCAGAAGCTATATAATAGTAATGGGGTAATTTTCTAACGATCGCTAAAATAATCAGAAACGTAATTGGAAATGTAGAATCATTAAAAACATTTGTAGTACTTTTACCTATGAGTTAATAGTCAAAGTTATTTATTACTAACTTGGTTATATTTTTAATTGGAATCGATTTTCTCCAGACTTTTTTCGCAATAGTGTAAGAAAATGTTTATTTCTAGCAATGAAAGTGATGTTATAAAACTCAAATATTTTTTTAACCTAAACAAATATTAGCTATACAGATATAAACCTATTCTATAGTAGTGGGGCTAACTTGTTATGGCTAACACTTTACTGTTTTATTTATTTTTATTATTGATATAAGCTGGGACGAAATTAATGTCATTTAACGGATTTTATCAAGTAGACATAGTTTAAAGTTATCGGACGCTATACAGTTTATGTCAAAATTATGTGTTTATTTGTAAAGAAAATACTCAAAACAATCTGATGGGTCGTGTCTTTGAAACTTGAATCTAGCTCTTGCCTATATATTTCTGTTATTTATTACAGAATATGATATACAGAGAATAAGCAACTGGACTTTTAAGATGGTTTGAAAAAAAATCGTACTCGCGGAGAATCGAACCCGTGACGTTCGCGTCAAATCCCAAATACTCTATGACCGAGTCAATCCATGGTATCCAAAAAATCATTTTAAAGTTAGAGTAAAAATATAATGATACTGATGTCAGTTAAAAACTACACTTTCTTGTCAAATTAAAAATATGGAAAAAATAAAAGCTCTTGTTGAGGTTACTTAAAATTTTTAGAAAAATTATACCCGATTTTTGGTATGAATCCTGACTAGATATGTTGTTAAATTACTTGCGTCACAAGAAGATAAGGAAGTGTAGCGAATTGATTATTTTATAAACAATTTGCTTGCGGTACCAAGGAATAAGTTTCGATTTAGGAAGATTTGAAATAAATGGGCTTCTTAATACATATATAATTTGTTGGATGTTTTCTAAGTAAATTAAAATTTTCCATGGTGACAATCAAAATCATGAAAATGAAATAAGTTTTTAATGAAATATTTAAACTAAGCTAATAAGAGAACAAAAAGCAATAGTAAAGCATTTTATCCAAGTGAAAAACGGAGATTAAAGGACGAAAGTAGATATTTTTATGGAGTATGGTATAGTCATATCTATCATACAAGCTGGGCAGAATGCACATACGTTCCGACCGGTTTAACATGCTTCTGTCTAAGGCGTAGACTCGCAGTAATGAAATAGTCTTAGAATGTCACAGTCAAGTCATTATTAGACGATATTACAGCAATAGTTGGTGTATAATTGTTTAAACAGGACAGTAACTGATGTCAGAATTGGTGGCAAAAAAGAAGACAGTTTATTCAAGTTAATTTATTGGCTGAAATCTGCATTGAAAAACTAGCCTAATGACTTGTTTGTGGATCAATATACCTATTTGGCATTTCTTTTTTTAGTCGGGTCATAGATCGAGAAAAAAATACAGTAATAAGAGCTGCTATTTCGGTGCTTGGAGGACTGCGCTATAGGCTGAATGCTACCCATGCGCAGTTCTTGACTCTGGCCGAAAAGATGTGTGGAGCCCTTTAGATTTAAGACACTCAAGAGCCAATTTTCCAATTTATAGCTGGATTATAAAGGGTGTTTTTTTATAGAGGTATAGAACTTTAAGTTGGCAACACTTTTTTAACTGGCGGCCATTTTGTCAGCTGTCAAGTGATTTATGTTTAGTTTGCTTTGGCATTTCAACATGAATAGACTGACGCCTAAACAACGCTTCCAAATTGTGCAAATTTATTTTGAAAATCATGGTTCTGTTCGAAATACGTATCGCGCACTACGTCCATATTACGGTCAACATAATCGTCTATCAGAGCAATTAATTCGATTAACTATGGAACGTTCTCGCACCACGTTTACTCTAAATACGCATCCACAGCGACGTCGTAGAGTGCGTACAGAAGAAGTCATTGCTGCTGTAGAGCGTAGCGTAGAGGAAGACCCGAATCAGTCTATCCGCCATCATGCACAGGAATTGAATATGTGTCCATTCACTTTATGGAAGATTTTGCGGAAAGATCTTGGTTTGCGTGCTTACGAAATCCAACTCGTGCAAGAATTGAAGCCACACGATCACCTAGCAAGGCGTAGATTCGGTGAATGGGCTCAAAACAAGATTGCCATTGATCCCGATTTTCATAAGCGAATTTTGTTTAGCGAAGAAGCTCACTTTTGTTTGAATGGATACGTCAATAAACAAAACTGCCATATTTGGAGTGATGATAATCCTCAAGTGTATGTTGAGACACCGTTACATCCAGAAAAACTGACTGTTTGGTGTGCTTTATGGGCTGGTGGAATCATTGGTCCATACTTCTTTAAAAACGATGCTGGTCAGAACATTACAGTCAATGGTGGCCGCTATAGAGCCATGATTACTGACTTTTTCGTTCATCAATTGAACAACCATGATGTGCAGGAGCTGTGGTTTCAACAAGACGGCGCAACATGTCACACAGTTCGTGCCACAATTGATTTATTGAAGGAAACGTTTGGTAACCGCATAGTTTCATGTTTCGGACCCGTGAATTGGCCTCTAAGATCGTGCGACTTAACGCCGCTAGACTATTTTCTGTGGGGATATGTGAAGTCGCTAGTCTACGCCGATAAGCCCGAAACGATTGATCACTTGGAGGACAACATTCGCCGCGTTATTGCCGATATACGGCCACAAATGTTGGAAAAAGTCATCGAAAATTGGATTTCCAGATTAGACTACGTCCGAGCCAGCCGTGGCGGTCATATGCCAGAAGTCATATTTAAATTATAATGCCAGAAGGTTATCTTTCGAATAAAGTAAATTTCATGTCAATTTAAAAAATTCATCTTTGTTTTATTCCATTTAAAAGTTCTATACCTCTATAAAAAACACCCTTTATTTTACAGAAGTGTACTTATATTAACATCTAAAATGGTTGATTACTTAATACATTAAGTTGAAACTGAAGAAGAAAAATTAAATGCCATTGCATAAATAAACCTTCAGTTCAAAACATGTCAAATAATGATGACTTTCACTAAGACTGCAGCTTAATAAAAAATAAATTTTATTGTTCAATCACAATATGAATCATATCTGTCAAATAATAGACGATTACTACAAATGAATTTTCTTGTGTTAAAACATAACTATGATTTAAAACTTAAGGGCTTATTAGACCACTTGATATTCACGCATAGTAAATGAGTTAGGGACTGAATTCAGTGTGGTGTAAGAGCATTTAAGGCTGTTAGGGATCTAATAAGAACGATCGGGCGATGCCGTTCTTCTTGACTTATGCAATATCCGGTGGGCGATGCGGGTTGACACAGTGAGCTGGTGCTGCGCGAAAATGACAAGTAAAGAAAAGAAAGTTACATAAAATGATCTTGGTCTTTATAAAGATATACCGTACTTATGGAATAAAAATTATTGACATTATTTTAACATAAATATTATATACGATTTTATATGTTTCTTCTTTTTTTTTATATATTTTCATACAATCCACCACGATGGCTTGAACAAGGGCTATTTTTACGTGCTTGGAAAGCGAGATGCCAAGGTAAATGTCGGAATTTTGGCGTGCTCGACATTCATTCTCCCCCTGATCCAGAACGGTGTAAATAGGGTCTTCTAAATTTCTCCCACCACTATGTTCTAGTTAGAAATTCTGGATATTGTGCAGTCTAATAGGCCTCTTAGGCGAGTAGTCCTTTTAATAACCTATAAGATGTTTTTTTGGCAATGTTTCTACAACTACTACAAGAGACCGTGAAGAGATTTTTCTATTTTAACTGTAAAAATTATCATTGTTTGTATGTATCATGGGCCAGATATCAGTAACTTGGCCATTTTAGTAAAAACTGCAATAATAGTTACCTACTGACGTAGCATTAAACTTAATTTATGAAGATATATGATATTTACTTTTTTACACTTAATTTAATCAGACACCAGTACAAAAACTTTTTTAAACTTAGTTATTGGTTATTTTAATTATTGTAATATGGTAGTTATTACTTCTGACCATTTTAGAAGGACGGTAAATTACAAAACCTGTTTTTTTTGATATAATGAAAATATTCATAATTGACAAATTATCAGCGTCGTCTAATGAACAATTTTGCTTGTGTACAAATGACATCATATTTTATTTTCTGTCCCATTAAAGTTCGGAAAATTACCACTATAAATCAATTAGAAACTTAAGCAATATTTTAGTGACTCTTTATTAGGACCCTTAATAAAGCGCAATAATCGTTGACGTCATCAAACTTCTCATTTATATCCATATCCCGCCGATGACAAAAACACCCCTTGGCAGCTCCAAAACATTTTACAGCTGTTCCACCCACGATGACGGGGGTTCACTGCTCCAATTTTGGCGCTTTGAGTGTTTCTGTTCAAATCCAGACTCCCTACGTCAAGGTCGAGAGGCGTGCGCGCTCGATAATAGGGAATTCAGCGTTGTTGCCAGAGTGCACATTTAATCCTTAAAAGGGCCAATTTAAAAAATTGAATAAAGGCTTAAGAACAAAGATTCAAAAAAGATTTAAGATGGCTTCAAGTTGTCTTTTGCACAATAGGTAAATATTTATATCCGGACATGGTGGAAAAAGTTGCAAAATACTAGATACTAGAAGCATTTTTGGTCACCAAAAATAAATTAAAGTCTGTTCTTCAGAAAAGTCAATGTAAAGGACCCTTTTGTCCAAATTTGATTTTATTTTATACAAACGAATCGTTGCCATGGTATTAGGAAAATATTTAATTTCAGTGTCAAATTTTTTGATAAATATTCGAATTCGCTAAGCATCTCAAATGATTCTTTAAATGCAAAGTGTGATTACTATTGTATGCCTCGCACGTAAAAACAAAAAAAAACGCGTTTAAATTAAATGGAGAAGAAACAGTTCTCGTGAATTGGTAATTTCCTCACGTTTAAATGTTTGTTAAAGGACTCTATTATTAACACTGCAGGTGGAATTAAGGAATGTAAGGAATAACCTTTTAAACATGCACACCGATCCGGTATTGTGTATACATACCTAAGTACACAACATTAGTATGTGCAGGTGTCAGCACAGATCAAAGAATTAGGAGTATATGTTTGACTTACGGATAGGTAGGTCTAAAAATCAATGTATAAAAACAGCTGATTTTCAGGAAACAGCAAAGTAATTATTAATGGCGCCATCGATTGTCTACTCTTTTAGTAAGTTTCCGAATTAAAATAATCGAAAAATAGTTATTTCAAAGAAATAACTCTAGTTTGTAATTGGCGGTATCGCCCATATTATTTCCCTGCTTTATAATTAGAAGTAAACCTACCTTTAATTAAAAGACCGATCGGCATTTAAATAAAGAGAGGGGAAACCAAATGGCTCAGAGATTCTAAGCATACTTACAATGACTTTTAACTGTACATCTAAAACCTTTTATTCAAGTACCAAGAACGGTAAAAAATACAAACACAAAAACAAAAGGAAAACCTGGTTTTTACTACCTTTTCTTCGACTTAACGACGGATAACGTATAACTGGAACAGGGAAATCTAACCAAAACTTGTTTAGTACGTCCTCATTTAGAAATAAAATTAAACTTTCCGAGCGATAAATTTTGTTTATTTTTACAGAACATTAACAACAATCCGAAGTTTCTGGATGGCGGAATATTGTGGAATTGTTTTATTTCCACCTAAAGTTAATCTGTTTTACTTTGCTCTACGAAATTGTGCAGAAAAGTTAACCTGATGAATCGAAATTTTAAATTAATGTTTGTTTCAGTTACAAGTAGAATGGGATAATTAAAGTTTTAAGAGTTGATAAGCTAAAATAAATATCGAATAATACAAAACTTAGTGTTTTGGTTAACATAAGTAAACAAAAAATAATGGAACGAAACCAAAAAAAAAAAATCTAACTGTGAAAAATTTGCATAGGAACAGGACATAACTCCTGACAACATTTTTTTCGAATAAATTCTCATGCAGAGGCTAATGGTGGGTTCATACCTCTAAAAATTAGTAACTAAAACTAAGAATTTTCACCAAACTAACAACAGAATAAAAATGCGTTAAATTTAACGATTGGTAAAAATTAAGAATGACTAATCAAAATCGTCCATCGATATAAATGTTTCGACTATTTTATGATACATTTTTACAAAGTTTTATTTGTTAATAATTTTATTTTTTCTATTTTGATGGGCTTGTCAATTTTTCTTCTAGCAGGAAACATTCAGAAGAAGACACTAGTAAGGCTGAAATTAAAAATTAAACTAAGAAGTTGAATGTCCGTCAACTTCATAGTTGTTAATAGTAATTTTTTACTTTTAGTTGGGACTATGAAGAGATTAAAGTAAAATGTATCATTGAACTTGCAGGTGAAAATTGCTAATGTAAATTCTTAGTGTTATTATAGAGGGTTAATACTTCAAAAAATTAACAACTAACACTAAGAATATACTTTAACACTTTTTACTTGGAAGCAAAATGATGCACTTTACTTTCATCTGTATATAGTCCTAACTAAAATTTAAAAAATAACAATTAACAACTAAGGAGTTGACGAACATTCATCTTCATAATTTAATTTTTAATTTCGGCCTAATCAATATGCCATCTGGATATTTTCGGCAGGAAGGAAAATTGACAAGTACAATAGAAAAAAAGCCATGGTAATAACACTTAGTAAAAATGTGTTATAAAATAGTCGAATTACTTTTGGATAAAAATAGTTAAACAACCACAATTAAAAAGAAGAAAAAAATTACGTTTTACTTTTAGGTTACAATATCAATGAACGATTTTGATTCGTTATCTTTAACTTTTACTATTTGTTAAATTTTCAAGTATTTGAACGTATTTTTATTCTATAGTGTAAGTATAAGTTTAGTATAAATTCTTAGTGTTAGCTGTTAATTTTGCTAGTATGAACCGACCATTAGAGTAAGGTATATAATCAATTTTGACAGTTGACTTTGGGACCTCAATGCCAAAATATTAACCAGCCTGTTAATTTGAAATTTATTAACTTTGTATACTTGGTATGTAATAAACCTAAAATTAGGGGTAGCAGGAAACACAACTTAAATTTAAAAAAATTTATATGGTGTTGCCGTAAAGCAAGGAGAATACTTCATGGTTCATCTTTTATCGCCTCGACCTTATCTCGTTTCAGTGCATTTTATCGTTAGTGACAAAACTTTAAGTTAAACCCGAACTTGAGTGGACGTGAAAGTTAATAGGAAGTTAATACATTTTTGTAGAGCACGAAAAACAAGTCGTTTGCTTTAGCATGTATCACTGAGTGTTTTATAGCCTGTAGTATTTAGATATCGGGTATAGTATAAAGGACGTAACTACTATTGAGTTATTAAGCTTTTCAAAACACCACCATCTTTATTAATCAAAAATTTTTTTATTTGAAGTTTTTCTATATATGTAACGGTTTACACAATATCTTTTTGCTTTAAAAATGTCAGTCTTATTTCAATACTGGTTAGGATATTATTTAGTTTATAGCGATTAAGTGTTAAATCAATATAAAAGTAAGTGCATAATGTAACTAAGCCTAAGACGACTTTTTAATACAATAAATTTTGTACAATTTAAATTCAAGAAGCATGTAAGTACAAAACATAAAAGTGATCTTCATGTATTTAGTAACTGATATTATTGACTAAAATAACTAAATGAGAATCAATCTGCTACACTTTAATCAACTCCTTTTTTAACAAAACAATAATATTTTAGAACTTTCAAGTTAACAATAACACCGGACATAATGTTTCAACGGATATGCTTAGAATAAGAAGTCGAGTTAAATTCGTGACCTTTGACATTTGATACAATACGGAAAGAGAACGGAGCTCAATAAATTATTTTAATTTAAAAATTTTTACTCGTATTTTGGAGTTATTGTCAGAGTTAAATGAGATAGATAAAAAGCTTAATTTTGTTTGATTACATAGGGAACTTTTTGATTGAATGATTGGATAATTTTGTGGTAACTATTCGATATATTGTTTTGTTAATTTAACAACCATTTCTCAGATTCTAAAAGGTTTAGTATGATTTTTTAAAAATAAATTTATGAATACTTGGTAATTTTTTAAAGTATTTTTTTTTTTTTATAAAACATAATTAAGTATGTCAACATAATAACTGGCCAAGAAAAATAATTATCACTACTTTACGGCCAATTTGCGAATGTAATATAAAAGGCACGCATGATTTTTGAGTTATGATTTTTTCAGCAAAAATTAATGATTATTTTAATCACATTATTTTAAAAAGTTATTTATAATATATCGAAGCGCGACGCTGCCAAATTTACGTTTTCCATAAGTTTGGGAATTTCTGCATAATCTGGCAACATCACGTGGGGGTGTCTAAAATGACAGACGATTCTTATTTTCTCGAAAGTGAAGGAAAAGCTCCCCATTTAATCGAACAACCAGAATTAAATGATCTAGTTCGGGACCTCCATTTGTCCAAAGCGCATGCTGAAATATTAGGGTTTAGATTAAAACAATGGCATTTATTAGAACCAAAGTTACAATAGTTAGGAATCGTAACAAGGAGCTATTCTCGCTTTTTTACTCTGCAGGATAAAATCTGTGTTTGTGTTAATCCAAATAGCGTGAAAAAATTAGAATTTGTACATAACTCGGACGAATGGAGCTTATTTATAGATTCTTCTAAAATAAGTTTAAAAGAGTTCTGCTCCATAATGACAACAAAGGATCCTCTATTCCCCTTGTACATGCAGTTGACATGAAGGAAACATACGAAAGTATACCACTTATTCTAAATCCAATAAGCTATGATAAGTATAAGTGGCAAATATGTGGTGACCTAAAAGTCATAGGGCAATTACTAGGGCTTCAGGGTGGATTTACGAAGTATTGCTGTTTTCTTTGTTTTTGGGACAGTAGATCAACACAGAACCATTACCAAGTAAAAGAATGGCTTCCGAGAGATCAATATATTCCAGGTCAAGCCAACGTAAAGAATATACCTCTTCTTGATTCCAAAAAATACTGTTACCTCCATTACACATTAAACTGGGATTGATTAAAAATTTCGTTAAAGCATTACATAAAGAAAACGATGCGTTTAAATACCTTAAGCAAAGTTTTCCTAAACTAAATGATACTAAGCTTAAGAAAGGACCACAAATTAGAAAAATACTAAGGGATCAACAGTTTGATCAAAAATTAAGTGATGTTGAATTAGCTACGTGGATTTCTTTTAAAACAATTGTTTTTAGGAAACAAAAAAGTAGAAAAGTACGAAAAGCTTGTAGAACTACTTAAAAGCTACTGCAAATTGGGCTGTAGCATGTCTCTTAAAATACTCTTCTTGCACTCTCATTTAAATTTATCCCCAGAAAATTTGGGTGCGGTTAGTGATGAGCAAGTAGAAAGTTTTCACCAAGACATACTAACAATGGAGCAAGGCTACCAAGACAGATGGGATCCAGCAATGGGGGATTATTATTGGTTTTATCTAAGAGAAAGCGACCAAGAATATAAACGAAAGTCAACACTGGCAAAAAAGTTATGTATAAAAAGAACTATTAAATGTTTCAACTGTGTTAGAATTCAAAAGTCTAATTTTTCAGTCAGCAGAAGAACCAAAACCTACTCGCAAACGAATAGTTAATGAAGCACTAAACGCCAAAGTGTATACAAATTTATTGTTACATCAGTAAATCATCCCGTTACAATGATTCTTTTCATATTCGATATTTTCCCCAGCATATAATAATATCTTCGAACATACCCCTGTAGAATTAGCATAACGTCAGAACTAGGACCCGGTTGTTTGAACGCTGAATAATGTAATAATATTTTTATTTATATTTGAAAAAGTGTTGATAAACAGTAAATATTGTTATCTATTTATATTATATAGATCTAATTGCATTATTTAAACGAGTATCATATGATAATCGGTACGTCAATTCTAGAATACAAAAGTACGAATTTATGGTTGCCTAAATTATTATTTTTGTTATTTTCAATATGTAAACACGACAAGAAATATAACTGAAAGAAAAGATAAGTAAACATGTTTATGTCTGTAAAACATTAAAAAAGCTTCGTCCCCACCGATCATAAACAGCCTTCAAACAAATCTATTGTTGTTTAAATCTGTAGGGTATGATCGAAGAATAATATAATAAACGTTAAAATTATTTTATTTTCCTAAAGGAACTTAACAACAAAATATATGGACTGATTTTACGATTAATTAAAATTAAATGTTATTTTTACTCGTAGATACTGCAAATTTTCGTACGTTAAAATTGATTTCTGATATAATCAATCCACCCATTTATTTCCTTTTCATGTTGAAATTCATTGTGAAATTCTGTTTAAGTTTTTAAGTTCCCAACTGGCCGACGTTATCGTCAAGGGCTTCAATCCAATTCAATCGAAGGGCTGAAATTTTTAGTGAAAATATCGTCCTTTGTCAAATTTCTAAATTTTACCCTTTCTGTTATGATAAATCAATACAGTAAGTGCGTCAAAGATTCCAAGAGAATATTCATTTAATATTATTAGATGTAGAGACTGACTTTACAACAGGAAAATTTTATTACAACGAAAATGTTAACACTAGATTAACATTTATTTAAATATTAATATAATATAAAATAATTTTACATACAATAGTTCCATCAAAACGCGTTGCTGCGTATTTCAATACCATATTTGTTTACTCCTGTTTACTACGTCCAACACTCGAGGCTTTGAATTACTTCGCGCTGTGCGTTGATAGTCATTTGCTTGATATTCGCGAAGTCTACCAAGCATATTCATAATGAGTGTGAAATATGCTAAGCAGTTTTTGTGTGTATATACCGAAAAGGCCCAAAAATGCCTTATACTGCCGCAATAAAATATATGAAAAAGTCTGTATCTTTCGTATCGAAAAGAGCGAAAAAGTATGTTTGAGAGAAAAAAATCGATGATCTTCCAGATTGTGGTTTAACGCGCGTAGCTACAGGAAATCACGACAAGGTAATTATTCAAATGTTTAGAAAAAATCCTCATCCTAATTTGCGACAAGAACAAAGGGAATACGGGTTGGACTAAATACTATTCAACGGCAACTTAATGAAAATAACATTAAGTGTAGAACGAGGCAAAGCACATCCAAAAACGATTAGCCGGGCACAAGAGAATATCGATAGAGTTAGGTCAAACGTTATTTTGCTGATGCAAATTCTATTAAAAATGTATGGGGTTTAATAAAGGTTAAACTTCGTAAAAAATGTATATGCACTTCAAAGTAATTAAATGAAAAATACGTAGAATATGGAAAAATTTATGAATAGATTATACCGAGAAGTTGGTTAGCAACATACCTCGGCGATGTGAGTCAATTATAAACAGTGGCCAGTGGACCGTATATTGAGGTGATCGCGAGTTAAACCGCAAACTAGTGTCTCCAAAGACATACGAGTTATTACTTTAACTTTTTAGATAATTATACTATGTCTACACATTTTTGCGGAAATAATTGTATATGCCATACTAAGGTTTTGCATGAATTCGGGTCAAAATCTCATTTGGCATCTTCTTTGCTTGCTTTTGAGGATTACCGAACTGATTTACTCTCAAAATAATACAAGATCACAAATTCCCCTTTGTGAAACACTTACTCTATATGGGGTGAGGATTTTCGAGAATTAAAGGGCGTTATCGAAAAAGCGGTTTGGAATATTTTAATAAAAGACTGGTGGAGTAATAAGGCAGCTGTGGGACATATTTTAAAATAGTGGCCCCTCTCTACATATTGAATGGCGGTATGGAAAGGTATTTATTTTTGTCGAAACTTCGATTTTCTCATGTACACCGAAAATTTTGCCTATTTGCTCCATTGGTTGAATATTTGTTTAAAAAAAAATCATAACTAGTGAACCAGTGGAGCCAATGAAAAAAATTTTCGTCGCCCATAAGTAGTTTTTCACAGAAAATCGAAATTGAAAAAAAAAGAAAAACCTTTCCGCCTAATATTTTACAGTTGCCATCTGCAATTTAATATATGGGGAGAGAATAAATGTCAAAAATACCTTAAAATGTATCCCCCAATCGCCTTATTACTGCTCCAGTCTATATTCTAAACCGTTGTTCCAACATCACCTTGTAACAATTTAAAATGCCCACCCTGTTAATATGCATAGTATTGGACAAACAGAATGACTGCTATCAATCAAAACGTAAGTTCACACAACGAGCCAAAAAAGAGCTTTATAAATTATCTGGATCAATAGAAAACTATTATTTTCTTACTACCAATACATCGGAATTTGCATTTCAAGTTTTAAAAAAATCGACAAAACATATTTTGTACTATGTTTGATAATCATTGATAGGATTGGAGTATCTTTTCGGTAATTAATTTTACGCTGCTAATTTAGTCTAAATATATTCAAAAACTTGTATAACATTTTAACATAAATAAAAAAGCAGTCAAAACAAACTTAAAAAAAATACATAACGAATGACAGCAAATCTGTGTGCTAGAATTTATCTCACTGGCACTAAAAGTAATTAGGTTTTTGACGTAACATTTTAAATGCACAGTTGGATATAGTTCGTCTCATGTAAATGTACATTATTAATTTAAATAAATAGATCTTAGTTGCAGATTTTGCCAATTCAGGTTTCGTAGAACAAATATTGGAATAAAGTCTAATAATTTTATCGGCTAGACTAACTTTATTTGCCATATTTAAGGTTTCGTAACCATTAAGATCCTTTATAATCTCATCAAATAATAGGTCTCCGATAGCAATATCCGATTTCTTTTTGCAAAATTTAAACATTTGTTTCCAGAACAAAATGAATTACCTGAATAATCAAAGTATTGGCCATCGTCAGCTATGACTTTTTTCTTCCCACCTTTCTGTCAGAGTCGATTTCACGACAAAAGAACCTTCGTTTTCTGAGGCCTACCATTAATTAAGTCAAATTTTCACATTTTCTTTAAAATGTAAGTATTGCTCTGAAAATCTGTGCTGCGTTGACCGAAATGAACGGTAGTTCCAAGGCTAAAGTCCGGTGTATAGGGCGGGTGGGGTAGGAAGTCCCCTTTAACGTTTTCCAAATAGTTTTTTACACATTTAGTAACGTGGGGTCGAGCAATGTCATGTTGAAAAAGACTTTATTGTGTCTTTCGGCCGATATTGGTCGTTTTTCTTTCAATGCTCGGTTTAATTTTATCAGATGTTGTCGATATCGATCGTCAGTAATTGTTTCAATAGGTTTTAGCAGTTCGTAATACACAGCTTCTTTATCATCCCACCAAATAGAGAGCAAAGCCATCATTCCATATAAAATGCGTACATACTGTGATGTTGAAGGTTAGCCTGGATCTGCCCATGATTTTTTTGCGTTTAAGGTTGTCAAAATAGATCCACTTTTTATCACCCGTCACAACTCGATGGAAAAACCCATTTCTTTTCTGCTTGGATAGCAAAATTCACAAGTCGTTTTTCGCATTTCTAGGTGTATTTCCTTCAATTTATACGGAACTCATTTTCCTTCCGTCTGGATCAGTAATAAACATAATAATAATTAATGCTGCTAATAATTGTTTTAACGTTTCAGTTAAGCCTTCATCCAATAATTCTAGCAAATCTGCATCTTCAAACTGTTTCGGCTGACCTAGCCACCTCTTATCAAAATCACCACTTTTGAAATATTTAAATCATCGTTCACAAGTTTTTTGAATTAAAACATTCCCGCCATAAGCTTCATCAAGTAATCGATAACTTTTAGCAGTTCATCTTAAAATGAAAGAAAGTTCGACATTTTTGAACCTATAAAGAACTACGTTTTTTGCAAAATGTGGCAATTGATAAACTAGCTTTTAATGGCATATGTTTACCCTTCGAAACACCATAGATGTCATTAGTATACATCAACAAATGTATTAGTGATGCCATCTCTTATTAAAATCAACATTATTAACCGAAACACCAATAACACTATATAACAATGTATTGTATATATATATATATATATATATATATATATATATATATATATATATATATATATATATATATATATGTATATATATATATATATATATATATATAGGTGTTGCTGCATATACTATATACCTGCCCGCCTGTTTGCCTATTTGTAATAACCTTACAACTTCGTCAGTTTTCTTTTATGATAAAATTTTGCAGGCATATGCTTTCAATTAACCAAAAACAGATGTCCTTGAAAACAAAAAATTTAGGATACCACCGCGTATGTGGACAGTTGCAGTTTTTTTTTTCGCTTAAGCGGGGTTTCGTTGAACAAAAATGAAACCAAATATGTCGTCACCTTTTCTATTTAGTTGCCCCAGTCTGGAAACGTAAGCTTCAAATGTAGCTTAGAATGTGCCTTTTAGTTGGTAAGTTTTCTTTTGCATATGATAATAATTTGTATTATATACGGTTAAAGCCATGGAATTACTAAGAAAAATAGTGGTCTCAGGAAGATTTCCATTTGATTTTAAAAAATATATATATTTTTTGCTTGTATTTATAAAATTCAAAACTTGGTTGACTTGCTATTGTACTTGGCAATTTAAACCCTTTATTGATAATTGATACCAGTTTTGGTAAAACTTGAACTCAACTTTAATTTTAATTAAGTCATAAAAAATATATTTATCGGTAATGGATTTAATCGTAATTTTTTAATGCGTAACAGTAGATACCTAAACTTATTGCCCAATTCAAACTACACCTCTGTTAGTAATATTCGAAATATCTTGGAAACATTTTTACTTTTAAAATCCAATGTTATGAAGAATAAGTTAAACATTATATCCAGTTTTACTCATATTTTTACTCTCTTTTATAATCTGATACACTTTTCATCCTAATAAAATAATATGTGTAGTTTTTTACCTATGAGATATGCCTATCCAAACTGGATATTTCAGAATTGTCAAAATAAAGCCTATGCAAGGAGCTAATGCTATATCGAGTTAAGGATGAGTTTATCAATGTTTACTGATGCTACAAGGAAACTTTGAACTAATTTTTACTTCTACATTACGGGGTGTACCAGCCTAAAAATTTTTGTCTTACATTGTTTATTAAAAAACTTAGTTATACTGTTAATAATTTTGTCAATAATTTTGAATCCGTTCCTATTTTTATATCAGTTACCGTTAAAGCAAAAATTGTGGTATGACGCTTTAGTGTAAAATTTGTATAATCTTTAGTCTAATCATCAAATTCAAGTAGTATTTAAGCGTAACATTCTCAGCTGATTTTTATAATTTATATAGTCTTTATAATTCCCTAAATCTTTTCTCGTGATAATAGTTCAAGGCTTTTTAAATTAAAAACGGAAAAATTATTTTAAAGCTGCTATTTTGTTTTAGTATATGCCAGAACAAGTGTCGCAAATACAACACGAGTTTGCTATTAATTTCTATGTTTTTTTCCGCCATAGTCATGAATCAGTTCTATTAGAAAAATTCCTGGCTTATTGACTCCTACTCAAAATTTATAATAAAAAATAGGAAAAAACCCGTAGACAAATTTTAGTTTATTATAAAATTTGTTGATTAAGTTGTTTTGATAAGACAGTAGAGAAATTATGTTTGTCAGCTGTTAACATAATTTATAAAAATTTAACGTACTAGTGAGAATTTAGAACATCAAAGTGAATTAATTGTTAAATATCTAATATTTAAGTTTGATTCTTGTTTGAGTTCGCAATTTTGCAAATATATTATTGAAAATAGGCTATTCCAACTTGTGACAACAAATTGTAGTCGATCCGCCTTACTAAGCTGGTGGAATTAGCATTTGGAAAAAAATTTAGTGTTAGTAGACTTATGACTACGTAAAAACCTTCAGAATAATAATAATAATAAAAGCAGTTTTTTTTTGAGTTTTAGGAAAAGCTATTGTTTTTCGGTAAAAAAGTTTTAAACAAAAGTTTTGCGCATTAAAAATGTTTACAAGATGAGCTAAGTTGGAGTTGGTTTTTTCGTTATAAACAAATAGAATAACTCTTTGAGAGTTGTTGATATCCAAATGCCGATAAGTGGACGTGATAAGTGAGATTAATACATTTATTTAATTCAATGATCAAAAAATTTAATTTTTCAAATGTAGTTTTTCTGCATTTCGAAAAATAAATGCTATCAACAAATGCTGCCATTTGTTTTATGCTATAAATATTAATGGTACATTAAAAATCAATCTGATTTTTAATATTTCTAATTAGTAGTGTACTGTTAACCACTGTAACAATTTTTTCGCAATTTGAAAAGCACGGAAGCACGGTAAAATTATAATTATACATAAAATGTATAAAAGTGCAACAATTTCTTTAGTGCTATGTTTAACAATAATTTGATTATAAACACATATCTTCCGCTGTTCATATCTCGTCAAGAAACCAAAAGTTGAAAAAAATGAAAGTTCTACGACCAATATTCGCCGAGATAATCCAAATTTTTTCCTGCGAAACGAATTTGAAGCGTCCGAGTCACGTTTTTTTCCCCAAAAAAGAAAATGAGACATAAGATACTACATAATTACTCTTAACATTCTGAAGGTTTCTACGTAGTCAGAAGTCCACTAAGTTTCAAAATCATCTCATTTTAAGGCTCACTCCGCCGGCCTATACCCCATTCGCTCTATTTTTTTCACACTGACATTTAAAATATTCAGCTGTATTTTTAAGTCCGATTAACTTCAAACTAGTTAAATAGTTGGTGGTCATATTATATCAAATATGACATAATGTACCTTCTCCATCCTCTTTGCTTTCAACTTTATGATCATGAAACAGTCAAACAACAGTCACATGGATTTCAGTCAGTCAGAGATGTTAAAAAAATATATTTTAGTGGATCAGCCATTCCCACTTTACCCATGTAAGTTTATATTTGAATAGTAGAATTGATGTGTAATCTGCTTTCCGTAGTCGGACCGATTTAAAACTACATATTTACACAATTGTATTGAATTTGAGGTAATCTTCCAATGTAAATAATTTACGGCTTAAAAATCAATAAAAAACGTTTTTAGGTGATATGATTTCATTCAAAAACGTTTGTATGTACTCGGTTACTAATATTGTCTATATATATGATACTCGTAATTTGGATATTTTAAAAACATTCTTAATACCTTAGCTTAGAACTATTGTTTAGAAATGTACTAAAATTCAATAACTTAGGGTATTAAGTATTAATTGTGATAAACGGACAAAATCCACCTTCAGTAAAATCCTTTATTTATGGAATTATGATTTAGTTTTTTTAATGAACTTTTATATTCATCTATTTTAAATGCGATTTTAATTTTTCAATTTTATCAGGAAAGATAGAGGACATAAAGGGAGGAGGAGGGGTATTGAGAATCACCGAAACGGATTAGGCTGTACAAAATATAAGACATTAGCTATAGGAACAATTTGAGCTGAAGCATGAACTGAATGAAATGAAATGGGATATTGTTGGGTTTCGTGAAATTAAGAAAAAGAGAGAAGAATGTATTCAACTGCCATGTAGTGATACATTTTATTATCGAGAATCGGAAGACGAGAGCCAACGAGGGGTTGGATTTATAACCAACAAGAAGATAGCTCCAAACCTAATGGTCATCAAAATATAAGCGTGGGTGAAGAACAACATTGTTTAAGGGGGTCGTCCACCTTTGTGGTTTTGAAAAATCGATTTTTTTTGCATATTTCGAATTTAGATGTAATCAGAAACATGCCATATAAAGGATTTTGTGAAATATACTTTCCTTCGTAGGTATATGGAACCTATAACATGGTCACCTCTGTTCTTTTCGAGCGCTCTTGCTGCGCGTGGCCGGTGCGTCTCTCTTTCAGGTATAAATTCTTTTTCGGAAGGATACAGCGGTCGTTTGTTCACGTTTTGAGTATGCAAGTGAATGTATGCGTTTCGGTGCGTCGGGAAACTAACCGACAAAATCATCGGGGACTTACAAAAATTTTAACGACTGACAATTCGCAGAAACACTGATTGTGTAGAAAAAAATGAAAACTACAATTTGGTAATCTCTGGAGAACTGCAGTTCATCAGACGAAAGTCTCCAACACTCAGTGTCCTCCCGGCAAGGATAGTTGGTGCAAATGGCGTCAGGCCGAGGTCAACGGGACTTTGGCGACTTTTCAGCATGACAGAGTTCCTCTCGCCCCCTCGAGTAAAATTAATGAAACTACAACTCATTTGGCAGTCATGATTATTAATGAGGGATTTTCATCGATTCTACAAACTATGGAAGCCTTGGGAATTACCCTGGGACCTCAAGCAGAGATGTGCGCAGCTCGACTAGACGAGGACCGCATCGACCGCTTGGAGCGTAGAGTGAACGACGCGGCAAAATGGGGCCGAATCCAACAAAGGGAGGTGCATGGGGCAGACCAAGAACGTATCCGTGACGAGGAAGGAGAACTCTACGGCCCTGGTATAGCCGATTAGATCGTAAATTTCCCCAACCACGTTTTACACTGTCATTTATCTTTAAACGCGATTTCCCAAAAGTTACACTTTTCAACTTTTTAGTTCAGACTTCTACTAGAAATATTTATCGAATTTGATCAATTTTTTTTTCAGTTATTTAGTAACCATGTAGCGTTTCTCTGAGAACGATTTTTGAAATTTTGTTTTGTTCCATTTGATAGGTCAAAAAAAATAGGTCGAAATTCGAACTTTTTATAAAGAATTGTGTAATTTTAATACATATCAATATAAAAAAAATCGTCTTCGGAGAAACGTAACCAACCTCAAGCAAAAGAAAGAGGTATTTCATTTTTTTCGTGTCATACAACTCAGATGGCTAAAGCCCCAAGGTCGCGAGTGCAATTATTATTATTTTCTAGAAGTACATTTTAAAAGACAACCCCCTTAATAATATAATTTTTTATTACTACTTTCGGTAGAGTTTATCCTAATTTGAACTTAAGTAATACAAAAAAGCCAGACAAAAAAAGTCTTAATCAATTATTAAAGATATTTGAATAATATCCCGTAAAGATAACATATTGATTGTTTTTGTTTTTGCGAATTACCAGCCAACAACGATCACTTAAAAAAAGAAATACATTTATTGATTTCTATAGAAGCAAATAAATAATTGCTAGTACTATTAAATTTGTATCGATTTAGGTGTAAAAAACTACCAAGATTATCTTTACAAAATTACTATAATACACGCGCAGCAACAAAAAAAATTAATTAATGGTTTGCATGATATGACAAAGACAGTTATTTTTACAATGTGGTTAATTTGTATTTTATTTGTACTACAATTCTTTGGTTTATTAATTGTCTTTAGTAAACTTTTAAAAGCAATTATGTCTTTTGACCGAGAAAAAAAAAGGAACCTATTAAACAGCCCATATTTCCGCAATTTTTTTATTTGTATTTTTTAAATTTATACATGAAACTATAATGTATTCGTGAAAAATAAAAATTATTCATGTATCCAACAGTCGCATCAAAAAATATTATAATTTTATGTTTATTTTTCAAGTGTATCTAACCGTTAGGTATTTTGAAAGTAAAATTCCTATGGATGGTTTCTTAGAAAGAAAACAATAACAAATACATAAAAAATATATTAGGATAAGAACTTTTACGGAAAAGTGCTAGTGGTGTTTTCAAAATATCTGTGGTCAATAAAGAATGTGGGTACATGAATTGTTTTGGAGGCATGGATTGTCTAAACAAAACGTTAGGTTATAGTGATGTTAATTATTATCTTTAAATTACGCTTTAAATATAAAGGCAGTCTCTATTCAAAGTTTATTATTTATCGTACATTAGGAAAATATAAAATTTTATACGAATTTGCAAGTAATCTACTTTTTGTGAAAAATATGTAAATATGCTAAAGATCATTGAAAATAACCAATAAAATGAAAACAATTAGCGTCTGCGAACTGAGCACTTAGGGAATTAGGAAGTGAACTTATACGACTTTAATATTGCTGTTTCATATAATTGGGATCATAATCCACCCATTGCTTTTAAGGGCCATTAGCAGTAATTTACTTTACATGTATAGGTTTAATCAAATATATTCGGCTAGAACGATTATAACTAAACAAGACATAAATGGAAAGTAAAAATTAGAAATTGTATTAGACCTCTGTTGAACAAATATGGTAAGTATATAAACATGTTAATCGAAGCTCTAAAGATGTCACTTCCAACTCTATTAATGTAAGATTTAATTTCCTTGAAGGGCAACGTACACTGTAACATTTTTATTTTTTAATTATTCATTTTCTTAATGATCGTCAAGATATTCAATATTTTTATTTCTTTTATGATGTTCATAAATCGGGAGAAATATAGAATATTAAATAATGCAGCTTTCTGGATCATTAAAGTAAAAAAATATTGCTAATTTGAAAAAAAAAACTGTGACGAATTATTGTGGAAGTGCAATCACTTTACGACTATTTTTTTTTATTGAGAAGTTCTTAGGAATTTAATTGGTTATTTGAAAAAAGTAACGTGATATTTAGTCCTTTACGACACACACTTCTGCTAGAACGGGGAATTTTAAAGATAAATAGGTTTATTACTTTTACATCTATTTCGACAAGGTAAAATGAGTTTTCGAAATAAATAAATTGCTAGTAAAAATTATTTGGTTAATTCGCTCAGGAATTCTAAATTTAAATATTCTTTTAATAATTGAATTACTCACGTCTTCTTTTAGTTTTTAGACATATCTAGACATCTAATTTGTAATTTACAAAAAATGAAGAAAGTCGCTCTCAAAATATTCAACATTTAGAGCATATAGCTCTTAATTTACCTAATGAACAACTATTAAATAAAATATTGCTCTATAAAAAAGCAAAATGTCTTAACGTCTTTCAATTATTGTTGTGAATCAATATTACATGTTCCTTATCCAAACGGTGGGAGGAAGTAAAAATTGACAATTTTAAATATGAAAATACAAAGTATGTTGTTTCCGATAAATGCAATGATCAAAAAATCATTGTTTTTATATATTTGTTGATCGTTCCAAATAATTTTAGTAACAAAAACTATTGATGTTTCAGCACCTCATCTTTTCTCTATCTTTTCCCAATAACGTTTTTTATTAGCACGATTTAAAATGTATTATTGTATACAGAAAATATGGCGTTGCCTAAAAAAAATATTTTCGTGTAATGAATGATAGGAATGAAATCTGTCGTTTGCTTCCTGTCCTGTACCACTTTGTCTAAAAAAATCCACAAGCTTTTAATATTTCTTATATACTACCAGAGAAGGAGTTTTAAGATTTTTCGCTACTGGTAAATAGATATATATTTTTTTACTATTTATTCATAAATTTAGGAAATACGCAAAAAGAACTTTGATTACTTTAGATTCTCTTGTTATTCACTATAAAATTTCACTGAGCAAGTCGCAGCAAACGTTAAAAAATTAATATTGCATTAAAGTACTCGACCTTCCTATTGTAACATAGGAAAAATTCAATCATATTTCGCCTACTTTTAATCAATTCAAATTAAACTTTAAATACTTAACACCAGTTAAATACAGTTGTTATTTCATCTCTAAAATAACTATTGATCAGCTGATTTTTATATTGCAATGTACTGCTGTGGACAATTTAAAGTTTACTAAACAATTTTAACCGCAACTATCAAAGAGTTTGTAGGTAGGGTATAATCACAAATTAATTAATTTGCCTGGATATGAGTATCATTTTTAATAGTTTATAAATGAAAAAACAAAAAATCAAGACCAGAAAAAAAACTTCAAATTCTCTCTGTAACTTTTCTCTTATCTCTAGCTCTTATCTAGCAACACAATTTTCGTGGCATGCATGACATTTAATGATAATAGAGTTACTGTATTCACGCACAAAAAAGTTTCATTTAAGTATTAATAAGCTTTTACATACAGGAAAATACCTATAATATTCCTACGATTATCTGATCTGCACGAATTAAACTAAGTTCAAAGCAAATAAAGTATTCTTATAATAGGAAAGTTATATTTTTCAGTACATCCAAGTGTATTTACAGTTGTGTAGAGACGTTTTAGATGTACCAAGAGGCCTTTAACTTTGTCATGTGACATCAAGAAATATCTTGTCTTGTTGAATGTTTATATTCTTGTCTCAAAGGATGATCACCATCGTGTTTTTTCTGTATATATCATTAGAGTAGAATCACTCAGTTAACTTTAAACGTGATTTTCCTATAAACCTTAGGAAAACTATAATTTTCGAAAAGCTAATTTTCCTCTAATGTATCAGATGTAGTTGGAATTTGAGGTCATTTTTGGCACCTCGAAGTAATATAGATTTTGCGTGTAATTTATTTTATAGAAAATTGTTTAAGATCCTTGATTTTTATGTACCTCGGTATCGGAAAATTTAATTTCTTCATTCACGTCTAATTTTATATATAACATACAAATGAAAAACAAATGTCACAGGATGTAAAAAAAAAATTAAGGGCGAAAATAAAAAGCGACATTTAGTCTTCTTATAGAAATTATATACGAAAAATTGAAGCTAATATAAGTAGTTCATTAAAAATAAAAAGGAAACCTTAGAGATTCATAAGAAAATATGTTATAATAAGAAGGAATTAAATGACCTTCTTGAGAGTTTGAATCATTTTGCACTCTTTTCCAAACAATATCTTTTTTTGATCCGAACTCCAATATATTGTTCGATGATGAAACCTTTTTATCTGAGCTTTAAGTTATGGCTGCTTAAGACAAATTAAACCTAATTTTATAACTGAACCTGATTTTAATCCTGAATTTATTGTGAAACCACTTCAACTATTATTTAATCTGTGTTTAAAGTATCAAAGTGAGTCATATGTTATATGAAAAAACTCAAATGTACACGAGGAGGACGATAGGTCGAATATACTGATTATTTCTAATATTTTTAAGGTCTTTTGAGTTCCTGTTACAAAATGTTATATTTCCCTTTGCTCGAAGGCAGACAATGTAGCAGCAACAAGACTTCTTCAAGGGCCAATCCACAGTGACCAATTTACTGTGTATCACTTAAACCTTGGCAGAGCCTGTGCTATCAGTCTATTCTATATGACTATAGTCAATATAACCATCTCTCGCTCAGATACTTTTCGCAACCTGGGAGTAGTCTTCGATTCAAAACTTTCTCTCGTGCCTCATGTCAATGGAGTCATAGTGGATACTTCAAGGAGTTATGGTTTTGCTGTATGCTCTGCTCAGTATTTTTATAACACAGAGCTATTACAGATATTATATACATAACTCTTATGTAAGAGTGAAATTGGAAAATGTCACAGAGATTTGGACGCCAGCGTATAGCATTCATTCACAGTTTTTATTGAATATATTGTTAATTGGAGAAGTTTGTGGGGTAGATTATCTTCAGGTTAGTTTGTTAATCTAATCCTAATTATTATATAATTTATGTTTTAACCCAGTCTAGTAATTGGGGATGAACCTATAAGGTAGAAAGTTGTATACATAAAGTTGCCCGAAATCAATCAAAGCCATTTCCTGGTTCTAGTTTCTTGCCAATAAAAGTCTCCTGATGACAAATAAGTTTCCATTTTATTGATTTTCCCAATTGTGTTCAGTATAATTTCAAAACTCAGATGATTTATTGTTACCCTGATCTAGTTAAACTTCTATTTGTCAAATTAGACAGCTGTCATTAGTGAATTAGATAGCAAATGTGTAAAACTCTATATTGACTTTTTTGTCAAACTACACTATAATCATAATCTAAAAGTATCTAAAAGCCAAAAGTAGTTTTCACATTTATAACTTGTAACTTCGAATGCGATTATATTCGCCTCTTTTTGGAAGTGCTTGACATTTTAATATCTCGTACTTTGCCCCAGAACTTATGCCCGTATATTCTGACAAACAAATTCGTATTTTCATTGCAAATAAACCTGAACTTCATGAAAATAATGAACAGAAAAGTGATCGATGTCGCTGTTCACGATTAAAAATTTAACGTCTAGGCTATTTATAATCCTGCTGACGAAATAATCACCTGAAAACTTAAATTCCTTTTCTAAAACATCACTAGTTTGCTGTCCGAATTTTGACCTAATCATTACAGAAAAGTTATTGGGTCAAGTCAATTTCATTCCCATCAAACATATGAGGAACTTGAGTGAGTCTAAGAATATATTTTACCAATTAAATTCTTATTCCACATCAAGAAACATGTTAACCCTATACAAGTTCAGGATTATGATAGGCTTGAAGCCGTAAAATTAAAGGAGACTATAAAGTCTCGGTGTAAATATTTTAAAACATATTTTTTGAAATGTATGGGAAGCAAATAAGAAAATATATACATTTTTTATTTCAATTAATCTCGTCTAATTTAAGTACTGTTATACTAGAAACTTAGGTTAATTGAAGGATAATACAAATACAGAATTTATAATTGACACTTAGAAAGGTAGGATTAAATTAAGGCGATTTTGATGTATCATCAGATATGGTGTACAAAAATATTAAAAAAAAAACTGTTTAGTTATACTGTAAAAAAACGTTACATTAATTCTAATGTAATGTGCTGGAAGCAAAGTTCATAAACCGTTCATTAAATGCATTTAATGTTAATGAATTAAATTTAATAATTTTTACATTAAATTTAATGTAATTATACGTTACATTTGTTGTTTTCAGTTACTTTATTTAAATTTAAGGTAACATTCAATTAAATATAACGTACAAAGCTTTAATGTCAAAGTATATGTAACTTATTCACGATTTAAGGTACAAAATTATTAAATTTTATTAATGCATGTACATTAAATTTAAGGTTACTTTTAACAGTGTACATTTATAAATGTCCATGCCCAAACTATATCTATCACATGTAACAGGGTTTAAACTAAATTAGTTAGTGAATCTGACACTTTTCATAATATATTTTAATACTTAAATAATAAGTATAATAAAATTACCTATTAAATCGGATAAAACGTTCCATTACCAAAATTGAATCGGGAAAGTTGCCAAGCACAACAAGTCATGATTACCATAAGAACTCCAAGGAACTTCGTCATTTTATAATAGAAAGAGAGTGTAGGTTTTTAATGTACATTATTTTTAAAGAGTTAGTGGCCTCCAACTATTTTATGTTGATATTTCGATGTAATACTGAACATAATATAAACATAATTTTGAATATAGAGCTATAGTACATGAGAATAAGATTTCAGACCTAAAATACCAGGTCAATTTTTACGAGTGCTAATTATCGAGATTTTTTAAGCAGGAATATCAAGGGCCTTGTTAAATTATGCTAATAATCCACTTAAAAATCGACGAGGTGATAAAAGGTCTGCATTCTTGGTATTGTTAGGGCCAAAATTTAATTTGGATTTTTAGGCGTGGTTTAAAAAGTAGTTTCCTCATGTTATTGTTAATATAAATTACAAGATGGCCGTGTTCGCAAATACAGTCGCCAGTAAATCAATTTATAAAAATTAGGTAATACGTTCCTGTAATGTTAACACAATCGGTTATTAGTTAAATAACCACAACATATTTCAGAGAGGTTTAAATATCGCTAAAGTAATTTTATTTTCAATTTTCAGATGGTATAATAACTCTCTATTAACAACTACACTAAGACCCTGCATAAACTAAGTTTTTATTCCCAAAAAAATAATTTTATAGTAGTCAACAGCAAAAGTGTGTAAAAGTTATGCAATTTATTAAAATAATTTAAAATCATACAAAGATTTAAAAAAATACCATTATTTTCAATGTAATTTGATTGGAAAACTTTTGATAGGCTATAACGGAAATGAACAAGTTTGTCATGTTGAGACAACGATAACTTTTGATTAGAGTGTAAAACATACATTATATAATTTTTTTAATTTCCTAATTTATCTAATTATTGGTATTTTGGAGACATAATAATATTAAAATTATCTTTACTTAAGTTGTATTATTAATTATGTATTAAAAGAAATTTTAGTTTACTACTATTCTACCGTCACTAGGATATTTTTTCTTTTAACTCAAAAAGGAACCAAACTGACACAACTAACTATAATTTTGCAGAAAACTGTGACATTAAGGTTACGTTACTCTTTTAATTTAATAGCCTTTTGTTTTCTATAATTTAGTAATATTTTTAGATTTCTAAAACGAATTCCTGACTATTGATAGTATCATAGTATGGGCATGTACTAAAGAAAAGGATATAAAACAAACAATGTATTTTTCATAAATCTGAGAAACCCATTCGTGGAAACAAAATTTTGTGAAGTGCAGGCAGGATTTATCATTTTAATAAATGTTTTATTTATTATTTTCCATACATTTAAATTTCATTTTACTGCAAGAAAAAATAATGAATCACAAAAAAAGATTGAAGATGTAACAAAGGTCTTTATATCAGTTCCGCCTTTGTCACTACAGAGTTGACTGTACGATGTGACGTCACGAGGACCTAACTTGGGAAATGAATTATACTTTAGTGTTGTACACCAAGTACTAGTAAGGTAAAGTGTTCCAAAAAATTTTCGTAGTTTTTGGATTCGTGTTTTTGAATCAGTCAACAATAAGCTATTAGTTCAGGTTAGTTGGTTTATTTTATAATTTATTTATTATCTTCGTGTAATTAATTGCTCTGTCTATGAAATTATCAAAACTGTTTCATGGATGATATTAAACATACTAAAAGGGTCCAACTAAACAAAACTAATTTTTATTGTAGTTCATGTATGTGATATTCTTATTTTTAAAATAATGGAAATTGAAAATTTGTAATGGCGAAAAAATATTTAAAAAATTATATATCTGAAGAAAAAAGATCTAAAATCTGTTGTTGGCACAGTCTTCATAAGCTCCTGTAAGGTAAACTGTAGATTTTACGTGAATTTGATTTAAAGTTTTGGTAAGTAAAGAAAATTTCTGAGAAAATTTGAAATGAAACAATATTGTATAAAGTATCTCAATAAGCTTTTAAATAAAAAAATATTACACAATGACTAACCAAAAAATTCCGAATCCCCATATAGAAACTCTACCATACCAACCGAATCAGTGACCGCAAGTCCATTTAAAAACAATTTTGCACCGCCAAGTAACCATATTTCCCATCACACGACGTAACACTCACATTGAATTACTTAATCTATTTTTATCGCTCTATTTTAAAGCTCTATTACTATATATTGAGCGCTTCAGAGACCTACCAATCAGCCAGAGCGCACAGCTTGAAGGCTCTAAACGAACTGGATAGAGCCGTGGCGGTTGTGCCATCCGAAAATTTGAAAACCGGAAAGTAGGAAAGTGAAATCGACTGGGTGTAGGGAAGTCTGGTCTGCTTTGTTAGTTTACTGTTCTTTGTTAGGACTGATACAAGGGTTAAATAAAAAATAATTAATCTAATTGCTTATAGACGGAACTATGGAAAAACATTTGAACCCATAAATCGTTGAGAAAGGATGTTTATTGAAAAAGATATAATTTGTAAGTCTAAAAGTTTAAACTTGGTCTCTTTATTAATCAATAACATAATTATGTTACATATTAGTCAAACGAGAAGAGTTCAAAAGGCCGTTTGGTCGAGTCGAATGTGATGTAATGATGTGTACAACTTCTGGAAAATAAATGTTTTTTAACATTAGCAGTAGTCACTTATCAGTATATTTTGTTATTGCTGATTACATCGATAACCTCTTAACAATTACGTAGTTTTTATTTGGCTTTATGATTCCTATTTATTTATTTTTAAGACATTTACGGCTATCAAATTCAACACATGTTTTTCAGTTTAATAGTGTATCTGTTGTAAATAAGACCATTTAAAATTAATATTTCTATTTAAGTATATTATTATTTTTAAATATTAAAAATCGTGAATAGTAGTAATAAAAAAATATATATAATTTAATAAAGAGATCACATTTTCATATACCTGTGTTATCACCTCGAAAAATTTGTCTCTATTTGGAAAATAGAGCTTTTGCTTTGACTGTTATTGCTGTAGTCTATTATTAAAAAAAAGTTCTATCTGGAACATATGTGAATATTTTATAAGAATAACAATGTTCTTTACAAAAATATCTTTTAAATTGCATATGAATCTTGGAGATGAATGCTGGTATTTCTAAAATATTTGCAGGACCCTGGTATGTTAAAAATTCAGTTCCCGTCTTTTTGGGCCCCTGTTAAGGCGGGAACAAAAAGCAAGGTTGCCAAAGTTAAGACAGGAGAAATGATGTTAAAATTCTTTGATGTAATTTATGAATGAAAACAGGTTTTCAAAGCAGATAGATATAGAGGATCTACAGAGTGACACAGAAATACAAAATGCTATGGTTTCGTCGATCCCAAATTCAGTGCATTCTTTTGCCCGTTACGGAGTGTGATGTTTGGAGTGCTATACATGCTCTCAGAAGGTCGAACTCTTTTGACATATATATGAGTAGCACTATTCTGAAGGAGATTAGTGTCTATTTGGTCAAACCTTTGAAGTATTTATTTAATTGTTCCTTTGTTTAAAAAAGGGAATGTCGATTCCATGGAAAATTATAGACCTATATCTTTGATTCCGTTATTAGGAAAAGTATTTCAGGTAATACTGAAAAACAGCTTGAGTCGTTATTTTGAACATCACAATTTTTTGCATCCTTCACAGTTTGGTTTTCGCCGGAATTTTTGGACTATTCAGGCAGTTGCTGCGGTTGTGGAGGATGCGGTTGAGGGAACAGAAGGTGGGGAAAGCGTGGGGCTCTCGCTGTGTGACCTCAATCGTGCCTCTGATTGTATTTCTCATGAACTTTTGATTAGAAAGCTTCGTAGATATAGTGTAAGAGGCATTCCCCTCGATTTGCTTTCATCTTTCCTGTCAAATAGAAGGCAGACAGTCGCATATGGTAGAGAGCTTTCTGAGCCTATGGCGGTACGATGTGGAGTGTCGCAGTGTTCCGTATTGGGACCTCTTCTTTTATTATATCAATGATCTCTTTAGGCATTTGCCACCGGGTCTGTGTGTTACGCTGACGACACAGCGCTAATTTGTAAAAGTAGAGAACCAGAATGTTTAATGAAGGAAATGTCTGTTATGGGAGAGCGTGCGAGATGCTGGTTTGCTAATAGTTCCCTTAAATTGAATGAAGAAAAAACACGGAATATGTTTTTCCTGAATGGACGTGGAGTGGTTGATGGTTCTTCGGTGACATTGTTGGGTAGCAGTTTGGACGATGGTTTGAACTGGAATTCTCACATTGCATTATTGAGGAATAAGTTGGCATCATCTATTTTTATTCTCAGGCAACTTCGTGGGTCTCTTCACTGTGACACCCTTCTCTGTTTATTATTCCTTGTTGCATTTTCATATTTCGTACGGTGTTCACCTTTGGGGTTGCTGTGCTGGCGCGATTCAGATCTTTAGATTGCAGAAGAAAGTTTTTCGACTTGTCTCTTGTATCGGCGATAGGGACCACTGTAGGCCACACTTTATAAAATTGCGGGTACTAACGTTGCCTAGTTTATTTATCTTATACCAACTACTGGAGATCCATAAAAACCATGGAAAATTCCATCAACATTCCCACTTTCACTCTTATAGGACTAGAACCTCTAATTTAATTAGATCTTCCAGGTATAGATTGGAGAGATCTAAGAAAAATACACCGAATGTGTCATTGTACAACACGTTGCCTGAAATATTTAGAGATTTAAAATTAAATTAAAGGAATTTTTGTTAGAGCATTCTATTCGGTGAATGAGGACATGGAGACTTCTTCTAGAGCATATTGTTAGAACTTTTTTAATGTAATTTACAGATAATTTTAACCTTATTTTTTTTTTGTTTTATGACATATTACAATGGTATTTTTCTGTACAAAATATAATGAAATAAATTTATCTACCTATCTATCAATCTATCTATCTATTACATGTGAAGGTTTTTTTGGCAAAGCGTTACGAAATATGTATGTAAGTATGCTTTTGAGTTGCTATAAGTAATTTAAATTTTTGCATTTACACTCGCTAATAACCGCACTTTAATGAAAAACAATTAGTAAAAACAAACCCTCCAAACAATAAGTTCTTATGCAAGAGAAATCTTTATTACTACTATAATTTGAGGTACACTGTAAAAAGCAAATGCATTAAATTTAAGGTAAATGTGCTGGAAGTAAATTTCACAAACGTTTATTGAATGTATTTAATGTAATACATTAAATTTAATAATTTTTACATTAATCTAAATTAATTTAAATTTAATGTAATCATACATTAAATTTAAAGTTTGATCAACACTTTTTAAGGTGATTATTTACATTAAATATACAGCCAGTGTTCATTGATTTTGAGATATGTTATCACATATTTAATGCAACAACATTAATATAAGTTCAAAACTACCAGGAAAAGGTGGACATTTTTCCCATAGGTAGTGTTCGCCATCTAGATCAGTTTCGAATTCATTCGTTCCCATCACTACGGGGCAGACATGTACACCTCACCATAAGAAAATGGAGTCCTTTAAGCAACTTACATCATACTAAACAAAAAGTGCAATACGAGTTGCGCCATCCCCCGGAATCTCATGCAATGTACATGTAAATTAATTTTAATGTTCAGAAGTGGAATATCGTTCCAGTAACTTTATTGAAAATTAAGATATCATTTAATAAAATTTAATGTACAAACGAACCAATATTTTAATGAATTTGCTTTAAATTCAAAGTAAATGTAAATTATTCACGATTTAAAGTACAAAATAATTAAATTTAATGTGGAATGGACATTAAATTTGCCTTAAATTGATATTAAAAATCCTAATTTTACTATCTGGTTTATAAATGTAAAAAAAAATCAAATTAACTTGTGATATAAGTACATAAATAATACAATAACAAATAGAAAGTGCGTCAAATTAAAAAAAAAATTAACCCGGATTGTCAAAATTTCGAGATAACGTTTTTTGAACTTATAAGTTATTTAATCACTTACTAAATAAAATAAATATTACGTATCGTTTTCCTGGAAAAATCTTACAAAACCGATATAAAATATCGTAGATTCCTCGGTTCTGTACACGAGTCGAATATAATTATCCAGTATAGTTGCAATATCTTTGTAGCCCTAATATGTAACTAAAACAGGACAAATACGATAGGTAGGTCTCAAAGACAGTCTCGTGATCAGATGTGAGTGGTCTCGGTTGACACAAAAAGTAGGCCAGTTGAAAATGTACACAGGGAAGACAGTAATGTCTTAAACTACCTAAAAATTATGGTTAAAAATATTATAACTTTATAGAGAAGAATAAATATACAAATTAGATCAGCAAAACTCAATCTGTTGAACGCACCTCTTTTACGGTGACATCGTGTAACAAAAGGAGGAGGGCGTAATTTTACTACTCGCAGGGAACTGTGATAGTATATCGAGATCAAAAAAAGAATAAAGAAAATAAATCAGTTAGAACTCCATAAAACTATTTAAAGAGGAGGCGCGGTTAAAACTGGTGAAATTCGGACAGCAATTAACGAAAGATTGCGAAACGCTAGATTAAGGCCTTCTATTGCTAGTGAAAGGTGTGTCCATTTCGATTGTACCGATAATATGCATTAAGTGAGCGGGGCAGGAACGTAACAGATTTGTATTAAAATACTGTACATTTAAAATGTTTCCTGCACTAAAAAAATATATCGTTAAATTTGCTACGAAATTCACTTCAGAGCGAGAACTTACTTTCACAGACTTCTTAAATATTTACTTTCTGTAGATTATTTATTCTTCAGCGTTAACTCTAAAAGATACATACAAATACATTGTTGAACTGCTCATTATTAGGGGAACTGATATGTTAATTGATTATTATATAAATCTTTTAATACTTTTTTCCATTAAATAACATACTATTACCCATACCATTTTGGGGTTTGAGACGGGATTTCTCTTATGCACAGCAAATCGGTATATTACTACAATACCATATAAATATTTTATCTCTTTTTCTTTTACGTATAATTCACAGCTTTTAATTTTTAAAATATAGATATCAATATGGGACAAATTTAAATATTTTGGACGACTCTTTCTCAGGTCTACGAACTTAATCGGAACTTCGAAAAGGTTGTTGGCATTTTCCATAAAAACGTGGAAGTTGCAGACAATACGGAGCCTTCATATTATATTCTTACGTTACTTCGGTAATATAAAAGAGAAAGAATCATTCCTTACTGGATTATCCTTTCTGTTGGAAAATTGAGCAGAGATGGGGAAAACTTGGATAACTGCTAGCTAAGTCAATTAGAAGGTTTAAGTGTTAGCACGGATGGAACAACTGAGTTAATAATTGTAAATATTTTAGATTTCTTATTAAAGAATAAAAATTGTTGACATTATTTTAGGGGTTAATTAGTTATATTTTCTTTTTAATGACTGCCATTTTTTTCCGCGTCGCTGTTTGCAAGCGAGCGAATTTCTAGTCGTCTTCAAAATTTGGTAAAAAAGACCCAACAATTCGTTGGTAATACATTATTTAACGAGTATATAATAACTGTTATTATATTTAAAAGTTGCAAAGTTGTGAGTGATTAATGGTGGTTGTACAACCATAACCGGCGATTAAAGTGGACTATGTCTTCAAAAAAAGCTTCAAAAAGAGAAATAAAATATTTTTTAAATGGTACCTTAAAACCTCTCTTGCTATTTAAAATATTTTAGTTAATATTGTCCCAAGCGCCACCTACAACAACATCATGTAAGCAATACGTTTCATTTGAACTTTGTTCAATATCATTATATTATTACTTGTAAGAAAAAAAATAATAAACTTCCAAATCTGGGAGGGATGGTTGGTGCAAAATAATGGGTATTTTACTGTAAATGCATAAGTAATGAGCTACCTTACAGCCAATGTACGACTATTATGTAAAAGGCAATCTTCGGTTAATTTTTGGTCTCTAAATGCGAAAATGACGACAATTTCCTAACACGGAATTTGTAATATACCGGAGCGCGACGTTGCCAAATTTACTTACATAAGTTAGGCAAATTGTGCACACTTTGGGAATACCACGTGGGGGTGTCTAGGTATGACAAGTCAACCACGAAGTCTCAACCCCAAGGGCTTTAAATAACGGAAGTACTCATTAAAATCATATAGTTCCAAATTTCACTCTGCCCCGTAGCCGAATCTACTTATAGATGGCCCTTGTATACCAGAAGTACGCCGTCGCTTGTCGAACTTCCGATACCCGATGTTTCTAGAAAATACCAGATGTACGGAACGGCTATAAAAGCAGCTGGCCGGCAGTCATATCATTAGTATTGGTTTAGCACGAGTAGTGGTCAGTATTATTAGTTAGAGAAGCCAAGTGCGTGACCAAGCCAATATAGTAAGATCCTTGTATTAGTGTTATCCTTGTGTTGAATAAAGTTAGTTGACGTGTTTAAACGTAGTATTACATCTCCGAACCGACGTACGCGACAGTACAAAATGTCTGAAGTACAGAAACGTGGCTGTTTTAACCCGGCGGATGATTTTTGCTACATATGTGGTCAGATTACCTATAAATCGCAGAAAAGGATAGTTAACAATATGACCAAAGTATCTTATTATAAGTATATTGGACGTCTTGTTGGCGATCAAGATCGGGATTGGGCTCTTGGCATATATTGCCAAACCTGTGCAACAAATCCAAGTAAATGGTTAAATGGCACACGCTCTTTTATGCCTTTTACAGTTTCAATGATTTGGCGAGAACCAACAGATCATTTTAATGACTGTTACTTTTGCATGACACATTCCGAAAGTGAAGGAAAAGCACCCCATTTAATCGAACAACCTGAATTAAATGATCTAGTTCGGGATCACCACTTGTCTAGATTACAACAATAGAATTTACTAACCAAAGTTACAATATTTAGGAACTGTAACCAGGGGTTATCCTCGTTTTTTACTGTGCAAGATAAAATGTGTGTTTTTGCTAATCCAAATAATGTTATGGAAAAATTAGGACTTGCACATAACTCGGACCAATGGCGCTTATTTATGGATTCTTCTAAAATAAGTTTAAAAGCAGTTCTGCTCCATAATGGCAACAAAAGACCCTCTATTCCTCTTGCACATGCAGTTGACATGAATAAAACACACGAAAGTATGTCACTTATTCTAAATGCTATAAGCTATGATACGTATAAGTGGCAAATATGTGGTGGCCTAAAGTCGTATGATACGTATAAGTGGCAAATATATGGTGACCTAAAGTCGCATGACTATTACTAGGGTTTCAGGGTGGATTTACGAAGTATTGCTGTTTTCTTTGTCTTTGGGACAGTAGAGCATCACAGAGCCATCATCAAGTAAAAGAATCGCTTCTGAGAGACAAATATATTCTAGGTCAAACTAACGTATATATCTCTTGTTGATCCCAAAAAAGTACTGTTACCTCCATTACACATTAAACTGAGATGGATTAAAAATTTCTTTAACGCATCAGATAAAGAAGGAGACGCGTTTAAATACCTTAACCAAATTTTCCTAAACTACATGATGCTAAGCTTAAGAAAGAAAATTTGTTGGGCTACAAATTAGAAAGATATAAAGGGCTCAACAGTTTGATCAAAAATTAAGTGATATTGAATTAGATGCACGGAGTTCTTTTAAAACAATTGTTTCGGAGTTTTAAGGAAACAAAAAAGTAGAAAACTATGAAAAACTTGTAGACTACTTGAAAGCTACTGCAAAATGGGCTGTCGCATGTCTCTTAAAATACACTATTTGCACTCCCATTTAAATTTTTTCCCTGAAAATTTGGGTGCGGTTAGTGATGAGCAAGTAGAAATTTTTCACCAAGGCATACTAACAATGGAGCAACGCTACCAAGGCAAATGGAATCGAACAATGATGGGGGATTATTGATAGTTTCTTATGAAAGAAAGCGACTAGGAATATAAACGAAAGTCAACACTTGCAAAAAAGACTTATTAAATGTATTTTCATGTGTATTTTTGTAAGTAAATCCTGTTATCCTTAAAATATATTTTTTTTGTTGTTTCAAACATGTATAAATATTATATAAAAATGTTTGTATTAAATAAAAATAACTGATACATTTTATAACTCAAAATCGATACGTGGTGAAAAATTTTCATAGTTGAGTTTGCAATCAGAATGATTTAAACTCCCACGGACAGCCATTATAACATCAGTCGCATTTTCTTTTTGTATTTGTAGTGTTATTAAATACTATAAAATCTAAAAATTCCAAGCTTTTTTACTACATTGCGGGAAAGGAGTCATGTATGAGAAAATACGTGTAAGAAAACATTTTAGCAGATTATTCAGTCATTAATAGAATTGAAAGTTGTAACGTGGACCAATTACAATTCTAATATCTAACTTAGAAATAAATTATATGTAGCATCATCACTTGCTTTTGCTTTTACTTACTAAAAGTTTTCTTATCCGATTTGAAAACTTGACTAAACAAAAATATTTGAGTCAACAACTTAGTGCTAAATTAAATTTATTAACATTTTTTGATGTGTAGAAAGAATCTGGTTTATTTATTTACATTAATATCATTAATGGGATTATAAACGCATAATATTCGTTTTTATAATTGCTGTTTTAAAGTCATCAAATTCCTTAACGGTTCAAATCAAAGAACTACAAAGAAGCCGGTAAGAACAAAAACAAATTAACAATTGAACGACATATTTGCAAATTTATACGCAACCCAAATCATCATTGCATAATATATTAAACAATTTTGATGCCTAAAACGTTTTCCGTATGCTAATTTTAACACCACTTTATGCAAATCAAATTACTTGGTTGGTGAGAATGAACAAAGCAATCATGCATAGATAGAAAAAATTAAGGTACAGTTCATTTCAATTAAATTAGTAAGTGTAATTAGGTGCCATTACATTACATTACGGTAGTTACAGGCCGATTTACTGAACTATTTTGAATTTAGGTCTGGTGTAATTTGAGAATTAACGGTTTAAGGGTTATTAATTATAGCTTGAAATTTCGAAAGTTTTGTAGAACAAAATAAAGCGATTTTACACTTTATTTTTAGAATATTTTAAAACAGATATTTAAGGAAGTCTAAAACAGGTGTAGATCTGATTTATAAAAATATATTTATTTCGAAATTAATTTCTATAGCCGGCATCTTTTGCGTAATTTACCTGTCGTCCATTAGAGGGTCAAAGATGAAAAGATTGTTTGTTTTTTTCTTTCCGTAAAATACAAAATCATTTCATCTATATTGTGCTTATACATAGATCGAAATTTTAAAACGGCCTAAGCGTCGCCCCTTAGAATTGTGATGTCAATTCACTAGATTTCTTTCTCCCTAAATATTTAAGAATTCGAAACGTTCTTACTTCAATAGTTGGTTTGCTACTGACATTATTTATATTAAGTAAAATTATCTTTGTCACATGTATCTTATCGTATATAAACAAAAACATACAAATATTGTCAGAGCAGCATTATATTCAGAAAATGTACTGTTTAAAATAATTATTGTCGAATTTATTTGTGATATCCAGCGTATATCTGTGTATGTCTTGACTTTATATTTTTGTTAACGTATTATTACAACTACAACAATATAGTTGAAGCCATAGATAAATAGAGTGACGTAAATTCCGAGATGGTTGAGATCTACCCAGGAGTGTTGAGGGCAATATAAGAACAAACCCTACATAAAATGTAACAGCAAAACATAGGCTGAGGTCAAGAGGGGGAGAGGGTTAAAGTTGGCTAAAACTGTTTTTTTTTTAATCTACAAGCCAAGGAACACATTTTGGAAAAAAGTTTCTAATAAAAGTTGTAGAGATTTTAAAAACCTACAATTTGAGCTTTCGTATAATCATTTTGTTAATTTGTTATTGCAAAAGAGCCAAAAAATTCTCAAAATTTGCCATTTCTTTTATATCAATTATTTATTGCAAAATTAACTTTTTTTGCTCTTTTTCGCATTTAAAAGGAAACCCTCATTTTTCTGAACAAAATGATATTTTATAATAGTAAATCAGATAATTTGTTGCTGAGATATTGCTAATTGTTTATCCCAAGACGCAAAATGTTGATTGCTATAACTTTTTTTTGAGTAAACATTTTGACCTCCAAAAAAAATTTCAATCCTTCGTGAAGGCCTAAACTTTCATATTTTTTTAGGGGCAAATGAAAAAATAATTTTCAGTCCATTAAATAGCGCTTTAAAAAAAGTTTTTTTTTAATAAAGAAATAGAGCTATCTCACGCGCGAGAAAACTGAACTCGCAGCTTGAATAAGCAGCACTCAAAAGTTATGAATATGTTACACCCTCTTTGTTAGAGCAATATTTAAGGAGTTCAAAATTATTTTTTTTATTTGTCCCTAACAAGATATGAAAATTTAGGCCTTCACGAAGAGATTGAGTCAGATTATCTCATTTACTATTATAAAACATTATTTTGTTCAAAACGACGAGGGCTTCCCTTTAAAATCAAAAAAGTGCAAAAAAATTTGCAATAAATAATTAATATGCAAAAACTGGCCGATTTTAAGTTTTTTTTTTGGTGTTTTTGCAATAACAAGTTCATGAAAATGATGGCACAAATTATAGGTTTTTAAAATCTCTACTCTCTTATTGGAAACTTTTTTTCCAAAATGTTTGGCTTGTAGATTTAAAAAACCTGTTTTAGCCAACTTTGACCCTCCTCCCTCTTGGCCCCAATTTTTTTTTACTGTTACATTTTATGTGGGGTTTGTTCTTACATTGCCCCCAAACACTCCTAGATAGCTCTCATCCATCTCGGAATTTACGTCAAAAACAGCACTAATTTTTACCTATGGCTTGGGCTAATAATGAAGTTAACCTTAAAACAATTTAAAAACTTTGTTTATTTAAATAAAATTTTTTGCAATTCGCTTAAGGTAAGAATAACTGGTTTATTGTATACCTTAACAAATCTGCTTGTTCGGAGTAAAACAGGAAATATAACTAGAATAGAAGCTCTTCAAAAACATGCAAATTTTTTAGTACTGTATTGACGTGAATAATACCAGCTTTGAAATATATTATAATTACCCAAAAGGAAACTGTCAGGAGAAGGACAGAATCTATACGGCCAAAAAATTTGAATTACAAGACATTAAAAATTAAAAAAAAAATAGATAGCATCTAGCGATATTGCTAATAAAAGAAAGATTGCTGTATGAACTCTGGGGCGAGTTTTCCTACCCTAAGGAGTAATGATTTCCCGCATCTTTTATTTCCATCTTGTACGGGGTAACATTTTAACAGAGTTTGACTTTTGTCGCAAGACTTTTTGGATCAGAAAATAGTCCCGTAGTTTAGAAACGGCTAATAATAAATTAAATTTAGTATACACAGTGGGCGACGTAAAAATCAAATAATGGCAATAAAGATTTAATTCCATATCCACAAGAATACGTTGGCGATGTGAAGAAATATATTTGTAAATAGAATATTTACTCTTATTTATATTTATTATACTATTCTTATGGATACAACTATATAACTACTGAACTTATATGCTATTTTTTGTGCAGTTCTTCTCTGTTAATGATTAGCGATCCAAAAATAAACTTGTATAAAATCCATGAAAATCTTATCTCAAGTACTGGTGGTGATGTTGTCACCATTATAGCTTTTCTGATTTTCTATCTTAAGAAACATTATAGATACAAGAAAATGAAAGCTGTTTTCCCAATGGCATGAAATTGATCCAGAAAGCTACCGATATATTGAAAATGTAGTATGTAGTCGAGATGTGGTGTTGGAGATAGCCCTTGAGTATCCCGTGAACGGTTCTCATAATCAACGAGTCGATACTGGAGGAACTTAATATCCAAGACAGATTAGCAGTCATCCGCAAAAAAAAAAAGAAGAACTCCTCCTGGTAGCCGATGGACAGACCAAGTCAGAGAATTTTTTGAGGAAACAAGGATAAATGGTCGAAACCTAGACCTAGGCCGAAAATACAATAACAACTGCTTGGTCCAAGCCTCGTTAAGAAAAATAAAGAATCTATATCTTGAACCGTAACATTAATTCATTTTAAAGATTTTTTTTAATAAGTATTTCATTAATTCATCAAATGGCAACTTGGCCAATGGATTATTCAATATGGCAAACTGATGCATAAAGTTATGCTTTTGTTATTTTATGGTTAAATATAATTCAACAAGGATTGATGATACCTTTATAACGTACTCCATTTCCAATTTATTTGTAATATGTGTATACCAAAATCTTTGAAACAAACTGTTGTTCAACTGATACCTAACTTTGGGGGTCATTTTCGCTACAAAACATACAGATACTAATAAACCAATGGATCCACTAATCACTTCTAGAAATCATTATTAAGAATTTATTCTTACAAACTAGTAAATCCTGAAGAATTATTAAGGGATAGTTATAGATCCCTTTCGTATGGCGTCCAAGAATTTAGTAGTATTCATTAAAAATAAACCATCATAATGAAACTATTCGATAAATTAATTTTGGCCAGGTAATCATCCCTTAAATTTTTATCTATCAACCGCTTAAGTAAAGAACTGGAACGTGATGTACTCAGTGTGAAAAAGCGTATATCAAGTTGATATCCCAATAAAATAACAAAAATGTAAAATGTCGTTTTTTCCGACCTATTCGGAAACTTTTTGAGTTTTCCCATTTTCTAAACGACATTGTTATTACAGAACGTAAGATTACACAACATTGGAGGCAACGCAAATGTTGCGTAATCTTATGGTTTTATGGAGAAGATATATTTATAAAAGTAAGAAAACGAGCACGTACAGACAAAATAGAGCATTAAAGATTTTTTTGTGTTTGAGCAGTGTATTATTTAATGAGGATGTAATGAATACCATTGCTCCCGAATTTGAGTCTACGTCTCTACGAAAAATGTAGTAATTATTAGAATGAAGAATAATCACTACAAGTCAAGAAGTATATCTTCGTATGACTGTTAAAAGAATAAATTGAAATCGTTATTCAACTCCAATAAGGAATATAATATAATTTACAAATGTGGTGTGAACACACAAAGTACAATATTTCAACAAAGAACTTTAAAAAATTATATAAATGTGGCATTGTGGGAAGACCTTGACATAAAAAATTAATGAAAATAGTTTTGTGATTGTTTGTGATCAATCATGTAATGAATTTATTATTATTATTCACGACATTAATTGCTCAAATTCTGTTTAAACAAGAGAAAACCTTATGGGTAGGTTTCATTTTAAATTTTGTTTTCAATTTCCATTTAAAAAGGTTATACATACTAATTAATGGCGTTAGTGAATAAGCTGTTATTTTATTGTATGATTTTTATTATCTTACGTGAAACAAAATTTAGGTCGAATTCGTCTGAGGTTGTTATAACAAAATTAAATACCATCCATCAACCCCGACTTTCTTCGGGTGAATCTTTGATTTTTTAAATCATTTCAATAGTTTATTTAGTGATTATTGCAGCTTTTGTTCGCGGCTTTGTTCGTAATCGGTGCGGGGAGCGGCAGCGGGAAATAGCAGAAGGTGAATTATGTGAATCAATTGAGCAGTTACCGAAATTAGCAAATAGATTTTCTGCTATGTAATTCTAGCCTAGATTATCATTATAATGTCGCTTTTAATTTAATATAATCTACGATTATTCTGATTGGGTATGAAACTATACTACGTATACAACATCAATATAATGACTTGTATATTTTACGTAATTATTTAAAATGAGATAACAGATACATTTTAAGAGCTCTTACGGATCTAAATCTTTTTCTAATTAAATCATTAAAAATGTTCAAATTTAGGTATAAGGATGACTTGCATAATTTGTTCTATTCTCAGACTAAGATGCAACTTTTTCACAAAATTGTGAAATTCCTAATAAAGGCCTAACTTGCCACAGAAATATTAAAGAGATATTAAATTTCAGATTTCGATGGATCATTTAAATACAACAGAGAATTTTAAATTCGATCTCCATTATTACGCAATAACATGTTTTTTATATTCATGAACAAAATTATGAAATATTTATAAATTTTCTAGAGTTAAAAGAAGTAGTTTTTAAAAATTTAGGATTTTTAGTTATTTCCTAAACATATTTTTACACGAATTGTATTGTAATGTATTTTTTACGTTTCATACATACATACATATTTTCTCAGAATCACCAACACTGTTAGCAAAAATGGTGTTAGCAGGGGTTTAGATACTTACTGAGTAAAATCTTATATTATGCGTTAAAAGACAAGCAAACAACGCCAGGAAACTTAAGGAGGTTATTCTATATGATAAAATAACGGTAGTAGCACGTATTTTAAAAAAATATCAAAATCCCAATGGTTTCCTAGTTACAGCTAATTACGGTTAATTTTGTATTTGGTTTTTAATTCATATCTAATTTATTTTTTGACGAATCAAGTTGTTACTTGGCATGTATGAACAGTCTCATCCACATATAAAACTGTCTCCTTCGCGTGCAACCAAAGGGCACTTTAACTAGATATCAAAGTTTATTTCCCTCATAAATTTTTTATTTTGACAGATTTGATCAAAATAAAGGTGACATTTAAAGGTAGTAAAAATGCATTAAATAACTTCACATCCATAAATCTTACCACTTGGCTGCAAATCCGACATTAAAATATATTATATACAAAAAACTGATTTAAAAATTATTATATAATAAAATATAAAAATAACATACATAGTAATATTTTTTATAATAAATTTTAACACTATACCATTCAATGCTATGCATTGAAAACCAAATAAAAAATTTAGCTTTTTTTACCTGTAACCAGGAAATCATTGAGATTTTCATATTTTTGTAAATTACTTCCTACCTTTATTTGATCATCTTTAATTTTCCTGACGTTGTTTCCGGACACCCTGTATATATAATTTAAACCTTCAACAATTTATTATATCAGGTAAATTATAGAGCCCTTTGTTTAATAAAAAAGAGTAAGTGACATGACAACTGACTAAAATGTAGTTGTGGGACTTGCATTTTCTTTATTTTTGTTTGTTTATATGACATTTCGATTAGGTTATATTTCTAATCATTGCCAACAATAAACTGAATGTTTTGTCTTGAGGCTAGGAGCTTATATACAGACTGTGTGTCCAGTGAAGCACAAAGTTTCGTCTCACTGTACATAACTCAATGATTTGATGTTTCAAAATAGCAGTTGCTAAAAATTAGGTACCTCAACACTAGGTTTAGTGACGATTCCATTATTTTTAATATAAGCTGCGTCTATAAATTTTCTCCTTTTTATGTCAGGTTCCATATATATTGGTGCAGCTTCAGACCATTTTAAATGATGTTGCTTATTCCAGACGTGTTCTGCAATACCAGATCTCGACGTTCCCCCTGTTTAACCGTTTTCTCAAAGAATGAGGTTCCAAATTCGACAATGATGTATTTTTTTTTATACATGTACATCGAATACTCGGGCTCCATATTATTAAGGCAGAAACTGATTCAGTAAAATCTAAGATACCGCTGATAATAAGATGGAAAAAAAAGATTATCCAATTTTCTACAAAATTCATATGGGAAGTTTTCAGGGTAGGGAATAACGAATCTAAAATTATTTTAAAAAATTTAATATGGCGAACCCAATATGGTAAAATAAAAATATACGCGTCTCAATTTTGTCTGAAATTGGTATAGAGGGGTTTTTGAGGGTGTAAATAACGAATTTAAAATTATTTTCGAAAAATTTAATATGATAGATCCAATATGGCAGACTGAACATTTAACATATCTTGATTTTTTTTAAAATTGATACTGAGGGGTTTCTGAGGATATAAATAATGAATTTAAAATTGTTTTAAAGAAATTCAATATATCAGATGTAATATGACTTTCCAAAGATATTTCGGGAATATGTCCAAAATTATAATAATTTTTTGAAATTCAATAAGGCGGATCCACTATGGCGGGGTGAAAATTTTACATTATTTACATTTTTTCAAAATTGATATTCGGAATAGTAGATCACCAATATGAAGTTAATTTTTTTGGAATTTAATATGGCATGTATAATATGAGAGACCAAAAATTTTACATTTTTCAAATTTTACACAAATTGATATTAGGGAATTCTTAGAGCGTATATTACCGATTTTAAAATAATTTTTTCAAACTCAGGATAAAATATGTCGACCTAAAAATTTATGTGCCTCAAATTTTTTCAATATCGGTGTTGGGGAGTTTAAATCTAAAATTAAATTCTTAAAATTTAATATAGAAAATTTACTATAGCATTTTTTTGGTATAATTTTATTCAAAACTGGTGTTTGGAGAATCCTCCGAGTCAAAGAATTTTTAGATATTCAATTAAGTGTGAATCTACAATTTTGGTTAAAATGGTACTTATTGCGACCATAACTCTATTTAAAACTAAAAGGGGATAACCATTCGTTTGTAAATCGAATCTAATATTTCTACTTCTTTTTCAAGTGAATCTTCGTTTTTGCATGTACATACTGCGCGATTATAAAGGTCGCATATAATTCCTCTAGCATGATTAGATTCATTGAGGTTGAGATACTGAAAAGTATAAGCTCCCTAAAAAAAATTAAAATTTTAAGTTTTATATTTGAGAAACTATGCATCATAAAAGACTTTTGCACCTCTCATTTGAAAGCTCTTGTGATACCCTTTTAAAGTCCTCTCAACAATTTTTTTTGGAATAAGTATTGCCTCTTCTGCGCATACTTGAAATTCTAAAATTTTAAGTACAACTTTGACCGCTTGCATATCAGCTGTAAATAAACGTATCGTTAAAAACTCAACGTCATTCCAAAAGCTTTAAAATGAGATTCGAAGCGTTATTTTTAACCAAGTTTTACCAAGTTATTACTGTTTCTGTGAAAAAATACCATTTATCGAAAATACAATCTATTTAAAAATCTACCCACCCTACAAAAAAATGATAAAGGAAAAGAATGTGCCACTTTGGATGGAGAATCAATATAATATTTTTAATACAAAAAAAATTTTTTTTTCAAATTTTTATGATTTTTTTTTAATTAATGGACATCATTAATTAAAAAAAAAATTATAAGAAATTAAGAAAAAAAATTGTATTAAAAATATTATAACTTGAGTCTTCAAAATGTCATATTATTTCCCTTTATCATTATTTTGTAGAGGGCGTAGATTTTTGAATTGAATATATTTTCGAAAAATTGTAATTTTTCACAAAAACAGCAATAACTTGATAAAAAATTGGTTAAAAATATTGCTCCGAGTCTCATTTTAAAGCTTTTGCAAATACCTTGGAAATGGCGTTGAGTTTTTATCGATACGTTTATTTAGGGCTGTTATGCAAGCGGTCAAAGTTCCAAGTACAATTTCAAGCATGCGCAGAAAAGACAATACTTATTCCAAAAAAAATTTGTTCAGAGGGTTTTGAAAGAGTATCACAGGAACTTTCAAATGAGAGGTACAAAAGTCTCTTACGATGTATACTTTTTGTAATATAAAACATTTAAAATTTTAATTTTTTTGTAGGTGAGCTCATATTTTTGAACGGTAGTATATATATATATATATATATATATATATATATATATATATATATATATATATATATATATATATATATATATATATATACATATATATATATATATATATATATATATATATATGTATATATATATATATATATATATATATATATATATATATATATATATATATATATATATATATTTGTGCTTTATTTGAAAGTAAAATATTGAAAACTTATTCGTAAATAATTCCTGAAACATTATGAGCATTAAATGTCTTGATTTTCTATACATGTAGGGCAGCAATAGCTGTGAGTACTTTACCGTACAAAGTTACCAAAACTAACATGAAGTAAGTTGTTTTTTATGTAAGTAATGTATAACATAACAAAATTGATGCACAAAAAGTGAGTATGGTTTTCCTGAAATATTAGATATCTTTTATTATAAACAAATATTTTAATTTAATATTTTACACTCGTTTCTATAAAAAAAAAAAACTCTTAATCTTCTGGCCATGGCATATCAAGATACCCTTATCAAATATTGCGGACGTCCATGTAATTTTAAGTAAACCCGACCTATACTAAAACAAAATGATACTGTACATTATTAACAAATTAATTGCGAAGACCCACTAAGAACATCTGTCAAAATTAATAAAGCTTTTTAATTAAAGGTAGATTGTAACCGAAAATTTTAAGAGTCGTAGCATGTTTAGAATACATTTCATAAAACAAAAATAATAATAAGAGAAAAGGGCAAATTCTAAAGTACTTGCCCAAAAACAGACCCTTAAAGAGTAAAACTTCAGGCATTGAATAATTAAATTCAGAAAAAAAAAAAAAATTCGAAACCACACAACGTAAATTAATTAAATTTTATTATTTTAGAGCGTTTTTTGTTCTTTTTAGTTGGCATTTGATCAAATAGAGTATCTGAAAAGCAGATACGATCTATGAAGGACTCATCGAAGGAAAAATAAACAGGTCATATTCTAAATTACAACGTAAACAAATTCGCTACAGTGATAAATTATATATGGCAGTAGAAAAAAGCCATTAATAATTTATATCGTGCTACAATTAAGGAAATAAATGGAAATTTAATGTTAATTTATGTATGATAATTATATAAGTTTTAATCGATCAGCTATTTATAGGAAAAGAAGAAAAAATTTGTTGTTTGTTGGTATCAATTAAGCATAGAGGATTATAGGCTTCATTCCCGGACAACAGCAGGTGGTAGGAGTAAAGCGGCAACATTTAGTTAAACCAAAATAAAAACTGATAGAATTATGCATAAAAACCCTTGTTAACACATTTTCATTTATTTTGTTTTATAAATCATAATTACGGGGTGAATTTTATGAATAACGTGCCTACCTTACCTAATCAGAGGTTTACCTTATAACTATTACAATTCGGAAAAAAAATTAAACTACAAGGTTTATTGTTATTTTAATGCTCGTCCGGCAGAAAAAAGGTATTTAGATTTAGTCAAATATCCACATTACCTGATGTATAAACACAAATCGTATCTTTATTTCATTTTTTTATATTAAAATATGTCGTTGTAAACCAATACAATCATTTTTAATCTCATTCAGTTTCGAAAACCTGACAACCAGTACATACAATATATAAAGTTTTATTTTAGTCTATTTAAAAATTTGAAATAAGATAATTTTCCAATTAAATAAACAGTATTATTCTTTCCGCAAACTTTATCTCCTTGAGAAATAACAAGACAACTTTACTGATCATAGAATAGACAAAATTTTGAGTGAAAAAAATCTGATGCTCACAATTTAAAATTAGAACTCAAACCCCAAAATCACTAACATGGTCTAAATTTAAAACTGGATCATAATCAAGGGTTTAGGTACAACAATAAATCAACCAAGTTTTGTATCTTTAGAACACAAATAAAAAAAAAAATGTGTGGTTTTATTATCAAACCGACAAAAATGGAAAATTTAGTTTATTTTTGGGGGAGAGTATTCTTTTTATCGATTCCAAAGCATTATTTCTAGATTTTTGCTCTTAATTATTCTATAAAAAGGTTTATTTGTTGACTTATACAACATGTCCCCGGATAGGGTTTACCTGAGGAAAAATGAACCAAAAATTTAATGTTTCGAAGAAGCCATTCACGATTACAGCTTTTGCCTCATTGAAAAATAAGATTTATAGAAATAAATTCTCTATATCATATAGGGTGATCAAAAATTAATAAAATGCAAAATTGACTCATATAAACTAATGGTTTTAATTTTGGAAAATAATGTAAATAAACAAGACGTGTCAAAATTTTTTATTTATTTTAGAATAGTTACTTAATATTTTACATTCCATATTACATAACAAGGTGAACTAAAAATTTCATGAAATGGTTATAAAATATCTCTGTTAGTAGTTACACACTTCCCACGACATCGAAGTTCGTGATAACCACTACGTACTTCTTCTAGAAATAATGATTAAATATAAATTCGTATGCGTTTTTTCAATACAATAATCAAATTTTCTAAAGGAGTGTGATAGATAATTTGTTTTAATCATTCCCAGAGATAATCTAAATCCAACTCTTCAAAACTGTATTAAGTCACTTAGTAACTGTATTGGCAGAGTGTGTCGGATATGCATGATGTTGAAAGTTGCATAGTTTCCCTATACTTCAGTGGAAGAGGTTCCAAGTAGGCATGAAAATATGTTTGCAATAATTCTTCGGTTGTTCGGCACAATAATGCCATGATAACTTACAGCACACTAAATATTTACTTTCAGAAAATACTATCGTCTAGCTAGAAGTCTAAATTGTATACTTTTATTTTCAGCTACACTTAAGTGTTGTTTGGTGAGCGTCCCATTAGTTTTTTCAACATTTTTCCTTCAGTTTCTATCCAACGATTATGAAACTAGTCGTTTTAAATTTATTCCCAGTTTGTGTAGCCTCAGTCTTAATACTAAGTATACATTGGGAAATTTTACATTAAATTGTTTAATTACGCTTCTGTATGTATTCTCGCCTCTGCCGTAACACTGAATGAAGTAAATTCTTTGGGAACATTTTTTTCGAATATTAAATTTTGTCAGTTGGGAGATAAAAATATTGACAAATCTAGCCAATGATAAAGGTAATAAAAAAGTAAAAAAATTTAGGGCTTTCCACTGAAAGAAAATTCTATATAACATTTTTAATGTGAAAAATTGTGGATTTCGACAACTTATCAAATCATAGTCAACTTTTCTATTTACCATTTTCCTTAAAAATTATCATAGTAATTCATTTTTGACCAAATTTAAGATTTATGAATGTTTGATCACCCTATATATATATATATATATATATATATATATATATATATATATATATATATATATATATATATATATAGCATACTTCATTACTTTGAGAAAGCTTTCGACTCGGTATATCCTAAAACAGTTATCGAAGCTCTAATAGATCAAGGAGTAGACAAACCATATGTGAAAATGTTAGCTAACATATATAGAGAAGCTACAGCTAGAGTAAACATATATAAGAACACTTCAGAATTTTTTATCCAAAAAAGAGTCCGACAAGGAGACATAATATCCTCGAAATTCTTCACAGTAACTCTCCCGGAAATTTGATTGGAATAACAAAGATCTATGTATACATGGAGAACACTAAGTCATTCGCTGATGACATAATTCTGATTGCTAAAAGTCTTAAAGAATTGCAAGAGCAAATTAATGACCTCAATACATCCAGTAGTAGATCTAAAAATGAACCTAGCAAGGATAAAACTAGTAGATGAATATATACCTGAGGCAACTTACACAAATCCCGTTCATTACTTCCGGAAATCAACAGAAGAATTAAACCAGAATACCACTATACATTAAGAAAATAATGTGAAATGGATATTGAAGAAGGAAATAACTACAAAACTCCAAGTCACTCAAAGAGCCATGGAAAGATGCATGCTAGAAATAACTAAAAGGAATCGTAAAAGAAGCGTGGATACGATAGAAAACCCAGGTAACTGATGTAATTCAAAGAATAAAATCCCCTAAAATGGCAATGGGCAGAACATATAGCAAGAAGAACAAACAATAGATGGATCATTACAATAACTATGTGGTACTCCAAAAACGACACGAGACCAAGGAGACGCCCGGATCTCAGATGGGAATATGATGGGATCAGAAAACTATAAGGAACAACTTTGGCCCAGATATTTAAGGACAATAAATTATGGGCACAAATGAGCATAAATTGCAAGAACTCCGAATAAATTACCTCACCGAATAGGAGAAGGAAATATAGAAACATTGAATAAGGGAGGCTGCACCGTAGTTGGAAACGGTAGATAAAGCTGAGAATGATGATATTTATTAATTATATTAATATAATTCAGAGATACTAGTATAATATAATTTATAACAACATAATCAAAACAAACCTGGCCAACTAGAAGACCTAGTTTCTATAACAACTAGATCCGATTAAGAATTTAAACCTTTTTAGTGAGTCTGACTGTTAAAATTTATATTAATTAAATTAAATAGTAATCGTTTGGTCATAAATAACCGTATGCAACTATTCTGCATAGCTGGTTATTAAGCAATAAATCCTTTATGCATGATTAATGACACTAATACTAAGATTTCAAATCGATTAGATTTGACTGTGTGTTAACAGCTGAGACAACATTTTTACAATGTCTCGTAAGCGACGTGGTAATCCGAATTAAAGTGCACGAAAAATAGTAAAATTTGCATTAGGCCGTACGTTTAGTATGCAGAACGTATACATTTATTAACATTTTGTTTCGATGCAGACATTTCTGCCCACACATTCAATAATTAAAAATCAATAATTTTCTTGAAAGCGGAATTATTATTATTAACACGAATAATGAAACATATAAACAGACAGACCATTAAATGTCGAAATTTCAAAGTTTCGTACTTTTTGATCATCCAATCGATTCTAAAAAAATGCTAATAATTATAATTTTACAAGTCATTTTCACCTCACGTCACGGGGATCAAAAACGCCTAGTCATCATGCCATTTTTAACTAGGAATTTTAGCATATATTGGTCTATCCTAATGTATTTACTATCTATGATGGAACTTACTGAAGCCTGATTGTTCTCTGGACTTTGATGTAATCTGAAACTTCTTATTTAAAAGGTATCGGTATCAAAATGTGATGAACTTGGCGGTAATACTTATATTTTGAACAAGAAGCTGCAGTTTGGCTATAAGAAAACCAATTATACAGGCTGTTTCTAGAAGGTTTATAGAAAACTTTAGTTCAATTTGTCCTACTCCAAAAGTTCATAGCTTCCGAAATATAGGGTGTCAAAATTATATATAATTTTTCAAAATTTTTTTGTAAATATTTGTCTTAATAATAACTTCATTTGCACTAAATTTGGTACTTTGGGGTTTCTTAGAATGAAAAATCAAGATCCGATTACAGTTTCGATGTACATTGCAGAGGGCGCTACCGTGCAGCACTTCATCTACATCTAAAGCTTCATAATTTTTTTGTGCCTCAGTACATTAAATTTCTAACAAAAAATTTTATTCCTTGACATTTTGTATCCAAATGGTACCTGTCGCTTCGAGCAGCCGTTTCTGAGATAACCGAAGTTAAATGTTCTCTTGCGTATTGAGACTCGTCGTAGCCCCCCTTCACACTCTATCCAAGTTTAGGACTGCACTGTAAAAAAAAAACCTTAAATTTAAGGTTCATTCATGGATTTGTACCTTAAATCGTGAATAAGTTACATGTACTTTGAAATTAAAGCTTTGTACATTAAATTTAATTGAATATTACCTTAAATTTTAATAAAGGTACTGAAATTATTGACATAATTACAATAGATTTAATGTAAAAATTAGTAATTTTAATGAATTAACATTAAATGAATTGAAGAAACGGTTTATAAAATTTGTTTTCGGTACATTTTACTTTAAATTAATGTGAAGTTTTTTACAGTGTGATCTAGGAAATTTGAAGAGTGTTAAACGATCAACAAGCCAACAATAAAAATTTAGATAGCAACGAGCTAACAATTAATAAGTATCATCATTAGTTACAAAAGAGTATTTTTAAATGATTTAATCTGATATATCTTTAAAGATTAATTTTAAAATTTATCACCGAAATCTTAAATTTCTTGCTATGGCCGAACATGACAACAACACAGAAATAACCGATATGATAGTATTTTACTGTCATTGTGAAGGATATGGTCGGGAGTTATTTCCAATTAGACGCGTATATATAAAACCATCAAATATTGGCCGCTGTTTAAAGGCATCGTCGAGAAACCCATACTTTTGACCCTGCATCGATTAATCATGGACGAAATCTTAAAATGAGTTGTAGAAAATTCTAATCGGAGCATCAGACACTTAGGTTTGGAACTTAATTTTTACTGTTGCGTTAATTCCACCTCCAGGTAATTTTTACTTCTTTCTCTATAACTGAGATAAATCTTTTGTTGGTTTATTATAATAATCATAAAAAAATATTTACGAATGAGTGTTGCTTGACAAGAAGGGGTATGGCAAATTTACATAATAAACATGCTTTTGCTGACGAAAACCCCACACTTTACATTAAATATTAGAAATCATTTAAATAAGAGTTTTTAAAATCGATGAATCGGCAGAGGAAATGATGATTCTGCAAATTGGCTACCCCGCTCACCAGATTTAGCATTTTAGATCAATTTTTATGAGGGTATACTATAGACACCGCAGAAGAATTGTGGACACGAATATAAAATTCAGTAAACACTTTCCCCTAATTCACTAACATGGTTTAACTTTAAGACCGGTCTAGATTGACAGTAGAAAATTTAAACTGACAAGAGTAACAATAAGTCAAGCAAGTTTTGAACCTTTAAAATACAATTAAAATAATATCATAAGAAAAATCAAACTGGTCATCTAGAAAATCTAATTTCCAAGGCAACTAGATCGGGTCCAAGTCTTAAACCTTCTTAGTGAATCTGGCTATTTATGTTTATATGCAGAGATAATGGAAAAGGTGTAGTTCAACTTTCTCCGTAAAATTAATCTTTGTGTACATGAAAACGGAGGTCATTTTGAACATTTACTTAGAGTTTAATTAAATAGTTATATTAAATACAATTTTTCTCTTTTGGTTTGTTATTGACTTTGTGTGTTATAGTTATTGTCCTTTGCTAGTTCATTCTTGCATTATCATCAATGTTAACTCGTTGCTATAAAAATATTTATTCTTCTTGGCCTTTGGCTCTTAAACACGCTTCCAATTTCTTAGACTAGTCCTCAGTCCAGATAAAGTGTGAAGGGGGCTACGATAAGTCTCAGTACGCAATAAAACATTTAAATTGAATTATCTCAGAAACGGTTGTTTGAAACGACACCTACTAGGTATAACATTTTGGGTAAAAGATATCAAGAAATAAGAATTTTTAATTAGAAATTTAATGTATTGAGGCCCAAAAAAAATTAATAGGCTTTAGATGAGAAGGCCGCTGGTGGCGCCCTCTGCCATCTATATCGAAGCTGTAACGAGGTCTTCATTTCTCATTCTAAAAAATCCCAAAGTACCAAATTCGGTGCAAATCTAGCTATTAAGATAAATATTTAGAAAAAAGTTGTAAAAAGGTTATACCTTTAACACCCTGTATTTCGAAAACTATCAACTTTTGGACTAAGTTAATTTGGACTAGATCTTCAAATTTTAGCCTCAAGAATTTGCGCTAGCATTTTGTACAAACCTGACTGTCGGAATGTACTTAAACTTCGTTTATTTTTACTAATCGTGGTTGAATAACAATCACTGATGATCACAAATTTATTTTAAAAATACCTTTTCATTAAAATAAAAATTTAAGGCGACTTTCATCAGTTCTATAGCGTTTGGTGCTCTATTTTTAGAATTATTCTCAATGATAAGATTAAAAGTTAGATTAGTGAAGAGCACGCTGAAAAGCGCGCACAAACGATAAATATCCGTGACAAATCCTTTTTTGCAGAATCTCTCAACATTGTTCCTTGTTTAATAATATTCATAATACATGTATCTGTTTTAATTTATTCGTAATTAAAAATACTCCTTTTAGGTTTTCGACTCTTATAATATAAAAATCATTCCGAAATTTCTCTTGTCGATTCGCATTGTACTGCTTACCTGCTTATAAATCATTAACGAAACCACACCCTTAAGTTACGTGTTACTGACCTAACATATTTCATAATATGTCTCAACATTACACCTTGTCCAGATATACGAGTCACGAGGATGTGGTTTTACACGTTTTCTCGAGTTCAAGTATTACAAAGTATTACAACACATTTTGTGGGTGTGTCGATTGTACATTGAATCGCGCCATGCGGTGTCTAGAGTCCGTGACCGTGAATTTGCCGCTGCACATTCACATTTCACTTGAAAAATGAGTCGGGTTTCACGTAAGCGATAGCGGTTACGTGATGTCTTTCATGGAGTAGAAATTTCAGTGAAAAATACTTAGTTATATTTTTATGGGCTTCTGGCTTTTTAAAACCTTATAATTTACGTACTGTAATTTCTATTCATACAGGATGTTTCTAAAAGGTCTTTATAAAATGCTTCTGCAAATTCTTAGGACTAATATACGAGGATTGACCTTAGTCCAAAAGTCCCCGAAATACAGGGTGTTAAAGTTATATTTTTAAAAAAATTTTTGGGAAATATTTATATTAATAATAGCTTGATTTGCACTAAGAGCACAAATCAAGATCAGATTACTGATTCGATAAACATTACAGAGGGTGCCACCAGCAGTAGTTCGTCTACATCTAAAGCTGCATAAGCTTTTTGCGCCTCAGTATATTTTATTTCTAATTAAAAATTCTTATTCCTTAACATATTTTATTCAAAAAATTAATACCTAGTAGGTGTCGCTTCGAGCGTTTCTGAAATAATCGAATTTAAATGTTTTATTGGATACTGAGGCTCGTCGAAGTCCCCCTCCCCTCACACTTTATTCAGGCTTGGGACTAGTCTACGAAATTTATCCTCATTAGTTACAAAAGAGTATTGTCAAAGTATTCACTTTGACTTGAGTTGCCATCAGAAATTTAAATAAATTAGAAGTCTTGAATACAAAACCCCGAATATTGCGTCCATAATCCCGGACACACTAGATGTATTGAAATAACGGCCTATAAATTAAAATAAAACATGGATTAGTTGAAACATGTTTATTATAAATTTTTCAAATCGAACTATATTTCTTTCTACTATAGTTGACCCATAAAAAAATGGAAAATATTTGTTTTTACTTAAATCCTAGCGACCTTAAATAAATAACATTTAATAAATCAACAATAGGTGAAACAATAATTTGGTTTTAAAATTTACAGATATTGATCCATGTATTTATATGAAATGCCAATATCTTCTAGTATTTGTTTATTACTTTTTTTTAGGGGGAAGTTATAGAAGTCTTGACAAGACATTTTAAAATTATATTTAGTTTTTATAATGTCGGATACTGTTTTCCGTTTTAACCTACTTCCTTCTTTGTTCTTTCTACATGCTCATTATGCGCCGATCTGCAGAAACAGAAATCTGCAATTTCTTTTTGCAATCACAGTTTCATTTATGAATTTTTTGAATTAAAGAAATTCACTGAATTGTTTTTGTTCATTTAATATTATCTTGTGTTACTTTAAAAATTCGATCGAGGACTCGAAATTGTGCTGAATAGAAAAAAATGTGCGGGAGATAAATACCAATTGCTCTCTTACTCACATGAGTCACGATCAACGCTTCGTACGCTTCCAGCTAACAATCGTTAGGCCACGTGATATAGATATTTTGTAAATAATAATAATAAATACACAACTTCTTAAAAACTCCAGACACTTTTCAAAAGAGGACGGATGGCAAGTTTAAGTCTGACAAACTTTTAACGTTAAATTTTAATATTCTTTAATTTTTCGCTATAGCCGACCTTAACGTAGAAATCACCGAAAATGATGGGGTGTTGGTGAGAGTATTCACAGAAAAATTTCTACAGCGATGCGTATCAAACCACCGAATATTTGCCGCTGTTGAAAGGTATATTTGACAAATCTATAGATTTGCTCTTGCAACGATTGATTTTGGACGGAATATTACGACTAGGAATAAATTTTAGAACAAGTTGACGAAAATCCGAGTGTAATCACTAGATACTTGGGTTTGGAACTTAGAGTTTCTAAAGATATATTAAAGAGGACTTTAAGACAACAGCTGTTGCATTTATTTTACCTTCAGATGGTACCATAGTTTGACGTCTTGACCTCGAAGTGAGACTAGGCTTCAGTCGATTCACTATTGAACGGGAAGCACATGACGTAAATTTTCATAAAAAAATATTTACGGATGAGTACACAAGAAGGGGTATGACAAATTTACATAATGAACATGTTTATGCTGACCAAAACCGGAACGTAATAAAGGATGCGCATTGTCAATATGAACTTGAAATTAATGTATGTAGGGATCCTTAATATTATTGGTCCTGTCATCTTACCACCTCATTTCAATGGTTTAAATTATCTAGAAGACCTAGTAAATTTGGTGAATTTGTTGGATAAGTCTTTACTGTTCTACTACTTTATTTCGTCAAAAGAAAATGATTACTGCTGATCTTCTTTTGATTCAGAGGATGGATTGTTCCTTAGTCGCTTTGTGAACTTGCGCATTGTCGTGAAGAAGGAGACCATTATTATTTTTATTACGTTGTTGATCAATAGTCGTATGTGAATTTGTTAATGTATTTTCAGTAGATAACTGCAATTATTGTAGTTCCTTTCAGCATGTATTCAACAGGAATAACCCCTCATTGGTCACAAAAGACGCTGGCCATGAGCTTCCTTACTAAAGATAGTATGTGGGCTTTTTTTGGAGTCCGAAAAACCTTATAAACCAACTGCATGTGCTCTAATCTTGTTTCTGAATCAAAAAAGCGTTAAAAAGCAAAAAATAATATACATTTTTAAAGGAAATCGAAATTTTTGAAGTGGGCGCCAAATTAATATCTAAAAAATACTCTATTTGTAATTGCTTTCTTACATTAGCTTATGTATCTCATATTAGGACTTATTTGTTTTATTTGGTAATAATTTAGCGCCGACTTAAAAATTATAAATTTCTAATAAAATATATATTGTTATTTTTCGCGGTTTAGGGCTTTCTTAGAAGTCAGTCCAATTTTTTTATACAAATTTTATTTTTACATTCTCAGTTTTGAATTGAGTTGAGTTTCCGAGGTCACAAAAAAGTACCCATTTTATCCAAAGTTGAACACCATATTAAATTAAATAACAAAAAATTCTTTGTTTCTGTTCCAAATATTAGTTTTGAATGAAATCAAGATTTAGTCTGCTATAATAAATTCGCTATCTTGAATTTTTAGAAATTAATTTTAAATTCGTAACGTAGGCCCCTAAAACCCCTTAGTACCGATATTGAAAGAACATGAGACATGTAAATTTTTTAGTTCGACATATTTTATCCTGCATATTAGGTTTGAAAAAGTTAATTTAAAATACGTAATATACGGCCCCAAGAAGCACCCAGTATCAATTTAGGACAAAATCTGAAAAATATTAAACATTTAGTTCCTCATATTGTACCTGCCATATTAAATTGTACAAAAATAACCTCAGGTTCGTACCCTACGATTCGCAAATCCCCCTAATACCACTTTTGAAAAAATGTGAATAACATAAAACTTTCAACCTACCATAATGAATTTCAAAAAAATTATTTTAAACTCCTAATATAATTTTAATCCACACCATTAAAAACCCTCAGTATCAATTTTGGACATATTCCGGAAATATGCATCTGCCGTATGAATTTTTTCAAAACAATTTTAAATATCTATACCAATTTTCGACAAAATCGAGGTATTTTTATTGGATCTGCCATACTGGATATTTAAAAAATAATTTTAGATTCGTTATTCACCCCGAAAACTCCACTATACTAATTTTGGAGAAAATCGGACAAATTTTTTTTTGTCCGCCATATTATCAGCCCCATCTTGAATTTTACTGAAACTATGTAGGCTAAAATAATATGGGACTACCGCAGTTACTTTCTGAACATAATGAAAATTACATTCAAATCGGTGTCGCCGTTCCGGAGTAATCGATAAATACATAGCTGTCAAATTTGGAACCTCTTTCGTTTAGGTCCGCATAGAAATATTTCAAATGATTTTGAAAAAATTTCTGCAAAAGCAGGGAATTCAACAACCTTAGTATTCACCTCATTGAAACTTTACCCAAACTTCATGAACAATTGTCAAAACGCTTCGTTCAGATGTATTTAGCACTTCAGCAAGAAACAGTGATTTCGCTTTCTTATAAACATCAGGATTAGGTGTGTGTGAAGGCTGTCCACTTCTAGGATCATCTTGAATGAAGTCGCGATCCTATCGAAATTTTGTGGCTAATATTTTATTTTAAAATATAATAGAGCCCTGTTCCCGTCTATATTCGGTAATTATTCGTTCATACATCATTTTATGTTCCGTTTTAAAAAACTGGATGATACTGCGATGTTCTTATTTCATAAAATTTTTTGCTGCTAAATACTTCATAAAACAGAAAATAGTAAACCAATTGCAATGAAATTTGACACACCAATAGAAAAAGGTCACTATTGTTATTAGGTAACACAGTCAGTTGCTTCTACTCTGTAGATATTTTTTCTAGCATTCGTCATACAGTACAATGGAAACCGTTTATATTTTGAGAATAGCAAATCAAAACAAATATTTACCATTGAAAATGTTTTTTTTCTAAATTTTTCACTATGATCAATAAAATCCGAAAAGCATTTTTGCCACTGTTAAGATGATGTATCCAAAAACATGGTTTTTGAATGCATCAACCGCCTATTCTGGCATAGAAAAATCACTGAACTACCAGTTTGTTTCTCAAGTAAGGGATAAAAATAAATCATTGAGTGCCAAATCAAGGCTCACCCCAAACTCACAGGGTTAATTTAAGTTTTTGGACTAGATCAAATTTTGAAGTTACTTTAAACAACACAAATAACATCCGAATGCCAAAACATTCTGAGAATGTACACCGTTTAAAATGTCAAACTTTACAATGGATATGTCACATGGCCACTAGCAACGTCAGTGTTGCGAGTTTCCGAAATATAAACGGTTACCCTTCTATGTCATCGCGTAAAAACTTTTTTTTAATATCTGGCTTAGTCAGAGATGGAAAAAATCTGCTTAAAGTTGCTAAAACGTGTTATAAAAGGCAAGTAATCTCTTGTGAGAATTTCAGGAATAACAATGTTTTGTTACTAATATTCTGAACACGTTTTTTCAAAAATTGCAGGTCTAAAGGCGAAGACAAATGGTTTGTACATTTCTATACCAATTTTTCATACTTTTGTAATTAAAGAAGTACAATGAAGCCGAAATAATTAAATTTGTCATTTTTTACTATTGTGTGAACAGTTAAGATGAGATGGGGATATAATTTTTCTTCTACCACTGTGGGCTACAACTTGTTGATTCTTCACTTCAATATAATGAAAAAATCACAAATATTTACGACTTTCTGGTATGTATATCCAGAGTAAACCTCACAGACCCACAATTACAACAGTATTGGCCTTTAGCTATAATACACTGCCATTTTTACAAAATCATTTAATATAATAGCTCGAAAAGCAAACTATGGATTATTTATGCAACGAAATGCCTATATATGTCAATATGCTATAACGATCTAGTCATATATTTAAGCGACAATCAGCAATATATAGCAACACCATATATTGCAACACCATATATTGCGTTATATCCAGGCAGAATTAATACTTTTACACGGTATAACATGATCAACATATTTTGATAACGCCGCATCCCGCAGTATCGAGTTGGTATTGGGGATTCTAAAATGTTTTTTTTTTGAGGGACACGAAAAAGAAAATTAGTGATAATATATGCAGCTACCGATTCCCATTTCGTCGTCGAACGAGAAGCCTGTTTTATTAATATCTGTTTAGTATCATATGTAACACAAACCAGCACGAATTCTAAACATTTAAGACTACAACAGAACTTTTGATATTTAATGCTTCTTCGAGAACTAGACAAAATAACAAGAATATCACGTATCCATTAAAGATGTTTGTTTTATAAAATAATGTATTTATTCTCCTCGGTACTACAATATTTAGTTACATTACTTTAAATAAATACACAACATAACTCAGCACCTAATCACTATTAATAGGAAGAACATGAATTAGGACGTAATACTATATACTGTACCTATCTGTGATACGTGTAAATACTGAGAAATAATAAAGCTGTTTGAAAAGTACAATTACCAAATGTTTTATTTTTTTGAAATAAATTAAGAACAGTGCAGTAATTAAGTTATTGTAGAATAGTTCTAGAGATGGCGGTGTAATATTCGATTTGTGGCCTATAAGGCAGATCATCAAAAAAATACATAATAGGACATAAAAATAATCGGCATGTAATAGGTAACGACGAAAATTCAAATGCCAGCCATGTGTAATTGCAATTCAGCCTGCAAAGAAATATGCATTTAAATTTGTAGATCCTTTGCCGGGATGCATGTATGTATGTGAAAATAAGGATATTGTACACTGCAACTTAAAAGATCTATTGTGATACTAATTAATACGTTCCTAGGTACCGCATCCTAGGGTTCTGCAAGCCGATGCATTCTGACAGAATGTCACGCATGAGTTTTATTTGGCGTGAGTTTCTGGCACATTATTTTTACTGGAGAAAGATGTTCCTCGCAAATTATCTATTTGCCGTGTTTATACATATCGCAGTTTTTTATTCGAGAAAATTACTATTTTTTTCATTTGGGAACATTTCAAAAATGTTTGAATTTACAAAAAAGTATCAAATATGTCTCATACTTGACCAAAGGACAAGTCATTAAAAACTTTGAATATAAGCACCATATACTACACTGTTAAAAATAATCTTAAATTTAATGAAAATTTAATGTCCATTCTACATTAAATTTAATGATTTCGTACCTAAAATGGCGAATAATTTACATTTACTTTAAATTTAAACAATTCATTCAAATATGACATTTGTACATTAAATTTCAATAAACAGAAATGATATTTCAAGTTTCTGTACATTACAATTAATTCACATGTACCTTAACATTAAAGAAATTTACATTAATTCTTGGTACATTGCATGAGATTCCAGGAGATGCCGCAACTTGTATTGAACTTTTTATTTAGTATCAGTTGCTTAAAGGACTCAATTTTCTTATGATGAGGTGTACATATCTGCCGGTACTGACGGAAACCAATGAGTTCGAAACCGGTCTACAGATGACCTTACACTACCTATGGGAAAAATTTCCGCCTTTTCCTGGTTGCAGAATTTTTTTACGTCATATCACTGTTGGTGCATTAAATATGTGATAAAATATTTTAAATTCAATGAACACTGGCTGTATATTTAATGTACATAGTTGCCTTAAAAAGTAATGATCAAAACTTTAAATTTAATGTATGATTACATTAGATTTAATGGAATAAATTACTTCAGCTTAAAGTAAATTATTAAATTTAATGTATTACATTAAACGCATTTAATAAACGTTTATGAAATTTGTTTTCAGTACATTTACCTTAAAGTTAATGCATTTCCTTTTTACAGTTTATATATATATATATATATATATATATATATATATATATATATATATATATATATATATATATATATATATATATATATAGTTTCTAAAAGTGTTTATAGAGAACTCCTTAGAATTACTCTAGTATATTTTAACTAATTTATTTCATTTGAGTAAAGCCGTATAAAATGTAGTAAATACAACATCTTATCGCATTCGACAATTAAAGTTTCTCTCGGATTGCGTTGACTGGCAATTTAGTCTGTAACAGAACGTTACTTCAGAACCGTCGTCGAGAATAAAACATTTCTACGCTCCCTATTTTTAAAAACAAAGAAGAAACAGTAAATTTATATGAATGATTTTCATCAAATGTGTAATTTATGTAATGCCAAAATATTTTGTTCACGTCGGAGACTAAAGTTATGATATATACGTTAATAACGCCCACTAGTTAATGCATAAAGAAACTTATTTCTTTACTGGGATAAAATTGTTAAAAGGTCAAATGTAACGTTCCCTGGCTGTAACTACGCCATAAAATACATTCCACGTGTGGTTAGGAAGATGTTAATTAGTAGTTGAATTTCGCAATAAACTAAAATTATATCTGCTATATAGATAACAACGCAAGATTCAAAGAAACGGTTAATGCAATATTCAAAGAAATAATTTCATTTCAATTATAATCTGAATTAAATAAAATGTGTGCTCATATGGCCGCTACAAATAGGTGGCGATTAAAATTTATCTTATACTTTAATAAAAAAATACTCCAATACAAACACTAAGATCGATTATTTGATTCTTAGATGATATTTTTTTAGAAAAATGTGTGCAACTTTATTTGTATGTAATTTCCTTTGCTTAATATACATATAAAGAATAATAGTACTATTCGTCAAACCAGTTGTGGTCAACTAAGACTGTCAGATACAGATACTTGTTTTCGAGATATTTCTAAGAGGATAGTTGTCTGTCAACCTTAAACAAACGTAAAATTGCTAGTTCCAAGTAGCAGCTTTTCCACACTACCAACAATTATTTTTTTGTCTTAAAATATTCTTGTCGATCAGAAGTTAATTCCACATTGTAATCATCACTGCGGAGATTTGCGTCAGATGATCGATCGATCAAACAAATAACGAGTTTTCGGGACAATAACTTTTAATTTCTGGATACCCGACTTTTTCCAGTTTCTTGAACATCCTATACAACTGAGGTGTTCGTGGTATTTGATCAACAAATATTTAAAATCTGCGATTTGTATTTATTAGGGGCAAAAAATTGCATATAACTACAATATAATATCCCCCGACATGTAAAGAATCTCGGCAAATATAGGTAAAGATTTTTTCGAGTTTATTATATAAAAGAAATAGTAATGATAGTCATTTTAATATTAAAATGTATTTCTTGAAATACGCATACTTTCTTGCAATAAAATAGGTAAATGTCCTAAAAAACAGGACAAAAATTTTAGGACATTCATACAATGAACTGTAGGTACTTTCTATAATAATTTCAAACTATACATTATTTCCAAATTCTACTTTTTATCAGTTCCTGTAAACCATTCACCACACTGAATTCGGTAATTCCCTCGACACATACATATGTAATTTCCCTGGCTTGAAAAAATATTTGACCACTGTAGATTTAATGTGTGAATTTAGTGTCCTTATTCCGTCATTTTACTTGACACTTTGCCAGCTTAAAAAGTACAAATAGGTTAATTTAATTTGAAAATGATGTTTTTCATGAAAATTGCAAATGTAACGAACGACTGACGTACAATGCACCGTTATCATTTTCTTAGTCTTCTTTCATCATATTGTTGTGTTCAGCAGTATAAATCCTCTTGTAACATTTTAGCGAACTCGACATTTAACATTACAGTTATGTTAAATTTGTATGGCTAATGAATAAAACGTCGCTTCAAATCATATAACAAGTGATCTGCATTATAATTTTTGAACAAAATACTGAATACGGTTAACAAATTAGTTATTATTTCGGAATAATTTTCGAGTGAAACAAAGGAAATTAGTATATATTTTGTTGGTAGAAAAAGATTACAAGGAAAAACATTTTATATTTCCAATGATTATTACTAGCAAAGTATTCGACACATAACCCTCGACCACCTAGTGGGATAACAATACTATATCTTATTTAAGCAAAAATGTAATATCCCTTATAATACCAATGGCTGATTCAGAAAATTTTTTGTAGATGTAATAAAAATTTTTTCAAGGAGCCGTAATATCGTGTATACCGGGTGTCAACGAATCTATTAGACAAGTCATAATTTCTAGAGTATTATGTGTATCATAATGAGAATTGGTACAGGTAAATGTTATGTGAAGAGGAGAGTTTTCGCATATTTTCCACTTTCCGGTCACTTCCGGTTTCACCGGAAATGGCCCCGGTTTTGAATTCTTAAATAGAACACTCTGTATACTTTAACATCTTTGGATTTCTGAGACAATTCTAGATCAGAATGTGACATTTTAAAAACTTTTTACGTCTACTTCATTTTTTTAGAGCCACGTTTAAAATTGCATCTAGGTGGCCATGATCGGACGCAAACTAATCTAACGGCCTTAGGTGATGTCAAAAAAATACAATCGCAAAGTTTTAGTGACTAGTATGAAAGACAGGAATTGGATTAAAAATTTAACAAAATTAACAAAAAACTAACAAAATAAACTAATAACTTAGACGACGCACTTAAAATATTTGAAAGTACAGTAGCTGAATTTGTTAAAAAGTTCAGTCTAGTAAATGTTCAAAGTGCATTCCTTCTTTTTCACGACACATTTCAGCTCGTTCAATTGTTTCTTTCAACACGTTTTGTAGCATTTGGAGCGTTATACTTCTAAATGCCCGTAAAATTATTTCTTCTAATATTTCAAGAGTAGCTGGGGCTGCTCCATAGTAAACCCTTTCTTTAACATATCCCCAGACAAAGAAATCGAGCACGGTAAGATCCGGTGAGCGGGCTGGCCACCGTACCGGACCATTGGTTGTAATAATTCGATTATTAAAATGCTCTATTAAATAATTAAGAACTTCTCTAGTATTGTGAGGCGGTGCTCCATCTTGTTGAAAGTAAATTCGCCGTAAAACTGCTAAAGGTATATCATTGATATGATTTTCGATTTCATTTGGAAGAAAACCTAAGTATCTAACCCCTGTTAACTGACCTTGAAACAATATTGGCCCAATTATTCTGTTTCCAACGATACCAGCCCAGACATTGACGCCAAATCTTTCTTGAAAATTGCCCTCTCTCATTTCATGTTGATTTTGTTGGGCCCAGTACCGAGTATTTTGCTTATTGAATATACCATTATTTGTAAATCGGGATTCGTCGGAAAATAGAATAAAATCGATAAAATTTGGGTTAACTCTATGATTTTGAAGCAGCCAATCACAAAACACTACCCGTCTATCGCCATCCTCAGTATACAAATGTTGATGTAACTGATATTTAAATGCTCGATATCCATGCTTTTTCAGTATTTTTCTTGCTGATTCATAACTTATCTGCAGTTCTTGACTAATTTTTCTTAACGAAACTGTTTTATCAACCTCAACCATAGCAAGTACGTTAATCTCAGTCTCTTCATTTATGATAAACCTCTGTTCCGCCTCTTGATTTCCTATTTGCCTAAAACAAGTCTCGACATACGGAAAATACTGATGGGCTGGATGTTGCCGATTCGGATATCTATGAGCATACAACTCGGCAGCATTCCATGAATTTCTATGACACTCTATAAATATTAATAACATATCCACTTTTTCACTTTGAGTATACATTATTTTAACGAAAATTTAAATTAAACTTAACGAAAATTAAGAAACTTTTACGTCTGTTCTTAGAGCGTATGTCACTGTCATTATCTACTTAAGTGAGTGCTTTGTTTTCCAAAGAAGACTTGATAAAAACAGTTGCAAATTATTATGCATCATGGCTGTCCATGGCGCACTTGTCATAAGTAAATAAATTATCCAGTATTTTGCTTAGTACCATTAGATTCGTCAAAGAATGCTTTTTTCGAAAAGTAGTTGTCAAAAAGGGGTCGCCATTTGAAAGTTAATAGTTAGAAATGAAAACGTAATTTTGTCAACTTGTCTTATTCCTGTCTTTCATACTAGTAACTAAAACTTTGCGATTGTATTTTTTTGACATCACCTAAGGCCCTTAGATTAGTTTGCGTCCGATCATGGCCACCTAGATGCAATTTTAAAAGTGGCTCTAAAAAAATGAAGTAGACGTAAAAAGTTTTTAAAATGTCACATTCTGATCTAGAATTGTCTCAAAAATCCAAAAATGTTAAATATAAAAATTCAAAACCGGGGCCATTTCCGGTGAAACCGGAAGTGGCCGGAAAGTGGAAAATATGCGAAAACTCTCCCCTTCACATACCATTTACCTGGACCAATTCTCATTTTGATACACATAATACTCTAGAAATTATGACTTGTCTAATAGATTCGTTGACACCCGGTATATATATATATATATATATATATATATATATATATATATATATATATATATATATATATATATATATATATATACAGGGTGTCCAAGATAAGGATCCTAAGCATGGGGATCTCGGAAACAGTTGGAGATACGAGGTCGGTTAAATTAGAGAAAAGTTGCGCAATTTAGTGCTAAATTAAACGCAGTTAAAAAAATTTAAAAATTTCAAACACTTCCGGAGATTTCCGGAAAAAAACGAAATTTGGCAAAATCGTTTTTAATTTTTGCAGGCTTTATTTAAAGAGATATCCGAAAATAAAAGGTAGATTCTCATTGCCACTTTTTATTTTTTATAATTTGGTCTAAATAAAATTTAAATCCGACGTTTCGTTTCTGAGATACCATCATGAACTTTCATTTTTTATATGGAACAAAAAAAAGTATCCCATGTATTTGATAGCATTTTTTATTACAAATTCAACGGTGTATCACACTTGCATATCAAGTGTGTAGTTCATTGGCTTTTATAAAACTGATATACCTTTCTCTCTCGCTCTCACGGAGCTCTTATGGAAAGTACTTGAACTACGTATTCGATATGCAAGGGTGATACACCGTTGAATTTGTAATAAAAAATGCTATCAAATACATGGAATACTTTTTTTTGTTCCATATAAAAAATGAAAGTTCATGATGGTATCTCAGAAATGAAACGTCGGATTTAAATTTTGTTTAGACCAAATTATAAAAAATAGAAAGTGGCAATGAGAATCTACCTTTTATTTTCTGATATCTCTTTAAATAAAGCCTGCAAAAATTAAAAACGATTTTGCCAAATTTCGTTTTTTTCCGGAAATCTCCGGAACTGTTTGAAATTTTTAAATTTTTTTAACTGCGTTTAATTTAGCACTAAATTGCGCAACTTTTCTCTAATTTAACCGACCTCGTATCTCCAACTGTTTCCGAGATCCCCATGCTTAGGATCCTTATCTTGGACACCCTGTATATATATTTAAACCATTTAATTCTGAAATTTTAATTTTTTTTAATGCATAAATCTATCAAAAGCGAAGGTGCTGGTGGCACTGGTTAGTTAAAATATTTCTTTCATTACTGTTGATGATTTAGTAAATAATAATTTACCTTAAAAATAATTGTCAAAGTAGAAAGCATACCTGGACGGTGATGGGGCTAATCTTTGAAAAAGCAGCATTAAGTTCTGCTACTACTACACAGCTTTCCTCTTTTGGAGACATTAATTTATATTTTGGAGTAATAACATCACGGAAGCTTTGAGTTTTACAAGGTAAGTTTTACGTTGTTTTTTTCATAAATATTGTTTCTAAAATTTTTGGAAACGTCTGGGAAAAATTGTACTAACGTAAACGAGTTCCCGAAGTATGATGGATAATAACAGACAATCGCAGCCTTAAAAATATCTAAAATATTTCAAGCTCATATTCAAAATTTATTTTACGGTTAACGTTTTTCACTCGTCAAAACAAACAACAGTTAAAAACAGGTACGGTAAAATAATACATTATAACTAAAAAAACATAAGCGTGAAAAATATCTACTAAATCTTAAGTAAACAGTATAAAAACCCGACAGGTTACCATATAGACACAAAGCACAACATCATTTAAATAAAATTGTACTTGATAAATTCTTCAACAGAATAAAATATCTTTTTCGCAAGTAAGTTTCTCATTACTGATTAAAATTTTCCAAGACTTAATTCTTTTATATTGTTTGTAAGTTTATTATACAAATGAAGACATAGTAGTTAAATACATTTCGGCTATTTCGTAATACAGTGAAATGCGGGCGGATCATTTTTCTTTTGACGTCGTCATAGTAGAGAATAGCAGATATCACGCTGACAGCTCAGCGCTGAAGAGTGAATATTGTGTCCAGATTAGTAATGATCCGAAATTGCAGGAACATAAAAAGAGTCTGATGTGTTTAAAAATATTAATCTAATAATTTGATTTCATTAAGACATGTAAAAATTTCGGCACCACAATGAAAATAGCAAAAGATCTCAAAAACTATGGCTTTAAAATTTTTAAGAGGCACAAAAGTTAAAGAAATGCACAATTATTCTAAAAAATAAGGGCCAAATCCATAGGAGTGCCTCAGAAAAAATGAAGGATTAAAGATTACAATTGTTTTTCCCTAAATTATCACAAAATATGTGATTTAGTAAGAAAATCCGCATTTCTAATATCTCAAGAAAAGCCGAATTATAAACGAAATATATTTTTTTAAATTAATTTCTGATACCCTGTAATTTAAAGAGGCGTCAAAAGGAAAAAATGACTGAATGCAAAGGGGCCGTCCGTAAATCTAATGATAGATTTTCGAAATTTTTGAACCCCCTCTACGTTAAGAAATGGAATATTTTTACCACCCCCTTTTCCCTGTAATATCGCGTGATACTTCAATTTTAAATTTGGAATCTTGCTTTGAGTTGAATTTAATGCGATTTGAATGCGCTGATGCATTTGAACAGCTTGTTGAAAGCAGAATGGTTTATTTTATCCCTGATAAAACAATATCTCGCAGTAATCATATTTTGAAAATAAAGATTTCAAATTAAAATTATTAAAAGTTGTAAAAATAATTAATTTTATTACTAAGATTACTTTCGATTGCATTCGACAAATTCCATTTTCAATTTAATATAGATAATTAATTAGAAAGAAAAAAAAATCTTACAGTACGAAGCTTTAAAACCCCCTCCTCCAGTTACGTGATTAAGCACAATGTTTTTGTGAAACCCCCTCGATTACGCGATTTATGGACGACTCCAAATACCATTTTTGTGACTGAGGAAATATATGGTTATCGCATTCAACTCCTTTTCACAGACATCCGGTATATAGGATAAATATAGCGGTTTAAATTTTAAAGAATATAATAAGACCTATTTTTATAAACACTCATACATAAATATAGTGAATTTGGTTGTGTGTGTAAAAACTAAAATATGAGTCGGATACGAAACACCACTAAAAATTCGAATGTAACAAATTATTTAAATTTGAAATTTATATTTCATACAAGACGTCATGTAATCACTATCGTGTCACGTGATTTCAATTGGTTTTTCAAGTGAAATGTGAAAAAAAATTCGTGACCCTAACTATAGTAGACACCGCATGGTTCGATTGTGTGTATAAATTGACACACACACATTTCGTTAGATGTTTTATAATATTTTGTAACACCTGAATAGGAAAAAAACAGGTCAAATCATATGCCGACTATAAGTTTTATATTTGGACAAGATTTAACTTTTTGAATATTTTTTCACTGTAATAAAAATCTGAAGCTATTGTTTTGTTTTTCCGGTTATAAAAGACCGCTAATCCATAGTTTCAGGACAACATTCTGTTTAAATGTAGCCGAAGATGGTGCAATCTCCAAAGAAAACTTAAGAAAAATTTAAAAAGTAACAAAAATTATTATCTGAATGTATACTTTCTAATAAAATTCTATTTTGAAATTTCCTGATTATCTAGTTTTGGAAAAACGAAAATTTTAAAAATTCTAATACGCACGCAGTTACCTGTCAATATAAATAATGTAAAATTCATGAAGTCTGCATGAATAATTTTGTTGGGGGTCAACTTTTATAACTGTTCTAGAATATTTAGCGAACGCCTCCTAGAATATTTATGATAAAGTGCAAATAAAAAATAAAAAGTTTTGAAGTGGTTAAGTTTGAATACGCTTACGAATTTGAATTATACAATAGCTACTATGCAAACGAGGTTAAACTTTTATATCATAGACCTTGTTTTTAACGGAAAATGTCTATCGGATTAGAGTTACCGATTGAGAATTTTTAAAATGCGTTTTAATCGAAAACTGCTCCATCCGATTTCTAATCCCTATTTCAATTCTTTACAATAGAAAAAAAAACTCTCCTGAAAAGAAAGAGATGCCAGCTGTTCTTCTCTCTTAAAAGACGGCAATAACTGTAAATTACTTCAGAACGGTAGATGTGCCCAATTATTTTGGAAAAAAAAAGATAAATAAAGTCGACTTGTTTCTCCTTTACAAGAGTTAAAAAATATTTAATGTTATTCAACTTCCGTATTTCCGCTCTTACTTTTTTCGTTTATTTCTGCTTTTGTATGCGATATTTTAATCTAGAAAATTTATAAAACTTTTTTCAATAACCCGTTTAATCAAAATAAAAAAACTATGACGTACTTGTCATTTAAATTCGATTGTTGAATCCGATCGCAACCGTTTATTAAGTGAATTGATCGCAGCTTGAATCAGAACCGTTTATTAAGTGAATTTCAAGTCATATAACTTCATCGGATTGATACGATCGATCTGAATGTTACGTTAGAAACAAGGTTTCTAATACAATACAACCTGTATGAAACAATTTTTACTGATTAATATATTTCACAAAATCAACAACAATGTTGTACAGAATAGTTTTACTTGACAATATGGTGAATGCGTTTGTATTGAAAATGTTAAAGGTGAAAAATACTAAACAAACCCTTCTTAACTATAAAATAAAAATTGCGAAAATGGGAAATTGGTTAAGGTGAAACAGGTCTTTGGTGTGTTTTTAATTGTTTATCGGATATGTTTCTATAGTATTTGTGTTGTGTTCACTGATTATAAACACGAGTCGTCATAATGGTAAGAAATTTATTTACTGTTGAGTTTGAACAACAAGTAAAAAAATGTTGTTAATAAAAAGATGCCAAATTTTATAACAAAGAGATGATAATTGTCAACAAAAGTGGATACCGGTCGTACAAAAAATAGTATAAGCATCAAGTAAGTTGAAGTTTTATTTATTAAGGAGGTACAGTAATTATTTTGTACATCTGTAGCCATCAGTACAACCAGTGTATGGAAAAAAATCTATATTTAAAAATCTTTGGTGTATTTTCTCAAAATATTATTTATATTTTTATCCCAATGCATGTGCTGTCCACAACACTATTTTCGTTTTCATAAGATACCATAAAACAAAAATAAATGAAGAAGTTTATGAGATAATAAATTACTGATCTTATATATAGATAATTAAACTCAGAAAATTCTTTATCGTCACATTTTGAATTATCAAAATTTAGAGTTTATTGCATCTTTTGAAATTTAAAATACCATTTCTAGAATAAACAATTGAATATTTCAAATATTTGCTAGAGGATAAATAATGATAAACTTATACTTATCTTATATTTTATTTCAGAATTTTTCGTATTAATAAAATTGACTAGCATTGACAGCTTTTTCCGAATTTTATTTGTCTTCTTTACTTAAAGATATTTTAAAAAATTTTAAAATGAGCTTTTTTCTAGTTTTTCTGGGCTTTTCAGAAGACTGAATTGAATTTCTAGCATATGATTAATGTTGATCACCCTGCGGGTGGCCGAACTTTAAAACTAATTTATATAATAGACTTTAAATTGACAAGTGCAACAATTACTCAACTAAAGGTAAAAAAATTCCTTGATAACCTCACCGGCAAAAATAAAACATTTTTCCGAAGAACTATTCTTCTTACAAAATTCAAGGCTTTATCTCTAGGCTTTTATCCTTAATTTTCATATATAAAGGTTTATCGACATGTATAATACAAATTATAACAATATCATAAGAAAAACAAAACTGAGCAACTCTAAGGTCTCACTGTCATGTGTTAGATCGGGTTTAAGCAATGGGCATTAGATATACTAGTTGGTCAGTTTGGTTTTGCCTATTATATATGTCACCAAGCACACCTTTTTATAGAAAAGTTAAGGATAAAAATCTGGCGATAAAACCTTAGAATAGATAAGAGGAATAGGGACCTGAAAAGAAAAATTAGCTGGATTGGTAATTAAAGAAAATAATTCTTTTATCTTGTTTTTTAAGGTTCAAAATTGTAAGCAAATTAGTTCAAGTCCAGCCAATCCTCACATTTCTCACATGTATGTTATACAATAATGAAATGATAAAAAGAGTTGCTTAGAAAACTAAGGATCTACTATATTCATGCTCTCATCTTTAAGTTTAGCATCCTTATTGATGACCTCGCTATACTTGTTACATTAAATGACAAAGTTGGAAAAGTTTATTAAGGTGAAGTTTGCTCAATTTGCGACGGGAAACGGAAAGTTGTAAGACAAATATTAGAAAAGAAAACAACAAACTAATATCAAACTTTCGATTTCTCAGCCATATGGAGATAATGACGGAAAATGAGATTGTGAGAAAAAGTGGACGTGACGAATAAAACCAACAGCGATCCTTAATTGTGTTTGCCATTTCTTAAAATACTCCGATCTAAGTTTTATTCAAGTATATTAGAAGATGAAATGGGAAACTTTTTTTGTTGTTCAACTACGTAAAATACAGCAATGCAATGTCTTTTAGAAATAATAAAATTTAGACTATAAGCTTTAAAAAAGAAAGAGTATAAAATGTACTTTGATGTCGCAGGGGTTAACACCTTCGTTTTATTGTCAATAATGAAACTACCCAATTTTCTCGATTTCGTTCACCGCCCATATTCCATCGAGTAGTTTCAGACTCTTAAATCAAAAAGTGTTTTGGTTCAAGCGAGAAAAACGAAAACAAAGTAGAAAATTATTATCAGGAAAATTAAAATATGGCAAAATAAATACTTTTTGCTATTTTTTTTTTGTAGAATATTAGTAGTCGAGAAGCCCAGTCGGTTTTCGTAGTCGATGAAGAAACATGGCTCCACTACGTTTTTATATGTATACCGTCTAATTACGAAAATATCGAGGGTTGATTCCCGAAATCTGGTCAGGTAATTTGCTATTAACAAAAAGGTTCGTAATAATTAAAAAAATTATTTTTCTTTTTGTTAAATATTTTCGTGTTCCTCGATTGATTCTAAGCAAAAAATGTTCTTTTGTGTTTTTTTCATCAGGCGCATAGCTTTTGAGTTAAAAATAGTTAAAAATTTGAAAATGTAATTTTTACCACTTTTCAACATAATTAACTATTGATTAAATAAATATTTTCAAATTCTGTTCAAGTCAAGAACTACATGATGAGATTAACCTTTTTATTGCTTTTTAACGCTACAAATAGCGTTTCATCAGTTGTAACGTACACGCCGCCGTGTATGAAGGGAAGTGAAAATCTACCTACAGGCGTTCACGTACTGCAAATAATCCAATATAGCTTCAAATACATTTTAATATATATATATATATATATATATATATATATATATATATATATATATATATATATATATATATATATATATATATATATATATATATATATATATATATATATATTACAATGTGTAAGTATTAATAAAACGATCAGCGAAAGCTATAACACAGCACGGCGGAAATTTGTACATTGAATAAGAATAATCATCAAGTTTTTAAATATCCTAACCTAAAAGTGCAAAAAACGGGGCTTTAGCCTATATTTGAAGTTATGTATCATCGCGACACTCTTTTTTTTTCTAAAAAAACTATACATAGGGTCTTAAATAAAAGTCTTTCTCTTTTAAAAGCCGCTGAGTTTGCTCAAATATCTTTCTTTTTTTTCGAGATATTCAATTTTGAAAATTTCAAAATGCATTAATTTTTCAAGTTTTGAAAACCTTCACTTTTCGCGACCAATAAACTTTTAAGCGATAATTCTGATAAACCATGGATGTTTTAAGGCTTATCAAAACATCGCTCAATCCAAGTTTATCATTAGTTTTTGCAAAATAAAATTTTTTAAGTAATTTGAACAAATTATCGCAAAATTCACAATTTTTTAAAAAATGCGTCCATTGCACTATATAAAAATAAATACGTTTAAAAGAGTCATTATCGTCATTGCGATATATTTTGTTGTAAATAGAGTATTAAATAACAAATTTTGCAATGTGCATTTGTAGACTTTTGTATTTGTAGAATATGGTTTTCTAAATTCTGTATATACATTCTTAATTATTTTTTTATGATTGGGGGTTTTTTTAATTGCAAAATTATTGTTTATGATTTTGTTTATAACAAAATATATCGTAATATCGATAACGATTCCTTTAAATATATTTACTTCTGTAAAATGCAATGAAAGATTTTATTTAAAAACTAATGAATTTTGCAATAATATGTTTAAATAAATTTATTTTGCAAAACTAATAATAAATTTGAATTAAGTGATGCTTTGATAGACCTAAAACATCGATGGTTTATCAGAATTGTCGCTTATTGGTCATGAGAGTTGAAGGTTTCCAAAACTTGAAAAATGCATGTAATTTGAAATTTTCAAAATTGAATATCTCGAAGAAAAAGAAAGATATTGGTGCAAATACAACGATATTTGAAAGAGTAAGACATACTTTAAAACGCTATGTATAGTTTTATGAGAAAAAAATATTCGCGATGATACATAACTACACATATAGGCTAAATTCACGATTTTTGTACTTGTAGGTTAGGATATTTTAAAAAACCTGGTGTGATAGAGCAATTCTGAGACTGAATTCGAATTCAGCAACCGACAATTTACAAAAAGTGACTATGTAATGGATTATGTGCACTAGGTAAGCGCCTGTAAGTAGACTTCTACTTCCCTTCATACACTGCGGCGATTACGTTATAATTGATTATTAAATGCTATTGATTAATAGGGTTAAAAAGAAATCATTTGATTGCGATGAATCCCAGCTTGTATTTCTTGACTTTAACTATCAATTACTGGGCGCGGAATTTGAAAATATTTATTAAATCATAAGTTATTCATGTTAAAAAGTGGCAAAAAATGCCACATTTCAAATGTTTAACTCTCAATATTCGTAATCAGGGGGTCAAAATATAAATCTGCGAAAACCCACAAGGATACATTTTTTAGAAATATCATTTTTTAAATTGTTAATTTTATTTTTTCTTTCGAAACAGACGTCTAAGATTAGGACACTGTAACAGACAAATAAACAATGACTGGCTCTAATGGCGCCAGATTAATCGAAGAAAGTGTTGTTACTACGAAAATTTTAAAAATTGATGGAACAATATGAAAACTATCAGCCACATTCACTAAGAAGGTTTAAGGCTTAAACCCAATCTAGTTGCCATGAAAAATAAATCTTCTAGTCAATCAGTTTTGTTTTGCGTATGACATTGTCATAATTTATATTACATATGTCAACATATAAACACTTATATGGGGATATTAATGATAAGAATCTACCGATAAAGCCTTAAAATATGTAAGAGAAATAGTTGTATCTTAAAAATAAATAAAAATCTACATTTTTGCCGGTTTAATAATAAAAGAAAGTGATTTTTTATGCTTGCATTTTTTGAGTTTAAAACTTGCTTGACTTGTTGTTGCTCTTATCAGTTTAAACATTCTGCTGTCAATTTAGAATGGCTTTAAGGTTAGACCATGTTGGTGTGAATTCGGGGGTCTATTTTTTATAAAATATTTTTAAAATATGAAGAAAGACAACAATTACTCTTTAATAGTACATAAACAATCGGTCAAGTCTATATGCATTCATATCATCTTATCGGATTATATTAGTGTTTCGCAACAAGTGTTAACATTGTTAGTTTTCTTGAAAATTTTCATCGCAAAAGTAGTGTTTTGTAAAATTTTTTGAGATTTTTAAAATCTACTTTTTAATAACCTATCCAATCCTCCCTGGAAGGGGGAAAGCGAAAAAAAATTCACCCCAACTTTCTACATAAGAAGTACCATAATTTTTTAAAATTATTTTACGTAATTTCATAACAAATCATAGAAAAATGATGTTACAACGCAGTGCAACACAGTTTTAGAAATTCAAATGTTCGTCTATTATAATTATTTTTCCTAAAAATTGTTTTTAAATTGATTTATAGTAAATTGTGTTTTTTTTTTAAAACAAAATAAGGTTAAGTTATGTCAAGGTTGGCATGAATTTGTTGCAGCCTGCATAATTAATGCACGACATGCGATTTGTTCTTGTAGAACTGATCATACTTTATGTATCATATAACTGCAGTGAATGTTACCCACAATAATTAAAAGTTTCTATGTCATTAACTATTACTTTTAAAAATGTAAATCAGGTCACACCTTTTCATGATAAAATGACAATGGAGTTGGTCATCGACCTCAAATCAACATAGTTTGTATCAGACATCAAATAACTTTTAAAATAGTAACAGGTTGATATTCTTAATTCGTTGTCTTTAGGTAGGTGTTCTGGAATTTTAAAACAATTCAATAATAATTATATACTGGGCGACCTTGGAATCACCGTTTAATTAAACCATTTCTTTTTAAGTGAGCATAACAAAAAATACCTGAGAATTAATTTTTGTAAATGTTAATCTTTTATAATAGCAGCACAATAACATAATTTTCGTAAGGAGGGATAATATGTCTAGACATCATTATATTGTTTATATAATAAAAGTAAACTTTACGAAGAATGTTTTGTTCTAAAATTAAACTAGACCCCTTGCATATTATATTATCTCTGAATTCTGTCCATATTTTATACAAAACATGGTCTAATCTGACAAGAAACAAGATTAGATTTTAATAATAGTATAATAAAAATAGATCTGAATCTTAACAATATTAAAATTAAAAATACTTTTTCTTTTATTACCAGACCAGCAAAAATTATTTTTTTTTTATTTTAAGATAACTATTTAATAAGTTTATAAATAGCTTGCATATTTTTCTCTCAGTTTTTCATGCATTATAGAAATTCCAGTTAAACCGCAAGCTTAGAGTTTTCTTTGTTTCTACTAATCCGGAAATTATTTTTTGACTTAAACTTCACCGGTCCCGAATAATTAGAATATAAAAATCACATTGACTTATTGAAGTTAAAAAGCTGATGTTTCGCAAAAAATATGTGTAATGTACAGAATTATTTCAACTCGAATAACCTACCGGAGGACGTGATTCCCTAAAAATCGATAGAAAATGGAGAAAAAAAATTTAGTTAGAACTTCAAAAAATCAAGTAAAAGGGGACATCATTAAAACAAGTATGGAAACTCGAATCGCAAATACTGAAAGATTGAGAAACGCTGCCTTTTTTTAAGTCCACTGTTTGGTATTAACTGGAAAAATAAATACTATTTTAGGAAATTTCTTATCACATTAAACATTAAACTTTAAGGCAATGTAATACCTAATCTGATAAAACCTCTATTTGGTGTTAAATATATTTTTACTCCAACTTACTTTTTAACATAACTTCCGTGTTTGTATACCAATTTATATCAAGCTGGAGCGAGAGCAAACTTAAACTTCGAAAACCCTAAATTAGTTTTTTGTAGTCCTTATAAAAGTACGTCTAACTTTCTTATTAGGAAACACAACAACGAATCTTAGTATCGATTATAAGACTTTAGCAACCAGTGAAGTAGATTGACTATGAAATGAGAATAAACATTTTTTTATCTGCAGATAGAACGAGTAAAACTTTGTTAATAATTAAACTAAGTTAAATTTTGTTTTCTACTTAAGAAAAAAGAAATTTGGTTAAGTGAACCCGGTAGGGTGTCGGTCCGAAACTCGGGTATAGACCGGAGCAGTCACAGCCTTAACAATGGGTAGTGTTGAATATATATTTAGGTTTATAGATATTTAGAATCAATCCTTTATATAAAGAGTTACTTTGAGGGATATCAGAAGGTGAAAATAACTCAGGTGCATAAACTTGGAACTAGTGTAGACTCTGAACATTTAGCGTTCTAGAATAAGTTTGCTTTTTGACGCAGTTTGTATAGATTGTCCCATTTATTACAAAAATTATATATATTTTTATACATTTTTTAATAAAAAACAATCACTGAAATGTCGAATGAATACTTCTTGATAAAAAGGATAGCCGAGAAGCTGTTAGACGTCCTTATCGGAACATGAAACGACAACACCAGGCAAATCTTTGGATTCTATTAAGTATAACAATGCTATTTCTGTAGAAATCCAAAGAGTAATTGATCCGGTATACAATAGATTAACTGATGCTGACTTGTTAAAACGCTGTTTACAATGATACATTCAGAATAACAAGTCTAAACACCGTCATTTGGTCTAGGGTTCCAAAAGTGCATTACAGTGGCGTGAAAATTGTTGATATTTTATCTTATATTGCAGCGTTTGAAATTATGATCCTTCGTCCCGCTATAACTATGGTCAAAATTTTTCTAAAGATACAGAATACAGGTTTTTGAGACTTCATTTTAAGCTACATTACATAAACTTGATATTTATAGAATTTACTGATTTTTTGGTAACAACATAGTTAATACGGGGGAGTATAAAAATATTTTTAAAATAATTATTTTTGCCATATTTGTTTATAAATGATTTCCCCAAAGTGACAGAATGTATAGTAATTAAGATATATCTGTTGATCAGTGTTAACTGATTATGCTTTATAGTGGCTAGCTTTTTCCACGACTTCCTTCGCGATGAAATGATGAGTAAAACTACTTAATAAACAGAATCGTCTTTTGACAAATTTATGACGCCTATTGTAAAACGGTAGGAGTAAATGGGTAACGACTATTACAAAAAACCCATGGTAGTGGTTAATTTTAAGTCTCTAATTATCTGTGCTTCAACTGAGAATAAATGAAAATCGCCTTTTGGCTTACTAAAGGATAAAATTTAAATAATCGCTAAAACATATGTTAGCTTATATACCGTGAGGATTTGTTTGCTAATTTTCCTGTCACCAAGTTCCAATAAAGGGTTTGTTTTGAAATATGCGCACTGTATGAAAGATAAATGATGTGCTCCCTTTCAGAATGTTTGGAGTATATTTTAAGAAAACTAAAATATTTGCTTATTTAGTTGTTGTAACATTAGGAATGTCTTTGTACATGAGATATTAAAAAAATTTCTATTTTTAGGACTAAAAATTGAAATGTGTTTTTTATTTTCAGGATGGTGCTTATATGTTAATTTTTACTACCCTATAATATCAAGCTTTCATATCTATGTAACTTTTTATGACTAGTAAGAACTTATTCACTTTCATGACTTAGATGGTTCAGGTTGCAATACGTATTAAATATTTTTTTATAAACGGTAATAAGTTTCAGACTTGTCTTTATTTCCACTGTGTAGTCATTATTTTCTGTGTTATCAGCGTTCCCAAGTAAGCGTACTTCTTTACTCTTTCCATGTGTTGGTCTCTAACCCTCAGGATTTCGTTAATATTGTTATTTTACTAATTTTTCTCATCTCAGTTTTTTTGATGTTCAGAGAGAGTTCATATTCTTCAGTACCTCTCAATATTTTATTCATTGGTCTTTCTAGATCTTCCAAGCTATCGGCTATTATTACGGTGTCATCAGCACATCTGATATTAATTACAACTACGTTTACTCTTAGGCTGAGTGTTGCAGATTCCAGAGCTTCTATTATGACTTCCTCGGAATTGACATTAAATAATGAATGTGACAGTATGCATCCCTGCCTAACTTCTATCTCTAGTTCAACTTCTTCGGATACTTGATGATCAATTCTTACTGCTGATTATAGCACAGATTTGATATTAATCTTATGTGAGTTTTTATTTCAGTTTGCATGTCTTACATTATCAAAAGCTTCGTTGTAGTCATGAAGCAGACATAAAGGTCCTGACTAAGATTCCAGAATCTCTAAGGTAGCACATTGAAAGCAAAGAAGCCTCTCTTGTTGCGATACAGAAGTCAAATTGTGTGTCGTCAATATCTAAGTCTAGTTTAGAATGTATTCTGGCATGTATGATTTTTAAAAAGATTTTTAACGTATGTGACATGAGACTTATCGTTCAGTAGTCACTGAATTCTTTCGAATTCCCTTTCTTTGGTAGATGTTGCGTAAAACATTATCATTTTTATGTCTTGGTTTAGGGTTGAAATTATGGAAAACGAGATATTTATTAAAAGGTTCGTAATTGAAAGTCTACATATTAAATTTCGGACTTTAGGCTTCTAACGTGAACAGTTCCCGAAATCCAGTTGTAAATATGTTATATTTATTAATTTGTAATGGAAAGTCTATACATGAAATTTCGGCCTTTCAAAAATCGAATTCAAATAATAACTTACAGTCATAACTTTAATGGTTTCTGATGCCGGTACAGGGTTATCTTAAGTCTCACTGTACAAAACTGACTATAGATTAAGCTTGTTACAAACAAAAACCAGTATGTATTACGATCTTTATATTAAATTCAAATATTTAATATCCTTTAAGACACATTATTGTTTTTCCTACACTGTATTATGGTACGACTCTGGTAAACGACTATTCTTATGAGTATTAAGTAGCTGGAATCACGCAAACTTAGATAAAGGATTAAAGATCCCTATTAAGGGTTAGAAGGCAGGCAACATGCCACTTTAAGTTAATCACTTTAATATTACCCAAACAAATTTAATAATTATTGAAATATCATCAGGAAGGACAGATGCTAATTAGTTATTGATTGTTTCTCCTTTGAAAACAAATTTTAACATAATTAATTAACAATTTAGAGTCTCATTTCAATCAGGGTAAATGAAATATATCTCGAACTCTATTGTAGACCGAATAAAAATCATGTCATAATAATTGTAGGCTTCCCACAAAGAGGCACCTGTAATTTTTTTTAATATATATATATATATATATATATATATATATATATATATATATATATATATATATATTAATTGGTTTTCATGAATGAGACTCTATGAATGAAAACCAATGGCAAGTCAGCTCATACGTTATTATATGAATGGACCTTCATGCAATATATATATATATATATATATATATATATATATATATATATATATATATATATATATATATATATACCGACATTCCAGTTTATTGAAATTTTTCATGGCCCCCAAAAAATTTTCTGGATCCGACTTTGAATAGATTAAAATTATTGCTCCACTTACGAATGACACCATTCAGTTTAACGGAAAGTATGAGGTTTTTATACCACAATTGGATATTTTTAAAAAAGAGCAAGAATATTGAGGAACAGAATAGGCAAGTCATTTGCTTTCAAGTTACACCGTCAAGAACTCAAGCATTATTAAAAATTGGCCTAATGATAAAACGTGTGAATTTGTACTATTTCAAAAATTAATATTAAGTTTATTGCATTTTTGTTTTAGGTTACGATGACAATTCAGATATAAACTATATCTCTGTGGAAACTCCATAATATCTATAAAAAACAGTTCTACATTATTCAAAACGTTTTTCACCCACGCGCCAATATTTTTAGTAGGACGAAAATAAAGTTTTAGTTAAAGAACCAAAAATTTATTTTCAAAATATTGATTATTTTTTCTAACAGCCGTCTCAAAACGTTACAAATATTTTAAAAAGAACTCCTTTGAATTACTATTTTTAATTCCATCGATTAGTTCATAGGTACTATAGCTGCTTCTTGATATAAGGTGAACATGCAATGTCACATAGCGCGAAGTCTGGACTACTGGGAGGATGACCATATAGTTATCCCTACCGGATATGCCAGCACCTTTTCTGATACTATCGGGTCTCCGGTCACGGTGTTCATTTTTCAGAGCCTTATATCGTTAGTAATGTAATGTGGTACTCAAAGTGAACAATACTAAGTGGTTTCCCTATATGATGGCATGTCACATGTTTGCCTTTTATCAGTAGTTTTTTAAGGCCTCAATGATTTTGTCACCTCAATCGTGTTAATCATCCCATAGATGAAAATTTTCGCGTTGAAATTAAGAAAAATATCTATTCCAAAACTTACGTAGGTACCTAAGCCGTATAAAAAATAAAGCCGTATTTTGAAAGCCAATCTGTGGATTGAATCGAGTAAAGAAATTGTTCAACAATTAAAGAAGTTAAAAACTGTCATATGCTATTTTGGTTATGAAATAAATTAAATGAAAAAATATAGGGCTGCAAAGACGGGACACTTGCAAACAATGACAACCCAAATAGCAGAAATACAATGTATGAAGGAATGTATTAGAAATCAGTTTCTTATTTAGATAATTTCCCAATATTTCACATGATAATGGATACTGTCCGAGATTACACATGTCAACAAACTGAGGGTCGTAGAATATAGCATGGACTCTGACATACATTTAATGTGCTGAATCCAAATCTCTTCACATCAGAATTTCGAGATATTATAATCTAAAAGTGTATAAATGGCCAATTTAGGGCATTTTCAGTGATCAGTGGTAATGACAGGTAAATTGGTTATCGAAAATCAATCGTTATTTGTCCTTTTTCTCCTTTTTATTCAACTTATTTGATAAACTATGGTTGTCAGTCACATATATAGTGATTTTCAACTTTATTACTTTTCGGTATATTGTTACAAAAGATAAGTGTGGCTTTTTCAATATTTTATATACTAAAATTTGCTGTATAGAATGTAATGTATATTCATTTAATATAGATTTTTCAATATTCTAAGATATTGACTTTCTAATTCGGCTATTTATAAAAGACTTCAAATATTCCGATAAGATAAATAAACTGATGGTTATTTTACTAAAAAATATCTCCTCCTAAAAATACTCGAATGTGAGTGGAATATATCGTTAAAGCTATAGAATTATTATATAAATACACAAAGGTACAATCATTTTTTAAAAATGTATGACACTCTAAAAAATAAAGCCTAGGAATGTCCGGCACCTGAACAAATTGACCCTTTCTCTACTTTCCCGTTTTTCGTCGATTTTGTCGTTGTTACATAAGCATGTATCGTGACCTTAATTGTTAATTTTTTTACGTCTATACAAAATATTGTTGGTTTTCATTACAACCGTAATAATAAAAAAAACGAACTAATTATGTTCTTTCTAAGTTTACTTAACACATTTAACTCCTTTTTGCAGGCAATTTATTATTTTAGCTGCGTGCCCGTAAATAATTATGCTGGTTATTAGACCCATTTATAGTTTCCCATTTTTATAACTTTCGTTCCAATATAAGAGGGATAATACATCAAAGTATAATAAATTTTCTTGTTTCGTGTGTATAAGACAAAACATCCATAATTTGACGACATCAAAATGGAAAAGAAAATAGCCTAAAGCGTACGAAAAAAGTTAGTAGTAGTCATGGGCGCCAATAGATATTTTTCAAAAAGACGAGGAAAGGAAAGAACTAACAAAACAAAAAGCTTATTATATCATAGGTGCAGCAAAAGAGCTGGCATTTATCAATATATTACTTTCTATTGCTACTAATAAAAAAATAACAAATAAAAACGGTTGTATCCATATTTTTACTATGTGCTTATAAAAGCGATTTACAGTAAATTATTTTAAAGTGAGAATAAATATATCAAGTAAATCTACGTTTGTAAAATTTAACCTTCCTAAAAAAACTTTGTACACATACAAGATATAACATCAAACTTTCTTTGATTATTACCATTCACCTTCTTCCTTAGTAAATTTCGCTTTCTAAATGACGGACTATACAACAGCTGTTTTCGAAATACAAACAAAAACTTCAAATGTCCCAATTTTTCCCGCTTTTGGTTTGACATGCAGAATTGAAAATTCCTTGCGAAACGAATTTTATTTCAAAAGAATTTCCTTTTAAACTTTTTCTCCTTTTCAACTTTGCCCAAGGCGACCGAGTGGTGACGTTTAATAAATTCGAATAATAAGAATAATAAATTTTAAGAGTTCGCACACAGTTTAGGGTGAGGAGATAATTGGAAAAATACATGAAATAGATGAAATATTGCATATTATATGTTTAATGTAATTTAAAATGCAGCATAATATGTGATTTGATGAATAGTATTAACTACTACTCAAGAGGATTAAGTTCAGAGGCCAGCTTAATCTCGTGTGAAAGAACAAGTTATTATTAAATCCACATTATTTGTTAAAATATTCTAAAATACCTATATAAAACGTTTATATTTATACATTTTGGGAATAGTATATTTTTGATATGGTATTTTCACAGCTAAACTGTTTGTTTATTGGAACTAGTAACTGTCTTTAACTAATAACATGACCAATTAGAATAATAAATAATGGCGTTGACGGGTTGATCACCGTAAATGTAATATATTTTCTTTTAAAATCAAAACTGACTTTTGGGAGGGCTTAGCATGCATAGTTAATGGTCATTGTTTGTGATTGATTGTTATCTGTGAGTAATGAATTCATTAACCACGATTAGGGTAGTAACAAACAAACAATTAAATTTTAAACCAAAAATAACAAAAAACCTCAGCAAACCTATGAGGAATCTAAAAAACTATAACTTGCATTTAAAAATTCTCTGACGTCCGTAATAAATCCATGTGTTTCCTAACACATTTAAAGTGCAGTTTAAAATTAGCAGAAACATCTGGGCCATTTTGTTTTCATTATGATAAAACAAAATTTAATTGAGTATTCTATATTTACTTAATTTAAGAACTTTTATACGCTAAAAAAATATAGACTATTAGGAAATAAACTTTACTTTTTAGAATAAGAAATTTAACATATTTGGTATTGATTGGGTCGGTAAGAAAGTAGTTTCGATTGTCACACATAGAAACCGTTGTAATTGGCGAATCGTCATATAAGTGTTCGAGAAATTGCAAAGAGGTTAAATGTATCGCACACAAGAATTGAAAATCACATAAAATGTCTTGGAATCGCTAAGAAGCTCGATATTTCGGTTCGGCATGATGAAAAAGATTCAGTTAAATACAATGAATCAATATTTGCCATATACATTTCACGCGCAACGTAACCGATTCATTTTTGAAAAGCATCATTACTGGTGATGAAAAATTGGCCATTTACACTAATATCATTCGAAAGGAGTAATCAACTCAGACGTTTACTGTCAACGACTAATGAAATTGGATGAAGCAATTAAAGAAAAACGTTCAGAATTGGCAGTTCCATCGTGATAATGCAAAGCCTAACTCATCTTTTGTAACTCGTAGGAAGTTATTTGAGCTTTGTTGGGAAGTTCAGTCACATGTAGTCCTCACCTGACACCAACTGATTAGCATTTATTTCAAAGTTTGCAAAACTCTTTGAATTGTAAAACTTTCCCAAATGATGATGAGCTTAAATGGTACTTGGTTCAGACCAAAATTTCAAAATCATGAAACTACAAGAAAAATGGCAAAAGACCATTGAACAAAATGGAAAATACACAATTGATTAAAGTTTACAAGTACAATTTTAATAAACTCTCAAGCAAGACAGTCGAAAATTTTCAACTATCTTTACTAGGAGCAAATTTTCTGACCTAAATCCCGAGTTTAACACTTAAAATGGTTTTTAAAATAATTTCAGAAACAGGTAATAGTACACTAATGTAGTTTATTTTTGGTTACAGTACTTCCAAGTAGTAACAAAACAGAATGGCGTATTTAAAATAATAAATTCTAACCATTATGTCTTTATTAACTATAAAGTTGCAATGGAATGTTTAAAAACTTTTATATAGCTGTAATTTATTTACGAAAATTGAACAAAAATATCAAAAATTTCCTTATTTGCTTTGTCATCATGACATACTTTTCATAAGTACCAAAAACTTAAATAGGATGACAATTTAATAAAAATTAACAATGTATCTGATTATGTACATCCTCCGAAAGAGTAACTGTCAATCGCGCGGAGGGGGGGGGCATCGCACCGCAAATAGACCCGATTTTGCCTCTTATACTAGGAATGTTTATGCTGCTGGCATATTCCCCACCGTCGACAACTTGTTTTTTTTTTTGCGATTGTCCCCTCCCCTCAGAGCTTGGAGTTCAGGAAAATAGACCCGATTCTGCTTCCTATACTAGGAATGTGCATGCTGTGGACACCCCTCCCCCCAGTCTTATTTTATCTTGCAATCTCGTCCCCTCACCCTCAAGGGCTTCCAATTGAAAAAAATAGACCCGACCCTGCCTTTTACACCAGAAATGGGAATGTTGCTGGCATCTCTCCCCTCCCCCCACATGTCGACAACTTGCTTTCGTTTGACATACTTTTGTGATATTACCGCCCCCTCCCACTCCAAAAAAACGAGAGGCTGGATCCGGCCTTGCTGTCAATACTACATATTTTCTATAACTACATATTTAAAATAAACTGAAAATTTCGTACAATGTTATACTGACATTGTTACACCTTTCTCCCTGCATCTTTATAAACTTAAATAAATCAATCTTAGGCAGATCGTCACTCATTCTTTACAGGTGAGAAATTTTGATTTTTATTTTTGGAAACAATAGAAATTTTGTATATCAAAAAGCTTATGTAAGATACAGTAGCGTACAGATACGTAGTCTACCGTGTGATTGGCCTACAATTATTAAATGAGGTTCAATACCTTTGGATAATGACCGATACCATTTAGTAAAGATCGAATATAACAAATGTACATTAAATTATTATAAAAACAGAGTTAAAATTTCAACTTTCCAATGTTATACATAGAGAATGTTATGCAATTTTAAATAAGCAAAAAAAAATCCACTCGGGCCATATCGAACTCCCCAGTTGATTTAGAAATAATAATTTTAAATGAAATGTCAGTTTAGGTAATTTAAATTCCCAAAGAGATCGTTTTAAAATGACAGGGACGTTACTAAATTGTAATGTATATATTATATTAACAAAAATATTCAAATATGAATATTATACAGTAAAATGAACCTTTGCTCGTCGGCTTCCGAGTTCCAAATAATTAATGGTGTTTTAAAATTAAAATAAATATAATTAAAATAAAAACATTTTAATAATATTTCGTTTTTAAAAACGTTCTAATCAATGATATTTAACATCTAGAAAACCTATTCTCTTCGACTTCAGAAGTTGTAAACTTTTATAAAATTCTGTAACATTTGCTTGTAAGAAAATTTACTTAGAATAATAGCATATAAAACACGTTAATAAGCGAAGGAAATCTCAACATAGGAAAAATGTGCTTTTTTGATGTACATAACAATATAGGCCCACGATAAAATGGAATATACAAACAAATAACTAAGTTTTTACTTACCACATACCACTTTTTCTCTTTAAAATTTTTTATAGAAAAACTTCAAAATATCTTATCAGGGGCTTACCTACCGCCGTATCAATGATATGGGGCCCCCAGGCAACAGGGGTCTCGACGTGTGTAAGCTAAACAGGATGGAAGGACCCCCTGACAAATTTTGATACAGAGCCCGTCTAGGGAAAGCTACGCTACTGTATCTTACATAAGCTTTTTGATATACAAAATTTCTATTGTTTCCAAAAATAAAAAGCGAGAAGATTGTATTTTCCTCTCAAAAACAGTATAAAAAGTTCGCAATTGCAAGCGCTCAATAATCCTTAATAACATTTTATTAAAAACTTTTTTGAACTTATTATGATAGTGGCGAATGTTACAAAATGCGGCCAGGGACATATGTTTCGTCGACTTTTATTGAACAATCCGACATTATTGACACTTCTCCAATAATTTAAGTAATCCAATATTTTTCAATCAATGTGTGTCACGAGCATTTACTATTATTGTCTTAAATAATAAATTGGCAAACGTTTTAATGTTTGCAACCTTATCGCTCTTAATAAATTTATATTTAGTTTGGCCAGTAAGATAAACATCGTTATTTAATTTTTAATTAATATCAATCATTACGTAAAACGGTTTTTTAATTAATGTGGACAACATTTTTAATAGCAAATTATTATAACCGAAAATTGACGTACGAATATTACAAGGTTTATGCAGTCTATACTTTAATAATTCAAAGGCGATATTATGAACACTCATAAATAACGATTTCGTAGAAAAGCTTTACTTACATTCCTTTGTATGGTTGTCTTGTAAAAAAACTCGTTATAAGAACCGCCCGAATAATAGTTTTGGTTGAAATGAACCCATTGGAACGTTTCGCGTCAATTTCCCCCTTTTTATGCACGTTCAACTAATACCTATAATTTTTTAATAAATCGTGAAGTACCATTTTCATCCAGTTTATGTAAGTACAAATGCTGCAAATGGAGAGCAAAAGCGCAGGATATAGAACTTTAAATCCCGGTTTAAATAATCGATAATAAACCGATTCGAAAAATGATATAATTATCATAATCGAAAAATATTCAGCGCTGAGAGCCTGATGAAATATTAGGGAGTTATCTTAACAACCATATAAAAAAGATCAAGAGTAAGCTTTTATTAAATTATTACTATACACGTGATTTAAAAGTATTTTCTGTAATTTAAAGTTAAATTGAGCCGTTTCCGAATAAGGATACCTAAAAATCGAATTTAATCTTCCAGAACTACAATAAGAAATTTTGATTTTGTTCAAAATGACTTTCGGTAAATGATCTTGGAAAAATCAAGACAGAAAATCTACATTCATTTTTATTTCTCCCAAATAATTTTCTCGAAATACAATTGTCCTTGAAGATCAAAACAACTCGATTTTTCTAATGTCATTATCTGGAAAACATGGGCATTAATAACTTAAAATAGATGTTCCATTGGATAGTTTTTAGCAAATATGGAAATATTATTACTATTGATGATTTATTATGTTATTTTTCCTAAGTTGAAAAATGTAATTGTTTACGTTAACAACAATTGTTGAACGATAACTCCCCAATTTTTCTTTTGGCCATTTGCGCTCAAATAAAATTTGTAATCAGAAAAAGCTGGAAGCAGAATGACTTGGCGAACCCTTAAAATGGATTACTTAGTAGCAATTTCAAACAAAGACCCCATTAAAAAGTATTTATTTTTCTTTCCATGCTGAAACGACAAAGTATTTTTCAAAGTAAATCAGATTTTCTTTGCTTAAAGTGATGATTGGACTATGAAGAATTTGATCTGCCTTAAAAAACTTATTATACCTATACTATTTGTTAATTAATGTACTGTACGTTTTGGTATCAGGCTTGTATATCTAGTTTTAATTCTGTGTTACACATTATCATATTATCGTCAATCTCATGATCTACAACTCGAGCATTTTTTTATGTTTAATATGAGATAAATTTGAAGATTATGGTGTACAACAATATGCAACATATATAATAATATAAAAAATTACAACAGACTGCCAGTCTGAATAGTTTATGTTAGAGACCAGCAAAAAAAAACAAAGATTAGATAAATGGTTAGAAATAATTTAAGATCAGGTTAAAAATTTAGGAATTCCGTACGTAAACGGTGGCAATCAGCCTGCTTTCAGTTATGATTTTTTAAGGATATAAAAAATGTTTTATATAAAAGTTACGCAAACGCTCAAAATGGATATTTCGAAAATATTTCAGTTTCAAAAAACACTAACCTAAACTAAGAAGAAAAAATATAATGTACCTATGACGTTCTGACCATATAATCTAATTTGAAGGAAATATTAATTAAGAAAACTGAAAGACCGAATAATCGAGCTTGGATGAGCAAGCAGTCTATAGAAATTTAAAGTATGTTCTGATAAGAAATTTCTTTCAAACCAAAGACAAAACTATAAAATGATTGTGTATTGCCCGTAGTAACTTATGATGCAAAAATATGGGCCCTACATAAGATAAGTTTCAAAAACAGCGAAATCGCAAGAAAACTCTTAGAAATAACAAACAGTCACAAGACTGTAAAACTAATGTATGGATTAGGGAAAAGACTAAAGTACAAAATATCAGAAAAAATATGTTCCTTGCGGTGGAATTGGGAGGAGGCGAAGCCTTGAAGGCTTATATTCATAGAGTAGAAAGCAGTTAGATAGAGAAAAAGAGGTTAAAAACAGAATTTTTTCTCGGTAATATTTCAAAAAATGATTTTGTTGAGATACTTGACTTAGATTGACGATAACATGGGATCTATCCGCTACACATATTCGATAAATACGTTATTTCGTTTTCTGACTTTCATCGTTAGTAAAAAAAAAGTAGGAAAAGCCTAATATTAATAACAAAAACTGATTATCAGTATGGTATGTTTTTCCAATCCAATCCAATTACAGATAAGTCCAAAAAAATCTATTTTGGTTACTTAAATTACAAAAAAAGAAGTCGTTTTTGATCTTATTTAAAATTTTTGGCATGCACGAAATCTTATTTTTCAAATTTGTTAGCTGGGTTCGCCAAGCAAGCAAAGAAAACTACAACTGATGTCAAAGTACTCAAGCATACGTAAGGAATTTGCCTTTTTAGTATTCATTGGTGAATACAATGACAATTTTCCTTTTTTATAACATAAAAATAAATATGGGAGTTCAAAGCGATCCTTTAAGTTCTGTTTCAAATATTTTTGAATAACAAGAGATAAATGATAATTTTCTATACAATACAAGAAATTAGAATTAGAATAATACTGAAAAATTTAATGAAAATTTAAAACAAAATTGAATAAAAATTTAACAGCGTCAATTTGTAGAGATAAAATAGTTGTTTCATCACACTTCTTTTCAAATAAGCGGAAGTCAAAATTGAAACAAAACACGTTTACACACACCGGCAAGTCTCCAGAATCAACCAGCCAAAATTAAATTGTAGAAGAGCTTTTTCTCGCAAAATTAAATGGTCTTACGTAAGGTTAAGAAAATAAAGCACTATCTAGGGGCCAATTTTGAACAACTTTTATTGCTACTAAAGACTGTGTGTAGAATTATTTGCGAGAGACGCATTGCTTTTAATCTTATTAAACATTGACACCTGAATTGAGAAGGACAGTATAAATTAAATGCTCGTATAATAGATAACTAAAAGTTTACAGCAATGAGTCAAGTAAGTTTGAATCTGTATAGTAATAAAATAACTTTTTTTTTGAAGTGTCATACAGATTAAAATAAAAAGTTGTACTGGGCGATATAATTTCTGTTCTTGGTTCTAAAAATTTAGCTTTATAAAAACTAAATTACAAATGCAAAACAAAGTTAAGGGCGTTTCTAAGAATATAAAAAATATCGGTAAAGTGATTTAAGAACATTTTTTGTATATACGTGTATTGTATAGAAACGACAAGGAATTTTTAAATTTCTGTTAACTTTTAAATTATGGACAGAACTGCTCGCATAACTGAGTAATATAATCACTAATGTTGTTTCACATCTTTATTAAACGATGGTTGACTTTTTGACATCAGTTATTTTACGTTTAGGAAATATTCAAAAGACTTACCTGATAACGTAGTTAACACATACAACACTCTGAGGTTTCTGCATTTTATCGTAGATCAATGTGGCCTGCGTTACAACCCATACATATCCTCCTGTTTTGGCGAGAAATCTGTAGCGTTTGGTTTCACATTGTCCTTTGGAAAATACTGTAATAAAATAGAAAATCGGTAAGTAAAAGATTAAGTAAAAAAAATTCAAAAACAGGAAATACCGTACGATATTCCTAAGCAATCGCAAGTATCTTTAGGGTTTCCAGCACATTTCAATTATTTTTATAAACTATGCAAAATCTTTGAAATAAGTGGAATAAGTAACCGAAAGGCAAAGGAAATAATTTGCCCCTCCCAAAGCAGAGGTAAATATAAAACATATTTTATAGTAAAACTTTTAAAAGCACATTTTCATTAAAATAATGTTAATACTTATATGCTTTTAATGTCAGTTTTTTACTGATATTTTGGATTGAACTTTTTGATAATATTTTTATTATTTGATGATGCATCAGATGGGTATCTGAAAATAATGAATGAATATACGGCATATTCACTAGAAAAGTAAATAACTAGGAGGTAATTACAGAAATTATCTGAAAATTTGAGATTTTTTTAAAACATTTGCAATATTTTGACATGACAATATAAAAATTTTTGGGAATTATAGAACAAATGTTTCGCACAATTTTTAAAAATAATTAAAGCATGGATGCCCGTCCATTCTTGAAAAAAATATTTCGCGCGTGTATTTAAATCACTTCTATTGATGGTCAAAACGTTACATTTCAGACTGAACTCATTTATTAGGTTGATAAAAATAAATATTTTGTTTTGTAACCCAGACAGCAGAAGTAAAAGCCACAAGCTTCTTACAGTCGTCCAAACTTTTTAGGATCTAATTTTTAAGGGTTGCATATGTAATTTTTGATTTAGATCGGGTTACAACGGAATGAAATGCCTCCTGAGCTAAAATTTTCTAGTCTAAGTATGATTTGAAAGGCATTACTATAGTTACAAACTAAATCAAATTTTTATAAAAAAATTGAACCGACTTCTAAAAGTGCGCTAAAAAGTGAAAAATAACTATAAATTTTTATATGAAATTGAACTTTTGAAGTCGGCGCCAAACTAATACCTGACAAAATGTTATTTGCATAAACAGATTAAAAATACTTTATTTGTAATTGCTTTCTTACCATAATTTGTATATATTAGTAGTTATTTATTTCATTTACAAACAATTTGGCGCCGACTTTAAAAAGATCAATTTCATATAAAAATTTATAGTTATTTTTCACTTTTTAGCGCACTTTTAGAAGTCGGTTCATTTTTTTTTATAAAAGTTTTATTTTTTTATTTTTAGTTTTAGAATTCATTATGATATTCATAAATTATTTGAACTAAGTACTAATTGAAATTAATGTACTTCGTAATGACTCGAAAGTGGTAAAAAAGTACCAATTTTATCCAAAGTTGTAAATCACCTTATAATGAGCCACTAAAAATTCTTTAGTTCTTAGAGTTTTCCAAATACCAATCAAATTGGGTCAAACGAATATTTAGTCCGTCATAGAAAATCCACTATCTTAAATTTCAAATTAATTTTAGATTGGCAATATAGGCCCCAAAACCTGCCAATATCGATATTTAAAGAAAATAAATTAATCTTTTATCCACCATATTAGATACGCCATATTGAATTTTTTAAAAATAATTTTTGATTCGTCATGTGTGACCCCGAAAACTCTCCCGTACCAATTTTGGTGAAAATCGGACAAAATTGATTTTTTTTTGTTCGCCATATTGAATTTTATAAACTTAATTTCAGATTCTTTATGTGAAGCCCCGAAAACTTCCCCATACCAATTTTGGAGAAAATTGGACAAAATTGATTTTTTTGTCCGCCATATTGGATCCGCCATATTGAATTTTTTTAAAATTATTTTAGTTTCGTCATATGCGACTCCGAAAACTCCCCGTACCAATTTTGGAGAAAATCGGACAAAATTGACTTTTTTTGTCGGCCATATTAGATCTGCCATATTGAATTTTTTAAAAATTATTTTAGATTCGTCATATGCGATCCCGAAAACTCCCCCGTACCAATTTTGGAGAAAATCGGACAAAAAAGATTTTTTTTTGTCTGCCGTATTGGATCCGCTATATTTAATTTTTTAAAAATTATTTTAGATCCGTCATGTACGACCCCGAAAATTCCCCCGTACCAATTTTGGTGAAAATCGGACAAAATTGATTTTTTCGTCCGCCATATTGGATCCGCCATATTGAATTTTTTAAAAATAATATCAGATTCAGTATGTGGCACCTCGAAAACTCCCCCATACCAATTTTGGCGAAAACCGGACTAAATTAAATTTTTTTGTCCGCCATATTGGATACGCCATTTTGAATTTTTTAAAAATAATTTCAGATTCGTTGGGTACAATACCGAAAATTCCTCCATACCAATTTTGAAAAAAATCGGACAAAATTAATTTTTTTGGCCGCCATATTGTAAGCGCCATCTTGGATTTTAGTGCACCAATTTCATCTAAAAAAATATGGGACCACCGCAGCAACTTCCTCTATATAATGTAAAAAATTTCACTCAAATCGGTGCAGCCGTTCCGGAGTAATCGGTGTACATACATAAAAAAAAAAAAATACATAGTCGACGAATTGAGAACCTCCTTCTTTTAGAAGTCGGTTAAAAATAGTTCCCAATTCCTTAATTTTAAAAGTTTGAAGAAAATATTTTATAATTCTATACTAATTTTATCTTTTAGGACATATTAAACTGTTTGGGAACAATAGAAGATTTGCTAACTAGGAGGAGCAATTTCCGACATAAAACTGATTCATAGTATTTACCAAACCTCAACGATTATTATACAACTAGATAGACACTTGAAAACAAGCAGTATTCCAATCCAGAGAGGGGTAACGCAGGGAGACACCACTTTTGGCTTTAGAAGACGTCTTTAAAATTAGGAACACAGGGGAATCTTTCCTAATAGTAAGCAGTTGCAGTAAGCAATAATGATCAAGGAACTATATGAAGCTGTCATTCAGCATGGCTTAAAATTGAACCTTGGAAAAACAGCAGGGATGACCAATATAACTGACCAGTAGCTAATATTAGTAAACGAAACAACATTAGAACAAGTAGATGAATATCTTTCTGCATTTAAGAACCAAATTCTTTAACTAAACACACATGGAAAATTTTCCCATAACAAAAGTTGCCTTGGAAATAGGTTGATTATAAAGAACGTTCACAAGGCCATCGATATAATAAAACGATAGGCAGTTGGCGACACTATACAGGAGAACGTTCACGTTGGGGTGATATTAAAAAAATCAGTGGTTGTAATGATACACAGATAGAAAACTGTGTAATTAATTAGAGGAGACCTATATACAGAGCATAATAAGATAGAGAAAGCTGCAAAGAAAGAAAAAATGCCGTCAATAAGTCTTTTTTTAATTTTCCCGTAACAAACGACATCAAGCGTATTTCCTTTAACCATAAAAAGCTAAAAATCTCATTAGTCCGTAAAAAGTATTAATAGAGTTCGCATAATTGTACTTTTTACGGCTTTGCAAAGTTTATTTTGTAGTTTTATTCTGTTTGGATTCTTATATATATAGTTTATGACTAATTTTAGAATGCTGCAGGGATATAGTGTAATTTTCTCTTATTAAATATTTAAAAAATTCATCATAATGTGATATGAAGAGTTTGTTTCAAATAGCGAATTTGTGAATAAGAATAGGTAAAAACTAGAAAATAACAAATATGTAAATTGAGCAAGACGTAAGTTATAATAAATAATTTGTTTAAAAATTAAGTTTGCATTTCTGCATAAGGTGTCCGGACATTCGTTCGTATATTTTAAAGGGAGAGTCTACATACGTAAACATAAAACAAATTTTATATGAACATAGCTCCGCAAATGCGTCATAAGGGAGCTATGGCCATTTACAGTTGGCCCTCGAACGCGCTTAGGAACTGTCTGAAGCATCGATGTGTTTTCTAGTATTCGAACTAACATTAATAAATATTATTTTTTGATGTTAGACAGGGTCTGGTTTATTTATCCTTATCTTTTTACATAACATTTTTTTAAAATTCTATCTAAAAATTATGATTCCGTAAAGTATTTACATAAAAAAGACATTCTCGTAAAAAATCGTTCCACTCCTGAATTAGCAGAAAACCCGCTCTAATTAAATCAATGCGTAAATATCAAAACAGGTTTATGACGACTATAAATTTGAAGCGAAAAACATCAAGTAGCTTGTGGTTAGTGTCAAAATTATCAAGAATCACAATAATTTGTCTTACTTGGGAGCTTTAGTCAAGAAAATTTATTAAAAATTGGTACTTTTAAGGTCTAATAAAAGAACATACCAGAATGTTTAATTTATTTATTCCAATAAAAATAAAAAAAAGTTTTAAAACAAATTAAGGAGTTAAAGAAAAACCTTTAATAGTAAGTTTACTTGGTTTTTTGCTTTTGTTATTTAATCATTAAAGTTAATTGTTGTTTAAACAAAAAATAAAAATTAATGTCTTAGCTAAAAAAAACTTACAACAAATGTTGAAAATGATATCCGTTCATCTCAATGCAGGTAACTAAACGATTTTTCATTGAAGGACTCTAAAAAATTCGTTATTTGTTACGAATTTCTTGGCAACAATGCATGACACGTTGTTCTATATATAATATAATATAATAGGTATTGAATAAACTAGGCACTTTTTATAATTCCAAAAAAAGTTGTCTAGTGGATTCAGATCCGGTGAACTAGCCGGCCAAACAAAGCGGGCCACTCTGCTTATCCATCGGTCTGAATACGTTTACGTGCTCTAGAACCGAAACACTGAAATAAGGTGGAGCCCCATCGCGCATAAAAAGTGTTTGACATCTTCAAGCAAGCATGACGAAACATTTTCCAAACAAGTCTAAACTTCGAGGCATAATATAACTTGTTTAATTCGATCTATCAGGATACCCGCCCAAGCTTTGATTGAAAATTCGTCCTGAAATTGTGCTTTTAAAACTATGTGGAGATTTTCGTCTTTTCACACATGGTTATTATGAAAATTTACAATATCTTCGCGGATAGAAAAAATCTGTCTTGGCGGCATTTCCACTGCAACCATTGACGGAAATGAACTCTGGGAAGTAGATCTTGAAGTTGGAGCACCTAAACTTTTTGTAAATGGTATGGGCAAACTTTATTTAAAATTTTTCATACAGTACTCTTAGGAATACCCTCTTGTAAACTACTTATACCTGCATTGGCTGCAACAAGTTCTAAAACTCTTTCTTCTGCTTGTGGGATTCGAATAGTAGTCATTTCTTTTTGGCATAAAAATACAATTTTCTCTTAAACGCTGATGTAATTTAATACAATTTCTCGCGAGGAAGTAGTAGTGGGAATAGGGGGCTCCTAGTTGACCCCCCCACCACTTTTTTGATTGGTCAGCCAAGAATGACCTTGTTTCTGATTGGCTGCCCAAGTTCGCCCCCTATTCCGATTGGTTTCATAAACTCCGCCTCTTTTTGCTCCACCTCCTACCTCCTTCCTAACCACCACAGTAGTTGGAGGGGAGCTGGTAGCAGTTGGAGGGGAGCTGGTATTTTAAACGATCGAATCTGAGCGAACTTCAGTCATTCGTGCGCGATGTCAAATAGCGACCAACAACAACAACAACAGCAACTCATTGAACGTGTAGGCCAAGTAATAATTTCCTACCAAAAACACGGAAAAAATCTTACCGATTTTGAAGATCAAGACTTGGCCTTCTTTCCCATCAACTACTTGAAAACATTCGTCGATTCACTTAGTTTACAACAAATTTGGAACAGGTTGCCGGAAAATTATAGAAGTGACGAAGAATTGCAGCTAAATTTGCCGTGTTTTAAACACTATCCACTATATCAACACCACATAGACGGCCCGCCATTATCAATTAAAAAGTGTTGTAAAATTAAAAAATAGTGTGAACAAGTGAATCGAGTTTCATCGGACAGTCTTCGAAATGGATCAGACACATGTATATTTAGATTCTGCTTGTGATGAAACGATCCAGTCAATGTACAAAGATGAAACAACTCATTTTAACTTGGCTGGAAGAGGAAAGTTTCACGCAAGACAGGATTCTCTGATCACTATTGATCGAAATAATTTCGAAGACGACGATGAAGATGAAGAAGATGATGGGATAGAGGATAATGGCGTTCCAAACGGGTGTGGAGAAGAGGGGCTCGTGAAAGTGGCAAAAATAAATGCAAGTGATACATTGACACCAAATTACCTTACGCGAGAAGTGTGCGTTTTTCAATCTTATGTCGTAATTATTTCATCTTCTGGCGGTGCATATAATTTATGTTGTGAATGTTACTATATACATGCTTTAAATTGCCCAAATGGGAAAAATAATTTTGTTAATAGCCACTATAAACGATCCTTTATATGTTGCGAAAAAGATCTGCAATGCAACACGTGTGAAAACGATTTATTCATAACAACTCCTTCACAAGCATGTATAATATGTAACAAACCAGAACTAAAGAATATGCAAAACCATCTAATCGAAAAATCAAATTTTAAATAAATTTATTTCACTTGCACTTATTCATGCACTATGGCGTTTTTAATATTAAGTTTAAGTTTAAAATATTTTATAAGAATTTAGATTTTGTTCTGCTAAGTTAAATAAATATAAGAAACTATGTAAATAAATATAAGGGAATGATGTGAATAAATAAGAATTTGTATTTATTCCCATTGAAAGAAATTATAATTTTGTTCTTTCAGTGTAGAATAATTCTTTTCAAATAATATGCACAACAACCCTACCGATAAATCAAATTTAAATAAATGAATTTGATACTCCACTTGAATTTATTCATGCACCCTAGTAGTTTTTGAATATTAAGTTTCAAATGTCAACTAATTTAAATAAGATTTCATATAAAATATAAGTTGTAAGATATAAGTTATAAGATATATATTAAGTTTAAGTTAAATAAATATAAGGGTGCCATCTAAATAAATAGAAATTTGTTTATATTAAGATTTGAAGAACTAATGATTTTGTTCTTTCAGTGTAGAATAATTTTTTCTACATAATATGCACAATCAATCCTATCGATAAATTGAATTTTAAATAAATGAATTTGATACTGCACTTGAATTTATTCATTCACCCTAGTATTTTTTAATATTAAGTTTAAAATGTCAACTAAGACATTTAAATAAGATTTTATATATAAGATAAAGAACAATTAGGTTTAATTCCCTGACAACAGACTATGATTTATTCTTCCATGTTAAAAAAAAAACCTAGTTTTCATTACTATGCTTGTAAAAAAAATTATATTCATCCTATTCATAATAATTCTTTCAAGTTAAAGAAACTTGGTTATTAGGTGTGATTCTGTATAAGAAATAGAAAAAAATAAAATATTTTCTTCAACGACTTTGTTTTTTATTATTCCTATATCCAAAATACAAATATACATATATACATAAATACATATTTATAATTTATACCATTTTGGGTTGCCAATTGCTGCTGTCTGCCAGAGGTTGCTGTTGTCTGCCATAGGCTGCTGCTTTGCCATCGGTTGTTGTTGTCTGCAAGAGGTTGCTGCTCTGCAAGAGGCCAATTTATAATTTATAATTTATTGGCCTCTTGCATTTTCGAGGGTAACTCTGCCTTCGCTGCTGCTGCTGTTGTTGTTGCTGTTGTTGTGTCTGCTCCTGATGCTGTTGATGTTGCTGTTGATGTTGCTGCTGTGGCCTCTTGCATTTTCGAGGGTAACTCTGCCTTCGCTGCTGCTGCTGTTGTTGTGGCTGCTCCTGATGCTGTTGATGTTGCTGTTGCTGCTGTGGCCTCTTGCACTTTCGAGGGTAACTCTGCCTTCGCTGCTGCTGTTGTTGCTGTGGTTGTGGCTGCTCCTGCTGCTGCTGCTGTTGTTGCTGCTGTTGTTGTGGCTGCTCCCGCTGCTGCTCCTGCTGCTGTTGTTGCTGCTGCTGCTCTGCCATAGGTTGTGGCCGATCTTCTTCCATAGGCTGTTGTTGCTCCATCATCAAAGGTTGAAGATCCATTGCTCGGTCTGGATCCCACTCAAAGGCGATAGGCTCGGGATCCAGGTCTGGCTCAAACATATTGATAAATTCTTCATCTAAATAGTCAACCTCTGATGGTGGCGGCCACATCACCGTGTTCTCGGAATTTGGACTCTGACGATCCATCAGATTAATCTGATTTTCCAAGAATCCCAGAAAGTCTTGTAGTGTTATAATTATGAACGTACTCATTTTGAGACTTTAAACTTAATGAATGCTAAGTCAAGACGCTGTAAATCCTTATATACAATACTGAAATACCACTTTTCCTACCTCCAGCGGCAAAACCAGTCCGAAGAATGAGAAGAAGAAGAAGGCAAAGATAGCGTGAACTCGAGAGAGGTCGTTCAACGGTCGTAAGTTGTTTTGTTCTTAAGAAAAAGACGAGTAAAGAGGAGAAGAAGAAAAAAAAAAAAAGTTGTTTTTGGAATAATATAAAAAACGAAAAAAAAAAAAAAAAATTAAAAAAAAAATTAAAAAAAAAAAATTAAAAAAAAAATTAAAAAAAAAAAAAAAAAAAACTGTTTTTTATCTTATTCCAAAAAACAACTTTTTTTTTTTTTCTTCTTCTCCTCTTTACTCGTCATTTTCTTAAGAACAAAACAACTTACGACCGTTGAACGACCTCTCTCGAGTTCACGGTCTCACGGTTCCCGTCGTACCATGCAGTGCCACGCCGTACCAGCCGGTACCAGGCTCTTGGCTGCTTTAAAAGGCGGCTGGGTACGAAGCGTCTCTTCAGTTTACATCTCGCTATTAGCGTACGCTTGTAAAATTATCGAATCTGTTGTGAATATATCTAGATAGTCCGATTTATTTCGAATTGTGTGACGTAGTGACATATTAATTTTTATTTGGTTTGTATTGTTGATTTCATATTTTTGATTTGATATTTTTGATTTAATATTTTTGACTTAATACTTTGGATTTTCATTCATTTTTACTTAATCTTCTAAAAGCCAATTTTTGATTTTTGTTGATTTTTCATTTTTGTGGATTTTTTTTGATTTTTTATTGATTTTTTGATTTTTTTATTGATTCATAATTTTTTTATTTTTTAATTTATAATTTAAAATGTCATTTTTAAATGTAAAAATTGAAAACATCGACTTAACAGCCTTCGATTTAAACGACGCTTGCCTTGTGCATGATTTGATTGATTGTTCATTTTGTGGGCTAAGCGACGAGGAGCTAGATATTAAATTTAGGGAAATTGATATTAATACATTTAACAATTCATCTGAATCTGGCGATTCTTCCGAAATTGGTGAAAGCGATATTTTGACACAGCTCTTAAAAGTTTTGGATGAATCTATTATCCCTGATATTCCTCAAGAACCTCTTGAAACAATTAATTTCGATGATTTAAATAATGATATATTAAGGAAAAATTTAATTAACAATTCTGAAATAAATGAGGGATATAATTTGGAACAACTTTTAGATATATTAGAAGGGGGTGAAATTGGTGAAAATAGCTCAGGGCAAAATTTAATTAAGGGTGATGTGGAATATCAGGAGACTTTTGAGAGCTGTGAGGAACAAAATAATAAGGGGGTTTTAAACAATAATAATAATGGGGTTGGTAACGAGGGAGCTTTAAATAATGATAAGAGGATTGGCATTGGGGGTTTTTCGAAAAATAATATGGAAGAGGTTTATCGCCCCCACTATTCGCCAATTTCAGATGCATCGTCAGATTCATCAGAGGATTCCAACGACAGCGTTGAGACTGTTATAAACGTCTCAGCCAAAGCTCAGCATAATTTTATTAAAGTGTTGGATCAAAATTTAATTGAAGGGTTGGATCAAAATTTTATTCAGGGGTTTGAACAACCATCCAAATTTGGCTATACCAGAAATTCAGTAAATTCGGTAGATGTTTTTGATTTGAGTTGTGGCGAAATTGTGGGGGACATTGAGGTATATACTTATACTGAAAATTTTGAAGATGAGCAGCCTCAATGTCCCTTAATTTCTTCCTGTAATCAAAATCAATTTTTGAAAAATCCTTCTGGCCTAAATTTAGAACAAAGTTCTGAAAATTTAATTGAAAAAAATTTACCCAAAAAACGTTCTTTATCAGAAACAAATGATTGTTCAGATTTAAAAAAGTCAAAATTGGACGGTGATATTTCTAGTTCCCAAACTTTAGGGGCACAAATTTCAAAAAATTCTTTACCAGTCGCTGTAACAACAGCTCCGAAAATCAATCCAACAAATAAAGTCGCTATTGGAGAATTAGATAAGTTTCTACATAAGAAAACTAAGCCGAGCTTAAATAGGAATGAAACAAGGTGTGCCACATCTAGATTTAAGTCAATGGTTTATTCCTATTTAAACTTAGATAATATATGTAATAATTTATCTAATTCGACTTTAAAAGACGTTAAAAATTGTATTCAACGACAAGGCGATCTTCTTTTAAATTTGGGAAATATATTTTTTAAAAAAAATCCATGTTTTTCTTCAAATTAAAAAGTGAATCCAAAAGTTAATTCAAAAGTAAATTCAAAAGTTTTCTAAATTGCGCGAGCTGAAAAAATTGCTAATTATTCTATGTCATTGGGTCTTGATAGATCGAAATTGTATTTATTTAAAAGCGACACGGCCCTAACCGATTCCATTTTAAAATGACTCTCCTTTGCACACACTGCTTAAGAGAATTTAAAAGAAAATCACATATTGTACGCCACCTTCGAGAAAATGTTGTTAATAACGAAAACACCTTTAACTTGGAAGATTATATAATTAATCGTAAGTATTTTTTTTATAACATATTTAGCTATAATTTTCCTTTTAATTTTTTTTTATTATTAATAAAGGTTTACAGAGGAATTAAAAAATAATAATTGTTTCAGTTGATGAACTACTTTCAAGACCTCCAATGCGATTTTGCCAAGATTGTGAAGTAAATGTCAAATCTAATTCCTGGAGCACACACTTGAGGACAAATATTCATAAAAACAGGAGCTGCATAAAATATGGAAATGGAATTGACATTATCAGGAGTGCATTTAAATGTCGAATAGCTTCCTACAGAATATATTCGCAGAATTATCACATCGACATCAAAAAGTTTCAGCAAGATGTTGGTAATAAAGTGCAAACATTAATACGCCAGCGTCAACAGGAATTTACATGTGCTAAAGTAAATTTGGAATTATTTGGAATATATTATTCTCCAACTTTAACCTCTACTTCAATTAAGTCATTTAATACACCGTTCTTCATTGTAACCCATACAACTGATCTACAACAGCTTTACGATGATTTATTCAAGATTATTGAAACCAAAGCAGATGAATTGCCGGAAAGAGACTCAGGTAATTATTATTTAATCTCAAGAGCTAAGTTTTCTTAATCTCAAGAGCTAAGTTTTCTTAATATCACTTGTACATCTCTAACAAATATTATTCAGAACTAATTTTTTAATTCCTATTACAGGGTGGGCTCTACAAAGAATTCTGCATTTGGAAGTCAACATCAATAAGTACAACCCATTGAATGCCTCCTCCTACATTAAGATGCATCACTTTTCTAAATCAATAGTGAATGTGATGAATGAGGACAATTGCTGTTTCGCCTGGGCAGTGGTTTCAGCAGCATACCAGCCAACCGGTAATCCTCGAAAGACCTCATCATATCCAGACTTCAGAGACGCTTTCGATTTTACAGGTATTGAATTTCCAGTAAAATTATTAGATATAAAAAAGTTTGAGGAAAAAAATAATTTGTCCATAAATGTATATGGAGTTGAAAAATTTTTAAGGGATAATAAAAAGGTATATGAGATTGTCGGTCCTTTACATTATAATAATGAAAAGAAAAAATTACATATTAATTTGCTTTTAATAAGTTCTGATGATGGAAATAACCACTACTGTTGGATAAAGGATTTAGGTTGCTTGGTATCCAAACAATTATCAAAAAAGAAAATAAAAAAATACTTATGTGATGGATGCCTTCAATATTTTGGAACATATGAAAAACTTAACACACATTTAGAACGTGATTGTAGTTTTGTTCGAATTGAGCTTCCTTCAGATAATTTGATTTTGGATAAATTTGGCAATTATATTCCTGCAAATATATTAAAGTTTCAAAATATTCAGAAACAGTATAAAGCTCCTTTTGTTATTTATGCCGATTTTGAATGTTATTTGAAAAACATTGAGTGCCAACAATCTACACCTGATTCGACAACCTCATATACTATTAAAACTGCTGAACATATACCCTATTCATTTGCTTATTATATTAAATCATCATTTGATGAGAATGTTGTGTGTCTTAAACTTTATAGAGGTACAGATTGTGCTATAAAATTTATTGAATACATTGAAAATGATGTAAAAGAAATTTATAAAAAATATTTAAAATATCAAGTACCATTGAAAGATTTATCATCTGTGGAACAGATTGAATATGAAAATTCTAGCATTTGTTATGTATGTGAAAAACCTTTTTCAAAAGGAAATTTCATAAAGTGTAGGAATCATTGTCATATTACAGGTAAATATCGAGGAGCCGCCCACTCAATATGTAATTTGCATTTTAAACCTCCAAAATATATACCAATAGTATTGCATAATTTAAAAAACTATGATTCTCACCTATTTATTAAATCGCTTTGCTATAATAAAGAAAATATTAGTGTTATAGCTCAAAATAAAGAAAAGTATATTTCTTTTAGTAAGGAAATTTTCGTTGATGTGTCAGAAAAGCGGAAACCAGTTGCTTTGCGACTACGCTTTATAGATTCTTTTCAATTTCTCCCAGAGTCTTTAGAGTCACTATCACAAACTCTACAAGATTCACAATGTTTTGAAATTAAAAAGTTTTTCTCAAATGCTGATGAATTTCGATACATTAGACAAAAAGGGGTATTTCCATACTCTTACATAGATTCCAACGAAAAATTAAATGAGAAATCTCTACCATTGATTGATAAATTTTATAATAACTTAACCGATGAAAATATCTCTCCTCAAGACTACAGTCGTGCTGTAGAAGTGTGGAATCTATTTAAGTGTTCTACAATAGGGGCTTATTCCGATATTTACTTAAAATCAGATGTTTTACTTTTGGCTGATGTTTTTGAAAATTATAGATCCACATGTATTAAAACCTATAAGTTAGATCCTGTTAATTATGTCACTAGCCCTTCTATGTGCTGGGATGCAATGATGAAATTAACTAATGTAGAATTAGAATTATTAACGGAACCAGATATGCTTCATTTTTTCAAAAAAGGTGTTCGTGGTGGGGTTAGCACTTGTTCCAAACGCAAATCTGAAGCAAATAATCCATTCTTAGAAAATTTTAATCCTGAAAGACCTACAACATATATCGCTTACTTAGACGCCACAAATTTGTATGGTTATGCTATGAAACAATATTTGCCTGAAAAAAATTTTGCTTGGGTACCTAAGCTCGAAATAGAAACTTTAAATATATCCGAACTTTCAGATACATCATCTATAGGATACATATTTGAAGTTGATTTAGAATATCCAAATTATTTACATGATAGTCATAATGATTTCCCATTTTGTCCTGAACAATATACACCACCAATTTCAAACCACTCAAAATTAATTCCAAACTTACATAATAAATATAACTATATCATTCACTACCGATATCTGAAACAATGTCTACAATTTGGACTCAAAATCATAAAAATACACAGAGCAGTTAAGTTTACACAATCACCATGGTTAGCGGAATATATAGATTTAAATACAAATTTACGAAATTTATCTAAAAATAAATTTGATAAAAATTGTTATAAATTGGCAAATAATTCAATTTTCGGTAAAACCATGGAAAATGTTGATAGGCGAGCAGATATTAAATTAGTATCTCAATGGGAAAGACAGGGTAATAAATTTAGTGCCGAAAAACTTATTTCTAAACCTCAATTAAAGGATTTTAAAATTTTCTCTGAAAATCTAGTTGCTCTTCAACTTCAACAGGTTTGCACTGAATACAATAAACCAATTTATGTTGGGATGAGTATTCTGGATATTGCAAAAACTGTAATGTATAATTTTTATTATGGGTATTTAAAAGTAAAATATGGTAATAATTTAAATTTATTATATACGGATACTGATTCCTTAATTCTTGAAGTTCAGACCCAAAACTTTTATGAAGATATGAAGCTAAATCTGGATCAATTTGATACTTCTAATTTTTCTGAACAAAATATTCATTGCATGCCTATTACAACATCAGTTGTTGGTAAATTTAAAGATGAGTACAAAGGGATTCCCATTGAAAGTTTTTATGGAACTGGTGCTAAAGCATATTGTATAAAATCCAAAAACAGTGTAGATAAAAAAGCAAAAGGCGTTAGTAGATCATGTATAAAAAATCAATTAACATTATCAGATTATAAAGATGTTGTTGAGAAAGGTGACAAAATATTCTGCACCATGTATGTATTCAAGTCAGATATGCATAATATATACACTAATTTGTTAAATAAATTGGCATTAACAACTCATGATGATAAAAGATATTGTATACCAAATTCCACAAAAACTCTTGCATGGGGACATAAGGATATTTTGGAAACAGATTTTTTTGATAAAGATATGAAAATGATGTATGATACTCTAACTTTTTTAAGTTCTGGAAACGAAAATGGATCTAAAAATAAAAAACCGCGATTAGAATTAACTACTCCTAGTAATTTTTCATCTTTATAAAGACATCATTTTATATGATGATAAATTATGTAAGTCGTTTTTGAAGCTTTAAAAGTTGGAGGGGAAACTGAATCCAAAAACATATATATTGTATAGAAATACCATTATTTGTTAGTAATATTACAACAATGACTGCTGCATCTTTAATAGTTTTAGTTTCCCTTGTTGGAAATGTGATATATGTAAATTACATTCCTAATACAGTTAGGGCTGATATATGTATAAATGCCCTCAAAAATGAAACCGACTGCTACAAACAGATGAAAATGACATATCTTGTTGGAAATTCACACTTTTTTACCTATAATGTAACTGATTCTGCTTTGTGTGAAAATACATACATAAAAATTAAATATTCCATGACAAACAAACCATTACAATATTCAGATTGGATTCCTTTCAATAATAAAAAAGAAGAATCTTGTCATTGTGTCTGTTGTTATATATTTGTTATTATATTTACAGCAGCAATATTTATTTGTACATGTTTAATTTTATTGTATTTCATGAAAAAATATCTATAAAAATATTTAATAAATGTTAAAAAAATAATATAAATTTTGTTTTTTATTGATTCTCGTTAGTATAAAGACATTTAAAGTTTATCCCCTCCTCTTAAATGGAGAGGGAAAATAAGTTTACCCCTCCACTTGAGAGGAGAGGGAAAATGTATAAAATTTAGGAGCAAACGGATTGATAGTTAGTTTTTTGAGAGCAAGCAGATAGCCAGTTAGTTTTTGAAATACATCATTTAAAATGTTCAGTAATCAGAGTAAAAATATATTTGAAAATTCACCATTAAAAAAGAAAATAAAAAAAACAATTATAAATTCTACAAAATATAATTTAAATAATTCTAACTCTAAATATGCTGTGATTGGTTTGTGGGTGGAAAGTGATTTTCTACCATGCATTGAACTTGGTGGTAAAAATGGTCAGTCTGTGATATTAAATGAAGATGATTGGAAGAACTTATTGCAATATCAAGGAGTTATAACAAATTATATGTTTTCACCAAATGTTTTCAATGAACCGATATATTTGCAAAATTTATCTATTCATTTTGAAAAGATTGGTGAATTACCAATAGTGAAGATTGTGAAAAGCTGTGATTTTATTTACTATGGAAATGAAACTGTGTGCAGACTATGGGAACAAATTCCACTTATAGAATATAGACTAAATGTTTTACAAAAACAAAACTTTCGACGTTATTTCAACGTTTTTAGAAATAACAATTTTTACGACGGAGATTCTTTTGACAAAATATATAATGTCCTTTCTCCAAAACAAAATCTAAATAGTGAAAATGTGTGCTCCATGCTGGAACTGCTGTTGAATCATCCCGAAGAACTAGAACAAAAATTAAAGTCTAAGCACTATTATGAAGAAGACAGTATCTATTGATGAATCAAGAAACCAAATTCATCTGATGGTTGCTTGGAACTTCGCCTACAGAAAAGCTCGTATGACTTCTGAAGAGTTTATAAATCAAAAACATTTTAGAAGAAGGATTAAATTGACTGAAGAAATTTTAAATCCCATATTAGACTCTGATTATAGGAATATTGTATTTAAAAAAATGTTTATGTAATAAGCTTATTTTTAAATAAAACAAATATATATAAAAAATCATTTTTTTTTATTACAAACATCAATTATTATTACAGCATTAATTACTATTACATCACATCTCTCTTGAAGATCCAAGAGTTATAAGATTTATCTAATCCTAACCATTTTACAAATACTTTGTTTCCTTTCTTTCTTAACACTTTTTCCACCAGATATACATTTGGGTGTCTTACTTTTTGAAGTTCTTCTTCATAGAAACCTCCTTGAATATCTATCCCATTTCCATCTTGAATCAAATACGTTGTTGGATTAGTAAGCTGGATTTTTTTTATTTGAAAAATTTCGTTTGACCAGTTGGGCGTGTAACCTTTAGAAAATTGTTCGCGAATCTTGCTTATTCGTACTCTATCACTGACACGAAATTTTGGTGATCTGGGATCCACAGTTTTCCTATGAGTATAAGCTGATTTCAAGATTTCCATTTCATTCTTTTTGTTAACTTCGTTTGGTTTTTTTCCGATTGTTGAATGCTTAGTATTATTGTATTCTGTAATTATTTCTTTAAGAAAGCTGATCCATTTATAATTACCTAGTAAACTAAACTTTTTCCACATTTTGTTTTTTATCGTTCTATTTACTCTCTCTACAATACTAGCTTTCATATTAGAAAATGTGTTGTAATGATTAATTTTGAACTGCTCCATAAGTTTCTGAAAGTCTTGATTAAAGAATTCTTTACCCTGATCAGTATTCAGATTTGTTGGGGGAGTTTTTAAAGTTAATAGAATTTTTTTCATTGCAGCTGCTACATCTTTACCAGTTTTGGATTTTACAGGTTCTGCCCATACAAATTTAGAAAACACATTTATTACCATTAAAATATATCTTAAACCCCTATTAAATTTCGCATATGGCTGCATTTCTATCAGATCAGCTTGAAATAGATCATTAAGCCCTTTTACAATTGTTCGTCTCCTTCTATATCGCCTTCTCGCCGGTTTATGTAATTCATTTACAACGTCTTGCTTAATTTTACTCATTATTAATTTATACCTTACTCTCGAAAATAAATCCCACAAATAACTTTACCTCCTTCTAAACCGTTTATAAAAGCCCTTTATCGCTGATGTTGTAAAATATAAAAAAAAATCATCTCAGTTTTTTTTAGTAAGTTCTTTAATTTTATTTTCCATTGCTTCAAATGATTTTTTATTTTCATTTATAATTTCTTTTATTGACGAATTTATTTGGGTGATGTTGTTAGTAAGATCAGAAATTTTTACATTAAATTTATTTTCCATTGTTTCAAATGATTTGTTATTTTCATTTCTAATTTCTTTTATTGACGAATTTATTTGGGTGATGTTGTTATTAAGATCAGACATTTTTACATTAAATTTAGTTTCCAAAAGAACATTTGATAACGTATAATCTTTTTTGAAACCACCTAATGTTGAATTCATTTCTTCTCTTGCATAATTCATTGTATCATTAAATTCTTTTCTAGAAACTTCAGCAGCTCTTTGAACTAATTCGTTTAAAGATTTTATTTCTTTTGTTAATTTATCTTCTAGATTTTTTATATCTTTTCCTAATTGAAATTCTGCATTTGTAATATCTAATGTCATTTTCACAATTTTTTTTTCTATATTTTTTATGTCTGACACTGTCTTTTCAGCTTTGTGTAGTATATCTGTATAAGATGTTTCAAGTTCTTTTATGAGTAAAGAAGTCTCCTCGATTTTTGAACTATTATTTTTAATTTTAATTAATACATCCTTTTTAGAAACTTCTATTATAGCTTGCACTACTTCTAGTAAGGATTCTAATTCTTTTTGTAATTTCTCATCGATTGCCTTTGTAAAATTTCCCTCGTCAAAAGACGTTTCAGATTTGGTTTTCAGATTGTTTAACTGCTTTAGTATATCCTCGATTTTTTCATTATCTTTTGTAATTTGATCTTTGAATTTTGTTTCAATTTTTTCATTTTCGTTTTGAAAATCCTCCTTCAATTTGTCTTCTAAATATTGTAAATTTGATTTATATGCATTGATTTTAATTTCAAATTCTTTAATTTGTTCTTTAAATTCATTAACTTTGTCGGTATCTTTTTTGTGAATTAGGAAATGAGTGTTCATTGATTTTTCAAGATTTTGTGTATTTTTATCCATAACGTCATGTATTTTCTTAAAATTCCTTACTTCTTCTGCTACTCTATCATTAAGCAAATTAGTAAAATTTTGAAACTTTGATGTAATTTCCTTGGAAATACTGTTCTTGACATTGTCAATTGCTGAAGTATCCTTAATTATTGATTTAATTGATGTAATTTCATTTTTTATTTCATTTTCAAAATCATCAACTTTATCATATTTTAACTTCACTACGTCAAAGTCATTTGCATATTTAGAAACTTTCTGAGAAAATTTTTCTACTACATCATCATTTCCATCAACAGTATTTTTCAAATTAATTATCTTGTCATTATATTCAGGAATAACTTTATCCTCAAATAACTTAATCTTTTTTGCAATATTTTGTATATTGTTATCATATTCATTTATTCTCTTATTTAAATTATTAACATCGCTTTTCAACCCGGGATCTAAATTTTGAATTAATTTGTTTTCAATATATTTGACATCGCTTTTAAAAATTTTTATTATTTTCTCTTCAACATTTGATAATATTTTATTTTCTAGTGATAATAATGTGTTTAGAGCAGATTTTTTTGAAATATGACGACCAAATTTATCGATGGTCATTTTAGAAATGTTTAAAAGTATCTATTATGTCCTTTTATATAATAATATTCGCTTCTCTTAGTTCTTCAATAATGGAAATAATTTCATTGTTATGACCAGTGTGTCCCGCAAGCATGGATGCTACCAATAGTCGAAGTCTCTCAACAAGTTCGTTTACATTATCCCAATATATGTAATCTGTATTAGGTTTATTAACTTTTAAAGTTATACCAAATCCGGTTTTTTTTGAAGACACTCGACTTTCTCTATATGGAGCTTTGCGTCTTTCAAAAAATCCCTGGACTGCTTGTTGAGATTCGGGATTTAGAGTTTTAGTTTTTGTAATTCCTTTGCTTTGCAAATAAGGTCCTATTATAGAAATATATTTATGTGATCCATTCCCCTGCACCTGCTCATTTGGATCATTATTTCTACGGTATGCATTGGTTCTTTTTAAAATATCCATATAATTTTCCAAATCTTGTTTTTTATACCCTATTGGTTCTTTTTTAAATAATAACTCATATAAACCTGGTGTACCTGTATAGGTTATTCCTTCAATTTTGATGTTTTTACCAATAATTTCGACAGGTTTTTGAGTTAAACCCAAAAAGAATTTCTCGGTTTCCAAATCATGAACTATTCCATATTGGTGATCAAACTCATGTTCAACATCTTTTACACCGCTATCAATATATTGGCGAGGTAATTCATCAAATCCTAATAAATATTCTTTATATAAATCTGTATCAACAAATGTTCTAACTGTTTGCCGTGTTTGTTCCAGTATATCTGAAAGATTTCCTATTGTGGAGTGTGAACCTGAAGAAGGGTTTGTTTCTGCAATAATACTTGTTTGTTGTATAGATGGCATTTGACTTGCTGAAGCTAAACTCGCGTCCCAGTCAATAATCGATGGTATTTCTGTAGGAAGGAGTGGAGTTTTTCCCGTCTTTCTTTTTTCTGGTGTTGATGTTCCATATTGTAATTTTCTCTTTGGTGTTAGTGTTTGAATTGATCTTTTCTGTGGTGTTTCATAAATTTTTTTAATTGGTGTGTGTAGCTCTTCCTTTATTTCAACAGGTTCAATTTTACCAATCGTTGAAATTAATTCTTGTAAGGGTTGAGTTATCGGTTTATATGTTTCCTCCAATTTAGTTTGCGCCTCAAATTCCGCATTTTTTAAACTCTGATATTTTTGTTTAACAGCTTTTCTTGATTTAACTAGCTCTCTTGCTAAACGTTCATCCATGATTGGTATAATTTACCATCAAACGTTTATTTTTATAAGTAAATATATGAATCAAATCCTTTTCGATATCGGCCAGATTTCACATTAGAGTCTTTGTCTATTACTAAAAATCCAAATTTATCTTTCCAACATATTAAGCACAACTCATTAAATTGGTTTAATGACATATCAACATTAACATGATCATCATAAATATGTTTTAAGTTTGTTCGATCTTGTTGAAATATAACAATTAAATTTGCATTGTCACGAATTAATTGTTTCGGAATAGAAGAATATGTTTGACATAAATAAAAACAATCAGTATTTTTGTGTCTTCCGAAACAAAAATAGTCCTTTACAACATTCTGATTACAACACACTATATCATCAAATATTATTATAGAGTTTGGTTTAACTTGTTTTGGTGAAACAATTGTTTCTTCATTTTCAGATTCATAGTATCCAATTTTTTTCAAAGGTTTAAAAAGTGTTCTCAAATATTTATACTTTGGTTGATATAAGGATTTTGAATAAACATACAGATTTTCAAATCGCAAACCATTCGGATCTTCAATCAAACTAATAATAACATTGGTTTTGCCACAGCCTGACGGGCCAATAATTAACCCTCTTTTACTATTTCCCTCAAACAGTTTTCCATGTTTTCTAAAACCATTCACTGAACTTTCATGATCCTTAATTGTTATAGAGTATGGTTGTTTCTCAACTCTCATTTTATATATAAAACAAACTATTAATATTCAGTATTGTGATGTAACTGGTTAGTTATCACTAGGATTGCAACTATATATAATGTTTCCATCACATAATAAACGAATCATTTACAAGACAAACAGCAAAAGGAAAGGAAGTGGTTTAGTAAACTCATTAATAAATAAATTACCCTTTGAATTGCATATTCTTGGTTATAATTTTTGTGGACCTGGAACAAAATTGGAAAAACGATTGTCAAGAGGTGATAAAGGTATAAATTTATTGGATGAGGCTTGTAAAGAACACGATATTGCTTACTCACAATCAAATGATATAAAAAGAAGGCATTTAGCTGATAAAGTATTAGCTGACAAAGCTTTATCAAGGTTCAAAGCTAAAGATTCTAGTTTTGGGGAAAAAACTGCTGCACTAGGAATTACTGGTGCTATGAAAATTAAAAGAAAATTAGGTATGGGACTTCGAACGAGAAGAAAGTTCAAGCGAAAAACTCGAAAAGGACGAGGACTATCATTATCTCAGGTAATTTCAAAAGCTAGAAAAGGAATTAAGGGGAAACGTTTTAAAGACCTAAATGAAAGTATTCAAACTGCTTTAAAAGCTATTAAAAAAACTGGTAAAGTGTTACCTCCAAAGAAAAGGGTAATTCCAATCCCAAAGACTGGCGGATTTCTTCCACTTATACCTTTATTTGCTGGTTTGTCTGCTCTTGGTGCTCTTGGAGGAGGGGCTGCAGGTATTGCTAAAGCAGTAAATGATGCAAAAGCAGCCAAAGCGAAATTAGAAGAATCTAAACGACACAATCAAATGATGGAGTCCATTGCGGTAGGAATAAAAGGAAGTGGACTTTATTTAAAACCCTATAAAACAGGATGTGGATTATACTTGAAACCTTATTCAAAAAACTGCTAAAACATATACCTCGAAAAGCACTTACAAATTACGATTTACTTAAATACGCTAAATATTTACAAATTCCCAACTTTCGTGGTATTTTTATGAGGGATAAATTACCAAAAAAGATAAAGTTAATTGAAAGTGCAATTGTCAATCTAGATAATCACAGTGGTGTTGGTACTCACTGGATAGCATATACAAAAAAAGGAAAAAACATAATATATTTTGATAGTTATGGTAATTTGCGACCCCCTTCTGAATTAATTAAATATTTTTATAGCGACCAAAATAATAATATTGTTAATTATAATTATAACAGTTATCAAAACTTTAACAAAACAAATTGTGGTCAATTGTGTCTAAAATTTCTTTATAACCATATGTAACACCTAATTTTAGTTTATTATTAAACATATTTTTAAAGTAAAATGTCATATAGTTTTGTTCTTAGCGGCAATTCCGCTATTTTAACATCAGAGTTACATCCTCCAATATATTTAGATGAAGATGTTGAATATGTTATCGGTCTTGTAAATTTCGAAACATTTAATGCAATTCCCAATATTGATGTTGGGAATAATGTATTAATTCATGATGAAAATTTAGAAATAGCCATACCCCCAGGTAGCTACGAATTAGAAGACATAACAGATTTTTTAAAAAAACACTTGGATGAGGATAAAATTAGTTTTAGTCTTTATGCAAATAATAATACTTTACGTACACATCTTAAATGTTCAGCCCCCATAACTTTTCGTGAAGGAACTATTGGTAAATTATTAGGGTTTAAAAATGGGCGATTGGAAGCCAACATTGAACATATATCAGATTTTCCCGCGGAAATAATTAAAGTAAATTCAATAAATATAGACTGCAGTATTGCAGAGGGATCATATTTAAACGGGAAACCTGTTCATATAATACACCAATTTTTCCCGAGCGTTGCTCCAGGGTTCAAAATAATTGAGTCACCTCAAAACGTCATATATTTCCCAGTCACCGTTAAAGTAATTGATAAAATAGCCATTAAAATAATAGATCAGGAAGGTGATTTGGTTAATTTTAGAGAAGAAACCATAACCATCAGACTACATCTTAAAAAAGTAGATTAAAGATGGTAATATTATATAACAATAAATCTGCAAACTTTACTAGAAAATTTAATAATAAAAACATTAATAAGACAAGAAAGAAACCAACTTCCTTTAGTAGGAAATCAAACTTCCAAAGGTTAACACCTTCTAATAGAAAATTTCTTCAAAGTTTGGGTTTTAAACTTAAATAAAAATGGATTATTTAAATGTAAGAGAAAATGTATTGGTTGATGAATCAATATTAAGCTGGGAAATTCTTTCTTTCGATCCTTTTAATCCTACAAAACTCGGACCAAATGATGAAATCAGAATTGCTTTGCAACAAACAGGAAAATATCCTTTACCTTGCAAAAGTGAAATTTATGTGGAATTGCAAGTAACTAAAGAAGATGATTCCCCTTTAGCTAATACTGTTTTAATTAATAATGCTCCGGCATTTTTATTTAAAGAATTACGCTATATTTTAAATGGTGTTACTATTGACTCCGTTCGGGATATTGGTATAACTTCAACTCTTAAGGGATATATTTCATTTAATCAAAATGAAAGTGCTAAATTGGAAAATGCCGGTTGGTATCCGAAAACAAAATCCAAAGAAAAAATTATGACTGATGACAAAGGTAATGTTTCATTATGTATACCATTAAAGATGTATTCAGGATTTTTTGAAGATTATAATAAGATTATTCTTAATTCACAACAAGAACTTATTCTAATAAGAAGTAATGATGATACAAATGCATTACTATCCAGTAATGAAGATGAAAAACCCAAAGTTAAAATTACCAAGTTGTGTTGGAGAGTTCCTCATCTTACTGTAGCGATTCCGCAAGAATTAGCACTTACCAAAATTATTGACAAAAATAGTGATATACTAATAACCTTCCGAAGCTGGGAATTAGTTGAATATCCAGAGTTATTGGAAACTACGAGGCACAACTGGCCCGTAAAAACATCTACAAAAGTCGAAACGCCACGTCATGTTCTAATTGCTTTTCAGAAAAATAGACGTGGTAATCTAAAAATGGATATGAGTAAATTTGATCATTGTAATTTAAGAAATATGAATGTCTTTTTAAATTCAGAAAGATATCCTTACAATGATCTTCAACTTGACTTTGAAAATAATAAATTTGCTACTCTGTATGAAATGTTTACAGACTTTCGTCAAGGGTATTATAACTCTCCAGTGGAACCAATTTTTAATCCTAAAGAATTTAAAGAAAATGCTCCTATAGTTTACATTAATTGTTCACATCAAAGAGATTTACTACAAACAGGTCCAGTAACCATGAGAATTGAATTTGAAACCAAGGAAAAAATCCCCCCTAAAACAGCGGCATATTGTGTTATAATTCATGATAAAGTTTTCAGTTACAATCCATTAACAAAAATTGTGAAACAGTTGTAATACAATTTCCTTAAGATAAAATACTCTTTTTAAACAAACCGCTACTTACGCTTAAGAGCGCACGCGTCAATTTTGATATTTATTAACGTAGCCAAACCAGAATTCTTCATTTATATAATGTCTTACGAGATTTCAGTTCGAGTATTAGATTTTCAACTTCAGTTGCAGAAATTAAAAAAACAAATAAGTGAATATCAATTAAAAGTAGAAATGATCAAGAAATTCAAATATTTGAAAATATGAAACTTATTCTAGATCTTCAAGGATTTAAAATTGAAAATAATAAATTTATTGTAAAGGAATTAGCAGCGTACGATGGGCAAAAGACAAGTCATTTTATTTTCAAAGCTCCATTTCCGATGGGTCATTTACCATCCTATTTACACAAACAAGCTCTGTGGTTAATAAAAAATTACCATTGCATTGAATGGTGTGAAGGATTTACACCATTACACAAATGTGGAGATATCATAAGAGATTTAAGCGCTAAGGTGGACTATGTTTATGTAAAAGGGGAAGAAAAGGCAGATTTCGTAAAGAAGTATTCCATGAAACCAGTTATCGAGATTGATGAACAACCCACCCTAAAGAAAATGGATCCTTGCTGCTTTTATCATCAAAAAATACCATGTGTATGTGCATTATCAAATGTTTATTACCTTTACAACAATTTTTTTATGTAATAAAAGGCTTGATTACAAATTATGTGTTTTATTTTCTAACATTGTTTTAATACATGAAATATTATTATTTAATCCTAGTTCTTGAAGTTTACATATTAAAATATCTATATTTTTATTTTTTAAATATTCGCTACAACATTTAGCTGCTAGTAAACATAATTCCGCATGTTCCATATAATTTAAAAACAATATAATATTCTGCGCTTCACTTTCTTGACCTTCATATGCATAAAACTCGGAACAGGCTGCGGACATCAAAAACTCTTCATACATTTCTCTTATTAATAATTCCATAATAAATCCTACACTAAAACCTCCCTGTTTCTCAATATCTCTTTATCTCTCTCTTCCTCTTCCACGATTTCTTTTAATATATCAGGATCTTTTATATAATCCTTCAATATCCTTAAAAAGTAACTGAATCCTATTTTCTTTATTTCATGAAAGAACTTCGGCAAATTTTGGGTTTTTCTATAATTTAAACAGGCTTCTGCAGCTAATTGGTATTGGAAGGCAGTCTCATAATATACCTGTGCCCACTCGGGGTGTGTTTTCCTTAGCATTGCATTCTTTAATTCGGAATTTTGAAGTTTAGTAAACTGTTTACCTAATTTGATTATTTCATTTTGCAAATCACTGTTCATAACTACCACTTATTTTTAATTTAACACTGTTCTTTATTAGTGGTGAATCTTCTATATAAGCTTAAGACTAGTTGTAAATGAATGTAGCTCGCTCAGATTCAGTCCTTTAAAATACCAGCTCCCCTCCAACTGCTACCAGCTCCCCTCCAACTACTGTGGTGGTTAGGAAGGAGGTAGGAGGTGGAGCAAAAAGAGGCGGAGTTTATGAAACCAATCGGAATAGGGGGCGAACTTGGGCAGCCAATCAGAAACAAGGTCATTCTTGGCTGACCAATCAAAAAAGTGGTGGGGGGTCAACTAGAAGCCCCCTATTCCCACTACTCGAGGAATTTGCCGATTTGGAAAGTTTTCTCGATACAACCTTCGGACCGCCTGACTACGATTATTAGCTTTGACATACATAAAATGCATCTCAGCTAATTTTGCAAATGAATAATCTGGCATTTTATTTTCATTTACACCTTAATACACAATTTTTCAGAAAATTATTTTAACTAAAGTTCTCAAATAAGATAAATAATTGTGATTCTTTATTATTTTGACATTAATCACAAGCTACTTTATGTTTTTTCGCTTCAAATTGAGGGTCGTTATAAGCCTACTTTGATGTTTAGTTTAAATACAAATAAATTTTTTAAGTTTATGCATGATTTAATTAAAGCGGGTTTTCTCCTAAAATATTAGGGTAGTGATTCTTTACAAGAATATCTATTTAATGTAAATAGTTTTGCGGAGGCATAATATTTAGGTAGAATTTTACAAAATTGTCATGTAAAAGAAAATAGGCACAACTAAACCAGACCGCCCCTGATTAAATTTGCCGCTCACTCTTAGCATCAAAATATATCATTTATTGATGTTGGTTCGAATACCAAAAAACACATTGTGCTTCAAGTAGTTCCAAAGATGAAAACCCGTGTTTAAAGGCTACCTTTAAATGGCTATAGCATCTTTGTGAACTTTAGAAAATGCAAAATTTCGGGATCAATTTAAGACTATGGTGTTTTTGCATCGTGACATTAACACAAACAGAGTTATAATTATATTTATTATTATATCCAAAGTGTTTTTGATAAACAAAGTTATCTGATTATCAACTGAATGAAATTTCAAAAAATCTGTACCAACATTTTTCAATGATCGCGTTAAAATTAGACAAGCTCATGTTAAAATTTATAGTATTGCCATTAACGACGTGTCGAACGAGGCCATATACGATAAGACCTTGCTCTGCCACACCATTTGTCGTGAAACTGGGTATCGCATTTCGAGCCGTATGGAGGATATATATATATATATATATATATATATATATATATATATATATATATATATATATATATATATATATATATATATATATAGTTCCACAAAAACGTGTTGATAAAATACAACTACAAAAAAAGTTACAAGTAAAAAAGTCTTACGCTTTTGGAGACACTAGTGCTTGATCTACAAAGCGATTTTCTCAATATATGGTTCAAGGGTTCAATCGCAACCAACTCTTCCTTATAATTCAGTTATAAATTTTTCCATATTTTACCTATATGAGAGAGCATATCCGAAGTTGACCCTTCATTAAACCCCACATATTTCGGATAAAATTTGCATCAGGTATAGAAGCAGGTCACAGCATGGCAATAATGCCTCTTTATCTTTTTCAGTCTTTACAAAGGCGACTACGGTGTTTCGGATCACTTGAAATATCAGGTCCAAACCAGCGCTCAACAGAGTTAAATAACCACTACTCATTCTCGCTTGTCCAGCTTTTAATAAAAAAAAACACAATGACCCAAATCTACGAAGAGAGAGAAGTATTTTAACAGAGTGTTAAAATGTTCTCTGAATAATGTTGTGTTGCCCGATGAACTCAGCTTTCTTAAAACAACTCCAGGCCCAAAATGAAGATTCGTTGATAAAAATAATGTTTGCAATCTCTATCGAAGTTCTCTCGAGCCCAAAAATATTTGCAATATATTTAGATAATTTGCATATGTGGCACATATGCTGTGTTTGACTACGTGGCTGATGAATTGCAGCGATATGTGAGACCCAATAATATCAGTCAGTATAATTAAGATCGCTCATGTTTTTGAGGCGGGTGCACCGCCTTTTATAATTTGTCGATCGTGTCTAAAGTCAAATGCTTTTGTCACACAATCTGTAAAATCAAACATTCTCTCAACAACGAGAGCACGAAAAGACAATATAAACAACACGTGCAAAAACGGTGTTTATCGCACTTGGCATGTTGTCCAACTCGACCAGTCTCATAAATTTCAAATCATGTACTATAAACACTATTTTATGTGGAAGAAATATAAATAACGATTCTAAAACTTATTATTTATTTCGAGATAAAAACAAATGTTTTAATAAAATCTACTTAAAAAAATTGTTTCTTATAAATAATTTTAATAAATGATATTCAGTTGACAAATTATAAAACTATAAATTTTTTATTTTTAAAAATAAAATATAATGAATGACTAGAATAAATATTTTAATACTGTATTGTTGTTCTGAAATACGAGTGTCCCCAATCTTTTAAAATTTTTTTCAAAAATAACACTGAGGAATAAATTTCAATTTGTTTTTTGTTTCTTGAACAAACCCAAATTTTTGGAGTCAACCCAAGTAACTAAAAAAATACCTATTAAAGATTTTAGTTGGCTCGCAAAAAAAATCTGAATTAATTGTTACAAAATTTTAATTCATAAGCATATATAATGACCATACAAAATACAGATAACAATATATTGTTGATTCAGCAAAAGCAATTAAATAGCACATTTTTATCATTGAATCTAAAGTTTAGACACTCATTTTGCGCTTCTTAGCCTGCCTTTTAAAAACAGCCTCTGGGTTATCTCTCATAATAGTCCAGCAATAATCGGCGAACATCTCACAGTTCCATATTCCCTGATACCTTCTTTCCATGTTTGAAATATCGTGGTGGAACCTCTCACCGTGCTCGTCACTTACAGCACCACAATTTTCCGGAAACTAATCTAGATGAAAAACCAAGAAATGAATTTTCAGGGACATATTACACCCTGGGCTGTGGCATTACGAAAAAAATTGGGCAACCAGCTCTTTATAGTTTTCTGTCTTGTTTTTCTTGCCTTCAAATATAGAATCAAATTGCGTATCTCCGAAAAGTTTTCTAATATGGGGACCCACAAATATTCTCTGTTTAATTTTAGCGTCACTGATTCTAGGGAACTTTTCTTTTAAATAACTAAAAGCACCTTGTTCATGGCCTTCACAAAATTTTTCATAAGTCCTAATTTTATATGAAGAGGCGGTGGTAAAATCTTTTCTGGGGGAACAAGTAGTGCGCTGGTTACATTTTTCTTTCCTGGCTGAAAAGACTCTGTCGGTGGCCAAATTTTCTTTCTGTAGTGTGCCGATCGTGTTCGACTATCCTATTCGCAGAGGAAGCAACAGTATTTGGTCTAATCTATCGCCACAACTTTTAAATCCGCACAAATTTTCCATTTATATCTTTCATATTGTATGATCTCCAGTAACAATTTCAAATTGCTATAACTTTCTTTTATGTGGACTGCATTGCCCAGTGGGACTGCAGGCACCTTGTTCCATTATGGAGTAACACGGTTTTACGACTTATTTTTGAGGAATCAATGAAAATTCTCCAGTCTTTTGGATCATAGTTCAGATTTAAAGCTGTCTAATCCCTTGATGTCCCTACAGGCTAATAAATTGTTTTCCATATTAAAAAAAGGTGTTAGGTTTTTTTTTGACGGCTTCAGAAACTCTTACTTCATCTTGAAGTAAATTGCATTGTTGCAATCGAGAGGCCAATAGTTCTGCTCTTTTCTTGAGCAATTCCAAATCCTTTATAAGATTACTTAATTCACTTTGACTTATTTTTTGAGGCCTTTTACTAGGAAGTTCACCGAGTCGTGCGAGATTGATGGACCGGCGACATGGCACACTACCGTTTGAATCCGTTTGATCATCATCAGAATCAAGGGTGTATTCCTAAGGTGGATTGGGAACAGGCAACTCGTCACTATTTAGTCTCGGAAACATTTTTGCTGTTCCCCAGTGTAACTTATAACCTACGAATTACTCGGAGACTGACCAACATCTATCCACAAAATTTAATTTAGTCAAATTAATTTCTGTGAAACATCAACACCACAACACCTAGATCACTTTAATCAATACATGAAAATATCTCGCCAAGAAAATGAGCTGGAAGAAAACGTTTTTAATAAAAGTTGTGTGGCTGGGAGGGAGGTGTACTATAACCTAATCATTAAAGGCGAATTTCAAAACCATATGGAAATTAAGTTGTCTTGTTAGATAGAAAGCTTATTTTTCACACACGACTTTAGACCACTGAAAATTTCACATTCAAACAGAAAATTGGGTCATGGATATAGAAGAATGGAAATTAATATTTAATCGTTAAAGAGAGACATGCAAAGATGTCTTGGAGATTTAGAGATTAAATTTTCCAAAATATAACCTCCAATTTTGATTATTGCGTCTATTGATTAATGTCTATTTTTATGTTTGTGATTTTGTTACTATTAGACTTAGCCAAACGGCGCTCTCCCTCCAGGAAAACATTCTCTCATTCCAGATATTCTCAGATATCATTAGGATAGAGTTCTGTGGGAGTCCTTTCCACGTTATTTCATTATTGTGTCTATTGATTAATGTCTATTTTTAGATTTGTGATTTTATTACTATTAGACTTAGTCAAACGGCTCTCGCACTTCCTCCAGGAAAACATTCTCTCATTCCAGATATTCTCAGATATCATTAGGATAGAGTTATGTGGGATCCCTTTCCATGTTGTCAGGCTTAGGTAATATATTGGTCATCTATACTGTCCATAGACTTCCGAACAGTTCAAGTGGTCCTAAGTAGTACTGTTTTGGTTTAGCCTTATACAGGTGTTCACTAAGGCCCAATCTCTTGATATTAAGCAGAAAACTTTTTGGTAGTACGCCAGTTGCTGATAGAATTATGGAGATCGGTCGGACGCTATTTCTTCCTTACTGTCTGCGTATTTTTACCTCTAGATCTTTGTATTTGGCGATCTTCTCATTAAACTTATCTCTTAAAATTGTTGTTAGGTTGCTCGATAGGATTTTTTTATCTACTAAAATAAGGTCTAGCCTGCAATGTGCAACAGTATGATCAGTAAGCACAGCTCGATTCCAGTACAGCTTGAACTCGTTGTTCTGCAGTATGGGTCCCGGGCTTTATTTATAGTATGGCACTTTCTCTATCTGCAGCCGTTTGAATTTCTCTGCCAAATCTTGATGTATGATCTTGCCGGCTAAATCTTCTCTCCTTGTACTTCGATATGGCAAATGCTTGGCATCCTCCGGTTAGTGCAAATACTTAGCACCCTCCTGTTATGTATTGGGTTCTTCTAGTATTATATTTTAATATCAATATAAATGAATTTAGCGTAACAATTTATGTAATGTTACATTTACTTCAATTATTTCTTTTCAGTGTATTTTAATAAGTTAATTTTGAGGCATTGCTTGTTGGAAATAAAACAAAACTGTTTAATAACATTCATTAGTAATAAATCAATATCCAACATTTCATAAATGTTAACTTCTGTACTGTAATTCTAAAGAATGATGTTGAATAAAACGAACTTTAAAATATATCTATCCCGAGATGGGAAATATAATAATGTTAAGGTCAAATACCCATTAAAAGGCGAATAGAAAAACTTCGAAAAATTAAGAAACACTAAATACCGAAAAAATGTCATGCCGTTGTCGTATTTTCTATGTAAACACTTTGTATATCGTAACTGTTACGAGCATTAGATTAATTTATTTTATCTTGACTTTTTCTCAATCATTTCATCATTTTCTGGCAGTAAATTTTCATTTTACCAGAAACGAAGAATAATTTTTCAGTTTCACTGTCAACTAAGTTGGCTCGTATGGCAACAGATAAATTTTATCCCCTATGATGAATGGAATAAAAATTGCAACAATCATTCTTCATTATGAAAGGAAGATATCGGAAATATATCAGTCAAAACAAAAGAATGTTTTCAATTTGAGAATTTTTTCATGGAGTATTCTTTATGCCAATAAATTATCACCCGATTTAAAAAATTTCACAAAATTGTTATAAAAAACTTAATACTTAAAGTTCAATCAAAAAAGAACAATATAAACAAATTTTTTTGAACTGTTTTGTTTTTTTTATAAGATAAATTTAAAAATGGTTGAACTGGAAATTTTCTTCATTTACAATATTTTGGCCAAAAATAATAACCAACCGCCAATTAACCTGTTTCCAAATGTTAAGCGAGATCGGCTACCAGGAAGTATTTTGCTGGCACATTGCGTATTTGATGTTTTTAGAAGCTTTTAAAACTCAAACGTATTAATAAAATAATGAAATAATTAAATAAAAAATTTTCGTTTGATAAACCGGATTGTTTTATTCTGCAGTTCAAGGGCAAGGTCTCACGGGGTGGTATGGATGATAACAATATGAATATATTTATTACAAGTTGCAAGTTGCCAAGAAACGCTACAAACATAGATAGCCATATATATTTGGTTCTACTTCGCAATATCTAGTTACAGGTTCTGAACATCCCATAAAAAATAAGAAAAACTATTAATGAATAAACGATTAACGGCCTTTTCGTTTATATATTTACACAATTAACTTTAAAAGTTAACAGAAATTTTGTTGTGGATGTAAACATAGAGAACGTAGTTTTGTATTTGATCTTAATACGTCCATCTTCTGCTTGTAATATCAGTTTGACTCCAATTTCAATTGGGCAACGTATGAATATCGGTAAGTCTTCGCCCTAACTTTAAGTGAGCAAATACAACCGTTCTGATGAGACTACTAAATAATCGAAAACGGTCTACGGGGAGAACTATAGGTGCAATCTATAGAGGGTCTAAAACGATTAAAACACTTTATTAATTGTCTTTATAAACCTTAAAATTTATCAATATTTTTTGAAACGTAGATATATTAAAATCCATATTCTTAACATTCAAAAAACAGATAAATTACACGAAATTTCTATTGCAAACAAAAATTGTAAAAAATAATTCTGACAAGGAATTTTATAAATAAACTACTGGAGAAAATTAACGCAATAATATGATTTATCAAAAAAATTAATTTATCTTTTTCTTATGCCACTTTTAAAGTTTAACCAGTATTTTAATAGTAGGCTAAGAATATTTTGTTTCGTTGTTAATAACAGCAATCAAAACAATTCGTTTAGATTCACAGTTTTAAAAAATTTTTTAGAAGATAAACCATTTTGTACAATTCTTGCTTTAGATTTTCTCTGAAACTAAACTTATAATTTGTTTACTTTTTTGAAAAAAACTATGGTAGATTGTTTTAGTTGTAATTCCGAAAAATTGGAAAAATGAATCGAAAAAGGAATTTAACTGACCAGAAGGTAGTGCGAGCATCAGTTTTATTGGACGAGGGATATTGTCAGAGTTATGTTGCCAATTTGTTACGCAAACATCGTTCCACACTAAGTCCTATGGTAAGACGTTTGACTGAAGTAGAAACTTATTCTAGAAGGCCAGGGAAAGGGCGAAAACGATGCATTAACGATCGAGATTAACGTTTCCTTAGACAATATACTTTAAGAAACGGGACTGCCACTAATTCTGTAATGAGAAACGAACTCGAAGCTACACGCAATGTCGCAATTTCTTCTAGAACAGTTAGAAGACGGTTAAATGAAGCTAGATTAGATAGTAGGAGATCAGCCACTGCGCTCTTGCTTACTAGAGAAAACGGAGTTGCCAGGTTACATTTTGCTCGAAATCATCCAAATTGGTCTGTGGATGATTGGAAACAAATTTTCTTCACAGCTGAAACTAAGGTAAGCCTAAAACATCCAGATTGTTGTGAGCAAGTATGGCGAAGACCAGGAGAGAGGTTTGCTACTTGCAATATTTCTGCAAGAATTCCATTTGGCGGTGGCTCTGTGATGTTCTGGGGTGGCATCTGCTTTGAAGCTCGCACAGAATTAGTTCTTGTCCGTTCGGGATCTATGAATGGTGTTTACTATATTGAGAATATTGTAGCCTTTCGGTCATTATGTGGGATCCAATTTCTTGTTTAGCTAAGACAACGCTCGACCTAACGTGGCTAGGGAGTTACTCGATTATCTTAATCAAGTTGGTATACCAATTATTCAATGGCCACTAAACAGCTCGGATCTGAATCTGATCGAACATGTATGAGATTACCTCAAAAGAAATGTGAAACGTCATATACCTGTATCTAGTAACCTGAGGGAACTTGAAAATGTAGTTATCCCCGAATGGGAACAAATTCCTCAAGATTTTTACTAAAATTTAATAAGAAGCATGCCTAGATGCGTAAATGCTGTAATCCGAAATAGAGGAAGCAATACACGCTACTAGTGTCCCAGTTAAAGCATTAATTTATTTCTTTCATCATTTTATAATTTCAACGTTTTTGTTATTAGATCTTAAAAATAATTTTAATTCAAATCTTAATAATATATTGTGGCAAATTCACTTTTAAAATATCCGAAAATATTTTTTCCAACGATTTGTATGCTTTAATATGTTATTGCGTTAATTTAGTTCAGGAGTTTATATATAACATTACATATTAATATTTGCATACCTTTGAATTAAAAGCATCGAACTTTAAAATTATTTAATATGTATTGGATCGGCAAGAAACTATTTTTGGATGTCAAACATAGAGACCGTTGTAATTGTTTTGAAGGGCCTCTGGGAGGGTTATATTTTTATTCCTTTTGACATTTTATATCAGTAATTTTGGTTTAGCCGTTAGTTTAGGGTCAATTTTAACATGCAGAGAAGAAAACTGCTGAGGCTAATAAAGAAATATGTGAAGTTTATGGTTTCGATTACACAACAGAACGCATGTCAGAATTGGATTCTGGGGATTTTTCAGTCAAAGATGATAAACGTTATGCTCGACCTACTGAAATTGAAGAAAATAGTCATATAACTCTTTGAGATATTGCAAAGAGGTTAAAAGTATCGCACACAACAATTAAAAATCAATTAAGATATATTCACTGAACACAACGAATCAATATTTGCCATATGTATCTCACACGCAGTGAAACCGACCCTTTTTGAGAAGAATCATTGGTGAAGAAAAATGGGATATCTACAGTAACATCACTCAAAAATGATTATGGTCCAAGCGTGATGAACCAACACAAACTACAAAGCTGAATTGTATCCGAAAAAGGTCATGCTATGAATTTGATGGGACTACAAAAGTGTTGTGTATTTTGAACTGCTTCCAAAAAGCCGAACGATCAATTCAGATGATTACTGTCAACAACAAATCAATGGAGCTTGGTTGGGAAGTGATATCACATTCCTCACACAGCCCTGATCTGGTACCATTTGATTACCATTTATTTCGAAATCTGCAAAACTCTTTGAACGGTAACACTTTCACAAATGATAATGACCTTAAATTACACCTGATTCAGTTCTTTGTTGATAGAAACTAAAATGTCTATAAGCGCGGAATCATGAAGTTACAAGAAATATCATTGAATAAAATGGAAAAGATATAACTTAAAGTTTATCTTTATATAAAAAAAGTTTTATTTCACACTACAAAACCGAAATTACTTTCTTGTCTATCTGATAATTCAATTTATCTCATTCACTTCAAATATCACGATGGCCTTAGCGATGAGACAATTCATTTGGGATAGCACCGAAACAGAGGAAATATACATAAAATATTAGATTTTTTCAGTTCAATTTTCATGTAGTGCTCGAACTAACGCAATTTTATCTGACATCTAAGAAAATGCGTAGTTGTATAAAATATTTATTTCGCATTTTCGGTATATTCCTTTTATAACTTTGCTTCTTTTATGTAAATTATGAATGACACACGTCGAGGGTCACGAAAAATGTTATGATTTCCTGAAAATTCCCTCGTAGACTTTACATTTTAGGATCGTAACAGATCGCATAAAATAGCTGGCAAGTCAAATAAGAAAAAACCATCTTGTAAATCCGTTAAAACATTAGGCAGTAAAGTTTTTTGACAAAATGGTGAGTTCTTTATAAAGTGTTACAACGCAATATTAAAAAAAAACTTTAAAATATATTATTGTCAATTAGGGAAACTAACTGATTTCAAGAAACTAAGGAATTTAGTTGGTAGTCATAGCGTCATATTTCTCGGAACAATACGTGCAGCAAAACTGCACATGTTTTATCAGAAATAAAAATATGATACACCCTAATACTGTAGTGAAAATGACAATCAGTCGTCTAAAAAAATTAAAAGGCTGGCGATTCAGAACTAATTTAAAACGGTTCAAAAAAAGTATTTAGATCTCTAACTGACTTTATAAGTATGGGTCTAAATGGACTTCCTGTAGCGAAAATGAGGAGGGAAGCACATATATTACCATTCCATAAAAAAGGCAACACAAGGGAATGCAACAACTAATGAGATATTTCAGTTTCTATCGGGGGAAAAATAAGAATAACGCAAGCTAAAAAGCTGTATCCTGACTAAATAGCTTTCCATGCAATAAAGTAATTAACACAACTTCTTTGCTCTATGAAGCAATGAATGCAATGTCGAAATGGATGCCATGAGAATATTATTAGGAATTTCTAGAATAGAGAGAATTCGAAATGAAGTCAAATTAGAGAGAATGGGAATTGAAGGAACAACAGTACAAGACACTGAAAGGAAAAATTAACATGGTATGGACATGTAAACCAAATGCGTGATAGAAGATTGCCAAAACTGACGATGGAATGATAACCACTGGAAAGAAGAAAAAGAGGAAGACCGGGAACATCATGGGGAATCGGCATAGAACAGAACGGGAACGGGAATTGAAGGAATAACACTACAAGACCCTGAAAGGAAAAATTAACATGGTATGGACATATAAACCAAATGCGTGATAGAAGATTGCCAAAACTGACGATAGAATAACCACAGGAAAGAAAAAAAAAAAAGAGGAAGACCGGGAACATCATGGGGAATTGGCATAGAACAGAAAAGCAATGAATGCCCCAAATCGGATACAAGAGCAGTGGAATGATTAGGAGTGGAACTTAAGAATCAGACACCGACGCAGGACGCTTTAAACCGATACTCCTTGTTTTTCTGACGCTGGATCACCATGATGTCCTTGGTCCCCCTCTTTTTCTTCTTTCGTGTGGTTGTCATACATATAATATATATATATATATATATATATATATATATATATATATATATATATATATATATATATATATATATATATATATATATATATAGCGTAGTACATTTCATGGTATTAGTTTGTGTTTGTAGTTTGTAGGGTTTTAGGTATATTTTCTAATGTAATGAACTTTGTAGCGTTTTATATTTGATAATATTAGTTTGTAGGGTTTTAGGTATATTTTCTACGAGTTCATAATATATTTAATTAATTTTACCTTTGTTAATTTCCTCAGGACACGTCCATAAAAGAAGGTCTGGAACTTTTTAGAGAATTCTATCTCCTTATTTTTAACATGGAACGCCTATGATAGAAGGTCTAGAAATCGCCGGATTATTCCTTTTTATTATTTTTATTACCCCATGTAGTATAGAAATTCTTCTAGAGAATTAGGAAATCTTCCGGTATCGACCAAAAGGGTATATAAAGGGTCCAGATCGGCTTTCATGGACAGTATAGTTTGAGAGTTTGTCGATGCAAATTGAAATTGTTTGTGTCAATAGTAAGATTGACAATAAAAATCTTTTGAAATAATGTGTTCAATAATACAGTGTGTGTTCGAAGATCGGCCGTCCGAAACAAATTAGTGTCAGAAGTGGGATAAAACTAACCTGTCTCACTAACTGTCTAACTCCAGCTCACGTTCCCAACTGACGGGTAAAAAATATAATTAAAAGAAAAACTTTGGCTGTGCAGACACGGATTGCCAGTGAACATTACTTTTGTATTCAAAAGTATGGGGAACTCCAAGATGATGGAGAAGTTCCAGGTCGAGAAAATGACGGCGTTCTGTTTTGTCCTCACCGAGATTCCTTAGGATTCCATCCTGTGCAATCTATTACCTAACGTGTTCTTGTCTGCCGTTTTATCGATTTAAAAATAGTAGGCAGAGGTACTGATGAGTCGCAATCAGGATGAAACAGCGCTGTCGTCATTTTCCGGACTCGGAGTGTCTCCATTGTCTTTTTAATATGAGAGTAATGTTCACTGACAGTCGAAAATTTCCTATTTTAGTTTTAAAATTAGATGAACGTCAACTTATTTTATATTTTTGTTGACTTAAAAAACACGCAGCGTTCTCACCGAAAGATCGTGGTGTGATTCCTGGTTTTACTTCGAAAAATTTCGCAACAAGTTTGAATGCCGTTGTCGAATAGTGCACCTTTGAGGCAGTATATTTCGTATATTGATGTTGATAGACTTCTATTTTTATTTTGCCATCGTGCCACCGTAGTTTCATACACCATTGTTAGTGGGTGTTGTTCTTGTGTTATTGAATGATCCATCGAGATATTGCTTTCATGTTCTTGTTTGCTGTTTTCTAGGTTTAAAAATAGTAAATAGGGGTATAACTGCGAGGTGATTGATTGTACCGGATGAAATGGCATGATGAGTCCCAATGAGGGCAAAACAGCGCTGTTATCCTTTTCTGGACCCGGAGCTTGTCCAATATCTCCGAAATTTCTAATACGGGAGTAATGTTCACTGACTCCGTGTCCGCATAGCGGAAAACTTTCTATTTTAATTTTTTAATTAAACGGACGTTAACTCACCGTATTTTATAACGGATAATATAGTAATAATATTGTTTTTTTTGCGTTCTTATTATTTTTAAGTTTATATTACATAAATTATAAGACGTTGTTTGTCTATATTTTTTTAAAAATGTAGAATAAGTATGTTATAATAACAATACTCAACTTTAAAGAGTACAATTATCCATTTTAATTACATAAACTTGTAAAAGCAGTGCATATCTATAGTACTTACTATCCCTGTGTACAGATAAAATTATTGTTAAGACAAATTGTGCAGGATGATTGTATTTTTTATTTTATAACTTTACCTTATAACAAAAGAATTTTACTACGTAACAACTACTTATTGATACGGAATATATTATACAACGAAATTCTGATGAAAATACAAAAACAGAAAAACCTAACAAAGTGGTTAACATAATAACAATCTAACTATAATTTAAGATTTACAAACATAATTCAAAAATGCTTTTAAAATATGAAAAACAAACAAAACGATGTTTGAAACAAAATTCAGAAATCATAATTCTTAAAGCAGATAAAAGCAATATAACCGTAGCTATGAAAAAAATAACGATTATTTTCACAAATGCTACGAACTATTGTCGGACAGAAATATATATATCTACCTTTAGAAAACCATCCTACTGTTAGCATTCAAAACAAACTTGACAAAATAATATAGATTAGTTAGCTTGATATCACTAGCAAAGATGAAGGTAAACAACTTAAATTAACTAATGGCGTGTTTCCGAAAATATACTTTCAACCAAAAATACACAAAGAAAATAACCCCCTAAGACCCATCGTCAGTTTTGTTGGGTCTCCCATGTACAATCTGACGAAATATCTGTCTAAACTAATAAATTACGCTTTTCATAGAGAAGAATATTATACAATAACTGATTTCGCGATTGTTCCGTTCATTAAAAATTTTCAGGTTCCAGATAACTATGTTGTTGTTTGCCTTGATGTAGCTTCTTTATTTACCAACATATCAGCAGATCTTACTACAAAGGCAATGCTAAAAATTCTTGGATAAAAGAAAAATACTATAGATAGGACCAAAAATTATTTATAATTTTTCAAAATAGTCTCCGTTATACTCAATATACTTATTCATACAGCAGAATCACTTAAAGAAAGTCTCACGATACACATTTTTCGAAATTGCCTCCGCTTCCTTACGAAATTCTGTTACTGCTTCTTCTGGAGTAGAAAATGTGAGTCCTCGAAGTTTTTTTTACCTCTGGGAACAAGAAAAGTCACAGGGTGCTAAATTTGGATTACACCGTGGATGTTTTAGTAATTTGACCCTTCATCGATCCATAAATTCACGGGTTCGAGCAGCAGAATGGGCTGTGGCATTGTCGTGGTATAAACCCATTCCACGCAAACGGGCCCTCTGTCGAATTTCTTGGAAATATTCTATACTGGTGAGAAGTTAACATGAATCCCTCAAGAAATGTTATACCTGCTAGTTAGGTGTAGCTTCGTTATTAATTGAGATATCTCATGATAAAGATTCAATCATATTTTTTGAGGATTTATCGCTACTTATTAGAAACAGTTTGTAATTTTTCCCATCCTGTCATTTTTTTATCACAGTAATTTTTAATAAAAATATTTGTAATATTGCTTAATTTTTTTTTTTTTTGACATTATATATTTTATCATAGCTACAACATTCTTGAAAAACGGTTAACACGTTATGTTCAATAAGATATTTTCAAATTATGTCAGTTAAAATGATCTTTTGTTTAACACATCTCATTATTTTGGTATAATAAGCAAAGGCAATTGTTTAGAAATGAAATTTATACATTCCGTAAACTAATTATCACAGCCTTTCAAATTTTCAAGAATTTCAGAAACAAGAATATTTATTTTATCAGAACTTGGCTTACTCATAGAACTGCTAGGACTAGGTGTACTAAAGGCATTGTTAGTTTTATTTTTGTCAGGAATTAACATCATTGTATCATCCATATCGATCAAAATTTGAATTTTATCCAAACTGCTAGCAGCAAATGGAGTCTGCTTTTTATACGGAACACTAAGGAACTGGCCATATAAATAGATTTTTAATTTTAAATTTTTGTCAATTACAATTGTCCCTGTTATGGAAGAATCAAGGATATTCGAGCTTAAATAATGTTATTTTATTTCCGTTGTTTAGGTACTGAAAACCATGTTTTTTTTTTAACTTTGAAACTGAAAAACTCTTTAAAATTTTGAAAATATATTGCTTTTTTATGACTATAATATTCCTGCTTGCTTTCTTCAATTTCTTTTAAAAATTAACATTATCCAATTTTTTATTTTTTCTCCTTTATTTTTACGGTTTTAGACATTTATAGAAAAATATTTAGGACAGTATGGAAAAGAGCTCTCCTTCAATTCAGGATTTTTCAAATTACATGAAACAATTTTACCTGTTTGTGAGTCCTAATCTGAAATTGTCCGAATTATGTGACCTTCAGAAAAGTGTAATTTGTAAACTTTGGAATTTTGACTAGTCTCGCAATCCTCTTTAGGAACAGCCTTCAGTCATTTTTTCTTAAAACACTGTCGGTTGGAAAGTCAAAACAAGCATTTTCGGACCGTTATTATAATTGTGGCGATACCCCGCCATAAGACTTATTAGATATTATTATAAATGGTCAGTAACCACACAAAATCATTTAGTATATCCACAACAAATTTAACATTTGACATTCCACATTTCAGGCAACAGTCAACTAACCTACAAAACAGTATAAATGCTCCGTTCGATTCTCTACAGGTATTAGTATCTTATCGCTTACTCCTTCTTTATAGGAAAGGAAGGGAGAGCGAGAGTCGTCCGAGGGTGCGATCGACAACAAACGATTATTCACAAATCCTATCAAACAAATATCTTTGCAGTCGGCCAGTTGAGTATTGGTTTAGTTCAGTGTAACATGTCATCCACTTAATAAGGGATACTAGACAATGTATCCTTGTGAGTTAAAAAGTTGGTCCAAATTGTCTGACGTCATACCTAAGTAAGTTTGGCACTGTAGCCTTGTCTTCTAGAGAGTATTAATAAAGTTCAATATATATATATATATATATATATATATATATATATATATATATATATATATATATATACATATATATATTAAAAAATATCCTTTCAGTTAAACTGATCAAAGAACTTAACAGTGAAGACTCCCTTACCATTGCCTTCATAAATGAAAATACTATTAAAAAACTATTTACAAAATTAAAAACACCCACCCTAAAGATTTTGAAAGTATATTATTTACAAAATTAAATATTCAAACTCTGAAGGAGTTTATAAACGTCAAACTGGTAGATATATTAAAACTAGAGTGACCAAACATAAACGAAGTATAAGACCTGTGGACCTAATCAATAACAAAAATAAAACAACTCTAGCTGAACATTGCGAAATCCAGCAACATCAATTTGATTTTAGCCAAACGTCCATGTTTTCTAAGCGGAGTAAATATAAGAAAAAACATATGAGCGAAATGATTGAAATAAGAAAACAGGAATAATATCAAAATAAAAACAAGACATTGAGAACCTGATCCTCTTATATTTTACTATAACAAATTTTAAACGACATCCTATAAATTAAATGTATACCACTTGATATTTTTCAGTATTTAACAGGAAAAATAAAAATAAAAATATATACAAAATAATTTAAAAAGGAAAAAATAAGAATAAAAACAGTCCCTATATTAAAAATATTAAGACATCGATCGTCAGCGGGGTACGTTCTTCCGTAGTTATAGAAATGAAAATACAATTATCCTGCATAATGTATCCTAAAAATATCGTTATTTGTACACAGGGGATCTAGCTGGACGTAAGTATTGTAAATATGTATTGCTTTTACAAATTTATGTAATTAAAATTGATAATTGTACTCTTTTAAAGTTGTGTGTTGTTATTATAACATACTTGTATTCTTATTGCTCTATGTTTTTTTTTTAAATAAGTTTTATACTTCATGTAATATAATTATACTTTATGTGAAATAATTATATTATATTTTATAATTTAAATGGTATATTCATATTCTGTAATTCAAATATACTATTAGAAGATATTCCAGTTCAAATAAATACATAAGATGACCTAATAAAAATCTAAACGTCGACTAATACAAGAAAATTGATCCTCTAAGTGAGGTAAAGGATATGATACAGTTCGGGACAATTGTCTGTTGCAAAAGTATAATGAAAGCAGTGTACTGTAAAAGTTTTAAAATAATTTATGACGAGTATACTTTTTTCAAATTCAATCAATAAAAAAATTCTTCTTCGGCAGAAATGTCGGACTAAGTAATCTACATCTAACCAACGCAGTATAGTAAATCTAAAAGCGTAAAAAGGGTAAACGTAATAAATCCAAGGTTTCCAAGATAAAAAAAAGTCTAAAAACAAAAAGGAGTTGAGAGCTCGATATGAAACTGCCTACTCCAGATTAAAAAGAAATATAGGTTTAACGAATCTTGCAAAATGTTTCCACATTCTGTTAGTCTTTGTCGATAATGGAAAGAAAAGGTATTTTTATTTCCTAACAGGATAAATTATCTAAACGACGAATTATATATTAATACGCAATTCACTCATAAAATACTGAGAAGAATGAGATTAGGAACTAAAATAGTGGAAATTATTACCACCTGCTAATAAATATAATAGCTAGCACTTATATCAAGAGTGAATGACAAAACAAATTATTAAAAATCAGCTGCCAATACCTAGAGTAATATATTTTAAAATTCTTTTCTAACATAAGTACTATATTTTAAATACATTTATTTTCTGTTAACTGTACTTGAAAATTTAAGTACTTTAGCTGAAGTAATTGTACTTGGTATCTGATCTTTCCCAAAAAAGTTACTTGCAGTATTGAAACTTTACTACCCAAATTACTTAAAGGACGTAGTTTATGTAGGCACGTAATTGGTCAAAATGATATTTTTGGTATAACGAAAAAGCAACCGGGTAAGAAGTAGTAAGTAATTTGCCCTATACTTATTTTATAGTGAGTCAAAATTAGGATAAAAGGGGGAGTTGAAGTGGAAGTATTAGGTCTGGTCTTCGGGCTTGCAAAAATCCCTAGGAGATATCCCCGCCATTTTCCAAACCGAAATGTATGTAACGAGTGCCTGAACAGAAACACTAAAATGCCCAATATATATATATATATATATATATATATATATATATATATATATATAGTCAGATAACCAAGTAGTGCTAATAGCTCTTGGTTCTCTCAAGAATGCCCTAAGGGTACTTACAAGGAACAACGTGGGTGCCAAGGCACAAGGGAATCAAAGGGGATGATAATCTTTCTGTGGATTGCCGAAAAGCCACATGAAAGAGCTACAAAATCATATAACATTAAGGTGGAATAAGATGCCTGGTCTCAGGCACACGAAGAAATTTATAAACCCATCGCATCTTAAGAAGATGTCCACAAAACAGCTAAACAACTGATATGCGAATGCATGACATAAACCATTTATCCTCCAGAAAAAAAATAGACATTGTAGAAAGTCTAAATAGCGTGGGCTTATATTAGGGTGATGTACAAAAGATCAAAGTGTTATGGAGGGGCAAGAAAAGCCCTAATAATCCACTCATAATCTACAATAATACTATTTTTTTTTACGAATGAAAACAAGAGTTTCAAAAAAGGTTTTATTTGGTTTTCAACATAATCCCCTCATCGTTCTATACAAATTTTGCTGCGCTCGTATAGCCGCTGGAACAACCTGGAAAACTCCTCTCCTGGAATAGCTTTCATAGCCCTGGTCACATTCCTTTGAATCGCCACAACGTCTTCAAAACTTGTTCCCTTCATCGTCATTTTCAATTTAACGAATTAAAAAAAGTCGGCCGGAGCCAGATCTGGCGAGTAGGGAGGGTGATGAATCATGGAGACTGACTTTTAGGTAAAAAATTGTGTGATGAGTATTGAGGAATGGGCTGGCGCATTGTCGTGCAACAGAAACCAGTCACCTGTGAGGCACAAACCCGGTTTCACCCGACGAATTTGCTTCAGACGTGAATCCAGAATACCTTTGTAGAATTGTGGGTTCACTGTTTGGCCCGGGGGGCACGAATTCGCTATGAATAATCCCGCGAGAATTGAAAAACAAAATGAACATCGTTTTGATTTTGGACTTAGTCGCTCTAACTTTGGTGGGCTGTCCTTCGCTCGCCGGTTACAATTTTATTTAAAAAAATGTCATGCGTATCTGCCCATTTACCCAAATCGCGGAAAGTTCCCACACGGCGCTCTTTCAGCTCTTCCGTTAACAAGTGAGGAACGAACTTTGCACACCCTTTTTTTCCCCAAGAACATCTTGCAAAATGTGGTGCACGCTTCCTACACTGATGTCGAGTTCCCCTGACTACATTTCAATCGTAATTTGTCGATTACGAGACAGTGCGACGCGCACGCGTTCGACATTCTCATTGGTAGTCGAGGTTAAAGGGCGCCCATCCCGTGGATCGTCTTCTAGCGACTGTCGACCGTTCTTGAACCGCGTATACTACTCGAAAACCTTGCTGCGGCTCTCAATAATTCTCAATAATTTGAATGTTTCCGAACCACTTTCTCTCAATTTGAAACAAAATTTAATTGCGGCCGTTGCTCCATAGCGAAAATTGTGCCGCAGCGGCAAAAACACGTCTACTTCAAACGAATACACTTGGTCAATAAATGAAGTTACACCGCTCGCATCCCCACTGTAGGTAACTAAGGCATGATATTACATAGTTCTGCCGTCGGGTAACAGATAGTACTAATGTAAATCTTTATACAAAATTAGTTCCGGAACTTTTTAAAACAACTGTGTATTTTATGGTAGATTAATAAAGTAGAGTAAAAAAAATATTTGTAAGTTTTTAAGAAAAATAAAGTGCGGCTACGTAATTTTAACAATTCCTTAGTTATTGGGCGATTTTCGAATTAACTACCGATATGTTTCTTATAAATTTTTTATAGTTATTTTTCAAGTTATTTTGTTATAAATATCAAAAAGGAGATAAATTTTGTGCAAGTCGACAACAGTAACATTCCCGTAGTAGATGCACTTAAGATTGGATTTTTCTTATAGCTTACGTAAATGTGAAGAAGCATTATACAAGGAACACTGATCAAAACACAAATGTACTCTAATACATAGAATTATCTATTATACATCTGAGGTTTCTATAAGTTAGTCCTAACCACTGTTTTCGCCTTTTAGGAGCCTTTTTGATAGAAACAAACACCTTTTCTGGAGTACCTATGGACATCAATGTGTATCGCGCTTTGTTTACCATAATAAACGCCATACGTGCCACTTGACCAGCACCATCACACTCAAATTGCGATTCAATTAGTTTTCTTACTATATAAACAACTTGTTAATTTTAAAAATACAATAGATCTCGAGGAAATATTTATGTAGTGTGCAATAAATATAATAAAAAATAATATGAAAGAATTTTCCAACAGTAGTAGTAATATCTTATTACATGAAACTATTTAAAAAGTATGTGGTATTGTATTGTACTTCAAATAGCTTTTACAATATTCAAATATCGTTGACATAAATGTCTAGGTAATAAAACTTCAAAAAAAGAGTTGTAATTTCTGATGCCTGCAGATAATTTGTCAATTACGTGGAGACAAATAAAATATGCTGTACTACATATTTAATTTATTTTTTATTTAAAATCTATGACATTTTTACTAAAATGTTTCGTAGCCAGTTTCGAGATAATATATTAAATTATTCACATTATTGACGTTGGTCCTAAGAAAAATACTTCAAATCTTAGAATAGGTGTAAAAAACTTTAATGAAGAGAAAACACAATAAAAGGACACTTTATATTACAACAAAGTTACCCTTTTGGTATAAACCTAGTGGACCTTTCATAAGGGGTTATGTGTGTAAAGTCCTTTGTTGGAAAATATATCCCGAAGTGTCAATAAAGGGTAAGAGTAGACAAGAGCATTTTCATGTTTGTGGACTGCTGAGCTAAAATTCAGGTTGCCATAATTTTTTAGCTACTTTAGGTATATAGGGTCTAAATTACAATCAATTATTATCTATTTGTGAAAGTTATATAAATTTCGAAACTATACTGGTTAGAATGAGATATGACATAAATACTTATATGTTTATTCAAATATATGCAAACAAGTACCTAAGGTTTAATTTAATTCATGCACGTCATAACCCATCACATTATTTAGATGTTGGTTACTTTTGATTCAATTTTTAGTTCCTATAATGCAAGAATTGTGAGATAATAGCAAGTTGAAAATTAATTATTTTAATATACAAAAAAACATTGCTGCCAAATTTGCTGTCGTTCTTTCTTTGTAATAATAGAAGTTTATCATTTACTTGACATATATTTCATGACGGAAAATTTCATTATTTCGCATAACCAGTTATCGATCTATTAGAAATCGAGACCTAAATCGTAAAATAATAACAACTTTCATTTTGAGGATCCGATGAAAATTCGTTTTTGTCGCTCAACATAAAGAACACGTGACGGTCCCAGAATTTATACGGGTCATAACCAAGTTTCTTTTTAAATGTATTGTCCTTTTGCTCTTTCGAAAATCTTAATAAAAAAAACTTGTGTTTTATTTCCAGATAAAGTCTATAATGAAAAGCGCATGCATTTTTTCGGCAGAAATGAAAAATCTATGTTCGTATGTTAACGAGATGTTAGTTAGATAGTTAAAGAGGAAATGGAGACTAAAAATATTATTTTTGACATAAAATAAAGGAATAGTATTATTGTTAAAACTTCCTTGAAGGGGACTGTACATCATTGTCATATTTTTATTTTCAATTGACCAAAAGTCTTACGCAGTACCAATTTCGTTTTGGTACAGTCACTAGTAGAATATTAAATTACTGATAACATGGACCGACATTTCAGACCCAGAAATAAGACTATACTTTTCCGAAGGTTTTAGACTAGCTGAATCCGAATTTGACTTCCGATTTGACCCATCAGCATTGGTTTTCGAGATACCCTAACCTAAAAGTGCAAAAAAAAACGCTGTTTTTTGTTATATTGGAGGTTATGTTTCAGGGTAGCATAAAACTTTTCAATATGACACGATGGGATACCTAAAAGTACCACTCATTGCCTTCAAAACCCATTTTGAATCGTCTCAAAATATTTTTTCCCCTAAGAGATATCGCTTATGGAAATTTATGGTTTTGCCGACCGATGAGTAAGCCAAAAACACTGGCGAAATACTGAAAAAATATTTTTTCGAGAAATATGTAACAGGAAAAGTTGCCTGGAATGACCCAAGGAAATCTAAGGTCATATAGTGCAAATACTCGGCAAAACCATAAATATCCACGAGCGATATCTCAAAAAGGAAACAAGATTTTGAGACAATTCAAAACGGCTTCTGAACGCAATGAGTGGTACTTTCAGATGTCCAATCGTGTCATTTCGAAAAGTTTTATGCTACAGTGAAAGATAACCTCCAATATAACAAAAAATAGTGTTTTCTGCACTTTTGGGTTAGGGTATTTCGAAAACCAGAGCTGAAATCAAGTCATAACTTCGGATTCAGCGCGTCAAAAACTTTCGGAAAAGTATAGTCTCGTTTCTGGGTCTGATGTGAGTGGAAATTTTGTCGGCCTGTGTAATTATTAAGTGTAAACACAACTGAATAAAAACAGAAAATATCCGGACTTACCTTTAACAGTAATCAAGAAAAAATTAAGAAAATTGCGCTCTAAGGTAAATCACATAAGGTAAACTTCTATTTAAGAAAACGAATATTTTATACACATTCCCAGTATATTTATATGATGAGAAAAAAGGCGTGTTTCATTTAACAAAAATAAGGACTTTAAAGGTTATTTTTTTTTAATGAAATAAAAATTCAATAACTCTGTATCCAATTTTTTATCTTTCAGTTATTGATGCTAAGGTAGGAGTTAATATATACAAAACCATTTTGTTCTTGGCAGCTTTTAATATTTTTAATTTCTAGATTTCTTAACTTTTAGTTTCATTTGGGACATTTTCCGAATTTAGAGGAAAGTTCGTTAAAATAAAAATTAGTATTTATTTAATAAAAAATATTAATTTTGTTAATTTGACTAAACCATCCCCTATTTCTGTAGGAGAGTGTTATTCTTGGAGCACCGAACTTTAAGTATTTCCAATTTATTTTTGTGTTTTTTTTTTTCAATCGGAGAGAATATTAAGTTCTTAATTATATTTATGTTTTTTCATAACTTGAAAATGAAAATATTCTTTTTGATGCAGTTGTTACAGTTTTCGTTGGATATTAAATAAGTTTTTCGTTTAAGATCACGTAGCGTAATGATTTTTAGAAAAAAAAATTATACGAGGTGTGTCCTGAAAACAATTTTTAAATTTCGCCGTTTGCGTGAAGCAATTCGAAAAAAACGCCTGGATTTGTGGAAAAACAATTCATGGCTTTTGCATCACGATAATGCACTTGCTCATACTTCATTGCTTGTTCGTGAATCCGGCGGGAGGTCTGCGAAGCCGCGTTCAGTATTTGCGTGCTTCTTTCCGATATGTCCTTTGCACAGCCAGGTGCATGTCGGTACTCTGATGAATCTAATAGAGACGAAACATGTACCTCTGCCGTATCACTGTGGCGGGGAGGGTAAGTTTTGACTTTCTTCTCGGTATGGTGGTACAAGTAGGCCATCATCTCGATGGTGGTGAAATGGGATATATTGCATTCTATAACAATTTATTCTAACTGTGCAACGTCTAACACGGAAAGGATATGATGGAGAGAAATTTGCATTACTGTTCGCATTTGACTTCATATATATATATATATATATATATATATATATATATATATATATATATATATATATATATATATATATATATATATATATATATATATAAACGGTTTTAAAAATATCAGTTTCATTTCGTTGGGCTTTATTTTAGTCCAATAAACCGTAATGTTATAAACCATTTTTCAAACCACAAATTTTATATAAAAATTCCAATAGTCTTTCTAGTTGTTCGGGCACAATTTCATTTTCAATCGAGTCACAGGCTAAAATATAAAAACGAGGAAATCGGAAAACATGATGGTGGAATATAAAAAGGCTAGTGAACCTGCCAGTCCTAACTTAAAGATAAGAGACAGCCGAGATAATAAAAAACGAAAATTCAGAGTAATAAAAAAGAGTTACTACGGGGGTTATAAAAAGACCGCGTATGATATTAAAATAAGTTAAAAATATTGCCTGACTACTGTATATTTTATTTCAAGATGTTATTACAAGTGACAAAGAGTAACTAATAGACCAAAGTTAAATATACTAGAACAAAAATAAATCAGCTGCAGCGCGAAAAGTCAAAGAGGGCAAGATCAAGTGGCGTATATATTTTAAATCTGATTGTTATTGTTATTGGGATGGTTATTACTTGATGAAGATTCATATTACGTAAATAACATATAACGGAGCAAGACTATTTTAAATTTTCACTTTGTTGTTTTTTATTCAAAATTATATTTCAAATAAAAAGGACATGCATTATCTAGTTTTTAATGCACTTAATTTTTTCAATCGAAGTTTTTATTTCACCACAATGCTTTGCAGGTGCCACAACTCTATTTAAATAAAAAATATTTCGAAAATATCCGAAAAATATTATAGGGACAGCAGCTTGTGTCCAATAATCAATCTCAATTTATAAGGTGTATTTTTAAGTTGACAACTGCGTATCTAGATAACTCCTCATAAAAGTTGCCTGCTGCTTCGAATAGGGATTAAAATTAAATGGCAATAAATATTTGTCCCAAATCGCTTTTTTCACGCATCATTTTAAAGAAAAATTAAATCAGAAACGTTTGACTTAAATCATGTTTTTAAGCTTATGTTCGTTAAACCGTATAAGCGAAATTATCCAGGACGGCTTTAATTTAAATTATTTAAGTTAATTATATACCAAGTAATTAAAAATATGTTGTTTACAAAGTTTTAGTGCAACTATAATTAGTGCAAAAAAAAAAATACAACCCATTAGATCCGCAAAAGAATTTTCTTGTGTATTATATATATTTTTTAATATTTAATTTAGTTCAATGCTTGTAAACGTCCACTATTATCTCCAGCTATGAGTATTAAAATATATCCAGTAAATAAACCTGAAGAAAAAGTTTAAAAAATCTTCAGAATTTTGGGTTTATTCTCTTCAATTGAGATAAACCGTTTGATCAAGTTTCAATAATGCCCTACTGAAATTCCCAAGAAATTTTTAAATTAAAAAATAATTAAAGCGACAGTACTTTTCTGATAAATATACTATTTTTTTTTAATTCAAGTTTGGTCTCTTAAACCCTTTACTCCGGCAGATAGTTCAAAAGAATACGATAGCCCGCTTAAGGCTAGCTAAATAAAACCTCCCTAAACCATTATGCCATACTTTACTTCATTCAATCAAAGACTAGTAGGTATCACCGTTTAACCTCATCTATAGATGTCTCTGGTTAATAATATAAAGCATACTTTCTAAATATCCCGTATTATAGTAATTTTGAATGTAAATAACCTGAAGACAAAGAAATAAAACTCCGGCGTCCATAAAACTTTCGTCTTTCTTTCTCGTCGATATGTCTGATCCAGTTTCATTTATGCCCTGGTAAAATAAAATTTTATTACTTCTATTTCTGTACGTTGAGCTCAAAAGATTTGAGTAAGTTTCCTATGTTATGTTCAAATTAAACATGAATTGTTATCTGCTTTGCGAAAAGTGGAAAAAATCGAAAGGGGTTTTTTCTAAACACTTATTTAGATATGAAAATTAAAATTGAAATAGTTAAAACGAGAATTTTATACACTATATATTTTTTCAGGTACGCTTATAACTCTTTATAGGACCTCAGTTGCTTAAGTTGTTGATTCGAGTACATAGCTCAAATATGGTTTTTGGATGCTGCTTTTACAATGATCTGCGCAACCATATTTGACAGTACTGGCTATGGATTGGGAAAAAAACTTCAGATTCGCAGAACATATAGTCGTTTTTGTTACAGACGGTGCGAAACTAAGTGACATGCTTGAAGAAATACAACTGAAAGTAAAGAAGTTCGGTCTAGAAATAAACATCACGAAACCCAAATTTATTACAAACCAAGAGACAAACATAGAAACGATAAATATAGATGAATACCAAGCAGGAAAAGATAATTCATATGTTTACCTAGGTCAGGAATAATAATGGGAAAAACAACCAAGAGCTCGGAATAACCCATAGAATACGCTTGAGAGGAGTTGCATATGGTAACATGAAACACGGCTTCAACTCCAACCTTTCTCTAAAATTAACAACATATGGCAGCGACACATGGGTGTTATGAATATAGAAATTGACAGTGCGTCAAAGATCAATCGAACGAAGATTACTAGGAATCACACTTAAAAACCATAAAACCACTGGGTGGATAAGAAACAAAATTAAAGTCGAGAACAGTAAAACGAATAGTTACTCTAAAATGGAACTGGGCTAGGCGTATTCCTAGGAACCTAAACAACGGGAGCGAAAAAATGACAATATGGAGACCTAGGGAAAATAAGAGAAACATCGGTAGACCACTCCTAACAACGATGGTACGACAATATTAAAAGGACAGCAGAACTGAATTGGTATCGGGTGGCACAGAGCAGGAATACCTGGAAAAATATGAAGGTGGCCTTTATCCAAAGGATAGAAAACGGCTAGGAAGAAGAAGAAGAAGAAGAAGAAGAAGAGAAACCGATAAATTACGCAGAGAGGTGGAATGTAAATTAAAAGTTTGCCCTTTCAAATAAATAGAGGTAGGGATATTAGTATTTGAATCGTAATATAGTTACAACAATATCTCAAGATCATAAATTAATTAAATCGTATTTTTTTTATTTAATCCAATAACATCAATAGATTTATCCAATTATACAGTTACAAAACGAATAATTTCCTTTGAATAAAAAATGCCTCTGAGGCGAAAAACAACTTTTACATATCGTGTCTTAGTTTGCGCAAGTAACCAAGTTCCTCCCTAACCTGCTCAAATGCGTTTTTACAAATACAAAACCTAAAACCAAATTTTCATCATGCATAAAAGAATTTTCGATGATATTGCTGTCACGCATCTTAGACATAAAGAAGAATTTCCCGTGTTTTCGTTCAAATTTGGTTGCAGTTACATCGAATTCGTCGATTTTATTACCTCAATTTTTAAGAAAGCCTTCATATTGCTAATAGTTTTGCATAAAGTACTTGTATTATTTATTGAAAAGGCACCGAAGGTGTTTTTATTTTTCTTACTAGGTTTATACTATATACACATCTCTTGATGTGATTTCACGGTCGCCTGTTTTAACACATGCTCATTCTCAAACTTATATAAACCATGAGGACAAGAAGTTGGCGATCATAAAACTATACATTGTGAAAATATTTCAAAGCTTTCTAAAACATATTTATAAATAATTATTTAAAGAGCAAAAAGTTTATAACAATTAATATGCAATAGGAAATCTTTCTAAAATAAGCCCTGTATGCAATTCGCCTGACAAAAACAATTTCACAAACTGATAAATCGTGATAACCGTGGCAGATATTATTCCATTCTCTATTTTTACAACGTTAAAAAAATACTGGGCTAAATCCCAATATTTAGGGAAACATTTTTTTCCATCTTAAAGGTAGCAGAAGAAATGTAGCTCTATTTAGTGTAACTGCATGAAAAACTGTCGTCACGTATTTGCAATACAGACCTGGAAATTCTCAATGGAATAAAAAGGAATAATACAAGACAGTAAAAAATCTAAAAATGTTGCAAAGGTATTAGGTAACTTTGTGAACGTGACAAGAATAATACGACAATGTGTAATTTCATACCTTGAAGAAGATAAACTTTTTTGGATGATTACCATGAAAATTTAATTTTATCTTAGCAAAGGGCAGCGCTTAAAAATGCTACTTCGTGACAAGGATGGGAACTAAAAGCGTCCTGTTTTCCAATTTTTATGAGGTCATATTACAACTCATTAATAAAAAATCGAGAATTGTAAATACTCAAGGGAAGTCATTACTTCCACTTCGTTCCAATCATATCCTTTCCGTGTTAGAGGTTGCACAGTTTGAATAAAGTGCGATAAAACACAATCTATCCCATTCCACCACCATCGAGATGATGGCCCACCTGTACCACTATACCGAGAAGAAAGTCAAAACTTACCCTCCCCGCCACCGTGATACGGCAGAGGTACATGTTTTGTCTCTACTAGACTCATCAGGGTACCGACATGCACTTGTCTGTGTAAAGGACAGATCGGAAGGAAGCATGCAACACTGAACGCGGCCGACCTCCCGCCGGATGGCGAATATATGTTTATGCAACTTTCACGGATTCCTCCGTGTGAGATGCAATAGCATGCATCTGACACGGAGGAATCCGTGAAAGCCGCATAAACATATATATATATATATATATATATATATATATATATATATATATATATATATATATATATATATATATATATATATATACACCTGCCCATTTTAAAAAATTCACCCAAATGTCAGAGAAAAATGTTTCGTACAAAAGTTGTATGGTTCGAAGGAGGACATTCGATGGTGACCTTAAATTTGACCTTGGGTTGTCCTTCAAGACCATTTGAAGGCCAAGTTGATTTTTTTAAATAGGAACCCCATTCCTTATTGCAGATATGGGAAAGCAGGGAAATTTTCTATCTAACGGTATAAATAATATAAGGGATACAAACCACATTCAGAGGTCGTTCGAAAGTCAAATGTCCTTAAAGGGCATGCCCAAGGTCAAATTAAGCTCGCCATTGGATGTGCCGTTTAATTTTCTAAAACTCTGGCTGTCGAGTTATTGGATAATTTACATCAATTAAGATTAAATGTCCTTATATCTTGGATCGAATGTGTACACTCGTGGTAGAATCATGCATTTGTCTTCAATGAGGTTGCCAAATGGGGTCAAAAGGTAAACAGACGCAACATATTCGCCAGCAAAGGTAGCCCATATTGGAGAAATACTTTACTTCTATTAAGGACGGGCGAAGCTATGGTATAGCTACGACATTGGAGTAACACTGTGTTACAAAATTCGCGTAACGCTATGGCTTCGACAATGGAGTAACGGTGTAGCTACTAAATTCAAATAACACAGGTCCCTAAAAACAAAAAGAATCGTCTTACTGACCCTGCAAATTTGGAAATTATGGTTTATTTAAAACGGGAATAATTTCATTTTCTGAATTCAACCATCATAACGAAAAATGTAGAATAAAATGACCTGGTTTTGGTTTTGACCAATAAAATTAAATAAAATAGAACACAGATGATTGATAATTTTGTTCTTTAATAATTCTACTTGACTACAAGTTCGACCAGTTGCAGAGATGTATTTCCAAAATTCAATATTATTTACCTAAAAATTGCAATAAATAAATTCTAGAAAATCGCGACTCCAGTTAAGAAAGATGCGAATAGATGGCGAGATGCATACAATCACTTGCAAAATTTCAGTTTTCAATAAAACACGCCATAAGAAAAAAAAAGACTGTTACAGACTTTCTTCTCATTATTGGGACAAAAATTACTGCGTTTAATGGATTATTTAGGTTTCTTACCATCTACGTAAGGGTTGAAGTTTATTAAGCAATCTTAGAAACATACAGTATTTCAGTCTATTGGCGCTAGAGCGTTGGAAAGACGAATATAAAAACTAAGACCTAAACTAGACTTGACAAATTTTTAATGAAATAGGTGGAAATAATAGGTGTTTCGGTTAATAATGTCGATTTTACTTAGAGATGGCATCACTAATACTTTGGATGGAATATACTAACGGCATCTATAGCGTTTTGAAAGATTTAAATATGCCGTTAAAATACAGTTTGTTATCAATTTTTATTGTGTAAAAAACATAATTCTTTATAGGTTCAAAAATAGGGAACTATGTGATCAGGAAAAGATGTTTTCCTGAGGAGTTTATTAACCTTATTTCATTTAAAGAAAACAACTGCTGAAAATTATCGATCGTTGGTTGAAGCTGATGGTAAAAATGTTATAATCAAAAAAGAATCGTTTAAATGCTTCAAAAGTGGTGATTGTGATGTAAAAGACAATATACGCTGAAAGACAGGACAAAGTCATTTTTCAAACTGATAATGCTTGGCCCCACGTTGCAAAATATGTGAAAAATATTTGGAAAATGTTAAATGGGAAGTGCTATCCCACCCGCCGTACTCACCGGACTTAGCCTCTTTGGACTACCATTTATTTCGATCAATGCACTATCGACTTTCAGAACAACACTTACATTCTTACGAAGAGGTGAAAATTTGTCTTGATGAATGGTTGGCCTCAAAAAACGAACAGTTTTTTTGGCGCTAAATCCATTCTTTGAGAGAAAAGTCATAGCTAACGATGGTCAATATTTTGATTATTAAGGTTATTCATTTAGTTCTGGAAACAAATGCCTAAATTTTGCGAAAAAATCTGCATTACTAATCGAAACACATATTAAAAAAATTGGAATGAGATATTCTTGACACTACATTATATTCTTTCCCGAGTTTTCCGTAATAACCTATGCGAACAAGCGGATTTTCTTAAGAAATTCCCCCAAAGAAAATCTTGGATAAGATACATTATTTCAGTTCATATCGCGATAGTGTGTTTGAGAGATAAGCACAAAAACTCTGCTTGAAAGTGGATTTAAAGAAAAATGAAGGAATAAAAACCAAATCGGAATTGGAACAAAATGAAATATATTGTATAATAATTGTTGATTTATGTATAAATGCGACGAAATTTTCCGTGACCTTTAGACGAAAATGTTTCACCCTTAACTATAAAATCAAAACCCAGTTTATTTTTAGAAACACGCAAAAATAAAAATGATAAATATAGGAAATAGCTGGTAACATGAGATATATCTTTTTGGTTCTTTCCACAACACAGAGTTATCCTTGAAGTGTATATGGCATTTTGATGACTCTTAGGAGTTATGACACCGGAGCTTTCTATCGCTATAAATAAATATGTATTTTTAAAAACAGAGAAACACCATGAGTTTGAATTAATTTTAACGTTTGATATTGTTGACAATGGCATTCATTGTTCTAGCATTAATATATCTAAATATGCATATTTTGTTTATTAGAAATATATATATATATATATATATATATATATATATATATATATATATATATATATATATATATATGCTAGAACAATGAATGTCATGCTTTCTAGGATTATGGAAATTTAAGTTCGGTTGTTGGATATTATTCAATGATGTCACAATGTCAAGACCATTTTAAATGATGTTACTTATTCCAGAAGTATTCTGCAATACCAGATCTCGACGGTCCCCTTGTTTAACCAATTTCTCAAAGAATGACTTTGACCGCTTGCATATCAGCCGTAAATAAACGTATTGTTAAAAACTCAACGTTATTTGAACGATAATTCCAAAAGCTTTAAAATGAGCGTTATTTTTAACCAACTTATTACTGTTTGTGTGAAAAATTACCATTGATTGAAAATACATTTACTATTTAAAAATCTACGTACTCTACAAAAAAATGATAAAGGAAAAAAATGTGCCATTTTGGAGAATCAAATTATAGTATTTTATATATATATATATATATATATATATATATATATATATATATATATATATATATATATATATATATATATTAAAAATATTACAACTTGATTCTCCAAAATGGCACATTTTTTTCCTCTATCATTTTTATTGTACAGTGCGTAGATTTTTAAATAGAATATATTTTCGAAAAATGGTGATTTTTCACAAAAACAGCAATAACTTGATATAAAAAATTTGTTATAAATAATGCTCCTCTCATTTTAAAGGTTTTGCAATTACCTTTGCAATGGCGTTGAGTTTTTAACAATACGTTTATTTCGGGCTGCTATGCAAGTGGTCAAAGTTCCACTTAAAATTTTTCAAAATTTTATAATTTTAAGCATGCGCAAGAAGAGACAATATTTATTTAAAAAAAAATTTGTTCAGAGGGCTTTGAAAGGGTATCACAAGAACTTTTGAGAGGTGCAAAAATCTTGGACGATGTATAGTTTCTGAAATACAAAACTTTTAAAATTTTTTTGTAGGTGAGCTTATATTTTTGAGAGGTTATATATATATATATATATATATATATATATATATATATATATATATATATATATATATATATATATATATATATATATATGCTAGAACAATGAATGTCATGCTTTCTAGGATTATGGAAATTTAAGTTCGGTTGTTGGATATTATTCAATGATGTCACAATATTGAGTAAAATAAAAGTAAAACCCTACTTGCATTCATAAACACACTTCTAAACAGACAGCTCTTCCTCTTTACCTGATTACCGAAAAACTGAAAGAAGTATTTTTCGCGCCTAACCTGATTTTAATGAACTATATATTCTTGTATAGGGGACATTCGCTATATTAAGTTTTCAAAAAAGCAAAATGACACATTATCTGATACCTTGTCAGGAGTATTTACATAATATTTTTCGATATTAAGTAGACAACTACAAAAAATTATCCACACTTATCAAGTTTGGATTCAAAATGAGGATACCAATTTTATTCATTCCTTCCAGTTTTCCTGGGTATTTTTCTTCCTTCGCCGTATTCTGGATGCCATTACATGGTTTGTTTGGGCAGCGTGAGTCAGCCATTCGTTGTACATTACCATACCGGATTAATTCTTCTATTCGTCATAATATAGCCTAGTTTTTTATTTTTTATGTCAGTGAAATACCTGTTGACTTTCTCAGGACAACCATTTCTATAGCTTCTATTCTATTTTTATTTCTCTCTGTAAGCCCCGTAAATTAAACAGCTTCTTATCATCATGTTGCACATACTTTCGTTTGTTGTTAATATTTTTGCACCACAATTTCTTTACCGTCTTATCCCGTTTTATGAAAGATGATTCCTAAATATTTAGTATCATCGCATCCCTCTATCTCTATGTTATCACTGATTTGGAGGTTACTTTTATTATCTTTCATGCTAAAGTATTTGGTTTTACGAATGTTTATCAACAGATCCCATTCCTCACACGTTTCTTGTAGTTTTCTTGTCATATATTTAAGATCATCTTTGTCACCACCTAGTATCATTCGATCATTGGTAGATAGTAAAGAATATATTTAAATGCAAAATAAATAACAACCCGACTATGCTAAAAACTATAAAACTCTTTTAACCAACGCCTACAGAGCACAAATAAATTAAGAGGCTTGGGCCGAAGTCGGAGGCTCAAATATAATAAATTATTTCAATCGGAAGAAACTACTGTGGGTATAGATATATGTAAGCAAGGGAGATCTTTGACTTCGATCTAATTTTAATCATGTTTTCAGCAAATATTCAAAATGAAACAGGTTGATTTAAACGATCCTTTCAATAAGTGTTCTATTAAGAAAAACTTTTATTTTATAACTTTTATCGCCTTATGAGTTTTACGTGTTTCTTAAAATATTTTATCAAGTCGGCACGGTTGTACCTGGCATTTTGTAAGAATTTTATTCGTTTCCATTTATGGTTTTGTTGCCTACCAATGGCCTTAAAATTTGCTATTTTTCGCAAAAGTTCATAAATTGCGGCAGCTTTATGATTATTGAGCTATAAAGGTCATGGTCGAAACAACACGCCTAATAATATGAACGCAACTGTGAAAATTTAATTGATTTCTAGAAACTAAACCGTTGGTGCGTTTAACAAAACATTTAATTATGTTTTATATAAAGTAAACTGAAGAACAGAGAATGATAAATGTGTACAGTATTATATCCAGAGTTGGCCCATATTATCAGAAAACTTATTATTTGAAACAAGATCTTAAGGCACCATTATGAACTATAACTGAATGAGAAGGACTGGTACTACACGCAGTGTATTATTCAGCTCGGTACAGGATTGTAGAAGTAAACAATTTTAATTTTAATAGTTGATTTAGGCCGTCAGACTAAATCTGTATTTTTTATCTTCAGGATGACCACCGGTGTATAATTCAAATACTATATAACCGAAATATTGTTCTCAAGATTAGTACCAATTTTTTTTCTATTATGAAACATATTTAAAATGACTCGGTTTTAATGGAACAATGATAAAATAGGTATATATACTTATTGTTTTTCTGACGTCAGATCCCCATGATGTTCTTAGTCTTAACTATATATTCTTTGGATCAAAAAAATAGACATCTCATAAGGTGATTTTTCATTTGACTCTTCTTGTTTAAAATACAAGGTGTCAAAATTTAATTTATTTTTTCATTTCTTAATATATCGAAATGAAATTAGAAAACATATTTGTTTATTAAAGCACATATTTCGTGAAAATTTAGTTAAAGGACAGGACGTCGACTAGAAACTCCGATAGCGAGCGGGCCAGTCAGCCTTGACAAAGGGTATATAGTAGACTAGCTGATTTTGATTTGTTAGAGCACTGTTTATAAGAATATACTCAGAATAACAACGAAAGTCTAAACACTGTCATTAAAGTGCCACGAAAATTGTTAAGAATGCGTCTTATATTGGGGCTAATATATTTAATGATGAATATACTAGTATATTACAAGTGATGCAATTGGTAACGCTTATATACAGTAAGTCCAAGTGCGCTGCGGTTATTTGAGAAGTTGGATCCTCAGCGAGTATTTATAGCCAACATGAGAGCCCAACAAAATAAAAGGCCAGAAAACTCAAATGAGCTGCTCAAAAGAAGTCGGAGAATATCGCGGTATCAATGGAATACACTAAAGGTAATTTTAAAAAAATATTTGGTTTTGCGACGCTGACGCGATACTTTTTTTCTTTTGCATTTTTCTCAAAACTTCGTTTTCAAACTGGTTGACAAGATATCTCAATACTTACTTAACCGATTTTGACAAAATTTAAACCACATATTCTGTATATTATCTAAGATTTAGCAAAGGATTTTTTTGATTAGATTCATTTTTTATTAAACTTTTAAAACTACAAAAAAAAATTTTTCGCCATGCTACATCTTTCAGATGATGATCGAGTGAAAAAAATTCCACCATGAGCAAAGATTTGCAAAAGAGGGTTTTACTTGACGGTTCATTTCTTCATTTTTTTTATTCATTAAAGTACATCGTATAAATGAAAATAAAAATTTAGTTATATACTTAATAGCTGCGCAAACAAAATTGTTATGTTTATACCCATTTTTCCGAGCGCCAAGGTGATGTAACACCTTAAAAACAATTGAAAAATAGGGAAAAATAGTCTCTTATGCCTTATTTTTTTTTATAACGAACGCCTATGGATTTAACACCTATTATTTATGGTAAATTGATCATTTCTGTCTTTTGAAAAATTTGACTTGGTCATTTTTTTCGATACTTTTTAATATATTAACTTTAATAGCGCTATTTTCATTAAGTAATTTAACTGCGAATAAATTACTAATCTGACTTGATTAAATACTGCATGTTGCACAATATCAGAAGTCAAAACGGTAAGAGATCGAAACAAGTGGTTTTAAGTAAAAGTTGTTTAAAAAAATGGTTTGCTAACATTTATTTATAATACCTTTTTTCACTGACATGTATGTTCCTCTTCATTCAAAAATTCTGCGGTAATTTATTTAAACATAATGTCACCGTTAATTGTTGTCCACAGTATTGTTTCTTTTTAGTTTATAATTTAAAAATTGCATATACAATTAGTCAAATATTAAATATCATAAGTACATGATCTCTCCCTCCCTCTGTCTCTTCCCCATTACGTTTTAGGGCAAATTATTTTATTATTTGTTTAATTCATAAAAAGGCATTACAATTGTACTTAAAACTACGGCTTTTAAATACATTTTTTTCATAGCTAAAAAAGTTAAAGAAATGATTAATTTACTATAAAAAATTGATGTTAAGTCCATAAGCATGACTCAGAAAAAAATAGGATGTTAGAGAGCACAAGACCATCCCCTTTTTCAATTGTTTATTGTGTTTAAATAACGAAATATGTGCTTTAATAAGGAAGATACGTTTTTCTAATTTCATTTCAATATCTTAAGACGCGCCTAAGTTGTAAGCGAAAACATTTATTTAATCAATTATATATCTTAAACAAAAAACGTCAAAATGAAAAATTACGTAATAAGAGTCGTATTTTTTTTACCCAAAGAATTTACAGTTAAAGTATTGGCCTATTTTTTCAGGAGACCCTGTATATATGCAGCAATCAAACCATTTTATAAGTTAATCTTCTCTTAATATCAAATCCTTGTTCTATTATTTGGATATAGGTTTCAAGATTGTTCTAATATTTTAGTTTAAAGTGATAAAAATATATAGGCACCATAAATGTATAACTCTAACTGTTTTTTTCCCTAATATTTTATTTTCTTAAAAAGTATTTAGGAATTTACGTAAAATTTTGATAAAAAAAAGGCTCTCTGTCTAACGGATCTTAAAACTTGTGATAACAAATAAGTTTATACAATTTAATTGTGCAAATTTTCTAAAGCTCTCTTCCAAGAAAATATTTTTAAAATATATTAATCCTGACTTTTTTTGTTGAAAATAAAGTTTGTTCAAAATGCTTAACATAAAATTTTTCCGCTCCTAGGGACCCCCCCCCCAAATATATCTAATCAACTTTGCCCAATGCCCACATCAGTAATTTTAACCAAGTTTATAGAAGCTTTTCTGTTTTCTAAAAACCATTTTCTCAATCAAAAGTTAAAGCATTCTTAAACTCTCACTAGTCATTGATACTTATTTTGTTAAATTGTTCTTTCTAATACTGTTTTAAGATGAATATCTTCTAAAGACCTGGTATAAAACCAACTATGAATAATCATTATAATCTTAGCATTTTTATCTTTTTAAAATGCAAAACGGCGAAACCAACCGAGACGGACTTAAAAGATTTCAACAAAGAGCATTATTTTGTGAAGCTACTTTCGCAAAATTTGTCAGAAAATCTTGAGGTTTTATCCTGCTTGAAATTAAATTTTTATGCCGAAACTGGCGGCTTTTGTTCGTTTATGTTGCAGGCTTAAATAGCAACTGTAAAAAGAGCTTAACTAAAATACAAAATCTTCTCTGTAAATCCGAAATGATTTTATTTGGTTAACGTTTTATATTTATTTCATAGAACTTTTTCAAAAAGGCAATTATATTTTAAATAACACATAAGCCGATGTAATAAAGATTGAAGTTTTTGGGAGTTCATTTCGGGTACTCATATTGTTCATATTGCGATCGGCGTGGGCTTCTCGTTCACGAGAATATGAGTGTAGAAGGAAGGAATTCCCGTCGATGTCAAGGGGGGTTCTGTAGTCAAGGAAAGCAAGTAAAGAAATTACAATCCTCTTGTACGGAGAAGACATGTGTGTCATGTTTGTTGAGGAAGTAACCTAATGCAGAAGTACGGTTGAAAGAAAAGGTAAAGTGCAATAAACTTGAACATCAGCCTGGAATTTTTAGTAATTATCAATGATTTTTATATATGGCCCAATCAATTAATACGCCTACGTACCAGTCGTTCTTTTTGCTCGGATATGCGACGAATTTTCGCATGAGGGCCAAAACTTCTTTATTAATATCTAGACAAATTCTACGTTTAAGATTAAATAATTTTAAAAATGTACTTTTTATACCAATGCAAGGGCGGATGAAGGCAGGGACCATTGTGGCAATGCTCTCCATCCCACTCCTCCCAAAATATGTACACATGATAAAAAAAATTCAACAAAAAGCATTTTACGTCTATATATATCTCCCTCTTTCTCGAATTACTCAGGATTCCACGAACCTGCATACTAGCTCCAGGTAAGTGAAAGCTCAATGCACTAAATGTCAAGCAACTGATATTCATCTATTGATATAAAATAATATATACTTTCTTTAAGAGGATACTGGACTAATTTGAAGATAATAAGAGTAAATATAACTTGATAAATTAACATATTTAAACATCACTCTACAGTTCAGTTTCATTGTCTCACAATGACACCGAAAATAGCAAGCATTACTTCCCTGAAACCAGCCATAAACTTCGATAAATGCCTGAGATTTTCCCTATGCCTTATAAGGTATGATACTCGATCACAAGAGTTGATAAAATATCAGATCTTGCCTAATTTGTTAATGCTAATGTTACAACAGTGATATATTTTAATATTGTTTTAACAGTGTAATATTCTCGAGAGATATCTTCTAGATATAATATTTCCTGTTTTATTTCATTTCCGACAAGAAATGCGCAGAGAATTTATTGATTACAGCAGAAACACTTTTGTGGAATACGTTTTCATTATCTGTAACCGGTTGGAAAAAAGGTAATTTAAATAGAGGAAATTTTCATAACGTTAAAGATATAAATTGAAATAAAAGTAGTATTACGTGTTATAAACGTTAAATAGCATTTATGTTGTCAGTAAATATCACAATATTAATAAAAATTTATTAAGTAGGAGATAACGTCGCCGTTTTAACTGATCTAGATATAATCTGACAATATCTATTTTTTGTTTTTCCAAATTAATATACGGTTAAGACAATGCGCGTTCATAGAATAAGTGAAGGCAAATGTTATTATTCAAAAAAGTTTTCAATTCCCAAAATTTTAGGGTAAAACTTAGAGGCCACATATTGCAATTTACTAATATGTAAAAATAGTTTTTCAATACACTTTCAATTTATATAAAAATAGTTAATTTCTTGTAATGGAAATAAACAAAACAATTTATCTCCTAATAGTAAACTTAACATTTCTATGATTGTTTTTTAAGATTGCTTGCGTAAACTTCAGTTGTAATATATGGCTGAACCCGAAGTAGCCCAGTCAGTCTTTTTTATCAGTTTCTAATTAGTTTTGTTATTACGGGGATAACCGTTGATATTTTGGGAATAACAAACAAAAACAAATATAATAAATGGTTTTATCATTTTTCAAAATACTCTCCACGATGATCAATATACTTTTGCATGCCTTTGAATCAATCAAAAAAACATTTTTTTAACTGTGAAAATAGTATCCTCAAAACATGGTTTTTGAACGCATCAACCGCCTCTTCTGGCGTATATAAAATCTTTTAGCAAGAAGTATGGTCTTACGGAAACAAAAATTAATCATTGAGTGCCAAATCAGGGCTGTAAGACGGTTGATCCATTAATTCCACGTTTTGAGTACTCAAAAATTCACTCGTCTCAACCGATATATGAGAGCTCGAATTGTCAAGGTGAACATTGTTCCCTCGTCTTCAGTTTGTTTTCCTCAATTTACCGAAGACTTCCGGCAAACAAATGGTTGTGTACAATTCAGAATCGACTTTTCTACAATTCTCTAAAGGCATAGTTGCGACATTGCCAGTTTTTCCGAAAAAAGGCGACCATTTGCTTCAAAGTGCTTCATGTGCGAAGAATTTTTGTTAGTTTTGGCTCATCATACGGTTGATTCCTGTTTATTTTCGAGCCCATACGTATAGATCCAAGACTTGCTCACTGTCACGATCTTATAAAGGTTTTTTAAAGTACAGCCAAATCATCATGCAATATATTATATAGGCTGGTGTTATTAATGCCCTGAACTGCCTCAATCTCAAGGAACGTTGCATAACGAACTAGCATTATCAGTTCACATACGGCATCGATATCTTGTTGCACTAAAACCGATTTTGAACGCTCCTCACGTGACTCGTCTCTGAACGAACGACGACCATAACAGAATTCCCTAAACCAGCGATATATAGTAGTCTTTGTAGGTGCTTTATCGTCATATAAAGAATTAAGTTCATCGGTGCACTCTTAACTCGTCAAAAGCTGTGAAAAATAATGGCAGAGAAAGGTTTACGAGCTAATTCCATATTTTGGCCGAGATGAAACCTACTGTAAATAACAGAAATAACATCCGTATGTCAAAATGTTTTAAATACGTATACTGTCTGAAATGTCCAACTTTATAATGGACATGATAGGTGGCAGCTAACAAAGCCCGTGTTGTAATTTCCCGAAATATAAATGGCTACTCTCTACTCTTCTATGGGCAGCATTTTTATTTTGTTTGTTAGGATAATTATTAGATTCTACTTTAGACGAACAGGGATTTTTTTGTATAAACCAATTATATCTTTAAAAATTACTAGATAATAATCGCTGATTTTACATTTTTTAACAACTGACAAGAAAAACAAAACGAAAACAAATAGAAGACTACACATTCCAACTTACTTGTAAAAATCATTAATTTTGCCGCCACGTTATTAGAACATGGAGTAAAAAAGAAGTAGAATAAAGATATCATTGAAAGATATACAATATCAGAAGATTATTATAGTATTGTATTTTCGGTAAAAAAGACAATGATATTCAATTGTTTTTTACCTAATAATGCTTCCGGACAACATCGTACAAAATTTCAAGATACTATCTTAGAATATAAAGTAATATTTAAAAGACTGTGTATTATCATGCATACCATATAAGTTATAACAATAATATACGTAAAATAATTGATAACAGATTGTATCAAAACCTATACTCTTTTCTTCTTTTATTGCCGGTAATGTAAAATATTACTCACTATAAACAAGAGAGGGAACAACTCGAGGAAACATAAGTAGAATTTATACTTAACAACTCAGGTGGATAATCAATAAATGAATTAAAGTACTTCTCGGTTGTGGTCATACAGCGGTAGGTTATGAAATGTGATAAAATCATAATTTAATGTGTGGATGAGCAAACAGAAAAATCGGCCAACTTTGCGGCATAGACTGGAGATCAATACAGTTACATAAAATCTTAAGGGTTTCAAAGCACACTGCATGAAAGATTAGTCAAAACTATGGATTTAATTAACTGATTATGCTGATATGCTAACGACAAGTGAGCCAGAAAGATCGCGATGAATAAGAATTATTTAAACTTTTTAATATATTGTAGCCATTTTTTAAAACCGATCAAAAGCGTTAAAAGTAATATAAAGTTTTATTCCAAGTGAATTTAGATGCAGTTAGTGTTTACTCAGAAGCATTGGATATATTTCAATAACCAATTTCAATAACGTCTTTAAACAATTAATTTTCCTTTTGGGGAAAACTTCAGAACAATTAAGTTGCGCAATTACTAAGGTGTAATTATAAATTCGCTTTTTATGATACGAAATGAAGAGTTAAACTTGGAAAGGCTTGATTAATGTATGTAATTTTCCACAAATTTCGCGGAATAAAAAATAAAATTAAAAAATGTTTACGTATATTATATTCAAATGTAAATGCGTAAAGGTAAACAAAATACACTTGAACACTAAAATAGGGCAGGGTCGCATTGAGCACTACATATAATTTTTATGTATAATATTTATTATTTAAAATTTTCAAATGTTTATATTTATGATAGATTAACGAAGATTTACGTGTGTTTTTATGTATTGCTAGCCTCAAACGATGTAAATATAAACTCAAATTTAAATTATGAAAACCCAGGCAATATAACTGTACTATTGGATATACATTTGTTACAGTCACTGGCTGGGAGCTCATCAGCGTTTACGACTGGTCGATCAATACCATCACGGGAATCGGCTAATCACGTGCTTTGCACTCACTGCTCATTATTTATACCGTCTGAATATGCAATTATTAAATTAATTCTGGGTGGAATTGTATTTTTTCCTTATTATTAATACATTGTTTTCTTGGCTGTTGATTTGGATGACTCAATCTCTAATGAAACTCAACAGTATAGTAGTAACGAAACGGAAACTTGATTAAAGTTTGACAAAAATTTTAAAAATAACGACACCCTATAACATTGTTACAATTTGTATATATATATATATATATATATATATATATATATATATATATATATATATATATATATATATCAATATATAAACCATTGTATATGTAAATTAAGAATAAAAACCTGGAGATAAAGTCTTAGAAAAGGTACAAACTATTCTATTTTTGTTAGTTTAGTAGGGTTAAAATCTTTAGCAGAGATCACCGAGAATAAGCTATGTACTGAAGACGGAACAAATCTGGCAGCGTCTTCGGCTTTTTCTCGATTGAATGCTACTCTAACAAAACGTATTTTTAAAGTTTAATACTTGATTGACGTAATATTGCATTTGTTAACTTAAACCCTTTGACCAGGTTTAAAGTTAGACCATGTTAGTGAGTTAATAGGTTAAAGCCTTAAGCCTTGAACTCTCCCGTAGAATTAGGGCCCTGTTGTGAATAACGTGATATTTTTATTTATATTTGGAAAAATGTTGAAAAACAGTATGAGATCTTTTATTTCTTGATTCACACACTAATTCGATAAAAATAAGTTTTTAAATCCTCTTTTTGTTCATATTAATTGTAACTTCGCATTTGTAGTAATTTCTAAGGCTTAAAACACTCAAAGGAGTCACGACAAGAAAAAAAACTAAAAGCAAATTAAATAAAAAATATGTGTGTCTGTCAAACATCAAAAAAGTCCCTCCCCCACCAACCATAAACAAGGTTCAAACAAATTTATTATTGTGTAAATTTAATGACGTGATAAAGGTCTAAAAAGTTAGTTAGCCAGTTTCGTCTTATTTGTAATACTGCTATATTTTGTATCACATATCTTAACGAATAAAAACTGTGCAAGAAAATTAAGGATAAAAACATAGAGACAAACCCTTGGAATCGGTAAAAGGAATAGTTGTCTCCCGAAAAGAAGCAAAATTTTCCAATCTTGCCAGTTTGATAATAAAAGAAAATGGTGTTTGTCTCATTGTATTTTTAACGTTCAAAACGTGCTTCACTTATCATTGCAGTTGTCAATTTAAACCTTCTACTGTCCCTTTAGACTGGTTTTAAGGTTAGACCATTAGGGCTAAGAGTTTAGGACTTCATATTCTACGGATTGCAGCCTATTTTTAAATTTTTTGTAAGCGTCAATCACCTTGCCATTACATAAGTTTGTTAAAGCATTTTGGAAAAAATTGTTGAGTTTTATGGAGAATTGATGTCAAAAGAATTTTATCCAATAAAATCCTAAATTCCCCACTATGCGCGGCCTTCAAAAAAAGTACTAACTTAGTCAGTCAGCCCACATTTATTAAATTAATTGCAACATTTGGTTCATTGATTCTGTATAGTTTCAACTAGCCTTTAAAATTAATTTTTCAAGTATTTTTTTTGTAAGTGATCTAAACTCTGTCATTCAGCACAAGTATTGAAGTGTTACATGAAATTTTTTTACCTGCACCAGATGGCTCTGAATATTTTGTCTACCCTATTTTATCAAATTTATATTAGTTTATATCATTTTCCATGATATTTAAATCGGCTAGTGGGCATCGCATGGCCACATGCTTACGGCGTATCAAAATTAGCATTTTTAAATATGCTCACCCTAAAATTGAAAATGACAGTCCGCCCAGAGGTTGAACTATTAGTTTCTTAATTTTGCTCGTATTATTGTTATTATGTTTCTGACACTTCTAAGTATTCCAAGAGTTAACGTCAACATCGCTATTTTAAACAAGACACCGTGTATATTACATTATTTTAAAAGTTATCTGATATCATAGTCCCATTTCGTATAGAATACTATATATCAAAATGAAATGGTTCAAGACGTTGCCTCCTAAAAATTATCTTTTTTAAATTCTGATAATTTGAAGAAATCTGAATTTATTTTTCTCTCCTATTTTTTCATTTCCATTCAATTTGGCCGAACTAAAAACGCAAAATGTTTAGTTTCAGATGTATCTGTTCATTTTCAGATGAATCGGGATACTATATTTCGAAAACTATTACATTTCTATAAATAATAATTTATACAAAATTTGGAAGTTTAATACCTAGTATAACATGCAAGGTATCCTATTTCAAATAGCGAAGTTAAAATTAACTTTCGGTACAGCAGGAAGCCGTAGAAACAGAAACATATTTTCATTAGTGAAATCCTAAGTCAAATTTTACTTACGTTTTAATTAAATGAAAGAAGTGTGATTTGTGTGTGTTAAGTGTTAAGTGGGGAAAAAATTCCACAAGCGCGATAGTTTTTAAATTTTGTTTAAAATTCTAGATATAGGAACAGGCTGCGCGACTGTAAATATAGGAACAAAATATGTATCAGCAACTAAATAAATTATGACTTTGTTTATTTTTGTAAAATTGGGATTTGATCCATTTTATTTGGAAATAAACAGACCCCCCCCCCATTTTGCAAGTTCGTTTAAGTCTATTATTGAAAAAAAGTTTAGCTTTGACAGTATGGCGAGATAACATTTTTTTAAACTTCGACAACATGCGTGTGGCTACTTGAAGTCCACTAACCAATCAGATCAATATATTTTCTGATCCTTATTTTTCATAAAGCAAAAAGCGATATAAAAACCGAAAGCATTTTGTGAAATATACATTGCCTCCTCGATTAATTCTGAACTCTGAGTAATTTCATCAAAACAAATCACATGTTCCTGTTCCACAAATGTACCATCAATAAACAAAAATTCAATTAGGCCACGAACAGATTGCACTTCGCTAATACTACTTGTTATAGATAAAAAATACTGTTTCCCGATATTTTATCCAAACACTATTTATTCGTTAAACATCAGTTAGGTGTGTCGGCTCTCGTAAGTGCAAAATGAAATATCTTGTGCTTTTTGCTTTAATTGGATTAAGTTTTGAAGCTGACTGGAAATGTCCCAAAGAACCATCACAGCCCCAACTTAGTACCACATTTGTAAGTTTTCAAAAAAAAATTTTGTGCATTTATTTAGTAACTCAATTGTTATTAATGAGTTTCTTTGAGTGTGTGAAATATGAACTTAGGCCGTAAAATAGTTAGTAACGCGGTTCTACGAACAAACAACAGTTGATTGAGCAGGCAGGCACGTTTTCAAGTAGACATCATATAGGATATGTTAAGACTTTTCAATTATTTCTAAATACAAGACTCCAAGAAATATAATTAGAAAACATATAAGCCACAAAATAATGTTTTAAAAACAGTAAAATAAACTACATTGAATTAATTTTGTGGATACTGGGGCATTTCGTCTGAAACGTCCCAGCGCGGCGCGTAACTGTAAAATCAATGTTTTTTTAAACCGTGTATTCGATACTGAAATCAACCTTAAATACTTTTCCAATAGACCTTTTCGATATATATTTTTTCTCAACTTTCCATTGGCATAGCAAAATTCCTAAAAATTTAGCGTTTTGACTTTGAAAAAAATACATCTCAAAAAGGACATTTTTAATATTTGGTTGATAGTCTAGATCGAAAACTGGAGATTTTATACATTGATATAGGCATTTTTCAAAATGGGGTTTTTGATATTTTCGAGAAATGAAGCGAAAAACACGCGAAGCCACGCGTACGCGGTGCATAATATCCGCTGCTGTGGTACTCTATAGTCACAGCCTTTTAAAACGGTTTTGTTTTCACGCTTTTAATTTGTTCTAACGTCTCACAACTGCTTTCCCGAGTACTTTTTTTTTTATTTTTGAATCGATTTTGTTTCTTGAAGAAATATTTTCCAAAATGGGGTTTTTGATATTTTCAAGAAATGAAGCGACAAACATCGGATGCCGTGTGAATATGCACGCGAAGCCACGTGACTATGCACGCGAAGCCACGTGACTATGCACACGAAGCCACGCGTACGCGGCGCATAATGTGTCCGCTGCTATGGTACTCTATAGTCACACCCTCTTAAAACGGTTTTGTTTTCACGCTTTTAATTTCTTCTAACGTCTCACAACTGCTTTCCCGAGTACATTTTTTTATTTTTGAACCGATTTTGTTTCTTGAAGAAGTATTTTCCAAAATGGGGTTTTTGATATTTTCAAGAAATGAAGCAACAAACATCGGATGCCGTGTGAATATGCACGCGAAGCCACGTGACTATGCACACGAAGCCACGCGTACGCGGCGCATAATATGTCCGCTGCTGTGGTACTCTATAGTCACAGCCTTTTGAAACGGTTTTGTTTTCACGCTTTTCATTTCTTCTAACGTCTCACAACTGCTTTCCCCGAGTACATTTTTTTATTTTTGAACCGATTTTGTTTCTTGAAGAAGTTGTCTTCAATTTTTTACTTTTCTTATATTTTTAATTGTCGGAAAGATTGCATGCATACTGTGGGAATAATGGTGATTTGAACGCAATTTTCATCAGTTGGGATAATAGCGTGGTACTGTAAGGTACCTGAAATTCTCTTAGCATCAGCTAATCTGGGTTCGGACATTTAACAAGTTTATTTTATAATATTCTGTACTGTTATGAGATTTTCGTTTCTTTACTGGACTTTTGGGTCCAATTTAAAAGATCTTCTACTGTAACAATTCTCTAGTTGGCTGAATACTACAGCCTTGTTCATTTTGTTTCTCTTTAAATATTCGCGCCTACACCATCACAAGCACCTTTGCCATATGTAGTTGCAAAAAGTGCCATTCGGCTGTTATATATCTTATGTGGTAAATGAGAAGTTACAATACAACTCTTTTAAGCATATAGTTCAGATAATTTATTGTAATTTCTTAATATCGATAAACTGACACTGTATCGTGATTAAGGCTGTCATATATTACAATAATACTTTTATGTCTGAGTTCATTATTTAATTCAAAATATATTACAACTGCAAATATGCTGGATTATTGTCTATCCAGTCTGTGGTTCGCATCATGCTTATCCCTTCATTTCACAAAAATATCAAAAAACTCCATTCTGAATAATACCTATATCGATGTAAAACACTATCACAATATATATATATATATATATATATATATATATATATATATATATATATATATATATATATATATATATATATATATATATATAAGACATCCTTTTCGAAATATAACACGTTTTGAATTTCTTTCAAATTCAAAACGACAAATTTTTGAATGCAGAGAAAAAATACATTGGAAACATCTATTGAAAAAGACTTTTAGATTAATTTCAGTATAGAAAACATGATTTCAAATTACTATGATTTTGTTTTTGCGCGATGCGCTGAGACCTTTCCGGCGAAATTCCCCGTGTATGAAGTCTTATTTATATTGATTTTATTTAGACGTTCTCCACATTATTCATTATATAAGTAAAATGGAAACTCTTTTATGCGTACAAACATTTTTAAGAAAAACTTATATTTACAATTTTAATAATTATAATTAACTTTTATGTTTAGTTAGACGGTTACTGGTACGAATTCCTCTCCATGGACGATTACCTTAACGACGATCCTTGTTCACACTTTCGCATTTCATGTACTCAAAATTCGTCATGTGAAATATTACATGTAAAATGGGACTCCTACATTCTCCTACAAGTCTACAATGGTACGTTAGAACAGCAAGATAACAAAGTAGTTCTAACAATTTATGAAAATTCAACGTCCATACAACACCACGATATAAATATTAAGTATGATGATAGAGCAGTTCTTATTTGGAAATGTAATAGTACTTCACAATCAGGTGAGTACGATTTTTTAAAGAAAATCCTTAATAATGGTACTTAACAATTTTACAACGATTTCCAAATAGGTGATAACTAGTAAGCCTATAAGACCTAGTGAAGATTTTTATACGTCGAAATTTGTTACAAAGGCATTTTGTGTACGTACCAAACAGAAACCAACTACCTGACAGAGCAACCCTGGTCGCTATGTGTGCGTACGTATATGTAGGTCTTTTGCAAAACGAGAAAAAATGCTTGGCATCTCGAATAGTTTTTACTTACTGCTAAATGACTGCAAAGATGCGTAATTAAATAGAGAAGATACAATATTAGAGCATTTTTAAAACATCATTAAAGCAATAAATATTTTAAGCGAGACGATTTGGATGGTCGGAATATTGTAAAAGCCGTAAAAATGTGTTTCACATAAGTGTAACGAAATTGTTTTGTCAGAAATTTCCAGCGATATAAAATATTTTAAATAAATGATTCACCCGCTTTCATCTTATAACATTTGTGTGTGAAATGTGTAGGGCATGGCAATAAGTAAGTTTATTTGACTAAAACCTATCACAAGGGAGCATGTATGTCTTGAGGAAAGCAAAATTTGATCAATATTATTATTCAAGGCTGTTAAATAATTGCTAGTTCCTCATTAAAGCTTTTAGAACTGTTTAAAAAAATTATCCGATAATTCAGAACTATAAATTCAGTGTGTTTGAAAAAGCAGGGCTAATTTTTTTGTAGAGATTCCAATACGCATTTCATCCATAAATTGCTTTTTAAAAGAACCCAACCAATTCCTAATTTTACAAATACTAACAGAACGTGTATATACTATTACATTATTTTTATTAAACCAATTAGAACCAAATTTTAAACATATTTTTAATTAAAAAAAAACACTTAAAACTTTTTTGTATGTCTTAAGTCACAACGTCAAATCGAAGTTGATTTGGCCGGTAAAACAGTTTTGGATTTTACCGACAAGAGCCTAGCATCAACATATTCAATTGTTGAAAGGTTTGATTCTTTTGATCAAGAGCTATTTTTCAAAAGGGAAGTGCGCATTACTTTTGTTCAAGTTGTTCACTGATGGTGGTAAGTACCTAAGGGGGTGACTTTTGTGTGAAGGGATGGCTGATTAGCGGCTGAATTCACAACTTAAGATATTGAGAACCAGAAATACAGAAAAATATGGTTAGTGGTAGTGACTACAACATACTCGCGGTTGGTAAATAGAAGGAACCAGCTGAAAAAAAATAGCCCTTATATTATAAGGGACGACGTATTCCGTTCTAATTAGAAATCAAAATCACTACTTTAGTTGTCGAGGAACTACCGTCTTTCCTTAAAACATAAGGCCTTTTTCAGTTGCTTCCTCCTATTTATACATGTATTTAACTCAATATTAAATTTACTATTATTAACTTCATAAACAAATAAAAACGAATTAAAAACGGTATATTCATTTTTCAGACTCCTTTGCCTCACTGTTCGTACGAATGGAAACACAAGAAGAAATGGAGACAGTATGGCTTGATGCTGAACATGATAACAGGTTTCCTCGAATACTGAACACATTTCCAGCAGGAATTTGGAAAAAAAAGAACTCTTCACAGTGTAACAATACTGTTAAGATATCAAACAATTTTATCAATTCCCTTTTAGTAGCTAGTATAATGATAATAACCAATTTTATAAATATGTAACATATGCCAAATATTGGAGAAATAGGTATGGAGTAGTTTGTAAACATCAATACTTTTAGACGAAATTACAACAGTACTTGTTTGTATTGCCTAAGTATTTATTAAGCTTAGGAAATAGGTATTATTTTTTTATATAGATATACCTACTGATTGGCAAAGTTAATTTTAAAGCAATAATACATATTAAAACTGGGTCGCCCAAAATAAAACAATAGTGTATGGTAGAACTGCCTAAAAAAAATATATGTAATTTAGTGAAGAATTGTTTTACAAAATGAGAAATTGTCGTTTTAAAAACTGTAACTGCTTTAAGGGGGTCCCATCGCTGGCCATGTTAAATAAAAAATATTAAATTATAAAGAAAATAACTTTTTTTATAATAATTTAAGTGGTAATAACGGAATTTCGATTAACTTTACCAGGTAAATTTTGGGATATCAACTTCCAAAAATGTAAAAATCTTTACAAAGTCTTATGGAAAGTCAGGACCTTGGCACTCGCCTTTGAATTACACTCATTTGTCGATTTGATAAAGTTGAAAAAATTACAAATTAACTTTTTGAAATATACAGATTTTGCAATTAAATATTTACTTTAAAATAGGGTTTATTGAGATATCAAATAATCGAAATGAAATTAAATTAAAATGCATTAAAATGGAGTCGAAACGTTTGGCAAGGTTGCATGTGTCCGCACTTCAGATCTTTGAATACATTCAATATGAAAACTTTGATCCAGTGATATTTGAAATAATACAATTAAGGGGTAACATCACGGTAGCAGGATGAAAAAATCGATTTTTTCTATTGCTTTAAACAAGCTATTAGATATTCAAAAACCATATCCAATTAGTTCCTTAGCGAAAAAAAAAATTAAAACGTCGAAACGCGATTTTGCAGCAATGCCTCTAGCGCGCACTGAGCATGAAGCACACCGCCCGCACCCCTTACGCGCTTCGGGTCATTGCTATTGTATTACCGTTAACTGTCGAAATGATAAGTGGGTCTGTTACCTTTAGAGTGAAAAGGCCTTACAATTTCACAGAAGACCACCAGTTGTGTTAGAAGTCCGCAAGTGCGACAATTTTATGTAATAAATGTGTACACATGTATAACTTTAAACGCGTTTTTCTTAAAGCCATTTTTTTCAAACTGAGCGAAAACATTATTCAAACAATATTGCACCGATCGATTTGAAATTTTAACAGTACCTTCACAATCATATTATTTTCCCTGCTATGTAGCCGTTTTTTATTGGACGTAAACTATCTTACCTTTGTTTGAAGGTTGTAGACAATGTTGATGATTGACTAAAATGTGGTTGTCGGTCTTGTATTGTCTTTATTTTTATTTATTTTTACGACGTTTCGATTAGGTTGTATCTCTAATCGTTATCAGTTTATACTTGACAACGATTAGAGATACAACCTAATCGAAACGTCGTAAAAATAAATAAAAATAAAGACAATGTAAGTCCAACAACCACATTTTAGTAAACTTTCTTTTTATAAAAAATTTATTATTTTATTTTTGACCAAAAACCTACTAATTTTTTTCCAAAGTTAGACATTTTTAAAAAATTCCATTGAAAAAAACTCTACTTTATCGGGAAGTCAATTATATATAAACTATAAAATTTTCTTGTTTTTTTTTTGTTCCAGCCACCCATAGTTCACGTAAAATGTTTTCGCCCGTTTTTCAATTTCCTCTCTCCGACATGTCTTAAAGATATTGGTATATTACAATTTTTACACGACAAATCATCAATAATATATTTTATTCCTATCACCCTGTTATTGATATGAACATACACATCCTGTGGAGTGAAATTTTCTTCTAACTTACGTGATTTTGCATTCGAATATTTTGCATAAACATTTTACTATTTTGCAAACTTATTTATTGTGAAAGAAGGTCCCGGATATAAACATAAACAATAAAAATACAACGTTGCCGAATCAAACACAAGTTCTAAAGTCAATTTTTTTATTGGGTGAAGACAAAATAATGTTGAATAAATAGGTATTTAACAAAAGAGTTTCTTCACACCATCAAACTTATTTGTTCTTTTTTTAATCTTTTTGCCTGTCACGCATTTGGCAAATGAATAATATATTGAGATAAGGATACTATCTATCCTTCAGGCGAAAATATATTACGACAGTGCTTGTGGCTTGCAATATTTATGATAACGAGGAATTTTCGGGACTAAAGGTAACTTTTAATTATATATATATATTTAATTTTTCATAATTGCATTATAGACTTATACAAACATTGCTCCAACTTTCTGCCATATAAAGTCTTTAGTAATAGCTCAGAAACCGACTGCTGCAGAAAACATCAATTAAGTCTACCCTCTTCGCGAAGCTAAGGAGAAAATATATAACAGGATATAGTCAGTCCTTGGGATGCAACTAGCGTCTTTTAAGAAAAATTACAAAAGTTAATGTACATAAAAACAACGAATTTCTAATTACTAATTTTTATGTCGATATCTTAAAAACCGTTTAATTTATAGGGGAAAAAATTTAATTTACATCCCATATTCCATTAACGCGTAATACTAACATATGTTCACGGCAATGATACAATTATTCTATGACCCATTACTAATAAGTTCTAATCCAAAGGCTTAGGAAATAACTGAACAAGCTGGAGTATTATTTAACAAAATGTGGAGTATTATTCAGCAATGACAACTTAAAGAAACAATATTGTAATGTGTTTTCCGTCTTGCTCTATGAAATTGAGGCTTGGACCTTAGAAAATAAATTAGTGACTGACTGGAAGCATTTGAGATGTCCACCTATAGAAGGAAAATAAGGATAAGTTCATGGATAGAGCAAGTAATGTTGAGATGATGAGAAGAATGAAAAAGGACAAGGAAAACGAATACGACAATTGTACAATACACTGTAGACATAATTATTCAATCTAGTTTAAGCATCGTCTTTAAAAATGTAACTGGCTTGTTCAGAGTTGCAATATCGAAGATAAGAATAGCCATGATGATTATAATATCAACATCCTAAGAGAAAATAGTACATAAAGAAGAATAATCCAAATATTTCTGTTACTCTGGGTTAAAAAGTCTAAAATTCTAAACAGGTTCTAAGAGTTTTATTAGGGTAATTGAAATATTACCGTCATGAAATTATACAACGAACTTCTTTATCTTTTAAGCTTTTTTTAAGTTTCTCTAGATCACGAGAACTGAACGTTGAATAAAGAATTATTTATGTAAATAAAACGCCTCTCCATATTTTTTGATAGAACATTAAAATGTACTTACGGCACTTGAACGCAGCACCTACTGCATCACTGTCCATGGCATGGTGATATTCATAAACAGACTTGCCAATGAGATCTTCTGAGGTATATCCCAGTATATCCATCATGCTGCAAAAAAAGATTAGGTATTAAATTTTAAAATTGTTTGAGTCAATGATTCTTGGTTGTAAATATTGATATCGGTATAGTTCAATAAAGAACGAAAATCCCCATGTAGAGACTAAGGAAACCTTCAGGCCAAATCGGTGTCAAAAAATCTTGCCCGCTTAGCAAAAATAATTAGAAAAATCAAGAAATTAATCGCAGGGTGGTGAGCCAATTTCGCAAACAAAATTAAAGATAATGCAAATGGGGCATCTATTATTAGTTAATACCTCCATTAACTTAAATTTCCTTTATGTGAGAGCTCTATGAAAATTTCAATCTTGTATTTGAAACCATCTCTTGTATACCTCGGACTTTAAAATGGACAATAAATTTAAATCAGAAGTCCTTGTTGAATGGAAAAACTACAAACACTTGTGAAAAAAAAGTTCCTGGTGGTTTTGCGACCTGACAAACTGAAATCTTTAACATTGTTCCGTTATATTCTAATATCAAACGCGAAAGCTGATATTTGAGATACAATCAATTTGTTACTTTGCAAAAAAATATGAAACAAACATTCCTTCTACTGCATGCGCAGGAACAACCTAAATGTTTCAACAAGACAAAATTACCATTTCGTGCCTCCATATTGTTATATGGTGTATATCTTTTTGATACACGTGACTAACTAGATCCTTTCACAGCATTTTAAGTCATCAAATACAGTTTTTTGAAAAAATGAATACGCGAACAGAAACCACTCTCAACATCATATATCTTTTATTATTCTATTAACCTCACTGTCTACACATTAGGTGGAATTATCTAGTTTCCATAAAAATGTAGAGAAAATTCGAACTTTACGATATGTAACTTCAAAATATTTGGTACATTATATTCAATCGTCTTCTTGTTCCAAAATGGTTATATAACTCTTAGTATAACTAATAATCACATAATCATCGTAGGGTACTATAAAATGTGCAAACTGATCAGAAAGGAAAAACAGTTGTAACATGTAAACAATTCTTAAAATAAATTGTAAAGTATTTATTAGACAGCATTTGAAAACTTCTAAAGACAATTTTTTTGTTTCTAAAATACTTCAGTAGTGAACAGACTTGAATATAAGACGAAAGCTTTTTCAGCTTTGGTCAAGTTGAAAATCAGTGTTCTAATATCGTGGAGTAAAGATCCCTGAAGATTATTCGTGCAATCGTAGGCGAAACGTAGGATAGTAATTCCAATTTGACACGGTCTAAACACAATCGGATATAGCTGTACAAATATACTAGTTAACAATTAAAATAAGATGCATAACTATCGTTAAAACTTAGCAAGCATCGAGAAATGTGCAATATAGTCAAAGTAACATTTAAATTATCAGCCATGTGCCTTCAAAGTTTTCATCACGCACAGATGTGTCGAAATACATTGAAACTTCGGTTTTCATTAGTCATCTTTGAATCCTTCGTTGAACTTATAAGGCTAGAAGACATTGCAAGAGTAAGAGACTCAAAAGAAATAGAAGAAAAAGATCTAGATAACGAAATCGTTCACCTGTGACTGAATGAAAAATATGTGCCGCATCTGGCTGCATAAGCAGTGAAATCTACAATTTGAACCATTCGGTAATTAGAAAACTGAAGAAGTTTAATAAGTCAAACAAAACTTAAAAATATGTCATTGATTTCTATTGAATCTAAAGACGCCGTCACATAAGGCGGTACTGAAATGGGGCGGCATAAGCAACGAAACCCCAAAAAAAACTTAGAAATCTATCATTAATTTCTATTTTTTCATGATATATGACTATATGTTATTTTATGTATATATCTATGAATGCTTGTTTGTTTTAAGCCTTTTTTCGATATATTCGTTAAGGGAATGAAGATCCTTACAGCTTTAAAACTTAGACTTGGATATTCATTTTTGACGGTTATCTAATACTCCACCAAATCGGAATAAGGGAATTTTGTTTTAAGGCTGTTGTCGTAAGAGAATTCAACGGGACTATCTTCTTTTTGTGAAGTGAATTATGGTGGAGCTTGAATATGGAAAGGACCTTGGATCCACAAAAATTTCATTCAGAGAGTTTCGAAAGGTGTTCCGTGAAAACGGATAGCAGTCTTGGGAGACAACCAGCTCATTAGAGGACGTGTATTTATGCGAATGTGGGAAATAATCTTGACCGTTATCCTCATTTATTTTTCTTACCAACAACTACGGTTTTCTTCTAAACGCTGCAATATTCTCCAATAATTTTAAGATATGCATGTTACTGTCTTGCAGAGACAGATTCAAGTTAAGTTTGTCAAATATACCGAACAAATATGCCAGTTTTGGTAAAAAGTCTAGTTCGGCAAAGTATCTGTAGTTTGCATGATCTTCCTCTTTTAGAAAAGTGTAAAATTCTTGATGTATCTCAAATGTACGGGATAAGACATTTCTACGTGAACTGCAGTTAAGGCTGAGAGGCAAGGCAGTCGACAAACAGCGGCCCTTTCACGAGGTGCCGCTGAGGTGTCGGGAACGCCGCACCTGTGGTGCGGGGGAGCCTAGTATCCGAGACTAGTCCTTGGTGCAGACCACACGACTCTCAGCCGTAAAACTAGGGACCCGTCCCGTTCCGATCCCAGAACCTACACTGGGTAAAGGAGGGCCGACCTTAGTATAGATGTGTGGTAGAGTTCCTGACGTGCTTCGGTGCGTCGTGTTCTCGAACTGTGACCTGTCTAGTGGGTGGCTCCAAAACAGGTACTGCGGGGGTGGAGGGCCCAAGCATGGCGGCTTCATGCTCCTCCACCTTGGTGTCGGTCTCGCAGGGGCCGTGGCGTTAACTAGATAGAATGCCCCTGGGTTGGACACTGGGCGTTTCGGTACACGTTCGTGTTGCCAGCCCTTGAGAGTGGGGGGTTCCGCCAGGGCAAATCATGAGTAGTCGGGCTGCAGTCACTTGCAGACTCGTAAACGAATTTAGCCCAAGTGCCGTCCCTATCCACCACAACGGCTACGTGCTCGCCGTATATATTACGAGGTGTCGGTTAATCCTAGTGACAGGGTTCTAGTATCCGAGGCGAAGCTCCACTGATCGTTCGTGCCCTAACAGCCGGGTCTGACTGTACATTCGAGCATAGTACCTTAGGTCGAGCCGACTGGAAACCAGAGTACTCCTATACCGGGCCATTGGTTCCTTCGCGGAACTGAAGAATAACTGGCTGTAATCGGGGAACCTGACGGTGGGGTGCTCGAGGATCTCCAGTACAGACCAAGGCATGTGTGTTCAGCTCCTATGTCCATGCAAAGTTTTTTGAATAGTCTGGCTTTCAGCGGCCTAGTTTTTATGTAGTTTACTATGTCTATGATAAATTCCAATTCCTAATTCAATTCACAGTTCATCGACTTCGACGAAAGTGCTTCAATATGGTTGATGCAATGGGTCCACATATAATGCGGTAATTTACTTCGAATAATCGCTTGCAATCCTGAATAGCAGCCAGACACCAATTGAGCGCCATCAGTACACATACCGATACACTTTTCCCAATCTAAATTATTTTTTATTATAAACTTGTCAATAATTGTGAACAAGTCTTGAGCCTTTGCACTTTCAGTGACGCTTTGTAGAAAAGGTCTTCAACGATCATATTATCATTCAGAAAGCTTATGTAACAAATAAGGTGTGCATCTTTATTACTGTCAGTGGCCTCATCAAGTTGCAGACTAAATTCCTTGCCTTTCATTTTCTCTATTAATTGGTCATTGAGATATTCAGCTATATGATAGATTTTTCCACTAATAGTGTTGTTAGATAAAAGTATCTTCGTAATTAGTTTTCCCGCCGATTCTTCTACCATAATATTAATCACCTCGACAGCAGCAGATAAATTAACTTCTTCTGCAATGATACGAGGTTTTTTGCACTTCACCATCCTGTATGCCATCTTGAAAGATGATAGGATAGCAGTGTATTATTAGGTACTGAAGTTTATTAAGTGAACATTTTTTTTGTTTTCGTAAATTTTTCAACTTCCTATTAAAAATTTCGCGCGATTTTTCAACCATGAATGGTCTCGAGACGTCGCTTTAGTTTACTTGTGAGCATACTCTCGGGCGTTAGATTTTTCAAATAGAGCACACACTGCGTTCTTTCTTCATTATTTCTTCTACTGAAGTAAAGCTAAAGTCCAAATAGCCTAGGAAACTGGTCAACAACGTAACAATATTAAATGAATGACGGTTGACGTTACCTATGCAACAAACGATTTATGTAGTGCAAGTGATTTGAATTGTTTATTTTGTACTGGCGAATATAAGTAAATTTAGATTCAGTAAAAAAGAAAGCAGAAGCTTTACTCTTCACTATGCCTCAGGGCGCGGTGGCGCATACTTTGGGAACCCCTGCCATAGAAAGTAATGGCTAGGTGGTTAAATATATAGTCATGAAAAGCAATATAAATACACAAACACGCATAATATTCGCATTAAATATCCTATTTTAAATGTAAATATAAATATTTTAGTTTCAAAACAACTATAAATTACTAGTCTTACATCTACGCCAGTTGAGAAGTCAAAATGGAAGAAAATTCTGTATAGACAAGCTAAGTATGTTTATGAAAAAAAAAATTAAATCAGTCATGCTCGGGGCTCTTAACCACCCACTACCATGTTATTATATTAAAAAAATCGTTTAGGACGACCTAAAAAATTAAAATGGGAGGAAATTTTATATAGTACATTCCATAATGTTAACAAATAAATAAATTATTATTAATTATTTTGTGATTTATTATAACATCTCGAGATATCTCAGAGAAAAAATTTATCTAAAGATTCTTCTGAGGAATATTCAGAATATTCTTCAGACTCTGAATCCGGATAAGAGCCATCAATGACCTTTATTTAAATTGTCTATTTTATTCTCTTTTGTTTAGTTTTTCGTGTTGTTTTTGAAGTATGTTATTCCGTAGTACTCCATAGAAGCTTCTTTGGTCTCGAATCATCATCACAAGTTCAATATCTCCCAACATATAGTAAAATTACATCCCCTCTTTTGTTACATGTCGCCTCTCTAAAGTAAGTGAAATATTTTCATAGTAAATCAGTAGATTTTACCAACAAGTTTGTTTAGTCGTTGTTTATGGGCATTGTTTTTATAAAGTTTGACATATATAATAATTTTCATTTTACTTATGCCTTAAGAAGTTTTATTGCTTGTCATAACGTAAGCATTTTTAGGTGTTAAAAAGTACTACAAATGCGAAATTTATAATAAATATCAACAAAAAGGTACATAATTATAATTTTGCACAATTATGGCATGAGGGGAACGACTTATAAAATGTTTGAAAATTATCTGTCAGAACGTGTACAAATGGTTAAAATTAACAATATTTTAAGTGGCAAAAAATTTGTAAAAATTGGTATTCTCTAGGGAATTGTTTTGGGCCCAATACTTTTTATTCTGTATATTAATTCTTTGCTTAATTTAAAAACAGAGGGGCTGATGGTTTCTTATGTAGATGATACAGCAATGGTCATTTCTGTGGATTCATGGGAAAGTGTAAAAAATAAAACTATAATAAATTTATCAAATATAAAAAACTCGTTACAAGCCCAAAAATTAACATTAAACTTAACAAAAACAACATATATAGCTTTCTCTCTGACAAAAGGCAAATAGACCTTTATATAATAACAATATGATTAATAATCAAATCATTAATGAGACACCACACACCAGGTACCTGGGTATTGTAATCGATTCTTACCTTAAATGGCAACCACACGTCGATTATGTCTCAAAAAAGATTCGTGGCTTAGTACATAAATTTTATTTATTAAGAAACTTTCTGGACAGGAAAACTTTGATTATGGTCTATAAAGCCTTGGTTGAATCGATTTTAAGGTACGGTATTTTAGTGTGGAGAGGACTATACAATAATGCTTTATATAAATTAAATTTAATTCAAAAATATCTATTAAAGATTATATTTTTCAAAAATAAATTATTCCCCACTCATTTACTCTTCGATAAAAATATACAAAACGTAAGATCGATTTATGTTTCATCTGTCTGTGTTTATATATATATATATATATATATATATATATATATATATATATATATATATATATATATATATATATATATATATATATATCGACATCCAAACTTATAAACTTTTATTGATCACGATTAAAACACAAGAATAAAAATCCACAAGCATATATAGATCCCCATTAGTTATAACAATCTTAACCTAAAGTACATCAAATATATTGGACCAAGGATACACAGTTTGAAAAGATATTTTTGTAGGTTAATGTAGTCTAGATATTTAGGAATTTTTACTTTTTGTTTAGTACGTGAAACCAAACTTTGTTTATATTCATTATAATATATAATCACATTTTAGCACATACAGATGTTTAATCATCTAGGTGCTATTATTCTGTTCTTGTAAATATATTATATGTTATGTTATATGTTATGGGACAATCTGTAGAGTTTGTGAATAAATAAATAAAAATAAAATAAAAATAAATAAAAGGTTTTCTATTGATATATATTGTTAGATATTATTTACATATCGAAAACAACATAAGTTGGGCAACCAGAAATGAATACATTCTTAAAACTCCTGATTTACTTTACTCCCTGGTAGAGATACCAACCAGCATTGTTATATTTGTTAAAATAATACAATTACAAAAAGATATCTTATAATCGGTGGATGCTGGTACATGGCACTGGTTTGAAACCAAACCACTCAGGGGTGATTGGGAGGAAGAGTAAACTTCCCGAAAATGGATTCTGGTGGTTTGCAAACGGATCTCGACAAGATAAAAGATCCGGAGTTGGCGTGTTTTATTCTCTGGGATAGCATGCACCGGTCTTTCAAGCCGAAACTTATGCTATTCTGCAATGTGGACATTTCTGTAAGAGGGACATAAACAGAATTAAAACTATTAACATATATTCAGACAGTAGGTCTGCAATGACATTAGGATATACACAGAAATGAGGAAGCGGATTGTTCGGCAAAGATGGGGTGCGTGGCGGAACAGTACGGCCCCCAACCTGTTTCAATTATTATTGATAAGAGAGAACTGAAACTGTTGCTGAAAAGCAAATTTATTCAGTGCTACAGGAAAACAAATTTATTGAATGCTACAGGAAAGCCCTTGGAATGAGATGTCATACAACTTCTTTTCTTGAAGAGGAAAAAACTGCGGATCGTGGTTGACTTGCTGCAGGGACAATCACCTGCGAGGCCATCTTTATCGCGGATAACCCGGTATGCAAATGGTGTCTGGAGGACGATGAAACTGTTGACCATGTTCTCAAACTGAGGCAGAGATATTTCGTGGTATATCTGAAGCGGTTAGGCAAGGTTAGATAAGGAGGCTGCTTGGACTCGCAAAGGCGATTGGCCTCGAATGTAATGGGCCCAATGAGACTTAAGCATCGAAGATGTAGTATCACCACTCTTATTCATTCATTCAATCGGTATATCTACCGACGAATAAAATAATTCATACTCTTTATGAACGCTTTTTCAAATATAAATAAAAATATTATCTCATAATTCATAAGTCCTAGTTCTGACAATAATTTAATCTTACGGGGGAATTCGTTGCATAACACCCTGCAGATAGGGTCTCTTCTGATAATATTAGTGCTATAAAAGTGTAGTTATACAAGAGCAAATGCTATGACAAACAAATCTGCAGCAAAATTGCATTTTGGAAATGGATCGGCACTGTGTATTCATTACGACCAATTTTTTAAGTATTAAATTCATATAAAACAGTTCTGGCAGGTGTGGGAATAAACTTCTTGGACAGGAAAAAATGTTTAGCAATCTACTGCAATGAGGTATGTGATGATAGCGTATCATGATTTCGCTAGAATGTTGAAAATGAATGTAATAGTAAAAATAATGGATAATTTATTTAAACCACTTATAAGATTTATGTTTACACTTACAAATCATCATCAGCATGTGTAAACTTCATATCCAAACTGTGCTTGGTTAAGAACGTTTGACGTGGTAGAGGAGTGTCTATGTTAGACGGGTGTGGAATTAGCTGACCGACTGCTACGAGACATCTGGATATTTTACTAGGTTTGTCTTCTTCAACCAATTTGTCTTTTATTATATGACCTGTGCAGTGGATTACCTGAAAATAATGTAATATTAGTATAATAATTTTATGGATAAACCATAATCTTTTTTAGTTTTTTTTTTTAAATAGTTTCGGTTATTCTGAATGCTGATGCTTAAAGAATATCCTTGTTTACATGAACGTACTAGTATAATTATTTTTTAACCAGGGCAGAATGCGAGCAAAAATATATATTAAACTTTGGACGTGGTCAAATATTTTAAAATTTTGTGTAATTACGCTCTAATTCACTAAGATGGTCTAACTTTAAAACTCGCCTAAGTCGACAGTAAGTGGTTTAAGTCGACAACAGTGAAACAATAAGTTTATCAAATTAAAACCTTAAAAGCATAAGGATAAAACAATAATTTTTATTTACTATTAAAACGGCAAAAACGAAATTGTTAATTTTCAATAGACAATTCCTCTAACCGATTCTGGTCCTCTTGCCTACTGGACTGGTCTTTATTCTTAATTTTAATAGAAAAAAGAGTTATTTGCAGACGTATATAATATAAATGATAAAAACATATTATGCAAAACAAAATTAGCCAACTAAAAGATTGAACTTTTATGATAACTAGACTGGGTCTAAGTCCTTTTGGCGAATCTAGATGTTAATGACTAATTTGTCGAAAACAAAAATCATATAATGATACTCCAGAGATGACAAAAAAATTTATACTGGACAGCTACAATTTTTTACCGTTAAATAAAAAAATACATTTCTAATGGTGTGAATATTGACATAGTTTATATAAAAAATTATACGCGGGATAGGCATTTTGGACTAAAAAGAAAATTACTTTATAAGTCGAAGTAGATGAAGTGACAACTCAATCGCATTTAACAATTAACCCAATCCTTGTTGAACAAAACACTTAAATATTTTACAGCCAGAAGGAATGACTATTGTGTTCCTGTTAGTCTCCGATGTCACTTTAAAACTGTTTCAGAGGAGTTCATGTAAATAAATGATGCAATTACGCGAAAAAGAAAAAACTACTGTTAATAAAATTTCAGTTTATGTTATAGGCCTTGAACGTACTGCTATCAGAAAAATACTTATATGATGTATCTACGTAGATAGCAATACCCTGTTGAGTCGATGAAGACAACTAAAGTTTTAAGATATTGAGGGTCGTTTGTTAAGCCACAACTCGTTGGGAAACGTAGTTTTGATATTCACAACATGTAATCACCCTTCGGCACTTCCATATAATTTGTTCTTTTATCTCGGGAGTAGTATCGTTCCTTCTGAAGTATTTCAACACATGAATCAGTATTTTAATTGTGAACAGAACTTCAAAAAGTAAGTAACTAAAAAATAATTAGTGTCGTCGGCCATGAAATATTCAAACGGTACAGACTATTCACTTAGATAAGAGGTAAAGATTTTCTTGTATAAAATAACTTAATTTAATTATGAATTTTTTTCGTTATCGACCATCAAAACAACTTGTACTGAAATTTTTCATCAGTTTTCGTTCTATAGAGTAGTTGGTATGTTTCATTTTAAATATCATATTGTAACTAACAAACCAGATCGTCATAAAACTGAATGTCCCATTTATTACTATAAAATCAGGAAAAAGCAAAAACATACATTTAATTTACATTACTTTGTTGAAGTGAGGACTTTTGAAGTATAACTCTGATAAAGTATTTTTTTTTGTGTTCATGAGAACAAAATTGATATTAAAATTAACATATAAAAAAAAAGTTGACATTGGTGGGTACCTAAATTTTATAAAATATTGGACAAATAGACATGAGACAGATTTTTTCTATTCGAACAAAATCATAAGTCAACATTATCTTCCAATTCTCATAGCAGTGACACTCGAATAATGGAATAGCCTTCAGCTGGTTGGTTATAGCCGTTTCAATGTTTTGGAGTGTTCCAAAATAACGTCCCTTGAGGTAATTTTTCAATATTGGAAAGAGGAAAGCATCACAAGGACTAAAGTCAGGCCAATAAGGAAGCTGAGGAACCACAGGCATGTTTTTACTGACCAAAAACTTGTTTTTTGAAATAGCTGTGTAATGAGGCACATTGTGGTGATGCAACACTCATTTATTCTTGATGTTTGGTCTAACACGCATGATCCTTTTTTGAAGTTATTCAAAAACTTCTCAGTAAAAGTGTTGATTGACCATTTTACCTAGAGGCACAAACTCTTCGAGGACACTCTAGCTATTGGAAAGTAAATCACCCTGGACTAGACTTTCGGTTTCCGAGTCGTACTCAAACGCGCAAGATTCGTTACCCAGTAATGATACATTCTAGAAAATGGGAATCATTTTCGATCGATTCCGAAAAGTCAAGGCACTTTTTTATATTTACTTTAAATGCAAACAGTTCTGGATAAGAATTGATTTATCGAATACTTTTTACCTTGTAAGTAGCAGATTTTAGATTGACTGATCGCCCCTTGCTAGTAAGGGTACATTTCAATCTGATGAAGAAGGATTTTGGAGCTTCAGTATCTTCTTTTGTCTTCGAGGCTAATATATCTCTTATTTCTTCATGGTCGCATGGATGGCTGTATTCAAATATATTTTGGCCCATTAAGTCAACCTACAAAAAAATTATAATATTAACTTAAAATTAATTATGCAGATTAATGATGTAACTAATATTCGAGTATTTTTTAATATTCGTATTCGTAAGAAAATGCGAATTATTTTTTTTTCCAAAAAAATTAAATCAAATCTATTAAAATACATAACTTGTAACAAGACATAATAATTTTTAAATACTGTTATTTTCAAGTTTACTCCTAAAGTTTGAACAATCAACTTAGAACACATATAATCAGTCCCAAATTCCAAAATGGAAAGAATATTGATAACACTATTTTAATTTCAAAATATTTTTAAAACCGGGTTACAAAATCAATTGCCTGTAAAATTTTACAGCATTGGATACGGCTTATGAGTGTTTTAGTATACGGATTCGTTTTCGTATTCAGAAAAGTGTGAAACGAACATTCGTATTCGCACACGTTGCAGGCAAGTACATCGAGTAGAATGAAGTTCATTTTTTTAAAATTTAACACAGACACGTGGTCAAAACTGCATCAAAACAAACAATATGCATCGAGACAAATTTTTTAAAATCTTCCATAGTGGTTAATGCGATGTTGTATACTTTATTTTTGATTGTCACCCAAATAAAAAAATCAAGTACTGTTAGGTCGAGGGAGCGAGGTGGCCAAAGATGTGGCCCATTCTTGGCTATCCATTGATCATAAAACAAGTTTTGCAGATGATTGTTAACTAAATGACAATTATGTGGAGACGCCCCATCACGTTGATAAAATAAAGTTCTATGATTAGCCAGCGGCAAATTATCTAAATAGTTCACTTCCAAATTTCTCAAGATGTTGAAGTAGCGCTCACCTATAAGTTAAACAAAGTATTTTGTATCTAGAACTCTTCAAAAATGGCTAACTTATCATTCAGATTATCGTGGTAAAATTGTAGGGCGACGACGGCGTCATTTATTATAGCACAATACACGTTAAATTGCCAAGACTCTTGAAAATTTAATTCTCTAAACGGATGTACGTTTAAGTCGCTCCAATAGTGGGAATCCATTTTTTTGAATTTGGCTTCGTTCGACCAAACAATATTATCCAAAAAACCAGCATTTTCTTGTACCCGAAGTAAAATAAATTGACAGAACTCCACTCTTCAGTGCTCTTCAGTGGAAAATCAGTGCCTTTTAAATGTTGTACTATGGAATACACATAGGGATGAAAATTATGTTTCCATAAAACCCTTAAAACTGATGTTTAAGATAATCCAGAGTCTAATGCTACTTGCCGTGTAGATATTTATTGTCGGATATGCGGCGAAATATCCTAAAATTGTAGTTTCAATATTTTCATTATTAACAACTAGTTTATTTCTATTTCTTTTGCTTTTGTGGATCCAAAGTTCTTGAAGATTTCTATAATCATTTTAACAGTTGGTGGTGTTGGTTTTTGTTTCTACGGATATCTGATCGCGAATGTATCGCATCACATTCTCCATAAATAAGTTTAAATAATCTTCGTGCGTGTAATTTAATCGCCCCGACATAATGATTAATATTGAACGTCAAATGGCAAAAATAGTGACAATTCTCTAGGGTTCGATTTTTCAATTTTCGCCAAGCCTCGCCGTCATGGCCAACTAATAACAAAACTTAAAAGCCGTATATTTTGAAAACTACAAATTTTTTGAATAGACAACCTTATATAAAGTTACCCTTGTTTTTAATGTTTAATATGATAAAATTATACAAATAGGTGCTTTCTATTTGCAAAAGTGACTTTTGACGATTTTTTAAATATAATTTTTATTCTTCTTTTTTGACCACTCTGTACTAATAATTTTCAAAATATCATAAAAAGACTACTGAGATCGATCTTTGTCTACAAAGAAAACTAACCCAAATTGAATAATAAAAACTTCCTTATAGGAAAAATTTATAGTTAAATTTTGGTCCGCAAACGTCATTTTTGACATAAACATTTAAATATGTCAAAACGGGGACACTTAAGTATAGAACAAAATACATGAAATATGTTTAGAATTTTACGTAGAAATCAAAAATGTGATAATATATAGGGTATTTCACTTAAAATAAGCAAGTCGACATCTAAAGGGTGTTTTTTATAGAGGTATAACACTTTAAGTTGGCAACACTTTTTTAACTGGCGGCCATTTTGTCAGCTGTCAAGTGATTTATGTTTAATTTGGTTTGGCATTTCAACATGAATAGACTGACGCCTGAACAACGCTTCCAAATTGTGCAAATTTATTTTGAAAATCATGGTTCTGTTCGAAATACGTATCGCGCACTACGTCCATTTTACGGTCAACATAATCGTCCATCAGAGCAATTAATTCGATTAACTATGGAACGTTCTCGCACCACGTTTACTCTAAATGATAATACGCATCCCCAGAGACGTCGTAAAGTGCGTACAGAAGAAGTCATTGCTGCTGTAGAGCGTAGCGTAGAGGAAGACCCGAATCAGTCTATCCGCCATCGTGTACAGGAATTGGATGTGTCCATTCACTTTATGGAAGATTTTGCGGAAAGATCATGGTTTGCGTGCTTACAAAATCCAATTCGTGCAAGAATTGAAGCCACACGATCACCTAGTAAGGCGCAGATTCGGTGAATGGGCCCAAAACAAGATTGCCGTCGATCCCGATTTTCATAAGCGAATTTTGTTTAGCGATGAAGCTCACTTTTGTTTCAATGGATACGTCAATAAACAAAACTGCCGTATTTGGAGTGATGATAATCCTCAAGTGTATGTTGAGACACCGTTACATCCAGAAAAACTGACTATTTGGTGTACTTTATGGGCTGGTGGAATCGTTGGTCCGTACTTCTTTAAAAACGATGCTGGTCAGAACGTTACAGTCAATGGTGACCGCTATAGAGCCATGATTACTGACTTTTTCGTTCATCAATTGAACAACCATGATGTGCAGGAGCTGTGGTTTCAACAAGACGGCGCAACATGTCACACAGCTCGTGCCACAATTAATTTATTGAAGGAAACGTTTGGTAACCGCATAGTTTCACGTTTCGGACCCGTGAATTGGCCTCCAAGATCGTGCGACTTAACGCCGCTAGACTATTTTCTGTGGGGATATGTGAAGTCGCTAGTCTACGCCGATAAGCCCGAAACGATTGATCACTTGGAGGACAACATTCGCCGCGTTATTGCCGATATACGGCCACAAATGTTGGAAAAAGTCATCGAAAATTGGACCTCCAGATTAGACTACGTCCGAGCCAGCCGTGGCGGTCATATGCCAGAAGTCATATTTAAATTATAATGCCAGAAGGTTATCTTTCGAATAAAGTAAATTTCATGTCAATTTAAAAAATTCATCTTTGTTTTATTCCATTTAAAAGTTCTATACCTCTATAAAAAAACACCCAAAGTGCCGCCATCTGGAAACTGTTTTAGCCGGTTGTTCCCCATGCAAGTTAGAACACTGTCAAATTTTCAGATCAATAAAGTTCCCGGAGAATCACCTTGTATATATATATATATATATATATATATATATATATATATATATATATATATATATATATATATATAATAGAGGAAGCTAAATAAAAGCATATAAAAAAAAGTAATTAAAAATGGTAAATGTAATAAGTCTAAAAACACACTTATTATTTTAACGCTTTTTACATAAATGAGACGAAGCGATATCTCGTATTTGAATCAATATTCGAGAACAAATTAGCTGATCGTAAAACGGTGATTTAAGGTAAAGTAACCGAATTGTTAGCAAAAAAATATTAGCAATAATTTTTGACAAAAGTGGAAATATTTACAAAATTAACTAATATAAAATATATATATATATATATATATATATATATATATATATATATATATATATATATATATATATATATATATATAAACATACTAAAGCTTTGTCACAAAAAATATCTATAAAAGGATTTTTTACCTGGGTAATCCCTAGATAGTCGCTGACATTTTCTGATAAATAGACAAAATCCCCTTCAGATGAAATGACAAGCAAAAATCCTTCCAATGATTTTAGGAACACGGATTCTTCTTTTAAGCTTTTGGGTAATTTGTCTTTTATAGGCAGTACAGGAACTAAAAAATAAAACTGACATGAACATCTATTACGATTTCTTAGTCTAGGTCGTAGCCTATTTTAATTGTTAGGTTATTCAGTAGAAAAACAAATAATATAGTTTCTTCAAATTTTAATAAAATCAAAGATTAAATTAATATTAAAATGTAATATTTTTTTGATATCTGTTCTAAGACTTAAACAATTGTATTATATGATTTGCAACTATTAAGAATCATACTAACTAGTATTTTTAAAATAACTTTGATTATTCGTAGTACAACGTTTAAAACGACAAATATTTTAATTGCATAATACTATCTTAATATACTCAATATTTCACTCTCGGTTTAAAAATATCTAAGAATAAAAAAAATATTCAAAAACTTATTTTATAAAAACTAATATAATATAAATTATAAAAATATTTCATTTACTTCTAAAATGCATATGTTGGAAAATATGAATGAACGTAGGCTTCGTAATCGGATGTAAAATATTTAGAAATTAAAATATAATAAATAATTTTTTTTCAGATATAGGCACCAACAATGGCACGAAAGTTTTCAAGGATGAAAAATATTATTATTTGAAAAACTGGCGTAGTTTCTAACAGGAAAAATAAACAATTAATTTATAATAAACTCAACACACAAACCTCCTTTATGTCACTAAAATTAACTATGGACAATAATATGTTTACGATTTTTCCTATTAGAAGCTCGTTAAAAAGAAAATTGTGATTTTTTTTATTTCATAACTCATGAAAAAGATTAATTTTACTCCTACGATAATAATTTTTCCTCAAAATAAACCATTAAAATTAAAAATGAAATTTAATATTTAAAGAACACCTTTATGTATGTATCTGTATTTCAAAAATAAATTCTTCGCTTTATCAAATTGGTCTGTGCCATCTCTAGACCTCACTTCTCAGGATTATTGTCAGACTAGGTCACGTTTTTCTGTAAGAAAATGGGGTCTAAGATACTGGATCATATTTTGAGCTGATTATCACCAAAATTTAGACTTCCGTAAATGTCATAATGTATTTAACAAAGATTGTACCTATGTACTTACATAATATTTAGAACAGGGAAAGAAATTACCTACTGATATATTAATTAAGAATATTTCATTAAATTATTGTGTAAGGAGCTATTCGCTTTGTGGTCATACCACTTGTATCTTACAGAAACTTGCGAATTTGATATCAACACATTGAGCACATACGTGCGCTAGAAAACGTGTCTTGACTTTAACCAGAGCTTCAAGAAAGGCGGCACGGACTTGTTTAATTCGACTATTATTATTTCCAGTCTTTGTTGTTACGTTGACGTTTTCTTATTATTCCCGGCGCGCTGCTGTGTGCCTTTGATCGCCAGACTAACGAACGCTTTAGCTGTCAAAAACACGTTTAAGTTGATAAAAATGTAAAAATTCAGTCCACGGAACAAAAAAGTTTGAGAACTTCTGCTCTATACTATAAAAACATCACTGCAATCTAATAAAGTTCTTGTCTTAGTCTTTGCTGCTAACATGTACATCAGTTTTTTCGTTCTTTACAAAATAAATAACGCATGTGATAATTTTTTAATATGGACTCATATTTTTAAAAATTTTATTGGCTTCTGCCCCATTTTGTTATTTTTTATATAATACTAGGAAAAGTGGGCTTGGAAAAAAATTACTGTCAAAATCCCTTTGTATTTACAATTATTTCATTACGAATTATAAATATATCAAATGTCAGCATTTTACATGAAACGTTCTCTGTAAAGACTGCAACAAATCTCCAAATGAACGTTAGATATAATATTCAGTTTAATTCTATAAATATTCCATTTCTTCAATTTTAATGAAGAACATTAAAAGGAGCCTGGATAACGATTGTTTAAGAAAATTTCAATTTGCAGACTTGTTAAAAGAAAACTACGACCACAATTTTTTTACTGCCAATCTGTAGAGAAAAAAAACGAAGAAAATGCAATGGAGAAAACTGAAATAAACGTAAGAACAGTACATTATTATATAGTTTTGATTAAAAAAAAATATATTTTTTAGATAAAATTGATGATTTCACTTTTAAAATTTAATATACAAAATAGTTTTATCAGGATTTGGTTACATGGTTCTCAGTTTATACCCTTGCATTAATTAAATCCTTTCCGGTCGTAGTTTTACACGATTTACATAGAAATATTGTGTATTACCTATTTGTTATTTGTTTATTAAACTAACTTCTTGCTAAAATTAGATAAAATATTGAGACGAAAAAGAAGTTTCCAATTAATACTAACAAAAAAATGACTTAAAAACTTATTTCTATCGGTAAATATTGTTAGAAATTATTTACATATTGAAAATAACAATAATAATAATTAAGGCAACAACAAATTAATATTTTAACTTATTCTAGAATTGACGTACCGATTAGCATGTTATACTCGTTTAAATAATGCAATCAGAAAAGGATAGAATAAAATCGGTGTGTGTGTGTACCAAGAAATAAAAGATCAACATTTTTCCCAATATAAATAAAAATAGTATTACGTTATTTAGCATTCAAACAACCTAGCCCTGGTTCTGACGATATGCTAATTCGACGGGGTTTAAGGCTTAAATTTTTACCCCCTAATTCACTAACATGGTCTGACTTTAAAACGAGTCTAAGCTAACAGAAGAGGGTTTAAACTGACAAGTACAGCAATAAGTCAAACAAGTTTAAATTCTTAAAATTAACAGAATCTAAAATCGTTTGTATATATTATCGAATCGTAAAAAATTGAAACTTGTTTATTTTCAGGAGACAACTATTTCTCTTACTGATTCTAAGGCTTTATCTCAAAGTCCCGAACTAGATCATTTAATTTAGGTTGTTAGATTAAATGGGGTGCATTTCCTTCACTTCCGGGAAAATAAGAATCGTCCTTTTCTGATACTTTATCGGATTCTGCCTTATCATCATACATTTCTAAATCTTCCTCCCATTTTGCTGGAACTGGTAAACCTTCTCCATGAAGAACCTTTATCGCTGAGGCAATATCCGGATATTCAATATTATGTTTGCTTTTTTTGAAAAACCAGACACTTTTGTCATGCAAAAGTAACAGTCGTTAAAATGATTTGTTGGTTCTAGCCAAATCATTGTAACTGCAAAAGGCATAGAAGAGCGTTTGCCATTTAACCAGTTACTTAGATTTGCTGCACGGGTTTGACAACATTTGTGAAGAGCCCAGTCGCGATCTTAATTGTCAACAAGACATCCAAAATACTTAAGATAAGCTACTTTGATCATTTCGTTAATTGTCCTTTTCTGTGATTTAGGGGTCAAGTGACACGGCCACGTTTCTGTACTTTGGACATTTTTGTATAGCCGTGTAGGTCAGTTCAGAGATGTGATTCTACGTTTACAGACGTCAACTAACTTTACTCAATACAAAGATAACACTAATACAAGGCTCTTTTTCGCGCATTTCGCTTCTCTAATACTAACCAATACTCGTGCTAAACCAATACTGATGATACGACTACCGGCCAACTGTTTTTATAGCCGTTCCATAATTCTGGTATTTTCTAAAAACATCGGGTATCGGAAGTTCGAAAAGCGACGGCGTACTTCTTGTATACAGGGGCCATCTATAAGTAGATTCGACTACGGGCAGAGTGAAGTTTGGAATTATATGGGTTTAAATGGATACTTTCGGTTATTTTAAGCCCTAGGGGGGTTGGGATTTCGTGGTTGACTTGTCATCTCTAGACACCCCCACGTGATGTTCCAAGATTGTGCATAATTTTCCTAATTTATTAAAACGTAAATCTGGCAACACCGCACTCTAGTTTATTACAAATTAATTTCTAAAATAATGTGGTTAAAATACTCATTATTTTGCTGAAAAAATCATAACTCAAAATCTTATGTGTTAGGAAGTTTTTACCATCATTTTCGCATTTAGAGACCAAAAATTAACCAAAGGCTGCCTTTTACAATAGTATATTAGCTGTAAAGTAGTGTTATTTTATCATTATTACGAAATTGTAATGAGAAATAAGGTCATAGAAGAAAATTTTTACTTAAATTATATAGAAATCTTGACCAGTGGTCAACCAATAACTTAAAATAACTTAACTTTTATTGTAAAAAATGGCAATATTTTGGGGGGTTAAACTTCCAGAAAACTTTAGTTCGCCAGAAAAATTTATTACATAAAAATAAATACATAAGTAAATACGTACAGGTACATTGTATATTCTTTTCACGACGCGAATTACGTAGACAACATCGTTTTTTAATCTATAATATTAAAGATAATTATTAATTTGCTCATGTAAGAATATGTCATTGTAATACGCAGAAACAATCATGCCTACTTGTCTGGGTAAAATTATTATTGGTTCTATTATCTACTTTATGGCAATAACACTTATTTTGTTCCGGTTAAGTGTTTGAAATGATAATACAAATAATCACTTTTTAGAGATAATAAAACAGAGGCTCAACTACAAAAAAGATCATTTCAGTTAAGCAGGGCCGGCTCTAGTCATTCGCAAATCAGGTTTCTGCCAGCGTTAAATTAATTTTTATGTACATACATTTAATAAATACACCACCGAAGTGTGACAATGTTCTTGAATTCACCTTTACTTAAAATCATTGCGCCAGAAGCGTCCCAGGTTTTTCATTATTAGTTTGTTAAATTTACGAACGGTATATAAATATGTACATTTCATTTGGAAATAAATAATTTGTCTTCTCTAGTGAAATTAGGATGAATTACTAAAAAATATATTCTCTCTGTTACTCTCCTCAATAAAATATCACGTGATATCCAATTATTATCGAGTGTAACTGTTTTCTTAAGAATTAGTGTCGCAGGTACACTTTAAACAATGAATGTAGGATATTCTGATAAATTTAATATTGTTATAAAAGTAATTAAATGCAAATTTGTACATAAGTTAGACAAACATTTTAAATCAATACAACTATCCGTATCGATAGTTGACAGGTTGGGTTACAGTATATCTACTGATATTTCTATCTTTTTAAAGGTTTGCTAGCGGAACTCACTTTGGCACAGGCAAGTAAAAGTTCCACTTTTCTTGTTTTATCCTCACTGCAGTCACTGGGATCATTAAAAGGCACTTGCAGGTACTCAGCCAATCGTGTTCAGATATCGGCTTGCAGCTTAGTACGAGTTTTTCACTTGACGGTAAAAGTACTTGTCTTTTACACATTGACTGGTGTTTTAAAAAATAATGTCATAGTCTTTTTTACCTTTTCTATTCAATAACTCTTTGATAAATTTTAGAATGGTATTTTATAATTATCCATTAAATAAACTGTAGAAATAGCCAACAACTCCTAGAATACAAAGACACGACCTTGATTTGTGATGTTGAGATGGTCGCTATTTAAATATTTTAAACTTATATTTAAGTATATTATGTGTTAATGAGGTTAACAACATAGGTGAGAAGAACTCTGATACAATGATTTAAAAGAAAACGATAATTTATCTAAAATGATTTATTGTAGTTTTTTCAGATGTTAAAGTTACAACACAACCCTAAAGACTTTGTGTATCCTCAGAATGCAAAATTTTGTATCTTCTGGAATAAAATATATGGCGTTTCACAAGTTAAAATCCGCACATATTTTATATTGACGGGCTAGGTATATTCATATTAAAGCCCTGTATAGACATATATTTCTAAAAATGCTTGCGGACAGGACACTGCCACCCTTAAAATCATTTTTAAAAAAATCGTGTACGGCGTTCCACAAGTTAAAATCCGCACATATTTTATATTGACGGGCTAGGTATATTCATATTAAAGCCCTGTATAAACAGATATTTCGAAAAATGCTTGCGGACGGGACACTACCACCCTTAAATTCATTTTTAAAAAAATCGTCTATGGCGTTTCACAAGTTAAAATCTGCACATATTTTATATTGACGGGCTAGGTATATTCATATTAAAGCCCTGTATAGACATATATTTCTAAAAATGCTTGCGGACGGGACACTGCCACCCTTAAAATCATTTTTAAAAAAATCGTGTACGGCGTTCCACAAGTTAAAATCCGCACATATTTTATATTGACGGGCTAGGTATATTCATATTAAAGCCCTGTATAAACAGATATTTCGAAAAATGCTTGCGGACGGGACACTACCACCCTTAAATTCATTTTTAAAAAAATCGTCTATGGCGTTTCACAAGTTAAAATCCGCACATATTTTATATTGACGGGCTAGGTATATTCATATTAAAGCCTTGTATAAACAGATATTTCTAAAAATGCTTGCAGACAGGACACTACCACTCTTAAGTTCATTAAAAAAGAAATCGTCTATGGCGTTTCACAAGTTAAAATTCCCACATATTTTATATTGGCGGGCTAGGTATATTCATATTAAAGCCCTGTATAAACAGATATTTCGAAAAATGCTTGCGGACGGGACACTACCACCCTTAAATTCATTTAAAAAAACATCGTGTATGGCGTTTCATAAGTTAATATCCACACATATTTTATATTGACGGGCTAGGTATATTCATATTAAAGCCCTGAATAAACAGATATTTCTAAAAATGCTTGCGGACGAGACACTACCACCCTTAAATTCATTTTTAAAAAAATCGTCTATGGCGTTTCACAAGTTAAAATCCGCACATATTTTATATTGACGGGCTAGGTATATTCATATTAAAGCCCTGTATAAACAGATATTTCTAAAAATGCTTACGGACAGGACACTACCACCCTTAAATTCATTAAAAAAAAACCGTCTATGGCGTTTTACAAGTTAAAATCCGCACATATTTTATATTAACGGGCTAGATATATTCATATTAAAAACCTATGTTATAATATCAACCGGTCCAGCCAGTCAATAACAAATTTGCTTACATTCTTATTTGTCAACTCTCATAGATGATATTTTTGAAATTATTTTATTAAATTGTAACCTTCAAGTGAAACCAAATATAATGCCCAAGTTTCATAAACAGGTCAGGTAGAAAAAAAAGAATAATTCATTTTTTTAAATATTTTACATTGCTTTCTTGTTTTAATATGAATTTTTAACAATTTTCTCTAATTTTTGAAATTATTTTTTACCGTGTACAAAATTCGTTCGCGCGAATGTTACAAACTATAGCAGCATAATCAATATCGTATTCTTGAAAACACATATTTTTTAACATTTTGTCGCCTTCATTAGAACAGTCTTCAGTACTGTCCTGTTCGTCACATTCAGGTGATAAGGGATTTCTTTGTCTAAATTTTGCACAATCACAAAAGGATTTAAGATTTTCATTGCTAGTTTTACGTTTTGTCTTTTCAAGCTAGCTTTTCGATTTAAGGAGGAGTCAAATTTAGTAACATGTATTTTGAGTCATGCATGTTTTTAGGAGTTGCAAAACATGTTTCAAGTAAATTTCGTAATTTACTCAAATAACTTCACAAAATGGCGTTTTTCATTTATTAACTTGTACAGTTAGTGGTTGTCCATATAAAATGTACTTTTTCTTAAACTATTGTTTATTTGAAGAGCGCATGCAATAGAAGGTCCCGGAGTATGTAAAAAACCGGAAAGAGAGTCTTAGAAGTTTCTTCGTTAATGGTAAACGACTCCGACACTAAACTAAACTTTTTAAAGAAGTTATTAAATCCTTCAAAAATTTCATACTTGCTCTTTATGTTCCGCATTTGTTTTCTTCAATATATTTTCGAAATCAAATTGCGTCTGTTTCTTTAAGCTTTTCGTCTTTGCTTTTTCGATACATGATAATTTTTGATTTTCAACAATTGGAAAATTTAATTGGTAAGCTTTGTTCATTTAATCTTGGTATTTAATTTTAAAGAAACGATCTCACTCGTTTTGTGAATCTGTTGGGATATCTGCTAGATAAAATCCTATTTTGTAAAATAAGACACACTTGGCTACTATCCCTGGGCAGAAAACTTTCACGATGAATCCCTTTTTACTATTTTGCATCGTCGTACTATTTAGATAATTTCCCGCACAACCAAGGATATAACATTTTAAAAGTATTTAAAACACTATGGAAACTTGGAAAGAGATTTTTCACTTAAATGAAAAAAACGATATCAAACTCCGAAGCGTCGGTGAGGATGAAACCAAACAACTGTTTAGATATGATGCACCGTTGCCGGATATACGTGATCGTTTTGCTGGGCTAGAAAATCATTAGTGCCATTTTTTTTTTATTTTTCTTCAAAAAATAATAATAAATGGTTTTTCGGTACAAATGCTTCAAAATCATAAGAAACATACAAAGTAATCATTTCATATCGTTGTTACCTTTTAAGACATTAGTTTTTAACATGGCAAAATTATCTTAGGCATGTGTCACTTTAATGCAGTAATAAAAATGTTTCCAAGTTCCTCCATTTTTAGAAGTTTAAGATAACCTGACAATGTCGCGTCACCGACATATTTTATAGGTGTTGTTCCAAGACCATATGATCAGAATTATTACAAAACCAAAAGAAATGTAAGCGAATGACTTAAGGCCCTTAGGTCATCGTGATATTTCGTTTCAGCAAGTAGTCCTTATTTAAAGAAGTCATTGCCTAGACTCAGTCAACTTAACAATTGGTTCTTATGTATTTTGTTAAGAAGATAGAAATATCAGCCTACAATAAAATGTCATTTGTAATAGAAATTCCTACAATATTAATGCCTAGATAGCAAATTATTCTTTTTGTTATATTGGAAAGTGAAGAAAACAACATAAATGATTTTTCGGATTCTATCCATAACTGAAAATGCGGAAGCCAATAAGAAAAAACTATTCAATTCAAGATAAATTATTATTATTAATTTCTTTTACTCTCATGAAGTAAATATAGAAACCAAAAATATAAAAAAAAAATAAAGGAAAATTAAACATTTATGAAAGTTTTCACAATTATTTCTAGAAGATACCTATATTTTTTTTAAAATAATATTCTGTCGTACAGCACAATTTCTTACTTGGGCCTATAGTAATTCTAGGAGTAATACATACGGGTGATACCGCATAAGTTAAGAACAAACATTCTTCCTAGAGAGATAAAGCATTTAGCTAATAATTGAATTGCTGTTTCGCAAATGGTAGCCATTATATTGAATTTTAAATACTACTATGTAAGCTTTCCGAAGAAGACTAACACAAGGTGTCCCAAAAGTATTTTTTAAAATAAAAAATCAATATCAAAATAATGCATTAGTTTAATAAAAAAAACATTTTTTAATAAAGTATAGTTCCTGGGAATTGATTTCTTAAAGATAATATCGTCTAAATGTGCAACGTTATTTCGCTAGCACACTTCTAAATGGAAGGCAAAATTTCTGAGAAGTGCTCGACACGTGTTCTCCGTGATCGTTGCCATTTCTTTTCGGATATTTTGTGTCAATTGATCTAAAGAGGTAGCATTGTTGCTGTATATCTTTGATTTAAGGTAGCCGTCCGGATATCAATCTTCCAGGAAAAGTTCACGAACAACCGTTTTAGACGTGTGAGGCGTTGCTTCATCCTACTGAATGTTTTAAATAAAATCCGCAAAATCTTGCAACGCCAGTATGAAAAACTATTAATCTCCGCATATCGTTCCGAATTAACAGTTACTGGGCATCCGCTTTGATCTTTAAAAAAGTACGGGCCGATTATTCGTCGCGCCGACATTGAAGCTCAAACAGTGACTTTTGGCGAATGAAGTGGCCTCTGATGTTTTGTTTTGGATTCCTTGGACTCCAGTAACGACTGCTCGTTAACGTGGCCATTAAGGTGAAAATGTGCCTTATCCTAGAATAAAATGAAGGACGAAAATCGATCAACCATTTTTTTAGCGAAGTTAAGCCTCTTAGTACCATCAGTTGGCTTTAATTCTTGTACCAACTGTATCTTGTAGGGGTGGAGACACAAGTCTTTACGCATTATGCGATGTAGGGAACTTTTAGGAAGATTTAAGACACATGCCCTTTTGCGAACAGAGAGAGTGGAGATCGCTCTAATTAAATGGCGTATGCTTTCCATATTTTTTTCGCTTCTTGATGATCTTGGTGACCCCGTCCGAGGTTTGTTCATCATCAAACTAGTCCCTCCAAATTTTTGTACTCATGTTTTGATGAGCTAAGTATTCGGTGCTTAATTTATGTGACGTAATCGACGAAAATTACAAAATTTTCCCAGCGCTATAATGGTAGAATTATTGTTTCTTTAAAACTCATGCAAGTAGTACGCACGCTCCGTTCCCGTGAAACGCTTCATAGCGACTAAATTCCTAAGGAAGGGGTTAGTGATCGGCATAATTCCCGTGCCTCTCCCGTCGGATAAATTCGCATAGTGGGTAAAACATACTGAAAAAGACTTTTGGGATACTTTGTACTATTGTTCACGCACTAATATAGTGAGGATGTTTTAGGTATAATAAGACACAATAGAATCATACTATCTATATAATGAAAGGCTAAAACGGACATCTTTAATTTAAAATGTATTATATTGGGGATAGTTAGTGTAAAACCTTCATTTGTTTCAAGTTTTCGTTGTAATAAAGGATATTGTTAGAAAAGGAAACAGCTCCTCCAATAATAAATATTTTACAGAAATAACTAGGAATGATTATGGCGTGAATGTTGTTTACAATGGATATTTTAGTGCAGTAATGACCTAAGAGGGCTTCTTACTGTTATACGATTGTACTTATGACTAGAAATCTTCCTATTTTTATTAACGTAAAAGTAATATTTCCATTATAGCAAAAATTATATATTTTTATTACCATAAATAAATAAACTGCGCGTTAAGACTTATTTCTCTTGCACTTTTGTGTATAATTTTTCAAACTAGCAATGTTTATTGATGACTTTTAACTTATTCAGTTAAAATATTCACATTTTAAAATCAAACTAATATTCAAAGCATATAAAACTATCGTTGGCAAAATTTTGTTTAAGATTTCTGGCGTTAGAATTATAAACTACATATAATAAAATTTAAAATCAGTAACATTTATTGTGACGTCAAATTAAAAATTCTCAAGATGACAAATACTTTAAATATTAAGTTAAAGTATATTTTGCGTGTCTTTATCTAGGTAAAACATATTTTAGTTTTCAGGAGTGTATTCATATAACTCATCAAATTGAATGAAGTTTTAATTGGTACTTCAGAATTCATTCTAGTCTAGTTTCAAGGTGATATCTCCATAAGGGTTTTTGTAAACCAAAGATACCTCAGGAATTTTCGACGTGAGTATTCCTGCATTAAAAAATTGTGTGCTCTGTTACATTCTTTGATCATTAAATCTTGCTTAATAACTTTTATCCCAAAGTGTGTGCACTAGATGAATACCAACGAGCAATATTTGTGTTAAGTTCCGCAAAGAGTCTAGAATATGTAAAAAAGCCAGTTTAATAAAGTATTAACACACCCATGTTCTTAATTTTTCACTGAACTTCAGGTGTGACTTGAACCACTCTGTATAAAAAAACTACTCTCAAATTTTGGCAACACTAAGACTATCGAAAAGTTCAAGCTTAGTGAAAAAGTGTTAAAGTTAGTCTTGCACAGCTAGATTTGAAATTAGGCGTCTAAAGACAATAAACTATAAGACGTACTTGTTGCTATTATTTCTAAGAAATTATGGCGTGTTTGAAACAATTAAATTATTATCTATAACTGGAAATATCTGTTGATCCAGTATTTTATATTATAGATCCGGGTCATTTACTTTTACAAAAATAATCATGTGGAGTTTGTAAATTTAAATTGTTGATGCATTTCGATGTACCATGGTAGCCTATCTTCATCTTAGGTTCAATCAACAGTCACGGTCAGTCACCGTGTTTCTAACGCTAAACGCCGATTGTCGAAAAAATGAAATGCGTTTTTATCAAAAACTGCTCTATCCGATTAACTAATCTCCATTTCAATCTTTTATAATCAAAAAATGAAATGATATTGAAAAGAAATAGATGTCAGCTGTCCTTCTCTCTTTAAACATGGCAACAACTGTAAATTACTTTAGGTTGATAGATGAGCCCAATTATTTTGGAAAAAAAATGAATAAAGTCAACTTCTTTATAAGAGTTACTTTAAGCTTGCCTATCCAATTAAATGGCACAGGATTCATAGGGCAGGGTTATGACGAAGGCCTAATTACCATTATCAAAGGCAAGACTAAAGGGACTATCTCAAGGCTTATACAAAATGTCTTCGGTTCTTTGACGCTCGTGCCATTCCAAGAAGATGAAAACTGAAAGTTTTAACTTAAAAGAAACAATACTGTTTTCTAAGAGGTAAAATATCTAGAAGTAACGATAGAAACTGACATGGAATAGCTGGACATTTCGGATAATCTGTGGAAAAACATTGGGTTAGAGGAAAAAATCATCAAACCCATGGTTACGTATGCCTCTTTAGTATGGTGGCCTAAGACACATTAAGCAGCAGATCAAAGAAATCTGCAAAAAATACAGAGGTGTGTAGGAATCACACCTCTGTATTTTTTGCAGATTTCCCACAGTGGTAACAGAAACAATGCAGAACCTTCCTCCACTGCACATAACTGTGATGAAGATGAGAGCAATAAGCTGTTCCAAACAGAAAACCTCAAACCTGAAAACTTTGTTGGATATATAAAGATTCTAGACATAATTCAGAATCCATATCGAAACCGACAGACCTCATGTCTATAAGATACGGTTTTGATATGAAATATGTAGAAATCGACTGCAAACGGAGAGGGATTACCTCAACTTGAGAAGGATTCAATGGTATGGTTTACTGATGAAACCAAGATGAAAGAGGGGACTGGAAAAGGAATACCAAACCCATGCTCAGGGATACTCAATCCCTAAGAAACACTCTTATCACCTTCCAAGCAGAAATGCATGCAATTCAAATCTGTGCCGACGAGTACCTGAACAGAAACACTAAGAAGAAAATGAGGAAACGGACAGCCACGCAAAAGAAGGGGCAAAAATTTCTGTGGGTTTCCAAAAAGCCCCATGAAAGGAGATAACTGGGAACAAAATAAATCAAATACGCCTAGAATGCAAAGAAAGCAACAATGCTTCTTGATTTTCTAGTAATGACGAATCTCTTCTCAGGACACTGCCCTCTGAGATACCATCTCTAAAAGATGGGCAAAGCTGAGAACGAGATTTGCCGTTTCTGTGACTGTGCAGCAAAAACAACGAAACACCTGCTACGCTAATACTTTGACGCCCAAAGTAATAAAACATGTATCCCCAGAAACTAATATACTTCGTGAAAAGTTTAATATGTCAGGCTTAATTTACAAAAGCTGTCATAGGCCAAAGTGCTGTAGAGGGGCAAGAAAAGCCTTAACGACCCACTGACAATCTACAATCTATTATCACTATTGCTACCAGTTTTAATTTAGTACCATAAACTTATATATGTGCAAATGTTATTCATTTAATAGGTGGATATATTAATTTAAAAAAAAATGACATTTAATTCATAGTATTTGCGTCTAGTTGCTTCACCATTTTATCATAAATCCTTGCTTTTTCCTCTATTTAAAGCAATGTTATTTCAGCATTAAGACACCGTAATGAAGGTGAAGCGGCACAAATTGTAGCTCTATATAACGAAGGATATAAACAAAAAGATATCGCACAAGTTTTCAGAAAAGGTCAATCTACGGTATCGGGTATTTTACAAACGTATCAGGAGACTGGGAATTTCGTGGGAGGAGACTGGGAATTTCGTGGGAAGAGCACAGCGAACTCATCAAAGTGACTGAACGAATGACTGGTTTATATCAAAAACGTACTGCAAGATAATATTTTACCATGTCGGTCACATTGGATACGCACGATAATGTTCAATTACATGCATCATGACTATATACCTCTATGCAGTCCAGGCTGAAAAATTGAATTTGCCACGTTATAGCCCAGGCTTAAATCCATATATGATAAAATCCAGTTCTATGTATAACAGAAGAGCTTCATTTGTAGCACAATATGAAGGAACGCAAACTCCTTAAGTATACGGCAATTAGAGCTCAAGAAGAGAATATTCGTTAATAATTAGGCTCTGAATTTAATCAAACTATACTTCGCGTCTCAACGATAGTTAAGTTTAAAGTAATTATCCTTAATGCTCGTAACCTCAAGCATTAATTCTTCTTCACGATTTTCTTTCTTCTCATGAAAACTTAATAGGTATATTCTTTTGAGTAATTATCACTTTCAGTTCTGTCACTTGAAGTGATCATGATCACTTCGACCCAATGACAAGTAAATGTATATTCAAAAGAATATGAAGTTATCAGTTTCACTTTGATCAGTGATAATTTACTCAAAAGAATATACCTAATATCGTCCAAATTTGTAAAATAAACTAAGTATAATGTGTTTACATAAATTAATTTATTAAAGAAAAAGAAAATTTATATGTATGTAATCAATAATTTTGTCCATGAGTATATTATAGATTGGTAATGTTTGAACCCAAAACTCTCTAAATTCGAATCCCGAAATTGAGTATAAATGTCATATTGATTTTATATTTTTCAAATCTAATTATTCATTTTAAATTCATGACCCTGAAACTGCCAAATAGTAGTTTTTGAATCCAATCCGCCAAATTGATATACATATAAAATAAATACTGAGAATGTTGAAAAATCTTTGATCCCAACATTAAAGGACAGGTGTATATAAATCCCATAAGGGTAACTCCTCGTTCCCAAGATCTTTAGTGCACAACTGCGAGGCGGAAAAGCGCTATTGGTGTCTTAAACATATTTTTGGCTAATAAAGAAAGCGAAATTTACGTCACTTTAAATTGTTTTGACGACAAGGATTTTCTAAACAAAATTTAGGTTTTAATGGCGTTTATTATCTTTAAATTATACCTTAAATATAAATTTTATTCAAAGTTTATTATTTATCATACATTAGGATCACAAAATTGTATAAGAATTTGAAGGTAATCTCTTTTTTTTTGGGGAAAAATATTTAAATATATCCATGTCAGACGTCATTCAAAATAACCAATAAAAGGAAAGCAATTAGGGTCAGAGCATTAAGGATTTTGAGAACGAGGAGATGAACATATGCGACTTTAATATTAATGTTTCATATTGCTGGGATCATATTCCACTCATAGCTTTTACGGGCCATTATCAGTATTTATTTTATGTTATATGTATATAGCTAAATTCAAACAGCCATTTTGAATTTTTTATGTATTCTTTACCTACGCCGCCGCCGTCAAAAAGCCCCCTAGTATAAGACACTTTTTATATACTGTTTTAAATTTGATTGGGCTATTTGAAAGAATTTACAACAGAGTCACAAAAAATACTTCAAAAAAAATATCAAAATCGGCAATTTCAGCAAAAAGAAATACTTGAACAGGTCTACAATACAAGTCGAACTTAGAACTTTTGCTAAGTCAGTTTAAAATTGTAAACAAATGTTACCAACAAGTTTTTTCAATGTTTCCTTGAAAACAAAAAAAAAGAGATATAGCGAAAACACTTTAATATACCAAAGTACAAAATGCAACCCGCATATTTTATTATTATTAATTAAAAATTTTGTATTATAAACAATGTACAAAACACTTCAACCGATTGTTTTATTTCCCTATTAATTCGAATTAAAAAAAAACATAACCTTTATCTAAAACCTCTTACACTTAAACTTAACGAAATATATGTAATGATACATATGATATTCCGAATTCTGGATACGTTGGACTTGCTAGTTTTGCTATATAATTTAATCCAATCCCTAGTAGCACATGAGTAAAGCTCATAACACGAGCGATCCAAGTGTTTCAAAATTTGATTTTACTCACAGCTGTTGATGTTTTCTGTCATAAATACTTGTTTTAGTATAACATTTATGAAATATGCAATTAAAAACAAACGCGATATGTCATACGATAAATATAAAAATACCTCTTGAAACACTGAAAATGTATTTATTGTGTTTGAATTCATCGATAGCATTAACTGATTAAATGTTTTTAATCTTTTGTAAAAAACAATGCTAACAGAAAAGAAATGTTACACACAGGATTTAACGAGAATGTTACTAAAAGGTATCGAAAACAGAAACAGGACAATATAGAAAAAAAATTACTCCATTTTATCTTTTTTCTTAATCTTAAAGCTCGCTTAGTATTTTCCAAAAAAAAAATATGACCTGCACAATACCCTATACACTGGTGGCCACAGAAAAAGCACAGTCGCAGAAATATACATTAAATCATAAATAAAATGTAGCATGTAGTAGTATGTCCCTATTGTTATTTTCGTTTAATGAAATAAGCGCAACGATATTACAAAAATGAAATATTCATTTAAATAAATTATAATAGAAGCTAGAGAAAGTAAACTAAATCAATAAACGCTCATTTCAAATATGATAAAGGAAGAGCATCATGAAAAACGCCTGCATTAAACTAAACTATGTAATTTAACCAATTAATACTGAAATCTTAAACTAACAGTCGGATAATCCTTATTTTCAATAACTGCTTGTAATCTTGAAGGAATTGCTCTTTTACTATTTCACAAAGATCATTTAAATATGGTGACTTTATATTATGCACAGAATTCTTGTTATCATTCCAGAGATACTCAACTGAGTTTCCATTTAATCAGTTTTTCCCACACTGCGAGACCTATTTAAGATAATTATCATGCTTGGAGATCAATAAGGGTGGCAAATTTTCATTGATATAAGGTTCCGTAATATTTCCTTATATATAAATTGATACATTTTCCTGTCAATACGATAAATTAATCCTTTTCCCGGATATGAAAAAAGCACCCCAAATCATAATAGAACTCCCGGCATGATTAACAGTTCTCTGGGATTTAAATTTTAATTCGGAGGAAAATGAACATAGCACATTCCATTTCATCTAAATATATTAAAAATTATATAATATCACTCCAAAAACGACGACAAAAATTAGGTGAATAGAAAATATACTTTTTAGAAAGATCAAGGCATAATTTCAAGTTTTTTTTTTACGAGAGGCTTGTTTCTGGCAACGCTGCTACGCTGGTGCTTTACGCCAAAACCTCACAGTAAAGTGAGAACAAATTCAATAGAACATTTTCAAAATAAATAATAAAACAAAATCACCAGAGTCCGGCTGAAAGGTAGCAGCCACGCTAATGAGCAGATATGCCAAGCTAACCGCTATACCAGAGAGTAGGGATGGGTTATTCAAGGCGCCACTGCCTCTGTAGTTAGGCTGAATGCAGAAACCTTCCACGATGTCATTAAGAACTAGCTTTCAACTTTACTTCCATTTGAATTCGAATAAATTAAATTTTAATTTTATTATAGATAGTAGAAAAAATGCATGCTCTAGTGAGCATGTGGGTCAAATAAAACTCACCAATAAATAATAAAAAAAAAACTTTAATCAAATATTTGAATGAAAAATTATTTAGACTGTCATTTAAAATAGAAAATAAAATTAATACTAAGTTTGCCTGCTATTCCGATGGTGAAACTGCTAGCTGTATGGTCTCGTATAAATGAGGCTGCAACACCACTCAACCGTGTAATGGTATGTAGGTACTACTTAAACATCAATTCTCACAAAACTGAAGATTTTTACCAAAAGGTAAATGAAAAACCTAAATTAGAAGAGAAATACACAAAAGAAAGAAGAACCCTACACAAAAAGAACTTATAAAAATTGAAAGCAAATGAATTTGTTAATCAACCTTCGTTAAAGAGACAAGGAATAATAGTCAATCATTCAGTTAACTTCTTTCTAAATTTAGACTCTTACACTTTCTACATATTCAGAAAAAAAATATATCGAAGCGAATCGTAAAGGAAAAGCTCATGAACCGAAAAAACTCTGAAATATTATAAGAAAATTAAACATTAATCAATAACTAACTAGTAATAATTAAATAAATAATTAATTTAAAGGAATATACGGCATAAAAATATTGAACCCAGAGACAATCAAGAGTAAAAAACATACAATCGTACTGTAAAAGTCCAGTCTGACTCCGGGTAAACACCAATATTTAATCAATTTGAAACAAAACAAAATTTTTACTCTACAAAAATAATCAATTATTCAACTAAATTAACTATTTCATAATTAAGAATAATAATAAAAATAAAATACGACACTTGGTTTTATTAACACTAATTACTATTAAACAAATCAGTTTCCATCGGGCAAAAATAAACGCAATTTTAATTATGCTCCAAAGCAAAAATAATAAATCAAAATATAATCACCACATTTACCATAACACTTTGTAGAATGCAATGATACACATTTTGGCAATAACTTTTTAATAAAATAAAAATAAATAAACTTCTTGCTGGGAATCTCTTGAATTTTAACTTTACCTAATAGAGCAAATTTTGAAATAAACAGCAAAGACTACTCTCAAAATCAAGCCTTACTAATAAATAAAGAATAATTGAAGATTATTACAGTAACAGTTATCAAATACTAGAAAAATTGATTAATAACCATAAAAAAAATAACAATCGGTCTTAAAACCCAATATAAAACTGAATCAACTAATGCAGTAAAATTTAGGTATTCACAAAAGAAAATAATGAGACTTAAACAACCAGATTCAAATTGTCATTAAACTCACTCGTTAAGGTGTAATTTTCAGCTCAAACTTTAATAAATCAAAAATCTACAACAGACTGCTTTAATAAACTGCAATTAATAAATCTTACTCTAAGATATTAGACGGAGTTAAAAGAATTCTTTCAATGAAACGTGCAGAATAGCTAAAATCCCTGTCTCCAGGTCTATTTCAGTAAAATAACTCAATTAACATCAAAATAAGAAAAAAAAAAGATAAGCGAACTAAACATTTACCGGAACAATTTTAAGAATTTTACACCCCAACATCCCAAAGGACGGACTATATAAACTGAAATGAAAAATGACAGCTTCTTTTCGTTATTTCAGAAGGGGAAGTAACATGTCGAAGTAAATGACCCCGGACTTATATCGAAGATCCATGTGCACAACGTTGCTTCAAATGTGTCAAAAATTTTAAAGAATGGGAGTTCGAAAATGAACCATTCACATAGGTAATCTAGGTAACAACAATCGGCCTGAAATAAATTTGTAAATTAAGCCGATTACTTTTAAATTAAAGAAATATACTTCCCGCACGCCATTTCGGACGCAGAAGAGGTAATGACTAAGTTTCCTGCAAAAAGGTAAAGCAAACGAAAAGAATTTCTCTCTTTCAACAATTACCGATTTCCTGAAAGTTGAGAGACCTCACAGACTATATATCCCCTCGAACCAATAACAGCAAGGCAAGTTGTGAAACAGAAAGATGGTGTAATGATCGAAAATTTATAACGACTCTAAACACAAAGAAAAGGAATCAGGGGTGAAAATTAAACTATAACGTGCACTAGATAATGCAGATCCGACAGTGACAAAAAACCTAACATAAAGAAAGCAAAATTCACGGAACTGGTCAAAAATACTTCAAGAAAACTGCCATATTACGAGACGAAAAGAGAAATTACACTCGAATAGTGGGCAAGAAAACAGAGATTTATCTGGAGAAGGTAAAAGTAAGGTTAAACAATAGAAATAGATAAAACCACAGTCTAGTGAATGCCAAGCAAAAGAACATAAATTGAAGTCAAATAGTAATAATCAAATCTAACATAAAATCGTACTTTGTAGTGTAAGAATGTAGCCAAAGTTCAGGAAGATAAAATAATCGAGCTGGGAAAGAAATTGACAAGGAAGTAGAACTACGGGTATTTGTAGTAAAATCAAAATTCAACCGACAAATGAAGCATACCATATGTTATTCAAACATTTTAAGAGACATGCTTAAAGGAAATGATATTGTGTGTAGCTCAAACGTGAGTATTTGCCATAGTAAACTTATACTGAAATTTGAACGGTGACAAAGCAGCCATGCACATTGGCTTTGCAAGGAGATCTTGCATTTTTAAATTAAAAATCATTTTTAATAATTTTTTTAATTTCTGACTGTTCCACACAAGGATTTTTCTTTACCACCTTTACAATATTTTCATATAGGCTTCAAGTTGTTCCTTTGTTGAATTGATCATTGGATTTCTAAACCATTTTTCTTGGATACATTACATTTTTTTGCAATATTTGCTATAGGTACATCTCCTTTATGCATGTTCATCATAATTTATTTTCTATTAGTAGCAGAGTAATTCTTTCTTCTCACTAAAATTTTATTACAGCTGGTGTAAAAGTTTCTATTTTACCTATACGGGGAATATGGAATTATGTGTTAAATTGACTTTAATTACTGATATTTCTTTTTAACAATTATTAAACATAGTTCTTAAATAACTTAACATCTAGCATTCTCTGTATATAGCCAATTACCTTCGTGAAATATAAATTTTATTTTATGCAATTTCATTAACAAAGGTTTAGATTGATAGCATCGTCGAATTTGTGTAATCACAAAATGCGGCTAGGCCCAACACTAATTTATACTTCAGTTTGATGAAAGAAACTAAATATTTGCGATTACGTAGCTGAAGCTGAACATAAAGAGGTCTACAACTCTTATAGAGATCTGAAGCATAGTAAGATTGGAGAATACGGGGTGGAACCGAACACGAGAAAGCCTCTAACGCTTATAAATACCAAACGTAACTTAAAATAAGGATTTAGGAATACGAACACATGGCTTAAGCCTAACACGAGATAGCCTCTGTCTAATCCTTATCGAAACAGAAGCAAATTGAACTTGCAGGCAGTGTTGCCAGACGTCAGAACTAGAACCGGCTAGCTGAATTTTTACAACTCTCTAAATTACCACTTTTGAAACTATATCACCTCTAGATTCTAGTTCAAAATTAATTTGTTATTGTTAATCAATAATATTTAATATTTAGGAGTTATCTTGCGGTTTAATTAATAAAGAAGAGAAAAAAGAAAAAAAATCTTTACGCTACTGGGATACGAATCTGTGATCATTAGATCAGGAGTCGTATTATTTCATTTCAAAACATTTTTATTCACAAGAATTAAATATTCACTCTAATCACTGGACAGCATTCATACTTAACTTATATTGTTCTAAAATCAGTGTAAGAACTTGGATAAATGTTTGTTTACTTATTGAATTTATGTATAAGTTTAAGTAAAACATTCCATTGTCATTAATTAAGTAGAGCGCAATTAATTAAACATTTTCTATTTTTTTTTATTAGAAATCTTTATAAAATCCTTCAATAGGAAAATATTTTCTTATAAAAATCCTTCTAGGGACCTTCCAGGTCAAAGGACAACAAGGTTAAGAATTATACCAAACGATTGACTAATGGCAAAATGCCACATGATCCGTTGTCATGGCGACGGGAATCATTTTGATTTCAGGCGGCATCTTGACCAAAGGAAATTTCTAGATTTTGGAATATTTTTATAAAGGGTAAAATAATAAGAAATTCAAGTTTCCATGGTATTTATTTTTAATGAATTTTGAAGATCATTTGAATAAGAAAGAAAAATATAATATTAAATATATATCTTGTTGTGACTTGCTTCACAATAGAGTATCAACAAAAAATTACTTTATTTTTGCCGAAAAACTTACTTGCTCAAATTAAATATACAGATTATTTGACTGATTATAATAAAAATGTGCTATTTCTGTGCCTTAACCGATTGACCTTTTAACTGAAAACCTTATAATCAGGAAATATTGTTAAGTCATATCATATTAACAAATAATGTACAAGTAAATTGTGTGTTTATTCCTTTGCCGATTTTCAAGAAATGTACTGTAATAAGTCTAAATTCAATTAGCTTCAATTTAGTTTAAATATATTGTCATTTAAAAAATCAATTTGTGATACCTCGACAGACTTTAGTGTACAGAAACAATTCAATGAAAATGTTTAGAATCAAAAAATCAACAATGTACCTATATGACGTGTATGTATGTATGTGTATGTACGCTTATGTAAATAAATTAAATATTCGAATTCTTTATACTCATCATGTTTAATCCATATAATTAAGATAAACTATCTCTATTCTCTTATAGCTACAAAACTTAACGACAACCTATGTCTATGTTTCAAACTTCTTTCTGCCATACATTCAATGCATATTAGGCTCCCAAAATATTTAACATGCTACCAGCAATTCTGAAAAAACTAATTTTTCGAAACAGCAGGACAGAGGAAAAATTAAATATCCTATTTTAGGAAACGAAGATTCTCACCCCAAAACATCCCACTACTCTCTTGGAAATGGGACATGGGATTCCATTGCAGCTAATCTGGCCTGCTCTCTTGGAAAACCCTCCAGACAAGTGTACGACGAAAATCTGTCATCAAGCCTATTCTATCTGAGAACATGACTTTATCCCAATTTCGACCAAAAGCCATTATTTCCTTTGTTCACTTAAGCCGCGTACGTTCTTGTCAATGATATAAACTAATGGACATTAGGCCACGTACGATTGCTCGTCTTTCCAGATAGTTTTGAATTTTGTCAGACTATTACTGATACCTAATTTTGAGTTGGTGGTGCTTTGCGTTTAATTTCTTGTCGTGGACGACTTTTGATTTCATTTATTTCTCAAAACTTCTAACATTTCTTAAACATCGCTTTGGTTTACAACCACAACATTTGCTATTCGAGTTCTATTAAAACAATTAATAATGTTTCTGGGAATTTTAACACGATTTCGAAATGAATATAACTTGAACAACTTCACAATTCAATTAATAGTACGAGAACAATATCTAAACTACGATAAATTTATTTCAAACAATTCTTTATCATTATTCGTGCAAAATTTATCAACTTCAAATTTAAAACTAAAAATAGCGTACATACCATATTTATCAATATGCAATAATTATATTTTATAGATATAAACTTTAAAATACAGTATCTTCAAAACAAAAATTTAACATTCATAAATAGTATGATTCTTATATCTTCAATACTCACTTAATGTAATCATGTCCCGAACCCTAAGGTACGAAATAGCCAGCCTCATGACCGATGCCTTGTCGAGCTGAGATATCTGTTCGGTACTGATGGGTAAAGCATTTCCAAGGTCCGTAAAAATCTCGGTTTCTCTGGATCGTCTGGACCGAGCGGCATCTCTGGATTTTTCTTTACGTTTTTCATTATTCCTAAAACAAAACAAATATCAATAAAAGTAATTTTAATTCATAAATATTATGCTATATTGCATACAGAAAATCGATTTTCAAAAACGTTTAACATTGTATATAATTTTTTCCTATTTGCTACTGCAAACGAAAAAAAGTGGAATAAAGCAGATAAAGCGTACCAATAATTTATAATTTTTTTCGTGGGCAAACTTTTAGTCGACTCACGGTCCATCTTAAGACTTTAACTCCGGATCTTTCTATATTTTTCACAGTTAAATATGAGTCGACCAACTGTTCGTTTTTTTGAAGATTGCGGTAACCGCAACTAGATAAGTCATCTTTAGACTTAAGTAAAATATAATATTTTGTTATTCCTAGAAGGATTGAATGCAGTAAGTAAAAACGCAAAAGCAAAAGAGGTACTTTTCTTTTTTTAGGAACAATTCTTAATTTTGTTGCAAAAATCCCACTATCATTATTCCTACTAAAAATGCACATGTATGCATTGATTTCAATGACGTAAAATGACTAAGAAAATACTTGTAACTAGTTAAAAAGTTAATTTATTTTATTTATATAACCTTATTTCCAAGTATGTCAAATGATTTTAGTTTGGAAGATTTAACTAAAAAGATAAATGTAAACCGATTAACAAAGCTTCTAGCACTTTCTATGATCGTTTGTAAGAGGCAAGAAAATCAATTAATTTCTGTATAACTGTTATTACTGAAAGAAGTGTCTATTAAAGGGGTTTGGAAATTTGCTTTTTCAACTAGGGGAATTTATTTTTCTCACTGAAATCATTAAAGTATCTTGTGAATGTGTTTTTACAAATATTTCATTGTTTGAAAATCTTTCTTCTGGCCTGGTGGAATCCTTTCAAGAAAGAGTAAAAATTTTTCTGATCAAAGGACGGATCTATGTAAAACAGCTGTTAGAGACCATATCTTCTTTGCAATGATGACTTTGGTACGAGAAGTCATGTGATTTAATAAAACAATTAACTATAAAAGTCTTGCAGTACTACACTACCAAAAATGAAACGTAAGTTGTAAAAGCTGCACCATACAATTCATTTTAACTTCTTTAATACAATAAACTTCGCCATTACTGCCAGGTGGTCGGTATCTGTTGTGTACGTATACAAGATATCTGTAATAAATTTTAACTAGTAATCGTTAACCAGCTCTTTCCTTGCTTCCTTGGACTCTGACATGTTGAAAATGAAAAGAACACAATTTAATTTACAAGATCTTTCTTAAAAAAGTTGAGATTATATATAGTGTCTCCAAAAAAGCATTTAAAGCGTTCAGGTTTCTATCCCTCTTTTATCAATTGGCAAGTTTCGCTTTCTCGAAATTATTCTACTTTGCTCAGATTTAATTACACCTGAGTAAATGTGTTGAGATGAGAGCAAAATTGGAATGTAGAAGTTATTAATGACTGAGGTTTATGGAGTTTTTGATTGTCGACTCTTATGTATTTTAAGATACTGAATTAGAATCTTTAACATGATTAGCCCTCACGTGTGGCTAGGGAATTTATTATTAACAACCCTCCGTGTGCAGCGCTCCAACAAAATCGAGTGTATCTCGGCTTCTAATTGCAATTTTTCATCGTATGATGGCTCATCTTAAAGGTAAAACTTACCCTAAGACAATGTAATCGGAGATGATATTGAAAGAACAATAAACAAAATGATGTAAATACAATTAATTTGTTTTTTTGTCATTTTTTGATTATTTACTTCACTTTCCATACTCACTTAAGTACCTATCATATGTTATCGCACTGAACTGATTGTAATTAAGGGCACGGAGAAAATATTACCGCTCCTTATGACGTTTACACACTCGACGCGACTAGGTTTGTTATAAACAAGTTACATCTTGTTTGATATTATAAATCGTTAAATACTGAAATATTATTGGTAAAATATCTACAACATTTACTGAAATATACTAGTTAGATAGTATAATATATTATCACGATTATTAAGGAAAGCATTAAGCATTATATGTATATTTTGTATACTTTGGTGCGCATAATACAGTATATTTTTAATAATATTGCAATGAAAATCCATCCAGTTCAATCACTGTATCACGAGATGACGAGATTGAACGTTTTCAATAGCGAGCTCACGCAAAGAGTGACGCGACGCCCTCAAATTTGCGATAACTCCGGTTCTCTCAATTTTTTCAAAAAAGCAAAAAGATCTTGAATCTGTAAAAAGAATAAAATATTTTGATACAACTTTTATAAAAGGTATTGTTATGCTACTATCCCTTATCATCTCATAAAAAAATTAGAAGGAAAAGTAATAACAAAAATTTTGACATTGCATCATCAGTTTATTTGTTCAAAAATCATTTCCGATAGGATATTTTCTAAAGTAAGTTTTCATCTTTAAGAAGAGCCATCATTCGATGAAAAATTGTAATTAAAAACAGAGTTACGCTCAATTTTGTTGGAGCGCTGCGCAGGGATGCCATTTTATACACAAATTTTGTACGGGTGTTGCAATATCTCGGCTTCTAATTATTTTTTTTTCAAATTCTGAAAATCCTGTCGTATTGGTCATTAAATTTAAAACAAAATGGCAGGAGTCAGAAATCTATCCCCCCCCTTATTGACAATTTTATGGCTTTATAAACAATTAAATTATTAATGACAAAATCCCTCAACAAGTGACGACTTACGTTTATGAAGACCCAGATTCATCAGTTTAAAATACATAAGAATCGACAATAAAAGGCCGTATTGGGTGCCTACACTATGCATATGTAAGGGGTACTAAATAGATCCAATCTGAATAGATTTAATTTGGTCATATATGTCACATTTTTGATGTACTGCTACTACACATGCTCAAAATCAAGGGATATTACAGATTTGACATATCTAAAAATTTATTTCCTGGTTTAAAGTAAGTTAGGCAGTGTAGCAAGATATTTGCAATATTTATTAATGTAGACAAATAGGACACTTGTGCGAATAGTTTTACTTAAAAAAATGAATTATTTTAAATATATGCAAGATAAGATAAGAAATTATTGCGAAAATAAATAATTTTATTAGTTTCTGAACAATTGTTGTTCTGCAAACGTGTTTTCAAAGTGATGTCGCAAATACTATGGGAACGACTCAGAGCGTTATCTCGCGCCTCTAGAGTCGTTATCGTGAGATTGGAAGCGTATAAGAGCGGCATTTGGGTTGGCCAAGGATAACTCCTTGTATGGATCGATATGTCCAGTTAGAAACTCGAAGAAATGCCACTGTGACTGCACCTCAATTAATGAATCATCTGCGTGGAGCTCACAATGTGAGTGTTCCAAGATATACCATCTACAGAAGATTAAGAGAAGGTAATCTAGTTTCCACAACGCCATGGAGATGCCAACCTCTAAACCGGGGGAATTGCGCCACTCGACTAGCATGGGCTCAGAAATATGTCATCTGGGAGGAAAATGAATGGAGAAACGTAATATTTACGATTTGGTTTGTATCCAGATTCTCGAAGGCTACGTGTTTGGAGAACTCCTAGCACAAAAAGTCGAATCCAACATACCCAGGAGGTTGCCAGCTATAGAGAAGGCACAATCATGGTGTGGGCAGAAATTTCGCTTGGCAGTAGAATTAAGCTCGTTTGGCTAGATCGATTTTTATCGGCAAACGATTATGTTAGGATGTCCTAGAACCTGTTATCATTCCATACGGATATATCGGCAGTCCAGATTTTATCTTGTCGTATGGTAGTACTGCTCCACACACAGTGAGAGTCAGAAGAAATTTCCAGGAAGAATTAAATATTCGCGTTTTAGACTGGCCCTTTCAGTCTCCTGATCTCAATTCCATCGAGCATGCTTGGGACATGCTTCAGCCAAGAGTTCTTTGGGACCTGAATCATTTTCAGAACCGAAATCAGTTGTTACAAGCTCTTCAACAGTGTTGGAATGCAATTCCCCAAGAAGATTTGGATAATTTAATTCTGAGTATGGAAAGGCGTTGTAGGCCTAGCATAAATGAACGAGGGGGCCACATTCCATACTAAACCCTTATTTATTTATTTCTTTAATTTCTATAAGAATTTTTTATATTAAGTTTTATTGTCTGGCATACTTCTAAAAAAAATATGTAAATAACTTAGTTTGCCAGTGTATCATGATAACATTTATTTTTACCCTGTTGCACTTATTACACTGCCAAAAGGACCTTGTTACACTTCTTATACCGTCAAAAGGACATTTAAAATAAAAATAATGACAATTTAATAATAAAAATCTGTAATATCCCTAAATTTTAGGCATGTGTGTATTTAGATCCCAACTATATGTCACGTACCTGTGAAAAATGTGGTGTTAAGGGGTAGTAAATTTATTCTGAATTTGTTAATTTTTTAATACTTCAAATACACTGTATATTTTATGCATGCATATCATACGAATTAAATGTATGAAGTCCCACTGCCATGTTGACGTCGAAAAAATAACATTTATTAAACTTTTACAAGTCGTGGTATCTCAATGGTGCAGTTAAAGCTAGAATGGTTTCCGCAATCCGGTTCTTATTCTTTGCATCACTACCAAAAAAAACTACTTGTTAAATCAGAGGGAAAAAACAAAGGTGTGGCTGTATGGTTGCCACAACTTGTTAAAAAAAGTACTTTTTTATATGTTACTATTCCTGCAACTATTTAGTTTTAGTATAAACTCTGTTATATAAAACATGCTCAAAATTTATATTTACTGGGATATTATGTTTAAAAAAATCATTAGAGTCGTACCTTCTAAATACCTTTGTATACATGGAACAACTGTCAAAAAAATCACTTGACAAATACGTTCACGGGCTCCAGATTTTTTTAAAATTTATTACTCGAATTGTAGGTGAATTCCAGCAACACTTTATTGACGCAATACATTCAATAGTTTAACGGTTAAATGACAATTTTAATTGTGTTTAGAAGTTCAATAAAAATATCCTAGGACAACTCGTGATTCACATAAAATAAGTAATCCAGTAATGTATTTCATTTAAAAATGTAATAGGTCGTTTTAATTTGACCATGTGATTCCGATCCTCGTGCTTGGATATTATCCAAGATTTAACAAAAAAACACTTCAAGAATCGAGAATTCTCAGTTACGATAGATTCTCCAAAAACTAAAGATATAAAAAATTTTAATGATTAAGTATAAAATTTAACAATGATGTATTATTATATCTGTTTTTGATATAATTAGAATATAAATTAAAACGTATATGTTTAAAGTATTTGTTTAGGAGAGAGTATTTACTTAATTACTGATTAAATAAACGTAATTTGGTTATAAAGAATAGGTACGAGGGCTGACCCTGTGCAGCCTGATCTAATAGGAGTGACGCCAAAGCGAGGATTTGAAGAATTCTTTGTTTTTTTCTTATGACACTGTTAAACGGTGGGGCCATGAATTTAAATGTGTTAGAACGAATATACAAGTAGCTGCTATGACTAGAGAAAATATGGATAAAGTACATAATTTTGTTCTATAAGACCTATATTGGAGTTGAGATACCTATTGCTAATTAAAGAAGCGCAAAACATTTATATACCGCAAAATGGGTACTACGGATGTTAACCGATAACCTAACAAAGAACTCGTGTAATGATTTCAAAGTTACTTTTAAGTTTAGATAGAACTGACAAGGCATCACTACGATCCTGAAACTAAAAGGTCTTCATATAGTATGGAAACATTGCGGGTCGCCCCCCCCCCCTTCCCCCACCCCAAGAATTGGAAATGCATGTGTCTGCATGAACGGTTATGATCTGCGTTTTTGGAATGCTTAAGAGGTGATTTTTGATGACAATTTAAAGAAATTTCTTACGATGAAAGGACCTTACCGGGAAATTTAACAATAAGTGTGCTCTTCTAATAGCAAGCAGTCACATGTTTTGAATAGCCATGCCTGTTATCCCACAAGCAGGACTTGCATTAGTTCAAAACCCACTTAACTGAAAACATCTGGTATTTCACTGACTATTCTGTTTCTAAAATTAAAAGAAAATATCCATAGCTAAGCGTTTTCATGCGTTAAAGAAGTCACTATCGCCGTAAATCAAAATTTTAAAGAAGTTGGATTAAGAAGTCATAGAATTGTTCGGATACCGTTGGGAAAATTATATTGAAATTTCAGGAAATTATGTGGACAAACAAGGGTGGAGCATCGGGATACTTGTTTACATTCTTTCTATACGGTTCATTTCATGAAAAGTTTGAATCCTGATTGGAAATATCTGTATTAATTTTGTAGTGATTCTTTTAACCTAGACTTAATATATCAGTATATCCTAATAAATAACTATATACGTATTAAGTATTTCCAAGACAACTCGTGCAGAATTAAATACGTTTTTATGTCTAAATCAAAAGAAACTATTTAAATTTAATAAAACAGTCAAGAACGATGGAAGGCATTGGCCACTTTGTTAGGTTTTCACCTTGGAATTAGGGAATCGATTTTCAAGTTTGTAGTTTTCCTCTAAAGTAATTATTATAAAAAATAATAACTCGTATTTGAAATAAAATAACTTGAAACAAATTAAATATTTTTTAATTTTTTTTATTTATACCAGAAATAAAATTTCTAATAGGATTTTAGATATTATTTTCGTCAATCTTATTTTTCACCAAATTTTTATATTGATGAAGGTATTTAATAAATTGTGTTACAAAACCTGCATTGTTTTGTATTAAAATTCTCCCTCTGAAACTAACAGGTATTTTGCATATTTTTAACACTAGTTACTCCAAACCTCAATTTGGAATGAACATATCAATCATCAAGTTTAAGGGAGAGGGGCCAATAGGATAAACAATGCTAAGTTCCAACTTTTAAAAATGTGTAGGAATTTTTGGAAGATATAGCAAAATTATGGGAATGTGTATTAATTCTACGTAACGAATTTTAGAAAAAATTTAAAAATAAATTGATTTATTTTACTTGAAAGCCTATTTTTATATTGTGCAGGATCTAGCAGACAAATAAAGAAATATTTATGTTTAAAGTAATTTGATTTGTTAAATATTATATTTGCTTGTTCAATATAAAGTAAATATTTATATCCTTGGGGGTTCGTGTGTCCGATACTTACATTCGTATATCGATTATGTTAAAAATACGATCCATTTGACAACAACGTGGATTTAAAATTGCATAAATTGTTAAAATTGACGACTGCATGAACAATTTCGCTAATAACAAATTATCCTACTCAAAGATATACAGAGTACAGTATAGGCAAAATAAAAAATAGTAATATATTGTAAAGAAGAACCAAAGCCAAAGACTGAATGTCAGTCAAATTTAAGTTAAAGGCAAAATGCGTGAAATTCGGTACTTGCAGAAACTCAGGTGACAACAGTGTGTATCCCACCTTAAAAGGTTAAATAGGTCAAAAGAAGAAGGGAAGATAATCGAGGGAAAGTTCCATACTTTAAGTAATTTAATGGTTTATATCATTTATTAGTTTTTAATTTAACAACGTTATGAAACAGATGACTCATACAACAGAGCGAAACGGCAACTCAAGACATGATGCAGACTTTAGTGACGTTAATTTTAAAAAAAATATTTTTAAAGACTGCTCAAGTACGTGATGGACATGCATGATACTAGGGTTCCGCAGTAAATATTGGTTTTGTTAGTTCGGGTTAGTTTTTTCTCCAAGTTCGCCTTGGGGCTGTTTCCAAGTTAATGGAAAGCATATATTTGCTTCATTGCAAAAGATTAAAAACTGCTGAGGTTAATAAAACTGTGAGACATGGACGGACGGACATGAGGAAACTATAAGAAATGAAAATGGTGAAAAAGGTAGTTGATCAATGATTACTAAAATGTGGTAGTCGGACTTGCATTGTTTCAATTAGGTTGTATCTCTAATCGTCTACCGAAGCTTGAAGTTTCTCGCAACAGTACATACCTCAATGATTTGTTACAAAGTAGTCGTTGCCAAAAATAAGTACCTCAACACTGAGTTTACTAAAGAATCCATTATTATTTTTAATATAACATGCGTCTATAAATTTTCTCTCTTTCACGTTGGATTCCGTATATGTATATTGCTGTAGCAATACTAGATCTCAACATTTCCCCTTTTTGCGTTTTATGTTCCTTAATTTCAACGTCTACTGGACGCTTGGTTTATTTATTAAGTTTAATACATCACTGGCCTGGTTTCAGCAGTAGTAGTAGACTTTTGATTTGCGTAAATTTCATTCATTAAATACTTTTTAACAATATGGCAGGTATTTTAAAATACATCTTATCACTTCAATTAATTTTCTATTGGTTCAAGTAGTTTCTGTAATACATTTTATCTGTTTGCAATGGCATTTTTATTTAAAATCAGCTTAAATTACTATTTATTTTAATTATCTTTTGCTTGTCTACATACTTACTTTAATTAAACTAAGGATTTCAAAACGGGAATTACTACTGAGAATATTTTTCCTATTTGTATGTGATACCACTTTGTTTTACTCAAGGTTGCAAAACTAATTTCGTATTTTTTTTTTTGCCAATCGTGAAAAAATTTCGCTATTGGGAGACATATATCACATTTTATAACTTTGAACTTGTTTTAAACTTTTTGGTTCATGTCTAGATTATTAACAGGGTAATATATAGAATGGGTAACCATCTTTACTAGGTCAGAATATTGTTATGGACTTTGTAGTGTTATAGATTTAATTTTAATATATTTCTTCCAAAGTTGTAAGTTTATTTTCTCCAAGTTTATACTTACTCAGTTAATTTTACTTTCTGTTTTTTTTTCTTAACCGACGACTATGAAAGAAGGTTTTTTCGCAACATCAAATATATTATCTTTATAAATGGAATGACTATAAAAGCTTAAATTTATTAGAAGTTTTAGTATTTTCGACTTCCATTTCGACACCCCCTATATCTTAGAAGTCATTGTGAAATATTCTAGAACCTTCTGCAACTAACAAAATTGGTAACAAAGGCTCTTGACTGGCTTTCGTAATCAGTTGATATTGAAAACTTTTAAAAATTAACTGGATTATTGGCAAGAGCCATTTTTATGGTTTTTGATAACAAAAAAAGTTAACAAAATTATACATTCATTTTATAATTAAAACTGAAAACTATAGCGTCCTTCTTAAACATCAAATACCTTATTGACCTACATGGTTTTAACTTTAAAACTCGTCAATAAAAGGTTAAATTGAAAATAATAAGTCAACCCAACGTTGAACCTCAAAAATATAAGAACATAAAAATGGTTTTATTTTATTACTAAATCGACAAAAATGGGAAATTATTAATATTTATTTTCGGGAGACAATTATTTTTCTTTATCTAGGTGTTTATCTGTTATTTCTATATAAAGTTTGTTTACTGACATCTATATATAAAAGAAGTCCTGATCGATCAGCACACAGCTTGAACGGCTGAACATATAGAATATATATATATATATATATATATATATATATATATATATATATATATATATATATATATACATACTGAAAACAAAACTGACGAATAAAAACGTGTCAAAGTCCTCCTTTAAAAATTTAATATAGAGAAACAAAATTTAGTAGATTAAAATATGACGGAGTTTATATTACAGCAACCTTGCGAGAAATTTAATGGAAGCTAATATGTACTAGTTTTAAGTTTCAGATTATTATTCGTACAGTAAGTACAATAAGACAGATCTTCTTAAAGAAAAACTGTTCACATGCAATTAAATTATTAAAAAATAACGTGGAAAGTGTAGCATCAGAACCTTAGCGATTTAGTTAATTAGTCTAAAAAAAAAGCTACTGTTACAGAAGAAAATTTTGGTTAAAATTAGGCTAAATAAACACTTCGAGTGAAATCAAGGAAATTGATAAAAAAAAAAAGAATCGTTTGGTTAATAATTTGAAAAATTTAGAATACTAGATGCATTTCAGTAATCGAACGCTCCCTCGAAATTCCGATTAAAATAATAACCATCAAAATGTATCGCTAGCAATGTAATTTAGAGTTATTAGGTTATTTTCGATAATTTGAGGCTACAATTACATGAAACTTTTTTCAATGTACTTTGCATTTTTCAGCAAATAGCTTCCAGGGCCAATCATTGACTTCTTTATTATTCGATTATGTTATAAAGGTTACTGAAAATTGAATGAGAGTCCTGTTACAAAACATCCTTTCTCTTAAAGTCGTCTTAAAACAACCGAAATTGCTGCTAGTCCATGCTCTGATATCACAAAAACATATGTCACAGAACACCTCCAATTAAAGAGGTAAATAACTGAACATACCAAAAATAAGGAATCTTTAGCAGACTGTTGAATTTTTATTAATTTTTATTTGTTATGAATTGTTGAATTAATGTAAAAAATAACTTAAACTAACATTACCGAACACCTCCTTGAGAACCAGACAGTTAATCACAAATAATTAACGTATATATTTGAAAAAAAATTGGTTTGTCTGGAAGTTTTTGCTAATAAACCCCTGACACACTTTTTTTTAACTTAATTATAATTCTTATGAAAATTACATGACATAAGAAATATTTAAATCTATATTATCAACTGATATTGGGGTAAAAAACGTGCCAGGCTTTATCTCAAATTTTCAGACTCTGCGCATGCAATTAGAAAAATTTCAACGGAAATTAAGTTTAATACTTTCTTTATAAATCAACTTATTTTAGAACTGCGACACAACACCTCGTTTTTCTTGGTGTTAAAATAAAGTATTCGATGTCTTTTATCTATAGAAATTGGTCTGCCAGGGAAAAAAGTATTTTACTATGACAAACTTGTGTCGCAAAAGTAATTTTTATGAAAAAAATCATATTTCATTGATTTTTACTTGAAAAGCAATCGAAATAAGAAATTTTTGTCTATTCCACAGTAATTCCTTCGATTATTTACTTGTATTAAATAAGATTTTACTTAGAAATCATTTGTTTTACCTGGTCGGACTTGATTTCAAAAAGGAGCAATTGCTTATTTTTTTCTCGTATGATAAAAAGTAACTTTTTTTCATGCCAAACTAAATTATTGAAGTGCCGCAAGAGCGCTTTTGACAAAGTGGAAGGCATTCTCCTCACTTTTGAGTAGAACGCATATTTTTTTTATAACTGCAATTTATATTATTTAACTAACAATTCGGTATATATATATATATATATATATATATATATATATATATATATATATATATATATATATGTTTTATCGAAGGTGTAATCTTGACCAACAGTTGAACAGAATTAAACTTGAATATCTTGGCGTAGCTCTCTAGGATTGAATTGAAACTCTATTTTCACTAACGCCGAGCTTTCGGTAAAATTTATTTTCCTTTTTCAAGGATGCAAAATGAGCTCCATTTCCCTAATTTCACAAACACACTTGAGAATTGTCACCAACATCATGCGTTTTCAAAATCTAACTATGATTTTGACAGCAAAGAAAAACACAAAAATCAAAAAACTTATTACTAGGTTGTTGTTAAAATTGCAAATTTTACATTTTCACATGTAGAGCCTAAACAATGTGAAACATACAAATGGAGCTCACTTTGCACCCTTGAAAAAGGAAAATAAATTTTTCCGAAAGCTCGGCGTTAGTAAAAATAGAGTTTCAATTCAATCCTAGACCGTTACCGCAAGATATCCAAAGTTTAATTACACACATATATATATATATATATATATATATATATATATATATATATATATATATATATATATATATATATATATATATATATATATATATATATATTTCAAGTTAGACATAAAAATAGAAACAGAGCGTGGAGTTTTTAGGTTTGCTGAATATACGTATAAAGAAACGTATATTTCTTTAGCATAATACATGTTTCAATAAAAATAAATTTTTCTGCTTTGTACTTTATTTTCATACAACATTAAAATACAATGCTTTAGAGCATATCGCTCTTATTGCAGCCACCCATAAACCTAGGATCTGCTCAAATCATTTAAAGTCTGTCATAGGAGATAACGGTTTCTTCAAGTCCAACAAATTATAATGAGTTGAGAAGGTATTAAACATTGTTACTGTTTTTTGAAAGGGTGTTGTAAAAGGTATAGTGATTGAAAATATTATTTATTTAATTTTTTTTTAGGTATTAATTAAAAGAAATTGTTAGACAGGCCGATTGGAAAAAGAAAAATATTTTAAGCTTTGATCAAAAAAAAGTAAGGTGTTACATCACATATGGTTGTTTAAAAAAATTACTAAATAAACAAGGTCTGTCAGACATCAACGAATATTTTTTATCAGACAGACTAATTAAAAAAAGTCTGTCTGGGATTAATTAATAACTTCCAGGCGGACCAATTTTTTCTAAATATAGATATTATTTCTGATTAACCGTTCAAATTTCAAGACGGTGTTCGGTAATGTAAGATTATGTTTTTTACATTAATAAAAAAATTCATGAAAAGGAGAAATTAATAAAAATTCAGTTTACTGTAATGGGCTCTCAGTGGTGGTCCCATAAAAATATTTGCAAGACGGATTTATTAAAAGCGGGCTGAACAACGAAAAAACTGTTTATAAGAGGGAGGTATTTTGATGGAATTTTTAGCATATTCTGGGGACTCTTCAGAGTGGTTCCATAAAAATATTCCCAAAATAAGTTTATTGCGAGAGAGTAGAATAATCAAAGGATTAGTTGGTTAATCAACTTTTTACATATAACTTTTGACAGCAGTGAGTTATTTTGATGTGGTCTTTAGTATGTTGGAGAAACTACTAGCAGACGTGGTCCCTTAAAAATATTTCATATGTGTTTATTGCAAGGGGATGAAAAACTGAAAAGATTCGACGGCTAATGAACTTTTAAATCGATTTCCCTTGCATTTAACTTTTGATAGAAGCGAGCTACTTTGATGTGGTTTTCAGTATATTGTAGAAAGTACTACCAAAAGGATTCGGTATAATACTTCTTGCGTAGACTAATCCAAGAAGACTAAAAATTGATAAATAAATTATAGGTGTTTTGATTCGATTTTCAGCATATTCTAAAGGACATTGTTAAAATACTTCCACGATAAGTTTGTGACAAAGGTATTGAAAACTAAAAAAAAAACAAAAACATAATTGTACTTTAATGTACTTTATCTGTTTTTTTTTAGTCGTCGCCTTCTTTAAATCATCTAGTTCTCACTTTAAAAGTCTTTCGTGCACTTATGGAGGATGAGATGATTTATTTTTTCCCAAACAATAACTTTTTTTTAATTACAATTTATTTTATAATTGTAGATCTACTCATTTACTTAGCACTTCTTTGAAAGCGGCGCCAAAGGACTCAACACTTTTCTTATGGGAAATAGCTACCGATTAAACACTCTGTAACTTAGACTCCTGGTAGTCCTTGATGAGTAGATCAAAAGTCTTAATGGGCCCTAAAACTCATGTTTTACAGATATGGTCCTATAAGGATGAGCTGATTGTGTGATCTGCAGTAGTGCCAACGTAGGTATGTCATCTTAAAAGTTCGTCGAGATCAAACTGTTTTTCTCGAAAAAAGAGAGGCTTTGACCTTTATGGTCACCCTGAAGATTATTTTAAGGTCAAAAAGTTGTTTTGTCGAAAATCAAAAAGAGGTTCAATGGATACCTTCGCTTTGAACTTGGCAATTACTTTAACATAACCTTCAATGTCAAAGCGAAGGTCGCCATTACGCGAAGCGAATTTAGGTTTTTTATACACCGTGCCTGATCATAAAGCTGCAAGAAAGATGGCAAAAGGTCATTGAACAAAATGCAAAATATAATTGATTAAAGTTTATTCTTTGAATAAAAAAAAATAATTTTATTTCACGCTACAAAATCGAAATTACTTTCTTGTCGACCTGTTATGTAAACATAATTTAAAAATATAATAAACCAGTCATCTAGAATTAATTGAAAAATAACCCCTTCAACTACTTCAGTACCGATTCCAAAAACATGCTAAGTAAGTGAGTAAATATACAACTGATTGCAATTTAGAGTAGTTTGTAATTTATTTTGTACTTTTTAGTGCAATTTTTTGACGTGCATTTAGTTTTTTGTAAAAATAAAACAATTTAATCGAGTTTCCAATATTTCAAATCAACATTCGAATTCGGTCTAGCCAATCAAACACCACTCAGGTGACAAAGCTGAAGTATATCATTAAAAAGGAAATCCAACAGAATCTAATTAAATTTTTAGTTTTTTTATCTTATAAATTAGTGGATGTAACTTACCTGCAATAATTTTCATTGCATATATTTAGTAAGGGTTAATATAATACATTTTTTCAGATTTTTAAAATTTGCCGTTAGGAATATTTGAAAAAGTCACTTTGAAGGCTCATATTTCGCGAATGGAGGTTACTTCATAAATAAAAATGTAATATAAAACATTTATTTGGATTTTTGAACACCTGTGAGGTTAATGATAAGAGTTGTCTATCCCTATTTTTTACATAGGAGAAAGTAACCCTAAACGTTTTCCCAATTTCGCCACTGTACTGTTTTTAAGTAAATAGAAAGCATGTTCTTGCAAAATTTCACTGTAAAAGATTAAAAACTGACGAAGTTATAAGCTGTACATACGGACGGAGGACCTGACGAAATTAAAATGATTTCTACGGAACCCTAAAAATGGTAAAAGATGAATGACAAGCTGAATAAAGGAATAAGAGTGGATGGTTGCTTAGGCTCATTACATCCCATCATGTCTGCAGGTCAGCAGCCACGTAACTTGATTGTGCCTAACTGCTTCGGGTAATATTATTGTAGTCCCGAAATGTATCTGCCTCAAACCGTGGAGTGCCGGGTACTCTCTGAGAATATGGTCGACAGTTTCATCCTCCTCCAGGCATTGTCTGCATACTGGATCATCCGCGATGCCAATCCTATAAAGAGCCCTTACAGGTGACAATGTCTCATCAGCAATCCCACCACGGTACACAATTCTTTCTTTTTCATGAAGAGAAGCTTTTTATTAAGTCGCGCATTAGGTTCACGTGTACGTTCTTTGACACGTCTCATTCCAGGGGCTTCCCTCCAGCATTCAATAAATTTGCGACCCAGCAACCGTTTCAGTTTTCTCTTACCAACAGTCATTGGAACAGGTATAATAGGTTGGGAGTCGCATGGTTCAGTTTCGGACCCTATCTTTGTCAAACGGTCCGCTTCTTCGTTTTCGTATAATATCAGAGTGACCTGTGGCCCATACGAGTCTGATTTGGCAGCCATTATTTGTTGGGTTATCCAGTACCCATACCTGCACTCAGACACCAGTCGTGAAGCTACTACATTGGACCCCAGAGCCAATACTGTAGTGCTACTGTCCCAGCCCATGTTAATAGTCCTCTTTATGCTTATCTCCCTCTCACAGAGATGGCCATATTGCAGAATAGCATAGATCTTTTGAAAGACAGTCGCGTGCAGTCCCAGTGACACTCTGACCCCAGTGATTCTTCCAAACACAACTGCGGCTCTTCTTTACAATCTTTTCTCCTGAGTAAAAGTACTTCAAGAGAGTGGTTTGGATTCCAAACCGGCGCCATGTAGTCGGTTCGCGTAGGGAGTGATGGGAATCTTTCCGCAATGCTTCCCCCGTGACGTGGGAAACTACCAGTTCCTACTAAGAAATGCCCCAGGCAAGCATCCTCTGCGGACAGCTCCTACTTGGCAGTGCTTTAACAGTTAAACTGTTAAGCTAAGTATATATTAATCTTTGCTCTGATCCAGCCGACCACTGTCGGTTCAGAGCCTTGTGGTTGAAGAGCATGGTATATCGAATAGTGAGATGTGTTATCGAACGCCCTCTCGATGTCGATAAAAGTGTCTAGAGCAGATTGTCCCACCGACGGCACGTTTATGACCCTTGTAACAAGTAGAGGTATCGCGGCGTCTGTGGATTTTTCTGCTTGATAAACAAATTGTAAGGGATGTAAGGGTTTATGTACCATTACTCCCTCCTTGATATGTCGATCCAGCAACCTTTCCAATGTCTTTAGTAAGAAGCTAGTCAGGTTAATAGGTCGAAAAGGATTTGTGTAGACTATTCTTTCTACGCCTGGTATGTATCCGACATCTCTCCAGATGGCTTGATGTAATATCAGAGTAATTTTGTAGCAAGGCTGGAAATATGCCATCCTTACCAGGAAATTTAAAGGAAGCAAAGGTTGCCCATTGACCACTTTACTCTGTCGTATGTGACTTTTGTTTTGGATATGTCGTAGTCACGATTTACTAAAGGGAAAGTACACTCCCGAATGACAAGATTACTTTCTTAAAAAATAAAGTGACCGGTTATTTTTTGTTTCTAAATCGATATTTGACTCCATTATTTCAAATCGGTACTTGAAAAGAACATCCGGTCTAGCCAATCAAAAACCATTCAGATCACAACTCTCAAATACTAAATTATTTAAAAATAATATACCTAAATGAGTGTACTAATACCTTTGATGCAGTGGCAAACTTTAGACGTGTTACTGTTCGTCAACCTGTCATTACCAAAAAAAAACGGAAATTTGACAGAACTTAATCGAGGTTAAATCGTGACTCGAGCCACATTTACCGTTATTGAACATACCTTTTCCATGATTTTTTTTGTATACTGAGAGCAATTCTTTAGAAAGTTGATTGCTTAAATAAGTTCTATATTTAAAACCGATTAATTTTATTGTTCCGCAATAATAATTTGCTATTATAGTTGTGATTACAATCTAACCTCGAGGTTTTTGTTCATATTGGGTTATTTGTAAATAAAATACTGATTCATTATCAAAATGCAAATATTATTAATTTAAATATATAAAATTAAATGGCTAATTTAACATTTTTGCTGTTAATTTATTATGGTTTCCACTATTTAAATGTTGATATAATTTAACAATTATGATCAGTGTCAAATATTATAATTATCTGTTAAAATACAAGATCAACAATTTAGAACAGAATAATACAGTGTGTTTTGAAATCATCTTAATAGAAATTATTTAAAATAAATCATCAACATTTGGAACAGAAGTTAAAAAATTACGATTCTATGTTTTACGAAGAAACCCATTTTTGAAAAGGAAAGTAAAAATCTAAAATTCAGTATTTAAGTTATTCAATAGCATCCTTTTTAAGGAGGTCCAATCTATCGAGGAATTTCGATTAACTACTTATATAATTATACTACTATTTGTTGATTAGATGATTTGTTATTCTAAAATATTTGGGGTGTGATGACAACACTTCATCTCTTTTATTGTCCTTCTTGACGGGCAGGACACAAAGGACGGTTATCGATGGCCAACAGTCAAAGTCGTGCAGCATCACGTGTGGAGTGCCACAAGGAAGTCTTATAGGTTCACTTTTATATATTTTGTACACATCTAGTTTTATAAAGTCGATACAATTCTGTAAATATCGTCTCTAAACAGACGATATACAAATTTATCTTTCTTTCAAAGCAAATGATGTTAATATCGCTAATAATCGAATTAACCAAGATCAAAGATTATTATCGCTAACGCAAGCTATTATAATCTTTGCCGAGATCTAAATAATCTACTTAATGTTTCTAATAATCATTTGCTTAAAATTAATCCAGCTAAATCGTTTGTCTTACTATTTTGTCGCGAAAATTTGCGGAATAATTTACAGGAACATATTCAATTAAATCTAGGTCTAGTTCCCATTAATATCAAAAAGCATGCGGAAAACTTAGGTTTTTTAATAGATAATAAACTAAAATTTACTGAACATGTTACTCAATGTCTTAAAAAAGCTTATTGTGCACTAAAATGTTATATCCTCATAGTTTTATGTGAGTCGTTAATATTTTCTTACTTCAATTTTTGCGATCATATTTATAAATCATTTCTAGACTTCACTTTTAAGTTGGCTCAATATGTTTGACAGACGTATTCTTCACTCAATCTGCTTCTTTTGCAGAATAATTAAATTTAGGATACCGCCTTACTTATACAACAGACTTACTTATCGTACGGATATACATAATTTAAATACACGTAAGAAAAATCTATTGGCAATACAAGCACATAATGAGTTTTATAAAAAATCATTTCCATATAGCATAGCGTTCCTTATAAATAAATTTTAAACAACCAAAATAAAATTAAAATATCAGTAAAAAATTTTAATCTCTGGGCGAAATATTTGTGACCTGACAATAAGTGCTGCACAGGTGACATCATTCTTGTCTTCTTCTTCTAATCCCTTTTCCTCTTTCTTAATTGTCTACCTTCCTTTATTTTCCTCTAATTTGTATATTTTTTATATTTTGTTTTTAAATATTCTATTGAATGTATATTTATTTTTTTAATGCTATTTGTTATATAGGCCTCAGCAGTCCCTGCCATCTGACAGGATACTGAAAACAAGACTTTTATTTCCAATTTATTTTGTAATAATAAGAAATTGTGTGAATTTTTTTATTTGGAATAATAAACGTTTTATTATTATTATTTTCAAAAAAAAATGGTCCGATGATCACTTTTGCTCATATGACACACCAAACTAACAGTTTTTGCTAGGGAAATCAAGCCGTTGGGGTGAAGATGATTTTATTACTGAATGCATTATCACCCTGCAGTTGTTCCAAGATCCAATTGGTATAGTTTCTGCTCTATCCATGGTCAGCAGAGTGCAGTACTTAATCAGATGAATCGTGTAAGCACAACGGTGCAAATATTTTGTCCTGCCAGAGAGGTTGGCTTACACAGTTTTTAGTATCAACGTTTCTTAAACTCCTTTAAATTTCTTTAAAATTAAATTGCCATGTCAAAATTTCATCTATTGTTAGTTACATAACAATACCTATGGGTTTTATTGAAGCCTTTCAACAAGATACAATTCGGTAAGTTTTTCTTAGTTATTTTACATTTAAAAACTCGGAATTCTCTATGAAATGACCTTCTAGCCTCCGCAATATAACGAGCTGTGATAAGATATAAAAGGGTGCTATCAGAAGTTATAACGTTAATCTAACTCAATTTCCAAACAAAGGGAGTTATAAATGGAATTAAACTCTACTTTTAAATGTATTAATTCGAAAAGGAATCATAAAAAGAAGTTCGATAAACACTTTTGCGGCTGCGGTGCAGAGGGAGCTCCAACCATGAACAAAATATTTATTAGATATACAAAGTCTGTTTTCAAAAATTGAAAATTTTTAATGTATTAAAAACATAAAGATAATCCGCACTTTTCAGCTGACCATGGACAGGACCGAACTTCAAAAATTAATTTGTCCTTGTTTTGCCAAAACGTTAACATATTTTCTGGAGTTGTACTTTTAACTTATTTTATAATTTCGTTAATAATTTAACATTGCAGTAAACAATTATAAAAATGACGTCATACCAGCTAATAAGTGAGTTCAGGTTCCATTTCCTTTTAATAGAGGTTTTAAATAAAAGACTTTATGTTAAAACTTGACATGACCTTTGAACTCAATTTTGCAATTATTAAATTCATTCCAGAGCTCACTGACCTATTAGTACTGTGTTTGTACTTCACCTCTACATCCAATCATTAATAGTCAGACGACTTTGTTCAGCGATATCACGCTATGTTAAGCTAGATAAAAGCATTCATCCATTTATTCAAGGTCAATTTTGAAGTTAACAAATAGTATTATGTCTTAAATCAATTTTTTTTTCTACTGAAGTATTCAAAGAGATGGAGACGGAGTGGGGATTTAGTGCTAAAGTAGTAACAGGCAATACCAATGTGGTCTCAATGTTAAAGTTATCAAAATGGTTCTGAGTAACAGGTAAGCCATATGGTGAACAACTTATAACTGCTGAAAAGTTAAATAATAATATAGGAAGCATTTAAATATTGTAAAAAATCTGATGATGGTGTATGGCTAGGTTTTTACTTTTTTTTAGGCAATAATTTAAAAAAAAGCACAGTAAAAAATGTATAGGACAAAATTAATCATTAAGTAAAAAAACATTACTGTCTAATTCAATTAAGCCAAGTAAAAGCCTAATATGCTATAAAACCGGTTTAACCTAGTTTCCTGATATTTTAAAAGGTATACAAACCTCTGAAGTAAACAAATCAGCTTTGAGTTTCCAGAGCTTATTATGATAACTTTAAATTTAAAATAGGCTGTATTTTTCCGTCGTTCTAGTACATTCACATATAATAATTAAAAAATGCTTAGAAATATTCATTTGCTAAAGTTAAAATTAATGTTCTGTAATTCACAATTCGATGACCTTTCAGTTCAAAAATGCTATTTTTGTAAAGTTAATAATTTCACTGACATTATGAAAACAATATATATATATATATATATATATATATATATATATATATATATATATTGATCTTCTACCATCAAGTAAAAAGGAGGCCAAATGAGCGTTTAGCAAAACATCTCCATTTTAGAGAGAAGAGCCACTGCCCCAACGGCCCTATCCTGTAGAATTGGTAGTGTATTATTGCTGTAAGTTGTATTTTTACGCACGCTTATGTAATTTGTATGTAGTATTAACCCGGTGCAAGCCTGCGATACGTGGACCACGGCAACGATGGTTGAGATGGTTGTCTATGGCATAGACAAATTAAATTGTTTATGACTATAATTCAGTTAATATGTTTTTATCTTTTTAATGACTATTAGAAAGAGAAACAAAACTATAATTAAAATAGTACTGACAATTTTTTTATTATATATCCCAATGATTTTGTAGTGGTAGTTAGCATTATAATATGATTTTATGTTTTCCATTATTTTTTTATTTAATACGAGTATTTTTCTGTTACAGGTAAGTTATTTAATTAATTTAGTATGTAGTTTTACCGATAAATCACCGTAATTTTAAAAAAATATCACATAAACTTGGTTGGCGAAACTCCTTGCAACAAGATTGTAACCACATTAAAGAACGGTGAAAATAGAAAAATTTTTATAAATAAATGACTAATATCATAGAATTCTTAAGTTTTACTGAAGTTGTGTACTAAGTAGTTAAAATATTCTCCCTATTACCAAAGATTATAATAGCTTAGCATTTTTATTACTTTTTTTTTAATATACTTTATACATTTTGAAACAAAAATTTAGATATTTTTTAATTGTTAAAGACAAAGACAAATTGATCTGAGAGCTGTGTGTACTGAGATATTTAAAACACTGTCGAAGGTTCATTATCAAACATATAACTTTAAAAAGAACTTTATTTTAACATTTTATGATATTTTACGTATTTATTGAATATTATTATATTAAGTCGGTTGTTGTAGACATCCAGGAGATATAGGTTTGAACTAATATTGAAACAACTGACAGGAAATTAACAAATATAGAAGGGAGAAAAATAAAAAGTACGAAAAATTAAAATGCCCGCCAACTGATGCATTCTTTTATTTCTGGTGTAGTATTCAGATAATGTAGTTAGAAAAAGGTAGCTTTCACTCTAGGAATAGGATTGGAGTAGTTCAGGACCACCATGGCGGTTTGCCAAATGTCATAGGTGTTGCAACTGATTAACACAGAATTTATCCTTCGTTCTAACTCTGTACCACTGCACATCATAAATGCTAAAAACTGCGTTTAAATATATCCCTTATTTTAAGAGATTTAAATTTAACCAGAACTTCTTTAAGCAGTTTGAATATTTTGGTACGAAAATTACATGTATTGTGGTTGACAATGTTTTGTCTATGTCGGTTCAAAAGCCGGAAGTAATAATATTCCTGATTCCAAAATGCTTTGGATGCCAAAGTTTTGAAAAAGTTTGTAATAACTGTTAGTAAAAGTTTTAGAAGCTAACGACTCTTGGCCAAAAATGCAATATTGTCACAATTTCTATGATATATACGAATGACGCAATTGAAAATTTACAACAGACACACAGAAAGTTATTATTAATTTTACCAGGCGTCTTTTTAGTAATATTTAATATAGTAAATAAAAGTAAAAGAAATCATAAACTTTAAAAATTTGTTTCTCTGGTCCAGAATACGAAAATAATATTTTATATTGCAGTTTGCATTATTTGACAAATCAGGCCGACTCATCAAAAATTATGCATATGCGCAGATGCATTAGGTATTATTACAGCTTCACTTCAGATGAACTGATACATACATACTAATGATATGTAATTATAATATGAACGAATTTATTTTAAAAATGACGATAGAGAAGTAGAAGTATTTTAATAAGAACGATTTTTTTCTAAAATCAAAAATTTAATTATTAATTAATTTTGGACATTTTCCCTAGTACCTCGGAAAGTATGAAAATTTTGTTAGCCTTGCTAATATATATTAAAAACACTCCAACACGGCAACAATTCTATAATTTTAACGAACACTAAAGATATAAAAAATGGTATTATTTAAATTTAAAAAACATCCTAAATCAGATTTAATTTTATAAACAACCAACTCCATATTCCTGTTCACAAAATATTTATAGAAAAAAAAAGTTTGTTAAATCAGGAGTAACAGTTGATTGTTCATTACGTAAGATCATTAAAATAATTGCTAAACTTACATAAAATCTTCGATATCACCTAACTCAACAAATTCACACGTGTTATAGCAACCATTCGCGTAAAAACTATAACACTGATTGTAATCATATTCAACATCTTTTTGGCACGGTAATGCTAATTTTGCCAATAAGCCGTCTGGACGGATCTTACCAGTAAGTTTCTCGCTCGGACCAGCAACAGTTTCATTAGAAACTTGCCCGAAGCACTGCTGAGCAACAGGTATAGTTGGCACAGCGGTACGGTTCTTACGGTACGATACTGAGTTACTTTGGACGTTCGCGGTGGATGGTAATGAACCATTTTGATTCTCCACGAACTGTCCAACGAGGACATATTGGCTTGAGAGAAATTCATCTTCAAAATCCACGCACATACTCCCAACTTTTGATATAATGCATTTGCAAACCGGTAGAGAAAAAAAATGCTTTACGGGTGAGATATATAATGTGCTACTGACTATGCAGAATACTTAAAGAAAATGAAATTTACTTTTTATCTTATCTCAAGACTTTATTTTAAGAGTATTTTGTGTGATTTATAAATAAAATATAATTATGTACAGGGTGTTCGGTAATAACCATTAAATTCAAATGGTTTGGACAATTTATAAAGTCAGAGAACAAAAAACATACCACTTAAATGACAATTTTAAAAACTGTTTATTGTTATGACTTCTCTTTCAAATACGTATAAGATTATAAACACGTGATAGAGTTTAAATGGTACTTACGTGTAATTATAATATAAACAAAAATCAAAATATATCGAAAAAATAAAGATAACAACTGATATACTTTTACGATAGTATTTGTTTATATAACAAAGCCCCTTAATGTTATTTCTATTGTAATACAATATTTCCCTTCTACTAAAAATATTTTGAATACTAAACATCCATAACAATTAGAATACGAAGGTAGCCGTTTATATTTCGGCAAGACAACACTGGCGTTGGTAGGTGCTACCTGACAAATCCATTATAAAGTTTGACATTTTAGATGGTATACGTACTTAGAACGTTTTGACATACGGACGCTATTTGTGTTGTTTACAGTAACTTCAAAATTTCATTTCGGCCAAAAAATGGAATTAACTGGAGATTACTTTATGATAACAAAAAAACATCGATGAACTTATTTATTTATATTGCTATGAAGCACCTACAAAAACCATTGTATATCGCTGCTTTAGTGAATTTAATCATGACCATCGTTCGCTCACGGACGAGTCGGTTGTCCAAAATCATCTTAGTTCAAGAAAACATCAATGCTGTGAGTGAACTGATAATTTAAGATCATTATGTGAGATACTGTAAGATCAAGGTATCCCTGGGCATTAGTAATACCAACGCATATCATATATTACATGAACATTGGGAAGTGAAGAAGCTAGTTCGCCTTGGATTCCACATAATTTGATAATCGTTAAAAGAATACGTGTCGAGTGGCGCAAGAAAAACTAAAAAAATACAATTTTGCTGCTTCAAAAAATACTTATAAGATTTAATTTTGTTGGAAGTTACTTGGTGGAAATCTATAGTAATTTATAATTGTGATAAGTAAGACACATCCTTACTTAAATTTTTACTGATATTTTTTGTTGACGATACATGTTTTAATCCTGCAGCTTCTTCAAGTAATGTATACAATTTTGTGATGCTATGATATTTCAGTTAGCAGTTACAAAGAGAAGAACGTGATGTTTAATAGATACTTGAATTTTATTTTTTATTTTACAATTTTTGGAAGTTCCTTTGAATTATATTATATATTGACAAAGGTACATTTACTTAAAACAGGTTTAATAAAACGGAGGTATTTAAATCTATCTGATTATTTAATAATACATTTTTATTTTACGTTTATTTAGAGCGATTTAAGAAGATTTAATATGGATACTTTAGCTTTAATGCGTAAAATTTTCAAATCCTGGTTGAAACTATGATTTGACTCGTTAAATGGTTAGCATAATTCGACGATAAAAATGATTCGAATTATACTAACCATTTAATAGGGTCAACTCATATTTTTAACCAGGATTTTAAAATTTTACACATTAAAGATAAAGGATCCAAATTAAATGTTCTTGAATCGCTCGAAATAAAAAAAAAACACTAAAAAATAAAAATCTATTGTTAAAAAATCAAATAAACTTAAATAGCTTACCTTTGTTAAACCTATTTTAAGTAAATATACCTTTGACAAAGTATAATTCATTGGAGTTTCCTAAAGTGTAAAATAAAAAAATTTAAGGACCCAATGGTCTTCTATAAATGTTACGTTTTTCTCTTTGTAACTGATAACTTAAATAGCATAGCACCACAACACTGCATACAGTATTTGAAGAAGCTGCCGTGCAGTAAAACATGTTGTACTGTCAACAAAAAATACCAGTGGAAATTTAAGTAAGAATGTGTTTTACTTATCACAATCTTAAAAAAATATTTATAAGATTGTGACAGTTGAAGAGTCTTAGATGATTGCATATAAGCCTGAAACTAAACAGCAGTCGATCATACAGGTTTTCCATGATAAGACGAAACCAACAGCAGTTACTCGGGCATGAAGCACTTCGAAGCAAATGATTGCCTAGTTTTTCGAAAAAACTGGCCGCATTGCAACCGCCCCTTTAAAGAATCATAAAACAGTTAAATATGAATGGTATACAACCATTTGTTTGCTGAAGTCTTCGGTGGACTGAGAAAAACAAACCTGAGACGACGAATCATTCTCCACCATGAAAATGAGAGCTCCCACAAATCGGTTTACACAAATGACTTTATGAGCACTCAAAACATGGAACTGATGGGTCGTCCGCCATTCAGCCCTAATTTGGCATCCAATGATTTATTTTTGTTTCCATACATCAACGATTTTCTATGCCAAAAGAGGCGGTTGATGTGTTCAAAACCATGTTTTGAGGATACCATCTTCACAGTGGCAAAAAGGCTTTTCGGAATGGTTCAAACGCATGCAAAAGTGTGTTTTTATATGATATTCGATAACTCGATGAGAGTTTTGCAAACTTTTTCAATAAACTACTGTAAAATATTGTGATTATTTGGTGATTTGACCTATAGTTCCACATGGACACCGAACCACAACCTTCGTTTAATCACGGTAAAGGAATACCTCTCAGTATGGATTCCAACATTTAGTTTTAAATGTCTATGAATTATGTTGTAATTTTTCATTAACAGTTAAATCAAAGTTAATAAGTCTAGCTCAGCTTGATATCTCCTCATTTCGTTACAGGATGCGAAAAAAATACTCAGGTTTATTAAAAAAAAAGTAATATCTGAACAATTTTATCACAAAAAAATGTAGTTAAGTTTGCAATTTTCCGAGTAGGCATTATACATAATTAAATATTTCGGATACTCGGTTATTACATTTCAGGATGATGCTACATCAATTTTACATCCCACGAGAAATATTGCTTTAATATTTAACGTTCATTACTTTTTGATTGAAAATCATGTTATTTTATATGAACATTTTACCAAATTAAAAAATATGATTTGTTCAACTTAATACATGTTTAGTTTCTCTGGAATCATTTTAATTAGAGAAGAAAATAAAAATAAGCAATTTTAATAGATTAAAGTCATCAAGCGACATCGATTAAGTCATCAAATTCATCTGGTTTCACGAATCTGAATAAGGAAAATGTTAAACGTATTAGACAGTACATAAGTTCTATACTTTGATATAGGTATAAGGAAGAAGACAGTTTATGTTTGTTATAGATAACCGAAAAGCCTATTTAACAAATCGGTACCAAATTTTGACTCATGTTTAATAACTGAGAAACTATAAAGTTGTATTTTGTGTAAAAAAAATATTGATTCAAAGAGTAGTATGTTTGCCCTCCGCTAGGTGGCGGATTCGATGGAGGGACTTCCGGTTATACCGGATGTTGCTTTTTGCTTATTTTAAATGGAACATCCCATATGTTTTCATTTTTAGATTCTAAACAAAATTAGAGACATATTTCATGTATAATGTCCTACACAGGGAAACAACTTATTTTAATAAATGTTTAAAATTTCCATCCCGAACTTCCAGACACTTTTCGCATTGCCTATTGAATCTGAAGATAAACTCTCACTTTCACACGCGTCCCTTAGCTTTGCCATACAGCCCTCCATCGTGGTCACTCTATTACAAAAAACGATGTTTTTTATTGTTCTGCATATAAAACAATTTAAGACAGTCAAATGAGGAGAACGAGGAGACCATAGAGAAGATTCATTGTTGGCAATCTCTTTGTCATAAAATGTTGCTTGTAAGAAGTCGGTAACAAGAATGATTCTGTGTGGTTGGGTGCCAACGTGTTAGTAAAATATTTATCTTCCGCCAGAGGTACATTGCGTAAATATTGATTGTCTAACTCTTCTAGAATATTTACATATCTTTCTTCTACAAAATTAAAATTTAGTTTAAAATTGGACATAATTTGTTTTGTATTATTAATGAATTACCATTTCATTTCTGTTCATAAAAATGTAGTTTTACTATTCCAGCACAAAATACGTTAAATTGCCAGGTTTCTTCAAAATTTCGCAATCTTATTGTATGAGGATTTGAATCACTCTAAAAAGGGAATTGTGTATGTTAAAAAGCCTATTTTTCGTAAATTGTATTTCATGAGTCCAAATTATGTTGTCCAAAAATCGAGTCATCTTATATCATTGTCAATATAAATTCGCAAAATTGTACTCTTTTCGGCAAATCAGTATCTCTTAAGTGTCGAAGCAAAAATATTAAATAAAGGTGGAAGTTGTATTTCAACAGAATTACATGTATTGAGCTCTTCCAGATTCCTGTTTGTAGAATGCATTGTCTTAACGATGTCATAGGATATGCCGCAAGATATCTCAGAATTACAATTTCGACATTTTCATCATTGAAAATAGATTTCCTTTTATGCATTTTTGCCTTAACAGTACCAAAATTTTTCAATATTCATTCAACACTGTTCCGTAACGGTTTTTGTTTACCTGGATATCTATCAGCAAATACCTGGAATGTTCTTGATAAAACTTTGTTACATTCCCCATAGATAATAAACAAATTGAAATAATCTTCGTGCGTATAATTTAATCGCCTTGGCATGATTTTAATAATAATTGTCAAATGGCACGAAATAGTGACATTTCTGTAGTGCTCTATTATTTTTTTTTCGTCGCGTTTAGCCGTCGTGGCGAACTAAAAACAAAACTGAAAAGCCGTATAGCGTTTTTACAACACAAAAATGTTCAATTGTCAATATTTCAAAAACCACAAGTTTCTCAAAAACATAACCTTAATCAAAGTCACCCTTATTTTTAATGCTAAATAAGATATTATAAAAATAAGGGGATTAGATTTAAAAACAAATGGTTTTTAACGATTTTTCCAAATTAATATCTAACTTTAGTTTTTCATCACCCTTTATTGATTTATTATCCAAATATCAACACAGTATATTAAAGTTATACCCTTCTAGAAGAAAACCAACCCCAATTAAATAATAAAGGTTTTCATATACGAGAAAGTGAAACTTAAGTATGGACAATATATATGAAATATGTGGAATCTAAAAATGAAATAACGTATAGAGTCTTCCATTTAAAATAAGCAAGAAGACATCAACATTTGAAAAACACAAGTTTGGAGGAATAAACTAATATATCACTATTATATAGAGAAGAAATGTATGTTTACATGATCGCAAGAGCTACCAAAGCAATCACCACTAAATTTTAACTGTAGAAATAAACGTATAAATAAACAGATAATAAGTTCCAGCTATGCAGCTCTCATTCTTCCCGTTAAGCTCTCGTCGTTCTTGTTTTATGTAAAGCCAGGGTTGCCAGATTAAGATATTTTTTCGCAGTTTCGGTTAAAAAAATATTTTTGCGAAAATATACTGAATGAAGAAGCAAAGAGCAAATGAATCCCGTTTGGCGCCATTAGTTATATTGGTATGATTTCGTAATATTGGGGTGATGATATTTTCATCATATTATGTTACAATATAAACACTAAAGCTTCAAACAAAAACAACAGGCAGGCGCATTCGTCATAGCCGATCGTTTAAGTTTAAAATTTTTGTTGAACAATATTTATTTTTAATTTACGAGTAAAGAATAGTTTAAGGGGAAAGTATCATTTTGGAGAAAAGTAAATTTCATTTTCGGGAAGTTTCGAATTCCCTATACGGCAACCCCGGTGGCAAGCCGCTCTCGCATTTGAATTGGCTCCTGTAGACCTTAAATGATTATTGCCAGCAGAAGTTCTTTAAAGATATTATTGTTGAAAAACATAGTACAGGCATAAAAATAATGCGGGCGAAGCCGCGATTGGGGTTGCTAGTATAGTATATTCCTGCAGATCGATATTCTTGCTCTTAATCAACTGAATAGTGCTGTACTTTTTCTTGCATTTCGAAGAAGTATTAATAAAGTATCCCCATAGAAAATTAGAACAAATCCTCTTGGTTTAAAAAAAAAAGTTAATTCTTATAATTAGTAGACTAAGTTTATTGCATGGATAGCAGAGAAACAAAAGAAAAAAGTAGGAAATACAAATATGAACGAAATTTACAAAATTGTTTAAAAGCTCAACGACACACGTACACCTTCATACATACAAATACATATACTGATATTTCCGTTAGAATCTATAAGTCGAAGTTTCTTGAAAATAAAGCAAAAATTATTTATAAAAAACGGCAACTGATTGCCACGTTTTTCATCACATGACCAACTTAAATCAATTTAAATGAATGCCTTTGATTATGAAAGTATTTTCAATAGGATATATAGTAGGGATATAGCCGACCTCTGCTTTTTTTATTATATTGCTGCGTCTGCTCCCGTGTCCTTTAATACAATTAAAGAAATAGGTTGTTTCTATTAAAACACATCCGTTACGTCACTAATATATAGTGTCGATTGGCTAAATTTTAATCATGACTGACCTCATTTGCCATTTTTTAGTCAATTTTTTCATAAAATTCAGGGTTATTTATGATAAAATAAATCTATTTGTTGGGATATTATGAAAGCAATGGTACGACTCTTAGGGCAACAAAACAATATGTATCGAAATATTACAGAAAGACGGGGAGCATGGAAACATAATTGCTCTTGAAGTTACAAGAAATGAATATCACAATTTTTCACATTTAGGAAACAGTAGCTTGGAAACATCTATTCTTTATAACTTTAGTTGGTTAGACCACATACGGGTTGATAAAGAGAGAAATCAGTAGATAAAAATAGTAAATGGTGTTATTTTAACAGAATATATTACGGTCACGAAACTGGCAATTTTAAGAGTTTGTCAGAGCAATTGTATGCATGTGTGTGGGAGGGGATGTTACATTTTATGAGTTGGAAAACAACGTCATTTTATAGATGTTCCTTTAATTTCGTATTTACAGAAGATGCTATCATAACACTAAATTAATATGTTAAAAATCTGTGACAGAATCGTTAGGTTAACCAGTTATTTCTTGATGACGTCAGACTACGACTTTATGCAAAGTTTTTATTTGACGTATTGTTATTAGAATTTAGTTTATAAACAGCCTATGTCTAAAGGTGTTGTAAGACCAAACACAAGGCGTAAAATATTACCTAGGGAGCAATAATTATTTTTTATATTCTAGGGGAAAGTTAAAGGTATTCTGTGAAATAATTTCTAATAGAGGGTACCTGTGTAATCATATTGGACGATTAGCTTTAAAATCATTACAACCGTAGATAACCATTGTGACATGAAATGGTCTATAATTATTTTCGTTTTGTAATATGAAATAAAACTGATTTTTTATACAAAGAATAGATTTTAATCAATTATATATTTTCCATTTTGTTCAATAATTTTTTGCCATCTTTCTTGCAGTTTCATGATTCCGGACTCATAAAAATTTTGGAACTTATCAGCTAAAAACTGAATCAAGTACGATTTAAGGCCATCATTTGTGAAAGTTTTACCGTTGAAAGAGTTTTGTAAACTTCGAAATAGTGATCAGATGGTGCTATGTTTAGTGGATCCGACATCACTTCCTACCCAAGCTTCAATAATTTCCCACGAGTTACTAAAGATTAGTGAGGCTTTAAATTATCATGATGAAACACGTTTTCCTTTGATTGATTCATTCAGTTTCATTAGTTGTTAACAGTAAACATCTGAATTCATCGTATGATCTATTGGGAACAACTCAAAATACACAACACCTTTGTGGTCTCACCAAATTGACAACATGACGTTTTTTGGATGCAATTCAGCTCTAGATGTGGTTTGTGCTGGTTTATTCACGCTTGGATCATGATCGTTTTCAAATGATGTTACTGCAGATGACCCATTTTTCATCACCAGTGATGATTCTTTTCAAAAGTAAGGTCGGTTTCATAGCGCGATATGGAAAATATTGATTTGTTGTGTTAAGCAAATCTCTTTGAATTTATGCGTAACTCAAATATCAAGCATCTTAGCGAACACAAGACGTTTAAAGTGATTTTCAATTATTGTATGCGATACATTTAACCTCTCTGTAATCTTTCGGACAGCTACACGACGGTGTTCTTCAATTATAGCTTTGATTTGGTCATCATCAATTTCAGTACGTCGACCAGAAGGTTGGTCGCCTTTGGGAGAAAATGTCCAGAATGGAATTTTTAAAACCAATCCTGACACGTGCGTTCTGTTATGCAATCAACACCGTATACTCCACATATTTCTTTTTGAGCCGCGGCAGCTTTCTTTTCTTTACGTAAAATATCTGAAAGCGTTCATTTCTGCACTCCATGTTAAAATTGATCCTAAACTAACAGCTACCAATAAAATTATGCACGAATTGCTTCTAAAATAACCTAAATGTGACGAATGTCAAATGTCAAAAGGACACTGGCAGAAGCCCTTCAAAACAATTACAACGCTCTCTATGCGTGACAACCAAAAATACTTTCTTATCGATCCTATTGTTTGTTATTTTTCCTGTAAAAATTTCTATAGTACAGTATATATTGTGTATATTTACTTACGTTTTTAAAAATGAGAACTATTATGGCATTTAACCACCTAGTTGGATTCTTTGACTCGATTAAACACTTGTTATATATATATATATATATATATATATATATATATATATATATATATATATATATATATATATAGTCTTTGAAGTGCAATAACAGAGAAAAATAGAAAAATAAAATTCATTTGCATTAGAGAAACTATTTATTTCTCAACCAAATGAAAAAATCTTATACTAGGACAGACGTACTCTGTTCTAACATGATTAGATACAAAGCATCTCAGATTGTAAGGAAATACCAGCAAGAGATGGCAGTGCGAAGCCTCTCTCATAGCAGTGCACTACCACCTGCAAAAAGGTTTCGAACTCAATGATTCTCGTCACTACAGAGTAGGCAAGCGAACCTAACCCAGGAAAAGCACATCCTGTAAGCAAGATGTATCAGACAATATATAAAGTCCAATACAAGCAGCGCTATCTCGCAGCATATCACGCAATCGGAATAGGTATTATGATATGATAAAAATACACTAACTTTAAAAGAAAAACTGAATTGTTCTTCTTTAGTCACCCTATACAACATAGTTACATATTATAATATCGTTGCCAAGCGATAGTGTAATCAGCATACCTCTTAAAACATTATTTATTTTTTAATTAACTATTCAAATATCAATATCAATCTCCAGGTATCAATGATAAGAATAACCAATTTTGTTTATTTATTAGTTACAAATTGTTTCGATTAAAATTTAGTACAGCTCATGACAAGCTTAACCAAATAACGATAATAAAAATATTTAAGATAATAGCGAGGTAACGGAACCCTTTAAACACTTTCTAGTCTTAAAAGCCAGTTTTGAGTTTATTTGGATATTAACATTTACTCTTAACAGCTACCTTTACATTATTTCTAAAATATTGCAATGTGACATATTTATAGGGGAGCGTTGGTATTTGGACTTGAATATACCAAACCTTGTTGATTAGCGTACTTAAAATATTATCAGCCACATTTACTGAAAATGTTTAAGTTTTAAACCGGACCTAGTTACCATGGAAGTTAGACCTTACAGTTGGACAATTTTGCTTTGCCTATGATGTTGCTTCTATTTTTGTCGGTTTGGTAATTTTTGTATTTTTAAGGTTAAGAACTTGGCTTACTGTCGACCTAAACAAGCTTTAAAATTAGACTTTGTTAGTAAACTAGAGGGTTTATGTTTATCATAAGAATTATCTGCTGAGAAGACTTTACAATTAATATAATAAATTCAATTTCGACATGTCGCAAATAATTAAAGAACTCACTCATATAGGCAAGCTCTGTATCTCACTTATTGATTTAATATTTACTAACATTGAAACTATTGTAGATTCGAGTGTAAATGACTCAAATGTTGCTGATCATTTGTTAATTTTCATAAAGGTCAGTTTAAAGGGCTTAAACGGATCAATGGTTAATTTTTGTTATTAGTCTTTAAAGAATATCAATCCTAATTTATTTCAAATAAACCTTGAACAACTTAATTTCGGGAATAAAAAACAAAAACCATTATTTATCATTCAAAGTAGTTTTATCGTTTTTTAACCTTATGTATTTGCTTCTGACTTCTTAAACTTAATCCCATTAAATTATCGGTCATTATGTTTGAGATGCTATCCACGACGAGATTCTTAAACTGATGAATAAAACAGATCCCCAACTCACTGATATTCTGGTGCCACTGTTCAACAACATGTACAATTGTGGCGAGCTCCCTCAAGAATGGACCGACTCAATATTCATCACCATCCCCATGACACCACACGCAAAAACTTTTGACCAGTACTGATTAGTCTGATCCACATCATAACAAAAGTATTTACTAAAATTATCCATAATCGTACATATGCAAAATGTGAATTAAATGTAGCAGAGACCCAACTTGGCTTTATAAGTGGCTTCGGTACCCGAGAGGCTGTGTTTTTCCATGCAAGTGCTTATATAAAGATGTAGAGATATGAACCGAAATGTGTATATATGTTTCATCGACTTCTCAAAAGCCTTTGATAGTGTAAAACACGAAAAACTTCTGAAAGCTAACGGCCTAGATTCGAAAGACATCATAACAAACCTATACTGGAATCAGCCTGCAAGAATAAAAATCAATGGAAACTTGTCAAAAAACATTCAAATAAAAAAAGGAGTCCGCCAAGGATGTGTTCTTTCATCTACACTCTTTAATATATATTCGGAAGCGATTTTTGACAAAGTACTTCATGATGTCGCAGAGGGGGTGAATGGGGAACTCATATCAGATACGCGAACGATATTGACCTACCGAGCCTCCTACAAAGAGTGAAAGCCGTATCTGAAGAATTTGGGCTAAAATTAAATGACTCAAAAACGAAATGAGTGTCAACTAGTAAAAATCGAACATCTACAGAAAAACTTACATGAGATCAAGAATAACTATAGAACTCACTGAAAAATATACGTATTTGGGAACCATCGTTCATGAACAATGGGACGTTACGATAGAGATCAGATCTAGAATTTAAAAGGCGAGGCGAATTTTACTAAAGTATGGACCATGACAGAACAACTTATGAAAAAGCTCTCTGCTTTGAAATGTGGGTGTACCAACGAATTCTAAAAATATCCTGGACGAATCACATCACACGAGGGAGTGTTGAGAAAGATTGGCGAATAACAAGAAATTACGCTCGCACTAAAGAAAAGGAAGCTGGAGTACCTTAACCACATAATGAGACCCACCAAATATCGCCTCCAACAACTTATCCTACAAGGACAAATCGATGGTAGGAGGGATCCAGGCAGGAGAAGAAATTCATAGATGCAAAACTTACGGAAATGGTTCGGACTAACATCTGCCAACTATTTAGATACGGATCGCTATGTCAATAGCCAACGTCCGCAATGGATAAGGCAACACAAGAAGAAGAATGTGTGGACACCAGACTCAAATAGAATTTACTAAAAATAACACTGAAATTAAAATTTAATATGACTTTACCTTTATTTACTCCTGTAAAAGTTTGGGATTAATATTAAATTCAAAGCTATGTTTCAAAGAATACATTACAGCTAAGTCACGTATTTCTTATGGTATTTTGAAGCTTATTTATATTTAAAGATATTGTCTGTCTAAAGAGATCAGGAAACTGCGATTTTCTTGTTCTTCCCCAATTTAACCACTGTAATGATGTGTATATCGGTACCGCATTTTGAAGATCTGAAACGCATGCATGGCGTTAAGAGGAGAAATCACATTTTCCTTGCTGGATTCACATGGTTTCATATGTTTAATAGATGCAGAAAACGTGTGTCTTGCCTTAGTTTTAAAATTATTAAACATAAAGAACTACCTTTCATAAGCACTTTTATACTTTTTTTAGACACCGTTGATTTTCGTTTTTCTAACAAAAATTTCAAACGAAATAGTAGATATCTGTTGGACTTCAATTGTCTTTATTTTTTATTGAATATCACGACGTTTCGGCTAGTAGTTATCTCTAGCCGTTTTCCAGGATGATGGACTACCGATGGGAACTTCACTATCACCGGTGGTCGCAAATATTTTCATGGAATGGTTCGAGACGTTTGCAATTGAAACCACAACTAAGAAACCAAAGTTATGGCTCAGATACGTAGACGATACTTTTATTATTTGGAGTGGAAACGACGAAGAACTTCGAAACTTCCTTTTTCATCTCAACAATATCAGCCCAACTATTAAACTCACCATGCAGAAAGTAGTAGAAAATAAATTACCATTCTTAGATGTCTTGGATGAAAGAAATGGCAGACAAATTCGAACTTCGGTTTACAGAAAAGCCACGCACACAGGACAATACCTTAATTATTCATCTAATCACTCCAACAACACCAAACAAGGAATTATAAGAAATCTCGTAGATAGAGCCTTAACTCTCTGCAACTCCAACGAGAACTTCATGAAAGAGATATATTACATTCAAAATGATCTGACAGCCAACGGATACCCAGTACATCTAGTGGATAAATTTCTAGAACAACGCAGAAACAGAACAATATCGACAACGAATGAAGAACGAAAACCAGTTTTGAACATCCCCCTATGTTAAAGGCAGTTCAGAAAAAGTTAGAAGGATAGGAAAACGATATAAAATCGACGTTGTTTTCAATTCAAATAACTCTCTGAGAAGTCAGCTCACTAGAGTCAAACCAACAACTCAAAGGGACATGAAGAACTGTATATATCAAATACCATGTGAATGTGGCAATTCCTACGTTGGCGAAACAAAGAGACCTCTTGACGGAAGGATCAAAGAACATCAAAAATGCACATCTCGAGGAGAAACAGAAAAAGCTGGTGCCGCTAACCACGCCTGGACTCATGGACATCACATAAAATGGTCTGAAGCTAAAATACTACACAGAGAACAACACTGGAGAAAACGGAAATTCAAAGAAGCCGCGGTTATACATCAGAACCCAAGTTGATTTAGTAAACCATCTTTAGATATAAGAGAAGTTTGGAAACCACTTCTTAATAATTGTAAACTAAAACTAAATGCAGCATAAAAAGGAGATTTTGCCATAGCAGGCATGACTGCACCCATCTCAGTCACACTCCACTGCATTTACTTTTAATATAAATAGTCATGTAGCTAAGGGATTTATTTAGTTTCACTTGAAAACGGCTAGAGATAATTACTAGCCGAAACGTCGTGATATTCAACAAAAAATAAAGACAATGGAAGTCTAACAGATATCTACTATTTCGCAAGAAACATCGTTGTTTATGACCTTCAAACAAAAATTTCAAAAACTTAATAGAGGCATTCTTTTTTCTTGTAGTAATTTCGTCTCCACTTTCGCTTTTGGGCGGGTGGGTCTTCGTCTCTCACTGTATCATTCTAATTTTCTACGGCTTACACTACCCTTACTCTTTTTATTTTGCTTCTTTCTAAAATACTTTTTATACTAAAATGTTGCATCCTTCGTTTATTATTATTTTCCGTAAAAATTAGTAAATAAGCTTACAGCGTTTAATAGAGCTTAAGTTAATATCGGGCTTGAGTAGTATTCAGTTCCTTGAACTTTATGTCTGATCTTTTTAAGGCGCATTGTTTTTCCAATATTTATTTACTATTTAAAGAAATGTAATTCCATATGTATGTGTTGGTAGACAATAAATGTATGATTATTATTATCATAATTTGGTGTTTATAAAATTATGCTTATTTTCAACAAAAACCTCCCAAATATTTAATAACCAAAGAGGTTTATGGTTAATCTTGGTAGAGTCACACAGGTAATGAACGTAATGCAAAAAATGATGAGTAGGAATCAGCAAATTTTTGCTCTTGGTTAGCAGAACTCTCAAAAAAATTTAATAATAGTTACACAGTTTTTTACTCGCTTAGAAAAATAAACCTCTGATGCTGGCCGATCTGCCAACGATATTTTACAGGGTGCCAGGTAAGTACCTCTTAATTTCTCGGGAACATGCAGGGGAGGTCAAAATAACTCTACTTTGTCGCAGAAAAAAAAATTCTAAAGTGCCCCTTAACGAACATACAGAGCCCTAAAGCGGTACCCAGCGACTTACTTTATCGGCTCTAAGTTTTGATCCTTCTTCTATAATTTAATGAAATTTTAATATTTAAAGAGGCCATAAAGACTCATTAAACCATACCGCAATAAATGTTTTAGATCATCAGAGGAGTCAGGAACGGACTTGCAGCCACACTAGTTCGGCCTACTTTTTGATAGATGTCATTTTACAGAACTGAAAACTGATTTTTTAAATACTTTGATCATTCCTCTTCAAAAAGGGCCTATTAATTTATATCGATAAAACTGGCGGTTTTCGAACTAAATCGGTTTTTATGCTAAACACAAACAGGTAAAAATCAGGTTGGATTGTTAACACCTACATAATGAATTACTATTGATGGTATTTGTCAAAACCGCCTTCAAGTAAAAATAATTTTAAAAAATGGAAGAATATTCTTACACGGAGTATGCTGATATGCATTTAATTTATGGTGAAGCGATGTCAAATTCTTCGAAGGCAAGAAGACTATATGATATATTTCCAGCTCAAACATTGCCAAGTCCAAAAACCTTTCCAAGGATTGATCGAAGCCTAAGGGAAACAAGTAAAAAATGATTAGAAAATAATTATTAGTTACCGAATTAATTTTTTACATGTTTTATTCAGGGTCATTTTTGCCGCGACGTGGCGGTGAGGGTCCTACCAGGGGAGCACGAGACCCTCAAGTAGAGGAACAAATTTTGCAAGATATTGCTGACCATCCTTCAAACAGCACAAAAAAGCTCGCAACACCAAACAATGTTACAAAATGGATTGTACATGAAACTCCAACAGAACAGTTACTTCACCCGTACCAGGTTGAAAAAGTACATGCTACGTTCTCAGATGATTATCCCTCAATACTCCAACTGGTTTAAACAGCAATCTAAATTTTTCTAACCTTATTTTGTTTACCGGTGGGGCCGATTTTACAAAAGATGGAATAATAAACTCACACAACTTACATTTTTGGGCTAATGAAAACCCGCACGCTATGATTCAAAACAAACACCAAGAAAGGTTTACTGTAAATATGTGGGCTGGCATCATCGAAAATAACCTTATAGGTCCATTTGTTTTGGAAGGAAGACTCAGTGGTAAGATTTATTGACAATTTTCGCAGCCAACTTTAAATAATTTATTGATAGAAGAATGCAAAATATGGTACATGCATGATGGTGCTTCACCTCATTTTAACCGGAGAGTACGTCAACATTTAACTAAGATTTTTGGCCCTCGATGGATAGGTCGAGGTGGGCCTCTTTTATGGTCCCCAAACCTAATCTCTTAGAGTTTTACTTCTGTGGACATCTAAAAGAACTAGTCTTCAACACTGGTAAATACTAGAGAAAAACTACTAGTGACAATGTCTTCGCTGGAAATCTTTCAACATAAGATCTTCTTGCCTTCCAAGAGTGATACAGCGCTTCTCCATAAATTAAAGCACATCAGCACATTCCGCGTATTTTATTTTTACCTGTTCGTGTTTAGCATTAGTAAGTTTTGTGTTTTTCGCATAAAAACCAATTTGTCTCGAAAACTGCCTGTTTTATCGAAATAGTACATTTTTTGAAGAGGAATGGCCGAAGTACTTAAAAGTCAGTTTTCAGCTTTGTAAAATGACACCTGTCAAAAATTAGGCAAGTTCGTTCCTAACTTCTCTGGTGATCTAAAACATCTATTATAGTATGGTTTAATGAGTCTTTACGGCCTGTATAAAACATTAAAATTTCATTAAATTGTACAAGTCCGTTTAAAATTTAGAGCCTATAAGGTAAATCGCTGGGTAACCCTTTAGAGCTATGTATCTCCGTTAAGGGGCACTAGGAATTTCTTTCTATGACAAAGTAAGGTTATTTTGACCTCCCCTGTGTGCTCCTGAGAAATTAAGAGGCACTTACCGGATCCCCGTATAATTTAATTTTTTGACTTTCAGATAGGCTCGCGTAATACAATACAATTAGTCTATACATTTACTGTATTTATTTAAAATAGTATTACAAAACAAAGTTAATAATTTCTTAAAATGGTGTATGCGACGGAACACCAATTTTTCGCATGAATTAAAAAAACTATGAAATATAATGCGCTACGGTTTTTTTTTTTTCATTTGTGGCATCCATTATGCACATCAGACATTTTACACATTTTTCTTCTTATTATGTTACGAAATAAATAAGGGGGAATCGATTTTATAACTGTATTTAAATTAGATGGCAAACTAAAATTGTCATCGATTTGTTAAAAAGTCAATAACATTGAATGTTACGAAATTTAACTCTTTCTAGCTACGTAGTTTGATGAAGATAAAACACATAAATTTTTAGTTTGCTCTATTACGCAAACAAAATTATGGTGCTTTGGGCACCTATTATATAAGATAGTGTAAAAAATAATTTGATGATATAGACTAAAAACATCGATTTTTTTAATTAAAAGACTTTCCTTAAATGAAGATGAAAACAAGAAGTGGATGGTGAAATACATGACCGACATCATCCTTCATTTTCTAGTTACTTTTCTTATAAAGTTACGATTTGTTCAGAAATAAAGTACCATTTTTTTGCCGAAATACTACAATAGCATAATTTCTTGAGAGATTTAAAAAGATAAATATCAAAATTTCTTTTCCCATTTTGCGATTTTTTTAATTTTAAGTTTAGTTAATCCCGATTATATCTATCAAAACATATGTATGTGAGTATAGAAATAAGTTTCAATGAACAAAATTTCTTTGCTGGGAAATTAAACTTACGGGTAGAATTTCTAATATTTTCAAAAAATCTATAAAAATAAAAATCCTGAGTAAAGAATGGTTTTCTTCAGGTAACGAAAAACTTTAGTAATTATTTTTATATAACTATTAACCACGGTTTAAAATGAAAAAGGTAAATTAAATCATTATTTTCTAACTACAATTTTTAAATAATAAAATTTTTCAAATAAATTCATTTAATTAAATCGGTTGCAAATTGTTTTATCTGTTTAGTAATCACAAATAACTAATATTAATAATTGGAGTTAATTGTCTAAAACATACCGCGCCATATACTAATAGGAATTCCATAATTAGCAAGAGGTTATTAGGCCTCGGCATGTGTATTCCGCAAAATTATATGTCTAGTCCGAGAAAAAATATCAAATTAATTCCTGGAAAAGTAATCGGTTTATTGACTAACCGCACGTAGATTTTTGCATCTTTATGAGATTTTTCTTTTACTTATTTATTATGTTTAATTAGAATCAAAAGGTCACGGAATAAATAAAATATATGAAATTAGTTATTGGTTATTTATTTTAAATATAATTTAATATGTGATACTTCTCTATTAACAGCATATAAAATATGTTCTTATTAAGTTTTTGATTTCTCAACTGCATATTTCCTAAGAAATACATGAACTATTCTATTTCCACAAAGCAAAGAAAGTCCAGAAAATACCTACAGCTCAATTTAAACTGAAGATTTTCCTCACTCACAATGGAATGCAAATCGCTGTGTAATTCTGTGTATCTACAATCACCGTCGCCACTGTTGTATAAGTTTGCTTTTCCCTTTCAATAGTAGTATACAATAATTTTATTCAACCGGCAATAGAGTGATATAAATATTAATACTCAGTTTTTCCTAAATAGTATATAATGATTTTAGCTTTCCGATGTAATTAAGCTAATTTTGTTTGAATTGAATGTTGCCATACGTCTATTTCGAAATTTTGAAAGTCTGAAAAACTTGATATCAGATCGGCAAAAAATTAATTCTGTTTTGTAGTGTGAAATAAATTTTCTTCTTACAAAAAAATCAATTTTAATCAAATATATATCTTTCATTTTGTTCAATGAATTTTTGGTATCTTTCTGACAGCTTCTTGATTCCGCATTCATAAAAATTTTGGTATTTATCAGAAAAAAACTGAATGAAGTGCGATTTAAGGTCATCATTATTTGTAAAAGTTTTACCATTCAAAGAGTTTTGCAAACTTCCAAATAAATGATGATCAGATCGTGGCAGGTCAGAGCTGTATGGGGAATGCGACATCACTTCCCAACCAAGCTCCAATAATTTCCCACGAGTTACTAAACATGAGTGAGGCATTCTATTATCATCATGAAACACAATTCCTACGCAATTTACAAATTTCAGCCTTTTCTCCTTAATTGCCTCATCCATTTTCATTAGTTGTTGATAGTAAATCAATGAATTTATCGTTCAGCCTCTTGGTAGCAGTTCAAAACTGCAACACTGTTGTAGTCCCACTAACTTGACAACATGGCCTTTTATAAAGCATGGTTTGTGCTGGTTCATCACGCTTGAATCATGATCATTGTTGAATAATATTACTGCAAATAACCTATTCCAGATTCAATGTGTTAAGTAAATCTCTTTCAATTCATGCGGAACTCAAATATTGAACTTTTTAGCGAGTCCAAGACATTTTAAGTGATTTCTAATTGTTGTGAGCGATACATTTAACCTCTCTGCCATCTCTAGAACAGTTATATGACGATTTTCTTCAATTATGGCTTTGATTTGGTCATCATCAATTTCAGTAAGTCGACAAGAACATTCTCAATTTTGAGTGAAAAATCCCCAGAGCGGAATTTGAAAAATCAATTCTGACACGTGCATTCTATTAAGTAATCAACACCATAAACTTCACATATCTCGTTGTGAGCCCCAGCAGCTTTCGTTCCTTCATGAAAAATAAAAAGTAAAATTTGCTGAAAATATTCTCTTCTGTAATTCATGTTAAAATTAGCCCCCTAAACTAACAGCTACAAAAAAAATTACGCACAGAATGCTTCCAAAGTAACCTAAATGTAACCGATACCAAAAGGAAAAAACCCTAACACTGACAGAAGTCATGCAAAACTATTACAACGTGGCGACCAAAAATATTTTCTTGACGACCCAATCTAATAGTTCTTAATGCAACTAAAATTATCACGGGTAAGTGACTTCCCACAATTTATGAAATAGAAAAAATTACTATAAAAAATTACATTTTGTCTCTTTGTCTATCCAATCATATAGATTTCTAAAAATGCCATGCAATGTGTCATTTAATATCTTTTGTCTGGTCGTCTCATTCACGAAATATAAGCCTGTAAAGTTGCTTACAATTGTCCTATTTTAAAAGTTAACAATAAATTAAGTATAAATTTTCTTCCTTTATAAGGGGTCTAGATCATATGGGGCTCCTTCATATGGAAGCGTGGTTTTTTAACGGGTTTATTCCCGTATTTCAATGAGGTTAGACTGCGCACTAATTATAAGTTTCATTATTTTTTAGCCCAATTCTGTCCAATATTTTATGTATGTCTGTTTAATATTTAGTGCTACCTTTATATCGTTTTATATTTATATTTTAGATTTTTTAAATGAAATGCTCTCTTAGTTTCAGGCATAAATCTGAAATTTTATTATGGCTCCCCTTTAATTTTCCTAATTGGATTTTAAGAATCTTGTAAACACTTAGTAAATCATTTCCATGAAAATTGATATGATTAAGTTATGTTTAACTAATTTACAAAATAGAAAAAAAAAAATTAAAATTTCATTTCCTTGTATCAATATGCTTTCCAACAAAAAGCTCATCTTTTGCAGGCCCATGCTTTCAATCAACTCAAAGACAGACGTGCAAACTGCAGACTAACAACACAAATTACTGTCATGCATGAAAATCCTCCACGTCAAACCTCTAAATTGTCGTATTACGTAGCAAAATTTAGAGAACATCAACGTGTTTTGATTGATTACAAAGCAGATATAAGGATGTACCTATGCGACATACAAGTTGTTAAAGCACACCGGGATGCGACGTGGCCAAATCTGGTTTTGTATAAGTTTAGGGTAACTGTGCACAATCTAGCAACATCGCATGGGGGTATCTGAGGATGATCCCCATCTATGAAGTCTCAATCCCGTAGGACTTAAAATAACGGAGATACCCATTAAATCCCAAGTAATTCAAAATTTTACAATACCCTGTAGTCATCGAAGGATCAGCTATTTTTTAGGGCTCAACACTTGGTTTACTTGTGGTTGTCGGACTTGCATTGTCTTTATTTTTGTTTATTTTAACGACGTTTCGATTAGGTTGTACTCTAATCGTTATCAAGTATAAACTGAATGTTCTGCCTTAAGATTACGAGCTTATATAGGGACAGTGTCCATTGAAGCGCTAAGTTTCTTTTCACTGTACATACCTCAAAGATTTGATGTTACAAAGTAGTGGTTGCCAAAGATTAGATATCTCAACACTGGGTTTATTGAAGATTCCATTATTATTTTTTATGTAAGCTGCTCTTATAAATTTTCTTTTTTTCGTGTTGGGTTCCATATATATTGCCGCAGCTTCAGATCATTTAATATGGTTTTATTTATCCCAGGCGTGTTCTGCAATACCTGATCTCGACGTCTCCCCTTTTTGTATATGAGTTTTATGTGCCATAATTCTAACTTCTAGTGATGCTTGGTTTCTCCAATATACATTTCATCACACTCACATGGAACTTTGTAAATACATTATTTCTTATCGGTAGTTTTTGGTTTTGTTTTTGTTAAATGAGCCTTAAGTGTATTTCCTGATTTAAAGGATGTTTTTATATTATAACTGCTGGCAATTCGTCTTATTTTCTCTGAGGTTCCGTGAATGTACGGAATTGTGAAAAAGAAATGTGTTTCTACCTGTCCAGTGCTTGTTGTTCTAAAGTTATTTATTACAGCGTCAATTAATTTTAAAGGATAACCATTCTGTTGTAAATCGATTTTAATGTTTGCTACCTCTTTTTCTAATGAATCGGCATTATTGCATATAGATATAACGCGATTATAGAGGTTGCGTATAATAATTCCCCGTTTTGTTAAAAAAGATTGATTATATTATGACATCTAGGAAAGGCAATTGATCATTTACCCTTTTTTTTCATGGTAAACTTAAATGTAGGTCGAATAGTATTAGATGTTTCAATAAATCATTAAGTTCTTGTTCATTGCCCTACCATACGATGAAGGTATCATCGACATATCTCAACCAGACTTTCGGTTTCAGTGTTTCTGATCTATACTACTTTGTAACATCAAATTTTTGAGATGTGTACAGTGAAGCGAAACTTTGCGCTTCAATGGACACAGTCCCTATATAAGCTCGTAGCCTTGGGACAGAACATTCAGTTAATACTTGCTAACGATCAGAGATACAACCTAATCGAAACATCGAGGAGTTGGGTTTTTATATTTATTATATATCTCAATTTTCAACACATGTAAGAAAGTTGGACAATGTATGAAGTTTCCAAAGGATGCAGTACCATTTCAAACAGGAGGCGTTTACAAGATACCTTGCTCTTGTGATAAAGTGTATGTAGGTGAAACAGGACGGTATATATCCACTAAGCTTAAGGAACATGAAAGATGTATAAAAAAGAAACAAATTGTACAACCTGCAGTAGCTGAACACCAGCATTGCTCAGGTCACACTTTTAATGTAAAAGAAACTAAGATGCTAGCATTAGTATCTGATTTATTTAAACGGAAAATAGAGAATCATTCGAAATTTGCAAATATCCAAATAATATTAATAAAGATGCAGGTTACAGTCTACATCACACTTTTTTGTCATCATTTTTTCCTCAAAAATTTTAGTTCTATAATAGATATTTATTGTCAACTTACACCAGCTTTAAAGTTAGATCATGTTTGTTGCTTTTGTTTTTTAGCAAGGCTGACTTTTAATTTCATTTGTAATAGCGCCAGTCAACGTCATAAAAATCCTACCGACTTTATGAATCAATGTTTAGTAGAGATAGCCTATTCGTTACTGTGAGTATATTTTATCCAAGGACCGAAGTATTTCTATTCATTTGCTACAAGAAAAGAATTAAGTATTTTTATGGGCACTTTTTCCTTATGACTGCTCACCCTGGGCTTTTCAGCCCAGTTTAAATTCCCGCGACTTTCCTAATTCACAATTATGCGCCGAGATTATGGGTAATTCATTAAAAATGCATGTTTCGTCAGTCTAATGAAGCCATTAACCTCACTTTTTAAATATTAACTAGTGGATTATTCTACGAATTATTGACGTAAATTCTTCTAGATTCAGTTTTTTTGAACAAAAAGTGGTGCCAGTAGTTTATAAAATGAATAAAACAATATTTTACAATGTTAAAAACACAATACAGAAAGCACAAAATTAAAAATTAATACAAATTGAAAGCAAATTCCTATATTTCCCTCATAGCCATGAAAAATCCTTGAAATCAGAGAATTCATAGAATTGGCCTTTAGACTGGTGTTGTAAAAGCGTCAATTCTACAGAAATGGAATACGTCTCAAGCAAAAACAACTCAACTGATCTATGATCATCAAGGTTTTTTTCTTAAAGGAACGTCATTATCTTCTCCCAATCAAAACTATTTATTTTTTGTATATTTTGAAACTAACTGTGTCTAATTGTCATTATGTGATCTCTGGTCTGCCATCGCCAACTGTATATGTTTGTATTTTCGGCCAATCTTGATTAAAAGTACACAACGATTTATCGAAGAAATGTTGACATAATAATACAAAAAACATTGGCATAGAGTATTGATATTCATAAAACAATATGTCTTATTAAATATTTCTTATCTCCAAAAATCTTCAGCATTGTTACTTCGTTAAATCAGTTAATCTGGTGGGTAAGCAGGGTTTCCACTTGCGGTGGGGTTTTTTGAAGACTATTAACAATCAATACCTTCTGCTAAATTGGAATTCAATAAAAGTTTTAATTGTAAACCTACGTACACTCTATAAAGTGGCAAACCACAATATCCTATCACTGCACCGAAAACGTCTAATATGATGTTAAACAATCGTAACTCAAAATTTAATATTCAATATACAATTCAACAGTGTTCAATTATTTTTCAGTTAAGACGTGATTGGATTATGATGAGGACTCGATATTCAACAAAAACATACCTTTACCTATATCCATCGATTTAATATTCTTAACCTTTCTCGAATTTCAAAATGCATCAGCGCCAGTATTTTGTATTGCGTATGGTAAGTTGACGTACTCGTTAATGGTATTAATTATATTATAGCACTTCCTTTCGTGTTTTATATCGGCTCTTAACGAAATAATTACCCAGTAAGAAAAATATTGATTTCAAACTTTAGACCAGTGAATGGTTGATTTAGTACATTCTTAGAGTCGAGACATCTGACTAACATTTATGTTTTAACCGGAGGCACTATTAACGCTATTGTGTGGCCAATCAAATATTATATAGGTAATAAAAATTATAATGTCATATTTTCATTATTCCTGTCATAAAAAGTAACATGTTTAAATTTTTTTAAGCATTACTCTGAATGATTTTTGAAACATCGGTAATTACGTAGTTAGTTGTATTCTAAAAATCACAGTGATAAAGCAATTACTTACCGACAGAGTTGCCAGTACTTAAAATAAAGTACTTGAAAAACGATTTTCAAATAATTTCGGTATTTGAAGTACCAAGTTGTATTTTTTCCCAAAAAAAAAAAAACAAGTTCTTTAAATATTTTTAAAATTATTTAATTTCCTTAAATAATATTTGAATTAAACTTAAATAATTTTAAACATAGCTGCAATTAGAAAATCATGGTTCGTGGAGCGAGGAGCAACAGTCAGGTATTTATACCCGCTCAGCCAACCGTGATCCAGCGTTACAATCGATTTCCACTTGTGATGTAGACTGTAACCTACACGTCTATTAATGTTATCCGGATATTTACAAATTTCTATTAATTCTCTAATTTTCTGTTTAAAAAAACCAGACACTGATGCTAACACCTTAGTTTCTTTTACATTAAAAGTGTGACTTGAGCAATGCTGGTGTTCAGCTACTGCGGATTGTACAATTTGTTTATTTTTTAAACATCTTTCATGTTCCTTAAGCCTAGTGGATATAGCCTGTCCTGTTTCATCTACATACACTTTACCACAAGAGCAAGGTATCTTGTTAACGCCTTCTGTTTGAAATAGTAGTGCGTGCTTTTGGGACTTCATACATTATCCAACTTTCTTACATGGATTGAAAATTGTCCGAATGTTTGATTTTTTGAGCAACCTGGCAATCTTGTCGGTGGTTCCGTGTATGTAAAGTAAAACAACACTCTCGAAAGGAGGTACATTTATGAAATTTTGTTGAGGAGTTGGGTTTTTATATTTATTTACGTCTTATATCTCAATTTTCAATACATGTATGAAGTCTCCAAAGGAGGCAATACTAGTACTAACAGAAGGCGTTTAAAACATACCTTACTCTTGTGGTAAAGCGCATGCAGGTAAAACAGGACCGTCTATATTCACTGGGCTTAAGGAATATGAAAGATGTATAGAAAAGAAACAAATTGTACAATCTGTAGTACCTGAACACCAGCATTGCTCAGGTCACATTTTTAATGTAAAAAAATAATGTGCTAGCATCAGTGTCTGGTTTCTTTAAACGGAAAATTTGTAAATATTCAAATAATATCAATAGAAATGCAACTTACAGTCTACATCACACCTGGAAATCGATCATAAGCTGGATCACGATTCGTTGAGCACCTTCGTCTTATGGTGCCGTCTCCATTCGTGAAAGTTGGCGACAATTTGGGCAAATTGTGTTTGGTCTTGGGCTGCTTTGAATAAAGCGTGAGCGTCTAAACCAGTCCATTCTCTGAAGTTCTTGAGCCACGACCTATTTCCCGTTTTCCCTCGATCTTTCCCTGCGTTATCAGCTGCAGGAACAGGTACTTGGTGTTACGACAGACGTGTTCAAGATAGGCTGTCTTCCGGCGTTTGACGATCTGCAGCCTTTCTCTTTCTCTGTCCATGTGTCTTAGGACCTCAGCATTGGTTATTCGGTCAGTTCATGGAATTCGCAATAATCTCCTGAAGACCCAAATATCAAACGCCTCCAATCTGTTCAGCGTGGCGGCCTTCAATGTCCCTATCTCCACGCCATACATCAGTACCGAATGGACGTAACACTTAATAAAACAATAGCGCAGCTCTAGATTGAAGCTCTGATTGTCTAATAGATTTTTTAAGTCGAGAAATGTTGTTCTAGCCTGTTCTATTCGGCTACGTATCTCCACGTCTGGTTCCAGATCAGCTGTTATCCAGCTCCCAAGATATTTAAATTTATCGACCTGTTGTAGTAGTTTACCGTTCACTGTTATATTGACCTGCACCGTTTTGGTTTTAATTATGTTAATTTTTAGCCCTAGTTGATCTCCTTCTGTCGTGATTTTGTTCATTAAGAGTTGTAGGGCTTCGGAGCTGTAAGCAATTATTGCGGTATCATCAGCATATCAGAAATTTTTCACATGGTGACCATTAATTCTGATGCCATCGTTTGTCTTGCAGCGCTCGTTCGAAAATATTTTGGGAGTACATATAAAAAAGAAGGGGAGAGAGAGCACACATCCTTATCGTATCTCGCGTTCAATAGGGAAACTATCAGTCTCGTCGTATGCAATTCTTCCAGATGAAGTTTGATGTTCGCTGAGCACCAGTTGGGTATAAATACCGGGCTGTTACTTCTCGATAGTCATTCAGTGTTCTAATCTCGTGAAGTAAAGATCCCTGAAGATGTTTCGTGCAATCGTAGGATAATTCCAATTTAACACAGTCTAAACCCAAGAATTATGATTTCCCACTTGACCAAAGCCGTAAAAATTTTCGTTCTTTATAGCTGCAATTAGCTTACATTGGTATTTTAATACAATAATTCAATAAAATAAAACACAAAATCTTAGAAGTACAAAGCTCTCGAAATATGAAGCTTCACATTTATTCGATTTTTAAAATGTTGCGTATTACTAACCCTATGTTCTTTTTTTTTTAAATTAAACTAGAGTTTAGATCTATAATTCAAAATAACTCTTTGACATACTATTGGAGTCGTCCTTCTAAGTATACCAATAAATATTACAAATTAATTGAAAGTTTTTATTGTTTATTACATTCATTATAATATCAGAATTAAGCTAATTTACAGTAATTTTTAAAATGACTTGTTGGGCGAACGTACTGTTAGAATACCAAACTTATTATTTTACTTGATAAGTCTTACGTCAAAAAGAAATTCCAATTCAAATATCAGAAATAACTTAGATTAATAGCTTTTATTATAGTGTTAATTATGTACCAATATACGATGGTCTGATTGTAACTAATTAAAACCTATTTAAAAACAATATATTGTTATAATGTTCTTTATTAACGAATTTTTTTATATGTGACTACTGAAACATTGTCAGTATAGAACGAAAAACTTTAAACCAATATAATTTTTAAATTTGTCAAAGTTGAAATTATTAGTCGATGTTGTACCTGTAATTGCAAACTTTTTTTCATTATGCAAGTATAGACCACTACCTTAAGCGCTGGTAAAGAAGAATATTTTTGCAATGCAGCGGATAAAACTTAAACAATTAATACTTGTTTTAAAGATGTCTTAATCATTTATATATATATATATATATATATATATATATATATATATATATATATATATAATCGGTTGATAAACAATCGTGAATATCAAAAACGCAAAGAAAAGAAAACCATACACCAACAGAAAACTAATAAAAATGGAAAACTTTTATAATACTTGGACCAATTTACCCATGTGCATTATGTTGGCAAATATCAATTACAAACTATCAAGCAGATAAGCGATAGAAAACAATATAACTTCAACAAATTTTATTAAAATTGATTGAATTATTTTATTTAATCCGGAACACTTTTACAAAACCAATTAAATCCCTTTTCTATACCTTTAACCTAAAGATGGGCAGATGACCGGAATTGGGAAATAATGGGAAATTTTACAATAATGTATGTAGCCATGTTACCCGTGTAGATAGAATTTATGTCAAATTTATTGTCAGAATTTTTTATTTCATGAATAATACTTGTATTATACAATGATAGAATTAATAAATTGGTAAAATTCCTTTAACTTTCATCGACTGAACTGATTTCGTTTCAATTTTGTAGATCGTAGATCCAAGGATTAAGATTTTCCACCAAGGATAATGAAATTTAACACACCAAAGGAATTTTCTTTGTTTTTTGATTTCAAACAAAAGAACGTGCATACTTTTAACAAGCATGGTCACGCCAAACTGCGATTATAAAAAACATGCTGTAGGAGCATGTCTGCTGCACTGATAATACTGGATATTAAAAAAATATATATACATTTTATAAAATAATATGAATTAACACGACAATTCTTCGTTAAAGACGTAACACTGCTTAACCGATTTTTCGATTGGTAGCGATCATAGTAAGAGAAAATATTTAAATTGACAGGTTTTTTGAAACAAGAAAGAGAATTAATCAAATACAAAACTGGATATGGAAGAGCTCAAAAAAACACGGATAGAAAAAAATTAAATATAAAGGAATATATACCAAGTATAAACAATCTGGAGAATAAAGAATGCACAGAAGATTCAATGATTAAAAGAAGGACGCTACTGGAAAGAGACATAGTGCAATATAACTCATAGATAAAAAGAAAAACCCATGGATATGAAACGAAACAGAAGTAAGCGAAGGTAGCCAAGTTTAAATGAAAATTCATCGACCATACTTGAAGAAAGACGCTAAATGGAATCATATATTCTTTGATTGGATACTCTGGTAACAAAAACGAAGACCTCAGTAAAAAATATAATAATAATAATAGTAATTTTCCGCAGTTAAATAAATTGAAATAAAATCTAGCATGTTAGAAAATTAGCTAATTTTATGAAAAATGTAAGAGGAAATGGCAAAAAGAAACAAGAAGTATAGTATCGTATATCCATAATAAACACCGCTGCTGGGTACTTTCGCACATTAAAATTAGTATATTCTATACACAAGAATCAGAAATATATATATCAAGAATAATCATACTTCGTTACAAAACTATATAAACTATACCCAGTTTTAAATATTTCCTATTCTTTAATAACACCATACATGAATTTTTAAATGTAACAATATAATTATACTAGAATTAAGAAGTAGAAAGATAAAACTAATTTGTAAAGGGTGTTAAGAAGTAGAAAAATAAAACTAATTTGTAAAGGGTGTTCTTTTTAGTGGTTTGATTTTTAAATTTGCAAGACTATTTCTAATCACAGTAAATTTGACAGCTGAAAGTTGTTTTGTAGTCGGTACGTTTTGCCATTTCACCATGAATAGACTTACGCCAGGACAACGCTTGCAAATTGTGCAAATTTATTTTGAGAATCATGGTTCAATTCGCCAAACTCATCGCTACGTTCATTTTACGGTCGACAGAATCGTTTCCGCACTACGTATATGCTGGTTGATAATACGTATCCACAAAGACGCCCTAAAGTGCGCACAGAGGAAGTTATTGGTGCTGTGGAACGTAGTGTTGAGGAGGATCCGAATGAGTTGAATCGCCATCGTGTACAACAATTCGAGCTGTGCCTATCTACTTTGTGGAAGTTTTTGCGGAAATATCTTGGATTGCGAGCTTACACGATCCAATTTGTGCAAGAGTTGGAACCGCGTGACCATCATGTCCGCCGCACATGCGGTGAATAGGTCGAAAACAATATTCAGCCTGATCCTCTTTTTCAACGTAAAATTTTGTTTAGTAATGAGGCTTATTTTTTGTTGAATGGCTACGTTAATAAACAGATTTTCCGAATTTGGAGAAAACCTGAAAGCCTTTATTGAGACGCCCTTATATTCATCAAGAATCACTGTGTGCTTTATGGGCAGGTGGAATCATTCACCTATATTTCTTTAAAGACGATGACGGCCAGAAAGTTACCGTCAATGGAGAGCACTATAAAGCCGTGATTGCTGACTTCTTCGTTCCTCAGTTGAATGATATTGATGAGACAGAGCATTGGTTTCAACAAGATGCTGCAACATGTCACACAGCGCGTGACACAATCAATTTATTGCGGGAAATATTCAATGAACGCATAATTCCGCGTAATGGACCTGTGAACTGGTCTCCACGATCATGTGATTTCACACCTATGGATTACTTTATTTGGGGATATGTAAAGTCACTAGTCTACGTTGATAAACCACAAACGTTAGACCACTTGGATGTCAATATTTGTCCCATAATTGCTGATATACGACCCCAGTTGCTCGATAAAGTGGTTGAAAATTGGACTTCTCGATTGCGCTTCATTCGAGCCAGCCATGGAGCTCATATGCCCGAAATCATATTTAAACATTAATGACATACAATTATCTTTTTAAAAAAGCTAAAACCAGAGCTATTAACATTATTCATACGTGTTTGATTTCATTTCAAAATTTTATCCCTTTAAAAAAAACTCCCTTTATATTCGTTTCGAGTCAGCGTAAGATATTGCTCCATATATTATCAAAAATGAATTGAGACACCGAGCTTAATATCGATCGGGAGCCATTCAATGTTGGAAGCGTGTGTAATTGCCGTTAAAAGATTTGTAAGTCTTGATAGGCGGTTTTCACTATTTTTTAGTTGTTGTGGCACTGTGGCTATTCCAGATAACTACATCAGATTAGATTTTAACTATTGAGGCAGCCGCACACATTTGTTAAGTTGTGTTCGGTACATCGATATACCAATTTTTACAATTTAAAGTAAAACATTTTATTAGTTAACTAAACTAGTACATTCTACATACGAGGGTCGATTCTTATACCACCTCACATAATTCTAAAATTGTGTATCACATTTTAACAGGCTAAACGTTCGTTAAACATGTATTCAAAATATCATGTCTCAACAAGTCCTCTGCTGGACAGGACAGGCATGAGGCCGATTCAAATTCGTGAGAACTTAAAAAATGCTTTGGGTGATTATGCAATTGTAATCGTGCAACGGTGGTGCCGTGAATTCCTTCTTATATTGCCGTGCACCTATAGTGCGTTGGCGATTATCTCAAGGTCATGCGTCTATCTTTAGCGGCATGACAAAGCTTGCCAGTGTCATTTATGCCTGTCCAGTGCTTTACATTTACTAGCCACGACATTTGTTTGCGACCCACTCCTCCCTTACCTTCGATCTTCCCTTGAATAATTAGTTGAGGGATTGAATTTTTTTTTTCCGATAAGGATATGACCCAAGTATCCGATTTTTCGTACTTTGATTAAGTTGAACAGTTCTCTTTCAGTATTTGCTCTTCTCAAGACCTCTTCATTCCTCAACCTATCAATCCATGGTATGCGGAACATTCTTCGCAAGATCCACATTTCGAAAACTTCCAGCTTATTAATGGAAAATATTTTTAACGTCCATGTTTTCATGCCGTACAACAATATGGACCACACATAGCATTTAACAATTCTGTAGCGTCGATTAAAAGAGAAATTGCGGTTGCAGAGTAGTGGTTTAAATTTGACAAAAGCTTGTTTTGCTTATTTATAGTCATTCCCAAGTATTTAACTTGCTCGATTGGAGTATTATCTACTTGCAGTTGTACTCTTAGGGTTGCGTGACTGCATCTCTTGTTCGTTATCTGTAATTATGGCAGTGTCATATGCGTAATGAATGTTATTTATCGGGTATCCGTGTACCTTTATACCGCAATCAGATCCTTCAAGTGCTTCAGTAAAAACATTCTCCAGATAGAGGTTGAACAACATCAAAGACAAAATACACCCCTGTCGTGCCCCTATTAAATTTCAAATTCTTCTGTGTCGGTTGACTTGTCTAGCCTCACTCGTGCTTTTTGGTTCCAATAGAGATTTTGAATAACTCTTATATCTTTTTCGTCAATGTTAGCCTTGTGTAACATTTTTATCATTATGTTGTATTTTACGGTGTCAAACGCTTTTTCAAAATCGATAAATATGATATATATATATATATATATATATATATATATATATATATATATATATATATATATATACATATATATATATATCCTATCGTTGGTCAATGCAGTTTTGTACAAGCGTGCTTCACGTGTACCCATCCCGCTCTCGAAACTAAATTGAGTCTCGCCGCTTAGTTTCTTCTAGCTTTCTAAACATTCTCGTGTGGAGGATACGATACGTGGTCTTTGCATTTTACTGCTTTTTGCTACTTAGATATTATTATGAATGGTTGACAAAGGGACTGGTCTTTGAAATATGGCCTGTGTTATATATGGTATTAAAAACCGTTACCAACATGTCAAGGTTGTTATCTTCCAGCAATTTTATGGCCTGCGCCAGGTCCAGGAGCCCTGCCCAGCTTCGCCACTTTTTTAGCGTATTCCACCTAGCTAGGGATAATGGGAGGGCCGGACAAGTTTTCCGTGGGTAGGATTGTGGTCGGATGATTCGGTCTTCCTAAGGAGGAACGAAGCTGTCCAGATTTTAGCTAGTTCTTCCTGGGTATGGATGTAATCATCTTGAGCATTTTTAAGACGAGTGTTATGGTATATACACGCGCAATTTTATACCCTTTTTGTGGAGTCCAAAGCTTCATCTTTTTCTTGTAATGATTCTATTTCTTTACATCGTTCTTTCATTCAGTTTTCCTTTCATATTTTGATTTTTGCTCTTATCTTACGCTGAGTTTTTGTGTGTTTCTCTTGGCTCTACTGGATTTTATATTGTCTGCATTGCTCCATTAGGTCAAGTATTTCTTCCGTCATTCATTCGTTTTTGTCTCCGAACATACCCTAGTAGAATTGACATAACGTCAGAACTAGGGCCCGGTTGTTTGAACGCCGAATAACGTAATAATATTTTTATTTATATTTAAAAAAGTGTTGATAAACAGTAGATATTTCATTCCTTAGTATACACATACCGATTTTTTGCTATCCTTTTCTGATTGCATTATTTAAACGAATATCGTATGATAATCGGTATGTTAATTCTAGAATACATGAATATATGGTTGCCTAAATTATTATTATTGTTATTTTCAATATGTAAACAATATCTAACAATATTTATCAATAAAAATAATTTTTTAAATCCTCTTTTTGTATAATAATTACAAACTTCGCATTTATAGTAATTTCTAACACTTAAAAACACTGAAAAGAGTCACGACAAACAATTAAACTGAAAGAAAAGAGAAGTAAACATGTTTCTGTCTGTCAAACAGCAAAAAAACCTCTACCCCATCGACCATAAACATCCCTCAAACAAATCTATTGTTGTTTAAATCTATAGGGTATGATCGAAGGTTTTCGTAGTTCCTTTTTATTTGCGATTGCTTCCTTGGCCTTAGATACAGCCATATTTATTTTCTGGCAGGATTCTTTTATGCTGTTTTCTTGTTCTATATTTCTAAAGTTCTCGTTGATGTGTATATTATATGTTGCTTTAAGATGTTCATCTTAATTTTTTCTTCATGTCTATATATTTATTGTTAGCTGTTCTCTTTATCTTTTCCAAAAGAAACCTTACTTTCGCGATTAGAGGGTTGTGATCAGACGAAATATCAATACCAGGGTAAACGGCCACTCTTTTTATAAAGTTTTGAAATCTTTTATTTATCAAGATATAATCAATATGATTACGGAGTATATGACCTGGACGATCACCTGGTGATCGCCATGTATACAATCGTCTTAGTGGGAGCTGAACCCACGTATTGGATATAATGAAGTCGTGAATTTAAACGTGGTAAAATCAGGGTGGACCGCCGTAACTATTACGACCGGAGAAAACCTTGATAAAGTATATGATATTGTCCTTCAATAAATTTATTTGAACAAACAGATTTCTACCATACTATTTTTGACATTTTAACGTAACGATTTCAAAGCTTCTTCTAGGTAGATTTCGAGAGAAAAAAGCAGTAATATGGAATGTAAATATCTGGATGGAAGCGTCTCCTGGAAAGGTTACAGTCTCCGTTTTTAGGACTCTCAAAGGATCAGTTTTGCAGATTATTTAAAGAAAAACACACAATAACAACCCCTTATTAGGCCGAACTTATATCGAAAATAAAGAGATGTAATTAAAGGGGGAAGTTAACAAAAGATGTGCTCAAGATAACAAGCCCAGTCACACATCTTGTATTGCCATGGCTGATATTATGCAAATAGGAATCGATTTATTTCAACAATCACCTTATTTACTCAACTTGGCCCCCAGTGACTATCATCTGTTTCCAAAGCTAAAAGAAAATATCAGTAGCCAAAAATTATTACCACCGTAATCAGAGGAAGAAGTTGGACAACCTTTATTCCAGGCAGTCATAAAGATGTTGGAACACTGTTGGAAAAGGATATATAATTAGGATTCTAAATACCTACGTCAGAAAGATAACATAGGAATTAACCCTGAAAGATAAATTTATGTCAGATAAACAATAGCTTTTCAAAAGGCTCTTAACGCCCGAAAAATATAAAGTCGACACCTGAACCCCTTTTATTAATTGCCTCGACTGAATAATTTATTAAAAAAGCTGATGTCCATAATTTTCCTTTCGACAACAAGTATTAATAATTAAATAATATGAATATTACATAACTGCTAAGCCTTAGTAACATAAAACTAAATATTTCCTTTTAATCCGTCTATTAACAGTCCCATGCTCAGCCAGTATCCATGACGAAAAACTTCCGGCTGGCGGCACGTTGCAAAAAAACAATTGTAGAATAGATTGCTCTGATTAATATTAATGCAAACCACAGTCTATTCAAGGACGTATGTGTGCAAAATAACAAACCTAATGGACTAAATAAAATAATAAAAAGTTTTTTTGCAGATAATAAGGCAATATCTTTCAAAATAAAATAAATACCCTAAAATATTTTAATATAAAACTGCATAATTTTTATTGCCTTAAACAAAATTGTAGGGAAAAAATTGGTACCCTAAACCTAAATATTTTATTAAAATTGCAGTGTAAATGGTAATGAAATATCTAACAAGCTATAGGTTACATTAATTAGAGTATTTTCTAACGGGTTAAAGCGAGTAACAGCATTAATATTTTCGATGATAACGTTTTTTCTTCTTCAAAAAATCAATTTCTTAATATTTTTTAAATTAACTAAGACAAGTTAATAGAGCGATTTTCGTTAATTATTTACATTTGTTAAAATATATAAAAAATATTTGAAATTAGGAATAGTGAATATTTTCTCAGCATATCCTCAGTGTATATGCCCCAGACAGCAGCAGGAAAAAAGAAGAAACAGACATCTTTTATGACACAATGCAAACGGAAATCCACAAAATACCATCGGATGAAAAGACTCTAATATTGGGTGACCTAAATGCAAGAATAGGCAATGAAGTGATAGATGGGATCAAAAACAAGTACAACGAAGACCATATTAACGAAAATGGCGAAATCTTGATTGATTTCTGCACAAGCAACAACATGAGAATAAATAATACATTCTTCCCCCATAAGCCTTAACACAAAATAACCTGGCAAAATACCAGAGGACAAAATTCAATGATAGATTATGTGATATCAAATAAAGTTTTACATCCAACACAAGTATTAGACGTTCGTAGCTTAACATCTGCAGAAATAGGATCCGATCATAGATTAGTACTATGCAAATTAAGACTTAAAATACAACACAAAAAGAAAAAGCCGCCGAATATTAAAAATAAATTAAACATTGAATCGGTAAGTGATGAATCAACCAAAGACTTGTATAAAAAGAGACTTGCAGAAAAGATCAAAGACAACTCTATTAAAGATTCAGATGATGTTGAAGAAAGCTGGAGAAAAATCAGAGGAAATATAGATAAATCGGCCGAGGAAGCATTGGGATACAGAGAAGTCGACACAAATTCTAAGCCGTCAGCTAAGCACTGGTATACTCCTGAGGTGAAATCATTGGCAGCAGAGAAACGACAGGCTTACCTCCGATACAGAAATAACAAGTCAGAAACAGAACACAATCGATACAAAGAAATAAGAAACAGAGTAAACGCCGACATAAGACAAATCAAAAACGAATATTGGCGAAGGTTCACAGTAGATATGGAACATGACTTGTATGGGGCACAAAAGAAGGTATGGAACATGATCAGAAGAAGGAAACAGGATATAAACGAATATACACAATCCCAAAAAAATTCTGAGCACGAATGGGAAGAACACTTTAAAACACTATATAGCAATACAGATCAATCACAACAGAACAACTACCCACCCGAAAATGCATCTGAATATGACGAATACACCAAGGAAGTAAGCCTCCAAACGACGAAAGACACGATAGCCAAATTAAAAACGAGAAAAGCCTCAGGACCCGACAATATTCCCAACGACCTAATTAAATATGGTGGAAATGCATTACACGAAGAACTAACAAAACTCTTTAACAAAATAATTAAAGACCAAGAGATACCCCGAGATTGGAAGAAAAGTATAACAGTACCTATTTTCAAGAAGGGTGATAAGAAAATCACGGAAAATTATAGAGGAATAACTTTATTAAATTCAATAATGAAATTATTCACCAAAATCCTTGAAGGTATAATAACTGACTATTGTAGATATCAGAAGAACAGCAAGGTTTCCGCAAAAACAGATCTACAGTAGATGCCATATTCATCGTAAGACAGATAGCAGAGAAATCTATTGAATTTACTAAGCCGGCTTTTATGTGCTTTATAGATCTCACTAAAGCCTTTGATAGGGTGAGACTGGATGATATTCTGCAAATAATGCGAATTAAAGGCATCCCAAACAATTTAATTAACATCGTTGAACAGCTAAACTCCAACACCACAACATAAATCTCAGTAAGCGGCAACCTAATTAAAGATGTACCGATAGCATCGGACATACGACAGGGGGACTCCATTGCTGTTTAACATAGTAATGGACCAAATAATTGAGAACGTCAAAAGAGCGGCACCAGGGTACAGAATGAATACCGGGGAAATAACAATAATATGTTACGCTGATGACGCCGTCATAGTCTCGGAAAATGAAGACGATCTCCAAAGACTCCTATTTGCATTCCACACCATAAGCAAGCAATTCAACATGAAAATATCCATCGATAAAACTAAGTCAATTGTAATAAGCAAAGTGCCCTTAAGATGCAAACTAGTAGTGGATGACAAACCAATAGAACAACTCATGACCTTTAATTACTTAGGAGTTGAGATATCCGCAAACCAAGACAGAACAAGAGAAGTAAGAAACCAAGTAAACAAGGCAAATAGAATCTCAGGAAGCCTGGCGGATATAATATGGCACAACACATACATGAGCAAGGATGCAAAAACAAAAATCTACAAGACCTGTATTCGACCGATAATGACGTACGCAATAGAGACGAGAGCTGACAACACAAAAACAAAATCAATTCTAAGAACTGCCGAAATGAAAGTACTAAGAAGAATATCGGGATACACATTAAGAGATCACATACGCAATTCAACAATACGCGAAGAACATGGAATGCAGGATATAGTAAGATGGGGACGGAAGCGCAGAAGAGCCTGGAATGAGCACGTAGGAAGAATGGCGCAAAATAGGATAGCGAGAATCGCCCGAGATGGAACACCGGAAACCAGAAGACCAATAGGTAGACCACCTAAAAGGTGGAGAGAGTCCTGGATTTCAACATCGAATGAAATGAATGATTGAGTTGGAAAAAACAGGCTGTAAGCCTATAACAAGAGGAAGAAGAAGAAGAAGAATATTTTCTATAATGAAGTCTCAATATTTTTGATCTAAATATTTATTATTTTTAAATACAGATTAGATTATTAATCTTGAAAGCAAAAAATATCATCATCATTTCGTATACCCGAGTTGTATACATTTATTATTTTTTAAATTAACTAATACACGTTAATTTAGTTCTTTTCGTTAATTTTTTATATTTGTTAGATTAGCACTCTTAAACCACGACTAAACAAATTTGACTATTTCTCAAATATACGATGTATTTTTTATTATTAATTAGAAATTGACAGAAAACTCAATAAGTGATAAAAAAATTATTGAAATGTTTGAGACCGATGGAGTTTTAACACTTTAATAATACTAGAGTTCAATTTTGATACCACTTGCAAATCTTCATTTTTTTTTTATTATTAATTAGAAATTGACAGAAAACTCAATAAGTGATAAAAAAATTATTGAAATGTTTGAGACCGATGGAGTTTTAACACTTTAATAATACTAGAGTTCAATTTTGATACCACTTGCAAATCTTCATTTTTTTGGAAAGTAAATTTGCGACTGAACTGAACCTAGTGTCGCAGATGGCGGCACACTCAGAATCTGGTTTATAGGTTCCGGCGCAGAAAGGTTTAAATATGAGTATGCAGATGTAGAAAGTGTACCAAAGGTGTCTGGGGAAAGCTCCAACGGACCCACTGATGAGTTCACCGTCGGTAGCTAGGACGAAACACCTCTTTTAGGGTCTAAAATTACATTGTGACGAACCGATCGCCTCGACACGGGTGCGGTGTTGTTTACAATATGGCGACCGTGACAAGACCTAAGCCAACAAGGGCTTGCCTGGATTGCTGGTTTATAGCAATGAACCTGTAAAAGACCCTAAAAGCATCCGCATCTGCAGTTTCATCAGGAAACACTTTCTATACATGCGGGATCTAACGATCTCGTCTGCATACAAAGTATTTGCCTTGGCGGGGTGATGTCGCAGATGGCGGCACACTCGGAATCTAGTTTATAGGTTCCAACGCAGAAAGGTTTGAATGTGAGTATGCAGATGTAGAAAGTGTACAAAAGGTGTCTGGGGAAAACTCCGACGGACCCACTGATGAGTCCACCGTCGGTAGATAGGACGAAATACCTCTTTTAGGGTCTAAAATTAGATTGTGATGAACCAATCGCTTCAACACGGGTGCGGTCTCGTTTACAACACTAGGCTCAGTATTGGTATAAAATATTGGCAATAAACGGATGAACAAAATTTTTAAAAGCATATATTTTATTTTTTTATCAAATAATGTTTGTTTGATAAAAAGTAACACTGGTGTTTTTTCTCAGGATGGGAAAGTACTTAGTAACAACCAGATATCCATTATTTTACAACATTTATTTTTTAAGTGCAAAAATTAACTTTATCTCTGAACAAAAGTGGATAAACACAACAACAATTTGGTAATATATATATATATATATATATATATATATATATATATATATATATATATATATATATATATATATATATATATATATATATATATATATATATATGTCCATGGCCAAATACTAAGCATTTTTAATTGAAAATTAAGACGTAGTATTTGGTGTAGTATTCGGTGTTTTGGATGACTTCTTTACATCTTTGTGGCGTTGACTCCAAAAGCCTGCCAATTATTGACAAATCCATATTCATCCATGTTTCCATCAAAGCCTCGAACACCTGGTCTCCATTTGTGAAGTTTTGTTCATCTACTTTTGTCCATAGTAATAAACAATTTTTTTAAGATTGGGTAAGGAATGGGACATTTATTTTTATATTCAAATAAACATCATGTGATATTATTTATAAACAAGATGCCAAAGAAATTGGAATATGATATGTAATAGAAAACGAAGGCTAGAACGAATTTTATATTTGTTCATCCATTTATGGCCAATATTGTAGGTAAGCTCATCACTCTACATCATACTTATTATTTTCTCTAACTTCCTATTATTAGTAAGTAGGTATCTTTTATTTGAAGTTATTTAGTTACGGAAAATAATGATGAGATATTAATTAATTAATTTATTTATTTACTAAAAACACACACTAGAGAATAATGAATTTTAAATATTATGGAAGATAAAATTAAAACCGAAATATATAGACAAAAACAAAAGAAATAAAATTGATGTAAGCATAAAGTTAAACATTAAAATTATATTTAACAAAATAAAAAATATGTGTGTTAAAATATATCACCCTCTCAATTTTTCATAGCGAGTTATTAAAAATATTTCAATCTGTAGAGACGCGGTTATAGTTGACTATTATTCTGTTTACATATGCTGACTGACCGTAGTTAGTGTCATAGCGATTTACATGAAAGAGATGTTGCTGTCTTGTTTGTCTTAATGGGACATTTGAAAAAATCATCACAGCTTATCGAATATTTCAAATAGAAATAAAGCTTCTTTTTTTCCGTGTTCTAGATTTTTAAGCCAACACATCAATCTCGTCTCACAAGTTAAGACGTAAGAAGGAAAATGGTGCCTAGAGAGCAAACATTTGTTAAGTTTCTGCTGGACCCTCTTGAGTCTGCTTTTGAGGGACAGATATTTAGGAGCCATCCATATAATTGAGAAGTAAACAAAAGAGTTATATAAGTTAGAACTATTGTGTCGTTTATATATTTTGAATTTCTCTTAATTAAACTAAGCATTTAAGACTCTTGATCGTGATGCTGTCTACAAGCGACGCCATACAGTAAGCTTTGAAAATGGTGAATGAGATTTCACCGAAACGTCAGGTGCCTTACAGTCCTGAGAGGGACTCGGGATGCTCGAAAACCTTCGATTATATATCACACCCGTGAGAATATCCGACATAACATATATATATATATATATATATATATATATATATATATATATATATATATATATACGTTCAGACAAAAAATGTTCAGGACAGTGGGGATCACCTATCTGTGTTAGTAACTTTACCCTTGATGTCAATTTACAAGGTCATTTGAGTTTGTTAAATAGAAACCCCCATTTTTCATTGCAGTAATGAAAAGCGGAGAAAATTTCGCATCCAAGAGTACAAATAACATAAGGGGTAAAATCGCAATTGGAGATCATTTGAAGGTCAAATGTTCTCATACCATGGATTGGTGTAAATTATCCCATAGCTCGACAACTACGAGTGATGGAGAAAAACTTGTCCTACAAAAGTTTCAGTAAATCAAACGGTGCATGTCAAGTAACCTCAAATGTGACTTTGACCTTCAAGGTCATTTCAAGGTCAAGTGCGTTTTTTCCAATGGAACTCTATATTTCCAACGTTGGGAATAGAATAAGCGCCAAATTTTACATTCAGATATGATTATGGAAAAATGGAACTCTATACTTCCAACGTTGGGAATAGAATAAGCGCAAAATTTTACATTCAGATATGATTATGAGTGGCAATCCCTTTGATCTTGTGGGGGACTTTTTGGAACGATTAATAAATAATTCAGTGAATTATCTGTATTCATTTGTATCATTGTCTTTTATGATATTAGTTACAGAGCAATTCTGTGCTAGTTACTTTGACCTTGAGGTCATTTTATTAGGTCATTTGAAGATCAGAGAGAATTTTTCCGGATTCGAGAATAGCAGGAAATTTTAGGTCAGAAATGATATTTTAAAGTTTATATGAAGCTCCATTGAAAAAAAAACGTACTTGAGCTTCAAATGACCTTTAAGGTCAAATTTGAGGTCACTTTGAAATTCACCGTTAGATTTCCTGAAAATTTTGTAGAACAAGTTTTTCTTCATAACTCTTAGTTGTTGAGCTATTGGATAATTTACACCAATCCATAGTATACAAATATTTGACCTTCAAATGATCTCCAGATGCGATTTTATTTCATATATTATTTTCACTGTTGAAAGGAAATTTTCTCCGCTTTCTATTTCTGCAATGAAAAATGGGGTATCCATTTAAAAAATTCAACTTGACCTTCGAATGAGCTTGTAAATTGACCTCAAAGTGAAAATCACTAACACAGTTAGGTGACCCCCGTTGTCCTGAACAACTTTTGTTTCAACCATTTTTCTGCGTTTGGCTTATTTACGGACAAATTTGGGTATATAGGTTAAAATGACCCACCCTGTAAATACGAAAATTTTTGAAAGACAACAATAACTTAATTTTTGAATAAAATGTAAAAAAAAAAGTTTTTGTCTGATTACAAAGTTGCAGAACGAACATGCATTTTTATTTTTTAAACATAAAAATTGTAACGTATTATAATTGGAATTATAATTTTTCTTTTTATGTTTGAAATTTAATTATAAACTTATCTTTATATTCTCCAAAAAAGACTGTTTTTAAAAGGAAATACCAGTGACCCGAAACGCCTTAATACATCTTATATGATTTTGACCCGCAGCCAAAAAAGGTTGCCGACCCTTGCCCTAAAGATTATAATTTGTATTCCGGCACGACGGTCTACGTGGAGTGGGCATCCGTGGGCAACCAGAGTATGTATCAATTTAACACAGGCCATAAATTTAGTACAAAATATCATTTTTTTTAATATATATTTAGGAGTTTAATAAATTTTAATGAAATACATTTAGTTTCCCATTTTGCTGATTCTTCTTTCTGATTATCACTACAAGTAAAACCCTTAATAATAACATTGACATATTAGAACTAAATAAAAAGTCGCGCATTCATCAAACCTCACACTCAAAATAAAGCGACAATTGTAAGCATCTTTAGGGGCTTATATTTCGTGAATGAGACAAATAAATAGGGAATATTATCTGATAAATTTAACAACACTTTCTAAAGATCTACTCAAGGGTACCGCAATCGATGGGATAAACGAACAAATTTTAACATTTTTAAACAGGGTATTCGGATAATGCATCAGGATACTTAGAGATGTGATTCTTCATGGTAAAATAAAGGCAGTAATTCATGTAAGAAAAAGTCGAAAAGTCAATATTTCTCGATTACAGCCTGTCAAAGTTATTTTTTTTATTTTTAACATTTTGAGGTTGGTTTTTATCTTATCAAGTTGATCTTTAGTAGAGGGAATACCTTAATAATTTTTATCATTTTATGATAAAAAAAATTTCTTTATTCTGCCACCCGAGATCACTTTACCTGTAATTCAAATTTTATTGTTCACTTATCTTTTTTGTTTTGACAGTTATTGGAAAAAAGGACATGTCATTTCAAAGACCTAAAGAAAACCTAATAAAAAAGATACTTCTCATTTCAGTCAATAAACCGCAACGTTAAAGCGGAAATTGTAATTAAAATTTTTATGACCAGTAAAATCAGTTAGCGTGCTTCCAATCTAGTTAAATCTAACAAATATTTAAAATAAGGTTTATTTGATAAAAAATAATTAATAAGTAAAATCGTCTTTGTATATCAGTAGTCTTGAAATTAGTAAAAACCTCAATATTAACACGGTATTTAATTATTTAGAAGATGGTTTATGAATAGTCAAAATTTGAATATGGCGACATGCATTTTCACCAAGGGAAGGCAAATGGAAATGCAGAAGAAACAAGGTGGTACCTCGAAGCATATCCTAAAAGAAATATCCCATGTTCCCAAACTTTCACCAGCGTCCATCGAAAGCTGGGTAAAATCGGATAATTCAAAAGAAGACCAAGATCGGTTACAAGTGTTGAAATGGAAGAAAATTGTCTTAAAAGAATAGAAACGGATCCAGGTACCTGTACTAGGAAGATATGTATAGATGTGGGAATTGTCAATTCTACCGCTCGGGAATTCCTTCATGAGAAACTTCTTTACCCTTTATATATATATATATATATATATATATATATATATATATATATATATAAAAGGTGCAAGCCCTCTATGACAGCGATGAACAATTGCGACTAAACATGTGCAATCAAGTAGAATAAAAAAATATGAATAAAATCATCAGTTCATTAAAGTCATATATCTCATCGATGATTGATTGATGGTATTATCATTTGTCATAACACCTATCAGTACTCTTATGAAAACCCTTATGCCATTATGGAACTCAACATCTTCGCCGATTCCCTCTGTACGTATGTGGCGGAATTATAGGAGATCAACTTGTAGAACCTCACTGTTTTGATGGGTCTTTCAATGGGGATGCTTATTTAAATTTCCTGCGGAATGACCTCCCACAATTGTTGGAAAATATTCCCATTGAAATAAGACTCATTATTTGGTTACTTCTGGATAGTGTTCCCCCTCATTTTATTCTTGACATGTGGAGACACCTCAACATTTCATGACAGATAGATAGCCCAATACTTTGGGCCCCGCGCTTGCTTGATATCACTCCATAAATCTTTTTCTGAAGACATTAAAGACTCTCATATTGAGGATCTTCATCAAAAAATAATAAATGGATTCTAAGTTACACAAAACACGGTAGGATTTTTTTTAGAGTTCAACATCTTGAGAAAAGCGAATGGAGGTCATTTTGAAAATGTACTAAAATTTTTTTTTACGTATCAATTTTTGTAATAATTTTTTTCTTTTTTAAGATATTAGTTATCGTGTTATAAATATTTTTCTTTTTTTAAATATTCATTTTGTATTAAAAATTTCGTTTATTTAATTTAAAAAAAAATATTAAATAGCTATCGTTGTTTTAATTGTCAGATCACTTTTCAGATATCTGATTGTCAGATTCATCTAAATTCTAAGCAAAACTATTTTTACTGGTAATAAAAACTTTAATTCCAATTTGCGCCTAAACGGTGTGGTTTATCGACTCGAATAAGGAGAACATTTTTATAAGGTATTATTTTATCTTTAAAATAGCATGTCCTTTTTTCCAATAACTGTCAAAACAAAAAAAATATGTGAAAAATAAAATTCGGATTTCACGTAAAGTGATCTCTGGTGGCAACGTAGAGAAACATTTTTGTAACAGAATGATAGCCATTAAGCGTAATCCCCGTGCAAAATATCCATTGAAATTTGACAAGCTGTAACTGCACAATTATTGAGTTTTCGACATTTTGTTATATAACTTATTACCTTTATATTTTACCAAGTAGAATCACCTCTTCAAGTATCCTGATATATTATCTGAACACAATGTATAAATAAGTAGATGTAACTTAACTAATAACTTTCACTGAATACATATAGTAAGTGCTAATGACATATTTAATTGTATTTTTGTAGTCCTATATTTCAATCGATGGGGTAAACACAGAAGCAGCTACCCTAAACTTTTTTCAAATTCCGCCTGGGGTCTGTTTTTGGGTTAACTAAAAGCATATGCCTGCAAGATTATATTTCAAAAGATGACAAATTGACAATGTTATAACGCTGTGACATACAGACGGACATGACGAAACTATAAGGATCTCTAGCTGGTTACGGAACCATAAAAATGTTTACATCTCGAATTTTAATTAACGAACTAGTTTCAGCATTTCATTTACCTTACTGTTTTTAATTTATTAAAGGTTAACATTTCTTTTTTTTTGCATTTAATTTCATGGATTTTAACGTTATGGTATGGATGGATGATTCTAGAAAAAAATCGCGTTTAAGCTCGCATCAAATGGCAATGTCAAAGAGTACAAGAAGTAGGGGCTATACTAACTAGGACACGTTGCATGTTTCATTAAATTGGACTTAATAGATGTGTGTAAAAATTTGTGTCTGCTATAAACTCATAAAATTATAGATTCCTCTGCTAGTCCGGTCCATGCTTCTAAATTGTGCTTTGAGAGAATAGGCGGAATTTTGGCTATTTCACACTTTTACCGCGATAGTGACTTTTTAAGATATTTTTCTATTTGTTTTCGTAAATACCATCGTTAATTTAATATTGAATATGAAGTAAGCATCGATAATTTGGAATGAATCCGTTACATCCCCTATCAGAATTTAAAAAATTTTTGTAAAAAAAATTATATGATAAAAATAGTTTGCTTCCCTTCTTTTTTTCAGGTTAGATAAGGTGCATTTCATTAATGATACTGCTCCACATAGGCATATCTAACAATATTTACTGTGTATCATATTAAGAATATACTTTAGCTTTAAAAAAAAACTACATAAACCGCACAGTTCTATTAAAAGCTAAGGATATTTCTGAATTACAAAAAAACTTTGTTTCCCACATTCTAAACGCTCAAACGAATGCCATTGTACCCTTCATTTATTTTTAACGCATTATTTTTTTCTCAAATAAATAATAATCACCTGATTTAAAGTGCCTGCCTGCTGCCGTCGATTATGGTGGAATTCTCTAGCTTTTAGGTTGTAAACAGGTTTTTAGGACAGGTGACTGCCAAAATTTTCCTTGCCTTTATGAACTTTTTAAAATTAATTTACTTAGAAAAAATATAGCGGCTTATTTTTTAATCCTCTTGTTTATAGATAAAAGCAAAAAAGGACAGTGTTGCTGTAATTAAGCCTTTATAAGAATTAACAATTCGCTAAACACATTTGATATATGTAAGTCGTGAAAGTTTTGGGAGTTTTGCTAGTTTCTCTAGTTATTAGTACTAAATTGTTAAAATGTTTTTATCTTTTCCTTGTAGTTGCTGTTACACCTGGAATATTTATTATTCAGTGCCTTTATTTCTCTTGCGTATGCGTTTCAAAAGGGTAAAGATATATTTAAAGTCATTTAACATCAATTTCTCATAATTAATCGAAAATAGTTTGGTATGTCAAATTTTATATGAACAAGTCGAAAAAAAGAAAACTTACACTACAAATTTCTAATTAATTTTATAGTGGTATGAAGGTTTCAGTTAAACATTGAGAAAATTGTACAGAAATAAAAGGAAACTATACTGAAAAATAATATTCCGTTTTTATTTCCAACTTTGGACTAAGGATTCATAGATCGCAACCTGATATTCTTTCTAGACACCTTGTCTATTGGTAATACATTTTTCCTTACGTTTGATTCACAATCAATTTCTGAACTAATTACAAAAAAAATGTATTTTTTAACCAATTTAATAATTTTTAGAACGAAATATACAGATTATTTTAAGCTCAGATCAAATTATCAAGAAAAAAATTGTATACAAATTTAGAAAACAATCGATAATATAATTTTTGGTTCTACTTTTAAAAGTTAACTTTTATCCCATAATTCAACATTATAGCTTAATTTTAAAACTGGTCTAATTGAAAATAGAGGGTTTAACTGACACGTGCAAGGATAAGTCAAACAAATTTTGAACTTTGACAAAAATAAAAAAAAATCCTTTTCTTTCAATGCCTAACTGGAAAACTGTAAAATTTTATCTTCAGGAAACAACTATTAATTATAAAGGGTGTTTTTTTTATACAGGTATAGAACTTTTAAATGGAATAAAACAAAGATGAATTTTTTAAATTAGCATGAAATTTACTTTATTCGAAAGATAACCTTTTGGCATTATAATTTAAATATGACTTCTGGCAGATGACCGCCATGGCTGGCTCGAACGTAGTCTAATCTGGAAGTCCAATTTCGATGACTTTTTCCAACATTTGTGGCCGTATATCGGCAATAACGCGGCGAATGTTGTCCTCCAAATGATCAATCGTTTCGGGCTTTTAGGCGTAGACTAGCGACTTCACATATCTCCACAGAAAATAGTCTAGCGGCGTTAAGTCGCACGATCTTGGGAGGCCAATTCACGGGTCCGAAACGTGAAACTATGCGGTTACCAAACGTTTCCTTCAATAAATCAATTGTGGCACGAGCTGTGTGACATGTTGCGCCGTCTTGTTGAAACCACAGCTCCTGCACATCATGGTTGTTCAATCGATGAACGAAAAAATCAGTAATCATGGCTCTATAGCGGTCACCATTGACTGTAACGTTCTGACCAGCATAGTTTTTTAAAGAAGTACGGACCAATGATTCCACCAGCCCATAAAGCACACCAAACAGTCAGTTTTTCTGCATGTAACGGTGTCTCAACATACACTTGAGGATTATCATCACTCCAAATACGGCAGTTTTGTTTATTGACGTATCTATTCAAACAAAAGTGAGCTTCATCGCTAAACAAAATTCGCTTATGAAAATCGGGATCAACGGCAATCTTGTTTTGGGTCCATTCACCGAATCTACGCCTTGCTAGGTGATCGTGTGGCTTCAATTTTTGCACGAGTTGGATTTTGTAAGCACGCAAACCAAGATCTTTCCGCAAAATCTTCCATAAAGTGAATGAACACCTATCCAATTCCTATGCACGATGGCGGATAGAATGATTCGGGTCTTCCTCTATGCTACGCTCTACAGCAGCAATGACTTCTTCTGTACGCACTGTACGACGTCTCTGTGGATGCATATTATCATTTAGAGTAAACGTGGTGCGAAAACGTTCCATAGTTAATCGAATTAATTGCTCTGATGGACGATTATGTTGACCGTAAAATGGACGTAGTGCGCGATACGTATTTCGAAGAAAACCATGATTTTCAAAATAAATTTGCACAATTTGGGAGCGTTGTTCAGGCGTCAGTCTATTCATGTTGAAATGCCAAACCAAACTAAACATAAATCACTTGACAGCTGACAAAACGGTCGCCAGTTAAAAAAGTGTTGCCAACTTAAAGTTTTATACCTCTATAAAAATACCCTTTATGATTACAAAGTTTTATCTCTAAATTTTAATCGTAAATCTTCCTAAACAGAAGTTGATTTATTGATCCAAATTATAATAATACAAGGAAAATAAAACTGGCCAACTATAAGATCTAAATTCCATCTTGGTCCGATTTAAAAGTTATACCTACCTAGTTCAGATTTACTGTATTTTGCATAATTTTTAACTTAAATAAAAAATGTGTTTCTTTATTAGTTGCAAATTTAAAAGCAATATTTTTTAATGCTGTAACGAGAGCGAATAAAGGTATCAAAACGATTTTTCCATTTTCCGTCGTTTCACGTTCTCTCATTTCCTGTCCATTACCACACAAGCTAAAAAATTTTGATAGCGAACATTATTCCTAGGACACACTTACGTTTAGTCAAAATTATTTATGGCATATTCAAAAACAATAAATACTTCTCGTACAAAGCCTCGTAAAGAAAATACGAATCATCATATTCCTAACCATCGATAACTGAGATGTTTTTAACGATTTTATCTAGTTTATTATTCACTCAATAAGCAATAGACTTTTAAAAACAAAAAAAAACCTGTTAAATAGGATTATTTATCTTTCTTTAATATGATTCGACGAAGAATTAAATTAACCGCAGAAAATTTGCGGATTGAAATCATTTGAAATATGTTCATGGGAGTTTTCTATAACTTTTTGAGAGACACTTTTAATATCAACAAATTCACCAGTAGAATTAACATGCCGTCAAAACTAGGGTCTGTTGTATGGTCGGTGGATCACGTGATAATATTTTTATTGATATTATATTTGGAAATGTGTTGATAAATAATGCTAGTGTTTTTATTCAACAGTGAATCGATCGATTGTATACTATCCTTTTCTATTTGCATTATTTAAACTAGTATAACATGCTAATCGGAGGGAATATTCGATCATACCAGTAGATTCAAACAAAAATAAATTTATTTGAACGTTGTTTATTGTCATGAGTCCTTTGAGGAGTCGTTGTCGGTATTACATATTTTGTTGGAAAGAAAAATCATAAACAATTAATATTACAATTTAAAAAACTCTCAAACGATCATTAGAAAATAATTAAGAATATCCAAAATTTAAAAAACCATATTCTACAAATATAAAGTCTACCAATGCATATCGTTACAGTGTTTATATTTAAATTGCAAAATTTGTTATTTAATACTTTATTTATAACATGATATATCGTAATAACGATAACGACTCCTTTTAACGTATTTATTTTTGTAAAATGCAATGGAAACATTTATTTAAAAAATAATGAATTTTGCAATAATTTTATTAAACAAATTTATTCTGGAAAATTAATGATATTTTTGGTTTGAGCAATGGGCTTAAAAAATCCATGGTTTATCAGAAGTCTCGCTTAAAAGCTTATGGTTCACGAAAGGTGAAGGTTTTCAAACAGAAAAATTCATGGAATTTGAAATTTTCAAAATTGAATGTCTTGAAGAAAAAGAAAGACATTTAAACAAACTCAGCGGCATTTGAAAGAGTAAGACATACTTTAAGATTTTATGTACAGTTTTTTTGAGACAAAAAATGTCGCGATGATACGTATCCTCAAACACAGGTCAAAATCGCGTTTAGGTTAGGATGTTTAAAAAACTGATGTGATGGAGCGGCCTGATTCGAATTCAGCGACCAAAATCCACAAAAAAATTAGTATTCTTACTTAACGTACAAATTTCACATCGTGCTGTGTTACAAAATATCTTAAAAATGTATTATTAGTATTGTTATTTTCTTTTTTCTTAGTTGTTACTACTGTTCTTCGGTACAGGCGGATGGACACCACCAGATCTGTACCGATTTTTTTGCTTTTGTGTGTGAATGTTTTCTGAAAGACTAAGTTTTTTGAGTTATTTGAACAAGTTCACAGTTGAAATATTTTTAAGAATACGCATATAGAAGAACAACACAGGTTTACAAAAAAAAGTGGACGCCTATTTGATCAGACCATTTTATTCTTATGTAATTAGACGCCCTGAATCCAAGTCTAAGATTCGCTAACCTCAATCGGGCGAGGTTCAACGTCATTTCAACATAAAATGGAAAAAACTCACTAAATACATCTGAAAAAGTATATAAGTACATTTTTGAGGTTACCCCAAGGTTGACTAGAGGTCATTTTAGGGTCATTACAGGGTTAAATTGGGAAAAATCCAGTAAATAAATTTGAACAAAAATGTAGGTTTTTGGGGTAGCTAGATTCGTGATTTGTTTAATCCCACAAGGTTAGCCAGAGGTCATTTCAGGGTCATTTTAAGGTTAAATTGAAAAAATCTACTAAATGGATCTGTAAAAGAAGATGGTAGATTTTTGAGGGTGATGAGTTTAAATCGGTGGTTTGTTTAATACCTCAAGGTTAACCAGAGGCCATTTCAAGGAGAAATTGAAAAAATCTACTAAATAAATCTGTAAAAGAAGAGAATCCACGTACAGCTAGATCAACATCCGTTATATAACAAACAGGCAAGCGGATCAAGTTTTTGAGCCGAAACTCAAGCTCCCAAAATCTCGTACCTCACGCACAACTAGATTGATGTCCGTGACACAGCAGATATGCAAGCAGAGTTAGATATTATGAAATAGTAATCCCAAACTCACATAACCCACACACAGCTAGATTGACATCCATTACACAGTAGACAGGGGAGTGGATCGAGTTTTTAAGATAAAACTGAAGCTGCCAAAACCACTACGTGCAGCTAGATTGATTGCCACTATACAGCAGACAGGTGACCGGACTACCTTTTTATAAATAGGCCAAAACGTAAGCTATCATACCACAATCCCACGCGCAGTAAGATCAATACCAATTACGCAGCAGACAGAGGTGAACAACAAGAGTTTAGCGTATGAAATAAAACCCAAGCTCTCCGAAAACCATACCCCAGGCACAGTATGTATGAGAGTTTGGGGTTTGTGTTATATACTTATAAAAACTCGCTTCGCTAGCCTAGCAGTTATGTAACGGATGTCGATCTAGTTGAGCGAGAAGTATTTGGTTTTAGAAGCTCGGGTTTCGCCTTGAAAACTTGCTCCGTTCACGTGCCTGCGTGGAGTACGTGGTTTCGGAAGTTTGAGTTTCGGCTCAAAAACTCGATTCGCTTGCCTGTCTGCTGTGTAACGAATATCGATCTAGCTGCGCGTGTTTCTCTTTTAGATTTATTTAACGGATTTTTTCAATTTGACTTTCAAATGGCCTCTAGTTAATCTTGAGGTGCTAAACAAAACACGAATTCAGATTCAGCGCCCCCAAAAATTTATATATCTTCTTTTACAGATCTATTCAGTAGATTTTTCTGAATTTGACCTTGAAAAAAAAACCTGAAATGATCTCTGGCTGAACTTGCGGGATTAAACAAGGCATGGATTCAGATTCAGCGACCTCAAAAACATACGTATCTAGTTCTTCAGATTTATTTTGTGAAATGTATGCCATATGACCTTAAAATAACCTTGAACCTGACGTTATAGAGGACCTCACATTTGGATTCAAGGAGTGCAAATACATAAGAATAAAATGGCCTGGTCAAATAGGCATCCACTTTTTTTTTGTAAACCTGTGTCATTCAAGCATTTTACTTTGATTACAGTACTTCTTTTTTTAATGTGAGACTAAAAAAACAAAAAGAAATAAACCATTCTTCTTCTATTTATCTAACGATGCTTAAATGCCTTGATTAACTCAATTTAAACAGTAAAGAATGCGTTAAATAACAACAAATGATTATTATTATTAGACGCACTTAACACTCGAACTAATGACTATAATTCCATCTCTCTCGCACTTGCTTCTGGATACACTAGGCAAGACAATAAAAACCACAATTAATTGTCGTCTAGTGGTCTCCGCTATTGATACGCAGTCGTTGAACTTACTTTCGTAACATCGGGTGTGTGCATTAATTATTTATGCCAAGGATGATATAAACGAATTTTATTTTTAGAGTGTGCAAACTAACAGCCAAAATATTACACGTATTTCGTCACAGTTCACTGGATATAAAATTAGTGGCGGCAGGGTTTTTTCATTCTCGTTTTCTCTATTTCCTTTCAGTTATCATAGGCTCGAAATATGAATGCTTACGACCCATTTTTTAAAGTAAAATAAAGTCATACAATAGATCAAATCAAACTATTGGGTAGAAATATTTTTCTATTTTATTCGTTTTACAATTACCTTCTCCTTAAAAAGCCGTTTTTGAATTATTTATTGTTTATCCCAAGAGTTAGTTTCCCCTAGCGAAAATTTTCATTTAGTCAATGTGTTATTTCATATTTTATTACATGTGACTTGTTTACAAGTTAAACAATTTTTTTTATTATAGAGAATTTTCATAGTGGATAAACATGCCGTAAAAATATAGCTCTGATGATAACAAAAACAATTTTTATTAAATTTTGAATTTCAAAAATATACGGTGTTCCCGTTAAGTACGTACACTGAGAGAACGGACTATTGAATTAACCAATCTTACAGCGTCAGTTTCTGAATGGTTCATTGATACTCAGTTTATCACTTTAACCAATAATACATATATTGATTTCACAATTTTGGCAAACCAATTTTTTGAAAAAAAAAAAACCTCTCACGAATACTCCCTGCAGTGACTTTTTATGAACATTTTATTGTTTTTTATCAGTCAATTTTTATTTCTTTTAATTTAACGAAAAATATTAGTATAATTATTAAAACTTTTGAAAAATTCTTTCAATTTTTTAAATTCATATACTAAAAATTAATAAGTAGTATTGTTGTGTAACTTCGATCATACCCTATAGACTTAAATAACAATAGATTTGTGTGAAGGCTGTTTATGGTTGGTGGAGGAGAGGCTTTTTTGATGTTTGACAGACATAAACACGTTTACTTATCTTTTCTTTCAGTTTGATTCCTTGTTGTGACTCTTTTCAGTGTTTTTTTTTGTATTAGAAATTACTATAAATGCAAAGTTTGCAATTAATATTAACAAAAAGAGGATTTAATAAACTTATGTTTATTGGTAAATATTGTTAGATATTATCTACGTATTGAAAATAACAATAATAATAATTTAGACGACCATCAATTCATACTTTTATGTATTCTAGAATTGACGTACCGATTATCACATGATACTCGGCTAAATAATGCAATTAGAAAAGGATAGCATAAAATCGGCATTTATGTACCAAGAAATGAAATATCTACTGTTTATCAACACTTTTTCAAATATAAATAAAAATATTAATACGTTATTCAGCTTTCAAACAATCGGGCACTAGTTCTGATGTTATGCTAATTCTACGGGGGATGTTCGAAGCTAACATAAGCATAATCGAATATGTTATGGCCTTCCAGCCTCTCAAAAATTCACAATACAGAAATTTGCTGGAAAGATTATGACACATCACAGGATTTTTTTATGCCCAACTTTATGAAAATGGAAGCAGAATTTGAATTACTTCAACACTGTCGTAAATTCGTGTTTGGAGAAGGTGGGACCACTTTTTCCACAAAGTCACAGAACTGTTGGAGTACAGCTGATAAAAGTGTATAGAGACTGAAGGCGACTATATAGCAAAATGATTCTAAATATGTCATGGATTGAGCACAGAGATCAAACCTCGTATAATACGTTAGCTTACGTAGACACTCTGCTTTAATAACTAGGTTTACATTATTAACCGATTGCAGGTCGTAAAAATATCACAAAATTAAAATAGCCCATTATTAAAACATAAATACCTTTACTTATAATTAAAATAATATTTGTTGTTAAATTTCACACCATGTTCAATTGGTATCGAAGGTCACAATATATAATTAGTACAAAAGAAAATGACGGGGAAATAAGCATTAAAAAAATAATGCAGTGGCATTATATATTAAAAATGTATCGCTTCAGCCAGAAGCTTTGATGATATAGTGGTTAAACTGCGCGGTATCTGTTTTGAGGACTCAGGTTCGAATACTCTAAGTGAAGTGCCTTTTTAATTTGTTTTTATTATTATTTTTATAAAAGCAGTAAAGATCTCCACCTTTTTCTTTTAATTTAAGGAAATCAAATATTTTATAGTAACAAAAAATTAGTAAAAAGGAAAATGTAAGTATTTCTTTTTGTAGAACTATAAAATAAATATCTTACAATTCTTTAAATTCGTGTAATATAAAAAATTACCAAGTAATATATGTATTGACTAAAATGTGGTTGTCGGACTTGCATTGTCTTTATTTTTATTTATTTTTACGATGTTTCGATTAGGTGGTATCTCTAATCAAGTATAATCTAATCAAGTATAAACTGAATGTTTTGTCTTAAGACTACGAGCTCATATAGGGACTGTGTCCATTGAAGCCCAAAGTTTCGCTTCATTGTACACACCTCAACGATTTGATGTTACAAAGTAATGGCTCCAAAGATTAAGTATCTCAACTCGGTTTACTAAAAATTCCATTATTATTTTTAATGTAAGCTGCTTCTATAAATTGTCCTTTTTTCATGTTAGTTTCCATATATATTGCCGCCTTAATTCTAACTTCTAGTGGTCGTTTGGCTTCTCCAATATACATTTCACAACACTCACATGGAACTTTGTAAACAAATTCTTTCTTATCGGTAGTTTTCGGTTTTGTTTTTGTTAAATGAGCTCCAAGTGTATTTCCTGATTTAAAGGCTGTTTTTATATTATAACTACCGGCAATTCGTCTTATTTTCTCTGAAGTTCCCTTAATATACGGAATTGTGAAGAAGGAATGTGTTTCTTGCTGTCCAGTGGTCGTCGTTCTAAATTTATTTATGACATCGTCAATTAGTTTTAAAGGATAACCATTCTATTGTAAATCGGATTTATTATTCGCCATCTGTTTTTCCAGTGAATCGGCATTATTGCATATAGATAGCGCGATTATAGAGGTTGCGAATATTTTCCCGTTTTGTTAAAACAGAATGATTAGAACTATTATTAAGATATTTTCCAGTATGTGTTGGCTTTCTGTATACTGAAGTTTTAATAGTTTGGTGTACACTATAACAAATAAATTTAATTTGTTGTCATTTACAATGCGTCTTTAAAATTGAAATCGACACCATGGAGACTTCTACGGCAATAATTTTTTATACCTTTGCCAATAATTTAATTTTTCTTGTTTATTTTAAATACTTGTTTATCAGTTACCCTCGAGCGCTGCATGCTAAGATTTCACCAATAAGATCACTTTCAAGCTACTCTATATTTATGCTGAATTTAAAATAAATCGTTGTTCAAAGCACTCCCCTTGTTAAAACGAAATTGACTTTAATTTGTGATTAGAAGATTACAAAAGTCCATAAAAATATCGATAGAGCTTACAGTACAATCACAATCATAAAATAAATTTAATCAGAGGTTAGCGAGTTAGCGTTATCGGATACTAATTACTGCATAATTTGATAAAATCAGTACGTTATTTAAATTTCATTGAAATGAAAACGGAATTGAAAATTTAAGGTCAGTAATTTTTGCTTGCTTACAATACACTATAATTATAATGTAAATGAATAAATAATATAACAAATCAATTCAGTAACTCTATGGAAATGAGCTCGCTCACTAAAAATATTTTTTAGTGTAAGCGCATCCTTACACATACAGTAAGGGGTGAAGTACGGTGTGCAGTAAACAGCCAAGTGCATTGTTATAGTACGCTCCACGATATATGTGAAAGTCTATATACAATTAGTTCCATAAAAACGTGTTGCTGGGTGTTTGAGTATCATACTTCATTGGGCCTGTTTACTTGGTAGATCCAACACTCGAAGCTCTAAATTACACCACGCTGTACATTAATAAATAGATGTTTGATATTCGTGAAGTCTATCAGACATATTCATAATGAGTGCAAAATATAAAATATTTGAATTATTTTTTCTGTGTAGACACAAAAAAGACTAAAATGACATTGTGTCTTATTGCTGAATGCCTCAGAGAGAATGATAAAAGTTTATGAAACTATTTAATAAACTCTGTTGAACGATGGTTTGAACCTGATTATGACTTATGGATACTATAAGAAGACAATATTAGCATGGAGTGTGCCTGCTTTTTCGCCTGATGCAAATCCTATTGGCAATGTATAACGTGTAATGAAGGTATATGCACTTTCAAACAACTAATTGTAGAAATATCATATTTAGAATATGGAAAAATTTATCGCTAGATTATAACGAGAAGCAGCATGACTCGACGACGTGAATCAGTTATAAATAACAGAGGCGACTGGACCATATATTAAGATGACCGAAATCTAGTGTCTTCAAAAACATAAAATTTTTACGTTAACTTTTTAGGTAGTTATATTTTGTCACCACGTTTTTCTGGAACTAATTATACATTACATTGATACTATCTCCACTTTGCACTACGCGCCTTGTATGTATACCAAAATAGAAATTTGGCACTTAAAATAAAACTGGACTCCACAAATATTTTGACTATTTAGGAACCTATATAGGTGAATCCGTAACGTAAAAATAAAAAAAAAAATATTTGTTTATTCCTACATTAACTAGAATATATTATGTAAATGTTTTGTTACATCTAACTATTGAAATTCTATGTTTACAAGATGCTTCACAACTTCGGTAGCGTTACAGTGGTAAACAAAATCTGTTTTTCCTTGCCAAAAATATCTTATATTACGAAAACACTAGGTAAAATATCCTGGAAATTTTGTTTACAGTTGAAGAATGCATACATAATTAAAACTAGTTATTTAAAGTTTTTCAATATAAAATACTTAAAAAACATTAACAAGGTAGAACAATAACAATATATGACATTGCCTGTCGATGATATCGGCATCCAAACAGGTCGGTTAAAATTTTAACGTATCTTAATTAATATAGAGTAAAGTTTAATGCTTCGAAGATAACCGATTTCTTAGATTAGTTCAAGTATACGACAATTGAATGGTACATACAAGTAGTATGGATCGACGCTGAAAATTCATATAACAGAAGAGAAATATTTAGCGTTTTGTAGTGTGCTAAACTAAAATATATAAGACAACAAACAAGTAGAAAAAAGAAAGACAAAGAGAAGAAAATAAAGAGTTAACTTTTTTTATAATTATAATATTGCTTTCAATTTTTAAAAACAAAATAGCATCAATAAAAATAAAAAATAATCTATCTAGCCCTGACAGACCATTATGTGGTACGCGATATGACTCTGTCTTCCTGTGTATCGAATTTAAGTGGAATTAGTAGTATCAGACATCGATCATATATTACTATCCAAGCATAGAAGAAATACACCAAGAATTCCTATCCTGTGTTATAATTTTGACGCTCCTCAATGGTACGCCAAACTGGTACGCCGTCTCATTCATAAAAAGCAATTTACAATATTGTCAATGATTAGATATTAGTATTTTAACGTGATATACATGCTTTAACCAGGACAATCAAATGGAAGTGACCTTCAACGCCACTCTCGTGAGCGGTTTTCGGTAAGACCTCATGGTCGTTGGTCATGCACAATGAGTGTAAGAGGATGTATAAATGGGTACGTACAGGTAGCTTTGCAGAACGCAAAACGCCCATATTCGCATCGTCCACCAGGTTAATGCTATTGATCCCTTATTTTTTCACAAAAAAAAAAAGCTTAACGCCATTTTTATTCTAGTGTAGAGTCTTTAAAACATCAGTTTTAGGGATTTAGACTTTTGATCTACTGACCCATAATCCTAAGAAAACGCAACTGATGAGTCAGAATTTTTCGGTATTAGATTGGATTTAAAATTTTAATCCTGTTAGCGTATTGATCTGTTTAGACTCAAAAATTGCATGGAAACTGGCCTTTCTATCATTTTGTCGATTTGAAAAATCAAAAGTGGGGTTATATCTCAAAATATCGAAAAAAGTTTTTCTAAATGCAATTTCTAATCCATATGCAAAATACAAGCTGTATAAGATAATTTAGATTTTTTGCCCATTTTTTGTAAATTACATCACTGTTGCAAAATAAGACTCAACGGAACCTACATAAAACTTCTTAGTTTTAACAATGCTTCATCCCAAATATATTTTGTTTAAAGTAGCGCCATATAAAGATGTCCGATTTTCTACAAAATCCAAATATAGGTTTTTAAAATCTGGTCACGTGTGATGTAAAGTTTATTTGTTTTTAACTCTGTATAAGGTAACTACATAAAATAACTATTTTTCAAAAACGTAGTTTGTGTCTAAACGTAATACACATTATAATTAAGACAAACACGTACACAGTGTCATCAGTAAAGTCTGCATTAGCTGGAAAATCATTTATAATTAAATTTTTTTCTTTATATTATGATTTTTTTATTAGAAAACTTAAATCTTCTCAATTAAACTATTTTGTTAATATTAATGTGAGTGTGTATACGTTTGTGACAATGTTAGTTGTATTTTCCTTTTTATTTTAGATTATACTTTTGAAAAAGCCCGCTATGATGGGCGAAACGTCAACCATAAAATAGTAGTATTAATCTAAAACTTAACGAATATATACAAATAAATATATATATATATATATATATATATATATATATATATATATATATATATATATATATATATATGAGAGCACCGTTTAGCGTGTGACTGTTTGGTGCGACACGTGTCTTTGGCTGCTATTAATTAGTAGTAAGCTTGATTGCCAGTACCGAATAATGCGACCCCTATCCTCTGGGTAGCGCGTTACGTGTACTCAATTGTATATATTTCTGTTTTAATTCACCGTCGCGCCCCCACATGGCGGTTTTTACAAATTTTGTTAGTTTGTGTGGTTCTTGTGTTATCAAGTGAACTATCGAGATGTCGCCTTTCTCATCTTGTTTGCTGTTTTTGATTTTAAATTCAGCTTTATATGATGCAAAGGCGAGGTGATGGTTTGTACCGAATGCGGTGGCCTGACAAGTCCCATACTAGGAGGAAACAGCGCTGTCGCCATCTTTCGGACCCGGAGTTTTTCCATACTTTGGAGTGCTCCGCACTTTTTAACACGAGAGTGATGTGGATTGACAAATTTCACGTCCGCTTAGCCAAGATTTTATTCTATTTTATTTTAAATTACACGGACAAAAACTTATCTATTAATATATATATATATATATATATATATATATATATATATATATATATATATATATATCCTATGATTCATAAAGTTATTAGATTATTGATCTCTTTATTTAGATTAAACTTCAAACGGGCTTATAGTAAACAAAAATAACAAGTCCTTGGAGCAAAATCGTAAATACATTCCTAGTAAACACACTAGTTATTGCACAATTGCACACGACCTAGCCAACACTGAAATGTGTTAAAATATGTATGTGTACTTTACTGAAGGTGATAAATGTTTTAATGGTAGGTACTTAAAACTTACTGTTCCAATCAGAGGCGGATTGAAAAAGTTTGCTAAATACAAGGGCTTTGCTTAGTGACTGGAAAGTGGTATTGCTTAAGTTATTATAAAATTCATTAAAAAACAATTAGGATAATCTGCCAGGCGAGAAGAGGACACAAAATGCCATTAAAAAGAAACAATATTTTTTGTGTTTAACGATTTATAATTCTTGAAGAATTTTTGTAACAATACAAAAGCTAGTGGCATGAAATTTTCTAGACACTGCAGAAATGGTTTTAAAATACGATTAGGCCAAAACTTAGTCTGATATTGTTTATAGAGCTAATAAAAAATAACATGGCATAAACAGAAAATGTATAGGACTCGTTTAAAGAAAAAGTGATACGCTACTGGGCTATTAATAACTTCAAATGCATTATCTAATTCAATTACACAAAAGTTGCTTCTCAAGTTGTTGTTCTAAAATGAGCCATTTTTAAAAACAATGACAAAATATACCTTTCAAAATAATACCAGCGGCGTACAAAGATATTTATATTTATTTTAGCAAAATATTCAAGGAACAACCTTTTATATAATTTTATATAGGTACTATACATAAAAAATTATCAAAGTACCCGAAAGCAGTGTCGTATCCTTTTTTAAAAAGCTCTTAGTAGCCTTTATCTTATTTTAGTTAAAAAATCCCACTTCATTTTTTATAATTTTCACTAAATTTCAATTTTAAATGTCCACAAATCGTCATGTAGTCATTACTGATATTTTTAAAGGCTATATATATATAGCCGATTTCAAGCATATTCCGATATTAAAACAAAATTCTGGACAACCCTTATTTTATGATGATTGAAAAATATATGTGAAAAAGGTTTTATACAAAAAAAAAATATAATTATTTTACATTTTTTCGGACACTACTTCATTAGTTTGTCCTTTTATGATTATCATAATGATTCTAATGAAAATCATAAAAAACTGTGCGTGTAATTTTCGGTACTTATGTACCATTGCTCCTGGGATTGTTGAAATTAAATAGTTGGATGAAGGCATGAATAGACAGACAAATGCTTTATAATTATCTAACAGAAGGTAGAACATTAAAACGTTGATATTTTCTATTGTTTATTTCCTGTACAGTGTACCGAATCGTAGGTAACCAATCACGTTAGACAGGTTAATATTAGAATCACTTTTCAGATGTGTTTACACTGTTCAATTTCACCAGTCAATCAAATTAAATCAACCAAATTAAGTATATTAAGTCAAGCTACTCAATGGGATTTTTCTATATGATTGAACCATCTCAAACAAAAGACATACCTATGTCAGTGTAACAAGGCGGAAAATTGAAAATATTCAAAAAAAGTTCAGATAAGCCCTTTTTATTAAGAATTTTTCTAGCTTTAATCGTTAATTAACTCATCACAAGATTGCGGCTTTTATTTAATACGGCTTTTGATTAAATAAGAAAAAAATATTATCTATGGATTGTGATTAATGGTTGATGGTTTTTAGTTCAGAATTTATGATATATGACCAATAACTTAATACAATTAGGTTAATTGGGCCTTAATTGTTATAGGATAGACCTGTGGCAAAGCCTGATCACAGTTTACAAGCACCTGCGATATAAAACTTAGGATTTTGCCAATTTTGTCATATTAGTTGTGTCTTGATTTTTATTATTGTTTTTTATGACACGCAGGTGTTACATCTTGCTATACAGAGCATAGTTTCAAAGGTCTTGAATATAGTTGGCTCAGTATAAAAGTTGCCTTGGTAAGATGATTTTTTTTAATACCTCAAGCTTATATTTTTAAAATCTCTGTGGCTATCTTCAAAACGGATAGTGAGTTATCACAAATTACAACTATTTTAATTTAATATTCAATTCTACTGTAAGTTAAGTTAATAGATGTTAGACTCATATTTAGATTTTTTTAATTTGGATACTGTAGAAAAATTACCGAAACCACCAATGGCAGTTTGCAGTTTAACTGGTATAAACCTGCTGGCGCCGCAAATTTACTGGACCTCCACTCACTGAGCTATCAGAGATTTGCTTACTGACCTGAACTGCTTTTCTACACGGTCACTTTTAGTTAGCTCTATTTTTAGTTAAATTTATGAACTTTATTAACTTTAAATATAATTTTACACCCTCTGTTTTCCGGTGGCGGATCCAGGAGGGAGCGTTGGTGGCAATCGCCCCCCCCCCTCCTCAAGAGCTTTGAATTCAGAAAAATAGACCCGATCCTGCCTCTTACCTAGGAATGTGAATATTGCTCCCCTCCCCAAAAGCTTAAAATTCAGAATTGCTGGCGACTCACCCCCCCCCCCCCCGGCGGAACTTGCTTTCACTATTTTGTGATATCACCCCCCCACACACACACACACACACACAAAAAAAAAAAAAAAAAAGAGAGGAGCTGGATCTGCCAGTGCTGCTTTCAAACAGTGCAATAATATTTAAATTTGAGGTGAACTTCCTTAATTTTCATAAAATTTTGCATTCTTTTTTCTACGATTTTCTTCTCATAAGAATTTAAATTAAAGCTTGAAGATTGCATAACTAATTATGATCTTACTGTAATCAAAAGATTAGTATTTTTGCCATACCAATAACATTTAAGTTGATATTTTTGATTTTCATAACATCTAGCAATATTTTTTTTCACGATTCTGTTCTCGTTATAATTGATCGGTTATAAAATTTATAAAATAAACGTTTCTTTCTGGTACAAATTGAGGATTAATTAAAAGACTTGAGCAAGAAAATTTCCTTTTTCGAAAAGAAATTATGAGAATTTATAAAAACTCAGTAATCTGATCCATTAGAGTCAGTTAGCATTTAATTTTGACCACTCTGTATTAAAATCAGATATAATTACAAAAAATTATTTATCAAAGCTTAATGTTAACTTAAAAAGATTTATATTGTCAAGTTTTTATTTAGTGTATAATTATACTGCTAATACCACATTAACACTGATTTATTAATAATGCCATGTTGCTTAAACAACATTTTTCTTACTATACATTTTAAATAGGCACTTAAACACAAAAACAAATTATATTCTCATCAACATATTATAGTCTCATTTAAAATTTAAATTTTCATTATAATTCCAAGTTGTTCATTGGTATTGTTTATAAACACTGGAATTGTTGGCAAGCTCTACTTTTAAGCAGTAAGAATATTTACTGAATTTATGATATGAATAACTTTTTCTTTTAATCTTCTTTATGATTGAATTATTCTGACATATTTTCAATGTCACAAATGATTGTAAAATTACCTGTACTCGACGATGAGGAATCATTTTTGAAATTACACTGGCGACGGAAAAATTAAGGTTAATAATTTAAGCAAATTTCACTAAATGTGATAAGAAGTTGCGGCAGTTTGTTATTTTTGGCAAGAACATAAACATTAAGCAATTACCAAATTTCAGCGTGTAACAACATTACAGTGCGGCGATGTTTTATTATTCTAAAATGACAATTAGTGTAAGTATTTTTTTCCTTCGCCGTAGCGTTGCCCGCACTATTGTTGTATTTCCATGATTAACATACACCTAAGGTCGAGAAAAGCCAACTCAATTGCGGAAGCGGCTTGTCGTAAGGCAGGCTCCATTGCGATCAGAATCCATCTTTGTATAGCCCATAATATTTCGGAATACATGATAAAGCTACTGGTAAAATTTGGTTTTTGATTGGTTTAGTAGTCTTTGAGACTTTTGCGAACATACAAACCTAGGTCTCATCATTATAGAATAAGGTTTCAAAGTATTTTAAACATAAATTCTAATCTCAATCATTAAATAACCAGAGATAAAATTACCACCTCTCTTTGTAAAACAGTAACGTAAAATTAACATTGCCATGAAATACACCAACAATTTCATTATCTACAATAAGGATCAGCATACTGGGGGCATCATCAATCAGCCTTTTATACCGATGAATATAGAATTGCTAGTCACTCCTTATTCTGAGCTTTCTGCATTCAGTTGCCAGTCTTCCTCTGCTTCACTTGTCAGCTCTTAGTCTCCACTCGAGCAGTCTTTATACTCATCTCCCCTCTGTCATTCGGGTCACCATGTCAATTCCATTTTAGATCTTTTTTAACCGACTTCTAAAAAAAGGGGGTTCTCAATTCGTCGACTATGTATTTTTTTTTATGTCTGTACACCGATTACTCTGGAACGGCTGCACCGATTTGAATGAAATTTTTTACGTTACGTTCAGGAAGTTGCTGCGGTGGTCCCATATTTTTTTAGATGAAATTGATGCAGTAAAATTCAAGATGGCGCTTACAATATGGCAGCCAAAAAAATTAATTTTGTCCAATTTTCTCCAACATTGGTATGGAGGAATTTTCGGGGTAGCACCCAACGAATCTAAAATTATTTTTAAAAAATTCAAAATAGCGGATCCAATATGGCGGGGAAAAAAATTAATTTTGTCCAAAATTGGTACAGGAGAGTTTTCGGGGTCGCACATGACAAGTCCAAAATTATATTTAAAAAATTCAATATGGCGGACGAAAAAATCAATTTTGTACGATTCTCTCCAAAATTGGTATGCGGGAGTTTTCGAGGTCTCACATAACAAATCTTAAATTATTTTTTAAAAATTCAATATGGCGGAGCTAACATGGCGGACAAAAAAATTTAATTTTGTTCGATTTTCTCCAAAATTGATACGGGGAAGTTTTCGAGGTCGCACATAACGAATTAAAAATATTTTTAAAAAATTCAATATGGCGGACAAAAAAATCAATTTTGTCCGATTTTCTCCAAAATTGGTACGGGGGCGTTTTCGGGGTCGAACATGACGAATCTAAAATTATTTTAAAAAAAATCAATATGGCGTATCCAATATGGTGGATAAAAAATTTATTTTGCCGGATTTTTTCAAAATTGATATGGGGGAGTTTTTGGGATAGCACATTACGAATTTGATATTTATTTTAAAAAAATAAATATGGCGGATCTAAGATAGCGGATTAAATATTCTACATCTCTCGATTTTGTCTAATGCCAGTATTGGGGGATTTTGGTTAGCCTACCTGAAGAGTTCTACAAGAACGAAACACTGAATTACTGCCCTGATTGTCACCAAAACTTAATTTAACATGCAAGTTAACGATGACGCCTAAAAGTAATTTAGCATTTGGGTTTACCCCTTCCACGGCACATCCTTACGTAGGCTGCTTTCAATAACCCCGAATGATATGAATACGTGGGTATTGAGCGGAGCCCACCCTACGGTCTGGTTTCGTCCTCATGTGGACTCATCAGATGTGGAGATTACCACATAACCATCTGTTATTTAAACATCGTGAATGATATTTGAGTTATGAGTCTTGCTAACTACAAGTCTAGCTTTCAGCAGTTGCATACAGTGTTAACACGCTGTTGACTCAACTCTACTTAACATCTCCTTTATGTAATGTAATTAAGTGTAATAGGTTTCTTAGCCTAACTGAAGAGTTTTATAAGAACGAAACACTTACAACCCTGCATCATTTTTATTTTATTAAAAAGCATTGGGTGTCGAAACACCTCGCGGCTTCCGGCCAATTCACGGAACTAATTGCTGTAAGTAATAAAGATAACTCATTCATCAACCAGAACAAGTGTCCCTAAATCCAAAAAAGTGAGAAATGGAGAATGCTTCTTTCTTAATGTACCTATTAAATAAAGAGATTTTTTAGTGAAATATATATATATATATATATATATATATATATATATATATATATATATATATATATATATATATATATATCTGATTGATTCTCAATATCAATAAAACTGAACTATGATACTATCGTTACTAAATTTTAAATAATTCTTTTGAATCAGTTAACAGAGAATGTGACAGATAAGCACTGTATTTAATTTTTAATCTGGAGATTTTAATACTAACAAATCAGACTAGCATTGACATACTTTTGGACTAAATTTAATCTTGGTTTATTGTGCTTGGAAAATTTTTTAAAACAACAGTATTTTTACTATTACGTAAAAGCTAGTTGAGGATATTTCTTTTTAAAGAAAATCGGTAATAAAGAGACCAGATGTCTAGTATGTAATTTTCCTTTATCGATTAATTAGTACGTATCTATTGTTTACGGAACCTTCTATTTGCTTCCTTGACATTGGTTTTTATTGGTACACTTAACCTTTCTTTTACATTGAAATTGTATTTCTGTTTAATTTCAATGTTGTGTTTAATAATTATTATTACATTGCTATCATTGTAAAGCTAAGAAGTATGGTTGAACACGTTTATAATGTACAAAGTATCTCTACGTAAAAGTCCCGAGCGTCACCAGTTTATAACGGTTATAAACAGCGGAAAAACATTTTGGAAAAATGGAAATGTTTCGTTTTCGGAATACACAATTAACAACAAAAAAAAAGCGTTGTCTACAGTAACTGAAACCACAAAATTAAAAAAGAAAATAATCCACTTTTTGCTTTAACTCATTCGGTACCCAAGATAGCAGAGTTTACTCGCATTTAAATCTGTACAATTTTTGTGTCGGCAAATCTTCAAAACAGCATTTATAGTATTCACGAAACAAATGGTGTGCATTTGAAGAAAATATGTGTATAGACAGATATCTATGTGACCATTTTTATAATCCCTGTCTGCATTAAAGTTTCTTTTTCGCACAAAACTTGTACAGCTATTACAGAAGTGTGGATTTGAGGATGGATGCTTCAGTGCCTGTTAAGTGCACAGACTCAATAATTTTTTGCGAATCTTGGAACTTTCGGGGATATAGACCTTATTTATGCACTCAAACTGGAGTGTATCGCATTTCCCAAGATTGCGGTGACTCTTATCTGATTACGCATCAATTTCAGAAGCAATCTTGTGAATTATGGGGAAATGCCGCCAACTCCACCTTTTCAGAAAAGAAGAAAAGACATAAATTTCAATGACGCCATGACATACATTCATTGGTTGACATTAATTGAAAATGTGAATTACTGACAATGAAACTGAAACTATACTGAAAAAAAATAAATATGTATCGTAACTATCGACGTGCCGACATTACTCAAAGGAATCGAGTTTCAACTTGTGTGTTTACTTTATAGGTATTCTAGGAAGTACGTATAGCACTGACGGTCCATAAGTATTTTATTTTGACAATCATTCATTATGATTTGTCGAAGACACGGCTGCATCACAGAGTGATTTTTGTGTTTTATCCTTACACTCACATTTAATTAACATGCCTAAGAATAAGGAATATTCAAGTGACTTTAAAGAAGCTGTAACAACGGCCTTAAAGGAAAAAAACCTACAAATAATAATCGCTCAGAATTTTAAAGTGTTTCGGCAGCTTGTTAGTACGTGGAATAAAGTTTATATTTTGTGGAAAATAAACCTAGCAGTAACAGCCCGAAAAAAAAATGTTTTAAAGAAGATCGCTTAATAAAAAAAATTATCTGCTAGTGATGTTCGTAAGTCTGCTATGACAAGAAAAAATGAATTGCAAGGAAATTATAACATAAACCATCATGTTTCAACTGTAAAACGTCGGCCAAAACACTTCAGATTACGTAGACGACAACCAGCCAAAAAGTCCTTCATATCTACATAAAACAAAAAGTTAAGACCTGCGTTCGGAAAGCGGCACATATTAGAATGGTCTACAGTACTATGGAGTGATGAAAACAAGTTTAATTAAGTGTCATCTGATGGAATAAAGAATGTTCGAAGTCCTACAAATAAAAGATATGATATCAGTACCAAGTACCCACCAAATATGGCGGCAGCAATGTAATGGTTTAGGGATGTTTTTCTCGTCATGGAGTTGGACTGTTAATTCGAATTGAAAGGAATATGTATTGATTTTTGTACAGTGATATATTAAAAAACCAAATGATATCATAAGTTAAAGAAAATATGCCATCCGGATGGTTTTCTTAACATAATAATAATTCAAAGCACAAATGCAAGCACGTGCGTGACTTCATAAAACGTGAATAGGTCAAAGTTCTAGCCTGGCCAAGTCAAAGTGCCGACTGAAATCCTACATAGCGTTTATAGGAGGACTTGGAACATTGAGTAAGATGTCAAAATGATTCCAGTAAGGAAGCTTTGCTTTATACGAAGCTCAGAAAAACGAATGAAACCGAATTCTTTTGAATCGACCAACAGATTTTCAAGAAAGGATTAATATTGACAGAAGAAAACTTATCCTTGAATACACAATTTTACAATTATTTGTAATTTAAAAATACTTTTGATCCTTCACTATGATAATTTTTAAATATTCTACACAATTGTTAAGCAATTCATTATTAAAATCTTTCTACCTATAAAAAAAAAAACAGATTTCTTACAATAAATAATATTACAGATTCAAGTATTTTTTTTAATTATTTTTATTTATTTTTAATTAATTTCAAAATCATATTTATTAAAATAGTTTTGAATGCTACTGTATATTATATTTCTGAAAACAAAAAGAATATTTACATAATAAGATTAAATAATGAGTACACGTTGGTGAATATTTATTTAGTAACACCTTGTATATTTTTATCAAAAAGTGATAAGGAGTTCCATAAAATAAATATTTTTCGAATTTTCAACGATCTGTTGCTTAAAATGACCTTTTTAAGCATTATTTTTGTTTTACCAATATCCTATTAAAAAATAATAAAAATTTCAATTCAATTTTCTAATGGACGCAAGTACAATACTACATATACAATAATTATTATAATTTAGTTCCAAAAATAAAATTTGTTGTTTTAGCGGACCCCTTGTCACACAATATTTTTTGGTCAAAACAATTTACAAAAGGGAAAAGAATACCCATTAAACTGGACTCTACTTTCTATTATACAAAGTGTATTTATAAGTATGTCCCATCGCTCCTGGAAGGATTCCTTCCTAGCAAAAGGTGTAGACCAATTCCCCTGGGCGTGCTTACAGGCTGATAGTGAAATAATTTTGTAAACAAGTATATACGCCATTGACTTCTTTGAATTTTTGATAACATGATGATACCGGATGTAACAAAAAGACCGGAACACCCAAAAAACTTTCCAGGCATGTTCTAGAAAATGTTTCAGAAAAAAATTATAGGGTTTTGACTAAGAAATTTGATGGTAACCTTGCACCCATTTTTTATAATGGAAACCTCTTCTTTTTGTTCCATAAAAAAGAAACGGAAATTTTAAACATGAATAGGATGGGAAAATTTGAGTTAATTCCGGGGTAAAAAATTGAGAGTTACGTTCAAAAAAAGGTTTATTTTCAAATAACCTTAAGGTGAAAGACAAGCTCGCCAAGGTTCCTTGGTCAAACTCCTACAACATGTGTGATCAGGGGCGGATCCAGCCTCTCTCCTGGGGGGGGGGCGCGGTGATATCACAAAAGTGCAGTATGGCAAGCGAAAGCAAGTTATCCCCGGGGGGGGGGGAGGGGGAGACACCAGCAATATTCCCATTTCTAGTGTAAAAGGCAGGGACGGGGCTAATTTTTTGAATTTGAAACTCTTGGAGAGGGGGGGGGGGTGATCACAAGAAAAAACAAGTTTCCGACAGGGGGTGGGAAGATGCGATCAACATACACATTCCTCGTATAAGAGGCAGAATAGGGTCTATTTTCCTGAGTTCAAAGCTCCTGGGGAGGTGCTATCGCAAAAAAAAAAAACAAGTTGTCAACGGGGGCGGAGGGTTGCCAACAGCATACACATTCCTAATATAAAAGGCAGAATCGGTTCTATGTTCCTGAACTCAAAGCCCTTGGGAAGGAGAGGGGCGATCGCAAGCATACAAATTCCTATACTCTATTCAAGAACTAGAGAGAGTAATAAAACTGTTACCGAAACCTCCAACGTACCTGCTTCAATGCCCTTGGTAACTGAGAACTGCCGTAAATCTAATTATATTTAAATATTATAAGTTTTTATAAATTTACTGCAACAATAAAATTTCTGATATTTCAATTTAATTTCTGTCAGTGAGCAAAGTACACCTTACAGTGTGTCCTTAGAAATTTATTTTGTTTGTGCATGTTTTTATGTATTATTTGAGATTAGTGAGATACCCAAAAGATGGAGGGCATTTTTTCCTCAACGAAAAACTTATTACGATGAATGTTTATGATGCCTTAAGATATTAATATCTAGATAATAATGTTAAAAGCTCTGTTGAGATGTATTCCAATATAACACGAGTTCGAAAATCTATCATGTACCGAACACTGACGGAGAAAAAAACGACTGGAATTGTTAGTAATCCCAAGCTATATTCGATCACAGGCAGACGAAAAACCTCGTTGGAAGAAGAGATGTAAACTGTAATAAAAAGAGTTGTACATACATTTTATTATGAGAAGCAGATCTCAACCGTCGACAAAATTCTAACTAAAATCAATGAAGATCGGGATTTGCCTGAAATTAAAAGAACTGAGCTCTGGAAATTGCTCAGAGAACTTAATTTTTGTTGGGAAAAACCAGATAGGAAATCTGTTCTTATAGATCGTCCGGAAAATGTCTGTTGGTGAAGGAAATATCTCTCTCAAATAAAAGGTAGAGTTGCTGGAAATAACACAACTTACAAAATTAATAATTTAACTGGACTTTTGAAAGATTCTTTTGAATAAAGTTACTGCAGATAATTGCGAAAAATCCATATAATAAAAGAATAAAAGGAAATGTGGAAACTCGATCTCATGATCGGTGAGAGAGGAATCAATTATAATTAATTTGAGCGAAGATAGCTTCACTGACTTTCATGACGAATAAGATACGTAATGTTTACAAGCGTTAACACAATTTATTATTTAAATTTTCTGTAACACATAAAAATTAATGACATTTGAATCCCTTTTTAGTGTTTAAATTGTAATTCTGCAGATGGTTTAGGAAATAAATAAACTGGAATGTCAAATACCCCAAAAATGTTTTTAATTAATAATAAAATGACCGATAGCCCAAAAAAAAATTTAATATTTTATTGACGAATTTATTTTTTTTATATATGTTTAACTTCTTGTATTTTTGATAATGGTATTTAGTAAGTATTTAAATTATAACTTAGAATTTTTTGAGAGAAAAAGGCTACGTTTTAGTCTGAATGTGCCTAAAACGGTTTCTATGCCAAAATTGAAAATAATAAAACTACAGTTGTGATTTGTGTTAAATAAGTCAAAATTATCTATATTTTCTAATATATGTGAATTATTAAAAAATCATAAGAAATAAAATAATATTATAAAAACTTTTTATTTTAAGTTTATTACTGAAATAATACTTTATGCCATAAATATTTAGTGATAAAATAGACCTCCTTTTGACGCCTTCCGATGCCTATGACAAGGATTAAAATCCTTTTTAACACTTCACACATCCAAATATCTATTGCTATCCAGCCTAAATAGTCCATTATTATAGACCAGTATTTTTGATTATAAAATTTCTAACCCATTCCTATGAAAAATATATGTCTAACAGATTTTGCCAAAGACACCTGACTAAAGAACACAGGTAGTTTGCGAAGAAAAAAAAAGGTAAAAAATGGAAAACTCTCCCTAGTTCTTGAATAAACTGTAGTATAAGAGGCAAAATCGGATCTATTTTCCTGAACTCCCCTTGGATCCGCGCCTGTGTGTGATCCTGGCGAATTATTAGGGTGTCTGTCTTTTTGTTACACCCGGTATAGACAGCTAAATGGAAGATGTCTCTTGATTTCTTTTTCGACCTCACCTTCTTTGAGGAGATAAATTAAATTTTATTAACTTCCGTTAAATATCAAGCTTCAAAGAGATTTTGAACATAGCGACACATGACCCCACTAAATAAACTGGATCATTTCTAAAGAAAATAAAAATATTTCTGCATTGTTTGTACACAAAATCTGGTTATATAACACCTCAGACGAAGAAAAGACTACTAGAAATTATTGGCGGATTCTTTTTATTCGGATGTATTTGTCTTATTCAACCAAGATTATTTAGGATTAGGATCATGAACCGGAGAAAATAAATTTTTCCCTTTGTCGCAGAATTTTATTTTAAAGCATTTCCAAAGTTTCACAATAAAAGATACAAATATAAAAATTTATAGTAATAAAAACAATTGGTATATATATATATATATATATATATATATATATATATATTAAAAATAAACAATTTCCCGATCTATGTATTTGGAAAAGTTATTTTATTCTCCTTACGACCGTTAAGAAAGGGGGCAGACAGTGTATTCTTTGCGAACTTTACTCTGGTTCTCTCTCCATACCAGTTTCGACTACCTAATGGTCTCATCAATGGAGCTGTAACGAACCGAGAGCAAAATGCACAGAAAACAACTATCTACCTTAAATTCCCATATCGTAACAGGATATTACCCGCAAAACTTGATGCCGGACTGTTATCTTAAACAGTGCAAACGAACATCTGAATTATTAAAAATAAACAATTTCACGGTGGTAAGGAGAATAAAATAATCTTTCCAAATACGTAGACCGTGAAATTGTTTATTTTTAAAAATTTCGTACCGCTTCCGGGTATATTCAGAAGTTCGCTTGTACTGTTTAAGATAACAGTCCGGCATCAAGTTCTGCGCGTAATATCCTCCGATATTTTACAATATGGGGCTTTTAAGTAGACGGTTGTTAACTGTGCATTCTGCTCTCGGTTCGCTACAGCTTCAATGATAAGACCATTAGGTGGTCGAAACTAGTATGGAGAGAGAACCAGAGTGAATTCGCATATTGTCTGTCCCCTTTCTTAATGGTCGTAAGGAGAATAAAATAACTTTTCCATATATATAAATATAAATACATATAAATATAAATATAAATATAAATACATATAAATATAAAAGAAGGATGGTTAGCCAGAAAAGAAAACTTTTTTGTTAGCCTAGCTTTGGAGAAATTTTATTCCTTTCATCACGACTTCTACAAAAGAGAAAATAACCTTCCAGTCATTAGCAGTTAATACTAATATGAAAAGAAATGTTTTAAAAGGCAATTTTAGTTAAGAAATTAATTCTTAGCACTTGTTGAAACACCATTTTAAATTTACCAATGATTTTGACAATTGGCAGTTGGCGCCAAAAGCCTGTTTTAATAGGTATAATTTAATAAGGTTTACACTGCCCAAGAACAGGTAATCGTTCTGGGAGCGGAGGTAACAATTCTTGAAAAGTATTATGTTAGTGACTGAAAATTATATCAAAAGAAAATAACTTTCATGAAAGAGTCTTCCTAGAAATGGTTCACAAAAACAACAAACCACTTTTCATGAACAAAAGAGGAGACATACAAAATCTCAGCATAATATACTCAACCATAAATCAATGGAAATCGGTCCCCCACTGTTCAGTTTTCTCAGTCGGATACTTTTTAGTCACTGTTCTGAATGTTACTATCACACTTGTCCAACTGGGTGCGGAGTTCGCCTTTCTTGATTTCTTAATTACATTACGCTGTGATAGTTATGACTGGTTTAGGTCATAATTTTAATTTTTCATGAGCTTTTCACTTAATAACATAATACTTTTCAAGAACGGTTACCTCCGCTCCCAGAACGATTACCCGTTCTTGGCCAGTGTAAACTTTACCTATTAAAACGGGCTTTTGGCGCCAAGTGTCAAAATCATTCATGAATTTAAAATGGCGTTTCAACGACGTCCACTTGCTAAAAATTTGTTTCTTAACTAAATTTGAGAATTTTTGCCTTTTAAAACATTTCTTTTCATATTATGTGATCTTAGTGCTAATGACTGTATCTGTTGAACAAAACCTGGCTTACTTACTTTGGCATGTCTTTTTTCTTTTATAATAATAGAATTAAGGAAGGCTATTTTCTCTCTTGTAGAAGTCCTGATGAAGGGAATAACATTTCTCGAAAGCTAGACAAACAAACAAGTGTTTTCGTTTCTGGCCAACTATCCTTCTGACTGCAACCCTACATAAGTGCCTTAAATCTCTCGGTTTAGTTGGCTTTTTCTTAACTAGTCCAGTCACGAGACTATATATATATATATATATATATATATATATATATATATATATATATATATATATATATATATATAACTTGTCATAGAAAAATAAACCAATTAAGGATCGAAAATGATGAACATTACAAATTCCGAGAAAATAGTTTTTTTTAAGTTAAATTTAAAATCAAATTTAAAAACAGAGATACCAGTGCTTTTTCACTGTAACATAAAGCAGACGCTATTTGATTTTAAATTTAACTCAGAAAAACTGCTTCGCCAGTAAGTTGTAAGGTTCTTTTCTTATCCTTAATTGCGTTGTTATTCTATAAAAAGTAATTTCTCTTATACATGTATTTTTTTACTACTATATTATATATTTGAATCTTTTGTTGCAGATCCCTGAACATGCTTTAAATAAAGCGAAATGTTGGCAAAGGAAAAAAAAATGGTTTTCTCCAATTTTAGCTGATCTTGGCTGAATAATTCCCACTGTGGGTCACAAACTTCTTTTAAGAACAGTATTTATCCAAGTTTTGGATGATATATCTCCTCACCAGAAGTGATGCATGCTATTTGAAACACCCAATACAAAATATAAAATATACTTTTTCGGTAGTAAATGAACAAAAACTCCGTTATGTTGTACAAAATAGTTCTTTTTTTAATAAATTGCGCACTTATAAGAAAAATGTTTACCGTTAAAGCAATTTTGTGCATGACAGTATTAAAAATGGTTTGATATAAGACCTGTTATTTTAAGGTCTATTAAATGTAACAAATATTTTGTCTCATCTTTATCAAAATTTAAGATAAGTTCATGCAATAGGTAGCCACATGAGCAATGAATGGACTTGTGGAAGAAACCTTCATATTGATTTTGTAAACAAAATACGGGTTCAAAACTGATTACAAATTTGGAATTAAAACAAAGTTAAGAGTTCTTTGACTCTTCTTGTGACAGCTACTTTTTTAATTTAATATGTTTTAAGATTATTTTTAATGGCCAGTCAATCATATACCAAAACACTTTTGTTTCCACTTAGATACAACTACAATATTAATAATAGCAGCGAAAAACTGAGAAATAAATTACAGGGGGAGTAAGAAATATTTTCAAACTAATTCTGGACACACCAAAAAGTCGCCTAGAAATAGTAGAATGTGACCACGGCGTTCTAGTCCTTAGAATCATTTCTTTTTATGTTTCCCTAAGAATGGGAAAATATTGAGAAAAATTATATTTTGTGAATAATTAGGGAAAAAAATCATGCTTCTCAGACACTGTATATATTTCTTTTTGAAATTTTAGCCACTTATCCTTCATGAGAAAAAAACAAACCCAGAATTCCTAAAGCAATTATTCGAATTTTGAATGTTGTGTCGTCAGATTTCAGGCACCCAAGCACTATAGCAAAAGTTTTGAATTTCAATTAACCAAGTATTGAACATGAAAATATAGTTAAGAACTAAGTTTTCACGAAAGTTTCAGCTCTTAATGCACTATAAAAAGGAAATACATTAAATTTAAGGTAAATGTGCTGAAAGCAAATTTCATAAACCGTTTTTTAAATTCCATTAATGTAATGCATTAAATTTAATAATTTTTACATTAATCTAAATTAATATATTGCATTAAATTTAATGTTATCATACAATAAATTTAAAGTATGATCATTACTTTTTAAGGTGACTATATACATTATATATACAGCCAGTGTTCATTGAATTTAAAATATGTTATCACATATTTAATGCATCAACATTAATATGAGGTCAAAAAATTCTGCTACCAGGAAAAGGTGGAAATTTTTCCCATAGGTAATGATCTGTACATCGGTTTCGAACTCATTGGTTTCCGTCAGTACCGGCAGACATGTACATCTCATCATAAGAAAATTGAGTTCTTTAAGCAACTTATATCACACTAAATAAAAAGTTCAATACAAGTTGCGCCATCTCCCAGAATCTCATGCAATGTACCATGAATATTAATGTAAACTCCTTTAATGTTAAGGTACATGTGAATTAATTTTAATGTACAGAAAGTTGAAATAACTTTTCAGTTACTTTATTGAAATTTAAGATACCAATTGATATTTCAATAAATTTGCTTTAAATTCAAGATAAATGTAAATTATTCACGATTAAATTTAATGTAGAATGTACATTAAATTTGCATTAAATTTAAAGTTAGTTTTAACAGTGTTCCTAATAGAAGCGAAGTTATACATTTTTAAAGTTTAACACTGTATCCGAGAGCGCACGTTCGGCAAGTACTCGTACTTATTGCCGAGGTAGGCAAATGCAGATGCTTGAATGATCACAACTGCCTGTTTTGACCATTATATCGCTTTTGTTTCTTTTATTTGTGGCTTTTTAAGAATGTCTTTAATAAAAATTAGAACTATTTTAATAAACAAGGTAAATTTAAATTAATTGTTTTTCGTTTTCATTGTGAAGGGCTAAAACAATTTACTTATAGTCATATGCTTTAATTTGGAATTTCGTTAATCATTGTCTAAATCATAATACTATGTTCAATAATGCTGCCTGAACTTGCAGTCACTTACTTATTCAGCGCATTCGTTTCATTCATTTAATTCAAAAGTTTCTCACAATGATTTCAGTTCCTTACGCTATATTAGCGATCGAAAACAATCACAACATCGCCAGATTTCCCTCGTCAAAATCGGCTATGCTTAAATATACATTCTGTCAAAAAAGTACCGGAAATTGATTATACACTTATACCAACGAATAATCTAATCATCAAAACATTTTCCAGATGCATATTCCGGGATTGACTTCAGTTCTCATCGTGAATTCTCTTTTATATCTTCCATCGACTTAAAACGGGTGCCTCCCAGTGGTAATTTGAGTTTTGGAAAGAGAAAAACATCAGCTGAAGCCATATCAGGAGAACACGGTGGTTATTCGATGATATTTTTTAAGTTTTTGGCCAGAAACTATTTCACAATGATAGCCTTGTGAGATGGTCCGTTATCGTGAAGCATAATCCATGAGTTTTCTTTCCACAAACTTGGCCTTTTTCGAAGAATTTGCTATCTCAAAGATAATATTTTTTTATTTACCATCTGACCTTCTGGCTAGAATTCCAAGTGCACAACATCCCGATAATCAAAGAAACAATCAACATTATCTTGACTTTTAATCGACTTTGACGTGGTTTTTTCGGTTTCGACTCAGTTGGAAGGCTTTGAAGCTTGTTAACTGGTTTGCATGTCAGATTCGTGAACCCATGTCTCATCACCAGTTATAATGCGTTTTATGAATATGGGGTTGGAATTTACTCGTTCCAGCATGTCTTCAACGACCTTTACGCGATTGAGTTTTTGAAGAAAATTTAGGTCTTTCGAAACCAATCGCGCGGCAATGTGTTTCATGTTCAAACAATCGTGTACAATGGTACGAATTGATTCGTGAGAGGTAGAAAGTTCAGATGCTATCTCTCTCAAACTTAAATGACGATATTCCGTCACCATGAATACACTGCACCATTCATATGCACGAGTTTTTGATAAAGTCGATTAACTGTAAGGTTTCTGTAACATTTTCAGCGATTAGACACGCGAAATTCTATTAGCTATACAAAATTTGGGACAAATTCTTTGTCCGATATTTTTATCCATTGTAAAAACTGCAAACACACTTGAGATGAACTGACAAATCGAATACTATAAACAAGCTAAATGACAGACCGCGCTCCAACTTCACATAGTATAGAGAACAGTTGTGCGAACTTAGCCACAAAAAGAATTTTGACAATCCCTTTAAACGAGCTTTTTAAATAATCAATTCCCGGTACTTTTTTGACAGAATGTATTTTAAAAGCTCTTTGGATGGCATCAAGCAACGAAATCGACAATTGCTTTCAAAGATGTGATAAGGTTTGGATGGTTGCTGGAAGACCAATAACTGCAATGCAGTTATTACAACGCACCCACTGCAGTAAAAACATTATAAAAATCTTCCTGTGGGCTTGTTCAACTGAAGTATGTCTCTGTATAGTCTCTAAATTGAAATACTGTGACTTCTGTAACTGCAAAGATTCGTGTGCAAAAATAACAAACGATTAGAGTCGTTGTATTTCAGTGGTTTTCATTTAATTGCAAATTGTAGATTAGTTAATTACTATTTTATACACTACCGGTCAAAAGTATTTAGCCACACCGAAAAAGGTATTTTTTAAAAGTTTCACTAAGAAGTTTTAAGACTTAAACCAGATCTAGATGCCATGAAATTTAGATCTTCTTGTCGGCCAGATTTGTTTTGCTTATGATGTTTTCATAACTTTTACTACATATGTCAACAAATAAACACTTATATAGGGCTATTAAGGATAATAACCTAGTTATAAAACCTTGAAATTTGTAAGAAAAATTGTTGTATCCCGAAAATAAATAGTATTACCATTCTTGCCGATTCAGTAATAAAATACAATAATGATTTTTTAATGCTTGTATTTTAAAAAGGGTTTAAAACTTGCTTGACTCATTGTTGCTCTTGTCAGTTTAAACTTTTTGCTACCCATTAAGGACGGTTTTAAAATAAAACTACGTTAGTGCTTTCTATGTTTTAGCAAAATAATATGTAAGTAATTTTTTTTTCAAAATATACTATATTTCAAAATTTGTAAATGCGTTTTAGTGGAAGTGGTGTGAAAGTGAAAAAAAATATATTTAGGGAGAACTATGTGTGACCGCCAACAAAAACTTTAGATTCGTGTTCTACGACCCAAAAATTCGGTGTTTCCAGTGTTCCCAATAATTACCTAAGGTATTAGCAGCGTTGGACTACCAACAAGACGATCTACTAAATTTCCCTGTGTACAAATATGTATAGCTTTGGTTTGCAACCTATTTGAAAGTAAATAAAATATGAAGTGTCCTGTAATTTTACATAAAAAGTTGTATTACGTGCCAATTACAGGTGAAAGATAAAAATATACGATAAAATCGGTAACAACAGAGTGAGTTATGCAATTCTGATATCTGAAAAGCAAGACAAATGGACTGTGACCTTTGATAGTGCAGTTGTGTGTTATATGCCGGAATCTGGCTTAGAAATCCAGTTAGACAGAAAGGCACGATCCAAGTTTGACGAAAATTGTAGGTGGCACGTACCTGTTCTTCTTTAAGTTTGGTGGTATATTGACATTTTTTAAGTACAGATTTTTACAAAGCTTTAATTAAAGGTAAATAAATACCTATTTTTGGTATGGTGGTACCGTGACCAAGCGATTGGTTTCAAACCGGCGCGGTGCGAGTTCAATTCCCGCAGTTATCTTGGATGTTTGTATGTCGAAATAAAAAAGTGGAGTGCGCATATGAGAACCGCTCTTAAATTTATATCATAGTTGGGCCGTAGCTAAATGTGCAAGTTTACAAAGCTAAGGAAGATAGACAAGGTTATTACATTAATTTCAAATGATTGTAATAACCTTGCTTTAAGAAAAACCACAAAAAAATTTTAACCGCAAAATTTGGCAAATGATTCCTTCACGCACTAATTTATGATTTTAACTGCTAACTGAGATAAAAGTAATATTGTATTTTTACAAAATCAGCAAAAAAAAACAGCGATCTGAGTTTTTGTCAGTTACCTCAAGTAAAGCCACTGCATCTTTTTTTATTTCTATGAATCTCAATAACGAGAAAAAGCAAAAGAAAAAAAAAACCAAAAGAACAAGCAAAAGTTTAACTAAACTCTTGACAAAAGTATTAAAAAATGGAATGTTTGCTACATTCATATGTAATTGATTTGACATATTTGTTAATATTCTTGTATTTAATATTTAATAAAATGACTATTTGCTAAAAATCAGACTTAAGTTTATGGTCAGTAATAGTTTTATCAGTATACACTTATAGTTCAGGTGTGTAAGAACAAAAAATCGCTAAAAATTAATATTTGGTTAGAAATTGTTAACTCTTGTTTAAGACTACATATGACAATTTACGTTTCCAGAATTATACTGTCACACACTAGTTCTATTATTAAAATAAATGCAAAATTTTCCAGCCCCCATTTTAAACAATTTTATAGATGAGATACTTTCTCTATCATCCTTTCTTTAACAAATTCTGAACCCAGAGAATCTTTCTACTTTCCCTCGTAATTCGGAGCACGAACAAAATCTCCAATATATCGCGTGAAACAGATTAATTAGTGAACTGATATCAAAAATGTTTGATTTTATGTTATGCAATTTTTCCAGTGTTTGTTTTGTTAATCCAGATGTAAACTTTGGAATCTTTTTTAGGTTCCTAGGTGATATTTCGAAATGAAGCAGACATAGCGACTAGAATTCTAAAAAAAAAACAATAAACAGGTGATTTTTTCTAAAATAAAATTTCGCGTTTAGTGTAGGCGCCAGACGGTGAAGGTGGCCAATAAAAGAAAGCATGTTATTCATACTACCTAGTTAAAAGTTATTACAAACTCAAAATCTCAGTCGTTTTAGGTAGATTTTCTGTGTGCCTTATTTTTAGATAATTATAAAATGGACATATTTTATTATTTAGTAACGTTAATTCTAAAGAGAAAATAAATAGTTAAAGTTTGGTAAAAAATTTATTAACGCCAATCTATTGTAGTAACATTAAAGAGTCCTAAAATTGAAACTAAAGGAACTCTTACTACATCATATTTAGGATTAAAAAGTGAGGGAAATTTAAAGTGAGCCAATTTCACCGCCCTAAATCAGGCGGTGAATTATTGTCGATGATACGAGAACTCCGATATATAGAGGCATTCGCGCTTTCTAAGCACATTAAAATAGAGCTTTTCCTAACCGTAATGGCTGGTTGTACGACAATAATAAAAGAAAGTAAAAATAAAATGTTGTATTACCAATACCGTATAACCATCGTATCTAATATTTTTATGCAAATAATCTTTATAATTTTAATTCCATAAGTATAACAAATATTTTTAAATGTCGAGAAGATATAATAAAACTACCGACAACGATACGTCAGCTCGCGTCGTCTGCATAACAATATTATAGATAGATTATATTATATTTACGTGTAAAACAGTAATTATAGGAAAAATATGTTTCTTGACATGAGTAAAAATTAAGCGGAATCTTAATTATTCTACATCCAAAATTACCGATAAAGGCAAAAATATATTACACGATGGTTCGAAGCCGCACATGTTTGACTATTAGGTAAAAATCTTACCCATCGTGATAATGGTTTAGGTTGGTTTGGTCCGTTCAAAAGTTTAAAAGTAAGCTGTCATCAAATTTTCGAAAATTTGTCGTTTAGAAATCAATATTTTCCGAAGATATCCGAATATGTTAGTTTGACCGAAGTTTGCCGAAGTGACACGAAGTCAAAAGAGCCAATTTTCGAATAATTCAGACAAGACGTGAATATACAAAATATGAAAATAAACAGAGGTAACATTCATGGCTAACAATCACCGGACACACAAAAAATTCGTATGGCAATTAAGAATGCTTATGATTTGGACATAACGCAATCTTAAATAAGAACTTGATCTCTTATTATGTTCCTTTATGCACCAGTACATATACTAGTATGTAAAATGCAAAAAAGTTACATTGTTATAATGATACATTCATATTTTGATAAAAATTGGGAAGAAATCAGGTGCACTATACCCGCCATTTTGAAAATCTCTTATTAAATAATCTAAAAATAGCATTTTCTTTAAAGCTGAAATTCATGTAAATTATAACCTAAAGTTTAACCAAAAGCGAGCAAGTCAGATGAAAAAAATATGTTTTTCCTTTAATAAACTTTAAACTTCTTTTTTTTAGTTGTAGTAAAAATGTAATGCGGCATTTGTTGTTAGCGTTATTTCAAGATATTTTGTACTTTAAAAGGGCTGTAGGAGTGGGATAAGGATCTCAAATCTGAGGTAGAATGATTGTCGAGCACATCAAAACCCCATTATTTACCAAGAGGAACAACACTAAGTAAGTAAAAATAGGTCGTGTCCTAGCCGTAGTGGCTGGTTGTATGAAAATAAAAAAAAGCAAAGGGAAATAGTAGTCGAAGAGCACCGTCTAAATATCATATTTAAAATTTATAATATTTGTTCAATAAGTATGGCATAAATACCAAGAATATTTATACATTTTCCATTGTCGCGCGGCACCAGCCTACTGGGTCAGCCTGCATCACTCTCCGCACATCGGCAAAATTTTGTAAGTGCTATTAAACCACCCGAAATCCTTTCCTGAGTAAGGGGAGCCGATCCGATCGGCATTTTCCGTTAGAAATTAGATTTGTGTGTTTTAGTTTCAGGTTGGGCAGAGACTATCTATATATCTTCTCTGATGATCTTAATAAAATATTTTATCATGTAGCGCAACTCTGCATATCCTTTTGAAAAACATTTAAGCATTATCTTTTACTTGTGGTAATGGATACTTATATACAAATAACTATTATTCTGTTACTTCCTAATTTAAATTATTTAAAAAATAGGAAAAACACCATCCTAATTTGTACACCAAATATTGTTTTATCTCAAAGAAAGCTTATGAGTTTGATCATTTATCCACATTTTTAAATGCAAATCGGTTCATTTTTAAAAACTCATTAAATTCTTTATATAACAATCTATCGCAATGAGGCACCGTCAACTTTATAAATAAAAATTGATATATAACCTTCCTCTCTTACTACAAGGGTAATTTGATAAAATCTGGATGACAAAACGTTGTCGAGAAGATTAAAAACAAAGTTTTTATTTAAAGATTTAAAAAGTTTCAGAAGAATGTACTTTTTATTTCAAGTATCTTTAAAAAGTTCTCGTCGCTGCCCAAGTTAAATAAAAAATGTGAGATCATAATGCAATGCATCATTTTTTTTTATTATAATTAAAATCCTAATCAAACTATCGCGGAATTTCGATTAATTTTACCATATACATTTCTGAGAATTCAATTTCGAAAAATGTAAAACTTTGTACAGAGTCTTATGGGAAATCAGGATCTTGGCACTTTCCTTTAAATTATACTACCATTTGTCTATTAGACGAGGTTCAAAAAAGATCAGCTTTTTGAAGCATACAAATTTTTTTTGCAATATAATATTTAGCTTACTATGGGGTTTACTGAGATATCAATTACAGTGCATTACAATGGAGTAGAAATGTTTAACAACGTGCATGAGCGCGCACTTCAAATCTTTGAGATATTCAATATATGTACGGCGTATAGGGAGCTTTAAAAATGGTGATTGAGCTTTCACCAAAACCTGAGAAGGACTCAACACATACATGGGATAACCGAAAACCTTCGATTACACATGACACCCGTGAGAACATCCCACATAACATATATATATATATATATATATATATATATATATATATATATATATATATATATATATATATATATATATATATATATATATATATATATATATATATAACTATATAACTATATAACTAAATTTATATTATTTTATGCATTTTACATGACATACTTACTATCCCAAAATTTTTCTTTTTAATGACATGTCTGAAAGATATTTGTAAGTCCCAATTTTTACACCAAAAATCACTAGGTTATTAATATGATCATACACATCTTGTGGAGTGAAATTTTTTTCTAATTTACTTTTTCTGGATTCACTATATTCTAACGCCATTGTTTACGTTTGAGACTTACAGCATCTTCACCATAAGACATTCGAATATTATGAGTAAACATTTTAGTATTTTGTAAAATTATTTATTTTAAAAGAATAAGGTTAGACTATCTGGGAAATAAATATAAACGTAAAAAAACGACGATGCCAAATATAGTTACGACCATCTGATTTAAATGAGTTTAGCATTTATTTTTTTTATATTATTTTCTATTTCAATGATAATTAAATAGACAAATTATTTATTTATAAATTATTTTTTTTTAATAGTAATATAATTTCATTTGTTAAATATTGGGTACTACATTTCGTTTGACTCATGTGCAGCGAATAGACCTCCTTCAAGGTAGAAATTCAAAGGTAAAAATTCGATTTTTCTCTCGATATCTTTAGAAGTATAACGCACTTCTGAAACATATTGTGTAACTATTGTAACCATCCATGGGTCTTTTACCATTTCAAAAATCCTCATACATAACCTTGAATACGCAGCATCCTGTATAATTTCAACCAGATTTAATTAAGTTATCCAAAAAGTTAGATCAATTTACGATCAGAAAGAGGTAGCTGTGGTTTGAAGTAACATTTCTTTTCCATGTTTAAGCATATGGAACTTAATTTAAAATTGAACGTTAAGATAAAATCACAACCCACGGCTTTTTAATGAAAAAAGTTCAACAAAATGTCACTTTTATGTTGAAAATTAGTCCTCTCTTCAATAATTAGAATTTACGTTTAATATTAGTAGTGATGTCATATATTTGTCATGGTCGTTGTTGACAATTACACAAAGCATTTACCTCCAGTTGTCAACCATAACCACAATCGAAACCACTTTTAATTAGGTTATATCTACTACCCTACTTTCACTAAAGAGTAATAATTACCAAGTACAAAATAAAAGTGTTCAAAAATCACTTATGGATTAAATTAAATTCTAAACCATAACCAATTTATTGGTAACGCTTTATCATTTTTATTATATTTTTTAGTGTCAGTTAAATAACTTTACAAAGTAGTAATTCAATAAATAATTTATATTTTATTTCTTAACGCACCCTAGAAATCTTGAGTACTCAGAAATTATTCGAGGAATGTTTCACAAAGCATTAGGTTATTCTTTGACGATTATAAAATACACCTAACCTTACTTTTCTGTTTCAAAGTTAATTTAATTTGCTTTAAATATTTTTTGATCTTTTGAGTAAATCAGTTTATCAACTAAATAATTGTGACTGATTCATAATAGTCAAGACTACGTCTTTCTTTTTTTTATGTCAACCGTTCTAAATCTCTCATCTTGAACGAGCATGTATCACTAAGAAATTCTAAGTTGCTCAAACACCTAAATGGAATAGTAAATACATCTTCAAATCAGTAAAACCACCGATCAAAACTTAAAGTTGAAAACACTTTTCTCAGAAAAACACGCCCTAATATGATTTATGGGATGTTTTCTTTTATCTCTTTGAATCTGCTCTTATCTCTATTTTTTTTTAATATTGGCATGTTTTTTTTGTATTTATTTTACGCACCGTGTTACTATTAATGTAAAGCCTGAAACGGAAATAGAACCATTTAATAAGAACATTAAAATCAATTTCTCAACTTTGACTGGACTAGACAACGATAAAACAAAGATGCTGTCAATACGCATACTCGTAATAGCTATGTTAAAAATCATTAGAAAAGAAATTATTACAAGAATGACAAACTTTTATGCTTTAATTATAAATATTTGTCCTTGCGACAATTTTTAAGTTTAAATTAAGCGATAGGTCAACCTCAATTTTTCAAGAAAAAAAGTAAGAAAAATAACTTACCATTTCTTTAAGTCAAACTGCAAAACATTATTATGGGGTATAAAGAATCCTCCCTCATTGAAATATTGATTTCTACAAGATATATCAAATCCAGACACATTCGGTGGGAAAAAATTGTTACAGTAACTCAAGGGCATTTTATACAGGGTCTTTCGTTTAAGACCCACTTAAAAAAGTGCACTTGAATTGTAGCTATAAAAGTTTTAAATAAACACTAAAGAACAAAAAAAAATTAATGAATACAAATTTTAATATATAACATAAAGAACTAAATTTAAAGAAAGCAATGTCCGGCACTAATGAGGTTTTCAACAAAACTACGACGCTGTTTGAAAGCTATTTGAAATCGATTTTAAACCATTAAGGTTAAATAGATAAGAAGACTAAAAGCCAATGGACAAAAATCATTTAACAATTATTTTTTGGTAGTGTGCCTACTACCCGTGGTGCTATTATAGGTAAACTATTGGACATAATGCGTGGTAAACACTTAGTATTAAACCAGTTTACATTTTAATGCTTAAATACTTAAGTAATCCAATATTAACTACTATGATTATGTATATTCAAATAACATAAGAAAATTTATACAACAAAATATATATTTTTAGAACGAGAATGTTACTAGCTTTACTTGACTGACCCGGAACTAATCCACCGAAAAATCTGCACATTTAAAGACCCAGTGCAAGGACTAGAGATGAATGATATTTAAAACTATCAATGCTATCAACTAACGATAGCTATTGATAAATATTGATATTTACCGATAAATATAGACAGTATATAAAATAATTATCCAATTCGAATTATCAATAAACTTCGATAGTTGTCGGCCTATTTATCGATAGCTATCGACATATCGATATATAAAAAAAAATGTTACTGATAAACATAATTAACATGTTTAACTCAGATTTTGTTTTATAGCCAAGGGCAAATAAATGACAAATTTTCTTATATTCAGTGTTATTTTTATGCCTAACTACGCTAAGGAATTTATAAATTTTAGTCTTTAGCTATCAATCGAGAAAGAAGAAGGCAAATAAGGTATCTGAATACTTTTCAAGCATTTGTGGTAATTAGTAATCACACGTATCAGAAATAGTGATTCCCAACGATAAATTACAACCGAAATTTACGTAAACCAATCCGTTATTTTAAGAACGAAAGATTGGGTTTTTGGAGAAAGGTGACGTGCCCAAGGAACCTTTTGACCCCATGCAGTCATTACAACCGCTTGACAGGACCGTATTTTGGTAAGAAATACCATTCAAAATTCATGTTTTTCTGCTCAGCAGCATTCATATTTACAACGACAGTATATTGACAGGACTATTTTAATAAAAAAAAAAACAAAAGATTTTACGGCTTTGGTCAAGTTGAAAGTCATGGTTGTTGGGTTTAATATGTGTCAAATTGGAATTATTATCCGACGTTTCCCCTATGATTGCCCAAGGCATCTTTAGAGATCTTTATTCCATGAGATTAGAATACTGAATGACCATCAAGGAGCAACAGCCCGGTTTTTATACTCGACTGGTGCTCAACGAACCATGGTCCTGTGTTATAATCGATTTCTACGGGTGATGTAGACTGTAACCCTTATCTCTATTAATATCATTTGGATATTTACAAATTTCTATTGATTCTCTAATTTTACGTTTAAAGAAACCTAACACTGATGCTAGCACCTTGGTTTCTTTTACATTAAAGGTGCGAGCTGTGTAATACTGGTGTTCAGCTACTGCAGATTGCACAATATGTTTATTTTAAATACATGTTTCAAGTTCTTTAAGCCTAATGAATATAGACCGTCCTGTTTCACCTACATACACTTTACCACAAGAACAAGGTATCTTTTATATATCTTTTGTTTGTAATGATATTGCGTCCTTTATGGACAGTGTTGTCTTGCCTTACATACACAAAACCACCCACAACTTTGCCAAATTGCTCTGAAAATCAGACATTCGGATAATTTTGAATACATAGTTAGACAATGTTTGAAGCCACCAAAGGACGCAATACCATTACAAACAGAAGACGTTTATAACATACCTTGCTCTTATGGTAAAGTATGTGAGTAAAAGAGGACGGTCTATATCGACTAGGCTTAAGGAAAGGACCAGCATTGCTCAGGTCCACAGCACCTTTAGTGTAAAAAAAAAACAAGGTGCTAGCATCAGTGTTTGGTTTCTTTAAACATAAAATTGGAGAATCAATCAAAATTTGTAAATATCCAAATAACATTTATAGAGATACAGGTTACAGTCACATCACAGGTAGAAATCGATTATAACACAGGTAGAAATCGATTATAACACAGGATCACGGTTCGCTGAGCACCAATCGGATATAAATACCGGGCTGTTGCTCCTCGATGGTCATTCAGTGTTCTAATTTCGTGGAGTAAAGATCCCTGAAGATGCCTCGTGCAATCGTAGGCGAAATGTCGGATATAAATCCAATTTGACACGGTCTAAACCCAAGAACCATGATTTTCAAGCCCATTTTAACTTAAACGGTTAGAAATAGCTCAGATCTAAATGGTCTGCAAGACTGCCAAAGCCCACAAGGCAACACCGTACAAATCGTCTAGCTTACTTCAGGTTAGCAAACATGCATACTGAACTTAACATAAAAGATAACGAGTATTGTTCTCAAACGAATCTTATTTCCGAATATGTGGTCCTGATGGGAAAATTCGAATTTAAATGAGACGGTATGAAAGTTTTAATGACAACATGGTTCAAGAGACTTTCCATTTTGGAGAAGAATCAATAATGGTCTGGAGATGGATTAGTTCTAATGGAATAAGCGAGCTCATTGTAATTTAGGGTGAAAATTTAACAAGTCAGCATCTAATGGGCACTGTACAAATCCATCTATTTAATGATATAAACTCAAAATTATGACGAAAAATTCATTTTTCAACTGGGTAATGCCCGCCCTCATGTGTCCACAAAGTTTCAAACATCTTTTGAACAAAATTATCGTTTATGGATTGGCCAACCAACAGCCCTGACTTAAATTCTTTAAAATGCATGTGCGATGAGTTAGGGGGAAACACATAGCAGAAAGAAATGACAAATAACATGGATAACAGGAGGCTCTACCTACCATACTAAAACCTGATTCACTGTTCTGAAGAAAAAATGCATCACCATAGAATTTTAATTAGGTAATTTTTTAGAAATTCAAATGGAATTAGTAAAAATCATAATAATTCTTTGTCTTCATATTTCGTATGGCAAATCTTATTTATTTAATTTAGCACAAGACTGAGGATAACATATTTTAGTCTAAAATAAAATTACCATCATATTTATTATACAATTGCATTAGATTTTTTTAAAATCATCCCTAGCTTATTTTGAATGGTATATAAAAATATAATCAAGATCAGTGAATTTTATATAAAAGGCAACACTTCTTAGAAAGGCTGAAAAAAGTTAATCTAACAAGTGGGTCGAAGAATCATGCGATTGGCACATAGATCGAGACTCTAATAACATAATCATATTTTTTCTACTGACTTTCAAACGATTTATGTCAAAATTTGATGATATTTTGACCACTAGTCATTGAAGTATTGAAGTTTTAGTGACGTGCCTTTTGATATTTTCAAAACAATGGAAAAAACGAGATTCGTATTCTGATAAAACGTTGTTAACTGATGGGAAAAAACACCGTTAAAATTCAAGAATGCCTTATTATATATTATTATAACAAATCTGCTCCATCGAGAGCAACCATTGTCTGTTAGCTTAATTCAAATGCGATCGTGTAGACACAAACGATGCTGAATGCTCTGGACACCGAAATGAAGCTGTTACACGGGAAAACAATAAAATCCACAACAACGTTTTGAACAAGCGTAAAGCGAAAAATGCGTGAGACAGCTGATATCGTAAAGACATCTACAGAACGTGCATATTATATTTTGAACGAGTATTTAGATATGTAAAAGCTCTGTTCAGATTGAGTACCGCGTTTGCTCACGGTGGACCAGAAACAACAAAGTGTTGACATTCAGAGCGATGTTAGGAGCTGTTTAAGCGGAAAGAAGAGGAATTTTTCATGCGGTATGTAACAATGAATGAAACGTGGGTCTACCACTACACTCCGGAGTCAAATCTGCAGTCAGCTTAGTGGACAGTGAAAAATGAAAGCCCACCTAAGCGAATAAAAACGCAACAGTCGGCTGGCACGGTTATGGCGTCCGCATTTTAGAATACGCATGATATAATATTCATTGACTATTTTGAAAAGGGAAAAATCATCGATAGCGAATATTATATTGCGTTATTGATGCGTTTGAAGGAAGAAATCACGAAAAAAAGTCCCCAAATGAAGAAGAAAAAAGTCCACACACACACACACACACAAGTCGACCGCAACGACAGCAAAATTGCATGAATTCCACTTCGAATTGCTTTTGCATCCACCGTATGTTCCAGATTTGGCCGCAGTGACTAATACCTATTTACAAACCTCAACAAAATGCTCACCAGAAAGAGATTGCTCCAATGAAGAGGTGATAACCGAAACTGAAGCGTATTTTGAAAGGTTGGACTAATCGTTCTATGAGAAAGGCATATAAATGTTCGAGCGGCAATGGAATGATTATATCAATCTAGAAGGAGAATAGGTTGACGAATAAAGCAGCATCTTGTCAAAAATTATGTTTTTATATGTTAGTCTCGGGACTTTTCGAGCCAACTGTTAATTGAAACAAAAAATATTTAGTTACAAGCGCCCTGCGAGATAATTTAACTGCGGGTTCTCAGAGCGACTCAAATTGCAACTGCTCAATCCCTCCAAGCTTCAAAAAATACATGGAATCGCCCTGCTAAGCAAACTTTCAATTATCCCAGCACGGGCACCGCATAGTTGGTTATTTTAGAATTTTAAAAATGTAATTTAACACTCCCGTTTGCAAAAATATAACAGTTGTTAATTTGTGAAATAAGTGGAATAATGTTAGGACACATAAGTGAACAAAAAAAAATAAATTGTAACAAACTATCGCGTAGGAGCAAAAACTTTGCTATAACAGCCCGTTTTCTCTTAAAGAAATCTTATTTAACCAACTAAAAAAAATAGTTTTGAAGTTCTTTCAGAAACAATAACATAGGTACATACTGAGGGTCTTTTTCTATCGATATTTTCGTAAAAATTTGTTGTCAAATCTTTAGTTGAAAACTAAAAATAGTATTTTCAAATTAATACATTTCTTTAAGTATTTGTATAACACAGAGTTCCTCACTGGTTTGAAGCTCGTATTTCTTTGAAAATAAGTGACGAACATTTTAATGTTGTTTTGTTCTTAAAATTTTCCGTTTCTTATAGAACTATTCAGATTGAGAAAAACTAAAATTCAAATTTGCAAAAACCAACATTAGCTATCAGATAGAGTTATAAACCTGTGATAAAAAATACAAAAAATGCCAAAAAGTCTGCGGCTCAGACAGGTAAATATTTGACATATTTGCCTGTAACAACCAAAAAATATTGTGAGGTCGAAGAAAAAGAACAACTGCATCATCAGTAGTTTAGTTAATATTAGAATATTAGGTTAAGGTAAGTGTCAATAAAATAGATTGGAAATTTATTATCTAACTTTGTTGATTTTTCTTAAATTATATTTTTTAATAACAAATTGTAATACTAATTGTAAATATCTACAAGCTGTTCCATTTACAGAAACTAAAGCTATTTCATACTATTTTTGAAAAATGGATTCAAAAAGCAAAACCAAACTTCAGGATATTTTTAAGTTAACAAAGGACCACTTCTATCTAAAAAATCAGGAAAACGTAACTAGATCGTACATTGTCCACACCCACGAGCATAGAGCAGGATTCTCCAGTTTAGGATAAGACTCCTCAGTGAAATATTATCAGACTACAACAATTATAATAGCAAAATCTTGAATGTTCTATCAAGTTTAAGAACAGAGATCGTAGAAGGTTAACCTTACAATCATATATTTAACAATTCTTTAAAAATTTTCTTGTAGACTTTTCTAATAATCAACTTAACTATTCACAGCAAGAGATAACTATTACTTAGTAACAAATAATAACAATAAATACCCGACAAACTAGTACGATAACAATTTTCAACTTTAATTCCAAAAATGCACAACAAATTACAGCATCATCTAGATTTTAATGGAATGATTGTAGGATCTTTTATTTATAAATATTTAATAAAAAAACAGGTCATCATAACAAGCTTTATCATTATATCATTATCATCAATAATAATTTTGGTTCCAAATTCCAGGTAAATAAAAATATTGTGATTTTATTTTTAATATAGTAAAACATGTGTTTCTAGAGATTTATTCTACGACTAAAATCACATGTCTGATTTATATTGCCGTTTCGTAATTAAATTGTCAAAGGTTATGTGCAACGCTTTATTTTTAAACCCCGATGGCATTTAAAAATTAAGTTTTTGAAAAAAAGGCGAAGAAAAACATCTTTATTTTTTATTGTAAAAAAAGTTAGCTCTATTTCTGGATTTCTCTTAAATATTTCCCGGAATCCAGTTTGGACGATTTTCTGTATCCTGTGCCTACTGACATTTCTCATTTATTATTAAATCTGGTCTATAGCACACAACTTTATAGTTACTATTAGTTGTTATAACAATGCACAATGGCCACAACTCAAGTTTATCGGATAGGAATTTTATGTTCTTTTTCGATAAAAGAAAAAATTTTGATGGCAATTTCTATGACACCAGTATATAGATAATCTGGGAAAACGTAATTTTTACATATTAACAAAATCGGAATTGATATAATTATGATTATGGACGTTAACATATTATTAATTATTAAAAATATGGAAGTTCGCTACCTAACTCCCAAATAAAGGGTATAAAACTTTAAGTTGGCAACACTTTTTTAACTGGCGGCCATTTTCTCAGCTGTCAAGTGATTTAAGTTTAGTTTGGTTTGGCATTCCGACATGAATAGACTGACGCCTGAACAATGCTTCCAATTGTGCAATTAATCATGGTTCTGTTCGAAATACGTATCGCGCACTACGTCCATTTTACGGTCAACATAATCGTCCATCAGAACAATTAATTCGATTAACTATGGAACGTTTTCGCACCACGTTTACTCTAAATGATAATACGCATCCACAGAGACGTCGTACATTGCGTACAGAAGAAGTCATTGCTGCTGTAGAGCGTAGCGTAGAGGAAGACCCGAATCAGTCTATCCGCCATCGTGCACAGGAATTGGATATGTGTCCATTCACTTTATGGAAGATTTTGCGGAAAGATCTTGGTTTGCGTGCTTACAAAATCCAACTCGTGCAAGAATTGAAGCCACACGATCACCAAGCAAGGCGTAGATTCGGTGAATGGGCCCAAAACAAGATTGCCGTTGATCCCGATTTTCATAAGCGAATTTTGTTTAGCGATGAAGCTCACTTTTGTTTGAATGGATACGTCAATAAACAAAACTGCCGTATTTGGAGTGATGATAATCCTCAAGTGTATGTTGAGACACCGTTACATCCAGAAAAACTGACTGCTTGGTGTGCTTTATGGCTGGTGGAATCATTGGTCCGTACTTCTTTAAAAACGATGCTGGTCAGAACGTTACAGTCAATGGTGACCGCTATAGAGCCATGATTACTGACTTTTTGTTCATCAATTGAACAACCATGATGTGCAGGAGCTGTGGTTTCAACAAGACGGCGCAACATGCCACACAGCTGGTGCCACAATTGACTTATTGAAGGAAACGTTTGGTAACCGCATAGTTTCACGTTTCAGACCCGTGAATTGGCCTCCAAGATCGTGCGACTTAACGCCGCTAGACTATTTTCTGTGGGGACATGTGAAGTCGCTAGTCTACGCCGATAAGCCCGAAACGATTGATCACTTGGAGGACAACATTCGCCGCGTTATTGCCGATATACGGCCACGAATGTTGGAAAAAGTCATCGAAAATTGGACCTCCAGATTAGACTACGTCCGAGCCAGCCGTGGCGGTGATATGCCAGAAGTCATATTTAAATTATAATGTCAGAAGGTTATCTTTCGAATAAAGTAAATTTCATGTCAATTTAAAAAATTCATCTTTGTTTTATTCCATTTAAAAGTTCTATACCTCTATAAAAAACACCCTTTATAAACATGTTCAACGTAATAATGTAAAAGTAGAAAACACGTTGATTTATAATAAATTATATTGTGAGAGTCCAAACACTTATGATGGCTGGAAGAATAAATTTAATAATTTAAAAAACTGCTTTGACAAAAAAGAGGGAAAGAGATAAGACTAAAACCTACTTAATATTTGATTTTATAAGTCTTGTACTAGTTTTCGTAAAAATATATTTTTTTATTTTCATATATTGAAGCCCAACGTGGTACTAATTTCTTCCAAAGTATCAGCTCAAAACAATCAGTATTTAAAAGCAAAGTATAAAAAAAGTTTTTTGGTGTGATACATGATATGATATATTGTCAACTCATCCATAAGCAAAATAACTTTCTCTAAAAGTTTATACCATAAGCCGCTAAAATCTGATTAAAAGTGTAACTTAAACCCATCCATTATTGATTATGGAAAATTGCACATTTCGATGGTGCCCACGAAGACAATGACGCTGAAATATCTGGCAAAAAAATAGCGCCTAAAGATTTGCGGTAAAAAAAACATTTATAAAACTATGGCGAAAATCAACACTTCTTCATGCGGGGAAAACTGGAATGCCAATCGGCATGACGGCGAAAAAAATACATCTTTAATAAATTCGGCGAAAAAAATTACATCATTAATAAATAGGGTGAAAAAACTTTCATTTTTAAAATGTGCGACGAAGAAAATTACATCTTTAAAATATACGGCTTAAACTATTCCAATTTAAAAACTACAACGAAAAAAATTACGTGTATAAAACATAGGCCGAAAAAATATCCTACTGAAAAGTACGGTGAAAACCATTACAACTACTAAAGTTCGGTGAAGAAAATTATATTTCAGAACATTGCAACAAAGAGAACAGTGATTCAAAAATTTCGACGAAAACTATTAGAAGAATAAAAGTGCGGTGAGAAGAATTACAGTAAAAATATAAAGACGAAGAGAATGACACTTCAAAAAATTCGATGAAAACTATTATTACTATAATACATTTCAAAACTTTGTGATGAAAAAAAAATTGATTCTTCAAAAAGTGGGACGAAAACTATGTTTCACCATTTAATTTTCTTTTCACCATCTTTCTTCATTTTTCACCATTTTCAACCATTTAAACGTGCGTTGAAAAAAAAATGTTTTTAAAGAATAATATGGAAGTGCGAAATTTTTTTAATACTACGTCGATGGTGCCCATGAAGACAATGACGCTCAAATATGCGGCGAAAAAAATAGCAACTAAAGATTTGCGGTGAAAAACAAATACATTTATAAAACCACGGCAAAAATCATCACTTCTTCATATATGGGGCGAAAACTAATATGCCAAAAGGCATAACGGCGAAAAAATATCTGTAATTAATAGGCGAAAAAAATATCTTTAATTAATTAGTGTATTTTTAAAATGTGTGACGAAGAAAATTACATCTTCAAAATATGCGGCGAATTATACTCACCATATTTTAAGAATTATAATAGTTTTTTGATGCACTTTTAAAAGTATAATTTTTTCGCCGCATTTTCAAAATTATAATAGTTTTCGTCGAACTTTTGTACGCGTAATTATTTTCACCGCATTTTTGGAATCGTAATTATTTACAGCGCACTTTTGGCAGCGTAATTATTTTCTTCCAAATTACAATAATGTAATTTTTTTACATTGAAAATTTTAAAAAATCATAGTTTACGCCGCACATTTTGAGGCGTATTTTTTTTCACCCCATACTACTAACCTGTTATTGTTTTCGTAGACACCATCGATTTATAGTTAATTATTACCATTGGGATAACACTAACTTAAAAAAAAAAACAATTTTTATCGCTTTTAAGGAAACCCAACTCAACCAACATAAAAACTAAATCGGGCTTTTCCCAGTTTTTGCATAAATTGAGCCCAACCTAAAGTATGATATATTCTTCTTTGTATTCCCTGAAAAATACAATAAAATTAATTCGTGTATTTTTTTATTACACTTTTAGGAAACGATTGTTATCGACTTGGTCACATTCACTATTTTACCATATTTTAATGTAAAATTTGACTAAAAAGAAAAGTATATAATAAAAATTCCTGTAATCTTAGAAAAGCATGATGTTAAAGAAATTCCGTTCGTATGATTTTCGACAGATTGCAAAATTTCATAATATTGGAAAACTGATAAAAATACACCTCATAGGTATAACGAAAATTTATAATAGATAGAGCTCTTAGCTGTAATAATCTTTGGTTTAACTAAAAGAAAAAGAGAAACTAACATATTTGATTTAAAATGTACACTGTTAAAAAATACCCTGTTAAAAATAACCTTAAATTTAATGTCAATTTTACATTAAATTGAATGATTATGTACCAAAAATAGTGAATAATTTACTTTTACTTAGAATTTAAAGCAACTCATTCAAATATCAGTTCGTTGTACATTAAATTTGATTAAATGGTATCTTAAATTTCAATAAAGTAACTGAAAAGATATTTCAACTTCTGTACATTAAAATTAATTCGCATATACCCTAATACTAAAGAATTTACATTATTTTTCAATATACATTGCATGAGTTCAAAACCGGTCTAGATGGCGGACACCTTTTCCTAGTAGTTCAGAATTTTTTGAACTCATATTAATGTTGGTGCATTAAGTATGTGATAACAGTCAAATTCAATGAACACTGGCTGTATATTTAAAGTACATAGTTACCTTAAAAAGTAACGATCAAACTTTAAATTGTATATATGATTACATTAAATATAATGGAACAAATTAATTTAGATTAATGTAAATTATTAAATGTAATACATTACATTAAATGCATTTGACAAACTTTTGTGAAATTTGCTTCCAGCACATTTACATTACATTTAATGTTTTTCCTTTTTCCAATGTATGTACAACTTTATTATTGTTATTTTGAATTAACCAATAATAATTTAAGCTCATAGTAACAAGAATAATGTATATAGATTGAATTCATTGAATTCTGCACCTAACCAAAATTTAGCTATCGTGTACACAGTCATAGTGATGTAGCAAAAATTTTGTCGAATGTAAAATGCAATTGTTATTTGCTGCAATCTATAAGGTAAGCAAATGATAATCAACAATTCAGTATAATGACCCTTATTAAATTAAACTGCAAAACTGATGATTATGACAATTTTGTTATTGAATTTTAAGTTGTTAAATGCCTTGGCTCAAGATTGCAATCGTGTTTTAATTTATTAACATGCAAACTTAGATTAGTCCAATAATCCAATGTCCAAAATCCAAAACATAATCGTCAGAATATATGACAAGCTATACTAGTTTTTTGACTTATAAAATTGTAATTAATATTCTGCTGAAACACTTTATTAAATCGAAAACTTACCAAGTAGTAAATAGTATTATTCTCTAAAATTAAATTAAATAAAATAGAGTTAGAGCAGTGTAATTTAAAAGGGTATTCTTAGAACATATCAAATTTATTATTTCTCATTTTGACGTCATTTCATGTTGTAAACACAATAAACATAATAACGTGTTTATTTATTTATTTATTAAAATTTATTTCGAAATTTATATTTCGCACAACACATATATAATTCTTACGTTTGTTTAAAAGGTTGTGGCCAATTTTGCAGATCAATTGAAGATCTTTATAGGACTTGTATTTCTTTTAATTTGTTTTCGTTCAATAACGTTTAGATTTTAATCGAGGTAAGACAGGGGACATGCACTTAAATGAGTAAATCAAACAAATCAAGGACCTCAACACTGAAAATCAAACCTCAAAAGTGAATTAATCAAATTGAAAACAATCTAGTCAAGAAAGTGAAAAATATAATTATCAGAAAAGATCGATCAACTAAAAGCGCGAGTTTCAGAATTATCTAGTCAAGAAGCTGAAAATACTTCTGAAACTCAGCTAAATGTTGTCATGGAAAGAGATTATTAACTAGTTGTTTATATTTGCTGTAGCTCCATAGTGTTATTTGATAAAAACTAGCTTATTTTCGTTGACATTGTGTTATGTTTGTAGTTTATACTTTTACATATAAAATGTTGAGGTTGTATCAGTGCTATTTTAAAGTTCAATGTTTATGCAATGAGGACGTATAGTATGGAATAAATTCATTATTCGTCGACTTTGTTTTCCCGTACGAATTTTTTGCAAGATATTAAATTTTACAGGGTGATTCCAAAGAAGCTGTGCTATAATCGACTTTGATTTTTTAAATAGTAACCCCCAATTGTGTATACACTTTTAGACTCCCTGCAAAATGCTGAATATTTTTTTCTATTACATGTCATATACCAAAACGTTACTCTTTTCAAGTTCTCGACAGTTAAAACACGAAATACAATATAAGAATTATTTACCAGCATAACTGTCACATTCTGTCAAATTTTCACTCTCAGTTAATTTTAACTGAAAATGAAACTTACTGAGGCACACAGAAGACATGGCAATAGGACAAGAGCCCAAGAAAAAATGTGTAAGTTATTTCGAGAAAAATATCCTAATCTTTCGCCAATTTCGACAGTGTGGGCACCGTGGTCTCCAGACTTAAACCATATTGACTTCTTTTTGTGGGGTTACCGTAAAGGTAAAGTTGTTCAAACTAAGCCAATTGATATATAAGACTTAAAGAATCGGATTGTTAAAAAATACTGTTAATTGCTACAGAAGTAGTCATAAAGGCTCAGAATAAATTTATAAATCGTTAAATTACTGCCAATTCATCAATGGAAAGTATTTTTAACATTTATTAAAATGATAAATTAATTGTTACTACTTCATTCCGAGTTTTAACTATCGATAAATAGAAAACAGTTCCATTTAAGCGTAGGACATGTAATAAAAAAAATGTTCAGAATTTTGCAGAAAGTCTAAAATTGTACAAACAATTGGGGGTCACTATTTGACAAATCAGAGTAGATATATTGGAAAAAATTTATGACCAAAAAGCAAAGTGCGAACGATTTTTCAAAAAACCCAGCGTCTTTTAAATAATTACTTTATTCCAGAGTTTACGTTCTCATTATGTATGAGGCATGTGCACTAAAACGTGGTACCTCGGCTTCTCTTCACTTTCAGCGGTTTGATGTTAGAAAGTGGTTACCATGAATTCGGTATCTCAACACTAGGTTTGCTAAAAATTCCATTATTTTTTAAGCAAGCCACTTTAACGATTTTATTATTAAGTTTTTTCATTATGAACCACTACTGCCTCAGACCATAGTATACGATATTTATTAACCCGAGCATATTCTGTTATACTAACATTTCTTTTGAAGTTTTTTTTTATCTATGTTACCAAACCCCTGTTTTCTAAAATCGTTTTGTCTCACATGCATTTTGTAAAATACCCTTTTTCCATGGTTTTGACTTCGTTAATTGGGTAAAATGGAAATAATTCAATACTTACAAGTTGTCTGATGTTATAGGTTCAAGCAACACTTTATTTTATCAGATTTACGTTTTATATAATATATGGGATTATAACAAGAGAATGTTTCTTGTTATTTAGTAAGTTCTATATTTAATCTTATCTGATGACTTGCTATGGCATTTTCCAGAATAACCTACCCTAATAATGACTAGAGATTCTCCATTGTTACAAAAATATTTTGTTCGATAACCTAATCGAGTTATACGACAAAGATTAGACTTTTCATCAGCTCGTGTTACACGTGAGTCGACTATTATGGATTGTTTGTTGATTGTTGCATCTATCAAATTTGTTTGAACTGATAACAAGCTGCTATTTTAATGAAGCTGTTAAAAACATATAAGAAGCGCCTTAATGTCGACCATCTCGATACTAACCGAAACGTCATTTAAGCAAAACAAATCAAGTCGATACAATTTCAAGAAATTTCTTCCAGTTAACCATTATTGCATGTTTGGTATCGGAATCTCATCTCGTTATAGATCTTCATCACTGGCAGATATTACGAATGCATAGGACGTCAAAGCAGCAGAAATTGGTCCTCAATTTAATACCCATTTTTAAATATTTTCTTTTCTTGGGATAGAAAATAAATGAAAAATTTAATTCTGTGGTCGTAACACTAGCTGTATAATTAATTATTACAATTAAATATTTTTTCCTATTTATAGTAGAATATTTAAAATAAAAATAATGTAGGTATTAAGATAATATTTAGAGTTTGTCACCAACATCAACTTTACGAATGAAACTGCTACTAGTTATTTTTCTACATGCTTGTTATTTCAGGGAATCAATATATGAAATTTTAAATTTTGTTGTTAGTGACAATATTGCAAGTTGCTTATGAAAACTGAATTTCTTAAATATTTTCTGTCGTTCTGAAGGTAATAATGAATCTAAAAATAGTATATTTTCATTCGACGATAAATCGGTGAATACTTTGATAAAAACAAAAAAATGGTGGCATATTTGAAAATCTCCGATTCTAGTATATATATTTTAATTTCAGTTTTAGAATAATGTTATAAAAAGTTTTTGGATTTTTGCTAAAGATACATAGGGTCTACTAAAAACACCTATATTATACTTAATTTAAAAATTCTGCGGGAGGATTATCTTACATCACAGATTTTAATTCTTTAAGTAGCTGAACAATCTCGTAGAAGAGAATTACACAGTTCATTCAAAATGTTCGGGGACTAATTTTTTTTACGAATGAAAGCAAGAGTTTGGAAAAAAGATTCTGTTTAATTTCCAACATAATCCCCTCCTGGTTCTATACAAATTTTGATGAGCTCGTATAGCCTCTGGAACGACCTGGAAAACTCCTCTCCTGGAATAGCTTTCAGACCCCGGCCACATTCCACTGAATCGCCTCAACGTCTTCAAAACGTTCTCCCTTCATCGTCATTTTCAATTAAGGGAATAAAAAAAAGTCTGCCGGATCCAGGAATGAGGAATGGGCTGGCACATGGTCGTGCAACAGAAACCAGAGCGGTCAACCGTTTGGCCCGGAAGCACGAATTCTCAATAGATAATCCCGCGAAAATAGAAAAACGAAATGAGCATCGCCCTTCGCCCTTGCCTCCCCAATCAGGGGTTTGGCATTTGGTCGATGGATCGTATTGAAAACACCATGATTTGTGGCCGGTTATAATTTTATTTAAAAAATTTTCATGCGTATCTGCCAATATAACCAAATCGCGCGAACCTTCCACACGGCGCTCTTTCAACTCTTCCGTTAATAAGTGCCGAACGAACTTCGCACACACTTTTTTCCCCGAGAACATTGCGCAAAATGTTATGCACGCTTCCTATACTAATGTTAAGTTCCTCTGATACCATTTCAACCGTAATTATGAAACAATGCGACGAGCACACGTTCGATCTTTTCATCAGTAGTCAACGTTAAAGGGCGCCCCTCCCGTGGACCGTCTTGCAGCGACTGTTGACTGTTCTTGAACCGCACATACTACTAGAAAACTTAGCTGAGGCTTAAACAATCATCACCATACATTTCAATAATTCAAATGTTTCGAACCACTTTTTTCCAATTTGAAACAAAAGTTGATTGCGGCCCGTTGCTCCATGGCGAAAATTGTGACGCAGTTATAAAAATACGTCTACTTCGAACGAACACAGCTGGTCAATAAAAGAAGTTACAGCGCTCAGATCTCCACTGTAGGTAACCAAAGCATGATAGTACATAGTTCTGTCTCCGGGTAATAGATAGCGGTAGTGGTAAATTCTATACAAAACTAGTCCCGGAAATTTTTGAATGAACTGTGTAAGCTCTATTTTCTTTTTATATTTGTGTCTTTATTTGGATCAACTTTTTTTAGATAATATTATCTACAAACGAGGCAGCTTCCAATAAAATCTTTGCTTTAAACTTAAGCAGATATATTATTTTTGAAATTTAGAAGGGTCTACTACTAAAATAATGACACAGCGTCCGTATAAAAGTGTCAACTTCAGAGTAAAGCAACGTTCTGTCATTCGTTTCTTGTAGAGTAAATGGGTGTGGAATTTATTAATATTCATCGTAGAATCAAGTTATAATATAGAAATTCATGTACGTCACTTCAAGAAAGTTCAAAAATGGGTGTTGCTATGCCTGAATTGTTTGAAATCATTGAAGCTTTCGTAAAAAGAAATTAACCGGGTTGTCCTTAATGAAACAGCTGGTTTTGAACATGCATAACACCCTTTAGTTCTACCAAGTAAAGAAGCAAAGGAAGATGTCCTGCTTGCAAAAACTGGAGATAAGTACTGGATGCAGTATTATCAAACCGAAATTAAGAGAGTAAGCAAAAAATTACGTCACACCTCTTCACCAAATCATCGGAATACGTTAAACTTCTTTTTTGGGATGCAAGTGGGTAACTTGGAGGATTCCATGCCTGAAGGCGCCACTGTTACCAGTATCGTACTCATAATTCTTGGAGCACCATCTAAAGGTTGCCGTCAGAACCAAAAGAAGCGGAATTTTGCACTCTAACAATGGCAGCTACAATCCATTATTTTAAGTTTGAGTATCTATACCATTTTTTCCTTATTTTGCTGATCTCGCCCTAAGCGATTACTATGACGAACATTAGGTGGGAAAGTTCCAAGTAATGAAGTACAGTCGCTCAAACAAATTTTTATCCAAGGTATTCAAGACCTTCCAAAACGGTAAAAAACATGCAAGAGCGTAATGAGGATTATGTCGAAAATCATCAACTTGTTTTTGGCATTACTTAAATATATTTTGTTTAACATCTTCAAGAATTTTAGGGCAACTTCGCTCGTAAAAATTTAAGAAAATATTGTGGTTTCTATAATACATGAATTTTCATTTAACGGTTGATAAATAAATAGAACTGATTCGTGCAAATAAAATAAGCACTTGCTGCGGACTAGTTTAGTATTGTTGCGAGAACTAGGTTGGCACCCACTATGGTATGCCACGTTTATTAAATGTATATAGGGTCCCTTTTACAGGTATGTTGTAGTTAACCTAAATAGAACAGAAAAAACATAGTTTAAAATTTTAAAAATAAAAAGATATCCAAAGATCTAATCTTAACATGGTCCCACCTTCACGATACATGAGGTTGAAAAACGCCATTAATTAAGTAGGTAATAACAAAACATAATTAAAATAATTTCCAAAAAAGCAGTTAAAAACTCATTTTCTAGAGGTTAAAGTCAAAACAGATAATTTTAGATTTACAAAGTGGTATCAAAAGTAGGCAACGATAACACAAACTAGAACAAAAACCACTCTGTCAGCGAAAAAATTATAAAAATATTTAAGACAAAATGGTAAAATTTGCGCGGGCCTTGAGATCAAATCCAAATATTTTTATCATCATCTACAAAAAATTAGTCACCTAACCCCCTGTAACTATAACGACTTATAATCATTTGTTTATTTTAATGACAATCATTATTACAACAATCGATCAATAAATTTTATCCTCCATAATATGTAACCAAATATCACGATTCATTGGAATAATGTCATATTGTAATTGAACAAATTTGTTGTTAGGTGAAAAACGTTTATTAATGTTAGGTTTATATGCACACCTACTTTTGAAATAAAATGCCTGGCAGAGTAATAGCTTTTTACTGAAAGAACAAAGAGCGGTAATTACAAGGATTTTATTATTAAAAATGTCATTAACGTTACAGAATAACCATGTCAAGAATTGGAACGATCGAAAACGCACTCTATTAGAGAGTAGCCAAACTTATGCTTTCATCAACTGGTTTGCGCATTTGACGAACAGATTCAGAATCACTTTATTAGAAATATCGATATTCCGTATATACTTGTATCATGTTTCTCCAAAAAACTAACTGAAGGTCCTAAAAATATTAAAATACGATTTCAAAATGGTTTAGAACCATGGTTATCAATAAGACTGCAACCTATGTTAACAAAGAAATTTTCTTGTTATTTTTCCAATTTACGGTGCTAAATATCCAACTTAGGTTTTAAAAAAGAATTTGAAAAATACCTTTAACAAAGACACCTTTATTATTTTTTAAAAATGCATATTCATTTTAACCAGTATTGGAAAAAATATTTTTGAAGCGTATAGTCCGGGAGCCCAGTGGGTCTTCTCAGCCGATGAAGACACATGGTTCCACTTAAGGGGTTACATGGGTTTCAAATTTTCAAAAAATAAATTTTATTGGCCCATTGGAAAGTACACTATTTCAGAAATATTCTCTGAAAATTACAAGTCAATCGGGATTAAAATAGAGCCTATAGAAAGACCGCCCATCTCAGGGTCGCTCGGTCGGTCCGCGCGCAGCAGGTATAAAGACGCAGCTGGTCTTCGTTTCACTCTTGGTGTGTTTGGCAACATGCTGCAGCTACCGATAGCCTCGAAGGTTTCAAGCATGATTATGAACCTTTGGCCGATGATGTTTTGGCAGCTATCAAGCCGATCTACGATGAGCTGCGCAAAGACGAACTTCTGCAGCGGTGTGTCCGAGGATTCACACTAAATAATAACGAAAGTTTCAATCAACCAATTTGGAAAATAACTCCGAAAATACTTCCGACTGGCTCCAAAATAGTTCATATTGCTGCATACATAGCTGCATCTATTTTCCACAATATGGATGTGAAAGTCCGTCGGAATTGCCATGAATATGTTCGGATGATAGACGAGCTTCGCATTTCCTTGGCCGACAAACAAGCAGAGGCTACGACTCGAGAAGTCCGAATTCGATTTAGAAGAGAGCAAGAGGATGCTTTAGATATTGCAACTGACGCAGAAACTTTGCTGTATGGCCCTGGGATTGGTAATTCTATGTAAGTTAAAAAAAAATTTTCTCGGGTTTTTTCTTATATGAAACCGATGTTCTTCAAATTTTACATGATTTTTCTAAAGGTGATTCTCTAGGGAGTGAAAGAAGAATTTTGCAAAAAAATAAAATTTGTATTTATGGCAGAGCTTTTTGGCATCAATTTTAACGAAATTTTGAAATTGTTTTTTGCAACTCTGCCAAAAATGCAATTTTTAATTTTTCGTAAAATCCTTCGTCCACTCCCTAGCTATACTCATGTACTAACAGGAAATATTTGCTTTATGATTTCAGATAAGGCTATCTCGAGTTATCATGTCCACCGCAAAGTCCCTTTTTTTCGAAGCGTCTCCGAAAATCAGGTCGCACCGGCTCATTTCCCAAGATTTTTAGATGAAATCTTTATTGAGAGCAGTTCAATAGTTGCTCTTTCACCTGTTAAAAGTTTGGCCATAATAAATATTTCCTTATATGAAAAAAAAATTCGTAAAAATTCCCATGTAACCCCTTAAGTCTTTTTTATATGTATTTTAACCCCCTGATTACGAATATCGAGGGTGGACAGTCATAAAATGATCAGGTAATTTGTAATAAAAAAAAAATTGTTAATAACTAAGAAAAAAAAATGTTTTTTGGTAAAATAAAAAATACTTTCATGTTTCTAGGGCGATTCTAAACAAAAAGTGTATCTCGTGATTTTTTCGTCCGACGCATAGTTTTTGAATAAAAAATCGTTAAACATTTGAGAAATCGGTTTTTCCAATTATTAATTATTCAATGTTGTTCTTACACACGCATATTTAAATGCATAATTAACGGGCTTTTTGGTGACTGATTTTTAAGAAACAAACAATGAAAATGAAACTTATACAAAACGCAGTAATCGAAAAATCTCGAAATCAACTTTTAATCAAACAACAAAACCATTCAAAAGTGTAGAGAAAAGTTTTTTCGTCACTTATTATTATTATAGTATTTAAAAGTTCGTGTGTATAAACTATATGAAATACTTAATTAGAAAAATTTTTTAAAATTTTGCATCGAGCAGGGATCGAACCCCCAGTTCTTGGAACACTAGTAAAGCGCTTACCCATTTGCGCTACGGCGATTATTGTGAGAGAGCTTCTAAAAGAGTATCGCACTTGTCAGTGTATAATGCGTTCGACTTTCAAAAATTTTCCACAAAAAACAAATGAGCGATGACACGAACGCTTTTGAGGATTTCTTTAAATAACCTTAGTCTGTACAATTCTTAACTCTTATCAAAATCGGTGATGACAAGGTCGCGACCTCCCCTTGTTGGTTGAGAATCAATGCCAACGCAGTTATTAACGAAGCGCTCTAATAGTTATGTGATGGATACTAATAAATGTATTATTTGCGAAAAAACATGGTACAAAGGAAACAATCAACTACATCAGATTCTTTTCAATTATTTAAAGATCACTCTGACAAAAAAAACGGTCTTAAATTGTTCTCTAAAAAGTTCATTAACTTTGAAAATGAAGTATCACGCTCAATACTTTATATCGTATGATAGAAAGTATATGAAAACTCATGTCATTGATCAACATGTTCTTATGAACCCTCCCCCCTCAAGATTATCAGAAGATTTCTGGGCGGCCCCTTATGTGCACCAGGTGATCCCTCTAAGCAGACTTCCACTTCTCTTCATACACGGCGGCGCATACATTATAACTGATGAAGCGCTATTTGTTTATAACGTTAAAAAGCAATAAAAACATTACGTTTTCGCATTGCGATTAATCCCGGCAGTGGGATTCTGTGTTACATAGAATTCTACAGCTAGTTTTCTACTCTCGATCTCTATCGGCGAAAGCGATAATAGCATTTGTCGGCATTCCGTGTTTCTATGGTCTATACTTCGGGCGTTTTCGGATATCGTAATATCCAAATGTAAAACATTATTGTAAATTTAGTGACATTTAGAATATATTTAATTTAATTCGCCGTCAATGTTAATGTTTGGCAATTTTTTCATCGACGCATGTTGTGTGCGAGAAGTTGTGGATAGGCTTATTGTTATTGCTTTTCCAAAATAAAGCCATATTATAAAAAGTTGTCCGAATTTTTTAGAAAGTTTAGTATGTTACCATCTGCGGATCACCTCTGAACAAGAAATGAGGTTAGATTATGCGATTTTAATAGAAAAAGACAGTTGTCGACAGATCGCTGCCTAGCGACAGAAATAATCGATATCAGGCGATTATTTTGCAACACAGAACACCAGACGTATAGAAGCTATTAATAGAATTCTATATGACAGAATCCGGCTGCAGTTTGTAGTTTTTTAACTGTCAACTACTGAGCGAAGAATTTTAAAACATTTATTGAATCAAAATTTATCCATATTGAAAGGTGGCAAAAATGCCATATTTAAAAGTTTAACGATTTTTAACTCAAAAACTATGCATCCGACTAAAAATCACAAAAGACACTTTTTGCTTAGAATCGGCCTAAGAACACGACAATGTCATTTTCGAAAAAAAAAACAACAATTTTTTTAATTATTAACAATTTTTGGTTTATAACAAATAGAGGTAAGACATCGATTTTTATAAAAAAAAAATGAAAGGACTAATTTATTATTATATAATTTTATTACTTCGGCTAAAAACAAAAGTAAGTATAATCGGTAAGAAAATAATCACTACTCATTGAAATTTAGGTTAAGTAATGTTCACATAAAAACTGCCATCAAATTGATAACATAACATAAAAATTATTATATTTTGCAATGTTCTTACCCTAGATAGACATTAAAACACATTAATTTTAAGGTAAAGTGCTGGAAGAAAATTTCATAAACCGTTTCTTAAATTCATTTAATGTTGATACATTAAATTTAATGATGTTTATATTAAATCTAATGCAATTATACCAATAATTTCAGTAACTTTATTGAAATTTATGGTAACATTCAATTAAATTTAATTTACAAAGCTTTAATTCCAAAGTATATGTAACTTATTCACGATTTAAGGTACAAATCCATTAAATTAAATTAATAAATGTCTTATTCGTGAGCTCCTTCATGACGCATGCGTTTTTTCTTTCACAGATTCCACGGGCTCAAATCTGGTTAGTTTTAATGCAGATTTGACATTGGGAACCTGATAAAAGTCACATGGTGCAAGGTCATATGAACAAGGCAGATGGACTAACACTGGGATACTGTACTTGACAAGAAACGTCCCGACACAACGCAGAAAGAGCCGGTGATTGTCTTGATGAAAAATCCATGACTTGTTCTTGCAGAATTCCGGTTGTTTTTTTTTTGTTATTTTATCACAGAGGTAAGTAAGAACCTCAAGGTAGTAATATTGATATTTGTTTGATCTTGAGGAGCCCAGTGAAGGTATATAATTCCATGAAGATTGAAAAAAAAACAATCACCATCGCTTTGAATGTTAATTTACTCATTTGAACTTTTTTAGCTCTCGGTGAAGTTGGGCCCTTCCAATGCATGGATTGGCGCTTAGTTTCAGGATTAACAGTGAAAAATCAAGGTTCGTTACTCGTTATCATTCTTTATCAGTTCGAGTCATTTTCAATGGCATTCAAAGTGTCTGTACAAACATTTTCGCCAGCCTCTCTTTTTTTCACTATAAGAATTCTAGGCACCATTTTAGCATACACTTTTTGCATGTTAAATTGTTATGTAAAATTTGCCTTACGCATTCTTTATCAATTCCTATAATTTCAGCAATCGCACGAATAAGTTAACCGACGGTCGGATCGAATGAGATTACCGACTTTTTCAATATTTTCTTCAGTTTTTAACGTCGAAGGAGTGAATCATTTTTAAAGTCTTCTCAGCCATCTTGGAAACGCCTAAACCACTCAAAATCGCGCGCACGTGATTCATTGCCATACACTTCTTTTAATAAAATATGTTTCAAAAGCGATTTTTCCAAGTGTCATGTGAAATTTCACGATAATTCGTTGCTATATTATTACACTTATTATTTTTTCAGCAAAATAAAAAAAAAAACACCTCTTATACAATCGAAAGCCACAACCATACTGATTTGTCTACAAACACCGGAGGCGCCACATTCTAAAGAGAAGGCTTCACGCTACACAGCTGTTCGTCATTTGTCTTTGACGTATGCTTACTTCTTCTGTAGAAGCATCAGTCTCGTTATTTTATAGCCACACGTCGTATTTTTAAGAATATAATATAAATATATTACATTGATGTTATATTTCCTGTATTATGTAAATTGTTGTTAATAATAAAAAGGATTTAAAAGGAAAAGGGATTTAGTAATAGATTTTGAAACACCTACTGCTTAAACTGTTTTCTTTGACTCGTACCCAAACATACTCGCATAAAATTTTTAGCTTGTGTCGCATAGAAGCTGGACATACTGATGCAGAATATCAAATATTTTACATTATAGGGTCACTCACAGCAAAAATTTTTAGAAAAATCTCTTAAATATAAATATAAAATTTATTTGACTATTGTTATAAAAAAAAAAGGTTACTAATTTCCTGTAGGTTAGTTAGTAAAGTTAATTTGAAGAAATACAGCAAATAATAAACATTTAAATATCTAAGTTAATAAATGAGACATGTTAAAAATTAAATATATTTCAAATATTACAAAACTGAACCTAAAGCCTTTTCTTAGCAAAAAAAGTGTCAGTGATTCACCTTAAATCTAGATTTGCATAGTGTTAAAATTAAAATATTTCCAATTGTATTTTCCAGTAATATCTTACATTTTAAAAGAGAAACAATAGTTCTTTTTACAGTTTTCGAAAAGGAGGCCAGCATGTTAATTTTTCTGTAGGCAGAAGTGAACAAAAAATTTAAAAACGCAACTTGAGTTAATAATTTACCTTAAGCTTTGACTAAAAATATTCCTAACAATAACTGCAGTGAATCTATTAGGTCAGTAAGTTCAATGTCTTAGATAAGATAACCCTCTAATTTTTTTTCTGACATACATTCTAATTGTCTTGGAACTAAGAAAATAACAATGCAAACTATTTAAAAAAGAAATATTACATTGACAAGTTAGTAAAAACTACTCTGCTGACGTTGCATCGGCCAAGGTTTTAAACTTTATTATTCTTTTTAAATTCTTTCATGTTTTACAATTACCAATTACCCTCCGTACAGAGTAGTTACAAAAATAGATACTTTTACTCTGGAAAAAAAAAGAATTTATGCACCTCTGTAGTGTTGGTGGTCCGAATAGTTCCCTATTAAAAATTTTAAATGACTAATGTTGTTTTAGAATGTATTTTACATTTAGTTCGACGTTTATAATCAGTCAATTTTTACAGAGGAGCATATGAACTATAATTTTTGCAAAACATCAGAGTAAATTACGTATAAAATATAAATATGTATATACATATGAATAATCCATTTTTAATTCGATTTTAGGAATTCCATTTACAATACTAAACACGATATAGCTTATAGGAAAATTGAAATGTCTAAAAATATAAAATTTTTCAATAGTTATAATGTTCAATTTCTATAAAATGACCAGCAAGTAAAAAAACTATTAAAGAAGTCTTGGATCTCTGATGTTGAAATGGCTGTTATCATATCGATGTATAAAAGCTGATCGCTGATAGATTTTTTATTTCAAAACGTATATATATATATATATATATATATATATATATAGGAAAAACCAAACCATTTAAGAACAGACGTGGTCCATTTCAACTTGAAAGCACTACCTCAAACTACAAGGAACTACCAGGAAAAAGTGGAAACCTCTCCCATTGGCCCTGTATAGCTACCTGCAGACCGGTTTTGAACTCTTTGGTTCTCATCAGTACAGAGTAGACAAACACAACTAACCATACGAATTCTTTCAACAACCTATATGAAACTAAATAAAAAGTCCAATATAAACAACGCCATCTGGGGGTAATCTACACAAACTGAATAGAGTAATCTCTTACTAGATCTATGTATCAGTAGTAAATGTACTTTACTTGCAATTGATATAGATAGATACATACATACATACATAGATACCTACATATATATATATATATATATATATATATATATATATATATATATATATATATATATATATATATATATATTTTAAAGTTTTTGATTTTCTTGGGTGTAAAATCCGTTTTATTAATAAAACTGCATATGTTTTATTTGTTATGCATATCTATTGACGTTTCGGTCACACTTGACCTTCTTCAGAATGATTTTTTATAACTTATATAAGTTTTTGCCGAGGATCACAACAATATGTAGTCTAAGTTGTGATCCTCGGCAAAAACTTATATAAGTTATAAAAAATCATTCTGAAGAAGGTCAAGTGTGACCGAAACGTCAATAGATATGCATAACAAATAAAACATATGCAGTTTTATTAATAAAACGGATTTTACACCCAAGAAAATCAAAAACTTTAAAATATATATATATATATATATATATATATATATATATATAAACTGCAAGAATATGTATGACATTCATTATTAAATGATATTGGTGAAACTACTTTTTAATATATATGTAAAGTACATCACAAGTAGTACTAAGAAAACAGGATTTTAGTAAGTGGTTGCTATGTTTGTAGCCGTTACATAGCCTCTCTTCGGCTTTTTTAATTAGTCCCTTTTCTAGGAACCTCTTTTGTAATTCCTCAACAACAATCAAACTACCTTTTATTAGTTTTATCATTTCAATTTAAAATTATCTTATCGCATTAAACTTTATTTGAAAAAACTAAGTATTAAATATTGGATCTACTGACTAATCCCTCAGTTTTCCCTATTTTTTTAGGAATTTGATAATACTCCCATAAAAATACTCCATTTCTATGTATGACGTGAAACATAAAAAAAAGCAACATTAGATATGATATTTGATAACAAAGAGAATTTAGATTTTATGAAAAATTCTTTTATAGTAAATAGAGTCCATCAAATACAAGAATGACCTAAACATTTTTAAAAAATAGTTAAAAACACAGCAATGGGAATCCACTATTTTATTGTGGAGAGCAGTTTTTAACTGTAGTTGCGAAGGTATCTACAATTTGTATGGCCTCATGATATTAATTATGATTTTCTTTGAGGGTGAAAAAATATGTGTTGACTGAAACAAAGTTTTGATTTCGACTTCCCTTATTTATTTATTTATTTATTTATTGAATACAGCATCCACAGCAGTTAAGCCAGTTACAGATACCTTTCTTAAAGTTAAAAACATTAAACTAACATTACTAGTTAATATTATTGTCAATATTACATCTTATTTATAGGTCAGCGTTCTGGATCCGTTAATTTAAAAAAATTATTGAAATAATATGACTTAAAAAGAAACTGAATACAAAAATTTTCTTTTAACAAGAAATTGACTGAATTATATTTCTAAGAATAGCACCCAAATGCCACATAAACTCAGGTGATACTAATTTATAATTTTTTATTTCTGTAGGGATATTCTTTAGAAAAATAATTATTTTTATATCTGAGGCAATGCAGATGGTATATAACCCTAATATAGTGTCAGGTAATCAATGACTCTATTCCTTACAAGTGAAATTATAGCGATTTGTAATCACCAAACGTGCAAGTGATCCCAACTATATCATAGTAAGTTTCTAAGGGCTTTAAATGTCAAAAATAGTCCAAAATTTTATAAATGGTAGAACTTCGGAAAAAATTAGCAATTGGTAGATTGATTTACTTAAAATAAATAAATAAATAAATGCTTTATTAACGGTCAAACCATTTAACGTTTATACGTTAAAACAATTTGTAAACTAATTATGTTTGTAGTTCGTAAGGGAAGATGTTCAAATTTTGCTATAACACATACAGTTCATAAGTAAAAAAATATGAATCGAAAATAATTTGAATTGTGATAAATCAAGTATTAAACAACTGCATGAGCTTACGAAACAATTAGAAGACATTTTGGTGATAATAAAATAGATTGGGACTGATATATTTCTTATTTAATTTACAATTATTTTTTCTTTTAAAGTGTTTCTTAGAAATAAATCTTGGAATTTTTTAAAAATTACGCCTATTCTTCACTGTGTATATTTAGTCATTAAATTACCTAATCAGAACATGAACATCGATTTCTTTTATTTCTTCATTTTTATTGTTCAAAAGTTGGATGAGTTACTGTTGCAATTTACACCAGTTTTAAGATTATTTACCACCATTTGTTAATATAATTATTATTGAAATGAACTAAAATGTCTTGCCTTTATTCAGGAAAGAGATAATTTTTTCTTTCTCATTAGGCACAAAAATTTCCAATTTTCAATTACTTGTGCTAAACATGTATGTGTGTCGTTACTTACACGCCTTTTCATTCTAAGATGTACCTGTTTAACTGTTTTGGACGCAACACTATGTCAAAGTGATGAAAAAAGCTAATTTTAAGATGCCAGTTTTTAAAACACAATTAAACTTAAACATCTCATAATTATGTAAAATGTGTCAAGGATTTTGAGTAGAAATAAAAACCAATTTAATATACAAATTATCTAGAAAAACATAGTGTAATATTTAGTAAATCTTGGAACACTAATTATTTATTTTCATTGTTTTAAAGTTCCTTATTTTCCTTTCAAACACTAATATATTGAAACTTTACACAGAATTAAGTGGAAAACTTTGAAATATAAATAGATATATTGAAATAAGATTAAATGTAAATGTATTTTGCCCTATGAAATTGTACTTTCTAATGAAATAAATTATTAAACAATTAATTCCGCTTTCAGTTATAGTTACTGTTTTAATTACCAATTTTACTCTTTTAGATATGAAATAAACCTTCCTTGATCTTAGTGTAAATGTTTGCCTTTTCAGATGCTGAATGTAGTGGCTAGAAATGTTTTCAGATAGAGAGAGTCGGGTTTTCCCTTGGCATTAACAAATAATGTAAGATATCAGGGGAGAGAAAAACGGCATTCTCGTCAACGTCAATTTTATTTTTCTATTTGTAAATAAATTAAAATAATTATAATGTTGAAAAATGTTAATTCCTCACGTACCTGGAATATAAGAAATATTGATGTATAACAAACAATGCTTTAGTATTTAAAGACAAAAATTTGCTTTACACAACAATTTATAAGTTCAGAAAGCACAAGGTTTCTTTTATATTTCTTATCAAATTAATCCAAGGCACTATGTTTGTTTTGCAACTTTACAATTTAATTCAAACATTATTTAAAAAATACAAAGCTAATAAAATTAAGGTTAATTGAGCATGATTACCATTATCTTATAAAAAAAATTTAACTGCAAAAAAATCATTTTAAGTAATGGTAGTCCTCATAGCACCCCCTGATTATGGTCCTGCTGGGAGATTAAGATTAGAAAAAGCTATAATATAATTGAACATTTCATATAACCTTTCAGACCTCTATTAATAGTTGAATAGCATTATTATATAAATATGTTATATAGAGTCAGATATGGTTTGTATATTCCTCTATTTTTCTTGAAGAATTTACCAAATATGATATAATGAATATAACCTAAAGACATATTCGTTACAAACCTTTACACCTCTGTAAGATTATAAGGTAATAAGAATGAGTTTAATTTGACTGGCATATGAATTAATGGGACATTCTTCTTTATATGTTTTTAGAGGTGTAAAAATCAATACAAAATACTACATAAAATTGATATAGTTTCATTTCATTTTAGTGTTCTGCAATGATTTGTTTTTTTTTTATTATTTAAATTAATTATGAATTAAATAGTTTTTATTTTATTGCTTCATTAATTTCGAACCCAAAAATATAGTTATTAAAAATTGTATTTTGATCTAGATAGGCCCTTAAAGTGACTTCCACATGACTATTTTAGATCAGATTTTAATGTTTAGTATTTTTCTAATAATTGTTGTCAATAATGAGGTTGTTATGAAAAACAATTCAAAGCTGGAGTAATGACAGCAAATTTGTAATCAATATTTCTAATTTATTATACTTATGATTAACATATAATACAGGTTTTAATGTGTTATTACATCTTGGACCATCCAGGGAAAGTAGGTTACAAAAGCCCAAGATCAAAAAAGGCACTGTTTTTAAAATAAAAACAATCTTGCATGTGACAATTGTTTTAAAATTAATTAGATCATACAAAAGTCCTTGTTGAGAATTAATTAATTAATTGATAATTATTATTTAACTTGTTATTATTACCCCAGAAGCAGTAGGTACCAAACAATTATTGTTAAGCAGACGTAAAGAATTTAATTTATTGGTGTAACAACTGGACATTTATCTTCTACTTTCTAGTAACTAACCTGCGTTTCTCTTTTGGGGCTTTGGGTTTTGTATCCATTACGATTCATGTACTTCTTAGACACTGCCAAGGAAGTACAAAAGTTCACTTGAAAACACAAAATCACTTAAAACACACGGGACAATTCACTCGGAATATTATTAATTTTTTTTCACTCTGTGAATGACGTTTGAGAGTTGACTAACAGTCGAATTTTAACGTTTTGATGGTTCAAAGCGTTTCCGTCTCCATTCTAAAATTTCTGACGTTGATTGGTCACCTGTAAAATGTGACGTCAACACAATTTCGTTTTAGAACAAGCGCTTGATCACGAAAATTTACTAAAATCGGCTTGTTTAACATATATTTTTTATTGGGCTTATGCATCCGATTGTATTATTAAGAAAAAGATCATCAAATCGACGCTAGACCTCAGTAGTACTAGTCTATTTGGCTATACCGATCGCCTAATTTTATACTGTGACTAAACTTTACCAGAATACAAAAACTGGAATTTAATATTTGGAATAATGCTGTCTATAAATTTTTATCTCGAAGTACCTAGATGAAAACAATTTAGTGTTTCAAAACGAGAAGTATTTAAAACTGTTTATAAAGAGACTCATATTTAATTTCCATTTCCCATATTCAAGCTTCGTCATAGAAAAATAGTAAATACAAAAATTCTTTTTTAGAATAGGCAACCGTACTTACACTAAGAGTCAAGTTACTACGTTTGTTTTGCAATGGATCAAAATAACATGCCTTATGAATGAGCAGTTGTATGATCACTTAGTAAACTGATAGTATTTGTATTTATACTTGGAAAAGGGTTAATAAATAATTTGAGTCCTATTAATTCTTGGTACACCAATTATGGGCTGAATCTTTTTCGATTTAAATTATTTAAACTAGTATAACACCTGGCAATAAAGTAGACATATGAATTTCTGGTTGCCTAAATTATTATTTTTCATTTGTATATAATATTTGCTGATAAAAATAACTTACTAAATCCTTTTTTGTTCATATTAATTATAAACTTGACGTTCGTAATAATATATAACTTTTTAAAGTAATCAAGGGAGTAACTAGAAGCAAAAAAACTGAAATCCCAATTAAATAGAAATATTTGTGTCAAACTTCAAAAAAGCGGCTCACCTCCTGATCATAAATAACGAACAAACATATAGCGGTAAACATAGGTTTATGCTTAGTAAAAATAAACACAATATACTGTAGCTTGTATAATTTTGTCATATTTTATTCTCGTAATTGAAGGTAATCCTTTCTACTGCAATGAAGCATTCCAAGGTCATAATAAAGCACCAGGGTACCTATTCTCGTTCTTGAGAGAACGATCATCTTGATGGAAAGTGGGCATGGTCCTCACGAAAAAGTACGAAAACTTATTCAGAATACGGTTTCTTACTTTTTCGTGAGAACCACGGCCACTTTCCATCAAGATGATCGTTCTCTCGAGAACGAGAAAAGCTACCCAGAATACGATTTCATACTTTTTCGTGAGAACCACGCCCACTTTCCATCAAGTAATCGTTCTCTCAAAAACGAGAATAGGTACCCAGAAGTATTGTTAAATTTTTGTATGACCCATCAAACATAACCTCAAAGAACAGATCAGCTGTTAACGACCATGTTTAATATTCATTGTGATTAATATTCCGTAATTACAAATACTCATAAATAAGTATAAATTAAAATAGCAAAGTTTCAATCGAGGATTACCAATGACCAAAATTATTATATAATAAGTAATAGGTACTAAATATTTCAATATATAATAGCAGTATCAAAATTTTCAACCATAATTATCATCGTATGATGGTGTAAACATAGATAATATCTGCCATATTTATTTATTTCCTTCCTTTATATAATGTCTTCCAGAATCTCACCGTCCGCGACGTCATTACGTGAAAATATTGGTTTGGCAACAATGAATCCCTTAAATTTTTATTATATTGGTGAAAGTGTATTATAAACGTAGACAAAATTTTTATTTTGACCGGTATTTATTTGCTTGTTTTATTCGTTTTATGTTGGTTTTATTAGAAATTTCAAGCAGGAAAGTGGATTTTTAAGTTTTTTTCTGTATTTCAAAAAATGCGGTTCTTCATCGTAAGGCATGCAAATACGGTAAACTGTAATTTATTTCATTATTAGTATGTTTTAAAGTATTTGTTCAAAAATTTTACCCTAAATTCAAAATGTTAATCTGCGGGTAACAAGTTTAATCTTATGGATAAGATATATGACAATTCTTAAATTTTACCAACATTTTAGTTTTTCAAAAGAAAAGAAACCTTAAATTCAACAAATGAAGCAAATTGGTCATATTTTATACCAAATAAGTCGGTCATTTCACGAACTTGACATATAAAACTGGACTTGCTTTGGCAACAATTCCCTAAGTTTTCATGATATTGGTGAAAGTGTATTTTTGACATTGACTGAATACTTTTCATTTTAACAAAAAATTATTTTTGATTTTGCTGTTTTATAGATTTTATCACGTTTTAGGTAACGTTTTACTGAAAATTTCAAATAGGAACGTAAACTTTAAGGTTTTTTTTGGTATTTTAAAAAATATGATTCTTCATCGTAAGACGTGCAAATACCTCATCTGGTAAATTGGAATTTATTTAATTGGTAAGTTATAAAGCATTCAATAATAATATTATAAAATTTTACCTTAGAATCAAATTGTAAATCTAAGGGTAACAAGTTAAATCTTATGGATATGATGTATGATAATTTTTAAATGCTATCAATATTTTAGTTTTCCAAGAGAAAATAATCTTCAAATTCAAGGGCTGAAGCAAATTGGTCATGATCATAATTCTTTTATACACCAGATGAGTAACTCTGTTCAGAGCATTTTTCTAGAAATAGTTTTATAGAAGAAGATGAGCAAAAAGTTTGTGCTGGGCTTCTTACATATAAACTGCCTGAAAAAAACTACGAAGCACTGTTTGATGTAAACATCTTGAAAAAACTAAACTTGGACTTAATAACATACACTGGCTCTACAAAAAAAAAATCCTGAATTAGGTATGCATTAACCAACAACAATATCGTTTTACCATAAAGTTAATGTTCCACTGACATATAAAGCTGAACATCGAAACTGGTATGGTGTTAAAATTTAAAATGATTATACGTTTAAAAACCAATATGCCATATTAAAATAGAAATTAATGATTGCATATAATATGAAATTTTTCAATATTATTAAGCATGTTTGGAAATTACATAAATTTTACTTTTATGTATTTGTTTTGTCTAAAAATAAAATAATAACCTTTTGTTTGAATATGTTATTAATTAATAAAACAAAAATTCTTGATTTTAGCTCAGATAGGAAATTTGTGTCATGAAAATCCTTTGTCAGAGTGGTGAGAAGCGGCGATTGATTATCATTTTAAAAAATTCAACTCTAGGAAAGGTCAATTCCATATCCTTAAACAGTTAAGTAAATGAAAAGTTTGACTTAGTGTAAAAATTTAAAGTTGCTAGTAAATCTTTATGTATATATTTAGATTAAAAATGATTGTATTCAGATAAGAATTCTCTTGTATTTACAAGCTTTTTTGTATTTAAAGTGTCTTATTAATATTGTTTTGTTTACAATTAAATATAAACTGCTTTCTATCCCCCTTTTAGAGTTTATTTTTTTTTATATAAAAATGTTTTAGTACAAAATGTTACTTTACTTCCTTTAAATTAAAGCTCCATTATTATGAAGGAAATGTCAACTTTATTATGAATGTTGTTAACCCTATATAAATACCTAACATATCAATTCCCTAAAAGAATTGAGGAGAAAATAATTTTAACAAAGACCTAATCGAAGCTATTTTTAAATGATGAAACTCTTTTACTTTACTACTAGATTATGTGGACATTTCGCTACCTTATATTAAACAATATACTATATTAATTCAGGATATAAAATTTTTAAAAATAAATGCCTTAATACTTTTTTTCGTTAACTTCTTATACTCTGCGGCCGAATAAGGATTTTTCTAAAACATATTTAAAAAAAAAAGTTTCGATTTGTTTTTGGCTTATATTTCACATTTTAGCTATTTTGCTAAATAACAGTTTTATTGTAAAAAATAAAATATGTAAACAGTCATAGAAAATGCATTTTAATTTATTTATAAGAACTGACATTTCATGCTTGTTATCTAAAAATAATAAAATTGTTACATATTTACACTGTTCTAAAGAAGTTAAAAAAATTTGCTTTATTGGAGTTGCTTAAAACAGAAAAATAATTTTGAGGAAACTAAAAGGAGAAATTCAAGTTAAATATTGTTTTACAGAAACAATTATCCTGGTCTTTTTTATTGAATATACTCAACGTGTCAAGTAAAACAAAGAAGAGCGATTTATTGTTTTAGATATAGAGATAGTTATTGTCTAAACTTGTTAGAATAATAGAAATGACATTCATACACGACACATTTACGCCAATGTAAGAAACTAGCACGGAATTCAATGTTGCCATACAAATCATTGCACCTAGTGGTGACCAATATGGGGGGGAGGGGTCAAAAATTATTTTCATGAGGAGTTCAGTTTTATATGTATATGAGCAAAAAGTTGTATACGATGTGCTTCCTACAAATAAACTGCCTGAGAAAAACTATGAAGCATTGTTTGATGTAAAAATCTTCGAGCAACTAAACCTGGACCTAATATCATATAGTGGCTCTCCAACAAACTCCTGATTTAGATTTGCATTAACCGACATTGTTGTATCATTAACATCTAAAGCTGAGCAACGAAGCAGGTATGCTGATGATTTAGAATAGAATAGAATAGTTTATTCATGTTAGTCACAAGTGTATCATATGTCAAATGTAACATAAAATAAATGTAATAGAAATTTATATAAAAAGAAAAATTAATAACAAAGATATACATTTTAAGATAGATTAAAAATACAAATACAGTTTAAAGATTAAAATTACACAAATTACATGGTTAAAGAGGCAAGTTACAAAATAAAAACATTAATAAAATATACACACTATGGCACAAGGCATCGTGGATTGAAAGTAGTTTAGACAAAGTGGTAATTCAAAAATTATTCTGTGCTATAAAACGCATTTTGAACTAAGATACTCTATGGTTTTTTCAGTCACGTTCATCCATATATTAATTTCTTCCTGTAATATATTGAAACATTTTATTGCCCAGTATTAAGTAGGTGTAGAAATTACATAAACTTTATTGTTTTGTATTTGCTTTGACAAAAATAAAACAATAACCTTTCCTTTGAATATGTTCTTAATTAATAATAAATTTACAGTTAATTAAGTACTTATTATTTTAAGTAAATAAAACAAAAATTCCTGTTTTTAGATCAACTAGCGAGAAAATTTGTGTCGTGAAAATTCCCTGTCTAAATAGTGAGAACCTGTAATTGTTTGCGATTTCCAGAAATTCAACTCTAGGAAAGCAAGTTTTATTCCAGATCCTCAAACAGTTACATAAATGAAAAGTTTCAGCTAGTGTAAAAATCAAAAATTGCTAATAAATCTTTATGTATATATATTTAGATTAAAAATGGTTATATTAATGTAAGAATCACATTCTTAAATTTACAATCTTTTTTATATGTAAAGTGTCTTAATAAATGTTGACTTGTTTAAGAGATTAGTTTTTAAATATACACTGCTTAACACTTTTTTATCTACTTCAGAGTTGAATTTTTTTTAATGAAAATTATAATTTAGTATCAGCGGCTTAGCTAGGAGCTGACTGTCACGCAAAAAATACAGATAGACTGTCACGGGCCTAAAGCTCAAGAGGGCGCACTCGCAGACTTAAACTGTATTGTTTCTCTTCCTACAAAACAAGTAACAATCGATTTTATATCTAATGCTTCACTGTATAAGTTAAATTACACTTTAAAGTTATTGCATTGTATCTCTTCCTACAAAATAAATTTTTGGGAACGCAAAATGTTGCCCTGGGTGCTCATTACCGGCCAATGAATCGAGGACAGTAAACATAGATACTCTAAGGGGACGGTAATTGATCGTGCAATAAACTGAAAATGTCTGAACTATGCTATCGGCCATATTGGGGATAGTTCACTTATGACAACAGTTAATAATGTGTCGCCTCAGGAAAATTAAACGGGCTATTCTTTTGAGTCATTAATACTCTCAGTTCTATCACTTGAAGTAATCATGATTACTTCGACCCAATAACAAGTAAATGCATATTCAAAAGAACATGAAGTTATCGGTTTCATTTTGATCAGTGAAAATGTATTCTAAAGAATACAGCCATAATCAGTAATCTCTAATTGACAAGCGTAGAAGCAATTCGCATAGCTTTCCGAATTAATATCGACATAAGTAGTTGAACAAAACGGATTGATGCGAAGTAGTAGATATCTGTTGGACTTCAATTGTCTTTATTTTGTTGAATATCACGACACATACTGTTTAGATATAGTTTGAAGTTAATCTTAAATATATTTATAGATAGTTTGAAGTTACCCTTAGGTACTTGTAGGTTTAAAAGTAGATATAAGAAGAAGACATTAAAAGAATATTCTAGTTAAGTTTGTAAAAGAAAACGGTTTAATTAAAGTGTTCCAAAAACCTAAAGTATATTTCTTTTACCCAAATATAAAATATTAAAACATGGCGCAGTAGATGGATATACAAATAAAAGTAAACCGAGATTGTGAATATAAGTCTTAAATATGGCAAGTCTTGGAATGGGTCCCGTAAAATTGCCGCCTGATTTCGATATTCAGGGACAAAATGCTGCTGCAGAATGGAAATTTTGGAGAACTGCTTTTGAAGATTATTTAGTAGCTACTGGGCAAAATGAGTCTGCAGATAATGTGAAATTGTCAATTTTGAGAAATATAATTGGTACGGAGTCTGCAAGAATTATGACTACATTCAATATCCCAGTAGGTGAAGCTGATAAATTTAATTATATGCTAGAGTTAATTGAGAAATATGTGAATCCAAGGATAAATGAATGTTTTGAGAGGTACAATTTTTTAAAAAGAATTCAAAAAGAAGGTGAAACTTTTGAACACTTCCTGACGGACTGCCGACATTTAATTAAAACATGTAATTATAATGTGAATGACCCTAATGAGACAAATGAAGACAAAGCCCTAAGAGACAAAATTGTTATGAGTATCAGAGATCCAACTACCAGAGAGGCATTACTTCGTCTGGACCAACTCACATTGGATAAAGCAATAAACTTTTGTAGAACAAGTGAACAAAGTAAAAATCAAAGTTTAAAATTTCAAGAAAGTGTGCAGCAAGAGATATACCACGTGAAAAAGAATAAGAAGCCTTCGGTAAGTTACAATAGTAAATTTAATAATAAAAATAAGAATGTTGGAAAGGAAAGAAGTGGAGAAAAATTCAAGTGTAGACGATGCCAATCGGTACATGGTCCTAGAGACTGTCCTGCATATGGGAAAAGGTGTAATAAATGTGGTTTATTAAATCATTTTGCTATCTCATGTAAAGTCAAAGATATTAGAAATATCGAACAAAATGTTAATGATAATACTAGTGATCAAGATATATTTGTAGGAGTTGTAAATTCTAAGCATGATTCTAATATTAATTATAAACCTTCAGAAAATATATGGGAAGAATTTATAATAATAGAAGATAAAAAATTTAAGGTCAGGTTAGACACTGGCGCTGATGTAAATGTAATTCCTCTAGAAAAATTTAAGTCTGTAAATAGACAATTTAAAATTAGACCTACTAATTATATTTTAAAAGGGTTTGAAGGTTCAGAGGCCAAGCCTATAGGTATTGTTAATTTATATTGTAAATATAATGATAGAGAAATATATGAAGATTTTGTCATAGTTAAAGGTACAAAACAGATTCTCTTAGGAGGTCAAATGTGTATAAATTTAAATTTATTGAAAAGGGTAAATATAGTGAATGCAAATGCTGTGGATAGTTCTGAAAAAGAGAAGTTTATAAATTTAAATTCAGACATTTTTGATGGATATGGTAGATTTCCAGGTAAATATAATATAACCACTGTAAAAAATTTTGAGGCAGTAAGCCACCCCCCCACAAAAGTTCCATTTGCAATACGTGAATCATTAAAAAAAGAATTAGATAGGCTAATAGAAAGAAAAGCTATCGTTAAAGTAAACGAGATAGATCCGAGAGCAAGTGTTAATAGGATAGTTGTAGTAGAAAAGAATAATGGCTCCATAAGATTATGTTTAGATCCCTCTGATTTAAATACACAAATTATTCGAAAACCTAAATTAATCTCAAATATTGAAGAAGTTTGTTCTAATTTAATAGGTAAAAAATTATTTACAGTTTTCGATTTAGCTGAAGGTTACCATCATTTAGAGTTAAATGAGGATTCATCATGGAAATGTTGTTTTAATACTCCATTTGGAATTTACAGGTATACTGTTTTACCATATGGTTTGTCAAATTCCCAGGATTTATTTCAGGATGAGGTTGAAAGAAATTTTGGTGATTTAAAGAATGTGCAAATTTGTCATGATGACATGATAGTGTCTGGTGCTTCAAAAGATGAGCATGATAGAGTAGTTGCTGAAGTAGTTAAAAGAGCTAGAGAAATTGGTGCTAAATTTAATAAAGATAAATTTCAATATTGTAAAACTCGAGTTAAATTTATGGGACAAATATTTTCAGAAAAAGGTATGCAAATTGATCCTGATAGAATTGAATCTATTTGTAAATTAGAAAGTCCAAAGAATAAAGCTGAATTACAAAGAATTATAGGTTCTTTTAACTATGTGAGACGTTATGTAAAGAATATGGCTGAATATATGCATCCATTATGTGAATTGTTAAAAAATGATGTTGAATGGCAATGGTTACCCAAACATCAAGAAATTTTTGAGAAATTAAAAAAAATTATAACTGAATCTCCATGTTTAGTTCCTTTTGATCCTTCTAAAAAAATAATTTTGCAGTGTGATAGCTCTAAGAATGGATTAGGATGTTGTATGTTTCAAGAATATGAAAATAATATTCTTAAGTTAATAGCATGTGCATCTCGTACAATGAATAAACATGAAATAAATTATAGTCAAACAGAAAAAGAATTTTTAGCAATTTATTTTGGCACTCAAAAATTTCATGATTTTATATATGGTATGAATGTTGATGTACAGTCGGATCATAAACCAATTATATCAATAATGAAAAAACCTATTCATAAGATTAAAACTTTTGAAATATTCTCTTAATATTTATTACGTTCCGGGTAAAAAGATACACTTTGCGGATATGCTTTCACGATCAAGTCTACAATTACCTTATAAAGTTGATCCTGAAATGTTTGAAATGGTTCATGTAATTACAAAACATTTACCGATGAGTAATGAAAAAAGGAATGAATTTAGATTAGAAACTAGTAATGATCCAGTACTAATGAAAATTCATGATTACTATTATAATGGTTGGCCCAAAGCAAATGTTATCCCTTCAGATTGTAAATTTTATTATCCTTTAAAAGATTCTATATATATTGAAGCTGGTATTGTATTTACAGAAAATAAAATAATCGTACCAGAAAATCTCAGAAAATATATTATTAATTTATTACATAAAGGACATATAGGTATAAGTAAAACTATAAACAAAGCTCGTAGTTTGTTTTACTGGCCCCATATGGCTTATGATATAGCAAATTTTATAAAACAGTGTCGTGTTTGTGAAAAATATATGCCTAGAAATTTTAAAGAACCTTTATTACCTCACTCAGTTCCTAAGCTTAGATTCAATAAAATAGGAGCAGATATTTTGGAATTTGCTGACAAATCTTATTTAGTTGTCATTGATTATTTTTCACATTGGATTGAATTAGTTCGTTTGAAAGATAAAACTTCTAAATCTGTTATAGATTGTTTTCAAGATGTATTTATAAGATTTGGATACCCTCAGTTTATAATTGCAGATAATCTACCCTTTATATCATCATATTGTACAAAATATTATAGGGATAAAGATATTACTATTAAAACTTGTTCCCCTCACTATCATCAAAGTAATGGATTAGCTGAAAAGGCTGTTAGTATAGGAAAACAAATTTTAAGGAAAAGCTCTGAAGAAAATAAAGATTTTAGGGAATATGTAATGGAATATAACAATTCTCCTAGTATAAATCTTGATGCGTCTCCCGCTCAAATTCTTCAAAGTAGAGTTTTAAAATCACAATTACCAATAAAAGATGTAATGTTAGAACCGAAAATTCAAAGAAACATTTATAAACTTCTTTGCAGACAAAAAGATAAGATAAAACTACATTATGATAAAATGGTTCGTAGAAATCCGTTCGATTATAAAAAAGGCGATAAAGTGGTAATTAGAAGTAGTAGAGATAAAATTTGGCATAAAGCTATTATTATCGAAAAGGCTAAAGAACCAAGATCTTATTGGGTGAGAAAAGAGAATGATAACCAAATTGTTAGGCGTAATACAAGTCAAATAAAATTATCATATACTAAATCAGAACCTAAATTTCTGAGTGAATCTGAGTTGTTACCTGATAATTGTTTTAATAATGTTAAACCACCTAGTGTTGTATTAAATAATAATGTACCTAAGCCTGTAAGTGTAAGCATGAATACACCACCTCAAATTAGTATTCCTAATAATGTCATACCTAAAAGGAATAATGTTTTATATAATCGTTCCCGTTTTGGCCGTACTGTTAAACCTCCTTGTCGATTAGATCTTTAAGGGGAAGGTGTTTAGATATAGTTTGAAGTTAATCTTAAATATATTTATAGATAGTTTGAAGTTACCCTTAGGTACTTGTAGGTTTAAAAGTAGATATAAGAAGAAGACATTAAAAGAATATTCTAGTTAAGTTTGTAAAAGAAAACGGTTTAATTAAAGTGTTCCAAAAACCTAAAGTATATTTCTTTTACCCAAATATAAAATATTAAAACACATACAATCAAAAAATTGAGTAAGTTTTAAGAAAAGGAGATTATACATTCTATGCTAAAGATCCCACATCAACAATCGATGGAAGAATTCATCGGGTTCTTAAGAAACATGAATGATACATTGCTAAAAGAACCCGGACTAAGTTGACGGCCACACCACAGCAAAAGTTCACATCTTTATGGACTCCCGAAAATACATAAACATGCCTTTACTACCTATCATGACTTCCCGGAACTCTCCGAGGTTTGAGCTTACCAAGTTCCTTCTTCCAATCCTGAGACCATTACAAAGAAATGCATCGTCCTGGGTTAAGAACTCGCAACATTTCGTAGAAATTATACATGAAATAGAAGTGCAACTGGAAGATCAATTTATTAGCTTTGACGTGGAAAGTATATACACCTACATTCCAGTTAAAGAGTCACTAAAAATCATAAGAAAGAAACTTGAAGAAGACCCGATCTTAGCAGAAAGAATATCTTTACCACCGCACGCCGTCATGGACATGTTGGAAAGTTGTTTAACTAATTCCTATTTTCAGGAAAAGGAAAAAAATTCTACATCCAGGATGATGGACGACCGATGGGATCCTCACTCTCACTGGTGGTCGCGAGTATTTTCATGGAATGGTTCGAGACTTTTGGACTTTTACAATTGAATTCGCAATTAAGAAACCAAAGTTGTGGCTTAGATACGTAGACGATACATTTATTATCTGGAATGGAATCGACGAAGAACTTCAAAATTTCCTTTCTTATCTTAACAATGTCAGCCCAACCATTAAACTTACCATAGAGAAAGTGGTGGAAAATAAATTATCCTTCTTAGATGTTTTGGTTGAAAGAAATGGCAGACAAATTCGAACCTCAGTTTACAGAAAAGCTACACACACAGGACAATACTTAAACTACTCATCCAATCACTCCAACAACACCAAACAAGGAATTATAAGAAATCTCGTAGATAGAGCACTAACTCTCTGCAACTCCAACGAGACTTAATAAAAGAGATAGATCACATTAAAAATGACCTAACAGCTAACGGATACCTACTATATCTGGTGGACAAAATTTTGGAACAACGCAGAAATAGGACAATATCGACAACGAACGAAGAACGAAAAACAATATTGAACATCTCCCATGTTAGAGGCAATTCGGAAAAAGTTAGAAGAATAGGAAAACAATATAAAATCAACGTTGTATTCAATTTAACTAACTCTCTGAGAAGTTGACTCACTAGGGTCAAACCAACAACTCAAAGGGACAAGTGTGCATCAAATACCATGTGATCCCAAACAGCACAAATACGTCTTAAAGACGTGCATAAAACGTTTGATCTCAACATTCAGGAAGTCTTATGGATGTCCATTAAAGTCGAATGACGTCCATAAGACGTTGTATAGACCTCTTATGTTACAAAAGGTAACGTCTTTAAGACATTTGCTTACAACGTCTTATGGACGTCCTTTCCCGACATATTCCACCATTAAAATTATGTACATTAAAAAGGGTCCCTTTAATTTTTTTGTTTGTCTTGTTTACAAAGTAAAACCGTGATTATTCAAAAGTCCAAGAAATAACTTTAATTAAGAAAAAATCAAGAGCAAAATATACTACAAGTTCCGCATGAATAATTTGCCAGTCCTGTTATCTCTGTAGATCCTAATAACAAACTGATTTTAATTTTATAGAATAAAGTTTATCATTTGTGGAAGTAAATTTTTTGATATTTTTGCGAATTTTTATAATTGTCCTCTATTATAGAATCGTGAATTTTGATATTTCAAGGTTAATATGTATAATGAAAGACAGAACTTACTCATAATAAGTCTCACCAAGTTGGAATCGTAGAACTTTCTCTTTCCTTTTCGTACTAATCAACTGTACATGGTAATTTTACACGCTCGCTTTACAAAGTCATAAATGCTCCCTACTCCCAGTTTTGAAATTTCTAAAACCTTAAACAAAATTACTTCTTGTAATTAACAAAACTCTATTTTCTATGTTCTTTAAATATAAACCAATCAGAAGGAACAAATTAAATCTTACAGGTTTCATTAGTGGAGCACTCCATAAACAAACATTTCGCCTTCTACTTCATTAGTAATATTTCTTGTAATATTTAGGACCGGGTCTGGATGAGCTGTACAAGCCTTTTTTGCACAGATAATATTTTTGAAAATTTCATTTCATATTTCTAATAACATAGAGTTACTACAAAAATATAAGCGGTAAAGCATTCGGGAATTTGCTGTAACACAACCTATAAATAACGTTACTGTTTTTCCTAAGCAGATATGATTCTCGATCTAACCTTAAGTATTACATAAACACGAATAAAAAAGATTTTCAGAGGGACATAGATAAATCAATTATTTTAATAAAATTCTTTCAAAAGCTAAATTTTCACAGTCGGTACCCCAACAACATTAAAAATTAATAACGACATGACGAAACACAAATACAAAACTGAAAAATGACAGTTGACAGAAATAAAAGGCGGGTTTTTTAAAGTTATAGTTTCGCTGGCATCATATTTATGTGTGTCATTGTTATCGGTACATCAAACAGTCTGTGACAAAAAACACTGAAGTATTGATTAAAAAATCATGCAAAAGTTTTATTAACCAAGGTCGTAGTGAGGCTACTAAAAATTTGTCGTTCAATCAAAAATTTTAACCTCAACTTGTATTCAGCTGGGCTCTGTGCGGCGTTGCAAACTTATTTATTACCCAACTGCGACAAAATCCATAGGGAAGGAAATGCTTTTTAAATTATTCACAACTGTATTTATTTTCATATAAAATGTAGTATGTAGACTTTTAAAAGATATCTTAAAGACGTTATATATAGACGATTTTAAAACAACGTCTATACGACGCCTTATTTATGTCTTAAGACGTTCATACATAATCTGGATATAAAAATGACGTCTATAAGACGTCTAGTGCTGTGTGGGATATGTGACAACTCCTACATTGGCGAAACAAAGAGACCCCTTGACGTAGGGATCAAAGAACATCAAAAATACACCACTCGAGGAGAAACAGAAAAATCTGGTGCCGCCAACCATGGCTGGACTCATGGACACCACATAAAATAGTCTGAAGCTAAAATTTTACGCAGAGAACAACACTGGAGAAAAAGTAAATTCAAAGAAGCCGCGGTTACACATCAGAACCCGAGTTGTTTTAGTAAACCATCTTTAGATATAAGAGAAGTGTGGAAACCACTTGTTAATAATTGTAAATTAAAACAAAATGCAGCATAAATGGAACTTTGGCGTAGCACGCATAACTGCACCCATCTCAGTTACACTCCACTGTATTCACTTTTAGTATAAACAGCACTGTAGCTTAGGAATTTATTTAGTTTCACTTGAAAATGGCTAGAGATAACTACTAGCCGAAACGTCGTGATATTCAACAAAATAAAGACAATGGAAGTCCAACAGATATCTACTACTTTGCAGGAAACATCGTGGTCTGTAACCCTTAAACAAATACAAGAGGCTAGACGTTTAGTGAATTCATACAATAATTGATTGGATGGTTTATGTAGTGGATTGCTAGGATGATGGATTTTACTCATACTACGTAGAGCTACAGTTTCCACCTTTTTAAGGTACATTGATTGCTTTCTTCAATAACATATTCCAATTGACGTCGGCATATTGCTTTGTATAAGAGTTGCTGTTTTTCTTGATATCCTTTTTTTTCCTTATTACTTACATTACTGAAGGATTGGCTTTACATATGCATTTTTGTTTAACAGTTCTGGAGAACCAATTTAAAATAGTTTTGTGGTCCATATTTACACATAAATATTTGACTGATTGCTTGGTGTATATTACTGGGTTGTTAAGTAATATAAAATAAATTTAACCCAGGGAAAAACAAAGATTTTAATGACAATTAATAACTTCAGAACAAAAGGGCTATTCTTTCGAGTCATTATCACTTTCAGTTCTATCACTTGAGGTTATCAGTTTCACTTTGATAATTACTCTAAAAAATACAGCCAAAGGCAACGACAATGACACTATTTTTTTTTGACGTACCAAAATTTCATTTTTCCCCAATATGGCGAGTAGCATGTATCGGACATTTTTAGCCTGACAGCTCAATTCAATCTGTCATCCATTTTATTTTTCGAAATCTGTGCTTTCATCATCACAACACGAGTATTTTGATATTTGCTAAATTTCTTGTTCTGGGGATATTTGACAGATATAAATATTTTTATTTAAATTTGCTTATCGCGAATTTTTAAAAAATAAAAATTACTATTCTATACAATGTTACTACAAATGCGAAGTTTATATTAATTTCAACAAAAAGAGGATCTAAAAACTAATTTTTATCAAAAAATATTGTTGGATATTATTTACATATTAAGAATAATAATTTAAACAACCACAAATTTATACTTTCACTTTATTGCCTAGTTACTTTATACTCAAATTGATGTACTGATCACAAAATATTAGCGGGATCTTTTCTATACAGATTAGCAAGTTATACTAGAGCATCGAATCAGTTACATCTTTTCAAACATTAATAAAATTAGTGCCCCATTATTCAGCAATCACCTAACGGGTCCTAGTTCCGACGCTATGGTAGTTCTGGGGAGGAATTCATTGAACAAACTATATATCCGATTTGAACAATGATACTACAAAAAAAGCATCAATACTTGCCTGTAATTAGAATCAAACTATCAATGCTAAAGATACTCGATATTTCAACGGAAGTATCAATATTTTAGAAGTTTTAAAATATCATATACATTTGACATGTATATGTAAAGTATCGCTCGCATTCCTAGTCTTAACTGAAATAAGATAGGGTTATAGTGAAGACTAAAAAATATAAAAAAAGCCTTATTTTGATTCTAAAAATTCAAAACTGGAAGGAAAAAAAATTTCAGAATATTTTAAGTTTTATAGAGAAATAATTCATAAGATGAGTTAGAATCAAAAATCAGAAAATTAAAATACTGTGAACTCTGAATCTTTCTGAGAATTGTTGGATATCTCAAAGTTACGCATGGGATATTTTAAAGTCTAACCTTCAATTGTTTCATTTTCTTTGGTAACACAACACACCAATAGGTTCTGTTTAAAACGAACAAGGCATAGTCCCATACTTATCTTTTGTCTATATGATATGTGTATGTACTAAACTATATAACAAATAAAAAAGCACAAGTAAAAGAACTATATTTCTGAAAAATCATATTATTCTTAAAAACTACACTTCTGTCTTTCTACTAATAAAATGTGAAGCGAAATCAGAGAATCCCAAAATTCTTCAAATTCAAAAGATTACGTACAAATCAGTTATTACTTGATGAACCTAAAGAAGCCTCTTGACTTCCATTTACTGTATTATCAGACTGTGCTTCTGCTGATTGTTCTGCTTGGGCCATGCTATTTAATTCATCTTCATCTGCAATTTCTCTGTTGTATAGTGTTGGAAATTTTTGCATGCAAGTCTGCATAATTTTAAATTTATCAAAACAATCACTACCTAAAAGACAATCAAATTAAAAATTTTCAGCCAGATTCACTAAGAAGGTTTAAGATTTAAACCCAATCTAGTTGCCATGGACTTTTGATCTTCTAGTTGGCCAGTTTTGTCTTGCCTAAGAATTTGTTATAATTTGTATCAACTATATTAAGACAAATGCTTATATAGGAAAATTAAGGATAAAAGCCTAGAGATAAAGTCTTGAAATATGTAAAAGAAATAGTTGTCCTCTAAAATAAAGTTTTAATATATAAAAATGGTTTTTTATTCTTGTATTTTTAAGATTCAAAATTTGTTTGATCTATTGTTGTACTTGTCAATTTAAATTTCTTCTGCCAATTTAGACCAGTTTTAAAGGTAGGCCATGTTAGTGAATTAGGCAGTTTATTTTTTAGTTAAACTAGAGTTCGCCCTATATATTTTCGAAATTCAGACTTATTACCATCGTAGCCGAGTAGGCAATAAATATTATTAAATAAAGCAAAGAACACTGTTTAGAAATAGTTTTTCATTAAATATTTGGTTTCCTCTATTTGCACCTTTTATTAATTTATAATTATATTTTTCTTATTGTAAAAAATATATTTTTTTAGGTAATTAGCTGCTGGACCACACTACTATTAGTAGGAAAACTGCAAAAATAACAACTCTACCATATAATTATATTATGGTAGGTTGCTTTAATATTTCAATAAGATTTTTATCATCTCAGATTCTTGTACTAAACATAAAGTAAATTATATGAACATAAAACTACTTTAAATAAAAATTCTTAAAGTAACTCGACTAATATTTTCAGAAATAAGATGGGCCATCTCTTACACCAATATCACATACCTTTAGGTTCAGCCTTAGAATGGTGAAAGCAACTAAATGCATTTCTAAATTCAACCCCGCAAGGGCCAGTAGCCATTCCTCCTAGACATGGGCAGTTCCAGTTAATATCACCATTTGGTAAAATCAAACCAGGCTGTGGATCAGGTTTGGGTAACTCAATTTTACTGGGAATGGCATGGTCCTCTTTTGTAGCAAAAATTACTATATCTTTGCCATTTACACCTAACTTTCGACAATGGGACATTTTGATATATAAATATTGTCTTTTAATGTTTGTAGTCTCTGCTATCACCTTGTAGTGCTAATAGTAAGGGTGCAGCTTTGTGAATAATATAGGTACACCTTTGGCCTTCGTATTTCCCACACAACGTAATACTTCCTCTTAACTTTATGTAATGTATTTTGGGAACTCTTATAATTGCTCGTAAAGTCTCAGGATTAAACTTTAGAAGGTCTATATTAGTTGCCGCACCAATCTCACCAAAGAGTTTTTTGACAGCTTGTATAATATTTTTTTTGAAATATGCAGGCGTTACTTTTCGAGGCTCTTCTAAAATCCTAGAAAATATGAACATTAAATGGTGAAACTAGTGATAAATTCTAACTAACAATGAAATGTCAAGGTAGTAATAATTACTCATTTCATGTCGCCGTATTACTTTAGATTCTTTTTTAATACTAATGTTATGAAAACGTTTCAAAAAGGAAAGAAATACTAAAAAATGACAAACAAGAAATTTTTATCAAATTTTAGGTTAGAAGCTTGGAGATTTGACAGAAGAAACAGAAACCTGTACAGGGAAGAGTTCTTTCTAATATCGAAATATTAAGAAAGAAAATAACAAGTCGACAAAATAATAACATTAATAAATTGCATTTATTGCTGAGCAACACATTAGTAGAGACACTACATGAAAGGTAAATTTGTATTTAAAACTCTATTACTGCAATAAAACAAACGAAAATTACATTCCTATTAATAGTTTTTATTTTCAGTATTCGCTGTTTTTAATAAGCCTACAGTTACCTATAATATATTATTGTATAGTTTTCATTCTGACCGTAAGATGACAGTACATGTATTATTTTCAATACTATTTGAATTTCACAACAGAGACGGGCTAGAATAATTTATCGCATATGGATTAAATAATTTTCTACAGTCGATAATTTAAAACTTAGAATTATAAAGTACTCGTAACTGAACTCAAAATTTAAAATTTCACCCCCATCTTTTTTACAACGTCTGGTCTTGACTTATGAGACCTATAAATTCCAGATGACTGAAAGGAATTTTTAAATAAGTATTTTTTGTTACGTACTTTAAAACTAAAAACCAAGAACTTTGCTGAGTGAGAGAATTAATTTAAAAAAATAATTTGTAAAAAATACAAATTTTCTTCTATAATTTCTTACAGAAATACTCACAATGACTAATTAAAATATTTTATAATTGTTCTAATTTGCATAAATTTTTGGTATTTGTCATCAATTATAATCCTTTTTAACTTCCTCATTCAAGTAAGTTTATATTTAGGAAAGTAAATGCATCAAATGATTGAGAAGAAAAAGTAAATGTCAGTACTTTTTACTTTATAAAACTCTTATGTAGAGGTCTTGAACATTTTCTTAAATATTCTGAGAAAATATGGCCTTAAAAAATACACAACTAGAAAATCTCTGAATTTTCTCTCAATTTTATTATTTTTCTTTCCAATCGAGGTATATTTTAAGAAAAAGTGATTTTTTAGGAATTGATCACTTATAAGTCGCCTAGATACCCTCAATTACTTAACAATTTTAAATATACATGATTTTTAAATTACTTGTATAGATTACAGTTTATTTTGTTTAGTTAAAAGTCCATTGATTGTGATTCATCGTATTGTCTTGAAAATTTTTTGTAATCCGGGTCTTATAATTCAGTTTTTTGTTTAAAATCTATAAGGCAAATAAATATAATAATAAATAAATAATTAAACCGGTAAAATAATTTTAATTGGTACTGGATTATAAAATTTTCCGAGTAATTCGATTACTTTCTCTATAATTGCAATTATTTTTATTAGTGTAATTATCTTAAACGCAATTGCAATCTATTAGAGGTAATTTAGCTACTTTTTATAGTAATTGTTCGATTACGTTTCATTATGTCTAGTTAAGTTCATCATACACATACACATGCCATTGCTAGCAATAGTACCCCCACTACAAAAATTATGCCGTATCTTCGTCAGCACAGCGGTTGAACTTTGCCAATGCTATTTTCAATTTGCATAACAATAGTTCCGGAGACAGCTTCGGTGATGTAAATTTTATTAGATGTGATTTAGGTTTCTTTTATGAATTGCACACATATTTATATAATGTAACGCGATGTAACGAAATATTTGTACAAATACTCGAATATACTTTAAATTACTTAGATCTCATATTATGAAATTTTATATATGATTCAATCTTCAAATCCAAAAAAAAACATTTAGGAGAACTATATCAGAAGCTCTGTAAACGTCACTGATGAGTTTACTTTGAGGGTTTAAAAATGTATTAATATCTCGTTGATTGAAGCAAAAAGGGTAATTATTGGTTCTTTCGCATTTCTTCAATTTAAACTCGGAAGGAAACACACACAACACAAGGTGAAAAAATAAGAAGAGAAACAACCTCCTTGGGAAGAATTTTCTTAATTTACTAATAACTATTTTCTTAATTTACCAATAACCAAATATCAACCTCAATTTGAACACCATCCAAACTTTATTGAGTGGAAGTCAGAGGTGAAATATCTGGGCCTGACCCTAGATAATAAACTTCTTTGGAATAAATATGAAAAAGAAGTAATCAACAAGGGTATAAAAGCCTTGATGGTCTGTAGAAACTTAGTGGGAAAAAACTGGGACACAAACCCAAAAATCCTGCAGTGGATGTACACTGCAATGGTAAGACCATTCATCACATATGGAACTGGGATCTGGGGTAAAAGAACCAGTCTGGCCAATACGAGAGCCAAACTCGCGAAAGTTCAAAGACTGGCCTGTGCATGTATAACTGGAGTAGTAAAAACATGTCCAACGGCCACCATGGAAATAATCCTAAACCTTACACCTCTACATATACTTGTAGAGAGTATGGCGAAGAAGACAATATATAAGATGAAATAAAAAAGAAGTTCAACTTTGTGAAAAACTTCAACACAAAGTCGCAAGAGTGAATGGAACCGAAACACCATTGAAAACCTAACAAGAATTCCATTAAATAGTATATAGATGGCTCCAAAATAACGGAGGGAACTGAAACCGGGTGTATGGTAAGCCACCAAGCATCTTGTAGGTAAAAATACACACTATCAGGAAATGCATCCAATTCAGCAAAAAAAAACTATAGCAGGCAGGAGATTATTATCATGTCGGATAGTCAAGCAGCCATCAGTGCACTGAGTGATCAAATAATCAGCTCCAAGATGGTCTGGGAATGCTTAGAGGGACCAAAGGAATTAGGTAAGAATAATAAGGTCACCCTCTTGTGGGTACCGGGACACACCGGAGTAGAGGGGAATGAAAGACAAAACAAAGACAAGCTCGCAACAAAAGGAATTGAAACACTGTTTCTGGGGCCTGTACCTTTTTGTAGATTCAGTGCCAGTATAATGCTGGAAGAACTAAAAAGAGAGGAAGGGGACAGGAAATCCAATTATTGAATGCAAGAAATGAGACAAGCGAAGATATTTTTTGGGATATACAACCAGAATTTATTCAAGGAATGCATAAGCCTAAGCAAGAACCAACTTAGAGTTCTGACAGGAATTCTGACGGAACATTGCCACCTGAAGGGACATCTTAAGAAACTCGGACTGGCAGAAAGAGAAGAGTGCAGATTCTGTCGTGAAGAGGACGCAACTTCTATTCATATCCTTTCAGAGTGCAGCGTTTGAGAAAATCCTAGATTGAGTTTCTTGGGAGCACACCAAATAGAGGAAGGGGAATTACCCACTCCAAACATTCTAATGTTCTTAAGGCAAATAGGACTGGAGGACCTGCCCTAGTCGGCAAGCTATCCCTAACGATTTGGCAGTAGAAGAGGAACCCAACAGATCTATTAAGTCGCAGTGTACTGGTCCCTAATTCCACAGCCATACACATACACATTCCTCTGCCTCCGTTTAGAGGTTTTTATCCATCGCAATTTAATATAGCAGATTTAATATGGAGGACTAAAAATTGTTTTAAATTTTGCCTTGATTGATATATGTCTTAAATCAACTTCCTCCTACTCAATATGCAGGATAACATATGTTGGACTATTGGAAGTTCTTTTAATATCAAAATTAGTGGTTTTGGAGGCTTAGGTTACGAATTTAAAATTAATTCCTTAAAATCCAAGACAGCGCTTTTACTATAGCAGACTAAATATTTGTTTGGTACAATTTCATTCAAAATTGGCATATAAGACCAAGAAAGGAATATTTCACAAATTTTTCAATTCATATCTGTGATTTTCTTGTATAAATGTCTTGGATAAGGTAACAGAAAAGGCTTCTCATCTCGTGCTCCAAAAAAAAAACTAGGCTTCTTTTTTTTTAAACAATTAGGTTGAATAATCAATTTTTTCGATATTGTGAAGAAACTACAGAATATAGAGAAAAAATCTACAGAATAACTTTTTGAACGTTAAAATTGCTTCATGAACAAAACTATTATTGCGAAAAGAATGTCGAATATGCTAAAAGTTATTTTTTCGACGAGTCATCCAAAAAAAAGAAGGCTCTATGTTATTTGGAAGCCGATATATTCGTGAAATATTAATTTAGACATTCTTTTTGCAATAACTTTTTGATTTATAAAGCGATTTTAACATTTAAAAGATCATTTTGTAGATCTTTTAAAGACACATAAACCGTCTACACATCATTTGTCTCTATATTCTGTAGTTTCTCCATAATATCGAAAAAATCAATTGTTTAAAAAAAGATACTTTTTTTTTGATGCACGAGATGAGAAACCTGTTCTGTTCCTTATCCAAGACATTCATGCAAGAAAATCATAGATATCTTTTCTTCTGTTTTTTAGGCTATTTGACAGCTTTCTTTCTCGGGCTATTTGGATAATTCTCAAATCAAATAATTTTTCTTCTTCAATTTAGTGTGGTCTACAGCTTTGAATAAAATCGGTACTTCGGTACTTTTTTGCGAGTTTAGATACTCAGCTCAATTTAAAATTAAAAATCCAAAAAATAAAAAAATTGAACTGCTAAAAAGGAAAAAATTACAATATAAATTAATTACACGAGATTTTTTAAGTCAACGCCAAATTATTACTAAATGAAACAAATAATAACTAACACGAAATACATCGAAGCTACGGTAATGAAGCAAACACAAATAAAATATCTCTTAACCTTTCTATGAATTAGATTTTGTCAGGTATTAATATCAATTTCATATAAAAGTGTTTATTGTTATTTTCGCATTTTAGCGCTTTTTTAGAACTCGGTTAAATTTTTTTATAAAAATTTTATTAATTATCCAACGGCAGACTTTGCAAATCTTCCATATTTGACATAATAGTAAATACTTTCAATGAAAATTGACGCGATAAAAAAAATTATAAAGAAATCGTGTATAAATCAATATTTTGAAAAAAAAAACAACTTAATATAGGAAAAGTACGAAACCCTAACCTAATGCGTGTCTGATACTCACTGGGGCCGTATTCTCGAACTGGGGAACGTGAAGTGAACGGTGAAAAGGTGGCGAAAGCGTGTTTTTGAAATGTTCATCACTCATATCCTCGTTCGCCAGGTGGAAGACAAGCGAACTGTGAAACATGCGCAAATGAAATGTCAGCCGCTAAATGACATATTTAACGCACGGTTTTCAAAAAATAAAATGGTATTAAAAATTTTTATTTTATTTTTGGTTCTTCAAAATAACTCGTCATTAAAAAAAAATAATATGATGACGAACCGTTTCTTTAAGACGTTTTATTTTTGGAATAAACAGTTGAAACATTAATTAGATGATACCCCCATATTTTTAATATTTTCAAATGTTTTAATAAAATATCCTTAGAAAGTTGAACATGTCTCGCAAATATTAACTAAATTTGAGATTACAGACATATAAAATTATTACAGGTGATTCTGTTCATAACTCAATTGTATGAGCGTGCCATTTAAAAATATTTTTCTAGGGCCAGTTCTGCTTATGGATTTAACATAAATACTTGTGTCCATAACAGCCGAGTATCTTAGTTTTAAACAGTTAAATCTAACATAATTCTTTTTATGACGCAACTTATAATAAATTTGAGAAATCACAATTTGTAAGCTATCTGAAACTTTTATTTAAATAAGTAACAAATTTTATTTTTAAATTATGTTAACTGCAGCACTTAACTTAATTAGACTGTGTTAAACACAACCCAATTAAATCAATATTATGATTATAATTTATAGGGACATATAAATATGAACCCTACAGACCAACGAATGAGGTCCTTCAGCATAAAAACCTTATTTATGGTACATTTGATCTTCAAGCCTCTACAAATATTTATAAAATAAAAAAAAATATATTAAAAGTTGAATGTGAGATCCGCCAGTATCTTTAATGGACGTCTTCTATCAGGCCTTTGGTTTTGGTCCCTGGTCATAAACAGTTTCTCTATCTTTGTTCAAGTTTCAGGTTTCCTCTCAAATTTAGTTGTCGGGACGGAACACCTTGCAGTAAGAGGCTGGATATTTTGTGAATTTATACAATAAATAACTGATTGGATAGTTTCCGTAGTGGATTGGAATGATGGCTTTTAGTCATACTACGTAGAGTTGTAATCATCACCGTTTCAAGGTTTATCAGTGTTGGCTTCTGCAATTATTGTCACTATATTACTTTGTATATATGCTGTTTTTCTTGATATCCCTTTTTCTTTGTATACTAGAATCTTAAAGCACTTGGCTCTTTGTATGCATTTTTGTTTAACAGTTCTAGCCTGTCAATTTAAGATAAATTTAATCCAGGCAAAGTACAAATATTGTAATGGCAATCAATAACTTCATAAAAATAACAACAACAGCATTATTTTTTTTAAAATTTTTGTCGATTAATTTAACGTACCAAAACTACGTTTTGCCTAAAATGGCAACCAAACATATTACGGACATTTTCGGTCTTACAGCTCAATTCAATCTGTTATCCATTTTATTTTTGAAACTTCCGGGTTTTAGTACGTTCATATCTGGCAACATTGCCTTTTCAAGAATACGGCTTTTACTGTCAAAAAGTTCACATCGCCATTCTCATTACCTTTCACATCACACTTTTGAGGATACGGGCCTTGGTCAGGTTTTCTATAACAGGACATGTATTACTGCACTAAACCGGACTAATAACAATTATCTCTTTAACACAAAAAAATCTCCGTCTATTGATTATTCGAAGCTGACTATTTTTTATTTGATTTTTTAACTGAGCAGGTTAAAAATCATTAGGAACGCGTTATCCCATCCCTCTTTCTTTGTTACAACTGTAGATTTATACCTTATCTTAATAAGAAATTTATGTCTTTCCTTTTTGTGTCCGATTTTTTTTTGTGGCGCCGGAAAGCCTTATCCGTATACGAAACAGGAATGTTATAAATGTAGATTTCAGTGTTTTGTATGTTAATCTTCTTATTGATAATTCAGATAGCGTGACAGAGACAGCTTCTCGGGGATTTGTATAAAACTATGGAATTAAATACTATTTACGTCTTTTCCAGCGGTGATAAATGTTAATATTTAATTCAAAAGATAGCATATCAGCTTTAGCATTTTAAATTATGTTGGGTTGGTTATCAAATAAACCTTAAATATTCATACCCAGTAAAAGCAAGCTGTATTTAAGCTTCGACTATTTTTACTTTTTATTGTAACGATATTATATTTTAGAAATTTCATTGTTTATTTAAAGTTACTTAAGTTAAGCTGATACTAAAAGAGAGATAGAATAGGTCTGCTATTTGTCAAATAACACTAGTCAACAAATACAAAAAAAAAATGCGACGGATGTTATAATGGCTGTCTGTGGGAGTTTAAAGTATCTTGATTGCGAATTCAATAACCAAAATTTTCAACCACGTTTAGATTTTGAGTTATAGAATGTATCAGTTATTTTTATTTAATACAAACATTTTTATATAATAATTATATATAAGTTCAAAACAACAAAAAAAACAAGATATTTTAAGAATAACAGGGTTTATTTACAAAAATCCATATGAAAGTACATTTATAATAAGTCTTTTGTGCATAACTTTTTGCAAATGTTAACTTTCGTTTATATTCCTGCTCGCTTTCTCTCATAAGAAACCAACAATAATCCCCCATCATGTCTGGATCCCATCTACCTGGGTAGCGTTGGTCCATTGTTAATATGTCTTAGGGAACCTTTCTGTCTAGGGAAATTTTCTAGGAAAAAATTTAAATGTGAGTGCAAGAAGTGCATTTTAAAAGACAGGTGACAACCTAAGTTTTTCGTAGTTCTAATTTGTGGTCCAACAGGATCTTTTGGGATCAACAAGAGGTATATTTTTTACGTAAACTTGACCTGGAATATATTGATATCTGACATTCTTTTACCTGGTAATGGCTCTGTATTGCTCTACTGTCCCAAAGACAAAGAAAACAGTAATACTTCGTAAACCCACCCTGAAGCCCTTAGTAATAGTCCTTTGACTTTTAGGTTATCACATGTTTGTCACTTCTACGTATCATAGCTTATTGCATTTAGAATAAGTGACATATGTTTCCTTCTTGTCAGATGCATGTACAAGAGGAATAGAGGGTCTTTTGTTGCCATTATGGGACAGAACTGCTATTAAATCTATTTTCGAAGAATCTATAAATAACGCCATTCGTTTGGGTTATTTACAAATCCTATTTTTTTCATAACACTCTTTGGATTAACACAAACACACATTTTATCCTGCAGAGTAAAAAACGAGGATACCTCCTGGTTACGGTTTCTAAATATTGTAACTTTGGTTCCAATGGCTAGTAAATTCCATTGGACAAATAGAGGTCCCGAACTAGATCATTTAATTCAGGTTGTTCGATTAAATGGGGTGCTTTTCCTTCCTTTTCGGGAAAAGAAAAAGCGTCCTTTTCTGATACATTATCGGGTTCTGCCTTATCATCATACATTTCTAAATCTTCCTCCCATTTTGCCGGGGGCGCTGGAACTGGTAAACTTTCTCCATGAAGAACCGATTTTATTGCTGAGGGAGTATCCGAATATTTAATATTATGTTTGCTCTTTTTTGAAAAACCAGACATTTTTGTAATGCAAAAATAACAGTCATTAAAATGATTTGTTGGTTCTCTCCAAATCATTGGGTCTGCAAAAGGTATGGAACACCGTTTGCTATTTAACCACTAAATAGATTTGCGGTACAGATTTGGCAACATATGTGAGGAAGCCTGTCCCGATCTTGATCACCAACAAGACATCCAAAATACTTGTGATAAGCTACTTTGGTCATTTTGTTAATTGTCCTTTTCTGGGATTTAGGGGTAAACTAACCACATATGTAGCAAAAACTATCCGCGGGGTTAACACAACCACGTTTCTGTACTTTAGATATTTTTGTACTGTCGCGTACGTCGGATCAGAAATGTGGTACTACGTTTACAGTCGTCAACTAACTTTATTCAACACAAAGATAAGGCTTGTACACGCCACTCGTGCTAAACCAATACTGAAAATACGACTGCCCGCCAGCTGCTTTTATAACAGTTCCGTACTTTTCTAGAAACATCGGGTATCGGAAGTTCGAAAAGCGACGGCGTACTTCTCCTATACAAATGCCATCTATAAGGAGATTCGACTACGGGGCAGGGAAATTTGGAGTTATATAAGTTCAAATAAGTACTTCCCATTATTTTAAGCTCTAGAGTGTTGAGACTTCGTGGTTGACTTATCATCCTTAGACACCCCTACGTGGTGTTGCTGGATGTTGCGCAATTCTCCTAAATTATTGAAAACGTAAATTTGGCAACGTCGTGCCCGGTATACTACAAATTACTTTTTAAAATAATGTGGTTAAAATACTCATTCATTTTTGCTAAAAAAATCATAACTCAAAAATCTTACATGTTACGAATTTTTTACCATCATTTTCGCATTTAGAGACCAAAAGTTAATCAAACACTGCTTTGTACTTTACAGTCGCAAACTGGCTGTAAAGTAGTGTAATATTCATTTAGTATCATAATACGAGGGTGCCGTTTATACCTCGGGATAGTTCCCGCTAGTGCAACGCTGGTGCCATCTGACCTATCCATTGTAAAATTTGATAATTTAAACAGTACACATAGTCAGATTGTTTTGACATACGGACACTATTTGTGTTAGTTCAAAATTACATCTGGTCAAAAAATGAAATTAATTCGTGAACATTTTTATGCGATTCATATTCACAAATTTCGACGTGGTTTATCCCAACAAGAGTGCATCGATTAACTTAATTCTTTATATGGCGATGAAATACCTTCAAAAATTACAGTATATCGCCGAACTCGATCGTGGCTGTCATTTACTCATAGACGAGTCGCGTGGAGGTCGTCTAAAATCGGTTGTATTGCAAAAAAACATCAATGCTGTGTGTGAACTGATAATGCAAGATCATCATGTGATATAACGTAAGATTTAGGCATCTCTGGGTGTTAGTAACATAAGCGTGTATAATATATAGCATGAACATTTAGCATGAAGAAGCTATGTTTGCATTGGATCAAGATGGATCAAAGCCTCAGTACTTACGCGTGAGGTCATCGCATTTGGACCTTTCATTTTACTACATATAAATCAAAATACAAAGAAAGTACGGAATAACTTTTCTTTTTATTAATTAATTAAGGGTTTTAATTTTATTCGGTGGCTGCCAGTTGTGAATTGAATCCTTAGTCGTACTGAAATTCGACTTTTTTAGAGGAAACGAAATTTCAATGCAAAAACTCATGTTCACTTTTGGGTACTAACTTACAAATTTTGACGTATTGTCAGGTACAAACTATATGCTTAGAATTCCAAAATATTAGGAAATATCTCTTATTTAGTTATTTGGAGCAAAGCTAATAATTGTCACCTAACTACTTAATAAAATGATACAAGCAATAGGAAATTATTGTGATAATATGCTTTGAACTTACTAGATGCTATTCTGAAAACCAATGCAGAAAATAACTGAAGATTGTTGAAATAGTGAGAAGTTAACATGCATATCTCAAAAAATGTTATACTTGATAGTTAGGTCATTTATTGGGATATCTTATGATAAGGATTAAATCATATATTTTGTCGTCTATCTATTAGAAACAGTTTATAATTTTTGTTTCTCATTTTTTTTCAATTGGTCTTTTTTGCCAGAGTAATTTCTAATGAAAGTATTTGAAATATTGCTTAAAATTTTTTTAACAATATATATTTCAAAATCATTCTTCAAAATTAGTTAACATTTTATGTTCAATGGGATATTTATAATTAGGTATGTCGGATAAAAATGATCTTTTATTGAAAATATCTAAGAAAATGTATTCAAAATCATTCTTTAATTTGATGATAACGTTAAGACCTGAATCTTCTTGTTATTCCTTGGAGATGATTTTAGGATCTCAATTCAAAGAGCCAGTAATTGTGTCTTTCAGCAGTAGAAATCGTCAGGATTTTCTCTCTCTTCGTGTCTGTTACAGTTCTCCTGGATATGGTCTTTTTGACAAAGCGTCTGCATTCTTGTGGCTCAAGCCTTTTCTAGGTTCAGTTTTCAAATCGTACTCTTGCAAGTGTTGTAACCATAGTGCTATTTGACCTTCAGGATTTTTAAATTGTAAAAGCCATTTTAGTGATGCGTGGTCTGTTCGCAGGAGAAATTTTTAACCATATAGATATTTGTGAAAATGTTCTGTGGGTGTATCTGGGAGAAAATTCCACCTATAGAGGAGTTACTAGCGTCAGTGCCCATAACAAACATTTGATCAGGATCAGGATATGACAATATTGGAGGATTACAAAGTGCCTTCTTTAGTTCCTTGAAAGCGGTTTTGCAGTCTGCGGACAATTCATAGTTGTTCAGTCAGCCAATGTAAAGGTCTAACAATATCGGCGAATCTTGTTATGAATCTTCTATAGTAAGTACAGAGACCCAGGAAACTTCTTAATATGCTTGTTTTTCGGTACTGGCCAACTTTGAATGGCTTCCATCGGTAAGTACATCAGCTTCAGTAATTATATGCCAGAGGTATTTGCATTTACATTTCTTCAGATTGAGCTTTAATTGTGCACTTCTCAGTTTTTGAAATACATCTTCGACATTTTTCTAGTGATCGTCAAATGTTTTTTTCCAGAATTATGATGCCATCTAGGTAGACAAATGTTTGAAAATGGCCAGGGCATTGCATAAACCAAATGACATAACATTAAATTGCCATAGACTTTTCATTATCCTTTGGATGAAGCTGTACTTGCCAATAGCAACCTTTTAAGTCCAATGTGGAAAACCATTTTGATTTAGTTCAAGTGTCTAAGAGTATCATCAGTACGAGGCAAAGGAAAAATCTCTTCCTTTGTGACGTCATTAAGTTTTCTGAAGTCAACACAGAATATAGTTGAGTCACCTTTCTTCTTAACTAATACAATTGGGGATGTTCATGGACTTTGGGAAGGTTCTACAATGCCTTGATTCTGCATGCCTTTAAGCATCTTGTCCACCTCGTCACGTTTTGCTAACGGTATTCTCCTTCGAGCTTGTTTAATATGAGTTGTTTCATCAGTATTTATTCGATGCTGGACTATATTGGTCCTCTTCAAGTTGCATCAGATAAAGAGAAAATATGTTGATTTCTTCTTAAAAGATCTTCCAGTCTAGCCACCTGAACTTGATTCATTAGAGCTGTTGATGTACTAATTAGGTCTTGAAGTACCTTAAGTAGACAAGCAGGTAATTTTTCAGGTTGTAACGGAATACCGGAAACTATAATGTCGAAGGTTGACAAGTAGCAATTTTGTCATCTTTTCTGCTCTGTTGTGTATCAAGTTCAGCATCTTGACTAATATACTGCTTCTTTTATTCTGAATCAATGTTCTTGCAGTAAGAATTCCTTTTGCATACAATGAGCAATCTTGAATTGGTTTAACCAAAACTACTGCATCTTCTTCGGAATCATCAAACTTTTACTATACATTCTGAACTTGGCTCTAACATCGCATCTTCAAAAAGTACAACTTCCTGGATTGACACTTTACTATTTCTCGTTGAGGAAGATCAAAGACAAACTTCTGGTGTTCCATGACATTTAGATCTGGTATTACTTTGTCCAAAATATCAGGCACAATAACTGCATTTTTGAAAGTGGTGCTTCCCAGGATTATTTCGGCTTCATGTATCCTTTTTACAGATATTACTTTACCATTGGCGGTTTGTAGGACATAATGCTTTTCTGGAAGGCAAATTTTGCATTAAGCCAAGATGTTCGGCTTTCCAATGGTGTGAGTAGAACCAGTGTCTAATACCATTTCACATTCCCGGTACTACCAAGCTGGAACCATTGTTTTGCAGCCGGGATACTTTAAATGTTATTGTTGGTGGAGCTTGGTAGCACCTAACCAGCTTTCGTCCTTTTAAGTTGGCTACTAAGAGTTTTCCTGATTCTGATCGCTCTCAGGAGCAGTACTGTTAGTACAGTGGCTTTATACATGTCCCTTTTGGTCACACTTCCAACAACTAATACTATTTTTGCTATGGAAGGTAATGTTTTTTTTTTCATGTGTTTTTTGTTTGTTTAAAAATTCTTGCATCTGCCAGCTTAGCCTCAAGAAGATTTCCTCGTTGGTCTTGCGATCATCCTGGGAAACGTTGATTCTCCTTATGATTCTTCCGTGGTTTCTTGAGGTATGTTTGGCTGTTTCAAACTGAAGGGCATAAGTAATAGTCTCGGAAATTTTCTTCAGTCGGGCCATTCTTACAGTTTGACTTATTTCTGGATCGCGTGAACCTTCGATAAAAGTATTTACTGCTAATTCTTGCTTTATTTCTTTCGGATATGTCGGGTAATTCAAATTTACTAGCCTCATTACATCTGCCTTATATTTTTGAAGTCTTTCGTTGTATTTTGTCTTCTTCTTTGGAGTTGGGCCTTATAAATTTCTTGGAGGTGGGCTTTCTCATAGCGCATTTTCAGAAAAGTAATACTAAACTCGTGATCATTCTGTTTTTATTCGGAAATCTTACGTAGAACCTTCATAGCTTCACCTCGTAGTGCTAGAACAATAGCACGTGCCTTGTCCGGTAGACTCCAATTATTGCCGGAGGCGGCTTTGAAATGACGAACTTAGGTAAGCTAAGGTATTTTTCCGTCGAAGGTAGGTGGCTACATCACACTAGTTGTAGGTACACCATCTACCTTTATTATACCTGTACTGACTACTTTCTCGATTTCCCAATGTAATTGTTGCATCTGTTTCTGAATTCCCGTCACTCATACTGTATTGCGCTATATACGTCTTCTTTAACTTTGCTAATCTTCTGTTGCATTTCTTTTTCTATGCGCTTCATATATTTTTTTATTTTAAGTTCCTCCTCTATTTTATATCATCTTGGCTTGTCTTTAATTCCTGTTTCATATCGTTTTGGTTTGTTTTCAATGTCATCAGTTCTTGTTTCATATCATCTTGGCTTGCCTTTAATTCCTGTTTTATATCGTCTTGATTTTTCCTCATGTTTTTTTCAATTCTTGTCTCATCTCTTCTTGGCTTTTCTTCATATCTCGTATCATCATCATTATCTGATTTAAGCTAGTTCCCATTTTTGCTTTCTCTTTCCTAGTTTCTACCAGTATACAATTTCAATTCACTTTTCTTTCTTTTTTTTTACCTCTTCTGAATTTGATTCCACTTCCGAAATTAGTTTGTTCCGGACGGCCGAGCTTTTAACACACTGTATTATCTAATAACCTTTTATTGTCACCATTCTGACAACTTGTCAAACAATGTAAGTTACTTCAACGACGTCTCAAATAAAACTGTGAACGAAAATCGATCTGGACTTTCTATGTACCTTTTTGAAGATACCAGAAGATTCCCGAATCTTTTAGAAGGATTTTCATACTACATGGTGTCATAAAAACAAGAAAAAGAAATAATCTGGCAAATTTCTAGACCTTCCACTATAGGCGTTCCATGTTAAAAATAAGGAAATAGAATTTTCTAAAAAGTTCCAGACCTTCTTTCATGAACGTCTCCTGAGGAAATTAACAAAGGTATAATTAATAAAATAATGCAAAAAAAAAACAGAAATCGGTATGTTTCAAAAAGCTAATTTTTAAAATGGTAGTATAATTCAAAGGAAAGTGCCTGGATTCTGATTTCCCATAAGAATTTTTACATTTTTGAAAACTGAATTCTCAAAAATTTGCACGGTGAGGTTAATCGAAATTTTGCGGTAGAATAGATTACGACTTCAACTATTTATTTTTAACATGGGGGGGGGGCAGCGATTGGACCTCCTCAAGGTAAATAAATTTCGTTTTTCTTTTACATAATAAAAGTGTCGGTACTAAATTTAAATTTTTTGATTAAGCATCAGCTTTTTCTGCCATTGATCAACCCTCTTTTGAGATATAGCTTTCCGATTTTCAATGTAAGTAGTGAACATAACCCGATTCGCTCGATCCCCCCACTCCTCGACCCTGACCTTGACCTTGCTTCACCCCTCTTTGGCCCCGCCCACATGTCCTTGTCATTGACCTTGAAAGTGCACGTGCGCTTTGGCCTTGGCCTTGTGTTCAAGGTTGTGTGTGTGACCTTGACCTTGACCTTGGTCGAGACGACCTTGACTTTGTTGAAGGTCATCTTGGGTGTGTGACCTTGAAGATATGTTACGTGGTTGGGGGTGACCTTGAATGGTTTTATATAAGGTATGGGGCAGTTTCATTCATCAGTTGGCTCTGACTTGTATAGGTAGTACATGTGTTAATATTTGACAAATCATGGCATATGTTTGTGAAAATTGCGGTTCTAAGTTTACTAATATTTATAATATGAGACGTCATCAAAGAGAATCGTGTGCGGCGAGATTTAATGAAGTGCCTGGAGGAAAACGGCTCCGAATTGAAGAGTATACATCGACGATTCCGCTAATTAATTGCGCTACATGTAATGTAGATGTTCCAATAAATCATATGTCGGTGCATAAACGAACACAACAACATAAAAATAATTCATGTTTGCCGGTATGTCATGGTGTGCAACTCGTTCAATGTGCCTTCAAAAGGAGAATTGCAACCTATCGGGTTAGCAGTGATATGGAGCATTCCGATTACGTAATGTTCTTTGCAGACATTAAATCCAAGGTGGTGGAACTTGTTAATAATTTATTGCGTGTGCATCATGCTTTAAAAGTTAACATGACAGCTGTTGGCGAGTACATGCTTCCATCACAAGAAATATTCAGTGAAAAATCCTTCAACACTGCTAATCAAATAATTAGTGTAGAAAGTGATTTGGATGCCGTTTACCATTCTTTCACCGAATTAATAAAAACGCAGGCGACAGAGTTCCAGGAGAAAGATTCAGGTATGGAAAAATCAAAACCCGATATATTAAACTGATTTTTATATATTATTTTTCTTGTTATAGGATGGGCTCTTGTGCGAATTTTATACTTGGAAGTTGGTATCAACAAGTATATGCCTATGGGTGGCTCATCATACATCAAGTTGCCGTGTTCTATTGAAAAGAAAGGAGCTGTCGTCAATGTGATTAACCAGGACGAATTTTGCTTTGCGTGGGCTGTAACATCAGCATTGTTTCCTCCAACAGCAGAGCCTTCACAGAAGACATCCTACCCCCATTTTTCTAGAGTGCTAAATGTAACAGGTATGGATTTTCCAGTAAAATTACGTGACATTAAAAAATTTGAGGAAATGAACAACATATCAATTAACGTATACGGTCTGGAATCTAAATATGAAAATAATGAAGTAATACATGAAGTTATTGGTCCACTGAGGTATGCGTCAAAAAAGTTGGATAGGCATGTAAATTTATTGTTAATTACAAAAGACTGTAGTAGTAAAGATGGCGGTGAACATTTTTGCGATACGACTTGTTCAAAGAGTCATTATTGTTGGATTCGGGATTTATCACGTTTAGTTTCAAGTCAAATTAGTTGTCAACAACATAAAATATATTTCTGTGATGGTTGCCGCATTTATTTTAGTACACCGTCAGCTTTAACTTTACATCAAAGCTACGATTGTAACCACATTTTCACGCAAACACCCTCAGTGGATTTAAAAATCGATAAATTTGGAAAGAGTGTGCCGGAAAATATTTTAAAATTCGAGGGTATAGAAAAGCAAATGCGCGTTCCATTCGTGGTTTATGCAGATTTCGAATCTGTTTTAAAACCCATTGAAACGGTACAACCAAACCCACAAAATTCTTACACTGTAAAAAGTTTTAAACATGAACCATATTCTTTTGCTTATTTAATTAAATGCTCTTTTGACGACTCACTTTCGAAATTTGAGCTATTTCGGGGGAATAATGCAGCTCAAGTCTTTGTGGATCGTATCGAGTGTGATTTAAGGGCTCTATACAACACATATTTAAAAGACATTAAGCCTATGAAACCGTTAACGCCTGAAGAAAAAAGGGAGTTTAATGATGCTAAAATATGTGGTATATGTGAAGGCCCTTTTGAAGAGGGTGAGATTAAAGTACGAGACCACTGTCACATAACTGGTGCAAAAAGATTTGGTGCTGCACATTCCGTTTGTAATTTAAATTATAAATTACCCTCTTTTATCCCTATCATATTTCATAACTTAAGCGGCTACGACAGCCATTTATTTATAAAAGAGTTATGTAAATATGGGGATAAAATTGGTGTTTTGGCTCAAAGTAAGGAAAAGTACATATCATTTACCAAAAGCATTTATGTGCACGATTATTTTGATAGTAAATGTGGAAAAGTCAAGAGGAAATATTTAAAGTTGCGATTTATTGATAGTTTTAAATTTCTGTCAACGTCTTTGGAAAATTTAGGCAGCGGTTTAAACGACGACGATTTTATTGAAACGCGGAAACATTTTTCAAATATCAACCAATTTAATTTGATGCGTCAAAAGGGTGTTTTTCCCTATAGCTTTATTGACTCTATAGAAAAAATGGAAAATACATGTCTTCCAAGTAAAGATGAATTTTATGATAATTTACGGGAAGAACATATTAGCGATGAAAGCTATAGAAGAGCAAAAGAAGTATGGCGCTTGTTTGGGTGTAAAACTTTGGGGGACTATTCGGACGTGTATTTAAAATCAGATGTGTTGCTATTGTGTGATGTTTTTGAGCAATTTCGGAATAATTGTTTAAAATTCGATAAACTTGATCCAGCACATTACTATACCCTTCCAAGTTTATTAACTGATATAGACATGATACATTTTTTTAAGAAAGGTATACGCGGCGGCATAAGCCAGTGTACAGAAAGGAAGCACATCGCTAATAATATTTTTTTACCAGACTATGACCCAACAAAACCTTCTTCATTTATAACATACCTTGATGCTACAAATCTATATGGTCATAGTATGTCACAAGCATTACCATATGGTGGTTTTCGATGGTTAAGCGAGCGCAAAATTCTGGATTTAAATATTATGGCTGTTGGTGATGATAGTTTACATGGCTACGTTTTGGAAGTGGATGTGCATTATCCGACTGAGTTGCATGATGCACATTCTGATCTTCCATTTCTAGTAGAAAATATCATACCGCCAACAGAAAACGCTAAATTACCGAAATTAATTCCTAATTTACAAGATAAAAAAAAATACATTGTACACTATAGAACTTTAAAACAAGCCATCGCCAACGGCTTAGTGGTAATGCAAACCCATCGAGTATTACAGTTTGAGCAATCAAAATGGCTAAAATCGTATATTGATTTTAATACCAATTTACGTAACAAGGCCACCACAAAATTTGCGAAAGACACTTTTAAATTAAAAAATAACGCGATATTTGGTAAAACTATGGAAAATGTGGAAAATCGAAAGGATATAAAATTAGTAACACATTGGGAGAACAGTGTAGGCAGAAATGGAGCTAGAGCACTAATATCCCGCCCCAATTTCAATAGTAGCTCGATATTTACCGAGAACTTTGTTGCTATACATATGAATAAAGTTAAAATATTGTACAATAAACCAATTTATATCGGTTTTTCCATATTAGATATATCAAAGACTGTAATATACGATTTTTATTATAATTTTATTAAATCCAAGTTTGGCGATGATGCTTCGTTACTTTACACCGATACTGACTCGCTTATATTAAAAGTGTATACGGAAAACTTTTATCAAACTATATCAGAAAACCTCGAAAAATTCGATACATCAAATTACCCCGAAATTAATAATTTCAACATAATTAAAAGTAATTCTGTAGTTGGTAGAATGAAAGATGAGTTTCCTGGTGATCCGATAATAAGTTTTTATGGTACCGGCGCGAAGGCTTATTATGTAAAGTCCATTAATAATGAATTAAAAAAAGCCAAAGGTATCAAAAAATGTGTTATCGAGAAAGACCTTCATCAGGAAGACTACCAAAGAATTGTTGAACGGGGTGGTTTGATATTAAGAAAGATGAAGACATTTAGAAGTGAATTACATAACATTTATACCAACATAATAAATAAAGTAGCATTGTCACATAGCGATGATAAACGTTATGTAATTCCCAGTTCAACCAAAACTCTACCTTGGGGACATGCAGACATAGATTTTTACAAAACAGACCCGGAAGAAAACTTAGCAAATTTAGTCACCGTGTTGGAATCATTTCTAAGTCAGGACAGCACGTAATCTGGAAAATCCATATTTCATTATTTGTATTGTTTTTATTATTTCTATTAAACATACAACATTAATATGTAACGATAGTATTGTAATTTTTTTTTTTTTTTTTTTTTTTTTTTTTTTTTTTTTTTTAAATAAAAAACATGTATTCATTACTTGATTGCTTTTTTATTGAACCTTTATTTTAAAATTATAAATATAATGAAGTGTCGACAAATAACAAACTGTAAAAGTTATTGTTGAAAAATTTGTCTAATAGTAAATTAAACGCACAGGTCTACGAGTAAATGTTTAATGTGAAACAGCTTTGCTGACAAGATCCTCCATAGTCTTTTCAATTTTCAACATTCTAGAGTTAAGTTCATCACGCAGTTCGTCTTGCCTAAGTTCATATATTGCAATAACAGTATCATCAATGTATCCTCTAAGTTCTTGACCGGTTTCAATTAATTTCTTGCGTACGTAACCTTCAAGTTGGTTTCTGAATATATCTTTAATAACAATTGTTGAGTCATGTAAAGCTTTCTGCGTATCTTGCACACACTGAGCAAGGTTATTATCAACATAATTTCGTGTGGTCGCATCGTCTCCTTCAAGAGGTTCCGCTAAATAGCACAATCTTTTGCTTCCCATGTCGTAATCTCCATTAGGTGTAAGTTTAAAACCTATTCCTGAAGGACCTCGCATAAAGTTAAAATCCTTAAATTTTCTTTTGCGACCGAACTTATCAATAGTGTTTACTTCTGACATTGTTATGTGAGACTGATTTGAAACCATTAGATTTCACCCTAATATATGGTTCTATTTCATTAATAAACGGACTCTGCAGAAAAATATGGATTGCAAAACGTATTTTAGGTGATGTTTAATAAATACACATACAGATTCATTTTACTATTGTTTTATTGAAAAAAAAATTAAAATATAACAAAAGATTGAGTTTACTTTTTATTATTAAAAAAAAAAATAAAAAAAATAACAAACAAAAAAATTAAAAATTAAGAAATAAAATACATGTTAATTTCTTCTGTACAGGTAAGCTTCTTCTATGACCCAATTTCTTCTCTGGATGGCACGTTCATTAATGTCCTTGAACTGGTAGTAAACTAGTCCACAAAAGCCGCATTGTACAAATATAACCCTGAAAAGGTCAATGTAGTTGAAGTCGTACGTAAGATCATTTCGCCAGCAGATACCTAGTCTTTTACAATGATGACAAGTTAAATAAAAAGCTTTTGGTATATGACTGTATGTTTTGGCTGCTTCACTAGGTTGTTCATCAGTTGGCAACATGATGTTTGAATATGTTGTACTTTTCAATCGCGGTACTCTAATTATGTATTACTTTTTAAAATAACCTTGACAGGACCAAAAAAAATCCTTGAAAATTACAACCTCGAAAACGACCCTGACATTGACGGGTACTTTGACCTTGGCCTTGGCCTCGCATCTAACAAGTTTAGTACTATATTTATATGCGTCTTTAAAATAACCTTGACAGGGGCAAAAAAAAAAAAAATCCATGAAAATTACAACCTGGAAAACGACCCTGGTATTGCCGGTTACGTCGGCCTTGGCCTTGGCCTTGCATCTGACAAGTTTAAATATTATACTTAATGCATCGAACAAAAGGAATAAAGGTGGTGTAGTGGGGGAAATGGGCATAAAAGCAGACTTGCTGGCTCGAGCTCTTCACAGTTCGTCAGAACAGCAAACAGTACAGTGCTAAGAAAAAGTTAATTGTGTGAGTTTGAATATCGACAATGTCTAGTGTACGGTCTCTTTTAGATGCTCTTGACGTGAGCTGCGGTTCACAGCAAGGCATGCTGGATAACATGAGTGGTTTAGAAGTGTTAAGTCCGGGGGTGTTCGAGAACTGGAATGGCGTGGAGCATGAAGATGCCGAAGACCGAGCCCTCAACGATGGTCGCGACGAGGAGTTAGTTCAGTCGGCAGCGCAATTCCTGGAATGCTGGACGGAGGAGAAGGAGCCAAAGATAAATGTGATCAGTGATGTGGTTGTGCGAAAAGCATCGCGGCCTAGGGAATCTTCTCCGAAAGCGTCGAAACTGCAAAAGCTCTTGACTATGCGGAAGTCGGAAATCGCCGATAAAAAAACATTTTATTCGGCGATTAAAGGTGTGGGACAAGGGAAGAAGAAAAAGTTTAACTTTAAGCGTCCCTCCACCCCTGTTCCATTACCCGACTTCCTAAAAACAGCACCGCAAGAGCCACTGTCAGTAGAAGTGGAAGTCATAGAAGGCCCCGATGGACCAACACCACCAACGCCACCAACACCGGCCAGCGTCGAGAATGAAATAGTGTCGGAGGTGAAGTCTTCCCCAGCGCCAGCGCCACTGTCGCCGATATTGGGGTGCCGGAAACCCATGAAGAAGCGGTTTAAGCGGTGTTTTGAAGGCGATGAAGTTTCCGCTGCGTCGTCGTCGTCGTCGTCGTCATCGTCTTCACCAAATAAAACCGCGTCTTCTTCCGAGCCATCACAACCGGAGTGGGTCGAAGACTTCACCAACTCTCAGAAGACCAAATTGACTGACATTTATGCCATGAAAAAACGCTTAGTGAATGAAGTGAACGAGTGTGCCAGTGACATTATAGAACTTGAAAAACAATTAGAGATAAAAAAGGTGAAATCTGCGCGGTTAAAAAGACAATTAGAGGACTTTAATAAATTATGTAGTAGGTGTTAGGTAGTTGTAGATATTAGCTTTTAATTTATAGTATTAAGTTTGTAAATATATATATATATATATATATATATATATATATATATATATATATATATATATATATATATATATATATATATATATATATATATATATATATATATTGTAGTTAATAAAAAAGTGTTTGATCAAATTTTTTATATTTTATAATGAGAATAAAAATGACTTGAAAATTTATTTTTGTGTGTTATTTCATATAGGCCCTGTCCCACATAATATTAGGTAATAAAAAAAAAAGAGTGAATAATCCACTAAAACTACGCAATAGCAATAGTTGTAAATATTTTCTGATAATATTTACAAGTATGCTAAAACATGGTTCGGTTTATGAAGTTAAGGTTCTGTCGCCAGAACTTCTAATACTTTGTATCTCAATATTGTATGTTTTTATGAAAAAAACATAAAATATTGGTTACAAAGTATTATAACCAACTAAAACTACGATCAAATTATTTTGTGGTCCTGAAAAGGACCGTTTGGTTGTAAAACATGCGACTCTTTTATTGAGTTGTGGAGTCGCACGGCCCGTCATCATCATCAGCGGGGGTGGTGGTGCTGTCCTCTGTGTATTCGATGATGAACCGCCAAAGTTCATCCCATCTAGGATCGTTCGGCTCCCACTCCAAACAATTCTCTGTGGTAGAATCTACCACAGGGCATTGGATGGGTTGTTGTTGTTGTTGTTGAGTCGCAGACATGTTGAACTAAAATGATTGTAATAAGTATTGATGGTCGTATATATAGAGACAAATTAATGGTGGGGGGTGAAAACAAATGTCATATTACGTATTGAGACCAAAAGTTGTTTGTGGTCTCAAATACGAACGAACGATTTAGCTGGGTTCCACCAGCACTTAAAGTTTTAATACTTTGTATCTAATATTGTATATTCTATACATACAATATTAGTAACAAAGTACTAATATGTACTAAAACTACGATCAAAGTATTTTGTGGTCCTGAAAAGGACCGTTGTTGTGTGCCCTTAAAAAGGGCCAGGGAGAGTGTGGGGCTTATGGTGCCCCATCCTCGCTGGTCGACCACCAGCTTGACGAATCGCAGGGGCCTTGTGGGTCGTCGGGTGTTGGTGATGCTGGAATTTCCAGCATCGCATCTTCCGTCGAGTCCGGCTCTGGCTGCGGCGACGGAGTTTCGAGTCTTTGTAAGACCCAATCACCCGCGTCGTCTAATTCCACTAGACCCGGATCATGGTCATATACTAGCGGAATCGGCTCATCCAAGTCGTCCCAACGTAGGACGTCAATTTCAAAATCCACCTCGTCGTCGTCGTCGAAGACTTGCAGGTCTCCAACGTTGTCGGCTACGGTGTCATCACTAAAGATGGATGAGCCTCGGCTGGCGGGTCTTTCTTCCTCCATGTTTATCGTATGAGGGTTGATGAATATATGACTGTGTAACTGACCCAGTCTCATATATATAGAACTACCCCCATCCCACCAACGGATTCTAAATGTTATGTATTGGTGAGAGCTTATAGAATTATTGATTTTTTTCAAAAACTTTAAATAAGGAATTAGATTTGTTTAGACAATAAGACTTATTCTTAATATTTTGTGAAGAATACATTACAAAAAAAAAATAATAGAAACCTTGTTTGAACTGTTAACATTTTCATAGGTTCTCAAGCATATAACTTGGCACTTAAGCTACGAGACAAATCGTCGTTAAACGAATATCTCGCCCCATAAGTGACTATTACTAAACTACGATCAAAATATAATGTGGTCCTGAAAAGGACCGTTTTTGTGGCCCTAAAAGGGTCTGGGGGGAGGGTGGGGTGCCTACCGTGGAGTAATACCCAACGATATTAACACCGACCTAGGTGCAGCCTTTGGTCTTCTCATTGGCGGCACCGTCATCGTCGCTGGTGGTGTCGGCGTTGCAGGCGGTGCCGAAGGTGCCGCTCCTGGTGCGGTACCCCCGCACTCCTCACACTTGCATATCTTGCCGGGCACGAATGGCCTGACAATGCCAATGATCCTTTTTGGTATATCTTCCATCTTGCCGATCGAATGTGTAATGATGAAATAATTCTAATACCGGCCTCTATATACATTCAAAAAGTTGGAGGGGGTAAGGTGGAGTGCATATATGCATTATATAAGTTTGAGAATAATATGATTTTATAACTCACCGTATCTCTGGTATGGACACAAACTACCCCCCTCCACTTTTCTAGCATATAGTACTAGACTTTCTCTACATTTTTTTCAAATAAATTTTTTTGATATTTCTAACCATTACTTTGCTACATATTTACAAAAAATGCAAATTATGCATATATTTTAATTATTTTCAGGCAAGGTAAGGAAAATTTTGAAAATGTTTTGACGGAATCGTAATAAGGAAGAGTTGAAGTATATCACACTATTTTTCCCGATTCGCTAATATAAAAAAAATTTTTTCATCGCATTTTGGATGGGCTCTGGCGTCGTAACGGTTGACGATAAAAAATTGGAAAAATACATATATTGTGGGAAATTTTCTCTAGAATCCAAAAAAAAAATTTCCGAACTTCTGTCACCGCAAATAAAAAAATCGATACCTCAAAAATTGCGAGAAAATGGTGAAGGAGCCGCGCAATCGCTCTGAAACCATCAAAAATCGATTTTTTTTCCCTCCGCGGGTGAGAGGGTGGGGGAGGTGGTGGTGGACTTAGAAAAAAAAAAAAAAAAAAAAAAAAAACCTCCCCCTACAACTTCCACATACTCCCGTTCGGCGGCCCTAGCCTCCTAACTCGAGAATTTCAATTTTTTCGTCCAAATTTTTTGTCATTTTTAAGATTTTCCAAATTTTTTTTTCACCATTGTATTCTACTCAAAATTCTAGGTAATTAAAGTGCTTTTATTTTTTCTCTATCTTGAACGGTTCCCGAGCTACAGCGCTTTAAAGAATTCAAATTACTAACTTTCTATAACCCTTTTTTTCAAATTTAATTTTTTCGAATTTTCAAAAATACTACAATATGTAGAAAAAAGTTCTCTCTTTAATTTCCCAATACCGTTTTTCTCTAAATCTTCAACTTTAGCGCGTATTCAGCATTTTCAAAAAAAAAAAAATTATAATTTTTTTTACACCATCGCATTCTCCTCAAAATTTTGGGCTATCAAAGTGCTTTTATTTTTTTTCTATCTTGAACGGTTCCCGAGCTACAGCGCTTTAAAAAATCCAAATTACTAACTTACTATAACCCTTTTCTTAAAATTTCATCTTTCCGAATTTTGAAAAGTACTACCATATGTAGAAAAAAATTCTCTTTCTAATTTCCTAATATCATTTTGCTCCAAAACTTCAACTTTGGCGCGCATTCACCATTCTTCAATTTTTTTTTGAAAAAATTTTTTTTACGTTTTTACTATCGAGAAAAATGCTTGCTTATAGTACTCGATTTCCTCTATAATTTTTTTCCCTATTCCTAACCGTTACTTTCCTACAAATTTTCTAAATCGTTGTTTTCATATTTTGCCTTAAAAATTTTTTCTTGTGTTATTTAAGCTCTTTTTTCCACTTAATAAACCACCATTTTCTAAATTCCCGTACTCTTTTCTTAAAGAGCGGGCTTTTCCGCCAGCTTTTTTTTTTTTGGTTGGGTTTCAAATAAATATAAAACTACTACTTCACTCATTACAAATTTATTGATTCAAGAACATTATTTTGTGTTACATATAATAGATACATTAAAATATAGATTTATTGGTCACCGAACCGTTTAATACATTATAACTAAAAAATGAGTCGTGAATAACTAATGCGTACACTTTAGTGTCTTTGGGGAATTTATTCTTTCTCGTTTGGAACTCCAATTTTACATCCACTGTCGATGAGTTAATCGCCTCTGGTTGATGACTGCAATTGATAATAAAAACGGGGTTTTTCATATATTCCGCGAACGTTATCATCGGATCGTTTATCTCGCGCCCGTAGTAGCTGCTTTGGAAGTTTTCGTAATTGTAATAGGCTGCTGCGTACAGTTTCTTGGCGAAATCTAAATTCCATCTTTCGTATGGATAAACGGTTGAATTCAGATACAGTCTAATGTCGCATACGTCGGCGTGGGTAAACTGGGTTGCGTTTTTTTCTTTCTTGTCGCAATTATTGCTGTCTTGAAACCCGACGATTATATAGCGCGGTCTTTCCAGACTTGTACTCGTTCTCAAGGCCCACACGTCGGAAGATGTTTGCCTTAAAGCTGGTAATTCGTACAGATCCCATTTACGATATGCCATTTGAATACTGGCGTTGTTTCCTCCTTTATTAATGCGAGACAGTATTTTCAATTTTTGCTTGTCGTCTGGAATGATGTGACGAATTTTCCATTCGATTTTGTCGATACTAATTTCTGCCTCTACTTCGCCGACGTAACAATTGGTAAAAGTGCGAGCTATAATCATAATAAGCTCTTGTTTTACGTTGAAAACACCTTTTGCGTAATCTTCGGCGAATCCCATAAGATATTTTAAGGGTAATTTCCCGGAGAATACGTTACTTGCCGTGTCTACGATATCTTGGTTTGCTTCGTCGAGACCCCATCCGCACGTCATGAGAGATCTTTGTTGCAAACTTCCGAATGAAACCATGGTTTTTAATGTCGTCGTAACTCCAGGTTTACGAACCACGGCGACCTGTTCACCTCCCATCTCGTAGCGAATTTCATCGAACAAAAATGCGAGGGCATTATTTGATAAAAAACATCTTTTCGTTGCGTCTATGGGTTTAAATTTTCCTTCGATATATATGTAACTTTCGGCGATATCCAGTATAATATCTTGAAAATTAATGGGGATACGGACTTCATCCGAATTGTTGAATGATGGAGATCCGTATGGTTTATACGTATGCTCTTCTAGACTAATAATGGAATTGTCCAAGATGGGCTCGGAGAAAACCTCTATTTTATCGCTGGTGGTGGAAATCATTTTCGCACTTTAAGACCGATTGATTTTAAAAATTTATAGTCTTCGGCAGATAACTGTTGAGATGTTTGTGATCTAACGTCTGGACGACGACTAACCTTGACGTTAACTCTTCTTTTACTTTTATTATGTTTCGGCGGTTCCCCCATCTTAGTCGACAGCACACACAATTGACGATTGAAGCAAAAACCCATTTCTATGAAAGTTTCTTCAGTTCCAATTTCACGATTATTTTCTCGCCTTGAAAATTGATTAGATCACCGCTATCGTCCAAGATGCGAAGAGTAATGTTGTCGATAAACTGACGTCCTGCCGGCATTAACGGCATATAAATATTATTTTGTGGTTCTTTACTGATTTTGTAACCGGGCTCCACGTCGATATCGAATTCGAACAAGGTATGACCTTCCACCGAATTCATATATGCTCCGGAAATTATATTACAATCTACGCGTATGATGCGTACTTTCATTATTTCCACCATCTCGGTTGATTCGTGCTTTTTGTCTCTTTTTAACACTGTATGATTAAATCCTAACATTTTACCGATACTCGCCTCTCCCCGGAAATCTATAGTATATTGGGATTTCAGTTCACATTTCAGCGTATTATTATTAGCAACCAAGTAAAAGATTCCATCGTTCTTTTCTTCAGTTGAAATCCTCAAAGCCTCCAACATAGCTTTACCTATCTCATCTATTTCATAGGCCCCAGGTGGAATCTGCAATTGTATCGACTCGGTGGTGTAACCCTCCTTCATGTAGGCAAACTTATTGTTGCTTTCGTCCACATTAAAAATTGAATTGTATGTGTAAAATCCCAGCAATGCCAGACCATATTTGTTTTCTCTATTTAATTCGACTGGTGGATAAAAATCGGCGCTTAAGACGCTCGAGTGTCCTGTTAGTGTGAACGTATAAGACATGACTAACCATTAAAACATCACACATCTCGGTTTTATTCTTAGCGGCAACATTTAAAAAGATTCATCGTCACACCTTTTCTCACTGCATTAGATAGTGATGTTTTTATGCTATTTTCTGCTTTTATGCGCACATCGCTGATTTTGCAATAACAACAAAATATTTTTCTAGCCGTAAGATCCTCATCAGTCATAACCTCGTTTAAATTGCTGCTGCTGCTGCTGAAATAATGTTTGCAACCGCACTGATATTTTAATATATCGATATCGCTTTTAAGGTGCTCCGGCAACTTTTCCCAAACGAATGGAATTTCATTTGGGGCTAATGCAATCATTACTTCCTTGGGCATGTTTTCTAACTGTTTCACGGTCATTTTCCTTAATCCACCGGCTAGATGAAATGCTTTCAGTGATTGCAACATTTTAGTATAGTTATTGCGATCCATTTGCGGTGTTAATGGTGACGATGATGATGATGACATCTTTTACGCTGATGATTCGACAAGAAACTTTAAGCACAAATGTCCACACCAGACTGTTCCAAAATCCTGCTGACGATCGTATGTATAGTAAATAATTTTTGATGGTTCCGATCCCGTTTGTAGATATCGTACCAATTCGATCGGTGGGGGTAAATCGCCGAAGCTGTCATAATATGTTACTTTAGAATTATTTTTTCTATAAGCTACCCAATGAGTCCCTGCACCACGCGTACTATCCAAATTCACTATTGCTGCTTCGTAACGTCGAGGACCTTGTCTAGGTAATAAATCCCTCATATAAACGCCTCGAAAGTGTCCTATTCTTTTCTTTTTGGCATATTTTTCTATATCGATGTTAGATAGTGGTCTTCGAGGTAGGGATTCAATTAGTTTTTTGATCTACGATTTAAAAATAATCCCATACCTTTACGATATGGCTTTAGAAACAAACCATTTCCTTTCGATTTTAAATACAGGCCGGCACCGGTTTTATCTTCGCTGCTTTTTTTTACTGCTTTTATGGCGCGCACAATTCCCGCTGCCCCACCGGCTAATGAACCCAAAGCTGATAACCCGGCAAAAATTGGTATTAATGGTAATATTCCACCAGTTTTAGGAATCGGTATTATTCTCGGTGTACGAACCTTCCTTTTGCCACCTGCCGCTTTTACCGATCTACGTGCTGCCGACAGAGCTATTTTAGATGCATTCATGACATTTTTTTCCAACACATTTTTACTTCCGGCTTTTAATAATTCCCTTCGAACTGCTTGTCGAATAGCTGTTCCGAAACTGGCTTTCCGAACATGTCGATTTTTATTAACACCTTTCCTTTTTGTATGACGCGTGCCTTTACTAGATGTTTTTTTTGTTGATAATGATGATGGTACACCCATACCAAAACGTTGTTTTCCTTTCATAATGTTTGTAACTAACCAAGCTGCTGTTTTTTCACCTAAACTGGAATCTTTCGATTTTACTCTATTCCAAGCACTTTGTTCGAGCTCGTAATCCGCTCGATGTCTCGCACTTATGTTGTCTTTATTATGTAAATAGGCTAAATCGTGTTTTTTGCATGCGGCATCCAAAGGATTAATGCCTGGATCACCTCTTGTTACACGTTTTATTACTTTTGTTCCGGGTCCGCAATATTGATAACCAGGAATGTGTACCTCGAATGGTAATTTATTTATTAACGAATTCACAATACCGTATCCAGTTTTGTTGGAAACGTGAGACCGTCCACTTCGTTTGACGCTCGGCATCTGAATGACAGTTTTTGTGAAAAATTGCCTATAAAATATCAAATTTTCCTAAGATGCGCGTTATCGATCTTAAACAAAAACTTCCTATTGACAATCTCGATGAAAAAGTCGGACTTGGATTTGAAAAGAAGATAATGAAGAGACACGGTCCTCTACTTCCTTCCTCTATTCGCGGCCTGTTAATTGGTCCATCCAATTGTGGAAAAACTAATGTCATAATTTCGCTGCTTACACACCCCCTTGGGCTACGTTTCGAAAATGTCTATATTTACTCGAAATCTCTGTATCAACCGAAATATGAGTATTTAAGGAAAATTTTAGCGCCCATCAAATGTTTAGGCTACTATGCCTTTAGTGATTCCAGTAATATTGTGGAACCGTCCGATGCAAAACCAAACTCTATATTTATCTTTGATGATGTTATATGTGAAAAACAAGATGTTATAAGATCGTACTTTAGCATGGGACGTCATAAAAATATCGACTCCTTTTACCTAGCGCAAACATATTCGCGAGTGCCTAAACAGCTTGTGCGAGACAACGCCAATTTTATTATTATGTTTAAACAAGATGAGTTGAATATGAAACACATATTTTCCGACCACGTTTCACCGGATCTAACTTTTACTCAATTTCAAGAAATGTGCTCAAAATGTTGGGATAATAAGTATGGATTTTTAGTAATTGATAAAGACAGTGATGTGAAATCGGGAAGATACCGCAAAGGATTTGATAGCTATATATTACTGTAATAATAAGAGAAAATGCTCATTTGATTGTTGAAACGTCCTTTGTTAACATCATGAATAACGCGATCGACTTAAAACGTAAACTAGTGGAAGCTACCAATGCCGTCAGAAAAAAATTTAAACAAATTAAAGCGGCTAAAGAGTTTAATGTTGTGGAATTGGAAAAGTTTTACGAACCCATTTCTAAGCCGTTGACAACTATATCTGATGTGGTTAAGCAACGTCAGCAGCAGCAGCAACAACAACATCAACAACAACAACAACAACAGCAACAACATTATCCAGCTACAAAGCCCCATAGTCTCAGTACATCAGTGCAGTCGACTCAAATATCAGGTTTTCCCCAACCTACACATTCCTTTCAAACCTCCACACCTATTCAGCAGCAGCAGCAGCAGCATCGCATTTCAAAAGAAGATATTAGCCAATCGGTGTTTGATACACCCTCGACATCAACTAATACATCTCTCGCATCCGCTGACACCACAACTTCCGATACTTTAAACGCACACCTGAAAGGATTACGTTCGAAACCATCTCTATACGATACTGTATATGGTGTACGTTTTGGTTCAAAAACAGATCATAACAAAAAATTTATTGGTAATTTAGAGGTGCGTTTTCGAAATGGAAATATTGTCTTATACAAAAAAGGGAAAAATATTGCAGAATATGGTGGATCACCGGCACTTTATGATTTGTTATTTCTTAAAACACCCCCAAGTGTAGGCAAGGAACAACAACAATTAAGTGATAATGTACTTTCAACGTACAAGGAAATTTTGGAATCAACGAATGCTGTCTACAACAATTTTAAAAAAAGTGATGGTTTACGGGAGACCAGATGGAACAAATATTTACGAATTATTAAACCTCTGATAATGGGCACAAAATTAGGTGGTACTATTACAAGAAAAAATCTCTCGGAAAAACTACAGTTACCCACAAAAAAGAAATTATCTTCGAAAAAATTTCAATATGTCTACTGGAACAAAGCTAAAGAGTTGGTGGATCGTTTACGTTTGTTGTGGAGTTCCAAAATGGCCGGTCACACTGGACACGAAAATGAAATTATGTCAATCATAGAGGAATTACGAGAAGAAGATATAATATATTAAGCTCAATATTTAATGATATTATTCAGTTCTTCCTTCGATCTGAAACCTTTAGTATTACTAATAATATGGAGCCCAGTCTAGAAAAAATCAAGATTGTTAATGAACTACATAGAACGGCTAGAAAAAATGTTGTAAGACGGCGCACGATAATAAAAGGATACAGAGATTTGTGGCAAATTGATTTGGCTGAAATGCAACAGTATGCTGATGAAAACGATGGTTATCGTTATATTTTGGTCTGTATAAATTGTTACTCGAAATTTGTCTATACCAAAGCCATAAAAAACAAGACTGGTATAGAAGTTACTAATGCGATGAAAAGCATCATTGAAGAGGCATCATATACACCAACAAATCTGCAAAGTGATCAAGAAAAGGAGTTCTATAATACAAACTTTCAAGCCCTGATGAAAAAATATAATATAAATCATTATTCCACTTACAGCACAAAGAAAGCTGCAATTGTTGAGCGAGTCATAAGGACTTTAAAAAATAATTTATATAAACAATTCTCGACAAGAGCATCTTACAAATGGATACATATATTATCGGCAGTAACAAAAACCTATAACCATTCGAAACATCGCACCATTGGAATGAAGCCTGCAGACGTGCAAGAAAAAACACATATTAAAGCATATGATTATTTAAAAATTGTACCTAAAAAATTTAAGTTTTCCATGGGTGACATTGTGCGTATTAGCAAGTACAAAAGCTTATTCGAGAAAGGATATACGCCCTCTTGGTCAACCGAATTGTTTAAAGTTGTAAAAGTTAACGTTACAAATCCACCTACTTACTTGTTGGAATCGTTAGAAGGTCAGCCTATAAGAGGGTGTTTTTACGAATCAGAACTACAAAAAACAAGCAGTCCTGACGTTTATCTAGTAGAAAAGGTCCTTAGACAACGCAAGAAAAATCACATCGAACAATTATTTGTCAAATGGCTAGGATTTCCCAACCACTTCAACTCTTGGATAGATAAAGCTAATATTGTTTAAATAACATATTGTATGACTATATTTTTTATTTAAAATGTAAAATAAATAAACAATATATTGTAAAATAAAGTTTTTTATTTCAATCTTCATTATTAAAAACAATGACAATAAAACATCATACACATAAATAACATTTCAATATTCTTGGAGGGAAGGTCCAATTCACCGACGACTACGACGTTATCTTCAAGGCTATGCCACTCGGAGTGCGTTCTCCTATTCTTTAACCTGCTTTTTTTAGATTTTTTTTTGAAGTCGAGTCGTACGACAGTGCGCTTAATGAGTCATTTAAAGGCTGATGATAGAGTATTTTCTGCATAACTTCAATTTTTGTTTTAAGCTCACTATTATTTTTGTATATCATGGGGAGGACATCCTTGTTAAATATGTCACATATTACAACTGCAAAATTGTAAAACTTTCTATTAACAAAGTGTTTTGTCACAGCATCGTCATCATCTTTAGGTTCGCCTAAGTTGGTTATGATTTTTCCACCCATATCATACTGCCCATCCGCTGTAAGTTTAAAACCAATCCCTTGTGGCCCAGATAATATATGATATTTTTCATTATATTTCTGACGACCAAATTTATCAATTGTGTTGTTTCCTCGACTCATTTTCAATCTTTACTAAACTATTTTATTTTTATTTGCCCTACTTATATTAAATATTTCAGCTGAGAAAAAGAAACACTGACTATGATCTACTGGGTTGGTATGTTTATAAAAGAAATAAAATAAAACTGTGATTGTAATAGATATTTATTTACAGTAATTTAATTGCACAAATACAAAAATTATAAAAAATTAGTTTTCCATGTCTTCGTTTTCGTTGCTCAAAATTCTATCCCATCCGACACTATTTCGATCGTCAACGTCTTGGGCTGTTGCTGTTGCAGAAACCAATTCATATTTTGCAGCAAGCTCACCTGGTAAATGTGGAATATTGACGAGGTATTCTTTTAATTCTTCTTCAACCATTTCAGCACAAAATGTATCCATGTCTATGGAACCATATAAAAATTTGTCGCACAAGTGTGCCCCAGCCATAAAATTGATTGTATCCCTGATCTCGTTCTTATATTGATCTTTGGTTACATCAATATGTGACCAATCATTTACGCTATCTAACATATCGTGAGCCCTATTTCTTAATTCTCTCCCCAACCAAAATATGTATCTATCTACACATTCGTTGGCGGTCGTCGTCGTCGTCGTCGCATCAGCAGACATCTTTAACAGAAATAATGAACACGCGTAAGTATTCTGACATGTGCAACTATATTTTAAATTTAATTACATCCTTTTTTTCAAACAATTTACATACAATTTACTCCAATGAGCCAAAACGTAATAATGTTCGAGTATTGTTTCCAAAAACTCTAGTGCCCTGCCCCAAATAAGTTAGAGTGTATTTATCTTTAGTTTTACTCATAATATCTACAATATCGTCAGGTAGTGTTTCGGCCACACGTTTTGGTAAAAAAGTCTCAAATGTGCTATTATCACCGTCATCGTGTAAAGCCACTAAAAGAGTTTTACCAAATCGTGTAGTCATTGAAACCATCTTTACAATTTTATACACTTTGCCTACAATCATTTCGGTAACCTTTTTTTTCTCTAAAACCTCGAAATCTTTGCTAAACATTTCATTAATTTCATCTAGAGTTTCTTTTGCAATACTCATTATTGAAAAAAATGGTATATAAATCCAAAAATTACCGTGAATATAAAAGCACTTTCAGAACACTACACGAACACAATATTTGATGTTTATGCCACTGATATCTGCGACTGTTTGAAGTCACTTCTTCTCCCACGAACCTTTATAGCGAGGTTTCAAGGTCGAATTGTAACAATGGTGGGGGTAGCTTAACGATAGAAATAGTGGGAGGAGTATTCAAGGTCAAATGACGTCACACATTTAAATTGGTATAAGGATAACTTCAAGGACAAAATATAATGAAACAAATAACTACATTTTATGTACTTTATTCATTGATTTTTTTCTGCCATTCTTCTATGCGTTTAACATTATCACCTAAACCTAATTTCCTTAATTTGTTCAATAATAATTGTTTATTTTTATTTCTAAGAAAATTCTTACAAACTATACTAGCTAAAAGACACACTTCGGCATGGTCCATATACTTAAAAAATACACTAAAGTCCTGAGCCTCCGAATCTTGCATTTCATATGCGTAAAATTCCGAACAGGCTGCAGAAATTAGAAATTCCTCGTACATTTCTCGCACTAAACTTTCCATATTAACTACTACTACGTTAAACTTAAGTCCTACACTCTAATTTCATCTAACACAACCGGATCTGCAATGAACCTAATCAGTTTTTCCAAACAGTCACTAAACCCCAACTTTTTTATCTCACGAACAAAGTCTTGTAAATTTATTGTTTTGCTGCAATATTTACGATATGCATTCGCAGCCTTTTCATATTCATAAGCCAAATCACAATAGCGCGACGCCCATTCTGCTCGACTTTTCATTGCATCATTGAAATAATTACTAGCCGTTTCAGTGAACTCATCGCCCAATTTTTTTACTGTCTCTTGCAAAGCACTATTCATATTATTCACTCATTTTTACATTCACGACACTTTTTTATTGCTGGTGGTGGCCCATCTATATGATGACGATATATTTGTTCATAGTGAATGTAACAGGGTAAGCTTAACTGTAGTTCCTTGTTACACCGATATGACGCTGGCAGCTTATCCCAAATTTGCCGTAAACTCAGCGTATCAACGCAAGTTTTTAAATATTCGAGAGGAAAAAATGCTAGATCCTTCTCTTCAAAATCACACAAACTTTTTAAATTACTCTGATATAAACAAATTACTCTGCCGACTTGCTCTATAATTTTTTCTTTAGATAGTTCCGTATCTGACATTTCACACTGAATGAATGCAAGTAGACTCACACAATTTATAGAACAATTTGCAAGGTCGAAATCATTTCAAGATCATCCCACACTATTACAATGCACAAATAACTACTTCAAGGTCACACACCCAAGATGACCTTCAACAAAGTCAAGGTCGTCTCGACCAAGGTCAAGGTCAAGGTCACACACACAACCTTGAACACAAGGCCAAGGCCAAAGCACACGTGCACTTTCAAGGTCAATGACAAGGACATGTGGGCGGGGCCAAAGAGGGGTGAAGCAATGTCAAGGTCAAGGTCGAGGAGTGGGGGGGATCGAGCGAATCGGGTTATGTTCACTACTAATGTAATTTCAAGAAAAATACTTTTTTAAAGTTTCAAGTCTAGTTGATATATATCGATTATATTTTCTTTAAGAATTCGTTACCAACAATCGGATCGAAGAAGGGTAACGAAAACTCAAGCGTGTAATAAACAATTTACAATATATCACACTTCTTATTACTACTTATTGCGTTTTAAAATCAACATTTTGAAATGCGATACGAATAGTTGGATAAGACGGGGGAGCGGTAACGAAAAAGCAACAAACTGCTAATAAAATAATGTGTTATATTATTACTACAGAGTATTATGATTTTAAATTGCAATTAATCGTAGCATATTTAAGTAAGTCAGTAATGCCGCCCAGTGAATAATGTTTAAAACATTCTGGCTTGGCAATGGGCTTTAGAAAATTTTAAATTAAAACACAGTTTTTAGTATACCTTCGCCCACACGCCCACTGCTACAAACGTGGGCAAATTCATGACTTGAATAGTTAATTATAGTACCTAACAACATACCGAAATATAAAATAGCTTTCGTTTACGTAAAAAGCCTTATTAAAATTCAAATATCCTTAATTTAGGGCGTTCTAAAGCATAAAAAATAAATAAATGCATTTTACACATGACTTCACTTGTTAAAACCTTCCTTTCCTCGCTAGTTTTTAAATTGAAAATAGCAGCTGTCTGCAGTAAAGCCAAAGTAGGAAAGAGAGAACTGAGAATTCCTGCGGGCCTGCCTGCGAGTGAAATCCGCATGCAGATCACGTACGTTTCTGACATCATCACTGTCTGGGTAATTACTGTTTTCAGTTTCCAATTGTGAATGGTAATAAGCTTTTAAGGACTTTTCTCACGACACTGGGGGTATCGTAACAGTATAATGTGTTTTTAGATAGGAGGATGTTAAAATATATATATTTTTTTATTCTAGATTAATGTTGATGACTATAACATAAATTCTAAAAACAAGGTAAAAAAAGCAACCATTAGAAAATCAATATTAGAGCATGTTCTTAACGAGCTAATCTAAAAAAAAAACAGCGAACAGTTAAACGGATGATTGAGAACAATATGATTTAATCGAGCACCATAATATTTTGTTAAAGCAATCTTATTTCTGTAATTGTAGTACGACTTTTAGTCCGGGCGCCCAGGGAATTTTAGTTTTCGATTAAAATGGGTGGTAAAAAAAAGTTTCTTTAATGTATTTGACCTCTAGATTAAGAAATGGTCAGGAAATTGTTATTAACAGTGTAAATGTTTATAACGTTGTAAAATTGTTAATCTTTATGCTATTGATCTTAAACTCAAACCTGCCATTTTGTTTCATATTTAAAGCCTAAGACGCCAGTTTTTAAAAATTGAGAAAAAGTAATTAGAAGCTTTTTTTAGTGAACTTTTCTTAATTTGACCTAGTAATGACCCTAGAATGACCTCTATTCGACCATGGGGGATTAAACAAACAACGAATTCGGATTCAGCTATCTCAAAAACGTACATATCTACTTTTTCAGATTTATTTAGTGAATTTTACTCCATTTGACCTTGAAATGACCTTGAACCTAACGTAATAAATGTTAGCGACAAATTTGGATTCAGGGCGTTTCATTATATAAGAATAACATGGTTTGGTTAAAAAGGCATCCACTTTTTTTTTGTAATTCTGTGTAATCTTTGCCACTACCCATATTTTGCAATATTAGTACACACAAATCTCGAGAAAGATATAAAAGATGCTGAAAAATATTTAGTCCAAGTTTTGCGAGTACGGTTATATCTACACTTTGGAAATCCACTAATCGAACATTTGCCACCAACTAGTGCTACTATTAAGATATATATATATATATATATATATATATATATATATATATATATATATATATATATATATATATATATATATATTATATTGTTTAGAATTAAACTAAATGTTTACACAAAAATAGCATTTCTCTAAATCCCACAGAATATGAATTTATTGAGCAAGATGACTTTCTTATGTCTAAAAAAGTTGAAATTTTGTGATCATTATCAAACGAATGGTACCGAACTGTTATACTCTAAAGTATCAAAATATATTGTTGGTAATTAAATTCTTCATCCCATAGATCTAAAAGCCAAGCAGCTTTCGTACTTTCTTGAGGAGAACATCTACTCATATCAGATATAGCCAGATATCATAAGGATGGGGAACTATGGGGACTCTTTCCATGTTGTCGGTCCGGTGATGTTATGGTCATCTGTATTTTCATAAACTTCCAAGTCCCAAGTAGCACTGGCTTTTGCATAACCTTATACAGACGTTCGCTAAGACCCAATCTCTTTCATTAAGCAGAAGATTTTGGTACTAGGTTGGTTGTTGATAATATTTTAAGAATCGTCAGGACGCTATTCATTCCCCACTGTCTGCGCATTTGAACTTCCAGGTATCTGTATTTGGCGATCTTCTCATTACGCTTGTTGTCACTAGAAATAGCGACTTCTATTAGTGTTGCTCGCTTGGATGTTTTATCTATTCCAGTCAGGTCTATTATGTGCAACTGTATGATCCTTAAGCACAGTTAGATCTCCGTATAGCTTGAACTCGTGTTCTCCAGTATAGGCTCCTGGCACTTTTTCCACCTGCAACAGCTTAATTCTTTCTGCTAACTCTTGATGGACGATCTTGGCTGCTGAATCGTCTCTCTTTTTGGATGGCTAGTAAAAAACTTTCGGTTTCATTAATCTGATGTCCTTGTTCAACGGATTTGACTAGGAAATTCTGATAAATTGCAAGTTCGTTACAGTGGAACGTCTCTGATAAAATCCGTGCGGTTCAGGATTGATGTATCGATTGTAGCCATTGAAGATTTCACCGGTCAGAATTGACTCAAGAAGTTTAGGAATTGCAGATAAGATTGAAATCCCACTATAGTTTGCTACATCACACTTATCACCCGATTTAAAACAGGTAGAAAGTTGGAAAATATCCATACCGTCGGGAAATTGCCGGAGTCTAATGAGCTCTAGCATTATAGTAGGGACACTGTCGAGACCAGCTCTTTAGATATATCAAGCACATTTAGTTTTTCTCAGGGTAGAAATGGTGCTTAGAGAGAACGCCGGCAAAGCCAACCGCGCCAGTCCCATCCAATCTCGCATCAATATTACTCCCGGAATGTTCCAACTGGAAATGTGATGCGAAGGCTTCAGATATGTCTTCAGGTCTGTCCAATATTAACCATTATGCCAAAATCTTGATGTGCTGGGGTTTAATGGACCGGATTCAGAGTCAGCAACTCTAAAAACATATAGTAGACATAGTCAGAACCCCAGGCCAGAATTTTTTTTGTGTGGCTGTTATTAATTAAAAGTTTCGGTTATTTCACTATTTGGATAACTACAGCATACATGAAATTAAAGAACATATTTTTTAAAAAGCTTATGTAAACTGAGTGTCTGTTATTTATTTGAAAATTAAAATTTTATATTTTAGCCAAATGTTTATTGTAGAAAGAATGCCAAATTTCGACGCTATATATATATATATATATATATATATATATATATATATATATATATATATATATATATATATAATTTATATACTTACAAAATACCCATTGTCAAAAATACAAGAAGTTATACAGATATAATAAAATAAATTCGTCGATATTATATTGAAATTTTTTTGAGGCTATCGATCATTTCATTATTAGTTAAAAACATTTTTAGGATATTTGACGTTTCAGTTTATTTATTTCTTAAACCATCTGCAAAATTAAAATTAAACATTAAAAAGGGATTCAAATGTAATTAATTTTTATATGTGATAGAAAATTCAAATAATAAATTGTGTTTACGCTGGTAAATATTACGTATCTAATTCGTAATCAAAGTCAGTGAAGTTATCTTCGCTCAAATTAATTATAATTGGTTCCTCTATCTCACGGATTATGAGATCGAGTTTCCACATTTTCTTTTATTCTTTTATTGTATGGATTTTTTCCAATTTTCTACACAAACTTTATTCAAAAAAATCTTTCGAAAGTTCAGTTAAATTACTAATTTTGTAAATTGTGTTATTTCTAGCAACTCTTCCTTTAACTTGAGAGAGATATTTCCTTCTCTAACGGAGATTTTCCAGATGATCTATAAGAACAGATTTCCAATCTGGTTTTTTTCAGCAAAAATTAATTTCTCTGAACAATTTCCAGAGCTTAATTCTTTTAATTTCAGGTAAATCCCGATCTTCTTTGATTTTAGATAGAATTTTGTCGACGGTTGGAATCTACTTCTCATAATAATATGTACGTACAACTCCTTGTATTGCAGTTTACATCTCTTCTTCCAACGAGGTTTTTCGTCTGGCTGTGATCGAATGTAGCTTGGGAGTAGTAACAATTCCAGTCGTTTTTTTCTCCTTCAGTATTCGGTACATAGTAAATTTTCTAACTCCTGTCATGTTGGAACACATCTCAATAGAGCTTTTAACATTATTATGTAGATATTGATATTTATTAAGGCATCATAAACATTCATCGTAATAAGAGTTTCGTTGAGGAAAAAATGCCCTGGTTTAACGATTTTGAAATAAATATAGATGTGGAAGCCATATCTTTTGGGTATCTCACTAATCTCAATTAATATATAAAAATAAGCACAAACAAGATAAATCACTAAGGAAGGACACACTGTAAGGTGTACTTTGTTTACTGACAGAAATTAAATTGAATTATCAGAAATTTTATTGTTGCAGTAAATTTATAAAAGCTTACAATATTTAAATATAATTAGATTTATGGCAGTCCTCAGTTACCTGCGGTACTCGAGCAGGTACCTTGGAGATTCGGTAACAGTTTTATAACTCTCTCTAGTTTTTGAATAGAGTATAGGAATGTGTATGCTTACGATCGCCCCTCCCCTTCCCAAGAGCTTTAAGTTCAGGAAAATAGAACCGATTCTGCATTTTATATTAAGAATGTGTATGCTGCTGGTACTCCCCCCCCCCTCCCGTTGACAACTTGTTTTCCCTGCGCGATAGCCCTCCCCCAAGAGCTTTGAATTCAGGAAAATAGACCCGATTCTGCCTCTTATACCAGGAATGTACATGCTGCTGGCATCCTCCCCCCTATCGGCAACTTGTTTTTTCTTGTGATCGCCCCCCTTCTCCAAGAGCTTCAAATTTAGAAAAATAGACATACAAATGGGAATGTTGCTGGCGTCTTCCCCCCCCCCCCCCCGTCGACAACTTGCTTTCGGTTGCCATACTGTACTTTTGTGATATCACCGCCCCCCCCAAAGAGAGAGGGTGGATCCGTCCGTGTATATATATATATATATATATATATATATATATATATATATATATATATATATATATATATATATATTAAGATATTTTTATATTGTTTATAATTAAACTAAATGTTTACACAAAAATAGCATTTCTTTGAATCCTACAAAATATGAATTTATTGAGCAAGATGACTTACTTATGTCTAAAAAAGTTGAAATTTTGTGGTCATTATCAAACGAATTGGTACCGAACTATTATACTCTAAAGTATCAAAATATATTGTTGGTGATTAAATTCGTCATCCCGTAGATCTAAAAGCCAAGCGGCTTTCGTACTTTCTTGAGGAGAACATCCACTCATCTCAGATATAGTCAAATATCATAAGGATGGGGAACTGTGGGGACTCTTTCCACGTTGTCGGTCCGGTGATGTTATGGTCATCTGTATTTTTCATAAACTTCCAACTCCCAAGTAGCACTAGCTTTTGTATAACCTTATACAGACGTTCGCTAAGACCCAATGTCTTGTATTAAGCAGAATACTTCGGTACTAGGTCGGTTGTTGATAATATTTTAGGAATCGTCAGGACGCTATTCATTCCCCACTGTCTGTGCATTTGAACTTCCAGGTATCTATATTTGGCGATCTTCTCATTACGCTTGTTGTCACTAGAAATAGCGACTTCTATTAGTGTTGCTCGCTTGGATGTTTTATCTATTCCAGTCAGGTCTATTATGTGCAACTGTATGATCTTTAAGCACAGTTAGATCTCCGTACAGCTTGAACTCGTGGTTCTCCAGTATAGGCCCCTGGCACTTTCTCCACCTGCAATAGCTTAAGTCTTTCTGCTAACTCTTGATGGATGATCTTGGCTGCTGAATCGTCTCTCCTTTTGGATGGCTAGTAAAAAACTTTCGGTTTCATTAATCTGATGTCCTTGTTCAACGGATTTGACTAGGAAATTCTGATAAATTGCAAGGTTCGTTACAGTGGAACGTCTCTGATAAAATCCGTGCGGTTCAGGATTGATGTATCGATTGTAGCTATTGAAGATTTCACCGGTCAGAATTGACTCAAGAAGTTTAGGAATTGCAGATAAGATTGAAATCCCACTATAGTTTGCTACATCACACTTAACACCCGATTTAAAAACAGGTAGAAAGTTGGAAAATATCCATACCGTCGGGAAATTGCCGGAGTCTAATGAGCTCTAGCATTATAGTAGGGACACTGTCGAGACCAGCTCTTTTAGATATATCAAGCACATTTAGTTTTTCTCAGGGTAGAAATGGTGCTTAGAGAGAACGCCGGCAAAGCCAACCGCGCCAGTCCCATCCAATCTCGCATCAATATTACTCCCGGAATGTTCCAACTGGAAATGTGATGCGAAGGCTTCAGATATGTCTTCAGGTCTGTCCAATATTAACCATTATGCCAAAATCTTGATGTGCTGGGGTTTAATGGACCGGATTCAGAGTCAGCAACTCTAAAAACATATAGTAGACATAGTCAGAACCCCAGGCCAGAATTTTTTTTGTGTGGCTGTTATTAATTAAAAGTTTCGGTTATTTCACTATTTGGATAACTACAGCATACATGAAATTAAAGAACATATTTTTTAAAAAGCTTATGTAAACTGAGTGTCTGTTATTTATTTGAAAATTAAAATTTTATATTTTAGCCAAATGTTTATTGTGGAAAGAATGCCAAATTTCGACGCTATAGGATCATTAATAGAAGTGTCTGAAAAAAATTTGCACCAAGGTATTGCAAAGTTAGTAGATTAAGACGAGCACATAAGTGTGATTACATAATAACTTCCCTAATTTCAAAATAGTCTATAGGTTTGTTCAACTTTAATTTCACTAATCAAAATATGTAACTAAAGTTCTTAGCATCATTTATTAAAACTCGTTCAATTTCGAAAATTCTCTATGTACGAAGCACCAGGTCTTAGAATAGACCCTACACAGTTTCAACTTATCGTATTAATTGATTTTAATTTGTTAATGCTAGAACGACATTACAGTCGGAGAATGTTTAAAAATTTTGCAAATTGAATATCGGGTCATGATAAAGTTAGCCGATTTAACACCAATACAAATAAGAACTGCCCCCACTAAGGCTTTGGATGTCCTGGTGAGCCTCTATCCTCTCTACTTATACATAGCGAACGACACCTTGAAGGCTACTTATCATATCAGTGCCTAAGGCATCTCGGAACTGAAATGGGCGGCTACTAAAGTATCTGGGAAAGCGTGGTGGAGAGATGTCCATCACTTCCCATGGTGCCACTTTTGAAACTCAGCCACTCTCTTGAGATAGTTTTGCCAAGTAGAGAGGCGAGAGGAAGCAAAATCTTCCGAAAAATGGATCCTGGTGGTTTATAGTTGTATTTCGACAAGATAAAAGAGCTAAAGACGGAGTGTTCGGCAGGTGCACGGGAATCGGAGAGTTCTACTTTTTGCGGCGACGTGTGATGATCTTTACAGCGGAAATTATGCTATTCTATATTGTGGCCATCTCTGTGAGCAGAACATGAATATGAATAGAATAATAAACATATGTCAGAGAGTAGGGTTGCGATAATAGCAATGAAGTCTAGTGTCGTAATTTCGCGACTGCTATTATAAACTGAACAGACTGTCAAGGAACGGCTGCACAATCAGATTCACTCTATTATGGGGAATGGGGAAGCAGGCTGTCTGGCAAAGATGGGACGCTATTAAACTATTTAGACCCCTGCTAATTCTACCTATCCCAATTGCCGTTGGCAAAAGAGAGTTAAAATTGTTATTAGAAAGTAAATTTATTGAATCTTGCAATGAGTTGTGCCAAGAAACATATAACTGGCGCATGGCTTGCTAGAGAGCTTCTCTCTTTAGGAAGGAAAGAGCTGAGAATTGTGGAGGGAATGTTGACAGGGTATTGCCACCTGAGGGACCATTTTCATAAGATTAGTGTTGTAGATGACCAGATGTGCAGATGGGGTCTGAAGGAGGATAAAACTATTGACCACGTCTTCAGAGAGTGCCCAGCAGCTAACCGACTGAAGCAGAGATATTTTGGAGATAAAATTTTGTCGCAGGAAGCCTTTAGGCAAGTTCAATTAACGAAACTGCTTAGAGAGATGCCCGGAATAACCTACAACCATTATTATCAAGTGTCACCACCTTTTGTTCATTCATTGGTTCATTCTACACCAAAGCATAGAGATCATTTACGGCATCCTTTGTCCACCATTTCTAACTATAAAAAACTGGTCCAAATTGTTGAAAACTTTTCTAAATGATGAACCACATAAGGGAGGTCACTGTGATTATTCCTGAAATCATCAAATTGTTTTGACCGATTGGACTAAAGTTAAAAAGACAACAGCGGTACAAATTGGCATTTCGAAAAAGGGTTCCTTCGGATCCTTCATAAGTATTTAAATCGAGTCGAAGTTCTGGGTTACTTCATAACAATGATTCAATTCACTTAGCGATGTGAGATCAGATCTAAAAGAAAAATAATTTGCGAGTAATAACGAAGTTCAACAAGCTGTTTAACACATGATTTTGTAGTGGTATCGAGGCTTCAATTAAATGTTATGAAACAATGAGAGAGAAGAAGGTTGACTATACTGAAGAACAGTAATGCTTTTGTTCTCACTTTTCCTTCTATGTTAGACTAAGAATATTTGGACCATACAATGTACTTACACGACGTTCAGCTTAGTTAAAGTAGTAAGTTCAATTTATTATTTTTTTTAAACTAGTTCATCTACTCGTCATCGTTATCTGGTGCCTTATGGCGTCCTAAAACAACGCTAATGTTCAGCTATTATCTTGTTTAATGTTTAATTACCAGTACAGTAGTATTTTTGTTCGCCGTACGACATCCGGTCCCTAATTACAACGCTAGTTAAGCCGATGTGTCAGTTGCAAACTGTAATTTTTCCAGTTAAACTTTTTTAAATTTGATGATGTATCGCCGCGTTTTGGTGGTTTGTGTAATTACCGACCTGCCTACTGGTTTTTATTTCGAGAAAATGCCTTTGTTATTTGTCTGGGTCGACGTATATTTTTTTCAGGTTGTTTGTTTAAAAATTATAGGACGACATTTAGATAAACGAGTTTTGAATGGCTTTTGTTATAAGGTTTTTTCAAAGGTTGATTATAAATACCAAGTATGTTATTGAGTTTAATTATTTTTTCTTTACTAAAAATAGGTTTCGAAGCCAATGCACTAATGAATATATAATTAAGAATAATTTACGTCGATAACTTTTATTATAATTTAATTGAAAATAACCATGGACGTCTGGACATGGAATGTTTACAAAAACAAAACGCCACGAATGGGTCACAATCAGTAGTAATTTGCCAACTGTTTTGGAAAAAAATAAGGGAAAACAATACACTTTGTTAATACCCAATTTTCATGAAAAAAAAATATTATTATGATAATATATTTCATATAATACTTAATAAACAATTTATTGCTACAATAGTAAACTAATATCTTTAAATTAGTATGCTTTATAATGCTTCAGTTTAACTCCCAGAAAATTCAAGATTTCTAAGTAGTGTGGTAAACTATGAAATCTGGCAACCTCGCAAATTTCTTTTACGCTATCTTACTATCAAGGTTGAATCCGGTCCATTCATAAAAATTGTGACATATGACATTTTTGTGGTTGACGTTGTGTGTCTTGGGTCGTTTTTTAATTTTTTGTGATTCCAAAAGTGTTTTTGTAAGTGACTAATTATTCATTAGTGACAAAATGCTCAATCAGTGCCAAGTTTGCCGAAAATTGGATTATTTATTTTCAAATTTAACTTTTCACAGGTAGTGACATAATTTAGGTTAAGTTTGGTATCATAGGCGGGTAATTTGGGATTTTAGATTTTGTTATCAGTGATTTTTTATAGGTTTCCCAGTGATTCTAACCGCCGAGACCTTTGGATTAATATATTGGGACTACAAGATAAAATCTTGCCCAAGTCACTTCATATCTGTAGTGAACATTTTGGCCCAAACGATTTCTATTATCGATTTGATGGTGTTCGTATTTTAAAGTGAGACCAACATAATTGAAACCCACCATTTTCTGTTATTTTTCATTAACATTTCCCTTGTAATATTACACCAAATAATGCCACTTTTCTTATCTTTTTACAATTTTTTCCTTAATTTTTGTTTTCCCTATTACTTGTAAAAGTGTAAAATTTTCATTTAACCAAGATATTACAAAATCTGCAAAAAAAACTCATAAATATATCACTTGCGTAATAACTGCCATGTGTGAAAAGTCTAGAAATGAAAATTTAATTGCTACAATTTTTGTTTATTTTTATTCGATGTCCGATAGTTACATAGTCTCAGATTTGCTTTACACAAATTAGATAATGTCAGTAAGTAAGAAAAAAAAGTATATTTTATTGTACGTTATTCTATTTTATGTATATAATTGTAATATGACCAACAAGTAATATATTTAATAATGGCATATACTTATTTGTATCCCACACATTTCCTTATCGGTATATTTTGTCATAAATATTTTAGGATACTAGAAACAGTGAAAATCAAGAAATACACTACTCATATTAAAATAAATAATTTCCGTTAGAAACACATAACAGATTCTCGATTCAAGATATTAAAAATTTTCAACAATAGTACTGCCAAAACCTGATGGGCAAGTTGAGTTCAGTAAAACAGGTTAAACTGTAACAAGTCTTTCAGATTAATATCTAAATTGAAACAGTCTATCATATATATTCCAAATCATAATTGAAATTATATACAAATATTAACAGGTTATTTCTTGAAAATGAAGTTGTAAATACTCTGTTTTCTCCTGAACACATACACCGTCGAATATATATTTTTTAAATATTTCCATTTTTGCTTTGCTTCATTTATTAACTTACAAAAAATATCTCCATTTTCTCGTTTCAGGAATTTTGTACAAGTATTATTATTTTTACAAATAATTGGTATACTAACCAAATGTCAAAGTAGTCATATTTGCATACCACGACGTCGTTACATTTATTCAGTATTGCACTTCAATATTTGAGACATTAGAACTTTGGTAAGACTACTTTTTTACGATGTTCATGGCTGACGTTAAATTTCATATGCGAGTGTCTGTACGGCATAGACACGTTGTTAGGAATAATAAAAATAGACAGCGAGTCCATAAAATTAAAAAAAAAAATTTCAATCACAGTAATGTTCAAGAAACAAAGTTTTTGCCGATTTTAGAATTGTGGGCGTTAATTAGCCACTTAACTACAATCCGGTAAAATATCACGCAATTTTTTACTTTGGACTTGGATAATTCTTACATGGTACTCTATTTTAAATAATAACTAGTGCCTTGGATAAAAAAAAGTTTATTTCAAGTCATTAATGTCGTAAAAGATAAATGATATGAATATTACGATTATTTTTATATTGAATACTGATTTATGTTCAGTACAACAACTTCCGTATCACGACATATTGATAGAGTAATTAACTATTTCTTATGAAAAAATATTTGTTTCAATTCTGCAAATAAAAGCATCATAGAATATTAATTGATATTTTTATTCGTTTTAAAATTGTTACGCCGCTGACGTATGATAGATTGTGAGCTATGACACCCCTCTAACCCCTGGCCTATAAAGATGTTGGCGCTTATAAATTTCCTATTCATGAATGACTAGCCTGGTCCATTCTGTACTATGTCTATGAAAATAACAGTTTAGCTTTAGAATTAGCTTGGAAAATTTTTGATATTATTTTGTATCAAAAATTTATATGTGGTATTGTCATATATATATCGGAATATGAAATACTTTTATATACGAGGGTGTGCAGAATCAATTTAAACTAAAGATAGAGGCACTAAACACACAAAAACATTTCAGATACATATTTATTTGTGGAACACAAAATGCAATTAATGTTCTTATCAATTTTGTCATTTTTTTTTATTATATTCCCGGGTCCGTCCTAAAGCCGGATACACTGCGACCAGAGTAGGCCTATTGTGCTCACCCTAGACATTACAGAGAAGAAGGTTGACTATACTGAAGAACAGTAATGCTTTTGTTCTCACTTTTCAACCTAACTCCCTGGCTCAATCTGTACAGTCCTGCTAAGGAGTGAGTGAGTATTTCTCTCGGTTCCAATCTTACTGACCCGAAAGTTTGTTGTCTAAATCTTACCAGTGACTGACAGTCACATATGATATGCTTTACCGTTTCTTCGGCTTGTCCACATAGTCTGTAGCCGAGGTTTCCGTTATATAGATTCATTCTATTCAGATGTACTTTGACGGCCATGTGTCCCGTCATTATACCCGTAATAGTCCTTAATTGGTTTCTACTCATTTGTAGTGGTTTCCTTGCCAGTTTCGGGTCCGGATTCCCAATAAATAGCTTGCTGTGGTTTAAATCCTGTCTGGTCATCCAGTGGTTTTTATGTTCTCTTTTGATCCATTCTTTGACTGCTTCTCGGGCCCCGCACCGCGGCACACCAAAGGCCGGTTCTGGACCAATGTATTGAGATGCTGACCCTGGCTCTAGCTAGCTCGTCAGCTTTTTCATTTCCATGTATGCCTTCGTGTCCTAGTACCCACTTTAACATAACTCTGTTGTGTTTTGTCAGAATTTCCAGCTCACTCTGACATTCCCAAACCAGCCTCGATGATTCCTTTTGGCCCTTGAGGGCCCTTATGGCTGCCTGGCTGTCAGAGTAAATGAGGATTTGCTTCCCTTTGTAAGCTCTCCCGTTTATCTCGTCTGCGCACCGTAAGATTGCGTATATTTCTGCCTGGAATACTGTTGGGCATTTCCCAAGGGGAAGGGTTAGTTCCTTCCTCGGTTGTAACCCATATATCCCAGCTCCAGTACCCTCACTAGTTTTTGAACCATCAGTGTACCAGATACTTGCACCCGAGAATGTTTCCGGTCTTTCTCTTTTACTTGCCATTTGATCCTCTATTGTGACTTCAAACGGTATATTATAACCATAGCTCGAGTTCATATGATCTGTGTCCATTTCCAACTCAGGGCTCTTGATTTTTTTACATATATTTTTATGTCCTGACATCGTCATTTGCGATTTTACTGTTGAGTGATTTAGTTGGTGGAGTCGGTGTCATTGCTATCATAGGTTTTAGTTATTGTCCACTGAAATATAAACTTATCGTAGGTTAAATTATTTTTGAAAAGCTCTTAATATTAAATCTTACTATAAATAAAAATATATAATAAGCTGCATAAATCAACGTTATTAGTAGTTGTAAATATATTTTTTTTAAACGTGTTAGACAAAGAGTTATTTTGAAATTCGATTTATATAACTCATGTTGTTTAATACATGCGATATGATACGTTTGTAAACATTGTGGGCAATTTATTAGCCCAATTTTTCAAAGCTAATTTAAAATACACATATAACATTTTTTTGTACGAGCTCCTTACTTCTTTCCCAGATAACAAATAATTGATCGGTTCTTTTTCTGATTCATCATTGATCTCAAAACTTAAATTTCTATTGCTTGTACAAGAACAGTTCGAGTGTATTTAAAGCTTAAGATGGTGGTCAAGATCTTCTTTCTGACAATCTTTGTTTGTGTTTTCTATATTCAGTTTGCTTATTTGTTCCTTTGGCTTATGCGGTAACCTTTTCTGCTTCTAAGTTTTTCGTCTTAAGTTCTCTTTCTTTCTTTCTGTTTTTCTTCTGAATAGATAAATTTAATGTCTCTGTTTTTTTTTCACTTGAACTTTTTTGTACATAGATGAAATCAGTTCAAATGATAGTCGCTCTACCTCCCCTTTTCCTTTTTTTTTTGGTCGAGTGTTTTAGGCCAGTATAAATGCCAATTAATTCTTAAATTTTCATTGGACATGGAGTGGATCGATAGTTTTTGATTTTTAGTCACATCTGCAAACTTTTTAGGGTATTTTTTCGAATTTTATATTATTGTTAGCGTTATAAGTTATCAGTTTGTTGAATTTTTCTGGGCTACCTTTCCCATTAAATCTGTTTGTTTCTTGAAACGTTTCCTATTGACTAGCTGATACTATTTATTTCATTATGATTTTTCTTGTTGGTTATATTTGGTATAATATCAAGTACATTTGTGTTTAGCAGTAAGTATCTATATTTTAGGAAGGTAAGCAAGATTTTTTTGCGGATGAACTAACATGTAAAAATGTATTGATAGAAGTATAATACCACTGTTCTGCATTTTGAAATTTTTTGTCACTCCCAGATATCTTTTTGGGTTTTTTTGTGTGCTGTAATGTGCTAAATTCAAATATGAGCTCGGTTTTTACTTATCACCCATAAGTTTTTAGAGATTGAGAGAAGAATTTGAGAAACCCAAACAATACGCAGTGAGTTTTCAAAGTAACTTTTTTTACAAAATATACTTCATTTTATATTGAAAAAAGTATAATACAATCAAATAAATTATTTTGTTGACTTTTTTCGCTTGTATTCGCTGGGATCGGTTTCACGTTTGAGGACCCAACAGTAGCCCGCTAACATGTTTGAGATCCATTTTCCGCCATACGTATTCTATTTGAACAACTTGCTGGTGAAATCTTTCACCTTGCTTGTCTGAAACCGCACCTAAATTGTCAAGGAAGAATTCCAGATGGGAGTGAAGGAAATGCAGCTTAAATGACATGTAGCAACCTAACATCTTGTAAGATTAAATATGTTTTTCAACCATATCTTTATAGTTTTCCGATTTCTTGTGACCTAGGAAGTTGCCACATACATTTTTAAAGACAGTCCATATCCTATTTGTAGTATGTAGTTTCAAAATTTTCATCTTTAAAAAGGTCTCGTATTTGCGGCGCAACGAATATTCTTTCTTTAAGCATTGCCTCACTTATATGCGAGAATTTCAATCTCAAATAAAGAAAAGCATTTTGTCCACGAGTTTAAAAAACGAAGTTTCGGAAAAAAAGCAAAAGAAAAAAAAGTACCGCGTCAGCGTCTTAAAACCAAATATTTTTAAAAATTACCTTCGTTTGGCGATTTATGGATCGTAGATGAGGTCTTCCATTAACGTCGCTATATCCTCTAACTTCTTTTAAGTAGCTTTTTTAATTTTCTGGCATCTTTAGTTTCTTATTAGGCTTTTGTGTTGGCTATAGATACTTGTTGAGAAGTAATTCTTTTTATAAAGGACTGATTCAAAATAGCTAATCTAAAAGAATCTTCAATAATACTCTTTGTCAAGGCTCTGACCTATCCGCTCGCTGCCTGAATTTCGGGCCAACGCCGTGCCGCATTGACTTCTAATTACTATGAGTTCGAAACTAATTCAAATTTTGAAATGGTTAAACTATGAAAATATTCCTAAAATATAAACAATTTATCTAGCCAAAAAAATTGATTTATTGAAAATTTCAAGGTGGTGTAAGTCCTTAACAGTTTACGATAAAACGAGGTAAAAACTATTAAATACCAAAGTTGCTAACACCCTGTTAAGCATAAAAATGGGTAAAAATAACTGAGAGTTAGCAAATTCCATACCACTAGATACTAATTGTCATGTTGCCAATCATTTTGAATATAACGAATTTCTTATTATTAAGCAAAAAGACAGTAGATGCCAATAACTGGGGAGGGGATAATAATAGTGCTCCTTAGCCTACATAAAAGAATGACAAAAATTCAAATATTGCATTCAATTTTCTTGAGGGGTAGTTTTTGGATTAATAAGTGGTATATTTTGATTATTTTACGAGAATCAGAGTACCAATAAAATAATTTTCGGGCTATTGTCAGGTAAACACAATAAATCTAAAAATATAGCGTTGTTTCAGCTGATAAAATAGTTGGCATAATTAGCAAATTTTGGTAACTATTTTATGTTACTTCTACTTAAATTCAATATTTATTTCGTTTTTAATTCCTTAATTTTTTCTCATTTGTTCATTGTTATCTTCAGTACCTCGGATCTCTCGTTCGATTTCCATTGTCTTCGCACTTAAGTGGGCGTTACAAGAACTACATTCAATCATATTGATGATATTTGCTACATATTAATTGAAATATTGAAAAAAAGCAATTCATTAATTTCTAGAAGATCAATTTGAACAAAAGTTTTTTAATAGTTTTAATAACGTTTTGACATTTCTAGAAGCGAATAAAACAACCACCTGACCATGTTTGTCCATTGCAGAGAGCACGGCAACTGGTCTGTAGTTTTTTATATCAGTGCTCAAGCCCTTCTTAAAAAGAGGGCAAATTTTAACTTTCCTCCATTCAGTGGGAACAACATTGTTTTTTAGGCTTATATTAAATATAGTTTTTAGTGGAAATCTAAATATGTCCATGAGATCTTTAATTATATATGGCGGGAAGCCATCGGGACCAATTGCCTTTCCTATTTTAAGTGCCATAATAGCATTGATGGAATCAATCATAATCTTGTCGGAATATATATTTTCTATCAGCTAGTCATTTAGAGAAACATCTGCCCCGCCAAAGTACTCAGGGAAAGCGTAGCACACCTCTTTATATGTCCTACTTTGCCTTCCGTCAAGGGACATCCTGTTTAGTATATGTTTTGTTTGTTTTTTATTATTAATGTAATTCCAAAAAGACTTAGGATCATTACGTAAATTTTGATGAACTTTATTTATATAATTTTTATGTGCCAGTGTTGTACTTTGTTTAATTTTTCTTCTAAGACTTCTAGGTTCAGAGCATATATAGTTATATTCCTTTTTTGGTTTATTTCTTAGTCGATCCTTTCTTTTCAGGTCATTTATTATTGTTTGGTTATACCAAACAGAATATGATCTGTTACATACAATGGCCTTAGGCACGCATATTTCAAAAATATTATATATTTCATTATAAAATAGCTCAATTGCTTCATTAACATCCACAGAATTTTCCAGAAAAGACCAGTTCACATTAAGAAACATGTTGTACAGCAATCTAAGGTCAACCCTTCTAAATTTGTAGTTATTCGTCATACTTCGCTTAAGTTCAGATTCCCTCACATTACCAATTTTAGTTTCTAAGGTCGTATGTTGATTGTCTGGCACAAGGCTGTACGCAGCTCTCAAAATCGTACTTATTATAACATGCAATATATGTCTCGAAGAATTAACGTTTTAATTGTGCTGTGAGCAGTCACAGTAATCCAGAAACCTTTTCAATTCAGTCACATAAGCGTCTTTAATAACATTTTTATAGAAATGAGTTAAGAAATGTTAAAGTCGCCAGCAATTCAAAACTTTGCCCCATTTCATGCGATAAACACTCAAAATAATTAAACAAACATTCATAAACCCCCAGCCCACAACCTGGCGCAATGTAAACAACAGAAAAATATATTTGAAAATAGTCATTTTTGTTACCCTCATTCCAAGTAGTTCAATGTCATTGTTAGTAAATTCAATAATCAGCTTGGTACTTACAAACGTTGTTTTGATACCCAACAATACTCCACCACCACCCTGTTCATGTTTACGATTTTCGCGGTACACACAGAAGGTTTATGAAACGTCAATTCCCTACAGTATTTTTCGAATAGCTTTAATAACGCTTCGCTATTTCTAGAAGATAATAAACCCCACTTAGCAAAGGACAATGCGACTATGACCCTTTTTTACGATATCACAGGATTATTTGATTTGTTATTCTAAAAAATTACACAGCAATATATTTTTTCTATAAGTTAAGATTGTACGTAAAATCTTTTTTTATAGTTATGTAAATAAGTATCTGTTAAAACGTCGAAGGGAAATAAAAGAAAAATGTTTTATCAATTTAGGAAATATGAATTCGCTATAGGAGTTTACTAATAGCTTTACAAAGTTTCGACATTTGTAGTTGCGAATAAACGCCACTTAGGAAAGCACAATGCTCCATTTGCGCTTCTTTTTACGATATCACAAGATTGTTTTATTTGTAATTTAAAAAAATTACGTGGCATTATATTTTTTCCATAAGTTAATATTATACTTAAAACATATATTTATAATTACGTAAATACGTAGGTAGTAACTGGTAACTAATTTCTTTGTTTTCATTTGTCGGAAGAAAATAATTTGTTGAAGTGGTCGACAGTACTTTACTACTAGTATCAAATCAGCTCCAAATACAACTGTCATGTTAGTTGAACAGGAACAAAACATCCGTTGTTAACCATACGCGGCATTAAAAGTAATGTAATGTAGATGCACCTAACCAGCGTGCCGTGAATAAATAATTCCTAGATAAAAGGACCATTCATAATAAATCGTTTCTCATAATAGATCAAAATTAGCCCGATCAAAGGCCGACGTCAGTACAATTTCCTACATTCTGCGCCGGAAGCCGGTGATTGTCAGCACTTAAATCCCCAACTGCGAACTTATTGCACGAAATAGGTTATAAAAGAGGATGCGATGGGGAACGGCGGCCGGCTCTCTCCCTTTGTATACGCGCCAGCACCGAGGGACTGAAATTGACAGGGCAATTAAAAGATAAACTTTGTCGATAACAATTTTATTGCTTTGTTTTTTGCATATCAGTTGCTTTTTATAGCGAACCCGTGGGGATTACATCTAAAGGTTTCAGGGTATATGTAAATGGGTATTTTTATAGCTTAAGTTTAGTCTATAAGTTTCCTTAAATTGGTAGTAAAACCTAAATTATTCTTGAATTATTTCATTTTTTCATAGAATTAGTAACTAATTGTAAGTTAAACTGGGAAATCTATATGAGTATCAGTTTTAAATTTTTGAAACTTCTTTTGTATATTTAGAAATTCGAACGTGTTTGATAGATATTTAAACCAACTACCATAATTGGAAAAACGACTATGTGAACAAGAAAATAATTTCTTAATAAAATTTCTTGCACAAAATTGAATTCGATTCACAGAAAAAGATACCTACACCTTACAAACTCTATACCTAATATACAAAAACATAAATAAGCTACACAGTAAAAAACGCATGTAAATCTACATCTAAATACTTATACTGCTATTGATATTTTACTAAATGTACAATGTATTTTTTTCCCATTACATATTCTTTCAAGTACGATTACATAAAAACAGTAAATTAATGTGCAATAGTGTAAAATAATATAAAATAATGTAAATTAATGTAAAACAATGTAAAATAGTGGAAAATAATGTAAAATAATATAAAATAATGTAAAATAATGTTGAATCGCCCATAACGCTTCCCCCACTCTTCTCCCAAGAGCAGCAGCAAGACGTGGCAGTCGGCCATTATTTTTATACTAATTGCATAGGTAACACGTTTGGTGCAATAGTTTTTTTTTATAAAGTTTATTGTGTTTTAGTTACAAGTGGATATGGACAGGTAAGTCGAGAAAAATATTTCAGTGTCCATTTAGGTGTAAATATGAAACGATTTTTAGTAATAAAAACACATTAAGGGTTTATTTTTGCAGGGAGCATTTAGAAAACTACATAAATTCTGCTGATAGTAACATCAATAAAGAAAATGTCGAATCTATATATCCTATATTTAAATAACGGCAATAAAATATCGTAAAATGAAGAAAGTAAAGAGGGCCTACCACTGGCATTAAATTTATTTACTAATCTTTATTGAACATTAGAAACTAAGTATTTATTAATAAATTTTCAATACAATTTCTGATTTCAGCAATTTTTGATATTGTTAAGTTAAACACAGAATTTATAGTTAGTATTTTAAATGCACAAGGTTTAAATATAGCTCCCGAAATAATTAAAAAAGATCTATTTTTTTTACTACATAATCCAGATAGTGGAATTTTAAGAACTACCTTTTTATGAGAGGAGTATTACAAAAACAACGTAAATTTTCTACGCCCTCTTAAAATACTGCTTCAAAATTAAGACATCAAGTCTTATGAATAGAAAAAAAAAAACAATTTGCATTTTGCTTTGATTTCATTTCTTTGTTTAATTATAATCAATTAAAATAGATAATAATGAATCGGGTAAGACAGTTTTAAGTAAAAGAATTTGACTTTAAAAAATTTTCATCGGGTAAATTTGATCCTATCGGTACGTTGCACTGGAAATAAAGTCAGTGAATAGAAAGAACCAAGTGTACAGCAGATGAAAAAAAAAAAGAAAATAAATAAATTTTAATTTCTGCTGCACATTGTTAATTTTATTTTGCTAATTTAAAATTTGCAGTTTTTCAAGTTACAAAAAAAACACACAAATTTAAACATTTATTTCCAAGTGCACAACTGGCATTGCCGAGATAATTAAGACAACAAAAATGTGACCAGAGACAGTTTTTTAACATTTATTTTCTTTAAATTGGAATACTAAAGGCCGAAATATTATTTACCCTTTCTTTTTTTCTTTAAAAAATCATGAAGTTAAAATTGCTATATTTGAAATGGAAATATTTAAAACTCATTTTATAGCAGAATTTTATAAAATTACAGACTGATGCTGTATCTACAAATTTAGTGCAACAATTTTCAATTTTTAGGTGGTGAAGAAAATGTATTCTTTAAGATTTGCATGGAAAAGAAGATAGTAGCAGAGGAATATTTAATATTTACTGATGCTTCTGTAACCACTTTTTGTTTTGTGTATTTAATTTATAATACCCGAACGAAATAAGTTCTATATTAGAATTTACTCACAGGTACTTTTTTGATATTCACCCTGAAAGTGGAACAAGATCTAAAAAACGAAATTCGAAAAATAGGGTATAAATTTTATTAACAAAATATGTAACTAGAAAGATACATTTTTTTTTCTATGTAAAGCTAAAAAATAAATTGGCGTCATTTATTTTTGAAGGCTTTACTTTAAAGAAAGATTTCTGTTATTATAAGTTGAAATATTTTTTTTGTAAATATAAGTTTATATATATATATATATATATATATATATATATATATATATATATATATATATATATATATATATATATAGCTCAGACCAAAAAACAAAACAGATAAAGCATCTCATTCAAGAATTTTTGTATCGGTGTGCGCCAAGTTCTTTTAAGTTTGAAATAGTAATACGAAAAAACAGATATATATATATATATATATATATATATATATATATATATATATATATATATATATATATAAGTGGGGATGCTTTGTTGTATTTACTTTTAAAATATCAAGAAAACCTTTGAGGCATGGGGGAAGTAAATAGGCCTTTTGGCCAAGTTGTCGATTCCTAAAAGTAAATGATAAGCAGCGTTACACAAACTGCTTAGTTAACAAAGCTTTAATCTTTAATGCATTTTAAAAGCTAGTAAAAATCTACTAATCACAAAACCTGCTAAGTACATGGAGTTACAAATAAAATAGATACGAAGACTACTGGGTCTCTCTGATTATCCATTGAATTTATCCCCACTTTATGCCTATAAAAATTATGTGTAAATGTATCTGTTATTATTAATCTGAGCTGCTAAGTTTTTTTTGTTATAAATAAATTTTCAGTTATAAGTTTTTGTGAGCCGCTTTCTTATATATAATATACAATAAATATGTAAATTAAAAAAAAAAACTTTATTATAAATAATCTGATTATAGCATGACTCCTTCTGTATAAGTTTAGCTTTTGTTCTGCCTCAGTCTTGTTTGGTTTTAGTAAAATAACTCCAATATGTACCTGTTTGTTTTCGGAAATATTGATTAGTGGTATCAATACAAATAAATCGCTATTATGTCAGCTTTTATTTCCTTATTCATATACAGACAATAATAAAGGTTTTATTAACAGCAACTGTTCGTTGTTTTATTCAGAAGATGAATGAAAATCCCTACCTACTGAAGTATCCATATGTCTAATTCACGAATTCTTTTAACAACAGATAGATAAGGAGCCCTGCACATTTTTTATAGTTAAGTATTCCTGGTCAAAGGTATTCAATTCTTAATATGATATAATTTATATCCTATTTTCAGTTACTTCTGTTAAAATTCAATATACTGTGTAGTTTCATGTTCTCGCTTATTAGAAATAAATATGAATTTTCTCATATAATCAGTACGGAAGCAGGCTGAATTTTTCTGTGATCTATTTTTTGTGAAATATGTACTTTTTAATATAGGTCTTCTAAACATTATTTGAGAAAACATCAAAATTATCGAGTTGTGACAAGGATAATTAGTCAGGATGACATTAATTGCATTATATTAAAAATTAAATTTGTTTAATGAAAGTCATTTTTTCATAAAAAAGTGTGTTGGAGGCCCTTTTTACTTGATGACTTAAATTTTCTAACATATAAGTATTTTCACGTAATCTCACATGATGGAATACGTATTTTTACGTAATCTGACATGGTGGAATACGTATTTTCACATGATGTGTTAGTTATACTGCATCTAATAACAAGTAAATCGATCCGGAAAAACAACAAAAATTACATGATACAAATACGAAAATTACATAGTGATTCATGGATATTTTTTACATTGAAATGCATGTAATTTTTTACCTAGGCAATATATTACTAATGAAAGTTATGGTAAAAATTTTTTACTGTGTAACGTAATGCTTTTATAACTGACTTTATTTGTAATATTTTTTTACTGTACCTTGTGTTAATTTATTTGTTTCATTTTGTAATAATTTGGAACTGACTTGAAACATTTAATTACCAATACAACTTTATTGTTAATTTTCGCTTTTTAGCGTTTTTGTTGAAGGATATTTAGTTTCATTTTTAATTAAGTTCATTTCGATATCGGTAAATTATTTAATCTAATGCTAATGAACATGTGTAGTATACCTAGCAATGTTCCCAAGGTTGCAAAAAAGTACCCATTTTAGCCAAAGCGAAATGAAAACAAAAAAAGACTTGATTCAGAGAATCTTCCAAAAAAAACCTTTGAATGAATTAGATCAAACAAATAATTACACATCCATGGTAAATCTGATATTTTGAGGTTCAGGATATTAATTTTTAACTCGTAATCTATGTCTTCGAATTAATTTTGTAGGAATTTGAGAAATATAAGTTTTTTAGGCCGATTTCTGGAACTAATTATAGTGAATTTTCAGAAAATAATTAAAATTCACAATCTTAGTCTCCAAAACCTCATTCCGTATCAATTTTAGAGGACATATGAGGCTACCGCAGGAATTTCTAGCATAAAAAGTTGCATTCAATCTGAAGCCATCATGCCCTACAGAGGTAAAAGATGCATTGCTGAACCTCCTTCCATTATATATAGGTACAAAGAGAGTGGCAGCTCTTAAGCTGTTTCAAAAAGAAAATCTCAAACCTGGAAACTTTATTGAGCATATGCAGATTCTGGATATAAATAATTCCAATAGAATCTATATCGAAACCAATATACTTTAGTTCTATAAGGTATAACTTTAACATAAACTATGAACTGAGTACCACCAAGCAAAAGGATTCAATGGTTTAGTATACTGATGGATCCAAGATGAAAGAGATTTAGAGTATCAGGCTCAGGCTTCGGGCTTGCTTATTCTCTAGGAAACACCCCCACTATGTTCCAAGTAGAAATGCATGCAATTCAAATCTGAGGCAATGAGTGCCTGAATAGAAACACTAAAAAGGACATATTGTCAAACAAATAAAATTAACGCTAAAGGATACATCTGTTCTCAGTGAAGAAATTTATAAATCCCTCGACAAAGAACGGACGAATGCTTCTCAATATCTTAAAAAGGAATATTCGAATAATAACGAATCTTTTTACAGGATATTGCCCTTTTAGATATCTCAAAAGTGTACACAAACCTGAGGACGAAATTTGCCCTTTCTGAGAACATACAGCCGAAACAGCGAGACACTTTCTATGCTATGAAATTTCAGTTAATTTTATCTTAGTCTGCAAACAGAATTTCTTTAAATATCTCTCATAAATTCTTTGCATAAAAGCATACTATTCGTTTGTTGGTTCCTTTTTGAGTTTTACTATGAATTCCCGTAGTTCTACTTCCTTGTTAATTTCTTCTCCAGCTTGGTTGTTTCATCTTCCTGAATTTTGATACATTCTTATACTACAAAGGGCGGTTTTAATTTACATTTCATTATTATTACTTGTTGACTCCTATTTATGTTGTTTTGCTTGACATTCACTAGGTTGTGGGTGGTTGTCTTTTCGTAAAGAGTTTGTAAGTGTTCAATAAAATATTTTTATTATTATTTATCATTTCAAGCCAAACGGTTTCGCCCTCCCTCTAGGACACATTGACTCACACCATACAAAGATACCAAAAGTATGAAGCTCTGTGGAAACCCTTTTCATGTTATCGGGTCCTATGTGACGTGGTCTGCTGTATTTCCTACGAAATTCGGATGGTCCGCGCGGTTGCAAGGAGAACTGATTTCTAAATCGGCTTATACAAATGCTTACTAAGGCCCAGTTTCTTGATGTTCTGCAGGAGGTTCTTTGAAATCCCCCCAGTTGATAAAATTATGGGAATCGGGGGGGATTTGCACCTCCAGATCTCATTATTTGGCGATCTTCTCGTTGCATTTTGGCCTTAGGTTGTTGTTGTTAGCTGTAGCAATGTAGATTACTGTAGTTTGCCGAGAAATTTTATTTGTTAATATAATGTCTGGTCTATTATGAGCAACTGTCTGATCGGTCAGAACCGTTCGGTCCCAATATAACTTGAACTCGTTGTTCACAAGAATAGCCTCCGGTATGTATTTGTAATAAGGCACTTTTCCTACCTGCAATAGGTTTAACTTATCTGCTAACTATTGGTGGAGTATCTTAGCGGCTGAATCGTGTCTTTCCTTATACTCGGTTGCGGTAAAGCTTGGCATCCTCCAGTTATGTACTGGATTGTCTCTGACGTTCGACAGCCATATCTACATTGATCATTTCCTATTGAGGGATCTCTGATGATGAACTTCCGATAGGAATAACCTGGTCTTGCATAGCTAACAAGAAGCCCTCCGTTTCTGGAAATATCTGCCCTGATATCAGCCAGTACTTCGATGTTGAGTTGTCGACATTGTCATGGATGACCTTACTTGGATGCTGTCCGTGAAGTGGTTTCTGTAGCCAGGCGTGTAACTTCTCTTGGTCTGTTTGGTGGTCAGAAGCAATATCCCGTTCCCTCAGCTGTAGCGGCGTTGAATAGTCTGCCTCACATATTGTTCGATGCAGTGTGGAAGAGTAAGCTAACATGTCGAAATAAGAACGTAAGTTTAAAATTTGTTAATCGAGCTGCTTACCAATATCGATCAATCCTCTTCCTCCTTGGTATCTTGAAAGCATTGTACGTTCAATAGCACTCCGAGGGTGGTGCTAGTGTGCTTTTGTTAAGAGAGTTCTTATTTTCCTTTTTTTTTTCGATGTCCGTTCTGCTCCATTTTACAATTCTAAAAGGGGAGGTAAGCGCAGAGCATGCGTACGTGTTGAACACCTTAAACAAATTTCTACTATTTAGACTAGTTCGTAACACCCGTCTTACACTCCTGACAAATTCGGTTGTCAATTCTGCCTTCATAGTGCGATGGTCAATTCGTTTAGCCTATTTCATACCTAGGTATTTGTATGTTTGTTCTGCTTCCATGGCAGCTATAGTTTCACCGTTCTGTGTCTCAAATGTTCCCGGTTGTATCTTTCCTTTAACGATGTTCAAAATACAGTCTTGTCAAGTCCAAACTGCATTCAGATATCTCCAGATAACTCTTTTACATTTTAAGCATTTGCTCCAGCTGGTTTTTGGTAGCAGCTTTCAGTTTAAGATCATCCATGTATAAAAGATAGGTAGAAATCTTACTACCTCTTTGTTGTTATTTCTTATACTAAATCAGTATCTGGTGGAGTTCAAACGACATGACAATGGGTTCATTGCAAGGCAGAACCATAATGGTCTTAGTGAAGCGCCTTGAAATATACTTCTTCGTATTAGGATTGTATTAGTTTCGATGATATCGCTGGATGGCACTTATAATTGGATTCTAGTTCTCCAGGGTGACATGATGCGTTCTAAAAAGGAAACAAAATGATTATCGACCCTATACATTCTCAAAATAGTTCTGAGCTACTCAGGTTCCACTGAGTCGAAGACCTTCTTATAATCCACGTAGGAAGCAAAGAGGTTTCTTCGGTTGGTACAGGCTTGGTTACAGATGACAGAGTCAACAATCAGTTATTCCTTGCATCTCATTGCTCCCCTGGTGCATCTTCTTTGTTGAATTGCGATGATGTTATTTTGTTCACCATATGCATTGATGCATTAAGTCATCCAGGAGGTGATTACCTTATATAATGTGGGAATACAGGTGATTGGCCTATACTTAGCTGGGTCATGTATGCTATGTTGATCCTTTGGTAAGAGATACGTAAAACATCATTAATACGATTAGCCAGTTGTATATACCAGAACTTCTTGAGCCAGTAGTTCTGGACTCGATCGAGACCTGCAGCTTTCCAGTTATGGAGTTCATTGATTATTCCTGAGATTTCCTCGTTAGTAAATGGCTCAAACTTCATCTGGCTGTAGCCTTGGCAGATTTGGTGTTCTTCATTGATCCAGCCGACTGCGATGTTACAATTGGCGGGTGTAGAAAGTTAGTTTCCTCAGAACTCTTCTACCTGCTCTGTTTGGATATCTATTATCTGTCATGTTAGGTGGAGAGTTTAGTTAACGGTAGAAAGTCTTTTTCGATCGTTGGAAAAGCGCATGGTCTCGTTTTCGGTTACTGCTGGCCTTGTATCTCTTTAGCCCTCCTGCAAGAGCAGATTACTTATGTTTCAGTGTGTCTAGTCATTGTTGAGCCTTACCATTCACTGGATCGTGTTGCGAATGATACCGGATTCGATTCATTATTTCTTCAACTCATCTTTGAAGTTTACTTCTTCTTATGCCCCTAATATACGATTTTGTTATTTAGACGTTCCTCCCATGGTGGTGTGTTGGGTTCTGTTCTTGCTAATCGGAGCTTTGTTGTAATTTTAATTTCAAAAGCTCTACTATTAAGTGATCAATTAAATATTTATATTATTATTATTTATGACCTACATGCTCACTTGCATAAGTATTTTTTTGTCTTGTATTTGCGTATCTATAGGAGTGAAATTCCTAACGAAATCGCGGAAGGTTTATGCATTCAACCTAGCTAAAGATGCAGTGGCACCCTGAATAATCCACCCCTAGGGTTTAATTTGGCGCTTTTTGGCTCGCTAGCGCGGTTACTAACTTTCAACTAAACCCTGGTAATTATATTTTAATATTTAATTTGGTAATACTCTATTATTAAATTTCTTCTCGCTGAATTGTGAGGTTTTGGCGTGAAAATACCAGCATGGCATAATGTATATCATTGTTCTTTCTTCAAGAGATTTAAATTTCTGGAAGGCGTCACCTTGACGCCCTGAAAAATAAAACCCTTACCCCCCAGAAAATAATAGACCTCGTAAAAAATTTGAACATTCCTAGCTTATATTAGATTAGGGCAACATACAAAAGATCGTATTGGTCGAAGTGCTGTAGAAGAGCAAGACACCCTTAACAAACCACTCACAATCTACAATCGATTTCCTTACATAAAAATGTATATAGAGGTTGAATTGATAATTTCCTCTTTTTTTGATTGAAAAAGTATGTGTTTTAGTTAAAAATTATTGTTGATCACAACACTTTAGTTCGCCAAATCGATTTTAAGAAATTAACTTTAGTTTACTCTAGGTGACCCCGAAAATACAAATTGTAAAAAATTTCGTAAAATATAAAATTCGTATTTTTTAAAAGTAATCCCCCAGTAACCCCTCAGTAACAGATATGCATAATATGGCACTGTACTACTTCGTTTTGTCCTTGAAGCTTAAGTTGTGACTGCGAAGACATCGTTTTAAGACCATTGAAGACAAAAAGAGATTCGTTGAGTGAACTAAAGACGTTTATTCAAAAGTTCGTTTTATTCCCGAATAGAACGTATAGTGAGGTTGAATTGAGCAGTTCCTTCTCTTTTGAAGTTGATTAAGTGATACAGGCTTCCATATTAGAGAGTGATTCATTGATACTTGCTTAGTCCTTAAGATACTGGAACATTCACGTTACAATGGTATACTGTTCATGAATCTCCAAATTGACCGCTAAAAATATCGCCATTTCTATTAAGAAAACCAAACACTGTATTTTACCAGTCTATTTTCGATGTACCCTACTAACAATAAAATTTTTGTAAAAAAATTGACCGACTTCTAAAACAGTTCTAAAAAGCGAAAAATAACTATATATTTTTTTATATGAAATTGATTGAGAAAAACTTTATTTGTAATTGCTTTCTTACCCTAGGTTCTATGTATCTCGTGTTTGTAGTTATTTATTTCATTTATTTGGTAGTTCTAAGGGTGTATATTACATTTTTAGAAGTCAGTTCAGTTTAAAAAAATTATTTTTCGATTTTTAGTTTTGAATTGAATTGAGTTTCTAGATATCGAAAAAAAAGTATCCATTTTATCCAAAGTTGTTGATCACTATAAAATGAACAACAAACATTATTTGATTCTGGGAATTACCCAAATACTAGCTTGGAATGAAATTGTACCCAACAAATATTCGGCTAGTCGGTTCCAAATTAATACCTGACAAGATATGATCCATATAAGAATATTGAAAAATACTTCATTTTTAATTGCTTTATTACCGTATCTCATATTAGAAGTTTTTATTTCATTTGGTAATCATTTAGCACCGACTTCAAAATTTTCAGTTTCATATAAAAATTTATATAGTTATTTTTTGCGTTTTAGAATTTGATATAACTTCTTTATAAAAATTTTATTTTTCGCGTTTTAAGGTGCGTATAAATATGGTGAGTCGAGCGCGAGTGGAGTATGCCCCAAACTTCCAACGAGACTCCTTTGAAATTTTGCCGATTTCTATTGTTATCGAGGGCCATTGTCGGCAAATTTGAAAAGAGATAATATAATAAATGCAGTTGGGTCACAAAAAGTCAATTTTTTTATAGTTCTATTGTTTTCTAGTAGCTCGACCGATACTCACAGCGATCCATTTTCAGTCGGTTTTTTAGTGCGAACTCAAAGGGTTTTTTTTATCTAGTGGGACCAGTTTATGACATGCTTTTTCGAAAAAATTTACTTTGTAGTGAGACTGAAGACACGAGATTTTTTTATTTTTTTGATAATGAAATGAAATTTATTTAGCACTTAGCATTAATTGATTAAAGGTTGTTTATAAGTGAATATGGAGTGATCGGAAGAAAATAGAGGAACCTGAAAATAATTCCAAAATTTGTGAGTTATGGACAAAAAGTTTAGAGAAGAAAAGAAGTAAATGTGTGAAATGAAATTGCGTCAGAAAATTTGCAGAGACCAGCGAGAAGAAAATTTCGAGTGCATCTGCCATATGGAAATGGGCTACTGATATATTTTTCTTTTGGAAATGACTGCTTCTATTTTGTTTAACATATATTCAAAATGTAACGAAGGGATTTTTGCGAAATTTCTGTATTATCCGCTAATATGTTGGAACTACAAATTTTCTAGAAGTTCGAATCCTAACCGTTTTTGTATAGAAGGTAGTGTGCTATTGTAGTCCAAGTTTTCGTTTTTTATTCAAGATACTTTTCACGGTAAAATTCCACCGCATAAAAGTAACAAAGCTGTCGTTTGTTCTTTATTGTGAGAAAAAGTATGATAATTGTATGCACACCTGTGAAGAGGCATAAACCAAAGCCATAGAAATTCTCGGAACAGATTTCATAAATAATTCGGCTTTCCGAATTCGGATAACGCAAGGGGTAGATATTGTATGTGTCTTAAGTATGTATTTGAGGAGAGAGTTGTATACTTAAAAGATAATTAGATTTAGAAGTATACATCTCAGTTGGGCAATTAACAGTAATTACATTTTTAAGTATACTTCAGATGTGTATAAATATAAGGCCTTCCTATGTTCCTGTCTTACAACTTTCAGTGCTAGCTATTGAAAATTTCTATTTTTACTCCAAAACTTAGCGAATCTACAACTTATAGGCGAATTAAGCAAAGGAAAAGTGGAACTGTGTGCTAACCTGAACCGTACCCTAGAAGAAAAAAATTATATGAATGCTTCAAAAACATACTAAGAAGATACGTTCATGAATTAGAAAGTTTTTAGTTAGAAAATAAAAAGCAGGTCTCGATAAAGTTTTGAAAGTTATGAAAAAAGACCAGAATATGCTGGGATGCGAAAAACCAATCTGTAGAAAATGCTGACAAAAATGAATTTCTCGTAGGAAAAGTGAAAATAGAGGTGATACAGATGAAATACTTTTAGAGAAAACGGTATTTGCGGGAAATTAGAAAATACCACAGGGAAGGCATCTGGATATAATCTGTCTCAGTACAGGACACATAGTACACGAAATGTATGAAGATAAGAATATAGCAATTTTTCGTCAAACATTCGTAGAAAGTTATCGACAGATTTAAAACCCTTATCCACTCAGGGCCACAAACTCATTACAACTCATATTCGAGGGAATTTATAGGAGTTTTGCAGCAGTTTGAACCGAAATCTACCAAAGATTAACATGAATAAATGACGCCAGATATCTTTCAAAGATATTTTTATCAAATGATACAATTGATTCCGGAGAGGTCAGTTGTAGATTTGAATAAAGCCAGTTATCATTCTAGACTGGTGGAAAAGTTGCCAATAACATAGTTGAAAAAGCGATATTATAGATTGGTTATGAAAAAAACCTATTTCCTTTATGAACGATTTACTAAAGAAGGAACTTGTAAAAATTGCGAATGAGAAAGAAAGCCAATTTAAGAAACATGTGAAAGACGAATGGGCTGAAGAACATGGAAATGTTGTACTTCGAACACATTAATTAAAATCCATTAAACTTATATGGGCACAACTAATTCGTAACTCGGGATAACCCAAAATGTGAACTATAAAAAATACGTTAATTTCTTAATATATTAAAAAAAAATTATCAGCGAAGACTAGTGAAACGGCATTAACTATGTTATGAAAGAAAAACTTAATTGAAGTTCGCATCGATTCAGCCACACTCGCCGCGACAATCATCGCCAAACAAACTGGTTAAATTTCGCTTTTTTACTTAGAAACATTAAAGATAATTAGAAAAAACACTCGTAAAAAAAGTAGGTGCATTTTTAGCAACCTGAAAACCACCATATTGAACCGTGAACAGATTACTGACGACTTAAGTATAAGCTAATTTCGAGATTAATTAAGTAATATTTCGAAAATAAGAAAAACTACCTATTTATTTCGGAAGATAATGATATTAGGAAAATATGATAATAAAAAAATTTCAGCCAATTTGACAGCATGAGGTATTGTAATATTGACCAGTGAACGGGAAAACACAATTTCGTGTAAAGGCTGATTTCCAAGATTGATCAATAGATCTTGTAAAAGTACAACAAAAAGGTATCTTTTTTTTTATAAATATAGGAGATAATATGTAAATAAAATCATTTAAAAAATTTGATTTATTTCTAATGTCCCGGCATCACAGTTATGTTGAACCCCATATAAGCCGAATTCTGGATTCATTATTAAATATTTGGAAAATAAGGAAAACTTAACTAAATTTCATTTCGGAATATAAAGAATATAATCAAAACTTTACAATTTTTTTTGTTTACCCTTTATTGTTTTAGACCGTCCAGATGCTACAAATCTCTTTTGGCGCCGGGGGTCGAAGAAGGGTTCGAACCGGCAAAGATCAGTTGGTTGCAAGCTCATCACGCGCTCGACTCGCCATATTTATACGCAAATTAAAGGTGCAAACTCAGTTGAGTCTTTAAGGGAGTAAAAAAGTACCCATTTTACCCAAAGTTTTAAACCACACTAAATTGAACAAAAGAAAATTCTTTTATTCTGAAAATTCTTCAAATACCAGTTTTGAATGAAATTATACCAAACAAATATTTCGTCTGTTATAGTAAATGCGCTATCTTGAATTTTAAGAAATTACTTTTAAATTCGTAACCTGTTCACTCAAAACCCCTCCATTGCCGATATAGAAAGAATTTGAGACAAGTAAAAGGCATACTACACGCTACATTAACGTCCGTAATATACACCCTTAGAACTTCCCAATATCAATCCAGACAAAATTGGGAAAATGTAAAACATTCAGTCCTCTATATTGTATGTGTAATATTTAATTGAAAAAAAATAATTTTATATTCGTAGCCTACGGTTCCGAAAACTACCTAATACCAATCGTAATATATACCCCACGAATTCCGCAATATCAATCCAGACAAAATCGGGAAGATGTAAAACATTCAATCCCCCATATTGTATGTGTCATATTTAATTGTAAACAATTAATTTTATATTCGTAACCTACGATTCCCAAAAACCTCTTAATACCCATTCCGAAGAAATGTGAATAACGTAAAATTTTCAACCCACCATATTGGTTCCATCATACCGAATTACAAAGAAATAATTTTAAACTCTTAATCTATCTAATTTTAATCTACATCCTCGAACAACCCCTCCCCCCTCCCCAGTAACAATTGTCGACATAATCCGGAAATATAAAATTTTGAGTCCGACATATTGCATCTGCCATATTCAATTTGTTTAAAACAATTTTAAATTCGTTATTTACAATGTTGGATCAGCCATATTTAATTTTTTTGAAAATAATTTTAGATTCTTAATTTACACTCTCAAAAACTCCCTACAATTTTGGACAATATCTAGAGATGTAAAATTCCTAATCTTCCATATTGGATGCGCTATATTGAATTTTTTCAAATTAAGTTTAGATTCGTTATGTACGGCCCCGAAAACTCCATACCAATTTTGGAGAAAATCAGATAAAATTAATTTCTTTGTCCGCCATGTTATCAGCGCCATTTCGGATATTACTGAGTCAATTTCAGTCAAAATAATATGATACGAATGTAGAACCTCCTTCTTTTAAAGTCGGTTAAAAAGGTTTGGTACCATCCAATTTTAATCATATAATAATGAGATGCAGAAATTATCTCCATGTATATGCAGATACTTTCTTTGGGTGAAGGAGGTATCACAAAAACAAAGATGGTACAGAATGACACTATCAAAATCAATCAAATGGGGGCGGGCGATGGATCAGCGAGACGACGTTTCTAATGCAGCAGGCAGGCGAGTCTAGTTTTTCTGAATTTTAAGCTTTTTTTGGGGAGGCGGGGCGATCGACTGCACCATCCCCCCCCCCCTCGCAATCTGCCCCTGTATTAACTTAAAACTATTCAAAACAGATGGATTTAAAACATTAGCTGTAGTGTAAAAAAATTCACACTAATTTAAGGTAATGTGCTTGAAGCAAATTTCACCAACCGTTTATTAAAGTCATTTAATGTTAATGTATTAAATTTTATAATTTTTACATTAAATCTAATGGAATTATACATTAAATTTGGTATGTTTTCGGTTACTTTATTGAAATTTAAGATAACATTTAATTAAATTTAGTGTACAAAGCTTTAATTTCAAAGTACATGTAACATTCAAAATTTAAGGTACAAAATCATTAAATTTGATTAAGGGATGTACATTAAATTTAAAGTTATTTTTAACAGATTAGTAATTCATTGACACAATAATGAAAATAATTTTGTTTCTACACAACTTCATTTCAGTACACTATAAACAGGAAATGCATTAAATTTAATGTAAATATACGGATATGGAAGCAAATTTCACAAACGTTTATTAAATGTATTTAGTGTAATGCATTAAATTTAATAATTTACATTAATCTATATTAATTTATTCAATTAAATTTAATGTAATCATACATTAAATTTAAAGTTTGATCATTATTTTTTAAAATGACTATGTACATTAAATATATAGCCAGTGTTTATTGAATTTGAGATATGTTATCACATATTTAATGCACCAACATTAATATGAGTTCAAAAATTCTGAAACTACCAGGAATTGGTTCCCGTCAGTACAGGTCAGACATGTACACCTCACCATAAGAAAATTCAGTCTTTTAAGCAACTTATATCAAACTAAACAAAAAGTTCAATAAAAGTTGTGCCCTCTCCCGAAATCTTATGCAATGTATATTGCATAATAATGTAAATTTCTTTAATATTAGGATATATGTGAATTAATTTTAATGTACAGAAATTGAAATATCTTTTCAGATACTTTATTGAAATTTAAGATACCATTTAATCAAATTTAATGTCCAACTAACTGATATTTCAATGAATTGCTTTAAATTCAAAGTAAATGTACATTATTCCCGATTTTTGGTATAAAATCATTAAATTTAATGCAAAATGGACATTAAATTTGCAATAAATTTAAGGTTATTTTTAACAGTGTAGCTTACAATGCGAAAATTACGTTATTACTCTATCTGTTTGTCGTAATTTAACTACTTATCCCATTTCAATGAAGTTCAGGTCATTGGAAAATTGTAAAAAACTGTCGTCAAATCAAAACACGCCAGGACGGAAGGACTAACATTTCCTAAGTAATTAAACGGTAAAATCCGTCAATAAAAATTTTATTACTTTGTTTTTTTGCATACCTTTCAAAATGCTTTTTATAGCTAACCTCTTCGGTTTACGTCTATACATATAAGACTATAAAAGCAAAAGGTTTCATGCTTTATATGTATAAATGGATATATACTTTTATAGTCTAGATTTAGTTTGATGGAATAAAAAAATATAATAATCAAAAACGAAATTGAAGTTTTTTTAGAATGCAGAGTTAATATACTTTGCAAACAAGGTTTATTTATGTCCAGTTTCAAATAAGAAGATATTGAACATCCAAAATTCTTCTTTGTTAATAGTTGGGAGATAATTTTACCGAACTTTAAGAATCACAATTGTCTAGTGATATGAATAAAATTGTTATTTGTAAATACTTATTTAAAGAAGCCACATTTCAAATAAAGAATTATATTTGAAGAATTGCGAATTTTTGCATAGTTGCGATGTTATTTTTTTATGCAGTATATTAACTTTTTGGTTCCAAGGGTGTTAAAGTTTTTTGTAATTTACAATTTTATATTAAAATTGTTTCTATTGGTTTAGGACGGCAACCTCTTTCTTGCTGTGTACTTACGTGGAAATAACCATAGATGTAAAAGAATTAATATTACTTAATTTAGACTGCTGATCCTATAGAAGAAAGTTGGCTCACGCTCAAAAAGAGATAGAGCGCTGTCAAGGAGTAGTACCTGAAAGCACTTTAACTTTTTTTTTTTTGCAGAAGGGAAATCTTGCATAGCTACCCGCACGAAGTGTACGGGTAGTACCGAATTCTTACCGGCTAACCCCCCCCCCCCCCCCCGTGGACTGAGGGTCCCCACGATCATCTTCTGTTTCCTATAGTGAAGATATAGTCTACAGAAGTGCACTGTGAGTGTCCCATTGGTTTCCGAGCCTTGGCCTTATAAACCTCCGGTCATCACTCTTTGGTGTTTCCGCTCCAGGAGCCGGTGCTCCTATTGCTTCGCACGTCCTTGCATTTCGCGCACAATGCAAGGCTGGTCTCTTTACGCCATTCGCTCTACATTCATTCATCTCATTCCTCGGGCTCTGAAACTCCTACCTGTCCGATGATCTTCTCTCTTCTTTCTTCTCTTGTTGAAGCACTTTAACGATTTAGTTACTTCCTTAAATACATAGTCAATAGCCTATTAGTCCAAGGGTTGATAATTTCTGAAATACAGGGTGGGTAAATTTTTTAAAACCTTTTTGTAAATATCTATTTTAGTGGTTTCATTTGCACTAAATTTAGTACTTGGGCCTTTTTCTTCTGTGTACAGGGTGGATCGTTTTGGATGTTTTTATAGGTTATCAGGGAAGCCGTAAAAGATTTAAAAAATCTGATAAAGTGATCCAGAGCTTTTTTTTTTGAGAAACTTATAATGGCAAAAACAAATTACGGCTATCGTGATCGGTTTCGGATTTACAGGGCGATTTTCGAATTTTACAATTTTCTAAAATGTCCTATAGTTTAATTATCAAAGCAACTACGATAAAACCAATAAGGTATTATTAAGGTACTTTTTTCTATAGAATCCAGTGGCATAGTCAGATTTTTAATTTTAGTTTTAATTACAGAGATATACTAACAAGTTTTAATTTTTTAAATGGAACACCCTGTATTTTTTTATACCATTTTTTTTGTATTTTGCATTTTCTTCAAGAATATAATATATTGCAAATCATGGCTCTTGGGTTTAGCCGTGTCAAATCGGAATTATTATCCGACGTTTCGCCTACGATTGCACGATACATTTTCAGGGATCTTTATTCAACGAGATTAGAACACTGAATGACTATCGAGGAGCAACAGCTCGGTATTTATACGCGACTGGTGCTCAGGGAACCGAGATCTAGCGTTACAATCAACCTTCATGTGTGATGTAGACTGTAATTCGCATCTCTATTCACATTATTTGGATATTTACAAATTTCGATTGATTCTCTAATCCTACGTTTAAAGAAACCAGGCACTAATGCTAGCACCTTAGTTTCTTTTACATAAAAAGTGTGACCTGAGCAATACTGGTGTTCAGCTACTACAGATTGTACAATTTGTTTCTTTTTTATACATCTTTCGTGTTGCTTAAACCTAGTGGACATAGACCGTCCTGTTTCACCTGCATACACTTTACCACAAGAGTTAGGTATCTTGTAAACGCCTCCTATTTGAAATGGAATTGCGTCCTTTGGAGACTTCAGACATTGGCCAACTTTCTTACATGTGTGGAAAATTATAGAGTACTTTCAATATGTGACGAACAATCACTGAAATCAGATACAGAAACCCTGACGAATGCTCTGAGATGTAACGGATATTGCGCTGAAGATATAAGACGTTCTATTAATAAATATAAAAATCCAACTCCTCAACAAAAGGTCATAAATGAACCTCCTATGGACAGTGTTGTCTTACCTTACATACACGGAACCACCGACAAGATTGCCAGATTGCTCCGAAAATCAAACTTACGGACAATTTTCAACACAATTTAAGAAAGTTAGATAATGTTTGGAGTCTCCAAAAGACGCAATTCCATTTCAAACAGAAGGCGTTTACAAGATATCTTGCTCTTGTGGTAAAGTGTATGTAGGTGAAACAGGACGGTCTATATCCACTAGACTTAAGGAACATGAAAGGTGTATAAAAAAGAAAGAAATTATACAATCTGCAGTAGCTGAACACCAGCATTTCTCAGGTCACACTTTTAATGAAAAAATAAACTAAGATGTCAGTGCCTGATTTCTTTAAACGTAAAATAATGACTATCGAGGAGCAACAGCGATATTTGTACACGACTGGTGCTCAGGGAATCGTGATCCTGCGTTACAATCGATTTCCACGTGTAATGTAGACTGAAACCTGTATCTCTATTAATATTATTTGGATGTTTACAAATTTCGATTGATCCTCTAATTTTATGTTTAAAGAAACCAGATACTCTAGATTTGTATGTGTTGGCTTTCTGTACACAGAACGTCCTAATTTGTCATTATCTTTCCTTTGTAGTATCTTTCCTTTGTAGTAGTCAAGAATCAAGAAAGGGAAAGTCACCGTGATTCAGTTTTCATAGTGAATTTTATGCTAAGCTGATGTTGATTTAGATGATCCATTATCATTTACGTATCTGCACTAAAATTTAGATTTAGAGGAGCAGAAGACAATGCGTTTTCTTCGAAAGTTTCGATGAAGATGTTAGCTACCACAGGTGATAGCGGAGATTCCATGGCCGCTCTCGAAGTCTGCTCATAGAAGGTTCTTTGAAAAGTACAATAAGTGGAAATCAGACATACTTTAATTAATTTTAGTAGAGTGGAGTCCATGTTGTTTATTTTGTAATATGTCCGACATTATGGAAACTGAATCATTTATAGGAACACTTGTATAAATATATATATATATATATATATATATATATATATATATATATATATATATAGGAATTCTACATCAGAACTGATCAATATGTCTCCGGACTCTAATTGGATGATTTTTAATCTTTGGACAAAGGGTCCGGAGTTTTTAACAAAGGATTCAGTAATGGATGTAAATTGACCAGATATTTACCTATGTTTTATAATATTATGTACTCTTTCTGGAGTTAATTGTCGGATTTCGTATGTTTTTCATCGTCTAAATTTATCTAGATTTTCAAGTTTTGTCACTTTAGTTTTTAGGTGGATTGATAACCTGGCGATCTTGCAGGCTATTCAATTATATCTCTTCTTTCTATCCACCAGTTTGGAAAAACTTTATCCCAATACTGTTGAACATTTAGCGCATAATGAGGTGAGGACAAAGTTTTGCTTCAAAAAATTGAGATGTAATGACACATTTAAATAATCTCCAAAAATATTGCCCCAGTGACTCGGTTACCAATAATAAACATTAAGATTTTGAGGATGCTAGTTATTAATTTCCCACATTTAATGAGAATTTTCTGGGAACCAATATCGACAGTTATGAAAGTAGAACCCAGTGAATTCATCATAATTCCACAAAACTAAAAACGGCGATCCAAATTATATTCCATCAGCATTTTGTATGGACGCATTTTCCCTAAATTGACTAACCTGAGTGCAAACGAATGGCTAATATTACTTTTTCTTGAGAACTGGAATGGGATTTAATGGGTCCAACAAGGTCTAAGCGTGGAAGATTGAGGAGCACTACACTTATTTTTATTCAGAGTTTTCCTGGAGAACAAGGCAATTAATTGTTTTTATTCATAATTGTAAGTAGCATTTGTCTTGGAATATTTCTCATGTAACCTAATTCACGATAACGTGATTCGACTTTCCTTTTTCGAGTCCGGATCCGAATATTTAAATATTGAGAGTCTCTCAGCCCAGCATCTGGCTACATCTGCTGCTGCAACGTTAGCGAGCCATAGGTCACTTTAATTTAAAGACCACAAGAAATGTGCCAAGTGCGAATTTGATCAAGCATTAGTAGCACAAGTTGGAGGAGACTGGAAAGGCAATGCTGGATAAATTCTGACAAAAAAGGACTTTACAGCATTATGCAGTTTCTCTAAATTTGTTATTGTGTAGGAAATGAAGCCTGATGATCTAGCTAAACGACTTGAATTCTGCAGGACAATGAAAACTCGATTTAGGAGGTTCAGTAACATATGGTTTTCAAATTAACGGCCACGTGAATAAATATAACTGGAGATATTGGGCTCCTCACAATTCATTGGAACTGTATCAGAAACCGCTACTCTCTCGCTCTCCACGCTCTCTACGCTAAGGTTGTCGTTTGGGGCATATCAAGTCTAAGAATAATTGGTTCTTATTTTTTTTGAGGATAAGCGTGGTCGCACTCACACTGTTAATTCCTATCGTTATTGTCATGTGATACCGATTCTTTTGGCTCCAGAAATACAAATCCAGATTGGCTACAACTGGAATATATTTTTCAATAAGATGGAGTAACTTCCCATGTCTCGAATGATTCTCTGGCAGCTTTTCATGATTTATTCCTTGAGAGAGTGATAAGTCGCCCAGGGGATATCAACTGGCCACTGCGGAATCTAAATTTAACTTCTGCTGATTTTTTTCCAGTCAACTTAAATGTTCTAAAGCAAAGAATCACAGACGAAATCCACACGACCTCAAAAGCGATGCTCCAGCGAGTAATTGAAAATTTCAGTTCGAGGCTAAAAGATTGTGAAGAAGTGGATGGTGTGCATTTAAGGATGGTTGTTTTCATAAATAAAAATGCAAAAACTACTCGATAATTTAATAGTAACTAAACAAGTTTGAATTAATTCTGATGTTTCATTGTTTAAGAATCAAAAGTGAAAAACATTCTGAGAGACCCTAAGGTTTTTTTCAAGAACATGAAAAAAGGTGTGGGTTGCAACAATATAGCGTAATTACGTCTATTCATTCAAAAATATTTAATTATAAACATAGTTAGCCATTATAGAAAATGAATGAATTAAAAATTTCTTTGAATTCCATTAAGAGAAAAATAATACATTGATAGAGAACTGCTATATTCTCTATCAATTTATTCTTTTACTTCAATATTATTGAAATATCGATTATGATTTAACATACTGGTAAATAAAAAATTGAGATTACCAAATTACTTTATTTTTGTACATAACGTGTTTCTTCACTTTACATTTTAAGTAGTTGATTTTCAGAACGATTTTTGAAACATATTTGTTAATTTAAATGGATGTAGTTTTTCAATACAGATAATTTTATTCATACTACTCTTTGTATTAATCGAAACCAACTTCTCAATAGATTATTTCATACAGGGTTGAAAAATATAATGTTTGACTGAAAATCAACTTATTTGATCGAATCCCTTATTTTATGAAACATTATAACCCTCTGAACCCATCCAAACTAACACGCCCATTAAAAAGTCCAATAAAAAAAAGATCAAAGGGATGGAAAGCCCCCACTGAACTTCAATAACTCCTAATTCATTTCTAACATTTTGACCAGCATCCGCACCATTTCGATCCCAAAGAACGTCGACCGTCATCTGCCGATCCCTTTTCTGAAATAAGACTTGCTGAAGGGCTCCAGATTAAGCCATTGAATATTTATCGTGCATCGCAAGCTTATTTTGAACTGACAAGAATAGAATGGAAATGGAATATCTGACATAAAGAGAATGTAAACCAGTCCTTCCTCGACATTCTTCAGTGGCGTAACTATAAAGTAAACAAGGTGGTCTTGATATTAAGGAGTCGAGGGTAAATGTGATGTGAAAAACGGCCTTTTGCAGTGTGAGTTACCGCTGTTTATGAGCAAGAAATAAAAGTTTTTTTTAATGAAAATTTCGAGCGGTTTGGACTAAGGTTCTGAGGGAAAATATAGTAACATCATGCATTATTTCCTTTTATTTAAGATCAGATGCCTAGATATATCTAAAAACTAGTGCAAGACTTCATTTTTAAACTATTAGAGAATATTTTACTATATATATATATATATATATATATATATATATATATATATATATATATATATATATATCGTTTTACCAGTTTTACAAATTCTGAATAATTTAATTAGATTGCTTTAATGCTCGCATATAAAAATCGTTTTGAGAGGTTGCGTTTAAAACTAAAGCCAATTTTTGACATAACGTTTTGAAAAAATAGTTTTTACGCCAATCTATCTTTTATTTACAAATGTAGGCAAAACAAAATGTTTACCATTTGTATTATGTAATGAAATAATAAAATAAATTGCCGGTTTTAAATGAAGAGTGCCTACATTGTTTGTATACCTGTTTGTTTGGAAGTTACAAAATCGATATTATGAACATTGCATTTTGACCTGTAATACTAAGGCATCCGTTTATATTTTGGTAATTAACAACACTGGCTTTGCTAGGGGCCATTTGACATGTCCATTGTGAAGTTAGACATTTTAGACGGTATACCTATTCGGAACGTTTTGACATACATATCATGACTAGGTTGTGTACAACTGTAAAATTTCATCTTGGCCAAAAAATAGAATTAACCCGCTAACATTTTAGTGCGATTATTTTTCTTCACTTTCGACATGGTTGTAGTGCAATAAGACATATATGGTTGTGCGTGAAATGATAATGCAAGATAGTCATGTGACATATCGTGGGATTGAGGCATCCCTGGATATTAATATTATCAGCGTATATAATATATTTTGTGAACATTTGGCAATAAAGAAGTAATGTTCGCGTTATATCTCGCATAATTTGATAAATTGTTCAAAAAAAAAAAAGAAGAAAAATCGTGTCGACTGATGCTGAAAAATACTTAAAAAATGCTTCAGAAAATATTTATAAAATTATGGCAGGTGTCGGAAGCCTTCGGTAAATTAAGGGAAACAAAGCGGCTACAACGAATCATTCTCCAACATGACAATGCGAGTCCTTACACATCGAGTCAAACAAGGGAGTTTTTGAGCAATCGAAACGTGGAAATGATGGGTTATCCACTGTACAGCCCTGATTTGATACCAAATGATTTCTAATTGCCTTGGCTTGTTTTTTCCGAAATATAAACGGCTGGGTTCTGGCACGGAGAGTTTTATATTGAATATACACTATAGTGATCCGCCCTACGGTCTCGTTCACCGCTATTATATGGTTGCGTAGTATAATAAAGCAGAACTCGACAAAGTTCAAAGAATGGCTTGGTTGGGATAATGAGTGCGATGACCTGGAGGTCCTGGTGAACCTGCCTCCTCTTCACTTATACATAGAGAACGAGGTTCTGAAGGCTGCTTATTGTCTCAGTTGCCTAGGGCAGTTTGGAACTCGAACGGGCGACTACTCAGGTGTCTGGCAAAGCGCAATGGTGAGATATTCATCACTCCCCATGGAAATAGGCTACATGGCCCCACTTTTGAAACCCAACCACTCCTTTGAAATATTTTTGCCAAGTAGAGAGGATTGGAAGGGATCTTCCGAGAAATCGATCCTGGTGGTTTACAAATGGATTTCGACAAGATGAAAGAGGTGGAGTCGAAGTGTTCGGGCGAGCATGGGATTCATAGAGTTCCACTTTCTCGGACAACATATGATGATCTTTACAGCGAAAATGCATGATATTCTACAATGTTGCCATCTTTGTGAGAGGGACATCAACAGAAATAGGATGATAAACATATGCTCACACATTAGGACTGCGATAATGGCACAGAAGTTTAGTGTCGTAACTGCGCGACTGGTATTAAAGTGCAAGGATGTACTGAACAGTCTGACAAGGAACGGCGGCACAATTAGACTTGTGTGAATCTCGGGTCACTCGAGTATACACGGGAATGAGGAAGTGGATAGTCTGGCAAAGAAAGGGTCCGCGGTTGAACTATATGGCTCCCGACTAATTCTACCTGCCCCAATTGCTGTTGGTAAAGCGTAATTAAAAATTTTGCTGGAAAGCAAATTTATTGAATCATGGAATGGGATATCCCAAGGAATACAAAACTGGACCTAGCGCACGGCTTACAAGAAAACTTCCCTCTTTAGGTAGGAAAGAGCAGCAATTTGTGGCGGGACTGTTGACAGAACATTGTCACCTGAGTGATTATCTTCATAAGATTAGTGACCCCATGTACAAGTGGTGTCTGGAGAAGGACGAAACTGTGACCATATCCTCAAAGAGTTCCCAGGATTGAGGTAAAGACATTTCGGAGATAAAATTTTGTCATCGGAAGCCGTTAGGCAAATTTAGTGAAAGAGACTGCTTGGGTTGACAAGAGCAATCGGCCTCGAATGATCTGTAACTATAGTGGGATGTAAAAGGCTCAACGATGCCTAGGCACCGATGATCTAGTATCATCGCCTTTTGTTCATTCATTTAATATATACGGCTACCCTAGTAGGTGTTTAATTGCTTTAGATATTAAGGAAGAAATAGTTCAATGCATTTTTATATAGGATCTTTTTGATTTCATAAAAGGTTACTTGGGAAATACGTTATCAATTTTTAATTACCGCATATTCCCAAATGTTTCCATAACGTCCTTGGGTAGCGTCTCTTAGAAAATAAGATATTTCAGACTGTTTGTTTTCTTGTTTTACATCAGAAAACTCAACATCATCTTGGATAACTGGGATTTTTCATAATAAAAGAATATAAATTGTGTTACTGGTAAGAAAAAATATACCATAATTTAGATAAATTAACTTCTTTAGAAATATTTCACAAGTTCAAAATTGCCTTACCTATAATTCCACTATGATGAAAAGTCATTCTTAAGCAACTAATCAGAAAAAAATAAAAATAAAAATATCTTGCTTAATGGGATTCATGGAAGCAATGAACTCCCCCGGTGTATTGTCAGAACTAGGGCAATTTAAGTCATTTTTACCATTTAAAAATACTTAAAGGAGTTACAATAACTAAAAAGAACAAAATAAAAGTATTTATCTCTCACACGTCGACAAAGCTTCTTCTCCACCAATCAAACACTAGAGTAACATTGAAATGTGGAAGTTCGTGAAATATATAAATAATTTCATTAAAGATAGACGTACATCTGAAATGCCACAATATTGTATTGTTCTTGAAACTCCTGCAAAATTTGAGGTCAGCGGGGCATGTTTCACTCTGTGAACTATATGTTACATAATTTCAGTACAGACAGATTGACAGGTAGGTGTCAGATCAACTCCATGATTCCAATCAGACGTGTGAATATGGGTGAAATTATTTCACAAGATTTCATTATAGACTGAGAGATCCATAAGTGAACTTAAGTGAACGCTTGTAAAATAGGAAAGTGAGTTGTAATATAATTTGTTATTTTTTTATTTTCTAACGCCTGCTTTTACTCAAATAGAATTTCAATACTTACTCTAATAAAAGTGTTATTTATAGCTAATCCTTTATGTTTGTAATTTTTCAAATAGTTTCGATACGTAGAATCATAAAAAATCCAATATTTTTTCATACGTTTTGTAGATAAAAAAGTAAAATAATTTTATTTCAAATTACAATGTGTTTAAAAGTATTTTCTGGTCTAAGTTCACAATAATTGACAAATACAAAAATACGGAAATCAAGTTTTGAACTTTCAAAATATAAAAATAAAGAAATCTTCCTCTTTTATCCTTTTGTTCTGGTGTCGTCTCCTAAAGAAGATTGATGGCCTGAGGATACTCTAAAATATTTTCACAAATCTTTCAGCCAGGATATTCTCCTTCTGCCTGTGCTTCTTGTTTGTTTTATTTTTCCTTCCATGATATTTTGCAGTAATGCCTAATTTTGTCCTCTGATGATTTGCTCAAAATCTTGGAACTTTTTCTCGTCACGTCTTCTTGCTTGTTCATGTCAGGAGCATTTCTACATTTGTGACTCTACCAACGTAGATGACTAAAATACTCCGATAACACTATCTTTCAAACGCTGTTAATTTAACAGTTTCGGACTTTTTAAGTGTCCATGCCTCAGTCTTATATAGTAAGGTGGAAAAAAAGTTGCATCGATGCATCCCTGTTTTTGACTGTAAGTTTATATCTCTATTACAAAAGAACATTTTCATTTCAAAAAAGCAGCTCTTGAAATATCTATTCTAGATTATTTTTATTACCATGCTGGTGAAAATTGATTCCTCTCACCAATTCCAAAGCTCCATGTCTAGGTTTTCATAGTTAATTTTTCTATATAGAGTGTTGGTTGTTGACCGATATCATAAAAAGGATGACAATATTGTAAGCAAAATTAAAACTGATTAATTAGAAGATGTAACTGCCACGGCAACCAAATCGGGTTTAAAAGTGAATCTGACTGAAAAAATTTCATCTAAATGATAACCGTTTTGGCATACTTAAAGTTAATAAATATTTATTTAATCTAACATAGTTTTTTTTTGATAGAAGCAAGATTTTGGAACATATTCAGTTTTAAACTTGTTGAATAGTCTTCAGGGATACAATGTAGTCTTTGAAAATTTTAATGCTGTTGGGTATTATTTCGATTTTATATTTTTGAGAAATACACGTAAGAATTTTATTTAGCTTTCCTGGGACATTACGGTTTTTGGAAATTGATTGATTATTATTCACATAAATCGAGCTTACAACGGCATAAGAGCTCTTGGGGTTCTTCTATACCTTTGCTTCTTACGTCAGTCTGATTATCGTGAGGATGGCATGGAAGTCGCCAATTTCAGGCGGGTAGTACCGTGATTGATTCAAAGTTCAACAGACCCTACACCATTCAGACTGACTGGAAGACAGAATATGAGCTAACGTGAAGTCAACTAGGAAACCTCGTTTGTTTTACAGGCTGGCTCAAAACTGACGAGGTGAAATACACGGTGTCACCCCCAGACCCAATATAAGTGATGCTCTGGGGCAGCATACCACTGTATTTCATGCAGGAATACATGTAAGTGATACCTGTCTCCAAGGAAATCTGAGGAAAGGTTACAAAGGTGATACCATCCCGTTTTCCTCCTAGGTCAGGCAGCACTTGTATGTAATCAGAAAAAAATTAAACGAGTCTGGAACTGTCTTCAAAATCTTATTGTTCTAGGTTACTCTTACTCCATCAGGACACAAGGGTATTCTAGGCAATGAAACCAACTGGCAAAACAAGAGTCTGCTATCACATTGATTGCAGCAAAACAACTATTTGGCATCACTAAAATATCTATCCATGGGCAGCTATCGGCTATATTGGTAGATAAATCATCAACATCACAAACACGGGAATTATTACTGATCCCGGCATAAGCAGACAACAAATTATGCTAATGATAGGACTGATAACTGGCCATTTCAGCCTGAGGAAACTTTTACTTACCATGGACATTTATAAAGAAGAATCCATATGTAGATTATGTGACGAATAGATTGGAACAGATTCGACGTTCTAGCCTACTGAAGAAATCCTTAAGGATCAATCCTAAAGTTTTATACTCAGAGGACAAACTAGGGTCTTAGATCTAATTAAGACACCCCACATGGTCACACAGACCATATGTAGCAAATGGCACAATAAGCATCCTGGCTGCCGTATAAAGGCTTCTAGACTAAATCATTTAGTCAATTAATTAACGATCGCTAATGACATAGGGAGAATTAAGCTCTGATATTCCATTAGAGCCTGTTACGATGACAGTCACATTACCCTCGTTATTCATTATAAGTAGTAAAATAGATTGTTTATAATTAAATGAACTGAACTAAACCTAAAATGCAAACGCTAGTGAAATCGTCCCAGGCTTTCCACATAGTACATGGAATGAATCACCTTGAGCTCGAAATAAACATTTCCTTGTATTAGAGAAGTAGATTTATAAACCGTACGATATGTGGAAATAAAATTAGGATCTAGAAAAGCAATGGTTTCAATGACCATACAGCATTCGCTTCCAATTTTTTTATTTAAAATTATCAAATTCTTGGGTAGTTTTCGAATAGGAATTTACTAAATGTTGAAAACAATAAAATGTTTTTTCATTTGAAGTTAAATCGTCAGAAATTAATGAACGTAAATTGAATTAAAACTGTTTGAATTACACAACCAATATTTTTTTTTTAGAAAATGTCATTTGACCGCTAGTTTTCGTGGTAATTTAAGCGATATGTAAAGTGTAACATTTATAAGCCTTGAGGAAAGGTAGAAGTAGTTGGAGTAGAAGGGGTTAATATTGAAAGGATATGTTATTGGTGGGTAAAATTAGGCAAAGGTAGAGATAGGGAGAGGTAGAAACAGGAGTTTTGATTGAGTGGGTATTGTAAGATCGGTTCTATAACTTTTTCCACCGTAGTTACAACAAACATTGGTTCCGTTATGTGGAACACTTATTAAATGTATGTGAATGGCAGTATTTGAAGGTTAATTTGCTACCTCTGAAATTTCTCGCTATGGCCCGGAAGTCAGTTTGTCACTACATAGGGTGTACTTCTGTCGTGTATAAAAGTTATTTTACACATACACAACTAATTTACTTTTTTACATATCAAAGAAGTATTGTTAAAACTTTCACGGAAAGTTTCAAGATACGAATGCAGAACTATAATAGATAAAAATATAAAACTTTTTCTGTTTTCTTATGACCAAAATGCGAAAAGTCTGCAGAATGAAATTTGTAAACTGATAGCTCGCGTTTGGTTATCCAACCTCTATATTTATTTACCGTTTTTAATACTTCATGTATCTTTTAGTTTACAGTTGTTGTTTTCTATTTTTACATATCCTACAAAAAAATTAGTTTTATGAAAATTTTTAGTAAAATTACGAAATAAAAAAGGTAGAGAGGGGTAGAAGAAGAGAACTGAAGTTAAATGAGGGCTTTGCGTGTTTAAATTTTCAGTATTTGTTGCCTATCATCAATTCAGTTATTAAAATATAAAAGATTTTTGCAAGTAATAATTTTTTTTTTTAATTACAAATAATTAAAATGAAAAATTTAGATATTTATTTGGTTAACTTTCTATTCAAAGAAGTTTTTTAGTTCTGTGATTTTTTTTTGTTCCAAATATTTTTGCACCCTTTGTTCGTTTGTTATTAAAGAACATAGAAATGTTTTTTTTTTTAATAATAAATGTATATAAAAACACATTCTGCAGATACTTGTAAGATCTAATCGACCAAATATACATATTTTTTTTGACCTCATCCTCACAATTTATTAAACAAATATAGCTGTTATAATTTGAAGACGTACCCTGAATAATCTGGAATACTTTTATAATAACTTACTTCATCAGATCATTGACTTACCCCCTTTTGTTGTATATTAGGAGGAATTATAATTCTTAGGAGGAGCATTGCTAGTTACGCTACTGATGTTCTTGTATATATGGAAACTTAACGTCGTGTGGTCCCCAGTGGCGTTTCTTTATTCGAAGTTGAGCATACATAATTTATATTCCTTGTATAGAGTTTTTAATAACAGTCAGGTATAGAGAGTACGTGAAATGTTTATTGCCACCTTTTCGAGATGTATGTGTAGTAAAAAAAATCAGGCTATTCGTGATAAGGTTATTGATGTGTTATCGAGCACATCAGCTTTCATTAAGTCCATGTTATTTGCAGAACACATGCGTTAATTAGTCAGAATTCTTGCAAATGTTTACGTATATTTTTCCCATTTTTGACTTGTAAGAAAACAAATATGTTCTTTATCTTAAGGTTTTGAAACTCATGTAAAGACAACGCTTTCATCCATAATTGAAATTAAATCACATCCATTCACTGAATGTGCCTCAATTATAAAATAAAATAATGGAAAAATATTCAATGATCTTCTAGCTTGATAAAAACTTTCTGATAATTAATTATGCTTTAAGTAATACAAAGTCTGATGGACGTCCACTGTCTTTATTTTTGTTGAATATCAGAACATTTCGGTAGTTATCTCTAGCCGTTTTCAAGTTAAACTGAACAAATTCTTAAGCTCCACAACTGTTTATACCAAAAGTAAATGCACTATGGACTATGATCGAGATGAGTGCAGTCATGCATTTATGCTACATTTAGTTTAGCTTACAATTACTAAGAAGTGGTTTCTATACTTTTCTTATATCTAAAGACAGTTTACCGAAGTTATTAGGGTTCTGATGTATAACCGCGATTTTTTCAAATTTTTGTTTTCTCCAGTTCGTTGCTCCATGGCGAAAATTGTGACGCAGTGGCAAAAACACGTCTACTCCAAACGAACACAGCAGCCAATAAATGAAGCTACAGCGCTCACATCTCCATTGTGTGTAACTAAGACATGATATTACATAGTTCTGCCGTCGGGTAACAGATAGCACTAGTTGTAAATTTTATACAAAATTAGTCCCGAAACTTTTTGAATGACCTGTGTATTTTGTTAGAAAATGAAACACTGTATAAATGTTTATATACACTAAGTTATTTCAATATAAGACAATAAAAATACTAGTCGAGTCCTGTCTGGAAGATTTTATTAGTTATGAGCGCTAAATGCCCATTTACATATATTAGTAGTAGTGTGCGGACAAAGACTATTAGCTGATACCATTGTATAAAGCAATAAAGAATGCTGATACATATGCTAGCTTTTGCATATTATTACGTATGTACTACATAATAAAACTTTATTTTTATTTGTTTTTTGTATATGTACTTTATCAGTAAGGAATTTAGTCAAGGTACGTAACAGTAATTTAAAGAAGAAATATGTAAATTGACTGTTTTCATTAGTATGTTCGCCTTTCCAAAACTATTTCTTCGTAATTCATGATTGCATTAGGTTAAATTCTACATTCTTTCATTTTATTTTAGAAATCTGGATTTGTAACAGCTCTCATCTTGGAACTTTAAAATCACTTTTTAAATATCTATAATGCAAGAACTTTACTAGTTTTCCAGAGGTCTATAGAAATAAAATTATATGTGATTTGAGTCATTTAATCATTTTGTGCTTATTTTATACCTACATTATGCATAGTCTGATGATTACATAACACAATGACCTGCACTTGAATAAGACATGACCATAGACCTCTTCCTGATTACGACCCGTGTCTGAATGCAACGTACACTGTATTATGATTCTATGTTCTGTCCACGATATATGCTTTAAGTGTTTTTTTGCTTTTTCAAAGATTCTTTTGTATGTATAAACATAAAAATATAATAAACAATACACTAATTTCATTATATTGTTGAAAAGGTGTAATTTTTTTCAAGCAATATATTAATGTTTTGAAGTTTTATGCTTCTGTTGTATTTATTTGGGTTATTAGACTTATTTTTATACGATAAAAGTAAAAACATTAAAGTATTAATACTATTGATTAAAAAATAAAAATTTCCCTCGTTTCACCGTTAGGGCAGACATAATTGAATTAACGTTGGAGCCGTCTCGACTAATTAGCCCGAAAGTAACGTTTCTAATGTGTCGTGTCTTGTGCTATAGACTATAAATATCGGTCAATCATTTTTACCATCATATCTTATTGTTATATTGAAAATAATTTATTTCTGTTCCAGAGTTACTCTTTCTCGGTGACTGTTAAGTGCGGGTGAAGCTGCGGTTGGAGATGCTAATATTAAATAAGAATAAAAAAATGCTAATATTAAATAAGAGTAAACTTAATTTTTTTACTTTAGTCTAGCTTATTTCGTTTTTAAAATTGCTTTAATATTGTAATCATCTGGACGTGAGAAAAATATACATATTTACAAGGATATTAAGTAATTTCATATTGTAGAAGTTCGAAACGAATAGTGAGGTCATTTTCTCTAATATTTATGCGGCATTAATTTAATCAGCTTTTTCTGTTCGAACGAGAAAGGGGTACTTGATTTTGATGTTCTTACTACTTCCTTTTATTAAAAAATGTAAGTTCTAATTAAGAAATTAATTATCCTGTTTAAGAATAGAGCTATTAGATATTGCATAACAAATCCGAACAGATATGAACAAAACAACGTACTTTTATTTTGGAAAGCATAAATCCTGAACTTCAGTCACTAGATAAGATAGAGAAATGTTACATAATAACACGGGGAATTTTTAACGAAACATCATCATGAAGCACAATTTATAAAAATTCTATATGCGTTATTGGATTATTAATGGAATATTCTAAAAGGTTTTTATATAACTAATAAATCTACATAGAATAACAATAATTAACACACAACAGTTACATTTTCAATAATAGCTCCTATAGAAATATCTCTCAATAGTTCTAGTTACAAATCCTAGATAGAAATTTTGATTTACAAATTGTGTAGTAAAAAAGGTCATCGAAGATTAATCAAATGTTTAAATCTTGAATGCTGCAGCTTAAAATATCATTCTTTATCGTCAATCTTGCCATCCATCAATGTTTTATTGACGTTTTCATTCTATGGATATTGCTTTTATTGGTGATGCAACAGAACATTTTAACTTTAATATAATGCGAGGATTTATTTTTTTGTATTGACAGATAATGAAAATTAGTTCGCATCAATAATCCTTTAAAATTTAGATATTCCGACAACTTAGAACCAACTTGGATCCGCAAAAGTTTTAACATTTTCATAAAAATATAATAATTTTTAATTAGGCAATCTTTAGTTAGTTCAAACTATACAGTGTCAGATGCGTAAGATAAATTTGGAACACAAATTCGAAAATATTTAGTTGTAAAATCAATTAGATCGAGCATGTAAAGCTGTAATTCTCTAAAACCAGCTACACGGTTTTTCGACAGTAAGCCAATGGGCAGGACCGGACTTCCATATATTTTATTTATTTTAGGACTCATATTAATATCATCAGTTTTGCCACAGGTGTGACATTATGAGTCAACAATATTCAATATATTCCTTTTAGATCTACTAAACCGTCATTTATAGTTATTTTTAGACTTACCACAATGCATTCTACTTGGTTGAAGCCCTTTGCAGGATGAAAAGTACCCAATTAAATACTAATTCATATTCATTGGGAGAATTCTGGTTCAAATGGTTTATATAAGATAATCTAATATACTTTTTTCTTTTTTAGATTAACAATATCTGATTATTACAGTACCTTTAAAACTTTAAAATAAATAAATATTGATGGGAAAGATCAAATGAACTAAGTAAACTAACCTAAAAGATAAAAAGCAACGCAATAGTCTAAACAATTTAGCAAAAATGTACTACTACTATTGAATCTTTGTTTATTATAAATGTGAGCAAAAACATACATATCGAGGCTGTGTTAAACATCGAACCGAAATTATTATAATCAACTTTTAAAAATTGTCACTATAAAAGAATATTTTTATACTGTAAAGAAAACTTTCTTACTTCCCGAGATTATACCATGGGATTTAGAAAACAATATTAAACATTGGTGCTTTGTTATTAACATACTTACAGCAAGTTTGCACAGATGTCTTGCGTTGTTGGTAATTACAATTAATATACACATTCATAAATACTAATTTCGAAGATACTTAATCTTTTAATCGCAAAATAACAAAACTTGAAGATATAACTATCGATAATGATAAAGCAAACTGAAGGCAACCCCTCTGTATTAAAAAACTACTCTGTGTTTTATTTAAGTTTTCAAGCTGATCCCATTCTGATTGGATGTTGTTGTGGAAAAGTGATGAAGTGAAGGTATTTGCCGTTTCTTATGGTGTCTTTGATTTCAGAGTCCCCTTTGTCATTGCACTGTATATCTGTGTGGCTAGGAATACATGGTTGATAAATCAGTGATCTGATTAACAATAGAGTATGAAGACCAAGATTTTTGAGTTGATTGCAATAAGCTCACGGAGTCAGTTAGAATGAGGAATTTTCCTGAGAAATGAAATTTTATGACATATTTTTGACTCTCTCGGATTGTGGTCATTAGCTGCGAATATCGAGGAAAGTGGGTTTAGTCTGAATTTAAGCGAAATTAATAACAATTGGGGTGTGAGAGCTATATTTTTTGGCTATAACAGGACTGCAGTGAGATTTGTAGCAGCAGGTGTGTTTTATTTATTGAATCTGTTGAGTTCGAAATTTATGTGAGGAGAAAGTGAGTTGTCTCAGGCGAAAAGTACTGAAGATGTGTAGTATTTATTGGGGGAATTGATATATTGATACTATCAGTTGTTAAATTCTGATATTTGGACATTTTGAGTTGTTGCTTGAAAGAGGAGGAGAGGGAAAGTCAGGAATGAAAGGTCTGGATAGGGTTGAAGATTTTTTTTTGACTTTTAATATACTCATAGCTTTTCATTTGCCCCTTCAACTCTCTTAGTTGTCTCTTTAAGTATTTTTTTCAAGATTTTAAATAGACCGCTAAGTTTCTAGACTCTCTCTCAAATCGTCTTACACTTATTTACCTAGTAAAAATTTTTATCTTTTCATTTAGACTTTTTGGGGATAAAATGGAGTTTTCTAGATTTTCTTATCCCTGAGCCTGACATGTAGACTGCTATATTTATACAGGAAGTATCTTACAGCTTTTAATAAGTATCGCCGATTAAAGTAGAAGTTTGAAATTTTAAGAAGCCCTCGAGAAAAATGATCATAGAAATATATACAATTGTCATGTATTTGATTGCATAAGTACCCATACTATCGATATGATGGATGGGCGTTAAGTTGATTCACGCAAATAAATGGTGTACATCAGCGAGAACTTGATCGGGGCACTATCGTGGGCCTAGATTAGAAAAATTTTGTTAGGAGTGTTCTGACTTTCCTCTGCAGATCTTCTATGCCCGTCCTTCACCGAATCCAACGGCCCCTCATCCACCTAAGAGCTTTGAATTCGGAAAAAATAGACTCGCCTCTCTGCTGTATTAGGATCCCTGCTAACAACCCCTTTTCGCTTGTTATACAATACTGTCTTGTTGGAGCTATTATTGTAATATCGTCTCCCCTAATCCAAAGAGAGAGGCTGGATCCGCCCCTGCTTCACAATAGAGTAACTGAGTGCAGAGCATATATATATATATATATATATATATATATATATATATATATATATATATATATATATATGTTGGGCAATTAATTATTATTATTCTTATTACAGTTTGTTTTTTGCTTACTCTGATTTCTTCTCCAAATGCATTTCCATCTTCCCGTGGTCTCATCAGTAAAGCTATAAGGAACCAAAAGCGAAATTCATAGAAAACGACTGCTTATTTCTTAAATAAACTTGTACACTAAAGACACATTCTACAAAAATAAAATTTCTGTGGTCAAATATGACTATAAAAAATTGTGGAAAATTATAAATGATACTAAGAATTCGAAACATAATTCTACACCCATAGTTTTTTCTGTTATTGAGGAAAATAAATGTTTTAAAAGGGAAAAGGATATTGCTAATTTATTTAGTGACTTCTTTCTAAACATAGGTAAGAAAATTTACGATATTATTGGACAAAATTTAAAATTAACAAGAAATAATCCAGCTATCAAGCAGAATAAACCCATATTTTTAAAACCCATTCGCAACAGCCAGCTTAGTCAACACATTAAATCTTCAAAAAGGTATTCTTCATCTGGACAGCAAGGTATTACTCTTGGCTTTATATAAAAATTTTATAATCATATCATCAAACCTTTATTGAATCTTGGTGATCAGGGAGAGCCAACAAACTATAGGTCTATATCAGTTATAAATAATTTTTGTAAACTATTTGCGACTAGTCAATTTTTTGGAGAAAAACAATCTTTTATTTAATAAACAATTTAGCAAAGATGTTTTAGGATGAATAAGTCCACAGAAGAAGTTATTTTTGAATTAGTTAAACATCTACATAAAAAACAAAAAAAACTATAACCATCTTCCTGGATCTAAAGAAAGCGTTCGATACGGTGGCGCACGAAATCGATAGGTTGGAAGAAATAAGCATATGTAGTGGTCCGCTTCAGAATTATTTAACGGATAGAGAGCAGAGAGTAAAGATAAATGAGGCATACAGTGACTATGCTACTGTTACTACTGGGGTGCCACAAGGGAAGGTGCTGAGGCCAAGTTTCTTGTGTATATTAACAAAATGGGTAGCATATTGGGGGATTGCAGTGTAGTGTCATATGCTGACACGGCACTGTTGTTCTCGGCTGAAATATGGACGGCTGTGTGTAGTCGAGCTGAACTGGGTCTATATATTGTGGCGTCGGTGGCTCCAACCAAATAAATTAAGTTTAAATAAAGAAAAAAAACACATTTTATGAACTTCTCCCCAACAAGTGTTTACATATCGTCATGTGACAAAAGTAAAATAAATAGTAAATGCTTCAAAATTTAGAAGAAAATAATAAAATTAAATATTTTGGTATTATTGTTGATGAATATCCAAAGTGGAATGAATTATACTAAACTACAAAAATCAGAAAAATGTTTAATAAATTTATTCAGCTCAGAGATATTTTAAGTAAATGTCATTTTGACATTATATTATTCATGTTTTAAACTATTTTAAGATATGCCATTATAAAATGGGGTTGATTATGAGACAGAAATCGAAAAATGTTAGCAACTTGTAAAATTACTGTTATAAAAATTTTATTTCATAAATCTCTACAACTTTTTTATACGAGAAACTTGCTATTCTTAATATACTTTACCATGATGCATTTTTATGTCATACTTATTTACCAAAAATGAAAGATAGTTTTTTGTCAATCTCATATATTTATTCAACAAGAATAAATGTGCACGAGCAAATTTGTAAACTTAGGTATCGTAACTCATTTTGCTGTAGATTTGTTACATACTTTGTGACAAAAACGTATAACATGGTGCCATGTTCCATGAAGATAATAATTTTGAAAAATATTGAAGAGATTAGAAAACCAATAAAGCATTTTGTAACCCAGAACGAGGAACTTTTTGTGACGTTGTTTTCTAATTAATGGATTGTTTCTCTTTTTGTTTGCTTTGTGTTTATGCAAAAGTATGAACAACTCAGTATTGTTCCTCCGACTCCGATGAGTTTCTACCCATATAGTCGCGTATCATATCATGTTGGAGGTGATCTCGGCGCAAAAGTTGATTTCCAATTTAGGCCGGATCTCTTCCCTCAGGCTTAAAGTAGAAGAAAATACTTAATATCCAAAATATATATTATATTATTATACCTATGAGAGTTTAGAGTAAAAGAACTTTTATATATGTAAGGAACTTACGAATATATATTTTTATTATATTATCAGATTTACAAGCCAAACGGCTTCGCATTCCCTCCAGGGATTATTCACTCATTCCAGGCATACAAAGACACCATAAGTATGAAGCTCTGTGGGGACCCTTTCCATGTTATCGGGTCCTAGGTGGTGTGGTCTGCTGTATTTCCCATGAACTTTCGGACGGTTCGCGCGGTTGCTAGGAGAGTTGCTTTCTGCATCGGTTTATACAGATGCTCACTAAGGCCCAGTCCCTTGATGTTCTGCAGGAGGTTCTTTGGAATCACTCCAGTTGTTGACAGTATTATAGGAATCGTGTGGACGCTGTTCATTGTCCACTGTCTGCGGATTTGTACCTCCAGATCTCTGTATTTAGCGATCTTCTCGTTGTATTTTGACCTTAGGTTGTTATTGTTCGGTACAGCGATGTCGATTAGTGTAGTTCGCCTGGAAATTTTATCTGTTAGTATAATGTCTGGCCTGTTATGAGCAACTGTTTGATCTGTTAGGACCTTCGATCCCAGTATAACTTGAACTCGTTGTTTTCAAGAATAGGCTCTGGATTATATTTGTTGTAAGGCACCTTTCTTACCTGCAGTGGTTTTAACTTATCTGCTAAATCTTGGTGGAGTATCTTAGTGGCTGAATTCTGTCTTTCCTTATACTCGGTTGCGGCAAACACTTGGCATCCTCCAGTTATGTGCTGGATCGTCTCCGATGTTCGACAGTCATATCTACATTGGTCATTTTCTATTGAGGGATCTCTGATAATGAATTTCCGATAGATCCTCATCGGAATAACCTGGTCTTGGATAGCTAACAAGAAGCCCTCCGTTTCCGAAAATATCCGTCCCGAAATCAATCGACCGACGTTAAGTTGTCGACATTGTCCTGGTTGACCTGATTTGGACGCCGTCCATAAAGTGGCTTCTGTAGCCAGGCTTGTAACTTCTCTTGGTCTGTTCGGTGGTGAGAAGCAATATCCCGTTCCCTCAGCTGTAGCGGCGTTGAATCGTCTGCCTCGCGTATTATATTATTATTATTCAAAATACCCATTCCGCAATTCATCGGCAGGATGTGACAACTGCAGACTAATCGCCGGACTGTAAACTATCAACAGTTAAAACGACATCTATAATATACCCCGGAGAGGTTAAATGAAATAGTTTCACGGTCCACACATTTGAGAAAGTAGTTTTTTCTTCTTAATGCCATTTAAGGAAGGGCAGACAGTTGAACTGGCAAGTTGAAATGCATGGAGCTACAAAATATATGAAAAAGTCTGTGTCTTTCGTACAGACGTAGGTAAAAAGGTATGATCAAAAAATATCGGTGATCTTCCATATCGTGGACTTGCAACTACAAAAAATTAAGGTAATTATTCAAGTTACTTAAAAAACACATCTTAATCTAAAACAAGAACACATGCGTTAGCCTAAACACTATTCGATGACGACTTGATGAAAATGGTATTAAGTATAGAACGCGGCAAAAAATATCTGAAGAGTGCATCCTAAAACCTTTAGCCTGGGCTCAAGACAACACAGAATTATTTAGATAACAGTTAAAAGATTATGTTAAATTGCATATCTGGGTATGCTACGTCTCCATGGATTTTGTGTCTTTTACTGAAAACCTGAATGCAGCGAAAATGAAAAGAGTTCATGGACACTATAAGACGACAAAAACCCGAAACACCGTTGTCGCTTTTGTCAGGACTGAAATAGGCAAAAAGGACTTGGACTCGCCTGCTTCTTATTCGGATGCAAATCCTGTTGAAAATGCATTGGGTTTAATGAAGATTCAACTTTGTAAAAAATAGATATGTACTCTAAAGCAACTAAGGGTAGAAATACGTAGAATATTGGAAATTTATCAATGAATAATGTGGAGAACTTTGTTTGCAACATGTCCTAGCGATGTGAGTTAATTATTAATGATTACCGGACTCTATATTGAGGTCATCACATATTAAACTGAACACTAGTGTCTCCAAAAGTGTAATAATTTCTTACTTTAACTTCCTATCAATATACTTTTGTTGTTACAATATAATTTGATGGACACAAAAATTAACGAAGTAAAGTATTTTCTTAACATCATTATAACTATTAATTGCCTTTCCAACCGTATTAACATAACCCACACCTTTTTCGCTTCATTGAGAGTCAATTAAATATTCCCCCGGATTAACAATTCGAAACAACCCTATTTTTGCCACCTCAAGTGCACGGGGGCCGAATGCGGCGCTCGAGCTATTCATAAAAGTTTTACCGCACCGTTAGCCACCCTTTTGCCTATACATTGTTCGTTGCGAACTCACGGCTGAATGATAAAACATGGTAAAACTTTGTTTTTAGTTTACGTGGGTTAAAATGTACGTCTCGTCCTATTTCATTTTTCTTTTGTATAAAGATAAATAGCTTCAAATATTGGAGTAGCTGGCACAAAAAGTGTTTTTATAAAAATAAGAACCAATTTAATTTTTAACTAGAAACCTAGAAAGAATACATAAACAATAGAAATTATTATCAAAACTATATTTAATAATAAGATTTAAATGACCATTTATTATATCAGTGTCGGCCAGTTGAATTACAGTTTAATTATAGGTAACATAGGCATTTAAAAAATTAAAACCGAAAATATACTAGAGAATAGATAGCATACCCACATATTTTTGTAGAGCTCTGTGCTTATTATATTTTTATTTAGCAATGAAAACACGTCAGTTTCCCAAAAAAAGGAATATTCAAAAACATGTCCCATACATAATTCAGGTATGGAAATTATCGACCTTCTGACATCCAACTTCGTGAAGGTTGTTTATGATGTTTGACGAAATCTTATTCCGTGTTAGGTTCTTGATGGGACCGGGTCAGTAATTTTTATGGTGGAAAGTCAACTGACACTAAACTGTTAGGACTGACAGAGTCTTCAATACAGTGAACTATCAAATTCTTATAAGCAACCATAAAAATAAAACTTTTCATTACAATTTAATGATTTACAGAAGACGCAAATATTCGTCGAGTATCAAGAGTATATAGATATAGATGGAGCACTTTCATACAAACCAGTGACGTATCACAAGGTGGAATTTTGGTACCATTTCTTTTTGTATTGTTTGTCCATGACGTCACGCAGATTGTAAACAGTAAAATGCTGCTTTATGCGGGCAATGCTAAAATATTCTACAAAATTATTTCTGTTAAAGACTGTCCAGCACAGCAGAGCAACATTGATGGCATAGAAGGGTGGGGTGTTATATTTGATAACACATTATCGTTCTATTAGCATATAGAAGACCTACAATTTTACTTTTAAAATGCTGGGATTTATGTGGATATTTTGATCTCACAGACAGTGTTACAATACTGTGTTTCTGTTACGGAAGATAAAACCTTGAATAGTATGTGGACTTCACTCTATGCTAGGTATAAAGCAGAATTAGCATCTAAGCAGCGTAAACTGCTGAAATATTTGGTTCATAAGGAAGACGAGGGGTTATGTTAATAACGGTATCGATTTAAAATAAATTCTTTCGAAGACCAGCACAAGTCTCATGCAATAATACTATTTAAACAATGTAATACCATTCTTAAAGATGGTAATAACACAACTAACTCGCAATTTTCGTTTACAACGGAACGTTCTCAAATGTCCCCTCCGAATAAATTCAATGCATGATTAAAGTACAGTAAAAATATTCGATATTTTTTTTACGTTCTGAACTGCCCCAAAGTTGATCTTAAAAAAGTTTTTTCTTTTTAGTAACTTGAAATACTCATATTTTATCATGAAATCACTTACCTATTATTAAGCTCACGAAAAGGGTTCTATACATGCCATTTTCTCACAAAGAGGTTACTTGGTATTTTTACAAAGAGAAGAAAACCATTTTTTTTCAGTTTTTCTTGAAACAAATGTCTGAATTCATTTAAGACGGTAAAAAAAAATAATTAGTTTTTTTATGACATTTAAAAATATAGTAAACGTGTACGGGCTTTTTCCACGATAATATGTTACGGGGTAACGACCCCTTATGTTCTATTATATTCACCCTCCTAGAAATGCAGTTCGGGAAGTAAAAAACATGTGTCCAATCTTTTTTAGTGTACTTTAATACATCATGGAATGAATGAAATCGGAGGCGGGCCCATGAAAACTTTCCCGTGTCAGTCACATAAGCTTCTAGGTTCCAATCACAGAGCCTTGTTTTATCCTCCTAAGTCCATTATAAATATTTTTTCTGAAATCTCCAATATGTAATATGTGAAATCGGAGGCGGACCCATGAAAACTTTCCCGTGACAGCCAAATAAGCTTCTACGTTCCAATCACCGAGCTTTGTTTTATCCTCCTAAGTCCAATATAAACATTTTTCCGAAATCTCCAATATGTAATATGTGCTCAAAATTTTATGAAATAATTAATTAATAAGGGAGACCTTTTTAGTACCAATAAAAATGAGATTAAAAGAATAATATTGGATACCAATTAATACACCTAAATATGAATCAATTTTACATAGTGGCTAATTAGAATATGTTATATTAGAGTAGGGTAAAAGTGTCTTCAATCATATTTATTTATACTCAGTAAAGGCAATTTATTTGTTAATCAAATATTATTTTACAGGCTGTTCCACGGCCAATTCCCGCGACCGATTTCTCGGAAAATAGACAAGAAAATTTTTAAAATTTGGCAGTTTACTAAAGTTGATGGAGGCAATTCGGCTAAAATATTTTCAAGATGGTGGCACTTTCGGTCATACCGGAAGTTGATGTTTTCCTGCTTATTTCAAGTTATTTCATTTCTAGATAATATCCTATACCTAAGTCTAACTCTTCTTGACATATTTTAAATTTTTTGTCAAAATGGCGTTTGCAGGCCTAAACATAACTATCAATTTGTCTTATTGGAAGCTTTTATTATTGAATTGAAGTTTGTCTCCTTCTAGAAGGGGATTCACTTTAGTAGAATGTGTTGATATTATGATAATAAAGAAATACAGGGTGATCAAAAACTAACATTAAATATTAACTTAAAAAAATCGTTGGAAGTGAATTTTTTAAACGCAAATCCCCTTATTTTTAGCATTAAAAATAAGGGTGATTTTAAGTAAGATTGTCTATTCGAAAAATTTGCAGTTTTTAAAATATAGGCACTTTAATATTTCTGTATTATAAAAATGCTAAACCGCTTACCTACACAGGGAAATAAGTTATTTTAATAAATGTCAAAAATCTCCAACCTGAACTTACAAACATTTTTCGAATCTCCGAGTTAGTTCAGGTTAGTTCAGGTGGCCGCTCTAATTGGATCTGGAGATAAACTTACCCTTGTCATACGATCGTCCATCGTTGTCACGGGATTACAATAAACAATGTTTTTTATGATTCCTCATAAAATAGTCTAATGCAATACAATCAAATCGGAAGAACGAGGAGGCCACAGAAAATGTTCATTGTTGGCAATCAATTATCATAAAATGATGCTTGTAAGAAGTTGGTAGCTAAAACGCACCCACATATTGAAGTAATTGTCCTGATCGTCTAATAAACAGAAAATGTCCGAACCATGCTATCTGTGCACCATTTTGGACAAAGTGAAGTTATAATAACAGTGAATACGCTGTCGCCACTGAAAAATTATACCGACTAAACGTAATCGTTTACCCCCGCTGACAAGGTTTGTAGCATTTTGCAGACCTTTCCGAAATTTCATCAACATAAGTAGTTGAACGAGTTATAACCTCACCCAACTGATCCAATTCGTGTCCGTTGATTGTTATGTGTGGATGTCTGCCATACTATTGGTCGGTGGTAATTTTTGTATTTTTTTGGAAAAAACAGTTGAAATGTTAATTAGTTGGTACCCCGTTATTTTCAGTATGTTCTAATTTTTAATTAAAATATCCTTAGAAAGTTGATTGTCTCGCAAATTTCAAGTAAATTTGAGATTATAGACATACAAAATTATTACATCAAATTCTGTTCATTTCTCAATAGTATGAGCGTGCTGTTTAAAAAATGTTTTCCTACGGTTAGTTCTAATTATAAATTTAACATAAACACTTGTGTCCATATGTCCATAACAACCGAGTATCTTACGTTTAAACAGTTAAGTGTAACGTAATTGTTTTCATCAACATAACTTATAAAAAATTTGAGACATAACAATTTGTAAGATATTTGAAACTTTAATTTGAATAAGGAACATTAAATTTTATATTCAAATAATGTTAAATGTAACATTTTCCTGACTTACGCGGTGTTAAATACTATACTACACTACAATAATATAAATATTATTATAATTTATTAGGACATATAAATTTGAACCCTACAAGCCAATGAACGAGGTCCTTCAGAATAACTTTATGTAAAGTACATTTGATCTTCAAGCCATTACAAATCTTTACAAAATAATAAAAAATCATATTAAAGGTTGAATGTGAGATCTGCCAGTATCATTAATGGAGGTCTTCTGGTTGGTCTATGGTTTCAGTCCTTGGTGGTACACAGTTCCTCTATCACCGGTCAATGCAATAAGAGGCTGGATGTTTAGTGAATTCATACAATAATTGACTGGTGGATAAAGACGATGGATTTTAGTTGTACTACATAGAGATGCGGTTTCTGCCGTTTCAAGGTTTATCAGTGCTGTCTTCCTGCAATTACCGTATGTAGGGGGCATCTATTCCTAATAAAGTCAGTATATTGTTATATATATATAAGTTGTTTTTCTTGATATGCCTTTTTCTTTGTATATTAGACTCCTAAGGTATTTAGCCCTTTGTATACATTTTTATTTAACAGTTCTAAAGTGCCAATTTAAGATAATTTTGTGGTCTATATTTACATGTAAGTATTTGATTGATGGCATATTACTGGTTGTTAAGTTATATAAAATAAAAGATTTTAATGACAATCAATAACTTCACAATAATAACAACCAGGACACTATTTTTTTGAGTTTTGACGGTTAATTTGACGTGCTAAAAGGTCACTTTCCCCAAAATGGTGCCGAATATACTCCGGACATTTTTCGTTTGACAGCTCCATTACAATCTGTCATCCATTTTATTTTAAGAAATCCGCGCTAAAACGGTTCTGGGTGGTAGCGATATCTTATCGTTAAGATATTTGCCTGTGTTCCATCAGAGGTAAATTGCTTAAATGTTGATTTACAATATTTAAATATCTTTCTTCTACAAAAGTTAATACGTAATTTAAAATGGGGCGCAATTTGTTTTGTATTATTAATGAATTACCATTTAAGTTTCCTTCATAAAAATGTAGTTTTACTATTTCATCATTTCTTATAGCACAAAATACGATAAATTGCCAGATTTCCTTGAAAATTCCGTAATCTTACAAAATTTATGAAAAATGCCATTTTTCATAAATTTTGCTTCATCGGTCTAAATTGTGTTGTCCAATAATCGAGGCTTATTGTTCTCTTTTCGGCAAATCAGCATCTTTTAGGTATTGGATCAGAGTTATTAAATAAGCGTGAAAGTTGTGTTTCAACATAATTCTATGTATAGAGCTCTTCAAAATTTCTGTTGGTAGAGCCACATGTCTTAATGATGTCATAGGATATGCCGTAAAATAGACCAGAATTACAATTTCGACGTTTTCATCATTATGAATTTTTGCCGCGACGGTGCCAAAATTTTTGAAATTTGCAATATTCGTTTAACACGGTTCCGTGATGGTTTCTGTTTATCTGGATATCTCTCTGTGAATGTCTGGCATGTTCTTGATAAAACTTTGTTACATTCCCCACAGATAATAAACGAATTTAAATAACACAACACAACAATTTTTGTATCATTCGCATATAATTAAAACATTTAATCCACTATATTGAATTCCGTCTATTGATCTCGAAGATTTAAAGTGTAATTGTTACCGCGTAATCTAGGATCATATCGTGATCGTCCCATAGTATTTTATGTTAGTTCAACCTAAATGAAATAGCCGATTAAAATTTTATAGTGATCGATCTTGAATTGATTAATAGTTAACAAATAATTGATTTTAAAGAAATACAAATATCTGACTTGTTGTATATGCCTCGCAATAATTAAATCGTTCATAAAAAATAAAAAATATCTTGGTTTCTCTCTCAATCCACGTTACAGATCACGCCTGGTAACTCTTTCGATTCTCCATTAATCAAAGCCTTATCGATCGATGCATCTACGATTTAGTTCGGAGATTGAATTACTGCAAGAAACTCACAGCAAGCCTTCGGTAATCATGTAAATTACGATGCTATTGGAAACCCTGTTCGCAAACAACTTTGGGTGTGTTTCTTAATTAGATTTAAGAAAATAAATTAACTTCGGTGCTGTATGGTTAGGTATGTTGAATGATTTTTAAACATGATGATGTTTTGAGTTGTATTTTAATATATTTGGATATTTAGTGAAATTATTATCTTATCGAAAGCGTTTACGTAAAATATCACAAAATCACCAATATTTACCCAAACAGTCATTGTACATCTTATGTATGTCTCATGTACATATTTTCAGGACGTAGCTTACATCTTATGTACTTACAGAAAAATACATAGCATGTACATTGAATGTATTATGTACTGTGACTATTAGGCTATTACACCCGCACAAAGTATGCCCGAAAATAAAATTTAGAAAACTTTATTATTATTTTACTTCTGAATTTATATTTTTAATTTTCAAAATTTTGCCAAAATTTAATTAAAAACTAGTACTTATTGCATATATATATATATATATATATATATATATATATATATATATATATATATATATATGGTTATATTTTTGTTGTTGTTGAGCGCCAGGTAAAAAATAATTATAATAAAATTATAACTACTCTTTACCAATTTGAAATATTTTCGAATATTCAAATTTTCTATATATAGATATAGATGTGATCCTACCTGTAAACTGACTCCTTCTTAGTTGAATTCAGATATTTTTAAAATATCAGAAAAAACAATCAAAACACAGAGAGAAAAACACAAAATATAAAATTTTATTTAACAATGAATATGGCACAATTTTATTTTTTATTTCCAAATGGAATTTAATGGTCAATATTTATTTCCATCATGCAAGACTATTGCTCATCAATATTACTTTTTAGTTAACTTGATCTACCATGCATTAGCTTTTAACTACCTGGAACACAAATCGGCAACGTTTAATTTCGTAATTGACTACTAGATGGCTATAGTGTTATCTTCCAAGGAACGCGTCGTTTATTTTTAGAGAAATAATTGCTAATTTAAACAAATTATCGTGTGCTGTGTTGTGATACAAGATGTTATTATTGTTTCAAACCTAATATTTATTGTGATAAATAATATTATATTCTCATCAGGTTAGTACACAAAATTATAAATTATTATTTTATTTTAAAAATAAGTTAGGAAATTTTTAATACTAGTCTTTAATGTCTAAAAAAAATTAAAGCTTTCTACTGCCTTATATATATATATATATATATATATATATATATATATATATATATATATATATATATATATATATATACAGGGGCGGATTCAGCCTCACTCTTTGGGGGGGGGGGGGGCGGTGATATCACAAAAGTATAGTATGGCAAGCGAAAGCAACATTCCCATTTCTAGTGTAAAAGGCAGGGTCGGGTCTATTTTTCTGAATTTGACGTTCTTGGAGAGGGGGGGCGATCACAAGAAAAAACAAGTTGTCGACAAGGGGGGGAGGATGCAGGCAACATACACATTACTAGTATAAGAGGCAGAATCGTGTCTATTTTCCTGAACTCAAAGCTCTTGGGGGGAGTTGCTATCACAAGAAAAACAATTTTCAACGGGAGGGGACTGCTAGCAGCATACACATTCTTAATATAAAAGGCAGAATCGGTTCTATTTTCCTGAACTCAAAGCTCTTGGGAAGGGAAGGGGCGATCACAAGCATACACATTCCTATATTCTATTCAAGAACTAGAGAGAGTAATTAAACTGTTACCGAAACCTCCAACTTACCTGCTCCAGTGCCGCTACCGTGAATTTAATTATATTTAATTATATTTAAACATTATAAGGTTTTATAAATTTACTGCAACAATAGAGTTTCTGATTTCTGTCAGTGAGCAAAGTACACCTTACAGTGTGTCCTTAGTGATTTATCTTGGTTGTGGTTGTTTCTATGTATTATATGAGATTAGTGAGATACACAAAAGATATGGCTTCCACATTAATAATTATTCTAAAATCGTTAAACCAAGGCATTTTTTTCCCAAACGAAAAACTTATTACTATGAATGTTTAGGATACCTTAAAATATCAATATCTAGATAATATTGTTAAAAGTTCTATTGAGATGTGTTCCAACATGACAGGAGTTGGAAAATCTACTATATACCGAATACTGAAGGAGAAAAAAACGATTGGAATTGTTAGTACTCCCAAATCACATTCGATCACGGGCAAACGAAAAACCTCGTTGGCAGAAGAGATGTAAACTGCAATAAAAGGAGTTGTACATACATCTTATTATGAGAAGTAGATCCCAACCGTCGACAAAATTCTAATTAAAATCAATGAAGATCGGGATTTACCTGAAATTAAAAGAACTGACGGAAATTGCTCAGAGAACTTAACTTTTGCTGGGAAAAAACCAAATAGGAAATCTGTTCTTATAGATCGTCCGGAAAATGTCCCTTGGTGAAGGAAATATCTCTCTCAAGTAAAAGGTAGAGTTGCTAGAAATAACACAACTTACAAAATTAGTAATTTAACAGTACTTTTGAAAGATTTTTTGGAATAAAGTTACTGCAGAAAATTTGGAAAAATCCATATAATAAAAGAATAAAAGAAAATGTGGAAACTCGATCTCATGGTCCGTGAGATAGAGGAACCAATTATAATTAATTTGGGCGAAGACAGCTTCACTGACTTGGATTACGAATTAGATACGTAATTTTTACCAGCGTAAACACAATTTATTATTTAAATATATTTAAGATATAAAAATTAATTACATTTGAATCCCTTTTTAGTGTTTAATTGTAATTCTGCATATGGGTTAAGAAATAAATAAAATGAAACGTCAAATATCCTAAAAATGTTTTTAATTAATAACAAAATGACCGATAGCCCAAAAAAATTTTCACATTATATGGGAGAATTTATTTTTTTATATATGTTTAACTTCTTGTATTTTTGACAATGAGTATTTTGTAAGTATTTAAATTATAACTTGGAATTTTTGGAGAAAAAAAGGCTATGTTTTATTCTGAATGTGCCTAAAACGGTTTCTATGCCAAAATTACAAATAATAAAGATACAGTTGTGATTTGTGTTAAATATGTCAAAATTATCTATACTTTCTAATGTATTATTTTAAGTTTATTACCGAAATAATATTCTATGCTAAAAATAAACCTCTTTCCGATGCCTATGACAAGGATTAAAATCCTTTTTAACACTTCACACATCCAAATATCTATTGTTATCCAACCCAAATGGTCCATTATTATAGATCGGTATTTTTGATTGTAAAATTTCTAACCCATTCCTATGAAAAATATATATGTCTAACAGATTTTGCCAAAGATACCGGATTAAAGAACACAGGCATTTTGCGAAGAAGAAAAAGCGTAAAAAATGATTTATTACTCTCTCTAGTTCTTGAATAAACTATAGTATAAGAGGCAAAATCGGGTCTATTTTCCTGAACTCAAAGCTCTTGGAGGGGGGGGGGGAGGGGCGATATATAAGTGAAATATATTTCACACAGCGTGAAATATATTTCACTTATACACGGAGTTGCATATAGTTGTACGTTTGCTGAATGTGATTTTCAGCACTACAACAGCATAATGTGGATATAACCACTGCTAATGCACCTCACACGGAGGAATCCGTGAAAGCCGTATAAACATATATAAGCCATCCGACGAGAAGTCGGCGAAGCCGTGTTCAGTGTTGCATGCTTCCTTCCAATCTGTCCTTTGCACAGCCAGGTGCATGTCGGTACCCTGATGAGTCTAGTGAGAGACGAAACATGTATCTCTGCCGTATCACTGTGGCGGGGAGGGTAAGCTTTGACTTTCTTCTCGGTATGGTGGTACAGGTAGGCCACCATCTCAGTGGTGGTGGAATAGGATGAATTGTGTTTTATTACAATTTATTCTAACTGTGCAACCTCTAACACAGAAAGGATATGATGGAGCGAAGTTTGCATTCACTGTTTCGCATTTTATTTCACTTATATACGGAGTTGCATATAGTTGTACGTTTGCTGAATGTGATTTCAGCACTACAACAGCATAATGTGGATATAACCACTGCTAATGCACCGCACACGGAGGACTCCGTGAAAGCCGTATAAACATATATATATATATATATATATATATATATATATATATATATATATATATATATATGTATATATATATATATATATATATATATATATATATATATATATATATATATATATATATATATGTATATATATATATATATATATATATATATATATATATATATATATATATATATATATATATATATATATATATATATATATAAATCCAAACCGGAACCGGGACGTTTCTTAAGTAAGATAAAGAAAATACTATATTATTCATCAAATCAGGATGAGACAGTGGTAAGCATCGACATACGTGCTTAAATTTAATAAATTACCAGTTTGGACCTAGGGTGAGAGGTAATACAATGCTGGCGCGGTGAGAGCGGGCGGCAGCATACGCCACGCCCTAGCACAATAAGAGGATTCCAAGTTATTTGCTTTCATTCAGGCCGTCAAAGCGTAAGTACCGAGTATTGGTATTTCCGTGTTTCACGCCAAATTTTTTTGTATTTGAACTGGTAGTTTATTCCCCGGAACAAAAAGAGCAGATTATTAAATGGTACTATTCTGTTAAATAATCGGCATATTTGCATTTACGTGGAAAATCATCCTGTTCCTTGAAAATTTAGAATTTCGGAAATTATTAAAAAATTTGAGACAACTGGTTATCTAACAATTTATAAAAAATGCAATGATAATAATGAGGAGCAACCGGTTCCTCAAATTACTGAAGAACGAGCAAATCGGGAGACTGACGTTTGAAATTAATTTTCCTTGCAATAGTACCGTAATTGCCGAAGAACTTGATACGAACGCTCGAACAGTTCGGAATATTTTAAAGCGGAACGAATATCGTTGTTACAAATTGCGAATAACTCAAGAAATTTTTCTGAAAGACTAGTAATTATGTATGGTGGTAGACTGGATTATTGTCTCGCTCAAAGTGGAGGCCTGTTTGAACACCTTTTATAGACTTTTAAGTGTTTTTGTTGATTTAAATTGAATTTAATTATTTGTTTATTTATTTATTTATAATTACTGAACGTGTTACTTTTATTTTTTACCAGAATAAAAGTTTATTTTTGAGAATGATTTTTAATTTTAAAGTGATTACTTAGAAATTACCTTTGCGTTTCACTAGTATTTTTTATTAAATATTTATTTTGTAACAGAAATATCAATTTTCTTTACGCTCAACGGCCAACAAAAACTATTTTTTTTTGTATTTCGACTATTTGATGTATTTAAAACAATCAATGTATCAAATAGTCATTAAATATTCCAAATTCCGTCGATTACGTTATAAGTTTAGACGAAAAGTAAATACACTCTCTCATTCGTTTCAAGGTACTGTTCGTCTTCGTGTCGCACGGAAGTTAGCGGGGGTAATATTGCGCATAGACGTTCCCTACGATCTTCTGTCCCGAACTAACCTGAAAGAAGTTAGACGGGCTTAGTGGGTCAGAATTTGAGAAAACGGCCAAAATAATTTATAGTTAAAAAATTTAGAATAGAAGGTTCGCTATAGTAACGTTTCTATTAAACCTTGGTAATATGAATCTTTTCTTTCTAAAGTTTCGTCTCAGGTCAAAGGCAACAGTGTTGTGGTTGCGTCGCGCCCAGGTACATTTGTGCGCCGCTCTTCTATTTGACATTGGATTGTCAAGAAACAAATATCAACGATTACAAAATTGGGCTAAACAGAATGGCAGTAATATATTTTGCCATCGAAGGATCCTTACACTGTTTTTTGACATCATAAGGATTCGGACAATTCGTACGTATTGAAGAATGAGAAAAAAGTTGTTTACAAAGAAGGCAATGATTAAAAAGTTCATTTTATCATTTTTATTACAGTTGTATTACTTATTCATTTGTGTAAAGCAATAAATATTATATTACTTACAAATTATTTGCATTGATATTTGTTAAGAAGTCTTAAGCATAGAGGAAAAAGTACTTTTTCTTTTTTAACGATTATCGATATCCACATATTTATTATTATAGTATTATTTTTAAAATGCACCTTAGATTCAAGCGCAATATTTTTTTCATGGAAATACAATTATTCTTTTTATTTTGTTTTTAAATTGCATATTTAACAGCTATTGAACCACGTTAGACGTTTTTCGAATTTATTTTCATGATTTTAAAGATTCAGTCGCTATGTGCTATGTGGATCCGATTTTTATTTTTGATATTAAATCCGTGCTTTTAACCCACTGTGTTTTGACGAACCCCCAACCATCTTTGCTGGAAACCAGAAAGCAAGCTACGATACAACAGTATGCTTTATTTCCCTTCTTCAACATGGCTAAACGGGTTGTCCGTCTCTTTCTGTTACTTTCCCCATTATTTAGAAGTTCTGTTTTGGATTTTCCACACCTGTATATATATATATATATATATATATATATATATATATATATATATGATATTTATTTTCTTGGGTAGAGGTTTTTGGTATTTAAAAAAATGTCTCTCAACGTTTCGCTCATTATATTGAGCTTCTTCAGGAGGATTTTTTATTTTTTAACATTAATTTACAATTTGAGAATAATTACTTATTCCGAAATTACAGTTACCAAATTACTATTGATTTTATCCATAAAGTATTAATAAAAATAAATTAATATAATTTATTTAAGACTAATCGGCATTTTGCTTTCAATATATATTTTAAAATATCATGTCCTAAACTCAAAATTTAGATAGCAAACAATGAAAGTAAAATAGATGTTTTTGGTAAAAATAAATTTTACATACTTACAATCATGCGCAAACAACTCGTTTAAGCCTCGTGTCAGTTGTGGAATAAGTTTTCCATGATTTCCACCTTCATGAGATCCTTTATTATTTAATATGTCTTCATCAGAAGAGCTATAGTTTCTGACTATCTTTTTACGTTTTTCAAATAACTCATTTAAGCCTTCTTTTAGTTTTGGGACTGGGTTTATATAAATTTCACCATCATGCATGAACGTAGAGTGTGAATAAAGTTCTAGCATTAGTGGGTAGCTCGGAATGATTTGGTTTTAAAATTGTTAAAAGATCGTTTATAGCCGTATGAGTAATATTACGATTAACCATTCTGAGAGCTTTGAAAATAATAGTGACGAGTTGATGCAATCTGGAAAAGTGTTAAGCTCGGTTATTTAATATTATTCCCTTCACTGCTACTACTATTACCACTACTAAAATCATAATCGGGAATAAGGTATTCAGAGTCACAAGTAATAGAATTTAAACCTTTATTACACCAATATGAATGGAATGAAATAAGGTATAAATCGGGGCACTAGTACTGGACTCACTGACGTTAACTTCGTGTTCGGTTGGTAAAATACAAGGTTTCACTGGAACGAACTATTTTTAAGGACGCGTCAAACAAATCTACGCTCATAGCTGCGTTTTTATAATGTTTGCTTATTTTTGATTTCTTCATTCTATAGCATAACTACTTTAATAAAATTGCACTATCTAGTTTCTAAAATCAATTTTTTTATGATACTTTACTTCTACTTATACAAGATAAAAAAAATTGTACTTGCCTTCTTTGAAGATGTCACAAACAAAAAAAGTCATTTTCCTCGCTTGTCAAATGTGTCATAACTTTTTTGACAAAGGACATAAAACGCAGTGCCGTCGTCAAAATCATGTATTCTACCACCTGTCGATGCCGGAGTCGGCCCAAGAGGGTAAAAAATGACTACAAGTAAGTAAGTAAATAAAAACATTTATTAACAATTGTTTCAATATAACTGAAGTATGTATGTGTAGCGATGAAATTAAATCGTAATGAAATGTAAAACTTATATGAATCAATAAATATTGAAATAAAATAAGGCCAATAGCAATACAGAGTAAACATTCCAAATATTTTGTATGCAGGAAAAAATAAATAGAGTCTATAAAAAATATATTTATTATGACTGTCGATATGTACTTAAAAGTACGTACAAAAGACCCAAATAAGACTTAAAGAATTACATACATCAGATGTACAATAACGTATGTACATAGGACTCTTAGGATATGTCCCTGGACGTAAAGACATAATATGGATTTAAAATGTTCGTCTTATATATGTATCATGTTGTTTAGGTATTTTTCTTTTCATAACAAACGACAAGATGTGATTAAAAATAGAATTACTGAACCATTTAAAATGCCCAAATGTATAGGAATAAAATTGATGGCTAATTAATGTTTATGGGCGAAAGTGTTAAACGTGAACGCTGTTATGTGAATTGTATTCCAGGGCATCAGTTTTTCAACAATTTAGACAACTAATTGGATTTTAAAGCCATCCCTAGCTGGTAAAAATAAGACAAAAACTTGGGAAGTATCGATTATTTTGCCATAAAGTGTTAAGGATCCATATGTCACCCAGTGGCGGCTTTTCCTTAGATTTGCAGGTTTGCGCAGTCCCTAAAAAAATTGTAAATTAAAATAAAATATGATAATAAATATAAGTACAAATATTTTTTTAATTTCTACTGATAATATAATGATTAATTTATATTAGATTGTACGCGGACAGTAGTCAGTTATTCAAATAATTTAACTTATTTCGCCTATATATCAAGAATAATTTGTTTGTATTACATTATTATGACTGGAAACATTATCGCTCTGCTATGTGCAATTTTAATGCAATCTAAACTAATTCATTGGAGCGTATATGGAGTTGCCTATCGTAAGACTTGGAGTTTAATTCCGTTTCAAAAGCTTCATGTAGGTTGCAAGTCGACTTGCAAACCTGTGTTTAGTTTGCCCCACAAAGTATCCTCCTACTAAAAAAATTTCTCTTATGCAACCCACTGGACGAGTATTTGAACTTTTGTTTGCCGTTGCGCGTGACGCTGCCATTATTAAGTAAAGGTTTCTTCAAGCAGCAGTTAAACCATTCCTTTAGTACAGGGTGAGTCAACGATTGGATGAAGTAGGTTTGTGCCTTTTCGGTCAAATTAACAAAGAAACTATATTTATTGTTTGATACAGTTTATTTTTACGCAGATTTCAAAAATATTTAGGACTCTACAGGGTGAGCCAAAAAACTAGGACAGCATAAAGTTGTATTTTGTTAAATAGAACACCCTATATACGAATCGTATTTTCGATTTAGCTTATAATTTTAAATCTTTTTTATTAAGGGTTTACTATAACAAAACTTTATAGTTTCTGAGATAATTAAGTTTAAAGAAAAAAAGTCACATTTTCAAGCATCAATTCAATCCTAAATAACGTTTTCAATTTTGTGACAAATATATTCAAATTTGGAATTTAGCAAGGCCAAGGACAAGTTAACATAATTTTTACCTAATATTTGCAATAAAAGCTACAGGGTGTTGAACACATCGGCTCAAATTTGAACAAGTTTAAATGAATAAATATCTTTTTTTTTAAATGGTACACCCTGTATATTTTCATGTTATTTAATAGAGTAATAAAAACCCTAAAAGTTTTGTTCAATATATCCTTTACCTATTTATAATAGTTTTTGAGATATTTCAGTTTTTCTTATTTTCCATACTTTTTTACAGAAATAGTCTTCATTATCATAGTAGCCATGGCAAAAACAATGTAAAAGAACATTTTTCTGTGTGTCAAATTTATAACCGCAATCGCTTCTTTTGGTTTTTATGTAGTGTAGTTTGGTTTTTTTTTTGCATTCATCTTATATTGTAAAATGAATTTTCCAAAGAATGAGTTAATAGAGATGATTTATACAATAGGAGAGGCTCAAAAAAATTGCCTTCTTGCTCAAAGAATTTACAAAATGAAGTATCCTGATCGACGCCAGCCTAATACCCATACTTTTCAAAACTTAATGCAAAGATTTGATTCTTCTGGTACTGTTGATTATCCAAAACGTAAAGTGGTCAACAAACCAGTAACTAATGAAGAAAAAGAACTACAAGTATTGTTAAATGTTCATGAAAATCCTTATATTGGTAGCCGTCAGTTAGCAGCATAATGTAAAACATCACAATCCACCGCTAATCGTACTACCAAGAAATATAGGTATCATCCATATCACATGGAATTACACCAAGAATTGCATGGACAGGATTTTGAAAGTCGTGTAAACTTTTGTCGTACAATAAATGCGGAGATTCAATTAAATGCAAATTTATTATGCAAAGTAATGTTTAGTGATGAAGCTACTTTTAGAAGTAACGGTGCCGTAAATATACGCAACATGCATTATTATGCCACAGAAAACCCATTTTGGATTAGAGAAGTGCAACATCAAAACCACTGGTCATTAAATGTTTGGTGTGGTATTCATCATAATCGAATTATTGGACCCCACTTTTTTAATGAACCACTAAATGGCCATAGTTACCTGAACTTTCTACAAGAAGAACTACCCCAACTGCTTCAAGGTCTCGATAGGGATGAGCTCGACAGTATGTGGTTCCAGCACGATGGTGCGCCTCCGCATTACCATCGTGAAGTTCGTGCGTTTTTGGACCAACGATATCCGCAAAAATGGATTGGACGTGGGGGTTTCATTGAGTGGCCACCAAGGTCTTGCGACATCACCCCATTAGATTTCTTCCTATGGGGTTATATTAAAAATAAGGTGTATGTTAATCCACCAACAACAGTGGAAGATATGCGAAACAGGATTAGGGATACCTGTAGAACAATAACGCAACTAATTTTGTCCAGGGTCCGAGAAAATCTGCAAAAAAGACTAAATTTGTGCATTGCACAAGAGGGTCGTTTATTCGAACACTTATTAAAAGGAAATAATTAATCTCAGTATTTAATAGGTAATTTTTTTGTTTCAATTTAGTATAAAAGTAAATATGTATTTGCCTTGTCGTTATTGTTGTGTTAATTTTTTCACATTATGTTTAATTAAACTATTGCCGTTGTAATATAACGAATAATGTATTTCATCATATTTAACCACATTCTGTTTGTTTCTGTGGTTTCTATTTATTATTTTACATGGCTACTATGATAATGAAGACTATTTCTGTAAAAAAGTATGGAAAATAAGAAAAACTGAAATATCTCAAAAACTATTATAAATAGGTATAGGATATATTGAACAAAACTTTTAGGGCTTTCATTACTCTATTAAAGAACATGAAAATATACAGGGTGTACCATTTAAAAAAAAGATATTTATTCATTTAAACTTGTTCAAATTTGAGCCGATGTGTTCAACACCCTGTAGCTTTTATTGAAAATATTAGGTAAAAATTATGTTAATTTGTCCTTGGCCTTGCTAAATTCCAAATTTGAATATATTTGTCACAAAATTGAAAACGTTATTTAGGATTGAATTGATGCTTGAAAATGTGACTTTTTTTCTTTAAACTTAATTATCTCAGAAACTATAAAGTTTTGTTATAGTAAACCCTTAATAAAAAAGATTTAAAATTATAAGCTAAATCGAAAATATGATTCGTATATAGGGTGTTCTATTTAAAAAAATACAACTTTATGCTGTCCTAGTTTTTTGGCTCACCCTGTAGAGTCCTAAATATTTTTAAAATCTGTGTAAAAATAAACTGTATCAAACAATAAATATAGTTTTTTTGTTAATTTCACCGAAAAGGCACAAACCTACTTCATCCAATCGTTGACTCACCCTGTACAGGTTAGAATACAACCGTGGTGTCTACCGTGTCGGTATTTCTATGCACGCTGTATACTGTACAGATATTTTAATTCTTGTGAAAGTGATGTTTTTATTTGATGAAGATATTTTGTTACATTTTAAAGAGGTCAAAAATGGTTGGCGAGAAAAAACCATCCAAAATTAAATGCTCTGTCCCAAACTTTGCAGACAAATACAGTGCCCGATTTCTGAATTCAAAGGATTCCGAATTACGAAGGAATTTATAAAAACCATCGTGCATGTGTTAGAGATTTTTAAGAATCTCTTGTAAGGGATTCTAGAAAAGCAGTTAAATATAATGCAGTTCCTGCTCTCTATCTTCCTGTATGTATAAGTAAAACAAAAAACCTATGAACATACTGCTTGCATGTATTGTTATGTACATCAATTAAATTTCGTAATGCACTCGCCAATAAAAATGTCTGAATATTTTTTTCTCAATTTACAACCGATTTGTTCTTTTTTTTTTCAAATAGTCCTCAAAGAACTGGAATACTAGATCAAATTGTTAACAAATGCTTACCTCGTTCGACTCCAACAAGATGAAATTTTATTCTAGAGTTGTTTATACCGTATTCGAATACAAAGACAGCGTTCTGGAGACAATGGAAAAAATCTTAGATAACAGTAGAAACGTTAGTACCAAGAAACCAATCCACAAGGTATATTAAAATTCTTAAAAGTAAGAATTTCCTGTCATGGTTAGACTTATTTTACAAAATAATGCCTTAAGTTGACTTGTTATTTGGGAGGTTTCAACCGAGACAAATTGACGCTGTTATCGCAAATATAAATATATTATCATTTGAATGAAAATTAACAGAAATTGGAAATAATACTACCTTAGATGACGTTGGGCCATCTCTCTACTTCAAAATGACGTAAGCTTGATGATTCAGCGGAGTTTTCTGGGGAAGCAAAAGAAATTTGTGATATAATTATTTGTCAAGTAAAAGAACGATTTAGCTTTACAGGTCACTTGCTAAAAGCCACTATTTTTTTAAGGAACAGTATGTCGAATGTAGTATATGTTTTCTCGAACAAAACTCTGTACAGAACTGACCGTTATATATGAAACTGAAGAATTTAGATCAATTTCGGGATTTCTTGTACTATATGACTATCTTTCCCAAAACAACGAGCTAACTGAAACATTTAGTGAAATTCTAAAACTTTTAAAAATATTAATTACTATTCCGATGGCATCGGCTGAAGCAGAACGGTGCTTTTCTACCCTCAAACGAATAAGAACGTTTTTATAAATATTATGAGGCAGGAAAAACATTCTGCTTTGGCAATGCTCTTTAACAAATGGATCTTATCGAAACCATACCTGATTTCAATCAGTGGGTTATTGATAAGTTTCCTAATGCTAAAGATCGGCGTATGGATTTTCTTTATAGATAATTCACACAGTAAGTTATACGTGCATTTTGTTTTGACTGCTATATTTTTAAAATTTACTACGTTCTTTCGTTTAGTTATTTAAAATACACTGCAGCGTTTCGTATTAATTCAATTTTTAAAGACTTTAATTTTTTCATCCACCGGTGCCTGTGGCAGATTTTATACATATCTATGTTTTTAATGTACCATTGGAATTGCAACCCCTGCTTTTTTAATACACCAACCGACACTGAAGTCACCTGGGACTTTGTGAAATTGTATTTTTGCTATATAAACTTATTAATGCTAAAGAAAGAAAATACATTTATCAAAAAGACTCTACATTCCGCGATTTTAAACTCGAAGTTCAGATCTCCAATCTTATTTGGAGTCAATTTTATGTCTTTTTTAAATCTATCAATTTTCTTTAAATGCAGCTGATTGGACTTTAAATCGATCCCTACAACTTTATTTCTGAGAAGAATTGTAAAGAATAATCCCAAAGACATCTGAAAAATTATCCTAATTTATGTTAATATCAACTTTTTTCTTGGAATATTAGAGATTAAAAATGCGATTATAGTCCAGCAAACCTATAGCTGTATCAATGCATTTTTAACTTACTTCATAAAGAGAACGGCTTTATGGTATGCTCTTTCGAAAAAAATTACAGCGAGATCGACGACACGAGAAATATGATGAAATTAGTTTATTGTATCCCAGATGCTTTTGTTATCTCTCGCTTGGTGAGCTCGATATCAATCGAAGTCAGTAAAATTCAAAGGTGGCTCGTCACGGGCGTGACTCGTCATATTTATACGCATCTTGAGTAAATGGTTGAGCGTAAGGCAACATTGGCGTGATGGCAGTGATAACGGGCTAACGTTAAGGGACTCGTTGTGGTAAAATTGTGGCATTATTAGACTTTTATATTTAAATGTTAAAACAATTACATCTTGCCAGTTAAATTATTTAATTTCGTAAATTTTTAGTGTAATAATAAAAACACATCACCATCATTATCAACGTCATCATCATTGACAGCCCTAGATTGTCCAGTACTGCACAAAAGCCTTGATATCTTTTTCGTTTCCGTCCATTAGCTAGGTGTTTTATCTTTGTTTCTATATGCTTCTTGTTCAGGTCTCCACTTTATTATTATTCTAGTTCATCTGTAATCGGTAATTCCAGCGTCTCGCACTCGTATTTTTTACCTGATCGCCCTATTTGAAATTTTGATTCCGAACATCGACCTCTCCATTTTTCTTTGCATTACGGATGTTCGGTTTATGGTTTTCTTTGTCAGCTTAAGTATTTCCGCTCCATATGTTAGTATAGGAAGTACACATTTGTCGATGATTGAAAACTGTCCAAGATAGGTCTATTCTGCGCAGAATTTAGTGTGTTTGGTTGTCTCGACTGACTGAGAACCCGTGTCCTAAGTATCTATACAAATGTAGTTGCTCGATTCTTTTTTCGCTTAGTTTTATAGCGTCCTTTAATACTCAGTTTGCCATGAACTGGGTTTTAAATTTATTAATTTTACTGATCAACAGTGGTTATGCTACAAACTCTGATAAGTAATCGTGTTTTGATTACCTACCTTCACTACAAAAATGCATTTATTTCGTTTCAATCACCCTCAATTTTCTTGCGATGTCAAGTTCATTTTCTATATAATATTGACAAGTGCATATGAACGGCCGCAAAAAAGAGTGATTATATATTTTTGTCTGTATACTTGTTTAAGTTGTGTTGCCGTTAGTATTTTAGTTTTTCGGGGGCCCATTACGACAAAGTTTGGGCCCCATCTGGATGTTACGCAACATGTGTCATAAATTTAATGGATCGAAAAAAAGGATCACGTCATATGCCGTTTGCTATATTGAGCCTGTAGATCATGTTTTGGACTGCTATTTTTGTGTTTCTCCAATAAAAGGCATAAATTCAAAGACGAAACCCTAATTTAGCTTCAGCAATAAGACCAGTCCCTTGTAATGACAATTTACCTACACCAGTTCGACCTAGGTAGTTTTAGATTGACGATTCATAATCTCCTACTTCAAGCCAAGTGTAAATGACGATAATGATTCTAGTTCTGAGTTTGTAAAAATCCAAGTTAAGCCACATTTGATAATTCAAGGAGACCTAAATGACCTGACTCGGGATTTGAATTTATCAAAAAGCCGACAAAACTGTTTTTGTTTGGAAGGATGGAATTTACTACATCGTAACATCAAAATGAACATTTCAAAAATGTTATTTTTTTCAAAATGAGACCTCTTAGTGCTTTTTTTCTCGAAGCAGTTTCACGTTTCACGTCACTGGACCCTAGAAGGCATCAATATTAATGTTCGGCATTTTAAAATATTCATATTTCAAAACTCTATCAAAGCCGTTTGGTGATTCCAAAAAAAAAATCATGGCGATTCCAATATGACGTTAGTAATCATGGAAACTTCCGTTTAATTTGACAGATAAAAAACATAGAGGCAGTATTTTATGAACTAAATCATTGTATTGTATATGTTTTCAACGTCGCTCAATTCGAATCCAATATTCATTAAACCCCATCAAGTCAGTATATATCCCTAACCTTAAAAAATACTTCAAATCGTTGAACTAACTATATTTTACGTTGAGTAATATAGTCTAACCATCTTATGTTCATGTTTCGGGCTGGCTGAAACCAGTTCTGATATCCGTATAACTTTAGCCATTCGGAATTTTTCCCTAACCTCAAAAAATCCCCTAATTGCTAAGACCATACGTCTCTAGTTTTCGGATTCATAGTTATTTTTTTAAAGATGACATACATATTTGGAAATGACCAAAGTCGTCGTTTGGTTTTAATTCCCCAAATTCTCCAAGAGAAAAACTTAAGACACTGAACTGATAAATTTATTCTGTAGCTGGATTTGCATTAATCGTAAGTAAAAGATAACTATTCTGGTTATTGAGTCTGAATACTATTTTAATAGCCTACCAGGGCACTAGAGACATATTGAAAGATAGTAGCGCTTAAATGATGATACTATGCAATATTTCGTGTTTTTTGTGCACTCCAAGAACCATATTGTACCTACATTACGGGACTAGTTTAATTTCGTTACCAGTAATAGATGATAATATGGCGGTCAATCTTCATAACCCAACCAGAAATAGTGTCATTAGGCAAATTTTCGAGGTTAGGAACGACTAGCGACTACTTGGATACAAAAAGATGTCGGAATCCGAATTAATGACCCCGAAAACATAAGAATAAATGGTTCATATCTCGACGTAGAGACGTGCGGTCTTAACAATTCAAGGTGTTTTTTGAGGCTAGGAACGAATTTTGAATGGTTGAAGTTATACGGATATCAGAATTGGTTAAAGCGATACCAAAAACATGAACATGAGGTGGTTACACTATATTATTCATCCCAGAGTAGTGTTAATTCAGTTTGAAGTATTTTTTTAGGTTAGTGACAAATACCGACCTAATGAGGTTTAATGAACATTAGATTCGAATTTGGCGACCTTGAAAACATATCGATACGGTGACTTAATTCATAAAATACTGACTTTATGTTTCTTATCTCTCAATAATGCTCTTAAATGGAATTTTCTATGATTGCGAAGGCCATATTTTAATCTTCATACCGTTTTTTCTAGAATCGCCACAGGGTTTTCGATAGAGTTTTGAAATATGAACACTTGCAGATGCCGGGCATTTGTGGGCTTTGACGTGGAACGTCCGTAATGTGCTTTCTTCTGTTCCTCTAGCACACGCTCCTAATATGAAATAAACTTATAAGCACATGAGAGTACTTTTGGAAAAATCCAGTATAATACACATTGTTTTAAAATCAAAGTTATTACCCTATTCCTTGGACTGCAGTTGTGTTACACTAAATTCTGCTCACGTATTTCAAATAATAAAATCGATGGTAAATTGAAATTGGGCTGTTAGACCCAAAATGTCCGTAGTAAGCTCCTCGCCATATTGGGGAAAGTGACGTTTTCGCATGTCAAATTAACCGTCGAAAGTAAAAAAAAAATAGCGCCATTGTTTTTGTTAGCGCCATTGTGATTGTCATTAAAATCTTTGTTTTTTCCCTGAATTAAATTTATTTTATAGTACTTAACAATCAAGTAATATAGACCAAGCAATTAGTTAAATATTTAAGTTTAAATATAGACCACAAAATTATCTTAAATTGACACTCTAGAACTGTTAAACAAAAATGTATACAAAAAGTCAATATTTTAGGAGTGTAATATATAAAAAAAGGGATATCGAGGAAAACAGCAACTCATATATACAAAGCAATATGCTGGCGTCGGTTAGAATACGCGCCCCATATATAAAGTAATTGCAGAAAGCCAGCACTAATAAACCTTGAAAAGGTGAAAACTGCAGTTTTACGTAGTATGACTAAAATCCATCATCCTATCAATCCACTACATAAACCATCCAATGAATTATTTTATGAATTCACTAAACATCCACCCACTTACTGCAAGAATTTCTATAGTACAGTCACTGAAGGCTTTTCCCTTAGAAAAATTTGAACCTTCATCTATTTGCGTGAATACTGGTGAGTAGTCAAGTAACCAAAGTGACATAGTGTCGACTTGCGTTTTTACCCTGGGGTGGAAATTATTTTATCAAAAATAATCCCAGAAATCGATAAACGGATAAATTCTAAGCAAAATATATTTTATAAAGTTTTTTGATAAGTCAATATTTTTTGAGTTATTAATGGTTAAAAATGTTGATCTTTCATGAAAAAAATGCGTTTTGAAACTGTCTTTTGTAAATAACTCCAAAACTATGCTTTTTCCAAAAATATTGTTCTTACTAAAATTGAAGGTAATAAGAAAATAAAGAGACTTTTTTTTATAGACATTGTAAATTGAATCCGAAGCTACTTATAGGTAGTTAAAGGGATCATTTTTTTGGGTGAACACTCGAATCCAAGTGTTCGAGGTTAAATAACGGGAAACTGATACATTTTTCGGAAAACACCTGTAGAAAACTTTACAATGTACTTAGAAAGACCTTTTAAATAAGCTTTCAATGAAGTTAGAACTACGCGAGTTATGATGAAAATAAGACGGGACTCTCGGATTTTTTAAGAAAAAGTGAGAAATAAGACCTACGCCATTTCCACCAAAATTTATAGTAATTCCTGTGGGATTTAATTTATTTTAGTATAAGTAATGAGCTGAAAAATTTTGACCGGTTTAAAATGCTTAACTTTTTAAAAAGGGTACGATTTAAAAAAAAAAAGAATTTTTCAAATTTCTCTAAAAGTTTATTTTTTTTATATAATAACTCTAAAACCACTAAATATTCGTGAAAAATGGCTGATAACAAAAGTTTAGGTTTTAGAAGTGTAAATTTTATTGCGAGAATCATGTGACCCGAGCCCTTTAACCCTTTAACTTTTAAAAATTATGGGGTTTTAAAAGTGCAAATGATCTTATAGCCCTTGAAATTATATGTAAAATGGTTTTCGATAGAGTTATCGTAAAAAAAAGCAATCGCATTTTTCCAGAGAAATTTTAGGAGCACACATTTTATACCTGTCACTAACATTCCCGTCGCGGCTTCATATTATATACATTCATATACACACAATATTACTGTATATCTAAGGTATATCTGGATACTGCACAATGTTATTATACGGACTCGCAAAAGATGTACAGTTAAACAAAATGAGTCGTATCGAGGACTTGTCTACACATCTCGAACAGATGCGTTATAAATTATTCATCCAGGCCACCACTAAAAATACTGTACTGAAACCGTCATCTATTGTTCAAACAGTTGGTGCACTAGATAAACATATTAATAGGGTTTATTTACAAACCCAGATATGGCTTGGAAATAAAAATATTCGTCTAGTTGATTGGGGGTGGGTTATTATTGATGGATCTTTACAGCCAATTAAAAATTCAAATCCGCTTGCACTAGAAGAACTTCTTAAAATGATATTTTGCAATTGCACAAAAGGGTGCGGTGCCTCTTGCGATTGCCGAAGAATTGGACTCTTTTGCAATGCAACATGTGGAACATGCAGCTCTGATGAAGAGTAGTTTTAAAATTCTCAAAAGTACTCTCAAATTTTTATAAGTTGTGTTGTGGAACACAATTATTATTAATAGTGAGATACTCGTCTTTCATGGATATATGGACACAAGTATTTATGTTAAATCCATAATCACTAGCCGTAGAAACACATTTTTATATAGCACGCTCATACTATTGAGATACAAAAAGATTTATTTGAAATTTGTCAGACACATTCAACTTTCTAAGGATATTTTAATTAAAAATTAGAAAACACCAGAAATAATGAGGTAGAGATAACCGATTATATTGAGTCCGTATAATATCCTATATCGAAAACGTATTAACTGTTATTATAAGTGAACTTTCCCCAATATGGAGAATAGCATGGTCCTGACATTTTCAATGTGCCTAAAAAACAAAGATTTTAAAATTACCCTGTAGATTAAAAAGTAAGAGAGCTATGACAAATTTGACACCGGAATCTTTCGTTAAAAAGTAGAACAACTAAAGTAAAAATCGCAACACTATATCCAACACCCCCTAAAAGTGTCAAAAATGAGACACTCCGTACACTATGGAATTTAATGATTTTCCCTCTCCCTATTGTCCTCTAAACAATAACCTATAATTTAAGCTTCGATGACCAACAAGGTTTTTGTTAGCTAATTGCTTAAATATTGGTAAAAATTATTAATCATTAACAGTTAAGCACGTAAATGAATAAAATGGATCAGCCGCTTATTAATCATATTTAAGAATCAAATCTGGGCATGTTTTAAAATCTATCGTGATCAAAATTAAAAGAGCAGAACAGTATTAATACCACTGAAGGATTAAAATGAATTAAATAGCCGTGCTTATAATAAAATTCGTTACAAAGACACGTCCATTATACTTAAATAACCATAGTAAAATTATTTGTTCTTTTATGCATGCAGAAATGTACATTGCTCACAGCAAAAATCAATCAACCGAACCTTTAATTTGCATAATTTTTGAAAATGGCGTTACGGTAATACAGTTATCGTAAAATTAAAATACTCCTCGACTAAAAACAGAAAATAATATTTCGTGTTTGTGGAAAACACATGCACATTCAGTAATTCCGTATTATCTTCTGGCTGCTTTCAAATAACAGTTATTTAAAATGTTTTTAGTTTCGTGTTTATCAGCGACCACAGCCATTCCGACAAAACCTCAAACTGGAATTTGCACGAAACGTATTTTTCAGTTGAAGAAGTTTTACTCGACACAAATGTATGAGAACAATGTACTCTGTGGTAGTTGTAATTTTACCCAAGTCAGTTAATATGTCTGCTTGAGGTTAATATGTTTTAACTGTTATTAAAGTGGAAAACTATCTTCTGAGAAAGTGTAAATTTAGGTGTCTCAGACGAGCTGGGAAAAGAACACTTACCAAAAAAATATGCCTTTCGGAGAAAATAAGTCTAATAAGGAGCATATTTAATATGAGGTTTTTGCTTCCCTCGGTGATAATCCCATTTTTATTTTATTTTTAATTTTAATTTATTTAAAAAAATGGAACGAAAATTTTTGTTTCCGAAATAGTTTATTTCATGTCGTTGTATACAGGGTGAGTCAACGATTGGATGAAGTAGGTTTGTGCCTTTTCGGTGAAATTAACAAAGAAACTATATTTATTGTTTGATACAGTTTATTTTTACGCAGATTTTAAAAATATTTAGGACTCTACAGGGTGAGCCAAAAAAATAGGACAGCATAAAGTTGTATTCTTTTAAATAGAACACCCTATATACGAATCGTATTTTCGATTTAGCTTATAATTTTAAATCTTTTTTATTAAGGGTTTACTATAACAAAACTTTATAGTTTCTGAGATAATTAAGTTTAAAGAAAAAAAGTCACATTTTCAAGCATCAATTCAATCCTAAATAACGTTTTCAATTTTGTGACAAATATATTCAAATTTGGAATTTAGCAAGGCCAAGGACAAGTTAACATAATTTTTATCTAACATTTCCAATAAAAGCTACAGGGTGTTGAACACATCGGCTCAAATTTGAACAAGTTTAAATGAATAAATATCTTTTTTTTTTAAATGGTACACCCTGTATATTTTTATGTTATTTAATAGAGTAATAAAAACCGTAAAAGTTTTGTTCAATATATCCTATACCTATTTATAATAGTTTTTGAGATATTTCCGTTTTTCTTATTTTCCATACTTTTTTACAGAAATAGTCTTCATTATCATAGTAGCCATGTAAAATAATAAAAAGAAACTACAGAAACAAACAGAATGTGGTTAAATATGATGAAACACATTATTCGTTATATTACAACGGCAATAGTTTAATTAAACATAATGTGAAAAAATTAACACAACAATAACGACAAGGCAAATACATATTTACTTTTATACTAAATTGAAACAAAAAAATTACCTATTAAATACTGAGATTAATTATTTCTTTTTAATAAGTGTTCGAATAAACGACCCTCTTGTCTAGTCTTTTTTGCAGATTTTCTCGGACCCTGGACAAAATTAGTGGCGTTATTGTTCTACAGGTATCCCTAATCCTGTTTCGCATATCTTCCACTGTTGTTGGTGGATTAACATACACCTTATTTTTAATATAACCCCATAGGAAGAAATCTAATGGGGTGATGTCGCAAGACTTTGGTGGCCACTCAATGAAACCCCCACGTCCAATCCATTTTTGCGGATATCGTTGGTCCAAAAACGCACGAACTTCACGATGGTAATGCGGATTCGCACCATCGTGCTGGAACCACATACTGTCGAGCTCATCCCTATCGAGACCTTGAAGCAGTTGGGGTAGTTCTTCTTGTAGAAAGTTCAGGTAACTAAGATGTTGCACCTCTCTAATCCAAAATGGGTTTTCTCTGGCATAATAATGCATGTTGCGTCTATTTACGGCACCGTTACTTCTAAAAGTAGCTTCATCACTAAACATTACCTTGCATAATAAATTTGGATTTAATTGAATCTCCGCATTTATTGTACCACAAAAGTTTACACGACTTTCAAAATCCTGTCCATGCAATTCTTGGTGTAATTCCATGTGATATGGATGATACCTATATTTCTTGGTAGTACAATTAGCGGTGGATTGTGATGTTTCACATAATGCTGCTAACTGACGGCTACCAATATAAGGATTTTCCTGAACATTTAACAATACTTGTAGTTCTTTTTCTTCATTAGTTACTGGTTTGTTGACCACTTTACGTTTTGGATAATCAACAGTACCAGAAGAATCAAATCTTTGCATTAAGTTTTGAAAAGTACGGGTATTAGGCTGGGGTCGATCAGGATACTTCATTTTGTAAATTCTTTGAGCAAGAAGGCAATTTTTTTGAGCCTCTCCTATAATTGTATAAATCATATCTATTAACTCATTCTTTGGAAAATTCATTTTACAATATAAGATGAATGCAAAAAAAACCAAACTACACTACATAAAAACCAAAAGAAGCGATTGCGGTTATAAATTTGACACACAGAAAAATGTTCTTTTACATTGTTTTTGCCATGGCTACTATGATAATGATGACTATTTCTGTAAAAAAGTATGGAAAATAAGAAAAACTGAAATATCTCAAAAACTATTATAAATAGGTATAGGATATATTGAACAAAACTTTTAGGGTTTTTATTACTCTATTAAATAACATGAAAATATACAGGGTGTACCATTTAAAAAAAAAGATATTTATTCATTTAAACTTGTTCAAATTTGAGCCGATGTGTTCAACACCCTGTAGCTTTTATTGCAAATATTAGATAAAAATTATGTTAACTTGTCCTTGGCCTTGCTAAATTTCAAATTTGAATATATTTGTCACAAAATTGAAAACGTTATTTAGGATTGAATTGATGCTTGAAAATGTGACTTTTTTTCTTTAAACTTAATTATCTCAGAAACTATAAAGTTTTGTTATAGTAAACTCTTAATAAAAAAGATTTAAAATTATAAGCTAAATCGAAAATACGATTCGTATATAGGGTGTTCTATTTAAAAAAATACAACTTTATGCTGTCCTAGTTTTTTGGCTCACCCTGTAGAGTCCTAAATATTTTTAAAATCTGCGTAAAAATAAACTGTATCAAACAATAAATATAGTTTCTTTGTTAATTTCACCGAAAAGGCACAAACCTACTTCATCCAATCGTTGACTCACCCTGTACAATTGTTTCTTGTTTTCCAAAAATGCTAAAATTATTTTGTATTAAAAAATCAATTATTTGGTATAAAATTACAATTAGTATTCGTATCCCACACACCTGTCGCATGACGGTCTCAAAAGGGGGCAGGGGAATGGGGAGAACGTTCAACCATGTGTATCAAGCTTGAATAATTTTCATGTATAAATTAACACAACGTTACTGAATTTGCAAATTACGGGGTAATGAAAACAAGTGAAAAAAACTCTGACAAACCTTCTAGCTGATATTTAAATAAAATGTATGTTCAGGGTACACAAATATATGCTTCTATATAATTTCTATTATAGTTTAATCCAAGATAAATAGTGAGTCTTGCCAGGATTTAAATATATAAGAGGGTAGTATGAAAATTTGCGACATAACAAAGAAACAAGACATTTATTTTTTAAATTTATTTTTGTTTTTCAACTTAGTCTTCCTGTAAGTCTGTACATTTCTCCCAGCGATATTCCCATATCTTTAACCAGTCCAAATATTATTTGGAACCTTTCTCTACTAAATAGTTGTTTACGAAGGTGATGGCCTCTTCATTAGACGAAAATTTCTGTCCTTCGAGCACCACTTTTAGTTTAGGGAACAAGAAAAGGGAGTAAGGATGATGGTCAAGCAGTTAAAACTGTAATTAGTAGATTCTCGTTATAGCAACCACTGAGGTGTGATACGGCTCTTTGCCTTGGTGAAACAACTTTATCTTGGGGAAACAAAATTTTTTCTTCTGCAAATTTAACCATTTTTCAGCAATTTCCATCTTCAGCTTTTCATGTAACGATGCATAGTATGCTACTGTAATAGTTTTTTCTTTTACAAGATAATCTATTAAGACAACGTCTCGACTATTCCAGAAAACGGTAGCCATCACTTTCCCGGTCGAAGGATTGGCCTTTGTCTTTTTTTGGAGCCGATTCTTCTTTCACAGTCCAATGTTTTGACAGTGTTTTTATTTCTGGAGTGTAACGATGTATCCAAGTTTTATCTACAGTAATTAATTGGTGCCAAAACTTTGGTTTATTGCACCCAAATTACGGCAACAGGCCTTTACAAATGTTTATCTGAAAACGTTTTTGGCTCAGAGTGAGCAATCGCCGCATTCAGCGAGCGATCAGGTTTCTCCATCGCTAAATTTTCATTCAAGTTGCGACAAACACGTTCTTTAGATATGTTACTATCTCTCTGACCCTAATTCAGCGGTTGTCCATCACCATTTGGTCAACATGAGCAATGTTATCGTCAGTGGTTGCACTTTTTGGTCGTCCCAAACGTTCATCGTTACTTGACCTGGTACAGCTACATTTTAATAAAGCTGCCCAAAATTTCACGGTGTTAAATGATGATGCAGAGTCCTCGTATATAGAGTCCAACTCGTCTTTAATTTGCTTAGGCGTATTACCTTTTAAAAACAACTACCAAAATACAGTTCGATATTCGATTTTGTCCATTTTTACAAAAACACTCGCATCAACTTACTAAAATAACTATCAAAGAACAACTGCTCGTGTGAAATTGTTGAAATTATTGTGAATACATTTCAACGCATGTGTGGACACTTTTCGCAACTTTGGTTGACGAGTGCTGCCATCTTCATGTTGAAGCCGGAAACTTTTCACACTATACTCGTAGAATAAAACGTGTAAATTAGGTATTTAAAGCTAACGTCTGTAGTTTTATTATATTTATGCTTCATGGTAACATCGCTTCAATGTCATATAAAAGGAACGAAGACCATATAAACATGTCATTAGTGTCACGATTGTTGCAACGAGACATAAAAGTAGTAGACTCTTGAATATTTGTTGTACGGATTCCTATTGATCTTGAAACAATAATGTGTTTCTATTCTTGCCTGATGGACGAGCAAAATCATTTTGCATCAAATACTTATATGTTAAGAAATGGCCGGGGATGGTATCACAAATGCTTTTAAATTAATCGAATTGTTTTCTCATATTTGGATCCCCAAAGAGGGCTCGCTAACATGTTAAATTATTTGGTAATTTTGAATGCACGGACAATCTTTGTTAAGGTGCATATAAATATGGTGAGCCGTGCTCTTGACGAGCCTGCCGCGACCCTCCTTAAGAGTTTTCCGACTTCGATTCATATCAGGCGCCTTTAGCGTCCGTCGTCAATTTCATCATTTTTCTATTGTTCGCGAACGACACTCGCAGTGATCTATTTTTTGTCGATTTTTGGTACGAACTTAAATGATTTTTTTTTATCTAGTTAGGCTACTTTATGCCACACCCTTTCCAAAAAAATTCGCTTTTTAGCGAGACCGAGGTCACGAGAAGTATGATGAAATTAGCTTGTTGTATCCCTGATGTTTTTATTATGTACTTTGATGTTGGCCACCGAAAGCACAAGGGTTTTCTGGAAAAATTCGCTCGACATCAATCGAAGTCGGCAAGATTCAAAGCTGCGCCGGTGCGATTCTGTTTTTCTCTATGTGTGGGCTTTCCAAGCACATTGTTTTGGTATTTTTTATATTAATTTTTAGACATATCTCATTGCATCGTTCTTCTAGTTCGTTTTTTATGACCTGTTGATCCTCGTGGTTGTAGGAAAAAAGAATGATATCTTCAGCAAATCTAAAGTGGAATAATCTCTCTCCGTTAATATTAATATCCTTGGTTAGTAATTTTGGGGACAGCGTATCACACTGGCGGATTTGTCTCTCAATTTGGAAGCTGTTGGTATATTCATGTAATTTAATTGTTGATTTGGCATGTTCGTAGATGTTTTTAATTAATGATTTGTTCCTAAGGCCTACTTAATCAGAGTCTAGTTCCTTATCGCATAGTGCTCAACAGAGTAACTTTTTCTATTAGAGCCTTGACTGTAAGAAGGTGGTCATACGCCGCTTGTTTGCAACGATTTTAGTAAGAAGTTTAAAGAACTGGGACAATAAACTTCGTGGACGGTAGCTTTCTAGTAACATTGGAACTCCCTTTTTATATAAAATAACAAGTGCCGAATTATTTCAATTTGTTGGTATTTATCCTAGTTCCAAATATAGTTGGGATAGGATTTTCGGTATTGGGATTATTATTTCCTTTGCCTCTTTTATCATTTCTGTGATAATATCGTCTTCCGGTGTCTTGTTGTTCTTTATTAACTCTAGAGTGTAAAGGATTTCAAACTCACTGAACTTTGGGATGCTCTTCGATCTCACATTTATTACTCCTATTTAACTAGAAGAATATATTTTTGGGTAGAGAATGAAAGGATGGGATTAAAATATATACAGTGAGGGAGGATTTTAAGTGTTACAAGGTGAAATCGCGAAAACTCGAATATTTTTACAAAAGATTGGTAGAGTAATAAGGCAGTAGAATGGCAGATTTTAAAATATTTTTAAAATTTACCTTCTCTTGACATATTGAATGGCGAGTGACAACTATAAAATATCAAATGAAAAGAATTTTTTTTTTCGAAACAACTTATTTGCGCCGACATTGTTTGTATTTGCTTCACTACCTGTCTATTTATAACTAAAAAAAACTAAGAAATAATTGAAACCGAACATAACGTATGTACCTTAAATTTAAATAGCTGGTCCTGTTGAGAATTGCTTATGCAATCTCTGTGTAAACTTGTGACATAGATGTAGAATTCGAGTTGAAGTATCGGTTTATTAAAATCCTGGGACGGAACTGCAACACTAAAATCGATAAGCTATTTTTTTATGAGAATGTAGAAAGAATTACAGAAAAACTGCAATGTGAACTGGCCTGCGAGGTCTCCCGATTTGAGCCTTTTAGATTTTTTGTACAGATTTATAAAAAATAAGCTTATAGCACCAATCACATTAGAAAATATAGAATACTGGATTCGACAGACATTAGTAACTTTAGATATTCTAAATCACGTGAGGAATTCTTGTCAAAAAATGTTTCGCAAATGCATAGAAGTAAATGAAGATTATTTTCAAAAGCTTTTAAAACATAACCTTTCTTAAATTTTCGTAGCACTACATTTTTTTTCATATTTCAAAAAAAGAAAATAGAACTATTGGTACAAGTTCAAACATTTTCATATGTATAGATAGTTCTTGACCGAGAATCAAAATTTCGAAAAAAAGAAATATATTTCCATTTGATATTTTACGGTTGCTATCCGCCATTCAATTAGTTGGGAGGGGGTTAATATTAAAAACATCTTAAAATCTGGCAATTTGCCGTTTTATTACATACTATACCAGTATTTTATTAAAATATTTTAAAGCTTGAAATACTTAAAAATCCACACCCTGTGTTTATTGTACTATTTAGCACACGCAATCCGTTGGTATATAAAAAAGATCGGAAATTCGTTACTTCAAACATTGGGTGTACAGTCATTTAAAAAAGAATACAACTCCACGGTCAGAACCTCTTGGATAATCTTTCAGCTGTAGTGAATTATTATTTTGGTTTATGCGGCTGTGTGCAAATTTGAAACAGTTATACATTTATTTCATCATTTATTTATTGGGAACGTTTTAACTTGTTTTACTTATTTAATGTTGGTGTCAAAACTTACAGAACAAATTTGTAAAAATAATATATAAAAGTGGATGTACTTAAGAATTTGAAACATAACCTAAACCCACTTAATTATTAAATTAACAAAAAACAGGTAAGCATATATAATCTATATAAATACAACTTGTACATATTCTGTTCCAAATAGTCATACGCCATATTGAACTTTTTAAAAATAATTTTAGATTCGTCATGTGTGACCCCGAAAACTTCCCCATACCAATTTTGGAGAAAATAGGACAAAATTGATTTTTTGTCCGCCATATTGGATCCGCCATATTGAATTTTTTAAAAATTAGTTTAGATTTGTCATATGCGACTCTGAAAACTCCCCCGTGCCAATTTTGGAGAAAATCGGACAAAAACGATTTTTTTGTCGGTCATATTAAATCCGCCAAATTGAATTTTTCTAAAATTATTTTAGATTCGTCATATGTGACCCCAAAAACTCCACCGTACCAATTTTGGAGAAAATCGGACAAAATTTTTTTTTGTCGGCCATATTGGATCCGCTATCTTGAATTTTTTTAAAATTATTTTAGATTCGTTATATGCGATTCCGAAAACTCCCCCGTGCCAATTTTGGAGAAAATCGGACAAAATTAATTTTTTTGTCGGCCATATTAGATCCGCCATATTGAAATTTTTAAAAATTATTTTAGATTCGTCATATGCGACTAGGAAAACTCCCCCGTATCAATTTTGGAGAAAATCGGACAAAATTGTTTTTTTCGTCGGCCATATTGGATCCGCCATATTAAATTTTTTAAAAATTATTTTAGATTCGTCATATGCGACCCCATAAACTCCCCCTTACCAATTTTGGTAAAAATCTGACAAAATTGATTTTTGTCCGCCATATTGGATTCGCCATATTGAATTTTTTAAAAATAATATCAGATTCGTTATGTGCAACCTCGAAAACTCCCCCATACCAATTTTGGAGAAAATCGGACTAAATTAAAAAAATTTATCCGCCATATTGGATCCGCCATTTTGAATTTTTTAAAAATAATTTCAGATTCGTTGGGTACAACCCCGAAAATTCCTCCATACCAATTTTGGAGAAAATCGGACAAAATTAATTTTTTTAGCCGCCATATTGTAAGCGCCATCTTGGATTTCACTGCACCAATTTCATCTAAAAAATATATGGGACCACCGCAGCAACTTCCTTTACATAACGTAAAAAATGTCATTCAAATCGGTGCCACCGTTCCGGAGTAATCGGGGTACATACATAAAAAAAAAATACATTGTCGACGAATTGAGAACCTCCTTCTTTTAGAAGTCGGTTAAAAAAGAACTGATTACAGTTGACGTAAATGAGAAAAACGTTGTCTGTAAAGGCCTGTTCTCACTTAAGTTTGCTCACCCCGGGTTTTTCACCCAGGGGAAATACCTGCGATTTTTCTCGTTCACACTGGTTCGTCACGATTGTGGTGAAAAAGTTGGGATGCTAAGGTGACGCTTTTTTGAAAAAAACTGTAAAAACTAAGCTGGTCAGCCTAATCTCGCCATTAACCTCGCTTTTTTAATATTGTTTCGTGTATCTCTTCCACTGTAAAAGTTTTGTTTTAAAAATTTGTGCAATGGCAACAAAAAACGCAAAAGCTAAGGAGGCTATGCTGACCCCTAGAGAGTTATATGAAAACCGTCCGATCTCATTTAAGTGACAAGAGATTAATTATAAAAATAAAGTTAAAAACCTTTAAATACTATAAAAACAGAATTATTGAAGGTGCATATATGCTATAAGCAATCTCTGAATATAGAAAATGCGAAAAACAAAATCCATACGTTGAGATTCCAATTTAACGATTAAAAAGTGGCTTCTTCGAAAACAGGTACGGGCACAGCAGAAGTATATAAACCCACGCTGTGGTGTTTTTAAAGGATGATGAATATATATGCTTATGTAATTTGGTAAGTTACCTAATAATTAAGTAATTTCTGAATACCAATACTGTTAAAACAATTTGATATAGTATTGTTAAATTAAGACGCTTAAAGAATATTTAATTTACATATTGTTTTAATGGAAAGTATAATAAGGATATTTAATTTGGAGGAAGGTATTGATATAACCGAGAAAATTAAATAATCAGGCCAAAATTCTTACTCAGAAGTACTTTATGATGTCTCAGAGACAAGCCTAACACATAACACAGCCTCTACGACCAAACCAGGGCCTAATATTCATCACATTCATTAATAAGCCATGCAAATGAAATGTTCTAAGAAAATCGTAGAAGAGGTGATGAGAAAGATGACCTAACTAGATCTTTAAGGTACTGTTATTATTTTTGTTTTTATTTCTATGCTAAGTATAGTTACCAATGTTTAAAGTTTATATTTCCTTAAATTAACCAATTGTTATGTCCCTTTAGATGACTGCTATGTCATTTATAACTGTGTATTTTCAATATACAATATAACAATTTTTTAGCTTGAATTTCTGTGTTGACAAAAACTGTGATCTTTGTAAAAAGGACTTTTTTGGAAAATTTAGAGACGAATATTATTACCAATCTGTGTAAGAGTTAGTTACGTTAGACGTTCGTCTATGCTTACCTCAAATAAAGATACATTTATAAGATATGAATATATTTTTATTTCATATGAAAAATTAGTTTGGTTATTAATTTAAAACAATTTTTTAGATTGACCGAAGCTGAACTTTCAAAAGTAAGCTAAGAAAATTAAAACGAATAATAAAGAATTCCATTTTTGAAGAACAAGAAGAGGAAAAAGAAGAAGAAGAAGAAAACTAATGATTTTTTTGGTTTCTAGAAACACAACGGTTTTAAACATATATTAATTTATTTATTAATTTTGTTAAATTAACAATATCACAATATAAAAATGCTTGAGAAATCACTTAGTCTACATTATATTCATTAAGTTAGTAAAGCCACTGACATAAACAAGGTTTTTTTTATATTTAACACCATACCTAAAACCTTTATTATAAGTGGTGGAAAAGAAACTTTAAATACAAAAGGTGTTTTATTTCTTCAGTATTATCTTTTAGATTAATTTGAAAAAACAATAACACACCATAAAGTTGAAAAGTAAAAGCAATTTTCATTCTTTAAATGGGAAATATATATTATCTGCTAGAATAAAAGCGCTTTTTCACTTGATTTCAAAAATGCATATAGTTATTGTTCTGGCTAGGCATTATTTAGGTTTGAATTAACAATAAATTGGTTTAAAGGACAACAGGTGGCTTGAAAAATAAATGCAATTCATATAGAGATGTCACAAGACATAAATCTTTTGTAAACTCGAAGGTTATTTTAAGTATTATATCTGATATAATTGAACAACCAACTGAAAATGAATATTAAAGGCCTTGCAAGGTACCCAAGGCCTCTCTCAAGCTGAAATTGCTTGTCTAAAAAAGATGTTCTTGAATATTTTAGGGTTTTTAATTTACTTTTTATGGCCACTGAAAATGTGACAACTCAGCAAGAATGTTTGTTCAATTATCTCAAGCAAATTTTCAAATGTGGCTTTATCCATTCATTAAACACATTTCTTGGGACTATTCTCTAATTCATCATTTATTTAAGACAATTGTCTGTGTTCTTCTGCAGTAACAAAGGACGAATTCACTACAAATGTTGCATAGGTAAAAGAAAAAGTGTTAGTCTACAAATAATTGATGCATGTACTAATTCTTCAAGGTCCATTTATTTTTAAAGTAATATTAACATTACTTAGCTGTTTATTATAACGAATGAAACAAATATAAAAATAGAGACAGAAAACAAAGTCAGTCGGCCCATCGGCATCTCTATTATGTCAAAAATACTCAAAATGTAAAACAAAAATTTATTAGAAATTAAAACTCTAATGAAAAAGTCGTAAATGTGAACAAGCTGTGGTCTTTCACCCATGGCACCCTCTAAAATCAGCTAATGCGTCACGAGTAAAACACTCGGGGTGAAAAAGTCGTAAGTGAGAACAGGACATAAGAACTAAAGTCTCCATTCTGATGGGTTTATTACATCCTTGCTGATATACCTGTTCAATCAATTATAATTATTATGCCCCTGGAAACACCAATATTCTAACAGGTCTACTTTTAAATACAAACCACGCTTAGAGACTAAATATGTAGTTAAATTGCGAAAAATTATTCCATATCTTTTTAATTCTGTCAATATTGGATCTATTTAGTGTATATTGTAGGTAAGAAAATGAATATTTTTCTATAGTGAAATTATTAGTTGAGGTGTCTTTGGGATTTATATTAAGTTACAACTGCTAGTACCATTCTAATGTGTCAATTAAAACTTTTGTTCAGGAGATAATTGAAGTTTTTCTTCTAAAAGTTTGTGAGGGATTCTGTAACCTCATTAATATTTTTCTATCCGTTGTTCAAGTAATTTAAATGAGTTTTGTGGTTTTTCGCAAAACGAAATCGAGATTTTGTTTAAAATACCCCTTAAATGCTTTGATTAAAGTGCTTTAAATTTTGCTAAGCTTGCACTGATCTACAAGATCCTCAAATTTATCTTTTCATTCACATAGACGATAAAGTTTAACAAAGTAATTTGCGTGCTTATAGTAACTTAATATATTAAATTCTCGAATAGCATAAAAGACACGACTTCGAAGTAATGTAGCGCTTGAAATTACATAGAAAAGCGATAGAAAGCGGATGAAGAGCATCTTTAATGGGTTTGCTTAACATAAACAATCGTTATACAAGCCGTTCTACAGTGGTTAGGAATCTAAAACATTACGGACGAAATTATTTATGTGCAATAAATGAATGAAGATTTTTTAAAAAGATAACCAACCTATTTAAGAAAAGTAAGAAGTCACAACTCCGAAAAGTCCTAAGTAAATAAACAAATTTATGATTCTTTAATTAATTGCATTATTAGAGAATTCTTTAATTATTTTTAACAAAAGGATCCATTTTAATGTAGAAAAATATGCCTGTTAGAATGTGTTATATGTTTTTGGCTTCATTGAGATTCACGATTGAACATATTCTTTAGTTATCGGATGATGTTGCAAATTAGATTGTTTTTTTTTAAATAATGCGGAAAAAAAGGAAATCCGTGCCGGATTTATATAAGGGCGTTCTCCCGGGTTCCTATAAGCTTGATTCGGTTAAGCTTATTTATTCATTTATTCGATAACAAAGTTTTTTCAGAATTACTAATTTGTAGGTAAATAACACTTTTGTTGCTTAAAAAATTATGTTTTGATAATCGTAGATTTTGTTTTATTCGAAGAATTTCGATTTTCTTAAGGGGGAACACTACTGTGATAGGTATAAAAAATTGATTTTTTTTTTAAATACATTATCTGAAAGAATATATGTTTAAAAATATGCAAAAAAATTCAAGTTAAACATCGAAAAAATAATGAATCTATACCTGAACACCCATAGCGTCGTCATTTATGTCTCGGGTAATATATACCTACTAAACATAAGAATTATATATAATCGTATAATTGACATTTCATTGCGACAATAAGGACAAGGTTGACGAAGAAGGTTCGTCTTATGAACCCGGAAGCGACGAAGTTTAGTAAATATCCAAAACTTTTCTTCGAATATTTGAACTCTCAATTGTTTTTTTCTCGCTACGACTCTGCTCGATCTGGCCGGAATTCAAGCTACATTGTCTGATATTAAATTTAAAAAATGATAATTTTTATAATTGCAGCAGCTAAGGTTGTATTTAATATTTTTTTATTACTTTTTTTAAGGCTCTAAATACAAGTAAATTATGGGTAACAATCTTGCAAAAATAAAATGTTTTACTTTGAATACCCATCGTTTTGTTAAAAAAAAATTCGAAAAAAGGCTACGTACAACGAATACCACGTTTATTATTTTCGAATAACCGATCTGGCCGTTGGACTACTATTATTATTTTTTTTAAATAAAAAAACTATATAATATAATTATAATATATGCTTAATGAGAAAGGTTTGAAAGTCGACGGTTCTTATCGTAGTCATCTTCGTTTCGCCGACGATGTTGTTGTCATGTCTAGCAATCCAGAAGAACTAAAACAAATGCTTCAAGATTTCAGTGAAGAGGTGAGAAAAGTGGGACTTAAGATGAACTTGGGGAAAACTAGGTTAATGAGCCCTGGCGCAAATGTACAAATAAAGATTCAAAATGAAATCATAATGTTCAAGAGTACATCTATTTAGGCCACGTCATGAAACTGGGCAAAGAAAATCAAACTGTGTAAATAACGAGGAGAATAGGGCTGACATGGAGAGACAAATGTTAGGAATGTCGTTACGGGATAAAATACGAAATCAAGTAATAAGATCAAGAACCAAAGTAGTTGACGTCATTGAACGCATATCACGACTAAAGTGGCAATGGGCGGGGCACATAGCTAGACAACAGCCCGATAGGTGAACGACTAAATTACTGCAATGGCGACTGCGAGAAACGAACCGAAATCGTGACAGGCCACAACGCAGATGAGTAGATGATATAAGACAGTTTGCTGGAAAAGACTGGCTCCAGAACGTGAGAGACAGATCCCAGTGGAGGACCATCGGAGAGGCTTATGTCCAGGAGTGGAAGTCAATGGGCTGAGAAAGAAGAAGAAGCAGATATGCTTAATAACATTTTTCACAAAATCTAAATAAATGATTTAGTTACCAAAAAAATCAAGATAAAGGATCTTTTTTCATCTTTTCATAGTGGTGGCCCCCCTTAAGAGGATGTCTTCACATAGTTTGAACTCAGTGCCCCATAATCCAATCCTGGAGATAACTACTGGCGAAAGCAAACCCACAAACACAAAATTAACGATTCAACGGAAATTATGTAAACTACTTGTCCGTTGGTCATTTTTAATAACGAAATAATTTAAATACCCCTATTGCGTGAAATTTGGTAGTATATAAATAACGGCAGCTTTACTAATACAAGCTATTATTAGAGGGATATTCCGTACCTTTAAAGATTGTTTCAATTATAGTAATGTCTTTTTTAATGGCATGGTCATTATTGTAAAGCTTGATAATAAAGTTTTGTAGTGAACTGGAATATTTTCACCAAATTTAATGTTTCTGTGTCAAATGTTAACAAGTTGTATTATTTATGCGAGTATTCTATTACTTGCAAGGAATTTTTAATGGAAATTCATTTTTGTAAACTATTGGCCGATTAATGTCTATTTAATTGGAGAAAAATTGATTCACTTATATCCTTAAAGTTTCAAAATAGTTCCATTAATATATCTTGGGAATTTTAGGGTCAGTTTTATAGGACAAGATTAAATTTAGTCATTTCAAATAGAAAAATATTCACAATTCCCTATACAATCACACTTAGGTATATGATACAAATGGGTTTTTAATTTGAAGTTTGACGAGGTAATGATAGTTTTAGCTTATAACTTTATAATGAGGCAACGAATTTAGAACTAAATGTAACAATTGCAAAAATTTAGAATTTTATAACTTACAAATATGTGCATAGAAAGGTAATAACTAAATACAACTGAAATTAAATTTAACCTAAGTGATTTGAATTAGTTCATATATTTATACAGCAGATTAACTGGAAGTATTCTATAATATTAACTTTTCTTTGAAGTTGAAATTAATAAAAAGAGGATAATCTAAATAGTCTAACTCTAAATTCTATGTTCTTCTTAGTTCCTTAAGGTGCGTATAAATATGACTCCCCGTGACGAACTTGCCTCGAACTTGCAGCGAACCTTCTTTGATCTGTACCAGTTCGATTGAACTTTTGTGCTTTCTGCGGCTGATGTCAAAGGTGATTTCTAAAAACGTTTGGGCAATGTAAATCAACAAAGGATAAAGCTAAATAGAAATATATTAATATTTTTAGACAGAGATATTTATACAATTTTGTAAATTTTGATAATTTGAAATATTTGAAGTTTTCGCACCAAATGTGTTTTGTTTCACGGATATTGAAATTTGTTATCCAGTGAGTACCGTAGTGGATTTTTACAATGAATATGACCAGTTTTAAAGTTATTTCTTTTTTTATATCGGACTTATTGGTTATGAAGAACAAATGGCAGCCTTGTTTTGGTTGAAGTGGAGCACACCATGCAAATTTCTTATAAACGTTTTAGTTAACACAAAGTGAGCCAAGAAGATAGATCTGCCCTACCATATCTGACAACGAGGATTGAAAGACTGCTTTGTTAGTTTGTTAAAAAGTATATTAAATAAAAAAACGAAAACCTCGGCGATAATAGTACACTACCTTAAATAAAAAACGGTCAAGATCGGGAATATTAGCAAATTTATAGTTCCAACATATGAGCGGATGATACAAGAAATTTCACCAAAATCTCTCCGTTTGATTTTGAATATTTGTTAAATAAACTAGAATCAGTCATTTCCAAAAGAGAACTATATGTAGTTTCAGCAGTCCATTTTCATTTGACAGACACTTGAAATTTTCTTCTTGCTGGTCTCTGCAAATTTTCTGTTGCAATTTCATTCCACACATTCATTTCTTTTCTTTTCTAAAATTTTTGCGGGTCTTCTTTAAATTCAAAATATTTTCTTCGGACCACTCCATATTCACTTATCAATAACTTTTAATGAATGTCAAGTGCTCAATAAATTTTATTTCATTAAATAAAAAATAAGTAATTTTTTTTTCGAAAGAACGTGTTATCAACCCGTTCCACTAGATAAAAAAATCTTTTGAGTTCGCAGAAATGTATCGCTGCGAATTTTGGCCGAGCAATTCGCAAACAATAGATCTATGAAAAAATTGACTTTTTGTAACCCAAATGCATTTATTACCTCCTTTGAGACCTGCCGCCGAAGGCCCTCGACATCAATACAAATCGGCAAAATACCAAGAAATCTCGCTAAGTTCACGGCAGGCTCGTCACGGACGCGTCACGTGCTCTGCTCGCCATATTTATACGCACCTTGAGACATTCGATGTAACTGGCTTTGCTAGGTCGCTTTAAACTGGCAATGAAATATTCCACTTCCTTTGTGTTACTTTACATTTCATGAGTTTCTGTGGGTTTGCTATTGGTTATTGTTGAGATGCATGGTTAGTTATCACACTAAAGTTTAAACTTAGGTACTGCTGCACATAAACAATGATTAATCAAGCCAAAAACTTAACAACACTTAATAATTCGATTTTTTTCTTTACATAAAGTATTCCGTGTATTGTATGCTATTTTTGTAACCTGGTTACATTTTTGACTATCAAAAGAAGTATAGTGAAAAACCCAATGGATTTTTCCTATTAAAAGGTCATCATTGCTATTCATCCAAAGATTTTAACAAGCGCTAAATAGAGTCAGTACTAAACAAATTAACATTACTTGGCGTGGTAATGATGTTTGTGTTTAGCATTAATAACTTTTGAGCGTTTCGCATAAAAACCGATTTATCTCGAAAACCGCCAGTTTCAGTTTTCAGCTCTGTAAAATGACACCTGCCAAAAATTAGACCCAACGAGTGTGGTTGCAAGTCCGTTCTTGACTTCTCTTTTTTACTACTTTAGTATGTTTTAATGAGTCTTTTTGTTCTCTGTAAAATTTCATTAAATTATGCAAGTCGATTAAAAACTTAGAGTTATATATATATATATATATATATATATATATATATATATATATATATATATATATATATATATATATATATATCTGGTTTCATAACGTTCTACGCCTTCCGGTTCCCAGTCTCCATTGTTTTGGTCTTCCCAATCCCCTGGAAGTAAGTTTCTTTCGGACATGGCTCGGTTAATACTCTTAATCCAGGTAACTTTTGGTCTTCCTCTTTTTATTTTTTCATTTGGTGTCCATTTTAGGATTTGCTTTGGTAGATGTTCGTCCGTCATTCTCTCCACATGTCCATACCATACCAGATGACGTTGTTCTATTTCATCGAGAATAGTTTTCATTACGCCCATAATCTCTCTAATTCTCTCGTTGGTTATCCGTTCGATCCTTGACTTTCCGGCAGATCTTCGCCAAAAGTCCATTTCAAGAGCCAGCAGTCTACGTTCTAAAGTTTTATTTATCTGCCATGTTTCACATCCATACAATACAATGCTTTTAAATATTGCATTGTATAAAAGATGTTTTCTTTCCTTGGAGATGTTTGTTGACCATAATAGTGAGTTTAGGCATCCAATAGCTTTTTTCCCTTTAGTTATTCGCTCCAATATTTCTTCTTCAGTTCGTCCTCTTTGACTCACCTTTGTTCCAAGGTAGGTATAATCAGAACAAGATCTTACTATGATATTGTCATACACTTCCAAATCTGTTTTTTCTCCACCGATACACATATATTTAGTTTTGCTGCAGTTGTCCGTTAATCCCCACTATGCGTATCCTTTAAATAGTTTCCTCGTCATAAATTCGAGGTCGTCTTTATCACTACCACTTGGTCATCTGCAAAATGAAGCGTATATAAATGGGTGTCATTATTTAATTCTATTCCCATTCTATTGCATGATCTTCTCCAATCTTTAAAGCTTCATTGAGGTAGATTTTAAAGAGAGTTGGTAATAGACAACATACCTGGCGAAGGCCTTTGGTCATATTCAAGCTTTCTGATAAGTTATTGCCGATCTTAATTCTGGAGAATGCTTGGTCGTATAGCTGTTTGATGGCTTGGATCGCTATATTGTTGATTGGAGACTTCTCCATCACGTGCCATAATTTTTGGATTGGCACCGTATCATATGCTTTTGTGAGGTCAACAAAAAGCAGATGAACCTCTTTATTTCTTGCCATCTTTTTTTCATTAAGTTGGGTTAAACTAAATATATGATCTACGCACGATCGACCAGCTCTAAAACCTGCTTGTTCTTCAATTTCTTGGGGGCCATATTCTGTTTCTACGATGTTTCTAAGCAGTTTTCCGTATACTCTACTCATTGTGCTGGTTACAGTTATACATCTATAGTGTGAGCATTCGTCGCGTCTTCCTTTCTTGTGGATTGGTGTTATCCAGCCTTCTTTCCATATAGTCCGGATATGATCATCATTATTTAGGAGTCTGTTAAATAGTTCTTGAAGAAAGGACGTTAGTTTTTCAGTACCGTTCTTTAACAGTTCAGCAGGTATTCCTTCCGGTCCAGCTGCTCTCCTATTTTTCAATGAATCCACAACCCTACACACCATCTGCTTTTGTACCTCTATATAGTGGCCTTGTACGTTGTACCGTCTTGGGGAGTTAACGGGGTACTCTTGTCGGTCTTCGGTAAGCTGCGTTTGATAATGGGTTATCCATTTTTTAATTGGGATCCTACATGTGTATTTAGTTCAGTGCATTTCCTGTCCCATGTGTCGTTTTTGTTTTTGTTAATCATGTTATTAAATTTGGATTGTTCAATTTTTGTATATGTTTTTATCTTGTGGATCTTTTGAATTTAGCCATTTGTTGAAAGCTTTTTGTTTTATCTGTTTTTGTTCTTCCAGTGTCATGTCCCATGTAACATTGTTGTTTCGTCTGTCCATGTCTTTCGTCTTAATTCCTAGAGCTTCTTGTGCAGCGGAGTGTAGAGAGGATACGATGTGTTCATACAGTTCATCAGTGCGACCTGACATTATTAATCTAATCTAATCGAGTCTTAAATAGATATTTTGTACTAGGTTCATGAAGTCCTTCCACATTGTAAGATATTCGTTCTATTGTTGAGGTGTTTGTATTGTCTGTTTCGTTGTCTTTTGTCTTGAAGGGAATTTGTATCTTTGCACCCAAGAAAAAGTGGTCAGATCCACATTCTATTCCTCTGTATACCCTAGTGTCTTGAACTTTCAGAAAGGATCCCTGTTTAACAATTATATAATCTATAATCGATTTCAGTTGTCTAGTTGCTTGGTGCCAAGTATATTTGTGTATATCTTTATGTTGAAAGAATCCATTCAGATTTTTAGTTTATGTTGTGTGCAAAGCTCGATCAGCCTTTGTTCGTTGTTGTTAAGTGTATTTTCACCGTACCTTCCAACTATATTATTGTTCGTTTTTGATCCTACTCTGTCATTTAGAGTTAATAAGGTAAATCGCTGAGTACCCTCATCTGTCTTAAGGGGCACTTTAGGAATTTTATTTTTCTATAACAAAGTAGGATTTTTTTGACTTCCCCTGTATGCTCCCGAGAAATTAGCATGTACTTACCGGACACACTGTATATTGTCTTATTTTACTTGATTTTTTGTTCAAGGTGACCTTGAAAAGGTTTAAGATCTATTAAAATAGTGACTGTTTATTTTTAAAAATCGTTAGTTTTTTTTTTGAACCGAAATTTGATTCCGTCCACTGTCTCGTTTGTTCCATTATTTTATTTACAATCTCACAGGCAACATAAAAGTACAATTTAGTTAATATCTAGAGTAAAGTGTTTCTATTGCCCGATTGCGCCAATAAAACTGGGGTCGTAAACCTTATTAGGCCATAAAGTTTAATTTGGAATTGGTGTTAGGCACTTTAATAAGTTATTCATACAGCGAGACATCGAGAACAGTGGCTCTGGCAGGAATAATGAGCAATCAGCAGAGATAGGGGCGCAGTTCATTCATAAACTGGTAGGAAATCAATTTTGATGGAAGTATAGTTCGATAAACTTATTCGATGAATTGTATTGAGACCTCGTATGAATGGGTAGTTCTACAAAAAAAAATAATAAATAACTTTCTATTTTCAACATAAGTTAATAACATTATATGTTATTCTATTGGACAATTATTTTATTCGTTCTCTTAATAAAAATAATAAAAAGAAAAAAATAATTTCAAATTTAATATGAAATGGGGATGTAAAGTCTACGATAAATTCATTATTTAAAAAACGCTGGGTTTTTAGAAAAATCGCTCGGACGCATTGATCTTGTATTTTTAGACAGGAAAAAAGTGTTACCTAAATCCTAATTTTAAATATATATATATATATATATATATATATATATATATATATATATATAATATAGACAATACAATAAGTATAATAGTCTATAACTAATCACAGATAGTAATGGACAACAGCCAAAATGTATCTAAAATAAAATCAACTAAATCTTTTTTGGTGTGCTTAAAGCGAAACTAAATTTATCTTTTTAATATTAGTTCAAGTTTGAGAGATACGTGATGTGATGCCTCCGTATATGTTAATAATGTAACCCCAAGAACTTGGTAACATCGCATGGAGGATCTCCAGGGATGACGAAGTCCCAACACCCAGGGGCTTAAAATAACGGAGATTTGAGTCCAATCGAATAGCTGAGATTGTAAAATGTCTCGAAAGTTTGTAAACAATCCAGATCACTTCTGTTAAGTTTGTGGCGAAGTGACTTTTACTTCTCAGAAGCGGTCTATTACCCCATTGATAAAAAGGCATATCAGCTTTATTTCGGTTGCAATATTGGAGATCATGACAGTGGGCACCACATAACTGCTGTAATGCATGCTCTTCAAGTCTGAGAAACTGGTTAAATAGTAAAAAACGATCTATGCGGTTTGCTGTCCCAATGATCTGGAGATAGCCTTTAAATCATGTTAATGATTGCTATTTCTGCAACATACCTCGTGTTGGGAAAGGCACAGGTATAAACAAGATGAAAAAGTTGGTTATCAATTCTTCAAATATAACATTTGCCATGAGACCTGAGCCTCATAGTGACGAACTTCCTATTCCAGAACCCCCAGAAGCATTCACTTACGAATCAAATAATAATGATACAACGATTTCTCCAGAAGAAGATATGTCATCAACATCAAGAGGTCCTGATTTCACACCCAGCACGTTATTCCTCCAGCCGTACCAAATAATCCAATCAGAATTAAACAATCTTGTGAGAGACTTAGAACTTCCAAAAAGTAAAGGAGATTTACTAGAATCAAGATTGCAGCAATAGAACTTATTAGAAGACGATGTTTCAGTACGTGTTTTTCGTAAATGCCATGAAGGCATAGCACAATTTTTTAACATAGAAAAGAACTTGGTTTTCTGCAATAACATTAGCTGTTTATTGGCGGCTTTAAATATAAACTACAAGCCAGAGGAATGGAAATTGTTTATAGACAATTCAACATTGAGATTAAAAGCAGTACTATTTTATATGGGAAATATTTAATTAAAGCCAGGTGAAAAGAATGTACAACATATGCCATTGGTAGATCCAAAAAAAGATTTTGTTGCCACCATTGCACACTGCACCTAACGAAAAACTTTGTTAAGACAAAGATGGTCCCGCTTTCCAGTACCTGCGCTGGAAATTCCCACAGCACTCTATCAGATATTGAAAAAAATGCTTGGAATGACCTTCGCCTCATGGTCACTAATTTCTTCAGAAATAAAAATGTTGACAATTACGTTACTCTTGTTGAAGATATGATATCATCGTATGAAAAAATAGGTTACAATATGTTATTAAAGATTCTTTTCCTACGCTCACATCTGGACTTTTTTCCTGACAACTGCTGAGCAGTAAATGAAGAGCACCGCGAACACTTCCAACAAACCCTAGGTGTTTACTAGTTTATTTAATTTTATAAATTTTTAAAATTTACATTTGTTATGTGCCAAAGAAAAATTCAGGTTCCTTTTTGCTTTAAAGATATTTATTATTTATGTTGTTATATGTGAAAAAACTAGAAATTATTGTTATGTTCTTAAAGAATGTTATATTTTTTATTTTGCTAAATATATATGCTTTTAAATGTGGAGATTTAAGAAAATTAAAGCAAAATTGTGGAAATTAGTTGCTTTACTCTGGCTTTTTCAGTTTCTGTTTTTAGGATCTATAGTTCATATAATATTAAGCCATAGACCTTATGCAATTATTCTTCTGTTTTTCTTTTTAATATGAAACAATATGTCTCTTAAAATTCATATATTTTTTTTTTTCTATTATTATTTATAGGTAACCTAAACGCCTATATTTATTATAAATTTTTGTTGTGATTTTTTGCGAATACTTATTTTTTGTTTAACAAATATTTTTGAAAGTATTGTTTAATTTTGTGTATTAAAATATGATTTTAAATTTGGAAATTTTAGGGAATTAGGGCAAATTTGTAAATTATGCTACTTTGCTTCAACTTTTTTGGGTTTCTGTATTTACGACTCAACACTATATAATGTGACGTTCTTTATTTCAAGGATTTCAATTTTTCGTTTTTTTTTTAAGGTAGCAAGGCATTAACATTTGTTATTTTTTTATAAGTTATTGAGAAAAACTAATGTTATTTTTTGCCTTCTGTTTTTACCAAAGCTAGATTGAAATTATTATTTCATTGTTCATGTACTAACATCGTTATAAAGAATATTTTGTATTTGTATATAAAGACATGTTGTATATGTAACAAAACATATTTATTGAAATTTGTATAACTCTTCTCCCAATTTGTTTTGGCTATATATATTTTTTTCTGTTTACGGTATCACATTTTCCCAATAAATTTTATATTTTATAGAGCTTACTCCGACCTTTATAAAAATACGACGTTATGACAATCTTTAAACTTTCAAACTATCAGTTTCAATAAATTTAAATAGTTTTAATATTGCGATTGTTTTGATATTCTCAATGTAACTGCAAAATGCAATATAACGAAATATGAATATATGAAATCAAAAACAATTCGAAAATATTTTCTTTATAATAAATAAAATACCAATTTTTGCTAGTATTGACCAATTCATCAAGACAAATATTCAAAAAACATAAATTTAATAAATAAAAAACTATTTTGTTGTATTTTCCTAAAGATATATTTTTTTCATGTGATATATTAATATTTTGACGTTTTATATTTTAATCGTATTTATTTTTGTTACCAAACTTTTTTAATACAACAAAAGGAAAAGCGATAAAATATTTATATTCGATAAAAAATAAATAATAATTGCCCTCATTGGCATTAGTTATAGCACCACCGTTGGGGTCGACACCATAGGTTTAACATCACAGCCGACCAATTAGCACATACTGAAGGTTTTTTCTTTGTCGTGTTTTGGAATCTCTTGTCTAGTGGCATTGTTCTATATGTTTTATTAAATTTGAAAACATAAGTCCACCTTCTCCACCCCGTTAATACTCTGATTGTGAAATATTTAATCCATGTATCTGTATTACTTTGACAAAACCTGATTTTCAGGATGGCCGAATATGAATTTATAACTTTAGGAATTTAAAATATACCTACATTTAAACATTAAAATTAATTTTTCAAATAGACGAGCCATTAAAATTACATTTGGACAATTAATATTATCAAAATAGGTTTGCTACGTTGATTGACCTTCAACGTGGATGTTGGTATCGTTCTGATAATCTATGTGGCTAATTAGATTTAGATTTGTTTAGAATGGACACATTATTATTATCATAATATATAGGCATTAATTTACCTATTATGCTTCTACTTTATCACATTTTTTAAAATCACTTCGTTATTTAAAAAAACATAATTTTATATGTATATTACATGCAACATGGAAGAGAAATCTAATAAAGTCGGAGTTTTGAAATATTTTTCTTAACAGGAAAGAAATAAATAATTTCTAGAAAAATTGGATAATTTTCTTGACAAAAAAACGGAAGTATTTAATATCTCTGCCAAACCGAAAGACACTTTAGATTTCTGCAGGTCGTAAACAGACATAACTAATCAAATGCTTTATGTAATTATTACGTATATCATGAATATTATTAACTGAAATATCTTATATTACTAATTAAATTCGCTATATGAAAGGCAGTATTGTTCAACTCACCTTACAACATTTATTTTCATTACAATAAATAAACTATTTTCTAAGTAAAAATGTATTTTAATCTAGAGTAAAACTTATTGCTTATTGAATCAAAAAACTGTCTTGTTATTCTTCCTTACCTTGTAGATCAATAGAAACTCACTTCAGTACAAAAAATAATAATTACACACCGTAAAGGCAACATGATGTCTTGCCATTAACCTTATTTACCATCTAGATTCGTGTTCATGACATAAAATAACATTCACCATAAAAGTGTTAAAAAGACCTCTACAGCAATTTCAACTTAATAATGACAAACCTGATAACAAAGCTACTAAAAGTACATTAGTTTTGAAACTCATAACTTGTTTACGTAATATCTATGATAGAAAAAGAGGAAATTCGATTTGTAGTCCGGTAAAAATATTGAAGCGCTGTTTCGTACGCAATATTATAGCACCAAAAGTTCTTAAGACTGAAATTGATTACACAAGGATGATATGTGTCCAAACTAAATTGTGTATATTCAAACATAATAAATTCTTATTCAAATTATTCTAAAAGTCGTTCGATGGCAGCTAAATGTTAAGGAATTTGGTGTGTGGTGGAATAATTTCTAGAACATATCCCGTTTATGATTCATTGATATAATATATTATTATCTGAATTTTCGTGGAAAGTGCTTTAAGTTTTTTTTTTCCTTTCTAATTGATAATAAACTTAAACAAGAATATAAATATATACACATAAACTCTAATATTACACAGATAAACAATTATCATAAATTAAAGAGTCTTACAAGTAAATCTTTGTTTAACGAAACTCAATAATTTTAAATTGTAAAAGTATGATTTAGATATTAAGCTTATGAAGGAAAGACGTAAAAGTAAAATGAATTAAAATTATTAATTTACGACACAGTAAAAAGAATATATTAACTTAGAATAAAAGTAAGTAAAATAGTAATAAACTATATAGGGTAGTGAAGGATATAATGTATAATAAAACACCTAAGGCTTTCCCATTTTTCGTACTTTTCATTAATTTTCGTTGTTCTTGTGTTTATTTGTTTTATCCTTGCTATTCCGATTTGGTCTTATTTTTTTTTCGCATTGTCTACTTTTTTATATTTATTGAACACAATGTTTTATTATCCTGCGTAAATTAAATTTTAGGTTTATTTGTGTTTTCTGCAATAGATCCCAATTATCTTCTATACAGATCAGTAGAGATTCAGAGCCAAAGCTGCGAAGAGGCTGAATAAACTTGGATAGTAAACCATCTAAAAAATTTGTATGTATCAAAAAAGTAGAGTTTTATTTTTATTAGGTAAAGAGAAAACTTAACACAAAATAATGTCAACATCCCAAATTCATTAATTCAGTACTTCTTATAACAAAGACAATAGAAAAAAATCAAGATTGATTGTCAAATTGTGTTTTTTTCTTCACTACAGTTTTCATTGATTTTCGCAGCAAGTAATAGAGTTCTTAGTATTTAAATTACAGTGACAGTACACTGTTAAAAATAACCTTAAATTTAATGTCCATTCTACATTAAATTTAATGATTTTGTACCAAAAATTATGAAAAATTTTCATTATTGTGAATTGAAATATCAGTTCGCTGTTACATTAAATTTCATTAAATGGTGTCTTAAATTTCAATAAAATAACTGAAAAGATATTTCAACTTCTGCACATTAAAATTAATTCACATAGATTCTAATACTAAAGAAACTTACATTATTATTCAATGTACATTGCATGCGATTCCGGGAGAGGGCGCAACTTGTATTGAACTTTTTGTTTAATATGATATAAGTTATTTAAAGGACTCAATTTTCTTACGGTGACGGGAACCAATAAATTTGAAGCCGGCGTAGATGGCGGACAGTACCTGGAGGAAAAATGTCCACCTTTTATTGGTAGTTTCAGAATTTTTTGAACTCGTATTAATGTTGTTGCATTAAATACGTTATGACATATCTCAAGTTCAATGAACATTGGTTGTATGTATGTCCATAGTCACATTAAAAAGTAATGATTAGACTTTAAATTTAATGTATAATTGAATTAAGTTTAATGCATTACCTTAAATGCATTTAATAAACGTTTGCGAAATTTGTTTCCAGAATACTTACATTAAATTTAATGCATTTCCTTGTTACAGTGTAGTTATTGTTCTAGTTCAATATTTCCTCAATTGAAAAATTTTATAATTGTTTTTACGTTTACTTTTTAGGAGTACCATTAAACGAAATGTGTTTCTGTAATATAATAAGTCTAGAAAGTAAATTGAAAACAAACATAAAATAAGATATTAATATTTGTTTTTTGCTTCCAATATACTAGTAGTATTTTGATAATTCATAAAGCTATTATTTTAAATTAAATAATCCCAATTAATATGAAAGTAGTACTATTTAAGTTCATTTTTATAATGATATATGATATATTGAATGATTCCTTTGCTCCACTAGACAAGTGTGCATGCAGAAAAATTCTACGGCACGACAGATTGGGTGTATTATATATATTTCTTTTTTAACGGTTCTTGAGATTGAAAAAATGCATTTCAAGTAAATTATCAATTTAGTTTATGTTTATAGTTCAAGTTAGTTCAGGTTATTCTATATCTTTGAAAACCAAATATTTATGTCCCATTTTTATTTTGAATTTTTTCTATACAAAATTGTTCAAGGCCAGTTTTGAAGTGGATCTAGTCAAGGTTAACTTAGCTTAAATTTAAGATATTTAAAGAGGATTGTTCATGAACTACGTACAAGTATACCAATGAAAAAGAAAACTGATACCCAGTTTTTTCTCACCATCATTAAACTTTGTGAGTCAATTTAAAATATTTTGCTTTAAATTAGTCAGGTTTAATCTTAAATCTTCTCGACCACTCATTTTCAATCTCGTTCTTTTATTGTTAAAAGATTAGAAATCGCTCTGATATCTCTTTTGACGATTTATTTTTATTAAAAACTTTCTTGCGATCGTTCATAATGCACGATAAGTAGCAGGTATTTCTCTTCTTTAAATCCAAAATTGCTAATATTCATTTCTATACTGAACCTTAAATTTTCCGTTACTTATTCTGATCAGTTCTTGTAATATGACATCCGATTTATCAATGTTATCACATGGGTTGATAATCCAATGTGTATTTCCATGATCAAAATATCTGCAATTCTGGTTTTAGAGTTTGTCTACAGGGTATTTAAATATTGAACATCCAATGTTTTGCTTCAAAAGGTAAACTCCTGCAAGAAAAACTGTAATGCTGGTCTTTGTTGATATTCAATTCAGACCTTTCAATTGCAAGTAAGTTAATCTCGTTAAATTTGGGAAACACATTGGGTAACTAGACATTTCCATTTGATTAAGTTTTCTTTTAAAATAGGGTCTTTAGCATTAAAAAAAAAACAGTCCCAAAAACTTAAAGAAATCTTGTTAAACATAATCCTTTCCACAGCTATCGTACTTCAATATGAAGAAGTATTCAATGAAAATTTTCATCGTTTTCTTTAAACAATGGCGAAAATAATGCTCTAAATTTTGTTTACTGCAATTATGATGAATTGAAGTAACTGATGTAATCTGTCACTCGGATTTTTAACAACTAAATAATGTTGATGGATCATGCAGTGAATTGTAAACCCCCCTTGATACTCAACCATGGCATGTGCGCCATGTGTTGCTGTTGATATTATATTTGTTAAAGGAATCAAAACATTGAATATGAATTTCCCTTTAGGGTCCGTTGTCAAAGTTCTCGTGTTTGCGGATTTCTTGGCCCATAATAAAACGAACATGTACCAATAATAATGTCTCATTACCAGGTAAAATTGATTCGTCCAGTTGTATAGAGGAATGAGTCGTTTGCAGATAATTACACAAGAAGCTTTCTACGTCATGACTCATTTTATCGATACGTTTTTGGACTGTGTTGTTGCTGAAAAGGATTACTTTGAATAAAATATTTGCAGGATTATATAGAACAGTTTTAACAACCTCTTCAATCGCAGGCAGAATTAGTTATTAACTGATAGCACGCAGCATTCCTGACATTGAGAGATATTGTAAGATGCTTGCAGACTATCATCGGCTTTTTTGACGTTGAAAAAAAAGTTTTTCTTTCAGTGCTTGAAAGGATTTCAAATTTTTACTACCTGTTTTATCAGGATGACACTTTTTCAGAAGATCCTCCGACTTGGACGGTTTCATTGCACCATTGATTAAGACTCTTGCATATAAAGCACTTAGACAAGTGTTTGTCCGAGAATGATATTGACCTTGAAATATTCAATGCCATAATACCTACATTTCCTTTTAGATTCGGCCATGTTCAATAGCTGTCATCTGTGAATAAAAGTGAAGCTATTTAAATATGATAGGACTTAGCAATTCAAAGTTGATTCCCCACGTAACACGTCCTTTTAATCTTTATGGCGGTCGTTGGTCTTTTATATTTAGATACCGAAAAATCATGAACTATTTTTAATTTTGTCTATAAAGATGCAGACAAAAAGTAAAAATACTGATTGCTAAAACTAACGAAATAACTAAAAAAGTTTATATGGGAGTAAGCATATTAAATGAACTTTTTTCTCAAATCATAACTGGCAATCTTATCATCGAAGAAATTAAAATAGAATAATGTTTTTTAAAAAAATGAACTTATTTATCTTCAAATTCCCAATAAAGACAATTTTGTTCCACTTTAACTTACATATTAGGTCTATCTTATTTTTTTGAAAAATATATATAGAATATTTAGAAAACGAATGAACAGTGTTTGCCTCTGACATTCGTCTAAATAATACACGCATTAAATAAGTCCGTGCCAGTCTGCGCCACCTTCCTCGCAGCTTTGACTCGAACCTAGACATGTCTGTTATCGCGTGTATGAGCGCATTGTACTGCGAAAGTTTTTATAAGTTACAAGTAGTGCGAACACAAAACGAATAGTTACTTATTTACATTTTCTGTGGAATCAATAGGAGATCAAATTACTGGAACGGACATACAAGGAATGACACAAGCGAAGATACTTCTTTGGAATTACGACCAGCAGAGATTCAGGGAATGTATAAGCTTAAACCAGAGTAAATTTAGAATTCTGACGGGAATCCTGACCGAGCATTGCAACCTGAGATATCCCTTCCTCAAGAAACTCGGATTGGCAGAGAGAGGAGTACAGATTTTATGAAGAGGAGGACGAAACCTCTACCCACATCCTTTCAAAGTCAATAACTTTAGAAAATCCTAGAATTGTGTTCTTGGGAGCACAATAAATAGAAGAAGGGGAATTAGACATTTTAAAGCCTGGAGGACCTGCCCTGGTTAGCAAGGTATCCATAACGACTTGGCAGCAGAAGGGATGCATGGATCTCCCAAAGGCGGTTTTTCCTTAGGTTTGCAGATTTGCTCAACCACCAAAATTTTTTAACATTAAATCAATATTTTACCTAGAATATACACGAACAGCAACCAATTATTGAAATAATTTAACTTACTTCGCCTAAATATCATTAGTAATTTGTCTGTATTACAGTATTACGGCGTTGATGGTTTGCAATTTTAATGCAATCCAAGTTAATCCATGGGAGTGTATATAGAGTTGCCTATCTAAGATGTTGAGATTAATTTCGTCTCATAAGCTTCATGTAGGTCGCAAGTGGACTTACAAACATGTGTTTAGTTTGGTTCATAAAATATCCCTTTACCAGAAAAATTTCTTTTAAGCAACCTACTGGACGAGTATTTGAAGTTTTGCTGCCAGTGGAGCGTGGCGCTGCTAGTATCAAGTGAAGGTTTCTTCTTCAAGCAGCAGTTAAACCATTCCTATACTTCAGGTTAGAGCACAACCGTGGTGTCTACTGTGCTGTTATTTCTATGCGTGATGTCTACTGTACTGGTATTTACGTTTTAAAGAGGTTAAAAATGTTTGGCGAATCCAAAATTAAGTGCTCTGTTCCAAACTGTGCAGTAGCCGATTTCGATTTCCGAATTCAAAGGGTTCCGAATTACGAAGGAACTTATAAAAACCATTGTGTTAGATATTTTTAAGAATCTTTTGTAAGAGATTCTAGAAAAGTAATTAAATAGAGTGCAGTTCCTGCTCTCTATCGTCCTTTATGTGGAAGTAAAACTAAGTGAGCGCTATTTTATTTTCTAAAAAACATGAGCGGCTCGTAGAATGGGGTGCAAGCACTTATAAAAAAACCTATGAACATGCTGCTTACGTGCGTTGTTATGCATCAATTAAATTTGGTAATGTTAAATGTTGCATTCGTCAATAAAATTGTCCATATATCTTTTTTTTTTTCAATTTACAAGGGATTTATTCTTTTTTTTTTTAAATAGTCCCAAAAAAATCGCAGTACTAAGTCAGGTTGTTAACAGACGCTTATCTCGTTCGACCCCAACAAGATGGAATTTAAATTCTAGAGTTCTAAAACTTTTAAAAATTTTAGTTACTATTCCGCTTTTCTACCCTCAAACGTATTAAAACATTTTTACGGAATACTATGAGCCAAGAAAGACTTTGCTATGCTTTCTAAAGAATGGGATCTTATCGAAAGCACACCTGATTTCAATCAGCGGGTTATTGATAAACTTGCCAATGCCAAAGATTGGCGTATGATTTTTTTTATAAATAATTCATACACTAAGTTATACGTGCATTTTGTTTTGACTGCTATATTTTTTAAATTCACTACCTTATACTGCTTTGTTTCATACTAACTTAATTTTTAAAGACTTTATTTTTTCATTCATCGGTGCCTATGGCAGGTCAGGTTTTATACTTATCTATGTTTTTAATATACTATTGGAATTGCAAACTCTGCTTTTTTAATGGACCGGCCGCAACTGCGATCTCCATTTCTACATACATACATACAAACTTACTTACACAATAATTTAACGATATAAACTAAATTTAATTTCTTTGGCTATTCTACTGTAAGTATTACATAAGTACAATCTTTATTAGGTACATTGTGATATTCATGAAACGGCTAAACTTTGGTGATGATCTGCCAAAATAAAATTCACTTTCATATATCCCCATTTATATCTCAGACACCCTCAATTTTTTCCCCGTTGACTTGGATCCTTTGAGGTGGTAATGAACCCCAATGGGTCCATATGGACCATTTTGGAAATTAATGAACTTTACAATAGTCTAAGTGCTAGAATAAACTGCAGATATGTGCTTTTGCAATGTGCAATTATAAATATGTTATTAATTTATATTGTTGTTTTTAAACATATCATTAAACATATATTTCATATCGACTCATATCGATTTTCTGATAATATGCAAATAATTTGAGGCAAATAGTTAAAATACTTGTATAAAAATTTTGTATATTACATATAAAATATATAAACATTGTTAGTATAATTCTTTTACCGCCCACATTCTGTTAATTAACGCCTTTAGTACTACCCGAAGCTGTTTCCGCCCCCTAGATTATTCCAGTAGCCGCAGGGGATCAGGATCGCCCACTTTATCTTAAAAAGCATCATATTACTATGAATGTATGCAAATAGAAAATAAATTTTTCCTAACTGATCTCTTCAAGGTGATGATAAACTAATAAAAATATTGTATATTGATGTTTTGACCTATTAGATACATGATTTAATATGTTTGCTGTTTATTTTATCTAGTAGATGATTATTTTTTTTTATGTGAATACTACCCACATATCCAATTACTGTTTAATCTAAAGTTTCATTTTCAGTAATTTCCTCGACCGGACTATAGAAACGATATCTACGTTGCACGATATTGCCATCAGGGAAATACTCAATTTTATTGTTGAGCACAACTTTTTATTGTTTCATTTTAGAGTTTCGCGAGCAAACGAACTGGGAAAAGTTTTTCCATGAATGCTTCGTTAATTCGATAACTAAACGAGATAAAAAAGTGGAAAAAATATTCCAGAATTTATCAAAGCGAATCAGATTTATTTATGTAAATGGTAGAATGGTTTAAAACGTTAGATTCGCCTTTTAATACGTTTTGACATCCTTTTTAATTTTAAATGTCAATTGCATCGGTTATTACAAAAACAATATATTTGTTTCTTTCTTAGATAATTACTATACGGAGTCAAATCTCGCACACAAAACATTGCTGTCGGTTTTACGGCCATGATGAAGCTTGAAAAGCTAACCCCTAAAATACAATTAAGTTTTCCATTATATTAAAATCATTTGTTAGGAAACCTTTTAATATTACGATTACTTATGGTGTTAAAATATTCTCTTTTGTAATTTTAATAAATATCAATTTTTTTTAATAAAATTTACCTTTTTTTGTCGTGGTTATTCTGAGTTAGAAACTAACGTCTATGAGACTGTAACATTATTGAATCCCTATCGTGTGTGTATGCATTGATTAAGAATAACTTATTAAAAATTTATCGTTGTTTAGCAAGCACAAATTTGAATTTATTTTGTCACTACTACTAGCGGAAAAAATTCACTTAAATCATGTGCCAAAATTTCTTAATTAATCGAGATACTCTGTGTTTCGAAACCTGCACCATTTTGTTTAAGAGAACATTTGTTATTAATCTGGAATATAAATAAAGTAGGTCCAGCGAGAGAATACTTATGCGTCATCAATAATACTAAAACAATATTAATTAGTCGATACAACTTTTATATTCATAAACACTTGCCTGTTGCACCAGTGAATGGAACTAAATAGTATATTGAAAATTCCGTTATATTTTTGAATTCGCTATCAGGAAAGGGGAAAAATTCTAACATCGGTTTAGTTAAGTCAAAATATCAGTGAAATAATAATAATAATAAATAGATTTATTGAAAAGACAAAAAATGATCACAAAACGCGAAGAGGAGAAGTTAGGACTCCTCTCTTAACCGAAAAGAACATTAAATATAATACAATGAGGTTTATCTGCAAATACTTGAAATAAGCATTTTTTTAATGGCACAAACCATGAAAGTTATTTATAACTGTTCCTATAGCTTTTTTGAACGGAATATTTACAAAATATACTTTTGAGGTTGAAAAATAACAGCAGCAATAATCATATAAAATAAAATCCCTAAAAAAGCATAAAGCACCAAAAGAACATCAAATTAAAATAAACCAATATAAGTAATAAAAATTTTAAAACCTTACATTAATCAAGCCTTGGAAAAGATTCAAAAATAAAGCATACCAGACCAAAAGTAAATAATAAAAAATACACATTTCATAGTTCGTCTAACAAAAATATTCTTAGATAAGAGCTACTGAAATTTTCCGCATACTAATGAAGAAAACGAACTTTTGCAGAAGCAACACATGTCCTTTCAGTTAATGCCTTTGCTTGTCACCCTTTTTGTATTTGAATCTCAGCTCCGTAAGCAGAATATTCAAGGACAATTTATCCAGAGACACAATCTCTTTATTGGTGAAGTCAGTATTTAAGCTCTTTAAAGTAAAATGCCTTTCTAAAAAAAAAAAAGATTATAAGATTATTAAATCTAGACCAGTGATACTACTTTCAAAGTTAGCTTATATTATAACACATATTATTATACTCTTACTTCCTTAGTACATATTGTAGAATATATTTCGAACTTCCATTTTGGTTCTTTCGGGAAGATCTGCGTTTTTCTTATCTTTCTCTAATGGCAAATAGCGGTTTCATTCAAATTTTAAGGGCAATGTTAACTATCTAAAAATAATGATACTTGATTGAAAATGAAAATACATTTATTTTTTTTCCTCTTGGGCAGAAACAGATTCCACAGGACCACTGTTGCTCTTCTTCAATTCGAAATACTCGCATAAATTAAGCACAGGCTGTTGTGCTTGCCCCCTAAGAGTTTCTTCATGCATGCAAATCGAATCTAATTACTATATTTTAATGACTGATTATAACAACTACGTATGAAGTGTCGGGTATTTTGGAAATCGGCGACAGATTTGAAGGTTAGAAATATTATTATTAAAATATGTTGGCTTTTCTACTTATTAAAACATTTTGGTTTTTCTATTTGTAGTTAAGAATGTTAACTTACAGCCGAGTTATATTTTCAATGATTTTTTAAAAGTTACAAAATTACTGGGGCAGCAAACTATAAAATTATAATACGCAGAATTTTACACACTTAGCCGTTCATAACACTGAAATTAAATCAGATTTTTACTCACTCAAAAAAGCTGTCTAACAGGACAATTAAGGAAATTTTAATAGCAGTGTTACTCTCTAGAAATAATGATACCTAATTGAAAATATTCATTTCCAAAATAAAGCTATTTTTTCTATCTACTGAACAGATGAAACAAATTTAACAGTACCACCCTTTCTCTTCTACAACTCGCGATATACAAATTAAGCAAAAGCTGTTGTGCTTGCCTGTGAAGGGTTTCACCACGCATTATATGAAAGGACAAATCGAATCTCATTACTGTATTCTAATTTTTAATTCCTGATTATTCAAAGCTGATTAAAGTAGTGCGAAAAATATTTTATAATTATATACGTGTGTCAGACATTTACACACCGAAGACAGATTTGAAGGTTAGAAATGTTTATACGACTAGGTTTAGTTTTTTATTAAAAATAATACATACTTATCGGTAATAAATTATAAAACTATAATCATTGGCTTTAATAAAAAACAATCTTCTGTTTTAAATACAGTTGAATGATCAAAATTTCCCAAAAACACAATGTAAATAAAACTGTGAACGATAACTGTCAACAAAATAATGTTTGGATTGAAGTCAAAAGAAAACCTATTTATGAAACGAAATGACTCATTTGTCTCAGCTGTCTCTTTCTATCTTGCTCTACCCATAATGTCAGATTTTTTGCGAGGTATGGCTTGGATTTGAAGAATAGTGTTTTGTTTTCCGCCATTTTATTATTTCTATATGAATTGAAATGAATAGGTCTCAAAATTGTCTTTGATATGAACGTAGATTGATGACGCTTATTCTCTTATTGGACCAACTCTATTTATTAAGTAAAGTGAGTGAGTGAGTAGTACTCATAATTAACGACACATTCGCCCATAGGATTTTTTAGTGACGGGACCTACAGTCTAACGTGGGTTCCGAAGCACGGTCCTCGACACTCCAACCAACCCCGAATTTTCATTCTGTCAGTTTTCGTGTCTACCGACTATTGGGACTCTAACCTCTAATGATGATAGGATCGAACTCGCGCTGGTCGTGCTCGTCCCTATCAGTTCTAGTTATCAAGTAAATATACAGTAGAGACGGTTGAAAAGAATACACAAAAAGAAATTCGACAAGAAAGTTTAATATTATATAAGGCGCTGTAGACACATACAGTATTTAAACATTTATTCCTATAAAAAAATGTTTGATTGTTTCCCTTAATGTATTACTCTATACTTTTTGTTACCTGGCAAACGTTTATGTTCCTTGTTTTTCCCGCTTTCGGCACCGTCAGATTCTTTTACCAAAATTAATTAAGTCTTCAAGCAATGAAGGGGATCTTGTGTTTGTGTGTGTGTGATTAAGTTTCTCTGGTAAAACCAACTGGCAAGTATTTGAAGGGGATATTTAATGTTAAACAAGTTTCTGTATCCATCCCCATGTATTGCAAATCTAATTTCAAAGGTATCAATTAAACTTTTTATATTTCGACGTCAAATTAGCTAAATAAATTGTCATCCTGATTGATATATTAATTGAACTTAAAGAAATATAAACATATTATTATAAGGATTTTGTGTCTGAATATTGTGCCTAATTTTTTTATATTTCAAGGTAGTTATTTAGATACACTCAAAAATGAGTAGTTCACATTTTAAGCGGCTAAATAAAATACATTTTCAAAGAAGAATCTGGACGAAATTGTTGACAAAATTTAGCAATACAAATATGTTTCAATAAGAATTACGGTACACATAAAAATTAACCATTTCAACGTAATATTTTAACCTATATCACGAAAAAAGTGAACAGGTTTTAAAACATTTTAAACTTTAATTGAAAGATTACATTCACATTAATGTGCAAAAGTTCTTTCTATATAATAAAAACTGTATAGAAGATAAAGGCTAATGAATATGTACAAAACTTCGTATCTATTAACTTCTTAAAAATATTTACTTTTACTATCTCAATAATTTGCGCACACCCATGCAGTTCTGTAGTATCCAAATTTTAAGAGATGTTTCAAATTGTTAAATAAACATGGTCTGGATTTTCGTTACGACATACATAACAAACTTTTCGCTTCGGAAAATCGATCGGAACGTTGCCATCTGCTCTATATTTGCATCCGCTATATGTTGTTTTTAGGTACATTAAAGATAAAACCACTAACTATATTGAGGAATGCCAGTGACATGCTTTTAACTTTTTTTAATTTCACTTTATTGATTTGAGATCCATAATAAGTTTGTTCACTATATTGAAAAATCCCTCCAACGTTTATTTTTTTTCAGGAATTTTTTATTTGAATCAAATATTTTGAAAATGGTTTTTTCAATTCTTTAACTATACATTCCCGATTTATTTCAGAAAATTCGCAGCAAAAAGCAAAGCTTTGTCTCAGACATGACTATTTGTCAAAATTCGTTGGGACTAGTATATTTGGAAATATAATTTAAATAATTTACTTAAAAATTGCAAGAAAATACAGACTCTCCAAATCTTTTCTTTGAACTAATTCCATATCTAACCCGAAAGACTGTAAATACATTAAAGAAAAATTTTTGGTAACCTCTTAAATGAAGTTTACTTGGCAAAAAGAGTCTTTTTTCCACTTTAAAAGAAATGATATATAATGATGCAAATAATTTAAAATAAACCTTCAATAATTTTACAGGCTTAATGGTGCTTAATAATACTTTTATATTATCTATAAACTCTAATATCTATGAATGTAATTTTACTGTGCTAAATTTTTATCAACCACAACTGATTAAATCAATTGTCGACTACAAGAGCATTATTCATTTCATTCTAGTTTTAAATCAATGATTTCTATTGTCACAAATGGATCCATCTTTTTCCAAACTAACGGTTATGTAAAACTTTAAAGCCGACCGGTAACAAAAAGAGCCCATATTTTCTCGAAAACGCCGTAAACCGTATCGGCCGATTTATCCTTTTGATAAATATTAAATCTGTGTTGTCATTTAATCCATTCAACACAGGGGTGGCTTAAAGCTATTTTATTGTGATATGGAAAAATATATTTTTGCTTTTTTTGAGTTATAGGTTATAACAATTTTTGAGGGCCAATAAATGTTACTTCAAGACAAGATTAAATGCTAGGTATCGTTTTTACATAAATTAGCATACTCACGTATATCATTAGTATATACATGGATACTGGAAAACCTGTCAATAAAAAATGTATATAGCTTATTTATCTTAATTAAATACTAGCAACCCTTCTACCCGGAAAGTAGTTCCCATTTACAGCCCTTTCTCGTGGCAGCAAACATTGTGCAACAATAAAATCCCACTCACGATATGCATGAAGAATCGTGATGCTAAATCGCTGGGTGCCAGCCTCTCAGAGCGCCATCTGGTGGCCTGATTGGGGGAGGGGTCGTGGCATACTCACCTATATCACTAGTATATCCATGAATATTGGAACATCTATAAATAATAATGTACATAACTAATTTCTCCTAATTAAATAAAAGCGACCTCTTCTCCCCTGGAGGTAGTACTCCTTTATAGCCCCTTCTAGGGAAGGGGATCATTGTATAACAATACAATCCTCCCATCACGATATACACGAAGAATCGGGATGTTAAACGGTTGGCGTCTGGCCCTCGTCTCTCTCAGGGCGCTACCGGTGGCATGCTGGGAGAGGAGTCGTGACTAGCCTGATTATGAAAGCAGAGCCCTCCCTCTCCTAATGCCATCTGTTATTCCTGTGTGTCGGGGGGGGGGGGTGATCATGGTTCCTTATAAAGTAGAACACTTGTACCTTGCAATGCTCCAGTACCAGTGATCTTCAAACGCATGTAAAATAACTGATAAGAGGGTTATAGGCCATACAATTTAAGTAACAGTAAACTTACCAAAGGCCTAACACTGGTCGCCGGGTAATACCGGTTCCTTACTCTAACTGGACAGCTGCTATAGACTGGCAGAATGGACTTTTAAAATTTGATTTTGTCGCATCGTTTCAACAGTGTTGTTTGAAGACGAGATAACATTGTTCGAAACAATTTCCTATTATTTTGTGTCATTTAAACGGAGTTGTTATGTCATATACACCTTAACATAAGGCAATAAATATTACGATTAAAGTAGTATCTCACTAAGAACATGTCAAATTTTGTATGTATGTCTTACTAAAATATACCGGAATGAAATTTAGAGAAAGTAATGTAATATCATCAAGTGATATTTTAAAGACGACTGAATAACCTGCAATAAATTAATTTTCCAAAAAAGCTAAAACAAGTATCCAAATGCATATAAAAATATCAATAGAATGTATTACTTGGTTACTCGCAATGTTTATCTCAAACCGGTAAGCAGTTATACATTACAGCGCTATTGTATTTTTGTTGTTTTACGTTTTCAAGATATAAATGTAGGAGAAAATCCCTTATAAAGGTTTATATCTCTCCTGGAGACACGAGTAACTATGTATTATTTTCATTACCCAGTATTAAAATCAAAAAAACAAGTAAAAATTACTTATTTTCAATGCTGTTTGATAATTTCCAGACTGGCTGACGAGATTTGTAGTGGAAGGGGGTGGATTGTTGCAAATTGATAGAATTTTGTATTATGGTCAGGTAAAAAGTCCAAAATAAATTATCAAGGGAGTTAGAACAAAAAATTTAAATTAGATAAAATATAAGATACAGAATAATCATATTATATATATATATATATATATATATATATATATATATATATATATATATATATATATATTTATATAAATAAATAGATAAGTTTTTGTCCGTGTAATTTAAAATAAAATAGATTCAAATATTGGAGAAGCGGACGTGAAAATTTGTCAATCTACATGATTCTCGTATTAAAAAGTGCGGAGCACAAATTTTCACGTCCGCTTCGCCAATATTTGATTCTATTTTATTTTAAATTACACGGACAAAAACTTATCTATTTATTTATTTACTTGTTTGGCTTTGAAACACGCTGAACGTTTGCTCTCATGGTGGGATCGTTTGGTGCGACACGTGGCTTTGGCTGCTGAAATGAGCAGTAGGCTTGGTTGCTAGTACCGAAAAATGCGACCCCTATCCTTTGGACAGCGCGTTTCCTGTACTCGATTTTACATATTTCTGTTTTAATTCACCGTCGCGTCAACACATGGCGGTTATTTACCACCTTGTTAATCTGTGTGGTTCTTGTGTTATCAAGTGGACCATTGAGATGTCGCCTTTGTTTTCTCCTTTGCTGTTTTTTGATTTTAAACTCGGCTTTATAGGATGCAAAGGCGAGATGATGGTTTGTACCGAATGCGGTGGCCTGACGAGTCCCATATTAGGACGAAACAGCGCTGTCGCCATCTGTCGAACCCGGAGTTTTTTCATATTTTGGAGTGCTCTGCACTTTTTAACACGAGAATCATATAGATTGACCAATTTTCACGTCCGCTTTGCCAATATTTGATTCTATTTTATTATATATATATATATATATATATATATATATATATATATATATAACTTAGACATAATCGACGTGACCAGTAACGACGGTGTAATGACTTCGAAATGTTATTTAACGACATTATAAGACATCAATAAGACGAGGTGCATTTAAATAGAGGGTAAAAGGTTTGCGTTAAACTTATCTCCCTCGTCTTCTCTGATGGCATAGTCTTGTATGTTTTTGCTTTGCATATTAAAAGTAAATTTTCTTTTTTCTATATGCAAAGAAATAAATTATACTTGATATATTAATTAAAAACTCATTGTCAACATACTTAGTTACATTCATTTTATTAGAATGTAAAATATACTGTTAGTATCCATTTGCGTTTCTTATTTAATATGTAATTACATATAGGGACATTGACCTAGTTAGTATTTGAATAAAGATGTGTTTATAGTAACTGCGTGCCATTTCTCGATAATTTATGTAGTATCGTTGTCAAAAAAGTAAAAATTAACTGAAAATGGCGAAATATTTCAAAAACTATACGATTGATTCAGATAATTTGTTTTAAATACAACTTAAAATTATTTAATTTTTAATAAATTATACCTTTTAATGAATGTCCTACTCCTAAAAAGAGATATCGAAACTTATAAATTTTATAACGGACATACATTTTATATGACAAGAATTTTCACTTTTAATAAATATTTATTAATTTTAATTAACTATATTATTTTAGGTATTTTTTATACTTGTCAGTTAATTATTTACCTAAATTTTGCTCATAGAAATGATGTCGGAATCAACTTAACCTAACCCGAACCAATTGATCTAATCGGAATACTCGCAAACATTTATGTTTTTGGTGGGAAACGAATACTGATTTATGTATTTTTAATTAAATTTATGTTACGAATGAAGGTTTTAAGTTGTCGTAAATGCCAACAGATTTAAACTTTTTAATTTATCCACCTTTCTATTGTACGCAAATGTCACAAAAGTTGCCTCATACGCAATTATCATGTAACCCAGTACTACGACGTTCCATATAACAATTTAAATTATGATTTGTCCTTTTTAATCCCTGGTATCAAAATTAATTACTTAAAGGTCATGAGAAGAACCAAGCAATCGATGTCGAAAAATCACCAGTCCTTGCCTGATCCTTCAGGCGGTATCGCATATCGCACCAGCTAGCAAAACCAAAACAATGTATCATGAATTCTCCCCTCAGTCCCTTTTCAAACGACCCTCTTGTGTCAGAACCCCAGCCAAAATTTTGTAAAGAGTAAAGTGGCTTGTCGTGATTAGGTCTCAGCTAAGACTATTATGAGGGCCTTCATTGTCAAATTTAAATTTGTAGGGATGTGGGGTGTCTGCTTTCGGACAATAAGACTACGGGGTTTTGAGAAACTTTTGTATGTACGATACGTCATACGAGTTTTTTTGTGTTAATCTTGGCTGATGGATGATTTTTGATAAGGACTCTTTTCAGAATTACTCTTTGTGCGATTTGAATTTCAGTTTATGGAACGGATTTAACGTAATGCTTACAATAAAAAACTGCCTGAGAAGTTTTAAAGCTTTTTGACATGACTGGTGTGAAACAGCAGCCGCGTATCTTAACAAACGTCTCACCCTTTGAATTTTTTTGGAAATATGTTAAATTTTTTTAGTTCAATGAAATTTTCTTGAAAAAATAATTTAAAAGTGCAAGTTTTTTGGATGAAATATTCTAAAATAACTAGTTTTCACATTTTACTATGTAAATTATTCAGTTTAATTTACTTGTTTCCTACGACTATTAATAAATTAAATATCTAAACCGGTGGCGATATACATTGTCTGTTTTTGGACCTTCGTCAGGAAACAATACTGTTTCGCAAAAGTTTGTTATATATGAACTGTATATGAATTTTTTATGTTAAATCTAGGCTATAAATGATTTCAAACAAGGATTCGTTTTATACTTATTCTTTATGCAATTTCTGTTCATGAAATTAATTTAACACAATGTTAGGAATATAAATTTGTTTGAGGAATTTTAAAGCTTTCCAAAAGGTTGATCTAAAAAAGGAACTGTGTCTTATACTTGTAAAAATGTTCACCTTTCAAATATCTGCGAAGATATTTAATTATTTTATTCCAGTAGGAACCGTCAGCAAAAGAATTTTTAACATTTTAGTATTATAAAAATATTTAATGTTAAGTAAATGATTTTCTCTAAATCACCTAGTAAGGAGAATAGAGTCTGCCATGAGTAACAAGGTAAAGCTAATAGCTAACTTGATACTGAAGTTTCATTTGACCATACCTCCTTTATTTCTATGACACCGCCCTCCAGAAGATATGGCAAAAAAATACTTTACGCAGGTAGATACAAAATATGCTCCAACCCAGACGAGCGTACTCAAATCAATTGGAGGAAATCGTAGTGGTATCGGTAGTCAAAGGGGCTCTAATCTCTCTCCTGTGGAATCTACTGGATGATGGATTTCTGGTAAATCTCAACGATTAAAGATATTATTACATACAGGAATATGCTGACGACCTAATTCATCGTAAGGAAGCATAGAAAAATAATATCGGAACTCCCTGGCTATAGTGGAGGAGGTGTGCACTAAGTAACATTTTCAAAAATAATTGTCTAATATTTTAAGCGAATTATGAACATAATATAAATACAACCATAAGGAACACTGAAAATTCAACATTTAAAGTAATAATATAACATTCAAAACAATAATTAAAACTGAAACAATGATTATTTAAGAGCTTGTCTTTAGTAAATTTTACGTACATTGAGAATTCATCTCAAAATTATTATTAATATTAACAAACCATTAAGGACTTGCATTTTGTATTCGGGGACATGATGAACAAAAAATTTTAACGCAGTGGTACATTAAACCAACCTGGTCGGGAAGATATCTGAACAACTTTTCACACCGTTCAAAAACCAAAGAAGTGTAATCGTGAATTTGGTTGACAGAGCCATTTTATTAAGATCCCCTACCTTTAGACCCTCGACTCTAAGAAAAGACAAAGAAACACTTGTACAAAATAATTTTAATAGTAAAGATATCGAATAATAGAAAAAAAGAACACACAAACACTATAACAACCTAAGAACCAAAAATAAGGATGATTCACAACAGGCAACACAAAAACAATGTGTAGCATTATCTTATACAACAGATCTTTCAGAAAAATTAAAATATATTAAAAAAAACACAATATTGTTGCATGTCACAAGAGTTACAACCAACTAAACTCAATAGTTACGAAACTGAAAAGCAAAACAACAACTATGAAACTTCCAATATTGTAGTTCCGTGTCCCAAAAAATATATAACGGGAAGACAACCAATTATTGACAATTCTACTAAATGGACATAAATATACCAAAAACGCTACTACAGCATTGACAAAACATGAAAGGAATGAAAAACACTCTTTTAACTTTGAAGATACCAAAATAGTCAAAGGAAACATATACAGTAAATAACAGAACTGACATAAAAAATCTTAACCATCATCTCGCCCTTGCATCGTATAAAGCTGAATTTAAAATCAAAAAACAGCAAACAAGACGACAAAGGCAACATCTCTATGGTCCACTTGATAACACAAGACCCACACAGATTAACAAAGTTTGTAAAAGAACCGTCATATGCTGGCGCGACGGTGAATTAAAACAGAAATATGTAAAATCGGAGTGCTCCGCACTTTTTAACACGAGAATCATGTAGATTGACAAATTTTCACGTCCGCTTCGCCAATATTTTATTCTATTTTATTATATATATATATATATATATATATATATATATATATATATATATATATATATATATATATATGTATGTATATATATCTTTAAAAGCAAAAACAAATTCTTTTAATTTTTGGTTCATTATGTCCCCGAATATAAAATGCAAGTCCTTGGTGGTTTGTTGATATTAGGAATGGTTTTGACGAAATCTCAAGGTATATAAATTTTACTAAAGATAAGCTTTTAAATAATCATTGTTTCAGTTTTAATTATTGTCTTAAATGTTGAATTTTAAGTGTACGCCATCGTTGTATTTATATTATATTCATAATTCGCTTAAAATTTTAGACGATAGTTTTTGAAGATGTTCTAAATAAAGAACGAAACTTAATCCCAAGAAAATAATATATATATATATATATATATATATATATATATATATATATATATATATATATATATATATATATATATATATATATATATATATATGTATATATGTATACCTTGCTCCTTCCATCCAATTTATCCTAGGTGTTCCTCTTTGTCTACGCTACTCTGGATACCAATTCTTGGTTTGTTTGGCCATTCGTTGTATGTGACAATATCAGACTAATTGTTTTCTTTCTATATCTTTCATGTTCGTATCTTCTATTCCCATCTGTCATATCCCCTCGTTTCTTATTCTCTGGGTCCGTGATATTACTGCTGACAAGCATCAATTTCTATAGCTTATACTCGTTTTTTATTTTTCTCTATAAGTCTACAAGTCTCAGCCTCGTAAATTAAACAACTTTTTATCATTGTGTTGTATATGTTATATTTTCTTTTTTTTTTTATTAATATTTTTACTCCGCATTATCCCACTTAGACATTCTCTTCTCTAGCCTGGATCATTCTTATACAAATTTCTTTATTGTATGTTTCCGTTCTGTCAAAGATGACTCCGAAATATTTGCAATAGTCACATTTTTCTACCCCTGTATTATCATTAATTTAGAGGTTACCTTTATTATCTCCTATGCATAAGTATTTGGTTTTGTGAATGTTTATTGATATATGAGGAATGGGGTTTATTCCTCATACGTTTCTTGTAGTTTTCCTGCTATATATTCAAGATCTTTTTTGTCACCTGCTAATATTGCTTGATAATCGGCAAATTGTACATGTATAGTTAATTATATGGGATAGCTGTATTTTGTACAGTTCTAATAAGTGTATGGTTTATATTTGTGTTCTTCATCGTTTCTCACAGTTTAGTTAAAGGGATGTTACTGAAGGCTTTAATTAAATCTACAGATAATATATGAGTATCTTGATTTGTAGGTGCTCTTTTTTCAATTATTTGTTTCAAACAAAAAACGTTATCATTACAGGATCTACCACATAAAATCCGCTCTGTTCTTTTTCCTCATTTTTAAGTGCGGTCTTTGAGTATTTTGCCATGGAGTCGACTCATTGGGCTAGTTATCATTATACGTTTGTAATTCTAGCAATTTTTCGTAGTGTCCTTCCCGTCATTGTAATTGTGGGAAGTCCGTTTTTTTTGGAGCCCTTCCCTGTGACACACAATTGAGAGAACCCACATCAGTGGTTCCCCAGGTGCCGGATATCGCGACCAGGATCAAAATAACCAGCTCGTCGCCGTAGGCCTGTGTATATAAACAAACTCTATCCACTTCACTCAGCGGGCTGTCAACTACAAGGTATCACAACAAAGGCGATAAAACTCCTCCCTGTAAACAAACTTTACTTAACAATGCTTTAACAGATACATTGTTAAGCTCAGCATATATTAGTCTCTGAGTTGACATTGCTCTACTGTCGGTTTAGAGCCTCATCGTGATAGAGTATTACATATCGAATGGTGAAATATTTGTTCAAAGGCCTCTTCGTTATCGATAAAAATACCTAAGATGGACCATTCAATGTCGCATTTTCGACGCTTGTGACGAGTCGACGTAGTGCCGTGTCTGTGGATTTTCCTGCTTGATAGATAAATTGTAAAGTATGTAAGGGACACTGCACCATTACTACTTCCTTGATGTGTCGATCCATCAACCTTTCCGGTGTTTTTAATAAGAAACTAGTCCGGCTGACAGGGCGGAAAGACATAAAGTTTGGGTAGCCCACCTTGGGAATAAAGACTACTTTTGTTTCCGTCTACGCCATCGGCACTTACCCCAAGCTCAAACACGAGCGGAATAATTTGACCACATGGCATATTATAATATTGGAGAAATTTTGTTGTAAGGCTGGAAAGCTACTGTGCCTATTTCCTGCTGAAAATGCGCTTCCTTATTTAATCTTTCACTAAATTTCCTCCTTAAAACAATATATTCTTTTTTTTTAATGCATATACATCGAATAACAAAAACAAGTCATGATAATTCCAAGAAATGTGTTTTAGTAAATTTTCCTTCTGTGACATTTTACGTACTTAAAAATTCTTTCTCATTTTGAGGTTTATAAAAATGGCATTTATATTCTGTTGCTACACGAGTGAAACTATATATGTAGTATTTCTCGGAATAAAAATTAAATTTACTAGGTGGTCATAATTATTGTGTAGGATGATATTAACCTAACTGCTTTACTTTTATTAGTATTCTCAATAGCAGACTAATTTTTCGGATAAATAAAAAAATAGGTGTTAGTGGATGAAATTAAAATTAAATTATTAAGCAAACAGATAATTAGCGAATGGATATTTTAGTTCTCTTGGCAATATTTTTATAGGTTTGAAATATGAAAACATATTGACGAGCTTTTCGTATTTTTATTTTATTTTCCATTCATTAGTAAGGATTACATACTACGGGTAATTTTTTTTAATGTTATACAGAGATGAATCTGGAAAAATTTTAAGAAAGCATATTATATAAGATAGGATGGGATGCGGTTAATAACGGAACTTTCTACCTGGAAAAGACGTTTTGCTGAAAAGTTTAATAACCTTCGTTTTTTTAAAGAAAACAGCTGCCGAAATTTATCGATTGTTGGCTGAAAATTCCAAGTCAGCCAAAAAAGTTTGAAATTGAATGTTTGCAACAATTATCGAATGAAGACTCAATTTAAATGTTAAAATCATTAGCATGGGTTCCATATCAATTGAAGGAGAGATCGAAAGACGAAAAATTACTTGTGAAATTTTGCTTGCCACACACACAAAACAAGGATTTTTGCATCAAGTTGTGATAAGTGGACGTATTTTGACAACTTAAAGCGCAAAATATCATGGGTAGGTCCTGGCCAGCCTTCAACATCACAACCAGAGTACATTTTATTTGGAAAAATGGCTTTGCTGTGTATTTGGTGTGACGATAAGGGAGTTGTGTGTTACGAACAGCTAAAACCTGGTGAAACAATTATTGGCGATCAATATCGACAACAGCTTACAATACTTACATCCTTACAAAAAGAGAAAATTTGTCTTGATAAATGATTGGCCTCAAAAAACGAACAGTTCTTTTAGTGTGAAATTCATTCTTTGAGGGAAAGATGGAATAGCTAACAATGGCCAATATTTTGATTATTGAGGTAATTCGTTATGTTCTGGAAAGAAATGTTTAAGTTTTACGTAAAATCGACATTACTAATCGAAATACTTATTAACATATTTCCGAAACGTACATCAAAATAAATTAAGCCGTCTTCAAGACCTTAAGAAAACACGAACTTCGAAAGCAGAAATGCTTAATTTAAGCAAATATTTATATACGTTATATTATATCAAGAATCTGTGCATATTGGACACTTATTATGTTAGGATTTCGTTGTCGTTTTTAGTTTATTCTGCGATTTGGTTGCACGACAGTCTGAATTATTTCACAGTGTTATAAAGTTTATCGCAAAAGATGGCATAAAATGTTTAGTAAGTGCTCTTATGTAGAATTTTTCAGATTTGTATAACTGAACATTGGAAAACCAAAGGAAAACACAGCAAAATTTTAGTTTTATGTCTAAAATAATTCAAGACAGAATTTTAGAAAACAAAATATAAAGTTGAAATACACGAAACACTGGAAAAAAACTAGTATAAAAAAAGAATGAAAAATACACTCCAATTTAAAAAAGGCTTTGCCCTATAGAATAAATAAATAAATAAAAACTTAAACCCCACGCCAATCAAGAAGCCCCATATAACATTATTTTCAAATATTAAAACTAATTAAAATTACAAATAACAAAACACAGTCTATGTATAAAAAATCACATCTATATATATATATATATATATATATATATATATATATATATATATATATATATATATATATATATATATATATATATATATATATATATATATCAAAAAACAAAGTTGTGCTAATAAAATTTTTTCGTTAGACTCAAAGTTAATAATAAGATCACAAAGTAAATAACAGTTTACCTCTATTTTTTCTCGTATTTTATATCTTGTTGCCATTGCCTCTTTGACGATGTATTCCTGTATCGATACCACTTCTTATGCTATGGATCGATACCAAAGATCGATAGTTTTTTAAAAAGTATCGCCCAACCCAACCAAGAATTGTTGTAATCGATATTGATTGTGGTGTACCTAAATGCTTGTCAGGATGAACCGTTTATCATGCAGAAACGCAATCTGAGGGGCTTTCCCAACGACGACCATCAGATATTTCGATGCCGCCATTTGGAACAGCGAGAACCATATATGTCTAATTTTATTTAGACATTTCTTACATATCCCATCTACCAAAAAAAGAGTGTTTCAAGGATTTTCTTATCAGATAAACCTACATTCAGTACAACTAAAATGACCCACAAAATAAATTTATATATTAGTGTTTGAAAAACCATTTTAATAATAAAATGTGATAATTATGCAAAAATCAACAGTTTCTACATGAATTTTCCGTTTCATTTTCTAAAAGCCATAAATGGACTCAATTTGCACGTAAGTCTTTGAATTTAGAATCATTTTCTTTCTATTATTAAATATCATATATTTAAAATTTAAAATTATAATCAACAGAACTGTCCTGTATTGTAGCCCTGAAGAAGGAAATAATAAACTTCCGAAAGCTTGGCGTTTGTAAAAAACAGAGTTTCATTCAGCCCTAGGACCGCTATCCCAAGAGTTTGAGTTTTCCTTTCTAACTAGTCGGTCAAGAACTACTCTTCCCCTTATATGTATATATATATATATATATATATATATATATATATATATATATATATATATATATATATATATGTATGTATATAAATAATCTTATTTTTCTTTATTTTCTTGGGATAAGGTTTATATTAAAATATATTTTTCATGATTTTGACGTTTCATTCTTTATTTAGATAATTTTCTGTCATTTACGATGTGTGTATCCTTTTTAACATCTCTTATTTCCTTTATTATTAATATCTTATAACTACTTGCAAATACTTGTTCAAATTATTATACTTTTTTGATAATCGTACAATTACGTACGTTAATTATATTAATTATTAGAAAAAGTTCAAAAATGATAATTACATAATAGGTCAAAAAACAGTTTTTTGCGATTTCCGGCTAAACTACGCATTTTATCGAAAAAAGTTAAATATAGAAGTTATAGGTAATGAAAAGATTTAAAACTTTACTCTAAATTTAAAATTTTCCGAGGAAAACCGTTTCTTCAGTTTTTTGTTTAATTTTACCACAAAAATCATTCGATTAAGCTCAAACTTGGAAAGAGTGTCCCTTTTGATACTCCACAGAAGCTGTATTTGTTTTGTGTATAAATATTCAATCGTTGCAGTTTTATTTAACTTTAATAAAAAAAGCGAAAATTTCAATAGCATTTCTTCTAAAAATGAACTGTCCAACAGAGTTCAGACTAGGCTCGCTTTGTTCATTTTTATTTCTACTTTCAATAAATAAAACATATATATATATATATATATATATATATATATATATATATATATATATATATGTTTTATTGCCGAAAAATCGAAAAAACCGAAAAAATGGCTTTTTTCAATATGCGTTTTATAATTATTGTCAATAATTTTATAACATCAATGTTTAACAGTGAGTAAAAAAATTATAAATTCATTACGTTTAAATTATCAAATAAACAAAAAAAAATGGTTTTACTTGGCCGTAGCTTGAAATTATATGTCAATTTTTCAATTCCGATGTTATTTATTCCATAATAATAAGTGACCTCATTTTTACTTATTGGTTAATTTAAATATTTTAACTCAACATTTTTCATTATTATTCAGAGTAATGTTGGCAACCTTGGCTCTTGCAGCTGTCTCCTCCCCTCTGAGAGGCATCTCCTTAATTATTTGACTCCGATATTCAAAAGTGAAAGGTTCAAAATTTCTGTCAATATTCCAGAATTTCGTAATATTCTAGAACATTTTAGAACATATTAGATATAATGAAAATAGGGCAATAAAAGGCCCTTTTTTATAAGCAAAGGAGTGGCCATTGCTGAAGAAGGTATTGCCTGTATAATTTTAAAATAAGATAGGAAATTCTCGGCTGTGCGGACAAAGAGCGTTGATTAATATTACTCCCATGTTAAATAGTGCGGCGCACTCCAAGATCATGGAGAAACTCCGGGTCCGAAAAATAACCGCAACGCTGTTTCGTCCTAGTATGGGACTCATCAAGCTCTTAGGAAGATCGTTGGTGCAAGCTGTACTTAAACTGCGGAATTCGTAGTTGGTTTGGTTTGTCGATGCCGGATAATACGATCTCTATCCTTAGAGTAGCACGTTTCGTGTGTCGAATTTGGATATATTCCTATTTTAATTTACTGTTTATAGGACACAGATGCGAGATGATAGTTTGGACCGAATGAAATGCCTTGATGAGTCCCGTATTAGAACGAAACAGCGCTGTGGTTCTCCGCACTTTTTAACATGGGAGTAATATTTATCAACGGTCTTTGTCCGCACAGCCGAGAATTTCCAATTTTATTTTGAAATTATACGGACAATAACTTCTCTCTTTTTTTATATTCGTTGGTTTAAAAAACAGCTCTCTTACGAAGATCGTTGGTCCGACACTTTACTAAAACTGATGAATTCGTAGTTGGTTTGATTCCTGATGTCGGATAATGCGACCTCTGTCTTTAGAGTACCACGGTTCGTGTGTGGAGTTGTGATATATTCCTTTTTTAATTTACCGTGGCGCCACTAGATGGCGGTTTTATACAACATTGTTGGTTTATATTGTTCTTGTGTTATTGATTCAACCATCGAGATGTCGCCACTGTTTCTTATTTACTATTTTTCAACCGTGAAATCTGTTTATAGGACACAGATGCGAGATGATGGTTTGTACCGAATGCAATGGCCTGATCACTCCCATACTAGGACGAAAGGTCGCTGTCGTCATTTTTCGAACCCGGAGTTTTTCTATGATCTTGGAGTTCTCCGCACTTTTTAACATTATAGTAATATTTATTTCGTATTTTATTATATATATATATATATATATATATATATATATATATATATATATATATATATATATATATATTAGGTTTAAGTTACAATTTAAACAATGTAAATCAGGAAAACCCTTTTACTTCTTTTGTAATAACTAATTTATAATGTTATTTGTAAAAGCGTTCAAGTCATGACAAACACTTGCCCTTTATTACATAGTTGCAGGTAAATGATTGCATATTGGTATATCGGTATATACATATATATATATATATATATATATATATATATATATATATATATATATATATATATATATATATATAGATGTATATATAATTTTTAGGTGAAAATCAATATATCAAACTGTAGTTATTAGGATACTAAACAATTTATTTTGTAGTTCACATCTTTTTAGGTTTAAATGCTTAGAATTTTTGAGCATGTCTGTATATTATATAGTTTGTGGTTAAAAACGTATTATGCAAAATCGATAAGCATCTATTTACTTTATTTTACATGTAGCGTAAATATTTTGTTAAGTTTATTTTTTATCTACTATCGTTCAACCAAGACAACGTACAAAGTTAAAACACCATATTTAGCGTTTCCGGGCCTATCATTCAGATTATTCAACTAAGATATTGTAATATAATATTTATATTCTTTGCATAGAAAGCAGCTATTAAAATTTTCTAAAAAAATCCACGTAGGTATTATAGGATGAAACCATAATTATTATTTTGTAAAAGCTTCAAAATACCAAGAAAGTACCTATTACATCAAAGCGTGCTGTTTTAAGTACCATATGCAGCTATTTTCAAAGCTATTTATCTGATGTTGCGTACTCCTTTAATAATAGTGGTTTGAAGGCAGTTGGGAAAGCTGTTCTTCAACGAAATACCCATTTAAAAGAAGAAACGACTTTAACAATGAAGTACCAGTGTGTGTAAGTGCATGTAATTGTACCGGATATATGGAATTGTTTGATACTTGTTGAATGGTTTACTACTTATATGGGTTACAGATGCTAGATAGCATAGTTAACGATAAAAATTAAATATTAAGAATTAAAGTCATGTTTGAAAATTTATAACTTCGCAATGATATATTTTCTATCATGTGTTTCTTTAATTGTTAAAACTAATTTGGTACTAAGGATTTTTATGTACCGAACAATCAGTCATGAAGCTTTAATTTTTTATGGTCTGTCTGTATTATTTATGATTTTTGACATCTAACAAAACTTTTAAATATCTCGCATTAATTTTCGTCAAAGGTTTTTGTTGAGTAATATATAATATGTAATGTTCTTGTTAAACACATGTAGTATTTATTTTTGCTACATATATACAACCAAAATAACTATCTTCACAAAAATCCATCCAAAAAGTCGCTAGATGACCTTCACAGGTATGCATTTTTTATCGCACTTATTGGATAATATTAACATAGTTACATAACTATTATTCGTAATTTTAAAAACAATATATGTTTATTTAGTAGCTTCGTTAATTATTTAGTAATACCAAAGATTATTATAGCTAATGCTCAGCTATAATAATCTTTGGTAATACTAACTACGCTAAATATTTTAAAATAGTTTTTAGGGGCGTACTCTGCAGAAATTAAAACGCTTTATAAAATGTACCTACAGACGTTAAGTGGTCACTGCTTCATTTGTCATATTCCTTTTTTATTGTTATATTAATCGGTTCTTTTTTTCTCGAAAATGATTAAAATCATCCTTCTTCTATATTGGAAACATTAAATTTTGGAAGATAGAAGAGAGCTGAAATTAATAAATCTATTTTTTGCAAAAAATCTTAATCTTACCAATTTTTGATCTATGAAAGAGTATTTATTTTTAAACCATTGTTGAAAGAACGATATTTCGTTTTTTACTTTTAGAAATTTGAAGAAGACTCTTCAGAAATATTAAAAAAACTCACCCCATGGGATTTAAATTGTGTGGATTAAAAAAATCGATTATTAAGCCATTCACAGATTACAAGCATGTTCGATTGATTTCATTGCCGCCGTTCTGTACGATGAGCTTATGTTCATCAAATAATTTGGACCACAGATTGCACTTCAAGTCATCAATGTTCGCGTTCAATCAGTCATAGTTGTTGGCAGTGGCAATTGCTGCTGCTGTTTTAACACTGCTAAAGAAAAACCTTTCCTAGTGTTAATTTTTTGGATAGGTTCAAATTTGAGCCAGGGGATTGGTTCAACTATGCGCGCCGACAGAATAAAAATCAGGAGGGTGTAAAAACCCAAATTCCTCAAATCACATACCGGGAGAGAGGGAGTTCAAAATTGACCTCTTTCTCCAAAACCCAAAATTCTCTGCTTCAAATTTTTCTGGAGCCAAGTGCACTTCCGTTTGTCATGGATTTAACTACTTAACAATAGACGACAATACATATTTGGCTTCATTACTAATAAAGAAAAACACCCATTTAAGGCAAGCTATTTCTCCTCGTGAGATATTAACTGTTGCGATTTGTAACAATTGAGAGGAGTTATAAAGACCTGTAATTTTCGGCTGCTTTTTTCACTCTATCTTTAGGACAAATATTAGCTGAAAACTATGGCGCAATATATAACGTATGAAAAAAAGAAATCTATTTTAATATTTACGGTTTGAATATTTGTACACTTGCTAATGTTCTTATATCTTTTTAAAAGTTTTTAATAAGCTTGGCTTCTTTTATAGATAGATCTCTATATTTTTCCGATTTAGTTTTTTTTTAATATGTAAATATTCGATACGTTACATTAAATTCGATAATAAATTGATTATTTTGGCTCTTGGTTCTCGCTATTTCAAACGGCCTCATAAAAATATCTGATGGTCGTCGTTGGGAAAGCCCCTCAGACTGCGTTTCTGCATGATAAACGGCTAGTCCTGACAAGCATTTAGGTACACCACAATCAATATCGATTACAACGATTCTTGGTAGGGATGGGCGATACTTTTTAAAAAACTATCGATCTTTGGTATCGATCCGTAGCACAAGAAGTGGTATCGATACAGGAATACATCGTCAAAGAGGCAATGGTAACGAGATATAAAATGCGAGGAAAAATAGAGGTAAACTGTTATTTATTTTGTGATCTTATTATTAACTTTGAGTCTAACGAAAAAATTTTATTAGCACAGCTTTGTTTTTTGATATATATATATATATATATATATATATATATGTATATATATATATATATATATATATATATATATATATATATATATATATATATATATATATATATATAACATTAACAAACATGACATAGCATTAATTCATTACTACATTACTTAAACAGGTATATTATAAAATCATTACAATTTATTTTTTGTCCAGTCATTTATGTTTAAACTATTTTTCAATCTCTCAAGAAAACAATTCAGTAATATGAGATTTCATATGTATTTTTTTAATCAGGATTTTACGTCAACTGCAGAGAAGAGATTTGCAATATAGTTAGTTGCTTCTGAGAGCCACCAATGATTATTTTAATAGTGCTGTTATTTTTATTTCGTCCTATATTTTCTATCGAATTTCTGTCTACAATCTCTTACTGTCCTTCAAAAAGTTTGTTTGGTAGGAAAGATGACGATCGACTCTGATTGCAGATACAAGATTTTCAGATTCTTCTAGGTATACATTTGGTCAAGTTATCTAATAAGAAAAATATATATAATAAAAAACACTTCAAATTGAATCACTACTTTCATACACCAATAACTGAAAATTAAAAATAAACACAGACAGACAGAAACATTAGCTACCTTACTACCCAAAACTATGCTTCTGAGTATCATTTATTTGAAGATTTATTAGACAAAAATATTTTTTTGAAATTTTTTGCTAATACAGTATGTTTCCATTAGCTGGCGTGATAAACTTTTCAGAAATTTAAATTTTCTAAGTTAACTAAAATTTTTTTCCAACGGTGTTTATAAATGTTCTATAAATAATATGTCGTGCATAAACTAATTGTAATGTAAATTATTCTACAAATGATAAAAAGTATAAAACAATGGTTCATTGTTGTATCGAAAAGATTAAAACGGAATTTTGCAATTTAAAATATCGTAAAAGCATTCAAAATTTACAAAATTAACTAACAAATAAATTAAAAGTTATGCGTGTTTGCCGCTAAGTATAGCAAACATTTTATTATTATATGGGGGTACCGCCGAGGGGTTTTGTGTTAAACTATCTCAGAAAATTTTTGGTTGTGGCTTTATGATTATATAAATTCCTTGTTTTATGTTATTTATTTAAATAAAGAACCTGTTATGTGCCTGACATACACGCAATACGTTAAGGGTCCTCGGCAGTTGATAACGTTATAATGTGTCTAAAAACAACCTTTATATATGTTTCCTGAAAAAAAGTAAAATTTTCCATGTGTGACGGTTTAATAAAAGAAAATATATTTTTTTATGATTGTGTTATCTAGGTGCAAAATTTAATTCATTAGTTCATGTTGGTAGACGTTAAAATCTACTAATAGGCAAATTTGAAGAAATTTTGGATACTCATATTTCATCAAATTCTACTTAAAAACGTTATGTGGCATATATAATTACATTTTTGAGGAACTATTTAGCTTTGGGGTAAGCAAAACGAAAATATCAACGGTGTAGTGCGCAAATGTTATAAGTAAAATTTTGATTGAAAATGAGTCTCTCACACGTAATAAATCTATGTGCACATATGTGGTATAAGTTTGGTAAAATATGGTGCCTCTAGCCTCATCCAAAATTTCTTGGTAGTATCGTCAATTTCAAATAGTAATACACACTTGTTATAAAAGTATTTACCACATTCGTGCTTTCCGAATTCAATTCAAACCTGTTGTAAAAACACTCACCACATTTGCGTTTTAAAGATTTTACCTATTGAATCAAAAAGCTGGACACAATCTTCATTTTCTTTTATCACAAGGACATTACAACTTTCAGATGCTGATAGGAGTCTTGATATTTTTCATAGAAACTATTCAGGCTGATATAGCATTAGTTCATCACCTGTCAGCGCGACATCTGATAAGATACACTTAAAAGATATAGTTATTTTTTTTTCTTAGTAGAAATAGTTGTGGAATCACATTCTTTTTCAATTCCTCCTGTTCCCAGCATCTTAAAATATTCTGACTTAACCTTTGCTAATAAAATATTCAGCAAATTATAGACTGATGAAGCTAAAAAAATAACACTAATAATAAGTCATTTACCAACGAGGAAATTTCAGGAATAATCAAGGAATCTCATAATTGGAAAACTCCAGGTCTCGACGGGATCAAGAACTACTGGCTCAAGAAGTTCTGGTGTATGCACCATCAACTGGCTACTCTTATTAATCATGTTTTTCTTAACCCAGCAAGAATACCATTGTGATCCAGCTAAGTATAAGTTAATCACAGCTTCCCACACTGTCTAAGATGATCAACTTTTGGTTGACCCAACGCATCTATGCATATTGTGAGCAAAATAATATCATTGCAACTCAACAGAAAGGATCACGAGGGGAGCAGTGGAATGCAAGGAACAATCGATTGTTGACTCTGTCATATGTAACCAAGCCTGTACCAACCGAGGAAATCTATTTGCTGTGTACGTGGCTCATAAGAAGCCCTTCGACTCAGTGCCACATGAGTGACTCACAACTATATTGAGTATGTATATGGTCGATAATCATTTTGTTTCTTTTTTAGAACGCATCATGTCTACCTGGAGAACTAGGATCCAATTGCAAGTGCCATCCAGCGACACCATCGAAACTAACACCAGATACGACTTTAGTATTAGAAATAACAACGAAGAGGTAGTAAGAGTAAATTATCTTCTATACATGGATGATATTAAACTGATGGCTGTTACCAGAAATCAGCTGGAACAAATGCTTAAAATTGTACAGGAGTTCTCCGGGGATATCGGAATGCAATTTGGACTTGAAGTGCCATATTTTAAACATTGTTAAAGGTAATATACAACCAAGAGCATTTTAAATGCTGAACGGTGAAACTATGCAATGGAAGCAAAACAAACGTACAAATACCTAGGTATGAAACAGGCTAAAAGAATTGGCCATCGCACTATGAAAGCCGAATTGACAACCGGATTTGTCAGGAGGCTAAGGCGGGTACTACGAGCTAACCTAAATAGTAGAAATTTGTTTAAAGCGCTCAACATGTACGCTTGCTCTGCACTTAGCTACTCTTTTGGAATTGTAAAATGGAGCATAACGGACATCCAAAACCTGCAAAAAAAAATAAGAATACTCCTAACAAAAGCACAAAAATATCACCTTCGGAGTGCTATTGAACGTACAATGCCTCCAAGATATCAAGGAACGAGAGTATTGGTGGATATTAGTAAGCAGCTCGACCAACAAATAATAAACTTACGCTCATATTTCTACAGGTTATCGGACTCTACATCGAGCAATATGCGAGGTACATGATTCAACGCCACTACAGCTGAGGGAACAGGATATTGCTTCTCACCACCAAACAGACCAAGAGAAGTTACAAACCTGGTTACAGAAACCACTTCGTGGACGGCATCCACATGAGGTTAATCAGGACAATGTCGACAACTCCAAAGTGTCTTATTACAAATACATCCGGAGCCTATTCTTGAGAACAACCAGTTCAAGTTATATTGGAACCGAACCGTTCCGACAGATCAGACAGATGCTCATAATAGACCAGACATTATACTAACAGATAACATTTCTAGGCGAACTACACTAATCGACACTGTTCTACCTAATAACAACAATGTAACGCCAAACTACTACGAGAAGATCGCCAAATACAGAAATCTGGAGATAGAAATCCAAAGACAATGGGCAATGAACAGAGTCCAAATGATTCCCATAATTTTACCAACAACTGGAGTGATACCAAAGAACCTTCTGCAGAACATCAAGGAACTGGGCCTTAGTGAGCATCTGTATAAGCCGCTCAGAAAGCAGTTTTCCTTGCAATCACGCGATCTATCCGAAAGTTCGTAGAAAATACAGCAGACTATATTACCTCGGACCCGATAACATGGAAATGGTTTCCACAGAGCCTCATACTTTTGGTATCTTTGTATACCTGGTATGAATCAATATTCCTTGGAAAGAGTGCGAAGCCGTTTGGCTTGAAATTATATAATAATAATAATATTCAATATAGTAATTCTGATTTCAAACAGATGTATAATTATAGTGAGTCCCATTTACCTTATAGGTCAGTACTGATTGCGAGTTCAGAGCAAAAAGAACTTCCTGAGAGGCGCACTGATCAGTAGTAAAGAAAAAAAGACCAAGTGGAACGAAATGTGTAAATATAAGTGAAAAGGAAATTCCAGAAAAAATTTGTTTGCACCAAATATAGGTAAAACTGTTCTGAGAATTTCTCACAGAGAGCTTATTTGTCGCGAATTTTTGAATTAAGTCGACTATGAGAGCCAGAAAATGCACATAAGTTAAAAAAGAGTAAGAATTTAGGTGAAAAACTTCAAGGGTTTTTATATGAACGATACAAGTAGCTAAAAAAAAGACACTATCCTTAATTTTTTTGACAAAAGCGTTGGCGTGTCATTAAAACCCGCATGAGAAACGAGGGGATATGTTTATCAGACATGATGAAGAAATCCTCAAAGTGCAGCAAATGTGTCATTTTTAAAGTACCCTGTTCCTTCCTATGAATAGAATTTTAATAGTGTCTACCAAGATGATTTTTATGTAGCTAAAAATATCAATTTGTAGATTTGTTCAACAAAGCATCGATATAGCCAATCACTAGATTTTTTCATACCAAAAAAGGATGAGTATTCCAGATGTAATGCGTACAATACAGCACAAAATAACCAATCATTACAAGAGGAATTTAATGATCACAAGAGAAGCATGCAGATGAAAGGAAAAGTGATAATGTCGAGGCATTTATTTGCAGGGCATTTCCTGTACTTTTAGCTGGGACAATCAATTTTTTTCTAAATTAAAACTCAATATTTCTGATGCTGTAAATTCAGAAGGTTGTTGTTATGTATGGAATGAAATTGAAGGCAAAAAAGATAGTTCGGAAATAGTAACACATCTTATAAAAGATATTTTTGATCTCCTGAAGATTGTTACTCATGTATCTATATTTAGTAATAATTGTGAATGACATAACTGAAACAAATTTGTAATAGCTGCAATGTTATATGCTGTAAATAAAATAAATAATTTGAAAATAATTGATCCAAAATGCAGAGAAAGAGATTATTCCTATTTGAAGGCAGACTTCATCCATGTGTTTATAGAGCGGGTTCGAAGACATAAAATAATTTATATTTCTAGTATTGATATCTGCGGTAAGATTAAAAAGCAAATCCTACCGTGTTTACAATTTAAAACACGATAGTTTCTACGATTTTTAAAACACTTATTGATATCAAGACTACAAATATAACAATTAATGCAAATAAAGATACGGTTCAATGGCTTTAAATAAAATAGTTTTATTTTGAGAAATGAAATCATTTTTTATATTAATAAAATATAAGTATGAATTGTATGTTGAAGCATTTTTAGAAATTAATACTTCTAGCAATTGGGAAGGACCTATTCTATAACTGGATTTTCCTAGAATTGTCTAAAAAATACCAAGAAAGATTACAGATTTAAAACAAATAGAAAGATCTTCTTTTACTTTCTGGAACAATACCCAATGATTACAGGTAATACAGCAATGGTATTCCTGCTGTTATCCGACTAGCGTCTCTTCATGACGAATGACACCCTCAAAATGTAGTTTTTTTTTCGTTCTAATCTTTATACTTTTGTAGTTTAAATTTCATTATATTAATAAAGAAATAATAGTTGCAAAACAGAATATTGTTTAATTTTTGGCATACCACACCTTATTTTCATAATTTCATCATTAGTAATATTATGCATACATGTGTTAGGTGCAAAATTTAACATAGAGAAGTTTTAATTTAAAAGTAATGATTAGTTATTGAAAATACACACCTAGATATCACTTAATATCATTTAAAATTTAATTTAATTTTTTTAAATCTTTTTATATATGCGTTAGATCATCGACATCATCCTACATGTATGCGTTGTTGGATTGGGCTTGTAGATTGTTTAGATCAGTGCAAAGTGACGGTTTGAAAAAAGGAAGTGGTTGTAGTAAACTTGAAGTTCTCTGGAATATTTATTTACCAGATTATAAGAACAACAAAACTCAACAAAAAAGTTGCTAGAATAATTTGAACTTTAAAAACTTACGAATATTTTTTCACCCTGAAATCACTTTCTAATTTTTTAAAATTATTTTGGGAGGTTTTTGCCTTTTAAAAAAATTCCTAAACCAAAAATTTGTTCTATAATCCTTGAACTTGTTTAGTAGTCAAAAAGAACGTTTGTTGGCATAAAGATCCAGTAGTTGGTATCAGATTACAAAATCATGAGAGCAATCTTTGGAAGAAGGTAACTTAAATCATAAAAACTCTTTCGCGAGAAGTTATTAAAGAGTACTTCATTATCAGCTAACAGGTTACCAAAAAATAATTTTATCATTATCACTATCTATAAATAATTGTCTTCTCTACTACCGTCGATAACATGACCAGTCAACAAATACAAAAAAAATTGCGACTTATGTTATAATGGATGTCTGTGGTAGTTTAAAGCATACTCATTGCGAATTCAATAACGACAATTTTTTACCAAGTATAGATTTTGAATTATAGAAATGAGAATAGAAAGTTATTTTTATTTAATACATTTTTATGTAATATTTGTAAATAAGTTCAAAACAATAAAAAAAATCAAAATATTTTAAGGATAACAGGATTTATTTAAAAAAATACACATGCAAATACATTTATAGTAAGTATTTTGTACATAACTTTTTGACAAATGTTGAGTTTCGTTTATATTTCTTATCGCTTTCTCTCATAAGAAATCATCAATAATCTCCCATTATTGCTGGATCCCAACTATCTTGGAGGCGTTGTTGCTCCATTGTTAATATGTCTTCGTAGAACCATACTCCTTGCTCGTTACTAACCTCTCACAAATTTGCTGTGGAAAAATTTCAGTGGAAGTGCAAGAAGTGTATTTTAAGAAATATGCGAAAGCCCACTTGGCAGTAGCTTTCAAATAGTTCTTCCATAAGTTTTTCGTAGTTTTCTGCTTTTTTGTTTCCCAAAAACTCTGAAACAATTGTTTTGAAAGAACTCCACGAAGCTAATTCAACATCACTTAATTTTTGATCAAACTGTTGATCCCTCAGTATTTTTCTAATTCTAAGGTGTTTAAACGCATCTCCTTCTTTATCTAATGCTTTAACGAAATTTTTAATCAATCCAAATTTAATGAGTAATGGAGGTAACAGTACTTTTTTGGGATCAACAAAAGGTATATTATTTACGTTAGCTTGACCTGGAATATATTGATCTCTCGAAAGCCATTCTTCTACTTTGTAATGGCTCTGTGTTGCTCTACCGTCCCAAAGGCAAAGAAAAGAGCAATACTTTGTAAATCCACCCTGAAGCCCTAGTAATAGCCCTATGACTTTTAGGTCCCACATATTTGCCATTTATACGTATCATACCTTATTTCATTTAGAATAAGTGATATACTTCCGTATGTTTCTTTCATGTCATCTGCATGTGCAAGACGAATAGAGGTCTTTGGTTGCCGTTATGGAGCAAAACTGCTTTTAAACTTATTTTCGAAGAATCTACAAATAATCTAAATATTAAGCTTGTACGTTCATTCGTCCGGGTTATATGCAATTCCTAATTTTTTCATAACACTATTTGTATCAACACAAACATACATTTTATCCAGCAGAGTAAGAAAGGAGGATAACTTCTGGTTACGGTTTCTAAATATTGTAACTTTGGTTCCAGTGGCCAGTACATTCCATTGTTGTAATATTTACCCTTATGTTTCAGCATGCTCTTTGGGGTGATTTTCTTTCACTTTCGGGAAAATAAGCATTGTCCTTTTCTAATACATTATCGGGTTCTGCCTTATCATCATACATTTTCGCGGGGGCGCTGAAACTGGTAAACATTCTCCATGAAGAACCGGTTTTATTGCGGAGGGTATATCCGGATATTCAAGATTATGTTCGCTCTTTCTTGAAAAATCATATACTTTTGTCAGGAAAAAGTAACAGTCGTTAAAATAATTTGTTGGTTCTCGACAAATCATTGGAACTGCAAAAGTCATAGAAGAGCGTTTACCATTTAACCAGTTACTTAGATTTGCTACACAGGTTTGGTAACATATGTGAGGCGCCCAGTCCCGATCTTGATCACCAACAAGACATCCAAAATACTTACGATAAGCTACTGTGGTCATCTTGTTACTAGTCTTTTTTTGCGATTTATAGGTAAACTGATCACATATGTAGCAAAAACTATTCACGGTGTTAACACAGCCACGTTTCTGATCTGTCGCGTACGTCGGTTCATTAATGTGATACTATGTTTACAGGCGTCAACTAACTTTATTCAACACAAAGAAAACACTAATACTTGTTATTGGCTTGTTCGCGCACTTCGCTTCTCTATGTAATACTGACCACTACTCGTGCTAAACCAATACTGATGATACGACTGCCGGCCAGCTGCTTTTATAGCCGTTCCGTACTTCTAGTATTTTCTAGAAATATCGGGTATCGAAAATTCTAAAAGCGACGGGGACGTATACAGGGGCCATCTATAAATAGATTCGGCTAAAGGGCAGAGTGAAATTTGGAATTATATGGGTTTAAATGAGTACTTCCGTTATTTTAAGCTCTAGGGGATTGAGACTTCGTGATTGACTTGTCATCCCTAGACATCTCTACGTGGTGTTACGGTTATGCACAATTTATCTAACTTATGGAAAACGTAAATTTTGCAACATTGCGCTCCGGTGTATTACAAATTATTTTTTAAAAGAATGTGATTAAAATATTCATTCATTTTTGCTGAAAAAGAAAGTTTATACCATTATTTTAGCATTTAGAAATCAAAAATTAACGAAAGTCTGCCTTTTACATTACAGTCGCAAATTGGCTGTAAAGTAGTGTATCTTCAAATTTTCATATTACTGACTACCAGGACGGTATCGGCGATTGTTATGCTCGACATCGTGTCGATGACTGACGTTTTTGTAGAATAGATGGACATAACAGTTATTGTTTAATTCAACATTATTGGATATAGGCGTATTTCCTTGTTCATCTTGAAATCATGTCTTGTTGTATTTTACGTGTTGAAAAATGTTGTTTAGATGTAAGGTCGCCTTAGTAGAGTTAAAGTTGATACTTGTTAGCCAAAAATATTAAGCTTTTACGTTATATGAGTTCTGATAACTCTGAATAGTCATATTTACACTTACTAAAAGGTAAAAGAACATTTTTACAAAAAAAATGCGGTTCAAGAAATTCTATTGTAAAATTCCTTTAGGTTATAAGAAACCTTTTTTCAAAGCAAACCGCTTAGGGTGCTTTTAAAAGATAATTTTAACTAAAATTGCCTTTCTTACGAATATGATCGTAAAGGGAATTGCCGAGTTTTTAGGGTCGAAATGGCTTCGGTCCAAAATGTACTTTTTTTTTGTGTTGATCACCTCAGTCTTACGATTTTACATTATTTTAACTGAAAGAATTTTTTCTTCAAATTTGTCATAATTTGAATAATTTGCTTGATATTTATTCAGAGAGAAGAGCATGAGATGATAAAAATTCAAATAAATCACGTAATTATTCTTAAGAAATGTTTTTTTGTACTTTTTATAGAATTCTTCACTAATACCGCACTTTTTTATATATCATCTTAGAGTAATAAAAAATAAATAAATCGATTTGATAACAATTCAGTAATTTTGGAAACTAACACTAACCAAATTACTAGGGTAAAAATCTGCTCCCTACCATTTGGAATACTGTATACAGAAACATATACAGAAAAAATATAGATTTGACTATATTTCTATGTATAAAATAGTTACCAATACGCTGAAGTTAAAAAAGATTACTTTTTACTCATATTCATAATTAAATTACGTTAATGTTAGATATTATTATCGAGTTAATGATAGAAATAGTTAATAATATTTTAGCATATTATTAATTTTAAACTTTCTAAATGTTATAATCCTAGCATTTTATGATATCTAAGTTAAAAATAAAAATAATAACGTCATTATTTTAATATCGAATACAAAAAGCAATTTTTATTTAAATAGGTAACAAGTCCGAAACTTCATAAGGTATTATTTTGATCCTACAGATTTCCCGTATAATTTTATTTGACCGCGAATCTTCGAGCTTTTTTTTCCATTTCATTCCATCTATAATTTAATAAGACATTTGAGGAATAGGTATCTAGTGAAGTAAATTTTTTTATATTAAGCTCTGTATTTTCTGTAATATTTGTACAGGGCGTCCAGTAAGTACCTCCTTATTTCTCCGAAGCATATAGGGGAGGTCAAAATAATCATACTTTGTCATAGAAAATAAATTCCTAAAGTATCCCTTAACACAGATACAGAGCCCTAAAAAGGTACCTAGCGACTTGCCTTATCGGCTCTCAGTTCTGAACCGACTTGTATAATTTAATGGAATTTTAATATTTTATAGAGGCTATAAAGACTCATTAAACCATACTACAGTAGATGTTATAGATCATCAGAGAAGTCAGGAAAGGGCTTGTAGCCACACTCGTTGGGCCTAAATTTTGACAGGTGCCATTTTACAGAGCTGAAAACTGATTTTTTAAATATTTTGGTCATTGCTCTTCAAAACAGGTACTTTTAATTTATTTTGATAAAACTGGCGGTTTTCGAGATAAATCGTTTTTTTTGGGAAACACTAAAAAATTACTAATACTAAACACAAACATGTTCAAATCAGGTTGTTTATTATTAATACCTACATAATGAATTACTATTGACGAAACTTGTCAAAACCTCCAGTAAAAATAATTTTAAAAAATGGAAGAAAATTCTTATGCAGAATATACTGCTATACATTTAATTTATGGTGAAACGCTGTCAAATTCTTCGAAGACAGGACGACTTTACGCTGAAAAATTTCTAGCTCGAACATTGACAAGTCCAAAAATCTTTCAAAGGGTTGATCGAAACCAAAGGGAAACAGGTAAAGGATGATTAAAAAATAATTACATCATCGGAAATAACCTTATAGGTTCATTTGTTTTGGAAGGAAGATTCAATGGTAAGATTTATTTACAATTATTGCCGCAAGACTGAAATAATTTATTGGACGACGTACCCCTTGATAGTCGTAGATCCAAGTAGGCTTGTTTTATGTCCATCAAGGTCTCCAGACCTAAATCCCTTAGACTTTTACTTCTGGGGACATCTAAAAGAACTAGTTTAGTCAACACCAGTAAATACTAGAGAAGAACAACTAGCGCCCCGATGAACCATTTGAAAGATTTAAAAAATCAGTTTTCAGCTCTGTAAAATGACATCTGTCCATTTCTGAGTTCTCTGATGATCTAAAACCTCTAATGCAGTATGATTTAATGAGACTTTATAGCCTCTATAAAATATTAAAATTTCATTAAATTATACATGTCGGTTCAAAACTTAGAGCCGATAAGGTAAATCGCTGGGTACCACTTTGGGGATCTGTATCTCTGTTAAGGGAAAATAACTCTTCTTTGTCAAAGAAAAATTTCTAAAGTTCCCCTTAACAGAGATACAGATCCCCAAAGTGGTACCCAGCGATTTACCTTATCGACTCTAAGTTTTGAACCGACATGTATAATTTAATGAAATTTTAATATTTTATATAGGCTATAAAGTCTCATTAAATTATACTGCATTAGAGGTTTTAGATCATCAGAGAACTCAGGAATGGACAGATGTCATTTTACAGAGCTGAAAACTGATTTTTTAAATCTTTCAAATGGTTCATCGAGCGCTAGTTGTTCTTCTCTAGTATTTACTGGTGTTGACTAAACTAGTTCTTTTAGATGTCCCCAGAAGTAAAAGTCTAAGGGATTTAGGTCTGGAGACCTTGATGGACATAAAACAAGCCTACTTCGATCTATCCATCGAGGGCCAAAAACGTTTGTTAAGTGTTGACCTACTATACGGCTATCAAGGGGTACGTCGTCCAATAAATTATTTCAGTCTTGCGGGAGTAATTGTAAATAAATCTTACCATTGAATCTTCCTTCCAAAACAAATGAACCTATAAGGTTATTTCCGATGATATAATTATTTTTTAATCATCCTTTACCTGTTTCCCTTTGGTTTAGATCAACCCTTTGAAAGATTTTTGGACTTGTCAATGTTCGAGGTAGAAATTATTCAGCATAAAGTCGTCCTGTCTTCGAAGAATTTGACAGCGTTTCACCATAAATTAAATGTATAGCAGTATATTCTGCATAAATATTTTCTTCCATTTTTTAAAATTATTTTTACTGGAGGATTTGACAAGTTTCGTCAATAGTAATTCATTATGTAGGTATTAATAATAAACAACCTGATTTGAACCTGTTTGTGTTTAGTATTAGTAATTTTTGAGTGTTTCCCAAAAAACTGATTTATCTCGAAAACCGACAGTTTCATCGAAATAAAATTAAAAGTACCTGTTTTGAAGAGCAATGACCAAAATATTTAAAAAATCATTTTTCAGCTCTGTAAAATGGCACCTGTCAAAATTTAGGCCCAACGAGTGTGGCTACAAGCCCTTTCCTGACTTCTCTGATGATCTATAACATCTACTGTAGTATGGTTTAATGAGTCTTTATAGCCTCTATAAAATATTAAAATTCCATTAAATTATACAAGTCGGTTCAGAACTGAGAGCCGATAAGGCAAATCGCTAGGTACCTTTTTAGGGCTCTGTATCTGTGTTAAGGGATACTTTAGGAATTTATTTTCTATGACAAAGTATGATTATTTTGACCTCCCCTACATGCTTGACATTTTGTTGTTTTGATTCAGAAACAAAACAGCAAAATGTCAAGGAGGCAAGCATTTTGAAAATGCCTTGAATAAAGGGCGAAACGTCAAATAGTTTTATGTATTTATTAAATATAGAACCTAAACCCAAGAAAAGACAAAATAAAAGAAAAATGATATAATCTATGGTTCAAGAAACAAGAAAATATATATATATATATATATATATATATATATATATACATATATATATATATATATATATATATATATATATATATATATATATATATATATATATATGTATGTATATATATATATATATATATATATATACATATATATATATATATATATATATATATATATATATATATATATATATATATATATATATGTATGTATATATATATATATATATATATATATATATATATATATATATATATATATATATATATATATATATAAAGAAATAAACGAAATAAAAACAACTTTTTGTCCAAGGGTCTCCCCATTGGATACATTTTCATACGAATCCTTTCAAAATATTAGTTTATGCAAAATATCTTTAAGGGATTACAAACTTCTTGTATTTCAGGATGGGTTATCTCTAACTTAAAATTGCACAAATATCAAGACTGTACGATCTTGTGCTCACATTTAAAATTATTTGTTATGTATATATAATTTCTTTTATTAATTTCTAAGAAGGTTCACTAATACCCACTGTCTGAAAGAATTTCTAAATTGAGTCAATACTGTTCCTTACAAAATATTCTTTTTATTCTGTTTCACAGAACACCATAGTTTATGTCGAATCAAAATACCGTAACAGATCATCTTCATACCTTCTTGGTCATTTATTTTCTTGACAATTACCTGCTTGCCAGAAGCAAAAGAGACCGATACCTGGATAAAATATAGGATAATCCTTAAAATAATATAGACTATACAATATGTCCGAAATTGGTGTTACTATATCGGAAATTATATGCGAAAAAAAAATAGATAAATTGGGAAATTTTCAGATTTTTATTGAACTTTGTGCAGCGATTCTAGCTATTTCAGTTTTTGAGATACTTTAATGTATTTTTTAAATCGGCTATAATTATCTTATTTTTAAAACTTTTTTAATTCGGTGAGATATTGTTGAAGCAACTTTTTCTGAAACCGTGAACAACTGCTTTTGTTCTTATTGCAACCATATTGAAAAAAGTTTTAGTTTTCAACAATGTATCACACTTTGTTAAGGGAAAAGAGCCAATCACTTTTTATATAAATTTACAAACATTTCAAAATAAAATACTGAAAAGGGCGAAAACCAAAATACTAAGTTAATTAATAAATCAACGAGGTCTTGTGAACACTTTATTTTCATTAACGGATTTCCAGAGCATAACATGAAATAAAATATTCTAGGATAATACAATATTTTTCAAAGCAAATAAACCAGTATCGATTTTAAAAAATGTCATGACAAAAGTAGGGATGAGACCACTTTTTTTGGTTAATTCCATCGGGTGGAATATCACGATATATGTCGTCAAGAATACAATACAATTAAATATTTTACATATTTTTTTATTTAGTAGCTTCAGTCGCGAAATATGGACCTTCAAAGTGACTTTTAATATGTCTCCCAACCTCTAATTTTCCAGCGGTAAATTTAGCAATTTCAAAAAATTGAATATTATGGTTGAGTTGCGTCCACCAAATTATGAGAAAAAGAACTGTTTCAAATTTAATATCACCATTTTTGTTTATCTCATCGAATGGGGTACCATTAAATAGATTAGAAACTAAATACTCGTACGTCATATAATATTCGTTATTTAGAGGTCTGATTTAGAAAATATGCCTCTAAAGTTATTACCAATTGTTACACTATTTGAGAAATGCGACTTTTGACGAATGCGCGGGGGCAAGACTGTGAATACGTCAAATATAAATTTTGTTACTTCTGTTAAAGTCGGTAATACTTTAAAAAATTACCAACTAACACTAAGAATTTACATTAGCAATTTTCACTTGCAAGTTAAATGATACACTTTACTTTCATCTGTTCATAGTCCCAACTAAAAATTAAAAATTAACAATTAACAACTAAGAAGTTGACGTACATCCAACTTATTATTATAATTTTTGATTTCGGCTCAGGCCTATTTTTACGATCCAATAAGATTGAACATTTGATAGGAACAAAGAAATACATGATGTAAATAGAATGATTTTTTTTCGAAAATGGTTGGGATTAGCGACATTAATGAGTATTTAATTTTTAGTTAAGAGTTAAAGGTATGTAGAAAACGTTATCCAAAGTTCTTATCATCCAAGGTGTAAAAAAATGGGGTCATGAAAATATTAAACCTAAACAAAATGTTTAAGGTATAAAAAAATAATTTATATATATATATATGTGAACTGAAGTAAAAAGCGATATATGCCATCTAGAAAAGGAAGGAAGGAACAATATTGCTTGGGTGAATGCAGTTTTTTGCGCAACAATGCACCGATATATTTTTCTATCATAATATGTCTATTAATAGCTACCATAATTGCGTCCTACAATCTATTTCTATTAATGAATACCTTTTTAAGTCGTTAAAGAGCTTCCAGGGTACTATGACGTCGTGTATACGAAATATTGCGGATGCGGGCTTTTTTAAGATTCACGTCTTGGTAATTTTACAACTCTTCTACATCTCATTGTTGTTTATATTTCGATGAATGATATTTAAAATTTATAAATAAAAATAAGATTATCATGTAGTAAAATGTGTTTACGAAATAGATTATATCATTACATTAAGTGGGAATTTGTTTAAAAATACTTTTACGTATTTTTTTCTGATGAACTGTTTAGTTGAAAAACCCGAAACACATCTTATGGTTTTTCAATTTAAAATTTTGGCCGTTTATAATTCTAGTACAATATTTTCAGAATAATAAAATATGGTGTTAAATAACTTGTACAACTATTCTAAAAAAAGTAAATTCATAAAGAGATCATTTTTTGGAACAAAATATAATAATATTTTAAACACAGACACAAACAAATTAATTGATTTTCAAGTTTTCGCTTTTTCACTTATATATTTTTTGCAATTTTGAAATAAATAAATAATATAAATTTATTTTTAGAGAAAATAATTATATATAATAAGAATATCAGTGTAGAAAAAGGTTAAGTAAAATAGAGGGGAGATAGGAATAAATGGTGAAGAATGGGGGGAGTAGTAGAGCGTCAGGTCAAAGTAGTACAAGTATATCGTCTTCAATGTACGAGGTGTGTAAATAACGTAATGAAAGTGAGCACGTAGCGTTCGATCTGGCAACGCTTGGGATGCAGAACTTGGAGGGGCAGCAGGTGAATATATGATACGCCATCAGTACGAGTTTAAACTTGATAGAGTCATTTCGTTGTCCATAGCGATTTTTTTCGTAAAACAATTTTTTAGTGTGTTCTAAAAATGAGTGACATTAATTTGGAGCAACGGTGTGGTATCACGTTTTATTGCAAACAAGAGCACAGTGCAAGGGAAACTTTTGTAGGCCTATGGAAACAGTATTTTATCAAGGATCCAAGTGTTTCCACGGTTTAAGGTATTTTCAGAAGTGAGTCGATTGAAAATGATCAATGCAGCGGAAGGTCATCATCTGCAAGAAGCAATGAAAATGTCGACATAATCCAGAATCTTTTCTATTCAGATTGTCGGTTGACAATCAGAATGATCAGGGAGGAGTTCAATTTGACTCACACCACCGTTTATTAGTTTGCGACCAATGACTCATTTTTAAGATGCACTAGAATAAATTGTGTCATAAAAAATCTTACGGGCAATCGAAACTTAACTCGTACTGAAGGCGTATCATATATTATACCTGCCGCCCCTCCAAGTCCCGCATTCCAAGTGTTGCCAGATCGAGCGCTACGTTACCAGTCTCATTATTTAATTTACACACCGCGTATATTATTCGGTTTCAGTTACTTCATTGATATGCAAAAAATATTTTTTAAATAAATAAAAAACAATTATCTCTTTAAGGCATTCTTATTTTTAATACTTCTTTTGAGTACGTGGTCTAAGAAATATATTTTTAATACAAGATATGTTCTGTGCCAATACGTTAATAAAAAACAATAAGTCTCTGTCCCAAGCATTTATTTGTTCAATGTACGTATTTCTTCCAATTTCGTCATCGGAATATTGCTATTTTCTATTATTTCCGTTTTTGTTTTTAATATAAAAATTGATTTACATTTTTGAATCCGTCATTCTATTGAATCACGTTCATGTAGTCTGGCAATGACTTGTCTTTTATTTTTTTTTGTAAGCTTAGATAAACTAGCGTTAATAATGATAATTTGAAAAGGAGAGAACTCAGAAGGATACTAAAAATTATCTTCCCATTTAGAAAGAAAGAGGTCATTTTTTAATTCCTAAATAATTTTATGCAAAATAACTAACCTATATATATATATATATATATATATATATATATATATATATATATATATATAAATTTGGAAGATAATTTTTTGTATTCTTCTGAGTTCTTTCCTTTTTAAATTGTCCTTATTAATGCTAGTTTATCTAACCTTATAAAAAAAATAAAAAAACAAATCATTTCAAGACTACATGAACGTATTAAAAATAAGAATGTCTTAAAGAGATTATTATTTATTCTTTATTAAAATTTTTTTTTTTGGATTTGAATGAAGTAACTGAAGCCGAATAATATACCCGGTGTGTAAATTAACTAATGGAACGGGTAACGTAGTGTCCGATCTGGAAATACTTGGAACGAGGGACTTAGAGGGCGGAGGTAAATAAGTGATTCTTCTTCAGTATGAGTTTAAACTTGCTTAACTTTCGGTTACCAGTAAGACTTATTTCGTGACAATTTTTTCTAGTGTGTTTTAAAAATGAGTGAGTCAATTCATTGGTCAAAATGTGATGAATGGTGGTGTGAATCAATATAAACTCTTACCTGATCATTCTGATTGTCAACCGACGATATGAACGGACAAGATTCTGGATTACGTCAACATTTTCATCGCTGCTTTGAAGACGATGGCCTTCCGCTGCATTGGCCATTTTTAATCGACTCTCTTCTGAAAATACTTTAAACCGTGGAAAAACTTGGACCCTTGAAAAAACACTGTCTTCGTAGGTCTGCAAAACTTTCCGTTGCACTGTGCCCAAGTCTGCAGCAAAACCTGATAGCATACCGTTGCTGCAAATTGATATCACTCATTTTTAGAACACACTAAAAAACTGTTTTACGAGTAAAATCTCTACGGACAATGAAATGACCCTAGCAAGTTTAAACTCGTACCAGATCGAACCCTATGTTGCTACTTTCATTTCCTTATTTACACACCTCGTACATTGAAGATTTACTCGTTATACTTTAACCTAACGCTTTTCTACCCCACTTCATTCTTCCCTATTTATTCATATCTCCTCTCCGTTTTATTTAACTTTGTCCTACGCTCATATTCTTATTATATTCCAAAAGGCGTTCTATCTGAAGAAATTGTTTTCTTTAAAAATAAATTTCTAATTTTTATTTATTTAAAACTGCAAAAAATATATAAGTGAAAAAACGTAAACTTGAGAATAAGTTAGTGTATGTCTGTGTTTAAAATATTATTGATTTTGTTATAAAATTATCTTTTCATGAATTTTTTATTATTATATTTAACACCATATTTTATATTTTGAAAATATACTAGAAATATAAACGACCAAAATTTTAAATTGGAAAACTGTAGGTGTTTCGGGTTTTCCAATTAAATAATTCGTCAGAAAAAATTACATTAGAGTATTTTTAAACAGATACCAACTTAATATAATGATATAATCTGTTTCGTAAACACATTTTATGAAATGATAATCTTGTTTTTATTTATAAATTTTAAATATCATTCATCGAAATATAATCAACAATGAGATGTATGGGCGTTGAAAAAATTACCAAGACGTGAATCTTAGAAAAGCCCGCATCCGTAATATTTCGTATACACGTCGTTACAGTAACCTGGTTGCTTTTCACTGACTTAAAAATGTATTCATTGATAGAAATAGATCGTAGAACGCAATTATGGTGGCTCTTAATAGATATATGATTATAGAAAAATATATCGGTGCATTGTCGGAAAAAAGACTGCATTCACACAAGTCATATTGTTCCTTCCTTACCCTGAAAATGCGTTTGAGGAATGAGTCAATAACATTATGATAAAATGCTACATATACTACGGTTATCGAAACAAGCGATGAGCATTGTTTTCACTCTTATCTTGGCAACATCTGAGACTGGTCTTGCTTTGCCTGGATCCTACTATTTGCTTCTTTGATGTTTTCTAGATGATACATATCGCTTTTTGCTTCAGCTCACACGTTTTTCTTGCATTAAAATCGACTCTGCAATGAAATTTTATTGCCCCTCTTTGCCGATACCAGTTATCTAACTTGAAACTTGGGGGAGGCTTGACAAAAGCATTGTGCTGAAAGCTGAGTATTATTTGTATTGTTTTTATAAAATCAATATTTTTTTATTCCACTGGGTATATTTAAATAATAAATAATTAAATTTGTTTTAGTTTTGGTAGTAATCTACTTTTAGCAATAATATAGGGTTTAATATTTATTTAGATATGACATATGATTTTTAAAATAAATTATTACGTTTAATAAATTTTTATTAGTTCAATTTATTCTCGGAATTTCAATAATTTACATTTTATTTATTTTCAAACATTTTCAACTGGATTCACTAAGAAGGTTTCAGACCAGATCTAGTTGGTTAGTTCTGTTTTGATAGTGGTTTTGTTATAATTTCTATTAAATATGTGCAGATTGAAACTTTTATAGAAAAACCAAGAGATAAAGTCTTGGACGAGAAACTGTTTTCTCCTGAAAATAAACAAAATTTTCATTATTTGACGATTCGATAATATATACAAACGATTTTTTATTCTCATATTTTTAAGATTCAAACCTTGTTTGGCTTATTGTTGTACTTGTTAATTTTAAATCTCTACTGTCAAGTTTAGACTAGTTTTAAAGTTAGGCCATGTTAGCGAATTAGGATGTATTATTATTGAACAATTAGTTTTGTTTTACTAACATACATCTGTATTTGATATTCCAAATTTTCTATATTTGAAACAAGTTTAGGTTTTAATTGTGACACACATTGTAAATGATATTGTGGTTTATTTTTTTGTTTATTCCTAATTTTTAATTAAATCAAGTGAATGCTTTCAAAAAGGAAATTAATATTAAGAATACGATACTCTTATATGCTTGGAAGCAACAATTCTGCAAATTTTACACCTTGGAGCTGAACAACTAATAAAATTGAATAGGAAAACTGTACAGCTTTTTCTCCAAACCGAAAAAAACATAATACAAATAAAATACTTTGTATTCCAATTGCAATTACTTTCTCTCTTAGACTAACAACTTGGCCCTAAACCCAATTACATTTGCCGTATTTTCATTTTAAACGCACTAATAAATCTAAATATATACCCACCCAATGTCTGCCAAACTAAGGAGTTTAGTGAATAAAATAATTGTAAAAAAGGCCTGCAAGGCCATCATTACAATGGTAAATTATACGGAGATATGAATAGCCCCTGCAGGAAGCCGCATGGTCGGTCGGAAAGGAAAGAAAAGAATTTAACGACCACCTAAAATACGCCTGTCTATGTTCGATACAATGAACGTGAATTATAGTGCTTTCGTGGCACTCCTTGATGTTCTATAGCTTAGAATATGGCATTTTATACTGTAATATGACGAGATTAAAAATGGTTGGTATCGGTAATGATGGTCCGCTTTGTAAAGAATAGTGAGAAAATGTCATGTCTGTAATAGGTGTTTTTCAACTTCAGGTTATATTCAATAAAAATAGAGGTTTAAAATCATACCAATTTAATCAGTGCAGTGAAATTTAGAACAGTATGCTAGTATTTCTTTTCCGCGCATATAATTTTATTGTTAAAAATTACCTAAAATACGCTTCTATGTTTTATACAATCAACATAAATTGTATTATTTTAAAGGCAGTTCTAGTTGCTCTAATTATGGAAAATAAAATCACACTTAAAAGTGGCTGTCGCTTACTGTGGTTTCATTAGCAAAGAATTATGGGAAGAAAATACTTATATATTGTGCTATAACTGAAAATCGGACTTCATCAATATTGTTATATTTTACATTGTTCTTTATACCCGACTTTCTATTATTTTAATTAAATATGTAATTAAAAATTGCTTTTTTTTTAACTCGTTGAGTGCCAGCACATTTGCGAGTTTTTTTAGTTTGTGTCCTCCTGGCACCACCGCAAGTAACTTGAAATTTTCCATAAAAGAAATAAGTCCCATATCTGAACGTAGATCCCATTTTTTTATTATTTCTATTTTACAGCATCGGCTATACATTTTGCACAGTACGGATATTTTCATCTTCTTTTACTTATTTCTCGACTGCCAGATAAGTTTTCGTCACAATTAGCATTTTTAAAATGTTCTCTTATTTCAGTCTTGTAGTTATTCTCATGTCTCATTTCAAACTCATCCTTACTTTCATCCAAAATCTTTTTCCTTCCTCTGTTATTTTTTTTTGTTGTTTCTTTGCTAGTCACACAAGTTTCTTTTCCTTTCCTAAAGGGGCCTTTGGAATGGTTTTATTAGCACAAAAAGAAAAGTAAATTCGGACCGCGTTTCTCCCATATGTTTACCGGGGCAATTTAAGAATGGGGGTTGAGTCATGGGATTCCAGCAGCCAAGATATTAATTTTAGGAAAAATATTTTTAAACAAAGTTATAGATAATTAAGGGATATTTAATTTAAGCCCTCGTGGATTAAAAGGCATCCATTAGTAATAGTAAAAAAGTAAAAGACCTAGAAAATTGAGGCGTTCTTTGTAAACACCCCATATGTCAAAAAATTTGCATTTTCAGAAAGTTAAAGAAGCTTTCTAACTTCCTCGCCTAGGTAAAAATTTTTCCCTGACTGGATTATTTAATATTTACATGAAATAGGCTTAATTTGCAAAAAATGTTTTTCAATGTCTATTTTTTATTAAGGCCATTTATTTTTTTTCTCTTGACATATGGAATTTTTGCGATAATTTTTTATTATCGTTATTAAAAGTATGTTTTTTCAACAGAACAACCGATAAATTGAAAAATGAAAATTTTTATTAATAAAAGTTTTTTTTAAATATTCATATATCATGCTCCGTAGCAAGTCACGGATTATTGTTTTCTATCTTGCATAAGTTGATTGAATCTCATTTGAGATACGTGATTGCATTTTGGGGATTCTGTAGTCGGCAGTTATTAAATTCGATTCTTGTCTTACAAAAGCGAGCAGTGCGTTATTTATTTAATGTAAAAATGAAGGAGCATTGTAGGCCTTTATTTATTCAAGGCAAAATATTAACAGTGATAGGCATTTTCATTTTAGAAGTAGTGGGACTGATTCATAAAAAATATAAAAATTATTCAACTCCAAACCCATATAATATACGTAATAATGGCTTGCCATTGCCCATTCCCAGGACTACTCTCACTAAACAGTGTCTTATTTTTGAGGGAATTAAAATATATAACAAAATTCCTCTAAAGTATAGAAATATTATGGACGATAAATTGCTTGGGATAAAACTTAAGGGCTTTCTTGTGACACGACCGTATTATTCACTGGAAGAATATTTTGCTGACTATTTTTAACAAGGTGTGTTTGTGCTTTCAAAATGGGTGTAATGGTGTAATTTTATGGCTATTTTTGTCTTGTTTTACTTTATTTTATTTGACTGTAAACTTTTAAATTAATTTAGTAGACTTTTATTTTATTTTAGGTACGTGTTTTGTTAATTATGGACTTTTGTTTATTTACACTGTTTATTTTGATTACTGACTTTAATCACGTGTTTATTGTTATCATTGATCTAAGTTTTTTTTTTAGTTTTTTATTGTCACAATTTCTTGTGTTGCATATGTTTTTGTTTATATTTATTTTTAACTTTTTGTTCTGCATAGTGCTTTGTTAACAAGATTGATTTCTTTACAACAATAAAGCTTAGTATTATTAAAAAAAACGTCTTAGCACCAGGTTTTATTAGGCACGAGAAACTGATAACGGTTCACTGTAGAAAGGCTTAAAGTTACCAGTTACAGTTACCAGTATAACTTTGTTGAATTAAAACAACTCTTAGTTCCGTAATAGAATATCGTAACATTCTTGCGGTTTTAATATTAACAGGAGGGTGACTTGATTTAAGGAAATATGGTATCTGCAATGTTGGAAATTATGGATTGGTCAACATTGGTGATTTTAAAGGGTGATGATTTGTGTCTAGCACTCTCAGAAACTTCTACAGTAACTGTCTTTTTCTGCTTTTCTATTAAAGAAATCTTGGCCACAACTAAAAAAGAATGCCCTCGTACAGGAAATAAGTAAGTTATAGTTTCGAATATGTGCAAGCAGTGTACTAACATACAAAAATTTCATAAGCACGTAGTTTTTATTTTGACCTGCACAGCGGTCGCTTATTAGAATTAGATTTTTGGTTGTCATTTCGCTTGAACGAAAATAATAAAATAACAACGGTATTTCATTCTGACCTTTTCTTCGAACAGTTTCATTGTAACAATATATAGTGGCACTACCTTCTGTATCTTTGTGGATGCCGAATACATAATATCATAGGTGTCGTGCATAAAAATCTGCATTCGTACGGATATGGGGTAAAGGAAAATTCTGCATATAATCAAAGGACAAATATGTGTAATATTTGGCGTCAAGACTTGCCTTGAATTTATATTTTTTCTTGAATTCATAAAATTTTACAGCTTTTATTAAATGTAACTCTTTTCGTTGTTAAGTTTACGTGTTTCATCAGGATTCTCTAAGCAAACCAGACGACTTTCAAATTTATTGCAAGTGGCACAAATATCACTTCTCGGGAGTCCATATTTAAGACTAAAATATGCGATTAAATATTTGCCAATTGTAAGATACTTTAAGGCCTGGATGTTCAATCATAAATTTATGAAACATTTTCTATACAGTTAATGTTTCAGGAAGATAACAGGGGTTTGGTTTTTTTTCTAGAATAGTGCGACTGCCTATTTTTAAATGATTCATTATGGTTTTTTTATTAAAGTTTGAATATTATCCGGTGTTTTATTTGGTCTACTGGAATATCTTCCTCGGTGATCCTTTAAGCTAATCCCTTTTGTAAATAAATGTTTCTGTATTAGTCTTACTCTCTCATATGTAATGCCGTAAAAACCACAGAAAGCTTTGACACGGAGCTGGTATTTTTTCCCTCTCAAACGAATTTTATAAATAAATGCGGTAGAGTGTCCTCCGGGTAATGACAGAGGTTCTTAAACACAGTTAATTTTTTTTGTCTTTTATTTCATTTTGTAAAATATCGCTCTACTCAACAGTCTTACGACTTCGTCTCTGATTTGGAACATTGTATGATAAATTGTATTTTTCTAAAATTTTCTAATAAAATCACAGTAAGTGTTTATACCTGCCAGATGACTATCTTGTTCACCTTTGCTGCTTAAACCGAATCTTACTTGCAATTTGGTCCTATTTGAACTTTCGAAACCTCCTTTTCTCTATAATTTACGTATTTCTGTCTTTTAGTTCTTCTTTATTTTATTTCCGTATATTCTGGTATCTTTTTCTTCTTTTTTTATGGCATATTTTCAGTAGGATTTTGACGTACATAGTTTTTGTTTACACTGTTAGCTGTCATTTTTTGTTTTTTTTTTTACTTTGTAACCACTTTATGAAAATTAAAGATATCCTCATCAAATTTAACCAAACGTTCGGTTTAAACACAAATTAATACTGTCAGCGTTGACAACGGCTCAATTTTGTTTCTTGCAAAAATCCCGTTTGTCAGTGACATCTGTCGTTTTTGCAAGAAACTGGTTTCACATGTAGGTTTTATGCGGAATCGGTAATATTTTAAACGCTTATATTATGGACTACCGGGGTTTTAGCGAAATTTTTCTTGTAGAGGATAACGCTAGTGGTGCCTCTTATACCTTGTGGCATTTACTCAATTTTCACCAAACTGACATATGGAGTTTTTGCAAAGAACGACTCAATTTCCCTTTTCTCGCATATCAAATAATTATAGCAAAAATAACTGGTTCCGATTTTTATTGCTTGAAAAGGAAGCTCTTGAAATAGGAATAAAACTCTCTTTGATTATTTCGAAAATATTATTAGTTGCTCAGATATCTTAATTTGTTTATCCCGAGACAGTTTTCGCAAAATGGAACGTATTGTTTATTAACTCGATCTACATTCTACTGTTCAGTTCAAGGCTTTTACTTTTACGTAGTAATAAGAATATATCGAAAATTTAATGTCAACCCTTATTTTATAGCCTCAGAAAGAGTATTTTTCTTGAATGAAGAAGAGTCGCAGCATCGCCTGTGAGTCGTACGCCTTTCTGAGTTCAATATATCGAGAACTGACGTCATTATGAAGATTTTTAAAGATAAAACAGTGTTCTACAACCAATAGGAGAAGAATTTGGATTTTTTCAAAAATCTGATCTAGTTGCCTTGGTTTAGATCTTCTTATAGGCTAGTTTTGTTTTGCTACTGGTATAGTTATAATTAATGTTTTACATGTTAACAAATGCTTGTATAGAAATATTAAGTTTAAAAACATAGAGACAAAGCCTTAAAATCCATTAAAGAAATAATTGTCTTCTGAAAATAAATAAAATTTTCCGTTTTTGCGATTTAGTTTTTTATCCGTATATTTTTAAGTTTAAAAACTTGCTTGTTTTATTTATCAACTAAGATCGGTTTAAGTTTAGACTAAGTCTGCTAATTAGGGGGATTAAGTCATATATATAATAGGCTTCCAGCCATTTCCAAAATTACAAGAGAAAAAGTAGCGTGAAAGCCATTTTCTTCGCTCTTTCTAATGAGTACGCTCTACTTTATGAATGATTTTTTATATCAACGAAAAGCTTTTTTGCAAATAAACAAATTTGATTGAAAAATAGGTCTTTCACTATTCAATGCTGTTGGATTCATTTTTTACTTTCTATAGAATAAAAAATAGTACCCTATTGTTTAATGCTCTAAATAAAGGCTTATTTATTAAATTTTCAATTTATTTTTAAAATCACATGAAAGTAGAAGTCAAGAAGAGTCAAATATATTTTTGAGAGAGTCGAATAGAATCGTTTTATTCAGAATTTCAAAGGCTTTTCTTCAAAGTAACAAAAAATAATAAGAATATATTTTTGCAATAATTATTTCATATGTAATAAAAGAGCAATTTTCGATTTTTTATTGGAAAGTAATAAGTCAAGTTTAGTCAATATAGGCTCGAATTATAGGTCTTTCAATTAGTTATAGCTTCGCACTAAAACATCTTTGTCTAAAATTATTACATTGGCGTCTCTATATTGTCAATTTTGGATGCTAGTGGCTAAGTCCTTCTATTTAAATTTTCTCGGCAAACATATGGAGAAACCTCCTTTATATCGCAGAGTAAGTATCATCCATTTCTGAATTTATGTTATAAAAAGGCATTTTTTGTACCACCGACTGGACTGCAACTCTTCATTACAATATTAACAGCATGTCATATGTCATTCAATATAAGTAGAAAGCGCAACGAATTAAAGAAAAATATCAAGTGATTGCTAAGACCTTGTTATTAGCAGCCAATTTTTTAGAGGAAATTCTGAATATATTATTATACAATTTAATTGAAAATTGTTAGGCCGAACATAATTGCGGACTAGCACCAATTTTCTGTCCCGCTTGGCGACTTTTTAATGTCATTAAAATTATTAGTGTTGATAAAATTAGTGTTCAATTTTGTTTATGTTTTAATATTTTTTATCACTTAATAATCTACAGTACGTCTGTGGACTTTTAGAAAAAATGAATTTTCCATAAAAATGTTTACTTGTAAAGTAACTAAGTTTAGCATCGAGTATTTTTATTTCAGAAGTATTAAAAATATTTTTTTATATTGTATCTTGCTCTAATATTAAGAATAAAGGCAGTTTAGTCTTATAAACTTTCATACTTTTGTATTTTCTTCCAAATCAATTAAACTTAGTTAGTCACACTTGAGAATTGACTTATTTTAAATGAAATTTAAAAAATTTAGAAAAAGATATAAAGGTGTTCCTATTTCGGGCTTTATCTGACATTTTTTCAGTTAATCTGGAAGTGACTAACAGGACCAGTTCGAAAGAAAATCTCTTTAATTAGGCCTTTGACTAGTTATAGACCGAATTAATTATTAATCGTTATATTCAATTAATAAATCGAAATTTTTAGAATTTATTTTATACAGTTTTTCTATAACCACATCGTTTACTAAGCTACATTTGTTCCCGGCTAGTGATAAAATCATTTTTGGCCACTTAAAATTTGAAGAACTCTAATGAAAATATTAACTTAAAATAAAATTTACATTTTTATGTGATATGCACCTAAACTAACCGAAACATGTTGTTTCTTTAGCGTGACTTCAAAGATTGACTGAAAATACTCCCATTAGAGTCCTAAAACAGAAAATGTTTCGGTCTTTTGAAATTGAAAAAAAAACTGGGGTTCGAGAAATTTCTAGTTACATTTGTCATCAAATTTATATTCTTCAAAAAGTATATATTTTACTTTATTTACATAAATAACTGCAGATCATTCTGCAGATTTTTGGAAACAATACTGACAAATTACTTCACTGGCTATAATAGATAAAACAAAATTGCTATCGTTTTCTATAATGCAGTTAGCCATGATTACTTTTTATATTAAGTATTTATGTACGTTAAGTTTCAGATTAGTATTTTTCCATTTTTACGTTTCACCATTTATCCTATTCTGGAAAGAGGAAAACATATTCACAGTTTCTCCTTCGAAAACCAGCCCTATTAAATCCACCATTAGAAGTCGACCCAGCTTTTTTAATAATTTTTTACTCCCTTGCAAAAACAATTAAAACTTTACTTTAGTAAAATTCTGGTCTAAGTTCGATACAGTAATTGTCCACAATTTCAAAGTTCTTTGTTGAGAAGTAACTTAAAAAATGTTTTCGAAAGACACATCATAGAAAATTATTATGTAGATTTCTGCCGCTGTTCGATAGAAAAGATTGCACAGAGGAAAAACAACTCCGCGAATATGCTTTAAGAAAACAACAAATTTTGATGTATTACCTTTACCCAAGGCTGTTTAATAAATTCGTCATATTAAATTTCTCATATCTGGGATTTTTCTTATTAAAGTTCATTAACGTAACTAGGAAGATCGAATGATTTGTGTCCAGTCCCGACAATTCTGATTGTCACAGCAGAAATTTAGGTTAACAACAGTGCATATTAAATTCGTATCAATACTAGAACAGTCATACAGATACGTTCCTAAAAATTGAAAAATTAGAAAACATATACTTTGTAAACAACCAAAAAAAAAAGAATTTTATTCCCGCCGGAGTTAGTTTAGTAACTACGCTTATGGATTATTTTTTTTTAATTTTATGAAAAAAATTAATGATTTTTTTTCTAAGAAATTCATTGCCAACTAATATATTCATGGACATTAATTACGAATAGCATTTGGTGAAACCCACTTATCTAAATGGGTTAACTATTTCCTTAAGGTGTTCTGTAGAAAGTCTGCTTCTGGTAGCACTTTTCATGCGATATGTTGGGTTCTATAAAATAATATATACGTGGTTCATATCAGTGGCCATTTTTTCTTAGGTTTGCAGATTTGCGCAACTCCCCCAAAAAATTGTAATTTAAAATAAAACATACTAATAAATAAAAGCATAAATATTTTTTTATTCCTACTGATAATTTAATGATTAAATTTAAATCAATTTTTATCTAGATTATACGCGAACAGAAGTCAATTATGAAAAATTACTTCACCTAGATATCATTCATAATTTGTCTGTAGTTCAGTATTATGCCTGGAAATGTTATCGCTTTGCTGGTGTGCAGTTTTAATGCAATCCAAGCTAACCCATTGGAGAGTATATGGAGTTGTTTATCTAAGACGTGGAGAGTAATTTCGTATCATAAGCTTCATGTAGGTTGCAACTCGACTTGCAAATCTGTGTTTAGTTTGCCGCACAAAATATCCCTCTACTAGAAAAATTTCTCTTATGCAACCTACCGGACGAGTATTTGAACTTTTGCTTCCAGTCGCGCGTGGCGCTGCCAGTATCAAGTTAAGGTTTCTTCAAGCAGCCTTTCCTTTAGTTCAGGTTAGAATACAATCGTGGTGTCTACTTTGCCGATATTTCTATGCATGATGTCTACTGTACCGGCATTTTAATTTTTGTTAAAGTAATTATGTTTTTACTTTGATCAAGATATATTGTTACGTTTTAAATAGGTTAAAAATGTTTGACGAGAAAAAACATCCAAAATTAAGTGCTCTGTCCCAAACTGTGCAGACAAATACAGTGGGCGATTTCGATTTCCAAATTCAAAGAATTCCAAGTTACGAAGGAATTTATAAAAGCCCCCGTGGTTGTCTTGGACATTTTTAAGAATCTGTTGTAAGAGATTCCAGAAAAATAGTTAAATATAATGCAGTTCCTTCTCTCTGTCTTACTGTATGTGTAAGTAAACCAAGTGAGCGCATTTTATTTTCTAGAAAACATGAGCGGCTCGTCGAATGGGGTGCAAGCAATTATAAAAAACCTATAAACACGCTTCTTACGTGCACTGTTATGCACATTAATTAAATTTGGTAATGTTAAAGGCTGCATCTACCAATAAAAATGTTTGCATATTTTTTTCCAATTTACAAAGGATTTGTTCTTTTTTTTCAGTTTTTAAAGAACCGCAGTACTAGAACAAATTGTTAACAAACGCTTACCTAGTTCGGCCCCAACAAGATGCAATTTTAATTTTAGAGTATTTGTACCATTTTCGAATACAAAACAGCATTCTAGAGACAATGGAAAAAATCTTAGAGGACAGTAGAAACGTTATTACCACGAACTGATCATCAAGGTACATCAAAATTCTCAAAAGCAAGAGTTTCCTTTCATGGTTAAACTTATTTTACCAAATAATGCCTCAAGTTGATTTTTTATACGGTAAGTTTCAAACAATACACAAATTGAAGCTGTTATCGCAAACAAAAATATATTAATATTTGAATCAAAATTAACAGAAATTAGAAATAATATTACCTCAAACGACGTTGAACTATGTCCATCTACTTCAAAACGACATAAGTTCGATAATTCTGCGGAGTTCTTTCGGGAAGCAAAATAAGTTTGTGGTATAATTAATTGTCAAGCAAAAGAACAATTTCGCTTTACAGGTCACTTGGTAGCCGTTAGTCTTTTTTTGGTCGGAACAGTATGTCGAATGTGGCACATGTTTTCCCGAACAAAAATTTAAGAATACGATTAAAATTTACCCCTTTCTTATCGAACAAAAACTCCGTACAGAACTGACCATCTTATATGAAACTGACAATTTAGATCAATTTCGGGACTTTATGACTATTTTTTGCAAAATAGCGAGCTAAGTGAGACATATAGTGAAGTTCTAAAACTTTTAAGAATTTTAATTACTATTCCGATGGAATCGGCTGAAGTAGAACGGTGCTTTTCTACCCTCAAACGGATAAAAACGTTTTCACGGAATACTGTGAGCCAAGAAAGACTTTCTGCTTTGGCAATGCTTTCTAAAGAAGGACATCTTATCGAAAGCATACCTGATTTCAATCAATGGGTTTGCTAATGCCAAAGATCGGCGTATGGATTTTCTTAATAAATAATTAACACTGTAAGTTTTTACTACCTTCTTTGTATTTAGTTGTTTAAAATACACTGCCTTGTTTCATAGTAACTCAGTTTTTAAAACTTTTATTTTTTCATCCATCATTGCCCATGACATCGATGTTTTTAATGTACCATTGGACCGGCAACCCCTACTTTTTTAATGCACCAGCTGCCACTGGTCCCTAATTTAATAACTTGAGCTGCATGTCTATTGGGTGGAAATCGTCTTCAAAGTTAACTATTAAAAATGGTATTCCTAAATTTTATTTTAAAGAAGCATTTTTTCTTGTAAAATAGCTTGCTAATACGTGTCAAACTTTGGGGATAATCATCACCCCCTTGAAATGCAACTCAGGATGTAAAAATATTACGTGTTGGATATTTTTTGGTATATTCCAACATATTATAGAATTAGACAAATCGTAGGCGGACTCCTGAGAATGTTCCCTTGTGAAAAATTTCTTTTAAATATTTATACGAGCACGGTGCCTAGAGATCAGCTAACCTTATCTCCCGGAAATGATCTTTGTTAACGCTAATATGTGCTACAAATATCTGAGTTTTAAGTTTCTAGTGATCAAGTATTGAAGAAGTTCCAGACATATTTTCTTAACACGGCCTTGATAAATAATAAACGACGCTGGAAGAACTAATATTTTTTGATAAAAGAAAATAACGTCAATAACAAAAGCTTTCTAAAATCTTAATAACATCTTAAAAAAACATTCATAAACCTTCGCGCATCTCATTTATTCAAACTACGGAGGATTTTGCTTTTAAATATTTACTTTATTATCATACATTTTCATAAAATATGTAAAAAGTACTTGTTAAAAATTTCCGGACAATATTTATTTAAAATTTAAAATTGCTTGGCGAAGAATGCAAATATTTACGGTAGATTTTCTCGGGTGTTTGTTCACATATCAAAAATTCTCTGGCATTTTGATGAACGACTTTTTAAAGATAAGTTAGGGCTTTCAAGGCATGCATGAAAGATATAGAGATGGTATTAAAGTATATGGTTATAGTGGGTAATAAAACCATAGAAAAAGTAGACTGCTCGATGGAAATATAACTTTGATGACGACATTATATATCACCGCAATTTATTGATCTTCTTTTAATAGTACTATTAAAATGTTAAAATTTTATACTTTAAAAATAATCTGTATTATTTATTGCAAGATATTATATAGGATTATGAAACGTTTTTCTGGGTTTCTCGCATCTGCGTTTTAAAAATAGTTTTCAATAAAATTAAAAGTGATAATTTTTCACCTAAATTACAGTACGTAACAAATTTTTGTTTATATGTTGTATCTTGTATGAAAACTGCATTTTTTTGTTAATTTTGGGGCGCTGAACACAAAAATGATAATGAAATTAAAAACTTAGTTACAAAAGTTTTTTTTTAATTTTATTTTTATTAAAATAAAAAAATTCCATACTTTTACACTTGTAGAGACACTAAATATCTGCCTTTTTGCTTTTCTTTTGGGAATTGTTTGTGGAATATCTCTAACAGGAGAGCAACAGTAGTCGGCAAGCATGGAAGCATTCCACTTTGCCTGGTACCTTTTTTCCATTGTTGATATGTCCTGATGGAAGCGTTCGCCGTGTTCATTACTTACAGCTCCGTAGTTGTCAGGAAAAAAGTTCAGATGAGAGTGTAGGAAATTGCTCTTTAGATAAATATTGTAACCCATTTTTTGATATGATGGCAGCATATTTTCAACAAGAGTAACACAATTGTCAGCTTTTTTATTTCTGAAGAAATTAGTGACTACGAGGTGAACGTCATTCCAAGCATTTTTTCTCAATATCTGTTAGAGTGCTGTCAAAATGTTTGTCTTCCAGAATATTTCGAATCTGTGGCCTAACAAAAATACCTTCTTTAATTTTTCCTTCACTTACCCCTGGGAATTTCTGACGCAGGTACTGAAAAGCTGGCCCATCTTAACAAAGTTTTTTATTAGGGCCAATAGTGGTGGCAACAAAATCTCTCTGGGATCTACTAATGGCATATGTTGTACATTCTTTTCACTTGGCTCTAATGATTATTGAAAAGACCGGTCTTTTCTCTTGTAATGAAGTACCTTTGCCATTCACACAAACAGCAAAACTTGGTGTAGCCTAACTGCAACCCAAGTAAAAGTGCAATCACCTTTAAGTCGTCACAAATCTGCTATTGATGCTCATCATATTTTACATTTGTCAATAGGTACGTCATATTGTCGTATGATTCTTTCATGGGAACTGCATATCCAACAGAAATAGGTGATAAAATATTTCCGATATGCAATAGTACTGCTTTTAAACTTAATGTAAAACTGTACGCAATCTTCATTCGTCTGGCTTGTAGTCTATGTTTAAAGCCATCAATAAACCTCTAATGTTATTGCAGAAAACTAAGTTCTTTTTCATGCTAAAAAATGGTGCTAGGGTTTTATGGCGTTTATGAAAAACACGTACTGAATCATCGCCTTCTAATAAGTTCCATTGCTGCAATCTTGATCCTAATAGCTTTACTTTACTTTTTGGAAGTTCTAAGTCTCTCAGAGGATCGTTTAATTCTGATTGGGTTATTTTGTGCGGTTGAAGGTACAACGTGGTGGGTGTGAAATCAGGATTTCTTGATGTTGATGGCATATCTTCTTCTTGAGAAATCGTTGAATTCTTATTATCGGATTCGTAAGTGAATATTTCTGGAGATTCTGGTATAGGAAGTTCGTAACTATGAGGCACAGGTCTCATGGCAGATGATATATTTGGATAGTTGTTAACCGACTTTTTCTTCTTGGATATACCAGTGCCTTGCCCAACACTAGGTATGATGCAGAAATAGTAAACATTAATATGATTTTAAGGTTCTCTTCAGGTCATTGGGACAGCAAACCGCATAGACCGTGTTTTACTATTATACTAGTTTCTCAGACTTGAAGCGCATGCATTATAGCAGATATGTGGCGCCTACTGTTTAGCTTGATCCCCAATATTACAACCGAAATAAAGCTGATATGCCTTTTTTATCAATAAGGTAATAGACCGCTTTTGAGGGGCAAAAGTCACCTCACCACAAGTATAACAAAATTGATCTGGATTATTTACACACTTTCGAAACATCTTACAATCTCTCGATTCGACTCATTAACTTCAACTGACTAACCCCTCCGCTTTGTAGCTGCTTATATACCCAAATACGGCTTCTACATTTTTAGAGAATATTCGAGAATTTTCTATTCAATTCCATAATATTCGCAAAAGTGGCGTTTGTCATTTGTTTACATATAGGGGATGTTCAGTACAAAACAAACATAAGTCGATTTACATGGGTTTAAATGGCTATCTCTCTTATTTTAAGCCTTGTGGGGTTGGGACTTCGTAGATAGGATGTCATCATTGCAATTCCCCATGCAGTGTTGCCAAGTTATGCGAAATTTTCTTAACTTGGGTAAAACGTATATTTGCCAACGTCGCACCTCTCTATTGTTATAGCAATACAAATATACCACGTGCATTCTTGAGGTTACGTTATTAATATATGGGGAAACATGACATCCTGTATCTCTGCAACTTGAACTAATATTAAAAGATAACTTTAGTTTCGGTTTTAGCACACCAAAAATGGTAAGATTTATCGATATATTTTGGCTGTTGTCCAATGTTATCGACGCCACTTTTTTTCAGTTTCATTGTATTACCAGCAATTTATCATTGTTATGATTCACTTCAGGATATTTAAAACAAATTTTTTTCTAAGACATTAGCCATACTAAAAATAGCTTAATCTTACATCACATAATATGTGTACAAGAAGAAAACACATAGACATTTTACCACAATTTTTATCAACCATCCCTTGAAATATTAAGATAACATTATACTAATACATTCTCGATGACTGTTAAGTCACCATTATTGGTTAATTATATTTTAATTTGTAGAGTCGTAGATCGTAATATTACTTCACATGGAATTAATACATGTTTTTATTCTTATGTTTCGGTTTATTTTATTATTTAAGTCATCTTCAGGGAATTAAACTGTAAACAGGAACAGGAATTTGTATTTTGTTAATATATAAATTGAAATTTTTTTAATCTAATTTTTAAGAGGGTCGTTCACTCTTGACCCGTAAAATGCCAACCTATTTTTAAGAATTAAATACAAAGGGACTAGTCAAAATAATTGAGACAATTTTTTTTTTCTTTTATTGGTACAAGCTTCGTCTTTTAAAACATATTTTTAAGAAATAATAATTGTGAATTGATATTTGCTTATCAGTTTGACGAGTTGCGGGATAAAAAGGAGTTCTAAAGGTATCTCAGATAGCTATCTGGAAATTTAACCAGTGGGGTCCAATGACTAGTCACACTCGCGACCTTGGGACGTCCTTGCCTGTATCCCCGCAAAAAAGTCATAAGCAACTTTTTGGTAAGGCTTTGGTCATCTAAGTTGTCTGAAACCAAAAAAATGAAATACCTCTTTATTTTGTGTTACGCCGACTATGTTTCTCTGAAGACGATTTTTTTTTATATTGAAACTTGTTAAAATTACGCAATTATTTATAAAAAGAATTTCGACCTATTTTTTTGACCTGTCGGAGACTGTAAAAATGGACAAAACCTAAATTTTAAAAATCGTACTCGGAAAAACATAGCTACATGTTTATTGAATAACTTAAAATAAATTGATCAAATTCGATAAATATTTCTAGAAAAAGTCTTACCAAAAAGTTGAAAAAATACAACTTTTGAGAAATCGCGTTTAAAGATAAATGACGGTGTAAAACGTGGTTGGAAAAACTTACGATCTAATCTGGTATACTCTGGCCGTAGAGCTCTCCTTCGTCTTCACGGAGACGTTCTTGGTCTGCCACATCCGCCTCCCTTTGTTGAATTCGAGCCCTTTTTGCCGTGTCGCTCACACTCCGTTCCGAGCGGTTGATACGGTCCTCGTCTAGTCGAGCTGTGTATATCTCTGCGTAAGGTCCTAGGCTAATTCCCAAGACTTCCATAGTTTGTAGAATCGATGAATATCGCTTATTGAAAATCACGACTGTTAAATGAGTTGCAGTTTCGACTACCTACTTGTCTGAATGCAAATGTTTTGGCGCCAATATCCAGAGGCAGCGGTTCACAGACTCGTTGTTATTTCGAGTATGGGCGCTCAAACATCTTTCCAATAAACTTTCAGATGATAAACTTTCGTAAACTGGTTTCAATAATTTGACTATCAAGGGAGCGAGAGGAACTCCGTTATGCGGAAAAGTCGCGAAAGTCCCGTTGGCCTCGGCCTGATGCTACTTGCATCAACCATCCTTGCCGAGGGGACACTTTGAGTGTTGGAGATTTTCATCTGTTGAGCGCGAATCCATTTCGGGTAAAAAACTCTACTTTCAAACTTTAAAACGATCGAGATGTTTTTGACGTGAAATGCCGTCGTAAACTGAGTTAGCTCGAAAAGTTAACGTGAAAGGACACACCGACATGCATACATTCACATGCATTCACAAAAGGTCAACAAATGACCGCTATACCCATCCGAAAAAGAATTTATACCTGAAAGAGAGACGGAGCGCGGCTAGCGCGCTAGAAAAGGATAGAAGTGGCCATGTTACAGGTTCCATATACCTATGGAAGAAAATATATTTTACAAAATCCTTCATATAGCGTGTTCCTGATTACATCTTGATTCAAAATATGCAAAAAAAATCGGTTTTTCAAAATCGCAAAAGTGGACGACCCTCTTAAGTAGTGGTCACACTTAAACTAAATTACATTTAACTTTTTTATTTAAAAAAATCCACTGGTAAATGATTTTTATATTTTTTAGTCTGTTTTGTTGAATGTCTAAAAGTATACTGATAAAGTATGATGTTGTATGATGGTAATTGACTGAAAGCCTATTCTTTTCTATGGTTTTATAATAGGTCACGTTTTTCAGAATATCTGCAAACTAATAATAGTCTAACAATTCTTGTTATAACCATGACATAATAAAATAAATACAATCCAATTTCGTTATTCGCTAGGGTATCGTTCCCGAAAAGTGCTGGAAATACTGAATCCGCGAATAGCGAAGGGAAAGTTGAACGGAATAGCATGAAAAGCGATCCTGTGGTTAAAAAAACGTGTTCGAAATAAGAAAATTACTTTTGCGTAAAAAAAAAACGAGGATTACAATAAAACGTAACGAGGCATTTCAGTTAAATAATTGTTGTTTTGGTCTGCATAATCTTTTTTTAAAGTTCTATCTTATTCCTCGTTTAAAAATGGAGGATTATTACACGAATGAACATTATAAGCCCATGGCACAATTTGACATATGACCAACTTCTGGGGATAGTTTAATGTAGATATTTTAGGCATTACAGAGCTTCTGATTTTTGACTAGTAGAGTTGACTTGCTTGCAGAGCACAATTTAAACTTTATTTTTCAGGGAATTACATTTTTAAGACACACGAATTATGAATATTTTGAGTCATATGTCTTTGAATTGATATCTTTATTTCTACAAAATTGATAATTTTGCCATTTCTTTAGTGTCATTTTCAAATACTTATGTAAACTCTGAGTGACACAAAAGCGATATATTTGAAAGTTTGGAAACAAGAAATAAATATTTATACAGGTCTGGAAAATCCAAACCAGAAACTGGACGATTCTTAAGTAAAATAAAGAAAATACTATATTATTCATCAAATGAAAATGAGACAGAAGATAAGCATCGTAACCATCGACATACGTATAAATTACCAGTTTGGCCCTAGGATGAGGGGTAATACAATGCTGGCGCGGTGAGAGCGGGCGGCAGCATACGCCACGCCTTAACATAACAAGAGGATTCCAATTTATTTGCTTGCATCCAGGCCGTCGAAGCATAAGTACCGTGTTTCGCGCCAAATTTTTTTGTTACAATGGAAGTTTATTCCACTGAACAAAAAGAGCACATTATTAAGTGGTATACTATTCTGGTAAATAATCAGCAGATTTGTATTTACGTGCGAAAATCATCCTGTTCCTTGAAAATTTAGAATTTCGGCAATTATTGTAAAAAATGCACTGATAATAATGAGGAGCAATCGGTTTCTCAAATTACTGCAGAACGAGGAAATAGGGGAAACTGACGTTTGTAGATTAGCAGAAATTAATTTTCCTTGCAATAGTACCGAATATTTTAAAGCTAATAGGGATATAACCCCTGAAGTTTTGGCAAATACGCGAATCGTATTTTACAATAGACTGGGTTATTGTCTCGCTCAAAGTGGAGGCCTGTTTGAACACCTCTTGTAGACTTTTAGGTGTTTTTGTTGATTTAAATTGCATTTAATTATTTGCTTATTTATTTACAATTACCGAACGTGTTACTTTTATTTTTTACGAGAATAAAAGTTTATTTTTGAGAATGATTTTTAATTTTAAAGTGGTCTATTAGTTTATTTACTTACAAATTACCGTTGCGTTTCACTAGTATTTTTATTAGAATAAATGTTTATTTTGTAACAGAAATATCAATTTTCTTTACGCCCAACAAAAACTAATTTTTTTGTATTTCGACTATTTGATGTATTTAAAACATACAATGTATCAAATATTCATTAAGTATTCCAAATTCCGTCGATTACGTTATAAGTTTAGACGAAAACTAAATATACCCTCTCATTCGTTTCAAGGTACTGCTCGTCTTCGTGTCGCATGGAAGTTGGCGGGGGTAATATTGCGGTAGGCGTTCCCTACGATCTTCTGTCCGAACTAATCTGAAAGACGTTAGACGGGCTTAGTGGGTTAGAATTTGAGAAACGGCCAAAATAATTTCTAGTTAAGAAATTTAAAATAGAAGGTTGACTATAGTAACGTTTCTATTAAACCTCGGTAATATGAACAGCCAGTCTTTTCTTTCTAAAGTTTCGTCTCAGGTTAAAGGCAACAGTGTTGTGGTTGCGTCGCGCCTAGTTATATATGTGCGCCGCTCTTCTATTTGACATTGGATTGTCGAGAAACAAATTACAACGATTACAAAATTGGGCTAAACAGAAAGGCCGTAATATACTTTCGACGTACTCTGGTGTGTAAAATACAAAAAAAAAGCATGTTAGCCACATGACGAGTATCTAACTTTTACTAAATCAAAAGCCGAGGTTAAATTCCAAAATTAGATTTGTAGATATGAGTTTCATTTGCAAATGGGGCTTCGATGGAACGTCAGGTCAGAGCCAGTACAAAATGAAATTCACTGATCCGAATATTTCTGATACAAACCTATTCCTAACCTCCCTTATTCCACTTCAATTAGCAGGTATTAACACGCAAACTCAACAAGAACAGATTGTGTTGTACAATTCCAAACCCTCTACTATGAATTGCGGGCCTCTGAAATTTGAATTTATTAAGAAAACCGAACAAAAGCCTTTAACGAAAATAGAAAATTATGAACTCGAACCAGACAACTTGCACCATATAATAGAGTTTTCTTTGCCACCCGAGCTTAGGTAAACTATCGAAAGATGCACAAAAATCAACGGACAAGTTGATAAGAAACTATCGTCTAGACTTTGCCCGAAAATCATCTTGAAAAAAAATATGGAGGATGTGTTCCAAAACTTTTGGCGTCGATGGATCCTTACACTGTTTTTGACATAGTAAGGAAAAGAGCTATTAACAAAGAAGGCAGTGATTAAAAAGTTCTTTTTATTATTTTTATTACAGTCGTATTATTTATTCATTTATGTGAATCAATAAATATTATATTACTTACAAATTATTTGCATTGGTATTTATTAAGAAGTCTTAAGCATAGAGGAAAACGTTATTATAGTATTATATTTAAAATGTGCCTTGAAGTCAAGCGCAATATTTTATTCATGGAAATACAATTATTCTTTTTATTTTATTTTTAAAGCGTTGAACCACATTAGACCTTTTTCGAATTTATTTTCATGATTTTAAAGTTTCAGTCTGCTATTGTTGGATCCGATTTTTATTTTTAATATCAAATCCGTGCTTTCGATTCACTGTGTTTTGACGACCCGAAACCAGCGAAAAGTCCTTGCCCGACACCATTTTTGCTGGAAACCAGGAAGCAAGCTACGATACAACAGTATGCTTTATTTCACTTCTTCAACATGGCTAAACGGGTTGTCCGTCGCTTTTTGTTACATTCCCTTTTTTTGAGAGGTTCTGTTCTCGATTTTCCACACCTATATAAGACTTTATTAAGCCTGATTAGACTGTATCTTTACTAATCCGAATGAATAGGTTAGATCCAGTTAATTCAGGTTAGTTCAGTTTACTGCCGGTTAGTTTTGGTTAGTTAACTTAAGTTTTTTACTCCTCCGGTGTATCTAAAGGTGTTGTTTGTTGATATTTTACAGTCTGGCATCGAAAATATCAATAGATATTATATAGACAATTGTTCTCTGTGAATTTTGTTTTTGTTACAGCTTCACTGATGAGATTATTAGGTATTCGAAACGCATATTGGGAGAGAACCACAGTTGGACTCGCGGGAAATAACAGTAAAATGTTTACACTTACGATGCTAAGAAGAACGGGAAAGTTAAATTGCAGTCGTTTTATCAATTTGGTTGGATTTGAGTGCTTTTCTATTCTATTTCAGTTCAAAAAGGAATTTACAATGAATTCTTCACAAATATTTTATTTTATTCCTTTGGTTTCTTGAATACTTAAAACTTAAGTCTTCTTTTAAAAGGGATAAATTTAATAAATGTTATAAATATGCTTATAAAATCCGCTCTCTAACTATAAAAATATTTATGGTGTTTTAAATTGAGTTAATAAAATTGATAAAATATATAAATTAAGTAAAAGATTACACCGATCAATAAATTTTAGTTTATTTGTTGTATGTTGTATGAAAAGTGCATTTTTTATTCATTTTGGAGCGCTGAACACAAAAATGATAATGAAATTAAAAACTTTTGCAATTTTCAAAAACAAGTTTTTTTAATTTCATTTTTAACAAAATAATAAAAAATACATGGTTTCACACTTGTAAAGACAAAAAATATCCTGTCTTTTTGCTTATCATTTGTAAATTGTTTCTGGAGCATCTCCAACAGTAGTTGGCAAGCATGGAAGCATTCCACTTTCCCTAGTACATTTTCTCCATTGTTAATATATCCTGACGGAAGTATCCGTCATGTTCATTACTTACAGTTCGGCAGTTGACGGGAAAAAAGACCAGATGTGAGTGTAGGAAACGGATCTTTAGAGACATATTGCAACACATTTTTTGATACGATGGCAGCATACTTTCAACAAGAGTAATGTAATTGTCAGCTTTTTTATTTCCGAAGAAATCAGTGATCACGAGGCGCAAGTCATTCGAAGCATGTTTTCAAGATCTGATAGATTGTTTAATTCTGATTGGGTTATTTGTGTGGTTGGCGGTATAACGTGCTGGGTGTGAAATTGATGTTGATGGCATATCTTCTTGAGAAATCGTTGTATCGTTATTATCTGATTCGCAAATGAATGTTTTTGGGGGTTCTGGAATAGGAAGTTCTTCACTGTGAGATACAGGTCTCATGGCAGATGGTATATTTGGATAGTTGATAACCGACTTTTTCTTCTTGTGCCTTGCCCAACACTAGGTTTGATGCAGAAATAACAATCATTATCATGATTTGAAGGCTCTCTCCAGATCAATGGGACTGTAAATCGCATAGATCGTTTTTTACTATTTAACCCGTTTCTCATACTTGAAGCGAATGCATTACAGCAGATATGTGACACCCACTCTTTGTCTTGATCCCCAATATTGCAACCAAAAAAAAGCTGATATGCCTTTTTTATCAATGGGATAATAGACCGCTTTTGAGATGCAAAAGTCACCTCACCACAAACATAACAGAAGTGGTCTGGATTGTTTACACACTTTCGAGACATCTTACAATCTCAACTATTCGATTCGACTCACTCACTTCGACTGACTAACCCCTCCGCTTTGTAGCTGCTTATGTACCCAAATACGGCTTCTCAATTTATAGAGAATATTTGAGAATTTTCTATTCAATTCCATAATATTCGCAATAGTGGCGTTTGTCATTTGTTTGTATATAGGGGCAATTCAGTACAAAGCAGACATTAAAGTTGATTGACATGGGTTTAAATGGCTATCTCCCTTATTTTAAGCCTGGAGGTTGGAACTTCGTATAAGGAGATCATCCCTGGAGATCCTTCATGCGATGTTGCCAAGTTGTGCAAAATGTCCTTAACTTGGGGAAAACGTAACAATACAAAATACCATGTGCATTCTTGCGGTTAATTTATAGGAAGATATGACATCACGTATCTCTAAAACTTGGACTAATATTAAAAAGATAAGTTTAGTTTCGATTTTAGCACCTCAAAAAATTAGTTGATTTTATTTTAGATACATTTTGGCTCTTGTCCAGTGTTATCGAACAATGCGTTTAATTTAAGTTAAGTTTAAGAGCATGCTTAAGGATTTCACATACGATCAGGTGCATATTACACAGTTTAACATATTTATAATTATTTAAATAGCCCTGGTTTAAGGAATCAAACCCAAAACATTTAAATTCAAAAGTACTGTAAACCAAAGATACAGTTTTTCTGTTGATAAAAATATATAAAAATAAAATTCAAGTCTCTAAAATAATTAATAGTTACGTGTGATTGTAAATCTACAAATGCCAAATATCGTCAAAGAGTAAATGCATTAAATTCAATATACCAAAAGAATACCAAGAGTCTAGGAAAAAGAAAATATTTAAAAGAAATAACAATGCCATAGTAATTTAAGTACATTGTATTTTGGTTATTTAAATTTGATTGCAAGAAAGCAAAACTAAAAAGGGGATCTTCACAAATTTTACAAAGATAAAGATTAAAAAAATGATTAAATAGATCAGGTACATGTCGGACGCGTATTACATTAGGTTTCCGTAGCAATTGGTAGTTTTTTCTGCAATTTCGTTGTACCTTTGCCCTCGAGATAACTGACAGAATTTTATCGCAAATAATGGGATTTATATAGGAAAACATATAGTAACATTATAATTTAAATTTTAAACAGTTCTTTTTTTATTTCATTAATTCGTAAACGTTCCTTAATCGAACTAATTTTAACTGAAAGGATTTACTACATGTGTTTGTTTGAAGGTCATAGACAACGATGTTTCCTGCGAAGTGGTAGATTTGGACTTCCATTGTCTTAATTTTTGTTGAATATTACAACGTTTCCGCTAGTAGTTATCTCTAGCCGTTTTCAGGTGAAACTCGAAAACGGCTAGAGATAACTACTAGCCGAAACGTCGTGATATTCAACAAAAAATAAAGATATCTACTACTTCAATTTACTACATGTTCTTGTGATGAATTCTTGCAGATTTTAAAATCCTCCGTTGGATAACAGCATTTAAATTAAAGGAATTTAATATTAAAATAAAAAACGATATAACGGTTAAAGTAAATATTAAACTGAGAAATAAAATACAAAATATAAATTCAGATCTATTTTTAGGTCAAAGAAAAGCATTTACTGGCAAATTTCATTGCAAAAGGTTAAAAACTGACGATGTTATAAGTCTGTGTCATACAAATGAATAGACGGACGGAGAACGAACATGATGAAATTGTAAAGAGAATAAGTTGTCTTCATGAATTGAAAGAAAGTGAACCGATAATAAGTTGAATTAATAAAATTTACATTTATTAAACTTTTTTAAAATTCAGCCATTTGCCGCTTATCATTTTTTCAACATAGATGCTGAACTATTAGAACGATATGAAAATTAGGTTGGCCTTTACAATTTAAAAAATGACTATTTAAATATTTATGAAGATAATCCGCTGTATTTAATTTTTAATTTAAAACTGGTTAAATTGCATATAAAAGATAAAATAAAATTAGTTTCTTTTCAAAGCAATTATAAACTGAAATCGTACTAATTTCAGCTTATAATTCCTTTTGCCCCCCTGGCCTTACGAACTAGCGTATTAGCCACGAAATATTTTAATTAAATTTAAAAATACTCAAAAGAAACACAGCACTTTTTATTCAAACGTCCAAGGTAACTGCGGGAATCCAACCCGCAAGCAAAATTGTAAAAAGGCAGCGAAATAGGAATGTGCAATATTCTTAAAAGTATCGATATTTGATATAGATCCATGTCTTAAAAATTAGTATCGATACAAGAAAACATCGACAAAAAAAATCGATATCCATAGTATCGATACCTTGATGTTAACGGATATCCTTACTAGTTAAACAAAAATCCTATAAATCTTATGTGACAAGTCCTTACCGTGAATAAATTCCGAGTTCTTCAATCAATGCGATATACAAAAATAAAACTCTTTGGTTACTGTACAGGAACAAATATATATTATAAAAAATAGATATTATGTACTATGTAAGTTTATAATAAATTTCCTACTTATCCGTTTATAACAAAATGAAAATGTAGTAACTAAGAGATAAGTAAAAATTAAACAAAATATAAACGACTACAATAAGCATCTATGAATAAATAAATAACATATTGAATATTCGTGTATTAAACATACAAATATAAAAGAAAATGCAAATTAGTTCCACTATTCACATTTTAACTAACAAATACATAAGTAAAACAAAACAAAATATAAACGAGGTAAGTATACATCAATGAATAAGTAAATTACAAAATAAATATTATTCTTCTATTAAACAATTTTAAAACATTTATAAGTTCCAGTTTTCAAGCCTTAAGAAATTAAAAATAAAAAATCTGTCAATATTTCTTCACTAGGTCTATTACGATATAATATAAATAAATCGCAAATCGAATTAAATCTGTTAAAATAGAGGGAGTTAACCTGCAAACCATGTTACAGTAACCTGTAAATTTCTAAAAATCTCTACTCCAGTGATAATTAGATTAGATATCGACACTTTTTCGATCTCGGATCGTATGTTTCGATATCCAACCATCGATACAAGCAATTTATTGCATTTAAAATATCGATACAAAATATCAGAATCGAAAGCAAAAGTATCGATACTTTACAATATCGTTTTGTATCGCCCATCCCTAGAGTCATATGAACAAACTCTATAAGACAGTAAAAATAAATGGAGAAAACATAAAATAAACATTCATCATAATAATAATAAAATAACTACTGAATGTAGGAAGAGGATTGGTGGATATTGGTAAAACATTGGATCAACAATTAACACAACTACGCAGACTGACAGAATTTCTATGCTACACCGAGCAATATGCGAGGCAGACGATTCAACACCGCTGCGGTTGAGGGACCATGGACTGACTTGTCATCATCAACCAGACCCAGAGAAGATTCAAGCTAGGCTACAGAAGCCTCTTCATGGATGACACTCAAAAGAGAACAACTAGAAAAATGTCGACAAATGAGCGTCTAACTACTGAATGACGTCTAGGCAAAAAATGTTTCCTGAAACCGAAAGCTTTCTATTAGCTGTTCAAGATCAGGTCATCCCAACGAGAAGCTACCTGAAACACACTATCAGGGACTCCTCGATCCAGAACGACCAATGCTGATATGCAGGTATTTACTGCATCGGAGTACTAGGAGAGACACGACTCAGCCGCCAAGATTATCCATCAAGAATGGGCAGAGAAATTGAAACGATTGCAAGTAGTGAAAATGCTATATTTGAATACAACCCGGAGCCTATACTGGAAAACCACGAGTTCAAGTTATACTGGGACCAAACTGTGCTTATGGATTATACAGATGCACTTAACAGACCAGACCTCATTTTAATGGATAAAACATCCAAGTGAGCAACACTAATAGAAGTTGCCATCCCTAAGATCGTCAAATATAGAGACATGGAGATACAAATACGCAGACGGTGGGAATTGAATAGCGTTCAGATGATCCCCATAATTCATCAACAAGCGGCGGCGTACCGAAGAATCTTCTGTTTAATATTTAAGGATTAGGGCTTAGCGAACACCTCTATAAAGCCATGCAGAAGACAGTGCTACTTGGAATCGCATGAAATGTCCGACAACATGCAAATGGTCCTCCATAGAGCTCCATACTTGTGATATATCTGGGATGAGCGAGTGTTTCCTAAAGGGAGTGCAGAAGCCGTTTAGCTAAATATATGGAATAAAACAGTTGAAAATTAAAATAGATGTAAAAAATACTTTGTATGTTATATAAATTCTTATTTATATGTACTTTTAAGGGATCGGACAGGTAATTATAGATCTTAAAGAAAATAATAAATGGACCTTTTCCTACTTGCGTTAATAAAAATGGGGGATGTATATTTTATTTATATTTTTGTTATATAAGTATTCATACTTTTACACTTTTAAATTTATTTAGATTATAATGCACATAAAATATGTTTTCAACCATATGAATATCAGAAAGAGTAGATGGGCGATATATATAAATATTTGTCAATAAGAATCTTTATGCTTTATTCAAAGCATACCACGGAGTATTCTTATTTCACTAACAACTATACAATTGACCTCCAGATTCTTATCCCAGCATAAAATTTCATATTTTAGGAAGTGTAACAATATAACACGTGTAGACAATTTTCTCAATAGAAACATTGCTTGAACTCATTTTGAGAATTATGATTTAATAATTGAGATAGTTTATTTTATAATTCATGATTTAACATCAAGTGCCTACTGAAATCGAAAAATAACGCAGTGATGTAATTCTGTTTTGAAAACTCCGAAGGATTGTACCATACGATGACAAGACCGCATCCTCTATGGAACAATTTTTTGCATAGCCAAATGATGTAAGTGCCACAATTCTAGTTTGAAATATTTTTTCTATTATTTTGAAAAGACTGATAACAGAGCAACTCGTTTGTTTGAAGGTTGTATACAATGTTGAAGAATGACTAAAATGTGGTCGGACTTGCATTGTCTTTATTTTAATTTTAGAACAACGAACACTGGACAGCAAGAAACACATTCCTTCTTCACAATTCCGTACATTAAGGGAACGTCGGACAAAATAAGACGAATTTCCAGTAGTTATAATATAAAAACAGCCTTTAAATCAGGAAATATCCTTAAAGCTCATTTAACAAAAACGAAACCTAAAACTACAGGGTAAGAAAGCAGCCTTTAAATCAGGAAATACCCTTAAAGCTCATTTAACAAAAACGAAACCTAAAACTACCGGTAAGAAAGAATGTGTTTACAAAGTTCCATGTGAGTGTGATGAAATGTATATTGGAGAAACCAAATGACCGCTAGAAGTTAGAATTAAGGAACATAAAACTCATACACAAAAAGGGGAAATGTCGAGATCAGGTATTGCAGAACACTCTTGGGATAAACAACACCATATAAAATGGTCTGAGGCTGCGGCAATATATATGTAACCCAATATGAAAAAATGAAAATTTATAGAAGCACCATACATTAAAAACAATAATGGAATCTTCAGTAAACCGAGTGTTCGGATACCTAATCTTTGGCAACCACTATTTTGTAACATCAAATCATTGAGGTGTGTACAGCGAAGCGAAACGTTGCGCTTCAATGGACACAGTCCCTATATAAGCTCGTAGTCTTAAGACAAAACATTCAGTTTATACTTGATAACGATTAGAGATACAATGTAATCGAAACGTCGTAAAAAATAAAAGTAAAGACAATACAAGTCCACATTTGAGCAACTCGTCTTATACCAGTCAGGAAAGACATATTAATAAGAAAATTATATTTCAAATATGATCACAAATCTTCTTAATTAAAGTACATGGAACTTTATCATGAAAACTTGACTTTTTACTACTTGCTGAGAGAATAATAGGCAACATCTTCACAATCACAGTAGTTAAAAACATCGACCAAGACAGCTTATTTACATATTACATTTAGATTTTGAGTAATTTTTTTTACAATGTGAACAAAAAACTCACATTTCATTTCAATAATAAAAATATATGCGGGAGAGAACATAAAAATACTTCAGTGATAATGATCATGAGAAAACAGACATTTTGAACATATTGAGCTAATTTTGTAGAAGATCAAGAAGTTTTTTTTTTTTCAACACTGGCTGAATTTCTTTGTCTCTTTGAGGGGAATTTTGTGTTGTCGCTATTTAAAATTGACAAGCAATGTAATTAAAAATTGAATAACTAGTTTTCAGATGGAAAAGAGGCAATAATATATATATATATATATATATATATATATATATATATATATATATATATATATATATATATATATATATATATATAAGTTTGTTAAAGTAAATCAGATATTATCATCGCGTTTTAGGAATTTTTATAAATTTCTTAATTTCAAATATTTTGAGTTGCCTTATAAAAATTGAAAGAATTACATTATTATTCTTTAGGTACAGGAAATGCTCATCCGTTTGACTGAAATTGTAGGTCGGCAAGGTATATTTGACTTGCCTTACCATGAACACTCATCTTTTAAATTGCTCTGGGGTCGTTTTAACAATAAACTAATAAATTCGCCTAGATAAATACAGCCTTTATATAACTCTTTCGATCTCTACTCCGACAATTTATATTTAACTGAGGAATTTTTAACAATTCATAGGAATTCTAATTCAGGGGGTTCATTTTTCAAATAGAATATTTTTAATTCCGAGGTCAATAATCTCCAAACTACTAACCCTTTTCTAATTGCTTAACATAAATTTAAACACTAAATAGATTTATGGCTAGAAAACATTTATTTTTTTTTATATTTTATTTATATTTATCACTAGCTTTTACCTGCCACTTCGTCCGCGTGAAACTTGGGAAATAAATAATCTACAATTGTTATAAAGAAAAGCAGTCTTTATTATTCTTGATAACCTCCTCTTCATGTTTCTAAAGTTTCATCGAAATCGTTTGAGCTAATTTTATAGAAGATCAAAAAGTTTTTTTTTTTAACACTGGCTGAATTTCTTTGTCTGTTTGAGGGGTACTTTATGTTGTCGCTACTTAAAATTTACAAGCAAAGTAATTAAAAATTGAATAACTAGTTTTTGGATGGAAAAGAGGCAATAATATATATACAGTGCCTTCATTTCAAAACGAACCATCCTTAATAACTTTGTTAAATAGAAAAAAAAAAAAAAAAAAACACGTCAATTTAGATATACAGGGGGAAGTTTAATTTTGCATTTGTTAAAAGTCTGTCAATCACCTCCTCACCTCCAGCTAACCTCACTTTGATATGTCAAATGGGAACCCCCACCTTGTGACACATCATTGTAAGCAGCATAAAATTATCTATCCAACCGTATAAAAAAAATTAAATCGGTTGACGTACAAGCGAACAGTGTGCAAAAATGTCTTGTAATAATGCATAATATATCGGCCTCGAACTTTGGTATGTCAAATGATTACCCTATAGTGTGATACATCATTTTAAAGGACGTACGATCTGCTATCCAATGATGTCAAAAAAAATTAAGTTAATAGACGTTATAGGCAATTAGGATGCAAAAATGTGTGTTAAATATAAGCAGTTTATTCAGTTTTATTCAGTTGAAGAAAATTATTTTATTAAATGTTCAAAATGTGCGCCGTTATTAGAAAGCCTATTTTGAAATTCCCCACGAACATTGGCAAGGGTTTCTCTGCTAATTCCTCTACATTCCCGAACAATTCGATCTTTTAAATCGTCAATATTTTCAGGTGGGGTTTTATAAACCTTGCTTTTTAAATACCCCCAAAGAAAAAAGTCTAGAGGGGTTAGGTCTGGAGACCATGCTGGCCATTCAATTGCACCACGTCTGCCAATCCATGTCCCTGGAAAATGTTCATCAAGCCACTCTCGAATTGCCAAAGCGTAGTGCGGGGGAGCTCCATCTTGCTGGAAATGCAAATTATTTTCATTTAGTACCATAACAGCATTTTCATCCACTTGATTTTCTAAAGATTGCACAATGGCAGGGTATATTGTGTTTTCTAAAAGGTTTAAATAAATTTGCCCAGTTAAATTATCTTCCAAAAAAAATGGCCCGATGATTTCATTGCCATAAATTCCTGCCCACACGTTAATTTTTTCGGGATATTGAGTATGCCCTTCTCGGAAAAGGTGCGGATTTTCATTATCCCAGTATCTGCAGTTATGTCTGTTAACCAGTCCATTTAGAAAAAAAGTTGATTCATCACTAAAGCAGATATTCTTAGGTAAATGGGGGTCCTCGTCAATTCGTTGGCACATTAATTCGCAAAATTGAATTCTCCTATCAAAATCGTCTTCTCCGAGTTCTTGAAGAATTTGAATTTTGTAGGGAAAAAACTTATTTTGTTTTAAAACTTTATGCACAGAGCCAGCAGAAATGTTGGTTAAATCTGTGACCTTTGAGATGGATAAAGTTGGATCTATTGCAAACTGTCCTAGTACCTCGATTTGGCATGCTTCATCTACAACCCTTTTCTCAATAGATTTTTTATTACAAACGGATCCCGTTTCTTCAAACTTTCGTACCAATTCGAGTACATATTTATGGCCCACGTTTTTGTCTTGATGCCTCTCGTTAAATGCTCTGGCGGTTCTACGAGCGCACCGATCTTCAGCTTCATAGAGAAAAATTATTTCTATTCTTTCGGCTAGCGTATACACCATTTATATTCACGTTTCAACTAGGCGTCACAATGACAATTTTAACAATAATAAACAACTGGTGTTTAAAGATCTTAAAAATTTTATTTATTGCAGTGATTTCTTGTACCTATCAGGTACCGCAAAAAATATCATTGAAATAAATACACTAGATTGATTAGACTGCAATGAATTTTGCGATGAATTTTAAAACAGGCTTAGTTTTTTTCTCGCAAATATTTTAACTGTTTATTATTTTTAAAAAATATTTATTTTAAATTTAAAATAATATTTTACTCTATGAAGTAGCCATTTGACATAATAAAGTTTAATGTGATAAGGTGTCTATTATTACCACACATCTTTTCTTACTATTCGCTTGTACATCAACAGATTTTGTTTTTTTTTATTGGCTAAATAGGAGATAGTATGCCCTTTAAAATGATGTATCACACTATAGGGTATATAGGCCGATATATTATGCATTATTACAAGACATTTTTGCACACTGTTCGCTTGTACGTCAACCGATTTAATTTTTTTTATACGGTTGGATAGACAATTTTATGCTGCTTACAATGATGTGTCACAAGGTGGGGGTTCCCATTTGACATATCAAAGTGAGGTTAGCTGGAGGTGAGGAGGTGATTGACAGACTTTTAACAAATGCAAAATTAAACTTCCCCCTGTATATCTAAATTGACGTATTTTTTCTTTTTTTAAAATTTTTCTATTTAACAAAGTTATTAAGGATGGTTCGTTTTGAAATGAAGGCACTGTATATATATATATATATATATATATATATATATATATATATATATATATATATATATATATATATATATATATATATATATATAATATTGTTTTAGGAATTTTCATAAATTCCTTAATTTCAAATATTTTGAGTTGCCTTATAAAAATTGAAAGAATTACATTATTATTCTTTAGGTACAGGAAATGCTCATCCGTTTGACTGAAATTGTAGGTCGGCAAGGTATATTTGACTTGCCTTACCATGAACACTCATCTTTTAAATTGCTCTGGGGTCGTTTTAACAATAAACTAATAAATTCGCCTAGATAAATACAGCCTTTATATAACTCTTTCGATCTCTACTCCGACAATTTATATTTACCTGAGGTATTTTTTACAATAAATTCAGAATTCATAGAAATTCTAATTCAAGGGGTTCATTTTTCAAATAGAACATTTTTAATTCCGAGGTCAATAATCTCCAAACTACTTACCCTGTTCTAATTGCTTAACATAAAAGAAATTTGAGCACTAAATAGATTTATGGCTAGACAACATTTATTTTTTCTATATTTTATTTATATTTATCACTTGCTTTTACGTGTCACTTCGTCCGCGGGAAACTTGGGAAATAAATAATCTACAATTGTTATAAACAAAAGCAGTCTTTATTATTCTTGATAACCTCCTCTTCATGTTTCTAAAGTTTCATCGAAATCGTCTAGGCTATTTCGAAGATTAGCTCTTACAGACGGACAGACAGACATAAAAAAAATTTTCTCATCAGTTCTGACAACCTCCTCTACATCTATGTAAATTTTCATCGAAATTAGTTCAGGTTAGTTTGAAGAAGACCATGTAGACAGACATAAAAAATGTAGCCTGTATTATTGCCCACAACCTCCTCTTCATGTATGTAAAGTTTCCTCGAAATCGCTTTAGCCATTTTGAAGATTAACCCGAAGAAATAGGCAGACACTTCAATTTTACTTATATGTATAGATGTTTTGGTATTTTTTAAAAACTTTGTAATATTAATTGTAAAATAATTTGAAGTCCTCTTGTAAAAACTCAAGTAAATCATTATTTTTTGGGCATAAAAATTAATTTTTCGGTAAAAACCAAATTACAGTTCTTTAAAAGATGTTAGGTTAGCTATTAATCCTCAAACCATTATTCCGGATGTTTTTGAAAAGATAAATTCTGCTCCTTGGTTTTTATCTTGTCTGCTCTTGCTATAAGCAATCTGATTAAAATAACAAAAATAAAAAAAAAAGATTTGACCAAAAAATCGCCATAATCTTTTTCTGCTTTCCTCCATTCGACTCGAAGTCATTAGTTCAGGTTAGTACGGACACGGACACAGAAGGTGTGAAAAAATCACCCTTTTCCTCTAATTCTCAGAAACAATTAAACAAACAAACTATTTCAATATTACGGATGTTTTTGAAAAGATAAATTTCTCCAATCGGTTTTTACCTCTCCTGGTCTCCATATAAGCAATTTTCTGCAGATATAAAGTGTTAAAATTACAAAATTTTAAAAATAATTAATTTGACAATAAAATCGCCATAATCCTTTTCTATCTTCCTCCATACTACTCGAAATCAATAGTTGTGCTACGGACACGGGCATAAAAGTTGTGAATAAATCACCCTTTCTGACTAATCCTCAGAAACAATTAAACACAGAACCTATTTCGCTCTCTACGTCAATAGATATAAGCTAAAACAATTTTGAATTTTAATGTTAAGAAAAATCTTACATATTATACATATTATAGTTCATAGAAATCCTAATATTTTCCAAATAAAATATCTTTAGTTCCGAGGTCAATAATCAGTAAACTACTTAGTATCTTCTAATTGCTAAATAACAAAATAAATTTGAGTAATAAATGGATTTGTGGCTAGACAAAATTTATTTTTTCTCTATTTTATTTATATTTATGATATTCAGGTATTTTTCTAAAAATCTTTAAAATATTAATGGTAAAACATTTTGACTTTTTTTTGTAAAAACTGAAGTAAAGCATTATTATATGGGCATAAATAAATTATTCTATATAAACCAAATTACAATTGTTTAAAAGATGTTAGGTTAGTTATAGATCCTCAAATCATTATTCCGAATGCAATTCTGATTAAAAAAATCTTCTGCGGATATAAAGTGTTAAAAGTACAAAAATAAAAGTAAAAAAAAATGGACAAAAAATTGCCTTAATCTATTTGTGCCTTCCTCTATATGCCTGGAAGTTATTAGCTGCGATGCGGAAACGGGCACAGACGGTCTGAGTAAATCACCCGTTTTGACCCATCCTCAGATGCAATTAACAAATCTATTTCGATCTCCACTCCAATAGATAATACCACCAGTAATTTTAATTTTTAAATTCAGGTAAAATCATAAATATCAATATTCTTTGAACACTAAAATTATATGGCCATCCTAGTATTTTTCAAATAAATTATTTTAGGATTCAAGGTCAGTAGTAATTAAGAAACATTTCTCTCTAGTTCCTTCATAACAATAGAGATTGGAGTTTTACATGTATTTACGACCAGAAAATCATTTACCCTCCATTCTATTTTATTTATATTTATGGTGTTCTGGTAATTTTTATAAAATTTTCGTATTTTCAAATTATTAAAAATCCCAAATTTTGAATGTCTTTTAAAAAACGCCAGCACAGTATTATTATTTAGATATTAAAAATACCTATTTAGTATAAATGAAATTGTAGATGTGTAAAAAACTATATTATTGACAGGTTTATTCTTCTCTAGAGATCATCAAACCATTATTCTCGATGTTCTTAACAAACCGACAGGGATCTTACAAGATTTTACTTCGGCAAACCTGACCGTAAGTACTCAAGTTTTAAGATTGCTTGGAGATAGATTTAACAATAAAATGTCGACAATTGTATATGCAGTTTTCTAAAATAATTTTGAAAGTAAATAAGAAGAAAAGTAATTTTTCATATTGAGTTTGGGATAAATCATAAAAATTAAAATTACTAGAAAATTAAAATTATGTAACCATCATGGGTTCTACTAATTTTTGGGTTTCAGACCTAGTAATAACTAAATAATACCCCTCTAACTACCCCAAAAAAAAAAAAAGAAATTTTATCTTTAACTGAGGTTATGACAGGAAGTAGTTTATCTTTTATTTTACTTTTTATTATTACGGCGTTCTGGGAAGTTTATATAGTATTATTAAATTATAGCTAAAATGAAAATTGGATTGTGAAACAGTAAAAATTGTGAATGCTGAGAAATAGGAGACCATGTATTACAATGTCAAAAAATAGTTACCTTGGCTGCGTTGTACATTGATTTATTACCAAATGTCAAATTCCCATTTAACTTTATTACCCTAATAATATAAATCTTTATCAATCGTTGTATAAATTTGTTATGGCTAGCAATGTTAAACTACGTATGAAATAAAAAACAAAAAAATACTTAAAAAAGTCCTCAATAAAAATAGTAACCAAATTGAAAATACATAAGTCGTAATAAACACAGAGATAATGGTCATTTGGTTTAAACTAGAGGCAAAATTGGTACTGGGGAGTTTTCGGGGTCATACATGACGATTTTAAAATCATTTTTAAAAAATTCAATATGACGGATCCAATATGGAAGACGAGAACATCAATTTTGTTCGATTTTCTCCAAAATTGGTACGGGAGAGTTTTCAGGGTCGCACATGACGAATCTAAAATTATTTAAAAAAAATTCAAAATAGCGGATCCAATATGGCTGACAAAAACATCAGTTGTGTTCGATTTTCTCCAAAATTGGTATGGGGGTGTTTTCGGGGTCGTACATAACGAATCTGAAATTATTTTTAAAAAATTCAATATGGCGTATCCAATATGGGGGATAAAAAATAAATTTTGCCCGATTTTTTTCAAAATTAATATGGGGGAGTTTTTGGTATCGCACTTTATTTAAAAAAGAATTAAATATGGCAGACTAAAAATTTTACATTTTTTGATTTTGTTCAAATGTGGGACTGAATCGTTTTTAAGGATGTAAATAGCGAATATAAAATTATTTTAAAAAAATCTAATCAATACGACGGCCAAGAAATTTTAAATTTTTGGATTTCATCTAAAATTGGTACAAGAGGAGGTTTTAAAGAGTTTAGATTTAGATTACATTCAGACGTTAAAATTATTTTTTTGAAATTCAATCTGACGGATCCAATATAGTGAGATGAAAATTTTACCTTATTCGCATTTTATCAGATTTGGTATTAGGGTGTTTTCGGGGTCGTGTATTACGAATATGAAGTTCATTTTTTACAATATTAGGTTAACAAGAGAGTGAGGGAGTCAAAATTTTAAGTTTTCCGATTTTGCCTAAAATTAATATTACGGGGTTCTTGGAGCGTATAAAAACTCAATATGCACGATAAAATGGGTACTTTTTTGCCACTTTGGAGTCATTGCGAGGTACACTAATTTCGATTAGTACTTAGATCAAATAATTTAATAATGAACTCAAAACTAAAAATCGAAAAATAATAAGATTCGTTGGGTACAACCCCGAAAATTCCTCCATACCAATTTTGGAGAAAATCGGACAAAATTAATTTTTTTGGCCGCCATATTGTAAGCGCCATCTTGGATTTTACTGCACCAATTTCATCTAAAAAAATATGGGACCACCGCAGCAACTTCCTTTACATAACGTAAAAAATTTCATTCAAATCGGTGCAGCCGTTCCGGAGTAATCGGTGTACATACATAAAAAAAAAATACATAGTCGACGAATTGAGAACCTCCTTCTTTTAGAAGTCGGTTAAAAAATAATTTTAACGTCTGAATGTAATCTAAATCTAAACTCTTCAAAACCTCCTCTTGTACCAATTTTAGATGAAATCCAAAAATTTAAAATTTCTTGGCCGTCATTTTGCCTCTGACATATTAGATTTTTTTTAAATAATTTTATATTCGCTATTTACATCCTTAAAAACGATTCAGTCTCACATTTGAACAAAATGAAAAAATGTAAAATTTTTAGTCCGCCATATTTAATTCTTTTTTAAATAATGTGCGATACCAAAAACTCCCCCATATTAATTTTGAAAAAAATCGGACAAAATTTATTTTTTCTCCCCCATATTGGATATGTCATATTGAATTTTTTAAAAGTAATTTCCGATTCGTTATGTACGACCCCGAAAACTCCCCCATACCAATTTTGGAGAAAATCGAACACAACAGATGTTTTTGTCAGCTATATTGGATCCGCTATTTTGAATTTTTTAAAAATAATTTTAGATTCGTCATGTGCGACCCCGAAAACTCTCCCGTACCAATTTTGGAGAAAATCGAACAAAATTGATGTTTTCGTCCGCCATATTGGAGCCATCATATTGAATTTTTTAAAAATGATTTTAAAATCGTCATGTATGACCCCGAAAACTCCCCCATACCAATTTTGGAGAAAATCGAACATAACAGATGTTTTTGTCAGCTATATTGGATCCGCTATTTTGAATTTTTTAAAAATAATTTTAGATTCGTCATGTGCGACCCCGAAAACACCCCCATACCAATTTTGGAGAAAATCGAACACAACTGATGTTTTTGTCAGCCATATTGGATCCGCTATTTTGAATTTTTTTAAAATAATTTTAGATTCGTCATGTGCGACCCCGAAAACTCTCTCGTACCAATTTTGGAGAAAATCGAACAAAATTGATGTTCTCGTCTTTCATATTGGATCCGTCATATTGAATTTTTTAAAAATGATTTTAAAATCGTCATGTATGACCCCGAAAACTCCCCAGTACCAATTTTGCCTCTAGTTTAAACCAAATGACCATTATCTCTGTGTTTATTACGACTTACGTATTTTCAATTTGGTTACTATTTTTATCGAGTGCTTTTTTAAGTATTTTTTTGTTTTTTATTTCATACGTAGTTTAACATTGCTAGCCATAATAAATTTATACAACGATTGATAAAGATTTATATTATTACGGTAATAAAGTTAAATGGGAAATCGACATTTGGTAATAAATCAATGTACAACGCAGCCAAGGTAACTATTTTTTTGACATTGTAATACATGGTCTCCTATTTCTCAGCATTCACAATTTTTACTGTTTCACAATCCAATTTTCATTTTAGCTATAATTTAATAATACTATATAAACTTCCCAGAACGCCGTAATAATAAAAAGTAAAATAAAAGATAAACTACTTCCTGTCATAACCTCAGTTAAAGATAAAATTTCTTTTTTTTTTGGGGTAGTTAGAGGGGTATTATTTAGTTATTACTAGGTCTGAAACCCAAAAATTAGTAGAACCCATGATGGTTACATAATTTTAATTTTCTAGTAATTTTAATTTTTATGATTTATCCCAAACTCAATATGAAAAATTACTTTTCTTCTTATTTACTTTCAAAATTATTTTAGAAAACTGCATATACAATTGTCGACATTTTATTGTTAAATCTATCTCCAAGCAATCTTAAAACTTGAGTACTTACCGTCAGGTTTGCTGAAGTAAAATCTTGTACGATCCCTGTCGGTTTGTTAAGAACATCGAGAATAATGGTTTGATGATCTCTACAGAAGAATAAACCTGTCAATGATATAGTTTTTTACACGTCTACAATTTTATTTATACTAAATATGTATTTTTAATACCTAAATAATAATACTGTGTTGGCATTTTTTAAAAGACATTGAAAATTTGGAATTTGTAATAATTTGAAATTACGAAAATTTTATAAAAATTACCAGAACACCATAAATATAAATAAAATAGAATGGAGGGTAAATGATTTTCTGGTCGTAAATACATGTAAAACCCCAATCTCTGTTGTTATGAAGCAACTAGAGAGAAATGTTCCTTAATTATTGCTGACCTTGAATCCTAAAATAATTTATTTGAAAAATACTAGGATGGCCATATAATTTTAGTGTTCAAAGAATATTGATATTTATGATTTTACCTGAATTTAAAAATCAAAATTACTCGAGGTCCGGATCACAGCTAATGACTTCCAGGCATATGGAGGAAAGCAGAACTAGACTAAGGCAATTTTTTGCCCATTTTTTACTTTTATTTTTGTACTTTTAAAACTTTATATCCGTAGAAAATTTTTTTAATCAGAATTGCTTATAGTAAGACCGGACAAGGTAAAACCGATGACTAAAAATTAACTTTTCAAACACATTCGGAATAATGATTTGAGGATCTATAACTAACCTAACATCTTTTAAACAACTATAATTTGGTTTATATAGAATAATTTATTTATGCCCAAATAATAATGCTTTACTTGAGTTTTTACAAAAGAAAGTCAAAATGTTTTACCATTAATATTTTAAAGATTTTTAGAAAAATACCTGAATATCATAAATATAAATAAAATAGAGAAAAAATAAATTTTGTCTAGCCACAAATCCATTTATTACTCAAATTTATTTTGTTATTTAGCAATTAGAAGATAGTAAGTAGTTTACTGATTATTGACCTCGGAACTAAAGATATTTTATTTGGAAAATATAAGGATTTCTATGAACTATAATATGTATAATGTGTAATATTTTTCTTAAAATTAAAATTCAAAATTGTTTTAGCTTATATCTATTGACGTAGAGAGCGAAATAGTTTCTGTGTTTAATTGTTTCTGAGAATTAGTCAGAAAGGGTGATTTATTCACAACTTTTATGCCCGTGTCCGTAGCACAACTATTGATTTCGAGTAGTATGGAGGAAAATAGAAAAGGATTATGGCGATTTTATTGCCAAATTTATTATTTTTTAAATTTTGTAATTTTAACACTTTATATCCGTAGAAGATTGCTTATATGGAGACCAGGAGAGGTAAAAACCGATTGGAGAAATTTATCTTTTCAAAAACATCCGTAATAATGGTTTACTGATTTATAGCTTACCTAACATCTTTTAAACAACTGCAATATCTATTGAAGTAGCTTGTTTGTTTAATTGTTTCTGAGAATCAGAGGAAAAGGGTGATTTTTCCACACCTTCTGTGTCCGTGTCCGTACTAACCTGAACTAATGACTTCGAGTCGAATAGAGGAAGGCAGAAAAAGATTATGGCGATTTTTTGGTGAAATCTTTTTTTTTAAATTTTGTTATTTTAATCAGATTGCTTATAGCAAGAGCAGACAAGATAAAAACCAAGAGGCAGAATTTATCTTTTCAAAAACATCCGGAATAATGGTTTGAGGATTAATAGCTAACCTAACATCTTTTAAAGAACTGTAATTTGGTTTTTACCGAAAAATTAATTTTTATGCCCAAAAAATAATGATTTACTTGAGTTTTTACAAGAGGACTTCTAATTATTTTACAATTAATATTACAAAGTTTTTTAAAAGATACCAAAACATCTATACATATAAGTAAAATTGAAGTGTCTGCCTATTTCTTCGGGTTAATCTTCAAAATGGCTAAAGCGATTTCGAGGAAACTTTACATACGTGAAGAGGAGGTTGTGGGCAATGATACAGGCTACATTTTTTATGTCTGTCTACATGGTCTTCTTCAAACTAACCTGAACTGATTTCGATGAAAATTTACATAGATGTGGAGGCGGTTGTCGGAACTGATGTAAAAAAAACTTTTGTGTCTGTCTGTCCGTCTGTAAGAGCTAATCTTCGAAATAGCCTAAACGATTTCGATGAAACTTTAGAAACATGAAGAGGAAGTTATCAAGAATAATAAAGACTGTTTTTGTTTATAACAATTGGATATCATAATGAACTTAAAACTAAAAATCGAAAAATAATATTTTTATAACAAAAAATTTAACCGACTTCTAGAAGTGCGCTAAAATGTGAAAAATTACTATAAATTTCTATATGAAATTGAAATTTTTGAAGTCGGCGCCAAACGAATACCTGACAAAATGGGATTCGCATAAACAGATTAACAATACTTTGTTCGAAATTGCTTTCTGACCATAATTTGTATATATTGGTGGTTATTTGTTTCATTTTAAAATAACTTAGCGCCGACTTCAAAAATTTCAATTTCATATAGAATTTTATAGTTATTTTTCACTTTTTAGCGCACTTTTAGAAGTCGGTTCAATTCTTTTTTATAAAAATTTTATTAATGAGCAATCGTAGAATCGACGTTTTACCCATTTTTCCCCTTTAAAAATACGATTATCGAAAAACAAAGAAATTAATTTTTAGACATTCTTAAGAGCTATTTTTTGAATTAAAAATTACGTTTCATATCTGGGTAATGGTCTATTGCGCCCTGATGGTCAGAAAACAATCTACCTCACCGGTCGACTGCGCCCTGACCATACCAGGGGTCTTAGGACGATTGCACTCCAAGATCGTATAATCAGGCAGGTAAAGAAAGGTAGAAAGAAAATAGATTAATTCAAAGTGTATAGCTTATTAGGATCTAAAATGCAAAAATTATAAGGTAATATAATATTATTATCTATACTTAATATATATTGATGACAAACAAATTTTATGAAATTGAATCTTGCATGTGTTTCATTTATATACATACTGTATTAATTAAATTTGATATATACTCGTAGCGTTTCTTGTACACTAAATTTTTTATTGTAACGGGTTAATTAACACTGTTAATTTTAACATAAGTATTCAACTGTGCCTCTTTTATTACCTCTAAAAATCTGAATTGCATGATATTTCTTTAGGTTGTTATGCACAAGTTAATTGAAATACAATATTTTTGAAGCAAGTCGAAAGGTTAGAAATGAGTATGAGATTGCTTGTTTGGCAACAAAATAAAAACCAATGGAATATAATACCCGTTTTTAATAGTGTGAATTGTAAATAAGGGTTTAAAATACTTTGGACAATAACTAAACGTGCCATTCACATAGATCTTTTCCGACAGCATAAATATGTTAAATTTGATTTATAAGAAAACAATTTTTTATTCCACGTTATTATTTAATAGTAGTTTTTTTTTTATTTTGACATTATTTAGCCTAAATTTCAATAAGTTTTGATTATTTCTTTATTGATTATACTTACTTTCTTTTTAGCTGAAGTAATAACAATATATAATAACAATAAATTAATCTTTTCACTTGTTTCATAATCCCATATACTTTTATTAAAACCAAAAAATATAATTTGCATTATATTATACTGTCAATATTCGCAAATATTGCCCTTTAGTTCATGCATTAGTTGGCGCTGCTGTCAAGCAACTAAGCCATTAGATGCTTTTTCTTATATTTTCAATTTCCTTGGTAGTCACGTCAAATTTGTGAGCCTGCTTGACGCCTGCGTTGATAATTTTGAACGGACGCACTAACGAGCATTTAGCCTCAAAAACCGGACAAAATTAATAACGTCGTTGTTTTTGACTCTAGACGTGTCAAAATCAGTATCCGAGGATTTTTGAGGGCGCTAAGTTGATTTCTGGCATTATTTTACTAATAAGGTGAAGGGGGGCGGACTTAAGGGAGGGAGGGGGAGAGGAGTAATATTAAAAAAACTTAATAGTTATCGTTTTATATGTTTTTAGGTGCTCCGATTTCATTTCTGGCATTACTTTACTAATCGGGTGAAGGGGCGCTGACTTAGGGTGGAGAGGGGGAGGGGAGTAATATTAAAAAAACGTAATGGGTATCGTTTTATATGTTTTTAGGTGCTCCGATTTCATTTCTGGTATTATTTTACCAATCGGGTGAAGGGGCGCTGCCTTAGGATGGAGAGGGGGAGGGGAGTAATAGTAAAAAAAACGTAATGGGTATCGTTTTATATGTTGACTTAGGGTAATTGTACGTTTTCCCATAAAAAATCTATCTCAAGATAAAAACAAAGTCTCTTTACTGTGTGATCAAGTAGGTCCTGAAGCACAACTTCAACACTCGTCTCCGTTATTTGGAAATACTCTTGTTTTGGATAGCAGAGTTTCTTTGCTTCTCTAATTAGAGTATACGAAGGATATATACCCTTATTGGAACCGTGTAACAACTCTCACTGCCTCCTTGTAAAGTCACCTTCAACAAAGATTTGCAAAGATTGTTCAGGTGTGTAATTTTTTACTTTCGGTTTCTGAGCAGTATTTATTACCTTCCTGTAAAGTTTGGCTCTTGTTGGTGTTGAAGTTGCATCTATTATAAGTTTAGAGGCCGCGGCATTTCCAGACATTCGTTGACTTACGCTGGCTGCATAGGAAAGTTCCTCAACAGGTCCCTCTTCGCGGAGTTCTTTTGTATTTCGTCGTTTACTACGATCATGTAATTCTTGGAAATGCTTCCTTGGGCGTCTCGTAGAATTCGTGGCCCAAATATGTACTAGTATTGATGTATTAAGCCATTTCTCGTTTTTTTTTTCAAAAAATCTTTCTTCAATATAGTTAGATGATATCCATCTTTTCTTTAAATCACTATTAAAATGTTTTAAATCGTGACTTAAGGTATGGTACTCGTTTTGGAGACATTTCATTATTTCGCAAAGCTTATATTCCATAAATGATACCATATCTTCAAGTGTGCTGTATGTGCTTTATTTAAAAAGCATGTATATCATTTTACGATATATCTCAATAACATTTGATGTCAAATTTGTACCTATAGGAAAAAAAATATATATGTAAGTAAAAAATAATCAAAATTATTGCAAAAAAAAACCGTGGATCTCAAAGCGTTTTTTTTTAAGAGGTAGAAACATGTGGAAAATGTTTTGACTGTTATGATATGGCTAAGGTCTATAGTTTATTATAAAAAAAGAATTATAGCCCGACCTAGCTCGGAACATTTTCAAAAACACTAATTAGTTAAAAAGAAAAACAAAAAAATAGAAAATTTTCTTGCATATAATTTTAGGTCCATAAGAATACAAAACAGTCATTATATTTTTACATAATATATATTAAAATTAAATACATATCTTGTTCTTCAGATTCCATCACAAATTTTTTTTTAATATTCACTTTACAAAATACCAAACACCAAACTCAAGTCTAAAAAAAAATCTGTCAAGAACGAATGCGTGCGTATTGAACGAAGCTTAGATCGCAATTAACTGTGCGGAGCGTAGCTGCGTGGAGGGGCCACTTTATCATATTTTTATGATAGTACGGTTACTCAGGTATACAAAAAAATAATTTCGATGATTACTTGTATAGTTTGCATTTCTCCTTTTTGTCCGGTTTTTGAGGCCAAATGCTCGTTAGTGGGACGTTCTCTTATGTCATCAACGGCTTTTCTCTTAACTCCGCTTTGCAGTTTCTTTACAGACACATTCTCACTACATATGTGGTTGCGTTCATCCTTTTCTTCCAATAAAATTTCTTCCTATTTGTCTAGACGTATTGCACGTTTTTTTGTACACCTATATAACATTCTTAGAGATGTTTCTTTGCTTCTTTGAAACGTGTAGTTTTTAATAATTATTAATTTTTACCCTCGGTTGCTTAACATCCGTCTCCGTTTTTTAACAGGATACTTTTCGCTCACTCTCGCAAAAAATTGCTCTTGAAGGCAGTCAAACCTGAAGGAAAACAGAGCGATTAAATAATAATAAACTCAATAGGTACCTATATTAAGTAATAATAACTCGATGAATTTAATAACTGTATCATATCATAAAATTATAAGACAGATATAGAACTCTAATTTAAATGTGAAATTTTACCTATCATCTTGCAACTGGGATCCGGGCATTCTGAAAACCCTTATCTCTAGGGGCGGAATCGTCTCGAGGCCTTTTTAGGGTTGAAACATCTTCAGGTAGCTGTGGGGCGCAATTGGTAAACACCCCCAAATCTCTATTTGATCACGAGGTATCGATAAATTTGTCAAATGCCGATAATTTGCCAAATGCAAACCGTCTCTCAAAATTTCAAAATTTTGTCTTTAATAGTTTGGAATGCGCGTTTACGTGTCAGTGAGCCGGTCAGTTAAGGCTACGGCTCTTATAAGTACGTATATATTGTTTCGATTTTCTCTCTTCATTTTTTTTTACTGGGTTCGAATAAAACACAACACTTTTCACTATTAAATAACAGCTCTTTAATCACTTCTTAACACTTTCACATTTAAATACAAACGAAAGTAAAATCATATCCTATCCCTATTTATATACCTATACAAAACCCTAAAATATAAAAAAATCCAAGTCTAGAAATTACGAGAAAAACTGATGACTCATCGATAAAATGTTTATAAAGGGTGTTTTTTATAAAAGTATAAAACTTTAAGTTGGCAACACTTTTTTAACTGGCGGCCATTTCGTCAGCTGTTAAGTGATTTATGTTTAGTTTGGTTTGGCATTTCAACATGAGTAGACTGACGCCTGAACAACGCTTCCAAATTGTGCAAATTTATTTTGAAAATCATGGTTCTGTTCGAAATACTTATCGCGCACTACGTCCATTTTACGGTCAACATAATCGTCCATAACAGCAATTAATTCGATTAACTATGGAACGTTTTCGCACCACGTTTACTCTAAATGATAATACGCATCCACAGATACGTCGGACAGTGCGTACAGAAGAAGTCATTGCTGCTGTAGAGCGTAGCGTAGAGGAAGACCCGAATCAGTCTATCCTCCTTCGTGCACAGGAATTGGATATGTGTCCATTCACTTTATGGAAGATTTTGCGGAAAGATCTTGGTTTGCGTGCTTACAAAATCCAACTCGTGCAAGAATTGAAGCCACACGATCACCTAGCAAGGCGTAGATTCGGTGAATGGGCCCAAAACAAGATTGCCGTTGATCCCGATTTTCATAAGCGAAGTTTGTTTAGCGATGAAGCTCACTTTTGTTTGAATGGATACGTCAATAAACAAAACTGCCGTATTTGGAGTGATGATAATCCTCAAGTGTATATTTAGACACCGTTACATCCAGAAAAACTGACTGCTTGGTGTGCTTTATAGGCTGGTGGAATCATTGGTCCGTACTTCTTTAAAAACGATGCTGGTCAGAACGTTACAGTCAATGGTGACCGCTATAGAGCCATGATTACTGACTTTTTCGTTAATCAATTGAACAACCATGATGTGCAGGAGCTGTGGTTTCAACAAGACGGCGCAACATGTCACACAGCTCGTGCCACAATTGATTTATTGAAGGAAACGTTTGGTAACCGCATAGTTTCACGTTTCGGACCCGTGAATTGGCATCCAAGATCGTGCGACTTAACGCCGCTAGACAATTTTCTGTGGGGATATGTGAAGTCGCTAGTCTACGCCGATAAGCTCGAAACGATTGATCACTTGGAGGACAACATTCGCCGCGTTATTGCCGATATACGGCCACAAATGTTGGAAAAAGTCATCGAAAATTGAACCTCCAGATTAGACTACATCCGAGCCAGCCGTGGCGGTCATATCCCAGAAGTCATATTTAAATTATAATGCCAGAAGGTTATCTTTCGAATAAAGTAAATTTCATGTCAATTTAAAAAATTCATCTTTGTTTTATTCCATTTAAAAGTTCTATACCTCTATAAAAAAACACCCTTTATAAGTACTCACTACAACTCTTTTAATCCTTCGTTACAATATGATAAAATATTGTAAAAATTTGTTTATATTTAGAAGAAATATTAAAAACATTCCAAAGATTTAATGAAACTCTAAAAGTCTATCCAAATTATGCGGAAAAATATAATTGGCAATATCACCTAACTTTGAGGAGTGGTTTCAAAAATTTTATAAAGGAGCAACCTAACCTGAGAAAATCAGAACATAGGGGGTTGCTTTGTTTAAGGCAGCTTGTCCTCACAGAGGCCATTCGAGATTTTTTCTGTTTTGGGCAACGCGTGGTGCGGTAGTCTTTGGGTAACACCTGCTAAATAAAATTTGCGACGCACCAGAATCGGTTTTATTTTAGGGAAAATTAATTTTCGGGGAACGGAAAATTAAAAAATCATTCAACCCAGCGGTTTTTGAGACCCAACGGTTTTATTCGAGAGAAAGCCAAGGCCCAGGATCGGCTCTATTCTGTAAAGGTTGAATAAATGAAATTTCGAACAACCAGAAGAGTTTAATAATCCTAAACCTGTCCAAATTTTTAATAATTCTCAGATGAATAATACTTTAATAATTCAAATCGGATTGATTGGATTATGATTGGTAGTACGGGTTCGTTGCGACCTGAACGTACGATGACCTAAGAATTTTCTTATTCTTGCGTATTATGAAATAATCACCATTTACAATATTTTTTCTAAACCCTGTAAACAAACAGGGGCTCTAGCAAGTTTAGGGAAAATATAAATCCAAACGTAAGAACATAGTCAAAATTCTGCACAAAAAAAAAACGATTTTTCAAATTTTGAATTACCAAAAAACGTTACGCAGAAAGCGAAATAATCCCGAAATTGACGTGCGACTCATACTGGGAATACTGACTAAAAAGTCGGTTAGAATTAGGATATGTAAATAGTTAGGGTAATTGGTTGAAATTGTTGATTATTGTAATTACTATTAGTTAGTAACTAGTATGGTAAATTGCAAATAATAGAATTAAATATACAGTTAGTTAATTATTTAGAATAGAATCAACCCTGATATAAAACGTATGAATACGAAATAAATTCGGTGAAACTCCAATTAAGTGATATACTGATAACATAATTCGAAATTAAGAGTGAACTAGTAAAATAATTCCACGATAATTTTCTTCTTCTTCTTCTTCTAGGTAGAACCAAGTTCTGTTATCTATACAATGCCTCATTGATCCTCGTTTGAGGTCGAAATCCAGCTGTCTCTCCATCTTTTGGGGGGCCGTCCAGGCGGCCGTTTGGTGTTTGGTTCCTCTCTCATCACGGTTTTTGCTAGTCTGTCATCGTCCATTCGTTCCACGTGATCTCTCCATTGCCTACGACGGTTTCGAACCCACTTCACAACATCTCCCATTCCGCTGTCCTCGCGTATTTTTGCGTTTCTTATTCTATCTCTTAAACTTGTTCCCGTGATCATTCTCAGCGTTTTCATTTCTGTGGTTCTCATAATTTATTTTGTCTTTGTGGTTTCATTTCTTGTTTCTGCGCCGTAGGTCAGTATCGGTCTTACACAGACCTTGTAAATTCTTGCTTTGCTCTCAACTGTCATATGTTTATTGTTCCAGATTATGTCTCTTAGTTGGCCTGATATCATGGCCACTTTGTTGGCCTGTGTGCGTACTTCTTCCGTTACTGCCCTGTTACTTGTTATATGTGCTCCTAGGTATTTAAACTTCCCAATTTGTTCGATATGTTTGTCATCAACTACTAGTTTGTATCTTACCGGTTCTTTTGCTATTACCATTGCTTTGGTTTTCTCCACAGATATCTTCATATTATACTGTTTGGCTGTTCAATTGAGATGGAAAAGCATTCTTTGTAAGTTGTCCTCGCTATCTGCTGTCAAGGCAACATCGTCTGCAAAGCATATAATCTGAACTGTGTTGTGTCCTATTGGGTACCCAATATTTGTGCTTTTTACCTCATCAATGATTTCGTCCATGATTACATTGAAAAGTGTTGGACTTAGGCTATCACCCTGTCTTATTCCTATGGATAGAGGGATTTCCTCTGTTAGAGTGTTATTTGTTTTAATTACCATGGTGTTTTTGGAATTCAGTTCGTATATTGTGCGTATGATTGCTTCGTCTACTTGTTTTCTTCGCAGTAATTCTGTTATGTGTTCCAGTTTGACTCGGTCGAACGCTTGTGTAAAGTCCACAAAAAAAATGAACAGCGGTTTATCGTATTCGATAGATTTTTCAACCAGCTGTCTGATAATAAATATACCGTCGATAGTAGAGCGGTTATTCCGGAAGCCCTGCTGTTCTTCGCACGCCCCTAACTTGTCTACGATCCGTTGTGACAGTATTTTGGTTAACAATTTGGCTGAACTATTCAGTAGGCTGATTCCCCTGTAGTTTTCGGGTTGTTTCTTTGATCCTCTTTTGTGGATCGGAATTGTGATGCTTTTCCTCCATTCGTTGGGTACTAACGTTGTACGGAGTATTTTTTGAAATAGAACAGTGAGCTCTGTGACAAGGCTGGGGCCTCCGTACTTTAGCATCTCATTCGTAATTTGGTCGGTACCAGGTGATTTTCTGTTTTTTAATTTCTTAAATGTCAGGCGCATCTCTGCTTCACTGATGTTAAGATCTGTTAGTTCTGTGATTTCTTGTTGGTTTTCGTCTACGTTGTTTTCTGTAGCTGGTGCCTGGAGTAAGTCCTTAAAATGGCTGACCCATTGTTGGCTGTCGATTAGACTTAGTTGAACGTATTCATTGATTGATTTTTTTCTGTTCCTCAGCATGTTCCATATTTTCTTTTGTCCTCCATATAGGTCGTGTTCCATGTCTTTTGAATACTTTTCCCAGTATTCTTTCTTTAGTTGAGCTATTTGACTGTTGATTCTGTTTCTCAACGTTTTGTACTCTTCGAAATGGTTTGTTGTTTTGTGCTGTCGGTATTTTGTAAATGCTTGTCGTTTTTCTTTTGCTTGTATTTTCACCTCTTCAGTGAACCATGGTTTTGTATTGCTTCGCTTGTTCGTGCTAACTGTTCTTGTTCCGATAGCCTCCCTGGCGCTCTCTAGTATATTTCTTTTCAGTTTTTCCCAGGCTTTCTCCACTCCGTCATTTTCTAGGATTGTATTAGCTTTTATTTTCTCCGAGAGTCTCTGCTGATACAATACTTTTGTGCTATCGTTAGCGAATGATTCGATGTTGTATTTAATAAAGGTATGTTTCTGTTTGTGCGTTCTGTTTATACTTTGTTGGGACCGGTATTTACATAATACTAGTCGGTGGTCGTCTTTTCTCAGGTCTGACAAATTCAGAGTTCTGACATCGAGTATTTGGTGGGGTAACACTTTTCTGTTCGTTATTATGTAGTCTATGGTTGATTCCTGTTCTCGGGTGTTTTCCCATGTCCGTTTATATTGCCACTTATGTGGAAAGAAGGTGTTATTTATTCTCATCTCGTTTTGGGCGCACAGTTGTATGAGTTGTTCCCCGTTGTCATTTAGTGTTACCTCATTATATCTCTGCATTACTCCAAGAATGGGTTCGTTACCTATTCTTGAGTTGAAGTCTCCTAGCATAAATACTTTTTCTCTATCGGGTATGGTACTTAGTAGATCTTGCAGTTTATTGAAGAATGTTTCTCTGACCTCTCTGGGTTTGCTGATATCTGGTGCATAGACGCTTATGATGTTCATCTTTTCTGATTGTAAGTTTAGGATGACGTGAATGAGTCTTTCATCGACGTACTGTATGTCCTCTATGTAGTGTTCGTATTTTTCGTGGATGAGCAGGCCCACTTCTTCTTGGGCTCTTTCTTCCTTTTGTTTCCCACTGTATATAAATAGGTAGTTGTTGTACTTGTTGTTTCCTTTCCCTTTCTTTTTCGTCTCTGAAAGGGCGCAAATATCTATGGAGTGCCTGTTCATTTCTTCGACAACTTATTGATCGTGCTTATGCCATGAAGTGACATTCTAGCATCCTAATCTAATGATGTTCTGTTTTTTCCATGATCGTGTCCTAGTTCTCGCCAATGTCTGTTTCCGTGAGATCCGTCCAGTGTCCGAGGCATGTATGTTACTATGAGCTACATTGATGTTTTACTGCGGGTAGGCTGCTAACATGTCCCGCAAACCCTCCTCCTTTGTCTGGGCTTGGGACCGGCACTGACAGTTGCTGAGCCACTCAATCCGCCCAGCCCCTGCCAGAGGCGGAATTCACGATAATTTTGAAACTTTTTTCAGGTGAAAAAAGAAATCAGGTGAGACGGCATTGAATTTCAACATTCTCGGGAGGTTTGGCGAGTCCTCACTACAACCTCCAGTGATTAGTGTTAATATACTTAACAATCCAGGTGGAAAGAACCACTAGGTGTTGACTACGAGACAAATTAATTAATTAAATAATATGGATATATAGATTCTTATTTTGAGTGCGTTGCGTGCGAGTAAAAAACGCATCGGATCGTGAGCGATTGAAACACTGTCTCCGTAATTAAGGATGCCCCACAATAACTGTCCTTCTCAAATTTGCCGTTTTAATTGCCTGAAGCTCGTATGCTTACTCGGATTTATTTTATACTTATACATTGCATCACTTACTTTCATGCATACTGTTGTATGAACGACCGCCTATAGGTGCAAGATCTTATTTATAGATTCCGTCATGGAATGACTTCAAATATAACATCTAAAAATAATTAAGCACATAAACATGGGTATCTGGAAAAGGCATCGGTGGAACCCACTGACGAGTCCGTTACCTGTGTCAGGACGAAACACGCCTTAAAAATTTATAGTGGTCGAAAATCAGCTTGTACTTATGTCATAACATCGCCGGCATATTTGTAACAATAATAAAACATTATTATTACATAGTTCAATTTTGAGCTATAACTGAGGCGATGTTAGTTATATTACTGTTCTTGTAAATTTTTTATAAACCTCGTCGATTTTTCTGTGAAATACGAATTTATTCCAGATAATTGGAAATTGGCGTTCTCTTCTTTTTGAGAAAAACTCTCAGATCTAAATCCGCATTATATTTATCACCTAAAGGATTTCTAAAAAAATTGTTAGTTATCAATTTTGTAGTAGCCGGTGGGTAAGGGTAGCAAAGCGCCGTTGGTCAAACCTGTGTGTTCCTATAAAATTAAACTACTTACAATAGATCGACACTCAAAATCACAGAAAGTATTTTTTCATCTGTTTTTAAAAGTGTTATATTATGTAAATATAATTTGGCACGATTCAATTTTTTGTTACTGCTAATTAAGTATGGTGGGGGAGGTGCAGTTCTATAATCACGACAGAATCAGGCTTATGTCACCGCACTTCTTACATTAGAAATGTTAATAAAGTACGATCTTGTAAACTATGGATTGTTGCCTCCTATTACACTGGAGAACAGCCAAAATGTATCTAAAATAAAATCGACTAATTCTTTCCATTTTTGGTGTGCTAAAATCGAAAATAAACTTATCTTTTTAATATTAGTTCAAATTTTAGAGATACGTGATGTCATGTTTCCCTATATATTAACAATGTAACATCAAGAATGCACGTGCATTGTTATTAAAAAACTTGTTCTTGAAAGTTGCAACTAAGTTTTTAATTTCATTGTTATTTTTGTGTTCAACGCACCAAAATTAACAAAAAAATGAACTTTTTATAAAAAATACAACATATAAACTAAAATTTGTTGCATATTTACATTACATCAATATTACATGATTCTCTAGTTATGCAAAGATTTGCAAGCTCAGGATTAATGGTTGGGATTAGGATGTAACATTAGGAGTACACTAAGTAACAATCTTGAGGCTTTTTTCTATAATTTTTGCATTAAAAAATAATTAGTTTTTAGATAAAACTACAACCTTCTTAGAAAATCGAATTAATAAATTACCGTTTACAATAATTTTTTCATATTTTGTTTATTGCATAGTACGAACTTTTCCTGCAAAAACTAACATTAAATTAAATTTTACTGTAAATATGTCGCAGTCTTTATTTCAAATTTGTTTTGTAATATCTAAAAATCTTTAGAATAAAAGTGAGAAATCGTTTGTCATATAATTAATTTGATTTTTATTAAATATGTTTTGTAATTATTAGTATATTTTTTATGATATTTTCAACTATTTAATTAAAAATTAATATAATAAAACACTGCATTTTCTCTTGATCGATATCAATGAAATCTTTGTGGTTCACCTGGAAGGTAGCCATAATTCTGAATCTATTTTTTACTACTTATTTATATTACGACTGTCGAGAATAATTTCAGGTAGAAAACTTTCAGTCTGTAACACAATAGCAATCAACATAATAGAATTATCACGATTAAAACTCTCCATGAAAACTTTTCCAAAATCTCTTAAAACTCACACCAGTTTTATTAATGGCAGGAATAAATCCAATAATAACAAATTTACCAAATCATTTTACCTTTGAGGGAGGAGTGTATCACACCATCTCAAGTAATGTGTACCTGAATACAGGTAGTACGTGCAATAGAATATTGGTTCGGTCAGACCTAAACTACCTGAATTACTGATTTTGACCAATCCGAGTAAACTGGAGTTTGCATAGGTCAGTCGGAGAGAAATGCGTGATCGTCAGTGGCTAAATTTTGCCAGAAAATTCTTAAAGGGTTAACCTTTAAATTGATGGGATTATTAAGTATCTACATAACCCAGATATGTATATGCGAACTTGAGATATAAAACTGGACTGCTCGTGTTCCATATCTCCCTTATAAAAAAAATGACCCCACCGTGCTCCGTGCTATTTGGTGCAAATAACTGCTTTGACAACAATGAATTCCCTAAGTTTTTATGATATTGGTGAAAGTGTATTTATGACATTGACTGAATAGTTTTCATTTTGACAAAAATTTATTTTTGATTTTGCTGTTTTATGGATTTTATCACATTTTATGTAACGTTTTACTGAAAATTTCAAACAGGAATGTGAACTTTAAGGGTATTTTTTGTATTTTAAAAAATGTGATTCTTCATCGTAAGACGTGCAAATACCTCATCGGGTAAATTGGAATTTATTTAATTGGTAAGTTATAAAGCATTCAATAATAATTATATAAAATTTTACCTTAGAATCAAATTGTAAATCTAAGGGTAACAAGTTTAATCTTATGGATATGATATATGATAATTATTAAATGCTATGAATATTTTAGTTTTCTAAGAAAAAAGAATCTTCAAATTCAAGAGCTGAAGCAAATTGGTCATGATCATAATTCTTTTATACATCAGATAAGTAACTCTGTTCAGAGCATATTTCTGGATATTGTTTTATACAAGATGAGCAAAAAGTTTGTGTTGTGCTTCTTACAAATAAACTGCCTGAAAAAAACTACGAAGCACTGTTTGATGTAAACATCTTGAAGCAACTAAACTTGGACTTAATAACTGGCTCTACAAAAAAAGTCCTGAATTAGGTGTGCATTAACCAACAACAATATCGTTTTACCATAAAGTTAATGTTCCGCTAACATATAAAGCTGAATATCGAAACTGGTATGGTGTTAAAATTTAAAATGATTATACGTTTAAAAACCAATATGCCATATTAAAATAGAAATAAATGATTGCATATAATATGAAATTTTTCAATATTATTAAGGATGTTTGGAAATTACATAAATTTTACTTTTATGTATTTGTTTTGTCTAAAAATAAAATAATAACCTTTTGTTTGAATATGTTATTAATTAATAAAACAAAAATTCTTGATTTTAGCTCAGATAGGAAATTTGTGTCATGAAAATCCTTTGTCAAAGTAGTGAGAAGCTGCGATTGATTACCATTTTAAAAATTCAACTCTAGGAAAGGTCAATTCCAGGTCCTTAGACAGTTAAGCAAATTGAAAGTTTGACCTAGTGTAAAAATTATAAGTTGCTAGTAAATCTTTATGTATATATTTAGATTAAAAATGATTGTATTAATGTAAGAATTCTCTTGTATTTACAAGCTGTTTTATCTTTAAAGTATCTTAATAAATATTGTTTTGTTTACAATTAAATATAAACTGCTTTAACACTATCCCCTTTAGAGTTTAATTTTTTTTTATATATATAAATATGGTTTAGTACATAATGTTACTTTACTTCATTTAAATTAAAGCTCCCTTTTTATGAAGGAAATGTCAACATTATTATGAATGTTGTTAACCCTATATAAATACCTAACATATCAGTTCCCTAAAAGCATCGAGGAGAAAATAATTTTAACAAAGACCTAATCGAAGCTATTTTTAAATAATGAAACTATCTTACTTTGCAATAGATTATGTGGACATTTCGATACCTTACATTAAACAATATACTATATTAATTTATGATATAAAATTTTTAAAAATAAATGCCTTAATACTTTTTTTCGTTAACTTCTTGTACTCTACGTCCGAAAAAGGATGTTTCTAAAACAGATATTTCAAAAAAAAATTAGTCTGGATTTGTTTTTGGCGCATATTTCACATTTTAGCTATTTTGCTAAATAACAGTTTTATTGTAAAAAATAAAATATGTAAACAGTCATAGAAAAAGCATTTTCATTCATTTATAACAATTGACATTTCATGCTTGTTATTTAAAAATAATAAAATTGTTACATATTTACGCCGTTCCAAAGAAGTTAAAAAAATTTGCTTTATTGGAGTTGCTTTAAACAGAAAAATTATAATTTTGAGGAAACTAAAAGTAGAAATTCTAGTTAAATATTGTTTTACAGAAACAATTATCCTGGGCTGCGATTTTATAACTAACTAACAGGTTTAGACAATAACTATTTCTTTCTATACTATATCTAAAACAATAAATCGCTCTTCCTTGTTTTACTTGATAGGGTAATTGAGTATATTCAGTAAAAAAGACCAGGGCTGCGATTCTATAAGAGTAAAGGGAAAGAGGATGTCATAATAAGGATCTTCTATCTTTGTTCAGTCTGTATTAACACATAAGTATATCACTGTCCTAAAAGAGATAAGGAAAGAGAATGTCAAAAAATATGCTTACAGAATCAGAGCTCTGGTCTTTTTTATTGAATATACTCGATTAACCTGTCAAGTAAAACAAGGAAGAGCGATTTATTGTTTTAGATATAGTATAGAAAGAGATAGTTATTGTCTAAACCTGTTAATTAGAATAATAGAATTGACATTCATTCACGCCAATGTAAGAAACTAGCAGGGAATTCAATGTTGCCATACAAATCATTGCACCGAATGGCGACCAATAAGGGGGGGTCAAAAATTATTTTCATGAGCAGTCCAGTTTTATATCTCAAGTTCGTGTATGTATACGTTAGCTAGGAAATTATTTTTATTCCATTTTAGTCATTGTAAGTCCAATGTAGGAGATAAAATAAAATGATGCAACCTAATAAAATACGTAAGCAATTAATGCCATTATAATGAAATTAAAATAAATATAATTTGATGATAGTTGTTTTCTTAATCAAATAAGATTGTTTAATTTTTTTAAGTATTTAACTCTCAAAATATTCAGTATACCCAAAGATATTTAATAAAACATATGGCTATTAAAATCACATTTATAATCTATTCTTTATAGGATTATTATGTGTTTAATAGTTTGCTAATGACGTTGTCCATTAATTAATACGCGCATGAAAGTAACAATATATCAAATTCATTGAAACAAAATATGCTATGTGGTCTCCTTGGCAAATTTTTGTTAATATCATCAAATTTATTTTTGTAAAATGTCAAAAAATATATATCTGTAATTTTATTAGAGATATCATTATAAATAATGAATTAAAAGTTATAATTTATTCGATCATTTACCTTTTTTTAAATCATTTTCTTCCCAAATAGCTTCAGATAATTCAAAACTTTTAACAACAATATTTGCTGTTATGGGTACTGCTTATTGGCTAATAAATAAAAAGCAAACAATTTACGCAGGGTAGATTAATTGATTAATGACAGTTTTTTTTTTATTATTTTAACATTTGCATGTTGTAATGTGTAGGGACAAATTATGCATGGAAAGATAAATTGTTACTGTGGTATTTTTTATGGCAATACAATGAAGCAAATAAATTTGTTGTCACTAAAAATATGTTTCTTTTTATCACAATTAGCATCGACAAGTCCTCACATTAATAGAAAATATTGTCGTGTCAAGACAATATCAGTGAATGAGAAGGACACTGAAGTCATCGGAATGTCAACTGACTAGTCTTTTTAAATGAAAATAATTTATATACCTGTTTTACTTTTAATTTAAAAACTTTTTGAAGCTTGTGAAATTAAACTTTAATTATTTTTAATTAGTGATTTATCAACAATTATCGATCATTAGGTTAAAATTTATTTTTTAATTTATTATTCGATTAAGCGATAGATTGAGAAGCCGATGAACAAACTGAAAAATTATTTTCAAAATTTGTAAAATAAAAGCTGACCTACTGATAAATCACATCTACGTATCTACAAGCCAATTATGTAGGTACCTAATAAATGTCTAATAAAGGGTTTTTTTTATAGAGGTATAGAACTTTTAAATGGAATAAAACAAAGATGAATTTTTTAAATTGACATGAAATTTACTTTATTCGAAAGATAACTTTCTGGCATTATAATTTAAATATGACTTCTGGCATATGACCGCCACGGTTGGCTCGGACGTAGTCTAATCTGGAGGTCCAATTTTCGATGACTTTTTCCAACATTTGTGGCCGTATATCGGCAATAACGCGACGAATGTTGTCCTCCAAGTGGTCAATCATTTCGGGCTTATCGGCGTAGACTAGCGATTTCACATATCCTCACAGAAAATAGTCTAGCGGCGTTAAGTCGCACGATCTTGGACGTCAATTCACGGGTCCGAAACGTGAAACTATGCGGTTACCAAACGTTTCCTTCAATAAATCATTTGTGGTACGAGCTGTGTGACATGTTGCGCTGTCTTGTTGAAACCACAGCTCCTGCACATCATGGTTGTTCAATTGATGAACGAAAAAGTCAGTAATCATGGCTCTATAGCGGTCACCATTAACTGTAACGTTCTGACCAGCATCGTTTTTAAAGAAGTACGGACCAATGATTCCACCAGCCCAAAAAGCACACCAAACAGTCAGTTTTTCTGGATGTAACGGTGTCTCAACATACACTTGAGGATTATCATCACTCCAAATACGGCAGTTTTGTTTATTGACGTATCCATTCAAACAAAAGTGAGCTTTATCGCTAAACAAAATTCGCTCATGAAAATCGGGATCAACGGCAATCTTGTTTTGGGCCCATTCACCGAATCTACGCCTTGATAGGTGATCGTGTTCTTGCACGAGTTGGATTTTGTAAGCACGCAAACCAAGATCTTTCCACAAAATCTTCCATAAAGTGAATGGACACATATCCAATTCCTGTGCACGATGGCGGATAGAGTGATTCGGGTCTTCCTCTACGCTACGCTCTACAGCAGCAATGACTTCTTCTGTACGCACTGTACGACGTCTCTGTGGATGCGTATTATCATTTAGAGTAAACGTGGTGCGAAAACGTTTCATAGTTAATCGAATTAATTGCTCTGATGGACGATTATGTTGACAGTAAAATGGACGTAGTGCGCGATATGTATTTCGAACAGAACCATGATTTTCAAAATAAATTTGCACAATTTGGAAGCGTTGTTCAGGCGTCAGTCTATTCATGTTGAAATGCCAAACCAAATTAAACATAAATCACTTGACAGCTGACAAAATGGCCGCCAGTTAAAAAAGTGTTGCCAACTTAAAGTTTTATACCTCTATAAAAAACACCCTTTATTTATAGGTCTTAGAGCGGTTAGATTTTAGAGGCTTATCCAGTATAAAATGTAAACGACATTTTATGTCAAAAACTGTCAGGACCTAATACCGTATTTTTCGCTTAAAAAATATCTATATTAAGTAAATAGAAAAATAATAATAAACTAGATGACTGAATAGAGGAAAACAAATTTAATAAATATTATCTATATTTATATATTTTTTCTATTAACCATCTTCAGCCGTATAATGACCCTTAAAAGTAAAAATTGATATTATGTTTTTATAAACGTCACTATCTTCATTTTTCTAAATTAATAAACATTTAAACCGACAATAATTTTTATTTAAAGTCTGGTCTAAAAGATATAAACTTTAATTTATTTCAAATTATACAAATTAATTGCTATTTAATTGTCGGGTCCGGTATTTTTATTATCATTTTAAAATTTTGAAATTAAAAGGCATGATGCATAGGTTAAAATATATATAGAAGGTTAAAACCGTTATTTATTTAATATGAGTCATTTTTAATGGCAACGTATTTTATTTCAAAAAGGATTACTATTTCTAAAGACATGAAATAATAAACTTTGAGTATAATTCATGCATAAGCATAGCTGTTCTTTCACATCAGGGGCCCTATCCTCGAACTAAGGAACGTGAAGTGACCGGTTACATTCCATGAAAAATGGCAAATGTGTATTCTTGATGCGTTCATCTTTCATATCTTTGTTCGCCTGGTGAAAAGCAAGCGAACGTTGATAGGAGTTATTGAACATGCGCAAATGAAACGTCAGCCGCTAAATGACATATTTGGCGGTTAGTATTAAAAAATTTTATGATATTTTTGGTTGTTAAAAATTACTCATTATTAAAAAAACAATATGTTGACGAACCGTTAAGTTCTGTTTGTGGATTTAACATAAATATTTATGTCCATATGCCAACAACAGCCGAGTATTTTAGTTTTAAACAGTTAAGTCTTAACATAATTCTTTTCATCACACAAGTTATAAAAAATGTGAGGAATAACAATATGTAAGATATTTGAAACTTTCATTTAAATAATTAAAATCTTTTATATTTAAATAATGTTAACTACAGCATGATTAAGCTGTGTTTAACACTATACTACACTGCAATTAAATAAATATTATTATGATTATAATTTATTAGGACATAAAAATATGAACACTATAGGCCAACGAACGAGGTTCCTTACTTATGGTACATTGATCTTCAAGCGTCAACAAATTTTTACAAAATAAAAATAAAACTATATTAAAAGTTGAATGTGAGATCCGCCAGTATCGTTAATGGACGTTTTCTGTTTGGCCTCTGGTTTCGGTCCCTGGTCGTCCACAGTTCCTCTATCATTGTTCAAGTTTCAGGTTTTCTTTAAAACTCAGTTGTCAGGACAGGAAGTCTTGCAGTAAGAGACTGGATGTTTTGTGAATTCCTACAATAATTGATTCGATGGTTTATGTAGTGGATTAGTAGGATGATGGCTTTTAGTCATACTACGTAGAGCTGTGATTTCTACCGTTACAAGGTTGTATTCCTGATGACGTTAGTATATTGCTTTATATATATGCAATGCCAATTTATGATGATTTTGTGGTGTATAGTTACATCTAAATATTTGATTGACCGCATGCTCGATATTTCTTGGTTGTTAAGTAATATAAAATCACTTAAAAACAGTTTTGAAAGAAAAAATTAATAATAAACACTTATTAAGTTGTTCACCTTTTATTTAATTCTGACCATTTCTTCCTACAAAATATATTTCAGTTTATAGGATATTTAAATATCAGTTTTGGAATTTGCAAAAATACACAACATTTTCAGCCTACTTTCTTCTAAAAAAAATCAGTCTTTAAGGTTAGAATTTCAAGAGTGGATCTCAATACATTCTGGCACAAAGCTTTTAGATTAAGAATATTTTTTGTACTATTTCTGACATGTTTACTTCCAATAATCACTTAATTGTCAGTCAAAACTCGGTATTGTGTATTAGTATCTAAGTTTTATAGATAGGCCTTTTGTAAAAATTAATGTCTATGGTGTAGTGTTCATTACATCGGGCATATTTACTTACCTGAAATTAACATGGAATTTTAGGGTGGTAAAATGGCACAGTTGAAGGTATGAAATACTAATCATCTATTGTTAATGAAGGTAGGTAAACTTTTATGCTACATTGTTGTTCTTCTTTGTTGGTGCCCTTTACACAAAGAGTACGCAACGTCTAGCATATATCTGTATTGAATGTCGGATGGTCTTGCCACCGACTTTACGTGCCTTCCGAATTATACACTGTTAAAAATAATCTTAAATTTAATGCAGGTTTAATGTCCATTTATATATTAAATTTAATGATTTTGTACCAAAAATCATGAATAATTTACAGTTGCTTTGAATTTAAAGCAATTCATTTAAATATCAGTTAGTTGTACATTAATTTTGATTGAATGGTATCTTAAATTTTAATAAAGTAACCGAAAAGATATTTCGACTTTCTATACATTTAAAATTAACTCACATATATATAGATGAAAATACATATATATATATATATATATATATATATATATATATATATATATATATATATATATATATATATATATATATATATATATATATATATATATATATAGCGCTCGTAGCCGCCGTACAGTGAGCTTTGAAAATGCTGAATGAGGTTTCACCAAAACGCCGGCTGCTTTACAGTTCTGAGAGAATCAGCACATATACGGAATGCCCGACAACCTTCAATTATATGGTTTCCATTTTCACCATAGATCGTAAAGTAAAAGATCTCTCTCTAGAAAACCAGGGAGTGTACGAAATTCCATGCGGAGAATGCAGCTCATCTTACGTAGACGAACATATAAACGCTGTTAAGTAAAAAACAACTTCTTCTGCACTGGCCCAATTCTGGTTAAACACATGAAATAAGAAAAATTTTTCAGGAACGAAAATGCTATCGCGATGTGAAAACCTGTCCACAAGAGTTATAAGGGAAGCCATTGACATTGCAAAGAGGCCCAACAACTTAAATAGCAGAGATGATTGCCAGCGAGTGCCTAATACTTGGAAAAATCCGCTTACAAAACATTAACCAGTAGGACTTAATAACGCAACAGATTACAACTGGGCAATGTAACCCCAACCACTGGCAACAGCGCCTATGACGCGCAGCAGGTCTCGCAACCTGATTGGCCAGAACCATTTGGAAAACGAACGCGTCCGACGTACACACGGGACCGACAGCACCCGAGTCGCAGGCGTCAGTTTGCGCGTAGACGCCGTACAGTGAGCTTTAAAAATAGTGAATGAGATTTCATCGAAACGTCAGCTGCCTTACAGTCCTTAGAGCGACTCAACACATACACGGGATACCCGAAAACCTGCGATTACACATCACACCCATGAGAATGTCCGACATAACATGTGTATATATATATATATATATATATATATATATATATATATATATATATATATATATATATATATATATATATATATATATATAATAAATATATCATGCGTACAGTGCTTGATTATCGGAAGAGAGGAATGACAATTGTTGGAAGAAATATAAACAATCATGATACCTTGATAACTGCTATTTGGAAAAAAGAACTAGAGAGTATAATGAACAAACTTGTAACCACGCGTGAAAAATACGAAAAATATATAGGGTTTTTTAAATATGGGTGGTGATATATAAGCCATACGAGTCTAGGACATCTTATTTGCTTCTCTGGCCATAAACACACCTGTCTTCTAGTAGTATCTAGAACAATCAAAATATTATTAAAAACACGTAAATACACAAAACTCTAATAATACTTGGAGTATAGAGAAGGGAAATATTCGATAATTTAAGACAAAAATGAATGATTGAATGGAAATAATTTAAGACAAAAATGAATGAAGGTGTGGTAATACTAGATTATCGATGCCAAGCCTCTATTGGGCCCTTTATATCCCACCATAGCTGCAGGTTATTCAAAGCCGATCGCCTTTGCGAATCCAAACAGCCTTGTTAGTTGAACTTGCCTAACTGCTTCCGATAACAAATTTGTATCTCCAAATATCTCTATTTCAGTCCGTTAAGTGATAGGTACTCTCTGAGGATATGGTTAACAGTTTCATCCTCCTCCAAACACCATCTGCACGTCGAGTCGTCTTCAATATCGATTTTATGAAGATGGCCCCTGAGGTGAAAATGTCCTGTCAACAATCCCACCACAATTCGCAGCTCTTTCCTTCCCAAGGAGGGCAGCTCCTTAGTACACCGTGCGATAGGTCCAGTTGCATGTTCCTTAGCATAACTCATTCCAGGAGCTCCTCTTCACAATTCAATAAATTTGCTTTCCAGCAACGATTTTAATTTCCTTTTGCCAATAGTAATTGGGACAGGTAGTATTGGTTGGGTCTATACGGTTCAGTTGCCGGACCTAACTTTACCAGACGGTCTGTTTCCTCATTCCATGCATGCCCGAGTGAGCCGGGACCCATACGAGTCTGATTGTACAGCCGTTCCTTGTCATACCATTCAGTACGTCCTTGCACTCAAACATCAGTCGCGAAGTTACGACACTGGACTTCAGGGCCAATATCGCAGCCGTATTGTCTGAGCATATATTTATTACCCCATTTCTGTCTATATCTCTCTCACACAGATGGCACACTGCAGAAAGCATAAATTTCCGCTGTGACTGTCCGAGAAGGTAGTACTCTCTGACTCCTGTGCTCTTGCCGAGATCCATCAGTATACCACCAGGATCTAGGGAGAAGTTGGGTTTTAAAGTGAGGTCATGTAATCTGTCCGCATGAGGAGTTATGGACACCTCTCCACTGCTCTTTCCCAGACACCTGAGTACCCGCCCGTTCCATTCTCAGGCAACTGAGACGATAAACAGTCGTCAGAGTCTCGTTCTCTATGTATAAGTGAAGAACAGGCAGGTTCACCAGAACTTCAAGAGCCATGGTGGGAGCAGTCCTTTAGCACACAAGCCATTCTTTGAACTTTTTCAAATTGAAGAATGTGTTTTCGCTGTGTTGAACTACGCCACCATATAATAGCGGCGTACGTTATCACAGGGCGGATCACCATAGTGTGTACCCAAAATACCACTTTAGGTGTGAATCTACATGTGCACGGGAAGACTCGCTTACAAGCCTAGAAAGCACATATTGCTTCCTTGGTCCGAGCTTCATTCCAGTCGTAAGTCCAAAATTACTCCCAGGTATTAGACTGTCCCCTTAAATTGAAGAGTCCTCCCCACCAATGTTATTATGGGAAGTCTCCCCGTTTTCCTCTTTTTTTCTAAAGAGCACCACCTCGGCCTTGTCCGGGGTTATTCCGAGCCCTTCCCTGTGGCACCATCGTTCCGCGATCCGGAGGTCTCGTATCATTGGCCCCTCCAGGTACTGGATATCGCGACCAGGGCACAAAATGATTAGGTCATCAGTATACGCCTGTGTATATAAACCGGCATCATTCAGTTCACCCAACAGCAAATACGATAGATAGCACTCCTCCCTGCGGCCAGCCCACACTTGACAGTGCTTTAACAGTTACATTGTTAAGCTCAGCATATATTATTCTCTGAGTTAACATTGCTCTGATCCATGCGACTACTGTCGGTAGAGCATTGCATATCGAGTCGTGAGACGTGTTGTTGAATGCATCCTCGATATTGATAAAGGTACCTTAGGCAGATAGTCCATCCAACAGCGGTTTTCGGCTGTTGTGACGAGTCGGTGTGGCGCCGCATCTGTGGCTTTTCCTGCCTGATAGGCAAACTGTAAAGGATGTAAGGGATATTGCACCATTATTCCTTCTTTAATGTGTCGATCCGCCAACCTTTCCAGTGTCTTTAATAAGAAACTGGTCACGCTGATAGGGCGGAAAGATTTAGGATTTGTGTAGTCTATTCTTCCTATCTTAGAAATAAAGACTACTTTTGTTTCCCTCCACACCGACGGTATGTATCCCAAGCTCAAACTTGAGCGGGATAGTTTTACTAGGTGGCTTATTATAATATCGGAGGAATCTTGTAGTATAGCAGGAAATATATCATCCTTACCAGGCGACTTGAAAGGGGCAAAAGTTTTCATCGATCATTTCACCCTTTCATATGTCACTATGGTTTTAACTAACTTGTGGTCACGATGTGCTAAGGGGAGTCTTCGTTCTTTAGATTCGCCCTCATATCGATTTGAGTCTGGAAATTGCATTCTTAGTAGCTCCCCCAGGGTCCCCTCTTCTGTCATGGCTTGACCTCTTTCAGGAAGAGCCAGTGTTCCAATCCGGGCACCAGGATCTCGGGATAGTATTTTGCAGAGGCGGGATCCTGAGGGCATGTTTTCTATGCTCTCGCAATATTTGCTCCACACGTTGCACTTTGAATCCTTTTTTTTCTCTGAGCAGTTTTATATTCTTCTCAGCATATTTCAGTTTAGTATTTTAGCGCTATTTTCAAAAGCTTTCGAACATTTTTCCGGTGGTTCCCGATGGGCCTTCGTCTTATTTGACAGCTAGCCTCAAATGAAACCCTAAGCGCATCACTAATTTGTTTGGTAGCGATTTCCAAATTAGCTTCATCACGGTATCTCGATAAGAACCCTATGATTCTGCTCCCCGGTTCCTCCCGAAAGAGGTCCCAGTTTGTAGTTCTAGAATTTCGGTGTTCCGCTACTGCTTCGTCTTGTTCAACCTCAATTTCAAATAGGATGTGTCAGTGATCTGACAACGAAACCTCCAAACCAACTTCCCACTTCTTCACCAAATTCGGCATATTTGAAAAACAATTAGTTAGATCTATGGCAGACTCTCCTCTTCTTGTAAAAAAAGAAGGCGTGTTCCCTCTGTTAATCAATTCCAGGTTGTTAATACTGAGGAAGTCCAGTAAATTCTCTCCATGGGATTGATATCCTTGCACCCCCATAAAATGTGGCGTGTATTGGAATCACAGCCCAACAGAAGTGGTAAGTGTTCTTCCTCGCAATATTTTACTAAGTCCACCACCTCGCCTGGGGCACTTTCTCGTTCCGCGGGACAGTATGCTGATGCCACAACATAATTCTCATCAAATTTAAGAGAGATTCTCACCACTACCAGGTCTCTACTGCTGAGTCCTAGTACTCCCGCTGTTTGTTGAATTATAATACTGGTCCTACGGCTCTCTCAGTACACAGTACTCCTCCGCAGAACCCAGGCACCTAATCTTGCTACGATTCAGCCATGGCTCCTTTATTAGAACAAGCTGAATTCGCAATTCATTTAATTTTTTACATAGGACAGCAGATGGTGCTTTCCCATGTTATAAATTAAATCTGAGGAGGAGGACGAAACCTCTATTCATATCCTTGTAGAGTGCAGTGCTTTAGAAAACCCTATGGATGCGGTTCTTGGAAGCACACCAAATCGAAAAAGGGGAGCTAGCTACCTTGAAGCCGTCCAATCCTGAGATTCCTGGGGCAAATAGGACTGGAGAAGCTGCTCTAGTCGATAAAATAATTCTTACGACTGGGCAGCAATAGGGGGGATCTACCAGGTCTGGACTTGTAAACGAGCCTCTGGGTGTACTGACACCTAAAGTGTTATTTTGGATCTACACTATGGTGATCCGCCCCATGATAACGTACGCCGCTATTGTATGGTGGCGTAGTACAAAGTGCAAACACATTCTTCAACTTGACAAAGTTCAGAGAATGACTTGTGTGGGAATATTGAGTGGGCTGAGGACTGTTCCCACCAGGGCTGTCGGAGTCCTGGTGAACCTGCCCCCTCTTCACTTATTCAAAGAGAACGAGGCCCTAAAGACTGTTTATAGTCTCAGTTGCCTGGAACATCTTGGAATTGGAACAGGCGGCTACACAGGTGTCTGGGAAAGCACGGTGGAGAAGTGTCCATCACTCCCCATGCTGACAGATTACATGACGCCGTTTTTTAAATCCAACCTCTCCCTGGAGATATTTCTGCCAAGTAGACAGGATTGGGAGGGAGAACAAAATCTTTCGAAAAATGGATCTCGACAAGATGAATGAGCTGGAGTAATCGGCAGGAGCACAGGAGTCAGAGAGTACTACCCTCTCGGATAATGTGCGACAATTTCATAGCGGAAATTTATGCTATTCTGCAGTGTGCCCATCTCTGTGAAAGGGACATAGAAGGAATAGAGTTATAAATATATGCTCAGACAGTAAGGCTGCGAGATTGGCACTGAAGTCCAGTGTCATAATTTCGCGACTGGTATTTGAGTGCAAGGATTTACTAAATGGTATGACAAGGAAAGGCTGCACAGTCAGACTCGTATGGGTCCCGGGTCATTCGGGCATACGCGGAAATGAGAAAGCAGACCGTCTGGCAAAGTTGGGTTCGGCGACTGAACCGTATGGACCCCAACCAATATTACCTGTCCCAATTGCTATTAACAAAAGGGAATTAAAATTGATGTCAGAAAGCAAATTTATTGAATCGTGGAGCTTCGGGAAAGAGGTGTACTAAGGAACATATAACTGGGCTTGGTGCACGGAGTACTAAGGAGCTCCTTGGGAAGGAGAGAGCTGCGAACTGTGGTAAGATTGTTGACAGGACATTGTCACTTCAGGGGCCATCTTCATAGAGTCAGTGTCGAAGACGACCCGACATGCAGATGGTGTTTGGAGGAGGATGAAACTGTTAACCATCTCCTCAGAGAGTGCCCAACACTCAACGGACTGAGACAGAGATATTTCGGAGATACAATTTGGAACTGGAAGCAGTTAGGCAAGTTCAACTAACGAGACTGCTTGGATACGCAAAGGCATCGACCTCGAATAACTTGCAGGTATTGTGGGATGTAAAGGACCAAATGGAGGCCTATGCTTCGATGATCTAGTAGCACCACCCCTTTTTCATTCATTCAGATCTACCAGGTCGCAGTGTACAGACCCCCAAGTCTACGTACATACATACATACATACATATAAATGATTATATGCTATTTTAGGAATATCCTCACCAACTCAGTCCTAACCTAGAGTTTTAAAATGCAAAAATAAAAATTATAAAAGTTATTGCATGAAATATTAACTATATTTTCTGGTATAATAGGTAGATGACACGTAAAATAATATTTAAATCATAAGTATATTGTTAAATGTTAAGGCCTAATGCCTGTTTCCTTTTTGGTATGGGTGCAGCACAATATGAAAAAGCGCATATAGTAATTTTTGTCTATAAAAGACTGTACAAACTAATTTATCACATCATCAACAAGCAGTAATGATTAAAAACTTTTTTGTAGGAAGAAATCCAAATCTCTCTGACAGAAATCAAGTTTGTCAAAACAATTTTTAGCTTTTTGGAAAGTATAGAATCCTTCCAAGATTTAATCTTTGTTCATGGCCCTATGAAGAAAAAAGAAAAAAAAATTCAGAGAAATATAAGAGCGGATACCTGAACAAACAATAAATACGAAATCAGACACAGTCGGTAAAGATAATGGATAATACCCAGGGGAGGATAGTAAATGGGTATTTATAATCAGGGTAATAGGTAAAAGTAAAATGAACAAAAAAAATAAATGCATTTAGTGTACCCGAAATAAACCAACCATAAACCTTGACATACAATTTTAATTTCTGCTTCAATTTAAATTTTAATGCATAAACAAAACATTGAACGACAAAACTGTTAATTTTACCTATTAATTATATAAAATAAAACATAGTTACTTATGCTAAAGGATTTCCACTTCCTTTCACCGCGAGCAATAAATCTCATTAAAATAAATATCATATCGGAAGTACCGTATTAACCGTCCTAATAGATAATTAACGCATATGATAATCGCGTTCACCTACAAAAGCAGCGGCATCAGTACGGCCCCCCTCCCGGCGCCGGCGATTTAAATGTTAAACACCCGCTGCCGTGTCGTCATAAACGCACCGTAAATAATTAGAGCGCTGCCGAGATTGGGCTTACGCATTCGGCCGGTCGGCGAGACCGGCGACTCCCGACGACCAGTCTTTCGGTGACGTAGTCGAGGCATAGACGTTCCCGCAGACAATCCAACGCGATGTCGGGAAAATCGATTTCCTACCCCCACCACGGTTCAAGCCTCACAGAGACGGCCGCCGAAAGCCGACCGCACCAGTCGAGGCCCGAACTCAGGCCAATGAGTAACGCGATGGCTACGTGCTACCCCGTGTCGTACGAGCTGGCCTCTCCAGCTCAACGGACAGTGCCAGTGCCTCCACAGAAGGATTACTCCAGACCGTTACATGTAGATTGCAGTGTAGAATACGAGCTACCCAATGCAGCCAAACCACCCCAAGGTGTTCGAAATGAGCCACTGTTGATGATACATCCTTGCTATTTTCGCAAGATAGAGAGCCAAAGGAGAAGTCCCTTCATCAACAACTTGCCCGCACGGCCAGCGACAGCCCTTAAGAGAAGGGTGCCGCGCGGGCAGCAGATTCCTCAGCAAGTGCCCGTACAAGCCGCACCGTACCCCGTGCAGTATCAGACGACTCAGGAACGCTCTTTATGGGACCCTCAGCCCCCATTGGTTCCCAATCAGCCTTACTGTAAGCGGGAAGTGTTAACATCCGCTTGTGCTGCCTATACCGCATCCTCTAGCCGGGATTCGGGTCACTGGACTGACCCCGACTGTTCCCCGGATCGGCCGGAGGACAAACACATTTTGTCAGGCAAGTACCGGCAGTACCTGAGGGCACATAGACTACATCCCTACGTTAGTTCGGCTATTCCGCTGGCATCAACGTTTCCCCATCAAATTCAGCAAGTGTGCTACAATGTGTGATCGCTGTGATATGTTTCTTTGCCGATCGGATTACTGGTCGAAAAGAGCGGAGGCTGGTTTTAGTGGTTTCCGTCACCCTTCTTGTGATAATAGTGTGTAATTGTGCCGCCGCTGGGGCGCGACGCAGCGCAAGCGTCCCGACGTTCCGGGCGTGGTAGTAGTGATCCAGATGATACATCAGCTGTGTATGTGTTTATCTACGACTAATTGCCTCGATACTTTAATTTATGTGGATTATATGTTTCTCCCATCATGTTTAATAGTATCTGCGACAAGATTTTATTTTTACAATTTTTGGGTAGAGATTAAAAGACTGTACCGAAAGTACACTTTAAATCCCTGATAAAAATGTAGCTTTAAAGTTATTCTAAAACGTGCCCAAAAGTGCTTAGATTTGCATTATTATTCATAAAATGTTAAACATCAAAATTAAATCGGAACATTATCAGTGTTATTTGCCTGGTAAGGAAGAATCTACAGTTTTTATTAAATTATTCATTTGGAAAGTTCATGAATAATATCATTAGGCCAAGAATGTAATTGCAATCTATTTATGTAAGAGAATGCAGTTGTTGGTTAAATGGCAAACATAAATCTGCGACAAATACTTTTTTAAATGTACCTTTAAATTTTAAATGTAAAGGTCACATTTTAGTTGTACCTCTTTATTTTTTTTTGTACGACATAAAAGGCCTTTATTTTATAATAATTCTAGTTGATTATTTTTACACGACCCCAGAAATGTGTACTCCGACACTTCTTGCCATAATCTATAATTTTCTTAAAGCTTTATCGTTTTTTTATGACTATAAACTGTTTTCCATAATTTGAGAAGGTAAGATGTGAACGGCCATTTTTTTACATATGTTAAAGTAATAGGATATTCATTTTTTCTAAAAAGTAGATAATAGAAAATTACTATTACTAATAATTCTGTAAATTAGGGGTTTCGTACGTCAAACCGGTATAAACTTTCCAAATGAATAGGTAATTTAACTTATAAATAATTATTATAAAAAGTCGTCATATTTTTTCCGATAACGTAAGCTTTACCGAATAACTATTCAAAACAACAGTGGCCATAAAAACAGATTTTGCTGTTAGTAATTTCCGTAGATATACATCTTTTAATACCCTATAAAAACAGTCGTTAAAATGTCAGAGCTTCTCATTAAATGGATTTTGGGGATATAGATAACGTAAAGCAGGAAAGTATCATATTTTGTTATAATAACTTTACTAAAGAATATTGCGTGGAGAACGAAGTAAATATGAGTCTGCCATAAAGATGTCATTTTAGAAAAATGATCCTCTATTTTGTGCCTTAACGGTGTTCGTTGACACTTAAACTTAAAAAAGCTTCCTTCTGGAAGTTATAAATTTTTTTTTTGTTACAATAGAATATTTTAGAAAAAAAATATTTGTTATTTAGCTGGCGAAGTTTCCAACGATAGCGTCGGATCTAATTCGTGTATACAATATAATATCTCAGTTTTGGCACGAAGCTTACAGTACTGGGCTTTATTATTACAATATTTACTAATATTTGAATACTTTTGAAGTGTGTAGTCAGTTTTAGAAATTTTTTATAACAATATTAGTGGATTCTGTGACCCGGTTTATCTGCAATTAAAACTTCATATGGGATAAAAAGTAGTTCAACTTGGTGATATATCGTTAATAAATACTCGCATAGTTTTCAATCGATAAAATCCAAACCCCCTTCACCGTCGGCAAAAATATACGGGTATTGGTAAATAAGATATGAAAATCTTTAATTAATTTTGAGTCATACATCGAGGTCATGACTAAATACTAAGAATAAAATTTACAATGAAGATTTAATAAAGTACATTTACGTGTTTTTTGTCAAATTTAATGAACTATTAGAGATAATTTTAAATCCGACGAATAGTGCGTAAAACGTGTTCTGTTATCTTTTTTAATGTACGGAATATAAGATATTAACTTACCTACTAATTAAAAATAATTTTTAAAAATCTCTAGATGAATCGAATGTTTTCTGAGTAACGCGATACTTTATTAATAATATACAAATAGAGATTTTAAATAAATTCATTTTTGGAAAAAATAAGCCATAATAACTCTAATTATTAGAAATAGTTTCATATCTACATAATCTTTTTAAAGTTTGTAACAAAAAAGTAACGATTTATTAACGTTTTACTGGTGTAGAACTTCGACGTTCAGATAGATTTTTACATTTCTTTTTACTACAAAATAGCATTTTGGTTCTTCAAATTGTTATTAAACATTTTTTTTTTTCATTAAGTAACTTATATGACATTCCATTTGAAAATTTAAAGTTGTTCTTACTTGTAAATATAAAATTCTCAAACAAAGCCCAGTATTTTCTTAAACGTTTGTTAAGGGTCCCACGTTTTAAACCATCTACCAAAACTGAGATATAGCAAACGTTGAACTTTTATAAACGTCATTGACTTTCAAGATGATAAGCGCATTACAAGTGTCTGAGTAAATGCGTAAATATATTTAATTAACAATTAACTTAGAATAATTCAAAATTTGCTATGGTTTCATGACTGTGAACAAAAGTTACTTCTTAATTGCCGGTATTCTTTATAATCAGGATTGTTCTAAATTTTAGCAAGTCACATGTTGAAATACATTTTTCATATAAAGTTCAAAAACAAAGATCGATTGATAACAAATCGGTATATTCGACATTCTTAAACTAAATAATGTTGTTTCAGTTTTTGGTTTGAGAATATATTGTTTTAAATAATAATGTAAATTCAGAAAAATTAAAAAGATTATTATTCTTTCATTGCGCTTAAAATTGTAGAAATTTTATATAAATCTGTTGTTTTTGCTATCACTTTCCTTGCTAAAGTTATGATAATTCTGTTGCATTTTTCAAAAAATTGCTTCTTTATCGGCACTGGCTTCAATTGAAGCTTCGTTATAAATATTTTAACTGTTAAATAATATTAAATATGATAAACTTAGTCTCTCTTTACAGGGTATTATTATGTATGATTCTTAAAACTTATATCTGTCCTAAATCCTAGTAAGTTGAGCTAGTCTAAAGATAATTTTCTTATATTCATTTATAATGAAACTTAAAAACAATTTCCTTTAGACAGAAAAGTCGTAAAAATTAAAACGAGTAACACACAAATAGTAATAGCCATTGTAAAAGAAAAAAGTGGGGTTAAATTTTTCGTTTGTTATCCTTCCGCTGTGAAAGCTGTGTTTGACAGCACTTGCAAAACCGTTTTATTAAATGTTTTAGTCTTTTCGATTGCGACCTTTTGAAAGCCATTTATTTTCGTTATAAATATTGCGCTAAAACGTTTTAAAGTGATCGTATAAACTTAGTAGTTAATAATAAATTTTAATTAGGTGTTACGACATCTAGTCTAAGTAAAGTTGATGTTTATTGATTGATAGAAACTGGAAAGTTTCTAAATTTCTAATAACATAGCAATTACCTTGGTAATTAGCTTAATGCAACATGGGAATTTGCGTCTATGGGAAACATTATTTTTAATTTTATTCTATATTTCAGAGTCATTTTTATTGTGGTTATATCGACATTAAATGAATGATGTATCTATTATAAATTTAGACAGCTAATAATTATCATTTATAGTGCGTTAAAAAATTCAATAAATGACATAATGGATATTTGTTAACACGAGCCGAAAACCTCATTGAAAACATTCAACAGCTTAAAATTACTCTTTTTTTGGAAAAATTTTTAATGATATGTTTCAGTTGTTATTCTTATGAAAGAAATTTCAAAATAAGAGACTAAATTGAATAACTAATGTTCCACTATAAAAAATATAATTTTTGTAATTTTACGTCGATTGAGAAAACCTATACCGGTAGAGGAAAAGAGTACATCCTATTTAGTCTAACAACTTTGTTCTTTATATCGAAATTTCGAGACTTTTACATGGAAGATTTTAAACCTGGAGTGCTAATTCAGCAAAGGCACTTTTGTTATTAAACAATTTATTTTTCCCCGTTTTTAGGTTTTCAGAATCGTGGATCAATAGTTGCAACCTAAAGCATGCTCTTTTAAAAAATAATTGACAAAACATGGGAGCATTAATGTTCGATATAGTTGCAATATTAATAATTCAGTTCAAATTCCGTATATTTCACATGTCTTAATAATATCAGGTAAGATTGTACCTGCTATTTTCCGCCATTTTAAGCAATATCTAAAAATTAGTGTAATATAATTTTTAGATGTTTATTAATCAAATCCTAAAAAATAATTTAGTAGCTATCTTCCATTCCAATATACAAACAAGTTGTTTTTATTTTACTTCTCCTGGTATTCCAGAAATTTAAAGAATATAATATTCTGTATTTATTTGTAGTGTGCATATCAAAATAACAAGAAGTGAAAAGCATGTTTTTTTAACTTGCATAAAATCATTCTTCTAAACATGCTAACTCAAATTTTGTGTTAAAGATGAAAACGTAAACAAAGTGCCTTTTGAAATTGGAGAATATTTTATTTAATCCTAAAAATAGAACGTCGAAAAATTAAACCGTTTTTTGGAATTATTTGTCTTTCATAATCCTTTGGGGCATACAAATTTAAGATTTGATATCAATACCTCTTTAAAAAGATATATTTTATCTCTCTTCTAAAATAAAAGTAAACATTGAAAAATCCTAAAAAGAGATAATAAAAGCCACAAATCAACCTCAATTCTATTTTGCATTTAACAGTAGTAAAATTACCCGGTTTTTCATGATGACGTCCGGTTAGTGAAGTCATTGGAACAATTAATATATACAATAATGTTATTCAAAAATAAACAATAGCTATTTATACTTATACTCCGAAATAATGTTTTTCAACTGCGTGTTTTTTATAAAAACTTCCATGGTTTTATTCACTTCTCGCTATCTGAGATATGTCAGTGTTTTTTAAATAACAAGGCGAGTACTTGAATATTCAAGTAAGTATCAAAATTCGAAATCAATAACCTTTTTTTTATTATTTACTACTCATTAAACAATAATTAAAATGTTTTTAAACCTCTAACATTAATTTTATTGACAATTTACTTAATAATCTTTATTGAAACCAATTAAATAATGACGACGTTTTTAATATGAATTCTTGAAATTTTGAGCCTTGGGAGTGTCTGTCGAGGCCGAAATGAAAAAAGAAAAGTAATAAACCTGCATTTATTATCGACATTTTCCTTCTTTCCGATTGTTATTTTTAAAGTAATATGTTTATTTTCATATTTCTCCAGTAAAACTACTAAACTGCATCATGCATAACAAGATCCAAATATATCCAACACTAGTAAGTCTTCAGATATCAGAGAAAAGTTTGAGCTATATAGAAGAAAAAAATTTCCAAAGAAAAACGGAAAAGACAGTACTAGAATAAAATTTCGGGCGATTTTCTTAACTTCAAAAATCCTTGCATTATTTTTTATTCTAACGAATAATTTTTTTTTTAATTTTCTAGAAATTTTTCCAGAAACTTTGCTGAATGTTTTGTCCTTTGGCGATAGTTTGTTACACTTTAATGTAATTTTTATTGTCTTATAACCATAACTTGTTTCACTCGTTGATGGAACATTTTTTTCTTGCATGGGCAAATAAGAAACATCAATTATATTTTTAATTTCAATATTTTTATATCGTGTAAATGCTCTTAATTAATTTCTTTATTAAGTACTTGCGTCGTCAGGTTATAGATTTATTTTTAAGTAGTGTACTCGAAATGTTTTATTTCACTGATGCGTAATAATTGGATAATAATGATAATTATAATACTTGCTGCTATTGTCGATAATACAATATATAAATGTAAGAAAAAAACAATGACTAACGCAGAGTTCGTATATATATATATATGATATACAGTTTCTGCCGACTTTTTGAGGAATTTTTTGTAATACCCAAAATATCATATTTGGGTTATTTTAAAAAACGTGAAATATATCTAGCACGTTTGTGTAACCAACACAAAGCAAATTAATTATTTATGACTCAGAACTAAGTTCACAATACATTTTATGGTATATCAATGAAGGTTGTCGACAATGTTGTGTTTCAAGTAAAGGTTGTTTGTCTGTATTCTATAGTTTTTTTAAAATCGACAAGACCTTTTAGGAAACCTATAATAAATTCTTGCCATTAGATCATACCGTAGCATCAAAGATTACTATAGGGCAATGTCCATGAGGTTTTCAGGCTTGCCAAATATTTAAGTACTTTGCGACCTTCCGGATGAGATGTTCTGTTAAGTAAAAGAATAACAAACTTCTTTTATACAGTGTTTACACAACTAAAATATTAATTATCTTTCTTTTTTTTTTCTAGTTCAGACGTGACCACTCGAAACCTAATTTACCTACAATTGAATTAAATTAAAATTATTCTTTTCAAACAAAAAAATCATCTATTAGTAGCGTGTGCACGATAAACTACTAATTTTATTAATCTTATGATTTTATAAAAAAGCATCTTATCGTAAATTATATTAAGTATGTATGTATATTTAAGAATAAACACTATTTATTATATTTTGTTTATAGGAGGTATGTAAGTTAAAATAATTGTAGTGCCGATAATTGTCTTTACGAGTCGAACAATTAAATGATTATTACATAGTTTCCTTACGGCTACTGTTGGGGTTTTTATAAGCTTTTCCCTATATTAATCTTTGATAGCATCTTCTAATTTTTTTTTTGAGATATTACCCCTTGATTATTTTAAATGTAGAAATTCAAATGCAAAATTTATTTTGATTTTCTTTATTTTTTGCAAAATATAACATGACTAATACCAACAAATACTGACTTCTTGTAGTTAATTCCACTACTTGCATATTCAAAACAAGGATTACAAATTAGAAAGTCAGATATTGAGAATAACCAGGCAACTAAATGGTGAGATTAATTAATATATCAATTAACTGACCACTGTTTTAAAATTATAATGCATAAACGGAAACTTATTCTAATTAATCAGTTAAATAAAAAATAAATCAAATGGAATTATTAAAGTAACCCATTATTTTAAGTAATAACCATTTTAAAATTGACACTGCGAAATAGGTTAACTGAATTTTTAAAACTAGGTCAAAGGAAAACTGGTTATTTAAATATGAATATATGTCATAAGAGCATGTAATTTAGTTATTTTCGTTTTATATTTTGATATTACATCGAACTAATCGAATTAATTTATCTGATTATGAAAAAATTGTAATAATTTTTTTTTTAATATTTATAAACCTGCGATAAAAAAAAAATTCTCTATAATTCCACTCAATCTAGCATCATCTGATCATTTTAAAATTATAAGTTATCCTTGAAGTTATCAAGATTTCAAACAATCATAATTTTTCTGGATAATTTTTGATGTAATAAGTATTTATAATGGGATTATCGTTCTCTTTTTATACAGTTAAAAGATATTGATATTATTAATCTAATGACTACAGATGTTAAATCATCCGATACCAGGAAATTTAGTTGCTCACTACCTTGATTGATGACATGATGTGAAATTTGAAAATTTAATAAATATTTTCGTAACATATTTAAAGATTATTGTAACAATAAACATTTTTAGCAAGCACCACTTCCTATTTTAACAGGAACTATTTATCACAAAATATTTATTTCTTTATATCGCTGTTGGTTACTTAAAAACTTATATCAAATAATTTTTTCTTGTTTCTGTAATTTTATAAAATAAAATTTTTCTTTCTGAGACTTTATCAGTTTTTGGAAAATTACAAATTACGGATTTTAAATCTTTAAAAAAATTAGCATGATAAATAAAAAGGTTCTCTGCATAAATTATCACAAATTAGGTCCTCACATGCATTTTTCCCATTTGCTACCTTCGGAAATTCAGAGATTCCGTATTTGCTAAAATTAGTTCTATGAAAAATAGATGGTTTTTAACAGGATGTTGAATTCGATTTAAAGCTCTAAATTACCAAATTAATAACATAATTGAAAATTACAAAAAATACTGCAAATTAAGAGAATAATAAATAATAAACTAGGTTATTGAATTTCACAGTTTAGAAAAATATTTTCCATTTTTTTTTAATCATACATACAAATTCAGTAAATAAAAAATAGGTAGAACTGCTACCAATGAGATTTTACGGTTTTAAAATAAATGGCGCCCAACTTGGGGCCTAATATCAGTATTTATAATCTGATATATAGTATGTTCTCATGGAATAAGGTGACAAAAAAACAAATGGACTGTGCGTGTGTTATGTTTGGAAATAATTCTGGAGATTTCGTTTCAAATTTGCAAATAAAATGTTGTTTCCTTCGACACTATTTGAAAATTATATTAGACTATTTTTATTAATAAATGTAATATCAATTCAGCCTGTGCTTTATATATAATAATTTTAGATCAAACAAATCTGAAATCTCTAGTCTTAACATTTTTTGGTCGATATTGGAAGTAAAAAAATTTTGAATAGAGTTCAAGGCATCTAGTACTTGTTTTCAATGAAAGATAATTTTTTAAAAAGCCTTTTTGGTTACGGGGTTGCCAGTGGTTTGGTTTCTTACAACGGTTATTACTTTTTATAAACTCTGTAGTGTGATTAGTATGAATATTTTATTTACTATTACTTTTTATTGTCATACACAAATATGTTTACATCCATTAAAAAGAACATATCCTTTTGTAAAAGGACTGTCTCCATATTATTTAATTTAAATTAAAAAATGTGTTTCCCACTGTCGCATTCAAAATATCTTGCGCAAGACTTCGTTAAAAGCTTTTTCCTTTATTTAATTTCCAAAACATATGATTTTAGTTTAAACAAAATTGACCTTGGCCTTTTAAAGCATTAACAGATAAAATTAAAACATAAAATTTTTGTTTATATAAATAATTGTCGATAATAGATATAGGCTTAAAAATTCCTCAAAACGTTTGTTTACAATTTTATGTAAACAAAAACTTAATGAATTAAATAGAGATTTGTTGCTGCAGCTTAATTAGCGGTACGATAATTTTAGTGCCTAATCATTTATATGTGTTCAGTATGTGTAAGACATATCTTAAGAATATGTAAAAAGGAAAAATATATTTATGTATAAGTTAAATATAATGATATCCTGAGTATAGTTAAAAGTGATACTTAGAGAATTATCCTACCATAGATAAGTTGCAATCTTTTGAAAAACAATTTTTTTTTTGTAAAATTAATAAATCCTTATCATTATATTTAATATAAAAATTATTTATCACATATATTATCCTGGTACTTCATGTGGACCTTGCATTTATAAAGTGTATAATAAATAGTAAAGGACATATTGAGGACAAGATAACGCGTGAAGTAAAAACTGAATGTAAAAAATTAGTAAGACATCCGTTAAATAGAGCAAAAATATCTTTAAATTGCTATTATTTCTTTTTAGTTAAATTAGTAACTTTATGCAGGAATCAAATTTAAATACTTTTTAATTGTATAATAGCTATACTTCAATACTTTGAGTACGTTAATTACAAAGGAGAGTTTTACCGTTAATACTGTTGCAACAAATCCCTTTCTCCTACGTCTTTCATTAGATATAGGTTTAGATAACTATACAAAAAATATATTAAACTGAACTTATGGCAGAAGATTACGGGTCTTTTATATTAGAAAAGTAGAAAAAATAAATGTTCGTAGACAATATATGCCTCGGTATTTCGTAAATAGTACGTATGTTAAAAAATGTACATCGGAATTTTTTTTATAAATCTTGTCGCAGATACTGAATTTAATTTGGATAGTTGGGCATTAAAATATTTCGACATTTATTCACATTAAATAGTTCGTTTTTTTTTTTAAATATGCTTAGATATTATATAATAAGTTTGTTCAAAAGCGAATGGACAAATCTAAATTGAGTAAATTTTGTTTTAAATAAATATTTAATTTAAAATATGTAATTTCGGTGAAGACCTTCTCAATCGAGCTTGAGTATATGAATTGAATTAAGATTTAAATTGTGATTGGTGGTAAAAAATATTTTAATGTCGAACTTATATGATCACAAATGCAAACTATATCATCTAAAATGCTTGTTAACAGAACTAATGTTATTTATTTTCCTTTAATTATAGTATGGGTACATTTTTAATAGTTTGTTAAAACAATCGACTGAAAAACCTCTAGTTGTATTAAAGATGAATATGTAGATATTTTTGTTACCGTCATATCATGTACATTTTAGTTCATATTTTAGTAGCATTCCAGTTATATAGAAAAGTAAAACTACAAAACCTTAAACTTGGTGTTAATATATTTATCGCTAATAGTTTCAGAGGTATTTTCTATAGGCAAACAAGTGTCAAATTTAGATATATTTTCAGAATTATATCCGTAATAATTATATGTTAAATAATGCTGAATATTTATTCTGTACACATTGTTGCCCAAATTATTTGTATTTCCTTTGCATATTTTTATTTATTATTTTAAAGACTAGGTACCTTAACCTAGCAACATTCTAATACTTTTAATTTAACTTTAACGTATAAAGAAATTTTTACCGCTCTAGAATGAGTTTAATAAGTTGCACTACCGATAATACTATTAGGTCGTTGAAACGTGTATGGAGAGAGTGGAATTTGCAGAAAATAAACTGTTTGTATTTCGTTTAAAGACCCGACCGAGAAAAACGATAACTTATTAAACTTAACATATGTTGAAACAATTGTAAAGTAATTTTCATTACTACACACACCTAAGTAACTAACGTTTCATGATGAGTTGGTTAGTGACTTCCCTCGTGATCGAAAGGTTTTGGGTTTGAACCTTGCTGTAATGTGAATATGTTTACATGTGAATAATTATTGTGTGACAATAGGTTATAAAATAATTCGTGGCTTTAATGATCGTTAGATCAATTAACAAGAGAAAAAAAAATCATAATTACTCTGCGCAGCTGGCCTGTGCAGACTAATTTACATAACGTGGCTTGGGCCGCCAACAAACGCACTGACCTTTATTCCGGCTGGCCTGCAAAAACCGAGGAACGTAGTTCATGAAAAGGATTTTAAATTCTAGAATCTATAAACAGTAAAGCTTTAAAGAAAAGGGCCATCTCTAACATCTCAATTTACTAAAGAAAATTTGACATGATTTTCAGTGTATTTATAGATCTGACTCATTTGATATTATTTTATATTTATATTTTTGGGCATCAATGTTTTCCTAAGCACGGATACTAATAAATAGTGAGTACATAATACTAAAACTAATACATTCTATATTGATGGCTACTTTTTACACCAAAGAAAATATCTATATCACTCTGTATATAAAAAAACTGTGAAAATAGGTTGGTTAAGGCGATGTATGCCATAACCAATGTCGAAAAAAAGATGTGAATATGTATAAAATATTGCTATATATAATGTACAGCTAGTCATAGTCAAAATACGCTTATAAAGTATAATAAAACGTGTTACTGTTTTTATAGAATGAAAAGTTGTTTTATTTTTTCTTTAATTTATCCTTACTATTCACGAGCTGAACTAATTTCAATGGAAATTGTATTTAAGGTAAATATTGGTATATTAAGATCGACATATATTTGTGTCATCAACTTGACATATAAACAGCTCTTTGCATAAATATTGCGACAATCTTACAGAGGAGATTTTGTAAATTAGGACGAAATAAATAAGGCAAAAAAAAATAAGTAGGGTTTCCCCTTCAAGTTTACTGTTTTCTTTTTTCGAAAAGATTCTAGTTACTAAACGAAAAAATTCAATTGAAAGCATACGAGAAATTAAAATACCAATAACATAGAATAAATAGAAACACTGTTGAAAATAACCTGAAATTTAATGCAAATTTAATGTCCATTCTATATTAAATTTAATGATTTTGTACTTTAAATCGTGAATAATTTACATTCACATGGAATTTAAAGCAAATTCATTGAAATGTCAGTTTGTTGTACATTACATTTGATTAAATGGTAACTTAAATTTCAGTAAAGTAACTGAAAAGATATTACACTAAGATTAATTCACATATATTTTAATACTAAAGGAATTTACATTATTATTCAATATACAGTGCATGAGATTCCGGGAGATGGCGCAACTTCTATTGAGCTTCTTGTTTCGTACGATATAAGTTTCTTAAAGGACTCAATTTTCTTTTAGTGAAGTGTACATGTCTGCCTGTACTAACGGAAACCAATGAATTCGAAACTGGTCTAGATCGCGAACACTACCTATAGGAAAAATGTCCACCTTTTCCTGGTAGTTTCAGAATTTCTTAAACTTTTATTAATATTGGTGCATTAAATATGTGATAACATCTCAAACACACTGGCTGTATATTTAATGTTCATAGTCACCTTTAAAAGTAATGCAAACTTTAATTTTAGTTTATCATTACAGTAAATTTAATAAAAAAAATTAATTTAAATATATGTAAAATTATTAAATTTTATGCATAACATTAAATACATTTAAGAAACATTTATGAAATTTGCTTAGAACACATTTACCTTAAATTTAAAATATTCCCTTTTTACAGTATACTATTGAACAGGAAAACAGGTGCAGCAAGTGAAAGAGTACTATTTAAAGTTAATCCAAGCTTTCGAAAATCTTCATTATCATTTTCATCTTCACGGAGACTACAATAATTACAAAAAAAGGAAAATTAGTAAGACAATTTTCTTTAATAATCTTAAATAATTTACATCTTTATTTGAGGTTGTTCACTAAGATGTCAAAAGGTTGTATGACGTTATGCATTCACAAAAGAGATTTAAATTAGGGTCCCAGACCAAATTGTAATAAACTTAATAATTAAAATTGAATTTAAAATAAAAAACAAGAGGAACCATTTTATTACTTCTTTCCTAAATCACATGCAATTTAAAATGAATTTTATTATAATTTTTGAGGTTACGAAAATTATCAACTGTCAGCATGGCTGCCAACATTTAGTTATTTGTTAAATTTTATATAACTTTTTTCAGTTAATATGACAGTTGTATAATAGTTCAGGACTGAACTATAAAATTTCTTCGTCATTTTATACAAAATGATTCCATTAGAGTAAAATATTAAACTGGAGGAGAAACTAGCTTTTGTGTATTTATTTACACACTCATAGTTGAATTCAAACAATAATTAATTTGTCTTTTATTAAATGTTGAAAATTCCTCCCATCGGTTAATTGACAGTAATCTTAATAATTTATATTATAACTACTTCTGTAGTAACTAACCGCATTTCTTGAATAGTTCGATTCTTTAAGTCTTTTTGTTAGTTTGGTAAACTTTACCTTTAAGGTATCCCCACAAAAATAAGTGAAAGACGCGAAATTCTACTGCGTAATGTGGCGGGGCAGCGTCTTGTTGAAACCAGATATTTTGATGAGTTAAACTTGGACTCTCTTCCTCAGACGAAAGAACAGGAATAAGATATTCTTGTAGAAACTGTAAGTATCTTTCACAAGTTAAATTTTCATAAAAAAAAGCGGCATTATAACTATGTTACCCACGATTCCAGCTCACCCATTTAACTGTGCATAAATTGAAAACCATTCTATTTGGGTATAGAGTAAGTAATAGAAAAAATGTTCAGAAATGTTCAGGGAGTTTAAAATGTACACTAAGTTGGGGTTACTGTTTAAAAAAACATTGATTATGGCACAGCTGCTTTCAAGTCACCCTGTAAAAAAAAAATTATAGAAAAAAAAACAAAGTTATCACGCCTAAATGATTTTTTACCAAATGCAGCGTTTTTGAAATAATAAATTTATTCCAAATTTCACGTCTTCCTATAATATATATATATATATATATATATATATATATATATATATATATATATATATATATATATATATATATATATATATATATATATATGTATATATCTATATATTATTTGCGATCAGTAAATGCAAACTTCGTTCCAATCATATCCTGTCCGTGTTAGAGGTTGCACAGTTTGAATAAATTGCGATAAAACACAATCCATCCCATTCCACCACCATCGAGATGATGGCCCACCTGTACCACCATACCGACAAGAAAGTCAAAACTTACCCTCCTCGCCACAGTGATACGGTAGAGGTAAATGTTTCGTCTGTCTGTCTGTGCAAAGGACAGATTGGAAGAAAGCATGCAACACTGAACGCGGCTTCGCCGACCTACCGCCGAATGGCCTATATATGTTTATGCGGTTTTCATGGATTCCTCCATGTGAGATGCAATAGCAGTGGAAACATCCACATTACGCCGTTGCAGCGCTGAAATCACATTCAGCAACCGTACAACCATATGCAACTCCGTGTATAGATAAAGCAAATTGCGATCAGTAAATGCAAACTTCGTTCCAATCATATCCCTTCCGTGTTAGAGGTCACACAGCAATTTATTCAAAATATATATTTATATATATATATATATATATATATATATATATATATATATATATATATATATATATATATATATATGCATATATATATATACATATATATATATATATATATGTATATATATATATATATATATATATATATATATATATATATATATATATATATATATATTTATACGACGACCTGCCGCTATCGATTACCTCGAAAATAGACTTCGGAACATTTTTTGGACATATTTTATGTCAAAAAAGGCGTTTCAGGCCTAAACATACCTATCAATTTCTCGTATATGAAAGTCTTTAGTATTTAATTGGGGTCGATTTCCTTCTAGAAGGGAATCTGCTTTAGTGGACTGTGTTGATATTTTGATAATAAATAAATACAGGGTGATGAAAAACTAACATTAAATATTAACTTGAAAAATCGTTAAGTCATTTTTTTAAAATGGAATCCTCCTGTTTTTATAATGTTATCTTATTTCGCATTAAAAATAAGGGTGCCTTTGAATAAGGTTCTATATTCGAAAAATCTGTAGTTTTTGGAATATTGATAATATAACATTTTCGTATTGTAAAAACGCTATACGACTTTTAAATTTTGTTATTAGTTAGTGACGACGGCGGAATGCGATGAAAGAAAATTATAGAGCACTACACTAATATCACAATTTCTTGACATTTGACAATTATTAATATAAGAAACGCCATGCTGAGGCGATTAAATTATACACACGAAGAGTATTTAAATTTGTTTATTACCTACTAGCGACCCGCCCCGGCTTCGCACGGGTGCAATGCTGATACTAAATACACTACAGAAAAACTGTGACTATTTATTTTATTTTTACAACAATTATTACATCGGCCTCCGACGCGCTATTGATAGGCACGCTGCCGCCGCCCCGGTCGGCCAGTACCGCCGCAAGCGCTACTTCCCGCAATTTTAAATCTGTAATATCTTCGAAAATATTCATTTAAATCTTGTGCTGTAAAGGACCATATAGATCTATATTAAATCAACAATGTATTTAAGCTATTTAATTGGATAAGGATTAATGCTGTATTGGTTAAAATCGCTTCAAAATTTGCCATTATTTGTCGTAAAAAGTAAATGACAAAAAAATGTTATTGTGGGATATCCATGAGAGATAGACATATACCATCGCGGAGTTTTTTGTAGACCTTTTCAATGTGTACAAATAATTAGTACATTATTTTGATAAATCTCGTAGGGTTCAGCCTGCGTTTGCAATGTAAGCGGAAAAAAATATGATAATTAACGACATCACATTAGAAACCTCAAAAATAACAGTATTTCTCCACTATTTAATGGATGTTATTATACATATAAACCTTCCTCTTGAATCACTCTATCTATTGAAAAAAACCGCATCAAAATCCGGTGCGTAGTTTTAAAGATTTAAGCATACAAAGGGACATAGGGACAGAGAAAGCGACTTTGTTTTATACTATGTAGTGATTGGGAATGTAACAAAGTTTTATCAAGAACATGCCAGATATTTGCTGATAATTATCCAGATACATAGAAACCGTCATGGAACAATGTTAAGTAAATACTGAAAAATTTTGGCACCGTTAAGGCAAAAATGCATAAAAGGAATCGTATTTTCAATAATGAAAATGTCGAAATTGTAATTCTGGGATTTTTTGTGGCATATCCTATGACGTCGTTAAGACAGGTGGCTCGACAAGCAGGAATTTCGAAGAGCTTTGTACATTGAATTCTGTTGAAACCCAACTTTCCTCCATATTTAATATCTTTAGTTCAATACTTACGAGATACTGATTTGCCTCAAAGAGTGCAATATTGTGAATTTATATTAACCTTAATACCGATCCTCGATTTATTTATGTTTTATTTACGAAGAAGCAACTTTCTAACACACGCAATTTCTATTTTTGAAGTGATTCGATTCCTCAAGCAGTAAGCTTACGGAATTTTCAAGAAACCTCGCAATTTAACGTATTTGGTGCTGTACGAAATGATGGAATAGTAAGGCTACATTTTTGTGAAAAAAACTTTTGTAGGAAAAGTATATATATATATATATATATATATATATATATATATATATATATATATATATATATATATATATATATATTTTTTTTTCTAAAATTTTCTGTGGCCTCCTTGTTCTCCTAGTTTTACTGTCTTAGAGCCGTTTTACACACACAAGAATTATAGCCAAAATTTATCTCATAATTATGTTGAAAATTTTCATAAAACTAATTTGCTGTTTTACACATCAAAGAATTATTGTCAAAATTTAGGTGAAAATTTTCGGCATAAAAATATAGAACGTGTTCTATATCGATGCAGAATTAAATCTGTGAATTGACAACCCGCGTTTGATAATCAACCTAATTTTAATATTTACTCATTGTTTCTTGCACAAAATATTCCTTATTTTGTGGTTTCTTGATTATATATGTTTGAAAACTTTCATATTTGTGACATTTTAAGGTTATGCTCAGATTATATATTCCTTTTTAACTGTTGAAACGTCACATGTTGTGAAAATGCGCATGAGCAACGACAAAATTATCACCAAAATTATAGTCAAATTTCTTGTACGTATCAAACAGAGTGGAATTTTATTTTAAAAATTATCTCCAAAAAATTTTCAGCAAAAATTTGCTGAAAATTCTTGTTATAATTTTCGGAATAATTCTTGTGTGTGTAAAACGGCTCTTAGACTGTTTTATATGGGGAGCGATAAAAACATCGTTATTGTAATCCAGCGACAACGACGGAGGACTGCATGGTATGGGTAAGGGACGCGTTCGAAAGTTTATCTCCACTTTCAGTTAGAGCGGCCGCCCATAATGAACTAACTTGGAGATGTTGGAAATTCAGGGTGGAAATTTTTATTAAAATAAGTTGTTTCCCTGTGTAGGTAAGCCGTTTAGCATTTTTACAATACAAAAATGGCAAATTTAATGTTTTAAAAACTGCGAATTTTTGGAATAGTCAACCTTATACAAAGTCACCCTTATTTTTAAAGTTAAATAAGACAATATTATAAAAATAGAGGGTTTACATTTAAAAAAATTGACTATTTTTTCAAGTTAACATTTAATGTTGATTTTTCATCACCCTCTATTTATTTATTATCAAAATATCAACACAATCTACTAAAGTTGATCCTCTTTTAGGAGAAAACCAAACTCAATTAAATAAAATGATAAAGATAGACTTAGGTACAGGGTTCATTATATATGAACTATATGTATAATTTTGCGTAGAATCTAAAAATGAAATAATATTTAGGGTATTCCAAGTAAATAAACAAGAAGGCATCTACTTCTAGTATAACCGGAAAAGCTACCATCTTGAAAATATTTTAGCCGAATTGTCCCATCGATTTTAGTAAATTGCCAAATTTAAAAAGTTTTACAAATTTTGTTTTCAAAAAAATCGATCGTGGCAGCTCGTCATTGAACACACTGTAATATATATATATATATATATATATATATATATATATATATATATATATATATATATATATATATATATATATATATATATATATGTATATAATTTATTTTTTTATAAAAATAAATCTATCCATATCAATTGCATACCAAAGATCATAATTGAATTTATTTTTAAACATACACACAATACTACTTTCAAGGTATGTACTATTTTATAATCTTCACTATTTTAGCCTGTTTGTATTGTTTTGAATTTTAAACTTTAAGACTATTTTAAAATCTGTTTTGTTTTTATTAATTTTAATTAAATTAAAAATATAAAAGTGTAATTACTGTGATATATGTATATTATATAAAAAATTCTGTAATTTTTGTAGATATAAAATAAATATACCAAGCTCTTTTGAAGAAGCTCACTATGTAGAGCGAAACGTCAGAAAGAAAATTATTGTCCTTTGTTTCTCTAATGGAAAAACCTATACCCAAGAAAATATTAGAAAATATATATATATATATATATATATATATATATATATATATATATATATGTAATCGTTATATTAGGCTTTAATTATTTAACATTTAACATTTAACATTCAACAATATTTTGATATAGATTGAACATAAATTCACTATTGCATAGGAAAAACAAGATTATTTCTGATTATTAAGTGAATATTATATGACTGTTTTACTGATCATCAGAATCTGTTGGAATTAGTGATTCATCAAAAAAGATACCGAAATTCTTCTATGTTGACGGTATTTGTTACTTATTGTGAATTAATAATTTGTTAAAAATCCGGATATAACGAAATATTAAGAACTGTTACAATAGTAATAAAGTTACCGCAAATCAAAAACCTAAATAAATATGTAATGACCACTTCTTTATTGTATTGAAAATTTTTCTGTTTGCGGTAGTGGCTAGGTTTTATTAATTTACATATTTTTAACAAAAACACAGTTATTTATAATAAAATGTTTTTGTGATTCTTAAAAAAATTGCAGAATTACTGGTTTAGTATGTATTTCTTTGATATTTCATAATACTATGGAGAATAATTCTAATTACAAAGTCTGTTGTTTACTGAAAATACATATTTTAGAAAATATAATAATAAAGGAAGTCTCAACAAGAGCTTGATTTTCGAATTGCTAGCCAGTTTCATCCGTCAATTGATAGAATTTTTAGTGAAATATAGGCATATATGAAAATGTTACTTTTCAGTTTGGAAGATAATGAAAACTCGTTACAAAAATAGAGAAAAGTTTACAGTGACTATTCGCAAGATACATGATTATTTTGATTCGCATAAATGATCGTCAAGGTCCGCAATTTAAAATTTAATCAAGATATGATCCAGTGTGTGTCACAGTCACAGTCACATTGCTTCTCGGAATGATGAAGGTTTATACCACGACATTCTCCAACGAATTTAGATAAGATGTTTATTCCTACTAATCATGGACAGAAACTTTACCAACTGGACATTGGACTACAAGGTGATGAAACATTACATAACAAAATCATCTTTAGTGACAAGGCCTACATCCACCTTCACGGCTTTATCAACAAGCAGAATGATCGGATCTGGGGAGCAAAAATCCACATACGTTCTCAAAAAATTACAGTTTTGTGTACCATGGATATTTGACTGACATTTTATTATATTTTTAAACAATTACTGTTAGTCCACAGGACATAACCTTAATTTCAATATGATTACCACTCTTCTGTAACTTTGTGAGTGGATTCATTTTGTCGAGTTCGACAACTTTTTTATTTGCAAAAATTTTCTTATACTCTCTGTTTTCGAACGCGCAATCACAAAACACATTCATTTGGTGAGATAATAAATTGATATGACCAACATTTTCTTTTACAGTTAGGATAATTTCAAGAAAACTGCGAAAAAGATGTGTTCTACAAAGATGCTGCTCCGATCGTCGAGTCCACCTCCTGTAATATCTGAAAATAACGTATACATTTTTTCTTATTACCAGCCAGCTGATCTTTTCACAATTGCTTATTGAATGTTGATACAACCGAGTAGTCATATTGTCCAAGAAATTTTATGCGCCATTTTTCCAGCCGGACGCTTAGGAATTGTCAATTTCCCAAGAACGTTTTACAGATCACCATTTGTCAAAAAAAAGTACACATGGTAAATAATTATATTTTCTCACCAATTAATGGAGTGCCCGACAAAAATTATGACCTGTACATCTAGTCCAACAATAATAAGACTAAAATATCGCATAATTGCATATACACGAAATAAATATTCTGTAAGCAAATTTCCCATTTCCACCTTATTTGGCATACGTATTTTCATTATTGAATGACGATGTTTTTCATAATTTACGGTTTAATTTGCAATGTTACATTCCTTGTACATTTTAAGATGTTTAATGTACTTTATTATTATTATTATCACAAGCCAAATGGCTTCGCACTCCCTCCAGGGATTATTCACTCATACCAGGTATGCAAAGACACCAAAAGTATGAAGCTCTGTGGGGACCCTTTCCATGTTATTGGGTAGGACCTAAGGCGTGGTCTTCTGCACTTCCTACAAACTTTCGGACGGTTCGCGCGGTTGCAAGGAGAACCGCCTTCTGAATCGGTTTATACAGATGTTCACTAAGGCCCAGTCCCTTGATGTTCTGCAGGAGGTTCTTTGGTATCACTCCAGTTGTTGATATTATTATAGGAATCGTGTAAACGCTGTTCATTGCCCACTGTCTGCGGATTTGCACCTCCAGGTCTCTGTATTTGGCGATCTTCTCGTTGTATTTTGACCTTAGGTTGTTGTTGTTCGGTACAGCGATGTCGATTAGTGTAGTTCGCCTGGAAATTTTATCTGTTAGTATAATGTCTGGCCTGTTATGAGCAACTGTTTGATCCGTTAGGACCGTTCGATCCCTGTATAACTTGAACTCGTTGTTTTCAAGAATAGGCTCTGGATTATATTTGTAGTAAGGCACCTTTCCTACCTGCAATAGTTTTAACTTATCTGCTAACTCTTATTATTATTATTATTATTATTATAAATTGGTTTATAGAGTCATATAATTCCACTCTCTGTGTTTCAGGTTTCTGGCACTCATTGCTTTTGTGACACCGGTTCCCCATGATATTCTCGGTCTTCTTCTTTCCCTTTTTTCCTGTGGTTGCCATTCCATTGTCACTAGTAATCTTCTATCATGCATTCGGTTTACATGTTTATACCATGTTAATTGTTTTCTTTCAATATATTATACTATTGTTCCTTCAATTCCTATTCTCGCTTTTTCATTTCGGATTTTCTCTATTCTGAAAATTCTTAGTGATCTTCTCATAGCATCCATTTTCACAGCTTCGATTGAATTTACCAAACAAAGTAGAGATTATGAACTACAATTCATGTGTCTCAGATTTTCGTATAAATTTGTTGAAATATACTTCCTATCATGGTGTGATATGCGTGAACTCGCGTCCGAAGCCAAGTGAAACAGTGGTAGTGTAGGATTGCAAGCAGCGGAGGAGAAGAGAGTCACGGGCTCACGTTTTTTTAAATGACATTTCATCTTCAGAACTTATAAATAATTCATACAATCATTTTCATTCTCAAGAGCGGGGAATAGGCATAACAATGAAACCTGTAAAGAAACCAGAAGAACAGGTTTGATAATTTCTTCTTTCTTTTTGATAGATTTCATGTATAATTGGACCACGTTTAAATAAAATGTTTTTAAATATACACAAAAATTAATTTCAAATAAAAATAAATAAATGTATCCGTTTATTATTTATTTATTTATTTATTTATAGGTCCATTATGCACTACATTTTCATATATGAAATATAGACTGTATTCTTTTGAGTAATTATCAATTGATCAAAGTGAAAAAGTGTAACTGATAACTTCATGTTCTTTTGAATATGCATTTACTTTCCATTAGGTCGAAGTGATCATGATTACTTCAAGTGATACAACTGAAAGAGATAATAACTCAAAAGAATAGCCCTATAGTTGCAGCGTCTGGCGTGAGCAGCCCGCCCGCAACTCTCTTCTCTTCCGCTGCTTGCGACCCCCCATTACCATTGCTTCGCTTGGCTTCTGACGAGAGTTTTGGCGTATTTCGCTATATTCGGAAACATTTTTAGTATATTTCAACAATTATATGAAAATTTGAGATAGAAGAATTGTAGCTTAAAATTTCTACTTTCAGAATCTGTTTGGTAAATTCAAATCGGACCTATCATATTAATACAGTGGTACTGACAAAAAAATGCTCTATATTGCAATTAGGCAAAAACTGCTAATGCGACAAATTTCATCTTGTGCCTGTTTAAAGTACACGCTTAACATTTTAAATTTGCCAAACACATGAATTTAAAAAAAGAAGTCATTTTGAACGTTTTTTCGACTTTTTTGGTGAAAAATCATCCCATAGGAGTCTTTTAAAAACTATTTTGTAGGTTTTTTAAAATTATCTACCAATAGTTTATTCAATGTGATGAAATTCATTCAAAACTTTCCATAATACAAGCACAAAATCAAAAAGTCACCTTTTGTACCGCTTTTATTGTAAAAAAAAACCGAATGCTCAGTTCGAGCTGAATTTTATGTTTCAGTGATCTATGAACTACCCTTCAAATCATGGTGCATGCAGCTTGCTGTTAATTTTTTTTCAAAATTAACATTTTTTTGCTCGATTGATTGGGCTAATTTTACGAGTCTACGTGTAACCAATGTCACTGATAAGGCTGCCATAGTTCAGGTTATATCGAGTCCATTCGTTTGAGTCACTTTATATAGATGCATAAATAAAAATTGTAAATCTTAAGGAACAAAGAAACTTTTTTATTCCTATAAATTAAATACTGTACTAGATATTGAAAGATTGTATTGCTAACTGAAGGTCCTGTATATTTAGTTCTTTCCGACAATATATTATTTACTTTAAGCGAATTCCAATATCATTAAACAATGATGTTACCTTAGATTCTTTAAAATCCGCGGAAAATAATTGTGTATACTGGCCATGAAAATAATTTTAGTATACATTTGAATACCATGATGACTATCCATAGCATAATCGCATTATAATGTTAAATATTCTGAAATCTTAATGTAAATTAGTTTACAATCGTTTTATAAATATTTATTGTTATTAATAAAATGACAAGAAAAACAACGGAAAGATCTCTGGAAGTGATTACACAAAATTTCCAATTACACACGACATGGAAATTTTCAAATATCTTTTTAATTTGGAAATATTAGAAATTTAATAATCATGTTTACGTTTTAAGCGACACGCACATGAACAGGAAAACGAAAGTAATTTAACACAGTTTAAATAAAAATAAATCAGAGAATGCGGTTTTTTAAACCAATTATAATAAAGTTATTTTCATCGATATATTCAGATAACAGTTCCAATTAACTTAATAGATTTTTTTTTCTTATAAGGCAGAAAAAATAAATAGACCAACATGTAATTAGTTTAAATGGTAAAGGTTTTCTAATAAGTATTACATAAAAATATTTGTTAAGAGAATATTTAATAATATGGCTTGTAGAGTTTAGAATGTTACAAATAAACTTTTCCGATATTTACCATTACATCCGCGCTTTCTAAGACCATAAAAATAGGTTCCTGTCCTGGCCACAGTGGCTGGTTGTATAAAAAAAAGGAAGTACTTGGCGAACAGTATCCTATAACCATCATATTTAATATTTCTGTTTAAATAATCTTTATATTTTTTTTTCTTTCTGTGACGCGTTTTTTTATAAGGGAGCAAGCCGTGCTTTATAGATCTACTTATATTCATCGTGCAGACAGTCATTGGCCAAATGCTCAGCGCAGGGGTAGTGGTTTAGCGGTATCTACTTACAATCGGAATATCCTTGCTCTTTGCACTATTCAACGGTTTGACTGCCCGATGGTCAAAACATCCACTCGGTGGTCGCTTCTCGGGCGCCACCCTCGGGATTAGTGTGCACCGGGCAACTTACAGTGTAGATACGACAAGCCAGGGCTCAATTGCGCGTATTAATGCTGGCTGCCGGCTGCCAATTGTTATATAAGATGTTAAAAATGGAACCTAGGTAATAAAACAAACGGTTTTAAAACATCCTGCATCCTATATTCCCTACTTTTATAAAGATATGGCCTAAAACTAACTTGAAATCTAAGATGTACAAAAAAATTACACAATTAAACGGTCTGGAGGGCAAGAATATGTTATGAGCGTTGTTCATGGTAGCTCGTACTGGTTGGGAGCGCTGGAGACGGTAACCCGGCTGTATCAATCACCTCGCAATTCACGTTACCTCGTATACATGTTTGCGACGCTATTCACTACGGATCGTACTTAAATTCTCGGCGCTTCGGGTCTAAACTCCACGGACGCTGTTCATGGTGCATCGTATTAAAAATTCGGCCGACTGTATACGCGATATGCCTAACAGTAACTCGGCATCGATCGGCGGTAAGCGGCGTCTTTATACCTGACGACGGCAATAAACGTCTTGGTTGTAGTTGCTAAGCGCCCTTATCAACGGACATCGGAGGACACCCGACGATAAAAGACATTCCTGGTCAATACAAAAACAAAACTGACGGCATTCAGTACGTGTGTGTATAGGTAACGGTGGGAAGGATATAAAGGAACCGACGGTGCCCGTACTTGTAAGGGTCTTCGATAGCGTCGGTAGGATAGAACGACATTGCCCGTACTTACAAGGTTCCTCAACAATGTCGGCCAATAGCGGTAGGAAATTAGGAAACGAACCGACACTGCTCATACTTATAAGGGTCCTCGGCCGTAACGGTAGGAGGACACAATATTGCTCGTACCTATAAGGGTATTCAGCAATGCTGGCCATTAGCGGGGTAGGACATAAAGAAGGTAGTGGATGGTGATACACCATATGCACACAATCCTAGCCTCACCTATATTATTAGACCAGGAAGTCGCGGTTCGGCGGGCGACCCAGGCAGTCCGCTGGGACACTTGACCCAGGTGGAGAACGTACAATTCTCCGCAAATTATTTATTTATTTATTTTTTTCGAGGAGGGGAAATGTTGCATAGGCACCAACACGAAGTGTGAAAGTAGTGCCGAATTTCTACCGCCTAAAACCCCGCTGGACTGACGGTCCCCACGAACTTACTTTTGTTTACTGCAGCGAAGCTACAGTCTACAGAAGCGCACTGTGAGTGCCCATTAGTTTCCGGGCCGTAGCCTTTTTAAACCTCCTGTCATCACTTCTTGGTGTTTCCGCTCTAGGTGCCGGTGCACCGATTGCTTCGCACTTGCTTACATTTCGCTTTCAATGCATGTTGTCTTCTCGATTTCCTGATTCATCGCTCGTATGAAAGATGAAGTGTTGGAACTATGTTCCCCTGAGACTTTATCCCAGTTACCAATGATACAATCCATTGAAGCGGAATTTTGCGTCTCAACTGTCTTCTTGTTGAGGGATTTGCGTCTCAACTATCTCCTTTTTTCTTTGAGGGATTTAGAGTCTCAACTGTCTTCTTGACCTGAACTGCGTGTCGTTAATTAGAACTGCCGAGTCGTTGATGGGCACTAAATACCCTGTGTTGCGCGAGCCAACGTTATCCCACAGGGAATTACCCTGTACGGACGGCATAGCTTCTCTCTTCTTTATACTTACAATTCTATCCTGGCTCGTCCTCACTCTCCAGTTGCTGCACAACTTCATTAAATTGGCAGTATACGAAGCCTTAAATAGGTTGGCGATCGTGGGGCGCAAATTAATGGTCAGCTCGAGCTTAAATAGCCAGCTCGAGCTCCCACTACGCCGCTGAGTGATGGTGTGGGGTGATCGCGCATATAATACTGCTGTATACGGCGCGCGATTACTATGGACGGACGTTCTGAAAACCGTCGGAAAATCACATTTCCCGGCATGACGCGGTAAATCCAATTATATACCGGCAATATTGAAACTTTAGACATTCTTTTCCTGCAAGAATCAGATTTTTCCGATTTATAATAAATAAATTAAATCCCGGCAAACATACTCATGCCCAAAAATTTAGTAACTTCGTTACACTTCTTTTTCTTAACTCGCTATTTCGCGCATCACTAACAACCAAGACAATGTACATCAGCTCTTGTTGCTTGCCCCACATCGACTAAATATCCTAAATGCTATTAGAGCATAATAAATCAATTGGTGCATTAACTGATTTTGGGAGATCAGCACCGCTCGATCGTCTTAATTAGGTTCCCTACTACTCTAAAGATTATTATGTGACGCTAAATTCAATGCTTAATTCTGTTAGGATTCCTGAATATCAGATAGTCCAAAATATATTTAAATTAAAGAAAACGTCTATTAAAAAAATAAAATTCTTTGTAAAAAGCATCCTAGTCCAAAATTATTTTGAAATTATGCTATACGGGGATTGCTTTTGAAATCAACAATGATTTTGTAATAAATCAAAAACATCGCTAGTAGATGTTGCAAAGTCGGTCTTTCAACGTATACCAACATTTTTGACTAGATGACGAATAATGCACACAGTCATACTAAAGATTACACTACAAAAATGAATCATATTCAATAGAATCTACAACTATAAGTCCGTATTCACAGATAACATTACATATCTAGAAAAAAAAAGAGCTAAATCAAGAACTCACCCTTACAACCTAATGTCGAATTGATATCATTGGAAAAATCGTGCTAGAGCGTAAAGCTTTACGGTCTTCTAATAAACCACAAGCAAAATACCCCTCGAAAACTCATCGTCAGCGCTTATAACTCTCCTACACATAAACTCGAAAAATACCTCGGTAGCCTCATGCATTGACGAAGGTCGTATCTTATGTGGGAGAATTGGAAGAGTTCATAATATTTCTATAAACCAAAAGTGGATAATATACTTGCAGTTGGGTGTATAAAATACAATTATAAAAGAGAAACTTAGCTCTGAACCAATTGAAAAAACCTTATACTATAAGGACAAATGTACTCTGTTCTAGCACAGTGAGAGGCAAAGCACTATCTCAGATTGCAAGAATACCAGGAAAGGGTGGAAGCCTTTCCTATGGTAGTGCACCGCCATCTATAGGCCGGTTTCGAACTTGTTAGTTCTCGTCAGTACAGAATAGGCTAGCGCACTTGAGAATCGGAAAGGTAAATCCTTTCTTCTTCTTCTCAAAGTGCCGTGCAGATTCCTGCGTAGGCGTCCTCCGACTTCTTCCCATCATATAATTCTATTAATAGCAGCACTCTGGAGTGTCTGGAAATCGTGCATTCCCGTCCATTGGCGGATGTTCCGGAGCCAGGACAGTTTTTTTCTACCCAATCCTCTCTTTCCTCCTTCGATCTTCCCTTCCAGCACAAGACGCTGGAAATAATAGCGTTCTCCACGCAAAATGTGGCCAAGGTAGGAGACTTTTCTCGTTTTAATGTTTTCAAACAGTTCGCGATCTTCTAGGTTGGCGATTTGAAGCACCTCCTCATTTCTTATGTGGGCGGTCCAGGGAATTCTAAGCATTCGCCTTAGCGTCCACATTTCGAACGCTTCAATTTTATTTATGGTTGTTGATTTGAGAGTCCATGTTTCTACACCGTACAAAAGAACGGACCAAACATAACATTTGACCATCCTATATCTTAGTTCAAATCTCAGGTCTTTGTTGGTCAAGAACCTTTTAAGTTTCAGAAAGGTGGTTCTGGCTTGTTCTATTTTACTCCTAATTTCGAGCTCCGGGTCCCACTTATCGTTTACGAGGCAACCTAAGTATTTAAATTTGGTTACTTGATCAATGGTCTGTCCCTCGATGTTCAGGTTGATGTTAGGTATGTTATCTTTAGCCACAACCATAAATTTTGTCTTGCTGATATTAATTTTTAGCCCGATTTGCTTGCTTGCCTCGTTAACAGCATCCAATAGCGTTTGCATATCATTTGCATTATCTGCTATGATTGCAGTATCGTCTGCATAGCGTATGTTATTGATGGGAATGCCGTTAACTTTAATTCCTATAGAGCTATTCGAGACCGCCTCAACGAATGCTCTTTCCACATACATATTAAACAACATTGGTGACAAAATACAACCCTGTCTAACACCTTTCCTTATCTCGAATTCTTCTGTTGTTAAATTGTTAATTCGCATTTCCCCTGTCTGATTCCAGTATAGATTGGCAATAAGTCTAATGTCTTTATCATCCAGGCCCAGATCTTGAAGGCATGTTATTAAAAGCTCATGTTTCACATTATCAAAAGCTTTTTCATAGTCTATGAAGCATATGAAAACGTTTTTCTGTTGATCAAGGCAGTTTTGCACCAACATACAAAGGCTGAAAACGGCCTCCCTGGTTCCAAATCCATTTTTAAAACCAAATTGACTAAGTCCACTAGCCTCTTCGCATCTTCTGTATAGTCTAGTGTGCAAGATTCTCAGAAAGAGCTTTAAAAAGTGGCTCATTAGGCTAATAAGACGGTGGTCCTTACATGCTCGTGCATTAGCTGATTTTGGCAGTGTGATAAATGTAGAGCGGAGCCAGTCCTTAGGAAATATTCCAGTATCGTAGATCTGGTTGAAAAGCCTTACCAGTATTTTCAAATTATCTTCACTTATCAAATTGAATGTCTCGGAGTACATATTATCTGGCCCAGGGGCTTTATTGTTTTTCGATAGTTTCATAGCGTGAACAATCTCACTCTCCAATATACTCGGTCCAGACAGTGAGTTGTTATCTATATTTGGTGGATCCTGGGGCCTGTCGTCGCTAAAGAGACTGGTTGCATAGGTTTTCCAAGTTTCTAATATTCTCTCGGGTTCTAATATGATTTCATCAAGATCGTTTTTAATATAGCTTATCGGTTTTTTCCTATAGAGTCCAGCTATTTCTTTTACCTTTTTGTGGAGATGGAAGCTGTCACCCAGGTTGTGTAGATTTTCAGCCTCCATGCACTGTTCTGTTAACCATTTTTCCTTAGCCACCCTTACTTCGTTTCGAACTTTTCTCTGATAGTTTCGGTAGATATTGACGTCTCCCTGGTTTTTACAGATTCTACGTTTTTCCATCAGTTCAAGAATTTCCCTTGTCATCCATTGATTTTTATTTGTTGGTCTTTCTCTAATTAAAATTGTACTATTTGTGTCATTGAAGGCTTTTTTGATGTTAGACCAGTGTTCCTCGATGTCTTCTGTCGCAGTGACACTAGAGAGCTCTAAGTTTAAGTGATGTTTATATTGTGATCTCGTCTCGCTATTTCGGAGTAGTTTGAGGTCTAGTGTCTTTCTGCTGTTCTTTCTCTTGGCCCTAGCAAGTCTCAGATTAATGCTTGCGCAAAGCGGATTATGATCTGACTCTATGTCAGCGCCTGGCAATGTTGTGACCCTGGTGATCGAATTTCTAAATCTGCGGTTGATTGTAATAAAATCAATCTGATTGCGAACGATGTGTTGCCCACCGTCTTGCGGTGATTTCCAGGTATATAATCGTCTGGGCGGTAATTTGTACCATGTATTTGTTATTACCAGATTGTTTTCCTCGCAGTATTGGATCAGTCTCGGTCCCCTGTTGTTCCTTTGTCCTAGACCGTAATCTCCTACTATAGGGTCCACCCTGCCTGCTCCCACCTTCGCGTTAAAATCTCCCAGCACCACGTTTATTTCATGTGGTTTTGTAAGTTTTAGGGCTTGATCGAGTTGCCTATAAAATTCTTCGACTTCTTCGTCGGGTTTATCCGCCGTGGGAGCGTATATTTGGACTATGTTGATATTAGTCGGTTTGCCGCAAAGTTGAAGAAGAGCGACTCTTTCAGAGAGTGGTACAAAGTTTTTTACCGATCTTCGTAAACTTTCTTCTATCAAGATACCAACACCATGGCGATGGTTTCGGTCTGTTATATTACTGCCGGAGTAGTAAAGAACCTTACCATTTGATCGGACTACCCCATCACCGCTCCATCGAATCTCGCCGACCCCGAGAATGTCGATCTCCATTCTCTCCATTTCCTGAATCAAATTGTCAAGTTTTCCAGCTGCATGCAAAGTGCGTACGTTCCAAGTTGCTATTTTAATCTTCTTATCCAGTCGGAACCGGGGGATTCTTCGCACCTCCTGGCCATTTAAGGCCTGCCCGGGACTGGAGGCCATTTCATTGAGTTCTTCCAACATGATAAGAATTTGTACGGACGGATGTCCTGGGGAAATTAATGCGGTGGTTTCCCTCTTGCCTTCCGCATCGCAGTACCACAGCCTTTTAACTGTCTCAGTCTTGCCTGTGGAAGTCCATTCGTGAGCCGGTCCATGGGCATTCCACTTACGCCTCACGTCGGTATTGGTGGTCGCTGCTGCCCTCCACCAAGTTTAGCTATATCTAGCGATCCTCATCTAGTTTGGCCTGCAGGTCGATGCAGTTTCCAGGGTGTGGCGCGGGGAGCCATAGATGAGAACTGGGTGTCTTGTGGGGACCAGTTATCTCCAACCATCTGCCGATTATATCGTCAGATGCGACCGTTGGCGACAAAAGGTGCTACCCCTCCAACACAACCCCATACACCCGGTAAATCCTTTAAACAGTTTATATTATACAAAATATGAAATCTAATACAAGTGGCGCCATCTCCCAGCATTCCACACAATCTGAACATATAATCTCGTAGAGATCTATATATATATATATATATATATATATATATATATATATATATATATATATAAACCAAAAGTGGATAATATACTTGCAGTTGGGTGTATAAAATACAATTATAAAAGAGAAACTTAGCTCTCAACCAACTGAAAAAACCTTATACTATAAGGATAAACGTACTCTGTTCTAACACAGTTAGAGACAAAGCACTATCTCAGATGGCAAGAATACCAGGAAAGGATGGAGGCCTTTCCTATGGTTGTGCATCATCTGTAGGCCGGTTTCGAACTTGTTAGTTGTCGTCAGTACAGAATAGGCTAGCGCACTTGAGCATTGGAAAGGTAAATCCTTTAAGCAGCTTATATTAGACAAAATCCTTTAAGCAGCTTATATTAGACAAAATGGCATGGCGCCACTTGTATCAGATTCCATACTTTGTCTAATATAAGTTTGCAATCTGAGATAGTGCTTTGTCTCTAACTGTGTTAGAACAGAGTACGTTTGTCCTTATAGTATAAGGTTTTTTCAGTTGGTTGAGAGCTAAGTTTCTCTTTTATAATTGTATTTTATACACCCAACTGCAAGTATATTATCCACTTTTGGTTTATATATACAGATCTCTACGAGATTATATGTTCAGATTGCGTGGAATGCTGGGAGATGGCGCCACTTGTATTAGATTTCATATTTTGTCTAATATAAGCTGCTTAAAGGATTTACCTTTCTGATGCTCAAGTGCGCTAGCCTATTCTGTACTGACGAGAACTAACAAGTTCGAAACCGGTCTACAGATGGCGGTGCACTACCATAGGAAAGGCTTCCACCCTTTCCTGGTATTCTTGCAATTTGAGATAGTGCTTTGTCTCTAACTTTCCCATCTTATGTAAAACTTTTTTGTCTCAAGGTTTCCTCTAAAAGTCAATAGTTTTTCCACAAAAAATGAAAATATTTAAGTAAAAAATCATAATGTATTTGTTTTAATCAACACGGACTAAGAAAAAAATACAACATAATTATAACAGACTTTGAACAACAGTAACAAAATATTAATAACAGAAATTACAATAAACATTGAAAATGATCACCCTCAGCCATAATGCAAGAATCCGATCTTCGTCTCATTGAAGAGCGAATTTGTTGAAATAATTCTGTAGTAGTTAGTTAACCTTTTGCCAGACGCAATGAAGCGATTTCCCAAATTTTCAACATTTTCACCAGGAGATGCATAAACCAAAGATTTTAGGAAACCATAGGTGCAAAAATCCAAAGGATTTAGATCTGGAAATCGGACAGGCCAGTGTTGAGTACCTCCTCGATCTATCCAACGATGTACAGGTAGATACACTGTCTCTAAGTGACGACGTACATTGACACTGAAATGTGTTGGAGCCAGTAACATAAATAACTACGCCGCAGGCTCCGCGGTGCGGGGGGCGGCGGTCTCAAATGTCTGGATGAAAATGAATAAATACGAAGGATCACGACGGGTGCAAAATAGTAGAACGCATTAAAAAATCTGCTGGGGACACACGTACTCTTAGTTACGTCACTGGCTGGAGCACCATCATGCATAAACCATAATTCTTGTTCAACTTCAATAAGGGTAGGTAACTCTTCCTCGAGAAAGTGACAGTATATGTTGCCATTCAATCTTAATGGGAGGAAACATGGACCAATTTGATAATCGCCTGTAACACCAATCCATACATTTAAGAAAATTAGATGTTGAAAATTGGCTTCAAAAAATACATGCTGATTTCCTTCAGCCCCTATGTGATTCTTGTAAAAATTTCTTATGGATTACCTTGAAAAATTTGTCCCTCAGTAAACCAAATACGAAATAAAAAAGAGGAGACTGGACGATCATTCCAAGTATCCACTGGCAAAAACTCTACGCGGCAAAAAGTCTCGAGGTCATGGCGCATGCACTCGCTGGATTTGGTAGGGATACAATTGGTGTTCTTTTAAAATTCGGAATACTGTGGAATTGCTTATATTTAATATAGTGATCATTTTTCTCGTACTTGTTTCCGGATATATTTCTATTGAATTAAGAACAGCTTCCTCTAGCGCAACGGTTCGTATCTCCTGAGGACGTCCACAATCGGAAGTTCATTTTAGAAATGTACTGTAGCATTTAAATTTACCAGTTAACATCAATGCTACATGTTTTTAGTAATATGATATAATTTGTATATTTTTACCTGATAAAATTTAATTATTTATCCCATAATTTAAAATAGTAAACATGGAATTTGTTTTTTTGGTCCACAACTCTTTTGGTCTTGTAACGTATCACTTTTTTTTCTTAACACAGTTTGTAAATTGTTGTAGTTTATATATCACATTATTTGGTTTGAATTTAAAAGTCGTAAAATATTTTTTTTATTTTCGTTCCCTTTACTGTTGAACCGTCGAAGGCAGCAGACCAATCCTGCCACTAGCTTTGAAAGGGCGGGCGGTCAAGGGTTTTTTTTAAAAAAAGTCCACTAATCAATGAGGTAAGATTTTGCCCCTTATCTTTACGAACATGTGGTAAAAACAACATTTTATTTCAGGGCTATTTGAAGCCAGTTCTTTTTTATCTTTGGGCTTCATCTCACTCTTTTCATCTTGATATTGCTGTCAAGACTTTCTGATGGTTCCGGCCCTAGTTTTCCTGTTCTTGTGAACATGACTATTTTAACCTTACCCTGCGTTTGGTTGGTGAGTTGGAAGTGGCCCTGTGAAGCCTCCATTCATCCACAACACAACAGGAATCCTAGCAACAGCGCTAGAAGTGAGAGGTACCATAATATAGACCAGGTAGGGGAAAACTTTAAGTTAAAGAATTGGAGCTATAAATCAATTTTTTTTAAATATAAACAAAACAACCTAAATATATTTTAATGTGATATAATAACATGTAAGAACTTTTTGATAACTCTATAAAACTTACGTTATTGGCAATTAAAGGTTCTAAAACATTTGCGGCCAAATTTTATATAACCTTTTAAAACGAGGTAACAACCATAGTTATCAAGAGAGTATATAAACATTGTAGGCACCATTCTAATTTATGTACATAATAATTTTTTTTGGAATAAAATGGAATTGTTATTTTGTTTTAATTAAGTCGTTTCATTGTGGAGCTATACACCAACAGTCAATAAATTAAAATCATTCCTCATACCTAAGTGTTTTCCTGTTTAATCACTAGGTAAGTAACACAGATAATGTAAAACAGGTGGCGCCTATTGGGTAATCAAAGCAGAGCACAACTATCTCTAAAAGAGATACGAACCTAGCCTCCAACATATTGAGCTGCCGTACGCATCCGTTGCCGTACCCTGTAAAAAGGGAGACGCCGCAGTACCGTTTTCTCGTATTAGACGTGAACTAATTTAAAACAGCCTACTATATCTTTTCGTCACTTAATAAACCACCCCTACAGAACTTAATTGGAAATGCATCTGGATATATTTTTTTTGTAGAAAAACTATTGACTTTTAAAGGAAAACTTGGGAGACAAAAAAAGGTCCACAATAATATGGGAAAGCTAACTTCGAGAGGGTTAAATTTTACAGACCCGGAAAAAAGTACCACTCTGTATATTATTTTACATAATAATATTTTTTTATGAGAACTGTAAAAAATGTTAGGTGTTCCAAATTTGACTTAATTATCTTTAAAAACAAATGATATAGATATAAAAAACTAAAAATACGAGCTTTTATGCTTAAAATTATCTTAAGAATACCTCTTTAAAATTTTTCACACTTACTTCGACTTCGAAACATCTATTAATGCTTTTTGCCTTCCAAATTTCAATGGCCATGCGCGAATAGCAACATTATTTCCCCTTGTTTTTTAGTTGGAGAGTTAATTAGTTTATGAAGATTGCTGTTTCTGACACCTAAACAAACAAGAAGGAAATATCCTTTGAGTATTTTAAGTGCATCAAGATTAGTTGAGTTAAATATACCATTATTCTCTTACCAACCTTAATTCGAAAGTATAATTCTGCTTAATCATCTTTTATTTTCTATTAGAATACTCGAGAATGTTAAATTTCTAGAAATAATTAATTTGGCTGCTGCTTTGAAAACAAACGCTATAAAATTTAATTACAATATTAAATACTTGCACTTGAGAAACGTTTTCCGGTTGAATTCCACTAAATTTGCATATGAATGTGTAAGCAATACAATGTCCCCGATAGCGCTTGATGTTGAATAGAGGACGTGATGACATGCAGACTTCCATTATTTTTTTCTGTCCGTTACATTAGAACTTTACGGTATTTATTATAGACAATATTTTTTTTATTTCCTGTATATGGAGCCTGTTGAAACAAAAACTTATTAATTTTTTTTTAAAGCTTAATAACGTTGGTGCCAGCATTTGACTTTTTCGTTAAAACATTGGCATTTTATAGTTATGTTACTATCTTTCGTTGATTCCATAAAATATATTAACATATCTTAAAAACTTCGACCCAAAAATTTAACCAGTTAATTCGCTAACATATTTACGTTTATAATGCGGCAAGTCAATTAATTCGAAAGCAATTGTATCGTTATTTCGTCTCTTTTCATTTTACTATTATTCGATATTGTTTACAAGATTGTTTGATCGGATGAATGGTCTCCGATATAAACAACCTGGTGGTATAACTTTAAAGCTGGTCTAAGTTAATAATCAAGTTTTGAACATTAAAAATGTATCTTTTCCTTCTATAACGAAAGCAAAAAGGAACAATTTTGTTTATTTTCGGGAAACAACTACTCTTCTCAATTCTGACGTTTTATCTCTAGGTTTGTTTGTTGACATATACAGGATGTCGGGTAAGAACCTTCTAATTTCTCGGGAACATACAGGGGCGGTCAAAATAACCCTACTTTGTCATAGAAAAAAAATTCCTAAGGTACCTTTAACGGAGATTCAGAGCCGTAAATGGGTACCCAGCAGTTTACCTTATTGACTCTAAGTTTTGAACCGACTTGTGGAATTTAATGAAATTTTAATATTTTATTGAGGCCATAAAAACTCATTAAATCATACTACCGTAGATATTTTAGATCATCAGAGAAGTCAGAACGGATTTGGAGCCACACTCCCTTGATATTTTACAAAGCTGAAAACTGACTTTTTAAATACTTTGGTCATTCCTCTTCAAAAAAGATACTTTTAATTTATTTCGATAAAACTGGCGGTTTTCGAGATAAATTTCCAGGTTCAAAACCTTTCGGGGTTGATCGAAGCCTAAGAAAACCGGTAGAAGATGACTAGAAGTTAATTATTAGAGTCAACGAATTAATTTTTGCACGTTTTATGGGGGAGTCATTTTGATGTGACGTGGCGGTGAGGGCCCTCCCAGGAGAGTACGAAACCCTCACGTAGAGGAACAAATTTTGCAAGATATTGCTGACAACCCTTCAAGTAGGATAAGGAAGCTTTTGATACAAAACAATGTTACAAAATTGATTCTACATGAAACTCTAACACAACAGTTACTTTACCCATACCACGTTGAAAAAGTACACGCTATGTCTCTGGATGATCATCCTGCAAGATTTAAATACTCCACTGGTTTATAAAGCCACATAACCTAAATCTAAATTTTTTCAACCTTATTTTGTTTACCGACGAGGCCAGTTTTACAAGAGATGGCATAATAAACGCACACATATTTTATTTTTGGGCTGATGGAAACCCGCACGCTATAATTCAAAACAAACACATGTGTGGGCTAGCATCATCAGAAATAACCTTATAGGTCCATTTGTTTTGGAAGGAAGAGTCAATGGTGAGATTTATTTACAATTCTTGAAGAAAAATTTAAAAAAATTATTGGAAGGCGTACCTTTTGATAGAATGCAAATGTGGTACATGCATGATGGTGTTCCACCTCATATACGTATATTACGTCAACAGTCAACAAACGTTTTTGGTCCCCAATGCATAGATCGAGGTGGGCTGTTTTATGGCTACAAAGGTCTCCAGACCTAAATCCCTTAGACGTTTATTTCTGGAGACTTCTAAAAAAATAGTTTATTCAACACCAGTAAATACTGGAGAAGAACTAATATCGTGAATAGCACAGCAAGACTGCTATTTAGAGACCGAAGTCCATAATAATGCCGGAATATTATTTGCAGTACAGCGGGAAAATATTTGAAGAATATGTGGAGCCCATATTGAACATTTGCCAAAGTAACATTTAAACGTTTTCAATATTTTTGCATTTTAATAACATTGTAAATTAATTGAGCTCCGAACAACCTTTTGAAAGGTTTCTAGACTTGATAATATCTGAGTTGGAGATCGTTTAGCATGGCATAGAACACACTTTCTGTAGGTGGATAAAAAATATGCTCTAAGGCAGATAAGCACAATTAAATCTATTGGAGAAAACCGCACAGGTGATGGTGGTCAAAGGTTGCTCACAGGAAGGGATTTTATCCTTTCCTGTGTGATCTGTTAGTCGAATTTTTGGTAGTGACTATGTAGTGATACTCATCGCGGAGAAGTTTGGCAAAACATTTTCAGAACCCATGCAGGGAGCTTTGACTATAGCGGAGGAGTGGTGCACTAAGGAGCATCTGAGGATAAATCGTGGAAAAACCACATTCCTACCCATCATTAAAAGTAAGAAGTTTGGCGAGTTAAAACTACCAACTCTTTATAACACTCACTGTAGACGAGCCGAAAGGTTAAGTACCTAGTTTTAATCCTGGATGCAAGGCTTACCTGGAACTTACACTTGTAAAAAATTACAGTTAATGATAAAATGGACATAATGACAGCGAAAAGGGCCCTGGGCAAAGCAAAGAGATTAAAATCGTACATTATACACTGACTGTACGCAGTAGTGGTAAGATCTATGATAACCTATGGCTCGATTGTACGATAGACAGAAAAAAAAATCAGAGGCGAGTCATTTTAAAGCTCTTTAAATTCCAAAGACTGGCCTGCCTGTGCATCAAGGGAGCCTTGAGAAGCATTCCGACAACAGCCATGCAAATTTTAATAAATCTTCATCCCCCCCCGTCGATTTAATAATTAAGGCTGACACGAAGGTAGCGGCATACCGGCTGGAAGGAAACAAGATCTGGTGGATTTAATCTGCCTCCGAACAGTGACATTTACGTTATCAATGCAGCAGGTAGGGGTGAGTCTGTCTTTCTTGGGGGGAGAGGGATGATGGGAAGCGAAAGCCAGTTGACGGTGAGTAGGTACTAGCAGCATTCATGTTTCTAGTACAGAAGACAGGGACGGGTCGTTTTTCTTAATTTGAATCTCTTAGGGGTGGCAATCGTCCTCATCGCTTCCCTTTGGGACCACGCCTGGATGAACAGTGATACCATGCCAAAAGCCTATAACTTTAAAATGCTCTATACCATTCAAACTGAAGGCAGAATTTAGTTAATCAGTAAGTTAGACAGGAAATCTTATCTGGTTTACAGACGGATCCAAAACCAAACTGACCCTGGTATAGGAGCCGAAATACACAGAGCTACCCCCAGACTCAATATAAGTAAGGGACTAGGGTAGGACATAGGTATAAATACATGCAATTGATACTTGTTTTCGAGGGAATCTGACTAAGGGTTGCAGAGGCAGGACTTTCTAATCTTCTTCAAAAACTTATCGTCCAGGCATGGCTCAACAAAGTTACTATTGCGTGGTTACCACTTACAAAAGCCCATTTTTCCGGAATTTTTGATCTATATCCTATTCAATTTAATATGAAGCTAATACGCTTGCTATAGTTTGCACTATGGTGGCTAAATCGCAATATGCCCGGTCTTAATTTTTTTGATGATAAAGAAAAAATTATTAATAAAATAGATAAATGGAATATGGCTAAATTTTGAGGTTTGTTTGTTTGGAAAAAGTTAACACAACGATACTAGAATTTGGGCTGGCAGCAGAACCAACAATCCAGACAAGAAAAAAATGAAAAACGATGCTAGAAAAGGAAAAAAAACTTTGCACGTTGTCAAAGACAAGGATAAATGTCAAGAAGACATGAAAATTTCTTTTCCTATTGCTTTTAAGTTGTGGCGCTATTGGGTTACACCGTGGACAATCGATTTGGTTTACAGCATAGGAAAGTTGACAATTACTGGGAATAAAAGCGACCCTTATTTCTGTTATAGAATCTCGGTCTAGGCTGCAGTGCGGGGTCTTCTCAACCCTAGCCTGCTGTATCATTCAATCAATCAAGGTGAGCAGTAAAAAAAAATTACATGATGTAATTGTTCACTGTGAAATGAAGAAGTAGACGATTATTAGGGGGAAGTCAGGCAGACTGATGCGGAAAAATTCAAAATCACATTTCATATCATAGAAAATATTAGACAGCATTTTTATTAAGCTTAGTACGAGAAATATTATTTTGTATATATATATATATATATATATATATATATATATATATATATATATATATACAATATTTATATATATATATATATATATATATATATATATATGCCACAGTCCTATCTCGCTCTGTTTCTGCGGTCTGTATATCTTATATGTCTATGCCTGTGTGAAAAACAATTGATTATTTGGTGAACTCTTAAAATGTTTGGATTTAAATTTAACACATAAAATTTTAAAAAGGATGTACTAGTAATATACTAGTCGAAATAAAAAATGGATGTTAAATTATAACTGATATTAATGGAATATTAAATTACAACTAATATTAATAGAAAATCGGAATCAAAGAACCATATGTCGCCAATTATATTTAAAAGAGCTATGTATTAAATTAAAATTAAGGACCTTTTTTTTCACTATAAGGGGCTCTACGGACCAGTGCTAAATAAATCATTGTCAATATAACGTCACCATTAAAAAAAAAAAGAATGGTTACATTTAAATCAACTTTATTGTTTTAAAAGTCAGAGCATTGATATCATAATCATTATTCCTTGTAATATTGAGAAGAGTTTTTTTTAAAGGCTCATTATAAAAAGTAGACCAGTTTTAATTGGCTTTCATTGTCTACGCGCGATAATGATCTGAAAGTAATTAGTTTCTTATAGAATACAAACTCCCTTGTTAATAATTATTTACGTTTTATATCTATCATATATGTTGTCTATTACGTTAACATCATGGTAATGGCCAGTTTTTTTATCACTTAATTAGCAAAACCGCTATGTGAGAAATTTTATACAGAGTCCATTAAAAGTTTGAAAATAAATGTTTATTTATTTCTTAGTATCTATATATATATATATATTTTAATAAAATAGGTTGCATGATTCAATTAATATTAAAATATTATGTTATAAATTATAAGCTTTTATTTAGATTCGTATAGAGTTTTTAGACGCATAATCTATTTACAGAGTGTCCAGTAAGTATCTCTTAATTCCTCAGGAACATACAGGGGAGATCAAAATAACCCTTATTTTGTCATAGAAAAAAATCTTAAACTGCCCCTTCTTCAGGTGCCATCTCCTATCGGAGGTTGGATATCATCATTGCCACTCTCACTCTATTTGCCGCTACTCAAAAAAGTTCTACTGAGCTACAATTGAACCACTCTCTCAAATTTCTCAACCATGAAATTCTTTTTCTTCCGATATTTCTTCTTCCTTCTATTTTACCCTGCATTATCAATCTAAGCAACTCGTATCGCTGGCCTCTCATTATATGTCCAAGATATTGCAGTTTCTTTATTTTTATGTTGTTAATTATGTCATAGTTTTTGTCCATCGTTAGCAATAGTTCTACGTTTGTTTTTCTCTCCGTCCAAGATATTCTCAACATCCTTCTATAACACCACATTTCAGACGCTTGCAGTTTATTTATGTGTTCTTCTTTTAGTGTCCAGCCTTCCAACCCATACTGCAGCACTGAAAATACATAACATCTTAAAATTCTCATTCTTAGTTCTAGAGTGATGTCTCTGCTGCACAGTATGGTTTTCAGTTTTACAAATGCACTTCTTGCCATTTCTATTCTCGTTCTTATTCCTGTTGTTTGTTCATTATTTGCTGTTATCCATGTGCCCAAGTATTTGTATTTTTGCACTTTTTCTAAATTCACACCTCGCAACTTTATGCTTGTTTGCATGTTTTGTTTTTTAGTTTTTACCATATATTTAGTCTTTTTGGTGTTCATTTTTAATCCGTGTTGCTCGCAAACGTTATTTGTTTCATTCACTAGTTCTTGGAGTTCTTCAGCGGAGCTAGCTATGACAGCAGTGTCATCTGCAAATGTTATGTTGTTTACAGCTCTTCCGTTTATTATTATTCCATTTTTTCGTTAACAGTGCTTATTCAAAAATCGATTCACTGTACACATTGAATAGTAGGGGTGACAAAATGCATCCTTGTCTCACTTCTCTTCTTATTTCAATTTCCGAACTTGTTTTATTATCTACTATTATTTGTGAACGGTGATTCCAATTTAGGCTACTTATTATTCTTAGCGGAGATACAGAGTTCTAAAAGAGTACCTACCTTAACGGATCTAAGTTTTGAACCGACTCTATAATTTGATGAAAATTTAATATTTTATAGAGGCTATAAAGACTCATTAAATCATACTAGAGTAGATGTTTTAGATCATCAGAGAAGTCAGGAACAGACTTGCAGCCACACTCGTTGGGCACAACTTTAGATAGGTGTTATTTTACAGAGCTAAAAATCGATTTTCTAATTACTTTCATCATTTCTCTCCAAAAAGGTAATCTTAATTTAGTTCAATAAAACTGGCGGTTTTCGAGAAAAATCGGTTTCTATGCGAAATACTCAAAAGTTACTAATGTTAATGACAAACAGGTAAAAATCAGGTTGTTATTGTTAATACCTACATAATGAATTACTCTTGATGAAACTTGTCAAAACCGCTTTCAAGTAAAAATAATTTTAAAAAATGGAAGAATATTCTTAAGCCGAGTATGCTGATATGCATTTAATTTATTTTGAAGCGCTGTCAAATCCTTTGAAGGGAAGAAGACTTTATGCTGAAAGATTTCCAGCTCGAACATTGCCAAGTCTAAAAACTTTTCAAAGGGTTGATAAAAGCCTAAAGGAAACAGGTAAAAGATGATTAGAAAATAATTATTAGAGTTAACGAATTAATTTTTTACATGTTGTATTCAGGGTCATTTTTGCCGCAACATGGTGGTGAAGGTGAGAACGAGACCCTCACATAGAGGAAGAAATTTTGCAAGATATTGCTGACAACCCTTCAAATAGCATAGGAAAGGTGGCGACATAAAACAATGTTACCAAATGGATTGTACATGAAACTCTAACAGAACAGTTACTTCACCCATACCACATTTAAAAGGTACATGGTAAGTCTCCGCGTGATTATACCGCAAGACTTAAATACTCTAACTAGTTTGTACAGCAACGTAACCAAAATCTAAATTTTTCTAACCTTATGTTGTTTAATGATGAGGCCAGTTTTACAGGAGATGGCTTAATAAACTAACACAATTTGCATTTTTGGGCTGATGAAAATTCGCACTCAAAACAAACACCAACAAAGGTTTATTGTAAATCTGTGAGCTGACATCGTCGGAAATAACCTTATAGGCCCATTTGTTTTGGTAAGTAGACTCAGTGGTGAGATTTATATATAATCTTTGCAGCAAAATTTAAATAATTTATTGGAAGACGTACCTCTTGATAGAAGAATGCAAATGTGGTTCACACATGATGGTACTCCACCTCATTTAACAAACGTTTTCGACTCTCGATGGATAGGTTGAGGTGGGCCTGTTTTATGGCCATCAAGGTCTCCAGATTTAAATCCCTTAGACTTTTACTTCTGGGGACATCTAAAAGAACTAGTTTATTCAACAACAGTAAATACTAGAGCAGAAGCACTAGCGAGAATAGCGAAGAA